>CANTUZ010000025.1:13789065-16390159 GCA_947846985.1 Fratercula arctica | reverse complement strand
GACCCAGAAGGTCACCTCAGGATTCTTAGGGAGTATGTGTATTTGCCCAGGTTAGTGGTTATTAATTTTCATTGCTATCAGTGTGAGATGTTTGTAACTTTATGTTCCTTCATTTCCTCACTTAGAAACCAGGGATGATAATTTATCATGCCGGTACCCTGAGTATTGAAAGTTAGCATCTATCAAATGCAACTTTGTCAATGAACAGAAGCAGCTGTAGATGTTATGTCTTTTATAACTCTTCTGTCTGCATATAGGCACTACAGGATCCTCCAAAACTCTCATTTTCTGTGCATATGTAACTCTTAATAATACCTGCACACAGGAGCACAATCTTAAATATCTGTTGCTCTAATTAGGCATCTCTTCAAAATGTCATTTTAGTAGGGCACACTGGAAACCCTGTGAGTACCTACTTTCCAACTCTTATTGTGTCCCTCCTTTGCTATATTGTCACTTATCTTTAGCAAATGATTGTCCCATGATGTGATCCATGATCAGAAAAAGGGCTTTTGCAATTGTTGATCATTTACTGAAAGCTCCTGTTATCAACACCTATCAGCCTGTCTGGAAACTCCTATGGAGGAGAGAGTGCTTATGTCTTAGCAAAGGAAAATATAAGGACTCTTGCACCAAGCAGGTGGTTACCTGTACACTCAGACCAATCTCTGCAGCAACAGCTCATCAACAGCCTGTTTTGCAGTGCAGCCCATCTACTGTTCTGGGTGAGCCAAGTTGAGAAGGGATGATGCATTGTTCTTCTATGCCTTCATCGCAACCAAATTGCAATCTAATTTGGGGGATGTTTGTTCAGGAGATAGATAGCTTGCATATGGCATTTCAGTGGGTACCTTGTGAATGAGGCTGACTCTCAGCCAAACAATAGTGATTCTGGATAATGCACTGACAGGCATTCACTTTGCTGAAGAGGATGTGATTATCCTCTTGAAGGAGGGAGTGACATGGCTTGATCTACTGGAGAAGTTTGTATTTAGTTCAAAAACTTTGTTTGTCCTAAACAGGCATTGTTCCTTATGGTACCTTCACTGGTGACAGCTAGGCAGGCTTTTGAGATATACAAATGGTGTTTTGAAGGATTGTTTTTATACCTATGACTTGACATTTACATGACTGCTTGCTGGAATGACAGCTGCTCTGCTCTGCAAGAAAGGCCAAACACAGAATCACAGCATTTTGTTCTGCTAAAGCTTTACCAGTCTGTTTTCTGTGGCCATTTCTCTATGACTGTCTGAAAACCTTTATGTTGGAATTTTCTTTGGATTCAGAAGAGAAGAGAGAAAGTAATCGGAGCTCATTTTGCTGTTTATTAGGAAAACTAAGACGTGTTGGAAAGGTGCTGGTGGGGAGTTGAAATGTAGCTAACTTAAAGCAGAATGAGGACAGGGCTTCAAAGGAAAGGCATGAATATAATTTTAGGAGGAAGTCCTGACTTCATTGAAGATAAAGGCAGTATTCTGATTGATTCAATGAGGCCAGGGTTTCACCTATGGCTGGTATGATCTGATAGGTCATTGCTAATTAAGAGCATATGTGGCCTCAATTCTTGCTGGTGGAATTAAATATCTGAGCACCAGTCACTGAGGGAATGGGGAAAGAACTGGTCTCTGAAAGAGTGGTCTGGAGAACTCGTGTTATGGATTACCGTACCCTGGTACAGCTTGATATATGGAAAAGTTTTTAGCATAATGGCCAGTATAACTCCTCCAAGATGAGAGAAAAGTAAACCAAACACAGTAGGTCCAAGAGAGACAGTTCAACAGAAAAAAAACAACAGAGAAACCTGATACAGCCACAGGCATTACTGGATTTGGGGACGCTGAACCTGAAGAGGAGTGTAAGAGATGAAAGCTCTGCTTTACTCCCCAGCAATATATTGTGTGCATAGTAACAGGTAGATTGTAGGCAATCACTGTATATTTTCTGTGATGAAATATACTTTCATTACAAGCAGGTTTGATAATATTTATATTTCCGTTCCAGAACTCTTGCTGGCTGCTGAGATGTTCCCCTACCTGTCCCTGCCCTCCTGCCTTTTGACCAGAAAAATATGTGAGGAAGGAGATGGACTCAGTCCCAAAGATCATGGACCTGTTGGAGTGGGTCCAGAGGAGGGCCACAAACACGATCAGAGGGTTGGAACACCTTTCCTATGAAGACAGGCTGAAAGAGCTGGCGTTGGTCTGCCTGGAGAAGAGAAGGCTTCAAGACCTTATTGCAGCCTTTTAATACTTAAAGGGGGCTTATAAGAAAGATGGGGACAGACTTTTTAGTAGGGTCTGTAGCAATAGGACAAGCGTAGCAGATCTACAAGCAGAGGCCTGCATATGGCCAAGGACACAGTGAGCGGAGGTATCGCGTCTGTTCCTCCTTCTCAACTGCTTATGCGTGTGCAGCCGGAATTGGGGTATTGCAGTGTATTGTGAGAATGTCAGTGGAGAAGGACGGAGCCGGAGCCGCTTCGCTCCTGCCGCCGCCCGCCTCACCCCCTCCCCTCCCCAGCCGTCTCCCTGAGATAGAAGTGGTGTTTTTGTATGTCTGCTGTGTAAGTGTGTGTGGGCGCCAGCTTATACCTGCTGATCAGCATCTGTGCTACTGTTTGTTTGTTGCTGTGTGCAGTGTCGTTTGGTGACTCCGCTTGAGCAGGTGTTCTGCCCGGTGTGGTACTGTTCTCATACGTGACTAGGGCTGACACTCTGTCAAGCAAAGAAGTTTGTGTATACAGAATGTTTAGACGTAAGGCCAGTGCACTCCAGGTAGATAGACCACGATGGGCCATAGAACCGATGGAAGTCCTGAAATATTGGGGGAGTTTTCACCAGCCGACATACTTAGGCTCTTGGGAATGGCTCGCCCATGCAGGGCATATGGCTGGTTGTTTGTTGTTTGCCTATAAGATCATGGTTGATTGGGAAAAGGAGTTGAGCCAAAATCTGTAGGATGCTCTGTAGGAAAATGAGAAACTTAAGGGTGAGCTCTTGTTGCAAAGGCAGACTTTTATGTCAGCCGTAAGTGATGGGGGGGGGAGAAAAAAAAAAGAGAAAAAAGAAAAAACCAAAAAAAAAGAAAGAAAAAAAAATGAAAAAAAGGAAAAAAAACCAAACACAAAACCCAAACAGGAACAATTAGAAGGGAAATGTGTCGCGTTAGCACAAAAGTATGCCGTATGCACTACGAGAAAGCGGCAAAAAAAAAAGGGAAATAGGACACCTGATTCAAAGCAGTATTGTAAAGATATTTTTGGGGTTTTTTTCTTCCTTTTCCTATACATATGTTTATTGCATGCCTTTGTAAATTACTCTGTGTTATACCCTGCGAGATTAAATGAACCCCAGCAGAAGCAGTCTCTTGAGTGAGGGGGTGGAATGTGGGAAAGCAACCGAAGATCGGCGAGGAGGATTGTAAATACGCTCAAGGGACTCACACCTGGGGTACTGGAAAACACATATATCACATTAATCATTATTCAGTCTCGGGTGCTTGCAAGAAAAACACTTAGATGACATCAGTCTGTAATGGACTCAGGGACACCTTATCTAGCTGCCTGAGAATCTTGGCCTGTTGTGGAAGAAGATCAAAGCCCAGTACCAGCAAGAACAGGGAGTCCGCATGCGCTCTTCCTAACAAGGACTCTTTCGCTGCCAAGGATAAGTTTAGTAATGCTACTAGTACAGCTATTTCTGAGTTATTGCTAGATGTAGATAGTATTCGACATGCGATGCTGCAAAACAGAGCTGCTATTGATTTTTTGCTTTTAGCTCACGGACACGGTTGTCAAGATTTTAAAGGACTGTGTTGTATGGATCTAAGTGACCACTCCAAATCCATCCATGCCCAGTTGCAAGAACTGCACCGACCGAGCCAGCAACTTGTGGAGACCACAGGGTGAAATCTCTTTGCTGGATGGACTTGGGGGTGGGGTTGGTTGAAGGAAATTATACTCATGGCCTGTGTGGAAGGAATCTGTCTGTTATGTTTAGTATGCTGTTTGCCGTGTTTAATAAGCATTATACGATCAGTTGCAGATGCCACTTTGCATCATACCCTTGTACGAGTTGAATATCGTCGTGTCCCAACTACGAACCATGGGGTGGCATGTGCAAGGGATAATAGAGGATGGTCCAAGTGAGACACGACGGAAAATTACTAGTTGAACCAAACCCAGTATACATGTTGGGAAAAAGGGACTCAGTACTGTTGCTGCAAAAACTATGTGTGTATCCATGAGAACCCGACCTTCGAAGAAGAAGATAAGAAGGGAGTACAACAATGTAGTCAGGTATCAGACATCTGCAGTTAGCAATGCTGGATCATGAGTCTGGTGAGGCTCGCTGCATGCGCTGGCCACGCACGTAGCGACTCTAACCTGTACTTTTCCACTCAATCCGGTGCAGGATATAAGGGGGCTGTCTTGGGTCGGAGAGAGGGGGAGAGACATGAGCGCACTTTGAAGGTACAGGGGACGCCCTGAAGCGCTGTGTCTGCCCCCCCCTCCCCTGTAGGTTCCACGTTCATTAACCCCAACAGCTCAGAAGGCATTACAGCACATTGCAGATTTTTTTATGATATATCAAGAATTTCAACCTTACGCCCTGATAGGACAGTGGGATGATGCACTCGCAAAGAGCCTGACTGCATTAGAGTGGGTATTTTTGCCACATACCTTTTCAAAAACAGTAACTATGATGATTGAAATGTTAGCACAATTGATTTTGCAGGGTCATTTGCACTGTCAGCAGCTTTCTGGAATGGGTCCAAGCCACATACACGTCCCTGTCAAAAAGGACGACCTTGACCTTTGGTTGTCACAAAGTCTTAACCTACAAATTGCCTTAGTAGATTATATTGGGCAAATAAATTATTCTTTGCCCTGGCACAGACTATTACAGTCACTTTCACAAATTCCTTTACAGCCGTGCATGCTGCTAGCGCCAAAGCCTCTTGCTGGTGCCCGTATGGT
Source organism: Fratercula arctica (assembly GCA_947846985.1). NCBI lineage: Eukaryota > Metazoa > Chordata > Aves > Charadriiformes > Alcidae > Fratercula > Fratercula arctica. Next base: position 16,385,181 of record CANTUZ010000025.1, on the reverse strand, counting down.
GTTTGTAGACAGTTCAGGGATACAGTAAAGGCTTTTGACTTATTTCAACAGGAACCGTTAAATATAGTGGCAGATTCTCAATATGTTACTGGCATTGTTCAAAGACTTGAAGGAGCATTTACAAAACAAGTAGAGAACCAATTGTTATTCAGTCTTTTACTGCAGTTGATGTTGCTTTTATGAAAAAGACAGTTTCCTTATTTTATTATCCACATACGCTCTCATAGCTGTTTACCTGGTCCTTTAACTGAGGGAAACACAGTTGCAGATTATCACACTCTGTTGGTAACAACTCCGAACATTATGCAGCAAGCTAAAATGTTGCATGATTTTTTTAATGGAAATGCGAAGGCATTGAGGAAGCAATATTCTTTAACACAACAACAAGCACATGATATTGTGCGAACTTATGCCGATTGTCAGCAGCTGGCTCCTCTGCCATCATTTGCGGGGGTTAACCCACGAGGGCTTACACCTGATGAACTTTGGCAATCCGATGTTATGCACATTATGGAATTTGGACATTTGCGCCATGTACATGTTTCAGTTGATTTGTTTTCTCACTTTGTTGTAGCTACTGCTCATACAGGAGAGAAGGCTCATGATGTTATTTGACATTGATTGCAATGCATTGCAGTCATGGGAGTACCGAAAACTATAAAAACTGATAACAGACCAGCTTATGTGTCTGCTAAAATACAGGCCTCTTTACAGACATGGGGTATTAAACATGTCACCGGTATTCCTCATTCCCCAACTGGGCAAGCAATTGTGGAATGTATGCATCATGCTTTAAAAACCATGCTTGATAAACAAAAAAGGGGGAATCCCGTAGGTATGACGCCTCAAGAGCGATTGTATAAAGCAACTTGTGTTTTAAATTTTCTAAACATGTCTTCTTTGTCATCCAGAGCAGTAGAGTGACATTTCAGAAGAACTGTTGAATGGCCTGAACAACCAAAGGTGTATTATAACCACCTTGAATCGGGGCGCTGGGAAGGACCAGTCCCCCTGATAACATGGGGTCGAGGGTATGCTTGTGTGTCTTTGTCCTCAGGTTCCTGCTGGATTCCTGCAAAATTCGTTAAGCCGGTTCATCATCCGAGCCCAGTACAGGAAAAAGAAGGCCTGGAACCAGTCAAGCCAATCAATGAGTAAAAGCAGGCATACCTAAGGATGGGTATTTTTATTAATCTTTCAGTTTTTAATGCTTATCTCTTTTCTGTCTCATGCAGATTCTTTTGTATATTGGGTTATATACTGAGGGCTGGCAAATGGGATTTGTATTTGTAAACAGAAGTCTTCATAAGCTAACCATAGATAATACTACAACAAATAGAAGTTGTGAGCAAGAAAATTCTGTAATGATTTGTACTTCTCATCCGTATGTGTTTGCTTTGGCTCAAAATGCAAGTGTACAAGAATGAAATCAATCTTATTGTGTAAATTTAACGTGAGTATGGTATAAATGCTCTAAATGATTTTTAGGGTGGCTGATTTTTGCAACAGCATCTGCAATTGTTATTTTAGCTTCAGCTTCTGTAGCCGTTGCTGCGTTTACTGAATCTGTCCAGACTGCTAAGATTGTAGGAGAAACTTTATCTAATGTAAATGAAGAATTAGATACACAAGAACGCATAGATGAAGAAATATTAGCCAGATTACAAGCTTTAGAAACATCGGTAATATGGATAGGGGATCGGCAAAATGCATTAAAAACACGTCTTTCTCTGTATTGTGACTGGGAATACAACTCTCGAAGACTTTGCGTTACATCTCTCCCCTGGAATACATTGTTACATGGCTGGGAAATGGTTAAATACCATCTCCAAGGTGCTTTTGACATGTCATTGCAACAAAATATTTGTCCTTTACATGATCAACTAGAAGCTCAAATACTAAAGATTCAAGACTTAATGAACTGCAATGCATTTGAAACATTACAAAAGGATTTCTCGTGGGTAAATCCAAAAAATTGGCTTTCTGGGCTAAATTTAGGAATCTGGGTATTTATTGCCTTAGCAGGGGTTTTTTTTGATTCTGTTTTTAATTGTGTTTAATATATAACCTGCTAAGAGTGTTGCGACGAGTAGAAGCACAAGTCATGGCGACCTCGTTAAATGGTCTGGTGTCAAACAAAAAAGGGGAGATGTGGCAGATCTACGAGCAGAGGCCTGTGTATGGCCAAGGACACAGTGAGCGGAGCACACAGAAACAGGAACGCAGATATCGATACGGATGGAACGAAGAGGAACTGGTTCAATATAAACATGGAACAAGAGAACAGCTTCGCGTGCTTATCTTGGTGGGAACTGAACAAGGCGACTGGGTTAGTGATCTGGAATATGTGTTTACTTGCCTAGCAGGTGCATGGAAAGTTTTAGAGCTTGGGTATAAAAGCCGAGGCCTGAGAAGCAATAAACGATTTCGCGCTCATCACAGCCGGAGTCTGTGCCTTCATACACCATAGACAAGGGGTAACGGCTTTAAACTAAAAGAGGGTAGATTCAGACTAGATACAAGGAAGACATTTTTATACCATGAGGGTGGTGGAACACTGGCAGAGGTTGCTGTCGCGGGTGGGTGACATCGCCACAGTTGCCCAGAGAGGTGGTAGATGGCCCATCTCTGGAATTCTTCAAGGTCAGGTTGGAGTGGGCTCTGAGCAACCTGATCTAGTTGGAGATGTCCCTGCTCATTGCTGGGGGATTGGACCAGATGACCTTTAAAGGTCCCTTCCAACCCAAACTATTCCATGATTCTATTCTCAAAACTATAAATGAACATGCTCTCTTGAAAGGAAAGCAGCTGTTTCTTATTAACATGCACTGGATCCCAGCAGTGTCATTAACATGCTGATGCATCTAACATAAACCTCAAAATGCCACGAAATCTCACTCTAGACTTGAATATGGCCTTCAAGGTCCGTATTAGAATAAGATATTTTTCCTGCTTTTTGGAGGAGGGGGAAATGTTAAGCTTAGATTTTTTTCAAGCACTCTGTTTCAATATGATAGGCTTTAGATTGTTAACAGTGTGTTTTTAGGGTTGTTGATCTGCTGACATGAGCAGATTGTTTTTGTGACATGGAACACAAGGGTGATGGTGTTCAGGGATAAGAGATTGCCCTGAAGTTCACGCTGTGCTTCTTCTCCTTGCCTGCAACACTCGTACCTCTCTTCTAGCTTTACTCAGCCATCCTGTAGATTTGCACACCCTACACAAAACAGGAGTGAGTAGACCAATCTCCCTCCTCTTTCCCATGTGCTGCTCTGCTGGATTGTACATCTTGATGTGTTTCTCCCCAGCTCCACTGGAAAGAAGGGGCAGGATGTGTCCCCTCAGAAGAGGACTCTCGGTTGCAGATGGAGATGTGCTAAGGAGGGCCGTAAGCTCTACCTCTGTTGTCAGGGTTTTATTCATGATTAAGTCTAAGCATATGCACTAATTTCAGAAGTCTCCTTTTTTCAGTGAGTCGAGTGTTTAAGAGTTGGTTCCAGGAGACCACCGTCGTTGCTTCTTAGATCCGCTCATCCAAAGTCTACAGTCCTCCTTTTCTCCCTGCGAATACTTTCTTATTTGCCATGCAGACAACCAACTTCCCAAACAGTCCCACTTTGGAACTGGTGGTTTTCAAAAGTGTGGTTTGATAACTTGATTTAAACTGATCTAAATTTGAACCCCTGCTGAAAAGAAGATCCCGTGATATATTGACACCTTCTTCTTTGTCCCAGCATTTGTGATACTGCTGCTTTATACTGAGCTGACTCTGGAAGCTGATCTGGCTGAAAATTCTCCCAGTCAAAGTTGTGGGGGAACCAATTTTCAGCCTGTTTGTCAAACTGCATCTGAAATGGCAATACAGGTTCCAGCTACAAAAATGTATTGCTTGTGTTGTGTTCTCATCACCAGTTTTGCATCATTAAGCGTTATGCATTCTTGGCCTGATATAATTGCAGCAGATTGCACACATGAACTGCTAATTATTTGATTTTTAAAACAGAAATTGCAGAACAGGAAAATAACATTCCAACATGTTTGCTTTTGGAGCTTACCTACCACAGCAATCTGTTAGTTTGATAATGGTTAAACTCGCAAGCCCTTGCCTCAACAGGGTGCAATAGGGTACCATTAAGACAGCCATCTGTTGAACATATACTGGAGGCATGAATTGCCTCATGTTTTGAGTTCCTGACTTGTTATAATGTAGTCATGATCTCTGGATGCCAATGATCTGCACTGAAAAATGCACGGGGAGATCAGAGTTCAGTGAAAGGTGAGCATCCAAATTTGGGATCGATGACTGGGAACCCATCAGATGAGCACTAGGTATGGAACAGGAAAGAGATGAAACCTTGTGGGTGTACACATGCTGATAGTAAACGCCACTCTGTGGCAAGTCTTAGCTGCTTGAGTTGCTTAGTGATTCGATAGATCTGTAAAACTCCATTTGCAGACCAAGGATACCATTATGTTGGATTGATTCGTCAGGATGAGCAGCTAAAAAAGTTAAATTCTATTAGAGCCTTTCTGCATTAATTTTGTCTAAATGAATTTATTTGACTCTAAGTGGACTTTTTTTTTATTATCTTGAAGAACTGACTTTCCTCTATTAAAGCAGAATAATGTATCGATATGGTGCCCTAACTTGAACAGTACATAAAGATTAGTAAATAAGACCCCATTAAAAATACTTATAATGTAAGTAACATGGGTCCCAATAGCCTTTCTAATGTCCATTAATGCTTATTCTGAGAATGAGAGCTCATTTTACTGAGCCGTTTAGTCCAACTGTGTGATTATTTATAAAGTTAATTCATGTGTACTAAAATCTAGCTCAAGTAATGCAGAGGATAGGAGGTAAAACTCCATGGAGATGATAGTCCTTTTTGTTATTTAATGATCAGCCATAATTAACTTGCAAATTTGAAATAACTAGAACAAATTAAAGGTATTTAACTTTGCCTCCCTAAAGAAAATTCGAATTGCACCAAATGCAGCTTTAAATTATTCAAGTCTCAGAGGTCTGTGCTGGGTTTTTTCACAATGCCTTTTCTATGATGAGAATACCAATCTGCTTTTTGTCAGAAAGCATCCTATGAAGTAATTGTTCTTTGTGTCTAATAAATGACAGCTATTCTTTTTTGTAAAAGTATTTCAGTCTCTGAAGACTACATCATCCTTTCCATGGCATTTTAATTCAATAAAACAAAAGGTTTATGGTTTTTTACTTTTTAAGGAATGCAAATGCTAGCAATATTCAATGGGTCCTGAATGACATTTAAAATTTGCCATTCGCGCTCAGCAGGGATATCGTGATATGAGGCTCAAACAAAATGGAAAAAATGTTCAAGGTGTGCTTTCCTTTGTTGGTGATGTACTTTGATATTCATAAGGAGGCAGCAGTGGTGAGACTTGCTTCTTTTCTGGCGATGCTACTCTACAACTCCTGCCTTAGTATGTAGGCTAGATAGGTTAATAAGGTCTTTATTTAGACAGTCCTCTCTGTTGTGTAGTTTCAGGGAATAACATGAAAATTCATTGGATATCGTGGTGCCCTGCAGGAAGTCCTACTAACCACGCTGCATTTGAGTGATATGATGGATTTCTGGATTTGAAATTAGAGAAGGACATGTTTTGTCACTTAATCTACCTAGCTATACATAACTGATCCATTTGGACCATATGTTAGTTTGAAATTTTCCAGGTTGCAAGAGTCACATCATTAATTTTATTAATTATTCCATAGGTGAATGAGTAACTATGTTCTAAAATAGATTTACTTTTTCCCTTACGTTTTCTTTGTTTAATTTTGGTATGTTGATAATTATTGGATTTTTGTATCTCTCTGCATTATCCCTTTCCCTCCTGTCTTGGTTCCGGAAGGGATAGGGTTAATTTTCCGCAGGTTCCGGCAGGAACACAGGTATTCCATCCCATGTGTTGCGTGGAAAGAGGCAAAGCTTTCATTTTAGGACAGCCATCTCCACTCCATCTGTTATTTAATTGATAGATGGCATCATCCAATCGCAAATGCCAACCAGGTTCATGAGTTTTTGCAAAACGCTTAACCAATCCATTGGTGCGTTCAACAACGCCATTAGCCTGGGGATTATAGGGAGTATGAAATACCCATCGAATCCCTTCTTCTTTGGCCCAGTCTTGTACCACCGTAGCAGTAAAGTGTGAACCGTTATCACTTTGGATTTCCTCGGGAAGGGGAAGTGTGCTGAACCACCCTTTTAGGCCTTTCACTGTGTTGTCCCCGGTAGCTGATTTGAAGCTGGTGGCCATAGTGAGGCTGGAGATAATTTCCACTCCCACTAGGACGTATCTTTTCCCACCTGATGATCTCAAGGGCCCGATATAATCAATCTGCCATGAATGCCACAATGTTTTCTTGTCCCGAATGTGTAAGGGAGGCGCCTTACTCGGATGATCTTTATTGAGTCGTAGGCGACATTGTGAACAGGCAGTTACTACTTGTTCGCACAGCTTAGCTGATACAGGCCACCCCCGGGCTAGACCTTCCTGATACAGGTCAGCACGGCCTGTGTGGCCACGCTTGACATGTAACCATTCGAGTAAGCGTTCCCATTCCCGACCATCATCTACAATATCAATTTGCTGCAGCCGCGTGAGGCTATCTACCTGTTGGTTGAACTGAGCAGTGATCGAGTTCGAACGATCATGGCCTTCTACCCAACCAATGTGCAATGCTCTCTGTCCTCCTATTTCTAACAGTTGCTTCCAACTGTCCGTCTCCCAAATTGGGACTCTGTTCACCTGCCAATCATTGGCTGCCCAGTGACCTATCCATTCAGTGGCTCCTTTAAAAACAGCATATGAGTCAGTGTAAATGTAAGTAGCCCCATGTTGTGCAGCTAGTAGGACAGCTCTGAGTTCCCCTACTTGTGCACTACCTTCCCCTGTTTCAATCGCTCTTTCTCCTGTTGCTACTTCCAGTGCTATGGCCTTGTATTTCCACTTATTGTTCTCGCGGTGAGATGACGCATCAGTAAACCACACTCTTGCAAGATCACTGCCTTCCTTCAGAGGAGGTGCTTCTTAGACTGGAGATGATGTGAAGATCAGGTTTGTGACCATCTGATGAACCTGAAAGTGAACAAGTCCATGGGACCTGATGGGATACACCCACGGGTACTGAAGGAACTGGCGGATGAGGTTGCTAAACCGCGCTCTATTATATTCCAAAAGTCATGGCAGTTTGGTGAAGTCCCCACTGACTGGAAAAGGGGAAACATAATCCCCATTTTCAAAAAGGGAAAGAAGGAAGAACCAGGGAACTATAGGCCAGTCAGTCTGACCTCCATGCCTGGTAAGATTATGGAGCAGATCCTCCTGGCGGTGCTGCTGAGGCAGAAGAATAACGAAGAGGTGATTGGGTACAGTCAACACGGCTTCACCAAGGGCAAATCGTGCCTGACAAACCTGGTGGCCTTCTATGAGAAGGTCACAGCATCAACAGACAAGGGGAGAGCAACTGACGTCATTTACCTGGACCTGAGCAAAGCCTTTGACACTGTCCCGCATGACATCCTGGTCTCCAAGCTGATAAAATATGGCTTTGATGGACTGACAATTTAGTGGATAAAGAACTGGCTTGACGGCCGCACCCAAAGAGTGGCTGTCAATGGGTCCATGTCCGAGTGGAGGCCAGTGACGAGCGGAGTCCCTCAAGGATCGGTACTGGGACCGGTCTTGTTTAACATCTTCGTCAGCGACATGGACAGTGGCATAGAGTGCACCCTCAGCAAGTTTGCCGACGACACCAAGCTGTGTGGGGCGGCTGACATGCTGGAGGGAAGGGATGCCATCCAGAGGGACCTTGACAGGCTGGAGAGGTGGGCCCGTGCCAACCTCATGAAATTCAACAAGACCAAGTGCAAGGTCCTCCATCTGGGTCGGGGCAATCCCAAGCACCAATATAGGCTGGGCAGTGACTGGCTTGAGAGCAGCCCTGAAGAAAAGGACTTGTGGGTGCTGGTGGACGAGAGGCTCAACATGAGCCGTCAGTGTGCACTAGCAGCCCAGAAAGCCAATCGTATCCTGGGCTGCATTGGGAGAAGCGTGGCCAGCAGGTCAAGGGAGGTGATTCTCCCCCTCTACTCCACTCTCGTGAGACCCCACCTGGAGTACTGCGTCCAATTCTGGAGCCCCTACTACAGGAAAGATATGGACGTGCTGGAACATGTCCAGAGAAGGGCCACGAGGATGATCAGAGGGCTGGAGCACCTCTCCTATGAGGACAGGCTGAGAGAGTTGGGGTTGTTCAGCCTGGAGAAGAGAAGGCTCCGGGGAGACCTTATAGTGGCCTACCAGTATCTTAAGGGGGCCTACAAGAAAGCTGGGGAGGGACTTTTTAGGATGTCGGGTAATGGTAGGACTAGAGGGAATGGATCAAAACTAGAGATGGGATGATTCAGACTGGACGTTAGGAAGAGGTTCTTCACCATGAGGGTGGTGAGACACTGGAACAGGTTGCCCAGAGAGGTGGTGGAAGCCCCATCCCTGGGAGTTTTTAAGGCCAGGCTGGACGGGGCTCTGAGCAACCTGATCTAGTGGGAGATGTCCCTGCCCATGGCAGGGGGGTTGGAACTAGATGATCTTTAAGGTCCATTCCAACCCTAACAATTCTATGATTCTATGACTCTATAATCTGTTTGGTGGGGATTAGAACAATAGGGCACCATCTATATCCTTTTGTAGCTTGGATACTTTAACACTACCTTCAGAGATTGGCATGATTTCATTAATGCCTTCTAAATAAGCATACCACTTTCGAACTGTGGGTTTCTGGGCAATGCCAGCTGGTGGTGTTGTCCCTTTATGGACCACATCTAGGAGGCCGAAAGGCCCCTGAATGATCACATTCTGTTCCCTCCTTATCTGCTCTGTTCGTTGCAACGCCCACACCAGGGACAGTAAACCCTTCTCAAGGTCTGAATATCTGCTCTCAGTATCATTAAAGGAGTGAGAGCTAAATTCTAATGGTCTCTCTGGTCCTGCTGATCCCTTCTGCCATAAGTTACAATGAGAACCATGTTCACTGAATCCCCATTCTACACGGACAGTGTCAGTTGGATGTATAGGATTAAGCTGTTGGAATAACCTTAGCTCCTTTGTTGGCAATTCCAGGGCATTAGTATGTTGTTCAGTCCACTCCCAGGATTTACCCTTTTTGAGCAAACTATAAAGGGGGCGAGCAATGATGGAAAATCCAGGGATATGTTTACGCCAATAACTTAAAGTTCCCAGAACTTGCTGTAACTCCTTCACGCTGGAAGGATTCTGTCCATGTTCTATTTTTTTCAGGGTATCCTGAGGGATGGAAGCAGCTCCCTTAATCCACCAGACCCCCAGGAATTTAACTTCCTGGGCAGGTCCCTGACACTTTGAGTCTGGAATTTCCAATCCTAAATCCACTAATGTTTTTCGGATGTTTTCCATCAAGTCTTTAACACTTTCTTGGTTCTCTCCCCCTATTAGGATGTCATCAATATATTGGTATACCATACATCCCTGTGAAACGGGAATCTCTGATAGCACTTTAGCTAAAGCATTATGAGCAATAGTGGGGGAATGCTTGTATCCTTGTGGAAGTCGGTTAAAGGTATATTGGACTCCTTTCCACGTGAATGCAAACCGCACTTTGTCCTGCTCAAGGAGGGGAATCATAAAAAACATGCCTTTAACATCTAAGGCAGCCATCCAAGGATGGGCAGCTCCTTGTATCATTGTCACAATTTCAGCGATATTTGGAACCACGGTGGTCAGGGGTGCAGTGTTGGCGTTTAACTTTCGGTAATCTACTGTGAAACGCCATTGCCCAGTTGGTTGCTTTACTGGCCACACTGGTGAATTATAAGGAGAGTGAGTCCTCTTAATGATGCCTCTTTTTTCTAAATCTGATACCACCCCGTCTGCTCCTGCAAGTGCAGCTGCAGGCAGTGGATACTGCCGGACGTTAGTGATTTTAGAGGGAGGTAAAGGTATAGAAGTTTCCAATAGACTCAGTTTCGCTGTGTCTAATCCTTTTTCGCATCCTGCAAAACTCCACACAGTTCCATCTGGGAATTTCCACATTTGCCCATGCAGCACGTCAAACCCCAGGAGGTTAGTACGCGAGGCACTCACTAACACTTCTGCCCTAGTCATTCGCTGCTCTCCCGGCAACCAGAGGTTAATTTTTGTGGTGGGGCATGTTTTTACCACACCATCAATTCCTGTGAAGTTGACTTTGCGTCGGGTGGGATTTATACCTAGAAGTTGTGCTGTTTCGTTAGTGATTGCAGACATTTGGGCTCCGGTATCAATAATAAAGTTTACCGACATCTTTCGGGGTCCAACAGGAATGGCAATAACAGGTTCGGAGTCTTTATGAGGGAGCCATTGAATCACTAGTACCCGCCGGACAGGGTGGCTCACTGCCCTCCCTGGGGACAGGAGTTTTTTGACTGGGACTCTGACAAATCAATCAAGTTACGCTCCAGTGCAGAAGGCACAATTTTCTCATGACTTGGGGATGCTCTGGTTAGACTTTTCTCCCCAGCCGAATTATTCTTTCTAGTGAGAGATTGGACCAGCGTACAGAGATCTCCCGTAGGGACACCGTGCAAGAATTGTTGGGGCATCCCTAATTGTAGGACTTAATGCCACAACTCATTCCGGTCCTTATCAGGCTTAAACCTTCCCTCCGATTTAGGGTTTTGAGCGTGAGTTTGGACTTGGTGAACCTTTCGGGGGTGTTTGGAGGATTTTTCACTAGTTAGGCTGGCCCAGCCCATTCGGCGCCCGTATTGGTCTATTTCCTGTACGTATTCATTCCAGGTGGGCATGTAGTGATGCCGGCCCCGCCTATGAGCACTCCGAGCATCTCATATGTGATCTTGAGTGCGGACAACGAATGGTTTCAGGCAATCAGGAAGACCACGGATGAGAGGGGCTAATCTATCAGGGTCAATGGGGGCTGACATCAGGGATTTCTGAAATTCCTCTCTGTCATACATGGCTTGCAGACAAGCTGCTTTCTGCACAGCCACAAACAGATCATAGTAGCCTGTAGCTCTAATCTCTAATGGCTCCCCCCTCTCTCGCAGATCCATACCACCTGCCCAATAGGCTGCTCGAGCAGTTAGGGAGTAATCATGGTCCCCAGGCATAGTAGTTAAAAAAACTCCTGGTCCCCAAAAGTCTCCTGCTTCCTCCTCACTCAACATGATTCTGTCTCCCCCTTCAGAAGAAACTCACCACACATATTCAACAGCCGATTCTTCTGGCTGCCTTGAATATTTCTCCCTTATTTTCGCTAACTCGGTTGGTGTCCACGGAACAGTACGCACAGTGGTGCAGACTTCATCATCATCATCAACCGCGGTTTCAGTTTTAACCGGAGATCGTAAAGGAAAGACTTGGGATTTCAAAGTAAAACTCCTTTCCTCCTCCTCTTCTTCCTCATCCTCTCTATTAGATCAAAAATCTCCGGTCTGGGTTCCGGAATTTGGATAACACATTAACTTATGAATTTGTTGGACCTGGGTCGAGGGCTGCATTTTATCTAAGAGCCCAGTCCCCCTTTACAACAACATTTTAAGTTGGAAATTTTCACGTTTAAGTTGGAGATTTTCACTCCCAAGTCGAGCATTTTGGTTTCCTAAACACTCATTCTCACTCACAAGCTTATCAACTTGAGTTCTTAATTTTTCTCCTGTCTCCTTCTGAAAAGCTAATGATGACTTCAGCACCTCATTCTCCGCTTTCAGTGTTGCATATTCTACGGCTGCGATCAGATTAGGAGCAGGGGTTTCCCCAGCTTCTTGTTCTGCACAAGATAAACAGGCACCTAACACCACACAAATCACACCCTTGCCTTTTCCCGCTCTGAGCTTTTGGGCACACTCCTTCCCAGCCTGGGAAGGGGCACAATCATATTTTTGCAGCAGTTTATCCATGGCAATCTTGCCGACTATGCCAGATATTCTGTTGCATGGAAAGAGGCAAAGTGGTTTTGGCAGAAGATAAACCCCTAAACCCCCTTGCGTTCTAACACTCCTCACCAAGGTGGGAGGCTAGGTGTGGCTAGGTTTAAATTCTGAGTGATGCCCAATTCACCACTATCAGTCCAGTCGCATTTAATATGTATTGAACTATTACGATTTGGATACACTAATAGTGGACTGCACCTTCAGTCTAGTTGTGCTCATGAACTAGCACGGCCACTCTCGAATCTTTGGTCGTGTTCAGTGAGAAACCGAAATGCTACTTAAACAGTGCAGTTTATTTAAACAACAGATAGATAGGTTCTTAGGATTGCCGGTGATACACTGTCTGCAAAGCACGTGCAAATAAAAGTATTATTACATATACAAAATGCGCGACAAAGTTATAAACAATACAGCCTGGCTATAAATGTAGGAAAGAGATTCTCTAGAGAAATTTCTACGTTTCCCGAGGAAGCGCTCGGTATAGTCTAAGTCTTACCCAAAGGCGTCCCTATGGGGGGGAAGAAAGGCTCAGTCTGTCGACTGATCCCGGAAGTCAGTGATGGAGTTCTTCACGATGGTGTCTTCCCTGGGTATCCCCCCTTTCTTGGGCTATTTTTATACTATTTTTTACCTTCAAGGTGGAGTTTGAGTGACTTTAGTCATAAATACTTTAATTATGATTGGTGTAAAATTCTCTCACTTCACATTTAAAGGTATAGTTCATGAAAAATTCAGGGCGCAGACTCAAGAAGGAGTGGTCGCACCTTGGAGGCGGGTAGCCTTTGGGATGGAGGTGTGTTTTGGTATTATAATGACATTATAATGAGCAAAGTTCGCACAAAGGACAGCATTTCATCAAAATTTGACAAAATGTTGGCTCAGGGTGGTAAATGGGCAGCTTATTGGTTCTTTACTACCATCTCGTTCCCATATCTGCTGGATTATCACAGGACTTGGCCATAGAATTTCCATCCCACTCCATTCCCCATGTTGCTTCGCAAGCAATATTGCACAGGGAATCGCAGATGTTGAATTCTTTGCATGCCAGCTGCAGCTGCTCTCTACCTCAGAAGCCTCTTGATTTTATACTTTTCCTTAATGTGTGAACAATGCTGTACTTTTGTATTTTTAGCCAATTTAGTAATTATTCCACACCATGTGAGCCATGCCCACTCTGAGCTGCCATGGGAGGCAGCAGGAAGTCGCCGCTTGGAGCAGGCTGCGGCGTCCCGGGTCCGGTCGGTGAGCAGCGGTTCCGTAATTGTGTTTGTATATTCCTCTATCCATGTTATTATTGTTGTTTTCTTGTTCCCTTTGCTGTTCTGTTAAACTGCCTTTGTCTCAACCCAAGAGTTTTGCCTTTTTCTACCAATTCTTCCTGTATTGGGGAAGCCCGAGAGAGTGGCACATGGTTCTTTGTTGCCATCTGAGGCCAAACCACGACAGTGTTATGCTGTTTTATGTAAATTCCTATATGGTTTATGTACTCCCTGCAATGCTTTTTATCATGTCTGGAAGAGGGATCAGGATTATCATTCTGCTGTCCTGCATGATATCAGCTTATGACATAACATCGGTGTTCAGACAGCTGTTTTGGGGTGTTTATGTGGTACTGCTGTCCTGTCTGTACATTGGGCACCATCTCTCAGAATTTATTAATAATTACACCCAGTCTATGGGGGAAACAGGGGGGGACACTTTCCCCAGCTCTTTTGCCTCTCTTTTCTCCTTTGGATCAGGTATGACAGCTTTTGAGAATTTTGAATATCCTTGGGATGCTCAGACCAGCATGGTCCTAGTGTTATGTCTCCTGAATGTGTTCCAGGACTTGTTTATGGTTAAACAGCTATTTAAGACTACCACCCAGACATCTGCTCCGAGGCTGGATAGTCAGGGGTGGCATGGCATGTGGGAGAACATGGGCAGGTACCTAGAGAACTTCTCACCTCCAATGGTCTGGGACTTCACCCCTGAACAACTACAGGACCCTGATAGAGTAGTAGAATATCTGAAGGGAAAATGCTGTGGCTATTCTAGAGAGGCACAACTCACCGCACTGTGCTGGGCCCTGGCTAGTATCTACCAGGCACTGCTCAGTGCTATGCAGCACCTTCAGGGGAAAGAGATGGAGACAAGACCGACAGACACTGGGGCTACTGCAGCCCCTGCAACAGGAACTGCGGCTACTGGAACCCCTGTGGCATCCACTGCAGCTACTCCAACCCCGGTGGCAGCCACTGCAGCTACTCCAACCCCCCTGGCAGCCGCTGCAGCTACTCCAGCCCCAGTGGCAGCCACTGCAGCTACTCCAACCACCCTGGCAGCCGCTGCAGCTACTCCAGCCCCAGTGGCAGCCACTGCAGCTACTCCAGCCCCCGTGGCAGCCACTGCCGTTGAACCAGGGAACCAACCCGTGCCAGTATCAGTTGCCCCCATACAAAAGAAGAAGTACACAAAGAAATCAGTTCGCATAGTAAGAGATGACGATGAACCAGGGTCATCACGAGGACAGGAGGAAGAGGCAGAACCAGAGATAATCACCCTATCCCTATCCCTGAGCGTGCTGCGGGATATGCGAAAAGATTTTAGCTGACTTTAAGGCGAGCACATTGTCACCTGGCTGCTTCGGTGTTGGGATAACGGGGCCAGCAGCCTGGAATTAGAGGGTAGGGAAGCCAGGGAGCTGGGATCCCTGTCTAGGGAAGGTGACATTGACAAGGCGATTGGAAAGAAGACCCAAGCCCTCAGCCTCTGGAAACGACTCCTGTCAGGCATGAGGGAGAGGTACCCCTTCAGTGAAGATGTTGTATGTCACCCAAGCAAGTGGACCACCATGGAAAGAGGTATCCAGTACCTGAGAGAATTAGCCGTGCGGGAGATGATTTATTATGACTTGGACAATACAGACTTACCCACGGACCCTGAGGAGGTGCACTGCACAAGGCCCATGTGGGGGAAGTTTGTACGGAGTGCACCATCGTCATATGCCAACTCACTGGCAGTAATGGAATGGAAAGGTGAAGAGGGACCAACGGTGGATGAGGTGGCTGGCTGGCTCCGGCGATATGAAGAAAGCCTCTCTTCCCCCCTTGTCTCAGCTGTGGAGAAACTGTCCAGGAAGGTCCAGCAACTTGAAGAGAATATGTCCTACTCCCCACCTGTACGGGCCAGCATCTCAGCTATTAGGAGCAGGCATTTCCCCACTCAAGAGAGAGAGTACAGAGGGTAGACACCACGAGGCACCCTGTGGTTCTACCTGTGAGACCATGGAGAGGACATGAGGAAGTGGGATGGACAACCTACTTGGATCCTGCGGACACAGGTACAGGAGTTGCAAGGAAGGACAACCACAAAAGGGGATCCCTCCAGGAAAAGTGCCGCCCCAGTTTCCAGTGGGCACGTCCCCAGACAGAGCAGAAGGCCTGATCTTGCTTCTGATCCTCTTGAAGGAACCTCCAACTCCTTTCTGCAAGAAGTGAGTACCGCATACCATGACCAGTATTAGAGGGGCCCTGCCTCCAGCCAGGTGGAGGAAAGGGACAACCGGGTTTATTGGACAGTGTGGACTCGATGGCCTGGCACATCAGACCCACAGGAGTATAAGGCTCTAGTGGACACGGGTGCACAGTGCACCATAATACCATCAAGCTATAGAGGGGCAGAACCCATTTGTATTTCTGGGGTCACAGGGGGATCCCAAGAGTTGACTGTATTGGAGGCTGAAGCGAGCCTAACTGGGAATGAGTGGCAAAAGCATCCCATTGTGACTGGCCCAGAGGCTCCATGCATCCTTGGTATAGATTACCTCAGGAGAGGGTATTTTAAAGACCGAAAAGGGTACCGGTGGGCCATTGGCATAGTTGCCTTGGAGACGGAGGAAGTTAAACAGTTGTCTACCTTGCCTGGTCTCTCGGAGGACCCTTCTGTTGTGGGGTTGTTGAGGGTCGAAGAACAGCAGGTGCCGATTGCTACCACAATGGTGTTTCGGCGGTAATATTGCCCTAACCAAGACTATCTGATTCCCATCCATAAGCTGATTCGTCAACTAGAGGTTCAAGGAGTGATCAGCAAGACTCGCTCACCCTTTAACAGTCCCATATGGCCGGTGCGAAAATCTAATGGAGAGTGGAGGCTGACTGTAGACTATTGTGGCCTGAATGAAGTCACGCCACCGCTGAGCGCTGCTGTGCCGGACACGCTAGAACTCCAGTAGGAACTGGAGTCCAAGGCAGCCAAGTGGTATGCCACGATTGATATAGCGATTGCATTCTTCTCAATCCGTTTGGCAGCAGAGTGCAGGCCACAGTTTGCTTTCACTTGGAGGGGCATCCAGTACACCTGGAATCGACTGCCCCAGGGGTGGAAACACAGCCCCACCATTTGCCATGGACTGATCCAGATTGCACTGGAACACGGTGAAGCCCCAGAACATCTGCAGTACATTGATGACATCATTGTGTGGGGAAACACAGCTGAAGAAGTTTTTGAGAAAGGGGATAAAATAGTCCGAATCCTTCTGAAAGCTGGTTTTGCCATAAACCGAAGTAAGGTCAAGGGACCTGCACAGGAGATCCAGTTCTTGGGAATAAAATGGCAAGATGGACGCCGCCAGATCCCAATGGATGTGATCAACAAAATAGCAGCTATGTCTCCACCAACTAGCAAAAAGGAAACACAAGCTTTCTTAGGTGGTGTGGGGTTTTTGGAGAATGCATATCCCAGATTACAGTCTGATTGTAAGCCCTCTGTATCAAGTAACCCGGAAGAAGAATGATTTTAAATGGGGTCCTGAGCAACGACAAGCTTTTGAACAAATCAAACAGGAAATAGTCCATGCAGTGGCCCTGGGGCCAGTCCGGGCAGGACAAGATGTTAAAAACGTGCTCTACACCGCAGCCAGGGAGAATGGCCCTACCTGGAGTCTCTGGCAGAAAGCACCAGGGGAGACCCGAGGTCGACCCCTAGGGTTTTGGAGTCGGGGATACAGAGGATCTGAAGCCCGCTACACTCCAACAGAAAAGGAGATATTGGCACCATAGGAAGGGGTTCAAGCTGCTTCGGAAGTGATTGGTACAGAAGCACAGCTCCTCTTAGCAACTCAACTGCCGGTGCTGGGCTGGATGTTCAAAGAAAGGGTCCCCACCACACATCATGCAACTGATGCTACGTGGAGTAAGTGGATTGCACTGATCACACAGCGAACTCGAATGGGAAACCCCAGTCACCCAGGAATTCTGGAAGTGATCATGGACTGGCCAGAAGGCAAGGATTTTGGAATGTCACCAGAGGAGGAGGTGACGTGTGCGGAAGAGGCCCCACCATATAATAAACTGCCAGAAAATGAGAAGAAATATGCCCTGTTCACTGATGGGTCCTGCCGGATTGTGGGAAAGCATCGAAAGTGGAAGGCTGCTGTGTGGAGTCCTACACGACAAGTTGCAGAAGCCAGTGAAGGACAAGGTGAATCGAGCCAGTTTGCAGAGGTGAAAGCCATTCAGCTGGCTTTGGACATTGCCGAGCGAGAAAAATGGCCAGTCCTTTATCTCTACACTGACTCATGGATGGTGGCAAATGCTCTGTGGGGGTGATTACAGCAGTGGAAGCAGGGCAACTGGCAGCACAGAGGCAAACCCATCTGGGCTGCTGAACTGTGGCAAGATATTGCTGCCCGGATAGAGAATCTGGTTGTGAAAGTACGCCACGTAGATGCCCATGTGCCCAGGAACTGGGCCATGGAGGAACATCAGAACAACCAGCAGGTGGATCGGGCTGCTAGGATTGAAGTGCCTCAGGTGGATCTGGACTGGCAACATAAGGGTGAACTATTCATATCTCAGTGGGCCCATGAGACCTCAGGCCATCAAGGAAGAGATGCGACATATAGATGGGCTCGTGACCGAGGGGTGGACTTGACCATGGACACTATTGCACAGGTCATCCATGAATGTGAGACATGCGCTACAATCAAGCAAGCCAAGCGTTTGAAGCCTCTTTGGTATGGAGGACGGTGGTTCTTTGTTGCCGTCTGAGGCAACCACGACACCTCCTTAGTCTGCACCCCTGTCAGATTAAGTGTTTGCCATTTTAAGATTGGACGCCGTATCCTTGAGCAAAACTTTAGCATGAACTTTCTTTTCTTAAATACTAAAGAACCAGGCTCTAATTGTTTAGTGACCTATAAATGTAAATACATTTGCTTTTGTTATTTCCTTGTAAATTAGCTTCTGTAACTTCTTCCTGTTTCTGTTTGAATTGCCTCTGCCATAGCGTTATTTAAACCAGAACTCGGTATTCTAGAGGTAACCACGCCATTAGGTATTGCAGTGAACCAGTCGAATAATCACCTGCTCATCTACAAGCCAAAGGTCACTGTCTTCATAGAAGATCTTTAGGTTGTAATTAAATGTACTTTAAAAACTCAGAAAGCATGCAAATAATGACAACCTCAATGTTTTTAAATGCTGTTAATTATTCAAGTACAGGCAGATGGAATATCAAGTCTTCTATTATCAGAGAAGTCTGGTCAAGTATTACACCTTTATGCCTTTTTAAACAGTTATTAGGGTCCAAACCCACCTCTTGCTGTACTTTGGGTTGCAGGAATTAGTAGGTTAATAATTTAATATAATTCAAATAAGATACTAATTTAGTCCACCATAAATTTTAATAACACTTTGCAATATTATTAGTGGCCATGCAGTTTGAAGCCCTAAAGTAAATGGAGGTTATTGAGAGAAGTTTTATCCAACACTTCAGCCAGTTATTACAGGTCATAAGCCATTATATAATGTTTTGCATTACTAATATAGGAGTAATACTAATTGTCCAACAGGCACAGTGGACCCTATTAAACAATGGCTTATAGAGCACATTGATTTGAAACTTTTAATTTAACTATCATTTTCTGATGGGAATATCAGATACCTGCTTTTTCCTCAGATGTACAGTAACTTCAGTAGTGTAAGCTTTTTGGTAAAGGCTTTTCTTGTGAATCAACCTCCACATTACCTGTATCCCAAATAATACAAACTCAATGGCAGTCTTTGGGTTGCCTGTGTAAAATTGGCACTCAAACAGGAAAAAGATTTGTTTAGTCTTCTGTTAACTTAGGAAAGCTGTATGTCACTCCCATACTTGCAAGTAGAGCAATATAATCTTGGGAGGAATTTTATTCCTGCATGTAGATAATCCAAATTTTTTTTATGCTTTTAATTGCTTTTTATAACAGTGATGGGGCTAATGATGTATACATGTTGGGAATCCTCATTTAAAGCAGTAGTTGTTTCCCAGAGAGCAGTAGGTTGTCTTTACTGAGAGAAAGATGGATCTCTGTAACCTCCTGTCTTCCCAAAATGTTTTGTGATTGCCTGTGTCTGCAGAGACTGAAGTCATGCTTGCTCCACATCACCAAATTTGCCTCCTGACTCTACCTGTGCAATGTTTGCGATCATGTGCAGAAGTTCATCTTGAACCATAATGGTTCTGGTTAGCTTTCTGTTTTCTTACTCTACTCAAACTGCTGCACTTGCTGCACCAGATAGATACTCTCCCAGCAGTTTGCTCATACATTCTCTGTCCTGCTTACAAGTACCTCTGTTCATTCATCTCACCTCTTTTTGTCTTGTGTCCTCTCATCCCTTCTTGAATCAATGTATTGTCTGCTTCCCTTTTGCAAACCATGACTCCAGTTTTCTCTTCACATATTCTTCTCTGTTTCCCCTTTATCCTAGAAAAGTGAGCATTTTTTTTAATTACTTTTTCTTCCAACCTTGCTCCACTGTGCTGGACAAAGTACTTTCTGTATCTTCATCTGTTGTGGTTTGGCCTCAGACGGCAACAAAGAACCACGTGCTGCTCTCTCGGGCGGGGAAGAATCGGAAGCAAAAGGCAAAACTCGTGGGTTGAGACAAAGGCAGTTTAACAGAACAGCAGAGGGAACAAGAAAACAACAACAACAACAACATGGATAGGGGAATATACAAACACGATTACGGAACCGCCGCTCACCGACTGGACCTGGAACGCCCCAGCCCACTCCGAGTGGGCATGGCTCACATGGGATGGAATACCTGTGTCCCTGCTGGAGCCTGCGGAAAATTAACCCTATCCCCACCGGAACCAGGACATCATCCCACTTGTCCTGTCCTAACCACTCAGGAAATTCAGGACCTAATGCTTTAGGGAATGTGCAAAATGCCACAAAACTCCAAATGTAATTGTCATAATGCTGCCAGCTGCAGATAACCAAAGACTCCTGCTGAAGTAGGTTGGTAACTCTTTGATCCTTAGGCATCCTGCTCTCAGACATTGTAAATGGATTCAGCAAGAGCTCAACCATCAGCATGAGGTTATGCTTCTGGAGAGTGAGTTGGGGAAAGGGCTGTGTGCAGTGTTAAAAGGGCTGAATGCATCATGTAATAGTGTGACCTTTCTTTCCTCCCAGTGTACCGGTGTTGAAACATGAAGATTATTTTCTGAGGACACCACCAGCGAACAAAACCTTTAGAACACCAGGGAGTAGTGGTGGGAGCAGTTCAGGGAAAAAATGGTTGGTTTTGGTGCAAATGTGGAAGATGGGCGAGCCCTTCTGATGCAAACCAAAAGGGAAGGCACCAAGTCAAGGAAAGGTAAGGGGAAGCATACTGTATTGCAGGGCGATGAGTGTGCTGATTGCAATAGGTGACTAACAGGTAATTTGCTGATGACCAGGAGAGCTGAACAAGGAGGGTAATTATTGCACCAAACAAGCAATGGAAGTGTCCTGCTCTGTGAAGCAGGACATCCTGTCTTGCGATAAGACTTAATTGCTATACTAGCAGTAAATGTCATGATATGATATACTGCCAGCTGTTGCTACGGATGACTGCCTTATCTGGGTGAAGGGATGAGACCTGGGGAATGTTGCCATGAAGGACTGATGTCCTTGAGCGGCTGCCCGTGACGCCGTTCTCATGCCCATTTGTTTGTTGAGCTTGTGTCTCGGTGCAGATCCTTGTATATGTTAGCTGACCCGGCAATCTATAGGGGGGCACCTGGCGGAGACTAAGGATGCTGAAACCCACCCCCGAGAAGATAAAAGGAGTTGCTTGAGACATTCGAATTTGCGAGCCTTTGTGGAGCTGCGACTCCCCGGCCGCCCAGCGCTGCTTTTGCTTTCTTATCTAATAAACATTTATTAAACTCCTTACGGACTCGGAGTATTTATAACAATTTTGGTGCCGTTACTCGGATCCAGACAGCTGATTTCGGAACTCAACTCTGGGAAGGTGCCCCATCTTCGGATGGTCCCGGAGGGAGTCCCGGGCTAGCTAACCTGGATTTTCCAAACGGAGGTGAGAAAGCAAAAAGAAAGAGATACTGCAGTTTTGTTTCCCCGTAATCTTTGTGCACGAAGACCCGGACGAAGACTCGGAAGTGAGTATGTAGCGGATCCCATTCGGAAAAGCCGAACGAAGACTCCAGAGTGAGTCTGGAATTGTGGTTCCCGTTCGATGTATCGAATGAAGACTCTGGGGTAAGTATATTGTGGTTCCGTTCGGTCAGGGATTGGATACCCGAAGTGCGAGTGAAGGAGACGTCCATCGGATTTAGTAATCCACCGGACGAAGTGAGTGTGGACCTCCCAGTAGTGCGGTTCCCATAGTCCGCGAGGGCGTGGGCCACGAACGGAGGGAAGTGAGTGAGTGGACAAGAAAGAAGGCACTTTCGGAAGATGGGACAGAAGAACGGTAAAACTTCTGGTTCCATACAGGAGAAACGGGGTGGGGGTAGGCTTCCTAATATACCCCCAGGTAGCCCGTTAGGCTTAATGATCCAATATTGGGATAGTTCCCCTTCTCGGAAAGAGAAACCTAGGGAGAAAATGGTCCATTATTGTATGGAGATATGGGGAGGAAAACAGATAAGAAAAGACCTACGCTGGCCAATTTATGGGTCGTCTGAGGATTGGATATGCCAACAATTAAACATATATGTTAACAACAAACGACCATTTAATAAGGAGGAAAGCGAGTACGCCTTTTTTTGGATCCAAGGCATAACACAAGTTACGAACTTGTTTTCATTAAAGGAAAAGAAAGCTGATAAAAGGAGGAAGTGGGATGTAGGCGAACCTCCAACGTCTCCCCCACCCTATGCTCCCCCTCCACCGGGTCCTGAGCCAAATCTCCCTCCAACAGTCCCCACGGAATCTGGGGAGGAGACCCCTCTTCCTAATCAAAGAATAACTAGAAGTCAAACTAGGGAAAGGAGAGAGGAAAGTTTATTATACCCCTTAAGGGAGACTGCTATGGGGGGACCACAGCCTGGAGTGGGGTTTGTGTCTGTACCTCTCAGCTCCGGGGATGTGAGAGAATTTAAGAAAGAAATGGGACATCTGTTAGAGGACCCATTAGGGGTAGCAGAGCATTTGGATCAATTCCTCGGACCTAATATCTACACTTGGGACGAAATGGAGTCCATTTTAAGAATATTATTCACGAACGAAGAACGAGGAATGATCAGAACTGCCAGTATGAGGCATTGGGATCAAAGACATCAGCATGGTCCTGCCGGGGATGTAAAATGGCCCTTACAGCGGCCCAATTGGGACAACCAAGACCCAGCACATAGAAATAATATGGTTGATCTCCGAGATATGATAATTCAGGGGATTAGAGATTCTGTACCCAGAGGAAAAAATATTAATAAGGCTTTTAATGAACAACAGAAAAGAGATGAAACCCCCACCGAATGGTTAGAAAGATTGAGAAAGAGTTTACAACTGTATTCTGGGTTAGACCCCGATAGTCAGGTGGGTCAAGCCCTACTGAAAACTCAATTTGTAGCTAAATCTTGGACTGACATAAGGAAGAAGTTAGAGAAGATAGAAGATTGGCAGGAAAGAGGGTTAGATGAGTTACTGAGAGAGGCTCAGAAGGTGTATGTGAGAAGAGAAGAAGAAAACCAGAAGAAACAAGCCAGAATTCTGGTGGCAGCTGTAAGGGAAGGACAGAATCAGGCTAAGGGGGAAAGTTCTCGGAAAGACCCAGTAGAATTAAGAAGGAGAGGATTTAGTCCACGAAATGCGGAGTGTTTTTATTGTCGCAAGAAGGGACATATACAGAGGAACTGCCGAAAGAGAATACAAGATGAGGAGATTTTTAAGGAAGATTAGGGGGGTCAGGGGCTCTATTTGCTGGGGACCCTTAAAGTCACCGAGCCCTTGATAAAACTGAAATTGGGTCCTCAGCGTGAAGTATTCGAGTTCCTTGTGGACTCGGGTGCTGAAAGATCAACAGTCCAAAAACTACCATCTGGGTGTGTAGAATCAAAAGAGAAACTTCAAGTAATTGGTGCAAAGGGGGAACCCTTTAAGGTGCCCCGATAAAGAATGTAGCAATAGAAACCCCCAACAAGTATGGGGTGGGGACATTTTTATTAGTTCCGGAAGCAGAATATAACCTTTTGGGACGTGACTTAATGGTAGATTTAGGGATAAATCTAGAGGTAAAAGCAGAAAAATTAATAGCCAGATTATGCTTGTTAACTGCAGAAGATGAAGCCAAGATCAATCCAGAAACCTGGTCTAGCCCAGAGTCGGTGGGAAAACTAGACATTAAGCCAATCACCGTTTCCATAAAGACCCCAGACCAGCCCATCCAGATAAAACAATACCCCATTTCTAGAGAGGGGAGAGAAGGATTACAACCGGTAATTGAGAGACTTTTAACACAAGGACTCTTGGAGCCCTGTATGTCTCCCCACAATACCCCTATACTACCCGTAAAAAAGGCGAATGGGTCTTATCGCTTAGTACAAGATCTAAGGGCGGTAAATGAACGAACTATTACCCGGTTCCCTGTGGTGGCTAACCCCCATACTATCCTTAACCAGTTAAGCCCAGATTATAAATGGTATAGTGTTATAGATTTGAAGGATGCTTTCTGGGCCTGTCCCTTAGAAGAGAAATGTAGAGACTATTTTGCCTTTGAATGGGAAAACCCCAATACCCATAGGAAACAACAATTACGGTGGACTGTTTTGCCCCAAGGATTTACGGAATCCCCGAACTTGTTTGGACAAGCCCTGGAACAGCTATTAGAATCTTATGAACTGAGTCAGGGACTAGTCTTAATACAATATGTAGATGATTTATTGATTGCTGGAAAAACTCAGGAAGAAGTCAGAAATGAGAGTATCAAATTATTGAACTTTTTGGGTCTTAAAGGGTTGAAAGTTTCAAAGTCCAAATTGCAGTTTACTGAAGAAGAGGTGAAATATTTAGGGCATTGGCTCATAAAAGGGTATAAGAAGCTGGATCCCGAGAGAGTAAAAGGCATTTTGTCTCTAACAGCACCAACTAACAAAAGACAAATAAGACAACTATTAGGGCTATTAGGGTATTGTCGACAATGGATAGAAAACTACAGCAGTAAAGTAAAGTTCTTGTACGAAAAATTAACTAAAAATGGGTTGGTAAAATGGTTCCCTGAGGATGAGGACCGATGGGAGAGCATAAAAAGAGATCTGGTAGAAGCACCTGTTCTCAGTTTACCCGATATTCGCAAACCCTTTCAACTTTTTATCAATGTAGATAATGGGACAGCCTATGGGGTTTTAACCGAAGGATGGGCTGGACAGAGGAAGCCGGTGGGCTATTATTCTAAAATTCTGGACCCTGTAAGTCGTGGATGGCCCACCTGCTTACAAGCTATAGTAGCCACGGCATTATTAGTGGAAGAAGTTGGAAAAGTCACCTTAGGAGGTGAACTAAAAGTATATACTCCCCATAATATTCGAGGAGTGTTGCAACAACGAGCTGATAAATGGCTCACGGACAGTCAATTGCTAAAATATGAAGGTATTTTAATTAACTCCCCCAAATTAGAAATAGAAGCCACCTCCCTTCAGAACCCTGCTCAATTTTTATATGGGGAGCCTAAAGAAGATTTAGTACATGACTGTCTCCAACTAATAAATTTACAGACAAAGATAAGGGAAGATTTAGAAGAGGAGGAATTAGAGGAAGGGGAGAAATTATTTATAGACGGTTCTTCACGAGTAGTGGAAGGAAAAAGAAAATCAGGATATGCTATTGTAGATGGGCATACCTTTCAGATAAAGGAATCAGGACCATTGGACAAAACTTGGTCCGCACAAGCATGCGAGTTATATGCTATGTTAAGAGCATTAAAGCTCTTAGAAAATAAAGCAGGGACTATTTATACTGATTCCAAGTATGCCTTTGGGGTAGTACATACTTTTGGAAAAATCTGGGAGGAGAGAGGCCTAATCAACACCCAGGGGAAAGGATTAGTCCACGAGAAACTAATCTTAGAAGTTTTGAAAGCATTAAGGGGTCCACTGAGAATAGCTATAGTACATGTAAGGGGACACCAAAGGGGACTGACTCCCACGGTAAGAGGAAACAATATAGCCGATGCAGAAGCAAAACGAGCGGCATTATTAATGGTTCAGGCCTTGAGAGAGGAACCTGAAAGACTGAACTTAGAAAAAACCTTTACCCTCCGAGAATTAGACAAGCTAAAACAAATTGGAGCAAAAAGAGAGGGCGATAGATGGCTGTTACCAGACGGCAGAGAAATCCTTCCAAAGGGGTTAGCACGGGGAATACTGAATAAATTACACCATAAAACCCACTGGGGCGTTCAAGCGTTAGTAGACCAGTTTGAAACAAAGTATGCCTGCGTCAGAATTTATGGCCTAGCAAAGAGGACTCTAGAGGGTTGTTTAACTTGCCATAAAATAAACAAGCGACAACTTAGGGAAAAGGTCCAAGGAGGTCGTGAATTGGCTAAACGACCGTTCGAGAAAGTACAAGTAGATTTTACTGAATTGCCAAAGGTAGGAAGATATCAGTATTTATTAGTCTTGATTGACCACCTCACCCACTTTGTAGAAGCTTTCCCAGTAGTAAGAGCTACCGCAAAAACAGTCACTAAAATTCTCTTGGAGGAAATCATTCCAAGATATGGGACCATTGCGGTGATTGATTCGGACCGAGGCCCACATTTCACGTCTAAAATTATTAAAGAAACTACTGAGCTTCTTGGTACGAAGTGGGAATATCACACCCCCTGGCACCCACAGAGTTCTGGGAGAGTAGAGAGAATGAACGGGGAGATAAAGAAACACCTAACCAAACTTATGGTGGAGACGAAAATGAATTGGGTCAAGTGCTTACCATTAGCACTGTTGTATATCAGGACCCAGCCAAGGACGGATACTGGTATCTCCCCCTTTGAAATGTTATATGGGATGCCCTATGACTTTGGGTTATTAATAGAGCATCCAAAAGTTGAGGACAAACTTCTGACAGAATATATTTTAGAACTCACACGAAGGAGGTGAGAGTTGCAAAAGAAAGGATTGGTAGTACAGAGACCTCCCTTAGACGTTTCTATACATCGCGTTCAACCTGGGGACCAAGTACTAATCAAAACCTGGAAAGAAACCTCCCTGACACCACGTTGGGAAGGCCCCTTTGTTGTCTTGCTTACAACAGATACGGCAGTCCGGACAGCGGAAAAGGGATGGACCCATGCTAGCCGTATTAAAGGACCGCTTCCCCCGGAGAAGTGGACCGCGGTGCCAGAACCAGGAACTCTCCATGTAAGACTACAACGACAGCCACTAAGTGAATGACTAATTCAGAAGAAGGGGAAGGGGTCCGAAGCAGTCTCTACCGGTGGTTTCAGGTGCAGTCGGATCATACCCTCCGAAAAGTATACTCCGCACCCTGGTCCAGGGAGCGCTTACCCCCACAAACTGGTGGGGCTGGGGTATATAGAATCACAGAGACCTCCACGACACTCTCACTTTGTTGTGAGGTAGAAACTGGGATACCAGAAACCCCTACTTCGACCGTCGGGGCGATCCCTTGTTTAAAACACCCTCTCCACGGACATTTAAGTTGGGTGGTGTGTAAATGTTGTCACTGCGGCGATCATTGGTCTTGTGTAGCTTTTAACAGGCAGTCTAATTGCATGCGCTGCCGAAGACACCTTGGAGCAAATGGGGACCAAATAGTTCAGCTCTTTTGCGGCTGGGAATTACTACTGCCCGAATTGTGGGAGGTATATGAGTCTGATTGGTACCGGGTGCTAAGGCAGTGTGCAATCAGGGTCGCCCAGGGGCAATTCCAAGACCCCGATGGGTGGGAACCATAGTAACGGATTCCCCGATATATGGAAAGGCCGGATCTCTGACCAGCGGAAGTCCTTAGACGAAGGCAGAGTCGGTGGCACAGGGTTTTATCGCCGTTGGTAAAAAAAAAAAAAAAAAAAAAAAAAGAGGTCACGGGGTCTGGTCTCCCCAGGAACAGTGACCAGCTACTGTTCATAACCGAAGGGATAATTAATAATCCCAGAGCTTATTGGGGCAGCTGGAAAGCTGAACAGAGACTGAGAGGAGTTTGCCAGTGCAAAACCCTCATGTGTGGGTTTTGGGTGTTTTATCAGTGTGGGAGGTGTAAACGAACAAATATAACTAATTGTATAGTGCTTTTTCACAGAGGCGTGTGTCCAACGTGCCAGGATCGGTATCAGTACGAGACTCTAGAACGACATCTATATCCTACGTTGGAACGGAACTGGACAACCACGGAGGGGTACCCAGATAACTTTAGCAGGAATATACGGTTTGTGATAGAAAACAATGAACATTGGGGTTTAAGCCTAATTTGGTGGGATCTATATAAGCTAATGAAGCATATAAGAGGGATTAGACAGACAAAAATATTAGGAACATTTTTGTGGAAAGTTAGTAGACTGTGACAAGCTTAAGGAATTTGACAAAGATTCGTGGAATAGAGAAGTTTCCCGTACGAGGGGAGTCAGGGCTGCATTAGAAAGACTAGCAATAAGCAGACCTCTGCCCAAGCCAGAGCAGGGAGCAACGCGCGGCGAAAGGAGAGGCAGTAGATTCCCCTGAAGATCACTCACTGCTGCCGAGAAGAAGCTAAAATCCCGTTGCTCTCTGCAAAAGAGTAGACGAGGAAGGCAGAGGAGTGCTGCAAAAGTGGGAATCTTAATCCTCGCCACCACAACATGGGGAAACCCATACCATCAACCCTATGAATGGGTACTTGGAAGTAGAGAATATTCTATTTTAAAGACAAATATCACAGCGGGGGCCCCAAGGTTCCTGACATCCCCTTGTGAATTAGTACCAGCACAGCAAGTTCAAGGACGTTGTGAGGATCGATTCCATTACTACATGTGCCCCAGCTCCAACCCAGGAAGAGGCTATTGCAACTCCCCAGGACATTATTATTGTGCTTATTGGGGATGTGAAACAATTGCCTCAGCCTGGATCCCCATTGTCAAAGATCAATTTTTAAGCACCGAATGGGTCCCTATAGGGTGCCGACTACCCACAGGAATGGGAGGGACTCGTCATTATGGCCAGTGGGGAACAAGAGCCTCCTCGGATAGGAAACCTCTCTGCAATGGTAGTATATATTTAGCAGTCCATAAGCCAGATGATCCCGGCTGGCTCATAGGGCGAACCTGGGGTTTTCGATACTCGCAACTGGGGACAGACCAGGGAGGGCTAATATTTATTCAGAAACGCGAGGTTAAACAAACCCCGACCGTGGTAGTAGGGCCCAATGATCTCCTCAACGGGCAATTGGGGAAGCCTGAGGTCGTTAACTCCTCAGAAGCATATCCCACTGAAGCATATCCCACTCCTACCAATGAGGCATGGGACCCACCCCAAGTACCTTTATGGACTATGATGAAAGCAGCTTACCAGACTTTAAACATGACCAACCCGAATCTTACTAATTCTTGTTGGCTGTGCTACAACTCAGAACCACCTTTCTATGAGGGAATAGCAGTGTCATCCCCTTTTAATATCACCAATGGGACCATACCTCCCGGCTGTGACTGGAAAGCACGCACTGCGGGAATCACCCTGCAACAAGTCCGAGGAAAAGGTTCGTGTGTAGGGACAGTACCAAGAGGGAGACAAAGTCTATGTACTAACCAAACCAAAAGTTTTGCTACCGGGATCAAATGGGTCTTGCCTAGTCCAGGGGCATGGTGGGCTTGTTCCAAAACTGGACTGACTCCGTGTTTGTCCACGATCGTTCTGAAAAATAACTCAGACTTTTGTGTGCAAGTTACTGTGGTACCTAAGATCTTTTTTCATAGCGAAGAAAGTATGTATTTACATTGGGGAAGTACCAAACATAGGATAGAAAAGAGGGAACCGATATCCGCAATAACTATAGCTACTTTAGTTGGCTTAGGGATCGCAGGAACCGCCACCGGCGCGGCTTCTCTAGCCCTGCAACATCGAGGTCTATTGTCCTTGAGAGCGGCAGTGGACGAGGATCTGACCCGAATAGAAAAGTCTATTTCTTACTTAGAAAAATCTCTAACCTCATTGTCTGAAGTGGTTTTACAAAATCGAAGAGGATTGGACCTCCTGTTCTTGCAGAACGGAGGACTATGTGCAGCCTTAGGTGAAGAGTGTTGTTTTTATGCTGACCATACAGGGGTAGTGAGAGATTCGCTAGCCAAACTAAGAGAAGGATTAGAGAAGCGAAAACGAGAACGAGAAGCTCAGTCCTCATGGTATGAATCGTGGTTTAACCAATCACCGTGGCTGACTACTTTAATTTCTACCTTGGCAGGGCCCTTCATAATGCTAGTAGTGGCTCTGACTTTTGGACCCTGTGTCATTAATAAATTTGTAACCTTTATTAAAAACAGGTTAGAGAAAGTACAGTTGATGGTAATAAAGCAGTCACAACTAGAAATGGACATCATACCGGATGAAAACTCTAGATTGGATAGAGCCTATGAGGTATTATCTAGATTTGATCAGCAAATTACTGGTAAATAACAGAAAGGGGGAATTGCAATAGGTGACTAACAGGTAATTTGCTGATGACCAGGAGAGCTGAACAAGGAGGGTAATTATTGCACCAAACAAGCAATGGAAGTGTCCTGCTCTGTGAAGCAGGACATCCTGTCTTGCGATAAGACTTAATTGCTATACTAGCAGTAAATGTCATGATATGATATACTGCCAGCTGTTGCTACGGATGACTGCCTTATCTGGGTGAAGGGATGAGACCTGGGGAATGTTGCCATGAAGGACTGATGTCCTTGAGCGGCTGCCCGTGACGCCGTTCTCATGCCCATTTGTTTGTTGAGCTTGTGTCTCGGTGCAGATCCTTGTATATGTTAGCTGACCCGGCAATCTATAGGGGGGCACCTGGCGGAGACTAAGGATGCTGAAACCCACCCCCGAGAAGATAAAAGGAGTTGCTTGAGACATTCGAATTTGCGAGCCTTTGTGGAGCTGCGACTCCCCGGCCGCCCAGCGCTGCTTTTGCTTTCTTATCTAATAAACATTTATTAAACTCCTTACGGACTCGGAGTATTTATAACACTGATGGCATTTAGAAATTGTATATAAGTGTTCAAGAGCATATCAATAAAATGCAGAAGTAGAGGGGGAGGATTGCAAGTTGCTTAAAACAAGCCAAGAGAAGGTAGCTACATTTAAAGTAATAAAAAGCGTGGAAAGCCCTGTAAATAACAAGTGATCTTCTTGGTTGGTGTTCCTCATGAAACGGAAAAAAATAGCCCTTTATTATCAAAAAGCTACTTCAACAATTCTTTTTCCTTTCCCAGCAAGTAGAGAATAATTGCAGTGGGGCTTGCTCTTGGAATGTAATCTTCCTCACATTCTTTTCCTCCCCAAGTAATGGTTGATATTTTGCCACACAGGGATATCTGTAGAGCTAGAATCTATCCTGCGCTTAGTACCTCCACTTAGCTTAGTACCTTCACTTAAGGGGAGAAGCCATCTGTTTTAGGAAGAGAAAGGGGTGGGAACAAAAGCAGCTTGGATGTTTCACTGCTGAGCCTTGAACATAATCCTTGGTTCAATTATGAGCTAGCTTTTTTTTTAAACTTGTCAGCCAGTTTGCCATATATGTCAGTATAAAAATAAAGAAAATGGCAAAATGGGAAGAAATGTGGTACAGTTCTCAAAGGAACAAATAACTTGTGTTATTGGTTAAGACTGTACCAACATTAAAAAGCAGTCCCTGTGAAGAAACTTTGAGAAGGGCATCATCAACCTGGACCCAAGTAGTGTCTGAGGTTAATCTCTTCCAAGGCACAGCTACAAAAGTTGGAAGCCTGTAAAGGGCTTGTGTCCAAAAAAATCAATTTCTAATTTGAAAGAAAATAATTTTTGACTAACAGGGGTTCAGGACCCATTACTTTTGCTGTATAGTCTCCTGACATTTTACACTTTCTGTTGTGCACAATGAATCCTAATAGTCATTTTATAACATTGCTGCACCAATCAATTTAAGCAAGAGAAAGCCGTTACAATTCTGCAAAGTGTCAGGGGCATTTTTCACTGATGGTTTTCTTTCATTTTTTTTTTCAGCTATCATTATTTTTTTCTTCTCTTTTCCTCTTCCTTCTCCCCCCTCCTTCTCAATACTGTTGTGATGAAATTGAGATTTTTCACAGTTGGATGATGGGTTTTGTTCCTTGGATAGGGATAGTCCCCAAAAAGTAATTTATTTTCCATAGATTCGGGGGAAAAAAATCCAACCTGACCTCTCCATTCATTCATTCATTCATTCATTTCATTTTGTAGTACTTAGGAGAAGTTACAAGCTGCACCTGGCTATTGCAGATAGCAACTGAGCTGCACCTATGCTGATACAGTGATTGTAGCAGTCAGCATGATGCCTGAAGATGGTGGGTATCTTTTGCAAACGCTTACTGGGATTGCTAGCTTTGAAGATGTAGAGCTGCATGGCAAAATTTAACTTACAAACATTGGCACTTGCTGTGATACCAGATAAAGTTCAGAGAAATGCTTTCAAGCTGTGGAATAACCTCAGGTCTATTACTGATTTGAATGGCTTGTTTATCACAAGGCAAATTACCTATCACTAATCACTGAAGTTGAAGTCTTCTGTATCTAGTACCTTTTTAATTGGCTTCTGTGACAGAGAGAAAAAGACTTCACTGAGAGGTTCAAATTAACAATTTATTTGGACTTCACTCACAGGTCCGATACGCCACTATTGTAAGTTCTTATGGATACAATGGAAGAACGCACTATTGCAATTTCAGGGGAAAAGAACAAAACAATTCACAGAATACACTATTACCACCTAACAAGTGATCCGAAAAGTAACAACACAAACCATCAGCGCGCTAGATATGAATACCTTAAACGAGTGCACAAATCACGATCTTAGAGCATGCTAGACATCATACGTATGTTATTAAATCACTTACCCTCTCTCTCTCAGTTAAGGCCACTCAATCCCGGGAAGTTACCTTGCACAGCGTCCTGGACAAGGGGGGCAGAATCTCCTACAGGCTAGCTGTATCTTTGGAAGACTCCCCGTTTTTCTCCCCAAAACTTTGGACTTAAATATCCTTTTTCCGGGACTGTGCTTGAATGGATTACACTATCTGGGATGGTTATCTCTGGTGGTTTGATGGCCCCTTAGGTAGCAATGTTTATTTTGTGATGTCTGGTACTCACACTCACTGAATAGTGGTGGGTCGGGACTCGGGGCATTTTGTTTGTTAAAGGCACCATTCGGGTTTCAGTTCTGATTTCGGTTCTTATTGTAATGCAGTGTTGAGACCACCCCGGGCTGAGCCATTTCCACAGCTCCCCCCAAGTTATCTCTGCATAGATAGCAATCAATAAGCGGCTGCCGAGTCGAGATGGAGCTGAGTCGAATGACAACTCCCTGCATCTCACCTTTTGTGTTCTGAAACCGGTTTAGCCAGGTGCTCCCATTCAGCTTCCCTCTGTTATATTTTTTGACTCCTTTAACAAGCATACACGCATACTTGTAAAGTGTTTTTTCCGTCTTTGAGGATCACAAGGGCACAATGTCAAGTTTCTTAATTCTAGTTAACTCGGGACTTAGCTGTCTGTCCTTGCTTCTGCTGTATCTTCCCATCTGTTGCTGACCTGGGATTTCTCCTTCAGAATTTATTTTTTTATTAGGAAGCAATTATGTAACATCTCGCAAAAGTAAAATGAGGGATGCTAACATTGCTTTCTGTGGTGAAATTTATAAAAATATGGTATTTGCCTTATGTCCTGGCTTAAGGCAAAAGAGAAGCAACTTTCTGTTCAGTAATTTTACTTCTTAGCTAGGCCTCTTCTAACGCTCTGAAATTAACAGCATATCATGCAGAAAATGCTTCGTTCTCAGAGTGATAAGACCAATGTTTACAGTTTGTGCCAAGGAATGGTACGCAGAGAGGCTCTTGCTTATACTTATTGCTATAACAACCAAGGTCAGCTAATTTTGTTATTTGCCCCACTGGAGGGTCAGAAATGGAAAAGCGTAGAGGGGTCCCACCTGCAGGGAGGAGCGGACAGGACAGGTGACCCAGAGTTGACCAACAGGGGTATTCCATCCCATCTGCCCCATGCTCAGTATAAAAGCTGAGGGATCAAAGGGTCAGCCCTCTTTCTTCAATGGCTGATACCGGAGGAGGACCCTGTCTGTTCATCTGCCTTTGATCCCGATGTGTGTGTTCCTGACTCCAGCTCTGGAACCCAGTTCCCACCCGTTGCTGAGTCCAGTCTGGAACTTCCCCAGTGCCTGCCAGTGACGTCATCCTGGGAGCTTTATATGGTTTTGTATATACTGTATCTATTTCGTTATTTCCTTTTTATTTTTTTATTAATATTTTCATTAGTTTAGTTCCTTCTAAACTCATAAATCTCTTTATCTCTCCTCCTCCTCTCCATGTGTGAGAGGTGGGGGAAGAGCATCTGTTGCCGGCCATTGGTCGATTTGGCCAAAACCACGACACCTTAATGTGTCAGAGTGCTGAGCCAGCAAGCCTGGGGGTCTGTCTCGGACAGTGTTCAGTATCTGTTGTGTCAATATGAAGTGAACCCCCTACTGCAGTGCATTTACCTGAGCTCTAGTTAAGCCATGTGATGTGGGAAAGGGGAATGAAGTCAAGAAGATGACATTTTGAGGCATGAAATTATGTTATTTAGCCACATACCTTAAGGTGTCCTTTTGGTCAGAAAACCGCAGTGCGGGATACTGTACACAGAAACATATCCACTGAAAACTTCTTCACAGTCAGATATTAATCTATTGCTACAGAGGTTTGTTTTTCTCATGCCTTGATCTGTCTTGTCTATTTAAATTGTATATTCTTCAGGATGGAGACTCTCTCCAAGCACACCTTAGTGGAGTGCCAGTGCTGATGTGGGCCTTTGGGCTCACTATATAATCTCCCTGTACCACTGGGAACGGTGGGTGTATCTGTGGGACAGTGCAACTCATGATAGTGTCCCTCCACAGCAACATAGACAGTTGTACCAGATTTTAGTGTTGTCTTGTTCAACTACCTTTGTGTTCTTAGATATTTTTTTTTTGAGAACATAAAATGATTAATCAGGAAACAATTCTCATGCTGGAATGGTGGAAGGCTTTACCGCCCACAGGACTGCTCACTTCCTATAAGTGCAGTGAGTTTGGAAAGGGTGATTTCCTAATAAACCCACTTTTCCTTTTTCCCTGCAGATGTTTAGTAATGGGGAGAAGAGCATTGTTAACCTGGTCCCATCACCTCGTGGAGTGAAAGGGGCACTTCTGCTCTCTTTTCAGGGTAGAAGCTTACTGAATCAGCTTAGGCAATCAGCTTTTATTCTCTCACTGTTGCTTTTTTGTGTCCTATTTCTGTTTGCTCCTTAATTTTTATTCCTGTGCTTTAGCAGGTGTTTGTGCCTTGTAGCCAAACTTTTTTAGTTTTACCAGCAAAACTTTAAGCAGATGAAGCAATCCTCAACTCAGATCTTTTCAGCAATAAATTGTTTTTACTGGTGTTACCAGCAGCTATGTCAATTTGTACTAAAATCTAACAACTTGTCTAGTTAAAAAGCACTGGAGTACAGAAATGTGTGTTTCTCTTCCTTTCTGCCCTGCAAAATTTTGCTTTTGGGATGGGAAACCAAACTAGATTCTATCCATTGCATTCTGCAATATTGGGCACTTCTCTACATTTCTGTTTTCTTCCTCTTCACACCCTACCTGAAGTATCTCTGCATTGAAACAAAGAAGGAGCTATTTTTCCCTTTGTATGTCTTTGGGGGACAGAGCATCTGCATGATGTTGTATAGCATGCATAGCTTTCCTTTCCATATGTAAAAGAAAAAGCCAGAGAAGGAAAATTATTTTAGCTCATAGAATCTGTACTTTTCCAGGGGCTGATTTTTCTAGATAGTGCTTGTTTTTCAGTAGGTTTTCTAATGTAGGTTCTTAGGGATTCAGGATCTGGAACTTCTTCCCTTGAGGGAAGACTCTTCCCTACAATCGAATAGAGCAATTAGTTAATACTAGTGAAGCGCTTTAAAGATGTGAAATACTATATAAATGTTAAGTATTATGAATATTAGTAGTATTCAATTCATAAAGATTTCTTTCATGATTATCAACCTAGATTTCCCTTTGCTTACTTTCATCCCATTACTGCTTGAACCAGCCTCAACTCTATTTCTTCATTCTTAGCGTTTACACTTTCAAAATGTAGTCTGCTGTATTTACCCACTTTCTTCACGTTTTAGTTGTCTGTTTCTCAAGCAAAAATATACAGCTATTTGAATTTTCTCAAATGAGTCTTTAATCTACTTTAAATCATTCATAAACCAAGTTAACCAAACTAAAAATAGTATTCTTAACATTAGCATTTAGAAGACATCTATAATTGCTTTGGGAGTAGCTTGCCTTGCAAGCTTACATCTAGTTTGTTTTTTCCTGTTCTTTGCTACTCCAGGTTCTCTCCATTGGTGTCAGGATTTAGATTAGCACACCATATATGACCCTTTTTTTTTTTCAAGGGTGAATGTGTCTCTTCTTTTTCCATGTTTCTTGCTTCTCTAGATCAACTGCAAGGTCTCCAGTCTCATACTGTCTTCTAACACCTGCAAATCTAATTAATTTGCTGTCATTTTTATCACCCCAGTTCTCTATGACTTTTCATAAATAATTACCAGTCACTTCATAAATTCAAATATATATCCTTCAGGCTAAAGAATTTGTACCTTTTTTTCCCCCTGATAATTTATTTTCATCAGCTTTATATAGGCAGGTATTATACATCAACATGGTCTTCATTATCTCCTACTTGCTAATATTCCTTTTCTTATTTTTTTCTCATAGTATATTTTAAAATTATTAGTAGTTTGGCCATTTTAGTATCATTATTGATTTAATCTTGTTTGTATATTCATAGACCTACTTGCTCTTTGGTTTTTCATTTCCCTCAGTCGACTTGCATGCCTTTTTCAAAATGTATTTTTAAACATTTTTTTGTTTATATATGCACTTATACAGGATTTCTTGCTACCCCTGCTTTATGTCTGTGTAGATGTCCTGGTTCCGGCAGGGACAGGGTTAAGTATTCCATGCCATGGGAGCCACGCCCACCCTGAGATTAAAAGGAGGGAGGGGGCGAGCAGTTGGGTTCGGAGCGGGCTGGTGGGTCTCGGGGCCGGACCGGCGGGGAGCGGCGGTTCCGTAATCGCGTTTGTATATTTCTCTGTCGGTGTTATTGTTGTTGTTTTCTTGTTCCCTTTGCTGTTCTGTTAAACTGCCTTTGTCTCAACCCAAGAGTTTTGCCTTTTTTTTTTTTTTTTGATCCTTCCTGTACCGGGAAGTGCTGAGCGAGCGAGACGTGGTTCTTTGTTGCCATCTGAGGCCAAACCACGACAGTAGACAAACAGCCTTAGTATATTCCTACTTAGTTCCTTTTCTTGTTTTCCATTTCTAGCCATGGTAATATTTTCAAACTTGGGTCTTTGAACAGTCCCCTTGAGGTTGTATTGGCCACTTCTGAGTCCATATATTTTCTTTTTCTGAGAAATACATCTACTTTGCTATGAATGTAGTATGTTGACAGTGTGCCATCCTTTTCTCGTATTAGGAATTGAATGTATTCTACCATGCTTACCAGGTTTTATTACTTTGGTATTAGTTTCTTAAAATCCAGCAGCCTCATTCCACTATCATGTGAAATGATTTCTAAATATCTTGTATTCCATCATAAAGCCAAAAGTCTAAGCAAGAGGCTTCCAGTCTTTATATGCATATCCACTCTTCTCATCATGGATTGGCACACTATCAAGTTACCAGGGACACACAATCAACATATATCCCCATGATATTTCTAAGCGTTCTTTCACTGATAATTAATTCTTTGTTAGGTGAGATTGCGTCCAGCTCTGGAGTCCTCAGCAGAACAAGGACATGGACCTGTTGGAGGGGGTCCAGCAGAGGGCCATGAAGATGATCAGAGGGCTGGAGCATCTATGCTATGAGGACAGGCTGAGAGAGTTGGGGTTGTTCAGCCTGGAGAAGAGAAGGCTCTGAGGAGACCTTATAGTGTCCTTCCAGTACCTAAAGGGGGCCTACAGGAGAGATGGGGAGGGACTCTTTATCAGGGAGTGTAATGATAGGACACAGGGTAACGGCCTCAAACTGAAAGAGGGCAGATTTAGGTTGGATATCAGGGAGAAATTCTTTACTGTGAGGGTGGTGAGGCAGTGGAACAGGTTGCCGAGGGAGGTTGTGGATGCCCCATCCCTGGAAGTGTTCAAGGCCAGGCTGGATGGGGCTTTGAGCAGCCTGGTCTAGTGGGAGGTGGCAGGGGGGTTGGAACTAGATGATCTTTAAGGTCCCTTCCAACCTGAACCATTCTGTGATTCTGTGATTTTTTTTCACTGCATGGTACCGAAGCACTATGCATTATAGCAGGGTGATAAGAACCCTTTTTTTTGTTAGCCTCCCTAGAGTACACCTTAAAACATGTGGGTTTACTATATTGTATATATTTGTGTACATCTTAAATCAATGTAGTATTTTAAATAATCTTAATCCCTTGGACATCTGTAAATTTTGGGTTGAAACTGGAATTACAACCTTGTGTTGCTTCATGTTTCAGCATGGATGGTAGATAATGTTGCTGTTCACAGAGCTGAGAAATATTTAGGCGTGACAGGATTATTTAAAGAGCTAAACACTGATTTGATTTTAAATTTTGCTGAGACTTGTAGTTTTCCCTATACTTACTGTTTAGTTAAGTGATGTTGATTGGATAGAGCTAATTAGGCTAGATTAAAAAAGCCCAAACCCACAGACTTTTGTGTAGTAGATCAGATTACTCCTAATTTGCCTATTCCACTTACCCCTGACTACCTGTATGCAAGTTGTCTAACTAAATCCTATCTATAAAACCCAGTTCTCAAATGGGTGGGTGAAAGGTAGAAGATGGGTGGAAAACTGGCTGGACCACCAGCCTCAAAGGGTTGTCATCAGTCCAGCTGACAGCCAGTTGCTAGTGGTTAAATGCTTAGCATTAACAACCTGGACAGCAGGACAGGATGCACCTTCAGCAAGTTTACAGGCAACACCAACTGGGGAAGCAGTCAATATGCTGCAGGGCAGGGCCCAGTATTCAAGGAACCTTAACAGGCTGGGAAAATGGTTTGACGGAGACCTGTTTAGGTTCAACAAAGGGAAATACCAGTTCCTTCAACTGGGTTGGACCTATCTCACGTAACAGGACCAACTGGGTGCTGACCTAGAAAGCAGTTTTGCCAGAAAAGAAATGGGTGACCTTCTGAACAGCAAGTTGAACATGAGTCAGCAGTGTGCCTGTGTGATGAAGTAACGAAACCTCATACTGGGCCATAATAGCAAAATTGTGGTCATCAAGTTGATGAAGTGACACTTACCCTCTGATAACTCTGGTGAGACTGTGTCTGTAGAGTGCTATGTCCAGTTTGGGGCTCCACAGTGCAAGAAGAACATTGGCAAACTGTAGGAAGTCTAGCAGAGGCAACCAGGACAGTCAAGGGGCTGGAGCATATGAACTACTGGGAGAGGCTGAGAAAGCTGGGTACATTCAGCTTTAAGAAGAGATGATTCAGCACAGATCTTCCTGCTTTCTTCAGCTAGCTAAGGAGAGGGTGTAGAGAAGAGGGAATGAGACTGTTCTTGGAAGTCATCAGCAAAAGAGCAAGAGACAACAGGAAAAAGTTACAACTCAGGAAATTCTGATTAGCTATACAGAAAACATTTTTCACTGTCAGTGAGGATGGTCAAACGTTGACCCCTGTTAGGTTTTAAATCCACTTGAAGTTTTTAATCCCCCTGTATTCGCCCCCACCCCCATACTTTATCAAATGGCATTTCTTTTAAATTATTTTGTACCAGAGTTATTTTATGTTTAATGACAAGCAACAAAATCACATTAAGTCAGCAATTCCTGATTATACTATATATCTGCACTAAATGCACTGGAAAAGGAGCATTATAACTTCTGCTTCAATGAAGAAACAGAAAGCAGCATCATTGTTACACTTACGAGTATAAAAACAACTTGCCTTCTTTAGGCAGGATTACAATTCTAGCAGTAAGTGTCTAGAAAAACAGCATACAGTCCTTGCTTTTCTTTATCATATCCCAAATTTTCTCATAATAAAATCTTTAGTTAAGCAACAAAGTAGATGCAGATTGAAATATGAATTTACTGTTTTTTACACCACTAGTTAGATGACTTTGTGCAGCGGGATGACAAGAACATATGACAAGAGTTAAATATTTCTTGGAGGAGAGGGCTTGAGTCAAATTTAATCTTCTCTTGGCCCAGTGGACTAGAAAAATGTATGCTTGATATCATCCCTGTATTCTTGGCAGCAGCTGGCAGTTTATTTCTATCTTCTGAGAGAACTTGCGATATATAGTAGGTGAAAACCCACTATCAATATTGACAAATTTGTATTTACTTGCTATGGAAACACTTTTTTTTTCTTCTGAAGGAAGGGATGATAATTCTAGGAGGATTTAAGAAATGAGATGGATTGGACTGTTTCCCACAAGTAACTATATGTTTAAACAAGCAGAAACCACAAGATTACCTAAGCATTTCTCTTAGAAGCAAGGTTTACCTTTGCAAGCTGGTAATATCAGATAAAGAGTGTGTAAAGATACTGCTTGATACTGTCTAATAGTGATAAGTTGAGATTCCATTGAAGCACTGAGGAGTAGATATAATTATTCACATCATAGAACAACTGCTCAGAAAAAGGAATTTTATTCAAGAGGATTGATGGTCCATTCTTCACAGAGGGGAGTAAAATATTTGTTGAAATATGCTGTTAGAAATCATATCACATAAAGTGATCAGTAAAAGGAGTCTGATTAGCTGTCATCCTTTATTTTACCAGTTGTTGCAAAATTTTGAAAAAAACTGTGTTTCTGGGGTGCTGTCTCCCACGCTTCCTCTCTTTCTTTCTCTCTGTTGGTGCTGTAAGTATAATTGACCAGGTTAAGCAGCCATGTTGTGCTTTCCCTTACTCATGGCCTTCTCTAATTGAAAATGGTGAATGGACAAGTATTTCTGTGGGGACCCAAAGCTGATCCTATCCTTCATCAAAAAACCTGCTTGGGCAGCAGGTCAGTCTCAATTTATCACTGAATGGTTATAAGCTTAGACTGCGAGTTTAACTAACTAAATTAATCAATATTGAGAATTATTGCTGCTTTTGTGACACTAAAGTTAGGGTTTGTCAGCATGTTCATTATAATTTGTGATTTGTGGGGGTTAACAGCTTAACCACAACAGTTGGCACAGGCCTGAAACTGGCAGCACAAAGCCCTATCCTAAAAGCAAATTTATTTATTTAGCAGTATGTGTAAACCTAATTACTTTTGGCTTTTTAAATTTATAGGACTCAGTTCAACTCATGTTTGTGCCAGCTTTAACTAGCACAAACCCTGGCACCAGGCAGTAGCAGCAGTGGAAAGTCTGCCAGGGAGAAGGTGTTGGAAAGCAACAGAAGCTCCCTTGCCAGCGGCGAGGCATCAGAGTGCTAATGCAGCTTCTGGGGAGGGCTGACTAGATAAGCAGACATGGCACGTAGAAGATGCATTGGCTTGATAGTCTGTCTTGACAGGGCTCAAATGGAGGCTTCAGTGTATTACAGCTACCTCCTGTTTGAGGAAGAATCACTGCAGTCCTACTTTCTTCTCTCTCTCAGAATGAATGATATCTGGGACAAGAAATGTGTCCCTAGGAGGTAAAGGTGTGTGGTTTGAGAGCCTTAGTGCTAGACCTGTAGAAGGACCAGACTTGCAGAATGAATGTGCACAAGGTGGTTTCAGTGATATCTCTGAAAGAAAAATAGCATTTCTTTATCTGGCATCCTGATTTGGGCTAATAGTGGATTTGTTTGCCCATCATGCTTCTATGCATGCCTGTCGCTGCTTTTCTTAATACAGCTAAGCATTGCATGTTTGGTTATCCAATGTTCTTAAGCCAAGTGTCTACACCTGCCTGAGCTCCTTGAAATTATGTTCACAGCAGGATTGGAAAGCTTTTCTACTCCATGTACTTATTTATCTAGATCAAAGCCGATGTATTCAGAGAAAAAAATCACAGGCAAGGTTGGGGCTGGGCAAATTTGGAAGAGTAAGTTTGTTCCTTACCCTTAAAGTATAGTTCCTCTGACAATTTTAAACATTACCTTTTTGGTGACCAGGGACATGTTTTCCATAACTGTTGTTTGCCTAGAAGAAAGATTCTGGTGTTTGTCTGTGAGCTGGAAAGGGGAGGTAGTGGCATTTGTATGCTTTCATTTAGTAATGAAGAAGTTTTTACATAAACTAGATCTTACCTTAGGTATAATCAGGTACTGATTTCAGCAAAACAAGTGTTCTGTTGCAAAACAGAAATGAAACTGCTCTAAATCAAAATATTAAGCTATTCTTTTTTTAAAAAAAAAGTATTGTAAATTGTACCTTGTGAGAGACCATTTAATTTGATTACAACCCTGGTGCAATTGTCAGGCTCTCCCCCCACAGAAACAGTTGCAGTGTTGAGTTTGGCACAGTAAGTCCTATAACACTGCAGATAATGAAGCACTTAAAAAGGCACAGGCAAAGGTTGTTCTGCTCACCATGGAAA
This sequence comes from Fratercula arctica, assembly GCA_947846985.1. Taxonomy (NCBI): domain Eukaryota; kingdom Metazoa; phylum Chordata; class Aves; order Charadriiformes; family Alcidae; genus Fratercula; species Fratercula arctica. The sequence goes on along the minus strand of CANTUZ010000025.1, from coordinate 16,343,165 downwards.
CAGATAATTCTCCTGTAACATTTTTCACTTTGGGCATCTAAGAAGTGAATTTAAGAACAGTTAGGTAAATTAAGGGATTGAGTGATAGCCTGGGATTTCAGCATTAAGCCTGTGTTTTCTTGTTGCAGTAAAATCAGAGCTTTAATGCTAGCTGAATGCATTGTCTTGGAGTAAAGTTTCCTGTAGCCATTAAAATAAGTGATTTAGAAGTTCCTGCAATATGAATACTATATTTGAGCTATATTATTATCTGTTAGACTACAGTGGCCTGTTGGAGTTTTTATAAACAGATTGTATTGTGTAAATTCGTGTTTAGGGACATTTTAAAAACAAAACTATTTAGCCAATTGCCCAGCACATCTCAGGTGAATGTGTATTCAGGGACTTTTAAGCAAATTAATGTAAAATATAATGTGCAGAGTTGTATACTTAATAATGCACACTGGAATAGTCTAGAGTAGGTCTGTTATGCTGAGTGTTAGGAAATACGACAGTGATGAGATTTAAGCTTTTGCCTTACTTGTGCAGTAGTTGCCTTTCAGATCTGTGCATGTTGGATGCTTAAATATGATTCTGCTCTTAAGACGATACTATGAAGCTCCTTCTCCTGTAGAGTCTAACCAAGCACTTTCAAAGAAATAGATTCCCCCCCCCTCCTTCAAGTTTCAAAAGGAGGACAAGGACGAGAAAGCTTTCATTCCAGATCTAACTTAAGAACATTTAAAGGGGTTAAAAGCATGTTTGGAGTAGGATGATGAGTTAGGTGCTGAACGTGGTAGGAGACGCAAGTTTTGCCTACTCCCTGAGAAAGCCAGCAGCACAAAAAGTCCAATATAGTTCCATATGGAAGTGATAAAACCAGACACTGGAAAATTAATCTCTTATTCACAGTGTAGGTTGTTAATTGTTCTCTCTGCTGGCTGTCGATATGTGAGAAATGCTCCTTATCCAATAACAACGGCTCAGGCAGTGAACGATACGAAGCACATTTTATTTGAACATTCTTGCAAGAACGGGTGACCTAGCAAGTAGGCACACTTTTGTTTCTTGAAACACACCTATTTATTTCCTAATCCTGGCTGAATTTTCCCTCCCCTGTTTCCCATTGGTTAGGTATTCCAGGGTTCACAGTCTGTCCGGAGTGCCTAAAATCCTTCCCAGATGTCTTGCCTCTGTTTACTTCTCCTTATGTTACACCTAAAGGGATTATCTGACTAGTTTATTTCTTTCCGTTTTGGCAAAATTGCTCAATGTTGTTAGCCCTGGTTAAATGTTTGACTACCCTTCTAGTCACTAATCGGATATGAATCAGTTCGTCCTTTTGTCTGTGTGATAAGAGATGTTCTACAAGCTTTTGCTGGAGCCTCTTTGTCTAGTCATTCCCTTATCATGTCACCTCTGATGGAAATGGCTTTTCTCCTTTGCAAAAACAATACCTGCCTTTCTTACAGATATAATGTGAAATTTTCATTCCCCATTCAAGATAGAAAAAGTTGTGGCTGAAAATGTTAGCATTTTCATTTTTATTTGTTGATTTATTTAAAGGACAGCCTCTCTTACAGCAATGCATCACTCAGTGACACCCCAAATATGAATAATGTATTGTAGACTTGTGGTTACAATGTGTAATAAGTGCCAGAGACAGTAGAAGAATGTTAACTATGTTGCAAATTTAATATTTATTGACTCATAGTTTATTGCTTTCGAGGTTCAATAATACTGATCATAAGACATTAATATCACTTATCTTGATTTTAGTTGGGCACCTCTGTATGTAGAAATAACCCATCTATCTCATACTTACAAAATTAATGTGAATTTTACAGTGCTTTGTAAGAAGTGTATTATGGGTTTATTTGCTTAGTGCTCACAATTCTCCTTTTTTGCCTTCTCATTCGACATTGATCCCATTGTAATTGCCTAACCCAGATGGTGAGCACCTCAGCACTCTTGTAGAGACTTTATTTACTGGCTACATTATGATCTTGTGCCTCTCATGGTGTTTGGACCAGGTCTTTCTTCCTGTTAAAGACCAGTATGAAAAGAGGCTGTTAGATAGTTTTCTAGTGCTTCTGTCTGAAAAGACAATGGCTGAGAGGCTAAAACAGAGATAACTTCTCTTTTTGGGAAGACGTGCATAGCAAATCTAAATCATCTCTCTTTTAGAGGATTGTGGCTATCAGAAATAGAAGTGTTTAATTAGGTCAACAGTTATTATAGACTTGGCATTTATTTTACAGAGAAAATTTTAATCAATGAGTAGAAATACATTAGAGCAATTTTGGAAGATTAGGATTTAAAATTCAGTGGTTTTGAGCACCAAAATTTTCTTGATACTCTATGTAAGAAAAAAAATTGCAACAAGGCTATGCTACAGTAGGAGATCAATCAGTAGTAATTGTTCCTATCTTCAGTACTTGCTCCAGAGTTTTACTTCAGAAACTGACACAGACCGGGCAAACACTACTCCTTATCTATGCTGTTCGGTTGCGACCACTAAAAGCTTTGAAATCTCAGGGGTGAAAAGTATATGTAAACCCAGGACTGGGATCAAAACCAAATTTAACAATAGGAATTTTCAAGCTTGTGTTGAAATCAGATTTCACCTGTGAAGCCTGGCTCTTGGGAAACTTGGAATTGAGTTCAGACATGAAAATGATAAGCCATGATTATATTTTCTGTTGTAGACATCAAGTAAATTTTGAAATGACATTCTATATTTACATCTGAGGTTATCAAATTTAACACGTCATCAGCTTCTTTTTCTTTTCTGTGTGTAACAGGAACACCTATTTTTGTCAAAGCAGTCAACCTAATAGCTGCTTTGCGATAACAGTTTTGGTGTGTCCATTGCTGACGATGAAAATCATATTGGGAAATTCTGACTTGCAGTGCAAAAGGGTTAATGTTAATTAGCATCTGTTGGCTGTAATTGTCACCCTCATTAAAATGCAGAATTATTTATTTCTTAGTTATAAATAACCTTTCTAATTGTACTTGATGTATGCCAGTTTAATCAAAAAGTACACTTGCAAACAGGTAGATATTTGCATTAATCTAGCACTGGATCGTTGATTCTTTTTTGATCATCTTTTATTCCAAAGTTGACTAGTTGGGGGAGGTCTATTACAGCTACATATCCTTTGCACATTTTTTTTTTCAGGTCTGTGGATCTGACAGGATTTTGTATTAAAATGAGGGGAAATGTCTTCTGGGAATGTTCAGTGCAACAGAAAATGTGTCAATTTTTAAGTAGTTGGCAAGGTTTCCATCATTCAGTGGTATTACAATAACTTGATTGTAGTTCGAAAGTAATAATAAGCAAAGGAAAGTAGAGTAAAAATCATATTGTGAAGCTGACAACTCTTCAAGTCTGCTTCTTATTAACATTTTCATTGTTATCTTAATTACTTTTTTTACATTTTTTGCCCCCTGCACTTTTGCAGATTCTCAAATACCACATTAAATCTTAAGTGAATGTTGGTTCACTGGATGTGATTCCTGTTTGCAGTTGTAATCACAGCAATGAAAACAGTCTCAAAATATTTTTCTGAAAAAATATTTTTTGGAAAAAAATATTCATGTTCCTTCTGTGCTTTGCTTTATGCCTTTGTCAAAAAACCTGATTTGACTGTCTTTTCTTCATCCACTGAATGCTCTTCATTGTAGCTTTTACATTTTTCTTGATTACCGGGATGACAATTTCTACAGAGCTTGTCAAATTAAGACATCTTGGTTCCTCTCCTCATAGTTCTCTAAGGAACTGTTCTGCATGGTTCTCTTCTTGGAACTGTAGTCACTTCTCTGCTCCTTCTCCTTCAGAGGAGATGGGAGGAATACAAACAGAATAATTGCATCTTAGTTTAAGAAGACATTCTCCCAAAATATGGCTCTGTCATACTTACACCACATTGCTTATATGTTAATGTATTCCCCTTTTTCTCTTTCCTTCACCTGCCCCACTTTTCAGGTTGTAAACTCTTCAGGGCAGGATCCTGGCACAGTGCATCTCCGTGCTTGGTTGGTCCATGTAATAACGATGATTAACTGTGATGCTAGTATAGTTACGGTGGAATTCATCTTGCTTATCTTGAGACAACTGAACTAGTTACCCTTAGCTCCCTTTATGGTCAATGACTTATTTTAGGACCAGCTAAATGACCTTTTGGTGATACCTGTCTTCCTGTGGACTGTAAAATAAGCCTGGAGTAGCATGCACTGACATCTTGTAGCTGAATGTGTGGAACTAAAAATAAGTTGTCATTCATATTTTGATTATGGATTGGAGGCAAATGCAGAGTTAGACGATGTGCTGCATGGTCAGTGCCTTGATTATTAACCAATTGATTATTAATTGATTATTAACCTTGATTATTAACTTTATTATTATTATTCCAAAAGTCATGGCAGTCTGGTGAGGTCCCCACTGACTAGAAAAGGGGAAACATAATCCCCATTTTCAAAAAGGGAAAGAAGGAGGAACCAGGGAACTATAGGCCAGTCAGTCTGACCTCCATGCCTGGTAAGACTATGGAGCAGATCCTCCTGGCGGTGCTGCTGAGGCAGAAGAATAACGAAGAGGTGATTGGGTACAGTCAACACGGCTTCACCAAGGGCAAATCGTGCCTGACAAACCTGGTGGCCTTCTATGAGAAGGTCACAGCATCAACAGACAAGGGGAGAGCAACTGACGTCATTTACCTGGACCTGAGCAAAGCCTTTGACACTGTCCCGCATGACATCCTGGTCTCCAAGCTGATAAAATATGGCTTTGATGGGCTGACAATTTAGTGGATAAAGAACTGGCTTGATGGCCACACCCAAAGAGTGGCTGTCAATGGGTCCATGTCTGAGTGGAGGCCAGTGACAAGTGGAGTCCCTCAAGGATCAGTACTGGGACCACTGCTGTTTAACATCATCGTCAGTGACATGGACAGTGACATAGAGTGCGGGAGAAGCGTGGCCAGCAGGTCAAGGGAGGTGATTCTCCCCCTCTACTCCACTCTCGTGAGACCCCACCTGGAGTACTGAATCCAATTCTGGAGCCCCTACTACAAGAAAGATATGGACGTGCTGGAACGTGTCCAGAGAAGGGCCACGAGGATGATGAGAGGGCTGGAGCACCTCTCCTATGAGGACAGGCTGAGAGAGTTGGGGTTGTTCTGTCTGAAGAAAAGAAGGCTCCGAGGAGACCTTATAGTGGCCTACCAGTATCTTAAGGGGGCCTACAAGAAAGCTGGTGAGGGATTTTTTAGGATGTCGGGTAATGGTAGGACTAGAGGGAATGGATCAAAACTAGAGATGGGATGATTCAGACTGGACGTTAGGAAGAAGTTCTTCACCATGAGGGCGGTGAGACACTGGAACAGGTTGCCCAGAGAGGTGGTGTAAGCCCCATCCCTGGAAGTTTTTAAGGCCAGGCTGGATGAGACTTTGAGCAACCTGATCTAGTGGGAGGTGTCCCTGCCCATGGCAGGGGGGTTGGAACTACATGATCTTTAAGGTCCCTTCCAACCCTAACAATTCTATGATTCTATGATTAACAGTTTTAATGCTCGCGTTGTAAATCAAAGGGGTAGGTACCAAACACTCTGGGAGAGGGAGCGGATATATATGATTGTGAACATACAGCATCTTCCTCAGTGGAACATGAGCTTGAGATGTGGTAACGTGTTTCATAAAAATTGCGGTGATGGAAAGCTGGGAAGGATGGAAGTTGTCACTGCTTTGGAGAATCCTTTTTGGAAGTGACATGAAGTGGTGACACTGGAGGGAAGGGATGCCATCCAGAGGGACCTGGACAGGCTTGAGAGGTGGGCCTGTGCAAACGTCATGAAGTTCAACCAGGCCAAGTGCAAGGTCCTGCACCTGGGTCATGGCAATCCCAAGCACAAATACAGGTTGGGTGGAGAATGGCTTGAGAGCAGCCCTGAGGAGGACTTAGGGGTGCTGGTGGACGAGAAGCTCAACATGAGCAGGCAATACGCACTTGCAGCCCAGAAAGCCAACCGCATCCTGGGCTGCATCAAAAGAAGCGTGGCCAGCAGGTCGAGGGAGGTGATTCTGCCCCTCTTCTCCGCTCTCGTGAGACCCCACCTGGAGTACTGCGTCCAGCTCTGGAGTCCTCAGCAGAACAAGGACATGGACCTGTTGGAGGGGGTCCAGCAGAGGGCCATGAAGATGATCAGAGGGCTGGAGCACCTCTGCTATGAGGACAGGCTGAGAGAGTTGGGGTTGTTCAGCCTGGAGATGAGAAGGCTCCAGGGAGACCTTATAGCAGCCTTCCAGTACCTAAAGGGGGCCTACAGGAAGGATGGGGAGGGACTCTTTATCAGGGAGTGTAATAAGAGGATGAGGGATAACGGTTTCAAACTGGAAGAGGGGAGATTTAGATTGGATATCAGGAAGAAATTCTTTACTGTGAGGGTGGTGAGGCAGTGGAACAGGTTGCCCAGGGAGGTTGTGGATGCCCCATCCCTGGAAGTGTTCAAGACCAGACTTGATGGGGCTTTGAGCAGCCTGGTCTAGTGGGAGGTGTCCCTGCCCATGGCAAGGGGGTTGGAACTAGATGATCTTTAAGGTCCCTTCCAACCCAAACCATTCTATGATTCTATGATTCTATGAATGAGTTCAAATAAAGAGCTGGTAAATAGGGATATCATGGGCTGTTCTGTCAGGGCTAGGCACCAAGGGTTTCACTAGATAAGGTACCCAAAATTGTGTGTGCCTGCCACTGGAAGGCGAGTAGAACAGAGTAAGTGAATGCAAATCTGGCTGAAAAGCAGTTGCTGTCTGATGTGAGGCTTCTGAGTACATTATGAAGGAAAAAGAAGCAACTGAGCATAAACTACATATGTCAGCAAGATACAGAATCACAAGGCATATAAAGCTTAAGTGCTCTAGCCTATGAAGCATACTTCAGTTTCTTCAGTGGGTGTTGTGGTTATTCTTCTCCCCAAAGAAATTAGACTTCAGATGAACTGCAAGATCCTATTCACCTCTCTTATGCTAGCATAGCTGGCATGAAAGATGATGCCAGTTACTATATCATTAGCATTAACGAAGTGATACCAAGTAAAAGCTGAGAGTAATAAGCAGAGCTCAAGTTTGTTCTGCAGTCTGGCCAGAAAAATGGGCTTTTTGCAAGGCAAAGTATGTCTATTCTCTGTATTTTGACTGTTACCATACCTTAAATTTAAATTCCTCTGGATTTCTAGGCAGTTTCAACCTGTTAGCTCCCCACCACAGCATCCTGTAAAACATCCTTTTCTCTCCTAACTCTCCTGCTACGCACCCAGCTCATGAACAGAGAACAGCAAGGCATTGTTTTTTTCGTAATAAATGTTCTTTTTAAAGTCAAGTCAAAGTGAACACTTTCTTCTCACTACTTGGTTACTTCTTCCCTTCTCTTTTTCTCCCTCTTCCCTATCAAGGGAGAGCTAGCACAAGGGCTATCATCACAGGGATCAGGAGCTGGGAGATGTTTGCATTTACCTCTGGAGTGTAATTCTGACTGATGGGTTCTTATCAGGTTTGCTAAGTCCATCCATACAATTGTCTATTTCTGTTTTGAAGACCAAGCAACCATAAAGTTGAAAACCATGTTGTATTTTTGGAATCTGAAATTTCAGACAATGCATTTATGAATTATTTACGGAGAATGTGTTTTCAGTAGTGTGGCATAAAATGGAATGAATGCATATCCTTACTTGCCCTGAACTCTCCAAAGTGCATGCTAATAAAGAGAATGATAACCTACCATCACTTTTGCCCTGTAAGATTTACAGTGCAAACACTTTTTTATGTGGTTTAATTCAAGTCAGTTTGTCAACTTAAAGCTCTAGTGTTTTGTTTCAAAGTACAACTTCGTGAGTGATTTTCTATTACTTAAAGAAATCTAACTGCTTTTTCCCCCCTATTTCAACCAGAGTTAGTGTCTGTAAATTTTTCTAGTCATGCTGGCATAGATCCACACTAAATTATGCTTTAATTCACAATTAGAAGGAAATGGCAACTGTGCAGAGCAGCAAACCTTTCATTTAAAATAGCCATTATAAAAGATCATGATTCTACAGAATGATTAAGATATTGAAGAATAATTAAGATATCTTTAGATTTTTGGCCATTTAGAAGTGCTGGATTTAATTTTTTTAAAGCTTCCTGAAACAGCTTTTTCCATAATGACAATAATACAGGACTCTATATTATTACAACTTGGTGTTTACTAGTATCTGAATTGTCTAATGGTAACTTGTTTTCACTGATATAGCTGACAGGGCAGAGATAATTAAGAAACAGAAGAATTAGAGTGCTGGATTTTGCTGTTAAACACTCCATGCCACAGCAGAAGACATCAAGCTGACAAGAAGGAAAGGAAGGATTGTGCAGATCCACAGGAAGAGTTGATGTTTAGATACAGCAATTGGCTGTATGTAAAATATTTCACCAAGACAGAAAAAAAAAAAAGGTAAAATAAATAATTTCCAAGCATTCACTGAGGCATCTAATTTCCAGGGTGTAAAATAGAGAGTTTGTAATACTTATTCACCCCGACACAACAAATGGCAGCAGTCAGGGAAGAAACCCAGCCCCAGTGAACCAGTGGCAGAACTTCCATTGGCTTCCACAGGGTCACGATTCCATCCCAATATATACTTAAAAAAACTGCAGTCCAATTTTGTTCCTCTGCTCAATGAGGTTTTAAATCTTGCACAGCTAATAGCAGTTCTTGCCACAACAGTTAGAAAGTCAATGAAAGCTCACAGTTCAGTAACTAAATGACAAGGTAAAAAATGTTGGATTCATAAAATGGTTAGAAGTGCTTGTCTTAAAACTATGCAGATCTCCCAGTGACTGTACAATTGAAGCAAAAAGTTGATTTATTATCTGGCAGGCTGGGAATTTGGACTAAGCTTGTGAAAAAAAGATAGATTGCTAATCCATGTAAATAGTGATGGACTTTGCAAGCTGTATGTGGTGAGGTTTTTTTCCCCCTAAGCCATGCCCCTTAAAATTGTTTTGTACTTGTTTAGTACCCACAAAGTACAGGGTGTAAGGTAGTCCCAGCTTTGCCAAAAGCAAACTAGGAAGAAGAGATGAAACATGGAAAAGAAATCAAAACTAAGGGGCAACACTGAGAGTGGCAGAGAGGAGGTGCAGAATTGCAGTGACTTACATATGCAACCTTTAGTCAGAGGCTTTAGTACATTATAAAAAAAAGGCAAAATTTTAAAGATGATTCATTGAATTAGAGCTTGCTTTGAGGGGAAAGATGCTTGAGGACAAACTTGTAAGAGCAAAAAACTGAGAAGAAAGGCTGTTAAGACAGGAGAAGTAGGGGGATGAGGTATGGCAGAAAAGGGTGAAGATCTTGCTGAAGATACGCTGTGATGACAGAGTGCTTAAAGGGAATAAAAGCTAAGCATGCTCTGAAGTACAAAGTTGTTATGTAATATCACAGCAGAATCAGGGCCCCGGGTGCTGTACATACACTGAGGTTCATTTTCTGATCTGAAGAGCTTTCAGACTTGATGAGACAGAAACGTGTGTGTGGGAGGGGAGAAAAGGACAATAAAAACAGTGTGATTGCAGAGGTGGTTGATAAACTCCATGGTAGTTCTGTAGTTGTGTAATTTCTTTCTTTTATACTAAAACGTCATTCTAAATTTTTCTTCTCTCGCTGGCAGATCTGATTTAAAAGGTTTCTTTACTTCCCAGCACTCATGTCTTTGTTCACTCTCCCCCTTCCAGAATTATTACAACCTCAGTTATGCCAATTCAGCTGCCTGCAGACATACCTTAAAAGAAAAAATCTGGGGTTTTTTTTTGTTGTTTTTTTTTAGCTATTAAAAGCACACGGAGAAAAAAACAGTGAAGAAGCCCTTTCAGTTGTATTTGACAGGTTGGTAACATGGCAGCAGGGTCTGAGTGAAAGTCTGATGAGGAAATAATAGAAAAGGCTGAGTTACCAGGAGCAAAGAGGTAGGATGACTGGGAGCATTGAGACAGGAGTGCAGAAAGGTGAGGAAAGCAGGTGTTGGTATCCGACTACTGGGTAAGTGAAAATGGCCTGTTTGTGTAGCAAGGAAGAATGAGAGCAACAATAACTCTTATTTCAGTAATGATAGCCAGGTGGATGCTATCATAGGTGAAGCCAGGGTAAAAACTGAGGAGGAAAAATCTCTTATCAGCCCTGCCTTAGGGCACAAGTTTTTTGAGATGCTGTTGCTGGATCTGGTGCACTGGCTCTGCTTGGTATGCAAAAGGCCAGGGGCAAACCAGCAGTGCTCAACCCCTTTCTGAGGCTGTTTCTTATCTGAGGCTGTTTCTTATCTGCATCTGTTTTTTGTCTGCTTTTGTTAGCCCTGTTTGTTCCAGTCAAATAGGGATTTGATATTTGCTTTATAATAGCAATAAGCTCAGTTTCCTTTTCTGTAAAATGGGTCTGTTCTCTACCCCTTGAACGTGTTTTTAGCTGTATTTAGCATTTGTAAAGTGTAAAGGCAGGTGGTGTTTTATGAATACAAAATAGCGTTAGGCTTTATACTTAAGCACAATACTTTACTGTAATTCAAAGGCAATTCATGTAACATTAGTAAATCATTTTGAACTTTATGGGGGAGGGTCTGGCGATGCGGGCGTGGGGGGGGGGGGGGGGGGGGGGGGCCCAGGCGGCGGGGTGACTTTGACCGCAGGCTGCGGAGTGACCGGTGCCGGCATGGGCCGGGCCGGGGACGGAGCCGTGCCTTTCGCCGGTACGGGCAGAGGCGTGGCTTTCGCCGGGGCCGGTGGGGGGGCAGCCGATGTGGGCCTGGCCGATGTCGGGGCCTGTGGGGGGGCAGCCGATGCTGCTGGGGCTGCTATCGGGGCCGGTGGCGTTGTTTGTGTCTGTGTTGTGGCTTTCAGTGGCGGGGGTGTGTGTGTGTCTGAATTCCTACTGCAGCTTTCAGTGGCAAGGTTGTTTGAATTTCTGTTGTGCCTTTTGGAGGCGGGATTGTCTGAGTTTTTGCTGTGGCTTTTAACGGCAGGATTGTCTGAATTTCTGCTATCTTTAACTCTGGCCGTGGGGTTTGAGTAGCAATATCACAAGTCACATAATACTCACTCCTGTACTGATATTTAACAATAAACCACCCCTGCAACACATTCAGGAAAACCGACAACAGAATCACGTACGAATGAAAGTAACATTCACTCTCTAAACAGCTGGAAGGTTTTTCATAAGGTTTTTCATCCCCTGATTCTGTTACTGTCACTTTGGCATGATCATCAAAGAGCAAAGTAAACTTTGCCCAGGTAAGACCAAGAGTGTAATTAGTAAAAGAATCCATCCCAAAAGTGTAATTAGTAAAAGACTCCATCATGAGATGCCCAAAATATGCAGGTAGAACCATTATCCAAGCAATTATATTATACATCTGAAGGCAAATCCACACCAACATAGCACGCTTAGACCACCGCATCCAAACACAAAGAATAAATAGACCATGCAATATATTCGATGAGTTAAACCCCATTGCATCAATTAACTTAATACAAAGCTCTCTAAGGACACGATACAAGATTTCATGTAAGAACGACATGATGTGAGCTGTCTCTTCTCCCTGAACAAGCTGGAATTCAAACTATTCAGGCAATCTATCAATCAGAGCTCCGTTCCTGCCCCATGTTGGGCGCCAATAAATCTGTCATGGTTTTGGCCAAATTGGCCAATGGCCGGCAACAGATGCTCCCCCCCAACCTCTCATACACAGAGAGGAGGAGGAGAGAGAAAGAGATTTATGAATTTAGAAGAAACTAAACTAATGAAAAAATTAATAATAAAATAAAAAGGAAAATAATGAAATAGATACAGTAGATACAGTATATACAAAACCCTATTAAGCTCCCAGGATGATGTCACCAGCAGGCACTGGGGAAGTCCCAGCCTGGATTCAGCCGATGGGTGGGAACTGGATTCCAGAGCTGGAGTCAGGAACCCACGGATCGGGACAAAAGGCAGATGAACAGACAGGGTCCTCCTTGGACGTCATCCATTGAAGAAAAGAGATTGACCCTTTGATCCCTCAGCTTTCATACTGAGTATGGGGCAGATGGGATGGAATACCCCTGTTGGGATCCACTCCCCGGCTCATCCCGGCAGCAGTCACTCAGCAGCCTGCGGTCAATGTTACTCTGCCGCCTGCCCCCCCACCACGCCTGTATCGCCAGCCCCTCCCCCGCCCGTAGCGGCACCGGCTGCTCCAGCCCCGACAAGGAGCGCGGTCACTGCTCCGGTTGCTCCGACAACGAGCGCTGCTGCTACTCAGACTCCAGTAGAACTAGCACAAGTTGCCCCGGTGACCAGGAAGCATAAAAGAAAGTCAGCTCGTTCCCCTGCCTCTGACGACAGAGCCAGACAGCATGGGAGAGGGTTCCTCTGTTGAAGATCCAGGAGAGGGTCCTTCTCAGGCAGCATTAACACAGGATGAGGACTCAGATGCAGAGATAATAATTAAATCCTTCTCTATGAAGGATTTGCGAAATATAAGAAAGGACTTCAGTCGTCATGAAGGGGAGAAACTTGTCTCCTGGTTGCTCCGATGCTGGGACAATGGAGCTGATACCATAGATTTAGATGGCAGTTGGGAAACCTGTCCAAAGATGGAGGGATTGATAAAGCCATTGGGAGAAAGGCAGACATCCTCAGTCTCTGGAGGTGACTGCTATCAGCTGTAAAGGGCAGGTATCCCTTTAAGGATGATATTGAATGCCATCCAAGCAAATGGACCGGCATGGAAAAAGGTATTAAGTACCTGAGGGAACTGGCTGTGTGAGAGGTGATTTATAGCAACTGGCAGATGGATTATAGACCCTGATGAAATGCCATGCAAGCGATCTCTGTTGAGAAAGTTTGTGCAGAGTGCACCATCAAATTATTCCCACACTTTGTCAGCAATGGTCTGGGGAGGATCTGATACTGATATACCAACTGTAAATGAGGTAACTAACAAGGTGCTACAGTATGAAGACAGTCTCTCCTCCCCTTCATGTAGCAGCTGTGGAAAAAATGGCTAAGAACACTGAGAAAATGGCTGAGACAATAGCCGAGCAAAATAAGAAAAATGATAAACTTTTTCATGAGCTGCTTGAAAAACTGTCTGAGAAGGGGAAAGAATCCCACTCTTCCCCTGAACATGCCCATGTCATAGTCATTAAGAAAAAACGCCCTCCTACAACACCAAGGGAAATAGGACCTGCTCCGAGATTTCCTGTGGCTTTGCCTCTGCAATTATGGAGAGGACATCAGTAAGTGGGATAAGAAACCTACCCTGGCCCTACAGGCACGAGTGCTTGAGTTGCAAGGTAAAGCAGATGGAAGAAAGAATTTCTGCAGGAGGGTGGGTGCTCCAGTCAAGGGTAAGCGATTCTCTGGTCCGTGTAGGAGCTCATCTGCTAATTGTAGATGTTGTTCTCAACATTAGGGTTGCCCTGCCTCCAGCCAGGAGGAGGAGAGGGATAACCGAGTTTATTGGACTGTGTGGATTCGATGGCCTGGCACATTAGAGCCACAAAAGTATAAAGCCCTGGTGGACACTGGTGCACAGTGTACCCTATTGCCATCGAATCATAAAGGGCCAGAATCTGTCACTGTTTCTGGTGTGACAGGCGGGTCTCAAGAACTGACTGTATTAGAGGCCGAAGTGAGCCTAAATGGGAATAAAAGGGAGAAGCACCCCATTGTGACTGGCCCAGATGCTCCGTGCATCCTTGGCATAGACTTCCTCAAGAGAGGGTATTTCAAAGACCTGAAAGGGTATAGGTTGGCTTTTGGTATAGCAGCTGTAGAGACTGAGGACATTACACAGCTGTTTACCTTACCTGGCCTTTCAGATGACCCTTCTGTGGTGGGACTGCTGAAGGTTAAAGAACAGCAGGTGCCAATTGCTACTGCCACAGTGCACTGATGACAGTATAACACTAACTGAGACTCCCTGATTCCCATCCAGAATGTGATTCGTTGGCTAGAGACCCAAGGAGTGATCAGCAAAACTCGCTCGCCCTTTAACAGCCCTATATGGCCAGTGTGAAAGTCTGATGGAGAGTGGCGGCTAACTAGACTATCGTGGCCTGAATGAGGTCACACCACCACTGAGTGCTGCTGTGCCAAACATGCTAGAACTGCAGTATGAACTGGAGTCCAAGGCACCCAAATGGTATGCTACACTGGAAAAAGGGAAACATTGCACTCATTTTTAAAAAGGGTAGAAAGGAGGACCCCGGGAACTACTGCCCTGTCAGCCTCACCTCTGTGCCTGGGAAGATCATGGAACAGATCCTCCTAGAAGCTATGCTAAGGCACATGGAGGACAGGGAGGTGATTTGAGACAGCCAGCATGGCTTCACCAGGGGCAAGTCCTGCCTGACCAACCTCGTGGCTTTCTACAATGGAGTGACTGCATCAGTGGACAAGGGAAGAGCAATGGATATCATCTATCTGGACTTCTGCAAGACCTTTGACACGATTCCCCCACAACATCCTTCTCTCTAAGTTGGAGAGATATGGATTTGATGGGTGGACTGTTCGGTGGATAAGGAACTGGCTGGATGGTCGCATCCAGAGTGTAGTGGTCAATGGCTCAATGTCCAGATGGAGAGGGGTGACAAGTGGTGTCCCTCAGGGATCCGTACTGGGACTGGTGCTGTTCAATATCTTCATCAATGATATAGACAGTGGGATCAAGTGCCCCCTCAGCAAGTTTGCAGATGACACCAAGCTGAGTGGTGCGGTCGACATGCCAGAGGGACCTGGACGAGCTAGAGAGGTGGGCCCGTGCAATCTCATGAAGTTCAACCAGGCCAAGTGCAAGGTCCTGCACTTGGGTCAGGACGATCCTCATTATCAATACAGGCTGGGGGATGAGGTGATAGAGAGCAGCCCTGCGGAAAAGGACTTGGGGGTACTGGTGGATGAAAAGCTGGACATGAGCCAACAATGTGCATTGGCAGCCCAGAAGGCCAATCGCATCCTGGGCTGCATCAAAAGAAGTGTGGCCAGCAGATCCAGAGAGGTGATTCTCCCCCTCTACTCTGCTCTCGTGAGACCCCACCTGGAGTACTGTGTCCAGCTCTGGAACCCTCAGCACAAGAAGGACGTGGACCTGTTGGAGCAAGTCCAGAGGAGGGCCACGAAGATGATCAGAGGGCTGGAGCGCCTCTACTATGAGGACAGGCTGAGATAGTTGGGGTTGTTCAGCCTGGAGAAGAGAAGGCTCCGGGGAGACCTTATAGCGGCCTTCCAGTACCTGAAGGGGGCCTACAGGAGAGATGGGGAAGGACTCTTTATGAGGGAGTGTAGCAATAGGATGAGGGGCAATAGTTTTAAACTAGAGCAGGGTAGGTTTAGATTAGACATTAGGAAGAAGTTCTTTACAATGAGGGTGGTGAGGCACTGGAACAAGTTGCCCAGAGAGGTGGTGGAGGCCCCATCCCTGGAGACATTCAAGGCCAGGCTGGATGAGGCTCTGAGCAATCTTATCTAGTTAAAGATGTCCCTGCTTACTGCAGGGGGGTTGGACTAGATGACCTTTAAAGGTCCCTTCCAACACAACACATTCTGTGATTCTATGAATTGACATTGCTAATGCCTTTTTCTCTATTCCTTTAGCAGCAGAGTGCAGGCCACAGTTTGCTTTCACCTGGAGGGGCATCCAGTACACCTGGAATCGACTGCCCCAGGGGTGGAAACACAGCCCCACCATTTGCCATGGACTGATCCAGACTGCACTGGAGAAGGGTGGAGCTCCAGAACACCTGCAATACATTGATGACATCATTGTGTGGGGTAATACAGCAGCAGGTTTTCAAGAAAGGTAAGAAGATAAGATTCTTCTGAAAGCAGGTTTTGCTGTAAAAAGAGGCAAGGTCAAGGGACCTGCATGAGACATCCAGTTCTTGGGAATTAAGTGGCAAGATGGTTGTCGCCAGATCCCAATGGATGTGATTAACAAAATAACAGCTATATGTCCCCACCTACTGACAAAAAGGAAACACAAGCCTTCTTAGGTGTTGTGGGTTTCTGGAGACTGCATATTCCAGGTTATAGTCAGATTGTGAAACCTCTCTATGAAGTGACTCGAAAGAAAAATGATTTTATGTGGGGTCCTGAGCAACGACAGGCCTTTGAGCAAATTAAACAAGAGATTGTGCATGCAGTAGCCCTTGGACCAGTCCAGACAGGATGGGATATTAAAAATGTGCTCTACACCACAGCCGGGGACAATGGCCCTACCTGGAGCCTCTGGCAGAAAGCACCAGGGGAGACTCGAGGTCAACCCCTGGGATTCTGGAGTCGGGGATACAGAGGATCTGAGGCCAACTATACCCCAACTGAGAAAGAAATCCTGGCAGCATTTGAAGGAGTTAGAGCTGCTTCAGAAGTAATTGGTACTGAAGCACAGCTCCTCTTAGCACTTTGATCACCAGTGCTGGGCTGGATGTTCAAGGGTAAAGTTCCTTCTACTCATCAGGCCACTGATGCTACCTGGAGTAAGTGGGTTGCCTTAATCACACAGTAAGCTCAAATAGGAAACCCAAATCGCCCAGGAATCGTAGAAGTGATCACAAACTGGCCCAAAGGCAAAGACTTCGCAATGCCACCAGAGGAGGTGGTAACACGTGCTGAGGAGGCCCCACCATATAATGAACTCTCAGATAATGAGAAACAGTATGCTCTGTTCACTGATGGATCTTGTCATATTGTAGGAAAGCATCGAAGATGGACAGCTGCTGTATGGAGTCCTACATGAGAAGTCGCAGAAGCTGCTGAAGGACAAGGTGAATCAAGTCAATTTGCAGAGATAAAAGCCATCCAGCTGGCTTTAGACATTTGTGAAGGAGAAAAGTGGCCAGTACTCTATCTATATACTGACTCATGGATGGTGGCTAATGCTCTGTGGGGATGGTTAAAGCAGTGGAAGCAGAGCAACTGGCAGCGCAGAGGTAAACCCATCTGGGCTGCTGAACTATGGCAAGATATTGCTGATCGTCTAGGGAAACTAGTCGTAAAGGTACGCCATGTAGATGCCCACGTACCTATGAGTCGAGCCACTGAGGAACAACAAAACAATCAGCAAGTGGATCAGGCTGCTAATATTTTCCAGATAGATTTGAACTGGGAACATAAAGGTGAACTCTTTGTAGCTCGGTGGGCCCATGATACTTCAGGTCATCAAGGAAGAGATGGAACATATAAGTGGGCTCATGACCGAGGGGTGGATTTAACCATGGACACTATTGCGCAGGTTATCCTTGATTGTGAAACGTTCCAAAATCAAGCAAGCTAAAAGGTTAAAACCTTTGTGGTATGGGAGATGATGGTTAAAATATAAGTATGGGGAGGCTTGGCAAATTGACTACATCAAACTCCCTCAAACCCACCAGGGTAAGCATTATGTGTTTACTGTGGTGGAAGCAAGCACCGGATGGTTGGAAACCTATGCTGTACCCCATGCTAGTGCCCGGAATACCATCCTGGGCCTTGAAAGGCAAGTCTTGTGGCGACATGGTACTCCAGAAAGAATTGAGTCAGACAATGGGACCCATTTCAAAAACATTCTTGCAAGTACTTGGGCAAAAGAACATGGCATTGAGTGGGTATATCACATCCCTTATCATGCACCAACTTCTGGGAAAATTGAGCAATACAATGGATTATTAAAAACTATCCTGAAAGCAGTGGGTGGCGGAACCTTTAAAAATCGGGACAAGCATTTAGCACAAGCCACCTGGTTAGTTAACACCAGGGGCTCCATCAGTTGAGCTGGTCCAGCTCAGTCAGACTTTTTACATACTGTAGAAGGGGATAAGGTCCCTGTGGTGCATGAAAGGAATATGCTGGGGATAACTGTTTGGGTTTCTCCTACTTCAGGCAAAGGCAAACCCATTGGTGGGACTGTTTTTGCTCAAGGAACTGGATGTACTTGGTGGGTGATGCTGGAGAATGGAGAAGCTCAATGTGTGCCTCAAGGAAATTTGACCCTGAGTGAGAATACTTAATTCTGAACTGTATGATGTTAATTGTTATTTACTACTAACAGTGTTCTACAAGTGTTTTTCAGGATAACATAGTGTTGATGAAACCTGAACCAGCTTCATCAAGTGTCATCCAGCAAAACTCTTCGAGATGGGCATGCTACCCATGGGCACAAACCACAATGAATTTCATTCATCTTTCCTACTCTGAGAATCCTGCTATGAGAGATGAAATTCTACAGTTGTAAACTAAATGGACTTAGTGAACTTTTGTGTATAAAGGTAAATCATAACTGAGTGACCTGCATATATTTATTTCTTTCTATATATATGTATAGATTTGATAGATAAAAGTATTAGTGATCTGAGCATGACGCAAATGGTATGGAATAAGGGGTGGAATGTCCTGGTTTGAGGTAAAACACAACCAACTTTCTGTTCAGTAATTTTACGTCTTAGCTAGGCCTCTTCTAACTCTCTGAAATTAACAGCATATCGTGCAGAAAATGCTTCATTCTCAGAGTGATAAGACCAATGTTTACAGTTAGTGCCAAGGAGTGGTACGCAGAGAGGCTCTTGCTTATACTTATTGCTATAAACACCAAGGTCAGCTAATTTTGTTATTTGCCGCATTGGAGGGTCAGAAACGGAAAAGTGTAGAGGGGTCCCACCTGCAGGGAGGAGAGGACAGGGCAGGTGACCCAGAGTTGACCAACAGGGGTATTCCATCCCATCTGCCCCATGCTCAGTATAAAAGCTGAGGGATCAAAGGGTCAGTCTCTTTTCTTCAATGTCCGACGTCAGAGGAGGACCCTGTCTGTTCATCTGCCTTTGATCCCGATCATTGTGTTCCTGACTCCATCTGTGGAACCTAGTTCCCACCCATCGCTGAGTCCAGTCTGGGACTTCCCCAGTGCCTGCTGGTGACATCATCCTGGGAGCTTTATATGGTTTTGTATATACTGTATCTATTTCATTATTTTCCTTTTTATTTTATTTTATAATTTTTCATTAGTTTAGTTTCTTCTAAACTCATAAATCTCTTTCTCTCTCCTCCTCCTCTCCATGTGTGAGAGGTGGGGGGAGAGCATCTGTCACCAGCCATTGGTAAATTTGGCCAAAACCATGACAAGAGTCTAGTCCAAAACTTTCTCTATGTGAAAAATCTAATATAGCTATGTGCTATTTCTATCAGTGCAATTTATTCCATTTTGTGTTGGAGATATCTTTAAGGAGCCTCAGTTTTTAGGGGGTACTTTCTGAATGCTAATACAAACAACAGACCCCTTTAAAATGGTCTTGATTGGCTACCCAAAACCCCCATGTCCTCCCGAAATTCTTGGTTAGTGTAAATGTAAAGCATCACATTTGCATAGGGTTAGCCACTTACACAGTCCAATTGAAACAAAAATAAAGCTGTATTTTTTTGTTTTGAGTCATTAATTTTTGGCTATTACGCATGATTTAAACAGACAGAATACAAAGACATGTAGACAAGCTTAAAATGTGAAAAAGAAATTGAAAAATGGGTTTCTGATTGGGTGAAATGCAAGCTAGTACATCCGAAGGAAAATAAAACAATCTAGAGATAGTCCAATAGAGGAGAGAGCCCTGTGAGGCAGTAATGTCAAGTTGGACTGTATTAGAAATGATGGCAACCATCAGATTGGAAGAAACAATAAAAATTGAAGGAAATGAGAGTTGAATTTTCCAAGCAATCATAGTGTAACTCCAAGGGTTGCCATTAACATCAGTATTAACCCAGTAGTACCACAGTTAACTCCTTTGAGCTGAGGAAGTATTTCTGTGTCTCAGGCATAAGTACAAGTTACCTTGTCATGGTCAGTTTTCTTATGATGGTTGGGACATAACACCATTGGAGCTAATGAAGGATATTTTGCATGGCATTGATAGTTTAGGGAAGGAAGTCTTTTTACCTCTTGCTGCTGTTGCATGATGCTATTGGACAGCATAAGTGGTAGTCTGCCTCTAGAAGATATATTGGCCACTGGTAATCTTTCACATCAATAAACTGTTGTGAATATTTGTACTTAAGAATTTTTCATCCCATCTGAGTTAAGGAACCTACCCCAGATGTCTGACTTAGTTGCTTAGTCTTCCTAGGTTCCCACTGCCCTGAAAGGAAAAACAGAGGCTTTTCTCAAAGCCAGAAACAGCTTGAGATGTTTCCTCTCACTACAGATGAACTCTTCCTGCTTACAAGAGAAGGACCATATGGAAACCAACAAACTACTAGTATGAATTATGAAGACTGGTTTCAATTCCTGCATGATGCTGTGATACTTAATGGAGCTCCATTTTGTTGGTGTGTTTCTGTAGGTACGAAGCCTGTCTTCTTGACCTGGTTGAAGCTATGAGTCTGATATCTGCCCCAGAACACCTCTGCAGAGAATCTTATGACAAGAACAAAATGCACACGCCTGTGTAAGGGATAATAGAGGATGGTCCGAGTGAGACACGATGGAAAATTACTAGTTGAACCAAACCCAGTATACGTGCCGAGAAAAAGGAACTCAGTACTGTTGTTGCAAAAACTATGTGCGTATCCGTGAGAACCTGACCTTCAAAGAAGAAAACAACAAGAAGGGAGTGCAACAATGTGGTCGCTGTGGAATAATTACTAAATTGACCAAGAATACAAAAGTACAGCATTGTTCACACATTAAGGAAAAGTATAAAATCAAGAGGCTTCTGAGGTAGGATGATGATCGCATCACCAGCAGACACAGGGAAAGTCCCAGACTGGAATCAGCGATGGACAGGAGCTGAATTCCGGAACTAGAGTCAGGAATGCTTAGATCGGGATCAAAGGCAGATGAACAGACAGGGTCCTCCTCAGACGTCGGCCACTGAAGAAAAAGAGAGCGAGCCAGAGCAGCATTGCCCCTTTGATCCCTTAGCTTTTATACTGAGCGTGATGCAGATGGGCTGGAATACCCTGTTGGTCAGGTTTGGGTCACCTGTCCCGTCTGCTCCTCCCTGCAGGTGGGACCCCTCTACGCTTCTCCGCTTCTGACCCTCTAAGGGGGCAAATAGCGAAGTTAGCTGACCTTGGTTGTTGTAGCAATAAGTATAAGCAAGAGCCTCTGTGCATACCATTCCTTGGTATAATCAGGTCTTATCACTCTGAGAGGGAACAGTTTCTGAACAATATGCTGTTAATTTCAGACTTTAGTCAGTTAGAAGAGGCCCAGCTAAAAAGTAAAATTACAAATCAGAAAATTGGTTCTGTTTTACCTCAATCCAGGACTAACTTGTACTATCCAAGCTCCATTTTAAATAAGACAAATCAGTAATTATTTCCTCTAGCAGCTTACAACACGCATTTCCCTGCCAACTTTAATTATTCATGCTGTATCTATTTCCATTTATTTAAATGCACTTCCATCTACTGCATGTACTTGGTTATTTAAAGAAATGTGCTGAATTGGTAAAAATGACTGCAGATTACAGGATTAATGGTAATTTTCTCCACAATGCACTGTTCATATTTTATTGTAATGGTAGCCACTGGCATGTGTTCCTAGAAATATGAGGCTAAAATACTCATTTTGCACAGTAATATTGCAGCCAGTGAAAGGTAGAATTGAGCCAGTATGGGCAAGTTCTAGGCCATTTGCTCCCAAACACCACTTTGTGGGCCAGTACAGCTTTTCTGACAGTCTCTTTAGGCAACCCTGCTTATCTTAATGTCAGCGAGTTGCTGTACTGTTCCTTGGGGTATTGCTGCTGCCTGCCTCCCACATGCTTGCTCCTGTGCAATGTTTGGTGCTCTGTGAGGAGCTAGCAAGACTGGGCAATGAGCTCCGCGGTGCGTCTCTGATGAGAGCATCAGTGCAGGATATCTAGCACACGCCCCGGCAGCACCGTGCTCTTATAGCAATGAAACAAAAGAAGAATGAAGGGGGAGATGAACCTCAGGTTACTCTGAGCTGTTTCATTCAGACCCAGTCTTAATCACAAATTAGGTGATATCCTTCTCTTGCATCCCAGCTGAATTTTAAAAGGTGCTTGGAGGAGTTTAAAGGAGTGAAGCAGCATTACAGGACCAGAAAATGACTACTGTGGAAAGGCCCTGCTTTGTCTGTCCTGCTGTCAGTGAAGTATTATAGTTCTTTCCAATATGTCCATCTGCTGTTGAATGTCCCTCTTGTTCTACTCCTTGAGCCTGTGAAGGCACAGGTTTCTGCTTAAAGCCCTGAAGATGTATTTGGTGCCCTGACCCAAGTATAGCAAGTGGGGAAACAGGTTTTCTCATTCTGCTGGCTGAGTATTCTGTTTCTTTAAGAGGGCAGGGAAAGGGAGGGGAAAGAAGAGAAAAATGTACAAGGAGCATCAGGAAAACTGAAGAACCATGAAGAAAAGACCATCGCATAGATCTTAGGGTTTTGGGTTGGGTTTTGTTGTTTATTAGTTTTGTTGTTTTTTTTTTTTTGTTAAGGTTTGGCATTTATAAAGAAACAATTGCTTCTCTTCTCTTTTCCAGGTTGACTGGAACTTTAATTGCCTTTTCTAATAAGTGCTAACTGACCTTTTGAAACAGCAAAAAATACATGTGAAATACATTGAAAGGTGCCTTTGTGTACCCAGTCGAGAACACTGTGCGTGAGCATTCTGTTCTTTGGTTCTTGTGGGTGCCAATATTTAACTACTTTAGGATTCCTTATGATCCATTTTGTTCATTAACAATTCTAATTCTGATGGTGACTTTTGACTTTGGTAATAGCTCTTTTTAAAAGGACATTGTCAGGATTGTGGGCTCCACGCTCAAGGTGCTGTCCATCAGTCAGAGCTACATGGGAGGCATACCTTTATGAAGCCAGGAACTGTAGAGTTAAGGTGATTGAAATGTCTGATGAGTGAAGACCTGCCTGTTTTAACTGTCTGTGAGATGTGGACAAAGAAACAAAAGCTATTAATTTGGTAGACCCTGTGAAAAATATTTTTTTATAATGCTAGCTCTTGTTCTAGTTATCAGTACATTCAGCAGTACATTAGGAATAGTGTTTAGCAGTCAGTGCAAGCAAAGATATTTTGCCATGAGGAACTACAAAGTTGAAGTTATTAAAACATTTACAGCCTTAGAAAAAAATAATCAGTGACTGTTCAATAGGAAAGGACAAAAACAGTAGCTGTGACTGGGAGACTGCTTTCCATCTGCTAAAACAGTAGAGGAAATGCAAAAATTAAATTAGCAAAAGCAATCACTTGACAGTGTCCTTTTAAGTTTAAACTCCTATATTAGGAAGCTGACACTGGGGAGTTAGTCCAGCCATAGATTGTTTGTTCAGAGTGTTCCCAGTTAATATGCTTCAGCTACACATCGAGTTGTGTTTTACATAAGGATTTGTGGAATAACATGACTTCTGCTAAGGCTCACACCCATGCCTTCACTTTGTGTTCTTCCTGAGTGGCTCATACACACACACTTGCCAAGTGTTTGTGTAGTCATAGAATCATAGAATGGTTTGGGTTGGAAGGGACCTTAAAGATCATCTTGTTCCAACCCCCCTGCTCTGGGCAGGGACACCTCCCACTAGACCAGGCTGCTCAAAGCCCCATCCAGACTGGCCTTGAACACTTCCAGGGATGGGGCATCCACAACCTCCCTGGGCAACCTGTTCCACTGCCTCACCACCCTCACAGTAAAGAATTTCTTCCTAATATCTAATCTAAATCTACCCTCTTTCAGTTTAAAACCGTTACCGCTACACTCCCTGATAAAGAGTCCCTCCTCATCTCTCCTGTAGGCCCCCTTTAGGTACTGGAAGGCCACTGTAAGGTCTCCCCGGAGCCTTCTCTTCTCTAGGCTGAACAACCCCAACTCTCTCAGCCTGTCATTGCATTTGTGCACCTTGCACCTGTAGCAATCACACCCTTTCCACTTCTAGCCTCTCCAGTCTCATTATTGAATCTCATCTTGAGTATATATTTATATATGTATGTGAGGTCTTAATCTAATAAATTATCTAGGGGTTTCGTTTAATCTTCCAGACTTTTTATTTATCTCCTGTTTTTTTTTGTCCAGCTCAGATGTCAATTCTTTCATTGACAATATGTTCCACTTTCCACATCATCATGTCATACGTATTGTGAATCTCCAGTTTGCTAAGATAGACGAGGAACTCATTTTAAGCCTTCTCTTCCTCTCCAGGGCATGGGTTTTGTTGTGAGAAGGACCAAGACCTCATTTGGAGCATGAAGTGGCGGAGAGGTCTCAGAATACAAAAGAGAAGAGAAGGGGAGAGCTAGCACCATGCTTTGGGACAAAAAGGTGGAATTAAAGAGTAAGGAAGAAAGGATGGAGGTAAAGGCAAGAAAGGACAAGGATGCAAGGCAGAGAACTGTACCAAAGGATGACAGAAGGTATAGGTTGAGTGCAGCTGAGCCAGAAGGTAGAGACGAGTTGAGAAAATATAGTAAGTTGATGAAGGCAAATTTGTGCTCATATCCTGGAGGGAGAAATGTCTTCAAGCGCCAGTTCCCAGAAGAGGCTTATGACTCCCCACTCCTTTTCCAAAGCATGTTCCTGCATTCAGGGAGCTACTGTCCAAAGGATGCCTGGTAAATTAGGGAAAGAAGGGAATGACCTAACTTTAGCTGCTTCCCTTCAGAGTAGCTAGATGGAGGCCAGAGCACAAGGAGGGTAATAGGGTGGAACCCAGGTATAACCCAGACATGGACTGAATTTAATTGCTAGCAAGGAAGGGTGGTGTGGACTTAGATGACAGAAGAACGTTAGACTGGATATAGCAAGAATCTGAATAAGGGAGAAACAAGCAAAACAAAATTTGCAGTGATCTAATGAGCTGTGGAGGTTTGGTGTTAAGGAGAGAGAGGAAAGGGCTTAGCTATGCTTGAGAGAGATTGAGCCTGAGATATCTAAAAGATATCCCTTGAAGCGCACATAAACCCAGGGTTAAACTCTAAAAGTTGCAGCAGAGATTTTCTGAAATATGACCTCCAGGCAGTGTTTGAATTTGTACCATCTGAGGGGAAGAGAGCACAGCCTAGTTAGTTAGAAACCACCTTTTTCACTGTTTATAAATTTATGAAATTGTGTGCTAATTAGTGTATGATTTATAAATTTACATAACTACATACTACATAAGACAACACAGAATATTGAATGAGGTGATTTAAACTGGCAGAAACAGAGAAGTCTGCTCTGACTGGGTGGCTCTCCTCTGGAAAATGCCTCTCCCGATCCACAGCTGCTCCCTTCATGTCTTGAAGGCTTATCTGCTTATAATGACAATACATGATTTACAGTATTGTGGCTCCATGTAGCTGTGAGAGAACAGGCTACCTTGAGCATCTTGGGCATGGTTATGTAGCAGAGCTTTCACCGTGATCCTTGGGGAAGGTGTTGGGAAGCAGAAGTCATCTAAAAAACATCAAGAAACGCAACTTGGTCTGGTCAGTGTTGGTGCTTGATGGCTCCCACAGTTGCTCACAGGGGATGCTACTGTGTCCCAACTGCAGCAAGAGGATGGGAACATGAGGGAACTGGATTTGATTCCCAGTTCTGGGGAAGCTCCTTGCCTCCCTCCACAGCATGCTTTGGGTTCTGCTCAGAGGGGGTATGACTCATATCAGCACCTGCAGCAGAAGGCGCTGGACATATCCATCAACAATTTATCTTTGAACTGTAAGCTGTTAGAGCAGAAGCATATTGGCCAGTCATTCCCATCTAACAGAAGCTGAAGCTCTCAGACTTCATGTATTTTGAGTCTTGAAGGGGTGGTTTCAGGCATTGGGAAACTAAACTGGAGAAACTCAGATGTCACTGACAGGTGAGGCCCTGACGTATGTGAGGTTAGAGAAGCCCAGAGGGTCCCAGCAGACAAACCAATCCACGAGCTGCAATGAGAGCCATAAATGCCTAGTTTCCTTAATTCAGGAGTCATTCTGAGTATGTGAAAAACCACTTTATTCACTCATAGCATTCAATAGCCAATCTTAGAGTGTAAGCTCATTCTTTCTGGTCTCCTGCCTGCAGACAGGAGGAAAGTGAAAAATTGGAAAAAAATATCTTTCCTGGTTGCTTACTGACAACTACCTTAAAACCTTGAAGTGTGGATTTGATTAAAGCTATTGTCCAAACACAAAGTGTCAAGTGTCGTGAGCATTAAGGACAATGTGGGAACTCCTCTTCTCTGCTAGACCTGGTAAGGAAGGAAAGGACAAGATGAATTCACAGACACAAATGCTGGTTCTTTCTCAAGTTAGAGTTGACTGCGAGGAAGTTGCATTGAAATTTTAAAAGCACCTTGTCAAAATCTTCCAATGTTTAATTATCCTTGCTGGTACAAAACTGCCCTATTTTGAGGTTTAGTTTGTCTAATTTTAATTTCCGGCTGCTGTACTTAGTTGTACCTTTGGAAGCAAGATTGCGAAGTTCCCCTGTTGTCAGAAAGTGAGTCCCCTGCACATAGTGATAAACTCCTGGTTCAGCCTTCTCTTTGACGAGATGGGGTCCTTTACACCCTGTGTCCTAATGTCTGTTTTCCAGCCCCTGGATGATTTGGGGGGCTTATTTTTGAAC
The DNA here is from genome assembly GCA_947846985.1 of Fratercula arctica. Taxonomy (NCBI): domain Eukaryota; kingdom Metazoa; phylum Chordata; class Aves; order Charadriiformes; family Alcidae; genus Fratercula; species Fratercula arctica. The sequence continues at coordinate 16,316,584 of CANTUZ010000025.1, read as the reverse complement.
TTTCTCCAGCATTCAAGCATCTTGAAGGGTTTACACTAGAGCAGGTGCTGTTGCTGTGAACAATGACAGTGTGGCCTCATCTGCACAGTATTTCCCTTTTGACACTTTCAGGAGCCTTGTTTGGAGGTGTTGGGCTGGGTACCTGGTCTCATTGCTCTATTTCTTGGAAGCAGAAAGTCTGTGAGTGAAACCAGGATACTGCTAAATTTAGAAGAGTTGAGGAGGAAGAAATAATGTGAAGTAGAAATACCAAGCAGAAAAAAAAGATTACAGGATTCAATTTGGGATGGAGCATGAATCTGGGGGCTGCAGCATCTGTGAACTCAGCCACCTTGAAAACAATCTGAAAGACACATGCTTGATGGGATGGGGGAGACCCAGACAGCCGAAACCCTCAGAAGGGAAAGAGTGAACAAAGCATGAGGGCGATGATATAGCAACAAAAACAGACAAGAAGACTTTTGAGCTGCAGATGAGGAGGTGATGACATCTCCAAATTGCAGAGGAAATAGCTCCTTGTCAGTGGGTCTGGTGCCCCTCTATTTGCACTAATGCCTTCAGCACAGGGATCTCATTATCACAGAGTTTACTGGCAGATTGGAGGGATTTCAGTAAGTAATAAAAATGATCAGGGACTGATAGAATTGACATAATGAGGAAACAAGATGAGAAGAGTCAGATATTTATAGCTTGGGTGAGAGAGACAATTAAAAGGTGGGGTGAGAGATGGACTGGATGACCTGAAAGTGTTGTCTGTATCTAATAACTTCTTGTCATCTGCTGTACAGAGGACTTGAATTTACTAAGGCTGTCAATCTGACCCTTAACAGCCCTAACTTCCCATGTTGAAAAGTTCAGGTGGGCGTACTCTGTATTGACACTGTCAGAATGTCACTAGTACTGTGTTTAAAAAAATAGTCATCAGCCAGGTTGTAGAAAACAATTGACACACTGACAGTAAAGGGAAAAAATTAGACCTTCATAAAATAAAAACCCATTGAAGACCTTCCTGAGAGCAGGGCTGACTGGGAAGGGCTCCCAGGTTGTTCAGCTGGTGATGCTGAGTACTTCTTGCTGCCTGCAAGCACCTCTCCAAGTGAGAAGGTCCATGCAGAGGGAGCAAGTGTGAGCCTTTTTCTGTGCAAGCAGGTGCTGGTGGCACCCAGCTGTGCAAAACCGCTGCTTCCTCCTATGCACAGATGTGCACAGGCTGTTGTCCCTGAGAGCTGCTGAGCTCCACAGATGGCTCTTGGGGCAAGCTCTGTGCCAGCCAAAACCCTGCCAGTACCACCGATGGCTACAGCCACACATGGGATTTCACTTCCCTTCCTACTGCCCCTACATAGTGAGATCCAGCCCCAGGAGACAGGCAGGCTCTCCCCTTGATGTGGCTTGACTCGCTGCCTCACCCGTGGGGACCCTGTACCTGGGTGTGGGTGGGTGTTCATGCATATAGTTTTTTCGTGCAGATAGTTCCCCTATAGTTTTACACAAACCCACTAAATATGTATTTTGACACATAACCTACCAAACACGAGCAGCCATTGCATTCTGTTTTTTCTGAGTTGGAGACCCCTGAGAAGAGGGAAGGTGGCATGGTGGCCTGTCTGAATAATTACACAGCAGCCTTGTGGTGAGGGTTATTTAAAACCTTGACTAAGATCACAGCTGTCTCGCACAGTCCCCAGTGATGCAGAGGAGAGAGCCCCAGGTTTGCTCTGGACTAGAGAGACCGCAGCAGAGTTAGAGGCATCCAGGAGGCATCCAAGCTGGAGACAACTCAGTTCCTGGGTTTGCAGTCAAATTAAAACGCCACTACTGAATGCAACAGGGCTGTGTAGAGGCACTTCAGGGAAATATCAGAGCAGTGTTTGTTCAGTCTGATGGTGGAGTAGTCGCTCTGTTTTAATGATACCTGTGTGCAAAGGCCACAGCTGCTTTCATCCATTTCACATTAGTCTGACTTTCACAGAACAGACATAGCCTAGGGTGGTGGAAGGGAGAGAAAGGTGACCAAAAAAAAAGCCATCCCTTTTTCACCACTTTTTCTATCCTTCTGAGCTGTGATATCAGGCTCTGGCTGAGCAACAGTAATCTTATCCAGCCTCTTGGATTTATATAACTTTGGAATTGGTAAGCTATATTAATTTGCTGTGTTTTCAAGGGAAAGTTATTTATCGAGAGACATTTTTAACTCAAGTGTCAGGAGCTTTAAATCATTATAATAAATTCATGCTATTCAGGGTTTCTTACATTGTAATAAATTTGTTTTAAACATGAATGAGGACATCCATGATTTCTTTAATATACTGTTATGTATTTCCTTTCAAAATGACACAGCTCACTATATCAAGTGGGAGAATAAAAGTAAGAGATTTACAGTTCTTAAGAATAACACAGTCTGGGAATGTGACATATGAACCAACACCGGGCAGGGGGCTGGCAAGTGCAAGGAGCCCATCGCTGCTTCCAGTGGCATGGTCAAGAGTTAAACAAGCGACAACAGGTCAAGATCAGTGAGTGAAACAGATAGCTGGGTGTAAAGCTCCCTTCAGGGTGGGAATCACAGTGCAGCCTTATAGTCACCTCCATTTTACTGTGCAATGCACAATCGAAACACCCGAAAGGTGACACAGACCATCTGCCATGACCTGACTGCCAAACCGCTGCCTCGCCAAAGCGAGACCTGAGCCAGAGACATGCTTCCCAGCCCGGGGTCACCCTCCCCTTCCTGACATCGGGCACCCGCAGCAGCCTTTTCCCAGGGACCTCATCCATCTTTGCTACAATGGTGTGCAGGGAGCAGATCCCTCAGCAGCCACCAGTGCCCCTGAAGTCTGGCAAGGAGGCGCCAGGTAAGCACTTAGATAAATTTTGGTCTCCATTGTTAATCCTTGACCCCTCATTAAACCTCTGCTGGCTCTGCTATTTGCCATTACACACGTGGAAGGTTGTGAATGCAAGATGATAAAACACACATCTGGCTTTATATCATGTCCTTCTGCCTTCATAGGGGTCCTTATGGGTGGGTGGAGGAGGAGTTGGGCACAGAGACAGCCTTGGTGATGCCAGTGTCTGAGGTCTGAGACAAATCTACTTTGGCAGCGTGATTGTGACTTTCTTGGAAAGCGGAGCCCCTCTGCACCATGTAAATGTCTGCTGAGCACTTCTTTCTCAGCCTGCTTCGTCTCGTCATGGAGCGCTGCAGGAACAGGGTCTCATGTTTGCAGTGATTTGGGATCGGGGTTGAGTGGGGCAAAGTGCCCAAAACAGCAAAGGTCAGTTGGTTTCCTAGTATCTGATGAGAGCGATTACCACCCCCACCCCTACCCCCACCCCCCCCCCCGAATATGCTTAAAAGCCTTCCAGCTTCCCAAGACATAGCCAAGCTGTAGAGAAATGAGATACACGGAGTCATTCCTGCCATGATGGGGACAGAGGTGAAAATCTGTCCCCCCTCCCCGAATGCCCGTGCACAGAGACAAGAGTTAATGGGTCTTTGGTGGATGTGGCTGCAGTAGGGGGTAATTAAATGCTGCTAGTTCTCTGGTGGGGAGGGGATGGCCCTGCTGCTGCCCCTTGCCTGGCTGCAGGTGAGATGTAGGACACCCAAGGACTTCAGCTATGCAGGGATGGGGCTGACAGTGCACAGTGGATAGCCATGGGCTGCCCACACCACGAGGCTGGATGGCTCAGGAGAGGGGAGGATGGGACAGGAGAAGGCCCTGCCTGCTCACAGAAGTGATGGCAGGACCTCATCTGTCAGCACAGAAAAATGTCTGTCCAATAAACTTGCCAAACAGCCCTAATAAAGGGCTGGATATGTTATCATGAGAATGGTTTTATAGGGGACAGCCATAAAATATGCACATTGCCCTTTAAAATGCCAGGATGAGGATTGATTCCAGCAGGGCGGAGGGAGAGGAGGAGGAACAAGGCTAATTGGAAAAGGGGGATAAATCCAGGGGCTCGTTTCTCTGCTGGGGTTCTTGAAGGTGTCAGGGAGCAGTAACAAAGCGAGAGTCACTGCCTTATGAGCTGTGTCTGGACCTGGGCTTCTCTGCTCTATCCCCTCCACTGTGTGCAATGCTGGGTGTCCTTTCTGGCATCAGTTTCTGCTGCGGGCTCAGTCCTGCTCTTGCTCCTGATATCTAGCCCAGGAAAAGCTGTGAAAGCTGTGGTGATACCTCCATCAGCCACTCCACTGGTTCCTCCTCGTTTGTGCTTCTCCTTTTAATCGCAGGGGTCTAATACCCATTGCCTCCTTGACAGTTTCAGTAGATGTGTCCTGCCTGCCCAGTGGCCCTATTGCCAGCTCATATCTCTCTTCTGCCTTGTGACTCCATCCCCCCAGTCCTTGGCTGTGGAAGTCCACTACCACCAGAAGATCAACCACAGAGGTTTGGGCAGCAGTTTTGGATCCCCTGCTCTGTGGACAAGGGAGAGCCCATCCTGGGGACTGCTTGAATAAACAGGAGAGGGGGAGCTGGAGGAAGGTCCAGGGTGTGTTTAGTAGTGATAAATAAATATATTGTACTCCAGATCACTTTTAATGCTGCAGAAAACAGGCAGTGATTTCACTTAATAAATGTAGACAGTCTTGCAGAGCTACAAGACCATCTATTCTACTAGATAATTGCTGCACAACAGGACTGCACATGACCCAGAGCCCAGTGTTTATCTACAGCTGAGTCTCACTTCTCCAAACAGAGATACTGGGCATTCAAACCCCCATGACATCTGGTAGAGGGAGAAATAAATTATAAAAAAAAAAAAAAAAAAAAAGAGAGTCTTCTTAAAGTCACTGAAGGCATTGTGGATTTGGTTGATGGGTTGGGAGGTGGGCAGGTATTGGAGAGATGGAAAAAGAAAGAGCCAGGAAAAGACAGATTTCGGTTGGCAAGGACTGGTTCAAAAATGTTTGTCAGTGTGGATTTGTTGGTACGTGCCAAATCTCACTTGTCCGCCTTGTCTGTGCATGTGGTGCTGAATTTCAAGTTTGAAGTGGCCCTGGAAATCCTCATTGGAGCTGGTGGTGGCACCTGCAGGGAAGGGGGTGGGGGTGGGGTGGGCAGGCGGCACACCTGGGCTTGCAGTGTCCCTCGGTTCTGAAAATGCTCTTTGGCCACCCTTGCTGACCAAAACCAGGCAAAGCTGGGACTCCAATGGAGCAGATGCCTGTTCGCTTCCATTTGGCATACAAAAAATAACGCTTTTCCCATCAAAGTTAGAGGTGATTCAATATATTATGGTAAGGACCCATGTCAACCAATATGACTAATGGATGTGGTGTATCGTGAATTTGGGTGAGAGAATAGCTTTTGCTATTTAACGGATTCTTCTGGAAAGCAGAGAGATGATGCAGCCAAAGCTGATGAATCTCATCTGACTTTCTCATAGGGTGGCTCTACTTCATGCAAAAGCAAGTTAGGTTTATTCAGCTGAGGAGCTTCAGGTCTGACAGATTTTTGAGTTCTCCAAACTAAGAGGTGCTCAGATACGGGTTTTTCAGTCTTGTTGCACAGTTGTGAAGGTCAGAGCAATCTCCAGGCTCCCAGCCTGAGACACATGTCTGAGATCTGAACTTGCTTCTTTGCTACTTTTTGGTTCAGGCTCATCTCTACTATACCCACCACAGTGAAATTTGCATTGAACACAGTTTTAGTTCTGGATTTCTAATTAAATTTAAAGGCTGGTAAATTTTGCTATGAACATTTTTATGGCTCCCTTCCTAAGCATTTTGTCTTTTCAACTAGTACTTAGTGTTTTGCAGATGCTATTCTATGTTATATTGCCAACCACAAGTATGAAAAAAATGTGTGATTTAAAAAAATACTAATACATTTGAGGTCTTGGTTTTGCTTTTATGATCACCCTTCAAAGCTTTTTTCAATGTTTCTTAGAGCTGTAAACTTATGGGACAGGTGGGAATCTCATTCTACCACTTGACTCCAAGAGCTGTGACCTTTCAACTTCATCATCAAGCTTATGATCAAACCATGAGCATGACAGTAATGAGCATGACAGAGAGACTGTAATTGTTCCGTGAATGAAAGGATTTCCTCCAACATCCAGAAATAAGGAAAATGAAATCTTCAGGTAGGGTTTAGTAGCTCACCTTGAAAGAATTTAATCTCATGCTAATCATTAATCCATTTAGTCATGTCTAGGCACTTGTCTATTTTGAAACCCATGGAGAATTAACTCAAATTCACTTTTAAAGGGGATTAATTAAACTGCATCAGAACCCTGTTTCAATACTCAGAATTAAGATAAATTGAAGAAAGACCCCTTTAATTTACATTTTAAGGAACAAACTGAAAGAGATGAGAGACCTCTTTGACAAGGGTGTCTGAGGAGCTGCTGGTGTGGTTCGACTAACCCATTTTCCATTATACCTTATTTAATTCAGACTGAATGACCTAGTGTAGACAAGCACTGAGCTGTTGAGACTGGGTGTGAGTGTAATGGGAATATCTGCTTTCGCAGCCATGTTGTGATAGAAGGTGTGTAAGAAGCAGGATGTTCTATAAAATGAGACAGTCAATTTTGCTCTGTATGGATACACAGTGATGCTGTGGAGCTTTCATAAGTTGAGCAGATACCCAGACATACTCTTAAAAAATCAAAATTGCAGGGTTTTCATCAGGGATGGGAAATCTCAATAGAGAAGGTAAACTGGAGATAATAGCCCCAAAATTTTTGCTGTTCTGACCAAGTTTTGTCCCATATCACTTTGGCTGGGGTTAGATACCAAGATGATGTGTGCACTATCTACACTTCTGACAGTTTCTTATTCTTATCCCTGCTATCAGTTACTTGGCTGCAAAGTCTGATGTCTCAACCCTTGACAAGATTTCTGAATAGAGTTGGTGGTGCAGGATTTCTCCATCTTTTGTTTCCCATTTCAAGATACAAGAAGTATTCTTTGACTGCTACCAGAGCTTGCCAGAGCAGATGTAGCCATGCAGACAGAGCTCCCATTTAAACATGTAGCCACTCAGGTTTCAGGCTGCAGGGGGTGCTTTAACCTCTCAAGGCTAGTGGATGGTAAAAAGGATGACAGCTGTGTGAGGTGTGACCAGGTGGGTGACCTACTCAGCCTGGTGGCAGAGTTAAAAGAGGAAGTAGAAAGGCTATGGAGCATCAGGGAGTGTGAGAAAGAAATAGATTGGTGGAATCAGGCTCTGACCTCCCTGAGAGAGAAACCAGAACAGCCACCAAAAAACCCTGAGCTGAAGGAGATCTGGTACCCTCTCCCTGCCAGACTGAAGGCAGTGGCCATAATGAGAGCTGTGAATGGAGGCAAGTCTGTGCTAGGGGTGGCAAACGGACCCTCTCCTTCCCCACCTCCCCTAACCAGGTGCCTCTCTACAATAGGTATAAGTCTCTCAAGGAGGTAGGCCAGCCCATGGATGATATGGAAGATGGTCCGACCACACCAGAAGAGTTGCCAGGACTGGAAAGGCCTACCCCCTGTTTAACGACCACCTCCACAAGGAAGAAGAGTTGTGGGTGACTCCCTTCTGAGGGGGATGGAGGGACCAATATGCTGGGCAGACCCTCTTCTTAGGGAAGTATGCTGCCTCCCTGGGGCCCAGGTCAGGGACATCACAAGGAAACTTCCTAGCCTGGTAAGACCTTTGGAATATTACCCACTGTTGCTCTTCCATGTGGGTGGTGATGAGGTGGCAACATGTAGCCCAAGGGTAATCAAAAGAGACTTCAGGGCCTTGGGAAGGTTAGTAAGGGAATCTGGGGTGCAGGTTATCTTTTCTTCCCTTCTCCCAGTTGTAGGCAGTGACTCTGAAAGAAGCAGACATGCTCAGTCTGTCAATACATGGCTCCATGGCTGGTGTCACTGCCACAATTTTTGGTTTTTTAACAATGGGGTGGCCTACATGGCACCAGGCTTGCTGGTGTCAGATGGGGTTCAGCTTTCTGCAAGGGGGAAGAGGGTGTTCGCTCATGAGCTAGCGGGCCTCATTGACCGAGCTTTAAACTAGACTTGATGGGGGAGGGGGATATTATCAGTCTTGCTTGTGACAAGCCAAGGGATGACACTCCAAGGTCTGAGGGATGGGTCACTAGCAAAGGCCCTCAACCTGTTGCTCTGAGATGTGCTGGGTACGCTGCAGCACACTCGAAGTCTTATGGAGAGGACCCAGGGGCTCCTGAGGCAATAGGAACCAAAGGGGAGTCACAGATAAAACACCTCAAAGGAAGGCCACCTGAAGACCACATGAAGTAAATGCAGCCACTCCAGCTAGTGAGTCGGCTGCATTGAGCACCCAACTGAAGTGCCTCTATGCAAATGCATGCAGCATGAGAAACAAGCAAGAGGAGTTAGAGACCTGTGCAGGCCTCCAAGGCTATGATCTCATTGGCATCCCTGAGATGTGGTGGGATAACTCCTATGACTGGACTGTTGGAATGGAGGGATACAAGCTCTTCAGGAAGGACAGGCAGGGGAGGAGAGGAGGGGGCATTGCCCTCTATGTCAATGAACAGCTGGAGTGCATGGTGCTCCACCTGGGGATGGATGAAGAGCCAATGGAGAGCTTATGGGTCAGGATTAAAGGGAATGCAGGGGCAGGTGATGTTACAGTAGGGGTCTGCTACAGGCCACCTGACCAGGATGATGGAGTGGATGAGGCCCTCTATAGACAGATTGGAGCAGCATCGCGTTCACAGACCCTGGTCCTCATGGGGGACTTGAACCACCCCTATATCTGTTGGAAGGACAACACAGCAGGGCACAGGAAATCCAGGAAGTTCTTGGAATGTGTCGATGACAACTTTCATCTTCAAATGGTAGAGGAGCTAATGAGGAGAGGAGCCATGCTGTGTCCTTACCAACAAGGAGGGGCTAGTGGGGAATGTCAAGCTCAAGGGTAGCCTTGGCTGCAGTGATCATGAAATGGTGGAATTCAAGATCCTTCAGGCAGCGAGGAGGGTGTGCCGCAAGCTCACTACCCTGGACTTCAGGAGAGCAGACATTGGCCTCTTGAGGGACCTGCTTGGCCAGGGTACCATGGAATAAAGCCCTGGAGGGGAGAGGGGCCCAAGGAAGCTGGTTAGTATTCAAGGATCACCTCCTCCAAGCTCAGGAGTGGTGTATCCCAAGAAAGAAGTAGTCAGGCAAAAAATCCAGGAGGCCTGCATGGATGAACAAGGAGCTCCTGGACAAGCTCAAAAGCAAAAAGGAAGCCTACAGAGGGTGGAAGCAAGGACAGGTAGACTGGGAGGAATACAGAGAAACTGTCCAAGCAGCCAGGGATAAGGTTAGGCAAGCTAAAGCCCAGACAGAATTAAATCTGGCCAGGGACAACAAGAAAAACTTCTATAAGTATGTCAGAGATAAAGGGAAGACTAGGGAAGATGTGGGCCCTCTCCAGAAGGAAACAGGAGACCTGGTTACCCAGGATATGGAGAAGGCTGAGGTGCTGAATGACTTTTTTGCCTTGGTCTTCACCGGCAAGGGCTCTAACCACAAAGGAGGCTGTGACCCCTGTGGGAAGCCCATGCTGGAGCAGGCTCCTGGCAGGACCTGTGAACCCATGGAGAGCGGAGCCCACGCTGGAGCAGGTTTGCTGACAGGATTTGTAACACCACCACCCCTCCGTGGGGGACCCACGCTGGAGCAGTCTGTTCCTGAAGGACTGCGCCCCATGGAAAGGACCCACGCTGGAGCAGTTTGTGAAGAACTGCAGCCCCTGGGAAGGACTCACGTTGGAGAAGTTTGTGGAGGACTGTCTCCCATGGGAGGGATATCACAGTGTGAGGAGTCCTCCCCCTGAGGAGGAAGGAGCGGCACAGACAACATGTGATGAACTGACCGCACCCCCCATTCCCCATCCCCCTGCGCTGTTGTGGGAGGGGGAAAGAGGTAGAGAAAATCAGGAGTGAAGTTGAGCTCAGGAAGAAGGGAAGGGTGTGGGGGGAGGCGTTTTAAGATTTAGTTTTTATTTCTCATTATCCTACTCTGATTTGATTGGTAATAAATTAAATTAATTTTCCCAAGTTGAGTCTGTTTTGCTCATGATGGTAATTGGTGAGTGTCCTTATCTTGACCCACGAGCTTTTCATTATATTTTTCTCTCCCCTGTCCAGCTGAGGAGGGGCTTTGGTGGACACCTGGCATCCAGCCAGGGTCAGCCCACCACAGTCATGATCCTTTCAGCAGGTCTTCAGGATCTCAATGTAAGGTCCAGCTAGGGAAGGACAGATTCCATAAAGCACCATGCCACCCCTCAAAACCCACTCGCATAGGTCCTGATCAATAGTCCAGAAGTCAGTGTAAGACACCAGAAGAGCTGGCCACACCCCTTGGAAAATGTCAAGAGCAGGTCTGGGCCAGCCTTTATGGTCCTTTGGGGAGCTTGGGCACCTGAGGTGGACTGCACCAAGGCCACCAGGGAGTCATGTGGACTGTGGGGGCTGGCAGGCTCTCTGAAAGCCCTTAGTGGGGCATGCTGCACCAAGTCATGCGAGGGGCTGCAGGTGCTAAGGGCAGAGGTCATCCAGCACGATGTCCCAAAGGTAATTTAGCAGGTTGTGGAGGAGCTAGGACAAATCCTGTGGGTCGTTGCCCGTTTTCCCTGTTACCAGATCACACTGGCTCTCACTTGATCATTCCTGTGGCTTCTGGTACAATGTTCCCTGCTAAATTTCCCTCTCACCCTTGCAGAAAAGTGCTCGAAGTACAAGACTGAGCCTGGGACTTTGTACTGAAGGACACCTGGAGATGCTCTATGGGGCAGATGAACTGCAGGAGGAAACCTCCCAGGAACAGCCTGTGAATTTGCCTGTTTTTGCTGGTCCTGGGCAGGGAGACTGGGGACCTTTTCCGTCCCTTCACTAGAGAAACTCTTTACATCAGGCAAATCCAAAGCCAGGAATTAATTTTGGAAGAAGGGTTCCCCATGTTACAAAGTCCAACTGCATCCAAACAGGTTCAGTGTGGCTTTGCTAAATGCTTTTCTGAGCCCTGAAAATCTTTGGTCCTCCCCACCAGCTCCCCAAGAAGATGAGTGTCAGTGTGAGAGGCGATTTCTACAACTTCTGCACAGAGCAGCTTAGCAATGGGTTCACTGGCTGGTGCAAAAAGCTCCTGCTTCTCCACTTCATTGCTCGTTCCTGAATGTTGGCCATGGCTTTGCAGAGAATTGTTTGCAAAAAGGCAAATGGGTCCAAAGAGAACATAGTAAATGTAGCCTTGCATTATACTGGGGATTTTTAGGGTGAATGTACTCCCCTCCCTAATATTAGCACTACCTTGTGCAGAGTGTGCTCTGGGCCATATGCTTTAGGAGCAGTCTCATAATTTTCCGTCTTCTTATCACCAGGCACATCTACCCCTGGATGGGATACAGCCGCTTGTTACATGGGATTGTACCAAGAAAAAGCATGAAATCACATACCTCAGTGCCAGATAAAAGTTCTCACAAATTAAACTGGAGTCAAAGTCTATTGGTTTTGCTTTTAAAAGAATGTTATTTTCTTATCCTCGTAGAAGCAGTTGATTGACCAAAGGCTGCTCACATGGAGTTTGCTTTGAGAGAAGAATGAAAAAAAGAGAAGTCCTGGACAGGGTAAGGAAGCAAGAAGAAATTCTTTGAGCTTTTGCAGAATGGTAACATGAATTGCTAAAGATTTAAGGGGACTATGCAATTGAGGGGCTAATCTGAGGACATTTAATTTTGACACAGAGCAGAGGAGCATACAGTAATTATGGCCTCCTTCCCAATTTTGGTTGTCACAGAAGAATTCCTCAGTAGGAAAGAGCCATTCCCAGGAGCATCAGGATGTTGGAGTGGACAGATGTTCCCTGGCTGAGCAAGGGTGGTGAAGCTGGCTGTGTGACCCAGGGGGCTACCTGAGAGGAGAGGCATCAGCATCTGATCTGGATCACAGGATAATTCAGGTTGGGAGGACCTCAGGAGGTGTCTTGTCCAACCTCCTGCTAAAAGCAGGGTCAGCTATGAGATTGGACCAGGTTGCTCAAGGCTTTATCCAGTTGGGTCTTGTACACCTCCAGGAATGGAGATGATGTAGTCTCTGGGATGGATAGGCTGTCTGGGCAGCCTTCTCCAATGCTTGACTGTCTTCGTGGGGAAGAAATTTTCCTTATATCCAGCCTGAACCTCTCATCTCAGTTTAGCTCAGACTGGTCCCCCTAATCTGGTGTCATCTGCAAAGTCTGTTGCTCCAAGTCATTGCTGAAGAAGTGAAACAGGACAGGTCCCAGAACAGACCACTGCAGTATTCCATTTATCACTGGCTTCCACATAGAGCATGATCCTTTCACTGTGACCCTCTAAGCCCAGACATTCAACCATCTTTTTATTTGCCTGGTTGTGCACCCATCCAGACTGTATGTCCTAGCTTGGACTGCTGGGCAGATCTGGGCTTGTGCAGAACCACCTACAAGGCCTCCAAAGCAATCCTAGAGATCTGCTAGAGAACCCAGTTTTTCTCCCTCTGTGTCACGTCATAGCCTGTGGGGCCAATACAGATGTTTATCATGTGGGCTGGGATCATCCAAACAAGAACTAGAAGATCACTTTTTAATCAGTTAGCATCCCTGAAGACCCAGCTAAAGGTGATGCCTATTTTCACCAAATATTTCCATCTCCTCCCTCTCTCTCATTCCCTCTGCTCTTCCACCAGCAAATAAAGGGAGAAGAAATGCTCATAAGGAGTGGTGGCTGGGGAAAGCTGGACTAAGTTGTAACTGGGCTGTAACTGGCAGTGGATGTTGTCTACCTTGACTTCAGCAAGGCGTTCAACACTGTCTCCCACAGCATCCTCATAGGGAAGCTTAGGAAGCGTGGGTTAGATGAATGGACGGTGGGGTGGATTGAAAACTGGTTGGAAGACAGAGCTCAGAGGGTTGTGATTAGGGGCACAGAGTCTAGTTGGAGGTCCGTGACAAGTGGTGTTCCCCAGGGGTCAGTACTGGGCCCAGTCCTGTTCAATATATTCATCAATGACCTGGATGAGGGGACAGAGTGCACCCTCAGCAAGTTTGCTGATGACACAAAGCTGGGAGGGGTGGCTGACACACCAGAAGGCTGTGTCACCATACAGAGAGACCTAGACAGGCTGGAGAGTTGAGCGGAGAGAAACATTATGAAATTCAACAAGGGCAAGTGTAGTACCTGGGGAGGAATAACCCCATGCACCAGTACAGGTTGGGGGCTGACCTGCTGGAGAGCAGCTCTGTGGAAAGAGACCTGGGCGTCCTGGTGGACAACAGGATGACCATGAGCCAGCAATGTGCCCTTGTGGCCAAGAAGGCCAATGGCATCCTGGGGTGCATCAAGAAGAGTGTGGCCAGCAGGTCGAGGGAGGTCATGCTCCCCCTCTGCTCTGCCCTGGTGAGGCCGCATCTGGAGTCCTGTGTCCAGTTCTGGGCTCCCCGGTTCAAGAAGGACAGGGAACTGCTGGAAAGGGTGCAGCAAAGGGCTACGAAGATGATTATGGGACTGGAACACCTCTCTTATGAAGAAAGGCTGAAGGATTTGGGTCTTTTCAATCTGGAAGAAGACTGAGGGGGGACCTTATCAACACTCATAAATACTTAAAGGGTGGGTGTCAGGAGGATGGGACCAGGCTCTTTTCAGTAGTGCCCGGGGACAGGACAAGAGGCAATGGGCACAAACTTGAGCATAAGAAGTTCCACCTAAACATGAGGAGGAACTTCTTTACCCTGAGGGTGGCAGAGCACTGGAACAGGCTGCCCAGAGAGGTGGTGGAGTCTCCATCCCTGGAGACATTGAAAACCTGCCTGGACGCATTCCTGTGTAACCTGCTCTAGGTGACCCTGCTCTGTCAGGGGGGTTGGACTAGATGATCTCCAGAGGTCCCTTACAACCCCTATCATTCTGTGGGTGAGGCCGTATTTATTGGGATCAGAAGGTTATGGAAAACAGAGTACAGAAATGCTAAGAAGAAATTACAATTGTACCCTTTTTTTTTTCCTTGTCCTGTCACTGGTTTTTCCTCCTAGGTGTTGAGGTCTTTTCAGAGGCTATCTGTACTGGTAATGATTTTAGCTTTCTGGCTATTATGACATTTGTGCCTGGGCACTGCAGCTGGCTATCTGGGCTCCAGCAGGCCTTGACAGCAATCAGCTCCTTCCTGCTTTGCACTAATTTTCTCGGGGGGGAGGGGAGAGGCTCAGAAGAAAATACTTTTCCGTTCATTTTTCCCTTGTTTCTGTGTGTCTCTCCTTTCCCCCTTCTCTACATCTGGCCTCCCATCTCTGGGAGTTCTGCCCTAGGTAGGCTGGGAGAGAAACCCGAGGTGTGGGGCATGCGGGAGGCACTTGGACGTAACTGGGCACAGAAACATCTCCTGGGAAGCACCCTGACTTTTGTTATTCATGCTGTGTTTGGACCCAGCTCTGCATTGCCGCTGATCCCCTTTCTTGTACAGAGCAAAGAAAGGTTCATTGTGGTTATTTTATGAAAAGTGTAAGTGGATCTTTTTCAGTGGCTGAGGCTGAGCGCAGAGCTTTTACAGCCTTGAGCTTAATATTCTCTTTTTTCCCTCCATCGTCATTTTATATTATTCAAAGAAATCTGACAGCCTTTGAAGAAGAGCTCAAAGCCTTTTTTTTCTCTTTCTTTTTTCTTTCTTTTCTTTTTTTTCTTTCTTTTTTTCTTTCTTTACTTTTTTTTAAAGATGGGAAAGAGTGGGAGCTACCTGGTACGTTTCCTTTCTCAATTCAGTGATTTTTATTCTTTGCATCTCATTCTTTAAAGGAGCGTAAAAGGCAGGTAAGATCTGTATTTCTAAAAGCCCCCAAAGAGAGTGCTTTTCTGGAAGGATGACCAGCATCTTCCTTGCACTGAAACAGCCTGGCTGGTGGAAATCTGATTCCTCATCTGTGAAAGGGCTCTGGCCTGGAACCACCGTTGTACTCAAAGCTGCTCATTAAAAGCCTTGCTCTGAGACACTCTAGTGACAATCCGGCCTAATCTTGAAGGCTGAGAGGCTCAGAGGACTGCTGAATCAAGTGAGGTGACCATCAGGAAACAGGTTTCCCAGCTGTAAGCTGCCTTCTGGAGGATTTTATGTGCTGGGCGGTGCTTTGGCAAGGTGAACTCTTCCAGGGGAAAGTGTCTCCCTCTGGAGAAGTGGCCTGGAAGCTGAGATCCCAGGTTGCAGCTTGGAAGTGGTCAAGGCATCAGCTCTGACATTTGTCCTAGGACCCACCAGGGTGCTTGGTAGAACCATCCCCTCCATAATATGTATGTGACAGCCCTTGGTCCTGCTGAAACTTGGACTTGTGAATGCTGAAAGGCTCTATGAAGGGATTTTTACACAATGTGACAGCGTACTCCCCCTCCCCAGGTGCCAATCTGATCTTTATCTCCCATAACCCTGCCCAAGCGATAACCACCTGTGGTGGTCATAATGGGTGCATCTAGTTGTGATGGTTGCATCCAGCTCAATGTGGTTTTGAGGAGACAGATAGCACCACAATAGCCAAGGGCTGACGAGCAATACTGATACTGTGGGCAATATATAAATATGACTATAGGTCAATCATCTTACCTCCATAAATAGTGAACAGCCCAAGAGCCTGTTGAGCTCTCCTGCACGACAGCAGGCTGCATGCCAGGATCTCCCCTTGAGCAGGGATGCCCGCTCAAGGTTACTTCTTGAGATTCAGAGATTCCTTGCTGCAACAGATCCTCAGTAAGTGACTAATAGCAGGCGTGGATATTGCTCATGATAAGCTTGCAATTCTCTTGGTTTTTCCCCTTCCCTCATTTTAAATTCATTGGCTCTAATTGCAGAGGTAGTCAAACTTTGGCTGCATCTGAACTGCAGGTCTTTGAGGGGACTTACACACCAGACAATGAGATGAATGATTTATTATTATATTCTTGTTTATTCATTTAAATTCATGAATGCTTAACCAAATCCAAAATTGCCCAGTTTCATCCAGATCTGAATTTATAGATTTTCAGGCCAGGTGGGACCTGTCTGATCAGCAGCCTGATCTCTGGCATTGTGGAGGCCAGAGAATGCCACCTGGCAATTTCTGCAGCAGGGAGGGATGTGGGGGTGGGTGCGTGTGGGGGCTGCGTGGAGCTTTACCACTGTGTAAATCAGCCTTATCAATCCCAGTGACTTTTCTGAAATGGTCTCTAGTGGAATCTGTGAAATTGCCTGGTAGTTTTCAGTTCTGCTTCTCAGTACATGGCCGTGCATCACAGAAAATGCAGCTTCAGCTCTGCTCCTCTGTCTGCAAGACAACTGTGGAGAAGGCTACCACCAGCATTTAAAGGCCAGGGGATCAGCCACCCTTCCCTACAGCTGTGGGATCCAGGCTTGTTCTCATATAAATGCTTGAGCAGGAAAATACACAAGTCTAATATAAGTTCCTATAATGCTAACATGAAAAACTGCTTTGTCTGTAGAAACTGTTCCAGGAGTCTGTGGGAAGTGAACCTGCCAAGCCAAGTTTTGGTGGCTGGTTGCTCAGGGGAAGTCTCTGTGGACATCTGATTTGAGAATAGATAGCAGTGGGCTTTACTGTTCCTATTTCTTCCATCTCTTCGTGAAAATATTTTTTAGTTTTTCTGACTTGTTTCCCTGCCTGTATTGAAGTCCCTGAACAATGACACGCCACTGAAACCTCAAATGACAGTTAGCAATTTCTGTGAGTTGGAAGGGTTTTGAAGATTTGGGATGTGTTAGGGGAAGAAGTTGGGAAGTCACAAAGGAAACCAGTGAGTAATTAAAGGTAGATGAACTTAATAGCAGGCAGGCACAGAATGGGATCCAGCCTGCCCTAAAGAGTGGGATAAGCATGCTCTCTCCCAAAAGCTCATTAAAACATTTCTAACCCCTCTCAAGGAGGGGTTAGAAATCAGGAAATTAGCTCTGGCAGCAAAGACAAGATAAAGGAAACCCCAGAGAGATTAGCTTATTCTGCTTCCAAAGACTTTGTGCTTTTGCTGTAAACCAGCTGCTTGGAAGAATCCCCCCCACCCCCCAGTCACTAAAACGTTGATTCCCTTCTCTTCTTTGCAAAAGTGTCTAGGATGAGATCATGTCTGCTCACATCTAGTGCTGCAGGTCCTGCAGTTCTGGACAACAAGTGCAGGCTGTGGAGCGGGTAGACAGGAGGATTGAGCAGGGAGACCCATTCTGCGTTCATGCAATGGTCTCATGCTGCCAGCATCCTGGTTTATTGGGCTTGCAGTGAGAGGAAGCCCAAAGCTGGCGAGCTGGGTTTGCACACCAAAGACAGAACTTGTAAAAAGACCATATTTACTTGTCCATTAGTTTTTTTCCCATCCATCCAACTTCTGTTCTTATAAATCATAAACTGGAAAGAGACCTGTTGTACCATGACACAGGTTTGTAGAGTATTCTTATATTCCCCATCCTGCTTTAACTGCTCACCATAAAAGCTGGAGGAGCTCAATACATGAGCAAGAGCACACAGAAGCAGGACTTGCGCTCAAACAAATGCTGGGTGCTAGACTGAGAGAGGCAAGGATACAGATGAGGAGTGACTCAGATGTTCTGAGTTACAGAGTGTTTGTAAAAGAGGCCTGGTAAATAGTATTAACAAGTCATTCAGGTTAAGAACTAATGGATGGACTGTGCACATGTTCATTCAAAGAATATGCTTTCCATCGTGATTTTTCCCACCTGTATATCAGCACAGTTTGAAGAGTGAAGATATGCTCAAATGGTTCATTTCTCTGATCAGATCCCATTCGTTTGTTAGGTCTGCTGTTGGCCTGAGACATGGCCTTTATAAACTCACTTTATCTCCAACTTGAATAAGATATGTTATCTGTCAAATGACAATAATGATTCTGATGATAGTTTGTTCTCCGCGGTTTTCTGATAACCAGAGCCGGCTTGGTGGACTCAGCAAGAGACAAGCCAGTCTTGCAAAATGAAGTATAGTTTTTAATATGAAACTAAAACATATGAAATAAAAACAAGATAGAAAGAAAAGAGACCCAAGTGGTTTGTCCTGCAATCATATCTTCTGTGGTCCTTCAAAGGAACCCCCAAAGACTTCTAAGATCACCTTCTCCAGGATCAAAAGACAGAAACATTTCAACAGTACACATCAGCAATTAAAGATTAGAAGCACTGTGGCTCTGTTTTGCTTTCCAGGCCAGTGGAATTGAAAGGAAGAGGATGCAATCATCAACTGGATGTTATCCAGGGCTCTGAGGCTGTGTCTATACCTGTAAATTAACTGTAGCTGGGTTTGCTCTCTTGCGCAAAGGCCAGCTGGCACAGGATAATCTGCATCTGTACTATTAAATTCTCTCACCCTCGAAAAAAGGGAGTTTGCATCCAGATTGCTTACTGAGAATGGGCACTAGTCTGTGGTAATTCCCAGGCTGTGTCTAGGCATCATTTGGGAAAATGCTAGTTATATTGTGCCAAAAAAGTGTCAGGTAGTATTTTAACAACTTAAAATACCGAAGATAAGTTCTAATGCCCAGGGCCATTTTTGCAACTGTTCATTTTGGTGATAAAGATGTAGCCTGGGAGTTTACGTTATAGCTCTACCTAGAATACCTCCAGGTCCTTTGTGAGTACTGCTCTTGTCCTCAGCTCCCCTCTGAAGGTCAGTGCACTGCTAGGATTCTTCCCATTGCCCGTCATCAAGAGGCTTCCTCTAATCTCCTGATGGCAACGACACATATGGTTTTGCCATGGTGTGGGCAAAGCAGAGGCAAAAAAAGGGGACTCGAGAGAATCTGGCATTGCAAAGTACTTGACAATACCATTGAGGCCATGGGAGTTGTCAGAACTTGGTCATTCAGGTCTGCTGTGTCTTTCCAGGCTGATTTATGGAGAGACCTGAGGAAGTGGTGAAAGTAATCCTGAGGTACAGGGGCTGCACTGTGGCTAGCTACACCAAGGATATGAAACAGAATTTTGCACGGGCTATGGAAAAAGGTCAAACCATAAAGCTATCGCCTGTACAGATTTGGTGTTTGCGCTTTTTTAGGTTCTCACAAGTCTCCCATCCAAAAGTGTTTCCTGTGTTATAGGAAAAGATAGCATCACATGGCACATGGTGCAGGATCTGGACTGCAGTCTACTTGTGGAGCACTGATTCACGGACTCTGGCAGGGTATGGACCAAAGACCTTTATTACAACAATCTCCCAAGCTTTATAGGTACAAGCACTCTCCACGCGCAGGCAGCATCCTACTGATAGGTTGAAGGTCGATTGCCACGCGCTTCTCGGTGTCTTCCGATTGGTCGTCTCTCTCTGTTCACGCGGAGTAGCAGCTTTGCTTTCACATTCCTGTTCTTGCTGATATCTCCTGATGCTTGCTTATCTTTTCTCTCAAGGCATCTCTCAAGGATACAGCTTTGTCTCACCAAGGTCAAACAGATCCCCTATGCTACTCCCTATCTCTAAAATTCCCCCTTTTTGTTAAGCTTGCTAAGCTGCTAAGCTTGATTAGTCATTTTTTGCACTATTTTCCATAAGCAGCCTAAAATACAGGGCACGACAAGCATTAAGGCACACGCAAATAACAACAACAACAATCCAGCCTTTACAGTTGATAATAGCCATCCTGAAATACCCCAACTGTTAAAAAGGTTATCCAGCCATTCCCAACTTCCCTCTATTTGTAATTTCTGCACATTTTGCTCTAACTGTTGTATACTTTTATGGATTGATTCAGAGTGGTCTGATAAATTCATACAGCACGTGCCATCAAAATCCTCACATCCATGGCCGTGCGCTAATAACAGGAAATCAATGGCTGCCCTATTTTGCAGAGTTGCGTGGTGTACGGAATCTACATCTAATAAAAGGCCAGAAAGCACTAATGAAGTAGCGTTACTTTGTTTCGCAAGCCAACAACCCAGCTTTTTTAAGAGCGTGAGCGCTTTCGCCGAAGCCATGCCGGGGGCAAGGAAAGAAGAAACGGCAACCACGGGTGGCTGCCAAAAGTGTACTTGGTCGTTACAACCTGACTCGAAAGCATGAGTTACCGAGCGTGTATTTCTGTGGTAGTCTTTTGCATGAGTGCGATTTAGTATCATTGTGATATTAGGTATCAGCATGGTTAATTTTCCTAGAGTACAAGGCCCTCTCGTAATCCGAGAAGGAATCCCTGACCAGGCACAATCTCCACAAATAAAAAACACGCCCTGGGGCAGTTTCTGGGGTACCGGACCCGCAGGGGCAACATGAGTGGGTGTCCAATTGCACCATTTTGATTGATTCCAATATATACTATCAAGAGGGGTGACCTTTTGGAGATATGTTGCATTTCGAGGGTATTTGGTGAAGTTAAAATATTTACAAGCATTGGATGACAAAGACGACATGTTTAGGAAATGTAAAACACAAGTTGCTTTATACAATCGCTCTTGAGGTGTCATACCCACAGGATTCCCCCTTTTTCGTTTATCAAGCATGGTTTTTAAAGTATGATGCATACGTTCCACAATTGCTTGCCCAGTTGGGGAATGAGGAATACCGGTGACATGTTTAATACCCCATGTCTGTAAAGAGACCTGTATTTTAGCGGACACATAAGCTGGTCTGTTATCAGTTTTTACAGTTTTCGGTACTCCCATGACTGCAATGCATTGCAACCAATGTCAAATAACATCACGAGCCTTCTCTCCTGTATGAGCAGTAGCTACAACAAGGTGAGAAAACAAATCAACTGAAACACGTACATGGCGCAAACGTCCAAATTCCATAATGAGCGTAACATCGGATTGCCAAAGTTCATCAGGTGTAAGCCCTCGTGGGTTAACCCCCGCAAATGATGGCAGAGGAGCCAGCTGCTGACAGTGCAAATGACCCTGCAAAATCAATCGTGCTAACATTTCAATCATCATAGTTACTGTTTTTGAAAAGGTATGTGGCAAAAATACCCACTCTAATGCAGTCAGGCTCTTTGCGAGTGCATCATCCCACTGTCCTATCAGGGCGTAAGGTTGAAATTCTTGATGTATCATAAACAAATCTGCAATGTGCTGTAATGCCTTCTGAGCTGTTGGGGTTAATGAACGTGGAACCTACAGGGGAGGGAGGGGGGGCAGACACGGCGCTTCAGGGCGTCCCCTGTACCTTCAAAGTGCGCTCATGTCTCTCCCCCTCTCTCCGACCCAAGACAGCCCCCTTATATCCTGCACCGGATTGAGTGGAAAAGTACAGGTTAGAGTCGCTACGTGCGTGGCCAGCGCATGCAGCGAGCCTCACCAAACTCATGATCCAGCTTTGCTAACAGTGGCTCTCTGATACCTGACTACATTGTTGTACTCCCTCCTTGTTATCTTCTTCTTTGAAGGTCAGGTTCTCATGGATACACACATAGTTTTTGCAGCAACAGTACTGAGTCCCTTTTTCCCAACATGTATACTGGGTTTGGTTCAACTAGTAATTTTCCGTCGTGTCTCACTCGGACCATCCTCTATTATCCCTTACACATGCCACCCCGTGGTCCATAGTTGGGACACGACGATATTCTACAACTCGTACAAGGGTATGATGCAAAGTGGCATCTGCAACTGATCGTATAATGCTTATTAAACACGGCAAACAGCATACTAAACATAACAGACAGATTCCTTCCACACAGGCCATGAGTATAATTTCCTTCAACCAACCCCACCCCCAAGTCCATCCAGCAAAGAGATTTCACCCTGTGGTCTCCACAAGTTGCTGGCTCGGTCGGTGCAGTTCTTGCAACTGGGCATGGATGGATTTGGAGTGGTCACTTAGATCCATACAACACAGTCCTTCAAAATCTTGACAACCGTGTCCGTGAGCTAAAAGCAAAAAATCAATAGCAGCTCTGTTTTGCAGCGTTGCATGTCGAATACTATCTACATCTAGCAATAACTCAGAAATAGCTGTACTAGTAGCATTACTAAACTTATCCTTGGCAGCGAGGGAGTCCTTGTTTTCAAGAATCCTTGGCAGCGAAAGAGTCCTTGTTAGCAAGAGCGCATGCGGACTCCCTGTTCTTGCTGGTACTGTGCTTTGATCTTCTTCCACAACAGGCCAAGATTCTCAAGCAGCTCGATAAGGTGTCCCTGAGTCCATTATGGACTGATGTCATCTAAGTGATTTTCTTGCAAGCACCCGAGACTGAATAACAATTAGTGTGATATATGTGTTTTCCAGCACCCAGGTGCGAGTCCTTTGAGCGTATTTACAATCCTCCTCGCCGATCTTCCTTTGCTTTCCCATATTCCACCCCCCCGCTCAAGAGACTGCTTCTGCTGGGGTTCATTTAGTCTCGCAGGGTATAACAAAGAGTAATTTACAAAGGCGTGCAATAACATATATACATATAGGAAAAAAAACCCCAAAACATATCTCTATAGTACTGCTTGAATCAGGTGTCCTATTTCTCTTTTTTTTTGCCGCTTTCTCGTAGCGCGTATGGCATACTTTTGTGCTAACGCGACACATTTCCCTTCTAATTGTTTTTTTTCTTTCCCCCCCCATCACTTACGGCTGACATAAAAGTCTGCCTTTGCAACAAGAGCTCACCCTTAAGTTTCTCATTTTCCTACAGAGCATCCTACAGATTTTGGCTCAACTCCTTTTCCCAATCAACCATGATCTTATAGGCAAACAACAAACAACCAGTCATACGCCCTGCATGGGTAAGCCGTTCCCGAGAGCATAAGCATGTCAGCTGGTGAAAACTCCCCCAATATTTCAGGACTTCCATCCGTTCTACGGCCCATCATGGTCTATCTACCTGGGGTACACTGGCCTTACATCTAAACATTGTGTATATACAAACTTCTTCACTTGACAGTGTGTCAGCCCTAGTCACGTACGAGAACAGTACCACACCGGGCAGAACACCTGCTCAAGCGGAGTCACCAAACGACACTGCACACAGCAACAAACAAACAGTAGCACAGATGCTGATCAGCAGGTATAAGCTGGCGCCCACACACACTTACACAGCAGACATACAAAAGCACCACTTCTATCTCAGGGAGACGGCTGGGGAGGGGAGTGGGTGAGGCAGGCAGCGGCGGGAGCGAAGCGGCTCCAGCTCCATCCTTCTCCGCTGACATTCTGACAATACACTGCAATACATCGATTCTGGCTGCACACGCATAAGCGGTTGAGAAGGAGGAACAGATGCGATACCTGGCGCAAATGGAGGAGGGTTAAGAATGGAGGAGCGTGATAACGACTTTCATCTCTGTTGCTGTAAAATCTCCTCTGCAGTTGGAGCAGAGGCAGCCATAGCTTTAATTGGGGTTAAAGGTAGACATAAATCAGGTTCAGTCTCTGGATTTATTGGACCAGGATCAAAGGGATCTTCTGGCTCTTCGCCTCCT
Source organism: Fratercula arctica (assembly GCA_947846985.1). NCBI lineage: Eukaryota > Metazoa > Chordata > Aves > Charadriiformes > Alcidae > Fratercula > Fratercula arctica. The sequence continues at coordinate 16,293,232 of CANTUZ010000025.1, read as the reverse complement.
GAATTCTGCTTTTGGTAATGTTCTTCAGGATTGGGCATTTGAGTATATTCAGGCTGAGGGTCTGCAACTGGGGGTATCATTTCAAAAGACTGAGGTTCCTCTGGGGGAGCTTGTGGTGCCCCTCCAGCAACCCATTACAGGGCTTGCTCTGCGGGATGCAGTGTTCGTATGGCAGTGTATACAGTTCGCCAAGTAACTATTATTCCTTCTGGCAAGGAGAAGTGCAGCGTCTCCTGCGTTTGCAATTCCTCCGCCACTTTTAGCCACTGAGCCAAATCGTAGGACCACCCTTCATGGAACCATGAGCAATAATCACGTACCCATACGAGCAAAGTCACTAGTCTGACAGGGGCCACTTTAAAGCCCTGTTCTGTGAAAGTGCGCTGCAGAAGTTCAAGTTGCAATTTCTGTTCTCGAGTAGCTGTTTGTCCCATTTTTAATGTCTACCGCGGCTGCTTACCTTTTTCGTCCAGCGAACGGTGATGAAAGTAATTGTTAGAGAGCTCTCGGTATGAACTCCTCCGTCCAGCCACGGGTTCACCACTGGATAATTATTTCTTCATATCTCTGTTCCTTTTAATCCTTGTTCGGACTTCATCTGCTGCAATGTGTCCTTAATTAACCTCCAGGTTGTTAAGACCTTCGTAGCTACCGCATCCCCTTTCGTTGCTGCCTCAAACAAAGTTTCACCGGCTTGCTCCCAACTTGATAATTGGAAAGCTGTTGTAGAATCAGCGGGAAGGCCCTCACTTTTTAGCCATGCTAGCAAAAGCCGAAGAGTTCCTTCATCATATTGTATACCCCTTTTACTTAAAAACTTTTCTAATATACATACAATCGCCTTTTCCTCTGAGGACATTTTTGACCCCATTCTCACACGTTCCCGGCTGCTCACCTTTCCTTGGTGATTAGTCGTCCGGACTGCAGCTCTCTGATACCGCTGCTTTTTTTTCGTTCAGCCGGGCTGCTCCACCGGTCGTACATTCCTACGATTCAAGTCCCTGTTTGGGCTGCCATTTGTGGAGCATTGATTCACGGACTCTGGCAGGGTATGGACCAAAGACCTTTATTACAACAATTTTCCAAGCTTTATAGGTACAAGCACCCTCCACGCGCAGGCAGCATCCTACTGATAGGTTGAAGGTCGATTGCCACGCGCTTCTCGGTGTCTTCCGATTGGTTGTCTTTGTCTGTTCACGCAGAGTAGCAGCTTTGCTTTCACATTCCTGTTCTTGCTGATATCTCCTGATGCTTGCTTATCTTTTATCTCAAGGCATCTCTCAAGGATACAGCTTTGTCTCACCAGGGTCAAACAGATCCCCTATGCTACTCCCTATCTCTACATCTACTGACACATCTCTCTGGTCCAAAGCTGGGGTGAAATGAGGGAAGAGTCACAAGCTTGACTGAAAGCTATGAGTGTATCTGTTAAAGGCTTTTTGTGAAGGAGCTGGGCGGGGGAGGGGAGGGGAGGGGAGCTGACCCCTAGCATCCTCCCTGACATTCCTGCACCCTGCTAATGACAGCTGAGATGACTTCCTGCTAATGCAAATGTTCACAGCTGTATGCTGTATGTTGCTGAGTGGATAATGGCTGATGAGGTTGCCTGTACACAGTCACTCCACTACCAATGTGTAATTAATCATTATGCTCTGAGATGAGATGCAGTGCTGCAGAAATGCCGGGTGTTTAAAAGCCATTCCCACACAAAAGGGAACAACATACAAATTTTGTCAACATATTTTTAAATATGAGCATTTTTCAGCTGCTTGCTCTTTTGTAAAATTTATTATGCCTCCTCCTGGGCACTGGAAGGCAGCAAGGGCAGTACGCGTGAGCTGGTTTCCAGGGACTCCTACTGTATATGTCATCTGGCCTCAGACTTGGGGGGATATGTGTGTGTCATCGGTTTTTCTTCTCCTATTCCTTTAACCTCTATTTAACTTTTGTTTCCCCTTTTCCTTGCTTTTTCACATTGTGAGCCTGCCTGGGAACAGGAGAGTCCGTCATTATCTTTAGGCATTAATTGGGCTGCTGAACTTGAAGAATCTTTGGAATCTTTTCATAAGGGTCACTATGTGGCAATCCTGATGGATTTCTCAACTCTATCGTGCCTCTTCTGCTTGGGTTTTCCTTTGGATCTCAGCTATTGCTCACAATACTGATATCCATGGCTAGTGGCAGGTAGCCTCTGTAAGGATGACCATTCACCCAATGATGGCTAGGTCCCAAATTTTCAGCCAAGTGCCTCTTTAAGCCAACAAGGGCCACTACCCATTGGTACTGCTGTGGCTTCCTGCAAATGAAGCAGAAATAGAGCTGTAGGTCTATGATGGGAACAAATCTATAGGGAAAAAATGTCTTTTACTTTTTGTGTGCTTTTACTCGGCATCCATAACAGCTTCTATTTCTAACCCTGTGTTTAAAAAAAACACCAAACACCTGATAGTCAATATTTATATTTTCAGGCTTCCTCTCCCCTGCTCTTCATCTCTGAATTTAATGCTTTTGAAAGGTGAATGATTTACAATTTATTGAAAGCAAAGTTAAAATATAAATAAATCCACGATTCAGCTGCTGTATTAAGCAAGCATATAAGAAAAGCCCAGAAGACCAAGGTTGGCTGTTATTATGAACAAGGAAAAAAATTTAACTTTAAATAAATGTAATAATTATTAAAATTTTCTTTCACACTGTTACCTCAGGTTCATAAAACTTTTGAGCTTTGTCAGCTTTGCGCTCCCCAGTACATTGAACTCCAGGGAAAACTATAAGCAAATACTTAAGATCAATGCAGACTACTTCTTCATTACTCAAAAAAGGAATTTTAACTATTTTTGATGGCCCCAGAACTCCAGTAATCCAGATATAATGACTGTTTTCATCTTCAAACTTCACAGTTTCAGCTCCCCTTTCACCTTCTCCCCTCCCATCACCACCCCAACACGCACAGCCCTTTACACACTAAGGAAAGTGAATACACATCCTTAAGCTCTTTTTCCATCTTTCCCATGGCCAATTGTTCTGGACTGATTACACCTAGATACTATTAAGTCTCATGTTGTGCGCTTCTCCCAAAATATGACATTAGGTGGGATGAAGTTAAGGAGCTGGATCCAGATGGGAATTTGCCAAAAGGTGGAGGAGAGCTGCATCAACGCTGCTCCTGTGCCCGACCTGTCCCCACAGCAGTACCAATGCCAAGGAGAGGAGAGGTAAGGCTCTGCTGGGTGAGGATGGCAGGAAGAGAAAACTGTTTTCCTGGGCTGAAGACACTAGAGTTACAAAGCCAAGTCATTTCTGTAAAAAGGACAGAGGAGAAGGCTCTGTGAAACACGGTGAGAAGATCCTATATGTCTTACCTTGATGCTTTTAATGATAACGACACACTAGGAAAACAGACCTGTATGAAGCAGTTTTGTCTAGAATGGAGTTGTACAACAGCTCTGGGCTTCAAAAATCTTCCTAGCTATGCCATGCAAACGCACTCATGCTTCTAGAGCTTGATGGAGCATGGCTGAGCTCTTCCTTAAAATTGAAGAAATCAGGGAGAGGAAGGCAGTGTAGTTTTAACTGCAGATACTCAGCTTTGAGGGAATGGAAATAAAGGCTTAGCCCTGTCCTTGGGCCCAAGTTTGCCTTCACATCAGCTGTGTGGGCACATATTCCTAGAGTAACTGTCACTCGAAGAAACCTGAGGATAGGAAGGAAACACCAGGTTGCAACACCTTCAGCATGCACTCAGCCATGCCCTGGCGTGTGAGTAGGCTGGGTGTGCTGTGCTTGGTCACAATAGTGATCTGGAAGGGCTTGAGCATTGCTTGCCATTATGGCAGAGGAGACCCACAGATTACTCGAGCTCAAGCTGCCTACAGAGCCATAGGATCAAGCTTTAGGCATCTTTCTGGTGATAATAGTGCAGAGCTAGAGCAGTTGTTTGTCTAGGCTGAGCATCCTGAATGCAGCCTACAAATATAATCTGGTGTGCACCTCTGGTTTGGTTGGGGAGGGAGGAGAAATGCATGGAGGGGTCAGTCATAAAAATTTAGCCCATGCACAGCTGAGTATCAAAACCCAAATGCTCTGTCTCAGAGAAATTCACCTAGGTGTTAGGGATCTTAGTCCCTACATTAGGTTGTCAATACTGCTGAGACTTTGAAAGAAATTTCATGCACAGAGGCAAGTTTTGCTCATGGTGAAATCTCTGGGTGTGGAGAGTACTTGTAGGCTTGGACTCTGCAAGAGTGGTTTCAAAAGAAAAAAAATGAACTGTATGAGACTGTCCTCTGATGTTGATAAACGTACCTTGTGGAGGCATTAGAAAAAAGAAAAATCAAGAGAAAGAACGATGTTGAAAAGGATGATAAAGCAAGAAAAAGATGCATGGGATTTGGAAGCATTTGAAGAAACCTTTTTATAAAGCTGTGCTAGGCACATCCATCAAATCTCTCCTGCTGTGAGGAATTTTCATGTTACTTTGCAGATAAACTTGTTGGGAGCATGTTGTCTGCCTCCATGGTGACAGAATGGCTTCTTGAAGAAAACGACCCTGCATCATCATTTCTTCTTCAGTTCCAGGCAGTATCTGTCAGTGCACAGCTGGGCTGTGAGCTGCAAATTAGACCCGTGTCCTCCCTGGCCTGGGGAACCTAAGTGAAGCTGCATTTGGGTCATTGTAGGTTCACTTTGTCAGGGTTTCCTTTGCTCTTGGTTGGGCAGAGCATTGCTTGTTCATGAGAGACTTGTTCCTTAGGTCTCTGTTCCAGAAACCATCTCATAATCTTTTTAACTGCTGTTTTCTGTCTCAGATGGCTGGGTAAAAGGGAGGAAGAGGCTGATGGAGGATATAAGATAAATCGGGTCTGGAGGCAGCCAGGCAGGATGCAAAACAGATGGGGGGTGTGTGGAGGTGTCACCAAGGTCTGGCTTCTTAAAGATGGAAGGGTTAATGCAATTGCACTGCATGTGCCAGTCTGCTGCTTGGTGCCCCTCTCATTTTTTACTTTTAACCCCTTGAACAAGTTTTAGCTAGAAGAAAAAGAAATCTCAAAGTTACTAAGCTCCTGCATGTTTTGTGAAGGCATCTGCCTTCACAAAGGTGTCTGCATAGAGGAAAAGTCTCCTCTAAGGTAGTACCGATGTTCACAAGTATTATCCCCTCTATCTCCTCCTGCTGATGGATGGGACATGGTAAGCACAGAATTTGTGTAAGACGAAGAAAGGAACACACACAAAAGGACTTTGCCTTGAGTCATGAAATCATGGGAAATCAGTCTTGGTTCTTGAGTTCACAGAAAATCTTTAGATAGTTCAGATAGAGGAGACACAGGAACAGGGGAAAATGAAAGAGAGAAGGAAGGAATGTACAACTGCACCAGAAACTAATCCAAGAGAGGGCAACATTTTGGATGTCACAGGAATAGGAAAAAATGTTTTTCCTTAAAAGGGACTGACAGCTCTGTGCTTTTCCTGTTTGTTTTCAGCTCACACAGAGATACATTCACCTTTTTGTAATGAGACCAGCAGTCATGGCAGTTCTCCATGGCCTTGCATTACAGTGGATAAGGATGCTTGGCTTTACCAAGGAGCACTGCAAGTCAAATGGATGCGTGTCTGGGATGAGGAGGCAGCTCACGTCTCCTATCTGCCTAGTTCCTGCTACATCCTTATCGACATTGCTGCCACTGCTGCCTTGAAAGGTCACAGACCCTTTCTTGGTTCAATCTTTTCTTAAGATCCCACTGAAGACTGTGCCACACATCTTTGAGGTTACCTGCACGGAGTCAGCCAAGGCATAGCTGGCTGGGAGGCAGACATTTGTTTTCAAACAGTGCTCTACCCTTGGGTTGTTCTCACGTTTGCTGCTGTATCCATGTGATCTTGCTATTGCACCTCCACCCCATTACTTTTTACACTCATCTCTTCCCAAAATGTGATCCCAGGTCCATAAACCAAAGATTACTTATTGCGTCTTTGCACAGCATCTAGCACGGGGGATAGTAGCTAGGGCATGAATTAGTGATTGAAAGGCAAGTAGTAGCTGACATTCCTGACTGAAATCTATCCCCTGAAAATATTTCTCAGCAGAAAAATTGACTTTTTGATTAAATGGAACCTTTCTATAAAACGTTATCAGTTCTGTAGAAATTTTCCATTTCTTATTTATAAAGTTGTTTACCTTTTTGGTTTTGTTTCATCTGTTGATATTTTGAAAATTGTTTATGCAGTTTAAAACAGGAAAAATCCTACAAAAATGTCTAGCTGACAGAAGTTTTTCACTTTTTACTTACTTTGGGTTGGAAAATAATGAATAGGTCTCAGTTGCCCCCAAGTATAACACTGACCACGCAAAGATGAACTCATCTTCATCTAGTGAATGTCATGTGCTCAAAGTAAATGGATGACACCATTAGTTCAATGTGGCTGTGATTTTGAGGGGATTGTTTTTGAATTTTTGGGCTCAAATCCTCCTTTGGGCTGCAAGATATTTCAGCTTTGCATTTCTTCTGCATTTAAATCAGGACCCTAAACAGTGGGAAGAGAAGGGCAGGGGAAAATACAGAAGAGAAGGGGAGAAGAAGAAGAAAGTGAGGAAAAAACTAAAAAAAAATAAAATCCATGGCTCATCTCAATTCTTCCAGCTTCTTGACTTTAAGGAATCAAGTTTTCCAATTCTTGCATGGTAGTTCCTGATGCCATGTTAAGTCACCCTTGTAATTACTGTATTTAAGAAGAAAATTTGGATTTCTTTAAAAGCAGATTCCCTTGTACAGCACAAGTACCAAGCACTATGTACCAGTCAGCTGGAGTTAACTCCCTGTCTTGGATCTGGCGGGGACAGGGTTAAGTATTCCATGCCATGTGAGCCAAGCCCACCCTGAAATTAAAAGGAGGGGAGGGGGCAGGAAGTTGGGCTTGGAGCAGGCTGGTGTGTCCCTGGTCTGGTTGGTGAGTGGTGGTTCCGTAATTGCGTTTGTATATTCCTCTGTCGGTGTTATTGTTTTCTTGTTCCCTTTGCTGTTCTGTTAAACTGCCTTTGTCTCAACCCAAGAGTTTTGCTTTTTTCTTCTGATCCTTCCCGTACCGGGAAGAGCTGAGTGAGCGACACGTGGTTCTTTGTTGCCATTTGAGGCCAAACCACTACAATCCTTTTTGGCGCCCAATGTGGGGCTTGAAGGGTTGAGATAATGACAGAATCCAACTAGAGCTTGAAAAAGTGAATTTGTTCGGTAAATAGTCACTGATCACTATGTTGCTTAGTTTGTTCTCATGGCTGTGTTATGTAAACTCTTATGTGTTTTATGCACTCCCTGTGATGATATTTGTTACTTCTGGCAGGGGGATGAGGATTATCATTTTACTGTCCTGTGCAATATCGGCTTATGATATGATAACATCACTTGTTAGACGGTTATTTTGGGGTGTTTATGTGGTATTGCTGTCCTGTCCGTACATTGGGCACCACCTCTCAGAATTCATTAATAATTACACCCAGTCTATGGGGGAAACAGGGGGGGACACTTTCCCCAGCTCTTTTGCCTCCCTTTTCTCCTTCGGGTCAGGTATGACAGCTTTTGAGAATTTTGAATATCCTTGGGATGCTCAAACCAGCATGGTCTTAGTGTTATGTCTGCTGAATATGTTCCAAGTCTCGTTTAGGGTTAAACGACTATTTAAGACTACCACCCAGAGATCTGGCTGCAAGGCTGGACAGTCAGGGGTGGCATGGCAGGTGGGAGACCATGGGCAGGTACTTAGAGAACTTCTCACCTCCAATGGTCTGGGACTTCACCCCTGAACAACTACAGGACCCTGATAGAATAGTAGAATATCTGAAGGGAAAATGCTGTGGCTATTCTAGAGAGGCACAACTCACCGCACTGTGCTGGGCCATGGCTAGTGTCTACCAGGCACTGCTCAGTGCTATGCAGCACCCTCAGGAGAAAGAGACAGAGACCAGACCAGCAGGCGCTGCGGCCCCTGCGGCAGGCGCTGCGGCTGCTGCGGCCCCTGTGGCAGGCACTGTAGCTACGTCAACCCCTGCGGCAGCCACTGCTGCTGAACCAGGGAACCAACCCATGCCAGTATCCGTTGCCCCCATACAAAAGAAGAAGTACACAAAGAAATGAGTTCGCTTAGTAAGAGATGACGATAAACCAGGGCCATCACAAGGACAGGAGGAAGAGGCAGAACCAGAGATAATTACCCGATCCCTGTCCCTGAGTGAGCTGAGGGATATGTGAAAAGATTTTAGCCGACTTTCAGGTGAGCACATTGTCACCTGGCTGCTTCGGTGTTGGGATAACGGGGCCAGTAGCCTGGAATTAGAGGGTAGGGAAGCCAGGCAGCTGGGATCCCTGTCTAGGGAAGAGGGCATTGACAAGGCAATTGGAAAGAAGACCCAAGCCCTCAGCCTCTGGAAACGACTCCTGTCAGGCATGAGGGAGAGGTACCCCTTCAGTGAAGATGTTGTATGTCAACCAAGCAAGTGGACCACCATGGAAAGAGGTATCCAGTACCTGAGAGAATTAGCCATGCGGGAGATGATTTATTATGACTTGGACAATACAGACTTACCCACGGACCCTGATGAGGTGCACTGCACAAGGCCCATGTGGCGGAAGTTTGTACGGAGTGCACCATCGTCATATGCCAACTCACTGGCAGTAATGGAATGGAAAGGTGAAGAGGGACCAACGGTGGATGAGGTGGCTGGCCGGCTCCGGCGATATGAAGAAAGCCTCTCTTCCCCCCTTGTCTCAGCTGTGGAGAAACTGTCCAGGAAGGTCCATCAACTTGAAGAGAATATGTCCTACTCCCCACCTGTACGGGCCAGCTTCTCAGCTATTAGGAGCAGGCATTTTCCCCACTCAAGAGAGAGAGTACAGAGGGTACACACCACGAGGCACCCTGTGGTTCTACCTGCAAGACCATGGAGAGGACATGAGGAAGTGGGATGGACAACCTACTTGGATCCTGCGGACACGGGTACAGGAGTTGCAAGGAAGGACAACCACAAAAGGGGATCCCTCCAGGAAAAGTGCCGCCCCAGTTTCCAGTGGGCAGTTCCCCAGACAGAGCAGAAGGCCTGATCTTGCTTCTGATCCTCTTGAAGGAACCTCCAAGTCATTTCTGCAAGAAGTGAGTACCGCATACCATGACCAGCATTAGAGGGGCCCTGCCTCCAGCCAGGTGGAGGAAAGGGACAACCGGGTTTATTGGACAGTGTGGATTCGATGGCCTGGCACATCGGACCCACAGGAGTATAAGGCTCTAGTGGACACAGGAGCACAGTGCACTCTGATACCATCAAGCTATAGAGGGGCAGAACCCATTTGTATTTCTGGGGTCACAGGGGGATCCCAAGAGTTGACTGTACTGGAGGCGGAAGTGAGCCTAACTGGGAATGAGTGGCAAAAGCATCCCATTGTGACTGGCCCAGAGGCTCCATGCATCCTTGGTATTACCTCAGGAGAGGGTATTTTAAGGACCCAAAGGGGTATCGGTGGGCCTTTGGCATAGCTGCCTTGGAGACAGAGGAAGTTAAACAGTTGTCTACCTTGCCTGGTCTCTCGGAGGACCCTTCTGTTGTGGGGTTGTTGAGGATCGAAGAACAGCAGGTGCCGATTGCTACCACAACAGTGCATCGGCAGCAATATCGCACTAACCGAGACTCTCTGATTCCCATCCATAAGCGGATTCGTCAGCTAGAGGTTCAAGGAGTGATCAGCAAGACTCGCTCACCCTTTAACAGTCCCATATGGCCGGTGCGAAAATCTAATGGAGAGTGGAGGCTAACTGTAGACTATCGTGGCCTGAATGAAGTCACGCCACCGCTGAGCGCTGCTGTGCCGGACATGCTAGAACTCCAGTAGGAACTGGAGTCCAAGGCAGCCAAGTGGTATGCCACGATTGATATAGCAAATGCATTTTTCTCAATCCCTTTGGCAGCAGAGTGCAGGCCACAGTTTGCTTTCACTTGGAGAGGCATCCAGTACACCTGGAATCGACTGCCCCAGGGGTGGAAACACAGCCCCACCATTTGCCATGGACTGATCCAGACTGCCCTGGAACAGGGTGAAGCCCCAGAACATCTGCAATACATTGATGACATCATTGTATGGGGAAACACAGCAGAAGAAGTTTTTGAGAAAGGGGATAAAATGGTCCGAATACTTCTGAAAGCTGGTTTTGCCATAAAACGAAGTAAGGTCAAGGGACCTGCACAGGAGATGTAGTTCTTATAATGGCAAGATGGATGCCGTCAGATCCCAATGGATGTGATCAACAAAATAGCAGCTATGTCTCCACCAACTAGCAAAAAGGAAACACGAGCTTTCTTAGGCATTGTGGGTTTTTGGAGGATGCATATCCCAGATTACAGTCTGATTGTAAGCCCTCTGTATCAAGTAACCCGGAAGAAGAACAATTTTAAATGGGGTCCTGAGCAACGACAAGCTTTTGAATAAATCAAACAGGAAATAGTCCATGCAGTGGCCCTGGGGCCAGTCCGGGCAGGACAAGATGTTAAAAACGTGCTCTACACCGCAGCCAGGGAGAATGGCCCTACCTGGAGCCTCTGGCAGAAAGCACCAGGGGAGACCCGAGGTCGACCCCTAGGGTTTTGGAGTCGGGGATACAGAGGATCCGAAGCCCGCTACACTCCAACAGAAAAGGAGATATTGGCAGCATATGAAGGGGTTCGAGCTGCTTTGGAGGTGGTTGGTACAGAAGCACAGCCCCTCTTAGCACCTCGACTGTGAGTGCTGGGCTAGATGTTCAAGGAAAGAGTCCGCACCCACACATCATGCAACTTGATGCTACATGGAGTAAGTGGATTGCACTGATCACACAGCGAACTCGAATGGGAAACCCCAGTCGCCCCGGAATTCTGGAAGTGATCATGGACTGGCCAGAAGGCAAGGATTTTGGAATGTCACCAGAGGAGGAGGTGACGCATGCGGAAGAGGCCCCACCATATAATAAACTGCCAGAAAATGAGAAGAAATATGCCCTGTTCACTGATGGGTCCTGCCGGATTGTGGGAAAGCATCGAAAGTGGAAGGCTGCTGTGTGGAGTCCTACACGACAAGTTGCAGAAGCCAGTGAAGGACAAGGTGAATCGAGCCAGTGTGCAGAGGTGAAAGCCATTCAGCTGGCTTTGGACATCGCCGAGCGAGAAAAATGGCCAGTCCTTTATCTCTACACTGACTCATGGATGGTGGCAAATGCTCTGTGGGGGTGGTTACAGCAGTGGAAGCAGGGCAACTGGCAGCACAGAGGCAAACCCATCTGGGCTGCTGAACTATGGCAAGATATTGCTGCCCGGATAGAGAATCTGGTTGTGAAAGTACGCCACGTAGATGCCCACGTACCGAAGAATCGGGCCACAGAGGAACATCAGAACAACCAGCAGGTGGATCGGGCTGCTAGGATTGAAGTGCCTCAGGTGGATCTGGACTGGCAGCATAAGGGTGAACTATTCATAGCTCAGTGGGCCCATGAGACCTCAGGCCATCAAGGAAGAGATGTGACATATAGATGGGCTCGTGACCGAGGGGTGGACTTGACCATGGACACGATTGCACAGGTCATCCATGAATGTGAGACATGCGCTGCAATCAAGGAAGCCAAGCGTTTGAAGCCTCTTTGGTATGGAGGACGATGGTTGAAATATAAATATGGGGAGGCCTGGCAGATTGATTATATCACACTGCCACGAACCCATCAAGGCAAGCGCTATGTGCTCACAATGGTGGAAGCAACCACTGGATGGCTGGAAACATACCCTGTGCCCATGCCACTGCCCGGAATACTATCCTGGGCCTTGAAAAGCAAGTCCTGTGGCGACATGGTACCCCAGAGAGAACTGAGTCGGACAACGGGACTCATTTCCGAAACAGCCTCATAGACACCTGGGCCAAAGAGCATGGTTTTGAGTGGGTATATCACATCCCCTATCACGCACCAGCCTCTGGGAAGATAGAACAGTACAATGGACTGTTAAAAACTACACTGAGAGCAATGGGTGGTGGGACCTTAAAACATTGGGATGCACATTTAGCAAAGGCTACCTGGCTAGTTAACACCAGGGGATCTACCAATCGGGCTGGCCCTGCCCAGTCAAAACTTCCACGTACCATAGAAGAGGATAAAGTCCCCATAGTGCACATGAAGAATATGTTAGGGAAGACAGTCTGGGTTAGTCCTGCCTCAGGCAAAGGCAAACCCATCCGTGGGATTGCTTTTGCCCAAGGACCTGGGTGCACTTGGTGGGTGATGCAGAAGGATGGGGAAGTCCCATGTGTACCTCATGGGGACTTGATTTTGGGGTGAGAATAGCCAATGAATCAAATTGTGTGCAACACTGTCACTGTATGTCCTCGTTACTATAATTGCTATCAGCTGTACTGCAGTAAGAATCACCCAAATTAAGGACAGATGGACTTTGATGAAGAATTGAGTAAAGCAAAGTGGTGATGGGATCAGAGTTGATGCCCAGCAACTTCTTCAAGATCTGCATCTTTGGCCCATGGACTGTGTGCATGAGCTACGCCGGGTACACCAGTCACATGTTCTGAAAACTGTAAGATCTGGGCATGGCAAAAATGGTATGGAATAAGGGGTGGATAATGTCCTGGTTCCGGCGGGGACAGGGTTAAGTATTCCATGCCATGTGAGCCACGCTCACCCTGAGATTAAGAGGAGGGGAGGGGGCAGGAAGTTGGGTTTGGAGTGTGCTGGTGTGTCCCTCTTCTGATTGGTGAGTAGTGGTTCTTTAATCGTGTTTGTATATTCCTCTGTCGGTGTTATTGTTTTCTTGTTCCCTTTGCTGTTCTGTTAAACTGCCTTTGTCTCAACCCAAGAGTTTTGTCTTTTTCTTCTGATTTTTTTCATACTGGGAAGCGCTGAGTGAGTGACACGTGGTTCTTTGTTGCCATCTGAGGCCAAACCGGAACACTCTTCTTTTTCCACGTCTGTGTCTCTGGTACCAGTCGCTGGTAATTTTGTTTTTGCGGCTTGGTTACAGAGTGTTAATTTCTGCTCTGTGTGGTGAGAATAAGGGCCATGTCACTGCAAATCATTGTGCTGCACGCTCTCGCAGATATGCTTGGCTGGAAGGGACTGAATTTATTCCTGGATGTCACACAGAAGTATTTAAGGTGAAGCCTTTATGATAATTTAGGGAATGTGGTCAGCCGGAGCACTGTTTTATTAATCTGCAGGTGGATAACAATAAAAATGATGAAAGATATAATCAACTGTGTCATTAGCTAGAGTTTTGTGGGGCCAGGAGGGAAAAAGGGTGTGTGGGTGATGTGGGTGCTGGAGAGGGTTCAAAGACAGGAAGAGACAAGAGCATTATCTGCAAGCCCTGTAAGCCAGTAAAATTGAGAGGTGAAAATATTGCTGGAGGTGATACCTTCAAAATTTCAGTCTTCAGCACCCTTTTCTCATTTGCCATTTTCTTTGACATCTTGTTAAATCTGGGAGAACCCACATTTTCATCAGCCAAGTTTCCCATCAGTGCCTGATGCTCTCTGTCTCAGCTGCAATTTCCTCCAGTCCTTGGTGTCTCCTGGGGCAAGGCCATGTGAGGAGACCAACAAGACTTTCCCTTCCTGTCTTGCAAAGTGTGGGGACATGTCTCCTTTGTCAACTGCATTGAGGGAATGAGATGCTGTGCTTTCTATTGGTGAGTCTTTAATTTTTCCAGCAGTACCTAGGAGACATTCCTAATAGAAATGAGGGAGGTGGGCAATTCAGGCCCCTTTGGCATTAGCTGGGGGGATGTGTGTGTGTACATGCTGGGTGGGATGCTTACAGTAGTAGATAAAGGCTTCTGATTCTCTGCTCTGTCTTTCAATTTGGGTCCTATTCTCCTTTTTGGGGTAGTAAGGTAAACAAATATGACACAGGAGAGCCTTGTCTAAATACCTGCATATGGAAGAATTGGAAGGATGCAAGTCTCCATTAAAGCTTTGGCAACATCACAAAGTCCTGCAGTCAACACACCTGTATGCAAATACATTACAAACAGCTTAAGAGCCTCTGTTCTTCACTTCCTTTGTCATATTTTGCAATGCATATATTTGGTTACAATTCAGGTTTGTCTCATAGTCTCTGTGGTTAGAGCTTATTGAGGAAAGTTATCTCCTTTGCCAGCTTCTCTTGATCATTAACATGCTAGAAATCACTTCAAAGAAAGACTGCAATTTTTTTAAGGCATTTTATTCATTTATTCATCAAGATTAAGAAGCCCAAAAAACTGATATCTACATCTTTTAGCGCTTAGTGCTTTCAAATCTCAGATACATTATATCCTCAAGTTCTCTTTCGCTATGAGATTTTTCCCTGCCTGTATCTTTTCTTGCAGTCTTAATGTACAATAAAACCATTTAAAATCAGTTATACTGATACAGTTTTCAGGCCAACTGAAGTGATCTGATGAATTTAGTAAGAATTCCAGGCTGTGAAATAGAAACAAAGTCTATCCTTCAGTATACTTGCCTCATTATTCAACCTCCAGTTTATAGTGTGCAGACACTCGCACACTATAATTGAGGTTGAATTGCCATTTTCATTATAAATACCCTTTTCTCACCTGCTCATAACTTTAACCAACACACAGATTGAAACTGTGTGCACTTACTCTTAGCCCACAGTAGGATATTTAACTCCATGATCTATGGACTTTAGCTCTGCTGCTGTGCTCTGCTGCTGCGCTCTGCTGCTGCATATATTTCACCAAAACTGGAGGCTCTGGTGAGGTTAAAATACAAAAGCTGAGTATTAACAGGTCTGCCTAGGTTAGGCACCACGCTTGCATCTCTGTTTTAGGTAGATAGTGAAGCCAATGGCAGAGACTTTGACATTTGCTATCCAGCCATCTGAGAGGGTGTGGGGTTTTTTCAAGCTCCTGTCTGCCAGCTTCAGTAATAGAAGTCTCTCTGAAGCCTTGAAAAACACCTGTCCCTCCCTATGGACTAGACAGGAAATGTAGGCATTTCCTTCATTCACTGACCAGAATTTAGGTACAAACCCCTTCCTCTACTTTCTTCCTGTGCACCAGTGAGGTCTATAAGTTCAGTCTGAATTTCAGTAGGGGATGTAAAATTGTTGATTTGCTATACTTTGACTCAGAGCAACTCTGTTAAGCCCTTGATGCTAGGGGTGAGGACCTCCTTACCTCTGTATGCTGTAGTTGTTCTGCCTCCCCTCTGCTTTACTGTCAGCTCTGCGAACAGCTTTGCCCTCCCTGGGAAGTGCGAAGAGGGAAGTACTTGGATGCAGCCTTATACTGCATGGGCCAGCTTGGTGACGAATCCTCCCAGCCAGGGTAAGTTCAGATGGACACTTCAACATCTCAACCTGCAGCCAAGAAGAGCGGAAGGGAGCAGCCTCATGGCTGCAGCACTAAAGAAGGATGTGAAGGTTTCGTGCATGCCACTGGATGAAGCAGCTAGGTCCGTTGACTAGAGATCTGCTTAGACAAACTCTGGCATAGACCTCAGGCTCAGATGTATGCACTGAAATCTAGACGGGACCATTTCCACCATAGTTGTCCTTGGAGGGATGCATACAGTGTAGTAAACCAGAATACCTACAGAGACAGAGAGAATGGCATTGAGAATTTTGCTCCATGAGTGCACTGGAGATGAAGAAAAAGCTAAAGAGGGGTAAGGAAAGTGACTCCTACACTATTAGCATGGGGGATTTTGTTTAGCATAACCTTTATTTTGAGTTACAGGGCTTAATTCTGTTTCCTATGTTTCAGGTCCACCCATCAGAGCCTGCACACTCATGAAGATGGTAGTGTTTCCCTGCATAGTACATGCATATTTTGTGAATGTGTCAGGGATCCTGGCACTAAAGCAAAGTGCTTTTTTACCACTATTTTCCTCCATTGTAATGGAGGGGCTGGACATGAGCTGTTCAGGCTGTCCTATATCAGTAACCTTAATAACTCCTTTCAAATCCTTTTCCTAAGAAGTACTTTCTGGCAATCACTGTCCACATGTACCTGGACTGGACAGAGTTTTAAGTAGGTTGGCTGGAATAAGGTAGCTCTGAGCTACCTTATCTCTAGGAACCCTTTGAAGAATTTCTGCAGCCACCAGAGTTATTCTGACTTTGAAAATTTGAAAATCATGCCTCAAGCTCAGTCTACTCTAGAGACAGTGTGTAATGAGGAGTCAACTCCAGCTAACACCAGGCCCAGCAGATGAATATAGGGCACTTTGGGTAAGTCCAAGATCTCCTGTGTTTAAACATTCACTAAGAAAATTCTGCTGCTCTCCATTTTTGACCATCTGCAAGACGACTATGCCCAAGACAACTAAGGACATGTATTTTAAGCTGAGTGTTTTATTTTCAGAGACTGTCTGAATGCTGGATTGGTGCACAAATTTATACGTGCAGGAATATAAGAAATACATGAAGATAACATCCAGACCTAGGAAAGCAAGTCCTGTGGAACTTCGCTTACCACCTCCACCTCATATTTCTATTCCTCTGATTAATCCCTTCCTCCAATAAACTAACTGTCCTCTATAAAAATGTAGCAAAGAGACGGGCAGCATATTGTATCTGCTGTCAAAGGCTTTTCCTCTCTTCACCTGAACAGTTTGCATCTATTTTTTTCGGTTTTGGGGGTTTTTTTTGTTGTTTCTTGGTTAAATTTTGTGTGTCAGGCAGCATCTTTTGCTCTGTGTTCCTGCAATGAAGGGTTTTAGGCACTCATACAATGTGACAAATCAGATTATGGCCTCTGGAGAAGGACAAATCATTTCCTGCTGAAATATTTTCCACAAAGAAAAGTCAATTTTGACTTCTCCTCCATACTTCCCCTCCTTGGTAATTATTAGTAGGAAAACAATTTCATTTTAGGTCTGCTGGACTTTCTTATTGGTTGCATGTGTCAGGGCCTATGTGAATTGCTGCAGTCCCTGATGGGAGCCTTAGTTTGTGTAAGCTGTGCTTCCATCCTCTGCTACTTGACCTTCTCCTTCGATGAGCACTCTTTCCTATGAAATACTGAAATATCTTGCTGCTTGGCAACTTTTCCTAAAAGTTTTGCTGCTTGTCAATGAACAGTTTTCTCCATTAAAAGTTTCTATATTTTAAATGTTTGGCCCCATCTGTTCTGAAAAAATGTACATTTTGCAGGCTGGAATTAATTTTCTTTCAAGTGAGAGCTGCTAAGGAGATGTGTGGCAGATTTGGCTCCCTCCTCCTTTTCCCACAAAGTTCAAGCAGGTCAAATGCTATTGTTGAAGATCTAACTTTAGCTTTACTCCTCCTAATCCCCACCAGTCTCCTGGACTTAACTTTACAAGTCCTTTCATGTCACTTCGCACTGTAGTGGGAGGAAGTGAAAATTATGTGCCGCAGGCAGGGTTCCAAAAATTGCTTTCCCTTTCTTGGAAAAGGGCTGGCATCTTTCCATGGGCCTTCATTGTATTTTATAGCCATACTACAGTATTTAACAGCATAATTTAGTAAGTGTCAGTTCTGTCACAGAGTGTGGAGAACCCATCTTATTCAACTGCTGGCGATGTGCGCAGATTCAAATAACATTCCATGAGGTAACATTAATGTTTTCTGTAAATGAAACTAAAGTCAGAAATGCCCTTTTTGGCCATCAGCATAAATACCTTTTGTGCCCTTAAAGGGGCCTTTTGCCCTTAAAAGGTGACTCTCATATTTTGATTCATACCCACCTAATTAATCACCCCAAAGTGCAGACACACATTTCACTGGTTTATACCTGATACAAAGACAATTGGTTTTGTATTGTTCTTCATGTCACACCTTTCCCAGCTTTTGAGCATTAGTAGATCATTCAGTCACTATTATTGCATATGGTTGTATCTCAACTAGTTCTTTCTGTTTACACAACTGCTTTCCATGGTATAAAAATATATCCTAAAAGTGTCTGCAGAGGCACTGCTGTGACACAAAATATGAGCGAAACTGTTTCTCAGCCTTCCAACTACAGTGCCTCTTCATTCCTTGCATGCTTTAAATGCTTGGGGGAGCTAGGTATGGCTGGGGTCCTAGACTGCTATCTGATTTAGGGTGTTCTAAGCATAGAGGGATGGGAAAACAGTGACTCTTCTGGTCTGTCACAGAGACCATTTCATGTTTACCTTAGCTGTGCAGCCGCTATCTGTGTCTTACTGGAGTATCAGGGAGGTCAGCTGTCAAATGGAGCAGGAGGAGAAAACAGTTGCATCAGAAGTTGATCAGATATTATCTACTGAAGAGATTTTAATGTGTTCTCCAGCTCAGAAGGCTGCACTACTGCATCATAATTTCTAGCAGTTGTACCACACATTGTGGTCAGCATTAAAAAAAACCCCACAAACCATTGAATCCATGTTATATCATTCTTCATGCTTGCAGTCACAATGTAAGGCTCTTCCTGCAGGACTGGTGCAGTTTGGTTTACACTGTATTGCTTTTTGGCCTATAGCCAGGTCTAAGTTGAAGCTTCCTTTGCCTATCAGCCAAGAGCTGACAACAGTTCCTCAAGTCACCCTTCTCTCAGCTTAGAAATGAGTTCTAGTATTGGGGCTGTGCATGTATCATGTCCTTGCTTCAGTTCACAGGTAGCAAGGTTGCACTTGATGTGATGAGGGCAGCCAGTGATTCAGTGTGCATATGGGAAATCACCTCTGAGTGGTTTCCATTCCGCACTGAGTGGAAGTGTGTGGGGCAGAGTAGTTCCTCACAGTGTACACTGAAGTCCTTGTCCCTCTGTACACCCCAACATTTCTTTGGGTAAATGCTTTTGTGCTCACCACTTTCCCTACCCATACTGGTTTCCCTTGAAAAGAAACCCAGTCCAGAAGGGAGATGCAGTAAACCGTTCTAGATCTACCAGGTTGGACAATGGTGAGGAGAGGGCTACATTCGGTGCCTGTCCCACAACATAGGTATAATTGCAGTTGTGCAAATCTACCTGTATAGTGTTTGACAGTTTTATTTCATGAGAATAACAAGGGACATGGCTAGAAGGCAGACCTACTTTGAGTACAAGGTTGATGAGTAAACCACAGAGGTCCCTTCCCATCAGCATTGCTGTGATTTGGGTTCTATACCTGCTCTGTTGGGGAAGTTCGGAGGGGTAGCATCCATAGTAGTAACATATCTGTAGATCTGTGCACATCTACAGCAATCATAGAATCATGGAACATTCAGATTGGAAGGGACCGTGAAAGATCACCTGGTCCAACCTTTCATGGGAAATAGAGCAAAGCACGCTGTCCAATCATATCTTGAAAACCTCCAGCGATAGGGACTCCATGACATCCCTGGGGAGGTTGTTTCAGTGAATGAGTGTTCACTGTAAAAAATTTCTTTCTTATATTGAGATGAAACCTTGTCCTTTGTCTTCTCCATGTGTCTCCTTGTGAAGAGAGAGCATCTGTCCTCTTTGTAGCTGCATGTTAAATCAATAACATATTTCCTTTGTAGCCTTCACCTGAAATTATCAAAGTAGGCAAGGTCGTATTTTTACAAGAATGAGCTAGTTGAGAAATGGACTCTTTTGTATTTAAAAAAAAAATAAAAAATCTCCTTTGTAAACCTCAAAACCAATATGAGGCAAAGGCATATGTCATTTCACAAATGGGTAAAGTGAAGTGATGCAAGCCAGACATAGTGATGAGTAATAGTGCCATAGGCTAAGCACTAGTCCAAGTGCTCCTCTCAAGACAGTATGTGACAGTAACTGTCAATCTCCACCATCTGCAGAGACTGAAAGTCAACTGCTGTTAATGAGTATTAAATTATGGAGATATTAGCATAATTAAAATGAGAAGAATCCTAGTTCAAGGATTATTGATGCCCATGGAAAGCTTTGGATGGAGGCAGAAAAGGCAAATCCAAGACTGTTTGCTCAGGCTTTTTTTTACCTGCACAATTTCCCCAGGTACAGGGGGAAATGTCCTCAAAAAAAAAAAACTCCAAAAGGTTTAATGTGGTTACTGACTGATACTAAATAAATTATGCATATTGGCAGAGCGATAAATGAAAATAGTGAAAGAAACCAGTGAAAGAATTGTGAAAGAAACCATTGTGAAAGAATTGCTGTCATAAATGTCCCCAAACAATTCTAGTCAGAGAGGCTAAAAACTAAACAGGTTAGTGGGAGCATAAGGAAGGGAGCCTTACAAGAAACCTGTAAGAAGCTCTGTAGGTTCATTGATACAAGTTTTATCAATATGTCCACCCTCACTGGTTGAGGAGGAGCAATGATTGGCCAGGGAAAGGAAAGGGTTGTGAAGGTGTGACATTACAACTTGGGTTGTTTGGCTTTTGAGTTTTATTTTTTATTTGAGGCAGGTTAAAAGAGCTGCAGGTGTTTGCTCTAGAACAAAAGAGATTAGAAAGCAACATTAATCGAGTTAACAACATAGTCAAACGAGTAGATGAAGAGGAGAGGAAAAAAATTACCCTGAAAAGTTTTTCTAATGAATGCATATTTTAGCTGAAGATTTCACAGGGGTTGACATGGAAAAAGACGTTTATATATGTAAGACTATGGTTAGAAGACAAAGTAGGATTATTTTCAAAGCCCATAAATAGTTTAACAGTTGGAAGAAAAATGCAGAGATTTCTGTTGATCTTATTGCCAAAGGAATGACTTCAGGCCTCAGAAAGTAAGGGGCTAAAGGGTTTTTCACACAGAAGAATGGCAGAGCATAGCTGTTACTCTATTACAACTTGTCACACCAATGATGTTTTTTCTTGGGTAAAAGATGGGCATGTTGGGACAGGATATTCTGGCTTCTTTGGCACACTAAAATGCCTGTATCCAATGCTAAATGACCTTTACGTTGGAAAGAAATTAGAGTTTCTTGTTGACTTTTGTAAGGTGCTTGCTGAAAGCAGTTGTAAATGTTCCTATTAATTTTTTTGCCACAGAAAGAGGCCACTGCCAAACACTTTTGACAACCCGACTTGCAAAAGCCCGGGAGGAGCTTTACAAAGGCCCAGTGACTGGAAAAATTTGGGCAGAGTGCCTTCTTCATTTGCATTTTCTAGTTACCATGAAAATTGTGCAACTTCACAGTGATTGGGGCAGGTCATATAAGAGCTTCACTATTTATCTTGCACACGCAATTATTTATGCCACCATCACACTTACTCAGTCTCCACATCAGTCACTTCGTACAGTTTAGTCATGCAGTCAAATGGCTGAAGATATCAAAGACCCTGTTCCATATCATTGCTGTTCCTGCCAGGTGAGAATGACTAATAACTGTCCCTCTGGCTCATATTCCAGTTTTGTTTTATTGAACTGGTCTCTATTTGTTCTTGTCTTTGAAATAACTTTTCTGGACAGTGAAAGAAGCCAGACTTACAGTCCTGAAATCTGCTTTCTGTGAACCTATGGTCACTTTGCCTTAACATGTCTGAAGCCTGTTGGCTGGAAGACACTACTGCTCAGCTCAGGGAAGAGGTACACAGAAACTCCAGCACTTCTCGTCAGTATGCAGAACTTAACCACTGTCTTAGGCTATTTCAAATGGTAAGTACAAACCATGGCTACTTTTGGTTTACTTCCTGTTGCACTTGGCTTCTCTCAGTTACTACTTCCCAGCTGAGATTTAGTGGTTTACATCTGCCCGAAGCATTTCCTAATTCAGTCAAGTGTAATGCTTGGCCATGACCATCTCTCCATCACAGACAAGGTGAATGTGCATGTTCAAGCCCTGGAGGACTAATCCCTAAGCAGTGAGATCGCACTCTTTTCTTGTCTTCTCTGCTAAAAGTGTAACAAAAGTACCAGCTGGGCTAATGAACTGAATGAATATAAACACCTCTGATCTAGGATGGTCAAAGTATTTCACATATGAAGGCTTACTGACCAGCTGGATGGCAAGAAGCTATCACCGATGATCTGGTATAGGGGCAAAGCAAGGTCCAGTTTAGCCAAGTTTGTTCTCTCACCCCAGCTGTCCCCAGATGCACAGCCTTCTGCCCATGTTTCTTCATCATTTGCAGTTAGTGGGGATGGAGTGCTCCTTTAAACCTGATGGATGAAAACCCTTCCTAAAATTCAGCATTTGGTGGTCTCAGCCATGGAAGGAAAAATTCATCAGTCTCCCATTAAATGGGATCTGGACTGATCTTTCAGGCAACTGTGTTGCTTTACATGGATTCCCTACCTCTAGGAAAATAAAACGCATTATATGTCCAGTATTACACCCAAACTCATCAATCCCAGCACTGCAAAAGCTTGCTAGCCAAGGAAAGCAAATATTTACTTAGTAAAGCTTTAAGATCAGGCTTTTGGGCTGGAAACTGAAAGGTATAACTAAGCCAGATATAGGACAACTCCTGTTTAAACTGCAGACCTTAATCTGCAGAGCCAGGTAGCACTCTAGATCTTTATCCTGTTTTGGCTTGGACTGCTCTGTGCAACCCAATCATAAGAACAGGGATTTTTGACATTCACCCACAAAACCGTCTCCTGAATGGATGCTCATATTGGGCAGAGGAGGCTAATAATTGGTCCTACACATAAGGCCAGCCTGCTTTTCTCAAGTTGCTATATGTTTCAGCCTAATCAGATGTTTCTTCTCATAGCCTTAACTTAGCTTCTTGCTGCTTGTCAGGTAGCAGAGATATACACAAGGACTCAGACCTCCTCTGTCTTTGGCATTTGGACCGCAGTGCACTAATGCAGATGTTCTGGTCCCTTGGGGTCAGGATAATAGAATCCAGGGGGACAAATATCAGTCTCCTGGTTGCCTGCTTGCAAAGCAAACCAGGCTACTCCCCAGAGCCCACTCTAGTGCACTTGCATGAAATGTGCTGCAAAGTGTTAGTTCAATGCTGATTGTGTGAGATTCGTGTGCTCCAGAATGCTCTGGGGTTGTTCCAGAAAGCAGCAATAACAGAACAGACCGAGCTGAAGGAGTTAAAATGATGAAAAATTAGGCTCAAAATTTTTCATATGTGCTTATATGCCATTGTAGCAGTGGCTGGGGGCTTCTATTGGCTTGGCTTAAAAAAGATATTGCTAATGTTTAATATTTGATGACAGATGGTTCACATGTACCGCTAAGCCTATTGTCTCACTTAATAGCTCTTTCTTCTAGCTGAAAGAAGGTAATCTTTCCTTTTAGGAGTTGGTAGGAGGATCTGTGTACAATGTACCTTCTGACAACCTTTCTAGTTTTGGAGTCTGTTCTTAGCTGACTGAAGTGGCATTGTCTCCCTTACCCTCTGGAGGAGGGACTCACAAGGAGGCATCACAGTCATAATGCCTAATTTGTGTGTGCTTTTCTGTCTGGTAGGACTCACAACACTGAATTAAGCAATTGCTTTTGTACAGTGTATGGAAACAAGTAAAACATGATCCCATCTACCTCAAAGGATGAGAAGTTTGGGGCCTCTGTCTCTTCGAGGACGAGAGGTGCCCATTTTTGGGATGTCATGGTGTGGCTCACCGCTGAGGACAATTAACCCACCAGCTGCCTGCAAACTTGCATGTTCATGTATCTGTTTTTGGTTTTGTTTTTTTTTAAGAGCTAAAAGCAATAGCTGTAACCCAGCAATGCATACTTCCCAAGAGAGTGCCCTAAACAGCAGACTAAGCTGTACCGAGGGGGGATTCTGTGTCCCTTTCTTCCAGCAAGGTGCCCTGTGTGTGTGTTGCAATGTACATCACAGCAGTGTTAGGAGCCTGAGTCTCATTGGCCAGGTTATGAAGTCATTCGCTCCCTCTTTCCATCTTTTAAACAAAACGAGGCAGATCAATTAGAGGAGTTGTGAATACCTCCCTGGACTGTCCTACAATAGTATAAACAGGGCCATCTTCTGCTTCATGGGAGTCTGAGGGGACAAATACCAGCTTCCAGCCAGACAGGGGAAGGATTTGAACCTGCGCTTATCGTATCTCATGTGAATACACTGCACCCCACGAGGCTGTAGCTTAAAGGAAAAGGGCATATGTGCATGGAATCTCCTTCTCCAGTCTGTGCTCACAGGAGGAAGTCCATGCCAAGGTCAGAACTTACCAGATCCAGACCCAGATTTCAGGATGGTTTATGGATGCCATGGCAAGAGGCTGTTTGCTACCAAGGTGTTTCTTGCCACAAGAATTGTGGTTTACCACTAATAGTGGTTCCTCAGCAGCAATATGGGAATGTTTAAGGTTGGGTGGGCACCAACAAAAGCTTGTACAATAGCAGTCATGAGCGTAAGTGTGCGAAGAGACACCAGAGAGACTTCATTCCCTTAATAAATGGAGCACAAGGGCTCTGATTTGGTAACTTCCCAATGCTTTTTGCAGATTTGTTTGCTCTACTGCAAGTGCTTACCGTAGAGAGGGAAGCTCTGGGATCAAAACCTGTTTTAAGGGCTGATTTCCTCAACAAGTAGGAGAGCAGTGCCATTCCAAAAAGCCTTTTTGGACTTCACAGCTGGCTAACTTGAGACTGTGGCTTATTCCTGTTTTCTTGGCTCTGGGGTGATAGAACAAGCCAGGTATTTTTGAAGTGAGTATGCTTAGAGACCATCATAAGTAACAGCATCAGCAGCTTCCATCTGCAAGTGATGCTGTGTACATACTTGCGTAAGTTGCTTGGACAGCTTTTGCACATTGCACTGAAGCATCCAGTGATATGTGTTTCCCCATCTGCCAAACTCCTGTGATGTGTGAGTTCTTCCTGGGACCACAAACATTAATGCCTTTGCATGTTTCTAGACCCATGGGGTAGTCACTGCCTTGGTGTATTTGGGACCAGGGAAAAGTGCTGCTGGAAATTGGAATATTCAAGGTAGAAAAGTCCTCACCTTGCTTCAGAAGGACATTTCCAAATGTTATCACAATGTTAGTTACATGAAGAGGAAACAAGCAGAGCTCTGTAGCTTCATTCCAAGCCCAGATCATCTCTTAATAAAAGTTGTCTAATGGACACAGAATCATAGAATCATAGAATTGCCTAGGTTGGAAGGGACCTTTCAGATCATCTAGTCCAACCATCAACTTAACTCTGACAAAAACCATCACTAAACTATGTCTCCAAGCACTATGTCTACCTGTCTTTTAAATACCTCCAGGGATGGTGACTTAACCTCTTCACTGGGCAGCCTCTTCCAATGCTTGATAACCCTTTCAGTGTAAAAATTTTTCCTAATATCCAATCTAAACCTCCCCTGGAGCAACTTGAGGCCATTTCCTCTTGTCCTATCGCTTGTTACTTGGGAGAAGAGACCGACCCCCACCTCTCTACAGTCTCCTCTCAGGTAGCTGTAGAGAGCAATAAGGTCTCCCCTCAGCCTCCTTTTCTCCAGGCTAAACAATCCCAGCTCCCTCAGCTGCTTCTCATAAGACTTGTGCTCCAGACCCCTCACCAGCTTTGTTGCCCTTCTCTGGACCTGCTCCAGCACCTCAATGTCTTTTTTGTGGTGAGGGGCCCAAAACTGGACACAGTACTCAGGGTGGGGCCTCACCAGTGCCGAGTACAGGGGGATGATCACTTCCCTAGTCCCACTCACCACACTGTTCCTGATACAGGCCAGGATGCTGTTGGCCTTCTTGGCCACCTGGGCACACTGCTGGCTCATATTCAGCCAGCAATCAACCAACACCCCCAGGTCCTTTTCTGCCAGGCAGCTCTCTAGCCACTCTTCCCCAAGCCTGTAACACTGCATGGGGTTGTTGAGACCCAAGTGCAGGACCTGGCGCTTGGCCTTGTTGAACCTCATACCATTGGCTTCAGCCCATGGATCCAGCCTGTCCAGATCCCTCTGCAAAGCCTTTCTATCCTCAAGCAGGTCAACACTCCCACCTAACTTGGTGTCACCTGCAAACTTACTGAGGGTGCACTCAATCCCCTAGTCCAGATCACTGATAAAGATATTAAAGAGAACTGGCCCCAATACCAAGCCCTGGGGAACACCACTTGTGACCAGATGCCAACTGGATTTAACTCCATTCACCACCACCCTCTGGGCCTGGCCCTCCAGCCGGTTTTTAACCCAGCAAAGAGTACTCCCATCCAAGCCATGGGCAGCCAGTTTCTCCAGGAGGATGCTGTGGGAAACTGTATCAAAGGCCTTACTAAAGTCCAGGTAAACAACAGCCATAGCCTTTCCCTCATCCACCAAGTGGGTCACTGTCATAGAAAGAGATCAAGTTTGTCAAGCAGGACTTGCCTTTCATGAACCCATGCTGACTGGGCCTGATCGCCTGGTTGTCCTTCATGTGCCGCATAATGGCACTCAGGATGACCTGTTCCATGACCTTCCCAGGCACCGAGGTCAGACTGACAGGCCTGTAGTTCCCTGGATCCTCCTTCTGGCCCTTCTTGTGGATGGGCATCACATTTGCTAGATGCCAGTCAACTGGGACCTCCCCGGTTTGCCAGGACTGCTGGTAAATGATGGAAAGTGGCTCGGTGAGCACTTTTGCCAGCTCTCTCAGTACCCTCGGGTGGATCCCATCCGGCTCCATAGACTTATGTACGTCCAGATGTTGGAGCAGGTCCCTCACCATCTCCCTTTGGATTATGGGGGTTTCATTCTGCTCCCCACCCCTATCTACTAGCTCAGGGGTCTGGGTACTCGGGGAAGAACCGACTCTACTACTAAAGACTGAGGCAAAGAAGGCATTAAGTACCTCAGCCTTCTCCTCATCCTTTGTCACTATGTTACTGCCTTCACCTGATAAAGGATGGAGATTCTCCGTAGTCCTCCTTTTGTTACTAATATATTTATAGAAACTCTTTTTATTGTTCTTAACATCCAAATCCAGGTTAAGTTCTAGTTGGGCTTTGGCCTTTCTAATTTTCTCCCTACATATCCTTACAACATCTTTGTAGCCTTCCCAAGTGGCCTGCCCCTTCTTCCAAAGTCCATAAACTCTCCTTTTATCCCCTGACTTGTATCCATTGCTCTCTGTTCATCCAGGCCGGTCTTTTCCCGTGACGGCTTGCTTTTCAGCACATGGGGACAGCCTCCTCCTGTGCCTTTAGGACTTCCTTCTTAAAAAACGTCCAGCCTTACTGGACACCTTTGCCCTTCAGGACTGCCTCCCAAGGGACTCTGTCAAGCAGGCTCCTGAAAAGACCAAAGTCTGCCCTGTGGAAGTCCATGGTGGCAGTTCTGCTGACCCCCCTCCTTGCTTCTCTGAGAATCAAAAACTCCATCGTTTCATGGTCACTATGCCCAAGACGGCCTCCAACCGTCACATCCCCCACAAGTCCTTCTCTGTTTACAAACAGCAGGTCCATCAGGGCTCCTTCCCTAGTCGACTCCCTCACCAGCTATGTCAGGAAGTTATCCCCAACACACTCCATGAACTTCCTAGACTGTTCCTCCTCAGCTGTATTGCGTTCCCAGCTGATATCTGGTAGGTTGAAGTCTCACACCAGGACAAGGGCCAGTGATCTTGAGATTTCTCCCAGCTGATTGTAAAATATTTCATCTGCCTGGAGTGGGGATGGGGGTGGAAGTGGGGAGAGAAATTATTTCCTCTTCTGTGTGCAAAGGAAGAGTGGCTCTGTCAGGAAATGCTGATATGGAAAAGTGACTCCAGGAAGGGATTTACTGCTTTCTTAGTGACACAGTGATGTGATTAGTGGTTGAGGTATCTCCTTGGGACTCCATAAAGCATGACAGCAAACCATGCCTTGTTGTATCAAAGGTTGCCTCTGGCTATTCATGGGATTGCGGTTTCCTGTAGTTACACTAGTTCCAAGGAGCACCTTGGCAAAGGATGGATGTTTGACCTTTAATAAAACCTTTAGTTTCATGTAATGTGATTTAGCAGCTACAAATGAGAGGGAGGAGTCAGCATCAAACACCCAGTGGCTCTATGACAGTGTTCCCTGTCTGCTATACACGCGGGCTTTCAGTTTGGCTTGGCCTCTCTCTCCGTTTTCATTGCTTCAGACTGGGACTTTTCTTTGGCTACTTGCCAGCCCCAGCAATACAGTCTCATGCTGTAACAGGCCTACACTGAAAAGCTTTATTTGTTTTTCTTTACAGCCCTTACAGTGCAAAGAGGTGAACTTCCTTTGGAAAGAAGCATGGTATCTCCATAAGCCAAGCAAGTAAATCTTAAAATGAGGTGTCTGGACAGCACTGAGAAGGGTGTTTAATGAACCATAAAGCCATATCTACATTTGTGCTTCTGCCCATTCTATTTTAGTCCGTGTCTCCGTTGAGAGCGGCAAGTAAACATGACTTAGTTCAGGCAGCAGTGTGGTCACAGCAGTGCTTTATTCCTCAGTGTAAGTGAACCTCTAGTGGAATGACGGCATTGTGGTTCCTCCTTTCTTTTTGGGGACTGCGCTTGGAGATTTGCCCACTTTTTGAGCTTGCAATATGAAGCATGAAGAAGTGCTGGGAGAAAGGCAAGGACCATGCATGGTCTTTCCTGTTTCACTTGTCCCTGCTGGTACACATAACCAGATGCCCGAATTCTGTAACCCCAGTGCTGCCTCTGTGCAGTCAAATATTTTTAGGGGTACTGACCTGGGCCATAGAGGCAGCTTTAATAGCATTTTCTGGCCTCCCTGTGTGAGCTGGTTCGTCCTCTGCACTGGATATTTTATCTTCTGTATATTGCAGTATACCTGAAACAAAACTGAAATCTTGTCTCACAATCATTATCCAACATCCCCCAACTGGGGCCAGGGGATGTTCCCAGCTGGATGCCCCAGGGCTGTAGTCTATCCTACTCAGACCATATGGCCATGTCTTTGCAGGTATACCAGGATGTAATTCAGTCCCAAATCCACTGCATCTACCTCAAGGGGGTGGGGAGGAAGGGAGGAAGGTCTGTGGGAAGTTTGGCAGTCACAAGGGAGAGTGGGGATAGCAGCCCAAGAAATGGGGAGGGAATAAGGCAACACCTTTTAGCACTACCTTTTCTGTGCTACTGTGGAAAATTGAGTCTTCCCTGTTTCTTTTGTCCCAAGCTTTGGCTTCTATACTTATCAGCATGAAAAAAACATGAGCATGAAATCAAACAACAGGCTTTAAATGGGCGCTACAAGGACTCTAATTTGTATGTACCATTATTTGTTCTTCTAACCTACTAGGTTTAAGGTAAACCATAGTGGAATATCAGACATTAAATCAATCTAGTGAGATATGTTTTATATAACAAAGGGATTTGTTCTGATAGTCAATGTATGAAAGAGTTGAAATGGATTAATTTTGTTCTCAGAGCAAACATATTAAGGAAAGCCATCAAGAAGTAAAGGACGTACTTTTTTTTTTTTAAACTGTGCTTTATTTAGGGCTAAGCTGAAAAGCATCATTCAATAATTACAGAAGATTACAAGGAGTTTTAGGGAATTGAGATTAAAAGAGCAGTTGTATGGAACTGCAGCTGCATTACAGATCTGTACTTCCTAGCTGTGTGCTCAGTCTGTCTGTCCTTACTCAGGCAAAATACCTGCTATATCCCAGTGGGAGTTCTGATAGAGTAAGGACTGTAAGATCAGGTCCAATAGGGAATTAAAAGTAAAATAAAAATTAAAAAAAAGAAGAAAGCAAGTTCAAGATCAAGATAAAAAATACTAAGAAAAAAACCAAGAACATTAAACCAGAGTAAAACCAAATAGAATCAGAAACAATTATCACACTGCTCAATCGATGAAAACAAGTAATGATGATGTAAAGTAAGTTTGATGATGTGAAGTGAGAATGATGTAAATCAAGTTTTAAGATTGTGAAAATAAATTCTAATAAATGTGATATACTTTAAAATGTGTGTTGTTAAATAATTCATTGTTTTTTGAGTCAGATTTTTTAAAGCAATGTCTTATTTTTTAACTGCTCTAAATACCAAAGATAAATATCGTATTTCCATTAGTTTTCCTTGTTTTTCTCTATCATTACAATTAAAAGTCCTACAAAATATGAAAATTTATTTACAGAAAGACAGAGCCAGCATCTTTTTTTTAAACATCCACTGTTTTTGAAAATTCCTTGTAAACAGTTTCAGAAATTTTTCAAAGAGATAGTTTTCTTTTGTTTTTTTTTTTTTCCTTTTTTTTTTCTTTTTTAAGATTGAGGTTCTATGCTAACCACTTGCTCTGAAGGTTTCTAGAGCAAATATGGAAGCTACTGAAGCATAGGATGATGGGAATTTTGCGGACAGCAGATCATGAAGACATGTTTAGCTGTGTTTTGTTGTTTAAGTTAAAACTAAAGTCTGATAAAAAGACAGCTGTTTTGTTTCCCATTTACGTTGTCTACAGAATGGAATTTTGTGTATTTTTTTAATATCTGGAATGCTTGCAGTTAAAAAAGCTGCCAAATTATCCGTTTCTTTCCTTTTTCTCCTTGATAAATAACAGCATCCAACAGTAATCGGCAGAGTAGGAATTTATGCTGAATCTAAACTCTACAAAAATTACAGTTCTACAACATCTTTGTTTTTAGCATTAATGCTAATTTCTATGTAGTATTATTTTTTGCTTTTTTTGGGTTTTTTTTGTTGTCTAATTTTTTTCTATTATATAGGTATTTAAAGCTTTTAAATTCTGTACAACTATTAGGATTTTAAATGGGGAGTGTTAGAAGCATTTACAAACCTTTTTTTTTTATTTAATATCAACCATCTTTCTTTTCTCTATGCCTTTTAATGTATTTATTTACTTTTTTTTTGCTTTTCATAGATATCCATCTTACTTGCCTTTAACAGCACGATCCTTACGTATTATACAGAAAACCATATGAAAGCTTCATAGACTCTAATTAATGTATAACCAAAGAACTTCCCAAAGTATCAAAGAACTATTATCTTTCTGTTTTAAAAGCATTTAAGCTTTTTTTTAAAATTTTTTTGCATATTACATATAATCGCTCTCAAAAACTGTTTTAGGAACAGCTCAGAGAAAAGGAAAGAACTTCCATATTTTACATACAGCTACAAGTCTGCGGTAAAAAGTTTTGTCCTTTGGTCCCTATATAGCTAAGGAATGACTGATAAAGATGCTCAGTGACTGTTACCATGCGTCATGGTAACAGCATCGTTGGTGGCAAAGAGGCACTCCTTTGTCAGTATCCAGGTTTGCCTTTCCTGTTTGAAGAAAAGCCGCTGTGGTGATATCAGTGTCTCTTCAGAAATCCTGGTTGATCTTGTTCCTGTTCTGATTTTTACTTATGTGTTTGTTTTCAAGCGCATGTCCTTCGAAGTCAGCAGATGTGATACTTTTCTTGAAGAAATGTTACAGTCTAAACAACCAAAGAGAGAATGTCTGAAGTCTTCAGCTTGATTGATATTTGGTGATATGTCAAAGGTGTAATCCAACAGTTCCTTTGTTTTTAATATTTATTTATTTGTTTGTTTGTTTGGTTTTTTTCCCCTAAACATGGCCCATTCAGCTGCTGCCCTAAAAAAAATGAAGATCATTGCAAATTAAATAAAAAAGGGGAGAGGGAAGTAGGGAAGGTGGGGGGGGACATACGGGGAGGACAGGGGAAAAAAGACCTAAAAAAAGAAATGGAATTAAAACCAAGCGTGTTCTTTTGGACCCAGTCCTGCTCCTGTTGAAAGTAATGGGTGTTTTTGTTTCCCTTCAATTGGGACAGGATGGGGATTCTGGTTTGGTGTTTTACTTCTGGAGGTATTGGCTTTGATTCTGCTCCCACTCAACATCAACAGAAAGATTCCCCTTGACTTCAATGAGAAATGGATCAAACCCAAAGTGAGCAAGGTAGTCATGATCATGATAGAGAAAAATACAATTCTTCCTAATAGTAATAATAATAAATCAAAATAATAGTAGGGCATGTCCACGTAAATCTGTATCACTATGTGTGTGCAGATAGCTGCATTTTAATAATTTTTAAATGCCACTTTACAATGCCAGATCACAATCTTGCTTGGCAGGCTTTTGTAGTGTGAAAGGCATCGAGAGAGAATTGTTCTGCTTTTTAATGGCTATTATGTATGAGCTTTCTGTGGATACATAGCTACCAATAACATTACTCCTTTGTGAAAGTCAGAAAGTAGGACTCTGAACAGGCAATTTATAGGAGGTAAATATAAAAAACCCAACTGTTGGAATAAACTTTTTGTTTTGCAAAAAAAAAGTAAAGCTAACATTTCTTAAATAAAAAAGTTATTTTAAAAAAGTAATCATGATCTGACTAGGCTTGACATTTAAGTAGGATGCTTAATCATCAAGGATAAGCTCTTATCTCTTTCTAGCAAGCAGGTTTTTCTTATACACGTGGTGATTTGTTACATCAAGAAACTTAGAGACTGCAAAAGGTCCACTCTGGTGGAAAAGTGTCATGCGGAATATCAATCCATGCTGGCAGTTTTTCACACTGTTGGTTCAACAAACAGCAAACTGTACACAGCTCTCTAAACAATTACAACACAAAATATAGAATAAAAAATAAAAAACACTTGTCAAGGACCCTTTTTCAGTTGTAAACAAAAAAGATGCATTTTGGGTTTTGATCTGGATGGAGTTTTTCCCCACTCAAAACAATATTTTTGTGTGCACCCCCCACCATGAGCAATTAATTTTGGCTGCAGTTTGTGTAATATGGAACCTTAGAATTATGGATTCTTGACAATATATACAATGAGGCTTTTCTTGGACTTTTTTTTTTGGATCGCTATAGTTTTCAAGCTACTGTTACTATCATTACTCTTTTGGGGTTTTGTTTTTGTTTGTTTATTTTAATTTTTAGAGAGTGATTTGAAATATCCTAAGGGGAAAAAAGTTGTCAATTGAAAAAGGCCCCCAATTCTCCGGAAAAAAATAAAATCACACGATTTTCAATGCAAAAGAATTAACCACTCATTTTCTCTTTCTCTCTCTTTTTTTTTTTCCCCAAATTATCTGTACTTCCAATAAAAAAAAAAATCTCATTTTTTCTAAAGAATTAGGAACCCATCTTTTTTTCCTTCTATGTGATAGCTAAAGAAGCATAAAACGCTGATGAGAAATCAAACGACAAATAAAGAAACCACTGAAAGCACCAAAAACGAAACGAAAATGAGCACAGCAAAAAATGGTGGCAGCACAAAGTCAAAAAAGGCACATGTGATCATGACTGGCCAATCATCAACTGATACAACATCTAAGAAAAATGCTTCAGTCACGGCACCTGCACGAAAATTGATGGCATGCAACCAATTCTTAGCTTGTTACATGATGCCATCATGTCACACTTTCAACTTTGAGTTGATTTTAACTTACGGCCTGGGGGACTGTGTTCTCCACTTTCATGTCATTACGTGAACATTTTTCCTAGCTCAGCACGAGACTGTGGTGGATTTGACTGGCTCTTGGTTGGTTTTGTTGGAATTTGATTGAATGACAAAAGAAGAAAAGATTTTTTTTATATATATATATATTTATATAAAGTGTGGAAAAAGGGAAAGGTGGGGAAAGAAGATATATATAAAAATAATAATTAAAAAAAGTTACAAACACAGCATCAGTCAAAAAGATCTAATGGAAATACTTTCCATTAAACTATAGAAAATGAAACAAGAAGGAAAGCAAAACTAACTGAACAGAAAGAAAGGAAGAAGAAAAGAAAGAAAGAGAAAAAAGGATGGAGAAGACCTAGCAAGAGACACACACGTAAAACATACTTAAACGTAGACACATGGTCAACAGTGAACAGTAGCAGAATGTTATGCAGTGGCTGTCAAGGAGAGCATGCACTGAATGAATGAGCGCAGACACAGATCATTTTGCAAAGTCTGGAAAATAAATACATTCCCTGCCAACCAGAATGCTTTCACTATCGCCAGCCTTTCCTGCACCACCCCCAGCATCCTGGGCTAGCCAAACTGCTCCAGGAGCCTTTCCATTTCCTCAGATGGACTCTGGAGCAGGTACCGCTCTAATTTGATTACATCCCAAGTTTAAAATCATGGTGAAGTAATAGACCAAGAGCTGCTTTGGCTACTGAGAATAAAAATAATAATAAAAAAACTTTAAAAAAAAAAAGAAAAAGAAAAGCAATTACTGTTGTTTGCTGCATGTCCATTTAGAGGTTCACAGCGCGTCGGGCACCAAAACACAGCAATGCTGGTATGGTGTGGGAAGCAGACTAGTAGGAGGACTCAGATGATACGGTGGTCCCTAAATCAGCATCATTAAAAGAAGGACATTTATTCCTTTGCTGTTTGGTTATGGCCTGAAATTGAAAAATAATGGAAAAAAAAGGAGAGAAGAGGAAGAGGGAGAGGGAGAGGGAGAAGGGAGGAGAGGAGAGGAGAGGAAAAATGGAAAGGAAAGAAGAAAAAAGGAAAAGAAGAAAAAGAAAAAAGAAAAAGAAAAAGAAAAAGAAAAAGAAAAAGAAGAAAAAAGAAACTGCCAGGGCCTGGTTGCTACAGTCACCAGAAACACCCTTTTCCTACAAAGAAAAATATCCCTTTATTGGCCCAGGGAGTTTTGCCTCAGTAAACAACAGAAATGACTGCACAATGATACACTTGTCTCAGCCAGCAGCAACTGCACCCTGTTCTTCAGCTATTGCCTTGGCAGGGCTCGTATCTCTTCTCCCAGCCTATTTCTGAAATGTCACTGTGCACAACTAAAATTTCACCTTGCGTTTAGGTGTCACAAGAATATTGTTGGCAGTTCCCATCTTGAAGTTATGCATGCTGGCTAGAGAAAATTCTTTCTCTAGCTTTTATCTTTTTTTTTTTTAAACTGGTTTTTTTTGTGAGCTGAAACATGCTTTCTGGCTGGAACAGTTATACTCAGCTGACAATAGATGATGCTGAACTAAACCCCTGATCTGAGTACAGGCTGCAGCTCTCACACTGAAGGCACAGCACTTCTCCCACAGTGGGCTGCTGACTTGGTTGGAGACAACTCCTTCTTGATGGTCTGGCCCCAATGTCCTGTCCTTGGATAAGCTGGAAGTGTCAAACTGAGCTTCCTGGAGTTTGAGTGAAGGAAATCGACTGGTAAACCCAAGAAGATGTAAGATCTGTGTCAACAATTATTTCACAAGCCAAGAGGGAGAAAACTGTCTTTTTGAAGATGGCCCAGGGTAGAGCTGTTGTCACTTGTGTCCCTGGGTACCCAAGGACGAGTAGCATCAGCTGTACAGGTCCAGGCTGTACATGAGGAAGAGGAAAAGGTGTCTAAACATCCCTCTTAAACCTCAGGGCTTTCTGGTTATGTCATACCATATGAAAAAGAGCAGGTGGGGGAGGAAGGACAGCTGGCAGCACCATCATAGCAAGACATGACTCTTTCCTTACCTCAGCTGTGCCAGCAGCACAGGTTAGGCTTTACAAGGAAAAGGGCTAACAGGCTTTGCTGCCCTGAATGGATCAAGGAGGCAGCGGGAATGGCAGAGATCTGGTGGAACAAGTAATATCCTGCTATAGCCCTGAGTGGAAAGAGACCTGGGAGTCCTGGTGGACAGCAGGATGACCATGAGTCAGCAATGTGCCCTCGTGGCCAAGAAGGCCAATGGCATCCCGGGGTGCATCAAGAAGAGTGTGGCAAGCAGGTCAAGGGAGGTCATCCTCCCCCTCTATTCTGCCTTGGTGAGGCCGCATCTGGAGTACTGTGTCCAGTTCTGGGCTCCCCGGTTCCAGAAGGACAGGGAACTGCTGGAGAGGGTACAGCAAAGGGCTACCAAGATGATTAGGGGACTGGAACACCTCTCTTATGAAGAAAGGCTGAAGGATTTGGGTCTCTTCAGTCTGGAAAAAAGATGACTGAGGGGGGACCTTATCAACTTATAATAATAATAATAAATACTTAAAGGGTGGATGTCAGGAGGATGGGGCCAGGCTCTTTTCAGTGGTGCCCGGCCACAGGACAAGGGGTAATGGGCACAAACTTGAGCATAGGAAATTCCATCTCAACATGAGGAGGAACTTCTTTACTTTGAGGGTGGCAGAGCACTGGAACAGGCTGCCCAGAGAGGTGGTGGAGTCTCCATCTCTGGAGACATTCAAAACCTGCCTGGATGCGTTTCTGTGCAACCTGCTCTAAGGTGACCCTGCTGTGGCAGGGGGGTTGGACTAGATGATCTCCAGAGGTCCCTTCCAACACTATGATTCTATGATTCTATGAAGTGGAAGCAACACACATCTCCTGTCTGGGTGTTGGAGTACTGGATGGCACTGGCTGCAGGGATATGGGGGCAGCATTGTGGGCAATGCTCATACGTGTGGCTGAATATAGGTGTAGAGATAGGGAGTAGCATAGGGGATCTGTTTGACCTTGGTGAGACAAAGCTGTATCCTTGAGAGATGCCTTGAGATAAAAGATAAGCAAGCGTCAGGAGATATCAGCAAGAACAGGAATGTGAAAGCAAAGCTGCTACTCCGTGTGAACAGACAGAGACGACCAATCGGAAGACACCGAGAAGCGCATGGCAATCGACCTTCAACCTATCAGTAGGATGCTGCCTGCGCGTGGAGGGTGCTTGTACCTATAAAGCTTGGAAAATTGTTGTAATAAAGGTCTTTGGTCCATACCCTGCCAGAGTCCGTGAATCAATGCTCCACAAATGGCAGCCCGAACAGGGACTTGAATCGTAGGAATGTACGACCGGTGGAGCAGCCCGGCTGAACGAAAAAAAAGCAGCGGTATCGGAGAGCTGCAGTCCGGACGACTAATCACCAAGGAAAGGTGAGCAGCCGGGAACGTGTGAGAATGGGGTCAAAAATGTCCTCAGAGGAAAAGGCGATTGTATGTATATTAGAAAAGTTTTTAAGTAAAAGGGGTATACAATATGATGAAGGAACTCTTCGGCTTTTGCTAGCATGGCTAAAAAGTGAGGGCCTTCCCGCTGATTCTACAACAGCTTTCCAATTATCAAGTTGGGAGCAAGCCGGTGAAACTTTGTTTGAGGCAGCAACGAAAGGGGATGCGGTAGCTACGAAGGTCTTAACAACCTGGAGGTTAATTAAGGACACATTGCAGCAGATGAAGTCCGAACAAGGATTAAAAAGAACAGAGATATGAAGTATTAATTATCCAGTGGTGAACCCGTGGCTGGACGGAGGAGTTCATACCGAGAGCAGCCGCGGTAGACATTAAAAATGGGACAAACAGCTACTCGAGAACAGAAATTGCAACTTGAACTTCTGCAGCGCACTTTCACAGAACAGGGCTTTAAAGTGACCCCTGTCAGACTAGTGACTTTGCTCGTATGGGTACGTGATTATTGCTCATGGTTCCATGAAGGGTGGTCCTACGATTTGGCTCAGTGGCTAAAAGTGGCGGAGGAATTGCAAACGCAGGAGACGCTGCGCTTGTCCTTGCCAGAAGGAATAATAGTTACTTGGCGAACTGTATACACTGCCATACGAACACTGCATCCCGCAGAGCAAGCCCTGTAATGGGTTGCTGGAGGGGCACCACAAGCTCCCCCAGAGGAACCTCAGTCTTTTGAAATGATACCCCCAGTTGCAGACCCTCAGCCTGAATATGCTCAAATTCCCAATCCTGAAGAACATTACCAAAAGCAGAATTCAGGAGGCGAAGAGCCAGAAGATCCCTTTGATCCTGGTCCAATAAATCCAGAGACTGAACCTGATTTATGTCCACCTTTAACCCTGATTAAAGCTATGGCTGCCTCTGCTCCAACTGCAGAGGAGATTTTACAGCAACAGAGACGAAAGTTATTATCGTGCTCCTCCATTCTTAACCCTCCTCCATTTGCGCCAGGTATCGCATCTGTTCCTCCTTCTCAACCGCTTATGCGTGTGCAGCCGGAATCGATGTATTGCAGTGTATTGTCAGAATGTCAGTGGAGAAGGACGGAGCTGGAGCCGCTTCGCTCCCGCCGCTGCCTGCCTCACCCCCTCCCCTCCCCATCTGTGTCCCTGAGATAGAAGTGGTGCTTTTGTATGTCTGCTGTGTAAGTGTGTGTGGGCGCCAGTTTATACCTGCTGATCAGCATCTGTGCTACTGTTTGTTTGTTGCTGTGTGCAGTGTCGTTTGGTGACTCCGCTTGAGCAGGTGTTCTGCCCGGTGTGGTACTGTTCTCGTACGTGACTAGGGCTGACACACTGTCAAGTGAAGAAGTTTGTATATACACAATGTTTAGATGTAAGGCCAGTGTACCCCAGGTAGATAGACCATGATGGGCCGTAGAACGGATGGAAGTCCTGAAATATTGGGGGAGTTTTCACCAGCTGACATGCTTATGCTCTCGGGAACGGCTTACCCATGCAGGGCGTATGACTGGTTGTTTGTTGTTTGCCTATAAGATCATGGTTGATTGGGAAAAGGAGTTGAGCCAAAATCTGTAGGATGCTCTGTAGGAAAATGAGAAACTTAAGGGTGAGCTCTTGTTGCAAAGGCAGACTTTTATGTCAGCCGTAAGTGATGGGGGGGGAAAGAAAAAAAACAATTAGAAGGGAAATGTGTCGCGTTAGCACAAAAGTATGCCATACGCGCTACGAGAAAGCGGCAAAAAAAAAGAGAAATAGGACACCTGATTCAAGCAGTACTATAGAGATATGTTTTGGGTTTTTTTTTCCTATATGTATATATGTTATTGCACGCCTTTGTAAATTACTCTTTGTTATACCCTGCGAGACTAAATGAACCCCAGCAGAAGCAGTCTCTTGAGCGGGGGGGTGGAATATGGGAAAGCAAAGGAAGATCGGCGAGGAGGATTGTAAATACGCTCAAAGGACTCGCACCTGGGTGCTGGAAAACACATATATCACACTAATTGTTATTCAGTCTCGGGTGCTTGCAAGAAAATCACTTAGATGACATCAGTCCATAATGGACTCAGGGACACCTTATCGAGCTGCTTGAGAATCTTGGCCTGTTGTGGAAGAAGATCAAAGCCCAGTACCAGCAAGAACAGGGAGTCCGCATGCGCTCTTGCTAACAAGGACTCTTTCGCTGCCAAGGATTCTTGAAAACAAGGACTCCCTCGCTGCCAAGGATAAGTTTAGTAATGCTACTAGTACAGCTGTTTCTGAGTTATTGCTAGATGTAGATAGTATTCGACATGCAACGCTGCAAAACAGAGCTGCTATTGATTTTTTG
Organism: Fratercula arctica; assembly: GCA_947846985.1. NCBI lineage: Eukaryota > Metazoa > Chordata > Aves > Charadriiformes > Alcidae > Fratercula > Fratercula arctica. The sequence continues at coordinate 16,254,230 of CANTUZ010000025.1, read as the reverse complement.
CTTTTAGCTCACGGACACGGTTGTCAAGATTTTGAAGGACTGTGTTGTATGGATCTAAGTGACCACTCCAAATCCATCCATGCCCAGTTGCAAGAACTGCACCGACCGAGCCAGCAACTTGTGGAGACCATGGGGTGAAATCTCTTTGCTGGATGGACTTGGGGGTGGGGTTGGTTGAAGGAAATTAAATTCCTTCCACACAGGCCATGAGTATGTCTGTTATGTTTAGTATGCTGTTTGCCGTGTTTAATAAGCATTATACGATCAGTTGCAGATGTTGCTTTGCATCATACCCTTGTACGAGTTGTAGAATATCGTCGTGTCCCAACTATGGACCACGGGGTGGCATGTGTAAAGGATAATAGAGGATGGTCCGAGTGAGACACGACGGAAAATTACTAGTTGAACCAAACCCAGTATACATGTTGGGAAAAAGGGACTCAGTACTGTTGCTGCAAAAACTATGTGTGTATCCATGAGAACCTGACCTTCAAAGAAGAAGATAACAAGGAGGGAGTACAACAATGTAGTCAGGTATCAGAGAGCCACTGTTAGCAAAGCTGGATCATGAGTTTGGTGAGGCTCGCTGCATGCGCTGGCCACGCACGTAGCGACTCTAACCTGTACTTTTCCACTCAATCCGGTGCAGGATATAAGGGGGCTGTCTTGGGTCGGAGAGAGGGGGAGAGACATGAGCGCACTTTGAAGGTACAGGGGACGCCCTGAAGCGCCGTGTCTGCCCCCCCTCCCTCCCCTGTAGGTTCCACGTTCATTAACCCCAACAGCTCAGAAGGCATTACAGCACATTGCAGATTTGTTTATGATACATCAAGAATTTCAACCTTACACCCTGATAGGACAGTGGGATGATGCACTCGCAAAGAGCCTGACTGCATTAGAGTGGGTATTTTTGCCACATACCTTTTCAAAAACAGTAACTATGATGATTGAAATGTTAGCACGATTGATTTTGCAGGGTCCTTTGCGCTGTCAGCAGCTGGCTCCTCTGCCATCATTTGCGGGGGTTAACCCACGAGGGCTTACACCTGATGAACTTTGGCAATCCGATGTTACGCTCATTATGGAATTTGGACGTTTGCGCCATGTACGTGTTTCAGTTGATTTGTTTTCTCACCTTGTCGTAGCTACTGCTCATACAGGAGAGAAGGCTCGTGATGTTATTTGACATTGGTTGCAATGCATTGCAGTCATGGGAGTACCGAAAACTGTAAAAACTGATAACAGACCAGCTTATGTGTCCGCTAAAATACAGGCCTCTTTACAGACATGGGGTATTAAACATGTCACCGGTATTCCTCATTCCCCAACTGGGCAAGCAATTGTGGAACGTATGCATCATACTTTAAAAACCATGCTTGATAAACGAAAAAGGGGGAATCCTGTGGGTATGACACCTCAAGAGCGATTGTATAAAGCAACTTGTGTTTTACATTTCCTAAACATGTCATCTTTGTCATCCAATGCTTGTAAATATTTTAACTTCACCAAATACCCTCGAAATGCAACATATCTCCAAAAGGTCACCCCTCTTGATAGTATATATTGGAATCAATCAAAATGGTGCAATTGGACACCCACTCATGTTGCCCCTGCGGGTCCGGTACCCCAGAAACTGCCCCAGGGCGTGTTTTTTATTTGTGGAGATTGTGCCTGGTCAGGGATTCCTTCTCGGATTACGAGAGGGCCTTGTACTCTAGGAAAATTAACCATGCTGACACCTAATATCACAATGATACTAAATCGCACTCATGCAAAAGACTACCACAGAAATACACGCTCGGTAACTCATGCTTTCGAGTCAGGTTGTAACGACCAAGTACACTTTTGGCAGCCACCCGTGGTTGCCGTTTCTTCTTTCCTTGCCCCCGGCATGGCTTCGGCGAAAGCGCTCACACTCTTAAAAAAGCTGGGTTGTTGGCTTGCGAAACAAAGTAACGCTACTTCATTAGTGCTTTCTGGCCTTTTATTAGATGTAGATTCTGTACACCACGCAACTCTGCAAAATAGGGCAGCCATTGATTTCCTGTTATTAGCGCACGGCCATGGATGTGAGGATTTTGATGGCACGTGCTGTATGAATTTATCAGACCACTCTGAATCAATCCATAAAAGTATACAACAGTTAGAGCAAAATGTGCAGAAATTACAAATAGAGGGAAGTTGGGAATGGCTGGATAACCTTTTTAACAGTTGGGGTATTTCAGGATGGCTATTATCAACTGTAAAGGTTGGATTGTTGTTGTTGTTGTTATTTGCGTGTGCCTTAATGCTTGTCGTGCCCTGTATTTTAGGCTGCTTATGGAAAATAGCGCAAAAAATGACTAATCAAGCTTAGCAGCTTAGCAAGCTTAACAAAAAGGGGGAATTTTAGAGATAGGGAGTAGCATAGGGGATCTGTTTGACCTTGGTGAGACAAAGCTGTATCCTTGAGAGATGCCTTGAGAGAAAAGATAAGCAAGCGTCAGGAGATATCAGCAAGAACAGGAATGTGAAAGCAAAGCTGCTACTCCGCGTGAACAGAGAGAGACGACCCATCGGAAGACACCGAGAAGCGCGTGGCAATCGACCTTCAACCTATCAGTAGGATGCTGCCTGCGCGTGGAGGGTGCTTGTACCTATAAAGCTTGGAAAATTGTTGTAATAAAGGTCTTTGTTCCATACCCTGCCAGAGTCCGTGAATCAATGCTCCATATATAGGCACCGGCACACTCCCTCCTGTGCTAGTCGCAGGCAACCCTGAAGCTGAGGAGAGGTTCTTGGACATAACCTTGACTGGGGAAAACATTTTGCCTTATGGGTGGATCAGGAAGGACCAGGTAGTTCTGCCAGTGACCATTGGATTTGGAGTGGGTGTGTCCTGGTTTGGGGTGAAGCAGAGCCAACTTTCTGTTCAGTGAGAGAGGCTCTTGCTTATACTTCTTACTGTGGCAGCCAGGGTCAGCTGACTTGCTTATTTACCCTGTGGAGGGGTTGCACCTGTGGGGAGGAGTGGGCAGGTCAGGTGACCCAAAGTGACCAATCGTGTATTCTGTCCCATCTGCCCTGCTCAGTATAAAAGCTGAGGTATCAAAGGGGTTATGTCAGCTTTTCTTCAGTGGTTGTCTTTCTTTGGTGACTGCTGCATGGGGAGGACCCTGTAAGCTCATTTGCGGTTTCATCCTGGTCAGTGTGTTCCAGTTACCATTTGTCACTGAGTCCAGCCTGGAACTTTCCCAGTGCCTTCTGGTGACGTCTCGCTGGGAGCTTGTTATGGTTTTGTGTATATTTGTGTTTATTTTATCTATTTCATTGTTTTAATGAAATATTAATAATAAAGTAAAAATTAAGTAGTTTAGTTTTTCCTGAACTTATAAATCTTTTTATTTCTCTTCTTCCTTTTCTTGGAGTGAGAGGTGAGGGAGAGCATCTGTTGTCTTGTCATTGGTCAACCTGACCCAACCTATGGCAGGGTACTACCATCCCTCTGTCTGTCCTCCACATGCACCTTCAGACGTTGTGGATGCAATGCACACACACATGTATACATGTATAGTTGACTGTTTAGGGCTTGCTGAGGCTAAAAGAACAAAAAACCCAAACCCCTAGAAGATGTACTTTCATATGAAAATCATGTGTAGTCGTCCTGTCTGCCTAACTTGAGTCCGTATTTCAAGCACCAAATGAAGCTGTCATTCTAAAGCAGAGGTCTAGAGCACCTACCTAGTCAGTGGAGAGGTGAAGACCTGTTGATGGTCTCTAGGGACATATCCTGCCCACACAGCTGATGTACCTGTGTTTAGGCAAGGTTTGTAATAAGCAGTAATAAATTTAGGTCGATTGAGTGAGTGAGATGAAACAGGCTTTCAAGTGCACCATCTCTTTTTCAGGTCTCAAACTTGGGCAGACTGACTTTCCCTCTGGGGAGCTACAGAGACAAATGCCTTTCTCTGTTGATTAGACAGAGGAGTTAGATACCTATGTTATGTGGACTGCTTCATCAGTAGCCTGAAATTGAGAGGCGTTAGGCATCTGTGTTAGACTGGACACCAGCCAAACTCATCTGTTTAAGAAAAGCAATTCACTTTGCTGGGAACAGGTATAAACTTTGGGTATTGCTGGAGTAAATTTGTGAGTAAAAGTAAGGTTATGAAGACAAGTATATACAGCCTAGTTCAGAAGTGGTGCCTTGGAGATAAAGGAGCATAATTCCAAAGCATTTAGGGTCTTTGCACAAGGACAGGTTATGCAAAGTATCTTTGCTGCAGGTAACACTGACCAAGAACTTGCTCCACTGACCAGATCATAGCCAAATACATCTGGTAAATGCTGATATTCCTCCAACCCAGTTTCTTCTTTGAAGCATCTGAGTGGAACCTAAGACTGTTCTCCTTGAACATTGAGTAGCCATTGATAATGGCTTAAAGTCCTAATGATCAGATTCAAGATGCAGACACCTTGATATGAGCAATTCACTCCAGGTCAGTTTTAGTGAAGACAGACAGGACTTGTTAGGTCCCAATTCACTTTGTCCTGAAGGACTGGTCAAGGTGAGACTCTGAACCACGGCCAGAAGGAGCCTGTCTCTCTCTGGCAGTTATAATGAGGGCCTTGAGTGACTACCTGTGAAGGAGATAGTTACACTGTAGGTCTATAAAATGAGGGGAAATGAATCTCAGTCAAAGCCTCAATTAGAGCAAACATAACTTTAGTCATGTCCTTGCAACCTGTGCTGTCAGCGCAGTAGTCCTAGGTGACCTGACACATCTATCACAGGAAAACTTTTAACAGCAGCTTCTGACCAGACTTTAGTTATCAACTCTGCATTGTGGGAGACTCAGCTTAGAGTCCATTTACCTTAAACTCTGCAAAGTCTGTGGAGGTAGAGAGGAACAATGCTTAGCTGTGATATGAATGGGACTTGAAGGTGCCTCTTTTACTCTCCAAAGACTAGAAAGGAAATCTAGGGCCACTCAGTAAGTCACTTGAGCTAAGTGAGCAACCCATAGAAAGCTTCGGTGTGTCTGCTTTCTTTCACTGTTTCTGCATGAGTGGTTACCCCATAAGATGACTGAGATATTTAATGAGCCATCTCTTCATACATTCCACCCCTACTTTCTACACACATTATCTTGCTAAAGAGCGATGATGTTCATTGCAATTGATTCTAATTTTTCAGCTCTTCATCTATTCTTTTGCTCCACATAGGGCTGAGTCATTGCTGAGACCTGTCAGCCATAAACCCGGGGCTCTGAAGGCAGACTAGGCTGTACCGCTGTCGTGGTTTGGCCTCAGATGGCAACAAAGAACCACGTGTCGCTCACTCAGCACTTCCCGGTACGGGAAGGATCATTATCCACCCCTTATTCCATACCATTTTGCCACGCCCAGATCTTACAGTTTTCGGAACATTTGACTAGTGTACCCGGCGTAGCTCATGCACACAGTCCATGGGCTAAAGATGCAGATCTTGAGGAAGTTGCTGGGCATCAGCTCTGATCCCATCACCACTTTGCTTTACTCAATTCTTCATCAAAGTCCATCTGTCCTTAATTTGGGTGATTCTTACTGCAGTACAGCTGATAGCAATTATAGTAACGAGGACATACAGTGACAGTGTTACACACAATTTGATTCATTGGCTATTCTCACCCAAAATCAAGTCCCCATGAGGTACACATCGGACTTCCCCATCCTGCCGCATTACCCACCAAGTGCACCCAGGTCCTTGGGCAAAAGCAATCCCACGGATGGGTTTGCCTTTGCCTGAGGCAGGACTAACCCAGACTGTCTTCCCCAACATATTCTTCATGTGCACTACAGGGACCTTATCCCCTTCGACGGTACGTGGAAGTTTTGACTGGGCAGGGCCAGCCCGATTGGTAGATCCCCTGATATTAACTAGCCAGGTAGCCTTTGCTAAATGTGCATCCCAATGTTTTAAGGTCCCACCACCCATTGCTCTCAGTGTAGTTTTTAACAGTCCATTGTACTGTTCTATCTTCCCAGAGGCTGGTGCGTGATAGGGGATGTGATATACCCACTCAAAACCATGCTCTTTGGCCCAGGTGTCTATGAGGCTGTTTCGGAAATGAGTCCCGTTGTCCGACTGAGTTCTCTCTGGGGTACCATGTCGCCACAGGACTTGCTTTTCAAGGCCCAGGATAGTATTCCGGGCAGTGGCATGGGGCACAGAGTATGTTTCCAGCCATCCAGTGGTTGCTTCCACCATTGTGAGCACATGACGCTTGCCTTGACGGGTTCGTGGCAGTGTGATATAATCAATCTGCCAGGCCTCCCCATATTTATATTTCAGCCATTGTCCTCCATACCAAAGAGGCTTCAAACACTTGGCTTGCTTGATTGCAGCGCATGTCTCACATTCATGGATGACCTGTGCAATCGTGTCCATGGTCAAGTCCACCCCTCGGTCACGAGCCCATCTATATGTCGCATCTCTTCCTTGATGGCCTGAGGTCTCATGGGCCCACCGAGCTATGAATAGTTCACCCTTATGTTGCCAATCCAGATCCACCTGAGGCACTTCAATCCTAGCAGCCCGATCCACCTGCTGGTTGTTCTGATGTTCCTCTGCGGCCCGATTCTTGAGTATATGGGCATCTACATGGTGTACTATCACAACCAGATTCTCTATCCGGGCAGCAAGATCTTGCCATAGTTCAGCAGCCCAGATGGGTTTGCCTCTGCGCTGCCAGTTGCCCTGCTTCCACTGCTGTAACCATCCCCACAGAGCATTTGCCACCATCCATGAGTCAGTGTAGAGATAAAGGACTGGCCATTTTTCTCGCTCGGCGATGTCCAAAGCCAGCTGAATGGCTTTCACCTCTGCAAACTGGCTCGATTCACCTTGCCCTTCACTGGCTTCTGCAACTTGTCGTGTAGGACTCCACACAGCAGCCTTCCACTTTCGATGCTTTCCCACAATCCGGCAGGACCCATCAGTGAACAGGGCATATTGCTTCTCATTTTCTGGCAGTTTATTATATGGTGGGGCCTCTTCCGCATGCGTCACCTCCTCCTCTGGTGGCATTCCAAAATCCTTGCCTTCTGGCCAGTCCATGATCACTTCCAGAATTCCTGGGCGACTGGGGTTTCCCATTCGAGTTCGCTGTGTGATCAGTGCAATCCACTTACTCCATGTAGCATCAGTTGCATGATGTGTGGTGGGGACCCTTTCTTTGAACATCCAGCCCAGCACCGGCAGTCGAGGTGCTAAGAGGGGCTGTGCTTCTGTACCAACCACCTCTGAAGCAGCTCGAACCCCTTCATATGCTGCCAATATCTCCTTTTCTGTTGGCGTGTAGTGGGCTTCGGATCCTCTGTATCCCCGACTCCAAAACCCTAGGGGTCGACCTCGGGTCTCCCCTGGTGCTTTCTGCCAGAGGCTCCAGGTAGGGCCATTCTCCCCGGCTGCGGTGTAGAGCACATGTTTAACATCTTGTCCTGCCCGGACTGGCCCCAGGGCCACTGCATGGACTATTTCCTGTTTGATTTGTTCAAAAGCTTGTTGTTGCTCAGGACCCCATTTAAAATCGTTCTTCTTCCGGGTTACTTGATACAGAGGGCTTACAATCAGACTGTAATCTGGGATATGCATCCTCCAAAAACCCACAATGCCTAAGAAAGCTTGTGTTTCCTTTTTACTAGTTGGTGGAGACATAGCTGCTATTTTGTTAATCACATCCATTGGGATCTGACGGCGTCCATCTTGCCATTTTATTCCTAAAAAATGGATCTCCTGCGCAGGTCCCTTGACCTTACTTCCAGATGTTCTGGAGCTTCACCCTGTTCCAGTGCAGTCTGGATCAGTCCATGGCAAATGGTGGGGCTGTGTTTCCACCCCTGGGGCAGTCGATTCCAGGTGTACTGGATGCCCCTCCAAGTGAAAGCAAACTGTGGCCTGCACTCTGCTGCCAAAGGGATTGAGAAAAATGCATTTGCTATATCAATCGTGGCATACCACTTGGCTGCCTTGGACTCCAGTTCCTACTGGAGTTCTAGCATGTCCAGCACGGCAGCGCTCAGCGGTGGCGTGACTTCATTCAGGCCACGATAGTCTACAGTTAGCCTCCACTCTCCATTAGATTTTCGCACCGGCCATATGGGACTGTTAAAAGGCGAGCGAGACTTACTGATCACTCCTTGAACCTCTAGTTGATGAATCAGCTTATGGATGGGAATCAGAGAGTCTCGGTTAGTGCGATATTGCCGCCGATGCACCGTTGTGGTAGCAATCGGCACCTGCTGTTCTTCGACCCTCAACAACCCCACAACAGAAGAGTCCTCCGAGAGACCAGGCAAGGTGGACAACTGTTTAACTTCCTCCGTTTCCAAGGCAGCTATGCCAAAGGCCCACCGATACCCCTTTGGGTCCTTAAAATACCCTCTCCTGAGGTAATCTATACCAAGGATGCATGGAGCATCTGGGCCAGTCACAATGGGATGCTTTTGCCACTCATTCCCAGTTAGGCTCACTTCAGCCTCCAATACAGTCAACTCTTGGGCTCCCCCTGTGACCCCAGAAACACAAATGGGTTCTGCCCCTCTATAGCTTGATGGTATCAGAGTGCACTGTGCTCCTGTGTCCACTAGAGCCTTATACTCCTGTGGGTCTGATGTGCCAGGCCATCGAGTCCACACTGTCCAATAAACCCGGTTGTCCCTTTCCTCCACCTGGCTGGAGGCAGGGCCCCTCTAATACTGGTCATGGTATGCGGTACTCACTTCTTGCAGAAATGACTTGGAGGTTCCTTCAAGAGGATCAGAAGTAAGATCAGGCCTTCTGCTCTGTCTGGGGAACCGTCCACTGGAAACTGGGGCGGCACTTTTCCTGGAGGGATCCCCTTTTGTGGTTGTCCTTCCTTGCAACTCCTGTACCCGTGCCCGCAGGATCCAAGTAGGTTGTCCATCCCACTTCCTCATGTCCTCTCCATGGTCTCGCAGGTAGAACCACAGGGTGCCTCGTGGTGTGTACCCTTTGTACTCTCTCTCTTGTGTGGGGAAAATGCCTGCTCCTAATAGCTGAGATGCTGGCCCGTACAGGTGGGGAGTAGGACACATTCTCTTCAAGTTGATGGACCTTCCTGGACAGTTTCTCCACAGCTGAGACAAGGGGGGAAGAGAGGCTTTCTTCATATCGCTGGAGCTGGCCAGCCACCTCATCCACCGTTGGTCCTTCTTCACCTTTCCATTCCATTACTGCCAGTGAGTTGGCATATGACGATGGTGCACTCCGTACAATCTTCCGCCACATGGGCCTTGTGCAGTGCGCCTCATCAGGGTCCGTGGGTAAGTCTGTGTTGTCCAAGTCATAATAAATCATCTCCCGCACGGCTAATTCTCTCAGGTACTGGATACCTCTTTCCATGGTGGTCCACTTGCTTGGGTGACATACAACATCTTCACTGAAGGGGTACCTCTCCCTCACGCCTGACAGGAGTCGTTTCCAGAGGCTGAGGGCTTGGGTCTTCTTTCCAATTGCCTTGTCAATGCCGCCTTCCCTAGACAGGGATCCCAGCTCCCTGGCTTCCCTACCCTCTAATTCCAGGCTGCTGGCCCCGTTATCCCAACACCGAAGCAGCCAGGTGACAATGTGCTCGCCTGAAAGTCGGCTAAAATCTTTTTGCATACCCCGCATCTCACTCAGGGACAGGGATCGGGTAATTATCTCTGGTTCTGCCTCTTCCTCCTGTCCTTGTGATGGCCCTGGTTCATCGTCATCTCTTACTATGCGAACCAATTTCTTTGTGTACTTCTTCTTTTGTATGGGGGCAACGGATACTGGCACGGGTTGTTTCCCTGGTTCAGTGGCAGTGGCTGTCACCGGGGCTGGAGTAGCTGCAGTGGCTGCCACAGGGGTCGCAGTAGCCGCAGTGCCCGTCGCGGGGGTCGCAGTAGCCGCAGTGCCCGTCGCGGGGGTCGCAGTGCCTGTCGCAGTAGCCGTAGTAGCCGCAGTGCCTGTTGCAGGGGTCGTAGTAGCCGCAGTGCCTGTCGCAGGGGTCGCAGTGCCTGTCACAGTAGCCGCAGTAGCCACAGTGCCTGTCGCAGTAGCCGCAGTGCCTGCCGCAGGGGCCGCAGCAGCCGCAGCGCCTGCCGCAGGGGCCGCAGTGCCTGCTGGTCTGGTCTCTGTCTCTTTCTCCTGAGGGTGCTGCATAGCACTGAGCAGTGTCTGGTAGATACTGGCCAGGGCCCAGCACAGTGCGGTGAGTTGTGCCTCTCTAGAATAGCCACAACATTTTCCCTTCAGATATTCTACTACTCTATCAGGGTCCTGTAATTGTTCAGGAGTGAAGTCCCAGACCATTGGAGGTGAGAAGTTCTCTAGGTACCTGCCCATGTTCTCCCACATGCCATGCCACCCCTGACTGTCCAGCCTTGCAGCCAGATCTCTGGGTGGTAGTCTTAAATAGTCGTTTAACCCTAAACGAGACCTGGAACATATTCAGGAGACATAACACTAGGAACATGCTGGTCTGAGCATCCCAAGGATATTCAAAATTCTCAAAAGCTGTCATACCTGACCCGAAGGAGAAAAGGGAGGCAAAAGACCTGGGGAAAGTGTCCCCCCCTGTTTCCCCCATAGACTGGGTGTAATTATTAATGAGTTCTGAGAGGTGGTGCCCAATGTACGGACAGGACAGCAATACCACATAAACACCCCAAAATAACCATCTAACAAGTGATGTTATCATATCATAAGCCGATATTGCACAGGACAGTAAAATGATAATCCTCATCCCCCTCCCAGAAGTAACAAATATCATCACAGGGAGTGCATAAAACACATAAGAGTTTACATAACACAGCCATGAGAACAAACTAAGCAACATAGTGATCAGTGACTATTTACCTAACAAATTCGTTTTTTCAAGCTCTAGTTGGATTCTGTCGTTGTCTCAACCCTTCGAGCCCCACGTTGGGTGCCAAAAAGGACTGTGGTGGTTTGGCCTCAGATGGCAACAAAGAACCACATGTCACTCGCCCAGCGCTTCCCGGTACGGGAAGGATCAAAAGAAAAAGGCAAAACTCTTGGGTTGAGACAAAGGCAGTTTAACAGAACAGCAAAGGGAACAAGAAAACAACAACAATAATACCGACAGAGAAATATACAAACGCAATTACGTAACCACCGCTCCCCGCCAGTCCGGACCCGGGACGCGCCAGCCTGCTCCGAACGGACTGCCTGCCCCCTCCCTCCTTTTAATCTCAGGGTGGGCGTGGCTCACATGGCATGGAATACTTAACCCTGTCCCTGCCGGAACCAGGACAACCGCCAAGACAGCTGGATCATTTTCCAAGGATGGATTTACCAGAGGAGTGATAAGAAGACACTGAGGCAGCTTTGGTCCCATTTACACCACCAGCCTTGTGGGTAGTTACAGCCTGACTCTGGGTCTGTGTACAGCAGGAAGGATTCTGCCCTGTCTTCTGCTGGTGCTAGTAGCAAACTGCCCCAGCTTCAACAGGAGAAGGATCGCTAGTGAATATTTCTGTGGCAAAGTCAAGCTGTTACATGGAGCAAGATTTGTGTCCATCTGTGCAACGAACTTTTGAAAGGAAGAGAAGGACAGGCCTTTCCCAACTAAGAAAGTGCAGATGATCATCCTTAAATGTATACAGCTCCTGTGCTCTGTGACATTCACCATATAGGGTAGGGACTGCTAGGCTTGTGCAGCATCTTGCACACAGCTCTCAGAGCATCTATCTGCTGCCAGGGTATGAATATATCTGCTAAGCTTGCAAATGCAACCAGCTACAGATGCAAGATTGCACCATGTCTTCACAGGATGACAGAATTGGCCCAACACTGCCTCCATCATGGTGGGCTACCAGGTTGAAGTTCTTCTTCCACTGCATAAATCTACTGCCTCCTATTCCTCCTTATTTCTACTGTGTCCTTCCCCCTAGTCCTTCCTAGCCTAGTCTCCATGGACCGTCTTCTCTATCCCTTTTTCTGTGCTGCCTTGGAGGCAAGGAACATCTCTCCGAAGAAACTCAAAGGCCATTGCTTCTTCCAGCGCCAAAGTGGCAACCTCCTGTGCTCACACCTAAGCCTCTGATCATGGCTGAACATTGCTCTTGTGCCCACCGCATATGTAGGTTTCTTTACCTTTATGCAATACGCGTTAGTCTCTGTTTACACACACACGCATACATATGTTTGCGAGCCCATCCAAAACTGCAGTCAGGATCCTGTCCTTCCATCTGCTGGAGCCTATGCCCAAGCCCACCTATAGCAAGGCAGTGGAGATATTTTTCCTACAGGTGACAGATCTTTACAGCTATTGCCTCTGAGCCTGACCAATATTATTAAAATTCCAACCTGTGTTTTTCTCCTCGCCTTTCTTCTTATTTCTGTAGCAATTTGTCTCTCTGCTTTATGCCCCTGCACCAACATTCTTCCAATGCTGGATGGGTCTACTTTCCCTCTGCCTTAGCCCTCCTCTTCACCATACCCTGACATCAACCCACACAGATCTCCTCTTCCCCGACTCCTGTCCAGACTGCCTGGTGGAGGTGGAGGAAGGAGGTAGGGATCTCCAAAACGGGCTCCATCCCTGCGACAACCGCTGCTAAGACTGTCGTGGGGAGTCCAAGATTAGGAGCCCAAATATCTTAGAGCAGGAAAGGTAGTGCAGTGAAGGGGACTTTGCATCCATGTTGGGATTAAATGAAGCCTGATCATTACGCTAGAAATCAATGCATCAATGCATTGGTGTTCTATTCTTAGGAAATTAAAAAAAAGGATGTTTTTGTCAGATGCTTCAGTTCTAACATCTGAAGGTTAAAAAGGAGGCAGATAGTTTATATGAATCTTTATATACATGAATATGCACACATACATATCATGTATATGTATACATACAGAGGTACTATATATATATGCACATATCAACAGAGACAATTACACATATATAGACAGAGAAGCTAATGTGATCTAATTAGGGAGATGGGAGTCAAGCATTTCAAATGCTAATGATTTCTGTGGGTTTTTTTTAAGATGCTTGATGGTCCTGCCTCATTTTTCCCATTTATAAATTAAAGGTGACAATAAAAATTAGCTCTTAAATTGTAATGGCCTTCTTTCAAATAATCATATGACTGACTTGCTGTGCAGTGTCGTTACTAAGATTGTTCTCATTTAACTATGTTACATTAAGAGCTGTTTGAAAAATGACAATTATTTTCCAGGGGAAAATTGCCATTATTTTGGCTTTCTTTCCTGTGAATATTTTAGTTAAAAACCAAAACACATCTGTGTTGTGGGAAGTGGCCAGAGGAACAGATTAATTTTTGTCTTTTTTTAATCAATCTGAAATCCAGTCCATTTTTAACAGGAATTTAGTGTTTTGAAGGACAACATTTTTAATCAAGACAGTTTGGGGTTTTGCGCTGTTGGCATTTCTTTTTAATCTACTAGAATGAAAATTTGCTGCGGAAACATCCAGTTTGGTCAAAATGTCACTTTTTGGTCACCCCCTCCTCCCCCAGCCGGTTTGATGAAAAAATGTCAAGTAGCAATAGCTGTGCCACCTCTGATTTATCTCTTTTTCTAGAGCCATTAGTCTCAAGCAGCGGATGAAAAAGCACCACAATGGAGCATCCGCTCTTGGAGAAGCCAGCCAGCCAGTCAGAAAATGTCACTGGTTCCCCACGTGGTGCTGACTTTTCTCACCCTGACCCTAAGTGGTGGCAGAAGAGGTGGGCACAGCGTGAAGGGGATCACAGGGTGGTGGAGGAAGCCTGAAGGAAGTGTGGGGGTATGTAGTGGGAGGATGAGCGGGGCTGGGGTGGGACAGAGTGGGGATGCAGGGTGGGCTGGTGCAGGGAGGAGCTCGGGTCTGCCCAGAGCCAGGGTTGCGGTAGGAAGCAATGAGTAAGGGCTGAGCAGTCACAGCCCTGGTCGCCCTCCTCAGCAACATCCAGAATTTACTTGCTCATGCAAACATAGCCATGGCTCCCTATTCCTCTCTCAGCTGTGCTTTACCAACCAAGAGCTTTGCAGGCAAAGGTCAGTGCAATAAACTCAGGCCATTTTGGGAAGCAGGGCAGTAGTGATGGTAAAGGTCAAATGTACATTATGTGTCTACTTTTCCAGCAAAGCTTGTAGCCTCTTCCACTCCTATTGTCCAGCTCAATAGGTCCTGTGCCCTAAGGAACATTTGTCCTGCCTCATATAGAGTCCTCACTCCTGCTTTTGCTGCTGGTGAACATTATATGGGAGAGGAAATTAAGCTGTGTGGTAGCTACCTTTCTGCACATAATGAAAGGTTCTTTATTACAAGAGGGCCTCAAGGAGTTTTCTATCTCCTGAGCATTGTACCAATAGTTTAATTAAAAAAATGTACATGGTTGAGAACCAAGTCTAATTGGGAAGTTGTGAGCAAGCCTCTGTGTCCAGTTGCCACTGGTTTGCTGATTTCCCTCTGTAGATTGACTAGAGCTTATCAAAATGCTGATGAACCTGATGCTTCATTCTGCTGTTCTTGTTGATGAGGGTTAGATAGAGATAGAGATGCTATGCCCATTCCCCCCCTCCTTTTCCCCACTAGACAACAGCACCTCCTAGGATGGTCTCAAGACCCCTAATCAAACCCAGCTCATGGATCTCAGCAGGTAGGGTTATGTTGCCTGTGACCTCCAAGTAGGTTGCCTGATACACCCCACCTGGGGCCCAAGTGCCTGTCACAAGACACAATAGTGCACATCTGTCTGCCAGGCTGAGGATGAAGAATTTTGTCTGTAATTGCTCACTGGGAGCAGGAAGGAGTTGTTGGGGTGGTGCTTGTGTGGGGTTGCATCCAGGAAAGGAGGACACCTCAGCTTTCCTTCCAGCTGAAATCCCTGGCAGGGGTCCCCAGTGACTCCCCCACGCCTGGTCCTGTGCCAGTGGCAGGAGGCAGGGCTGGACTTGGGAGCTACCTGGACTGCCCATAGTTGGGGTGGTGGGGGCACCCTGTGCTCCATGGTCATGCAAGACTTTCCAAGTGCAGCAAATACTCATCCATATGCATTCCTGCCCTGCATGTCAGGACTTGTACCTTACAGCATCTCCCACGTGAAGCCTTGCGCTTGTGGGTTGTCTTCCCTGTGATATATAATGGGACTGTTCCCCTGGGGTGAGACTTCACCCTTCTTCTGCCAAGTCTGTTCACCTCGCCTAGCCTCTGCACCCCTCTAAATCAGAATGCAGCCAGGAACACATACTTCCAGCTTGCAACACTCAGTTACTCCTTCTGATATTTTTTTTTTTTTTGCCTGCAGCTTCAAATTACCTTCAAGGTGCACAGTGCAATTAGCTAAAAATATTTCCTGCTTCGTTTTAATTGCACTAAAACTCTAATATACCTCCAGCAAGGAGCAGTAAGGTGGAAATTGGTGCCCCAAATATTTCAAATTGATTAAAGCCCAGGATGACTCAATTAGCTTACATAGTTCTATTAATTGTTAAATGTTGTTAATTTTTTAAAAAAACCCCACCTTCCTGAAGCCACATTCTGTATGATGTTTCTGAAACAAGATACTTTTGCTAAGGTGATGATAATTCTTTCTGAGTTTGAGAAAGATAAGAAAAGAATTCCTCCATATAGTTGGAGCGGTTTCCATCTGAAGAATTCCCAGCTCTTGGCAAATTTTAGTATCTCAGAATTTGATTCTGAAAACACTTATGTATGTGACTTATGTGTGTGACTCATTTCACTGCTATAGCTGAGGTATTTATATGATTCTAATTTAGAGCTGGATTACATTTTTGTTCAAAGCCTTTCTTGGTGGAAAATGCAGGTGATCAGTCAAATGTTTTGATTGCTTAAAAAATAATCACAACTTTTTGTCTGAGAATTTAAAAGAAATCCAAAACAAAACAATTTTTTTTGAAAGCACTGAAAACCAATGTGCTGATTTCTTCATTCACATGATGGCTGGTTCATAAGATTACTTCAGTGTATTTTGAAAAAAAGTATGGAAAATAAACCCCAAATTCCATTTGCATCCAGTGGAGAGTCTGATCAGTCTCAGTCTTTTGGGTTTTTGGTTCCCTGTCACCTCAGACAGCCTGTGCTTATGAAGTCTGTCCCCTTGTGCCTGCAGCTGTGCTGGCTGGGACTGCTATCATCCCCTGATCCCACAGAGCTGAACCCCAAGGCTGGACCCCTTTAGCTCTGCCACTGAGCTTTGCTTTGTAACCCATTTTATTCTAAATCAACCTATGCACCTTAAATGACTGAGACAGCAGGTCACTGCTGGTCTAGCTGACTTGAAACGTGTCAGGAAGCTATCAATCACACGAGCTGTTCAGCTGGCAGAAGTGAGGTGGTGGGGTAGACACTGAGCATCTGGAAATGGAAACCCCACCAGCTGATCTTGCTGCAGCTAGAAGTTGAAGTGTGGCTATGACCATAAGCTGTTGAGCGGTGTCTGATGTTCCAGCCTCATATCCTAGCCCTGTAATTTTATTCTCTAGTGCTAATATTAACGGTCTTCTTGTCTTGAGATTTAGAAAAATACTGCAGTCATCTGAGGTCCTGAAATTTTGTCAAAGGACCTCAAAAGAACTGCAGAAGGGATTAATACCTATACTCATTATTTCTAAGACTATACTCTATATAAGCAAATTTGATTTGTTTTATTTTGTCTTGTTTTACATTTTTAGTACCAACATGACAAAGATATTGTGAAAGGTGACCATGAATAGACTTCAGCAGTGAGAGATTTCACTGGTAAGTGTGCCTAGAGAGGCTATCCCCAGGGGTGCAACAGGTTCTCAGCTCTCTTCCCTCTTCTAGTCCTCAGCTCTCAAATGCACTTGACAGCTCGAGTAGCAATCAGGGCTGGCTTGTTATAGAGATGTGTTTAGGAGGAACCAAGGTGAGACCCAAGAGGTTGTTTCACACGGGCCATCAGTGAGATGTCAGATGAGGCTTTCTGTGCTGCAATGAATTCAGCAAATTTCTTACCAGTCTCGTACGAATGACAGGCCCATGTTAGCCTAAGCCTGTGCCTAAGGGCTAGGGATTTACCTGAATGAGGAATGGTGCTGGGGTAGAGGTAGGATTGAGTGCATGTCTCACCCGCTTCCGTGTCTGTGAATGAAGGCTGCTAGTGATGGTGGAGTCCATGGCAAATGTCAGAAAGATGCTGCTCATCTCTGCAGTCTCTCTCCCTCTCCTGTACTCTCCAGGGCAAGAACAACCTCTGACCATCTCTGGAGCAGCTCATGTCTGCAACTGATTCTTACACAATTTTGAGGGAAATTGGAGGTGCTCAGCCTCTTGCCAAAGGGCACATTGAGAAGATGAGTCTCTGAAAAAAAAACCAACCCAGCCCCCCACTGCTGGTGTGCAAGTCCGTTCAGTTGCTTCCTCTGAAGCAGAACTCCAGGAAGACAGGTACTGAATCCTCCTTCCCCATGGGAATACAGAAGGCAGATTAAAGAGAAGGGGGAAAAAACCCCATACATTTCACAGCTAGCCTGCCCCAAACAAGAAAAGTTTCCCAACACCAACAAGCTAATCAATGCTGAAAGCTTATGAGGTCAAGGTTTCCCTTCTCCTCCATTATTCTTTTGATTTTTTCTGACTGGCTGGGACTTGAGCACTCCCCTAGCAAGTCTATAAATATAAAAGCCTTTCTTGCCTTCCTCTGGAGCACACCAAAGACCATTTGAATACCTGTGGGGAGAAGTTAAACCAAACCAAAGCAACTTGCAAAAAACAACTTGTCCAGCCAATCTTCAAGTGTTGACCATAAATTCTGTGAGTCAGGCCCAAGAAGCTTGTCTCTGCTCAATGTGAAATGGGAAAGGCAGCTCTCCCTCCTGCGACGAGCAAGGGAAGACAAGCAGCCGACTCAATGTGAGTGATAAAGCAAGCTTCAGTTTATTGCCCAAATACGCTTCATTATATAGCTACTGGTTACATCATCGCTTGAATATTGGCTAATTATAAAAGTCATCTGCTCACTGCGATTGGCTCTCTGTCCACACGACAGGGTTCAGCCTTAGTTCCCTATTCTTATCAGCTCCTTATTCTTGCTTCTGCATTCTCATGGCTTGTTTACTTAGTACTTTCCCATCGCCGAGCTGTAACTTTCCACTTGCTTCTACGCTATTCTCATCTCACATAACTCCTCTATTGTCCCATGACCTTGCTCCTCAAGCCATTCTGCAACAATTCCCCCCCTTTTTTTTTTTTTTTTGAACAATCCAGGCTTGGTTTATTACTTTTAACATAGCTCTCTTAATACAAGAAAGGACTACACATAAGCACAAACTTATGATTACAAGAATTATTATAATATGCAAGCCTTCAACAAGCAATTCTAATACTTCCAAACAAGCTAGTTAGCCACTCATCAAAAAACCCATGAGTTTGCTGAATTTTGTTTGTATGTTCTTTTAACCACTGCAACTGTTTGTGAATTGATTCACTGTGATCGGACAAATTCATACAACACATACCCTCAAAATCTTCGCAACCATGTCCTCGAGCTAATAACAAAAAGTCAATTGCTGCTCTATTTTGCAAAATCGCATGGCGCAGGCTATTCTGATCTTCTAACAAACTTTCAATTATTTCTGTGGTGACATTGGCTATCGTTACATTTATAGTATTATGCTATCTGTTCACGTGCTCTAACTCCTACTGATTGGCTGCATGCTATTTTCACGAGCTGTCCATGCGCAGGCAGCATCCTGCTGATAGGTTGAGGGTCGATTGCCACGCGCTTCTCAGTGTCTTTTAACTGATCGTCTCTGACTGTTCACACAGAGCTGCAGCTTTGCTTTTCACATTCCTTTCCTTGCTGATATCTCCTGGCACTTGCTTCTCAAGGCGCCTCTCATGGGTACAGCTTTGTCTCATCAAGGCCAAACAGATTCCCTGCGCTGCTCTCTATCATCTCCACAATTCCCCCTTTTTTATTTTTTATGCAACAAAAAGCTTGATTAATCATTTTTTGCACTATTTTCTGTAAGCAGCCTAAAATACAGCGCATGACAAGCATTGGATGACAAAGATGACATGTTTAGAAAATTTAAAACATAAGTTGCTTTATACAATCGCTCTTGAGGTGTCATACCTACGGGATTCCCCCTGTTTTGTTTATCAAGCATGGTTTTTAAGGTATGATGAATATGTTTCAGAATTGCTTGCCCAGTTGGGGAATGAGGAATACCGGTGACATGTTTGATACCCCATGTCTGTAAAGAGACCTGTATTTTAGCGAACACATAAGCTGGTCTGTTATCAGTTTTTACAGTTTGCGGTACTCCCATGACTGCAAGGCATTGCAACCAATGTCGAATAACATCACGAGCCTTCTCTCCTATATGAGCACTAGCTACAACAAGGTGAGAAAACAAATCAACTGAAACATGTACATAGCGCAAACGTCCCAATTCCATAATGTGTATAACATCAAATTGCCAAAGTTCATCAGGTGTAAGCATTCACAGGGTAATCCCCACAATTGATGGCAGAGGAGCCAGCTGCTGACAGCGCAAACGACCCTGTGAAATCAATTGTGCTAACATTTCAATCATCATAGTTACTGTTTTTTGAAAAGGTATGTGGCAAAAATACTCACTCTAATGCAGTCAGGCTCTTTGCGAGTGTATCATCCCACTGTCCTATCAGGGTGTAAGGTTGAAATTTTTGATGTATCATAAACAAATCTGCAATGTGCTGTAATGCCTTCTGAGCTGTTGGGGTTAATGAACGTGGAACCTACAGGGGAGGGAGGGGAGGCAGACACAGCACTTCAGGGCGTCCCCTGTACCTTCAAAGTGCGCTCATGTCTCTCCCCCTCTCTCCGACCCAAGACAGCCCCCTTATATCCTGTCCCGGATTGAATGGAAAAGTACAGGCTAGGGTCGCTGCATGAGTGGCCAGCGCATGCAGCGAGCCTCACCAGACTCATGATCCAGCTTTGCTAACTGCGGATGTCTGATACCTGACTCCCTTGTACTCCCTCCTTGTTATCTTCTTCTTTGAAAGTTAGGGTCTCATAGATACACATATAGTTTTTCAGCAACAGTACTGAGTCCCCTTTTCCCAACATGCATACTGGGTTTGGTTCAACTAGGAATTTTCCGTCATGTCTCACTCGAACCATCCTCTATTATCCCTTACACATGCCACCCCGTGGTCCATAGTTGGGACACGACGATATTCTACAACTCGTACAAGGGTATGATGCAAAGCAACATCTGCAACTGATCGTATAATGCTTATTAAACACGGCAAACAGCATACTAAACATAACAGACAGATTCCTTCCACACAGGCCATGAGTATAATTTCCTTCAACCAACCCCACCCCCAAGTCCATCCAGCAAAGAGATTTCACCCTGTGGTCTCCACAAGTTGCTGGCTCGGTCGGTGCAGTTCTTGCAACTGGGCATGGATGGATTTGGAGTGGTCACTTAGATCCATACAACACAGTCCTTTAAAATCTTGACAACTGTGTCCGTGAGCTAAAAGCAAAAAATCAATAGCAGCTCTGTTTTGCAGCGTTGCATGTCGAATACTATCTACATCTAGCAATAACTCAGAAACAGCTGTACTAGTAGCATTACTAAACTTATCCTTGGCAGCGAGGGAGTCCTTGTTTTCAAGAATCCTTGGCAGCGAAAGAGTCCTTGTTAGCAAGAGCGCATGCGGACTCCCTGTTCTTGCTGGTACTGGGCTTTGATCTTCTTCCACAACAGGCCAAGATTCTCAAGCAGCTCGATAAGGTGTCCCTGAGTCCATTACAGACTTATGTCATCTAAGTGTTTTTCTTGCAAGCATCTGAGACTGAATAACAATTAGTGTGATAGATGTGTTTTCCAGCACCCAGGTGTGAGTCCTTTGAGCGTATTTACAATCCTCCTCGCTGATCTTCCATTGCTTTCCCATATTCCACCCCCCTGCTCAAGAGACTGCTTCTGCTGGTGTTCATTTAGTCTCGCAGGGTATAACACAGAGTAATTTACAAAGGCGTGCAATAACATATATACATATAGGAAAAAAAAACCCAAAACATATCTCTATAATACTGCTTGAATCAGGTGTCTTATTTCTCTTTTTCTGCTGCTTTCTTGTAGCATGTATGGCATACTTTTGTGCTAAGACGGCACATTTCCCTTCTAATTGTTCCCTTTTTCTTCTCTCATCACTTACAGCTGACATAAAAGTCTGCCTTGCAACAAGAGCTCACCCTTAAGTTTCTCATTTTCCTACAGAGCATCCTACAGATTTTGGCTCAACTCCTTTTCCCAATCAACCATGATCTTATAGGCAAACAACAAACAACCAGTCATACGCCCTGCATGGGTAAGCCGTTCCCGAGACTGTAAGCATGTCGGCTGGTGAAAACACCCCCAATATTTCAGGACTTCCATCAGTTCTACGGCCCATCATGGTCTATCTACCTGGGGTGCGCTCGCCTTACATCTAAACATTGTGTATGTACAAACTTCTTCGCTTGACAGAGTGTCAGCCCTAGTCACGTACGAGAACAGTACCACACCGGGCAGAACACCTGCTCAAGCGGAGTCACCAAACGACACTGCACACAGCAACAAACAAACAGTAGCACAGATGTTGATCAGCAGATATAAATTGGCACCCACACACACTTACACAGCAGACATACAAAAAACACCACTTCTATCTCAGGGAGACGGCTGGGGCGGGGGGGGGGGTGGTGGTGGCGGCTCTTTTCACTTGTATAAGCAGGTCCATTATCGGTCTTAATTTCTCGTGGTAGTCCCATGACTGCAAAGCAACTCGTAAGATGCCTAATTACATGTAAGGCCCTCTCGCCAGCCTGAGCTGTGGCCCAAAGAAAGCCACTATAAGTATCGATGGTAACATGTACATATTTTAGTCGTCCAAACTCGGGAACGTGTGTGACATCCATCTGCCAGAGCTCACAAGGACCCAATCCTCGCGGGTTAACGCCTAAACCGAGCCCAGGGCCGTGGTGACTACAGGTGGGACAAGCACGCACGATTCCTCTGGCTTCATCCATAGTGACATTGAACTGTCGATGCAATCCCTTAGCGTTTTGATGGAACATGCCATGTGATTCCCTGGCTTTGATGAATTCACTCGGGGGGCTGCCACTGTCACCAGTCTGTCTGCTCGGGCGTTACCTTCTCCTAACCCTTGGTCCCACACGTGACTCCGAATGTGGATGACACAAAATGGAGCAGTACGTTGCTTAATCGCTGCCTGTAGCGCTCTCAGCAGCTCAAAGAGCCGCCGATTAGACAGCTCTTTTATTCTTGCATCCGCTCTGGCTCTGTCCTTCTCCCCTGACATTCTGACAATACACTGCTATACCCTGATTCTGGCTGCGCACACATAAGCGGTTGAAAAGGAGGAACAAACGCGATACCTGGCGCAAATGGAGGAGGCTTAAGAATGGAGGAACGCGATAACGACTTTCGTCTCTGTTGCTGTAAAATCTCCTCCGCAGTTGGAGCAGAGGCAGCCATAGCTTTAATCAGGGTTAAAGGTGGACATAAATCAGGTTCAGTCTCTGGATTTATTAGGCCAGGATCAAAGGGATCTTCTGGCTCTTTGCCTCCTGAATTCTGTTTTTGGTAATGTTTTTCAGAATTGGGAATTTGAGCATATTCAGGCTAAGGGTCTGCAACTGGGGGTGTCATTTCAAAAGACTGAGGTTCCTTTGGGGGAGCTTGTGGTGCCCCTCCAGCAACCCCTTGCAGGGCTCTGGCAAGGACAAGTGCAGCGTCTCCCGCGTTTGCAATTCCTCCCCCACTTTTAGCCACTGAGCCAAATCGTAGGACCACCCTTCAGGGAACCATAAGCAATAATCACGTATCCATACAAGCAAAAAATTTCCGAGTCAAATACTCATTCGCATCCTATGAACCCATCTCTGCTTCTTCTAGCATAGTACAAATCCATCTCCTCACTTTCTGTTCTTTAACACTATCTCCCTTTTCTGATACATTACACTATTGCGTATCCCCAGACTCGTCCGCTGCTGTTTCAGACGGATCACCCGTTCCCGGACTCCCACACACCCTCTCCTCAACCGCCTGCAAACCCTCCTTGATAACCTCATGAGCCTTTTTATAAGCAGCCCGTATCGCGCCCGCTTTCAAACCCTTATCAAGTCTCTGTATTTCCGCGAGCAATTGCTGCATAGTGTTCTGTTGATCGCGGAGAGCGTCACGGAGCTCCGCAGTATCTTTAGGTGGATAGATGGTTTTCAGACGAACGTCCTCGGAGGATGATGATGTTTCCATAGGCTGAGGAGAGTCGGGGGGAACCTGCATGGATGACTCCGGTAGACCAGAGTACGGTGGAGCGGTCGGTTGCGGAGGCGAAAATGTCCATTCGTCAGACACTCCCCAGAACTCCTTTTCTGACTGCTTTATTACAGGAAATGCATTGGAGGACGAACTGTTTCCCTCTTCCCCAGCTGCATCTAACACCCTCTGGGCTGTGGCGGCAATAACAGCTGATCCATGCATGCCTGCAATCAGTCCCTTCACCTGTCGATAAGTGCCTGCCAGGTTCCAGGCTTCCTTATTCTCTGACTGCACTGCTTCCCACATTTCCACTCCAATTCTAGTCCATGTTGAAAGGTCAAAAAACTGAGTCGGATCTCTGAGCAATCCTCATTGTCGGCATCAAGATAATAGTTCCAGTAAAGCACTCTCACTAAGGTTTTCCCTGGCACTTTTTGCCAGCTGCAGCAAACTTTGTACCGCTGCCTTTTCGCCTTATACTTTTTCATACAGTTAATAACGTCTCGTCAGGATTTCATCAACTTTTTTGTAGTTTTATCGTCATCTATAACTTTATCCCATAAGCAATCTCCAAACGTTCGCCACTCTTCTACTTCAAACATATCATCTGGGTCCTTAAAGTATCCTGGAGCTTTGCCTAATGCAATTAACCCGGCCAGATCTTTTATAGGGCCTACTCCCCGCTTTTCTAAAAAGCATTGTAAAAATTGTAAAGCTACCTCTCTATCCATTTGCGACGCGTCGTCTTCCTCTTTATGATCCCTTGATTACTTATGATCCCTTGATTACTTACGATCCCTTGATTACTCTGTTTGCAGCCTTTTTTTTTTTCTTTTCCGTTTAGGTAGCTTTCCTCGGACGGCGATCCTCCTCTTAATTATCCGAAGATCAGGTACGGACAGACATATCATGTGCCAGCCATATCATGTACTGTCTTTTACCCCCTGGTCGCTGCTACCAGTGCTTTTCCGAGCTCGCTGTCCGGTGGGAACAAGGCTGGGGGTCCCTGTTCGGGCGCCACTTGCGACGAGCGAGGGAAGACAAGCAGCCGACTCAATGTGAGTGATAAAGCAAGCTTCAGTTTATTGCCCGAATACGCTTCATTATATAGCTACTGGTTACATCATCGCTTGAATATTGGCTAATTATAAAAGTCATCTGCTCACTGTGATTGGCTCTCTGTCCACACGACAGGGTTCAGCCTTAGTTCCCTATTCTTATCAGCTCCTTATTCTTGCTTCTGCATTCTCATGGCTTGTTTACTTAGTACTTTCCCATCGCTGAGCTGTAACTTTCCACTTGCTTCTACGCTGTTCTCATCTCACATAACTCCTCTATTGTCCCATGACCTTGCTCCTCAAGCCATTCTGCAACACCCTCCTAAGAGCAGGCCCTCTGGATTCAGTGTTTCATGTGAAGACTTATGGACGGGAATGTTAATGCCAAGCAACTGGCAGTGCTGGACAGCAGGGTGTGAGCTGTGCCTGAAGGAGGCAGCCCGGGACCAGGGTTGATCTCTGAACGTGTAGGCTGCCTGGAGCTCCTCAGTGCCTCTGCCTCCTTCCCTGTGCTCCATGAAATGGTGCTGAGCCATCTTGGGCAGCCATCAGTGCACATCTTCTAGGAGTTTCCCTAACCTGTCCACCAAGAAGATTCCAGTCTTTGTAGAGTCCTTTCCACTGGCACCTATAGAGTGTAAAATGCTCCTGAAGCCAAATGAGGAGTGTTTATAAACCCCCTTGGTATGGAGGGAAAATGGCAGAGGATCTGGCAATAGCTACAACTGGTGCTGCATTGGAAATGTTGAGGGTCCCTGTCCTAAGGTGCTGCCCATGCTCTCTGCATTGCAGCACAGGGAACTTTACTCAGCAGTCTTTTCGTGGCAAAGGCAAGGCTGCTCCCTCCATCTTTCCTGTCCTTGGGCTCTCTGTTGGGCTCTGTGCCCCTTCAGGGCATACAGTTGCTCTGTTTGGTAGAAAAGGGGAAAACAAAAATGCCCCATTCCCTACCAAAGTCTGTCAAACAGGAATCATAGCTGCAGCATAAGCTTCTCTGGTGGATTCTGCCTGAGCAAAATGAAATTAAGATTTCAGCAAACAAGACCCAATTCTGTGGTACCAGTAGAACAAATGACATCTGATAATTGCTAGCTCCTTTTGCTTATTCTTTGCTCTGTTCACCCCATCAGTCTCTCCAGATTATATTTTTAGCTGAGTTTAATGAATGCCATTTATTAAACTAACACCAGGGTTCTGCTCTGGCCTCAGACAGATGTGCCTTCTAAAATGAATAATTTTGTTCAATTGTATTATTCTGATGGAGAGTGGATCCCCACCACTCCGAGGAGCACAAACAAATGGGGAACAGCTCACCTCCAGTTGTGAACAGCTGCTTGCATTCATTAGGAGGCAGCTCCAGGCTCTGCAGGCAGCTTGGCAGGGTGGTGTCCCTACTGCTCCTATCAGCCGGCAGCCGGCGCTTCTGCTCCGTTCCATTTCCCCCTCATGTACAGAGAGCCCAGATCTCAGTGTGGCCCTGAGCCTGGCTCGTTGGTAGGACATGAGCATCACTGCTACCTTTCCTGTGTTTACCAGCTGCATGGGCAACAGGATTCACCTTCTCCTTTGTCATGACAAATGGTCCTTATCTGAATGCAAAACAGACCCATCTAACTGTATATTCTTCCCTTCCCAGTGTGCCATGCCTGTCCTCCTTTACATTGACACCTGAGAAAATGTAGGCTACTTGTTTGCTATTGATCCTTCTTTACTCTGATCTTCCTCAATTATTTGGGCAAAGGGACAGGGATGATATGCTTTTAAAAGCTTGTATTAATCAGAGAAGAGAGAGAAAATCTATCTGAAATCTCCTAGACAGAGATCCCCTCAGTCTATCGTTTGGGATTTCAGTCTTGAAAATTTTGGGTCAATCTCTGTAATATGTTGTGTTCAGGCACCAGACATCCATCTATCTATCTCAATAAAAATCTTGCCTTCTGTGAACCATAAAACGCCTAGCAGAGTGACATTACCACTTCTCACATTGACAGAACACACTGAGCACACATATCTTGGGGAAAAATTACAGAGGCAATTTGAAAGATCAGAAGAGAAAAAGCAGAAGATTTCTGCTCCCTGAGCGTAAATGGCCAAATCCCAAAACAAGTCTTTAGCTGGCACAAATCATCATTGCTCTGTTAAAACCTATTTTTTATTCAGGTGAAGGGCGGGCCCAGCACTTCTCCAGCTACCCGTGATCCTCAGTCTAAGTCATTCTAGAGCATTTCTGAAGGAAGAAATGATTTTCATGTTAATCTGAAGCAGCACCCCAGAGTTATTTCCAGGAATCACTGGTGAGTACCAGACAACAGACTGTCAGAAAGTGGGGCTGTGCTGTAAGAGAAAAGACCCCAAAGCCAACCACGGTGCCAGTCCGTGTGCCTTTACTAACAGCCCCTGAGCATAGAATCATAGAATCATAGAACCATAGGGTTGGAAGGGACCTCTGGAGATCATCTAGTCCAACCCCCCTGCCACAGCAGGGTCACCTAGAGCAGGTTACACAGGAACACGTCCAGGCGGGTTTTGAATGTCTCCAGAGATGGAGACTCCACCACCTCTCTGGGCAGCCTGTTCCAGTGCTCTGCCACCCTCAGGGTAAAGAAGTTCTTCCTCATGTTTAGGTGGAACTTCTTGTGCTCAAGTTTGTGCCCATTGCCTCTTGTCCTGTCCCCGGGCACTACTGAAAAGAGCCTGGTCCCATCCTCCTGACGCCCACCCTTTAAGTATTTATAAGTGTTGATAAGATCCCCCCTCAGCCGTCTTTTTTCCAGACTGAAGAGACCCAAATCCCTCAGCCTTTCCTCATAAGAGAGGTGTTCCAGTCCCCTAATCATCTTTGTAGCCCTCTGCTGCACCCTTTCCAGCAGTTCCCTGTCCTTCTTGAACCGGGGAGCCCAGAACTGGACACAGGACTCCAGGTGTGGCCTCACCAATGCAGAGTAGAGGGGGAGGATGACCTCCCTTGACCTGCTGGCCACACTCTTCTTGATGCACCCCAGGATGCCATTGGCCTTCTTGGCCACAAAGGCACATTGCTGGCTCATGGTCATCCTGTTGTCCACCAGGACTCCCAGATCTCTTTCCACAGAGCTGCTCTCCAGCAGGTCAGCCCCCAACCTGTACTGGTGCATGGGGTTATTCCTCCCCAGGTGCAGCACCCTACACTTGCCCTTGTTGAATTTCATAAGGTTTCTCTCTGCCCAGATCTCCAACCTGTCCAGGTCTCTCTGTATGGCAGCACAGCCTTCCGGTGTGTCAGCCGCCCCCCCCAGCTTTGTGTCATCAGGAAACTTGCTGAGGGTGCACTCTATCCCCTCATCCAAGTCATTGATGAATATATTGAAGAGGACTAGGCCCAGTACTGACCCCTGGGGAACACCACTCGTCACTGGTCTCCAACTAGATTCTGTGCCCCTAATCACAACCCTCTGAGCTCTATCTTTCAACCAGTTTTCTATCCACCTTACTGTCCATTCATCTAACCCACACTTCCTAAGCTTCCCTATGAGGATGCTGTGGGAGACCGTGTCAAACACCTTGCTTAAGTCAAGATAGACCACATCTACCGCCCTCCCCTCATCTATCCATCCAGTCATGCCATCGTAGAAGGCTATCAGATTAGTCAGACATGATTTCCCCTTGGTGAATCCATGCTGAGTACTTCTGATAGCTTTCTTTTCCTCCACGTGCCTTGAGATGACGCCCAGAACGAGCTGTTCCATCATCTTTCCAGGGATGGAGGTGAGGCTGACCGACCTGTAGTTCCCCGGCTCCTCCTTCTTGCCTTTTTTGAAGACTGGAGTGACATTGGCCTTCCTCCAGTCCTCAGGCACCTCGCCTGTTCTCCAGGACCTTTCAAAGATGATGGAGAGCGGCTCAGCAATGACTTCTGCCAGCTCCCTCAGCACTCTCGGGTGCATCCCATCGGGGCCCATGGACTTGTGAATATCTAAATGATCTAATTGATCCCTCACTCGCTCCTCCTCAACCCAAGGGAAGTCGTCTTCTTTCCCTGTTACTTTATTCAATGCCTGGGACTCCTGAGGGCTGGGCCGAGCAGAAAAGACCGAAGCAAAGAAGGCATTCAGTAACTCTGCCTTCTCCGCATCCTCCGTCACCATGACTCCTGTCTCATTCAACAGTGGGCCCACAACTTCTCTGGTCTTCCTAAAAAGCATGCTCCTCAACAAAGCCATCTACTGAGAAGTTACTTCCTACATTCAGGTTTAAGTTTAGAAATGCTTCTCCAGGAGCGAGGTATTCCTTTACTCCTGATCAGGATTTGTGCACCTTTCTCTAAATGGCATTACGGTAATCTTTATGGGGAACAGGAAAAAGACATATAGGAATTCCTGATGGGATTTTTTTCTAACAAGGCCAATGGCATCCTGGGGTGCATCAAGAAGAGTGTGGCCAGCAGGTCGAGGGACCTACACTCGACTCCCTCTATTCTGCCTTGGTGAGGCCGCATCTGGAGTCCTGTGTCCAGTTCTGGGCTCCCCGGTTCAAGAAGGACAGGGAACTGCTGGAAAGGGTGCAGCAGAGGGCTACAAAGATGATTAGGGGACTGGAACACCTCTCTTGTGAAGAAAGGATGAAGGATTTGGGTCTCTTCAGTCTGGAAAGAAGACGACTGAGGGGGTATCTTATCAATGCTTATAAATACTTAAAGGATGGATGTCAGGAGGATGGGGCCAGGCTCTTTTCAGTGGTGCCCGGCAACAGGACAAGAGGCAATGGGCACAAACTTGAGCATAGGAAGTTCCATCTCAACATGAGGAGGAACTTCTTTACCCTGAGGGTGGCAGAGCACTGGAACAGGCTGCCCAGAGTCTCCGTCCCTGGAGACATTCAAAACCTGCCTGGACGCGTTCCTGTGTAACCTGCTCTAAGGTGACCCTGCTGTGGCAGGGGGGTTGGACTAGATGATCTCCAGAGGTCCTTTCCAACCCTACCATTCTGTGATTCTGTACCAAATAATGCCCTTATAAGCTAAGAGCAGAAGACAGAAAACCCTCAAATGCACCCCCTTCTGAAAGCACCAAATCTCTTAAGAATTGACATGTAAGACCCCAGTTTCCTAAAGCAGTTTTTGGGCTGACTGCCTGGCTCCCTTTCCCAGTGACCAGTCTGCCATGGTGGAGCAATGTCTGCCATGCAAGGAGAATGCACAGAGGAAAATAAAGAGTATGGCAAGCATTTACTTGTCGTATGTCACAGGAGATGGGATGCAACTTCTACTGATGAGTAGAGATGCTTCAAGAGCAGAGAAAAAAAGAGAATCTTATCCAGCAAAGACAAATTTGTAGCTGACTGCACAGCCTGTGGATTTCATGGCCCAATCATTTCCAAATCCTTAGAAATCAAGGTAATGAAAACCCATTTTCTTTTGGAACAACCTGCTTTTTAAGACAGATACTGTATTACATCACTGTGCCGTGACAACCAGGGCCCTTGTCCACAGCACATCCAAATCAACAAAAGATGTCTGTTCGCTTCAAGGACTGGGCCTCATATAGCTAGAAATCTCAAAGGTAGGCATCTTGTTTCTGTGAGGATTTTAAAGAGTTACCCTGCTCTGCATAGAACAGGTGCTTCAGACAGGCCAGCTGCTGGATCTGTCCTACACAGTAAAAAGGGGACATCTGAAGAGGAAGAGAGGGAGAATATCTCTCTCAATAATGGGAGAAATCTGCTTTCTAAAGAGGATCACTTGGGTGTGCAACTGCAGCTTTCCAGGGATGCAAGAGAATTTTTCTGTTTGTACATCATTGTTGTATAAAGGGTTTTTTAAAATAAGCCACAGGGATGTGTTTGGTGAAAGGCATGTTCATTCCCGAGTCTCTCTGCTCTAAAAAGACCAGAGCGGCCAAAGTGGTGACATTGTGTTTTCTTCTGGAATTGCAAATAACTGAAACATCTCTGCTAGGAGGACGTTTAGAGTTAAATAAGTAATAGTGGGCTTGAATCCTTGGTTGCCATAAATCAGTGTTTCTTCACTGACTTCAGAGGAGCTGGCGATTGACGCTGCCTGAGAACTTCGCCTGATCATGGTTGTGGTTAGTACCTTTCCAGGCAGAAATGTCATTATTTTCTTTTTATTTTATTATTAATATTTCATTAAAGTAGTTCCTTCTAAACTCATAAATCTATTTATCCCTCCTCCTCCTCTCCTTGGAGCGAGAGGTGGGGGAAGAGCATCTGTCATCTCATCATTGGCCAATCCAGCTTAAACTACAATGCTGGCCAAAGTTACCATACCCATGAATTATTCAAATATGCAATTATTGCATTTGATATATCACTGAGTATAACAGTGGGAATGAGAAACAGTGTTCTAGTGCAGCTAATTGTATATGCCTTCCAAAACATAAGGACATCAATTTAAGGTGCTCACACTGATGGAGCACTCTGCAACCCCTTATTAAGATTTTTGACAACTCCTGTAGCAGATCCCCTGCAGAGTAAATTTCATGGAGTTTTTTATCCTCACTTTTCTTTATACCTACAGTGTAAGAGCCAAACACTACCCCATATAGCTTCAATTCATGGTTCTGCAGTAGCTCTCGAAGGTCGGTGGCAAAAAGATTAGATCATTTTCAGCCTACTGATCAATGTCACACAAGTGACCTGAGTCCTGTGAACCATGTGTTGCAGCTGACTTGTAATTTTGAATTTACTGGGAGTTTCCAGTTTCCCACATTAACCTTCTCTGCTAATTCACTTTTCCCTAGGGCCAGAGGGCTCTGCCCTGCCTTTGGCCTATACTGTCCATATCATCTTTATCTGGACAAAAAAGCATGTTCATAATGCTGATGTTTTCTTTTGACAAACACACCAAAGACAGATCTATCAGTCTTCAAGCATAGGAAACATAGGGCCATCTAAGAAGAACATCTCTTGCCTGAAGTCCTAGACCTTTATGGTCTCATACACTGAGCTTCAAAAAACTTGCCCTTTGCTCTCTCCCCAAGTACTTGAATTTGCAAATTGATAACATGATGCTTTTCTGTCCACTCATTAGTGGGTACTGCTCTCCCCAGTGCCCCAGTATCAAAAGATTTTTCTGACTTTGTCACTTATTTCAAGGTCCTGTAGGAAAATGACCACACTTGTTTTTAAACCTCATCTTAGATTTTCATAAGCCTCTTTCATTGTGGTCTTTCCCCTCTCTCATTCTCTTTGTAGCTATTTTATTTAGCAGAGCATTGCATTCTGTCAGTGTTTGTTGCTGCTGGAACAAACATTTTGGCTATGAGTGTCTGGTGTTTTTCCATCTCTTTGGCTCTCATTTCGAATCATGGCTGCTTAAAACATCTACCCTTTCCTTCTCTTACATTTCCCAGTTTTTCTTCAAGTTGCACTCCCTCATGCACTGGCCCAGCAAATCTCTGTGCTGGATGAACCTAATAAAAAACTTCCTTCAAAGGCTACTGCAGCTGCCCATTAACTGAAGCAATCAAAGCTCACACTGGTTAGCTGAGAAAGGCTCTAAATCTGACCAACTCAGCTACTTTGCATGACATGGTGTCCTGGTTCCATGGGGGACAGGGTTAATTCTCTTCCTGTAGAAGCAGGAGACTACAGAGGGTACACACCACGAGGCACCCTGTGGTTCTACCTGCGAGACCACGGAGAGGACATGAGGAAGTGGGATGGACAACCTACTTGGATCCTGCGGGCACGGGTACAGGAGTTGCAAGGAAGGACAACCACAAAAGGGGATCCCTCCAGGAAAAGTGCCGCCCCAGTTTCCAGTGGGCGGTTCCCCAGACAGAGCAGAAGGCCTGATCTTGCTTCTGATCCTCTTGAAGGAACCTCCAACTCCTTTCTGCAAGAAGTGAGTACCGGATACCATGACCAGTATTAGAGGGGCCCTGCCTCCAGCCAGGTGGAGGAAAGGGACAACCGGGTTTATTGGACAGTGTGGACTCGATGGCCTGGCACATCAGACCCACAGGAGTATAAGGCTCTAGTGGACACGGGTGCACAGTGCACCATAATACCATCAAGCTATAGAGGGGCAGAACCCATTTGTATTTCTGGGGTCACAGGGGGATCCCAAGAGTTGACTGTATTGGAGGCCTAAGTGAGCCTAACTGGGAATGAGTGGCAAAAGCATCCCATTGTGACTGGCCCAGATGCTCCATGCATCCTTGGTATAGATTACCTCAGGAGAGGGTATTTTAAGGACCCAAAGGGGTATCGGTGGGCCTTTGGCATAGCTGCCTTGGAAACGGAGGAAGTTAAACAGTTGTCTACCTTGCCTGGTCTCTCGGAGGACTCTTCTGTTGTGGGGTTGTTGAGGGTCGAAGAACAGCAGTTGCCAATTGCTACCACAACAGTGCATCGGCGGCAATATCGCACTAACCGAGACTCTCTGGTTCCCATCCATAAGCTGATTCATCAACTAGAGGTTCAAGGAGTGATCAGCAAGACTCGCTGAGAGTGGAGGCTAACTGTAGACTATCGTGGCCTGAATGAAATCATGCCACCGCTGAGCGCTGCTGTGCCGGACACGCTAGAACTCCAGTAGGAACTGGAGTCCAAGGCAGCCAAGTGGTATGCCACGATTGATATAGCGATTGCATTCTTCTCAATCCCTTTGGCAGAAGAGTGCAGGCCACAGTTTGCTTTCACTTGGAGGGGCATCCAGTACACCTGGAATCGACTGCCCCAGGGGTGGAAACACAGCCCCACCATTTCCCATGGACTGATCCAGACTGCACTGGAACAGGGTGAAGCTCCAGAACATCTGCAGTACATTGATGACATCATCGTATGGGGAAACACAGCAGAAGAAGTTTTTGAGAAAGGGGATAAAATAGTCCGAATCCTTCTGAAAGCTGGTTTTGCCATAAAACGAAGTAAGGTCAAGGGACCTGCACAGGAGATGTAGTTCTTATAATGGCAAGATGGACGCCGTCAGATCCCAATGGATGTGATCAACAAAATAGCAGCTATGTCTCCACCAACTAGCAAAAAGGAAACACAAGCTTTCTTAGGCATTGTGGGTTTTTGGAGGATGCATATCCCAGATTACAGTCTGATTGTAAGCCCTCTGTATCAAGTAACCCGGAAGAAGAACGATTTTAAATGGGGTCCTGAGCAACGACAAGCTTTTGAACAAATCAAACAGGAAATAGTCCATGCAGTGGCCCTGGGGCCAGTCCGGGCAGGACAAGATGTTAAAAACGTGCTCTACACCGCAGCCAGGGAGAATGGCCCTACCTGGAGCCTCTGGCAGAAAGCACCAGGGGAGACCCGAGGTCGACCCCTAGGGTTTTGGAGTCGGGGATACAGAGGATCCGAAGCCCGCTACACTCCAACAGAAAAGGAGATATTGGCAGCATATGAAGGGGTTCGAGCTGCTTTGGAGGTGGTTGGTACAGAAGCACAGCCCCTCTTAGCACCTCGACTGTGAGTGCTGGGCTAGATGTTCAAGGAAAGAGTCCGCACCCACACATCATGCAACTTGATGCTACATGGAGTAAGTGGATTGCACTGATCACACAGTGAACTCGAATGGGAAACCCCAGTCGCCCAGGAATTCTGGAAGTGATCATGGACTGGCCAGAAGGCAAGGATTTTGGAATGTCACCAGAGGAGGAGGTGACGCGTGCGGAAGAGGCCCCACCATATAATAAACTGCCAGAAAATGAGAAGCAATATGCCCTGTTCACTGATGGGTCCTGCCGGATTGTGGGAAAGCATCGAAAGTGGAAGGCTGCTGTGTGGAGTCCTACACGACAAGTTGCAGAAGCCAGTGAAGGGCAAGGTGAATCGAGCCAGTGTGCAGAGGTGAAAGCCATTCAGCTGGCTTTGGACATCACCGAGCGAGAAAAATGGCCAGTCCTTTATCTCTACACTGACTCATGGATGGTGGCAAATGCTCTGTGGGGATGGTTACAGCAGTGGAAGCAGGGCAACTGGCAGCGCAGAGGCAAACCCATCTGGGCTGCTGAACTATGGCAAGATCTTGCTGCCCGGATAGAGAATCTGGTTGTGAAAGTACACCATGTAGATGCCCATATACTCAAGAATCGGGCCGCAGAGGAACATCAGAACAACCAGTAGGTGGATTGGGCTGCCAGGATTGAAGTGCCTCAGGTGGATCTGGACTGGCAACATAAGGGTGAACTATTCATAGCTTGGTGGGCCCATGAGACCTCAGGCCATCAAGGAAGAGATGCGACATATAGATGGGCTCGTGACCGAGGGGTGGACTTGACCATGGACACGATTGCACAGGTCATCCATGAATGTGAGACATGCGCTGCAATCAAGCAAGCCAAGTGTTTGAAGCCTCTTTGGTATGGAGGACGATGGTTGAAATATAAATATGGGGAGGCCTGGCAGATTGATTATATCACACTGCCACGAACCCGTCAAGGCAAGCGCTATGTGCTCACGATGGTGGAAGCAACCACTGGATGGCTGGAAACATACCCTGTGCCCCATGCCACTGCCCAGAACACTATCCTGGGCCTTGAAAAGCAAGTCCTGTGGCGACATGGTACCCCAGAGAGAATTGAGTCGGACAATGGGACTCATTTCCGAAACAGCCTCATAGACACCTGGGCCAAAGAGCATGGTATTGAGTCGGTATATCACATCCCCTATCACGCACCAGTCTCCGGGAAGATGGAACGATACAATGGACTGTTAGAAAACTACACTGAGAGCAATGGGTGGTGGGACCTTAAAACATTGGGATGCACATTTAGCAAAGGCTACCTGGCCAGTTAACACCAGGGGATCTACCAATCGGGCTGGCCCTGCCCAATCAAAACTTCCACGTACTGTGGAAGGGGATAAAGTCCCCGTAGTGCACCTGAAGAATATGTTAGGGAAGACAGTCTGGGTTAGTCCTGCCCCAGGCAAAGGCAAACCCATCCATGGGATTGCTTTTGCCCAAGGACCTGGGTGCACTTGGTGGGTGATGCAGAAGGATGGGGAAGTCCAATGTGTACCTCATGGGCATCTGATTTTGGGCGAGAATAGCCAATGAATCAAATGGTATGATGTTAATTGCTAAGTAACCCTGTCACTGTATGTCCTCATTACTGTAATTGCTATCAGTTGTACTACAGTAAGAATCACCCAAATTAAAGACAGATGGACTTTGATGAAAAACTGATTAAAGCACAGCGGTGATGAGATCAGAACTGACCTCAGCAGCTGGCGCCCAGCAACTTCCTCAAGATCTACATCTTCAGCCCATGGACTGTGTGCATGAGCCATGCCGGGTACACTAGTCACAAGCTCTGAAAATACAGCATGCAACAGTCCAGCACCACACAGCATCTCACCTGCCCTGAGAGACTGTTCTAACAGATGGAGCCCAAAGCCATGGATTAAATGAAGTCAACGGACACTTTGGAGGGATGGCCCATAAACTAAGGGCATTATATCTGCATGAATATACATGTGTGTGTATATATATTATATAAGACAAAGGAAAGTGGTGGCAATTCATTGGAACCTGTAAGATCTGGGAATGGCATAGATGGTATGGAATAAGGGGCGTATAATGTCCTGGTTCCGTCAGGGACAGGGTTAATTCTCCCCAGGCTTTGGCAGGGACACAAGTATTCCATCCCATGTGAGCCATGCCCACCCTGGGCTGCCGGGGGAGGGGGCAGGAAGTCGCCGCTTGGAGCAGGCTGGGGCGTCCTGGGTCCAGTTGGTGAGCAGCAGTTCCTTAATTGTGTTTGTATATTCCTCTATCTGTGTTATTGTTGTTGTTTTTCTTGTTCCCTTTGCTGTTCTGTTAAACTGCCTTTGTTTCAACCCAAGAGTTTTGCCTTTTTCTTCTGATTCTTCCCCGTGTTGGGGGAGTTCGAGCGAGTGGCACGTGGTTCTTTGTTGTCATCTGAGGCCAAACCACAGCACATGGTCCCTATGAGATCCCACAGTAATCTTGTTGGTGGCTGAATATAACACCCTCCAGTCAACTCTGGGGCTTTGGGGGGTTTTGCTGTTTGAAGCCTTTGAAGGTGGCACAATCATACCAAGCTCCTGGTATTTTGACCGTAGGGACAACTCATCAGGCTCTTTGCTGTCTGAGTCATTGCGGAAAGTTCTCACAAGCCTCCAAAAGTTTACTTTAGAGCATCAGGACCAACTGCATCACAGTGGGATGAGAAATGGGAAGATGCTTTCATATCTATTACTTAATTCTGAAATTATTGCATTATCTAACATTTTTTAAAAAAATGGGGACATGCGTTTTAATGAAGAATTCATGCTCTGAACTGAAGGAAACTTATGGCATGGCATTGTGCTGCTCTATCACTCCCATGACAAATAGTGCGGATCCGTTAGTGACCTACGTGGACTCATTAGATGCAAACACAGCAATACTCCTGAAAAGCTGTTCTGCTTTGAGGAAGAACAAGTTCCAAATATTGCTGAATGGAATTTAGTCTCAGAGCAGTAATTACTGATTGTAATTTTGGAGTAAATGCAGTAACTAATTATTGTCATTTTCCATCAGTGCATTATATTGTGTGCCAATCTTAGAATAACTACAATAATTAGAAAATGGGATTTTGCATGCTCTGATATCAAAACTGTGGTTTATAGAATGGACATGAGAATTTTACCATAATAAAGTTATTAGTAATTTAAGTGGGCAGACAGGTTAAAGATGATCAGCCAGAAAAGAAAAGGGTTTCTTTGTTAGTTTTGCAAATATGTTCAGTAGTTCTGTTTCAGCCTCCCCCAGTAACGTTCACTTCCATTCTCTGATGTATGAGGACAACAACACAAAGTCTGGGTTGCAAACACAGTGAGGGAGGCTTAATTTAGCCACAGCTGTCAGTGGAAATTAAAAGCAAAAGTAATCCAAAGAAAAGAAAAATATTTTCTGAGCTGATGTTTTTTCAGTACCTAAACAGACTTTCCCAAATGAAGCTGTGCTGATTTTGATCTCACTTTATTCACTCATATTAAAGCTTGTGCTAGAGTACTGTTTTGATGTAATTATACTAGTGCAAATTTCCATGATGTAAGC
The DNA here is from genome assembly GCA_947846985.1 of Fratercula arctica. Classification (NCBI taxonomy): domain Eukaryota; kingdom Metazoa; phylum Chordata; class Aves; order Charadriiformes; family Alcidae; genus Fratercula; species Fratercula arctica. Next base: position 16,216,864 of record CANTUZ010000025.1, on the reverse strand, counting down.
AAGTCTTAAATGATCTAAGTGATGACTAAAGGAGGGAAATGACAATAGTCTGTGCAGGACAAAGAGGAACTGGTTAGGATGATTGTAGGAGGCATAACTACAAGAAATAGGATTAGATCCTGATAAAGGATATTTAGTCCAAATCTGAAGATGAACAGCTTAATAGGCAACAGTGAGATCAATGCAACTGCAGAATAGCCTCTCATTGGAGTTAATACAAGCCTATCTGAGAGGGATAAGCAATCCAAAATTCAGTAAAAAATACATTTTCATTTGACTTTGCATTGAAGTGATCTGAAATGACAAGAGACATCCAGAAATTTTCCACTCACATCTTTTTGTTTATGAGCATTTGGAATTTTGCTTGTTTGTTTTATTTTTGGCTGATAACATCTTCTTACTTTAAAATGAGGTGGTTTGGGTTTTTTCTCTTATCAGAGCACAGACAAAGGAAAAAGCAAAGTTTTCTAGTTGGTAACCTATAAAGAAAAAAGACATTTCCTCTGGGAAAAAATATCACCTATTCCAGCCATCTGCAAAAACAAGCATCTCACAACTCCTGCAGTAAACCACATATCAGCACATGTTCAAGAAGCTGTGAAGGAGGACCTGAACATCTTTTTTTTTGTATTCGAGCTTTGGCCTATGTTATTTCCCCTGGCATTCTGGAGAAGCAGGTTGCCTGGACAATGCATTCTTTTAATGTTTTGCCACTATGAGCACAGCTGAAAAAAAAGTCTTACTGTTGACCTTTTTTTTTTCATTCTTCTGCTTCACTTTTGTCTCACTCAGTTTGTCTCACACTCGCTTTGTATCACTCAGTTTCATGCCAGTCAGTGCTCCAGGTTAGTCCCACCAAAACGTCTCTCCATCTTTAGCTTTAAATAAAACTTCAGCAGCAGAGTATCTATCTGAGGTGGTAAATAACCCTTTGCTAATGATCAGTCACTGAAATGAAGACATAGAAGGGGAATGTATAGGATTTTCACTGCTTTTCTGTGCAATGTCTTTTATTGGTCTATGAGCTGGATGCTTCTGTGCTGCTCTTTTAAGTCCTTAATACAGGAAGAGCTGTGAATTATGGGGTTTTCAAGGCAATATTGTCCTATCATGGCAATCATGACTTAGCATGGATGGGGCACTGGGCAACTAGCTTTGAGACCCCATGCAGAGGGCTGGAATCACACTGATCACTTCTGCTTCCACAGGGAGGATGAGAGGAGCTTGTCTTTCTGCCTGCCCTGGCACGCAGAGGGCTCCCCCCCCCCCCCCCAGACACTCTAGGTTGAACCTGCAACTTTGCCATATCACAGGGTACTTAAGGACTCCTAGGAGTCCTCTTCTACTACTCCTACTAAGGACTCCTCTTCTCCTACTTTTTCTTTCTCTCCACTCTCCCCTCCCCCCGTCTTTTTTTTTTTTACTACAATGTCCTGGTTCCAGCAGGGATAGGGTTAATTCCCCCCAAGACACGGGTATTCCATGCCATGTGAGCCATGCCCACCCTGAGCTGCCGGGGGAGGGGGCAGGAAGTCGCCGCTTGGAGTGGGCTGGGGCGTCCCGGGTCCGGTCGGTGAGCGGTGGGGAGTGGCGGTTCCGTAATCGTGTTTGTATATTCCTTTATCCATGTTATTGTTGCTGTTTTTCTTGTTCCCTCTGCTGTTCTGTTAAACTGTCTTTCTCTCAACCCAAGAGTTTTGCCTTTTTCTTCTGATCCTTCCCGTATTGGGAAGACCCAAGCAAGCGGCATGTGGTTCTTTGTTGCTGTCTGAGGCCAAACCATGACATACAACCACCTCCTAAATTATAAAGAAAAAAGAGAACAGAGGCAGCCATTTTGGAAGTATTTTGCCATCTGAATTCTTCAGGGCTTTGCTTGCCACAGCTTGTGGCCTTATCTGCCACATCACAGAGACCCTTTCAGTGTTTGACAGCAACTTTAGAGCAGTTGCAAGGAAAACAAAGGACTTCAAATCACTGTGGCCTAGACTGCTTGTGTCCCAAAAGGGAGATTTATAAGCTAAAAAAAAAGTGCATCCAGAATTAAAATTGAGTGAAGATCTTTCTTGGTTAGGAAAAAACACTCTGTTGGATTACATCAAACTGGGTGATGCTTGTGTTTTTTGTTGGTAGCTTCTTATTTTTGGAAAGGAGTTCAATAAAACAAAGCTCTTAGAAAAATCCCAATTAAAAATTTTCTTGAGCATCCTCTTGAAGCACATGAGTCAATATGGTTATGCACATGCTTCTAGTTGGAATTAAGGACCCTGAAGAGCTAACTAGATAAAAAACATCCAGGAGTTGTTATGTTTCTGCCAGTTAAGGGAGCTGCCTGCTCTCAAGCTTTGCAATAGCTGTCTGTGGTGTACCCACAGGCCTAGCTGGCTTCTGTCCTAGTGTTTTTAGGAAACTTCTTGTAGCAGTAATGACACTGTCTACTGCGTGGGCAAGTCAGAGAATTCCAGTGGTATTTTGGAGGCTGGATGGAAGTTGCACATCAAACCAGCCATGGGGGTACAATAACACTGTGCTGATCCAAGAACAACTGACCTATCTCTAAGTAAGGCTTATTACTGAGGGCTTAGCCCTGTGGTCACTGCTATCGCACAGCCCTGGCAGGAAGCTGAATTGTGACCATCATGACTCAGGTTCCTCTGTCTGCTTCTAGGGTGCTGGTGTGGATGTTTCCGAGCACTGGAAAGCAGATGAGCTGAAGAAAGAGCTGTATCTAAGCCCTTCTGAGTTTCTGGGTATCCTTGCTGTCACCAAATGTCCTCTCCAGTCTAACCTGGTATGGTAGTCTCTGTGCTAAGTCAGATCCTTCCCTGGGATATGCTCCTTCAGTGTCCTCCTGGGGCCACATGCACTTGGCTAATCCCTTTTGTGAGGTGCAAAAAAACCACACAAAAAACTATTTTCCTGGAGAACTCTCTCCTGTTACAAGACAGGTACATCTTCAGCTCCTTCAATGGGCTCACCAAGGTGTGAGTCTGCAAGAGAATAAGGACTTCTGAGCTGCATTTACTCCATTTTGATAGGGACTGTCTGTACCTCTAATAAAGGCTCCTATAAGCAGAGGATGGAAGTAATCTGTTGGTAACAATTTTGCTGGACAGCAGAGCATTAAAATCAAAGTAAAAGCCCGGAAAGCTAAAGGACTTTTATTTAGAGGTGACAATTCAAGACTGTTCTCCTGCTTTGCAGAAGCAAAGGAAAGAAAAAAAATGGTCCGAGAGAGATATGGAAATTTATTGCTATTTTACCAGCTGATTTCTTGTTTTGTCATTTATTGGTGAAAAAAACCCCAAACAACAAATCTTAGTCCTACTACTGAGTAATCTTTTTATAGGAAACAAGCTGAGACCTCAACATCAATCTGATCATGAAAAGGTAGAAGCAGAGCACTTCATAATGATCCATGATAATGAAAACACCATAGACTCATACCAGTCAGTCTTTTAACACCACAGGTGTTTACAGCCCTGCACTTTCTTATACGACCACTTGGTGCCAAACTAAGGAGACGCTTGTGTTCCTTGATCCCTGTGCAGGTGTTATTGAAAATCTCCCTGACAAAGACAGTCCCTGCTTTAACAAAATTGCATGCATGCATCACCCACTCTCCCCCAGCAAAACCTGCAGTAAAAAGCCAGTGTGATGAAACAAAAAGCATTTGGATATGGAAACATATTTTGGTTTCAAGCTTCCAAGAGGCCTTGTCATAAGCAAGGAAAAGAAAAGAGATTTTTGAAGAGGGAAAATGCATTGACAGTTATCTTCATATAGTCACGTATAAAGGAGAGTCTAAACTATGGAGGCTGTATCTTGCACATGAACCAAATACGTTTATTGAAAGGTTTCTTAACCTGCTTCATGTTGTCTTCAGTGCAGCACCTCTTTCAAAGACATTTTGATCCCATTCCTTAATTCTCAGTGGAAAGGATACTGCTCTGAAGACTAGTTTTTCAAAGATATTTGAGATACCAGTGAAAAATTAGAACACTTCATAGTTCTTTGGGAAGGTTGAAGATAAGGATTTCCTGCCTGATGGGTCAAAAAGGGCCTGAATCAAAATCACTGAATCTTAGACATTACAGCTATAATGGGCTAGAAAGGTCACCTAACCCATCACTCTGTCACTAATCCAGGAGCGCAAACTGCTTGTTGTAGCTTAGAGCCACCCTGAGTGCTGGGTTTCTTGGGGAATTTCTGGTGTGGAACAGTTTTAACAGCAGGGAGACTTTCTGTCTCTGTAACAAAAACATATGGTCTTATATTTCTGTTTCTCAAATAATTATCTAATGGAAAAGCCAGCCAGTGGTGGAAAATATTTCCATTTTTGGAAACATCTCCATTTTTGTTATTGGTGATAGGCTGGGATTTCAATGAAACAAGCTGCTGCTTCTGATACTTTTGACACTGTTACATGTACTAGAAGTTCCCTTGGAGCATCAAGCTGGCTCCTCTCCAACAACACAAAGTACATGAGTCTAACAACGAGACCCTCGTTCAGATTTGTCTAGGTCCTCACTCAAGCAAAGCTTCCTTGGCTTTGGTTGGGTTTTATCTACACACTGAAGTTAACAGTAACTGAGCAAGAAGTGAGCATGGATCCTTCTATTCATTTCTTGGTCTTGGGAAGAAAGAAATTAGGGGTTATTTAGTTGTCAGGGAGACATATTTACATAAAGTTGTTATGCTGTGATGAAATTGGATACAGACTATACCACATAAAAATGAAGAATGTTTTGAAACATTTGCAACAAAGAGCTATTGAGACAGATGCTGTCCCAGTCCAGTCATCTGGGATTAAACTGCAGCCCAGTCCCATGAAGATTTTCTTCAGCCACCAGAAATGCTCTCTTTAGCTGAGCAAGGGGAATCGGGACAGCTGCTGGCTCTCCTCTAGTGACCAGGAAGACTTTCTAGAGATGCAGGATGCCCCTGGGGTGGGGAACTTGGCTCATCCCTCATTAAGCATCCTTCCACCTCTTTTTCTAAAGAGATGCACACACAAACGGTTCCTGGTTTATGTGTGGGTGCACATCTGTGTGGTGTGTCTCCAGACAGAGGCCTAACTGAAAAAGGCAGAAGCTAGAGAGTCGCAGAGCTGAATCTTTTTGAGGGTGTACAACACAAAGAGAGGCTACAACCACAGCTGACACCCCCTTCCCCGTGCAGTTACCTGTGCTAGTGCTTTGTATCCAGTGGTTCCCACAACTCTTCAGTAGGGCCTATTAGCATCCTTTGGCCTCTTCAGCTGCACCTTCAGCCTCTTCATGCCAATCTGGAAACCATTCATAGCCTGGATAGCAGCTTGGGCACTGGCAGGATTGTCAAAACTCACAAAACCTGTCAAAACATGAGACAAGGCAGGGGGCTTAATGAGCTGAAGGGGGCCAAGGCACGTACATGCAACCACCCCCGAGAATGAACATGGGGAAGGAGGTGAGGGCAGTGGAAGGGAGGGAGTAAGCAGGTAGGAGATTGGGTAGGTAGGCAGGAGAGTGAGGAGAGGATGGTTGCCAATGGGGGACAAAGGGTAGGAGGGGTTGTTACAGATCAGTGTCTGGAGTAGAATCCTGCATCCCATGACAGAAACCCAGCAGGCAGATAGAACCCCTGCAACAGAGAGCTCCCTATCCTCTGTCACCTCAACTGAAGGCAGTAACCTGGAGGACAGGGGGCAATGGCAGGAAGTTCCTGCACGGCGCAACAGGCGCCGCACTCGAGACTGCCCAGTGACTACCCCATCTTCCCAGGTGCCATTATTTAGCAGGTACAGTGCTCTACAGAGGAACCTGGATGATGACGAGCACAATATTTCTCCTATTTCTCCTACCTTGGAGCCATCAGCAAGGTCTAGTCAGACCTCCCCCTGCATCAAAACCTCTGCGGTAAGGAAGAAAAGACGGGTCCTTGTCATAGGTGACTCATTACTGAAGGGAGCGGAAGGCCCAATATGCAGGCCGGACCCGGTACATAGGGAGGTCTGCTGCCTCCCTGGGGCCCGGGTCAAGGACGTGAAGAGGATGCTTCCTTCCCTGGTACGGCCCTCAGACTACTATCCACTTTTGCTCTTTCAGGTAGGCAGCGACGAGGTAACAAGAAGAAGTCCAAGGGCAATGAAGAAAGATTTCAAGACCCTGGGACGCCTGGTCAAGGGATCAGGAGCGCAAGTGGTGTTCTCGTCTATCCCCCCTGTTGCGGGGAATGATGAGGGGGTAAATAGGAGGAGCCAGCAGATCAATGCCTGGCTTCGAGCTTGGTGCTGCCGGCAGGACTTTGGGTTCTTTGATCATGGCCTGATCTACAAAACACCTGGCCTGCTGGTAACAGGCAGGAATACCTTGACCTCCAGGGGAAAAAGGGTTCTAGGACAAGAGTTATCAGGACTCATTGAGAGGGCTTTAAACTAGATTTGAAGGGGGGTGGGGACAGTACTGGGCTTGCTGGTGAGGTGCCAGGGCGTAGTTGCTCAGCGCTTGTGGGCCAGTGTGCCAGTATTTCTGAAAGCCAGAAGGCACACCACATCTCAAGGGTCAAAACTACACACACAACTCCCTCTCTGAAATGCTTATACACCAATGCATGCAGCATGGGGAATAAGCAGGAAGAGCTGGAGGTCTGTGTGCGGTTGCGGGGCCACGATCTCATTGCAATTACTGAGACGTGGTGGGACAACTCGCATGATTGGAATGCTGTCATGGATGGCTATGTCCTTTTCAGGAAAGACAGACCAGCAAGGCGTGGTGGTGGAATTGCACTCTATGTGAGAGAGTATTTGGAATGCATTGAGCTCTCACTAGGGGCGGATGAAGAGCGGGTCGAGAGCTTATGGGTGAGGATTAAGGGACAGGAAAATATGAGGGACACTGTAGTGGGTGTTTATTACAGGCCACCTGATCAGGATGGGGAAACTGATGAGGCTTTTTACAGACAACTGAAGGTAGCCTCGCAATCGCAGGCCCTGGTTCTCATGGGGGACTTCAATCACCCCGATATCTGCTGGGAAGACCACACAGCCAGGCATGGGCAGTCCAGGAGGCTCCTCCAGTGCATTGATGACAACTTTTTGACACAGGTGGTACAGGAGCCAACAAGGAGAGGAGCACTTCTAGACCTGGTACTGACAAACACAGAGGGATTGGTGGAGGACATTAAGGTTGGGGGCACCCTAGGTTGTAGTGATCGTGAAATGATTGAGTTCAGGATCATGGGCACTATCCACAAAACAACAAGAAGTAAAATTACAACCTTGGATTTCAGGAGGGCTAACTTTGGCCTCTTCAAGAAACTGCTTGGAGAGATCCTGTGGGCTAGGGCTATGGAAGGCAAAGGGGCTCAAGAAAGCTGGTTGATATTCAAAGACCACTTCCTCCAAGCTCAGGATCGGTGCATCCCTAAGAGAAAGAAATCGGCCAAGGGACGCAGGAGACCTGCATGGTTAAGCAGGGAGCTTCAGAAAAAGCTCAAGTGGAAGAAGGAAGTTTATAATAAGTGGAAGAAGGGACTGACCCCTTGGGAGGATTACAAGAATGCCACCAGAGCGTGCAGGGATGAAACAAGGAAAGCCAAGGCCGCCTTGGAATTAGACCTGGCTAGGGACGTCAAGCACAACAAAAAGAGCTTCTACAAGTATATTGGAAGCAAAAGGAAGACCAGAGAAGATGTGGGCCCACTGTTGAATGAGACAGGAGTCATGGTGACGGAGGATGCGGAGAAGGCAGAGTTACTGAATGCCTTCTTTGCTTCGGTCTTTTCTGCTCGGCCCAGCCCTCAGGAGTCCCAGGCATTGAATAAAGTAACAGGGAAAGAAGAAGACTTCCCTTGGGTTGAGGAGGAGCGAGTGAGGGATCAATTAGATCATTTAGATATTCACAAGTCCATGGGCCCTGATGGGATGCACCCGAGAGTGCTGAGGGAGCTGTCGGAAGTCATTGCTGAGCCGCTCTCCATCATCTTTGAAAGGTCCTGGAGAACAGGCGAGGTGCCTGGGGACTGGAGGAAAGCCAATGTCACTCCAGTCTTCAAAAAAGGCAAGAAGGAGGAGCCGGGGAACTACAGGCCGGTCAGCCTCACCTCCATCCCTGGAAAGATGATGGAACAGCTCATTCTGGGCGTCATCTCAAGGCACGTGGAGGAAAAGAAAGCTATCAGAAGTACTCAGCATGGATTCACCAAGGGGAAATCATGTCTGACTAATCTGATAGCCTTCTACGATGGCATGGCTGGATGGATAGATGAGGGGAGGGCGGTAGATGTGGTCTATCTTGACTTAAGCAAAGCGTTTGACACGGTCTCCCACAGCATCCTCATAGGGAAGCTTAGGAAGTGTGGGTTAGATGAATGGACAGTAAGGTGGATAGAAAACTGGTTGAAAGATAGAGCTCAGAGGGTTGTGATTAGGGGCACAGAATCTAGTTGGAGACCAGTGACGAGTGGTGTTCCCCAGGGGTCAGTACTGGGTCCAGTCCTCTTCAATATATTCATCAATGACCTGGATGAGGGGATAGAGTGCACCCTCAGCAAGTTTGCTGATGACACAAAGCTGGGGGGGTGGCTGACACACCGGAAGGCTGTGCTGCCATACAGAGAGACCTGGACAGGCTGGAGAGTTGGGTGGAGAGAAACCTTATGAAATTCAACAAGGGCAAGTGTAGGGTGCTGCACCTGGGGAGGAATAACCCCATGCACCAGTACAGGTTGGGGGCTGACCTGCTGGAGAGCAGCTCTGTGGAAAGAGATCTGGGAGTCCTGGTGGACAACAGGATGACCATGAGGCAGCAATGTGCCTTTGTGGCCAGGAAGGTCAATGGCATCCTGGGGTGCATCAAGAAGAGTGTGGCCAGCAGGTCAAGGGAGGTCATCCTCCCCCTCTACTCTACATTGGTGAGGCCACACCTGGAGTCCTGTGTCCAGTTCTGGGCTCCCCGGTTCAAGAAGGACAGGGAACTGCTGGAAAGGGTGCAGCAGAGGGCTACAAAGATGATTAGGGGACTGGAACACCTCTCTTATGAGGAAAGGCTGAGGGATTTGGGTCTCTTCAGTCTGGAAAAAAGACGGCTGAGGGGGGATCTTATCAACACTTATAAATACTTAAAGAGTGGGTGTCAGGAGGATGGGACCAGGCTCTTTTCAGTAGTGCCCGGGGACAGGACAAGAGGCAATGGGCACAAACTTGAGCACAAGAAGTTCCACCTAAACATGAGGAAGAACTTCTTTACCCTGAGGGTGGCAGAGCACTGGAACAGGCTGCCCAGAGAGGTGGTGGAGTCTCCATCTCTGGAGACATTCAAAACCCGCCTGGACGTGTTCCTGTGTAACCTGCTCTAGGTGACCCTGCTGTGGCAGGGGGGTTGGACTAGATGATTTACAGAGGTCCCTTCCAACCCTATGGTTCTATGGTTCTATGATGCAGTGCCTGGTCTGAGTGCCAGTTTGGACACAAGATTATGTGAAGCACAGGGATCCAAATGCTGGTGCCACAGCACCAGCACACATAAGATTTGGGTCCTTTGAGCTGGGTCTTAGCGGCCGTGATGCATGGTCTCAAGGCACCCTGTCTTGCTCTTTTTCTCTCCATCATGACTTGGGTAAATCTCTAGACCCTCCTCCACTCACTAGCATAACCTTTGCCTTCCAATATTCACGATGAAGGGAACCTGATACCTATTGCTACTTCCTTATTATGTCAATATAAGTAAAATGTGAATTTAATAAGTTCTCCATTATGGTATTCATTGGCATGAATAGTTTGATTGTTAGCCATATGAGGAGCTTTATTAACTGGCAATTACTGCAGACTTTCTGTTGACTCTGCAGTTGAGAAAGATGAACACTAGTGCTTTCCTAACATGGTTTCTATAAGTAGTTTCATACCTTGCCAGCAAATCATCCAATCAGCCATGGAGCACATCCAGCAGTAGAAACACCTATAGTGACTGAATATTGTATTTTCAGGCCACCTAAAATGTCATTCTTTGTCTCAATGGAAGACTTGTTCTCTGGGGATCAGAAGAGCCAAGATATAGGTTAGAACTACACAGGATGCAATGCATCTCACACATTCAGCTTTGGGAAGGGTTTTTGGTGTGGGGGGTTTTTTTTCTTCCTTTTTTTTTTTTAATGTTAGCTCCAAGAAAAGGCCTCATTTGCCCAGACTGTATATGACTTTAGCTGGAGTGACCATGGATCTGGATATTAGTGAGGCAGGGGGCCATCACATTGTATAAGAATTGCCTCTGCTACCTTTGCCAGAAATGTCCCTGTGTGCCAACAACATTTATGAGCACAAACCCTGGGTAAGACTAGCCACCCCTGTCTTCCCACCACTGCAAAGCTCTGGCAGCACAAATCAACCTTAGGAACCCAGTGTCTCTCAACAGACAGGCTGAAATGAAGAGACAGTTTGAGAGCCCTTCAAAAAGCTAATGCTGAACATTTGCTGCCAGGTATAAACCTACTCCTGACAACAGCACCAGGCATAGCTCACAGCCTTGGGCTGCACTGTGAATGCATTCAGCAGCACCTCCTCCCTGGTCTAGTTCCTCCTTGAAAATAAGTCTCACAGATGACACAGGGTGGCTTGTATTTGAAAAAGACATGCATACACATGCACATATATGCAAGCGCACCTTCTCACTCTTGCATTAAAACTGTACTCCCTGCCTTTGGCTAATAACATAAGTTTATGAGAGGTGATAAAACCTATGGTCTTAGCCTCAGAGTAAGACAACAGGTTAACTGAGTATGGCAGATGTGTTTTTAAGAGGGAGGCCCATGAAATAAACAGGCATCCCTCTTCGGCCTCCCCTCTTGAAGCCAAGGCTCCAAGTAACTGGCTGTCCATGCAATTTTCCTGCCAACCACATGGACGAGGAGGTACCAACACTGCAGCTCTGAAGATGTGAGCAAAAGCTCAAGCCTCACAGCAGTCATCAGTCTCTAGACAGAAAACTGGAGAGTTATGTATGGTGATTAATGAGCTGGGGTATTATTCAATGGCAATGGATCTGCTTTTGCAATCACTTATTAGCCAGTAAGTACACGGTAATGTTCCCAATTTACATTTGACTAGTTGAATAATCTATCAGTCAACAAGGTCCTATGATTTGATCTCAGGAAAGAAACAAACTAAACACCTGATTTCACCTGAGCTAATGCAGTCTTTAAATACTGCTGGAAGCGCCCTTGGAAATGTTTCATTTGAGCTTCAACTTGAAATTTGCTGCCTAGCTACCTCACATCTTTGAATATAGGGTGTAGTAAAAGCCAGTTCTTTTAAAAATCACTGCTGGACTGCTAATACTCCTGTCCTAGACCCATCAGCTACATCTATAACAGTAAAATAAAACTGTGCCAGGGAAGTTCAGAGAAACTCGAACCCAATCACCTGTACCACTGGATTTTTAGAAAAGTCCTTGACATAGTTTTGTCTTATGCCTAACTCCAAACAATTCCTGGACAAAGTCTGAGTATTAGTGCAGAACAGAGGCTGTTTTCAGTAATTGGCTTGGATGTGGTCATGATATTCTGGAAAGTAAGAGAATTTAATAGTTTGGGTGTGGACCATTCTGTGCCAGCTAGCCCCAGTGCTAGGGGAAAGTGCCAGGTATGTTTACTTTACTAATATATATGCAGGTACCAAATATCAAAGCTGAGTTGGATGCAGCTGGATAATTGCTTATATCATGTCTTTAGAGAACCTAGCTTGTCTGTAAACTTTGACTGCTACTCTTATAACTGGTCCTGTTGCAACGTACCTCCTACTGACTAAACATGCACATCTAGAGTGTGTCTACATGTGCATCCATTTGTGAGAAAATCACCTTGGGATCCCAAAATAATCAGTGGAGGTCTACCCAACACAGCAGAGTGTAGGACATGATTTCTCTCTTTTTCCAGGACGCTCCTAGCCGTGCTCAAATGAATCAAGTCCCACTGGCTGCATAGCAGGGATCAGTGCTGACTGCAATTAAGGCAGGCCCCTAGCTTAAATCAAGGTACCACTATTGTGAGATTTACCTGGTTCTGTAGTTGGGACTGTGTGAGAGACTGCAACTTTAAAATAATTGTCTCAAAGCTTGCTTAAGCTTCTGCAAATTGACAGCAGGCTTGTGGGCCAATAAGAAGCTTGCTTGTATCTATTTAGCACCTTCTGCAGACTATCCTCTTGCTTACCAGTCACCACCTGAGATTGCCATCAGCTGAAGAGGGTGTGTTGCCCCCATCTGGAAAGGGCATGTTGCCATCATCTAGAAAGGGTGTAGGCTTTTGGCTATCAGAGTGGCCAGATCCTGTCTACCCTGGGGGTCCTGTTAACTCCAAACTTGCTGAGGCACAATGACTGTACTGAGCCAAGCGCTGCCTAAGCAGCAGGGGGCAGGAAAAACTTATACGGTGACTGTGTCAAATGACAATTAGCTGGGCAAAGGCCACTGTCGTGCTGATTGGTCAAGCTATGGACCGACCTGGGCTACCTGGACTATAACTGGCATGGTAACCCACCACAATTTGGGAATTGGGACTGAGACCCCTCACCACTATCAACCACAGATCAATGGGATGCTGCTGAAATTCCAGAGGACTGCCAAGATGTTGTTGGGCCTGTGGTGGTGACTATACTCTTGCTACGCTTCGTAATACTGATTCTCCTTTCTGCCTTTCCTCTACTTCTGCCTTTACTCTATCACTCATCTCGGTGACTGTTGCTGGGGAATAACAATAAACCTGCAGTGAGCGGCATCTGACCTTGTTTGTGTCTTAATCTCACACTTGGAATCATTGCAAACCTCTCCTGGGCCCAACGTAGTTGGACTGGGAGGTAACAGACTGATACCTCAAGGTAAGATGTTGTTAACTGGCTAGTGTCTGGATGAGTTGCTCCCCAAAGTGATGTTAATTGCTGAATCAAACTCCTAATGCATGCAAACCCCACCAGACCTGCTGCCAAGTATGATGGAAATCTACTATTTGTCTACTTTTGCTAAGACTAGACCTTCAGTTGGGTGATAAGCCCTGGTGCTGGGATGCTGATACAGTTGTACCTCTGCAAGAACTTTGCCTTTGGATAAGCTCACAAAGCTACACTAGTTTTTAACATCACTTTGCTTTTGAGATGTAATTCTAAGGCCATTTCCTCATTCTGTGCAAAGCTGTAAATAATACTGCTGTTTAACAAATGGGACTAATAAGAGAGATCAGAAGTGCATTTGCTCACTATATTTCATTTAGACCAAATAATGAAGCTGGGAGTTGTACTCTCTTGCTATTGGTATTAGTTGTCTACAGATTTGGACAAGGTTTGGATTGTTTATTTTTTTCTCCTTAGTTGTCCTGATGTCCACTGCTGTAATATAAAAATCTCCACTGGCTAGAAGCTGGAGTGGGAGGGCTGGGGAGGGGAGAGGAGGAGGGTAAATGCCAATAATTGTGCATTTTCCTTGTGAGCACATCTTTGGGACAGAGCAGCTAATTTCTCTAGCTTCATTTGACTGTTTTAGTTTCAGGGGGCTTGATACGCTCAGAAGTTGTTGGTGCATTCAGCTCTCCCCCTTCCTGTTATTTATGTGTAGTTGTATTTCATATTGCTGAGGGTATTTGGATGGACTCCAAAAAGAAGAAAAGCTATGGCTTATCCTGAGAGTTGAGATGTCACAGTGATAAGGGATAGGCAGATAGACAGACAAGCTGTGTTAACAATATCATATTCCTTTCTCTTTTCAGGTCAAATACCTACTGGTAGATTACAAGACTTTTGCTGTTACATGCACTATTGGCAGTTAACCATCTTTGTTTCTCCATGTCCATGTCAGCAGCATTAATGGTGCTATGCCGGGTTTAAACATGTATTACTAGGAACAGAATGTATGTACTGGGAAAATAGCTTAAATACTTGCTTTCTGAATGGCTTTAATGTTTGAGCCCATGACTATAGGGCTCAAAGCATGATGATAGTACTACAGTTGCTCAAGAAGCTATCTGTGTTTTGAATACCACCCCTGCATTGTCATCTACACTCTTGAAGGACAAAAGAGAAAGGGAGAGGTTAAAAAGCTTGAAGCTGTTTCTGTGCATCAGTTAATAATCAGAGAAATATATGTTCTGGTCTGAAGCTGGCTGGTAGGATGACAGGATTTTGTGATAAATCTATTTTATGGGGAGTTGTTGGATTTTTTTCTTTTTTTTTCTTCCCCCTCTCCCAGGGATTACATAAAAAGGCTGTTCTAATAAAAGATTTATCAAAGCAACAAACAATGAAGAAATCTGCTAGGACTGCAGCTCAGGGCATCTAATCTTCCTGATTCTGCACAGCATCTTCCAGGAAGGTACTGATGTTGGAGTCCATGTCCTCTCCTGACCTACTTTTTTCCTGTGTGACTGTAAATGATTAGTGGCCAGAAACTGGGGTTCCATCTTGGAAGGTGCTTTGGTTTCTCCCCATTTCTTCCACAGAAAGACTTGGTAGTGGGGCATGCTGAGGGAGCTTCATGCCCTTCTCATGACACCAGCATGATCTCCAATGGCTTTATATAACTGATATTACTCAAGGTCTGTTTTTCTGTTTTAATCAGCTGAGATGATAAAGAAGGGAATTAGCAATCTATCTTGGAGTGAATTTGAAGACTGTTTTGCAACTGTGAACTTTTCATTCACAGTGAGTAGTGTCTCTGCATCGCCATGAATTAGTTTGTGCACTAAGTGCAGTCCTGAATGAGCACATTGTTAGGTTCCCATGGATCCCTAAGTGGTCTTTCTGAGTTTTCTGTTGCTCTTTGCATGCTGCAAGGAGAATGAGTGGTTAATGTGCATAACAGCCTTTTGATGATCTGCTACTGAGTTGCAATAACCTGTTGCCTCTCTTCAGCATCCTCTTGATGGAACCCAATGCTTGGTAATACACTGAGCATCCCCCAAATCAGAAGTCAAGACCATGGTGAATGATAGGTCCAGATGCAAGCTTTTGATCCAGACTCCTGAACTGGGGGCAGATGGTCTGCTCATGTAACTAGGCTGGTCTCAGGTAATGGAAAGGAAAAGAGGAACCTCAAAGCAACAAATATTTAACTTGTTTTAAAACTAAGAAGAGTTATTTGAGCTATGTTCCAGATGCTTGCTGCACAAAACTACCATCTCAGAGATGCTTAGCTTTCTTAGTCCAGAGATATATTTTTCTGTTTCTGGCAGTCAGTGTATTTGTCTGACTGCCATGAGGGATCTTTCTTGGAACTTCTTGTTCCTCCAGTGACTAGTCCTAGTGACTAGCTAAGGAAAGGATCTCATTCTTCTGAACTTTTCCCTCTTGTCATTCAACCTATGTTCAGCTCACTAGAGGGAAATGAGAATAACAGAAGAGCAAGGATCTGCCTTTCAGCTTGTGGAAGGCAAATTCCCACGCAGTGAAAGAGAAGAAATGTTGTACACGTGGGCTGGGTACTAGCACAGGAGAAGTCCATGCCCCTTGCTTCCCTTGTGTCCCAGGACATAAGAGGGGGCCTCGGACAGACTACTAAAAGGGAGGAAGATGCAGAAAGCACTGGCAATTGGTTAGACTAGAGGCCCCACTCCTTTTCTTCCTCCAAGCATTTGAGTTAGTAATTAAGGAATTAGTTATTAATATGATTGGTTATTAATATAACTGTTCCCTTAGTGCATGGCTTCCTTGCTTTTGTTGCTATCCAGAGAAGGGTGAGATCTAGGAATGTCAAGGAGGCACTTTCTGCTGGGAAGGCAACGATAAGGGGTTCAAATCACAGGAGTCTTCTCTGTGGGAAGGGTGCTGGGGAGGAGCTCCCGCCCTCCTCCCCCCATCAGGACCTGACCGCCTACACCTCAGCACTTCCCTGCTACTTCAGTCCATTTCATTCCTAAGACTGCTCAGTTTCTCTGTCTCCATATTTATTAGTCTTATCAGAGAATGGAGGTTTTCCTTTAATTGCCTTGCAAGATCTTTACCTTGCTATGTTCTTTACTCAATGTACTAGCTGCTGTCTTGCAATTTTTTAGTGCTGTAAAGAATTTCAGGATACAATCTGTATGTAAGTAGCTCTATAATGCATGTGTGCATTGAAAGGTATTGTACTGTAAGGTGATTTATTAGTACTAGAATACTCAATAAAAGAGTATGTCTGAAGATCAAAGGCATAGCACTTCAGCTTCAGTTTTCTGGTGTCTAAAAAAGTTGGATGACTTTTTGGAATATCTTAACCTTTCACTGATGTTTAATCATGTCCGAGTAAGATCCATCTATCCAGTTATCCATCCATCCATTTTGTAATGTATGAACAGTCAGTAACTGATGACTATGCTAAACAATTACTATTAAAGATTTCACATCTGTGGGATGAGATAATTGGAATCTCAGAATATTCAAAGAATTGGCTCAGAAATTTGCTGAACCATTAATGTTCATTTTAGAAATTTATGGAATATTAGAAAACTTTCAAAGTGTTCCAGGAAAAAAAAATTCTATTATTAATTTTAAAGGATGTAAACTAGATGACCTGGTAAACTTAGTCAATCTTTCATAAGCGTAAGTAAAAACTCTGAAAATTTTGATATGAGATGATATGGCAAAGAATTAAAAGGTATACAATTGATGCCAATCATCATGGTTTCATGGAAAATAGCATCTATCAAATGAACCTGATTACATGAAATTGCAAGTTTGATTAATAAAGTAATTTTCATAGAGTATACTTAAACTTTTCTAGAGTACTTGAGAGTGCCCTTGTTTATAGAAAATGAAAGCAATCCATATCAAACTTCCTAAAAACTGGATAATAGATAGACCACCAAAACAATTGTAAATTGTGACTTACGATATTGAGGAGTTTCTAGTAGGCTCCTCCAGGAGCATGCTGAAAGCTCTGTGCTATTCAGTTTCTCTAACATTACCTGGAAGACATCTAAAATAATTACTGGTAAAATTTGCCAATCATACACAAATAGTGAAGTGGTAAATAATGACAGAAGTAAGTCATGTTGACCTGAGTCACTACATAGGCTGGATTCAGTTAAAGAGCATTCATTTTAATCCAACCAAATGCAAAATTAAGTATCCAGAGGAAAAAGTGAGTCACTCATAAAAAGGGGAAATCTTCACTAGAAAACAGTGCTTCTAAGAAGAACATGGATGTCATAACAGCCAAATACATGAGCTCTCAACATTATGTTGAAATATTGAAAGTCCCAAGACTTTCAATAGTCTTGGGATGAAGCCAGTCTCAGAGACTTCCTCTAGAAGTAGGAAGGCAGTGTTACCTCATGGCTCAGGAAAGATCCTTACTGTAATTCTGCATTTAGTTCTGTCGATTTCTCTACAAAAAAATAAGTTTTAAGAATTATTCAGAACTACAAGAATAATTCTAATTCTGAAAAAGTAATGAAAGTTGCCACAGTTTATTGAAGAGAAGGTTAAACAGTCTTCTGACCATAGTCTATAAATAATTTCTAATAAAACATTTTTTTTTTTTTAATATAGGAAAAAAAAGAGCTTGATGATTTCTTCTGGATGGAAGCACACATTTGACAAATTTAAAATGGAAATAAGACACTGAGTCTACATTTTTTATAATAATAGTGAAGGTAATTAGCTGTTTTAGAACAACTTGTTTAGCAATAGGGGTGGAGCACCTATCATGAAATCTCGATGAAGAGATTTTCTGAAAGGTGTGCTATGACTCTAGCAGAAGGTTTGAACCTGTCACATGAGCTGAGGTATCTGGCATATGTAATTTCAGAATTCAGTCCAAAGGATCAGAATGGTCCCTTCTGATACTGCATATCTGTCTGTCCATTGTTCATTTCACATTTGAGATATTTAGAAAATCCATTCTTGCCTACTAATCTGGCATGGACTGCAGTAACAGTCATGATAGAGGTGACAACTGATGTTAATGTCTTATAATAAATGGCCCCAAACTGTGAGCTGTGGACCACTGAGACAGCTGACTGGTACTCATTCTTCATCTTGCTTCCAGCTGAGAGAAACTGAACAGATGGGAAGGGGAGATTAAATGAAGAGTGAAAGTAGATGGCATGATTAACTTTCTCTAAAGGTCAGAACACCCAATGCAGAAGGTAGCTTGATATACATGAGCATCTTTCTTATGTCACCTTTCCGTCTTCCTGTGCATGGAACTACTCGTATACGTGAGCTGGAATGTGCAGAGAAGTGGTCCCTGTTATTGTGCATTGTCAGTTGGATGTTCTACAGATACTGCCTCAAAGAAGCAGTATCTTTTCTGAAGAAGGCTGAGGGTTGTAGATGCTGACCCTGAATATGGGGATTCAAACCAGAAAGGAACTTTCTTCCTATGATTCTTCTCTTTCACAGTCTGTTTGGATTTTTTTTTTTCATACAGAAATTACTGTCATGACTCACATTGAAAGCACAAGGTTAAGATTCAAGATTAGACTAGAATTTGGATAGTTTAAATTACTACATGGTCAGATCTGGGGTTTTGACTCATACATACATCTGGAACCAGAGCTCCTATCAGGACCAACTTTTTCTAAAAAGAGAAAAATAATAAGCAAAAATATGATATAGAAAACCACAACAGATTCTCATCCTAAGAATGGAACTAACTCTAAAAACTTTTGTTTTTCCTGTAAACAGAGCTTGTCTAAAGGATGAGCAACTATTTGTCTGATGCTGTGGGTCTATCCATTCTGCTAAGTAGGAGCTGAAGTCATCCAATGAATGGATGGAAGAAGTGAAGGATTCAGGCTTCAGCCATTCTTTGGAGACCCCATGAATCAAATATTGGACCAGTATACATACATGCCTGCTGTGAACAAGAAGCATTGTGGTTCTTCTAAAACAAGCATAATGTTCCAACCCAGCGGATGATGATCTTCCTCACAAGGAACAAACTAGCTAGTGAGGAATCACCCATAGATAAATGAATGGTATTTGGTCTTTTTTTGAATGATTATTAGAACTGAAGCAATTTCCTAACTGCTTTCAGAAATGGAAGGAACTCTTCTTGACTTGCTTTCTGAGCCTTCCTTGTAAATGTTTGATGTCATGATGTATGGGGTTTAGGGGAAAGTACACAGTTGGAAAAAGCAGATGAACTTTTGAGGAGACAAGTTCTTCTGCCAGTGTAAAACCAGAAGCAAAGAATGAGCTTAGTGTAGGTTTTACACAAATTATGAGTGGGATCTAAGTAGGTGCTCAGTTAATGCACTGAGAGCGTTGCTGAATCATGATGAAGGTTGTCTTTAAATTTGTTTTCTTGGAGTTGTACAATATAAACAAGATGAAAATAACTACTGAAGCTTCCACCAGCCATGGCACAATCCATTTATCTTAATCTTAATTTCTTTGCTCCCAGATTCTCTCTTGGATCCCACTCAATTTGTGGGTTCTTGATAAAGAAGCTATGTATGAACACTGCAGGTACTGAAATCACCAGTCGTCCTTCTTGGTCTATAAGAGACAAGCATCATAAAATGTGACCTTCCTTTTGATAATATTTCATAGCAGGGAAGTGAATTCCTTCCTGGGCTAATAAAAAAAAAAATAAAAAAGAAAACCGATCAGGAAGGTGCACTGTGAATTGTACTGGTGACTACAGACTATTTTTTATCAGTTCTCTCGTGTCCCAGGGAGTCTCTCAAATAGATCCATTCTTGGTGTGGTACAGAATCTCCCCACCTTGCTCCTGCTGATCACTACTTAGACAACTAACTGTCTCTCCTCTTTATGTTGTTGTATACCTGATACCTCATTATGGATAGGTTGGGGCAACCCAATAGGTATAGAAAGACTTGAAGCTTGTCTTGTGGGACAGTCTGGAAGTTTCTGTTCATAAGCTAGAAGTAGTGATGAATAGTTTTTGGCCATGCTTTTCAAACCGATACTTTACTTCCTATGGAGGCCACTGCGTGAAAACCAGCTAACAAAACTAAAAGTGGAATCAACAGGAAAAAACCTCCTCATACACAGTGAGTCATTTGGGAAAAAAAAAAGAAAAGAGAAAATCTCTTAATATCTAGACCAGGAGATTGTGAACTGGCACTGAACTGTGCTGGGTACCAAGAGGAGAAAGGAAAGAGTTATACAAGTACATTTTAAGCTGGAAGATAAAATACTGTTCCAGATCCAACCAGCTGTTACATCTGTAGTCCTTTCAGTGTCAATGTAAGACCTTTGTGTTTTCAACTACCCACAATGGACAGGGAAATGATCAGCTGGCTTGTTTTGTCGTCAACATCAATGGGAATGAAACACCTTCATATTATAGCGTAGATGCTGATAAATTCCTGTGGGTCTGCCAGCAGAGCATTCACCATTAATGAGCTTCAAAAGAGTATCTTGAATCCTGGAGATCTCTGTGAAGAGCCTTCTGTAGTCCCTCAGAAGAGTTACATTCAGTCTATGGGACTTGAATCGTATCATAGATTGACTAAAGGCTGATCTAATTCTGGCTTCTGGGGCCCCTGCCCAATGACCTGTCTGAACTCTTGATCGACCCTTGGGTGGAAGATGGAAAAATATGCCTGTATTTTAATTACTGAAATAAGGGGAGTAGAAATATTGCTGGAAAACCCATTGATGAAAATGCCTTTGATTAGAAAACCTGAAAGGCAGGACGGTGTCCTGGTTCCGGCAGGGACAGGGTTAAGTATTCCATGCCATGTGAGCCACGCCCACCCTGAGATTAAGAGGGTGGAGGGGGCAGGAAGTCGGGGCTTGGAGCGGGCTGGGGCGTCCCGGGTCAGTTCAGTGCACCTTTGAGAGTGCATCAGAAATTAATCTAAACATCAAATTAATTATAGTTTGTAAATGAATAGTGTCTCACAGCCCTAATACATCTCCCGCTCCTCCTCCTCCTCTCCCTAAAGCCTCCCCCAACCAGCTGCAATGGCTGGAGGTGCTGTGCAGTGAGTTTGATGAACAGCTCCTTCTCTTTCGTACTCACACAACTCTTTCCTTATCAGCTGGAGAAGAGTCCCATCCTTACTCTGCAGACCTGAAGTCTCAGAGCCTGGCTGCTTTGGAGTATAACAGAGTGGCTAGCAAACTTTTGTGCCTCCCTCCCCTTTCCTCTGGGAGCCCTAAGAACCCCTCTAATGGTGTCCTCCTCCCCTTGGCTTACTTTCCAACTCATGAATCTCTCCTTGGCCATCTGTCTGTGCTGATCTGAACCAAACTAGTGCTGATCTGAACCAAAACACCCCAGGGGTCAGACATGCTTAACGCCCCTGGAAAATCGTTCCCATATTGTCTCAACTTTGGCACTTAAATTAGTGGCTTCTTCCATGGCACTCTGAGCTTTGGTCCATAGCCCGTAGCTATACGGGAATGACAATCTGATATTGTCCAGGGACCTGAAACAAAATGTATTGCCACTAGATCATGCAAAGTAAAGGACATATAGCCTAATTTCATGGGCTACAGGGAGAAAGGCTTGGATAGAGACTTTCTTAGGAAATTTGAAATCAGGTTAAAAGTAAAAAGAGAAAAAAAAATCAAATTTAATCAGAGTACTGGTAACAGCAGCAAGAAGAGCTCCACGTCTCTCCCAAGTGCTTTCTAACAATTCCTCTATCTGTTGAGAATTTTCCTATTTAACAAAGAAACCCAAAAAAACTTTGACCTGATAAATAACTCTCCTCATCTATGGATCTTAAAGCCCTGTGCAAAGGAGTCAGTGTCCTGCTACAAGAGGGGGAGCCCAAGGCACACAGCTAGGTTGACCCATGGTTGTCCAGATGGGGCAGGAACACGGGACTAGAATTTCTTACCCTTACACCACCTTACTCCCGGACCTGCTCATTTCTCTGTATGAACTTAGAGAGAGATGTCTTTTTTATTATTAAATGAGAAACTGCCAGATTTCGCAGGGCATGTTGGAGGCACATTGTGAGCAGGTGCTGAGCAATATTTTTCTAATGTACTTCAGGGTCTGTTGTTCTACTCCTATGTCTTATGGAGTGCTGCCAATACACTTTAGACCTGATCTGCAATGCCCCTGGTCCCAGGGCCCTGAATAGCTTTGCTGATGTCCCAGTCTCTTGATGTTTCTATTCTTTCTGTTTCAGCTTCCAGGTTGAAACTCTGTAGACTATCACGACCTGCCTGCTGCCTTGCATCTCCCACCTCACCTTTCTGCTTCCACACTGAGGTCTTGAACTGCCACAATGTGTTTTTAATAACATAACAGAAGCTCTACCCAACCCTCAGCTCTTCTCCTGAGCTTCACTCCCTCCTGTGTCCAGTCCTCATTCCTCACTGCTTTTCTCGCCTTTAATCTCTCTCCCGTTTCTTTTCACAAGCTAGGAGCCAGAAGTTTAGTAAGGAATAGAAATATTTAACAGTGAAGGTAATTAACTACTATGACTCTCATCAAATGGTGTTATCTTCTCTCTTTTGGCATCTTCAGAGAAGACTGGATGTTTTTCCATATGGGGTGGCCCACTAGCAACTTTCAAGTGAACTCCCTGCAGGAATCTGGAATGAAACTCAATGTCCATGTTGTACCAAGAGTCAAATAAGATGTTTCCTTTAGGCCATATAAACCTATGGTCCTAAGAAGCCCTCATAGTTTTTAGTCAAAGCTAGAATGCTCCTTGCTACATTTATGTGTGACATTTCAAAAAGGGGTGGGACATCCCTACTGCCAGTGTGAAAGTCCATCTGAAATGCATTGAAAAGGAGAAAAACATCCAGCAGTTGCAGTTGCTCATACCTGGGGTTTCAGACCATGTCGAGCTGAGTAGAGGGAAACCATGGTGTCTCTGTGGGCATAGGAGAGGTTCTTCACAGCATCCTGGAGTCATTGTCCCATGGGAAGAAACTGAAGCTGCCACACCAGCGGGTATGGGGAACAGGCACATGCCAAGGAGACACGTGGGGAACAAGGAGGGCATGGAGCAGAACTGGCCTGATAGTGTCTGCTGCTCAGTGGCATGCAAGGAGTCAACAGAGCCAGGTACTCACTGCTCTCAGAAAGAGGTGACTGGATGAATGAATTTCCAAGTGCACCAGTAAAGCAATTCCTCCAACTTCAATTTATCTATGTTTATTTGACATCTTGGGGTAAGCATTTGGCCTCTGCCGCTCTGTCTACATCCTCATTTTTCTAATTTCTGTCATATCTTCCTAATTAATATTGCCCAAACCTATCCTTTCTCTTTCTTCTCTGTTAAAGCATTTTCCTAGAACACGTCTGTCTCTGTATTTCACTAGTTTAATGTCTTCAAATGCCTTCTTAAAATGTATCTTGTGTGACAACAGTGAATGCTCCTGAAATTAGGACTGTATTGTAGCATCACCCTATAACATAGGTAGTTAGCCATGTGTGGGCAGCGTGAAAAATGGCTCTTCTCACATTGACTACTTGCCTTATCAGCCTTAATAGTGTCGTTTTACTGGAGTTTTCTTTTTGCCTTGTACACAAACTGGTCACATTTAAATTATCTGCATAACTGAGAGGGGAATTATCACCAGAACCATTGAGACCAGCACATAAATGTATTTCATGTCCTCTGACATTTAGCATACCTACACGCAGAAGAACTTACACACATGCAGTGGGAAGGTGAGAGACCCATTGCAGCCTCTGCCTTGCACAGAGACAAGCTTCAGGGTCCTGCAGAAGTTGACGTTCAGGCTGTGGCACACTGTGCCTCTGTGCAAAACTTCCTAGATCAGCCTTCTATGAGAATGGGAGTCACTGTCTTCAAGGAGCATCCGAATAAGTGTAAGTTTTCCCTGAGTGAGACAATGATTCCTGCTGCGTCCCTGCCATTTCACTGGGAATGGACAGCATGGCCCATCAGGAGAAACATGCTGGCTGTAGAAGTGCATGGGAAGAGGCTACAGGTATCAGCTGGGTGTTGAGTGAAGGACTAGTGAGAGAGGAGAGAGAGGGGTGGAACAGTGAAGAGCTGTGAAGGTGAAATCAGTAAGTCTGAATACGAGAGGGTGGACAAGGCAGCACCTGAGGAGATGCTGATGTGGTCGGTGTGATGGAGGCTTAGGCCATGGGGATAGGCAGGGTGTTGGTGAGTGGGAGGGAGAAGTGTGGTCTGCACTTGGCCATGTTACAGCTGCATCAGAATGGGGGGAAAATAAAAGCCAGAGGTTTGAAAAATTGTAAGAGAAAATGAAGGATTTGGGTCTAGCCTGGATGTGTGCAGCAGAAGAAAAGTCGAAGGCAAAGAAGCCTCACAATTTAAATGACTTTTTTCAGTGAGAAGTCAGGGTTGTTTCTCAGGCAGTCTTACACACTACAGCAAGCAGTCCTGCTATGGAAAACACTAGACATATTTTGAGCACTTTCACATTTTATACATGAGAGTGGTGTTAGTTGTAGCTTGCATTCCTTGCTGCTCCTTGTCAGGCAGGAGGCGGTGGCCTCTGAATGGGGAAAGTCAAAGCCTTCATGACCGCAGCATGGTTTCTTCAGTGCAGGTGCTAATGGTTCTCTGCAGGGTTGTGGACTCCAGAAACCAGATGCAAGGCTTGTGGCTGATCTCGCTTTCTTCCTAACACTCCCGTGGCTGCCCCTACACTAGCCTGCCAGTAGTAGCTAAAGGAGATAACTTTGTGTTGGAAATGCAGGGGAGAATTCAGAGCCAAACAGAAAGGAATAAAAATCCTATTTTGAGGTGCTGCTCTACTGACTCACTCACTTTGGGCCAGCTGCTTACAGGTAGTTCAACAGTGAGACAAGAGTAGCAAATGAAGTATTTTCTATCCCCATGGAAAAAAGCATGGTGACATTTTTATTCATAATTTTTTTAAGTTTGTCTAAAGCGGGACTTCTTGACAATTTCTTGATAACCTGGGGCTGGACTCTGTTACAGCAAGTTACTTGGGCTCTGTATCTCTATCCAGAGATACATTTTAAAAGGTCATATAATGGTGGAATATCTTTCTGGGGCCAGACAGAATTGTCCCCCCAGGCTACCAGTTGGAGAGATCTAGCTGGGTTAAAAAATTCAAATGCTATGTTTTTACATGTTGAGTTTTGTGAAATGTTTAAGCAGGAAAAGGAAAGCATTTTCTTATTTTCAAAGTTAACAAAAGCCCTTCTTTTCCTTTAGGAAAAAGTAATTTTTTTTAAAAATTGACTTTCTGAACAAAAAATGATAATCAGCACCTGCTTCACAGAATCACAGAATCGTAGGGTTGGAAGGGACCTCTGGAGATCATCTAGTCCAACCTCCCTGCAGGGTCACCTAGAGCAGGTGCAGGGTCTCCCAGTAAGACTCAATATTAAGAAAAATTTCTGCTCAGATCCCTTCAGTGGACTTAACAAAACAAATGAAAAGCCAGACCCTGTCTACCCTTGGGCTTGCCTGGACTTGTCCCACTACCTCAAACTTGCTATGTCACAATGACTGTGCTAAACCAAGCTCTGACCAAGCAACAAAGGTAGGAAGAGCTCATACGACAACCGTGTCAAACAACAATTAGCTGGGCAAAGGCCACCGTCATGCTGATTGGTCAAGCTACGGACCAACCTAGACTATAACTGGTACGGTGACCCACCACAATTGGGAACCGGGACCCCCACCACCATCATGACTTGAGAACCACAGATCAATGGGACGCTGCTGAATTCCAGAGGACCGTCGAGATGCTGTCAGGCCTGTGGTGGTGACTATACTCTTGCTATGCTCCATAATACTGCTTCTCCTTTCTGCCTTTCCTCTACTTCCGCCTTTATCACTCGTCTCAGTGACTATTGCTGGGGAATAACAATAAACCTGCAGTGAGCAGCATCTGGCCTCGTTTGTGTCTTAATCTCACGCTTGGAATCATTGCGAATCTCTCCTGGGCCCAACGTAGTCAGACCGGGAGGTAACAGAGCTAAGAGGAGATAAGGTTAATACCTGTCCAGAAATACTCTCCCTTACTGGACTTGGCTCTCATCTCACTTCTTCTCCATTTATCTTTGGTCTTTCCGCTTGTCAATATGTGGAGAACCAGGCTCAGTAGTCCCCTAAATATTTATGAGAGGAATGGCAATTTCATTGCCAAATGTCCATTTCTAACCTGTGGGTATCCTTGGAGCATTAGTTTTCAATGTCACCTAGAGCTGTGCTGGTCTGCTCATCTTGTTATGAGCTTTTATATGGTTAAAGCACTAAAAAGCAGGTGGTCTCTGGAGAGAATGGGACTAATTCGTAATTTCTCATTTGAATTTCACAACTGCCCCTTCACACCAAACTCTTTTGTCCTTCATTCCTCTAGTGATTGAGAGTGCAGAAACCCAATGACTGGTGAAGGGGAATGCTGTGTCCCCTTACATCAGGGGACAGGGGAAAATAGCCCTTTCAGGCCCTCTGTGAATGGGCAGGAGGAACTGTGCATAGAGAAGGGGCATGAAACTCTTGGAAGTACTGTCTGACATGCACCAAAGCTAGTAAGGGATGAGGTAAGAGTTTTGGGAGGTGGGCTGTCCAGGAGAGGAAGGGGAAGGCAGCATAGTGCGGAGACTGAAAGTGGCTTTGAAATCAAATGAAACTCCAATAAGTCTTAACTCTGGAAGTTTGTGTGAGAATGTCCAGATCAGCTGCAAGTAACAGGAAAAGAAAAGCAATAGTTTGTCCCATTGCACTTCTCAGGGAAGGTCTGCAAAGAGCGTAGGATGGTGGAGAACCAGAAATTGCACATCCCAGTGGTAGGCACATGGATGGGGGAGATTCCCTGTCCACCAGGTGGGATGGGATCAAATGTGGCAGGCTCCCCATACTGCTGCACTGCCAGAAGGGACCCTTCATAGCAACACCTTTGCAAACAGCGGGATCCCACTAAGACACCATGCACACACACATCACCACATGGCTGTTGGCTGGCCAAGTCCTCCATTTGTGGGTGCAGCTCAGGGTGTCCCTAGCCGGTGGCTCACAGGCAGCTGAGGCTGTGCTCTTTCCATGCTCCAGCTGGTGGGTTGAGCCAGCAGTGAGGCCAGAGCTGTGTGAGCATGGTGCAGCTTTCAAACCTGGCCTCTTAGCATGTCCTGTCAGCTGAGGCACAGGGTTAGCTCGGTCTATCAGTATCTACTGTGGTGCTGGCTCAGGTCCAGCGGGCTCAGGGCATGGCTGCGTGTGGTCCACCAAACAGCTATCCCCCCAGAAGACTAGGCTTTCAGCTGATGTTCATCCCCTTGCAGTCTAATGCATCACAGCTGCTGGAAAGCTGCCCCCACAGCTCTGTCATCCCTTCAAACCCATGACTTGTTTTTCCTTTTCCTTAGGTACAGAAATTCCCCTTCTGCCACATGCTCCCTCTGCTGACCTTGCCAGTATTTCACCTACCCCCCCAGCCCCCTCCATTTTGCTCCAGGTGCTTTAGTCTTTTCTGTACCCTCCTCAGCTCCCCTTCCAAGGAGGGAAATTTTCCACCCCACCACCAGCAGCCGCAGCACCCTGCTGCTGGGCAGATGCCAAACCTTCACCTCTAAGCAGCACACACAACTCTGAGCATGAGACAATTAGGAGAGAAAGAGGGAAGGGGGAAGTATCGACAGGAGTAAATTGAGAGAAATCATAAAGCTTAAGCAGAAAGAAAGCAGTTTGAAAGGTAAAGTATTCAGAGAAAGCCCTTTCCTGGACGAATCTAATTGTTTTGTTATCTTTACCCACCAAAGCATTTACTTTGGTTTGTCGCCCGATCCACAAACACTTTCGAGGAGATGACATTACCGAAAGGCAGGAACATTTGCATCAGCTCAGCATCCCCAAACTCCTGGGGCAGATGGTAGATAAACAGGTTACAGCCCTCTGGTCCTATCAAGAGAAAAAGATGACCCATGAATGGAGAGAAATAGGATATGAGAAAGCACATGGTGGAGATTTACTTTGCCATCCCTTATCTCTGTCTGGTGAGGGGTCACCTCTAGGAAGAAGCCTGTAGTCTCAGAGGAATGGACAAAGCAGAAGACCAGGAACTCAGAAAATCACCTAGAGGCTATGCTAATTTCATTAACCTTCCCAGGACTGACATCAGGATAAAATCTAGAGGCAGAGAAATGCAGCAACACATGTGGCCATGGAAAGACAGAATGGAGGAATAAGAACAAAAAGAATGAAAGAATGAAGTTCATAGTTTTTCTTTGCTCCTTATAATCTCATTTAATCTGTAGAGTTTTGGGTGACCCACACTAACCCTTGCCTCTTCTCAATGTCTGCATGCAGAAGTTTCATTATCCTTCTTGTATCTGTGTGAGGACTGTGATAAGTAGAAAGATATGCACAAACCCACAGGCTTATTTTGTTTTGTAGAATTTTACATTCAGCCCCACAGCTCGACTCATCCTGAAGACTCCCCTAAATCTGGACAGTTTGTCCATGTCCCCCATTCTAGAGGGTTCTGCAAGAGAGACTACAGATGTATTTAAATCTAAATTACTAAACAAGAGGAATTGCCTTTTTCGCCTCGGTGCTGTAACACATATTCTTACAGACTTCAGAAGGTGCTTGGAAAAATATCCAGAGAAGAGTCTTTAGTTGGAATATGCAGTTTTGTTAAAGTAGAGACCCTCAGAAAATGTTCAGCTGAAATTGTATTTTGGGGCAGAAGAGGGGGAATCTGCCTCTGATCAGATAGCCTAGAATGAAACTTTTCAATGATGTGACTTATTTTTAAGCACATGGTACTTGAGCAAAAATCAAAAGGGAACAGGTGTGTCCAAGTGGTTTTGTTGAAAAAAATAAACATTTAAACCCCTTACAGTGTTCACTGGCAGAAAACAGTATAATTTGAGCAGGCAGGGATTGCTTTTTTCATGGTCTTATTTCTAAAGGTACTTCCAGCTGCTGCCCAGCTCTGCACTGACCTTGACAGGTAACTCCAGCTCTGCTTTACTCATGGGAGTCGAGATGAAGTGGTACAGTGAGTGTTCCTTGCCGTGAGCATAAGAGGACTGAGGGAAATAGGGTTTCCTCTTTCCTCCCAGCCCATGTGCCTACAACCCTGTGACCTGACTCAGCCAACTTTCCCCCATGTACATCTGGGGCACAGTGTGGGGAAGGAAAGGGCTTTTTTAATACTCTCATTTTCTTCATCAGGGCATAATTATGGTGTCATAACACAGCAAATCACAACTTTGACTTTCCTGTTAGGGAGAGGAGCTTGCCTAGATGCTTCCACCTTTTGTTAGCCATTACTCATCCCCCCTGGCTGGCAGAAGTACGGCGAAGTCAGGATTCTGACAGATGCCCATTTAAAGCTCATTAAAATTCCTGGGCCTCAGCGTGATTGAAGTCACAGGCTCTCCACATTTCCTTTTGGATTAATGGAAAATGAAGCTGTAATGAATATTTGCTAAGCACAATTTTCCCCACTAATTTGCTAAAAGGACTGTCATGAAGGAATAGCTGATCCTTTGCAACTTGTGCATTTCCTAGAGGTCATGAGGATGGTAACAGGGTTTCTTCCAATGGGGGGGATAGTGGTATGGTGGGATAATTAACTAATTAGGCACCCGATCATCTGCTTAGCTAAATTACTTTTGAACCTCAGTGGCCCACAATCAGGCTCCCCTATTTCATGCCAAGCTTTTCCATCTTCCCCTCAACTCTCGTCTGCCTCTTCCTTACTCTCCTCACTGAGCAACTATCCTTTCTTCAGTCCTTTCTGCAGTTCATTTCCACACAATGTGGAGTTATTGGCATGATAAACTAGATATGAAACAGTCTGAAAGTGTTAAACAAATAGTGACCCCCTTAGGTGTCTGTTAGAATTGAGAAAATTCTGCCCAGGAGAAGACCACGGTCCAGAATAGCAGGGAAAAATTCATTCCTTCATCTGAACATGCCCCAGAGCACTTCTGCTGTGGGATTTGAGATCCACTTTATAATAGAATGGGTAAAATCTTAGCTTTGCTGCAATTAGTGGCAAAATTCCCACTGACATCACCAGAGCCAGCAGTTTGCTCTGTAAAACTGGCAAATTCTTTAAAAAAGAATGACATACTGCTTAGAGATACAGTTTAGTGATGGTTTTTGTCAGAGTTAGGTTGATTGTTGGACTAGATGATCTGAAAGGTCCCTTCCAACCTAGGCAATTCTATGATTCTATGATTCTAAGAGCTAAGATAGTTCTCAGTGCACACATGCAATGAGTTATAAAGGACTCGATCAGGATCACGGGTGCAAGAGGAAGATCACAGCTGGTATGGCAAAACCTTAGTGAAGACTCCAACTATCTTGTTGGAGAGAAAGGTCTTGTTTTGGACTGAGTTAATGGATTGTTGGAGATCAGTATACTTGGCAGTTCAAGGTTGAATACAGTACTAAAATTATTTACCACACACTTTACTTTGGTTTTCAAAAGGGCTGTAAGTCCGCTCGAAATCTAATCTTCATGACACATTATGAGAAGAGAATCAAGGTTCATTTCTACCCTGACATCTACCATGGCTCTTGGTTTTATGGCTTTAAGTTATAGATATTTCTATTCATTAATACACAAGAAGCACAGATAGCCTTGATTCGGACAAAAAGGAAAGGAAAAATTTTAAGGAACACACAGTTTATGAATGGTCTGTAAATTACAGGCAAACCATGCTGGATAATGGAAAAACCCATGATTGAGGGCACAGAAGCACATGGTAGAGAACTCTGTGGTGGGTCCATGTTGATTTGGCTGGATTAGACCTGAGTTGCTAAGCCATTGCTCTGCCTATGCTCCTCACCCTCCAGCTCATTGTTAGTTTTTTAGCATGGGGGGAGCCGCAGACTCAACCTATCCCTGGGTGTCCACTGGCAATATGGGTAAATATATACCCGTGCTGACATCAGCTATCTATCACATTGCATCCCCAACACCAGGAATCAGTGTCATAAGGAAAGGCTATGACTAGACTGCTCTTCCAACAGTAATTAAAAATGGTCTGTCCTGCAAGGTTGTATGAAGTTATCCTGCAGCCCTTTGGTCAGCTACACACCTCACCTCTACAGCAAATACTCAGAGGCTGGAATTTCATTGCCTTTTCTGCATCTGCTTGCTATTCAGTCCTCAGTATGTTTGAGCACAGGGCAGATGAGTCACAAGCCTGAGGACACTGGGAACAGCAACCTGCATTGGACTGGTGGTTCATCTCATATATCTGGCCCGCAACCATTCTCAATACCAGCTGCTTACAGGAAGGAGTGAGGAGTTATGAGATATAACTTGTCCACTGGGTGACACACCCTCAACCCACAGAGACACACCATACCTTGCGAACACAGAGGTCTTTGGGCAGTGGGTCTTCAAAGTGTGCACAATAGCTGTCCCTTGCTTCTGATGGTTCCTGGCACAATGCTATGCTGAGCAATGATCTGCTTGCCATTTTGTCCTGTGCTTAATCTAGCTCCAGTAAGTAATAAAAAGCAAAGTCCTTCAGCATGGGGGGAACATCTCTGTAATGATACGTTAGGTCTGTGCATCTGTTCTCACAGCAGGGACATGTACTAGAGCTAATCAGGAGCTGGAAGTTGTGTTCCTCAGGAAATTCTGACATCGGAAAAAAATTAATTCCAAATTAGATCGAAATGATGACATTTCTAATTTTCTTACAAAATGAGATTTCTCCCCCAAAGTAGTTCTAGGCTATCAGAATTTTTTAGTTTGATAGCGTAATCTTGATTAATTTCATTCTGACTGTTACACTATATTAAAATATTAAATGTCATTATATATATAAAATAACATGAATAACATAGAATACATCTGAATTAGTGATCTAATAGAGGATAAAAGTTGAAATGTAGTTATTTAAAATGAGGGTCTCTACACAAAGCTGAAGCACCTGACTTAAATGCCTCACTTAGGCAAGCAGTCCCCTCTTCTTGTCAAAAAGGAGCAGTGGACTCCCTGGAGGACAATTGGGACTACCCAAGTGGGTTGCCCCTGAGGATCCCACTGCTCCTTACTGACTGTAAAGGGAACATTAAATGGCATGGTTGTCTCTCCAAACATTACATGCAATAGTGGGAGATTCACCTCTCATTACCTTTCATGTCTCCAGTGAAGCTATCCAGTCCTGCAGACTAGATAATTCAGTCAATGTAAAGAAATAGGTACTTTTACTATATGATTTGTCTCATTCTGATACAGAGATTCTGCTCTAAAAGGGCTGATTTCTGTTTCCAGATTATCAAAGGAGGCTGAAAGGACTAGATCAGCTCCTCTAAATAGCAGGTCCTTGTTCTCTAAATAGCAGATGTCTGAAATTACATTGCTGGCTTCTAATTAAGGGCCACCAAAGCTTTCTTTCCTATTAAATTCTTTATTCCAATGTAATTGCATTTTTATCCACATTCTTGTTGCTTGTCTCGAACACAGACCCCCACTGGGTATCATTGCCTTTGTTGCTAGCAGGTCTTTCCATGGCCTGTGCATATCAGCATGGTCCCCTCCCTGGGGACTGAGGAGATCTCATCAGCAATTCCCCATGAGGGTGTTCCTGCATACTACTGTTCGTGCCAATGATGCTGTGCCACATGTGGAAATGGTGCAAAGACTCAGTGGACCAGGGATTCAAAGTAATCAGGTGTTTAATGGATACTCTCTAGGTGTACGAGGAGGGGAACCAATGTGATGGGGATGGTGTGCTGGGGCCATTTACAGTCCATTTACCTTCTCTCTGTTGCTGTGGGATCATGGGAGGCAGCTGTGGGAATGCTTGGCTAATCTGACTATAAGCAGCAGGATAAGCAGCTATAGGAGAAAGAAAGGGAGAGAAGAAAGAGGGACAGATTTCAGTGCTGGGAAGCAAGGAGCTTTCACTCCAAACCATTATACCAAGCTAGAGGTGGGCTTTCCCCCTGCATTTTGGCTCTGTGAAGGGCCATCTTGTGCAGCCTGAGATGTGGCAGAAGCACAATGGTCATGTCCCAGGAAGTGCCACATAGCCCTGAGCACCCACCCTCCCTTCAGCTTTGTCAGCAGTAACACCGGGGACAGCCACGCGGTGTAAATGGAGGTCTCTGCTGAGATCTCTCCCAGCAGAGATGCGTAACCACCCCAGATGGTACCACAAACATATTAATTCACGAGCTCAGCGCATTGATGCCCATGCTGACAGCCACACAAAGAGTGCATGCACACGTTTCCCTGTGTAATCTCTCTTGCACCCTGATTAATTCACATGCTCATAAAAACTGTTCACACGTGTGTTTCCTCCCTTACTTTAACCTTCGTATGCCCACATATGTATAGGCACAGTTGTACATACACTCTCGGATATACATTTTCTTTCATGTCCATAGAGACTTCCTCTCTCTCACATAAACACATTGGAAACAGTGTGCAGCAATTAAACAATTTTCCCCACCTCAGCTCCCCCACCAAGCAGACAAGGGGAGCCATTCAGTGCCACAGATGATGTGCCTTGCTGCTAAAAATACAGAGTATGGGTCGCCTGTGAGCCCAGAGAGAGGGGGATAGGGGCCATGTGTGTGCAGAGGGATTAATTAACAGCTCAAAGGGTTGAGCTGCTTCCCATCTATCAAACCTCACAAGCAATAAATGACAATAACTAAAACACTAGCAAATGAAGCCCTACATGGAGAATTAAATTAAGTTTCCAGATACAGCGTTGACATGAGATAATAGCCATTCCTCAGTGGGAGCCCATGATCGCTCCAGTTACCACAGGAAATAATGACTTTGGGGTGACAGCTTCCTCAACATTGGCCATGGACACCTCGTGAGGGGAGGCTGAACACGGCAGGGTCGTGGTCTGCACCAGGTCACTTTGGCTGGTGTCAGTCCATCAAATGTGAAGGAGCTGCTCAGCATACAGGGCGGCGTGAGTGGAGGCTGACCCATTGGGAACTGTGGAGAAAGCTGATGGGAAGCCAGGAGTATGTCTGCATAGCTCCTAAGCAAGCCTCAAGCTAACTAGATGGGGTATGGCCAGTGTAGATACACCCTAAAATATGGGTATGTGCAGGCATATCATACCCTGCCAGGCACAGCAGCAGTGGCTCTGCAGGGTCTGGTTGCCCATCTCCCTTCCTCACTGCAGCACTCAGGAGACCTGTTATAGAAAGTGGCCTCCAAATCTGTGGCCTGATTTTGCACTTGTGCACTGTGCTAAGCAGACTAGACCTGGTCCTGCCAGTGAAGCTGCACCAAGGTACAGGTCAGTGAGAGCCTTTCCCTGGGGAAAGGGAGGAGGTTGTCTCCTTAGGGAGAGAAGACCCTGGGCTTTTTGTTTGTTTTCACAAGAAGTGCAAATTTAATCTGAGAGTCTGTGGCCCCCAGCTCGCCCCTGTATCAGCAAACATCTCCCCCCAGCCCCTTCAGGCATGTTCAGAGATTAAAAGCTTTAGAAAAGAGAAAGGTTTATTAGGAGAAAGTGTTAATACTAACGACCTGCATACTGCTGCACTCCAGTGTAGGCTTGCTGCAAAGGGTCTGCTGCAGTGGGGCTCTGTGCTGTGGAGATACAAGAGAGAGAAGGAATTAAGGGGTTAAAACATGACAGGCCCTTTCCCTTTTTCTTCCCTCATCAATATGCTGTGTGAGACAGACAGATCCAGGGGCTGAAGGTCCCAGAAGAGGAGCAGCTTTCGCCAGGACTGACACTGTGCTAGGTGCTGTGCAAACTCAGATCTCAGTGACAGCAAGTCACATGAAACTTTCAATCAATCAGAGCAGAAAACAACAGGGGCATAGCAGGAGGAAGGAGAATAGAACAAAGTAGTGGCTCCTGCCATCCCAACATCCCTTTGAAGGACTGTGTTGCTTCCAGGCAGCCCCCTGTGCGAGAGGAGATGCTGCTTGGAGGGGAGGGGGACACCACTTGTCTGCTCCAGGGAGGGTGCTGTGAATCTCTGTGTAAGGCATGCAGTCCCTTGCTGGCTTCAAAGTGTATTTTCTCTCTTTACAACTGTGCAGTCCTCCCCCCTAAAACTGTTTATTTTTGTGAAACTTTGAAGTCTAGCTCAAATACAACCAAAGCTAGTTAAGATTTTTTTTTTTATTTTTCCACTTTGGTTGATAGGGAGAGAAAAAGAGAGAGAGAGAAATGTGTTGGATAACCTCGCTCTTTATCTGCAGCAATAAAATATTTAAAGCAAAGCTTGGCTGAACCTCCAGTCCAAATGTTACCTTGGCCCTAATATTTTACTTCTTGTTATGAGTTTTATTTGTATTTATTGGTGCTGCACAGTTCTACATCTACGCAGTCCCTCCGGCTTCTTACTTGTAGAATGATCCCTTAGGGAGCTGCCACTTTCCCCTCCATCCCACCTTCTTCTTTCCTACAAGCACAGAGGTGTGGCTGGAGGCAAGGGCTTGGAGGATGCAAAAGTGTGGGCCTCTTGGAAGGAAATCTGGTGCCATTGACCTATCCAAGGAGAGACACTGACTGTATGCCAAAGTGTGGTGGAGGTTGGTAAACGTTAGTGTTACAGACCCAAGGAACATGGACAAAGTCTTTTATTACAGATGCAAATACCAGCTTGAACCTTAAATTCAAAAATCACCATTGATCATGATGGAAGCTTGCAAGGTCTTGTACTTTTCTCACAAAATACAAGTATGAATGGTGAGAAGACCAAACTCTGAGGGGAAAAGCCCATTTAGCTAGCTTGGAGGGTTCTGTTCATTATGGGCATTACTGGATGACAAGGACTTTGAGGCTGGGGTAGTCACGGGAAAAAATAAGTGAGATTTCAGTCTTAGGTTGGAATTTGTTTGATTTTCTAGCTGACTTTTGGCAGGTCCCTCAATTTGTATGTATGTGAAATGGGGAATCACTGCCCTACTGTAAGGATTTTCACCCCTTGAAAAGGGATGAGAGGAGAATACATTAAAACCTGTGGGAGTTCAGTGGAAGGCATAGTAGAGATGCAAAGTTATATTTTTAAAGAGTAGATGCTCCAGGAAAATGGAGGAAATTCTTGGAAAATATAAAAACTGTTTCCACTTATTCCTGCCTTCTTGAAGAAGGAAGCAACTAAAGTCTATTCTTTTTAACCTCTGCTCAAAACTGTTTTCCTCTAAAAACAGAATGTCGAGCATATTGTTTCAGAAGAAAACTGAACAGCTATGAAAGGTTGAGTGATACACCAGTTCCCGCGCTGCTTTGGGAGAATGGATCATAATAACTTAGACCCCCCCAAAATGACCAAGTCCTGTCAGGTAGAAGATATCTCCTGAGGAATGTGAGGGGATGTGGTAAAGGGAGAAAATCTTTATAAGATAGCTATGGTTTTGCAGTCTGCAGTAAAGGAGATGATCTATCATGTCTGCCCCAAAGGCAACTGCCCTTCCTTGGTTGCACCCATCTGTTTATAGAGCTAGAAGAAGAAATTGTCTCTGCTGCTCAGGAGATACACTCACAGCATTTCCTTCCTCTCCAGCTGAGGCTGGACTCAGGCATGCTCATTCTCTCTCTGACAATTAGCAATGACTGCCTCTTCATTGATACAAAAGAAGTCACTAAGCAGTACCTGTCTGACTGTGGTCCTTTCCTTTATTCCTTGCCTTAGCTGGGCACATGTGGAAACTGACCACTCTCCCAGCTATAGCTGAGTCTAGGTCCTGAACAGGACCACCTGGCTCACTGCAGGACTGCTCTCCTTACCCCCTGTGTGGATATCTTGCCTGCACTTTGGAGCCATACTCTGTCCTTTGTAACTAAGCGATTATGCTTAGGAAATATACACTGAAAGTCATGGTTCACCTTTAAGATTAAATATTAAAACTGAACAAATGCTTTATTTAAAGGGTTTGGGACAACAGGCTTTTAAATGCATCCTTTTTCCCTCCCACATAAAGCTTTTAGAGTTTATTATTTTCCTGAGTCTTAACGACTTGTCAGCAAGGGTAGTACCTAACTGGATGTTTCTTTCTCAGGAGGCTGCCTTGTGCCCCAAATCACACAGGGAATTTCCTCCTGGCACACAGCACATGCAAGACAGCGGGAAGATTCTTCCCTGGTTTCAATCAGCTTTGCTCCAGGCTGGGAATCACTAACTTATAGGTAAAGAAGATGTGAAGTGACTGGTCTAGCACACAGGACCCTAACATTGACCCAACCATCCCTGGACACTCTTGAAAAGGAGCAAGTTGAAAGCATCCCATGGCTGTAGGACTAGACAGCATGGGGAGGCAGCAACCCCTGGCTTGGGGCTCTCTGTTTTACTTGTAGTCTCATATCCTACCTTGGCTGTTTGCGAAAAGCGGTTGTGGTGTGTCACCCCCTGCAGGAATTTAACTTGGCAGCTCTTAAAAAAAAAAGATCACCTTTGCTCACTGAAGAACTTGTCTTCCTTAGCTCGAAGAGTGTGATTATTCAGCAAATGAAGCTGTGACTTCAGTACAGTGGATGTTTCCATGTTGGTCAACACGGCCTATGAAGATGCAGGGACACAGACTCCAGGGCCGGCTAGGTACCCTGGTATGAAGCTAAGGTAGCTTGGGCAGCCATGAGCATATCTTCATGCTGCTGCTCACTCTGCCAGATGAATTAAACCTATTGAAGGGCATAACTGCCTGCGCTCCCAGCTGTAGTGTGGATGAAGCCAATGGCTGGTATCGATCCAGAAATCTCAAGACACAGATTAGACATTTGAGGAAGTTGTGGCCATGCTGTGTTCAGTAAAGTGACAGCCCTCCTACATACTAATGATCCATGAGAAGTTCAGCAAGGGCTCAGATGTATGAGGGGCTCACGATACAGAGCCAGTCTGCCCCAGGAGTTATGTGTGACTGTAGGCTGGAGCACACCACATGCTAAAATTCAAAGTGATGGGGAGACATGAATCATTTCTGTGTCTCAGCACAAGGAGACTATGAGGGAAGGTTGCCTTATTCCTCCATAAGATACACATAACTTAATATGGTGTGCACCCCTGTGGCCTTCACACAGATCATGCTGTGCTAAGGTAGGAGAGTTACCCTGTCTCAGCAACCCTTTCTCCCCATCCAGATGGCCAGTTGTCTTAGTTACTGCAAATATTAGTTGAGCACAGGCATGCAGGGCTGGGAAGAGACCTCATCTCCTCTGCTTGCTGTCTGTGCCAAGATGTAAGCCCCCTGTGGCCCAGAAGCTAAATAACTGAGTAAGAGCTTGTAAGAGCTATAGGGATATAGGAGACACTAGATGAGGGACATAAATATCATAAAGCACCTTAAAGGGGCTTTTGGACCAGAACTATCGCATCTCTAAGTTGTAACATCATCAAAAGACCTTGGATGTGCTGGTGACTATCTGTGCAAATGTGTCCATAGATAACATTTAAAATAGCTTTCCTTGTGGTCAGACTCATGGAGATCTTACACCCACTTGGCCTTGTTGAACCTCATACTATTGACCTCGGCCCATGGATCCAGCCTGTCCAGATCCCTCTGCAAAGCCTTTCTATCCTCAAGCAGGTCAACACTCCCACCTAACTTGGTGTCATCTGCAAGCTTACTGAGGGTGCACTCAATCCCCTCGTCCAGATCACTGATAAAGATATTAAAGAGAACTGGCCCCAATACTGAGCCCTGGGGAACAGCACTCATGACCGGCCACCAACTGGATTTAACTCCATTCACCACCACCCTCTGGGCCTGGCCCTCCAGCCAGTTTTTAACCCAGCAAAGAGTACTCCCATCCAAGCCATGGGCAGCCAGTTTCTCCAGGAGAATGCTGTGGGAAACGGTGTCAAAGGCTTTACTGTACACACTGAGTATCAGATGGTGAAGTGAAAGAAGCAGAGAGGCTCCTGAGAGGCCATAGGACAACTATCAATCATTTTAGCCCTGCTGAAGTCCATGTAGCCTTGCGGCTTTACAGAAGCTGAGGATCTGGCCTTGCCAGGGCAAACAGATGCTAATAGTAACTTCATTTGGCAGCTCAGGACAAGAGCCTTATCCCTGGACATCATGTCTGTATTAGTTTGATCATTTCCATATCTCCATGGGAAAAATAAAAATTCTGCTCAGATACAATTGTCTCTTTGCG
This sequence comes from Fratercula arctica, assembly GCA_947846985.1. Lineage (NCBI taxonomy): Eukaryota > Metazoa > Chordata > Aves > Charadriiformes > Alcidae > Fratercula > Fratercula arctica. The sequence continues at coordinate 16,177,940 of CANTUZ010000025.1, read as the reverse complement.
AGACAATCCTGGCCAAGATGCCACAAGGTGACCATGGCAGATAACCTTCCATAAACCTGGAAACATAAAACAAGCCAATGACCTACTATATGGCCATAAATATAAATTTGATGAAGGCAGCACTTATTCATTAGGGAGAAGTCAAGAAATGACTCCCAAGTCCTTCAAAGAAAGTAGATCTGTTAATGTCACTTTCCAAATCCTCTGCCTGATGCCAAAAAACAAGTATTATTTCCCAAGTCAACATGAAATACCAGTGCTTTAAAATTAACACCAGGAAGCTTTCTTATGACTGATATATCTCTAGATTGAAATCCAACTTTTTAAAGAAGCATTCAGCTAGTGTTAGGCCCGACATTTAGCTTTTATCAGAGAATGAAAGGATGGAGGCAGGAGAATGAAGTGTGCTGTTAAAAATAAATAAAATCAGTTTAAATGATGTTCTATAAAGAATCCCTCCTGAGATGCCAGTAACCCAGTTACAGTGTCTGGCCAAGATGAGCTGTTATATGGGCGCCCCAGGTGAAAGTGATCGTAGGGGACAGGGGGCTGGAATCTGCTGTGATGGTCAGGGGTGTAAATCAGGAGGAGCTGCACTGAAGCCAGTGGGGGTGGTGAGGAAAAAGGATGATGGTTACTGCCTAAGCCATCAAAAAGGGGGCCCTCCATCCCCCTCAGTGGGGTATGGGACAGTGTCCTTGTCCCAGCTTGGGGTAAGAGAAAGCCAAGGAAATCTGCTCTCTGAAATCAGAGGGGCCCAGTACTTCTGAGAGACAAAAGTAGGGTCTGGCACATTTGGGCCCCTAAGACACCCTGGGATTTAACTTTGGTGGAAGGAGTCGGTAAACCTTACACCTATATGATATCCTCTTCACCCCCTGCTTCTGATTGCCTATGTATTTCCCGACAGATATGCTTTATTCCATCTATTTCACTCTATTTTGCAGTGCTGCTCCCTGCACGGGTCTACAAAAACGTTATCACCCAGATCCACAGCTTTGTGCTCTGGCCCATCTATTCATTCCTTTCACTGTCCTGGAGGTATTTTGCACCTCTCCAGGAGCTGCAGCTTGGCCACTGTCACCTCTGAGAGGCTGTATGGGAGAAGAGGACAAACAAAGAGAGGCAGTGCTGTTCAGTCAGTGTGGGGAAAATAAGATAATGATAGAAAAAAACCCAACTCTATGTGAAGGCCAGGATTAAAATAAATAAATGAGTAGGAGGTCTCTATTCACCTTCTCCTTAATTCCAATTTAAATCAGTCTCTACACCTCTAATCTATATCCATAATTATATCATTTTGTACAACAAGCTTGTGAGATGTCTTAAGAAATTTATGTAGATTAAAATTCATGGGTACCATAGTACAGATTCCATATTATTAAGACTGATTAGGACAGCTGATGCTGTGATTAAAGAAGACAGCGTTTACTGTTGTAATTAATTAGGTATTCAGACAGAACAATAACTCAATAACAGAAAGAATGTGCTGGTCCGGCAGAAAAGAGAGACTGATCCTGTGTTTTATAGTCTCGTTTTACCATTTAGGGGCTGGACACCACTCCGTCAAAGACATGTTGTCCCACTGTCTCTTCCCCTACACATCAAAGGAGCCAAGAAATCCGTGGCATTTGTGCCCTCTGCTCTTCTTGTCTGACATCTTTCAGGACTGAAATGTCAGGTGTGGGGTAAGTCAGTCCCTTTCTCTGCCTGCACAAGTGAAGCCCTGATCTTGCCCAACATCACTGGATGGTGTCTGTTGTGATTGGGACTGATCCTGGGACCAACTGGCCTGGAGCAGCAGCCTGCCCATCAGCAGAGCTAATAGACAAGGCTGTCATATTTGCATGCCAGCAACTCCTCCTCTACAAAATTAGCTTGGGTAATGATAATAATTACAGATGGAGTTTGAATCCTGTCTCTGCTGGCAATGGGTGAAATTGATTACTGCCTAATAGTTCTTTGTTGAGTCAAGGAAAATGAATTGATGGTCTCGGATCAGTTTCTACAGCACAGGAATTCACCCATGGGGGACACCTTTATTGCCAATCTCAATGGTGGCTTGGAAACATGTGGGCATAAAGGCTTGGTTGCCCATTCATATCGACAGCTAGTCCTCACCAGAGAGGGCTGGACCCCAAATAGAATATGAAGTGGAGCTTGCTGTCTTGCTTGCCCAGACATACCCACAGTGTAACCAAAGGGGAGTGGGGGGACCTCTGCTGTGTCAGCAGAGAGGAGAGAGAGAGATATTCCTGGCAGTGGTGAGGAGTCAGAAACAGAACCAGTAAATGAGGTGACATGTTTATAATATATTATGAGCAACCGAGGGAACTTTGCTTTTGTATTCCTCAGCAACCTAAGCCCAGCCCAAATGCACTGAAGAGCTCAGTATCCTGGAAAACATTCCCCATCTGAGGCTCCACAAAGCTGCCATATCACTGGATCCATTCCTGGCTCTGATCAAGCTGGACATCCCTTAGCCCAGGAGGAATAAGTTTGTTTGGGAGCTGTTGGACACTATGGTGTGTATTTCCACTTCTTCCTGGGCACATCACTGGGCAGAAGACCACAGAGCAGTCCTCACTCTTTTCTGGGGGTTCTGCTCTGTGCCTCCTTCCAGTTCCCTCATTTCACTGATCCTTTGACAGCCACTCCCTTCTCTCTCTCATTTGCCGCCCTTTGCTCTCCCCATTTTCTCATCTCTCCCTCCCCTTCTCTTCCCAAGGAGGCTTTATTTTTGGAGCGAGCATTTTATCCAGTCCCTCACAATGCAATCCAGTAGGGCAGGACCTGTTACTGGAGAGCAGAGCGCTGATGGTGTGAGACACAGCAGAAACCGGTGCAGATGGTCTCCACTGTTATTGTACATCACACACTGTTACAAAAGAGGCACTAGGCTCTGGGTGGCTAAGAAGCTTTGGCAGAAGAGCTCAATCCCTCTTACTATGGCTAATGTGGAAATGGCAAATACTCTTGAGCTGCTGCAAAGTGACTCATCATGGCACAACAGATTATGCTTTGTCCCCACTATATGTTGTGACACATTGCCACATTCAATAGCTCTGCAAGCTGAAAGACTAAAGGGCAGGCATTAATACACCAAAAGGACAGATCTCCAAAAGGGCTCAGACTAGTGGAAGGGGAAATATTTACTCCTTTGTGATTCTGTCCATGCCAAAAAGTGCACTGTGAGGCATTATGTACTGTCTGAGCTTGGAGAAGGTGAGAGCAAGGCTTTCAAAGAGTATGCCTGCGAGGAACGGTTTTCTAGTGCTACTGCATGGATCCATAGCCTGGCCGGAGCCACAGAAAAAGTGAATTCTTGCAGGCACTGGAGCTGTGATCAGAGATCTGGTGAGTAGGGACGTTTGACCTACTCTTGCCTTTGCCCCAAAGCCATAGATGGTTCAGTAGCCTGACTCAAGTGATACTGTGTGTGTCCTTGCTCCAGACAAAGGGAATCTTAAAAAAAGAGCACAGGGGAAGACAGTGAAAAAAAAGAGTGAAACTACAGAGTAAATACAATTACATGATATGGACCTGTTTTTATAGTGCAAAGACTGTGGAGTTCTTGGGTCCTTTAGGTGCAGCATCAAAAATATTATAGCTAGACACAAAGGTGGATGTGTAGACAAACTGCACAATTAATGGGATTTATTTGGGTCTGAATGATGTGGATGTCATGCCTCTACAGATTTTGATTGTCCTGTTTTGCTATTTTCACATTCTGCTACAGGATATAATGGTGTGAACCCACATTTGAGGTTTTTGTGGAGTATGAAAGAGTATCTGAGAGCAAAATTCAGGCTTTATATATATATATATGTATTGCAAGTCATAATCATAGCAAGACTATGGTTATGTACATAATACTGCAGCACTCTTGGCCACTTTCAGAATGAGAAATATACCATAAAAGAAAGTTGTTTGGAAGATGCTGACTTTGGATGGGAACTGGCATGTTCTTTTCTTCTCTATAATGTTAGTGCAATTGCATGCTCAGCTTTAACATTTTATTTATACCCTTACATTTAGAAACACAGACATGCAGAACCATAGGCCAGTGCCAGTAACAGATGCTACAGAGGAAAGTGTGAAAAATCCCATAATAAACAATGATGGAATAAGCTGCCCAGTGATGAAAATGTCTTTCTAACCCCAAGCAATTAGTGTCTGGCTTATATTGTAAAGCACCAAGGTCTGTGTCCTTTTTACATTTTTATCCAGTCTAATGTGACTGTGGATGTTCTCATTACCCATATAAATGTCTAATCCTTTTTTTTTTTTTAACGCTGCTAAGCTCTAGGCATCAGTAAAGTCTGTGGCAAGGAGTAAAGCTTTGGAGAGCACATAAATGCTCATGAGAAGGAAGAGAATAAGATGGAACAAACACATGATGTGTCCTACACCCAAACTACTACAAAGGAACTTGCTTTTAGCCTTTCCTTGACAGTGAGAATAGACAGAAGTAAAATCAGAGGTGAGGGTTTGTCCTGCTACTGTTCTAACCACGACATAGACAAAGCTTGTGTATGTGGACAATCTCCCTAAGACTGAAGGAGCATGTTGTGGGCACAGCATTGGTCTGGCTTACCTGGGTAAGGGTGGATGCCATTAGCAAACATGGCTTCTGCAGTGGGCTGCCCATTAGCCTGCGGCGGGAGGCCAGTGAAACCATTCACCCCAATTGGAGATGAGATGCTAGGCACAGTTGGTGCAGTTATACTAGGAGGCGTGCTTCCACCTGCATGTGGGGAGGGCACAAAATCAGAGCTGATGAGTACTGGAAGCAATAATTATATGGAGAAAACTACTGACACAATAGCTGTGACCACCACACAGAAGCCTTCTGATAATCCAAGACATGAAAAATCTCCCAAGCTGTCATGCAAAGAAAGGACTGCCTGCCATTTCTCCTCTATTTGGAAAGCACTTAAGAAAGGCTTGCAAAACTTTCTTCAACAGAATGAAGCTTTTGCTTGGTGATCATGGTCTCATTGCTAACATCAAGCAATAGAAAACTATAGAAATGTCACCCTTCCTCCTCAACTTTCTCCCTGGAGTATTACCTGTTTAAATTGCTAAATAAGCAGACATTTCTTTCCTAGATATCATTTAGCACCAGAAGCAAGTTCTCAGTCCCACCTTTCTACAGCAGTTCCTCTCAATTTCTCTTTGGATATGTCAGCTTTGTGGGCATACCAATTTCCAGGACTACTCTGTCTGTATTCTCTCATGAATACACATTTCATATTCAACTCATTCTGAACTTTCTCAGCACCAAAGAACCTTAAAAGGTTTGGCAAGTTGATTTGTAGCCTAAAGGCAGCCAGTGATACTTTTTTTTAGTGTCACTGTGCCCCAAACTTGACTTTGTAGAGTTTTAGCAGAGATCTCCCACTCAACAGGGGCAAAATTTGTGCTAGATTTGTTTCTTTCATGGAATCATACTCCTCCCCTTCTTCCCAGACGCATCCTGTAATGCTGCTATTTCAGAAGAACAATTTAGTCTTTATATTTTGGGTGATATCCCATTGCCCACTGGTAGAGAATTCTTAAATTTATGAAGGGAGAATTAAATCCCTCTGCTACCTCATTGTCTTCTCCTATGTATGTTTAAAATGACTGGGCAGTCTGTGCTTCTTGCAACATATTCAGAATGTTTTGGAGGGCCAAAAATTAGTTTTCAGTAAGTACGAAATCATATTTTTCTCTTGCCAGCTGGGGGTGGGAAGTTAAACTATCTTATTTTCAGCAATATCTTTCTATGTCAGGATATACTACTGATTGAAAGCACCATTTTTGCAGTAACCTCTTTTTTAAACTAATTGCAGAAATTTTTTTCACCATAGCAGCATTCCATGATGGTTTAGTCCAATAACACACTTTAATGACTGCTTAAATCTGTCTTAGTGCTTTAAGAAAGCCAATACAAATGCATGGGATGCTTTAATATGTTCTTATTTGAGTAGTCCAAAAAGCAGGCAATATTTCATCTCTTTTCTTTTACCCTGAGCAGAGAAGCTGTTGCTTTCCCTTTGCTTATTTAAATGGTGTTGGCCTTTAAAAATGTCCTCTGTGGAGGTATAGGGAGCCAGCGGTGGTAACTGAAGTCCAAAGGCAATGCTCTTAGCATATGCCATCAGCTTACAAATCACAAAGGCTAGTTAAAATTTCAGTTGCTTTTCTGTATCTCTCCTTTATTTGCATAGACAATGTAAGTATGTTTTTCTAAAGTTGCAGCAAGGGATTTGTGCTTGCTATTTTGTGCATGTCTAAGGAATTTAGGCATATTCTTTGCAATTCTTTAATTTTCTTCTTATAAAGAACCCCCCTGGAGAGGCCAGATCTGTAGTTGGAGCAAAACTGGCATAATGCCACCGCAGAGAACAAATGGCAGTGATGCATGCCAGTTGTGGGTTTCATCCCTGGTTTGAGATCTCTTGCTGCAGCTACGCCAGTTGCAGATTTACAACATGGAGGGAGAAGAGAAGGAAGGAATCCTAAATGAAATTTCATTTCTAGCCCTCCTGTGCAATTAACAGAGGGGCAGACCCACTGCAGACTCACTTTTCACCCTGATTATACAAATTATGGGAGAAATGCAAAACTTGAACCAAACTTTCAGAGATGTCAATTTAATTGCCTTGCAATTATGGACTGTTGTGTGAGATAAATCTGACACTTGATGGGGAACTGTCAAAATGCCAGCAGACAGCACAAAGTTTTTATGACCTGAATTACCCACTGGGACTGCCTACTGCTCTCCATTGACTGCAGGCAAGCCATGTGACTAGTTTAAACTATATGTCTAACTTTTGTACTGTTAAAGCCAGTTGAGATGGATCCTGTCTCTAGTCTGTTAGATTTGCCTGGATCCAAAACTCTTTAAGTTCACAGGTCCCATGGGAACTCGTGAGCCTGAATGAACTCATAGCCATGTCCCAAGAAACCCATTCCCCTATACACGGGATGAACAGAAAACCAGCTGGATTAGGAAGCCTGAAGATACCAGCACAGAGACACTGCACTCAGTCAATACCTCCAAAGCCTCTAGGACTTCTAGGTTACCAGTGTCCTTTTTCTAGCACAAAATTTCTTTTGCTTAGGAAAGATCAAAACACTTTTTTTTCAATGTTCCAAACACTTTTTCTAATGCCTGTTTTTCAGAGAACTTTGAAATGTTTCATTTTTATTCCAAGTCAGAACAATGATATACTTCAATGACTGAATGATCATTTTCCAGTTGTCTTTCTGAATGCTAACAAAAACCAGCAGGAGAATTCATGTTAGACTTCAGATAACTCCTGGCTACTCAGAAATCACTGCTAGTGTTGTAGACCTGCTTGCTCAGATGTTATGTGAAACATTTTCTACGCGTCTTACCACAAGCTTTGTGAGTGTTGTAGTAATACAAGGAATCATTTCAAAGTCTAAACATTTCACCCAAGGAATAATTGTCAATAGACATTTCTACAACCCATTACAGAGGTTTTTCATGAAGGAAGCTATCCATTCAAGGTAAATCTGCAATAATGCCAAAGTTCATAGGCTCCATGATTGAAAATATGTCATAAGGAGAGTGCAAAATCTGCCACCATGAAAGAGATCAAGGGATCATCTAAACCAGCATCTTATTTTCAATAATGGCCAATCATGGGTGCTCTGGAAAGTATGTAAAAAACATGAGCCTTCCTCTCCTGTATTCTGACAATCAGAGTTTAACAGTCCCCAAAAGGCACTGGGCACATCAGAAGAGGAGCAGAGCTTACACTGAAGAAGGGCTGGGATATTTTTCATGTGCTGGATATCATGGCAGGCATGGAATTTGGCTGTTGTACTGCTATTTACACACTTATGTCACAAAACTCTTTCATTCTCAAGACTTATTTATATGCAAAAGAGCTTGTGCTCTTTTGTGGTGAGGCCATCACAAAACACCACCTGGATTCAGCTTTCTAGGCCCCAAGAGCATTTGAATTCCAGGCAGTCTTTGTTTGACTCTCTCTGCTCCCAGCAACACAAAAAAATCTAGCTAATGCAAATATGATAATCTTTCCAGCAGCAGTTTTAAAGGGCGCACATATAATTAAGCCACTTTTCTATTTGGATTTGCAGTAGCTCCATCGACTTGTTGTTTATACATTTATCATTGTGTAAACATATATTTCAAAATGTGTGGAATAAGATTTTTGAGTCAAGCGCTTTACCTTGGCTCTCGATAAGTTTGTGTGGAATGAGATCTGTCTGTCTTTGCTTTTTTTTTCTCCCTCATATTCTAATGCAAGCAAAGGAAAAGATATGTACCTGATCAGTAGCTGCTGACATTGTTCCCAGCTACAGATTGCAAAGAGATGCTAAGCTGTGTATGAATGGGGAGGTTTTCTTTGGCAGACAGGTTAGCAGAACTCAGTTCATTAGGAATGGCCCCCAAGCCTGTACTGCTGTGGTGCCTTATCTCCCTGCCACCCAGTGTTACTCAGCCATGAGGCATCTTTCCTGGCTGCTTCGTCAGACAGCCCTTTCCTGCTCCAGGGCTGGTGCAGACCTCTCCATGTTCGGCAATGTAGCTGCACCTTTTCTCTTACTGCTCTGCTTTGCAGGAGTCCCAGATCCTGCTCTACCCAGTGCTGCCTGCACCACAGCTGGCTCAGGCATAGCTCACTCCTCCCATGTCTCACCCCAAACCTTTGTCAAGCTGGTCCCCTCCAGGCCAGCTTGATGCTTCAAGGTTCACACAAGGGCATTGGTATGACACATCTTTCTGAACGCAGTCCCATTCCCAGTGCCTCTCATAGGAACAACTTGCATCACCCCAGGGACACTTTTATCCCAACCTCTCCCTTAGAAATGGTCCTCTGAAGATGTACCTTTGAGTGCTCTGCTTCCCTACCAGAATCAGTGGTATATTGTAAAGCTGTCGAAAATCTCACTTCTTTCCTCTCATGGTTTGGCTCCACTTTCCCCGGTGCCCTACTTCCCCGCTGTTAGGCCACATGCCGCTCCTGCCAGTTCCTTGACCTGTTCCTGCCCAAATAATTTCATTCTGATTCAAGCTCCAGGAAAGCCAGTGTTGTTTCCACCTCAGCTTTTTCTCTGCACACTGAATCATATACTGCAGCTCCTAGCATGGGCTTCTTGTGACACCTCACAGCCTGGCCAGATCCTGGCAGCCTGTCACTGACTACCTGTCCCTGCTCCAACAGACAGAAATCTTCTCATCAAACACTTGCATTCCAAGTAGCATCAGAGGTCTTCCCTGAGTACCTCCTGTCCTGTTTCACAGTGGGTAAAAGGCTTATGTGTCTGGGGTGGTTTGGCCTCAGATGGCAACAAAGAACCACGTGTCGCTTGCTCAGCGCTTCCCGGTACGGGAAGGATCAGAAGAAAAAGGCAAAACTCTTGGGTTGAGACAAAGGCAGTTTAACAGAACAGCAAAGGGAACAAGAAAACAATAACACCGACAGAGGAATATACAAACGCGATTACGGAACCGCCACTCCCCGCCGGTCCGGACCTGGGACGCGCCAGCCCGATCCGAACCCGACTGCCTGCCCCCTCCCTCCTTTTAATCTCAGGGTGGGCGCGGCTCACATGGCATGGAATACTTAACCCTGTCCCTGCCGGAACCAGGACAGTGTCCCAAAGACATAGCTCATCTTGTTAATGATATTGCATCTCACCACAAACCTTATTTTGTTTGTCTTTGGACTAGCCTGGCTGTGACAGCACCAGCACCGACCCCTTGGACATCTATATGCACCACCAATAAACCAGTGTAGGTCACTGGGGGATGTTTTGTGCCAGTTGTGCTCAGAGATAAAGGAAAGTTGTGCAAGTGATAAGGCTGAGAGGGAAGGGTCATGGCTGAGAGCCCTTTCCAGTGCCTTTCCTGCCAGCACCCATCCTCCTCCCCAGCAAGACCATTGTATCCTGGCTCTGGTGTGTCTCAACCCTCTGGCTCACCTCACCCACCAGTGAGTGCCACTCAGCGTAGGGCACAGCTACCCCAACAGCCCACTGCTGGAGAGCCCTTTGACTTTGCCCTCACAACTATTTCACGATACAGAAGCTGACCCCCAGCTGGCCCCAGCCCTGGCAGAGATGGTAACAGCCTTTCTCTACCCCTTTGCTGCTCTCCCAGACCACAAAAAGATCTGATTGACTCCACTCCTGGTGGCCTTCACCAGCAAGACCAACATTTCTATAAACACCCACTGGGGTTGAACCTGTCAACTAACATGTCCTGCCAGGTCTCCTCTGGGATGTGGCCAGATTTTCCTGCCCTTTGCCCTTTCCACCCCCTCGGCCCCTTACCTGAGGTTGGTGTCATGGGGGCAGCTGCCAGGCCATTCATGTTCAGAGCCGCCATCTGTTGCATCTGGGCCGCAGCAAAGGCTGCCATGGGGTTCAGGTAGCCACCCTGCGCCACGGACGCCATTATTGCAGCTTGCTGCTGCATCAGCTGGAACAAAGAGAGCAGGGAAAAAATATCACACGGTCACCGGAAGGGCAGCCCATGGCACCAGCACCAGGATGGGGACCCGGTGAGGGTGTGAGGCATCCCTCTGTTTGGAGATGTCAGCTCACCATGCCTGTGATACCCCCCAGCCTTGGTCTTCCTTCTCACTATAGGAGCTGGAGGCAAAGTGCATCTTTGTATCTTGAGGTCTTTATGGTCCCCACCCCCACGATGTGTTCTCCAATGTGGAGGTCTCCCATGAGTTGTACTCAGTCCTCTGACTACCTGTCCCTTTCCTGATGTGAAAGGCAGAGAAAAGACTTTATAAGTTCCTGAGTGGAGAGGTTTCATGGCTTACGTTGCTTATAGCAAAGCTCTGGGAAAGCACTGGTGACTGCTGATGGGAGACCAATGTATGTGGAGTGGTGGGGAGAGGGGCTCCCCTCTCCAGAGTAGCAAGCTTAGCTAGTTCTCTGGGGATAACCTGATTTGTTTTAATCTGTCAGTGACAAAAATCAGTTTCTTATGCTGCTGGGAGGCCTCCGGTGGGCACTGAGCAAAACCATGACCAAACCTTCTAACCAGATTACAGCACCTATTTCTAATACAACCAAGCAGAGACTCTCGAAAAAGCTATACAAGAGAAGGGAACTCCCCTACTTTAGCAAGATTATTAGTGTGTAGTGGGAAAACCCCTTCCCTGTGTTTTTGATCTGGGATGACTTCCTTAATTTTATTTTTTTTCCAGAGAGTGATCAAAATGCTGCTTCTTTTAGGGCACCTACAGAAGGCAGAAATGAGGAACCCGGGCTATATTTTCAGGCATTTGGGCGTAAAAGTTTCGGAGCAGAAGGGTGATGAATGGTTATGCATGCTGGAAATGCTTCTTACATTAAAACCAGACTTTGCTATCATCAGACTTTGCTATTATTATTTTACACTCTGAACCTAGCACACAGTTGTTGCAGTTCATGTGTACAGTATGGCTGCAGTAGGCTTGTAAAATGCTCCTGGTGTGAAGGAGAAGGCAGCTTGTATGAAGCTGCCTCTTGTCCCCTTCCCTGGAGCTGTATGAAGAGCCAGAAGGAGTATGTCTGAGTCCATATCCAACCCCCACTAGATACCGGTGTTGTATGCTTAGAGAAAGTGCGGGGGAAAGAGGATGAGCAGAGAGCGAAACCCCACTCTGTTCATTCCCTACCCTCCAGTAATGCGTGACTTGATGATAATAGTGGAGAAGGAAACTGTTTTTCTGTAGTGATTTTAGAAGTGACTCGTGTCTTTGCTGTCTCCAGAATTGGAGTATCTCTGTTTTGCTGCTCTCTGTGATTTCACTCTCTCCCATCAGGAAATCACCCACTGATGCTGTTGTTTAAGTACACGGGACACGCTTCTCAGGATTAAACAGACCTCAAAAGTCATGGCAAGGAGCAGACTGTTCCCTGCTGTTGGTTTAATATTGAAATATCAGCTAAATTAGCTGTTCATACATATACATACTAAAACAAATCCTTGAAATCACTGCACTCATTCGAATGCTGAAACTTCCCTTGTCACCATCTGTAAAGAGACCAAAGGATGTACTGCCCCTGACCTGCTGTATAACCATGCACAAGTTGTGTAAACTTGCCTTGGTTTCTCCAGTGATAAAATGGGACACAGGATACCTGCCTCTCCACGTAGGAGTACCTTCAGATCTACAGAAGAAAAGTGCTGTACTGGAGTTGAGTACTGTTATTTTTTGTAGCTTAATGCATATTGGTGACAAGGTGGTGGCTTTCCCTTAGATTGTTAATTACCCTTTTGTATTATACCCTGCATAAGACACTTTCACATTTTAATTAGCTATATCCTGTTTGTAATTACTGACAGAGTGATTAGACAATCAATGCTGATTCCCCTTTAAGGACATTTGATTCTAGACATCATTTGAGTTTATTCTCCAGAGGAGGCACTGAGCAGGTGATTTTAGTAAGTATGCCAATGAAGTGAATGAGGAAGGGGGAATCCATCCATCTTTAACGCTGGATTGACTCCAGCACTGAGTGTGCTGACCCATATCTCATTTTCTGTGCTGGGTATTGTCATGGTTTGGGCCAGATTAGCCAATGAGAATGACAGATTTATTGGTGCCCAACATGGGGTGCCAATAAATCTGTCGTGGTTTGGGCTCAACTGGCCACTGAAGCGAGTGACAGATGCTCTCCCCCACCTCTCTCTCCGAGGAGAGAGAGTGAAATAGATTTATGAGTTTAGAAAAAAACTAAACTACTTAAATGAAAATATTAATAAAATAATAATAATAAAAATAATGAAATATATACAATATATACAAAACCGTATCCAGCTCCCAGGATGATGATCGCATCACTGGCAGGAACGTCCCAGACTGGACTTAGCAACAGATGGGAGCTGGATTCCAGATCTGGAGTCAGGAATGCACGGATTGGGATCAAAGGCAGACGAACAGACAGAGTCCTCCCCGGACACCGGCCACTGAAGAAGGAGGGCTGACCCTTTGATCCCTCAGCTTTTATACTGAGCATGATGCAGATGGGAAGGAATACCCTGTTAGTCAGTTTTGGGTCACCTGTCCTGTCCGCTCCTCCCTACAGGTGCAACCCCTCTACACTTTTCCGCTTCTGACCCTCCAACAGGGCAAGTAACAAAATTAGCTGACCTTGGTTGTTACAGCAGTAAGTATAAACAAGAGCCTCTCTGCGTACCATTCCTTGGCATTAACTATAGGCCTTATCACTCTGAGAGTAAACAGTTTCTGAACAATATGCTGTTAATTTCAGAGTTTCAGAGAGTTAGAAGAGGCTTAGCTAAAAAGAAAAACTACTAAACAGAAAATTGGTTCTGTTTTACCTCAAACCAGGACAGGTGTTTTTACCTGGGGACAGCTGAGTATATAACTGGCTGGTTGCAGAAATGATGGCCAAGATCTGTGCCTATAGGAAATGTCTAGCTCTGATGATCAAAGTAGCATCTCTCTGAGATGGACACAGTTGCAAGGACTGGGGACAGTCCCAGTCTTGCCTTTGCTGACTTTTCTCTGTATTTCTCCAAAGCTGATTAGAGCTGCATGAACAAACCCACCTCAAAACATGGAGTGACATATGGCTGGTCATGTGTGTGCCATGGTCAGTCTGGCTGGCAGATAACAGCCTGGTATTTGTACCAGAGACCCTCTAGGGCAGGCAGGGGACTATGTTTTTGGCATTTCCCTTTGTCAGACTCAGTAAACTAAATACAGATGGGGTTTCCTCTGAGCTGGTCACCTATTACTTTCTATGTGATAACAGGCAGAGGAGCCTAGACCAAGATTCATCTCTCCCTTCTGTACCTGAATGCCTCTGGGCAGATGAATTGCACCTTTGTTTCTCCCTATTGACTGTATGTGGAGCTCCAGGTGATCAGTTCAGCTGCACATAACAACAGAGTCAGATGAAATCATTCCCACTCCTTACTTAGCCCTTGGCAGATATTTTTGGACCTTGGTTCCCAACCATTTAAAAGAAAAGTGTTAATCCTTTTTTCGTTTGTGTTTCACCTGTGCTGCAAGAGAAACAGGGCTCTGTCTAAAAGATGCCACATTGCCAATGGTAGTACAAATGATTGTGCTACTCCAAAGACAATCTCCATTTTGCACTTAACAGAGCTAGGCAATCACTTGTGACATTTATGTCTTATGCAACTTTTTTTCCTGCTCTAAGCTGTTCAGAGTTAACTCCATAATGACAGGTGCTCCTCCTGGTTTGCAAATCAGGTAACCTGAATGTGCGGCTTCCTGTGTATTCAGAGGGCTTATAAATTTGCACTGGAAGATGCATGTTTGTAGAACATACCTTGGCTACATGCATGCTCTTTTTTGCAGTGTAATGTCATTCATGCATTTCTGTCACAGACCTTCAGAAAGAAGAAGGTATTTTCTCTCTCCTTATGAGAAGAACAAGATGATCCTAATCTGATGATTAGTGCTGCAGGTCCAGGGTCTGCAGCCTAAAGCCTGTCGGGTTTCAGTGAAACAGCTGGTCAAAACTGGCCATACTCCCACAGAGACTGAATTAGGAGCTTGAAGAGCAAAGAGGTTAAATTTAGCTTAGGGTTGAAAAGCTAGTGCAGTAAAAATAAGGCCCTAACCTGTGATTTGGGAAACTAGGTTCAGTTGCTTCTACTACAGCAGGCAACCTTCAGGGAGCAGCCACTCCATTTCTGTTATGCTCAGTGCTCTGGGGATACCTAAGATGTCCTGGAGACCTGGAAACCCCTCTGGCATGGTGAAATGATCTGAAGCCCTGTACCTCATGACCCAAAGGATGTACACCTCACTGCAGCCTTCAGAGACAGCCCATGGGGTAAACCAGGGTCTCCTCCAGAGCTGGAAGGAGTATAGGATCCCATACCTGAACACAGCCATGTACCCCAGCTAACTGGCTTTGCTTCCTCGGCTAGAGAGAGGACCCCAACCACGTCTCAGCCACATCTGGACATCACAGCCCTTGGCAACACTCCTGCCACCCTTCTGCCGTCATGTTCCCCGTTCATACCCTTCCACCTCTGGTTGGAGGTGCTCAGGGGTAAGTGTTAAAGGGGAAGGGGAGGGGGGTCCTTCCTAGCTGCTGATGGCCACAGCCTGGTCGACTGCAGCGGCATCGCAGGGGTGAGAGGATGGAAACTCAGTCACCTTGAAAGAAGCTGACAGTATAGACCCGCCTCCTTCCCCCCAGGGTGGCTCCAGGGAAATTTACAAAAGAAGTCCTGTAAAGGTCACCAGTCTCCCTTATAAAACCTCTGGAGCATTCCAAGTGAGCTCAAATAAAAGTCACCCCATTCTTTCCTCAGCTCCCCCTGAAGACAAGTGTCCCATCCACTCTCCTTTCACTTTGAAAGAGGCCCAGTGTATGGTCCCAGTTAATAAAGCCATAGAAAGTGAGGCAGTGACCCTACCAGAGACAAATCAATAGCAACAGGGCCCCTGGGTACTGTGTACTTTAAAATATGCCATTTGAAATGCAGATTTTCCCTGTCTGGGTTGGGGCCACAGAGCACTAATCAGAAAGGCAGAGACTCAGACTAATTATCTCAGACTAATACAAGGGGACGGAGAGGAGCTTTTCCCTTCCTCAGCTGAAAGGACGTATTTCCTTTTGCTTCTCTTACTTCCTTGGCATGATCTTTGCCTCAGCATTTAGAGCTTTTTCCCATCCAGTTTTATAGATTCATTCCCTCTTTCCTCCAACCTGGTCTTTACTATTGCTCAAATATTTATTTTCTGAGGAGACCAAGAGATGCTACCAAACTGGTTCATGCCCATGGGCAGCACCTCAAGAGCTATGAGCCTGCAGTCACCATCCCAGGACTTGACAACAGATGGGGCAGTTGGAGAGGCACTGGTAAGGCCATTCAAAGTATGGGGAGGGGTGGTAGTGATAGCTGATCAACAGAGAGAGATGGGAGGATTCATCTCACACACCTTTTTGCTACCTCAAGTATAGCCTCCACAGGCTTATGCATCATATCCTAGCATGGGAGATTAAGATAAAAAACAGCAAAGGATGCAGTTTTGCAACACAGCTGCGTCAAAGCAAGAGTTTGCTGATGCACAACTCCCTCTCCATGTCTTGCTGCTACCTTTGCACCAGGACAGCTGCTGAGCACCAGCTCAGGAGCAACACCAGCAGTGTTAACCATGCAGCATAAAACCCCGGTGCTTACTCCCGATTTTCCTCCCAAAAGTGAGTCCCTGTGTGGACACTGTCAGTCTAGTGGCATGGGGTGAGGACATGTGGCCAGAGATGGGGTTGGGAATAGGATGGCCGCCTTTGGCATCAAGTGACTGTTAGCAGGGTCATGCAACTGCACTCAACAGAAGGAAATATTATCCTTTTCTTACCGGAGGGACGGGTGCACGGAGAGATGAAGTGACTTACTCAAGGCCAAAACCTCCTGCTAGCAATAGGACAAGGCTGCTACAGCATGCCTTCCCCATCCCCACAAAGAAATATGTGTGAAACTGAAGAAGGGGAAGAGGAGAGAGAAGAATTATTTCTGATGCGGTCTTTTTGGAATAACATGATCAATGCCCTTGGAGAAAGCTTACTCTGAATGATCTGATGACCTTCTAATTTTTTTCAGTGTTATTTTCTATCCTTGTCTCTGAACCACATGATGTTTTGTTTGACTTTTCATATTCTTCATTCAGTAATAATAATAAAAGTAATAACAACATCCCACACTTCCCACCTCTAATGATCTATACAAACACTTAGCTAATTAATCCTCATGGTATTCTTGTGATAGAAAGAGGTAAGTAAAAAGTGATCAATCAAGCAGTAAGAGGACTCTCATTTGGTAAAATCACAGAATTGACAAATTCACATCTGTTTTACCTAACTGGCCATTGGGAAATAAACCCAAAAATATCTCCCAAGCTTTCAAACAAGATATTCTGTAAAAAAATCAGAATGATCCTTCAGACATTTTTAGTGTCTTCTTGGAAACAGAAATTTATGCTTTGAAAGTAAAATTTAAATTTAATTAAGATTTTTTTAAAAACTAATGTGCAACACCTGGATTCATGTGTCTTAGTGTCTTTCCAAAGTCTGATACACAATAGTTTGGATTTCTAACTTCCTGAGAACTGTGGAAAAAAACCAAAACCTAAAAAAAATATGTATATAGAGCCCAAATCTAAGTGTTCATTATTTCTGAATTACCGGGGAGCTGATGATCAGAAATATGGTATTAGCCCTGCTAGAAAATATTATGGCTTCAAAATAGCTTCCTCTTCTGGAACAGATCAGAACAAGTGATTTGTATAACAGGTAGTATTTACCAAATATACTGTCCCATTTTGGTCATTTAAATATAATAACTATTATATGCAGAAGATAGTCAATATTCAGTAAATTTTCCCTGATTTCATAGGGCTAGATGAATTTTTTTGAGCATTTTTCCAAAATAATTTCACAGCATGAATTGAATAAATATTGGAAGAACTGATTCTTCCCTTCAGCACTACCTCAGATCATTTAGCAGAAATATCCTTTCATCTCCACAGGAGCTGGGACAAGGAGGCAGAGGGGGGTACCTAGGCTTTTATGGTCAGCGTGGTAGTCACTGCTGCCCTAACTTCCCAAGGTGACCACTTATGATGATGACTGAACGCTATGCAGTGCTGGATGTTCCCATATTTGTTGCAGTTTTTGTCTGCAGTTCAGGAGCTGCAGCCATTTGTACTTTTTCAGAGTGAAGGGAGCTGGGATTTACTGACAGGAAAGGGCTTGCTCCAGGACAGAGAGCAAATATTACCATTGCCTATGTTGCCCCTGTCCCCATCCATCTGTTTTTACTCACTAACTCTATGCCTGTCCCCTGCTGCAGGATGCAATCAGTCCCATGGCTGGAATTAGGCCAGGAGATCCTGGCTAATGCTCCCACCCCATTTTTTATGCAAACTTGATTTATGACTTTGATGTTATTTTAAATAATTTAAAAATTAAATAATTTATACTGTATCTGTCACTTTCCAAGGCTCCTTCCTTTGTTCTTGCTTTGCTCTTCTGCATTTTCCCATCTTCCCAACCGTTTTTGGTCTGTGCATGTTTCCTTTTCTGCATGGTGGGGCAGCAGTGACATGAAACAGACACTAACTATTTGCCACTTTCTTCATAGAAAGAAGAGCTGCAGGAATTTTTGCCACTGTTGCTTATTTGGGCCAGGACTATACTACCACCATTCATAGTCTGGTTTGACTTTTAATGGTCATGATTTTGGACTTGGCCACCCCATCTCTTACCAGGGACTAAGAAGGCGTGCTGTGCTGCTCTGAGCTGGAGTATGTGCCTGTAGGTTTGTTCTTGACTGGCAGCAAATCAAAGGTGGTGCCACCTAGCATCAGTCTCCTCTCCAGGCTGAGTTCAGATCTATACCTCAAGCTGGCCTTAACTGGGATTGCAGAAACAACTATCAATACCCATCTGATGTAGATTTACAGTAACCTGACAACAAAAAGGGCTGGTGCCCTATACATGTGTAAACTAAAATAAATATTTGCCTCATAAAAGGGGAAGTTAAATGAGTATGGGAAGATATTGCTGAAAAGAAAAAACCTAAAACAATCAAAAAAACCCTGAAACAAATTAGTATAGGGGCACTGGGACCTTTAGGGAGCCATGAAACCTGACTTGCCTTGAGCTGCATAGAAAAGAGGTGAGGTGGGTCTGATGTGACTTTCTGTGTCACTCAGAAACAACACTCAGAGTTAGTGCCAAGCTTTGTCTGGTCTGCTTGCAGGTGGCACATGAGGAGGGGAGGCAAAAACCACATAGAGAGGAGAACCCCCTTTGCTTCCTGATTTTTTTAACCTCTGGCTGCTGAACCCAAGGACTAGTTGCTTAGCCGAGAGAGGCTGTTGCTGTTATCAAGGTTAAAGTCACTTAAGCTGAGGTTGAGTGGCTTGGCAGCAAGCAGCAGCAGGGAGTGAGCTGTGACATGGCTGTTTGCTGAGCTGCAAAGGTGGTAACTTAAAGAGAAGCTGGGGCCACAAGCAGTCTTGGTGGCAACACTAACGACTATCAGTCAAACACTGATGGACTGAGACCCTCGCCGCCTCTCCTCAGTGGTGCAGCTGGGTTTGCAAATCCAGATCTGCCCACTAATTTCTCAAACAGGTGCATCATGTGGGCTTCTGCTGCACTGGCCACCTTGATGCATGGAGACCTTTTTGCAGGAGCTAATGCAGTCCCAGTGATGTGTATGCTGCCTCTTTGTGGGAGATTCAGCAAGAAACTGCTGCCTAGGGGACTTGGCAACCTCCTCCATGGGGATGGACCATTAGAAACTATTGATTAACCAGCTCTCATGGGATTGCTTGGGAACTCTTATACGGAGACATCAGTTAAGATTGCAGTGAGATAGTTGGGAGGACAGGTTACGAGTACAAATCAGAGAGCTTAGTGTCTCATGCTAGTCCTGGCCTTACTACTAACCACTGAGGCAGTTCTTCAGCTTGTGTTACCATCATACTCCTGTGTGAAAACCCATGGAGAGAAAGCACCAGAGAGAGATGTGTCCCTGAGGGAGAAGGGAAAAGAAATAAGTCTGATCATCAGCTTTATTTGTACATGGGCAAATGAGACCAGGGGGTCAAACAGTTCACCCAAGGTCACGTGAATTGCTGGTGTCAGTGCCATCAGCTGTCACTGCTGTCCTGCTCTTGACTTGCCTTAGCTCTTCAACTTCAGTTCGGGCTGAATAAAACTGCTCCCCCTTTCCCTCTCCCCCTATTGATCTCTCTGTCTCCCGCTGGTATTTGCAAGGTGCCAATCACGGTGATATCTAAGAGCCAGCACTCCAAGGTGGATTAATCAGGACCAAGGGAACGTCACAGAGCCTCAACGCTCCCTTCCTTCCCTTTTGTGTGAGACTTTGAGATGAAGCAGATGATAGGAAGAGACACAGATAGGGAGGCTGATTGAGAGACAGCATCTGAGCACACTCTGGGTGTACAGGTGCCACATGGAAATGTGATCCCATCGTTTAGACAGCTCTGAAGTCTCCAGGGTAATTGGTGTCACCAGCTTGTCATATCCAATGGGTCAAGATCTAAAACTTGTTCTTTCCCCCTTATTAGCATATTTATCAGAAAAAAAAGAGGATGGGTTCAATTCTGCTTTCACAGAAATCAATAGGAAAAATATTCATTAGTGGAGCAGGAGCAGACCCAGGAATTGTTTTCACTCTTTCTTCAGAGATAAATCCTCACTAAAGCACCTACCCTCACAATGTCCTGTATTATCTGGTGAGAAATAGATGGAGGGAACCTTTGTGATCTAAAGGTGCAGACCTCATCCTCTTTTGTATTAGTATAAACCTGGGATGACTCTATTATCATGGCAATTAGAAAAATTACTCTAGATTAAAAATGATGCAAGAAGAGTTTTCGGTCCAGAGCATCAGGACAGTGGTGTCTTTACCACCTCTCCAGCTGCCTGATCAATGCCCGTAGCATAACTCTGGAATCACATCTCCCACCTGACAACCTCTGCAGATGTTTGGCCCCAGCTGCCTATAGGTTGTCTCCTGTTAATTCCTCTAGTACATGGGTCATAGATGCTGCATCCACCTGCCAGGCTGTTGGCCGCTGGCCTGAGCTCAGCTGTGATTTACTGTCTCTTTTCCCCTTCCTGCAGCCTTCCCCAGCCAGGAAGACAGTTAAACACAGCCAGGCTAGGGAGGGGACAGCTCTTCTGTTGTGTGAGGAGGGGAGAAGGGGACAAAGGAAGAGGAAAACATTCTCTTTGATTTAGAATAAAAATGAATAGGGAAAAATTGAAGGAAAAATGGAATTTTTCTAGCAGGAAGGGAATAAAAAAAGTTCAAAATAGCACCAGGGGTACACATTGACTTTACATGACCCATGCAAAGGGCACACTAGGTTGTACCAAGTGTCCAGTGAGGCACATGACACTCAGTGGAGGACAGAAATTTCTAGGCCCTCAAGTTAAAAAAAAATCACATAGATGTGATGGGAAGTCCATGGTGCCAACGTATGCGAAGGAAATAGGCAGGGAAGAAAGCAGAGCCTTGTGGTCAGTGTGCTGGAGAGAGTATGGGTACACTGGAATGTGATTCCTGAGTTGGCCCTGTATTACCTACAGCAAGTCGTTCGGTCTCTCTCATTCAGAAGATATTACTCTGGAAAATGGGATTAATGGTTCTTCCTTCCTGCACACAAATCCAGCACAGAGTACAAGAGGACCACACTTTACCACCAAATGGATGAAGTACTTGGATGCATTGTCACTGCCTGCAAATGTTCCTTTTTCATCTGCTCCAGAGAAGGCAGCCAAAGTCACCTGGCAGTATGTGTCTGCCTGCTGCAGGGATCACCTCTGTCTTCCTCTGAAATATCTGGCAGAGACTGAGTTACCTGAACCTGATGTTGTCTTGCAGGTCCTTGTTAACTGTAGCCTAAGGAAAGGTAGTTATGCCAGAGGCATCCATTTCAGGACTTTGTCAGGAGCCCAGCTCCCTGCACAGTCACATTTTCTCAGGGGCCCAGTGTCCAAGTTAGATATGTAAGTAGGATAACTGAAGTGCAACACTGCTTTAAATAGCAGATGTGTTTTCCCAGTGTACTTAAATCATACTGTTTTGGGGAGCCAGGATTGTATGTCTTCATATGTCTGCTCATCCATTTTAGTATTATTGAGCATGCTTTCATGAACCTAAAAGCATTTCTGCCAAAAGCTGCCATTTTATCCAGTGACCTCTCCAAAGACACCCCCAATGATGCATGGGGCAGCAGGGGCCTGGCCAAATGGAGCAGAAAGTCATCTCCCCCATTCAACCCAGTCTGTGTGGCCTCTAGCAGAGGAGGGTCAGAAAGGTATTTGTGCCCTTACAAACCTTTTATAGTGACAGATGGTGCTGACACTGGACAGAGAACTAACATGAACTGAATTCAGGGCCAATTTTATCCAAAACTCTAATGCTAGTTGTGTTTGGATTTGACAGCAATGGCTTAGACCCTATAGGAAATGTCTTGCATGGATACACACACGACCACAGATTTGTTACTGCTAGAAGCAGGTATTGCACCTCTGAAGGAGATGTCCTCTCCTACCCCAGATGGCATGGCTGAGTTTGCTCCCATTGTTTAACCAGTTTTATGGAGAAATCACTGGTTCCTCCTCTGCTCAGTTGTTCTGCTCACGTGTGCTTTGTGCCATTCTAGGGGCCACCCCTGAACATGCATAGAGCCAGTGTCTATACTTACTGCCTGTGCATAGGCACCATATGCTCCAAACTGGATGGCCATGGGGCTGAACATGCCCATTTGTCCTGCCATTTGCTGCATGCGTCTCATTGTACGCTCCTTATCTGTATCTGCAAACTTCACCACCAGGCTTGAAGATGCTCCCTGCAGAACAGGAGACAAAAGGAGACACAAAAGTGAATTAGCCAGGTACACACTGGCTCATGCAATCCATATAACTAACACAGATTTCATAGTGTGGGATCCAGCTGATGTTGATTTTTCCCATGCAACCTCTCAGGCCTTTTGAGTTGGACCTTTGCAAGAGGCTGAGAGCATCAGGAAGGAAGAAAAGGACCCTGGAGGGTGAACAACTGAGGCCAGCAGCCCAGTTCCTAGTTTCCTCCAAAATTCTAACTTCCAGGCTGTCAATAATGTTATCTCTGCAAAAGTTGTTGCCTTATTCTTTCAACATATAGAATATCTTCTGGCCCAGTAGGTTGTCCTCATCAGAGGACAAAGATCTGGACTCAGTGCAGCAAAATGTAGAAGGTTTTGCTGGATGAATGTGGTAGGATTTGTGAACTGATTTATTTTGATGGAATGTGTTAGCTCTATGCATGCCAGACCCCTTCAGCTGTATCACCCTTTCACACTGCTGTGTCTTGTAACCCCCACGTCCTGTGAGGAATCCCTGTCCAGCCTTGGAGACAGGATTCAGCATGCTGGGTGGGGTGTACATCTCATCACCAAGCAGCATCTCTTCAGCGCTGTTAAATTAGGGGAGCAAAAATAGTACCTGATAGACCTGAGTTTCCTCTCCATGAACATTTAAGATTACAATTTTCTGGGCAAGTTTTACAGTGCTTGGGTTATGTCTGCAGTCAACACTGGTGCAGAACTGGCTGGAGAAGTCTGAAAAATGTAGAGCTTTTGGGAATGAAAGAAATCCCTCTCCTCCAAAAATGAGATGAAAGGACAGTAACTGCAATTCTTAAATTTCTGATAGGAGGCAGAGATGGGAAGAAATAGATCTTAGGAAGGAAGGCACTGATATTTTTTTGGCTGGCTCCAAGGACGTCCTAACTTCATGGGCTAGTTGATTCCCCACAGCACAGTGTTGCATTTAGTGAATGGATAAATTTGGTAAGAGATGAATCCCCTTGTGTTCTAGCCAATCCTCAGAGATTAGAGGGGCAGCTGGATTTATCTCTTAATTATAAGCCAATTATTGCCGTGACTATAAGCCCGACCCCAGATGTACAAACAGCCTATCTGCTGTAGGTCTGTCTGCTTTCAAAAAGAAGCAGTTAGGTGCATGAATAGTAAGGTTTATTCTTATGCAACATTTACAGATTCTTTAAGATTGACGGTGATAAATGCACTAAGCTGCAGGGTAGCTATATAGCTTTAAAGATATTTCCCGGGTAAGCACTCGGTGAGACCAGCTTCGTGCCAGAGGAGCTGGGCTGTTGCAGGGCCCTTGTTTTTCTAGCAGAGGTGGGATTGCCTGGGATTACACAGGGGGAGTGTTATTAACTGGTTTACACACACCCCTATGTAGTTGTAACCAGAAAAAAAATAGTCTTGATGAAAGCAGAGTTGCTCTGCTGCAAATTGGGAACAGCATAGTAAACCACAACTATGGACGTGCATATATATAAGTCCAACCTCTGCATATTCAATAGCCTCTCCAGATCCTCATTTATGAATAAAGACTTGAGGAATTAACTTGCTTAAAAACCCCACAATCTAAGGCCACACAGTAAGCGATGTTCCCCTAGATTAGCAGCCTGTTCTGATTTTCATTGGCAAAGAATCTTTCTTTTTGACCTGTTAGTCTCTCTCTGACAAATCTATAACCCACTCGAACAATGTGGTGAAGAGCAAGGGGGTGAAAGAAGTGCTTCAGGAAAACAAAGGGACGCCCTGGAGGCATGCACACATCTCTAACTCCTCTTGCTTGTTTCCCGTGCTGCGTGCATTTCCGTAAAGGCACTTCAGCTGGGTGCCTGTCGTGGTTTAGCTTCAGACGGCAACAAAGAACCACATGCCAATTGCTCGGGCCTTCCCAATATGGGAAGAATCAGAAGAAAAAGTCAAAACTCTTGGGTTGAAACAAAGGCAGTTTAACAGAACAGCAAAGGGAACAAGAAAAACAACAACAATAACACAGATAGAGGAATATACAAACACAATTAAGGAACTGCTGCTCCCCGCTGCTCACCGACCAGACCCGGGACACCCCAGCCTGCTCCAAGCAGCGACTTCCTGCCTCCTCCCCCAGCAGCCCAGGGTGGGCATGGCTCACATGGCATGGAATATCCGTGTCCTGGGGAGAATTAACCCTATCCCCTCTGGAACCAGGACATTATACGCCCCTTATTCCATACCAGTTTTGCCATGCCCAGATCTTACAGGTTCCAATGAATTGCCAGCACTTTCCCCTGTCATATATATATATATATGCACACATATATATACATGCAGATATAATGCCCTTAGTTTATGGGCCATCCCTCCAAAGTGTCCGTCGACTTCATTTAATCCATGGCTTTGGGCTCCATCTGTTAGAACAGTCTCTCAGGGCAGGTGAGATGCTGTGTGGTGCTGGACTGTTGCATGCTGTATTTTCAGAGCTTGTGACTGGTGTACCCGGCGTGGCTCATGCTCACGGTCCGTGGGCTGAAGATGTAGATCTTGAGGAAGGTGCTGGGCGCCAGCTGCTGAGGTCAGTTCTGATCTCATCACCGCTGTGCTTTAATCAGTTTTTCATCAAAGTCCATCTGTCTTTAATTTAGGTAATTCTTACTGTAGTACAACTGATAGCAATTACAGTAATGAGGACATACAGTGACAGGGTTACTTAGCAATTAACATCATACCATTTGATTCATTGGCTATTCTCACCCAAAAATCAGATGCCCATGAGGTACACATTGGACTTCCCCATCCTTCTGCATCACCCACCAAGTGCACCCAGGTCCTTGGGCAAAAGCAATCCCATGGATGGGTTTGCCTTTGCCTGGGGCAGGACTAACCCAGACTGTCTTCCCTAACATATTCTTCATGTGCACTACGGGGACTTTATCCCCTTCTACGGTACGTGGAAGTTTTGATTGGGCAGGGCCAGCCCGATTGGTAGATTCCCCTGGTATTAACTAGCCAGGTAGCCTTTGCTAAATGTGCATCCCAATGTTTTAAGGTCCCACCACCCATTGCTCTCAGTGTAGTTTTTAACAGTCCATTGTACTGTTCTGTCTTCCCAGAGGCTGGTGCGTGATAGGGGATGTGGTATACCCACTCAATACCATGCTCTTTGGCCCAGGTGTCTATGAGGCTGTTTCGGAAATGAGTCCCATTGTCCGACTCAGTTCTCTCTGGGGTACCATGTCGCCACAGGACTTGCTTTTCAAGGCCCAGGATAGTATTCCGGGCAGTGGCATGGGGCACAGAGTATGTTTCCAGCCATCCAGTGGTTGCTTCCACCATTGTGAGCACATAGCGCTTGCCTTGATGGGTTCGTGGCAGTGTGATATAATCAATCTGCCAGGCCTCCCCATATTTATATTTCAGCCATCGTCCTCCATACCAAAGAGGCTTCAAACACTTGGCTTGCTTGATTGCAGCACGTCTCACATTCATGGATGACCTGTGCAATAGTGTCCATGATCAAGTCCACCCCTCGGTCACGAGTCCATCTATATGTAGCATCTCTTCCTTGGTGGCCTGAGGTCTCATGGGTCCACCGAGCTATGAATAGTTCACCCTTATGTTGCCAGTCCAGATCCACCTGAGGCACTTCAATCCTGGCAGCCCGATCCACCTGCTGGTTGTTCTGATGTTCCTCCGTGGCCCGATTCTTCGGTACGTGGGCATCTACGTGGCGTGCTTTCACAACCAGATTCTCTATCCGGGCAGCAATATCTTGCCACAGTTCAGCAGCCCAGATGGGTTTGCCTCTGCGCTGCCAGTTGCCCTGCTTCCACTGCTGTAACCACCCCCACAGAGCATTTGCCACCATCCATGAGTCAGTGTAGAGATAAAGGACTGGCCATTTTTCTCGCTCGGCAATGTCCAAAGCCAGCTGAATGGCTTTCACCTCTGCAAACTGGCTCGATTCACCTTGTCCTTCACTGGCTTCTGCAACTTGTCGTGTAGGACTCCACACAGCAGCCTTCCACTTTCGATGCTTTCCCACAATCCGGCAGGACCCATCAGTGAACAGGGCATATTTCTTCTCATTTTCTGGCAGTTTATTATATGGTGGGGCCTCTTCCGCATGCGTCACCTCCTCTGGTGGCATTCCAAAATCCTTGCCTTCTGGCCAGTCCATGATCACTTCCAGAATTCCTGGGCGACTGGGGTTTCCCATTCGAGTTCACTGTGTGATCAGTGCAATCCACTTACTCCATGTAGCAGCAGTTGCATGATGCGTGGTGGGGACCCTTTCTTTGAACATCCAGCCCAGCACCGGCAGTCGAGGTGCTAAGAGGAGCTGTGCTTCTGTACCAACCACCTCCGAAGCAGCTCGAACCCCTTCATATGCTGCCAATATCTCCTTTTCTGTTGGAGTGTAGTGGGCTTCAGATCCTCTGTATCCCCGACTCCAAAACCCTAGGGGTCGACCTCGGGTCTCCCCTGGTGCCTTCTGCCAGAGGCTCCAGGTAGGGCCATTCTCCCTGGCTGCGGTGTAGAGCACGTTTTTAACATCTTGTCCTGCCCGGACTGGCCCCAGGGCCACTGCATGGACTATTTCCTGTTTGATTTGTTCAAAAGCTTGTCGTTGCTCAGGACCCCATTTAAAATCGTTCTTCTTCCGGGTTACTTGATACAGAGGGCTTACAATCAGACTGTAATCTGGGATATGCATCCTCCAAAAACCCACAATGCCTAAGAAAGCTTGTGTTTCCTTTTTGCTAGTTGGTGGAGACATAGCTGCTATTTTGTTGATCGCATCCATTGCGATCTGACGGTGTCCATCTTGCCATTTTATTCCTAAGAACTGGATCTCCTGTGCAGGTCCCTTGACCTTACTTCGTTTTATGGCAAAACCAGCTTTCAGAAGGATTCGGACTATTTTATCCCCTTTCTCAAAAACTTCTTCTGCTGTGTTTCCCCATACAATGATGTCATCAATGTATTGCAGGTGTTCTGGAGCTTCACCCTGTTCCAGCGCAGTCTGGATCAGTCCATGGCAAATGGTGGGGCTGTGTTTCCACCCCTGGGGCAGTCGATTCCAGGTGTACTGGATGCCCCTCCAAGTGAAAGCAAACTGTGGCCTGCACTCTGCTGCCAAAGGGATTGAGAAGAATGCATTCGCTATATCAATCGTGGCATACCACTTGGCTGCCTTGGACTCCAGTTCCTACTGGAGTTCTAGCATGTCTGGCACGGCAGCGCTCAGCGGTGGCGTGACTTCATTCAGGCCACAATAGTCTACAGTTAGCCTCCACTCTCCATTAGATTTTCACACCGGACATATGGGACTGTTAAAAGGTGAGCGAGTCTTGCTGATCACTCCTTGAACCTCTAGCTGACGAATCAGCTTATGGATGGGAACCAGAGAGTCTCGGTTAGTGTGATATTGCTGCCGCTGTACCGTTGTGGTAGCAATCGGCACCAGTTGTTCTTCGACCCTCAACAACCCCACAACAGAAGAGTCCTCCGAGAGACCAGGCAAGGTAGACAACTGTTTAACTTCCTCCGTCTCCAAGGCAGCTACGCCAAAGGCCCATCGATACCCCTTTGGGTCCTTAAAATACCCTCTCCTGAGGTAATCTATACCAAGGATTCATGGAGCCTCTGGGCCAGTCACAATGGGATGCTTTTGCCACTCATTCCCAGTTAGGCTCACTTCAGCCTCCAGTACAGTCAACTCTTGGGATCCCCCTGTGACCCCAGAAATACAAATGGATTCTGCCCCTCTATAGCTTGATGGTATCAGAGTACACTGTGCTCCTGTGTCCACTAGAGCCTTATACTCCTGTGGGTCCGATGTGCCAGGCCATCGAATCCACACTGTCCAATAAACCCGGTTGTCCCTTTCCTCCACCTGGCTGGAGGCAGGGCCCCTCTAATCCTGGTCATGGTATCCGGTACTCACTTCTTGCAGAAATGACTTGGAGGTTCCTTCAAGAGGATCAGAAGCAAGATCGGGCCTTCTGCTCTGTCTGGGGAAGTGCCCACTGGAAACTGGGGCGGCACTTTTCCTGGAGGGATCCCCTTTTGTGGTTGTCCTTCCTTGCAACTCCTGTACCCGTGTCCGCAGGATCCAAGTAGGTTGTCCATCCCACTTCCTCATGTCCTCTCCATGGTCACGCAGGTAGAACCACAGGGTGCCTCGTGGTGTGTACCCTCTGTACTCTCTCTCTTGAGTGGGGAAATGCCTGCTCCTAATAGCTGAGAAGCTGGCCCGTACAGGTGGGGAGTAGGACATATTCTCTTCAAGTTGCTGGACCTTCTGGGACAGTTTCTCCACAGCTGAGACAAGGGGGGAAGAGAGGCTTTCTTCATATCGCCGGAGCCGGCCAGCCATCTCATCCACCGTTGGTCCTTCTTCACCTTTCCATTCCATTACTGCCAGTGAGTTGGCATATGACAATGGTGTACTCCATACAAACTTCCGCCACATGGGCCTTGTGCAGTGCACCTCCTCAGGGTCTGTGGGTAAGTCTGTGTTGTCCAAGTCATAATAAATCATCTCCTGCATGGCTAATTCTCTCAGGTACTGGATACCTCTTTCCATGGTGGTCCACTTGCTTGGTTGACATACAACATCTTCACTGAAGGGGTACCTCTCCCTCATGCCTGACAGGAGTCGTTTCCAGAGGCTGAGGGCTTGGGTCTTCTTTCCAATGGCCTTGTCAATGCCGCCTTCCCTAGACAGGGATCCCAACTGCCTGGCTTCCCTACCCTCTAATTCCAGGCTACTGGCCCCGTTATCCCAACACCGAAGCAGCCAGGTGACAATGTGCTCACCTGAAAGTCAGCTAAAATCTTTTCGCATATCCCGCAGCTCACTCAGGGATAGGGATCGGGTAATTATCTCTGGTTCTGCCTCTTCCTCCTGTCCTTGTGATGGCCCTGGTTCATCGTCATCTCTTACTAAGCGAACTGATTTCTTTGTGTACTACTTCTTCTGTACGGGGGCAACTGATACTGGCACGGGTTGTTTCCCTGGTTCAGTGGCAGTGGCTGTCACCGGGGTTGGAGTAGCTGCAGTGTCTGTCGCAGGGGTTGGAGTAGCTACAGTGTCTGTCGCAGGGGTTGCAGTAGCCGCAGTGTCCGTCAGTCTGGTCTCCA
The DNA here is from genome assembly GCA_947846985.1 of Fratercula arctica. Taxonomy (NCBI): domain Eukaryota; kingdom Metazoa; phylum Chordata; class Aves; order Charadriiformes; family Alcidae; genus Fratercula; species Fratercula arctica. The sequence goes on along the minus strand of CANTUZ010000025.1, from coordinate 16,148,403 downwards.
TCTCTTTCCCCTGAGGGTGCTGCGTAACACTGAGCAGTGTCTGGTAGATACTAGCCAGGGCCCAGCACAGTGCGGTGAGTTGTGCCTCTCTGGAATAGCCACAGCATTTTCCCTTCAGATATTCTACTACTCTATCAGGGTTCTGTAATTGTTCAGGGGTGAAGTCCCAGACCATTGGAGGTGAGAAGTTCTCTAAGTACCTGCCCATGTTGTCCCACATGCCATGCCACCCCTGACTGTCCAGCCTTGGAGCAGATCTCTGGGTGGTAGTCTTAAATAGTCGTTTAACCCTAAACGAGACCTGGAACATCAACAACAAGACCTGGTGGCCTCCACCACCTCTCTGGGCAACCTGTTCCAGTGTCTCACCACCCTCTTTGTAAAGAACTTCTTCCTAATGTCTAATCTAAACCTACACTGCTCTAGTTTAAAACCATTGCCCCTCGTCCTATCGCTACACGCCCTTGCAAACAGTCCCTCCCCAGCTTTCTTGTAGGCCCCCTTCAGGTACTGGAAGGCCGCTATAAGGTCTCCCCGGAGCCTTCTCTTCTCCAGGCTGATAAAAACCAACTCTCTCAGCCTGTCCTCATAGCAGAGGTGCTCCATCCCTCTGATCATCTTCGTGGCCCTCCTCTGGACCCCCTCCAACAGGTCCACGTCCTTCTTGTGCTGAGGGTTCCAGAGCTGGACACAGTACTCCAGGTGGGGTCTCACGAGAGCAGAGTAGAGGGGCAGAATCACCTCTCTCGATCTGCTGGCCACGCTTCTTTTGATGCAGCCCAGGATGCAATTGGCCTTCTGGGATGCAAGTGCACATTGTTGGCTCATGTCCAGCTTTTCATCCACCAGTACCCCCAAGTCCTTTTCTGCAGGGCTGCTCTCTATCACCTCATCCCCCAGCCTGTACTGATAATGAGGATCGTCCCGACCCAAGTGCAGGACCTTGCCTTGTTGAGCTTCATGAGGTTTGCTCGGGCCCACCTCTCTAGCTCATCCAGGTCCCTCTGGATGACATCCCGTCCCTCTGGCATGTCGACCGCACCACTCAGCTTGGTGTCATCTGCAAACTTGCTGAGGGGGCACTTGATCCCACTGTTTATATCATTGATGAAGATATTGAACAGCACCGGTCCCAGTACGGATCCCTGAGGGACACCACTTGTCACCCCTCTCCATCTGGACATTGAGCCATTGACCACTACACTCTGGATGCGACCATCCAGCCAGTTCCTTATCCACTGAACAGTCCACCCATCAAATATGTATCTCTCCAACTTAGAGAGAAGGATGTTGTGGGGGAATCGTGTCAAAGGCCTTGCAGAAGTCCAGATAGATGATATCCATTGCTCTTCCCTTGTCCACTGATGCAGTCACTCCATTGTAGAAAGCCACGAGGTTGGTCAGGCAGGACTTGCCCCTGGTGAAGCCATGCTGGCTGTCTCAAATCACCTCCCTGTCCTCCATGTGCCTTAGCATAGCTTCTAGGAGGATCTGTTCCATGATCTTCCCAGGCACAGAGGTGAGGCTGACAGGGCAGTAGTTCCCGGGGTCCTCCTTTCTACCCTTTTTAAAAATGAGTGCAATGTTTCCCTTTTTCCAGTCAACAGGGACTTCACCTGACTGCCATGACTTTTCAAATATCATGGAGAGTGGCTTGGCAGCTACATCAGCCAATTCCCTCAGGACTCTGGGGTGCATCTCTTCAGGTCCCATAGACCTGTGTATGTTCAGGTTCCTCAGGTGGTCACGAACCTTGTCTTCACTTACAGTGGGAGGGACTTTGTCCTGCATGTCCCCATCTTGCAGTCCTTCAACTCGGGAGGTGTGAGGAGAGAGGCTGACAGTGAAGACCCAGGCAAATAAGTTGTTGAGAACCTCAGCCTTCTCCTCGTCTGTTGTTACCAGTTTGCCATTCTTGGTCATCAGGGAGCTTTCTTTGACTTTCCTTTTCTGGTTGACATACCTGTAGAAGCCCTTCTTCTTATTCTTAGCATCCCTTGCCAAGTTGAGCTCCAGCCGCGCCTTGGCCTTCCTGACCTCATCCCTACATAACCAGGCAGCATCCCTATACTCTTCCCAGGATACTGCTTGAACTGCCTGTGCAGTTCCTTCTTGCCTTTTAGTTTGACCAGCAGGTCCCAGCTCAGCCATGCCGATCTTTTCCCTTTCTTGCTTGATTATTGCCTGGATGCAGAAGAAATGCTGTGGTTTGACCAAGCTGATGCAGACTTCTATAGTAAAACAAAAGAAGACTTGGCTTGTGTGGTGGGGGAAGCTACCTTACAGGGTTCTGGAGGTCTTAATGGTCTTAAATTTCATTAATACAAGAAAGATATAGAATGAACATAGTGCTGACAATTAGTATGTTAGGCAAGTTCACAGTACACGTAACAGATCAGGAGTCAGAGGACTCATGCGAGATGCCTCATTTCTGAATCCCAAATTGCTTTTGTTGGGCAGCAAACACCCAAAACAGGATTCAGCTCCCCTTGCATTGGACATGAAGTTAGATGTCCACTCTAAGCTGCACGCTCAGCGTAGCTCCTTGTACACTCAGTGGGGAGGCAGATGGCTCCATAGCTCAGTCAGGCAATCTTAAGCTACATGTCTGAGCTATGTGGGAGGAACCATCATCAGACAAGAGGCTAAGTGAACAGCTTTAATATCTGACTTGTAGGTGACTAATATCAGCTGGTATAGAGTCACCCTAGATCTTTAGCTCCAACAAGATTACCATGGCAGCAACAAGTACAGCAGAAGGATTTCGGGGTGGCAAGGGTGTATCACTGGTGAGCAAAGGCAATTGTGGACTCTGAGACATCTGCAGGAAGCAAATGTTTTTAGCTTTTGATTTTAAGCAGTATGGGTCTTTTTTCATTCTAAGTTGCACTTCAGGTGAAGAATCACTATTTTGGAACTGGGAGACCATAGGAATTCGATACCTAAAATTAGTTAAAAAGCACACTTCTATTTGGGTTTTGGTTTCACGGGTTTCAAAGTCTATTTCTGTAAAATAAAATTTCTCCAGAGATATCTATTTCTCTCTATTGATTACAGTAGAAACTTAGATGACAAACACTTAGATGATAGCCTCAGACATAGCTCCTTAGCTTCTGGATGTCTCAAATTAGATGAGATGAGTCCCACCTCAGGTATTCAGTCTAATACCATAATGGAGATCTCCATTATAATTAATGAAAGGGACAGGCATGCCCAGAAGGTGATTTATCCCATCCTAGCACAGACAGATAAAGGGAAGAATGCACAAATCTCTAGAAATGTGTCTCTCCTTTCTGTAGGAATCCTAGAAGATGTTTAAAATAAATTACAAACTTTTAGACTGTTAAAGCTAAATGAATCACACTCTTCACTTCTCACCTCTATGCAGAAAATGTAGATAACAGTAGTGTTGTACCCCTTCCAGGAATTAATTCATAACAAAACAAAATTCTGAGGTGCCACAGTGGGTGAGATGGTGAAAAAGATGCAACAGTAGTATAGTTTTTAACCCTCTGTACTTTCTGTGTAGGATAAAAGCTGCTGCGATTTAGGTATGCGCGATGAAGTACGGAGGAGAGTTTATTCCATGTGGGTGGATAGACGAGGCCGTATCTTAGATGTATTAGATGTGTTGTGCAGAACTACTCTTCAACATTTGTCTGTCATCTGGATATGAAGACATGGAGAGAAGGAGAAAACCAAGCTGAAGATGATGCCTAGGTAGGAGCACGACTGACAGGTAGGATGATAATGTTGTGCACAGTGATTGAGAATGGAGGAGGAGGAGAGAGGAGACAGGGTTTGGGAGGAAAAGTTCAAGAGCTGTTTTATACATATTGAGCTTGATCTGACAGCTAGACATCCACTAGGAGATGCTGTAAAGACAGGCCAAGATTTTAGTTTGAACAGAAGTCAGTCCTGAAGTAGGGAAGTTAGATCTGCAAGCTGTCACTATAGAAATAGTAGCTGAATTTATGTTGGTGGATAAGGCTGCTAGGGACAAGGCTTGAATGAAGAAGGGAAGAGAATCAAGGGAAGAGACCTGTTCGTGTCCCCATATGGATGGGGAAGAGGCACAGGAGAGTATAGAGTAACCAAAGCTGAAGGTACAGGGCATATAATTATTATAAATACATTATAAATACATGTAAAAATACATGAAAATTATGATCTCTCATAAAGGAGGACATGGAGGTCAAGTAAAACACAATGGTAAAGCTGATGAGTTGACAGGAAATATGATTTTAAAAGACACAAAAAATATCTCTTGGCAGGTAGATACAGAAGGAACTTTTGGCCTGCTCAAAAGTAAGGGATTTTGGGAAAGTCATTTCTCAAAGCAATTGATTGTGTGAAAATTGGAAAGTCGTAGACCTTAGGAGAAACAAGTGCCTTGCATAGAGAAGTGGTCTTGTGACGGATGGTGGTCAGGCACCTGTCCAAGGAAAGGTTAATAAAAAAAAAATTAAAAAAAGGAAAAAACTTTCATAAAAGAAAGTTGCCTTTTGAAACTATTAGGCAACATATGTTGCAGGAAGTCACAGTAGAGCAATAATCCTGACAGCTGTGGAGAAACAGGAGTCTGCCGCAGGAACGAACAGCTCGAGATCTGACAAGAATGATGATGGATGCCCCATTGGTAGTACACGAGGACAAGGCAAGAGACGTTTAAATTGGCTGAACCACAGAAACAACTTTGAGTTGGCATCGCAGCCGGACAAATGAGGCCAGTCCTAATGGTGAGAGAAATGGGAGGCGGGGGGCTGAAGGAAGATGGCAGCAATGCACCCCTCCTTTCCAAGGACGAGGGCTACATCGCCATCTCACCACGAGGTGGCTGCATTTCTCTGTGAACATCCAAGTCCTGAAAGAAGCTGCACACCCTGAAGCACCATGAAAATGAGAATGAGAACAGAGATCACTTGCAGGATTTGTCCCATCGCATTCAAAGTGCCTTAAACATTTTGCGGCCCTGTGGGAAAAACAGTGTGTGTTCCATGTCTTGATCAAGTGGAAGTCACTCAACAGGTCTCATTAGTCTGCTGAGCCATGGTAACTGCACGTGTGCCTGCTCATAGCTCATGGGAGATACAAGGCAATGCCACATAACTTAGCTTATAATGAAGAGGGTGAAATTCATAATTTTCTACTTGCTTTTCCTGTGAACTAAGAATAGGTACGTGGACTGCTGCTGAGGTTCAGACAATTCATGGAAACTTGTCAGGCCATGGAAACTCAATTGTGAATCTGAGATGTGTTAGTAAGGGGTAAACTGTGATGCTTTTTCAGATGGTGCTTCAAGAACATTTGTAGAACAGGTATTTGAGACAAATAAGTCAACAGAAAAAAGTGGTCCCATAAAAAACTGACTGATGAAATGGCCAAATTCTTCATTGTTTTGCACATCTTAAGTTCAGTTGATGTCAGCAGGATGGAACAGAAATTTACTCCCAAGTGGTCAAGAGATGAACATTTTTTCTTATCTAAAGTGTGCTGAAAATAGGAAGGATAAGGATATTTTGGGTATAGTAGATCTAGATGAAATCTTCAACTCTACTTGAGTTTTGTCTGTTCTCTCTCATCTTCCTCTCACCTCTGTCACCTGAGTTTGCAAGCTTTTTGGGACAGGAACTGACTTTTTATTACACCTTTTTGTGGTACCACACCCTGTGGAACTGCAATTCCTGATGACAGTTTATACACATTATCACTTTGCGTCAAAATTTGAAAGTCAGTCAGTCATTAAAAGTACCTCTTTGACCTGCCTCAGGAAAGATGCCCATAATATTTCACAATAGGATGTCAGCATCAAGCCCAGCATATGGTTTTGTTAGAAGGAATCTTTTAGGAAGAGATTCCTAAAAGTATTGTAATACTTAAAAAAATTGAGACACCCCCCCCATCTGCAAGGAGATTTTTTTCAATAGCATCACTGATAAACATGTACTATTTTTAATCTGTTTTTTGTAAGATGGGGTTCCAAAAAATGAGATCTTGATGATTTGCTACTTTTAGAAACCTTTTCCCCTGTAAAGAATTTTCCATTTTTGTCCCTGCAAAGACCTAGAGACAATCTGCCAGGCCCACTTTAAACTTATTTGGATAAATTCATGAATTTACATTAGAGTCTCTTACTGAAAGGAAGATTTTACACTCTTAAATATCTTTTATTGAGCTTTCCTGTATCCTTTCCAAGTTGTCGGCATGCTTCTTAACCTTTTAAGATTTACACTGTGAATAATTAGTAATAAAAATAATGTACTATTATAATAAACCAAAACATGTTGGACTAGATTGTCTTGCCTTGGTGACAGTGGAATGCCTTACATTCCTCTGGGTCTGTGTGATGGTGTGCAAATATCATTTTGCATAGAAAATACATTTCCATTTCTACTTCCCTGAACTATCAGACTCAAGCCCCCATATTACTAGATATTTGTCTAAATGGAACGATCCCTCAAATGTTTCCTGAAAGATTCAGTAGTTGGTCTGACTGTCTTTCAAAAGTTGAATGTAGGGCACCACATTTATGCCTAGGTAGGCACTTTTGTACTAGTAGTGAGCAGTGCCCATCACTGTGTGATTTGTCTCTAGCTTCCAGTGCCATCACGTGAACATGCTTCTCTCTGCTGAATGCTGGCAAAAAGTTCTTTATCCTTCACCTAGAGGCAGGGACTCTTTGAGGAAGGAAAACAAAGAAGCCCTTAGACAGAAGTTCCTACTACAAATATATCTTTTTTTCAGGTCATCAAAACTGCTGGTGACAGAACACAGCACCCCCTGGGGTTCTGCGCCTGTGTGAAATTACAGCGTCATCCTCGCATTTCCACTGATGAGTTAAGCACACCCAAGGCCCTGCATGCCTGAGCTGTTATCCATCCTTCCTGGAAGATGAGTTGCAGAGCATAGATAAATCATCCCTCCTCCTCAATCAGGCCACAGGGAAGCAAAGGCTGGACCGATCCTCACTTGCCCGTGTTACAGAGCTACTCACCGGCATTGTCTGGCTGCCATGCAAGGCACTGATGGCTGCTTGGGCCTCTGCATGCGAAGAGTATTTCACAAATGCACACCCTGGAAGAGGAAAAAGAAGAAAGGTAAGAAAGGTTGCATGGGTACCATGAAAGGCCATCTAGCTGAGTATCCTGTCCTCAGAACTGGCCAATAAGGATGCTTGTGGAGAAAGTATAACAAGCAAACATGCTCCTGGTTATTCCTTCCCAAACTCCAGTCATCAGCAGCTTGAGGAACTCTTTAAGGCAAAGCTGTATCCAGAATCCCCACACTGCTTATAATGGGCACTGACAGACCCAAACTTAGCAAGTACATTTTGAATCCACTTATGTTTTGACCTCCACAGTTTCTCATGGCAGTGTGTTGCACAATTTTACAATTTATTGTGTGAAAATGAATTTCCTTTTATTTGTATTGGACTTAATGCTGAATGCTCCTCCCTCTGGTGTTATGAGAAACAGTAAGGACTTGTGTAACAGTTATCAGAAAGCTGCATGTACTTGTTACAGGCAACCACAGGACAGCTGTACAGAAGGCATTCAGATTACTCCAAATCCACAAGGTACCTTATCATATCACTGTCTGGTAGAGCTCCATGACAGACTGCTCAGAGCTTGTCTTGGCTCCAAGCAGCTTTGGTCTGAAAAAGCATGAGAGAGCTTCTGATGAAGAAGTAGGGGTGGGAGAGATCCACATGTGATGACTGCCATCTTGCCATCACCAAAATTTAAATCTTGGTCTTTCACAGCTGCAGAGCCACTGCCTGTATAGGTGTTCTCCTCTGGGCATTAGAGAAACATAGGCAGTGCTTCTCCGGCCTGCATTGCCATGTGAGGAATCTCACACTGAGCTCTTACATAAGGTTTTAGGGCAGAAAGGTGCATTTATGAATATGTGCTAGAGTGCAGAAATGATCAACACTTCAAAGAGTCACATGCACCACTACAGTGGGGGAGAGTATTGCTAACACTCAAGCAAACTGACTCAGAGAGAGGAAGAGTAATTTCCATATGCTAAGGTGGCTTTTGGAACAGATTGGGAGAGATCTGAGAAGTTCTGGCTTCCATCCTCTTCTATTACTACCAAAGACTTTTGAGCTTTTAATCAATTTGCAAAGCCCTGTTTCCCTGAAGGGGTGCAGATCACTGTGCAGGGGATGCTAGTCCTGACAATGGAACGGCTCTTCTTTATTGCCTTTGTAGCCTCTTTAGAAGGTCCACACACCCTTATGGATCCCTACAGTGCAGGATGAAAACTGCAGCGTTACAACACCCCACTTGTGAACTAGAAGAATGAGCTCCAAAGGTCCCCAAATCATCACTGCAGGCTGATAGAAGTGAGATTGAAGAAAGCAATGATAGCCCCTCCTAAAAATAATACACACATATGAAATTAGATTATAGTTAGGAGTCCTTCACTTTGCATTACTCCCTCAGCACTAAGGACTGTATTTTAGGAAAAGCACAATGATTGTTGCTAATAGTTGGATCTACTTTAAAAGGAGCTGAGAGGAGACAATCATGAGAAAATGAGATAGATAAACTTTAGCTGGAAACAATAGGGATCAATTATGACATAATCGCAGCCCAGCATTCCCAGGCTCCTGAGATACTGCGCCTTCCTCTTCATTAATCAGAGATAATCTGGAATTAGGGTGTTTAATTATTTGCAGAGATTCTTTTGTACTTTCTGCCTCTAAAAAGAAGATGCTGATTAGCAAATATACAAAAGCTTTCCAGCTCCAGTCACCCACTGCATTTAGAGCAGGATGTTTGGCTGCAGTGTTGCTGTCATGTTGAAGGCTTCACTCTCTTCAGGTGAAATTCATCCCTGTGCTGAGGAACTTGATGGATCAGTGGAGCTGGATAAAGGTGAGAATGATGGGAGCAGCAGACATTTATCTTTTTTAATGCCCAAGATCCTAATGGGATCCCTCCTACTGCTTCTAGTAGGTTTTGAGGTAGCAGGGCAAGTGAAAACTCAGCTTTCACTAGTGTATGGTGGCAAGGCAATAGCAGAGATCCCAACATTTTGGCTGTTTTGTTTGTGTGTTCAATGAGGTGGGTTCTGTACACAACATCAAATGTGCACATAATCTTCTTCCCTCCCATTTTCACCAGAACTGACTTCAGGACCTCATGAGCTGAGGACATGAGTCATGCTGCCCTCCTCAGAACAATGGTGTCCCTTTGACAGGAGCAGATCTGGAGTTTGAAGGGATTTTGACACACAGAAAGATATATAACCTGTGCCGAACAGGGAGATATATGTGCTCAAATATTTTTCTTCCTTACTTCCAGACTATAGAGCTGAAAGGGCTGCTCTGACTGTCTTGTCAGCTTGGACGAGACTGCAGAGTCAGGGCCTAAGGTTATAATTGCAGAGGGTGTTAAGACTCCTCTTGTGGAACTTCTGGTGCTGTTGGAAATCTTTACTTTCTGAGTTATTGAAGTAGACAACTGCTGAATGGAGAAAGAAAAAAGGCGGGAGGGGGGGAAGAGGCTGTCCAGAGAGCAGCAGTGCAGACCCTGTGGGTCCTGCTGGCTTGCTGAACTGGGTCCACTTCAGCTTCCTCACCTGAGGACTCCTGCACTCCTGGATGCATACTGATGAGCTTTATTTGGAGGAGTGCAGGAAGACTCCTTCCTCTCCGAGGAGAAACAGGCTCTTCATTCCCCTTCAGGCAGAGAAGAAATGCCTCAGTCTCAGCCCTTCTGCTACCTGGTTGTGTGCTCCAGCCACTGTGCCTACTCCTGAGTGACTCATGCAGGAGGTATTTCTGCAGCTCCATGAAGGGCATGCCTCATGGCTCAGGGCATCACCCATGGCTTCAGGCAAGGTTCAAGCAGATTTCTGGCTCTGGCTGTGACTGGACTGTAGTGGTATTAAAGTGGGAAGGTGGGACCTACCTTCTGAGAGCATTGCTTGCATTGAGGTACCAGGAGGACTTAGAGGCTCACCACAGAGATGCCTGGTGGGGCTTCACATAATGGGTTGGATTGAAGTCTATGGGATCCGATTGCTATCTGGCACTTAGACAATCTGCTTAAATCTCAATTTAGGTGGAATTTAAGCCTTATGGGTTTTACCCAAAATAAACAGCTCACAAGAAATGTGTGTCACATATTGGTTTCTAGCAGATGGAAAACATTACAGACTGGGAATAACTTTGTGGGAGTTGTGGCTCGCCTGACTGTCTCCTAAGATAAGGGCACTAGCCTTAAGTTTTCTGTTGGATTGACCGCTCTGTGTGTATGTGTGCATGTATGTAACTCTGTGTATGTAAATTAGGAGCTTCACATTCTCAGTAAATAGCACTAGCAAATGGAAGCTGGTAATATTAACTCTGTCAAGGCTCAGTATTGATCCTAAACAGCTCAGTGAAATGCAAGCCTGAAACTGCAGCTTGCTAGCACTAGTAATTAAACTGGTTAGCAATATTGGAGCTGCCACTCAGATTCAGACTTACAATGAATTTGTTAAACAAACAAAAAAAAAGATAGAGCAAGTATGAATACAAGGCTGTGGGTTGGATCTCCTTTGGAACCTGTTTCTTACAGATATCAGACATTATTGCATTTATTATTACTCTGTTTAACTCCTTTGTCATTAGATTTTGTTCCATGCAATTCCAGGTGGAGGCAGATAGGTTTTTTTTTTTTTTTTTGGCTTTTCACCAATTTACTGATTTGTTCAGTGAATGGAGTGCTTAACTGCCTACTGTTATGATGGTTGGAGCTCTTCTAGGCCAACCTAGCCTACCGCTTTCCAGTGGGGCAGCCCCTGTCTTTGGTGGTCATGAAACTAAAGTAGCCATAGAATTGAAGAAAGGTGCCCAAAGTTAATTTTCAGCCATTTATATCAAGAGGGATGAGCTTTGCTGACTTATATCAAACAGCTGCCCTATAATGCTGGTGTGAAGTCTATTTTGGCTGCCAGTGATTTTATGGAATAGCAATCTTTCTCCAGTGTATCACTCTGATTTGGATTTTTTGCCTCCCTGTTGCAAAAATATGCTGGTTGATGTTGTCACATGTCAAAATATCCAGTGAGATAAGAACTGCATCAGCAGGACTAGTCTCTTCCAGTGCTGCACATTCCAGCACAGGTTATGATAAAATATATGCAGATCAATATTTAATGGACACATTATACTGTCAAGAGAAGAGGGCTTCCTATTCAAATTGAAGTTGTTTGTCTAGAGAATTATGGGAAAAAAAATGACCCTCACATTCAAGAGAGAAGCCTCATTCTTACACCTTACACCTAATTCTTACACTCATTCTTACATTCTTACACAAGTAATGCCAAAAAGTGGCAGAAGGAGATAAGGCACCTAGTTTTGCAATGAAGCATTTGCATGTTTCAAACAGTAAATGTCTACTGAGTGTAATATTTAAATCAGCACCTGTACCCTTGCAATTATGATCAGTCTGGTGCATACTTATCCTGCCAAGGATAAGTTTAGTAATGCTACTAGTACAGCTATTTCTGAGTTATTGCTAGATGTAGACAGTATTCAACATGCAACGCTGCAAAACAGAGCTGCTATTGATTTTTTGCTTTTAGCTCACGGACATGGTTGTCAAGATTTTAAAGGACTGTGTTGTATGGATCTAAGTGACCACTCCAAATCCATCCATGCCCAGTTGCAAGAACTGCACCGACCGAGCCAGCAACTTGTGGAGACCACGGGGTGAAATCTCTTTGCTGGATGGACTTGGGGGTGGGGTTGGTTGAAGGAAATTATACTCATGGCCTGTGTGGAAGGAATTTGTCTGTTATGTTTAGTATGCTGTTTGCCATGTTTAATAAGCATTATACGATCAGTTGTAGATGCCACTTTGCATCATACCCTTGTACGAGTTGTAGAATATCGTCGTGTCCCAACTACGGACCACGGGGTAGCATGTGTAAAGGATAATAGAGGATGGTCCAAGTGAGACACGACGGAAAATTACTAGTTGAACCAAACCCAGTATACATGTTGGGAAAAAGGGACTCAGTACTGTTGCTGCAAAAACTATGTGTGTATCCATGAGAACCTGACCTTCAAAGAAGAAGATAACAAGGAGGGAGTACAACAATGTAGTCAGGTATCAGACAGCCGCTGTTAGCAAAGCTGGATCATGAGTCTGGTGAGGCTCGCTGCATGCGTGCAGCAACTCTAGCCTGTACTTTTCCACTCAGCCTGGTGCAGGATATAAGGGAGCTGTCTCCGGTCGGAGAGAGAGGGAGAGCCATGAGTGTGCTTTGAAGATACAGGGGATGCCCTGAAGCGCTGTGTCTGCCCTCCCCCCCCCCTCCCCTGTAGGTTCCACGTTCATTAACCCCAACAGCTCAGAAGGCATTACAGCACGTTGCAGATAAGGTATAGTCTACTACTGCTGCAAAACGCATTGAACACCTTCCTATCAGACTGTTTGTGATATATCAAGAATTTCAACCTTACGCCCTGATAGGACAGTGGGATGATGCACTCACAAAGGGCCTGACTGCATTAGAGTGGGTATTTTTGCCACATACCTTTTCAAAAACAGTAACTATGATGATTGAAATGTTAGCACGATTGATTTCGCAGGGTCGTTTGCGCTGTCAGCAGCTTTCTGGAATGGATCCAAGCCACATACACGTCCCTGTCAAAAAGGATGACCTTGACCTTTGGTTATCACAAAGTCTTAACCTACAAATTGCCTTAGTAGATTATATTGGGCAAATAAATTATTCTTTGCCCCGACACAGATTGTTACAGTCACTTTCACAAATTCCTTTACAGCTGCTCATCCTGCTAGCGCCAAAGCCTCTTGCTTGCACCCGTATGGTGTTTGTAGATGGTTTAGGGATACAGTAAAGGCTTTTGACTTATTTCAACAGGAACCGTTAAAGATAGTGGCAGACTCTCAATATGTTACTGGCATTGTTCAAAGACTTGAAGGAGCATTTACAAAACAAGTAGAGAACCAATTGTTATTTAATCTTTTACTGCAATTAATGTCCTTTTTACTCCAAATAATGTGTTAGTGTAATTTATTGTCCACATACGCTCTCATAGCTGTTTACCTGGTCCTTTAACTGAGGGAAACACAGTTGCAGATTATCACACTCTGTTGGTAACAACTCCAAACATTATGCAGCAAGCTAAAATGTTGCATGATTTTTTTCATCGAAATGCGAAGACATTGAGGAAGCAATTTTCTTTAACACAACAACAAGCACATGATATTGTGCGAACTTGTGCCGATTGTCAGCAGCTGGCTCCTCTGCCATCATTTGCAGGGGTTAACCCACGAGGGCTTACACCTGATGAACTTTGGCAATCTGATGTTACGCACATTATGGAATTTGGATGTTTGCGCCATGTACATGTTTCAGTTGATTTGTTTTCTCACCTTGTCGTAGCTACTGCTCATACAGGAGAGAAGGCTCGTGATGTTATTTGACATTGGTTGCAATGCATTGCAGTCATGGGAGTACCGAAAACTCTAAAAACTGATAACAGACCAGCTTATGTGTCTGCTAAAATACAGGCCTCTTTACAGACATGGGGTATTAAACATGTCACCGGTATTCCTCATTCCCCAACTGGGCAAGCAATTGTGGAATGTATGCATCATACTTTAAAAACCATGCTTGCTACATGAAAAAGGGGGAATCCCGTAGGTATGACACCTCAAGAGCGATTGTATAAAGCAACTTGTGTTTTAAATTTTCTAAACATGTCGTCTTTGTCATCCACAGCAGTAGAGTGACATTTCAGAAGAACTGTTGAATGGCCTGAACAACCAAAGGTGTATTATAACCACCTTGAATCGGGGCGCTGGGAAGGACCAGTCCCCCTGATAACATGGGGTCGAGGGTATGCTTGTGTGTCTTTGTCCTCAGGTTCCTGCTGGATTCCTGCAAAATTCGTTAAGCCGGCTCATCATCCGAGCCCAGTACAGGAAAAGGAAGGCCTGGAACCAGTCAAGCCAATCAATGAGTAAAAGCAGGCATACCTAAGGATGGGTATTTTTATTAATCTTTCAGTTTTTAATGCTTATCTCTTTTCTGTCTCATGCAGATTCTTTTGTATATTGGGTTATATACTGAGGGTTGGTGAATGGGATGTGTATTTGTAAACAGAAGTCTTCATAAGCTAACCATAGATAATACTACAACAAATAGAAGTTGTGAGCAAGAAGATTCTGTAATAATTTGTACTTCTCATGTTTTTTGCAAAGTATTTGCAATTGTTATTTTAGCTTCAGCTTCTGTAGCCGTTGCTGCGTTTATTGAATCTGTCCAGACTGCTAAGGTTGTGGGAGAAACTTCATTCTCTGTATTGTGACTGGGAATACAACTCTCGAAGACTTTGCGTTACATCTCTCCCCTGGAATACATTGTTACATGGCTGGGAAATGGTTAAATACCATCTCCAAGGTGCTTTTGACATGTCGTTGCAACAAAATATTTGTCCTTTACATGATCAACTAGAAGCTCAAATACTAAAGATTCAAGACTTAATGAACCGCAATGCATTTGAAACATTACAAAAGGATTTCTTGTGGGTAAATCCAAAAAATTGGCTTTCTGGGCTAAATTTAGGAATCTGGGTATTTATTGCCTTAGCAGGGTTCTTTTTGATTCTGTTTTTAATTGTGTTTAGTATATAACCTGCTAAGAGTGTCACGATGAGTAGAAGCACAAGTCATGGTGACCTTGTTAATAAATGGTCTGGTGTTAAACAAAAAAGGGGGAGATGTAGCAGATCTACGAGCAGAGGCCTGCGTACAGCCAAGGACACAGTGAGCAGAGCACACAGAAACAGGAACACAGATATCGATACGGATGGAACGAAGAGGAACTGGTTCAATATAAACATGGAACAAGAGAACAGCTTCGCGTGCTTATCTTGGTGGGAACTGAATAAGGCGACTGGGTTAGTGATCTGGAATATGTGTTTACTTGCCTAGCAGGTGCATGGAAAGTTTTAGAGCTCAGGTATAAAAGCCGAGGCCTGAGAAGCAATAAACGATTTCGTGCTCATCACAGCCGGAGTCCGTGCCTTCATACACCACACATACCTATGCAATGACCAACTGAAGAAGGGGAAGACCTGGGGCTAGTGGGTGACAAATACGCCAGTGAGTCAAGATGTAAAGTAGTATCTTGGCTTTGTTTAAAGAAAGAATTGACCTGTTCAACAGGGTGGGGAGAGCACATCTGGAGCTAAAGTAAGGGCCCTGTGTTCAGAGGGGAGGTTCTGCCCTGCAAGCAAACAGCAACAGGCATCAGTTTGCACACGCCGAGACATAGCTTGTCGTGGGGCATGTGTTTTTAAGTGCAATCATGTTTTCCTCTCATGCACATCAGACAGTTACGAGCAAAGAAATGGCCTCCCTTAGCAAATGTGACCCCTCCTAATGTAAGAGATGCTGTCCTGGAAGCTACTTAGTGACTTTGTCACACCAGAAAATGATATATACACTGAGAACAGGTCTAGCTTGACACTAAAGTCAGTGTGTCCTGCAAGCCATCACCTTACCTTTGCTGTTGCCATCGGGTCCCCGAAGGATTGTGCATTCCTCAATGTTGCCAAATGCCTCGAATAGCCTGTGCACGTCGTCTTCTGACTGCTGCTTATTGAGCATGCCCACGAAGAGTTTTCTGTCTTCTGGAACAAAATAAAGAGATGCTTACCATATTTCAGGAGGGATGTGAAAGCCAAGATGACTCAGTATCACATGCAAAACAAATGGTGATTTCATTGAGGTGACATATTTCAGAAGCTGCTAGTCATTTCAGGTATCTGTCGCAAAAAACCTTAATAGCATCTGACTTTGAATGAGTACTTGAAAATAATTTGGGAATTTAAAAAAAAACAACAAACCAAACTAAACAGGTTTGGTTATATATAAACTCTTTAGCCACTTCTCAAAATCTAGGCACTGAAGTCTTCCAAATCAGCTTTTTCTGATCAATTTTTGCAGTCAACTTGCAGTAACTAAAATTATAACATTGCTCAGACTGCAATCCAAGATGAATGTGGATAAAGATAGCATATAGAAATAAAGTCCAAATGAAAAATAACATAAGTTAGTAGCCCTCACAATACTAAGTTAGTTGCAGGAAAAAAATGTTTAACATAAGTTGTTTTGAATCAGGATATAATGGAAGCCACAGTCTGTAAATGGAGATTTGTCATTCATACCCACTCAGAGACACATAACTACAAGTTGTGTTTTTAAAGGTCATTTGAAATAAACCCAAATTTTTTGGACCATATATTGTTTTTTGAAACAAAGTTAATTTATAGGATTACTAATATCTGAGATAGCTCGAGCAGGTGGTGTTTCATGTCAAAGCAGGATGTGGTCTGCTAGTAAATAATTGTATTTTGGATGAGGAAGGCTATTTATGCTTGGACTTATACCAGGTATGGAGATCTTCAGTCCTTAACGAAACACCTTCAGAAAATTTTGGTGAAAACAGACCAAACTAATGATTGCTGAGTTGGTAGAAACATCTCAAAGGGCACCCAGTGATGCCTCTAGATCAGGTTTATGTTTAGAGACTAGTATCATTACACCAAGAAAATAAAAATTACATAGTTTACATTGTTTATGTAAACAGGCCATTTGCACATGATTCATAAATGTCTTATTTATCATTCATTAAACACTATGGAAATGTGTGAACCAAGAGTTTTTTTCAGAGCAGTTTACAGAGCAGATGTAACCAATTTGAATAAATACATATAAATAAATAAATAGTTTGATTTTTAATTTTATTTCTTTTTAATGCACATGTTAACCTAAAGCTGAACAAAACATTGGTTTGCAACAATCCTTTTCTGGCTGACTAATCGGGCAATTTATGTCACTTCTGTTCATCGAGAAATCATTGGTGTAGGCAATCTGTTTTGCTTCAGCCAGTGTTTGATCAAAATTCCCCTCTCCAAGATGCACCTGCAAATTGGCAAATTACTTTACAGCCTTGGATGAGGATAATTTTTCATGCAGTGGTTATTGAGTGAGGATATTTGGAGCTTTCAGTCCTGCAGTGGAGTTATCCACATGAACAAAAAGCGTGTTGCCCACAGAAGACGAGGAGTTATGTTGCCTTCAGTTAGGCTGCTGAAATGGTAGGAAAAATAGGTTGAGGAGGGTACAATGTGCATTTCTGATAGTGGAGAAAAAATGGGGATAGCCTTCTGATAGACACATTAGAAGCAAGAAATATGCCTACTTTATGTTGGAATCGATTAACCAAAGGGACTTTTCTACTGGCAACACAAAGTTCAGGCTTTAATGATGCACAAAGCCCTAACCAACACCGTGTAGGTTGTCCCCACCTAGCTTTGGTGCTTTGGACATCTGAAAGATTTGTTTTCTTGATGGCCAAACTGACCTGCTAAAGAGACCCTCAGAGGTGAGATATAAGCCTTCGAGAGGCAGCTACTGAAGTTGAGTGTGTGCTCTGTGGGGCATCTTTCAGTCTAGACAAAGCCTTGGAGAAAAAGTCCAGTCCAAAGTCCAATGGTTTTCCAGATATTGGAGGAAAACCCACTCAGCAAATGAGACAAGCTATCCTGGAAGATGGGCGATATTTTAGGAAGGGGGCAAAGCAGTGGGAATGAACTGGGAATGCCACTAGCAAAAGGCTTTGCCTAGAAAGTTTGTGTCTAGTAAATACTTCCAGCACAGAGGAAGCATCTGTTATATTGTACTTTATACAGTTTCCCCTGTTTGAAATAAGCTGCATCAGCAAAAGCACTCCTATAGCTGTGTAACTGTATTTTCACCAGGCTTTTTTGCTAATATAAATGTATCATTAAAAAAAAAATCACATCCCTCCTCTGTCAGCAAAACCCTCTGTCATGGAACTGGCCTGAAACTGCCTTGTCTGGTTTAGTTTATGTGAAGTTTAAAAGAGCTGTTTTAGGAACTACTTAATTTTATATTCTATTTTTTTTTATTATTATTATTTTATCCCCCTTTTCTGCATCTCTGCAGGACACTAGGAGTGGTGATGCCTGTCCCCAGAGCTGGCTGGCAGAAAATGTGGTGCTTTGGTGAGCTGCCCACAAGGTGGCCATCAGACCACCAGGAACAGGCTCTGCCAAGGGTGAGGACCACCTTCCCCAGGGGCTGCTGGTCCAGCCACTCCAGGGGAGGTGGGATGAAGAAGTCCCCCATGGCCAGCCAGGGCTCAGCACTGACTGGACATCACTCTCCAAATATTCTTGTCTCCCTCCTGAAAAACTGTGCCTTGGGTTGTCAGGGGAATCATTTGTCACATCTGCCGTCTCAGAAATCTACGCAATCACACACTCAGCTGATAAAAAAAGAGGCGGTTTAACAAGCTTTTTTTCTCTGAGAGGTTCCTCTAACAAAATGCTGCATTTACCTTTCACGTCCCAGCCCTGCCACGGAGCTCAGCAGTGTGTTTTAACAATGCCCCTTGCACATCTTGGGTGGGAAGAGAGAGGGAAGGGTCCAGCAGCTGGGACCATTCAGCATGTTCCAGGTCTTGGCTAATGAGTTTATCCTCTAATTGGCTTGTATGAGCCTCTTACACCCTGAGTGCCCCAATACGATGCTCTTCCAAGTCCCAAACAAAAAGCTGACGTGCCATGCTCCAAGTCAACTACTTCTGCTTTGTAAATATGTCTGAACAAGGCCATGAGACTGCCAGAATAAAATGAAGAGAAGATGTGCTGGTGTCAGTGGGATGTGTCTGAGTATGTGTGCACACCACAGGTGCTCCCCACCAGACTTTTCCAGTGTCCTCGAATGAGAATGAAGGGCAGTACCTTGATGCCAGGCACTTGCTGCCATCACTCAGGCCACTCTACATCCTACAGAAACCAGAAGTTTAGGCTGCACACAAACCTGGAACAGTCCTCAGATCAAGCTGTCCCTGAGCTCTGCCTGTCTGTAGGGTGTAGAGTCCATCCCTACCACTCATGGTCCACCCATACCACCCCAATGAGTCCCATGCTTCCTCCTCTTTCAGTGAGACACTATCCCAAATCTATGTGTCTCAGGAACCACATCTGAATTTCAGAGCACTGGGCAGACTCAGTCCCCTGTGACCTTCATTGCCAAGTGCAGTGCTATCATCCCCATTTCAGATTGTGGGACTGAGGGGTAAAAAAACTTTCAGACCAGGCCCCCTAAGACCTGGGCCCCACAGCAAAGTGAGCACACAGTCAAGGAGAACAGAATTACCACTGTCCAGGGACAGAAGAGAAGGACAAAAAAAGGCTGGGCGTGATCTGGGATGCCCGCAACATGAGCAGTGGGCATGACCGTGTGCTCCAGCCTAAGCTGGCCCATGGCCACGGGAGAGGGAGTGGTACCTCACAGTCTTACACAACAGAGGTGAGCAGCCTTGAGGAGCAGCCTCTATCTCCTTCCTATAAGGGAAATTAAGACAGTGATCTTACTTAGCTTGTCTAAAGACAGGTTTGATGAAAACCTATTTATGCAGCTTTCTCAAGGCTATACATGGCCACACATCAAGTATTGATGCACATCTGAGCCATCCCCCCTTTGCTTTTGTCAGAAAGGGCATCTTCAAATTTCTGTCTATTATACACAACAAAGTGACAGTTTCAGTTTCTTTCTCACACCCAAATATTACATGTTAATGAAAAAATCTTGCTAGCCTCGCTGTAGAGGCAGTCCTTAATAGCAGCAGTCTGAGCAGTGACGCTGCCCTGCAGCATGGGGGCTGAATCTAGTGTCCATGTAAGCCTCTTCTCCATGCTTTTCTGTTTTCCCTCATTACTGTTCACCCCATTATCAGTCTTTCCCCACAACCTGAGTCCATCATGCCTGCTTGGCCCATGGAAATAACCATGGATAGCTACTTCTCTGTGCTGTGGTGCCCAGAAGAGCTGAGGTTTCTGCTGGTGCATCACAAAGCCCTCACCATGAGTGACCTGAGGCACTCCCATAATATTGAAAATTAAGTTCAACTCAAGTCTACCCTGTTTTGCCATCAACAAACAGGAAGATGGGTAGGGAGAGAAAGGCCACAGCAATGGCAAACCAGAGTCCCCAGAGATGTCCCCTTAGTGACATTTCCAATATCCCCATGAAACCAGGCTCCCCTCTTCTTGGCCACTCTACCAGCTGCAGAGGCTTGCACCCATCAGGAAAAGCTGGCTGCAAGGCACAGTGGTGAAGAAATGTAACTTGTCAGATAAATATACAGAGTCTATAAATCTCCCTGGCTGTGTTCATACGAAGCCTTGGCACCTTCCCCAGTGCAAATAGGGGTTAAATTATTCCTTGTTCTATTTGTATTTAAGTGTTATGTTTCTATGATAAGCGTAAGGCAGAGGTGTCAGATGGGCACGGGCAAAGGAGGCTGCACGAGTGAAAGGTGAAATAATAGTGTTGCAAACCAAGTGCTGAGAGGAGAAGGGAAGGGGGGACACTGGAGCAAGGGGGAGAAGGGAGAGGATGGGCATTAATTAAAGAGACAGAATGGCCAATGAGATGCAGGATGTTTGACCCTCTGTGGAGCAAGAGGACAAGAACAAGAATCACAGCAATTGTGGAGGGACTAGGGAAAAATTAGGGTTACTCACAGAGACACATGACAGAGGTTTGTGTTTATCCAGATAGCTCTTGCTAATGTATGTGTGTGTGGGGGGGTACATTTAGATAAGAGTATATAAATACACCTGTGTTCTTGTATTCCTCATGCAAAACAAAGAGGTTGAATCCTTGTATCAGGAAAGCGTAAGCCAGCTTTACCATCTAGAACATTGCATCCAAGTCCTTGGAAATAAAGAGGGACAGATCTACCACCTTTGTGGCCCAGGCTAATCAGAAGGGCAAACCAGAAGATCATTACAGTCCCTTCTAGCCATGAAACCCCTTATTCTAAAACCTATCAGCCTCCCTATTTCATCCGGAGTTCATTGCCAGGGCATCACACACAGATAGTGTGTGTGCTTCTTTGTGCAAGAACAAAACTGGTGTTTGCATATCTCTGTATGGGAAGAGGCATCTTCTGTATGCGCATGGCATTCACCAGAGCAGCTCTGTGATGTTACTTGATGCCTTTGGTTTTCTAAGCATCAGGACCAAGTTGCTGTATGGCTTCATTTCAGAAACCAGATGCTAATTAATTCCATTATTTATATAGCTAATAATTATTTGCCCCTGCTGCTGTTCCCCTCCTCCCCAAACATTGCCTGCACACACAGTGAGGGACCAGCTGCAGTGCCTTGGTCCAGGAACCGGGAAGGCCTTTAAGCTTGTCTTCTTGGCACCATGACAGAACAAATGAGCAGCCTAGAGAAGTTTTCTGTGCAGGTGTGGGTAAGAAGAAAATGCTGGTGTATAGGACCAAGTGGCACATCTACCAGAGAGGATGCAGGAGGCAGAGCAGATCTTCCTTGCCCGCTCTCTTGATTGGTCCTCAGCAGAGAGGGGAGAGGAGATGGTGCTGAAGGTGTCCATCACAGAATCATACAGAATGATAGAATGGTTTGGGTTGGTAGGGACCTTTAAAGGTCATACAGTCTAACCCCCCAGGAATGAGCAGGGGGAACATCTTCAACTAGATTCGGTTGCTCAGAGCCCCCTCCAACCTGACCTTGAATGATTCCAGGGATGGGCCATCTACCACCTCTCTGGGCAACCTGTTCCAGTGTTTCACCACCCTCATGGTAAAAAATGTCTTCCTTGTGTCTAGTCTGAATCTACCCTTTCTTAGTTTAAAACCATTACCCCTTGTCCTGTCGCAACAGGCCCTGCTAAAAAGTTTGTCCCCGTCTTTCTTGTCAGCCCCCTTTAAGTACAGAAAGGGCACAATAAGGTCTCCCCGGAGCCTTCTCTTCTCCAGGCAGACCAACCCCAACTCTCTCAGCCTGTCCTCATAGGAGAGGAGTTCCATCCCTCTGATCATTTTCATGGCCCTCCTCTGGATCCGCTGTGCTGAGGGCTCCAGAGCTGGACAGTACTCCAGGTGGGGTCTCACCAGAGCGGAACAGAGAGGCAGAATCACCTCCCTTGACCTGCTGGACACGCTTCTTTTGATGCGGCCCAGGATACGGTTGGTTTTTTGGGCTGCAAGTGCACATTGTTGGCTCACGTCCAGCTTTTCAGCAGCCTGCACCGCCAAGCCCATGCAGTGGGATCAAGAATCTGCCAAAGTCACAGGGGTGAAAAAGAGCTATAAAACTGGTTGGTTTATTTCAATCATAGACAAGGTGTCCTCTTCAGGCCAAAGAAAAAAGGGGGAGCTATAGAGCAGAGGGGTGAGTCACAGGTGTCCCAAACATTATGAAAGTTTTGGTTGAGCTCTGAACTCAAATCTGCAAGCTCAAACCAGCTTCTTTCTCAAACCAGAATGCCCCACCACTCCCCTCAACCTGTGCTAATCAGGCAGATCAATAGGCTAAAAGCAGGGCATTTCCTGGGGCCTGGGCTGCACACTCCTATTGCCATTTTCACAGCAGCCCTACAGCTCCGTGATGATGATTACAGCCCTTTACACAGGGGAAGCAATTATGAATTCTGTTGTAGATAATTGTAAATTAGCTAATTATCTTCTTTGTGGTACCTTGCTGCAAAACACGTGAGCCTTGTAAAATGGAGGTGTTTCAAAATTTAGGACAGGGAAAAAAAACAGCAAGAACCAAAACCCCAACCCACTCTGGAAACAGCCAAAACCTACTGCTACCTAACTCCAAACAATAGCAACCAAACCTTCCTTCCATCTGCATGGGCTCATAATTCCCCCCTTTTCACTCCCCCTCCCCATATCAAACAACACCCACAAGGGGCTAATGCTGCTGCAGGCTTTAAAATGCTTGCTGAGTTCACCTGTTCCTTGCAGCTGGGTGTTGTGGGGCACCCCTTATCACATCTTAGCAGGAGTGATTTCTTTTTGCTGATCTCTTCCCCTCCTCCCTCCCCAGTTTGGTTTTACTTAACAGATTCTTTATATCCCATATGTTAGCAGATATGATTGCACAGCTGCCAGTCTCTGACTGCTGGAGACAGAGGCTTTGAGACACCTGGGCTAGAGAGAATAACAGCTAATCTGAACAGCTGTGTGATGGGAACAAGTGCAAATGAATATAAGCCCAGGTGTGGGAGCATAATTCTCCTGTACAAGGAAGGAAGCTTCATCCTACAGGTGCATTACTCTCCACTGTTACATCTGAAAAACTTAGTTTGAAGGATTTCTCTCATTTAATTGCTATAGGCCTTGAATTGGACATGGATCCTGTATACAGAGTGAAAGAACAGCTGTGTGAGAGACAGGGGTCTGTCTGACTCAATGTGCTGCCTTTGGCAATGGCCAATTGCGGATGTCTAAGAGTATAAGAACAGGGTAAGGAATTTTGTTAATCCCCCAAAATATTCTCCCAGACTCCAGTGCTCTGCAGTTTAGGGATATCTGGAGTCTGAAGCATTTTTTCATATGTAATATTTTTTGAAGTGTCTTTCTTCGATGTAATTGTTCAGTGGGCTTTTGAACCCATGTAAACTGTGAGCATCCATCACATCCTGCAGCAAGACATTCTGCAGCTTAATCATGCATTGTGTTAGGAACTGCTTCCTTTTGTTTATTTTGAACACGCCACAAACTATTTTCAACTGACAGGTCCTACATCGTGTTTTGGAAGAGAGTGGAAATCACTTCTGATCCAATTATGGAAGAGTGGACCCATAAGGATATGCAAGAGCTTGGCCAAAGCTTCTGTCTGCGCATTTCAGATTGGTATTTGGGACTCCTGGGTCCCATCTCTGGATATTGTGGAAGGCAAAATCACTTTTCCCTTAGTGTGAGTTGTTTGTTATTCCTGGTACCAGAGAGATGGATGACCATGTAGTTACTGCTACTAAATACTTACAAT
Source organism: Fratercula arctica (assembly GCA_947846985.1). NCBI lineage: Eukaryota > Metazoa > Chordata > Aves > Charadriiformes > Alcidae > Fratercula > Fratercula arctica. Next base: position 16,124,519 of record CANTUZ010000025.1, on the reverse strand, counting down.
ACATCTCTGCCAAGGACAGCAGCCTCAGTGGAAATATGGGCTACATAAATTACCCAGTGGAAAAGGCAGCCTCAGTTTCCCCATTTGCAAAAAGAATAATTGGTGCTTGCACCAGGCAAAATTGGGTATTTCTGAGCTTCCTTGGTGTTTGACACGGGCCAGGAATAGAGGGAGCTCTGGCAGTAATAATGAAAGGCACCTGGCAGGCTGGTGGTCAGATCTATGGCTGAACCCTCTGATGGTTTCTATCAGATTTAAGTGGATGGAGCTTCCCCAACTCCTTGTTCATGCAAGAGGAGTCCATGGTGGGGTAAGTCAAGACAGGGTTTAGTTCTGAATGGAAAGCCCTGCTTTTGCAAATGACAACTGTGGATTTTGAAGTCATCTTCCAGGGAGAGATTTTCATGTCCTGCAGCAGTGTGATCCCTAAAGACAGTGCCACAGTGATTTAGGTGCCTTTGTCCAAGAGAACACAGATGTTGGTTGCTGTTGGCCCTACGAGCAACTGGAAAGAAATTTAGCATGTTGCAAACTGGTGAACCCAAAGTCTAGGATTATGGGATTATGTTTTTAAATTAAACGTGTCTGGGCCTATTCTCTACTTTCGGGTCCTATCCTTCAGAGCAGAGCGAGCTGCTTGACAGGGAACTGGAAGAGGTCTTCAGTCTGCAGCAGCTGCTAAACCATGTCCAGAAATTGTTTGTGAGAGCAGGTATATGAGCAGGATGGCTGAAGTGCAGAGCTAGGAGAAAAAATGGATGGAGATGGAGAAGAAAGTTCAGACCAGGAGAATTAATGCTGTCTGGGCTTGGCTGGCCTGTGCTCCTGTGGCAAGACCTGCCATCTACCTGCATTGAAGTGAAATCCAACCTTAAACCTGGACAGCATTAATCTGGACAGTTAAGATGAAACAGTTAAGATGAAACAAGATGACAGTTAAGCCTTATCTGGACAGTTCAGATGAAAGCACACTCAGGCTTCCTCTGTGCAGATACAATGTAGGTTATGGACAAGACTTGGGCAACAGGCCAAGCAAACACTGCCATGAAGACATAGCCTAAACATATCTTTTAACAGCAGAATCTTCTTGTACAGCTGAGAATATTATAACCCCAAGACAAATATCAGTAGTTCTGACTTGCTGAGCTGAACAGTGCTGTCACAACTGTCCATTGCCAAGAGATGCTATTCCCTGTGCAGATCTTAAATGATGGGGTTTATGGTGTTTGATATTGAGCTGGGAAAAAAATTCACAATGACCCATTTTGTTAGTATCCCTTGCTTAGGAAAGCTGGCGGTGAGAGCAATCTAAAACCCGGTGTCATGCAAAGCACAAAGACTCTGCCTGATTTCTGCCTGGCAGATCATAATTCTTCCAAGTTTATTCATTATCTGAAACACCCAACTGGAATATTTCTGTAAAAGATTTGTGAGGCGGTGCTTTTTAGGAAAAGACTCAAGTCAAAATCTGATCTTTCTAAATTTCAGTGTATAGCCCAAACACCCACTTTCTCTTCACTGTCCCTCCACAATAGGAAGAATATCTGAATTCAAATCATGAAAAAAAATAATCATGCCGGGAACACCCCTGGAAATGTTCATGGGAGAAAAGCACCTGAGAAGACCCAACATCGAAGTGCAGAGGCATGCAGTTGTGCTCTAACTAAACTTTGCAGGTTTTTCCATGCCTGTTTCCTGGCTTCTTCCTCCTGCACATCTATGGACATTTTCCTGGCCCAGCTTGATGGATTTCACAAAGAAGGAGGTGGTGAATGAGAAGACTGTCTTGTACTATCAAATGACACCTCAAACGAACACTGAATTACATCACGCTTTTACACTCATCTTTCAGAGACAGCTCAGATTTGAACACAGCTCCTGCAGCCTTTTGGTTCTGGGGAATTTAACGCATCTTGATTCCTATGTGTAACATCCCCTTTTTACTCTGGCCACACAAGGTTGAGGCTGAGCCTGAAGGGCCATTTGGTTTTCACACTCATTCAGAGCAAAGCTTAGAAGCTTCTTGACAAACTCTGCAGGGTCAGCGGTGTCAAGGCTGGTATGTCAGGAAAATAAGTTTCAGTTCCTAAACTCATCTCATCGAGGACCTGTCAGGGCTTTGAAACTCTTTCCAGAAGCCTAGAAGGCCAGGACATTAATCCGTGGTAGCACTCCAGCCTTGAGCAGAGGACTGTTGGAACAGCAAAGACATAGGCAGGTGTGGAATAATTACTAAATTGGCTAAAAATACAAAAGTACAGCATTGTTCACACACTAAGGAAAAGTATAAAATCAAGAGGCTTCTGAGGTAGAAAACAGCTGCAGCTGGCATGAAGAATACAACATCCGCGGTTCCCTGATAAGGATGCTTGTGAAGCTACATGAGGTACGGGGCGGGATGCAATTATTCCGCGGCTTTACCTTATGATCTATAGCAGATACAGGGACGGGATGATACCATGAAACAGATAAGCTGCCAATTAGCTGCCTGCTCGATACTTGGAGCCAACATTTTGTCAAATTTTGATGAAATGCTGTCCTTTGTGCGAACTTTGCTCATTATAATGTCATTATAATACCAAAACACACCTCCATCCCAAAGGCTACCCGCCTCCAAAGTGCGACCACTCCTCCTTGAGTCTGCGCCCTGAATTTTTCATAAACTATACCTTTAATTGTGAAGCGAGAGAATTTTACACCAATCATAATTAAAGCATTTATGACTAAAGTCACTCAAACTCCACCTTGAAGGTAAAAAATAGTATAAAAATAGCCCGAGAGAGGGGGGATACTCAGGGAAGACACCATCACAAAGAACTCCATCACTGACTTCCGGGATCAGTCGACAGACTGAGCCTTTCTTCCCCCCCATAGGGCCGCCTTTGGGTAAGACTTAGACTATACCGAGTGCTTCCTCGGGAAACTTAGGAATTTCTCTAGAGAATCTCTTTCCTGCATTTATAGCCAGGCTGTATCGTTTATAACTTTGTCGCGTGTTTTGTATATGTAATAATACTTTCATTTGCACGTGCTTTGCAGACAGTGTATTTATCACCGGCAATCCTAAGAACCTATCTATCTGTTGTTTAAATAAACTGCACTGTTTAAGTAGCTAGTTGTTTCGGTTCCTCATTGAATGCGACCAAAGATTCGAGAGTGGCCGTGCTAGTTCATGAGCACGACTAGACTGAAGGTGCAGTCCACTATTAGTGTATCCAAATCATAATAGTTTAATACATATTAAATGCGATTGGACTGATAGCGCTGAATTGGGCATCACTCAGAATTTAAACCTAGCTGCACCTAGCCTCCCACCTTGGTGAGGAGTGTTAGAATGCAAGGGGGTTTATCTTCTGCCAAAACCGCTTTGCCCCTTTCCACGCAACAGCAGGAAAGGGGGTTGGAAGGAAATATTTTCTCTTGCAGGAGCTGTGATGACATTTCAGATCAAATTAAACTTAAATTTTTAAAGACTTCAGTGGAGGTAATTTAAGCACTTCCTCACAATTGCCAGAACCTGAGTGTTATCTCTCTTTTCCTCTGTATATTATCCCTTTTCCCCCAAGCCTGAGACAGCCCTGCAGAGCCACAGCCTCCTTAATATTAAAGATGGTGATTAAATGTGATTCGACAAAAGACAAAGGGCTGAAAATCTGCCAATTTTTAATCCCTCTTTCGCTGTGCTTAAAAATTCCATTTCCTTCATTTGAAGAAAGGGAAAGGAAGAAAAGAGAATTATACGCCTATGTCTAATTTAAATTCTGGCGTTGTGGGACCTGTTCCCTTCTCCCTCTCTTGATCTCTGAATATATTCCTTTATTACCATTATTACAGCTTTCGGATTGCATTAAAATTCATCCACACACTTCTCTCCACATTCCACTTTTCTTTTGCCATTTTTTTTTTGCTAATTCCCTTTTTTTCTTCCCCCTTCCCTCCCCACTTTCAAATTATACAGAATGTCATTAAAGATCTCCACAAAATGCCTCAACTCCTTTCTCTCTTGCTTTTATAAACTTGCTGGCTTGCTTTCTCTCCATCCCCTCGTCTACAAACGAAGAAAATGAAGGAGAGGCAAAAGAATACAATAATAATAAAGGAATCCAAGCAGCATGTCTCATAGGTCTCAATAACACCTTTCCTACATCATATAGTTACGGGCCTAATGCTCACTTCAATTATGAAGCTGTATTTCGCACAGAAGTTCTGTGTATTATTTGGTTGATGCTTGTACCTGGAATCCGCAAGCTAAAATCAAAAGCGGAGTGTGCCAGGCTGTGTATGTAAGCATGGAAAGAGACAGTCCTGACTGTAGCTATAAGCAGAAAAATAAGGAGGTTGGAAATAGAAATGTAATTTTACCCTGCTTTACAGAGCAAGAGCTGATATCCTGTAAGGATTTGCCTATGGATGTGAGCAGTGAAACTGGGCATGCAGTACATATGCCCAGTTGCAGGTGATTAGTTCAAGATCTGAACTTAAATGGGATCCACCCATTTAATCCTTCAGATATCCCACTGACTGCAAGGAGGCCTTAAAAGTGAGCTTTTTCCCCCACAACGCAGATCACCTAAAAAGACGGTGTATTTTTGCTTAAGTCAATCCCACTTTATCTAGGTGGAAGTCCCAGTCTGGGAATTTTATAGATATAAATCAAGGTGAGAATTGGACTCCATCCCTATATAGAATACCATCTGCCTTATAGACATTTAAACTATGAAGTGGGGGCATGACATAGTGACAGTGTAATGAGGCTGGGGTGACTGTTCCCTTTAACCTGTCCTTGTGACTCTCCTAGCCCAGCTGGGAGGAAGAAGCTACTGTTGTGAAACTTTCATTCATTCTCTCCAGTTCTTCCCAGGGTGCCTAAGTAGGTTTTTTGTTTTTGGTTTTTTCTTACTATTATTTTTGTTGCTGTCACCCTCAATTACACTGATATAATGAAATGACTGAAACTGGATGAAAAACGGAATTTTCTTTCCATGGGAAATACTGATGTCTCAAAAAATGTGCTTCCACTTTGAATTGGAGAGGCCAAAGTTCTTGTGAAATGGAAATTCTTCAGTTGTGAAATGTTACAGGGTATTGTCTCAGGGGAATAAAAAGACTTTGTCTTAATAACCTCAAAACATAAAATATATAAAGCAGAATGGCTGTGGTTTTCAGCCAGACAAAAGAGAATACGTTTTCACACACTATATGAATAAATGAAAGATGTTTATGCCGTGGGATGTTGCTGAACACAAAAGTCATAAATTAGCTCCAAGGAGAATGAGATGGATTAGTGGTGGTTGTGTCCACTCACTGCTATTAAACATGAAGATCCAGATGCAAAATCTATCTTAGTTGCTAAACCTCTGTCTCCTGGAAGCCAGAGGATATTAAGGGAAGGGTCACTCTTTATAAAAGCCCTGTTCTTACTCTTTCTGGGCACTGCTGGAGTAGAGGATCCTGGACTAGACAAACCTTTGGTTGACCCAAAATGGAAGCTCTTATGTTCTTAGTGGTTTAATACAATACAGACTTGAAACAAAATTAATCAAAGAGATCCTGTTAAAATGACAGGTTCATACCTCCTGAAATGAGAACTCGATGTATTAATTTTAAAAAAATGTCCCCTGGCAAAAATCTTATTGAAATGGACTTTTTCCAGGGGAATGCTTTGCCTTTTACAAAACTACATGTTCAGCTAGATAACCGTTCCTTTGAAATGCTTTGGCCAGCTCAACAAATAACCCAGGAAATGAATGGGTCTGCTTCAGGATGCCGCCTGGCAGGATCTGGCTTGACTTATCCACATACTCATTTAGACCATCACTCCAAGGTGCGTATGTGAAGGAACATCATATTCCAGTGATGCTACACCAGTGCTTGAAATAAACGTCGTGGAGTCAGGGTTAGAGATGAAGCTTATTGAAGTTAATGAAAAAGAGTGTCACAGAGCCTTGAAGGCTTTAGATCAGACCCTCAATTTGCTGAGCTGCTGCTCAGTATGTCCCTACTGCTGCTGGGTATTGCAGATTCTCCCTGATGCAGAAGGGCATATTACACCTGTGCCAGGGGAGGTCTGGTGAGGATGGAGCAGAAGGACAGCAGAGTCTGAACGATGCGGATCACACCTTTTGTGTGCTAGGGTTCAGGAGTCTGTATGTATTTCCCTAATTCCAATCTGTTTTCTTAGCCTCCTTTCACCACGCTGTTGCACTAAGGAAAAGAAAACCAAACCCCTGTGAAATCTCCAGCACAGGCAAAACTCGTCCTTCCTCTGAGTGAAAGACTTTCCTACAGGTCTGATCCCAGGTTTTAAAGCATCAGTGCAGAGCAATGAAGGAACACAGGAAAACCGTTACCAGACAGAGTGGCCTGAAGTGCCAGGCAGCAGTGGCAGCACATGACACAGAGGTTGCAATAAAATTTATAACAAACACACTCACAGAGGAACCTTCCTTTAGTGAAATCCATAATCAGCACACACATGGCTGGAAGCAAGGCCTGCTGGACCCAGCAAGAAGCTACCCATAGGCGTGGGATGCCCCGTGCCCTGGTCTGGAGAACCCCCAGGCACTTTGTCTCCCTGGATTTAGGCTTGTTCCAAACTCAGGGGAGACCCATTCCACACAGCGCATTGAGCCAAAGGTCTCGGAAAGTGAGATTCCTTTGATGTCACTTAGCATCCCCCTGAAAACATTTTATTGAAGATTATTTCTTCCACCCACCCTCCCAGCCCCCCCCAAACTCTCAACTCCGACTCGCTTTAAATGCCACTGTCATTTCCATCTACTGACAGAGCTCTTTAACTGCTATGTTGAATGGCATTCGCTAAAACCGACTAATAGAGGGAAATGAGGTTAACCTTTAAGAAAGGTGAAAATGAGCCAGGTGCTATGCCAGCAGTAACAAATAGTTCATAAACAGCCTCCTGCTGCAGAGGCAGTTTACTCCAGGTGTTGGCATTGACGGTAGCTCCATTTACAGGTGGGTTTCAGGGGTGAGCTTGGCCAGGAGAAGGCATGGGGCCTCTCCACTTACACAGCTTCGTCAGCCCTTGTCTGTCAGGCCTGTGGGGACAGTCCCACGACTCTGATCTTGGCTGCTGTTGTCTGAACTCACAGCAAACAGGTGTTGGCTGTAGTGGACGTGTACGACATATCGGTGGTTTGCACCAGCAGAGCTTTTCTCCACCATTTTCTTCCCTAGCATGTAGGGAGATGGGAGTGCTCAGGGACAAATCCTGCCTTGCCGGTCTCCTTGCTAAGTTGCTTCTTTCCATCGGTCTTTTTAAATCTTTCACAGCTCAGCTCAACACTACCTATTAACTCTTACTGACTGACTTATGGCTCTGCATCTGTAAAAGTGGTATTGCTGGGTGGTCCTGCATTCTCTGAAGGAACGTTATTGTCCTTTTGTTTTCCTTCAGGCTTAATGAACTTGTCACCTTGTTCATCAGAGTTAGATAAAATCCTGGCTTTAAAAAAACAACTTGATCCTACACGTGCTATTCCCAAGCTCATACCTGAGACCCTGTGCTATGCAACGCATGAAGGAGAGCAAACGGGAAGAGATGGGGACCAGAGGTCATGCACTTCCATAGAACAACCACAAGAGGAGGGGCATCTCTCAGTCTACACAGAAGACTAACAGCAGGTGAGTCTTACAGGAGGGAATTCATTAGCTTACCAGGTTGGGTACCAGAAGAAGAAGATGCAGCACAATGCCATGACGGGAACAAGACAAATATTTGTTAAGTAATTTTCTGTTGTCAGTGCTCTGCTTCATCTAATTTTAATTAGACCAGAGAGCCTGAAGGATGCATATACTATCAACTATGTTAACAGCAACTGGCAGTATAGGACTGAGTCTGTATGAAGTGGGGATATTGGTCTCCTGTTTTCAGTCATTTTTTTCCACTCACTTTATATAGATGCATCTCTGTTTTTACAGAAATGGACTGAAGTTGGTTCTTTGTCTTACTGTCGCACAGTGCTGACCGTACTATTGGCTTTCTCTTGCCATGGTATATTATCCATGCCAAAAATACTTGAAACAGAAAATTTTACACCTGGACCAAATGATCAGTAAGCATAAATCTGCAAAGCTTCCTGAAACAAGGAAGGTATAAAATATATAGTAGGTATAAAACAGCAATACAGACATACACCATGCAATGATAGAATTATTTCTCCCACCAACACAGCTATGGCCAGATCAGCAAATATAAAAAGCAATTATCCCATTCCTACCCAAGGTTAGTAGCTGTGGAAATTCATTCCCTGATTCAGGGTAAAATCTGAGTCTCAGAAAAGCAAATTTCCAGCTACTAGAGCTTCAATGTCCATGTGGGAAAACATAACCCTCAGTAGTCTCTTCCCACCTCATATTTCATCACCACTAATAATGCTTTTTGGCTAACAATGCTTTTGGGGGTATATGTGGAGAAAGCAGGGCTGTGCAAGCCAGATCTGAACCTGGCTCCAGTCCCTATTACTGCAACAGTACTGTAACTGTGCTAAGGGGAGTGATCTCTTCCCTTCATCAGTAGCCAGGACTCAGAGACACAGAGAGAGACAGAGAGCGAAGGTGTTGTTTTATAACAAGCCTTTTCTGAGCTTGAGAGCTCACTGTGCTATTATTTCCCCCTTTTCCCCTCAATTCAAGCTTTTTTGTGTTTCATATTTGTCCCTCGGCAGGCTGAGAGACGTGCTGACAAGTTGTAACTCTCACTTGGCTCTGCGAGGGCTTTGTTCTCTCCGTGCGTGGCACAGACTTGCTTCCTCTTTTGAAATGTGACAGCGAGCAATAATATTGACACAGAAAGCCAGTGCATGGTCTTGGCACGCTTCCTATGCTAAAGATCCTCTCCAGTGATCTGCTGCATCAGTCCCAAAACCCCCTTAACCCCAGGCTAGTCAGAGACTCACAGGGTTTATCATCAAAAAGGAATTTTCAGTGATCTGGTCTCTCCCCCTGTGTACTGGAGATGACCACAGAGCTGCCCCCAGGAGCCTCCCATCCCGTGGCCAAACCGCTATGCCTAAGCTATTCTGCAGCTGCCCCACAGCTATCCCCATAGGTTGTGTTTTGGCTAAAATGTGAGTCCTGGAGAGGGGTCAAGTCTTACTATGAGGACACCAGTCAGAGCAACCATCAGCATCATAGTTTGCTTTGATGAGTATCCTCTTATAACAAGAGCCAGTCTTTGACTTCTCACTTTAATGTGTTTGGCATTGCATTCAAATTACAAAAGTTTTGGAGAAAAGTTCGGCCTCTTTCCAGCTGATTAAAGAGCCAGAAAAGATACTGCTGTAAAGGCCCAAGTCTCCTGGAGCTCTCTCAGGCAAGGATGAGCGTGACTCTAAGCCTGACACTTTGAGGCATCTGTTTCATTTACACAGGTCTTTTCAGAATCTTTTACAGTTTTTAAAAGGTGAACACCAAGCTAGGATCAGTTTGCCAGAGTACTCCCCCACCAACACTACCTACTAAAAAATCATCTTTGTCCTCCACTTTCCTTGTTTATGCAGCAAGAGGTCCCCATTAGATGGTTTAGCCCACCACCATGCTGGGAGCTAATGTTGACTTCCTCAGCCGTGCTAACCACTTTTCTAGGTTGTTGCCTAGGTAGTTTTCTAGGTTGCTGTCTTATGAAATATAACCTCTCATTCTTTAGGCCTGGTTTTTAGCCTTATTCCTCCATGAGTCAGCTTAGATTTGGTTCTGCAGAAACACACGCATAACGCTTCAGCCAGCCAAAGCTTGTTCAGTGTGACCTATATGTGACTCAAATGACTCTGTATCAGAGTCCTGTCCTTACAATTTTCCATTTTGTGTTATCCACATATTTTATCAGCTGGGATATTTAATTCCACATCATTCATGACAAAGCTGACTAGCATCAGAGCTGGTAGTGATCCGTGCAGAACCCTGCTACAAATACCCTCACTCTATCATGCTTTCTCTTTGGCAACTGCATTTTGAGATTTGTCCATTACCCACTTCTTAATCCATTTAATGTCTGCCCTCTTGAAAGTCGTACTCAGCAGGAACTACAAGGAAGTTCCAGTTCTAGAGATCCAACCTTTGCAGCTCATGATAACTTCAACTGATAAGGAAAACTCAGTCAGTCAGTTTTGCCAAGGGGAAGATAGGATCTCAAAGACACGCAGCCCTTCTCCTCCCTTCCCTTGCCTCTGGCATTGTTCCTTATCATGGGCTTGCACAGCAGGCCTTCACCTCTGTTGCAACACAGTTCTCTAACACTGGCATTTAAGGAATATTGTGTTTTCCTAAGTATGGGCCATGTTCTCCAGATATTGTCACAAAAGCTGGGCATAGGCCTTAGTTATGTCCGTTCTTTGCTCTCAGTTATTACAGCTTATTGCTAATGGCTGGTTCACTCGCAGGTTGTGTTTGCTATGCAGATTGTCCTGGATTGAGGTAAAACAGAAACAATTTTCTGTTTTGTAATTTTACTTTTTAGCTGGGCCTCTTCTAACTGGCTAAACTCTGAAACTAACAGCATATTGTTCAGAAACTGTTCCCTCTCAGAGTGATAAGACCTGATTATACCAAGGAATGGTATGCACAGAGGCTCTTGCTTATACTTATTGCTATAACAGCCAAGGTCAGCTAACTTCGCTATTTGCCCCATTAGAGGGTCGGAAGCGGAGAAGTGTAGAGGGGTCCCCACCTGCAGGGAGGAGCAGATGGGACAGGTGGCCCAAAACTGACCAACAGGGGTATTCCATCCCATATGCATCACGCTCAGTATAAAAGCTAAGGGATCAAAGGGTCAAGTCTCTTTTTCTTCAGTGGCCGACGTCCGAGGAGGACCGTGTCTCTTCGTCTGCCTTTGATCCTGATCCGAGCATGCCTGACTCCAGATCTGGAATTCAGCTCCTGTCTGTCGCTGACTCCAGTCTGGGACTTTCCCTGTGTCTGCTGGTGACACGATCGTCATCCTGGGAGCTGGATATGGTTTTGTATACATTTTATTTTATTTTATTTTAATTTTATTTTTTCCTTATTTATTATTATTTTCATTAAAGTAGTTTAGTTCTTTTTCTAAACTCCTAAATCTCCTTATCTCTTCCTCTCCTCTCTGAGGAGAGAGGTGGGGGAGGGCCATCTGTCATTCTGATTGGCCAATCCGGCCAAACCATGACACAGATGTAGACATTATCTTTGCAAATACAGTGACTCAACTACCACAAGAAGGACCCTGTTCTTTTCCATCATGCCCTTACCATTATTATGTCTGCAGGACCCTGGGATGAAATAGACTCTACAAGCTAGTTCCACAGAGTGTGAGAGCTCGAGAGATCAGCAACTAAAAGAAAGCAAAGTCACAATTCTAAATAGAGTTTCATGCAAGGGGAAACACAGGACATTTTTTTCCTTTCCCCACCTCAACATCTTTTTCCTGGGAGCAGAAGTAATTGTATTGAATGCACTCAGAGATTTCCCTGCACAGTGAAGCAACGTAAGGCAGTAGGATTCTTATCATTCAACTTCCCTGAACATTTCTCTGAGCTAGAAACAAAGCTTAGGTTCCAGTTGGGATGACATTTATTTAGCATATGTAATGTTAACCAAAAGAAAGTCAAGGAACATGCACTGAACCCTGCTTTGGCTCTTCCACTGTTTAACTATTGGCTTGCCCTGACTTATTTTTGGCCTGTTCCAGCCACTTTGCCCCAGACTGAGGAAGGTCTAGCCCTGGGTGATATTGTGGTCCTTGGTCTCACAGGCAGCTACTGGCCCTGTCTTTCTTTCAGGTAGCAGCATGCACCTTGTCTGAGTGGAAGCTAGGGTGCAGAGAACAGGGGCTTGAAGGATTTGGTGCAGGCTTTCCTAAATTTTATCAAAAACACTGAAAGTTTGCCCATCAATAATCCACTCATGAGTAAGATACGACACTTTGTCCCCAGCTCTCTAGGTAGTGGTCTTACATTCAAAAGAAGGCATTTATCTCCCTGTTTCTGCTATTAAATGTGAGAGTAGTTCTGGGAAAATCTCTTTGTTTTCATTTTTTCATCTCTCCATCTGCAGTCCAGGGGAATTTTGGCCTTGGTTGTTCTGAGATCAAATTCTGAAAGAACACACTATCACAGTAATAACAGCATAGCCATAATGCTGCTTTAACATATTCATTCAAATATTGCCCAAGTAGTTGTAGGTGGAGGTGTTAGCCCCAATTCAGGTTTGGGTAAACTGAGGCACAGTGAAGTTAAAGAGGAATGTAGCCTAAAATAGACTCTGGGAGTTGTGACCTTTTGCCTTGCAGTGCAACCCAGCAGAAATCACAGTCCTTTCCTCTGGGTCTGGACTTTTCTATGGTGCTTTCAGAGCCCTAGTCCATAATCTTGACTCCAGAGAGTTCTGCACAGGCTGCTTAAATTATATTAAAGCACAAGATTTGGAGTTCAGTTCACTCAGAAAATGCATGTGTATGTCTGTGTGTTTGCATATGGATGTGTGCAGCGTGTGTGTGATTCCTTAAATACAAGGCGAAGTGTCTATCACAGAGAATAGACCTTAAAAGGGGTTTCTGAGCTGTAAGTGTGAAACCAAAGCTGGGAAGAAAACAATAAAGCAAAAAGGCAACATTCCCGTCACCACCAGCAACTCAAATTAAAAAGCAATCGTGTGTGTAAGGAAAAGAAAGCTTTGGAAATACAGGCAAAAATTACATTTGTTGGGAAATGCTTCCCCCACTCCTGTCCCCAAGAGATAAGGAAATGAGCTGGATGCTGGGAAAACTTCATGTTGGATTCAGGCAACAGAAACTTTTTCAGGTCAAGCTTCGTTTGATGTTAGCTTGAGTTCCCCCATTAACTGGCACTGGGCAATGGTGCTACTGCCATCACCCTCCAAACCCTTGTGTCCCCACAACAGCTAAAGGGAGATGCAGGCAGGCACCCACGGGCAGGCAGTCCTTTCATGCCATCCCCTCCAGCAAACACCACCACCAAAATGCCACCCTACCCTCTGCTTTACGTGTGGTCCTAGTGTGTGATGGCATCTCCATCCCAAGAGCCTGGCACTGCTTTCCAGGGAGCAAACCTGCAGGAGGGCTTGGGAAAGAGGAGAAACTGCTTCCCCCCCATGAGAGCATCTGTGACCCAGGACCCTGCCAGAACTCTCCACTGCTCTGGTTCACTTTATGGAGGAGCAGGGATCCAAGCAGGCAGTGCTGTCAGCATCTGGGGATCTGAGGTGGCTGACAGCTGTCAATCAATGTTAATAAAAGTGAGAGAGACCCAACCAAAAGGTGCACCAGCAAGAGTGGTGGGTGCCTAGCATGGGCAGAGGGAAATCAACTGAAGTATTCAAAATGCCAGAGAGAGTGTGAGAGAGAATTTTTTCCTTGTCTTTGGTGGAACTGAGGTCACTGCCTCATCTCCATTCCCATCACCCAGGGAGTCCTCATAAATATCTGCGTGGTGCTGGATCCAGCCCAGCACTGAGCGCTGCCTTGGAGGTGCTGAAGGGCTTGGGCAGGATGAGAACTGCTGCTGTTTTACTTCCTCACTAGTGTATGGGTGAGCGGCAAGGTAGGTAAGAGGGGATGACTGAAAGGAGTGGCGAGAATGAAGGGAGATGGTGAGGGACCTGCTCCAACACCTGAACATACACAAGTCTATGGGGCTGGATGGGATCCACCCAAGGGTACTGAGGGAGCTGGCGGAAGTGCTCACTGAGCCACTTTCCATCATTTACCAGCAGTCCTGGCAAACCAGGGAGGTCCCAGTTGACTGGCATCTAGCAAATGTGATGCCCATCCACAAGAAGGGCCAGAAGGAGGATCCAGGGAACTACAGGCCTGTCAGTCTGACCTCGGTGCCTGGGAAGGTCATGGAACAGGTCATCCTGAGTGCCATTATGCGGCACATGAAGGACAACCAGGCGATCAGGCCCAGTCAGCATGGGTTCATGAAAGGCAGGTCCTGCTTGACAAACCTGATCTCTTTCTATGACAAAGTGACCCACTTGGTGGATGAGGGAAAGGCTGTGGCTGTTGTTTACCTGGACTTTAGTAAGGCCTTTGATACGGTTTCCCACAGCATCCTCCTGGAGAAACTGGCTGCCCATGGCTTGGATGGGAGTACTCCTTGCTGGGTTAAAAACTGGCTGGAGGGCCGGGCCCAGAGGGTGGTGGTGAATGGAGTTAAATCCAGTTGGCGGCCATTCATGAGTGCTGTTCCCCAGGGCTCAGTATTGGGGCCAGTTCTCTTTAATATCTTTATCAGTGATCTGGACGAGGGGATTGAGTGCACCCTCAGTAAGCTTGCAGACAACACCAAGTTAGGTGGGAGTGTCAATCTGCTTGAGGGTAGAAAGGCTTTGCAGAGGGATCTGGACAGACTGGATCGATGGGTCGAGGCCAATGGTATGAGGTTCAACAAGGCCAAGTGCCGGGTCCTGCCCTTGGGTCACAACAACCCCATGCAGCGTTACAAGCTTGGGGAGGAGTGGCTGGAGAGCTGCCTGGCAGAAAAGGACCTGGGGGTGTTGGTCAACTGCCGGCTGAATATGAGCCAGCAGTGTGCCCAGTTGGTCCTGGCCTGTATCAGGAACAGTGTGGTGAGTGGGACTAGGGAAGTGATCATCCCCCTGTACTCGGCACTGGTGAGGCCCCACCTGGAGTACTGTGTCCAGTTTTGGGCCCCTCACCACAAAAAAGACATTGAGGTGCTGGAGCGGGTCCAGAGAAGGGCAACAAAGCTGGTGAGGGGTCTGGAGAATAAGTCTTATGAGGAGCGGCTGAGGGAACTGGGATTGTTTAGCCTGGAGAAAAGGAGGCTGAGGGGAGACCTTATCGCTCTCTACAGCTACCTGAAACGAGGCTGTAGAGAGGTGGGGGTCGGTCTCTTCTCCCAAGTAACAGGTGATAGGACAAGAGGAAATGGCCTCAAGTTGCTCCAGTGGAGGTTTAGATTGGAAAAATTTTTACACTGAAAGGGTTATCAAGCATTGGAAGAGGCTGCCCAGGGAAGTGATTGAGTCACCATCCCTGGAGGTATTTAAAAATGGGTAGTTGTACTGCTTAGCAATATGGTTTAGTGATGGTTTTTGTCAGAGTTAGGTTGATGGTTGGACTAGATGATCTGAAAGGTCCCTTCCAATCTAGGCATTTCTATGATTCTATTCTTAATATCCCAAGAGCATCCTCCTGCTCACAGCACTGGAGCATTTCTCAGCCTGGCTGTGGAGTTATAACAACATGTGCTTGGACCCTGCTGCATAGCTGTTGCCTCTGTGCTCTTCAAGGCCCCCTCAAAAGGCCTGGCTTCTCTGCAGATTTCTACTCTCCAAGGACCCCAGGAGTCAGTGGTGGTGACTATGAAATCGAGGAAAAACACAGAAAATCAGTACGTTTCAAAATACTCTGCCTATTCTTTACTTTCTTGAAAGAAGGGAGGTATTCTAGTTTGCTAGAAGGTATCACCTATTCTGCACAGCCAACAGAATACTAAATATATGTGGAGACCCAGGAGTTCCTGCTCTTGCCCAGGATTTGCCCTCACCCTGTGTAGAGCCTGACCCTGCATCAGTAGACCAGCAGACCAGCAAGGGGATTAAAGACCAGGTTGTTCTCTGACCTGTCTCTATATGTCCACTTTATTAGACACAAACACCTCCACGACACTTGTCACTGTACTAAAAGAGAAATGCAGGACTGACCGCTGCAAGCTTTCCCCCATCACATTCATACTTTTCTTTTTTTCTGTCTCTCTTGCTTTCTTTCTTTCCAGCACTCCTTTTCCTGCTTTAATCACACCTCACTAAACTCTGCATTTGTGTGCACCTGATGACAGATGATGTGCACAGGTTTGTGGCTTTAGGTTTCCCTAGCATGCAGATATTGCTGCCTTGTCCTTTGCTCGGCCAGAACCCCAGAGTCAACATCTCCAAAGGAACCATACCCCTTTTCAGATCATGCGTGCTTAGTTAGTTTGCAGAAACATCTCAGAGGAGAAATGAAGGTGGGCACATTATGTGAAATAGTTAAAGCAACACTGGATAAAGAAGATGATAGCAATTTAATCTGGTAGCCTGTTTTTGATCAAGCTTTTCAGAAGCTCTAGGTGCTCTAGAAGAAGCAGAAGGGAGTTTTAAGATAGCCTTTCACTAAACCAGTTCCTTGCCAGTTTCCTGAATTAGATGTTGGCTTTCATCCTGTGTGATAGATATTTTGTCTCTTCTCAGAAACAGCTAGTCCTTGTGGAACAAAATCTAGTAGAGAAAACTCCTTTGCACTGCATGCCGAGGGAAATAACACGTTCTGCAATGCAGGGTGGGGAAGTAGGGGGTTAGTAGGACCTTAATACAAGTTGGGGGAGGGGGTTGCTGGTTATTTTTATTTGGTTATCAAAGGGATGCTGAGTAGGTAGTGCCAGATTTTGCTTGAACCACTTGGGTTTAAATGAACATGCACATACACACATACAAATACATGCAATCGAGTGCTTCAGTGTTGGGAGAGTGAGGAGCTGTCAGGAAAAAGGCAAAGCCATCCCATCAGCTAGAGGGGGAGATTTTCTGGGCCTTGGTTTGAGAAGCAGGCAGATGACTGACAGGGGTTAAAAGCTTCCTGCTTTCTTTTCCACATTGCCTCCTTGATGGTAAAGAGTTCCCTGTCGCTCACACAGAAGGTGCTCTATGATTTCAAAGCATTTTGCTGGAAATACTGTACAGACTATAATAAGCTATTGTAGCCCTTGGCAGAGATGCTCAGCTGAGCCTAATTCCCCGTATCCTTAACTCATCAGCCTCTGATCATAATGCAGGTTTAGTGTCCTAGAGGACCATTAAATAAAAAAATACACACACAAAACCACAATTAATACATTTCATGATGGTGAGAGATGTCAGACTGAGCACCCTGGGCATAGCAGTCCTCTGCTTAGTCACAAGACAGGCAGTGTAATCTACCCTCCAGTCTCCTGTGGGCCTGACACAGAGGACCTGAAACTACAGGGTAAAAAGGAGCTCAGGCTCCTTCACTCTTTCACTTTTCATCTGCTTGGCTGAGGCCATCACAGGTTAACATGGTCAGTTGTGACACTCTGGTTGTCATTGTGCACACTTGTGTGCAGGGAACTGGGCACAGCCATCATGACCTCAAATGTTGGCAGCAAGAGAAGAAAATATGCTAATGGTGCAGGTTACCAAGGGAAATTAGGAAAAGGATTTGCGAATAAAAAGAAAAAGAAACATGCTTCTAAGTGGCTGTGGCTCTCCTGAAGTTCATCATTGGAGCTGATGAAAAAGTGGTGGCATTTGGCTTTGAGACTGTGATCAATATTACATAAGAACAATAATTGAAATTATCTGAGATTTCCCACACAGCCTGAGAGAGTTTGGTACTCAACTATTCCTGAAATAGCCCACACTCCCTATAAGCTCCTTTGCAAATTCCCTATGGGGAAATTAATTGTCTGCCTCGCATTTAACCAGTTCCCTTTCCAGAAGAGCTGTGGGCTTGCTCCATACATGCTTCATTTTAGCATGGAGCTGTAACATCTCATGAGCAGAAGATGGGACCTATGGTCCTGTTGTCTAGCACCACTTTCCTTAGAAGGGACTGCATCAAACTTTCTAGAAGAAGATGCAGGAAACCTCACAGATTTCACAGACATGGGAGAATATGACCTCTTAAAGGTCTCATTGGTTCATTGAGCCTGAAGCTGAGACATCATCATGACACATGTGCTACAAACACCTAAACAGATGAGATCTCAGTTCAAAAATCACGCCTTCTGAGCTTTATTACTTAAATGTTTCTATGCCTGAAAATAATTATGCCAGACAACCATCACAAAAACAACTTTTCCTTAGCCAGGAGACAGTCTAATGGGCAGCAGTAAATTAGCAGCTGTGATTTCTTAGCTCCCAAGTCTAGTTGTGAGGTTCCTGCCTAGTTGTTGCTTTAACTATTGCCATTTCCAAGTGAGAGTGGGGTGGTTCATACATGCTGCTTGGTTTTCAGCAACATCAGGATGAGCTTTGACAGCTAATGAAGCCTTTGCCAGGGGAATACAGGTGCAGCTCAACAGTGCATGGCTTAATGTAGATTCTGACCCATTGAGTGTGATTAAATGGGTCTTGCTTGGCTACAGCATATTAGACCCATTTTTTTTCCACTTTGCAAATAAAAACATTCAATTAAGAAAACAGAAACAGGAAATGAATAAACATTCTATTTCTGTGCTTTTCTTCTGTCAGTTCATTCAATTGTCTCTTCCTAATAAACAAGATCCATCCAGGATCAACAGGTCTCAGGACTGATTTTTTCTTATTATCATCAAGGGGAATCAGCTTTGTTGTTAACTTCTCCATTTATTTAAAATGCCCTATATTTCATATTCAATTTTTATGCTCCCTGTTTCTGATAGTTTCCTTGAAATGGGAACTTCAAGGACTTCGATAAATGGATTGAAAGGTTGCCTTATTTCTCTGTCACTTCTGCCTTTTTCTCCTCTGCAAAATGCTGTTTTGCAAATCATAAAGCTGGGGATTGAAGTAAGCATTCATCAGACTAAGGCACAGAGGGCTATAGGGGCATAACAGATGAGATGACAGTCCCAGTGAGGGGCCAGGAGAAAAAGCTGATGGGAAATAGTTGTGAACTGAAATTAAGACAAAAGGACATAAGCTGGATATCAGTGCAGTCTTTCTGGTGTTGGTATCTATTAGTTGAAAGCAGTTTTCCACTGCTGTGGTCTGTGGTGGTCTAGAAGCCATGGAAAAGGGCCTTCAGCAGGTTTGTGAAACTCTGATGAAGAATTAATTTCCTTATTTGGAACTCATTTCCACTGTTTTTATAGTAACTCCAGTATAAAGTGTGCTATGTGCATGTGCAAGGCTGTGAGAGAGGCTGATAGTTATCCATCCTGCACAAATTGTTATCTAAAATGCAAATGACAACACTCGTCACCCCACCACCCCCCCCTAAAATAGGATCACCATTGCTGGGGTATTCATAGAATCATAGAATCATAGAATCTTCATGGTTAGAAAGGACCTTTGAGACCACTGAGTCCAACCATACACACACACAAAAAACCCCTCCTACAATCTCTGCCCCTAGAGCATGCCCGTGAAGTGCCAAATCTACATGTTTCTTAAATACCTCTAGGGATGGTGACTCAACCACCTCCCTGGGCAGGCTCTTCCAGTGCCTGACCACTCTTTCAGTAAAGTAATTCTTCCTAATATCTAATCTAAACCTCCCCTGCTGCAACTTCAGACCATTTCCTCTGGTCCTGTCATTATTCACCTGGGAGAAGAGGCCAACACCCACCTCTCTACAACCTCCTTTCAGGGAGTTGTAGAGGGCAATGAGGTCTCCCCTCAGCCTCCTCTTCTCCAAACTAAACATGCCCAGCTCCCTCAGCCTCCCCTCATATGGCTTGGTCTCCAGACCCCTCACCAGCTTGGTAGCTCTCCTCTGGACACGCTCCAGCACTTCAATGTCCCTCTTGTACAGAGGGGCCCAGAACTGAACACAGTACTCGAGGTGAGGCCTCACCAGTGCCGAGTACAGAGGCACGATCACTTCCCTACTCCTGCTGGCCACACTGTTCCTGATACAGGCCAGAATGCTGTTGGCCTTCTTGGCCACCTGGGCACACTGCTGGCTCATGTTAAGCTGGCTGTCCACCAGCACCCCCAGGTCCTTTTCTGCCAGGCAGCTTTCTAGCCACTCTTCCCCAAGCCTGTAGCGTTGCTTGGGGTTGTTGTGATCGAAATGCAGGACCCGGCACTTGGCCTTATTAAACCTCATACAATTGGCCTTGGCCCATCGATCCAGCCTGCCCAGGTCCCTCTGTAGAGCCTTCCTACCCTCAAGCAGATCAACACTCCCACCTAGTTGGGTGTCGTCTGCAAACTTACTGAGGGTGCACTCAATCCCCTCATCCAGATCATTGATAAAGATATTAAACAAAACTGGTCCCAAAACTGAGCCCTGAGGGACACCACTGGTGACCGGCCGCCAAGAAGATTTCACTCCATTAATCACAATTCTCTGGGCACAGCCATCCAGCCAGTTTTTAACTCAGCGAAGAATACACTTTTCTGTGCCATGATTCGCCAGCTTCTCCAGGAGAATGCTGTGGGGGACGGTGTCAAAGGCCTTACTAAAGTCCAGATAGACAACGTCCACAGCCTTCCCCGCGTCCAGAAGGCGGGTCACATGGTCATAGAAAGAGATCAGGTTGGTTAAGCAGGACCTCCCTTTCCTAAACCCATGCTGGCTGGCCCTGATCCCTTGGCTGCCCTGCACTTGCCCTGAGAGCTCACTCAAGATGATCCTCTCCATGATCTTTCCTGGTACCGAGGTCAGGCTGACAGGCCTGTAGTTCCCCAGATCCTCCTTCTGACCCTTCTTGTAGATGGGTGATGGGATTCAGTACTCCTTTGAATGATGCATTGCAAATAAGTGTGTTCCTCAGAGCAGGTTTTCATGAAATGAGTCACAGCTAATAGATTTAAGCATCTAGTCGCAATACTTTCCCCATTCAAGACACCAGCATACCCTAACAGCACCTCCCTCTAAACAGTCAAACTCAGGGCTTAGGTAACTGCAAAATGAGAAGCCTTAAGCACTGAATTGGTTATTTTCCTCCTAGATGAGCTGAAATTGGGTTTCTGTCCCTCTTGCATCATTGCAGTCATTGTACCGGAGCCCACACAGGGAGCACCCGGAGATCTTGTGGAATGCCACAGTGGCTGGCAATTTCCTAGTGGCGTTGGTCGATGAGAAACATCCTTGTGTCACTGCACAGGAGGCCTCCCTGCAGGGCAAACACCTGGGACTGCTGTCTCTACTTCTGTTCCTGTGCTCAGCTTGAGCAGGACCCCCAGAACCCCTCGCTCCCCGATCCTGTTCCCCTTTCCACCTTCTGAGCTCGCCCAGCCCCACAGCAAAGGGCATCTCACAGGGACTGCTGAGCCGAGAGTTGACTAAATCCACAGTCTGCTGTGCTTCACAAGGAGCTGCTTTATCAGAGGGACGTGGCTGCCCTTCATCGCCAGCACTAATGCAGCCGGTAGTGAGAGCCCAAAGAACTTTCTGATGATTCAAATGCATGATTATCACACTCATCCCTTCACACACCTCCGTAAGGGCAGCCAGGACCCATGTTCCTTCTGACTGTGCTTTTTGCTCTGTCATGGTTTAGGCTGTGTTACTATAGCAAAGGAGGGAAATGTTCAGCTCCCAGATCTGAGTTGTTGCCACCCTCCCAAAAACCATTGTGTCCTAGACTGCTGTTTCACAGGAGCTGCCAAGCACACAGCCCAATATTCACCCTACCTTCTTAGGTGGCTACAGACTACAAGTTGCAGCAGGAACTATTAGTACTATTAATAACCCCTTTTTACATGAGACCTTTTCAAACTACAGGACCCAAAAGCACTTGATGCATTTGACTACCTACATGTTGCAAATCCACATCCTCCTAGGAATTTCACAGCTGTCACTGATGCAGGTTCAGCTCCTCGTAACTGCAAAGCAACAACAGACAGACCTCAGGTTGTCCTGCCCCAAACTCATAAATGCGTCACCATAGAAAAGAACAACAGGTCTTCTCCAGCACCCCAGCTACCTACTGTGCTTTGATGTACCACCAAACAACTCTAGACCTGTGCGCTGTACAGGGCAGTGCTGAGCATTTCTGCTCACCAGAGCATTGCAAGTGCTGTGCAAACTTCACATGTTCTCGGATCATTTTTCGTAGCAGCAAAATGCTGGTAGCTGTTCAGCCGAGACCAGCAGATTTTTCATGCAGGCTAACATTGCATCCAAATGGAAGTATCTGCAAGAGATTTCAGGCAGGCAGAGTGTAATCCCTTTAAGAACATGACTACCTTCTGGAGCTATGACCTCTTGTCTAGTCTGTACCTTTATATCCAACTGTCTGTCTATCCATCCATCCATCCATCCATCCATCCATCCATCCATCCACATAGTCACCTTTATTCTCACTATAGGTGAGAACCTACAGTTTCATGGAAAGGGCAATGCACATTTGTTCATCGATGGCCATCTCATCTCATTTTGATTTATTTAGAAGGCAGGCCTATTCTTCTCACTTGCTTTCACTTCGAATGCCACAGCTATCACCAATGTACCTGAGCATACCTGACCTTTACTTGCCTATGACCATTTTCTGCCAAATATCACCTCTGAAAGGGCTTGATTTTGTAAAGACACCATTTGCTATAGGAATAGTGCATTTTTTTTGCCTTTGCTTTCCCTGCTTGTGTGCTGGAGAGAGGCGGTGTCGGGAGGACAGTTCTGCCACACCCTGGGGTTTGAGAGCGAGTTGAGCTGATCTGCATTGGGGCAAGACTGCTTGTAAGGGAGGTAACGAAGGGGGAGATGGAGATGCAAGAAACTGCATCACTTCCACAACTGCTACTGCTCAGAAGAAAGGAGCAAAAGAAATATATATCTGCCTGCCTATTAATTTAAATCTAGACCCAGGAAGAAGTCAACGAACTGTAATTTATGAGCTGTCAAAGCCTGAAAAATTCCTATTGACACTGCATTTTCAGTTATTACATGCTTTCCTGCAAGATGACAGCATAATTCCGTAGCGAGTCTTCTAGTGAACAGCACAATGTCAAAGGGCAGTGGGGGCTTTCTTATTATCTTTTCTTCCCCCTTTATTTTTTTTTTTTTTTTGCCTAGGTTGGAAGGGACCTTTCAGATCATCTAGTCCAACCATCAACCTAACTCTGACAAAAACCATCACTAAACCATATCGCTAAGCACTATGTCTACTCGTCTTTTAAATACCTCCAGGGATGGTGACTCAACCACTTCCCTGAGCAGCCTCTTCCAATGCTTGATAACCCTTTCAGTGTAAAAATTTTTCCTAATATCCAATCTAAACCTCCCCTGGAGCAACTTGAGGCCATTTCCTCTTGTCCTATCACCTGTTACTTGGGAGAAGAGACCGACCCCCACCTCTCTACAGCCTCGTTTCAGGTAGCTGTAGAGAGCGATAAGGTCTCCCCTCAGCCTCCTTTTCTCCAGGCTAAACAATCCCAGTTCCCTCAGCCGCTCCTCATAAGACATTCTTCAGACCCCTCACCAGCTTTGTTGCCCTTCTCTGGACCCGCTCCAGCACCTCAATGTCTTTTTTGTGGTGAGGGGCCCAAAACTGGACACAGTACTCCAGGTGGGGCCTCACCAGTGCCGAGTACAGGGGGATGATCACTTCCCTAGTCCCACTCACCACACTGTTCCTGATACAGGCCAGGACCAACTGGGCACACTGCTGGCTCATATTCAGCCGGCAGTTGACCAACACCCCCAGGTCCTTTTCTGCCAGGCAGCTCTCCAGCCACTCCTCCCCAAGCTTGTAACACTGCATGGGGTTGTTGTGACCCAAGGGCAGGACCCGGCACTTGGCCTTGTTGAACCTCATACCATTGGCCTCGGTCCATTGATCCAGTCTGTCCAGATCCCTCTGCAAAGCCTTTCTACCCTCAAGCAGGGAATGCAGTATCATTTATTGCGAATGAATTCAGGTGAGTTGCTCATGTGACTCTTGTACCGTTTCATCTCTCCACATGCAGACAGACACAGGCTCCTGCCATCTTGTAAAGGCACTGGAAGGTTTTATGTGCATTGCAGCACCCTGCTTCCTATTGAACAGATCTGGCACATTGCACCAGATGAAGGCAATTTCCCCCATCTATCTCAGAGGGTCAAAATCAATTAGCATAGTCCTTTCTAGGCCTTCCTACCTACTCCAAGGGCAGGATAGGGTGTAATGTAGCCAAGGACTGATCTTGCCACGCAATATCATTGGGGGGTGACATAGCTGAGCCCCTGATGAGATGTTTGCTGACATGTGTCAGGAAGGATCCTGGCATGCTTCCCTACATGCCCAGATGGATTGTGGAGATGCCAAAGGAGATGGGGGGCTAGTAACATTTTCTAATATGGCATTTAAGACAAAAAAGAGTGAGCTGAGGCAGAACAAGACAAATTAATGTAGGATGACAACTGCCTTAAGGAACATCAGATGTCCAGAGAAAATCAAAAGAATTCTTCCCTCAAAGACTCCAATGTAATTTTTTTATATATATCTAAGCATGCATACATACATCTGTGTGTGCATGTGCATATAAAGGCAGATTGTCAGCTGGTACTCAATGGTAGAGGTCCACTGAACTAGGGAAGTTATATAAAGATGCTTAAATATATATTACCTCTTTGTATATATGAGTTGAACACATTGACTACAAGTCATTTGTGTATGTAGGTGTGTGCATGTCTAAATATTCTTTTCCCTCTCTCATAGATCTTGGATACTGAAATTTTTCAAGGGTGACTAGAATGGGCAAAGGTTAGGAATAAAGCTTGTGTGTATGGATGTGGCAGCTATCTGGAGATGTATCTATAAGCATCAAGAGATAGAAGAATTGAATGATGTGATTTACAGGGCTTTGATTGCATGCAAGACAGAGAAATTAAGGAAGAAAACTTCCACTGAATGGCTTCTTGGCATTGAATTCCTAAAACTGAAGAATTGTCTTAAAAGAAAGGGTGTGGAAATACCACAGTTTGAGATCTTTAGACACAATGCAACTAAAATGCACAATTACGGAATAGCTGAAATAGGCAGAGATAAGAACTGGTAAATATATATGTGTTTCATATTATCAAATCCCACTGTTCTTTGAAGTTGATTTACAAACACTGAGATGCTTACAAACTACTCAGTATTGCAGAAGCCATCATTGTTTAGCTCTAAGAAGTGCAGCACCCTCAGCATATCTGCCTGAATCAAATGACTCGGTATTCACCCTCTTAATGAAGCCATACTTCTGGAGTGAGATTTAAATTGCAGGTTAAAATAACCACATTTTGTATCTACAGATAGATTGGCCATTTAGATTGACATAGCCAGTTGAGAGGTAGTTGTACAGTTAGGGGAGCTCAGTATGCTGTTCCACTTACCCTGTGGTAGACACCTATATTTGCTCAGCTGCACCGATTTCTAGACCCCAGGCTGCACTGTCAAGATCTCCATTGACTGCAATGGAAACATAGGCTCCTCAACTTCATGTAGACATCTACATACCTACAAGTAGGTGTCTCAATCTGGAGCTTTGTTATTGCTCAAATGAGCCATCCTCTATTTCAGTGCAATGCTGCTTCTCCAGCCAGGGCAAGGAGCATTGTTAGGGTCTGCAGAACAGGATTCAGCCTTTTAATATTACATTAGACATCTAAATCTGAGTATATCACTCCCACGTCCCTTCACAGTCAACAGAGGTATTTGTGCCTCCAAAGGTTGATTCATCCTATCAACAAACTATCCTATCTAAGAAAGGTTGGGCAAACTGCCCTGGGCAAGTGCCCATCTCTTTCAACTAAGTATGAAGTAAGTTTAAACAGCTACTTTAGACTTAACGGTTAATATTCAGATGTCTAAATTTAGCTGAGATCAATCCTGCTCATAGCACATAAGTGCACATAATCTTTGATCCCTAACTGTGCCTCCAGGTATGTTCTTGCTGGAAGTGGTGCAGATATATATCACAGCTTATCTGGCCAATCACAAACAACCAACACAGATGGAATAGCCAATATCAAATAAACACAGGGATTTTCTTTGTGATAATATCTACAGAGGTAAAAAAAATGCTCAAAATATGTGTCTTAATAACGATCTAAAATTACTGTTTGATGAACCCATAGTCTGCTTGCACATAGCTCATGAGGAGAAAAACAAGTCAAAAGGAATTGGGAAAAACTATTATTTGCAAAGTATTCCACCATTAGCACAATATATAACTGCTACCTGCAAAACAACTTGCTTAAGCAAAGAATAAAAGCATTCAAAAATGTGTCAATAGCCAGTAAGACCCTGCAGCTCCTGAGGTTTCAAGATATTTTAGAGAAATAATATTTTGCACATATGCAGGAGGTTTCACCTGAAGATCTCAAAGCAATCTGTAAATATATATGCGTTAATTAATCTTCACAGTAGCTCTATGAGGTAAGCACTGTAAATATAGTTATCTTGATTTTACAGATGGTGAACTTGAGACTCAGGGCACTGAAATAACTCCCCCAAGTTCACACCATGAATCAGCAGCACCATAGTGACTGTAATCCAGCGGGTCCACTGCCACTTCTCTTTGCTAACCCAGATGACAAAAGTCCCTTTGCTTACGGTAACAATAGGCTCCACAGGGAGAAAAGAGCTGCTCTGAGACTTCACACTTTCTTGTTGGTAAAGCATTTTCCACCATTTGAATAGGGGACATGATAAATGCACACAATATTATTTATTATTAATACACTCATTAGCATCTGCATCATTACCACTGGAGGAATGTTATCAATAGACAGTGTTGGTTAGCAGGTCAGATCCTATCCCCAGTATCGAACATGGCTGATTCTGGTGGCTGGCTGCTGCTTAAAAGGATGATTTCCTTAATAAGCAGTTCTTAAGAAGGCTCAGGCAGCAATCATGCTTCCTCCACATCTTTCATCTTCATTTAGTGTGACATTCTTGTTGTATCTTGTAAATAATCTGTGTTTGTCCCCACCAGGGAGAAACACAGTTTGATATAATGTCAGCCTGAGCTGAAACTGAGAAAGCTGAGCTTGCCATGAAGGGGAAGGTCTCTCAAGCGCCCACATCTGAAATCTTCAACCTACTCTTACATTAATAAAAATTCAACCTGCCAGCATGCAAATGGCAGTGAACAAAAAGGAATGACATATGGCGCAAACAGGCAGTAGTCAGTGGTAATGCTTGTGTTTGATGGAGGCACTTGGGCTGTCAGAGCCGGGGGGGTTCTGCAGGGGCATGTGGTAGTCTCCTTTCTCTTTAGAGAAATAGAAGTACTTCATAGGATGGGTGATGCATTTTGAAAGCATTTTAAGAGAACTGCTTTGCTGTTTTAATCTAGACTAAATTCCTTCAGATCAGTTTATTCAGTTCTGCTCTGTTCCTTATATGGAGCCCATCTCCATGGGCTACCTTTGTTTATGGCAATCTGTGCTCCAACAGTGAGTCTTGATTTTTATGTTTGGTGAAAATTATCTATATTTATATATTATAATATTATTTTCTAATGCCCTGGGATTTGGTATTTTCACCTGGTAAGATCCCAGCTGTGTCCATGCAGAGACATGTTGGATCTGGGTACCTGTCTGGGAATCCTGAAGGTTCATACTCTTTCAGACTGTTCCCAGTATATTCATGTCAAATGGTACTAGACTTCAACCATTTCTCTCAGTACATGGTAGCTCAACATCCATAAGAATGTTTTAATATTCTCCTTTTTGATGTGGCAGAGAACAAGAAGAAAAAGCATCCCCCAAGCCACTGAGAAGTTAACTGGATCTTTTAAGGGTCATCACATAGGGGCATTTTGGGTTGATGTCAAAGGCCACAGCTAGTCCCCACTTCACTCCAGGAAGGCATCTCCCCTGCAGCTCAGAGACGGCTGGATGCCAAATGTTCCCCAAGGCCACTTCTGCAGGGGTCTGTGATGACCTTGACACTTGACCCTTTACTGTGGAAATCAGTGGGGAAGAACCTGTCTGCCCATGTTTCCTCCTGGGCATCTAAGTCTAACAGAGGAGACACTTGCTTTTGCAGTGAAGGTTAGGATATGTCCTCCTTCCTTGCAAATTCTTGGCTGAGGAAATTGGTTGTGTGGGTGGCAGAAGGTTGTGAGAGTCATTCAAAGCCAAATCCTGCCTTGGACTCTGCACTGTGCCGCCCTCTTGAACATGTGCAGTGCCAGGATTTCTGTTCTTCCAAAGATGCCACACTTCCTTTTTTATTTTCATAAAGACTTAGTTTCAAATCTACCTCTCAGTTGTGCCTGCAGGGAGTTCCCAGCTGAGGCCAGTAGCAGATGCGTGGGCACATCTGAAAGCAGGACTTGGCCCTGAGCTCCCTCCCATACACCATCCTGCTGGGGATGGACCTTAGCTGCTGGGCATCACACAGGCTCCCTGAAGACAGCATATGCCCCTTTTACTCTCTTATCTTTCTGGAAGTATATTTAGGGGAGTCGGTAAGAGAGAAAAGAGAGAGGAAAAAGCAAGAGAAGCCTCCAAAGTCAGGGGAGAGATGTCTGCAAGCTATCTGAAGCATGATGTGATTCCTTCCCTGCCATTTCTTTCCCAGGTTTGAAAGATGCCCTGAGGTAGGTTATCATATTTGCATAGATTTACGTGTAAAGGGAAAATTCTGCTACTGCGTATATCCCTGTTGATTGCCACATTGCTATGGGCATCTAGGGAGGCCATAAAGAAAAACAAAGAATTGTCCTGGTTCTGGCGGGGACAGGGTTAAGTATTCCATGCCATGTGAGCCACGCCCACCCTGAGATTAAAAGGAGGGGAGGGGGCAGGAAGTCGGGTTTGGAGTGGGCTGGCGCGTCCCGGGTCCGGACCGGCGGGAAGCGGCGGTTCCGTAATCGCGTTTGTATATTCCTCTGTCGGTGTTATTGTTGTTGTTTTCTTGTTCCCTTTGCTGTTCTGTTAAACTGCCTTGGTCTCAACCCAAGAGTTTTGTCTTTTTCTTCTGATCCTTCCCGTATTGGGAAGACCTGAGCGAGCGGCACGTGGTTCTTTGTTGCCGTCTGAGGCCAAACCACTACAGTCCTTTTTGGTGCCCAATGTGGGGCTTGAAGGGTTGAGATAACGACAGAATCCAACTAGAGCTTGAAAAAATGAATTTGTTAGGTAAATAGTCACTGGTCACTATGTTGCTTAGTTTGTTCTCATGGCTGTGTTATGTAAATTCCTATGTGTTTTATGCACTCCCTGGGATGATATTTGTTACTTCTGGGAGGGGGATGAGGATTATCATTTTACTGTCCTGTGCAATATCGGCTTATGATATGATAACATCACTTGTTAGATGGTTATTTTGGGGCGTTTATGTGGTATTGCTGTCCTGTCCGTACATTGGGCACCACCTCTCAGAATTCATTAATAATTACACCCAGTCTATGGGGGAAACAGGGGGGGACACTTTCCCCAGCTCTTTTGCCTACCTTTTCTCCTTTGGGTCAGGTATGACAGCTTTTGAGATTTTTGAATATCCTTGGGATGCTCAAACCAGCATGTTCCTAGTGTTATGTCTGCTGAATATGTTCCAGGTCTCGTTTAGGGTTAAACGACTATTTAAGACTACCACCCAGAGATCTGCTCCAAGGCTGGACAGTCAGGGGTGGCATGGCAGGTGGGAGAACATGGGCAGGTACTTAGAGAACTTCTCACCTCCAATGGTCTGGGACTTCACCCCTGAACAATTACAGGACCCTGATAGAGTAGTAGAATATCTGAAGGGAAAATGCTGTGGCTATTCTAGAGAGGCACAACTCACCGCACTGTGCTGGGCCCTGGCCAGTATCTACCAGGCACTGCTCAGTGCTATGCAGCACCCTCAGGAGAAAGAGACAGAGACCAGACCAGCAGGCGCTGCGGCTGCTGCGGCCCCCGCGGCAGGCGCTGCAACCCCTGCGACAGGCGCTGCGGCTACTGCAACCCCTGCGACAGGTACTGCAGCTACTCCAACCCCGGTGACAGCCACTGCTGCTGAACCAGGGAAACAACCCGTGCCAGTATCCGTTGCCCCCATACAAAAGAAGAAGTACAGAAAGAAATCAGTTCGCTTAGTAAGAGATGACGATGAACCAGGGCCATCACAAGGACAGGAGGAAGAGGCAGAACCAGAGATAATTACCCGATCCCTATCCCTGAGTGAGCTGCGGGGTATGTGAAAAGATTTTAGCTGACTTTAAGGCGAGCACATTGTCACCTGGCTGCTTCGGTGTTGGGATAAAGGGGCCAGTAGCCTGGAATTAGAGGGTAGGGAAGCCAGGCAGTTGGGATCCCTGTCTAGGGAAGGCGGCATTGACAAGGCAACTGGAAAGAAGACCCAAGCCCTCAGCCTCTGGAAACGACTCCTGTCAGGCGTGAGGGAGAGGTACCCCTTCAGTGAAGATGTTGTATGTCAACCAAGCAAGTGGACCACCATGGAAAGAGGTATCCAGTACCTGAGAGAATTAGCCGTGCGGGAGATGATTTATTATGACTTGGACAATACAGACTTACCCACAGACCCTGAGGAGGTGCAATGCACAAGGCTCATGTGGCGGAAGTTTGTACGGAGTGCACCATTGTCATATGCCAACTCACTGGCAGTAATGGAATGGAAAGGTGAAGAGGGACCAACGGTGGATGAGGTGGCTGGCCGGCTCCGGCGATATGAAGGAAGTCTCTCTTCCCCCCTTGTCTCAGCTGTGGAGAAACTGTCCCAGAAGGTCCAGCAACTTGAAGAGAATATGTCCTACTCCCCACCTGTACGGGCCAGCTTCTCAGCTATTAGGAGCAGGCATTTTCCCCACTCAAGAGAGAGAGTACAGAGGGTACACACCACGAGGCACCCTGTGGTTCTACCTGCGAGACGATGGAGAGGACATGAGGAAGTGGGATGGACAACCTACTTGGATCCTGCGGACACGGGTACAGGAGTTGCAAGGAAGGACAACCACAAAAGGGGATCCCTCCAGGAAAAGTGCTGCCCCAGTTTCCAGCGGGCAGTTCCCCAGACAGAGCAGAAGGCCTGATCTTGCTTCTGATCCTCTTGAAGGAACTTCCAAGTCATTTCTGCAAGAAGTGAGTACCGGATACCATGACCAGGATTAGAGGGGCCCTGCCTCCAGCCAGGTGGAGGAAAGGGACAACCGGGTTTATTGGACAGTGTGGATTCGATGGCCTGGCACATCGGACCACAGGAGTATAAGGCTCTAGTGGACACAGGAGCACAGTGCACCATAATACCATCAAGCTATAGAGGGGCAGTATTTCTGGGGTCACAGGGGGATCCCAAGAGTTGACTGTATTGGAGGCTGAAGTGAGCCTAACTGGGAATGAGTGGCAAAAGCATCCCATTGTGACTGGCCCAGAGGCTCCATGCATCCTTGGTATAGATTACCTCAGGAGAGGGTATTTTAAGGACCCAAAGGGGTATCGGTGGGCCTTTGGCATAGCTGCCTTGGAGACGGAGGAAGTTAAACAGTTGTCTACCTTGCCTGGTCTCTCGGAGGACCCTTCTGTTGTGGGGTTGTTGAGGGTCGAAGAACAGCAGGTGCCGATTGATGCTACTACAACGGTGCATCGGTGGCAATATCGCACTAACCGAGACTCTCTGATTCCCATCCATAAGCTGATTCATCAACTAGAGGTTCAAGGAGTGATCAGTAAGACTCGCTCGCCTTTTAACAGTCCTATATGGCCGGTGCGAAAATCTAATGGAGAGTGGAGGCTAACTGTAGACTATCGTGGCCTGAATGAAGTCACGCCACCACTGAGCGCTGCCGTGCCGGACATGCTAGAACTGCAGTATGAACTGGAGTCCAAGGCAGCCAAGTGGTATGCCACGATTGATATAGCGAATGCATTCTTCTCAATCCCTTTGGCAGCAGAGTGCAGGCCACAGTTTGCTTTCACTTGGAAGGGCATCCAGTACACCTGGAATCGACTGCCCCAGGGGTGGAAACACAGCCCCACCATTTCCCATGGACTGATCCAGACTGCACTGGAACAGGGTGAAGCTCCAGAACACCTGCAGTACATTGATGACATCATTGTATGGGGAAACACAGCCGAAGAAGTTTTTGAGAAAGGGAGTAAAATAGTCCGAATCCTTCTGAAAGCTGGTTTTGCCATAAAACGAAGTAAGGTCAAGGGACCTGCGCAGGAGATCCAGTTCTTAGGAATAAAATGGCAAGATGGACGCCGTCAGATCCCAATGGATGCGATCAACAAAATAGCAGCTATGTCTCCACCAACTAGCAAAAAGGAAACACAAGCTTTCTTAGGCATTGTGGGTTTTTGGAGGATGCATATCCCAGATTACAGTCTGATTGTAAGCCCTCTGTATCAAGTAACCCGGAAGAAGAACGACTTTAAATGGGGTCCTGAGCAACGACAAGCTTTTGAACAAATCAAACAGGAAATAGTCCATGCAGTGGCCCTGGGGCCAGTCCGGGCAGGACAAGATGTTAAAAACGTGCTCTACACCGCAGCCAGGGAGAATGGCCCTACCTGGAGCCTCTGGCAGAAGGCACCAGGGGAGACCCGAGGTCGACCCCTAGGGTTTTGGAGTCGGGGATACAGAGGATCTGAAGCCCACTACACTCCAACAGAAAAGGAGATATTGGCAGCATAGGAAGGGGTTCGCGCTGCTTCGGAGGTGGTTGGTACAGAAGCGCAGCTCCTCTTAGCACCTCGACTGCCGGTGCTGGGCTGGATGTTCAAAGAAAGGGTCCCCACCACGCATCATGCAACTGATGCTACATGGAGTAAGTGGATTGCACTGATCACACAGCGAACTCGAATGGGAAACCCCAGTCGCCCAGGAATTCTGGAAGTGATCATGGACTGGCCAGAAGGCAAGGATTTTGGAATGTCAACAGAGGAGGAGGTGACGCGTGTGGAAGAGGCCCCACCATATAATAAACTGCCAGAAAATGAGAAGCAATATGCCCTGTTCACTGATGGGTCCTGCCGGATTGTGGGAAAGCATCGAAAGTGGAAGGCTGCTGTGTGGAGTCCTACACGACAAGTTGCAGAAGCCAGTGAAGGACAAGGTGAATCGAGCCAGTGTGCAGAGGTGAAAGCCATTCAGCTGGCTTTGGACATCACCGAGCGAGAAAAATGGCCAGTCCTTTATCTCTACACTGACTCATGGATGGTGGCAAATGCTCTGTGGGGGTGGTTACAGCAGTGGAAGCAGGGCAACTGGCAGCGCAGAGGCAAACCCATCTGGGCTGCTGAACTATGGCAAGATATTGCTGCCCGGATAGAGAATCTGGTTGTGAAAGTACGCCACGTAGATGCCCACGTACCGAAGAATCAGGCCACGGAGGAACATCAGAACAACCAGCAGGTGGATCGGGCTGCCAGGATTCAAGTGGCTCAAGTGGATCTGGATTGGCAACATAAGGGTGAACTATTCATAGCTCGGTGGGCCCATGAGACCTCAGGCCATCAAGGAAGAGATGCGACATATAGATGGGCTCGTGACCGAGGGGTGGACTTGACCATGGACACTATTGCGCAGGTCATCCATGAATGTGAGACATGCGCTGCAATCAAGCAAGCCAAGCGTTTGAAGCCTCTTTGGTATGGAGGACGATGGCTGAAATATAAATATGGGGAGGCCTGGCAGATTGATTATATCACACTGCCACGAACCCATCAAGGCAAGCGCTATGTGCTCACAATGGTGGAAGCAACCACTGGATGGCTGGAAACATACCCTGTGCCCCATGCCACTGCCCGGAATACTATCCTGGGCCTTGAAAAGCAAGTCCTGTGGCGACATGGTACCCCAGAGAGAATTGAGTCGGACAATGGGACTCATTTCCGAAACAGCCTCATAGACACCTGGGCCAAAGAGCATGGTATTGAGTGGGTATATCACATCCCCTATCACGCACCAGCCTCTGGGATGATAGAACGGTACAATGGACTGTTAAAAACTACACTGAGAGCAATGGGTGGTGGGACCTTAAAACATTGGGATGCACATTTAGCAAAGGCTACCTGGCTGGTTAACACCAGGGGATCTACCAATCGGGCTGGCCCTGCCGAATCAAACTTCCACGTACCGTAGAAGGGGATAAGGTCCCCGTAGTGCACATGAAGAATATGGTGGGGAAGACAGTCTGGGTTAGCCCTGCCTCAGGCAAATGCAAACCCATCCGTGGGATTGCTTTTGCCCAAGGACCTGGGTGCACTTGGTGGGTAATTCGGCAGGATGGGGAAGTCCAATGTGTACCTCATGGGGACTTGATTTTGGGGGAGAATAGCCAATGAATCCAATCATGTGCAACACTGTCACTGTATGTCCTCGTTACTATAATTGCTATTGGCTGTACTGCAGTAAGAATCACCCAAATTAAGGACAGATGGACTTTGATGAAGAATTGAGTAAAGCAAAGTGGTGATGGGATCAGAGCTGATGCCCAGCAACTTCCTCAAGATCTGCATCTTCGGACCATGGACTGTGTGCATGAGCTACGCCGGGTACACCAGTCACATGTTCTGAAAACTGTAAGATCTGGGCATGGCAAAAATGGTATGGAATAAGGGGTGGATAATGTCCTGGTTCCGGCGGGGACAGGGTTAAGTATTTCATGCCATGTGAGCCACGCCCACCCTGAGATTAAAAGGAGGGAGGGGGCAGGCAGTGGGTTTTGGAGCGGGCTGGCGCGTCCCGGGTCCGGACTGGCGGGGAGGGGCGGTTCCGTAATCGCGTTTGTATATTTCTCTGTCGGTGTTATTGTTGTTGTTTTCTTGTTCCCTTTGCTGTTCTGTTAAACTGCCTTTGTCTCAACCCAAGCGTTTTGCCTTTTTCTTCTGATCCTTCCCGTACTGGGAAGCGCTGAGCGAGCGACACGTTGTTTTTTTGTTGCCATCTGAGGCCAAACCACGACACTAGGCCTCTTCTAACTCTCTGAAATTAACAGCATGTTGGGATGAAAATGGTTCGTTCTCAGAGTGATAAGACCAATGTTTACAGTTTGTGCCAAGGAATGGTATGCAGAGAGGCTCTTGCTTATACTTATTGCTATAACAACCAAGGTCAGCTAATTTTGTTACTTGCCCCGTTGGAGGGTCGGAAACGGAAAAGCGTAGAGGGGTCCCACCTGCAGGGAGGATCAGACAGGACAGGTGACCAAAAATTGACCAACAGGGGCATTCCATCCCATCTGCCCCATGCTCAGTATAAAAGCTGAGGGATCAAAGGGTCAGCCCTCTTTCTTCAATGGCTGACGTCCAAGGAGGACCCTGTCTGTTCATCTGCCTTTGATCCCGATGTGTGTGTTCCTGACTCCAGCTCTGGAACCCAGTTCCCACCCGTTGCTGAGTCCAGTCTGGGACTTCCCCAGTGCCTGCCAGTGACGTCATCCTGGGAGCTTTATATGGTTTTGTATATACTGTATCTATTTCATTATTTTCCTTTTTATTTTATTATTAATATTTCATTGAAGTAGTTTAGTTTCTTCTAAACTCATAAAAATCTCTTTCTCTCTCCTCCTCCTCTCCGTGTACGAGAGGTGGGGGGAGAGCATCTGTTGCTGGCCATTGGCCAATTTGGCCAAAACCACGACACAGTGCTGGGAGCTGAACTCTATAAAATACCTGTCTATCCATCTAAAAAGTAATGCACCGTGTTTTCAGTACTGATGTCTAACCACATGTGAAACACCTGCTATGAGTTCCTGCTCACAGGAAACTTTGAAGCTAAAATCCCCAGCACTCAAGAAATGAGCCTTTGCTGGGAGAAACTTCATCAGCAAAAGGCTCATCCCAAGCACCCGGATCCCAGCTTGGATCCACATCTGGAAGCCACATGTCAGCAAGGGTACCCATTCCCAAACTGACTGTCTGGGACAGATGTTTTCCTGTCTCAGGGAACCATTTTGGCTTTCCAAGACCCGAACATGGGAGCTCTGCACAAAGGAAAGGAACTGCCATAGCAGATTGTACCTTGGACCTGGAGCAGTTTATGGGCATCACAGTCTGTACTCCAGCATTATACACCTTCTTTTGGAGATTAAGGTCCCAGCACTAAGCCAGGTGTGTTAGTCTTAAACACAAGAGCAGCTCCATTGTCTTCAGGGAGATGGCATAGGATTTAAAATATGCATGTGTTTAAGCACCTGGCATAGGAGCCTTTCTCTCTGGTGCATTTCTCACTCCCCTGGGCTTAATTTCAACTCCTTCCACTGTGGCCTCTGCTGTAAATTCAGAGCACCAGGGAACTGATTTTTAAAAAATACTTTCTGCTTTAAATATTGCAAGTAAAGAGCAGATGAGACTATATATCAGTTTAATGCTTTTTTAAAGGCATATATGACATGACATGACACATTGGATTCTAAAATTGAGTAGCAAGGAACCCCCAGCTGGAATTTCCTAAAATATGGCTTTCCTCCTCCAAAACCACTTTTAATTTTAAGTGCTGACTTTCCTGACCAGAGTAAAGTTACAGGCAATGTTTACTAGCCGGCATAGAAGGGAATTGCTCCCTTATTGCATTTCAGGCATGCAAGCCACTGAAAATCCATATAATGAAGTAGGAAAGAAAGAATAAGAGCATACCCCTTCATATCCCCCCTTTGCACACACAGACAGACACATCCATAGACCTGCCTCTCTCCTCCCCACCATGACAGGTAACAGCCCTCTCTAACCTTAGAGGTTGGCAGTGAAGAAAGATGAAGTTGGTCACATTGTTCCTGAGCAGCTAGGTCACCTCCGATTTTTAGCTAGTCAGTCAAGGCTACCTTTCCACAAGCAGCACACAGCTGCCATTTCCCAACAAATAGTGAAATGATGAGTCCATATCATGGCGGAGGACACCATCTAAACTACTGGTTCCCCTTCAGTTCAGTAACATGATGGGAGATGACAGGGACATGAGATGGGGCTGATGCGAGCCAGGAATCTCCATAACAGGTTCTCCTTGTGGACGCAGTGAGGGGCTGATCTCTGGACATTTCAGAGACACAGGGAGCTGTGAAGAGGTGGAAGGTCATGTCTAAAAACTACTACTCCAGGGCAGGGGGCTAGGGGAAGGAGGCTGATCATTACTTGATGCCAGAGCCTGAAGGCAGACAAGATGCTCCAGGAGCAGCAGTGATCCAGGAGACATCTTCCAGACATCTCGCTTTCTCAACGCACTTCAATACTGAAGCAGGAGGAAGAGGAGAAAAAGGAGGAAAGGAGGAATGACTCACTTGTCGATTCTGCATCAGTTGCTAAACTTTCTGCAGAAAGGCCGCACTGCTTTGGTGCATGGGGTATTCAGGGCAATGGCTAGTGCCAATGTTAATGGGAATAACACTTGGAGGCTGATGGAGGGAATCAAGGCCTCTGTCTTCCCAGGCCATCACTGCTTTGCAAGCTCTGGCTCTCACCTTTAATGTGGAGTCAGTTTTCTTGGCACATGGAGGATTCACCCTGTGGGTTACTTTGCTGACTTTTCTCTTCACCTTGACTTAAACATGTACAATAGAAATAGCAGCTCCTGTGGTTTCAGACCCTGCCCTGTTTCAATTAGAGACACACAAGTTTGCAGAGGAGGCTCTCAAGGAGGATTCGTGGGTTTCCTTTGAGTCTTAACACATAGAAAAAAAAGAGTTGCACTGAGCTGCCTGTTTCTCCTGAGCACCTACAAGCACCTGGTGAGCAGTCAGTGGTTCTGCTACCCTCTCTTGTCTGACGGAGAAGCACAGAGTGCGCTCAAAGTGCATCACTACCCCTTCACATTGGTCATACTGACACAGAACAGTTGCATACTGGCAAAATCCATCCCCGCACCTTTGCAGTGAGTTCCCCCCGCAGAAGGACTTGGGGACAACACAAAGGGGTGAAGGGCATCGCTGAGAGGAAGTGATGTTGGAAAGGCAGAGTGTTTCTCTCCTCCATGTCACCCCACCCTGGTAACTGTGGATAACTTGGTGCAGGCTGGAGCGTGGCTGTTGCAATGATGAGATCACCTCTGTGACCAGCTCAGCCCTGGGGCTGAGGAGGAGGTGACCCCATGGCAGTGAAGAGCATTCTCCCAAGGTCTGCAGGAAAGTAGCATCTCCCAGTTATCCTGCTCCAGCCCCTAGGCAACATTTTCCCAGCCCAGGTACATCAAGCTCCTGGTGTGGAGCTGGGCAGAACCTAATTTGCCCCCCCAGCACCTCCTGCTGCTGCAGAGGAGATGGAAAAGAGCTGGGAGGGCAGTAGGTGATGCCTGACAGCTGAGCACCCCTTGATGATGATGCTCATGACATGGCATACTCAGCCTTAGGATATCTTTGTGTACTGGAAGGTCTCTCAGAAGCACCTAGCACAACCCGAGAAGCACACCATCACCTAAAAAATTAAACCACTTCCACAGTTTTTCAGAGGTGCTCTTGTTACTGAAGCAAGAGTCTTCTCCCTATCCTATTCCTCCATCTCCCTCACTAGGCTGGAGGGAAATAGCATAGATCACCTTCCACAATAAGTACCATCCTCGCCCAGGAGAGAGAGGAAGAGGAGGAGATGCTAACTGCAAAGATAGGGAGCTAGGGGAAACTCAGAATTTGCTTGAAAAGTAGAGAGAATTAATTTTGTATTTAGTCGGTCTTCTTTTTTTCTTTTTGTCTTTAAAGAATTGACATGAAATTGTTCTAAAAAAAGTCAAGCTAGCATCTTCCCTGAGACACTCGTCACTTGGCCCTGGGGAAAGGCTGTGTGCTGGCCTTGAGGAAAGGCTGCGTGCGTTGCAGCCTCCCACAAGGAACATAACCGGCTATGAGTGGTAGTGCCTGCTAGAGGGTTGCAGCAATGATAGGACTTAGAAACCAATCAAGATTTTCACAGCAATCTCAAGTTGTTTGAGGCCTTCTGCTGTCGTGTGCACACTTGAGATTTTTTTGTTTTCTTGTTCAATAAATACCCAGTTTTCTAGACCTCAGAAGTGTACCAAAGTTTGAAAGTGACTCAAGTTCAAGCTAAAGGCTCAGCAGGAGACAAATAAAGGAACCTCAAATCTATTATTAAATAAAACCTCACAACATCTTTAGGTCTGGCTTACATTTTCTGAATCCTTGAAGTTGCTAATAAACACCAAGCAAATGGCTGGAGCTTTGATCCTCAGCTCTGATAATACTTGGGAAAATATTCAGAAATATACTCATCAACATTTGGAGACGTTGGAAAATTCTCCACATTTTCAAGTTTGGGCAAGCTTGTATACAGGAAGGGTTTTGCAAAGTCAGGCTGTATTGGGTTGGCATAGCAAGGTTTTGGTAGCAGGGGGACTGCAGGGGTTGTTTCTATGAGAAGCTGCTAGAAGCTTCCCATATGTCCGATAGAGCCAATGCCAGCCATCTCCAAGATGGACCTGTTGCTGGTCAAGGCTGACCCCATCAGCAATGGTGGTAGCGCCTCTGTGATAACATATTTAAGAACAGGGAAGGGAAAAACTGCCACGGAGCAGTAGCTGGAGAGAGGAGTGAGAATATATGAGAGAAACAACTCTGCAGACACCAAGGTCAGTGCAGAAGGAGGGGGAGGAGGTGTTCCAGGCACCGAAGCAGAGATTCCCCTGCAGCCTGTGGTGAAAACCATGGTGAGGCAGGCTGTCCCCCTGCAGCCCATGGAAGTTAATGGTGGAGTAGATATTCACCTGCAGCCCATGGAGGACCTTACGCTTGAGCAGGTGGATGCCTAAAGAAGGCTCTGGCCCCGTGGGAAGCCCACGCTGGAGCAGGCTCCTGGCAGGACCTGTGGACCCCTGGAGAGAGAGAACCCCACGCTGGAGCAGGTTTGCTGGCAGGACTTGTGACCCCGTGGGGGACCCACGCTGGAGCAGTCTGTTCCTGAAGGACTGCGCCCCGTGGGAAGAACCCACACTGGAGCAGTTTGTGAAGAACTGCAGCCCGTGGGAAGGACCCATATTGGAGAAGTTTGTGGAGGACAATCTCCCATGGCAGAGACCCCACGCTGGAGTAGGGGAAGAGTGTGAGGAGTCCTCCCCCTGAGGAGGAAGGAGCAGCAGAGACGACGTGTGATGAACTGAATGAAACTCCCATTCCCTGTCCCCCTGCGCCGCTCGGGGGGAGGAAGTAGAGAAATTGGGAGTGAAGTTGAGCCTGGGAAGAAGGGAGGGGTGGGGGGAAGCTGATGGAGTGACTGCATCAGTGGACAAGGGAAGAGCTACGGATGTTGTCTATCTGGACTTCTGTAAGGCCTTTGACATGGTTCCCCACAACATCCTTCTCTCTGAGATGGAGAGGTATGCATTTGATGGGTGGACTGTTCGGTGGATAAGGAATTGGTTGGATGGTCACATCCAGAGGGTAGTGGTCAACAGCTCAATGTCCAGATAGAGAACGGTGACAAGTGGTGTCCCTCAGCGGTCTGTATTGGGACCAGTACTGTTTAATACCTTCATCAATGACATAGTGGGATCGAGTGCACCCTCAGCAAGTTTGCCGATGACACCAAGCTGAGTGGTGTGGTTGACATGCCTGAGGGATGGGATGCCATCCAGAGGGACCTGGACAAGCTCGAGAAGTAGGCCCATGTGAATCTCAGGAGGTTCAACAAGGCCAAGCGCAAGGTCCTGCACCTGGGACAGGGCAACCCCTGGTATCAATACAGGCTGGGTGATGAAGGGATTGAGAGCAGCCCTGCCAAGAAGGACTTGGGGGTACTGGTGGATGAAAAGCTGGACATGAGCCAACAATGTCCACTTGCTCTACTCTGCTCTGGTGAGACCCCACCTGGAGTACTGCATCCAGCTCTGGGGCCCCCAACATAAGAAGGACATGGACCTGTTGGAGCGGATCCAGAGGAGGGCCATGAAAATGATCAGAGGGATGGAACTCCTCTCCTATGAGGACAGGCTGAGAGAGTTGGGGTTGGTCTACCTGGAGAAGAGAAGGCTCCGGGGAGACCTGTGGAATAATTACTAAATTGGCTAAAATACAAAAGTACAGCATTGTTCACACATTAAGGAAAGTCATAAAATCAAGAGGCTTCTGATACAGCCGCAGCTGGCACACGAAGAATGCAACATCTGCGGTTCCCTGTACAAGGTTGCTTGCGAAGCTACACAAGGGACGGAACGAAATGTTATCATTTCGTGGCCTTCCCTTGTGACGAATAGCAGATATGGGAACGAGATGGTACTATGGAACAGATAAGCTGCCTACTTGCTTACTACGAAACAGATAAGTGGCCTACTTGCTACCCGAGCCAACGTTTCATCAAATTTTGATGAAATGCTGTCCTTTGTGTGAACTTTGCTTATTACAAATGTACGAAAACACACCTCCATCCCGGAGGCTACCCGCCCCCAAGGTGTGACCACTCCTCCTTGAGTACACCAATCATAATAAAAGTATTTATGACTAAAGTCACTCAAACTCCACTTTGAAGATAAAAAAATAGTATAAAAATAGCCCGAGAGAGGGGGGATATCAGGGAAGACACCATCGCGAACAAGTCGAGGAGAACTCCATCACTGACTTCTGGGATCAGTCGACGAGCTGAGCCTTTCTTCCCCCCCATAGGGATGCCTTTGGGTAAGACTTAGATTATACCGAATGCTTCCTCGGGAAACAGAAATTTCTCTAGAGAATCTCTTTCCTACATTTATAGCCAGGCTGTATCGTTTATAACTTTGTCGTGCGTTTGATATATGTAATAATACTTTCATTTGCGTGTGCTTTGCAGACAGTGTATTTATCACCGGCAATCCTAAGAACCTATCTATCTGTTGTTTAAATAAACTGCACTGTTTAAGTAGCTAGTCATGGTAGTTCCTCATTGAACACGACCAAAGATTTGAGAGTGGCCGTGCTAGTTCATGAGCACGACTAGACTGAAGGTGCAGTCCACTATTAGTGTATCCAAATCGTAATAGTTTAATACATATTAAACGCGATTGGACTGATAGTGCTGAATGGGGCATCACTCAGAATTTAAACCCAGATGCACCTAGCCTCCCACCTCGGTGAGGAGTGTTAGAACGAAAGGGGGTTTATCTTCTGCCAAAACCACTTTGCCCCTTTCCACGCAACAAGACCTTATTGCGCCCTTTCTGTACTTAAAGGGGGCTGACAAGAAAGACGGGGACAAACTTTTTAGCAGGGCCTGTTGCGACAGGACAAGGGGTAATGGTTTTAAACTAAGAAAGGGTAGATTCAGACTAGACACAAGGAAGACATTTTTTACCATGAGGGTGGTGAAACACTGGAACAGGTTGCCCAGAGAGGTGGTAGATGGCCCATCCCTGGAATCATTCAAGGTCAGGTTGGAGGGGGCTCTGAGCAACCGAATCTAGTTGAAGATGTTCCCCCTGCTCATTCCTGGAGGGTTAGACTGTATGACCTTTAAAGGTCCCTACCAACCCAAACGATTCTATGATTCTATGAAGGTGTTTTAAGATTTGGTTTTATTTAGCATCACCCTACTCTGATTTGATTGGTAATAAATTAAATAGATTTCCCTGAGTTGAGTCTGTTTTGCTCGTGACAGTAATTGGTGAGCGATCTCTCCCTGTCCTTATCTAAACCCACGAACCTTTTGTTGTATTTTTTCTCCCCTCCTGTCCAGTTGAGGAGGGGGAGTGATGGAGCAACTTGATGGGCACCTGGTGCCCAGTCAGGGTCAACCCAACACACAGGCTTAGATGCTCGTATTGTTTTTCATATCTCTAACATGGAGTCAGTCAGAAAGAGAAACAGAGGAGTCTTAGGCAGAAAGTTCATATTGAAGTAAGAGAGTAACTTTTCCCCAAAACACAACTCTTCTTATTATTTCAGCTGTTGACCAATGATTTAAAAAAATATTTTTCCTCCCAGTCTTCAACACTGCTTTACCTTGAAATCCACTTTTTTAAATGCCCTAAATAAAATGTGTAGTCATGGTCATATATGACCTTGACCTACTGTCCTGGTTTGGGGTGAAGCAGAGACAACTTTCTGTTCAGTGAGAGGCTCTTGCTTACACTTGTTGCACTTACACTTGTTGCACTTACACTTGATGCTGGGGCATCAGCCCCACCGTCCCCGGCCCCAGCGGCATCGGCCATGCCAGCCACCCCCCCACCAGTGCAGGCCACGCTCCAGCCCATCCCAGCACCAGTCGCTCCAGCTGCTTCAAAAATGAGTACTACTGGTACTCAAACTCCAACAGAACCGGTACAAGTTGCCCCAGTGACCAGGAAGCAGAAAAGGAAATCAGCTCCTTCCTCTGCCTCTTCTGATGAAGATCCAGGAGAGGGTCCTGCTAAAGCAGATAAAGGAAAGGGTCCTGCTAAGGCAGCATCAACGCAGGAGGAGGACTCAGATGTAGAGTTAATTGTTAAATCCTTCTCTATGAAGGATTTGAGAAACATGAGGAAGGTCTTTAGTCATCAAGAAAGGGAGACACTTATCTCCTGGTTGCTCCGATGCTGGGATAATGGAGCTGATTCCATAGACTTAGAAGGTAGAGAAGCCAGGCAGTTGTGAAACCTGGCCAGAGATGGAGGTATTGATAAAGCAATTGGGAGAAAATCACTCTCAGTCTCTGGAGGTGACTGCTACCGGCCGTAAAGGGCAGGTATCCCTTCAAGGATGATATTGAATGCCATCCCAGTAAGTGGACAAGCATGGAAAAAGGCATCAAGTACCTGAGGGAACTGGGTGTGTGACAGGTGATTTATGGTGACTGGCAAGTGAATGTAGACCCTGATGAAATGCCATGCAAACAATGTTTGATAAGGAAGTTTGTGCGGAGTGCACCATCAACGTTTTCCCATACATTGTCAACAATGGTTTGGGGAGGATCCAATGTTGATGCACCAACTGTAAATGAAGTGTCTAACAGGGTATGCCAGTATGAAGACAGCCTCTCTCATCCCCTCACTGTAGCAGCCATGGAAAAAATGGCTGAGCAAACCAAGACAATGGCTGAGACAATGGAGAAAATGACTAAGACAATAGCCGAGCAAAACGAGAAAATGATAAACTTTTTCATGAGCTGCTTGAAAAACTGTCTGAGAAGGGGAAAGAATCCCACTCTTCCCCTGAACAGACCCACACCTCAGTCATTAAGAAAAAACACCCTCCTACAAAATCGATTCAAGAGAAACAGGACCTGCTCTGAGATTGCCTGTGGCTTTGCCTCTGCAACTATGGAGAGGATATGAGGAAATGGGATAAAAAACCTACTCCAATCCTGCAAGCATGAGTGGTTGAGTTGCAAGGTAAAGCAGATAGAAGAAAGAATTTTTCCAGGAGGGTAGCTGCTCTAACCCATGGTAAGCAGTTCTCTGGTCCAGATAGGAGCACATCTGCTAATCGTAGGTGGCATCCTCAATGTTAGAGGTGCCCTGCCTCCAGCCAGGAGGAGGAAAGGGATAACCGAGTTTATTGGACTGTGTAGATTTGATGGCCTGGCACATTTAGCCACAAAAGTAAAAAGCCCTTGTGGACACTGGTGCACAGTGTACCCTATTGCCATCGAATCATAAAGGGGCAAAATCTGTCACTATTTCTGGTGTGACAGGCGGGTCTCAAGAACTGACTGTACTGGAGGCCGAAGGAAGCACCCCATTGTGACTGGCCCAGATGCTCCATGCATCCTTGGCACAGACTACCTTAAGAGAGGGTATTTCAAAGACCTGAAAGGGTATAGGTTGGCTTTTGGTATAGCAGCTGTAGAGACTGAGGACATTACACAGCTGTCTACCTTACCTGGCCTTTCAGATGACCCTTCTATGGTGGGACTGCTGAAGGTTAAAGAACAGCAGGTGCCAATTGCTACTGCCACAGTGCATTGATGACAGTATCACACTAACTGAGACTCCCTGATTCCCATCCAGAACCTGATTCGTCAGCTAGAGACCCAAGCAGTGATCAGCAAGACTCACTCACCCTTTGAAAGCCCTATATGGCCAGTGCAAAAGTCTGATGGAGAGTGGAGGCTAACAGTAGACTATCGTGGCCTGAATGAAGTCACACCACCACTGAGTGCTGCTGTGCCAGACATGCTAGAACTGCAGTATGAACTGGAGTCCAAGGCAGCCAAGTGGTATGCCACGATTGATATAGCAAATGCATTTTTCTCTATTCCTTTGGCAGCAGAGCGCAGGCCACAGTTTGCTTTCACCTGGAGAGGCATCCAGTACACCTGGAATCGACTGCCCCAGGGGTGGAAACACAG
Source organism: Fratercula arctica (assembly GCA_947846985.1). NCBI lineage: Eukaryota > Metazoa > Chordata > Aves > Charadriiformes > Alcidae > Fratercula > Fratercula arctica. The sequence continues at coordinate 16,079,737 of CANTUZ010000025.1, read as the reverse complement.
CCCCACCATTTGCCATGGACTGATCCAGACTGCACTGGAACAGGGTGAAGCTCCAGAACACCTGCAGTACATTGATGACATCATTGTGTGGGGTAATACAGCACAAGAAGTTTTCAGGAAAGGTAAGAAGATAATCAAGATTCTTCTGAAAGCAGGTTTTGCCATAAAAAGAGGTAAGGTCAAGGGACCTGCATGAGACATCCAGTTCTTAGGAATTAAATGGCAAGATGGTCATCGCCAGATCCCAATGGATGTGATTAACAAAATAACAGCTATGTCCCCACCTACTAACAAAAAGGAAACACAAGCCTTCTTAGGCATTGTGGGTTTCTGGAGACTGCATGTTCCAGGTTATAGTCAGATTGTGAAACCTCTCTATGAAGTGACTCGAAAGAAAAATGAGATTACGTGGGGTCCTGAGCAACGACAGGCCTTTGAGCAAATTAAACAAGAGATTGTGCATGCAGTAGCCCAAACTGCCCCACCAGTCCAAACCGGACAGGACATTAAAAATGTGCTCTACACTGCAGCTGGGGATAATGGCCCTACCTGGAGCCTCTGGCAGAAAGCACCAGGGGAGACTCGAGGTCGACCCCTAGGATTCTGGAGTCAAGGATACAAAGGCTCCGAGGCCAACTATACCCCAACTGAGAAAGGAATCTTGGCAGCATTTGAAGGAGTTAGAGCTGCTTCAGAGGTAATTGGTACTGAAGCACAGCTCCTCCTGGTGCCCCAATCACCAGTGCTGGGCTGGATGTTCAAGGGTAAAGTTCCTTCTACTCATCAGGCCACCGATGCTACCTGGAGGATTTAAGTGGGTTGCCTTAATCACTCAGCAAGCTCAAATAGGAAACCCAAATCGTCCAGGAATCGTAGAAGTGATCACAAACTGGCCCAAAGGCAAAGACTTCACAATGCTGCCTGAGGAGGTAGTGACATGTGCTGAGGAAGCCCCACCATATAATGAACTCTCAGATAACGAGAAACAGTATGCCTTGTTCACTGATGGGTCTTGTTGTATTCTAGGAAAGCATCGGAGGTGGAAAGCTGCTGTATGGAGTCCTACACGGCTTTTGACACAGTATCCCACAGCATCCTCATAGGGAAGCTTAGGAAGGGTGGGTTAGATGAATGGACAGTGGGATGGATTGAAAACTGGTTGAAAGATAGAGCTCAGAGGGTCGTGATTAGGGGCACAGAGTCTAGTTGGAGGTCTGTGACAAGTGGTGTTCCCCAGGGGTCAGTACTGGGCCCAGTCCTGTTCAGTACTCACCTGTTCCTCACTCACCGAGGAGACCAGCTCCAGTGCAGGTAAGTCTGTACTGGGGAAGGGAATCGCGGCAAAAAAGGCCAGTAAGGGGCTCATTTTTGAGGCTTTTTCAAGCCAGGAAAAGCGGCCAGCCTGCGCCAGTACCCGGCACTTCCGGGGGGTGGTGACAGCTGAGGAGGAGTGGGGCGGAGCCAGCACCCCCGGCGGCAGGTGTGAACGAGGAGGGGGTGGGACCACTCCCCCCTCATAAAAGGAGCCCTTTGGGAGAACAGCAATCAGGTTTCTGTGCATTGAGCAAACAGGCAATGAGTAGGTGTCACCTGTGGAAGCACTGGAGGAGGGTGTATGTTGGCGAGGTGACAGCGGCAGCTAACCTCCGCAGAGTGCGGCGCAGGATGGGTGATTGCGAGGGGAGGAACAAGAGGAGAGCAAGCAGGCAGGCTAGGTCGACTACAAAGAAAACATGGTCTCTGCTCAGCCTGTAGCCAAAGCTAAAAGGAATAAAGTGACCCAAATGGACCTGATGGAGAGACATGCAGCTGTCCAGGTGATGGGCTGCATGGAATGCCTGTCACTCTGGCAGGAGGACAGCAAAAACAGTGCCTGTGTGTGCTGTGACCAGGTAAATGATCTGCTCAGCCTGGTGGCTGAGCTTAAGGAGGAAGTGGAAAGACTGAGGACCATTTGGGAGTGTGAAAGGGAGATTGATTGGTGGAGCCACACCCTGCCGTCCTTAGGGGAAAAAGCAGTGGGTGGAGGCTTCATGAGAGGTAGAGGATCCCCTGTCCTCTTGTCACCAGACAGGAGGAGGGGAACTAGGAGAGGATGGGGGGGGAATGGAAGCGGGTACCTGCTTGGGGCAGCAGGAGAGTCCCCTCCAGACCTCCCATGCCTCCCCAGGTGCCTGTACAGAAGAGATATGGGCCTCTGGAGATAGATGATGAGGGAACTAAGGATGCTAATGAAGCCCCATCCAGGGAGTTGCCAAAGCTGCCAGCTCCAGGCATTAAGACTGCTTCTGTGAAGAGCAGGAGGAGGGCAATGGTCATAGTGGGTCCCATTCTGGGGGGAGCTGGGGGTCCCATATGCAGGCTGGACCCTTCCCGCAGGGAGGTTTGCTGCCTCCCTGGGGACCGTGTTAAGGATATAACCAGGAAGCTTCCTGGCCTGATACGGCCCTCAGATTTTAATCTTACAGGCAGACAGTGATGAGCTAGAGAGTAGAAGTCTGAGGGCAATGAAGAAAGATTTCAGGGCCTTGGGACAGCTTGTCAAGGGTTCGGGAGCACAAATTGTGTTCTCCTCTGCCCTTCCAGTTTTGGGGACTGATGAATGGGTAAACAAGAAAATCGGACAGATCAACACCTGGCTCCAAAACTGGTGCTACAAGCAGGGCTTTGGGTTCCATGATCATAGTTTGATCCACAGGGCACTGGGCCTGCTTGCTAGGAATGGGAAAACCCTATCCCAAAAGGGGAAAAGGGTACTAGGCCAAGAGTTAGCAAGGCTCATGGACAGGGCTTTAAACTAGAAATGAAGGGGGAAGGGGATAAAACCAGGCCCACTAGCAATGAGCCTAGGGATAAAGGGCCAAGGATGGGGGTGAAATCGGTAGCCCAGCTCAAGTGCATCTACACGAATGCACGTAGCATGGGCAACAAACAGGATGAGCTGGAAGCCATTGTGCAGCAGGACAGCTGTGATGTAGTCACCACATCACGGAAACGTGGTGGGATGACTGTCATGACTGGAATGCTGTGATGAATGGCTATAAGCTCTTCAGAAGGGATAGGCAAGGAAGGAGAGGCGGGGGTGTGGCTCTGTACATTAGGGAATGTTTTGATTGCATAGAGCTAGATTCCAGGGATGATGAAGTCAAGTGTTTATGGATAAGGATGAAGGGGAAGGCCGATAAGGGAGACCTTGTGCTGGGAGTATGTTACAGACCACCCAACCAGGATGAGGAGACAGATGAAGTATTCTGTAAGCAGCTGGCTGAAGTCTCACAATCACCAGCCCTTGTTCTGGTTGGGGACTTCAACCTGCCGGGTATCCGCTGGAAATATAACGCAGCAGAGAGCAGGCAGGCTAGGAGGTTCCTCGAGTGCATGGAAGATAACTTCCTGACACAAGTGGTAGGTGAGCCTACCAGGGGAGGTGCCTTGCTAGATTTACTGTTCACAAACAGAGAAGGACTAGTGGGAGATGTGGTGGTCGGAGGCTGTCCTGGGTTTAGTGATCATGAAATGGTCAAGCTTTCAATTTGTAGTGATGTAAGGAGGGGGGTTAGCAAAACCTCCACCTTGGACTTCTGGAGGGCGGACTTTGGCTTGTTCAGAACATGGGTTGAGAGAGTCCCTTGGGAGATAGTCCTGAAGGGCAAAGGGGTCCAGGAAGGCTGGACGTTCTTCAAGAAAGAAATCTTAAAGGCCCGGGAGCAGGCTGTCCCCAAGTGTTGCAAGTTTAAAGGGCAGGGAAAATGGCCAGTCTGGATGAACAAGGAACTTCTGATGGGACTTGGGAATAAAAGGAGGGTTTACCACCTTTGGAAGAAGGGACAGGCAACTCAGGAGGAGTACAGAGATCTCACTAGGTTATACAGAGAGAAAATTAGGAAGGCAAAAGCCCATCTGGAGCTCAACTTGGCCACTAATGTTAAGGACAACAAAAAAAGTTCTTATAAATACATCAACAAAAAGAGAGCCAGGGAGAATCTCCATCCCTTACTGGATGCTGGGGGGGAGGGGGGAGTTGCAACCAAGGATGAGGAGAAGGCTGAGATACTTAATGCCTTCTTTGCCTCCATCTCCAATAGTCAGACCAGCTATCCCCAGGGTGTTCAGCCTCCTGAGCTGGAAGATAAGGATGGAGAGCAGAACAACCGACCCATAATCCAGGAGGAAGTAGTCAATGATCTGCTTCTGCACCTAGACGCACATAAGTCTATGGGGCTGGATGGGATTCACCCAAGAGTCCTCAGGGAGCTGGTGGGAGAGCTCACCAAGCCTCTCTCCATTTATCAACAATCCTGGTCAACAGGGGAGGTACCAGATGACTGGAGGGTGGCTAATGTGATGCCCATCTACAAGAAGGGTCGGAAGGAGGATCCGGGGAACTACAGGCCTGTCAGCCTGACCTCGGTACCAGGGAAGATCATGGAGAGGATCATCTTGAGTGAGCTCTCAGGGCAAGTGCAGGGCAGCCAAGGGATCAGGGCCAGCCAGCATGGGTTAAGGAAAGGGAGGTCCTGCTTAACCAACCTGATCTCTTTCTATGACCATGTGACCCGCCTTCTGGATGCAGGGAAGGCTGTGGACGTTGTCTATCTGGACTTTGGTAAGGCCTTTGACACCGTCCCCCACAGCATTCTCCTGGAGAAGCTGGCCAATCATGGCATAGACAAGTGTATTCTTCGCTGGGTTAAAAACTGGCTGGATGGCTGTGCCCAGAGAATTGTGATTAATGGAGTGAAATCTTCTTGGTGGCCGGTCACCAGTGGTGTCCCTCAGGGCTCAGTTTTGGGGCCAGTTTTGTTTAATATCTTTATCAATGATCTGGATGAGGGGACTGAGTGCACCCTCAGTAAGTTTGCAGACGACACCCAACTAGGTGGGAGTGTTGATCTGCTTGAGGGTAGGAAGGCTCTACAGAGGGACCTGGGCAGGCTGGATCGATGGGCCAAGGCCAATTGTATGAGGTTTAATAAGGCCAAGTGCCGGGTCCTGCATTTCGGTCACAACAACCCCAAGCAACGCTACAGGCTTGGGGAAGAGTGGCTAGAAAGCTGCCTGGCAGAAAAGGACCTGGGGGTGCTGGTGGACAGCCAGCTTAACATGAGCCAGCAGTGTGCCCAGGTGGCCAAGAAGGCCAACAGCATTCTGGCCTGTATCAGGAATAGTGTGGCCAGCAGGAGTAGGGAAGTGATTGTGCCTCTGTACTCGGCACTGGTGAGGCCTCACCTCGAGTACTGTGTTCAGTTCTGGGCCCCTCTGTACAAGAGGGACATTGAAGTGCTGGAGCGTGTCCAGAGGAGAGCTACCAAGCTGGTGAGGGGTCTGGAGACCAAGCCATATGAGGGGAGGCTGAGGGAGCTGGGCATGTTTAGTTTGGAGAAGAGGAGGCTGAGGGGAGACCTCATTGCCCTCTACAACTCCCTGAAAGGAGGTTGTAGAGAGGTGGGTGTTGGCCTCTTCTCCCAGGTGAATAATGACAGGACCAGAGGAAATGGTCTGAAGTTGCAGCAGGGGAGGTTTAGATTAGATATTAGGAAGAATTACTTTACTGAAAGAGTGGTCAGGCACTGGAAGAGCCTGCCCAGGGAGGTGGTTGAGTCACCATCCCTAGAGGTATTTAAGAAACATGTAGATTTGGCACTTCACGGGCATGCTCTAGGGGCAGAGATTGTAGGAGGGGTTTTTTGTGTGTGTGTATGGTTGGACTCAGTGGTCTCAAAGGTCCTTTCTAACCATGAAGATCCTATGAATATATTTATCAGTGACCTGGATGAAGGGATAGAGTGCACCCTCAGCAAGTTTGCTGATGACACAAAGCTGGGAGGGGTGGCTGACACACCAGAAGGCTGTGCTGCCATACAGGCCTAGACAGGCTGGAGAGTTGGGCAGAGAGAAACCTTATGAAATTCAGTAAGGGCAAGTGTAGGGTGTTGCACCTGGGGAGGAATAACCCCATGCACCAGTACAGGTTGGGGGCTGACCTGCTGGAGAGCAGCTCTGTGGAAAGAGATCTGGGAGTCCTGGTGGACAACAGGATGACCATGAGCCAGCAATGTGCCCTTGTGGCCAAGAAGGCCAATGGCATCCTGGGGTGCATCAAAAAGAGTGTGGCCAGCAGGTCAAGGGAGGCTATCCTCCCCCTCTACTCTGCCTTGGTGAGGCCGCATCTAGAGTATTGTGTCCAGTTCTGGGCTCCCCAGTTCAAGAAGGACAGGGAACTGCTGGAAAGGGTGCAGCAAAGGGGCTACCAAGATGATTAGGGGACTGGAACACCTCTCTTATGAAGAAAGGCTGAGGGATTTGGGTCTTTTTATTCTGGAAAAAAGATAACTGGGGGGGATCTTATCAACATTTATAAATACTTAAAGGATGGGTGTCAGGAGGATGGGGAAAGTCTTTTTTTTTTTCAGTGGTGCCCAGTGACAGGACAAGAGGTAACAAGCAGTAACTTGAACATAGGAAGCCTCATCTAAACATGAGAAGTAACTTTACTTTGAGGGTGGCAGAGCATTGGAACAGGCTGCCCAGAGAGGTGGTGGAGTTTCTGTCCCTGGAGACATTCAAAACCTGCCTGAATGTGTTCCTGTGCAGCCTGCTCTAGGTGACCCTGGTCTGTCAGGGGGGTTGGACTAGATGATCTCCAGAGGTCCCTTCCAACCCCTGTCATTCTGTGGTTCTGCGATACGGACCATGTTGTAAAGTAATTATGGCCAAATGCAAACTCTGAAACGACTTTCAGCTTGTTGAAGTATTTTGCACATATTAATTAAACTTTAGATCACCTGGCTTAAATCAGAATAGCACAACTACTTCAAAACTAATTTTGAAGTTTGCCTGTTAGGAGCAGAAGGCTGGTCTGCATGTCCTCCAGAGGTCCATTCCAATCAAAATTACAGATTTTCATGAAAACAACACAAAAATACTGTAACCTGGAAAGTTGGTTGCAGAGACAGTGTCATTGGAAGTTTCTCGCCACAGGCCACATTATTCCTCAAGAGCTGGAGACTGAGCACCATAGTCCTGCCTTACTGTCAGCAGTCCCCATCTTTCAAATGCCATACAGTGCCCCCAACATGAGCCTGGGGACTTGAGCTGTCTCTCTGCTGAACTGCATTACTTTCAGAGGAAGTAAAAGCATGAAGTGTTTGAAGGTCTCTCTGAGCAGATTTGCATGACCAGTTCTGTTAGCAATCGTGCATCTCTGGCACGCCTGGGTAGTTAGATGTTCTTCAAAGATTTGCAGTGGGCGCTTTTAGCTATGAATCTTTTCATCTTTTACAGCTACACTCCTTATGTTGGAGCCATTAGCAATATCTCTAAACTCCCTTTCAATGATGTTTTACGGTGCCTGTTCAGTGCATTGAGGTAACTTTTATGGTTGAGATGACACTTTCATTATAAGCTGCTGTTTTCAGTGGTTTATAACTTTCCCCCAAAATTACCTTTGTGGGGTTGACATTTTCTCACACTTTCTTATTCACAGGTCAGCAGTGAATTTATTTAGAAAGTTGGAAGATAATCTCCACAGCTGTTCTGGAGTTATCAAAAAACCAAAGAAAAATAAAAAAAAAATCTTATATTTGATCATTAAAAAGAAAAAGTAGGCATGTACTTTCAGCCTCCTGTAACACAAAAACTACAGTGAATGCAGGCTCTGTGAGACACCTGTTTTTTGTGATTAAATTTGGGCAAAGAAAAAAAATTAAACACAATGAGAAATTGTAAACCACTCAGATACAGTGCAATCCTAATAGTAAGAGATGGAAAATGTACTTATGGTTATTGGAGGTTGAAGGACCCATTCTGCTGGCTTCTGCATTCTGAGTTTCCTGAGCTTTGTGCAGTGGGCCCGTATTACAGTATCAATAAATGCCTTTTGAATTCATAAACCAAACAGTCATAGCCACTCAACAAATATATAGGCAAATGCAACTAAATTATTTACCCAGTGTTCTGAAGGTATTCACTTTTCAGTACATGTGTGTTCCAGCTGTTCCTTGATAATACTTGTTGATGCCACTTATTTTCAGACTTTATTTTGTCTGAAGAACAGTAGTCACAGTCTGGGCATATGCCGTTTCCAATTGTGTCTATTTTCCTTTTCAGTAAAAGAAAATGCATATTGTCTTGTTTCCTTTTCAGTGCTTAAACATGTTCTTTCGATATGTTTGCTTGTTTGTGTGACAGAGGCTTTCATCCGAAGACCTAAACGCCATCAGAGTGAGGCTGCTGGGCGAGATGGACACCTGCTTTGATATAAATTGAAATAATCTTCACAACAAACAGGTAGATATTGTTATGGTCACTGCAAATCTATCTGGGCTTTTTAGGTATATATCAAGAGGAAAATAAATATGGAGACAGATTCAGTTTAGATTATTCTCCGTGGATCTGCTCCAATGTTGTTTCCAGCCAGTGGGTCCCTTTTCATTGGCTTTAATGGCTTTCTAATCAGGCTCTAGGGTCTGATTTTATGTTCAATGACCTGGTTTTTCATGATGATGTTTCAGCAATTTCAAAGTAACTGGAGTTGCCAAATAGTTTTAGATATAAATGGTTCACTTCCCTCATCAATTTTACAAAAGCAGCTTCACCTACAGGATCCCCAAAATTATCAGGAGTTAAGCAACTCCTACAAAAGGGGCTATGAATGCTTGCTTGAGCTCTTTAAATTTGCATTAGCCTTCTGTTAGGATTTCCCTGTGCGTTTTAACCTGTGCAGGACTGTCTTAAACAGCATCTCTTCCAGACTTGCAATAGTATCTCTCTAATATAACTAAACCCAGAAATCACCACTTTGAGTCTAATATTTTAATACAGGGAACTCTTAACTATACCCCTTTTGAACAAAGTACTTAACTACTTTATTTTAATGTTCAGTGCAAGGAAACATGAGCAAACACACTCGCTTAAAGTTTGGTAGGGCTAAATGGTCTCAGCAGCCAGATCCAAACTGAACGAAGCAAAAATCTTTCCCCCCACATCAGAGGTTACAAAGAAGATGATGGTTTCCCTTTAAAAGGTGAGTTATTTCATCCTGCAGTATGGTATACTGTATTTAATGCTTCATTTTAAGCTGCTTTGAGCTCAAATTAATATAAATACCCAATGGTCATTCTCTTTATTAAACTGGAGCTACATAAAGGACTAATAATCTGGTTGTCTTGTTGTTCAGTTTAATTGTAGTAGGGAGTGTGAGGAATCCCATGTGCCTCCCAACTTTGGATGAAAACAATTAGTCTGCATGTTTCCTTTTTTGGCTTTTATTATTATCATTATTGCAATTAATAAACTTTATCTTACACTGCCACGATCTACAGAAGTGCACACTGCAAAACCAGGAGAGAAAAGAGAAATGAGTTATTCTTTTTCATGTGACTTCTGTCTTGCTTCTTGGATAAGATTTGTTTTGTATATCAGGGCAGTGAGCTCAAAGGCTGGATCCTGGAGAAGGCTATTAGAACAAAATGTTCAAAAATGTTTTTTGTAATGGAGGCTGCTGTCAACATTTCTCAAGAGTAGGCCAAGCACAAACCTTGAAGAGGGGCCCTAGGGAGTGATTTATAGTATGGACTGATACAGTAAACACAATTTGTTTTAATTAAGGTGATGGCTTATTGCATAATTCACATTGCGCTGGCTGAAATGACCGCACCTGGCAGTTTTGGAGAATTACAAGCTGTTCCCATAAATTCCATTAACTATAATGCAGCAAACGTTTCAGGAAACAGTTTCATCAAAAAACATAAATGCAACATTCCTACTTCTCACAAATTTACACCAAAACTAATTCTGCAGTATGTCTTCATCTTTTAGCTCCTATATATTATGAAGTATAGTTTTTCACTCCTTTTCCCTGATACACTTAAACCTGCAAATATGATCAGCATTCTAAACACCCAGCCAAATCCTTAAGTAGCAACAAACAGCCCGGTGCAAAGGAGGCAAACATATTCCCAAGACCATCCAGTTGATCATGGTCCTTAGACCTGAGGAGGTTGTTATGCTGATGTACTGCAGCCTATGAGGCACCAACAATAGCATAATTTTGAAAACCTATTGCTGTTTTTATTTGGGATGGGGTGTTCAGCACAACCTGAGATGCCTGTGCTATTCGGAATGAGCACACCAAGTTGATTTACTCCAGCTTTGGCTTTTGTACTCTCAAGTTTGGTAGCCCTCAAAAAAACCCATGTGATTATGCAATTAGAAGTGAGTCGTGAAATCACAAAACAGAAATACAATTAAGCAGAATTAAATTTGCCTGTGTCAGCCTAATATTGGCATTGTCAAATGTCTTCAGAGACAGTTTTGTAATATTTACCTTCTTTTAATGTCACTTTGCACTTCGAAGACAAATATAAATAAATATACTGTCCAGCATATATATGGTATAGTATATACATAGAAGGAGTATAGTATTATATATAGTATGAACAGAGCTAGAGAGAACCTAGGGATCTGGAAAAAAGGGTGCCATTTAGTTGTTAAATATTTACTATTTCAAATGAATCACTCATTGCACTTCAGTTACTCCAGTCCCAGAAAACTGCGAACATCATATACTTGAAAGAAAATAACAACAAGCATCTCACCACATTAGTGAGGAAATTAAAGAGAGAAGGGAAGGAAGGAGAGAAGAAAGATTTCAGATCAGCGCTGGAATTCATGATTAGGCATAACCGTTGTATGTATTTCCTCAGTGAAACAATGATAACCCAAATAAATCCATGACAGAGTATTGGGAATCAGATTCTGACATTTATCTCACTTAACACCAGCTACCTAAAATTTACATGCCTATTCTGTCTATAGGCAATAGCTGTAGGTTTCCAGAAATCTATTTACAATCTGAGGATAGGTTTTTAAAACAAACAGGGTGAGCCACCCACACTAACCAACAGAGAAGTGAATTTAGATGTGACCTTTTTGTGCAAAGATGCAAAGTATAGCTAATGTAGGAAAGCTGCTTTTCTAAGGCAGGTAGCTGATGCAACCTGCTGTGAACATTTTAAAATGTGACAACCCTGAATGCATGGCTGCTGACGTCAACAGAAAAGCTTTCAAAGTCTCCAGTTGTCCTGGTTTGAGGTAAAACAGAACCAATTTTCTGTTTTGTAATTTTACTTTTTAGCTGGGCCTCTTCTAACTGACTAAAGTCTGAAATTAACAGCATATTGTTCAGAAACTGTTCCCTCTCAGAGTGATAAAACCTGATTATACCAAGGAATGGTATGCACAGAGGCTCTTGCTTATACTTATTGCTGTAACAACCAAGGTCAGCTAACTTTATTTGCCACGTTGGAGGGTCGGAAGTGGAAAAGCATAGAGTGGTCACACCTGTAGGGAGGAGCGAACAGGACAGGTGACCCAAAACTGACCAACAGGGGTATTCCATCCCATATGCATCATGCTCAGTATAAAAGCTAAGGGATCAAAGGGTCAAGTCTCTTTTCTTCAATGGTCGATGTCCAAGGAGGACCCTGTCTGTTCATCTGCTTTTGATCCCGATCTGAGCATTCCTGACTCCAGATCTGGAATTCAGCTCCTGTCCATCTATTTCATTATTTTCCTTTTTATTTTATTATTAATATTTCATTAGTTTGGTTCCTTCTAAACTCATAAAAATCTCTTTCTCTCTCCTCCTCCTCTCCATGTGTGAGAGGTGGGGGGGAGAGCATCTGTTGCCGGCCATTGGCCAATTTGGCCAAAACCACGACAATAGTTCAGCATGTTCTTATAAGTTATAAATCAGTAGTGCCATTAGTATAAGACAGCATGAGTGATAGGAGAAGTTATGAGTTTCACAGCTGGTTGGTTAAGAATAAAGCAGGTACCTAGGAATGGGAACAGACTGAAGAAATTGACCACTGAAACGTATTGCAAACCAAAGAAGAACCATATATGGCTAGATTGACTGAGTTCACCAAGCGGTCACCACAAGTTTTGGGGTCTACGACCACTGAGGACCACCAGAGGGACCACCATGACTTGACCACGCATGTGTTCTATAGGAGGGGACTATGTAAATGAGTTCCGAGAATTTGAATGAATACGTATAACCGTTCCAGGAAATCAAAATGCATATGTATGTGATAGCCTAATAAAATGTTTTGTTTCACATAGTGTATGCATGCTAGGAGGAACGATCCCCTGTGCATCCAGTGCTGCAATAAAGAATGCCTATGTTTTAAAACTCAAAACAAGTCTTAGAAGGGTTTCCCTTTAACTAGATTTTACAGTATCAGGGGAAATTTATATGAAAATTTAAATTATGTGTGATTTTGCATCAAGAAACACTGACTAGTCTTAGCTAAAAATATTGCCCTTCTTCGAGCAAATGTTTGATCCTGTGTCAAAGCGCAATAGTTGGTGAATTCTTGTTTCAAAGTAATATTTAAAGTTTTATCTAAAGCTTGACCTGATTTCTAAAAGGGAATAAACGCGTTAAATAACCCTCACATTAAACACAAATGTATATCTCATGTAAAAATTACATTTTGGGTTGACCCAAAATTTAAAAAAAAAAAAAGAAAAAGACAGACTCGCTCTAGAGAGCACTCTCTAATGTTCAGGGGATTCATATCATTTTAGCATAAATAAGCAGAGAGATGTAAGCCGCAAAGACTTTCAGGCCCTCTGATCCAGCATTATTATGTATCTAGCAGAGATCAATGCCTCAAAGAAAAGTGTAAAATCCCCTGAAATGCCTCATTAAAGACTACACATTTGATAGCAATTACTATATGGATGTCTGAGATTCCACCTCTTCTCCTCTTTATTAGCTCCATCTAATGTGATGTTCCCCATATGGGCTGCTGGGATCACATGAATTTGTACGGAATTGCACTGGAGCAAAGCAGAGAAGACAACCATATCCAAAAAAACTGTAGGTTGCTTTGCTGTCTATCCAGTGGATGCCCTATTCTTCTTTCAGGATTAATTGCTCTTGCCTAAAAAACTCAGTTCTTTCTGGGGGAGTTGTGGCATTGTTTCGCACCAGCATAACCAAGTGTTTAGGGCAGGATGCAAATCGTGATTTCGTAGCCAGTTGCTGTGGTTTCGTGGTGCCAAATGGGTACGTAGATAGGCATAATGGACCCTCCAAATTGGAATTTGACTCTGGAAAAGGCATTAGCTATTGCAGCCTTCCCTGAAGTGCCATGTTATCTATAATGGCCACACACTTATGTTTATAGGCTGTAAGCTGTGCCAAGGAATTAGGCACTGAGCTGTTTCACTGGAGCTATGAAAACTGCTTTCTACAAAGTTGGAAGCTTCATTGCTTGTAATCAAAGACAGAGAAGATGGGTTTGTTGTTGCTTCTTGGTGTCTTGGAGATTCCTGGCATTTTATTCAGATAGGCTGATTTGTCTGTCTCTGGTGACATGTGTAAATAGCTCATCAGAACTGGTACTACACTGTGTAAATGAATGGAGGGGTGATAAAGGGAACTTCTGGCAGGATGAGAAAGCCCAGCATGTCTGATTATCACTATTCCAGCCCCAGCACCTCTCTCACAGATAGTGGATTGGGGATGGAAAAGGAGATACAACACTTATTTACATGGATGCATGGGAATCAAAACCTCCCTGCCCCATCCAGAGCTTTAAAAAACCAACTGCTCCCAGATCCTGAAGGAAGAACTTGTTTGTTGGGAGAAGCTGTGAGGCTACCAGGACTCCTTTCCCCAGGACCTACACAAACATGAGGAAGACAATCTCACCCCAAGATGACTAACCCTTCAAAACAGAAGTAGACATGGGGAAAGGTGGGAACAGAGATGTTTGCAATGGCCTCATTTCTGAACGCACATCCCATGTTCCCTGGGAGAAGGATGTCAACCCTTTTCTTCTTCTTTTCCCTTGACGAGTGATAATTTCCCTCCTAGTGCAATAAATGTGGATGCAATCACCTTTCATAACCAATCAAGTCTACAGGCTCTGTTTCATGGCTACTGAAGTAAAAAGAGTGGCATTGTTCTGCCCCACTCTCCCCACAGAGACAGCTGAAGCCTTGGTGGTCCCATTGCACCATCAGGCTTGTCAGCATAAAAACCGCATCCCTCAGTGGCTTCTGCTCACTCTGTAACTGAAGTGAGCTGAGAAAAACTCATGTTTCCCATTTCAGAGTGGTTTTGCCAGAGCATATTTGGGATGACCTGTCCTGAAACCAATGCGTCCTGCTGTAAGCACACAGATGCATTTACGCCACTGCAGGAGAAGCTGCTGGCAGTTATCATAGAATCATAGAACCATAGGGTTGGAAGGGACCTCTGGAGATCATCTAGTCCAACCCCCCTGCCAGAGCAGGGTCACCTAGAGCAGGTTACACAGGAACATGTCCAGGCGGGTTTTGAATGTCTCCAGAGATGGAGACTCCACCACCTCTCTGGGCAGCCTGTTCCAGTGCTCTGCCACCCTCAGGGTAAAGAAGTTCCTCCTCATGTTTAGGTGGAACTTCTTGTGCTCAAGTTTGTGCCCATTGCCTCTTGTCCTGTCCCCGGGCACTACTGAAAAGAGCCTGGCCCCATCCTCCTGACACCCACTCTTTAAGTATTTATAAGTGTTGATAAGATCCCCCCTCAGCCATCTTTTTTCCAGACTGAAGAGACCCAAATCCCTCAGCCTTTCCTCATAAGAGAGGTGTTCCAGTCCCCTAATCATCTTGGTAGCCCTCTGCTGCACCCTTTCCAGCAGTTCCCTGTCCTTCTGGAACCGGGGAGCCCAGAACTGGACACAGTACTCCAGATGCGGCCTCACCAGGGCAGAGTAGAGGGGGAGGATGACCTCCCTTGACCTGCTGGCCACACTCTTTTTGATGCACCCCAGGATGCCATTGGCCTTCTTGGCCACAAGGGCACATTGCTGGCTCATGGTCATCCTGTTGTCCACCAGGACTCCCAGATCTCTTTCCACAGAGCTGCTCTCCAGCAGGTCAGCCCCCAACCTGTACTGGTGCATGGGGTTGTTCCTCCCCAGGTGCAGCACCCTACACTTGCCCTTGTTGAATTTCATAAGGTTTCTCTCTGCCCAGATCTCCAACCTGTCCAGGTCTCTCTGTATGGCAGCACATCCCTCCGGTGTGTCAGCCGCCCCCCCCAGCTTTGTGTCATCAGGAAACTTGCTGAGGGTGCACTCTATCCCCTCATCCAGGTCATTGATGAATATATTGAAGAGGACTGGGCCCAGTACTGACCCCTGGGGAACACCACTCGTCACTGGTCTCCAACTAGATTCTGTGCCCCCTAATCACAACCCTCTGAGCTCTATCTTTCAACCAGTTTTCTATCCACCTTACTGTCCATTCATCTAACCCACACTTCCTAAGCTTCCCTATGAGGATGCTGTGGGAGACCGTGTCAAACGCTTTGCTTAAGTCAAGATAGACCACATCTACCGCCCTCCCCTCATCTATCCATCCAGTCATGCCATCGTAGAAGGCTATCAGATTAGTCAGACATGATTTCCCCTTGGTGAATCCATGCTGAGTACTTCTGATAGCTTTCTTTTCCTCCACGTGCCTTGAGATGATGCCCAGAACAAGCTGTTCCATCATCTTTCCAGGGATGGAGGTGAGGCTGACCGGCCTGTAGTTCCCCGGCTCCTCCTTCTTGCCTTTTTTGAAGACTGGAGTGACATTGGCTTTCCTCCAGTCCTCAGGCACCTCGCCTGTTCTCCAGGACCTTTCAAAGATGATGGAGAGCGGTCCAGCAATGACTTCTGCCAGCTCCCTCAGCACTCTCGGGTGCATCCCATCGGGGCCCATGGACTTGTGAATATCTAAATGATCTAATTGATCCCTCACTCGCTCCTCCTCAACCCAAGGGAAGTCTTCTTCTTTCCCTGTTACTTTATTCAATGCCTGGGACTCCTGAGGGCTGGGCCGAGCAGAAAAGACCGAAGCAAAGAAGGCATTCAGTAACTCTGCCTTCTCCGCATCCTCCGTCACCATGACTCCTGTCTCATTCAACAGTGGGCCCACATCTTCTCTGGTCTTCCTTTTGCTTCCAATATACTTGTAGAAGCTCTTTTTGTTGTGCTTGACGTCCCTAGCCAGGTCTAATTCCAAGGCGGCCTTGGCTTTCCTTGTTTCATCCCTGCACGCTCTGGTGGCATTCTTGTAATCCTCCCAAGGGGTCAGTCCCTTCTTCCACTTATTATAAACTTCCTTCTTCCACTTGAGCTTTTTCTGAAGCTCCCTGCTTAACCATGCAGGTCTCCTGCGTCCCTTGGCCGATTTCTTTCTCTTAGGGATGCACCGATCCTGAGCTTGGAGGAAGTGGTCTTTGAATATCAACCAGCTTTCTTGAGCCCCTTTGCCTTCCATAGCCCTAGCCCACAGGATCTCTCCAAGCAGTTTCTTGAAGAGGCCAAAGTTAGCCCTCCTGAAATCCAAGGTTGTAATTTTACTTCTTGTTGTTTTGTGGATAGTGCCCATGATCCTGAACTCAATCATTTCATGATCACTACAACCTAGGGTGCCCCCAACCTTAATGTCCTCCACCAATCCCTCTGTGTTTGTCAGTACCAGGTCTAGAAGTGCTCCTCTCCTTGTTGGCTCCTGTACCACCTGTGTCAAAAAGTTGTCATCAATGCACTGGAGGAGCCTCCTGGACTGCCCATGCCTGGCTGTGTGGTCTTCCCAGCAGATATCGGGGTGATTGAAGTCCCCCATGAGAACCAGGGCCTGCGATTGCGAGGCTACCTTCAGTTGTCTGTAAAAAGCCTCATCAGTTTCCCCATCCTGATCAGGTGGCCTGTAATAAACACCCACTACAGTGTCCCTCATATTTTCCTGTCCCTTAATCCTCACCCATAAGCTCTCGACCCGCTCTTCATCCGCCCCTAGTGAGAGCTCAGTGCATTCCAAATACTCTCTCACATAGAGTGCAATTCCACCTCCCCGCCTTGCTGGTCTGTCTTTCCTGAAAAGGACATAGCCACCCATGACAGCATTCCAGTCATTCGAGTTGTCCCACCACGTCTCAGTAATTGCAATGAGATCGTGGCCCCGCAACCGCACACAGACCTCCAGCTCTTCCTGCTTATTCCCCATGCTGCATGCATTGGTGTATAAGCATTTCAGAGAGGGAGTTGTGTGTGTAGTTTTGACCCTTGAGATGTGGTGTGCCTTCTGGCTTTCAGAAATACTGGCACACTGGCCCACAAGCGCTGAGCAACTACGCCCTGGCACCTCACCAGCAAGCCCAGTACTGTCCCCACCCCCCTTCAAATCTAGTTTAAAGCCCTCTCAATGAGTCCTGATAACTCTTGTCCTAGAACCCTTTTTCCCCTGGAGGTCAAGGTATTCCTGCCTGTTACCAGCAGGCCAGGTGTTTTGTAGATCAGGCCATGATCAAAGAACCCAAAGTCCTGCCGGCAGCACCAAGCTCGAAGCCAGGCATTGATCTGCTGGCTCCTCCTATTTACCCCCTCATCATTCCCTGCAACAGGGGGGATAGACGAGAACACCACTTGCGCTCCTGATCCCTTGACCAGGCGTCCCAGGGTCCTGAAATCTTTCTTCATTGCCCTTGGACTTCTTCTTGTTACCTCGTCGCTGCCTACCTGAAAGAGCAAAAGTGGATAGTAGTCTGAGGGCCGTACCAGGGAAGGAAGCATCCTCTTCACGTCCTTGACCCGGGCCCCAGGGAGGCAGCAGACCTCCCTATGTACCGGGTCCGGCCTGCATATTGGGCCTTCCGCTCCCTTCAGTAATGAGTCACCTATGACAAGGACCCGTCTTTTCTTCCTTACCGCAGAGGTTTTGATGCAGGGGGAGGTCTGACTAGACCTTGCTGATGGCTCCAAGGTAGGAGAAGTAGGAGAAATATTGTGCTCATCATCATCCAGGTTCCTCTGTAGAGCACTGTACCTGTTAAATAATGGCACCTGGGAAGATGGGGTAGTCACTGGGCAGTCTCGAGTGCAGCGCCTGTTGCGCCGTGCAGGAACTTCCTGCCATTGCCCCCTGTCCTCCAGGTTACTGCCTTCAGTTGAGGTGACAGAGGATAGGGAGCTCTCTGTTGCAGGGGTTCTATCTGCCTGCTGGGTTTCTGTCATGGGATGCAGGATTCTACTCCAGGAATCTATCTCCCTCTCGCATTCCCTGATGCTCCTCAATCTACTTACCTCCTCCCTGAGCTCCATGACTAATTGGAGAAGATCCTCTACCTGGGCACATCTCCTACAGGCATGCCCATCATTGCCATCCGACACTGGCGTAAGAGCAGGGCATACCCTACAGCCTGATGTCTGTGTGGTAGCATGTTCCCACAAGAGCTCCGTCTGAGAAGCGGCATCAGACCTGGTGGTTGTGAGAAGCGGCATCAGACCTGGTGGTTGTGCATCAGACCTGGTGGTTATATCAAAACTGTTACCATAAAAGAAACATCCCACTCTCTGAGCTGCAGAGCAGTCTGTCGTGTGACTTTGCTGCATGTTTGCTTTTCCATATCAGATTTAAGGAAAATTAAACATTACACAAGCTGCAAACACATACACGCTGCATGGAAAAATAGCTACACACATACATAAATGCACACAGTCCACCTTGCCAAAACTGGTAGCAAAGACCATTTTCCAAAGGGTTTGCATACCTCCTAGTGAGAAGCCTGTTTTGTCTTTGAGAAAAGTAGCTTTTCTTTTACAAATAGGGGCTATTCATTTAAGCTGCTTTTTAAGGTGTCAAACATAAAAATGAGATGAGACATCAATTGGGGACCACAAGGATGGGGAGGGGAGACACAGAGCCTGAAAAATGCTTCCAACGAAGGTGGCTTGTTTAAGCACAGAGTATGTTGCAGCCAGCTGGATCTTTGGAGAAAAAGATGAATTTCTATCCATTTAAACATGAATAAGGTGAGATGAAGGAAGGGGGAAAATCCATGAAGGTGAAGAGCCTTTTTTTTCTCTTTCCCCAGTTGTGATGGATGATTTCAGCCTGAAGTACTGAGCCTACCAGTGAAGAAAATATCTGCAGTGATTTTGATAAAAAAATGCTTAGACCTTGCAGTTGCCACCCGGATGTTGGAGAGAAAGAATTTTACGCTTCATAGTGTGGTGTTTTTTTGCATAGGGCTCAGAAGGAGCAAGGCTGGGACAGTCCTTCTGCCACTCCTGCATTAAGAAGAGGGACTTACTCTTGAGCATCATTTCCCACTGTTTTCTTCACTACACAGGAAAAACCGGAGCACCCACAGAGGCTGGTCTCAAGATAACAACAGGCAAACTTAGGATGGTATATGAGGCTGCCAAGTACTCAGAAAAGGGAAGGAAATGGGCCACTTTGTCCTACTGACCTCTGATGTTCGCTTCTCTCTTTCCCTGTGTTTGTAGAATGGTATTATGGCCTGGGTGGTGTGCTGGTTGCCTGCATGGAGCTGTGAGCAGACATCTTTGCAGCAGAAATAAACGCCCAAACTTCAAAATGTTTGTTAGTGGAGAAAGATGCACACAATCCTGGCATGGATCCAGCTTGCAGGGTTTCTGAGGTGCACGAGTTCCTCGTGGCTGTATTCATGTATTACATGGATTGAGGCAGTCCTCAAACTTTTTGTTTTCTTCAGATTGTAGCCCCTCACTCAGAGGAGCTGGTTTACCACCTCCTGCAAAATGTGGCTGCTTCTATGGCAGGGCATCAGGGGATCCACTAAACAGTATCGCAGTTATGTATGGTTTTGCAGGAAAACAAAAATATTCAATCCCCTTGTACCTATGACTGTCAAAACACAATAGCCCAAACTGGAATATAGCTCAGATCATAAAGAATAGCCTGTACATATGAAAAGAGAAGCCTTTGAAGAACTACTCAGGACTTCTGTTTTACACCCCAGCAATGTTCCCAGCACTGCACTGGAGAAGTGTGCCAGGGAAGTGGTGTACAGTCATTCACCAACTCTGATTCTCCCCCTAGACCCCTCCCAGTGCTCCCTGAGTACCTAGACCCCTGAGCTAGAAGACAGGGGCAGGGAGCAGAATGAAGACCCCATAATCCAAAGGGAGATGGTGAGGGACCTGCTCCAACACCTGAACATACACAAGTCTATGGGGCTGGATGGGATCCACCCAAGGGTACTGAGGGAGCTGGCGGAAGTGCTCACTGAGCCACTTTCCATCATTTACCAGCAGTCCTGGCAAACCAGGGAGGTCCCAGTTGACTGGCATCTAGCAAATGTGATGCCCATCCACAAGAAGGGCCAGAAGGAGGATCCAGGGAACTACAGGCCTGTCAGTCTGACCTCGGTGCCTGGGAAGGTCATGGAACAGGTCATCCTGAGTGCCATTATGCGGCACATGAAGGACAACCAGGTGATCAGGCCCAGTCAGCATGGGTTCATGAAAGGCAGGTCCTGCTTGACAAACCTGATCTCTTTCTATGACAAAGTGACCCACTTGGTGGATGAGGGAAAGGCTGTGGCTGTTGTTTACCTGGACTTTAGTAAGGCCTTTGATACGGTTTCCCACAGCATCCTCCTGGAGAAACTGGCTGCCCATGGCTTGGATGGGAGTACTCCTTGCTGGGTTAAAAACTGGCTGGAGGGCCGGGCCCAGAGGGTGGTGGTGAATGGAGTTAAATCCAGTTGGCGGCCATTCATGAGTGCTGTTCCCCAGGGCTCAGTATTGGGGCCAGTTCTCTTTAATATCTTTATCAGTGATCTGGACGAGGGGATTGAGTGCACCCTCAGTAAGCTTGCAGACAACACCAAGTTAGGTGGGAGTGTCAATCTGCTTGAGGGTAGAAAGGCTTTGCAGAGGGATCTGGACAGACTGGATCGATGGGTCGAGGCCAATGGTATGAGGTTCAACAAGGCCAAGTGCCAGGTCCTGCCCTTGGGTCACAACAACCCCATGCAGCGTTACAGGCTTGAGGAGTGGCTGGAGAGCTGCCTGGCAGAAAAGGACCTGGGGGTGTTGGTTGATTGCTGGCTGAATATGAGCCAGCAGTGTGCCCAGGTGGCCAAGAAGGCCAACAGCATCCTGGCCTGTATCAGGAACAGTGTGGTGAGTGGGACTAGGGAAGTGATCATCCCCCTGTACTCGGCACTGGTGAGGCCCCACCCTGAGTACTGTGTCCAGTTTTGGGCCCCTCACCACAAAAAAGACATTGAGGTGCTGGAGCGGGTCCAGAGAAGGGCAACAAAGCTGGTGAGGGGTCTGGAGAATAAGTCTTATGAGGAGCGGCTGAGGGAACTGGGATTGTTTAGCCTGGAGAAAACGAGGCTGAGGGGAGACCTTATCACTCTCTACAGCTACCTGAAAGGAGGCTGTAGAGAGGTGGGGGTCGGTCTCTTCTCCCAAGTAACAGGTGATAGGACAAGAGGAAATGGCCTCAAGTTGCTCCAGGGGAGGTTTAGATTGGATATTAGGAAAAATTTTTACACTGAAAGGGTTATTAAGCATTGGAAGAGGCTGCCCAGGGAAGTGGTTGAGTCACCATCCCTGGAGGTATTTAAAAGACGAGTAGACATAGTGCTTGGAGACATAGTTTAGTGATGGTTTTTGTCAGAGTTAAGTTGATGGTTGGACTAGATGATCTGAAAGGTCCCTTCCAACCTAGGCGATTCTATGATTTAACACTGCTTTGTTGTGATGAGATGTGAACAGATCAGAAGTGTCAAGCTATATCTTGGAGAAACTAGACTCAGGCACTTCTGTTGGACCCTGAATTAGAAACAAGCATTGCTGGGTTCTCAGCTCAACTTTCATTTCAAAAAGATGAAAATAATAATGAAAAAAATGCATTCCTTAGCTTTCAGCATATTGAGCATCTGCTCACATCACTTGTCCCCTGACTCGGGTTTCCAAAGCCCATTGAGATAGTACCACATCAGCACATGGGAAAGGGCAAATAAGGGCAAAGACATATTTAAGTGGAGCATATACCCAGTCCTTTAGTTCCCTTCCCCAGCATGGGGATTCCTGATGAGGACAGCCAACCTCTTACAAAAGTCCATTGTATTTCCTCTCCCCCATTCCTGCCCAACGATGAAGGGTTTGAGCCTGCTCAGCATGAGTGTGGAGCTAGAGGAAAAGATAAAAAAGACTGAGCTAAATGGAGAACACAAATGCATTTCCGAGCTACACTAATGAGAATATAACTAATATGTTACATATTCCCAGCAGCACAAAGGAAACCTAAGGGAAGCACAGGCAGTCAGAGGTAACATTTCACTAGCTGTAAGTTAGTTTTATTCACACAACGGTCTATCTGTCTGTGTATTTAAGTTCCTCTACTGGTTTCTTATACCCTCAGAAATGCCCTGAACTTTGAATCTGAGACTAAATTGCTTGGCTGTCTGTGCAAAGCTTCATCAAAACCCAGGATCCAAGGTATAGTGGGAGGAGTGAGCTTTGGTTCAGTAAAGGTGTGGAGAAACTTTTCAAATCCTGCACAACCTCTTTTACTCCCTCTGAAGTTTGCTCAGTTCAGTTCATAACCAGAGAGCTTCTGAGAGGCTCCAGATTCACCCAATCTGCAAGATGAAAGGAGGGTTAGAAGGAGAGCTATAAACAAGATAGATATCTATGTTTTCCCCCTCTGCAGCAGCAGATGAGAATGCAGACATCCATGTCATTTACCCCCCAGTATATCAGGGGAAGGACAGGTCAGCACTTTGGTTTGCAGTGATTTGCATTTCTGAGCTGAGCAGGGTGACAATTTGAGGTGACATGACAGCAGGAAATGTTTGTAGCCATGTTGTCCCCTGAGAAACCAGGGACAGGACAGGCAATGTGACATCTCTTATTGGGCCGATAGGCAGACCCATTTGGGGGGATATTTCCAGAAGAGGATGCCCATTCTAGCACCTGAAAAAGATGCAGGGAAGCTTTCCTATTGGACCTGTCACAGGGTTTCCTTGTTGTATGTGAGAGTGAGGATAGCAAGAGGAAGATAAGAAACAGAATTTTATTTTGTTCTTTCACCCACAGTGTCACATCCTCACCAGCTCACTGTGCAGATGTGGATACAGCATAGCCTGCCCTCCTTTCCAAATTAGTGCAGGCCCTTGGTGCAACAGGGATGTGCCAAAAAGCTGCTGTCCCAAGGACTTGCTGACAGACACGGTATAAGATCACCCTTCTGAGGCTTTTATTTTTTATTCCCTTTCCTTCCCAGTGAGGCTGATTTGCACATGGGGGTCAACTAACTGTCTCCATCAGTGCTTTCTGCAGTAGCAATTAATTTGTGTTAAAAAAGAGGTTTTACTGAGAGATGGGTGAAAGCTGGAGGGAGAGGAGTGAGACATCAGAGAGAGACAGAGAGCAGGCTCCTTTTGACACCATTCTTCCCTGTTCCCCCTTGCAGATCCTATTGATGCCTGATGCTACTCTGCAGACAAATACTTGTTGGTCTTCTTGGGTTTTACACTCTCTCCTTGGAGGACACTTGCCCTTAAACAAAGGCTCTTAAGCTGGCTGAAGGAGAGGGAAAGGCTGAGTGATACTGTTTCTCAGGCTGTGAACAGGGAGATCAAAAAATGAGCCAAGTTTATCCTTGTGAGAACTGTGAGAATGTTTCTACAATTTCTAATTGTAACACAAGCTTTTGAGAGGGGAAAAAAAATAATCAAAATTGTGAAAGTTTTCCTACCAGCTCTACCCAAGGTGGAAGATACAGTCCAAATTGAATCAGATAAATCCCCTCAAGCCTTTTGGCTAGTCTGCTAGGCAGGTGGCTTGTTGGCCAGGAAAAAAAAAAAGTAACATGAAAATGCCCTTACTATGCAGGCTGCAAAGGCTTCCCTGCTTGGTTCTTCATGTCATGTTTAAGGGATCCCTCTTCTGCCCAGTGGAGCCTCTCCATTGACTTATAGCAGCTGGAGAGCAGATCCCTGGGCAGATATGTGGCTTTCCCTTGCTGAAACAGCTGATGTGTTTCATCCCAGAGGAAATTGCCTTTGAGTACCTTATAAAGCAATACCAGAGTGTAAATAGGAGCATGGTTTGAAGTCCTAACTCAAGCAAAAGCCCATGGCAAGGAAGAAAGATTTAGCTAGATAGGAATAAACAATCTTTGCTTTGGAGGTTGACAAGACATTTGGGATGTGCTATGGGGAATGTTGGAGTGGAAAGGACTAGGCAAATGTAGAGTATCATAACTATTATTCGAAAAAATCTGTATCTAGAAACCCCAATGCTGACATTATCTAAAACATGAGCTCATCTGAGTTTCACAGAGCTTAGCACTGTTAGGGTTTGGGAAGACACAGTCTAGCTCTTTCTTAAGCAGTCTTAAGCACATTTATTTAGCTATTTTAAATGGCACTAGAAATAAAGCTAATTTACCAAGTCTCAAATAATTTAAAACATCTATTACAGAAAATAACATTAAAGACAGAAGGAAAGGAAGCCAAAGCAAAGAGCCCAGCTGAGACAGGGTTAATTAATCTCCACTTATGGAAAATAGACCTGCACCAGAAGGACTACAGCGCTGGGCAGTGGGTTGTAATTAGTTAATGGCAAAGCTCCATTAGAGACGAGTACTCCTCTTTTGAGTCCACAGAAACTCAAATGGGCAGGGAGGGGAAGAAAATTTTTTTTAGGTCATTTTAGGTTTAGGTGACTAAGAAGTCTCACTTTATGCTGAAAAGAGAGACTAAGTTGAACTGCTACCTGCATAGCAAAGCACTGGGCAGTTTTGTAGCTTTCACTGTGGTTTCTCATGAGTTTTACACTATGCAATTTTGGGAGAGGGCAAAAAAGAAGTATCTTGCTGGAGATGACCTCCTGTGGGTTAGAGTGTGACTGCAGCAGAGGTGGTGCCTTGCAAACTGGGACTTCTTGAACCAGAAGAGTACTTTGCAGGAGCAAACCATGCAATGGTCTCACCATTCAAAGGTGTATTGTACCTCTGCTCCTAGCTTTCACACCAAAGTCACCTGTCTCCACCACTTTTACTCATAAATATATAGAACTGTTCAACCCCTGTCAGGGAATTATAGAAAATGTGGTAATGAAATTAATCCCACAGTTTCCCTCTGAAATGCATTTGTTGTCTAGGTATTACAGGTAAGGAGCAGGCACAGACAAACCTGTCAACCTGAACATATCCATCCTTTCTAAGGCTTCCTGGGCTACCCATACAGTATTCAAAGCCCATTCTGAATTTAATTTTCCATGACAGGACCAAGTGCTGCTGGGAATTACACCGGTGTAAATCTGAAACAACACTGCTGATTTCAGAAAAGCTGGGCTGGATCTACACCAGCCGAAACAAAGTGTTCAAGGAAGAATGTAACTTTCAGAGGCACTTTTATGCTATCTAAAAGTATATTTTCCATCATGTTGCCTAGTCAATTAGATGAGAGTGATAGCTATTCAGGGTAAAGGGATCTGCCAGGTTCTCAGGCTGCCTTGATGTGGGGAAGCTCAAGGACCAAGACTGTACAACTCTGTTCTCTGGTAGAGCACCCACTGCTTGGACTATGTGGCACAATGTACTGGCCCGATGGAGAACTTGTGTTAACCCAAAGATGGCACTAGGATTGCACATCTGTAACTCCAAGCATTTATTCAGAGGAATAGTACTCCCAAAACTTTCCCACCATGCTAGCATCCTTTTTGTCAGTCCCAGCAAAGAGGCCAAGAGCTAAGATTTGGCTTTATCCATGCCTCTTCTTATTCCTCTGCACCACCAAGAAGTTCAGGTAAATTGGTAGGAAATAGTGTAAAGGAGCCACTCTATCACTGCTCCTTCAGTGTATTGATGGAGGACACCAGTGCGCTGGGGCTGGGTGTTCACAGCCTGGCTATTCCTGCCAACAGGGAAGGGCAATTTGAAGCCTGTTTGTTTCTGCTTTGGAAAATTAAATGGCATCTGTGCACACATGCACACGTCTGCATGTTCTGTATGCAAATGCATGCAGAAACACCCCCAGTGTTTAGTTTGGCATAGCCCAAAGGTGTATTTCTGTATGTTTTTTTCCTCCACAATGGCATCTTTTTCTGTGCATATTCGACAGTTATAGTTTGGTCCCTTCCAGCTGGAATGAAACTTACAGTCCAAAAGAAATAAAAAAGAGAAAAGAGACATTGGAAGAGTAAGTGAGGGAAATATGAAGAGCTGAGTGCCAGAGGCTGCCATTCAGAGATTTCTTTTGGCTCTCCCTTTCTAAGAAAACCAGAGTGAAGCAATGTGCCAGTGCTGGGCGTCAGATTCCTCTGGCATGGAAGGGCTGGCTGCTTGGGAAAGATGTCTAGGAATGCCATGAGCATCTACATAGCTCATCTCCTATCCAGGGAAAGGGCTTGATTCAGAGTGAGCAGAACATAACTTTCTTCCTCCACCTTCCCCCTATGCTATGGCAGACTGGGACTTTTGGACATGCTCAGTGTTGGTCACAGTCAAACAATGTGGCCCTTTCCTGTTGCATAATTTGTGCTTTCCAGCAGTTACAGCAATATTTTGGAATTTGGGAGATCTGGAATTAGCCTCTGTCTCTGCCATAAATTTCTGTGGCCTGGGGTAAGCCACTTTTTTCTTCATCAATAAAATTATTGCAACCAGCTTTTCTTACTTTTCCTTGGAAGTCAACAGGTTTTACTCCAGCCTTGAAGTGAAGCATGTGTGTACATGCTTGGCTAGGCCAGGGAGATTGTTCAGTATCCTGTAGCCTTGAAGCTGAGCTAGAAGCAGATGATTTTGGAGTAGATCCTATTTCATAGACTTATAGAATCATAGAATGGTTTGGGTTGGAAGGCACCTTGAAGAACATCTAATTCCAAACCCCTTGCCATGGGCAGGGACACCTCCCACTAGACCAAGCTGCTCAAAGCCTCATCCAGCCTGGCCTTGAATACTTCCAGGGATGGAGCATCCACAACCTCCCTGGGCAACCTGTTCCACTGCCTCACCACCCTCACAGTAAAGAATTTCTTCCTGATATCCAATCTAAATCTACCCTCTTTCAGTTTGAAACCATTGCCCCTCGTCCTATTGCTACACTCCCTGATAAAGAGTCCCTCCCCATCCTTCCTGTAGGCCCCCTTTAGGTACTGAAAGGCTGATATAAGGTCTCCCTGGAGCCTTCTCTTCTCCAGGCTGAACAACCCCAACTCTCTCAGCCTGTCCTCATAGCAGAGGTGCTCCAGCCCTCTGATCATCTTCATGGCCCTCCTCTGGACCCCCTCCAACAGGGCCATGTCCTTCTTATGTTGGGGGCCCCAGAGCTGGACATAGTACTCTAGGTGGGGGTTCACGAGAGCAGAGCAGAGGAGGAGAATCACCTCCCTCGACCTGCTGGCCACACTGCTTTTGATGCAGCCCAGGATGCGGTTGGCTTTCTGGGCTGTGAGCGCACTTTGACAGCTCATGTTGAGCTTCTCATCCACCAACACCCGAGTCCTTCTCACAGTTGCTCTCAAGCCATTCTCCACCCAGCCTGTATTTCTGCTTGGGATTGCCATGACCCAGGTGCAGGACCTTGCACTTGGCCTGGCTGAACTTCATCAGGTTCACACAGGCCCACCTCTCAAGCCTGTCCAGGTCCCTCTGGATGGCATCCCTTCCCTCCAGCATGTTGACTGCACCACACAGCTTGGTGTTGTCAGCAAACTTGCTGAGGATGCAGTTGATCTCGCTGTCCATGTCGCCAACAAAGATGTTAAACAGTGCTGGTCCCACTACTGACCCCTGAGGAATGCCACTTGTCACTGGTCTCCACTTGGACATTGAGGCGTTGACTGCAACCCTTTGAGTGCGGCCATCTAGCCAGTTCCTTATCCACTGAGTGATCCATCCATCAAATCCATGCTTTTCCAATTTAGAGACCAGGATGTCATGCGGGACAGTGTCAAATGCTTTGCACAAATCCAGGTAGATGACGTCGATTGCTCTCTCCTTATCTACCAATGCTGTAACCCCATCATAGAAGGCCACCAAATTTGTCAGATACTATTTGTCTTTGGTGAAGCCATGTTGGCTGTCACTGATCACCTTCTTATTTTCCATGTGCCTTAGCAGAGTCCTATGCCAATCATGCTCATTTTACAACCTTGTGACCCCTGCTTTCAGATGGTGAAAGTTAGGTGAGATAAATCCTATCCAAATCCTGTAAAGATGTAGGTCTGAAACTAGTCATTGTTTTAATTATACAGGTTTGTGGGATCTAGTGAAAGAGGCCTCCGGGCCCTGATTAAGATCTCTATTATTTGCTGCTTTAATGCAAAACAGTATTATTAATAGTGTTAGTAATAAGCATTACAGAATGCAAATCCTGGGAACACATGTTATCAAAGCCTGTGCAGACTTCAATAGTTGAACGTTTGTAAAGTACTTTTTGATCTTAAAAGAAATGTGCAAGGGAATTGACTTATTATTATGGCTTCAATTCCACTAGCCATGTGTTTTTCCCTCACTTTCCTAATTATCTATACAGTAAGTGATGGGCTTATGATGGCACCAGACTTTTCTCAGACAGGGTATGATGGTGTAAATACTGAGAGTATGTAGTAAGGGCTAATTTTTGGACAGATAATGTAGCTATTGAGATCAGAGTTCACTTTCCATTGTACGTGGTCGGGGTGTAATATGCAAAGGACAGAGGTAGGCTAATGCTGCTAACAGGACTTTTTCTTGTTGGTGCTCACAAATATTTAAGTATAATCATTAGAAAGAAGTTATTACTGTTATAATGAACAAGTTGTTGCACAGTGATGCCCAAGCTAAAAGTTTTTGATCATCACAGTAGACTCTACCCTCTTTCTCTTCCCAAAGTCCATTAAAATAATTTAACTCACCTCAAGTTTCAGCACAGCTTGTTGTTACTGGAAATTAGCTACTTTGTCCAATCCAATTTCAAATTAGACAACATAATCAGAAGAGCTTCTGCCACTTCACTGGAAGGACCATACTTCCACCATCAAAAAAATGTCATCATTCTCATACTCTCTCTGAGGTTTTCCTCATTTTCAGCCTTCTCTTAATTGCAATTTGTTTGGACCTCACAAGAATGCCACAGCTTCGATTTGCCCCCTCACATTCATGTAGAGTTATCATGTCTTCCCTGCTTGAAGTGATAAGTACCTCTGAATATTTTTGCTATGGCTTTCTCTGACTTGTCTGTTTAGTTACACTTCTTTTTTTTGGCCCCCAAAAGAGAACAATCTTCTGCACACTGAGTAATATCATGCCTACACATAGCTGGACCTTTATTCTGCATATGCCACATATTTACTATGGAGATGTTAAAATCTGGGGGAAGCTTTTTCAAAACCATTTCATTGCTCCATGGTTCACAGCTGATGTGCTTCTGGAATGACAGAAGACAAACTGATCTCAAATGCTGGACCACATGAAAATGAAATATGAGCAGTATCTTTTCCTTCTAATCTTACTCTTACAGAATTGGAAACAAGGTGCTTATTGCATCTGACATAAGAGGATACAAAATGAATATTCAACAAATTTCATTTCTGAAGATTATCTCCCACAAATCGGAATATGAGACCTTAACTTTGCTACTGTAAATTGATAAAAAGCCTTGTAAGATCAAGCCATATCTGCTACAATCCTCCAGTAAGCACAGATGTACTGCGCAAAAAAAACCCCCACATGAAAAGTGTGACAAAGGAACAGAACTCCAGGATGAACTTATCTCAGTTTGGGCCAGAGAGATACAAACATCACCAGGACAATAATCACTGGTAAAAAAAACATGGCAGAAACAAAGAAATTTATGGGTGTCTGTAAAAACATGCAGAGCTGAGATGCTGTAAAACAGCATTACTTTCATAAAGAATTTCTCATCCCATTGGTTAGGCTACTATTTGAATGCTATTGGGTATATTGCGTGTTTTCTTTTATTTCTTTGTTTTTGTATGGAGACTTAGTTATCTAATATTGGAAAAAGAGGAAAGAAAAATAGCCTGTTTCTACAGTAGATCATATCGACATATTGAGATTTCATCTTGCATAGCTGAATCATTTGTATCTGACAGGTACAACTACATGGAAGATGTTAGACTTCACAGATAAATTAATTCTAAGAAATGCTTATAAATCTGGAGATCTGCACCCATTGACTTCTGATCCAAGCCAATGGGGAGTAACCACATTTTCAGAAAAAGGCTTTCCAGTTGCTGTGACAAAAGAGTTTTTGATGGAAGTCATTCAATGTTCATTGCTTGAAGAAGACAGTGCCAGGGTGAAAAATTTCACTGTAATGTTCATGATGTTAATGAACATAAATCACAGGGCGATTTGGCCAACTGTAGTGGCTCTGGGAGGGCTAAAGGTGTTGTGCTTTTAGTATCATTTAGTTCAGAGGACATAGAAACAGGGATCAACCTTCTCCCTTCATGATGCGCTGAAGAGCAAGTGCCTCTGGTCTTAGCTGGAGTGGATGGGTGAGGGAAGAGTGATGGAGGTAACAGTGATGTTAAATAGGGAATGTGCTGAACTGAGGAGCAAGAGTAGCAGGGACATGGGACAGAACAGGATGAAGACAAGCTGTAATAAGAGATTTAAGAACTGCCTTTGATTTCAGGAGCTTTGAATGCATGGATTTCAGTCTGTTTTGACCAGAATGAGCTGAACTGCCTCTAGCACAGTCATGGTAATCTACCTAAAAAGTGCCTGAGCCATTTGATAACTGATGGGATAAAGATTTCCCTGGGCTTAATTCTATTGTTTACATTAAGTAACAATGGAAATGTAATCATTGAACTCATGTCTTTGTTCATCAGTCTGTGGATCTTGAAGAGAAAATGGTTCAAAGGTGAAACACTTCTTAAAAGGAATAATAGGTATGAGAAAAGGAAAGGAAGGGGGATTAGTGCTATTAAACAATGCTATATATCATTTGTGTGTTTTCTCAATTACATAGAATTAAGCTTTTTCCTGGTAGGTTGGAGCTGCAGCAGGACATTTCTGATGCTTTTATTTCCATCTGAGTTATGTCAACTACACTAATACACATACACATATACTTCCTTTTTTGTACAACCATCCATTCCTTCACTGAGTCCATAATCACTTCTGTTCTACAAGATTTTCATGGCCTGAAAACAGTCAAAACAAAGTTTTAGTCCAATTAAAACCTGTGGCTGAGAGAATCAAGCTGAATATGAAGAAAGAGAATGAAAGAATTGTAAAGTACCTTTTATGGTCTACCAGCTAAACTACACTATCCCTCCAGCATTCTGGCAAAATCAATGCACAAATCAGCTCTTTTCTTAATTAACTTACTGATGCATGTGGGGGTGCTACTGCAGTCACAGGCAGCTCTCCCAGGACTAACTTCTCTGAATAAGTCCTGTAGAGGCAGAGAACCACCTCAGTATGCCACGATGTCAGGCTCAGTGCATGAACATGGACCAGAGGTAGGGACCAAGGACAGAAGGTAGAGAGGTAAATAAATTGACAGTTCTGTTACTGGTATGTAAGAGTATGAATGTGAAGAAATGTCATCTTTCTCCATGACCATTTAGATGTTAATCTCTTTCCTGAGACAGGAACAAAAATCAGTGCATAATGTTCTCTAAGTTGTGGACCTCACCTAACTCTTCCCTTGCCTGAGCCACATCAAACTCATTTCACAAGTAGATCTGTTCTGCATGCTGCAGTGTCCTGACAAGGACACTTCCAGCTGGCTTGTGCTAATGTTGGAGTCCAGGCTGTGGGTTGAGAAGGTGGGTTAAGATTTTATATGAGTGAGGCTTCACCTACGTCTAGGATGGGTCTGTGGGAGGATGCCCATTAATTTCGATGGACTTTGCATCATACACTGTGGAGCTAGAGATGAAAAACAAAAGATATTTATCCAATGCAGGAGATATTCTGGCAAGTTGTCTTGAAGGTGGTTGTCCCAAACAAGTTGAGCAGAAAAGCCAAGTCAAATGGCATGACTGAATTTACCCAGATACCAACACAGTGTGAAGTATGACACTGTATGACAAACAGCAATGGACTGAAGGTCAAAAAATACCCATATTAAAGGCAAGCTCCAGTATGGAACTGCCTGTATTTTCGGACATAGTCACAAGTCATTGCAGAGGTAATGTTCACTTCTACCTGGCAGACAACCACTTGAGAAGTTCCCCTTGTTCCTAGGGTAACTCCTTACATAACTGAACAGAGTATGAGAGGGATTGTTTCCCAGAGAGAGAAGCAGAACTTTTATAATATCTTCCTCTCCGTATTCCCATGCTTTCCAGTCAGCCCAGAAGATCTCACTGTTAGTGGTTATTCTCCACAAGGAGAAATAGATATCAGTGTCGCTAGGGGTTTTCCCTGAGGTGAAGAGTAGGGGAAGGAAGGACAAAAGGTGAAGAATAGCTAAGAAAAATTGTTCTCTTACAAGGTGTAGAGTTACCTTCTCAGAAAAGAGAGCAGTGAGCAGTATTCAGGAAATGTGACTGCAAGTGCCTCAGGTGCTTCCTGAGTTGGTGGGTTTTACTGAGTGCCAAGTTCCCTCTCTGGCTAGACAGTCACCTACAGAAAGACAGTATTTCTGCTGGGCAGACAGAAATCAGCAATGCTGAGAGGATGGTCCCACAGGCTGGTAATAAAATGTCTTGCTAATGAGAAATAAGTTGGGCTGCATACAATGATCATTGCAAGGTGCTGCTGTATATGAGGACATCTGTCAAGTGCAGTTCACCAGCCAGAAACAAGCCATTTTAGTTGGATGTGACCCAAACTGCCTCTGTCTCTATATATTTCTATGCTTTATGAAATAAATGTTCTTGTTACCTTTGTTAGCATGTGTCATTGAATATATAATGTCCTGTCACTTTCACTAGTATGTTCTATTGACTATATTGCTGCTTGCAAAGCTCATGTTGAGTTAATGCACCCAATTTATTTATACAATTCATTTTGCTTTATTTCCAGAGACATGCTGTGACCATACTGTGATGCAGATCCTGTGAGAGTGACTGTAAGAAATAAACCCAGTGAACAATTATCTCCCAAATGCAGCTTCACTGACACAAATCAGTGGAGTATAGTTCTTCACTTACATTTAAGAGCTGGTGGTTGCATACCAAATGTGGAGTTTGACCAACAGGGAGTACAAGCAATGCATTTGTGATCAGAACTGGAGAGGCAGAGGGGCAGAAGGAAAAAACAACAAAACAGCTTCACTAGTAATAATTTGGAGGGGAAAATCAGTTTCATGGTGTGGGTGTACTGATAAAAGAAATCTTTCTGAATGTCTACATTTTTTCCCAAACTTTCTTCTACATAGATAGATAGATAGAAGGATAGATAGATTTTTTTTTTTTTTAAATGGGATTTTTGTCTTATGATGCTTGCATTTGGAATTAAAAACACTTTGTCCTTTGGCAAGAAAAGTACACTGTTTTTTCCTTCTGCCTGCAAATCTTTTCTTTTTGACTGGGTAACATTTCATTCTCTGTACATTTTCTTTGGACTACTCTTGCAGTGAAACTGCTCTATATGCTGGTTGAGATAGTATAATTCTGCTATTGATGAAAACTGGTAAGTTCTCTGGAAACTGGAAGAAATTTCAAATTTCCAAGAGCAGAGTTCTGCACAACCAGAGGAATCCTATAATCACTAACTTGTGCTCTCTGTAGTTTGAAATAACTCTGAGAGTACTTAAAACTAGATGCTTCAGACATGGGACAATCATGAAATAGATCCCACCTAGCAGTAGATTTTACAGTGTAGGTGTCAACATTTGAGCCAGGTGTCCAGATGCCCTGATAGGAAACTGACATCTCATCAATACAGTCAATATTATTTAGAATATAATTCTTGTGACCAAATGGTGGAATCTACTTTGGGCTGAAATGAATCTTGATTAAATTCCACTGACCATATTGCCTAACTCATTGTTGACTATAGAGGCAGCCAAGAGAGATTTCCTCACATACAGATGCAGACACTGTGGACACACATGTTCAGTGTGTGAACCCCCTAGCGACACTGATATCTATTTCTCCTTGTGGAGAATAACCACTAACAGTGAGATCTTCTTCACCTGATCTTGAGGTAAACAAAATTGAGGAAGATGAAGCCTTACTATGCGATTGTTGTTGTTGTTGTTGTTATTATTCAATAACCAGCATATTGGAAAGTCTTCCTTATTCCATGACTTAGCAGTTATTTTATACTATCCACACTGGTGTTTGTAGTTCCTCTAGGCCTCATGGTGACAACACGGCATCAGTGAGAAGACAGCAGCTTTGATTGCAAGATTGCTCCAAAGCTCTGAAAAGCTAAAAGACGTCTTATCCACTGTCATTCTTGTCACTTTGAGCTTTGAGCTCTGAGATATTTAGACACACATAAGTCTATGGGGCCGGATGGGATTCACCCAAGAGTCCTCAGGGAGCTGGCGGGAGAGCTCACCGAGCCTCTCTCCATTTATCAACAATCCTGGTCAACAGGGGAGGTACCAGATGACTGGAGGGTGGCTAATGTGACGCCCATCTACAAGAAGGGTCGGAAGGAGGATCCGGGGAACTACAGGCCTGTCAGCCTGACCTCAGTACCAGGAAAGATCATGGAGAGGATCATCTTGAGTGAGCTCTCAGGGCAAGTGCAGGGCAGCCAAGGGATCAGGGCCAGCCAGCATGGGTTTAGGAAAGGGAGGTCCTGCTTAACCAACCTGATCTCTTTCTATGACCATGTGACCCGCCTTCTGGATGCAGGGAAGGCTGTGGACGTTGTCTATCTGGACTTTGGTAAGGCCTTTGACACCGTCCCCCACAGCATTCTCCTGGAGAAGCTGGCCAATCATGGCACAGAAAAGTGTATTCTTCGCTGGGTAAAAAACTGGCTGGATGGCCATGCCCAGGGAGTTGTGATTAATGTGGTGAAATCCTCTTGGCGGCCGGTCACCAGTGGTGTCCCTCAGGGCTCAGTTTTGGGGCCAGTTTTGTTTAATATCTTTATCAATGATCTGGATGAGGGGATTGAGTGCACCCTCAGTAAGTTTGCAGACGACACCCAACTAGGTGGGAGTGTTGATCTGCTTGAGGGTAGGAAGGCTCTACAGAGGGACCTGGGCAGGCTGGATCGATGGGCCAAGGCCAATTGTATGAGGTTTAATAAGGCCAAGTGCCGGGTCCTGCATTTCGGTCACAACAACCCCAAGCAACGCTACAGGCTTGGGGAAGAGTGGCTAGAAAGCTGCCTGGCAGAAAAGGACCTGGGGGTGCTGGTGGACAGCCAGCTTAACATGAGCCAGCAGTGTGCCCAGGTGGCCAAGAAGGCCAACAGCATTCTGGCCTGTATCAGGAATAGTGTGGCCAGCAGGAGTAGGGAAGTGATTGTGCCTCTGTACTCGGCACTGGTGAGGCCTCACCTCGAGTACTGTGTTCAGTTCTGGGCCCCTCTGTACAAGAGGGACATTGAAGTGCTGGAGCGTGTCCAGAGGAGAGCTACCAAGCTGGTGAGGGGTCTGGAGACCAAGCCATATGAGGGGAGGCTGAGGGAGCTGGGCATGTTTAGTTTGGAGAAGAGGAGGCTGAGGGGAGACCTCATTGCCCTCTACAACTCCCTGAAAGGAGGTTGTAGAGAGGTGGGTGTTGGCCTCTTCTCCCAGGTGAATAATGACAGGACCAGAGGAAATGGTCTGAAGTTGCAGCAGGGGAGGTTTAGATTAGATATTAGGAAGAATTACTTTACTGAAAGAGTGGTCAGGCACTGGAAGAGCCTGCCCAGGGAGGTGGTTGAGTCACCATCCCTAGAGGTATTTAAGAAACATATATAGATTTGGCACTTCAGGGCATGCTCTAGGGGCAGAGATTGTAGGGGTTTTTTGTGTGTGTGTATGGTTGGACTTGATGATCTCAAAGGTCCTTTCCAACCATGAAGATTCTATGATTCTATGATTCTATTCTATATTTAACTCCCACTATGCTATTCTGCCTTTGTAGAAGATTTGCTAGAAGGATGGCAATATATTCACATGGGCAATGGCTGCCACCTGTGAGAGATCTGCGTCACTGTTTCAAAATGGATTAATTTCCTCTTCCCAGATGTGACTTCCATTCACTGTCATGTCATGGTAGAGGAAAAGAAGGAAAGTAGGAGTAAGTCATACGAGAGGTTGGGGACCACCATACTAGGAGGAGCTTTATTCTAGTGGGGCTTATCTGGGTGATAAACTCAGATACTGGGAGCTGAGGCTTCTCCTCCCATACACCCAGCAAGTGGGTCATAGCTCATTCTGTCCATCTGCATCAGAGTAATTAGGGTCATGGTGCTTAAAGGCCGTGGTGCACCCTCACAAACACATGAGGTAGGTCCTGGCCTCACTCAGACTAGAAAGAGTGGACATTGAATATCAGTCAAAGAAATCCCAAGCTCATTCCCTCAGGCTCCTGTTCGCAGCCATACCATGGTTTGGTGATACTTGAGCTGCTGGCAGGAACAAAAAGACTGCTTTACCACAGCAGTCATGTGCAGTGTGTCTCCTGAAAAGCCAGTGTATGGCAGGGCGAAGGGAGAGTAGGATTTCAACCTTTGCTCCAAATTGCCTCACTTTCCTGGGTTTGTGTCAGGCCCTTAGCATTATTTGAACATGGGTTTTGTGGTTTAATTTGCATAATTGATGAGATGGAAAATTATCTGTATGATTGATGGATGTTCTGCATGCACCAGAGTTTGTCACAAAATATAATGCATCTTTAGGATGAGCCTGCTGCTCCTGCCATGTTATTTCCCAACAGGGCTATAAAATTCTAACTTAACCCCACAGGTTTTTAGGTTTCTTTTGTTTTTAATCTTTTACAGTATAATGTGCAACACAGTAAATAAACACAAAGACGCAGCATCAACTAAAGTTACCATCTTTCTTCATTGTACTCCAAGGACACAGAGTATTAAAAGGAAAAAATGATATCACACTTGTGGAATTGATCCAAGACTTTTCTACATGAAGTGTTCTCACTCTCAGTAGACTTGCACTATAACTATATCTATACATTTGCACCTGCTTTGAGTATGGTATATCTCTTTCAGAAGTTTGCATTAATAAAATTTTCTTTTCATTTGCAATTGGTTAACAGTGTGTATACCACAATTCATGTGATGAGTGGACTTTATTTTGATAATTGCTTGTTATAGATCTTTTTACAATTAAAAGATGATGTCAAGTGCAAAAGTACTCTTTAGCAATTAACAGTGTTTCTTCCCAGGGGAAACCTGACTTGGTCTGTTCCTGTTCAGCAAAGCACTGAGACACATGGGTGACTTGAAGCATATCTTAAAGTTGAGTGTGGAGTTGCATATGCTTTATGTCCAGCATGTGTTAAAGTTCTCTGTTGAGCAGAGATGGTTTTAGGGACACGTACATTTTTTTTTGCTGAAGTCTTCCCTGTCCTGTCTGCAAATTAGTGGCCAGACACAGCAGGCAGTTATGCAGTTTTTCTACACCAGAATTATATGGTGGATGGATGTGCTTTGTGGGGTATATCCTGGGTAACTGTCTCAGCTAGGACAAGGTAGCTCAGTGGTGGTCCAGTCCCTCTGGGCAGTCTGAGATGTCAGTTTGAGACTGGCCCTGACACCCCAGGACACAGTCCTTTAGGGAATGGAGGAGGAGAGGCACCTTTTAGTCCTACATGGGCTACATTCAGGGAGGATTTATGAGGAAAGAAGGGAGAGAAGGAGGTGAGAAGAGAGTTTTCTTGATCGTCAAATTGATCATATCCAGAGACTATGAACAAATGATTTCAGCAGACTAAAAGCATAGTCTAAGCCTAGGATTATCACAGCACTTGAAGAACAGTTTCGCTGTGTCAGGTGAGCTTTCTAAACAACTCTAGTTTTGGTATAAGGAGTACACAACTGCACTGATATCAGTGAGGCTGCGGAAGATGAACAACACTGGCAATCCTTCAACCACTTAAGAAAAGGTATCAGAATAAAGGATTTACCCCAGGAACTCTTTACTGTGACAACTCATTGCACTGAATGAAAAGTTGTTTCAACAGGAATTTGTTCTCTAAGCTACATATAGGTTCCTCCAAACTTTGAATAGGCCTAACCTGCTTTTCTCAGTGATTTAATTTCATACACTTTAGTGCATGTTTACAAGAGAATAAAAACATGTGTGTGGTATTAAGCCTGTATGTGGTACTATGCACTTTTTCCATCATCTAACATACGTCATTAATGTTTCCTGCAGAAAAAGGATAAATCAGATCAAGAAAGGAAAAAAATGAAGAACTGGGGGGTAGGCATTGACAATATTGTGCCTATGCCCATAGAAAATGTCTCAAACTTAAATGATTCAGCTTCTGAGCACTGAGGTAGAAAAATC
The DNA here is from genome assembly GCA_947846985.1 of Fratercula arctica. NCBI lineage: Eukaryota > Metazoa > Chordata > Aves > Charadriiformes > Alcidae > Fratercula > Fratercula arctica. Next base: position 16,041,489 of record CANTUZ010000025.1, on the reverse strand, counting down.
ATATAGCGATGGCCACAGTTCTTTTCCAACAAGGAACTTTTCTACCAAGGAAAATGAAAGACATTCTGTCTGTCCCTGGTCTGCACATGACACTGTTCTGGTTTGAAGTGACAAAGGGTTGATTAGCTATGATCGGCTGCTACAGCTGAGGCGATACAGAACTCTAATCAATTCCTCAGCAATCAATTTGTTACACCAAACTCTCCATCTGCAGCTGCCTGACATCTATCAGGGCCCCCTTCTCCTGCCTGCAGGTCCTGGTGAGCATCTGAAGATAGCTCAGTGGTCTGAAATGGAGATCACTTGCTCAGTGTGCTATTGGGAAGATAGACTGGCAGCGCTAACCCTCTGGAGCTGAGCAGCTCAGCTGCGCACTTCAAGTTTCCACTGTGATATTATATCTGACATTCAATTTGAAACCCTAAACTCCTTTAATGCAATATCTCAGCACAATGATAGTAATAAGGCAGTACCACTTGCTTTTGATTTAACTACCAAAGGCAAAGTGAAGGGGGAGAAAACAGACCCAATTATGTTAACCCCTTCGCTACTAGCTCAGTAGGTGACTTGCTTTATAGGTACAAACTTTCATGTTAAAATAAACTGAGAAGAAAGGCAGAGGAATGCTTTTTCAGCTAGCAGCTAAAATGCTTTACTTTGTTGTGTTTTGTTCCCTGAAAGTGCCAGAGGCTGCCGTTTTGCTCTGAAAATTTCAGTGAAACTGCGTGGAGGTGGTACTGGTTCCCACTAGAGCTATCACCTTGCATATCTGGCAGGAGATACTCAGTTAAAATCCTACTTTTCTAAATGCAGGGCCATGGTGTGCCTTGATGGGACCCTCACCAAGGCCCCTCTGATACTTCAGAAATCTGCCTCCATGGTTTTGTCATCATCCCACATCAATCGAGATTATAGTAGTGGTTTAAAGTACTTTGAGGTCTTCTCCATCCAGAGGAATGGTTGGAAATCAGTGCACCAGCTCTCAATATCTCTATTTTACAGATGGGGAAACCTGTCAAAACTGAGGTCCGCTTTTGATGGGAGATGGAAAAATTGATCACTGTTCAAGCTGAAATACTGACTGTTTACCTCTAGGGTTTCTCAAGGCTCAGATCTGGGGCTGTCAGTTCTGGAGAACTTTGAAACACCATTTCTAGCTCAAATTTGCCTCTAATCCTAAGGCACAGTAGGACTGTCACCCAGATTTTTGTCACCTTTCCAGGCTGAGAAAATACAAAGTCTGTCTGTGTTAAGCCAAGTTTTGCTCAGCTCCTCTACTGGTGTTCACCATCCATTAGACTCAGTAGATCTGAGCCAGCGCGAGTCAAAGCAGGGACCAGGGTGGGAGGAATGGGACCTGGACCTAATGAATCAAGTCTAAAGGTAGTTAATAATCCTATTATGCATAGGCTTGTAAAGGTAAGGTTTTTTTTCCTTCTGGTAACTTCATTTCTTTCTCTTCTAGTCTTTTCTCATATTTTTTTTCCCCATGTATAAACCAGTGCTTTATACACTATTTCTTTGACCATGTTTCTAGACATATGACATGTACTGTAGTGGATGGTATAAAACTTCCCCAGCTGCCTCTTCCCAGCTTGTCCTTAGACACCAAGTGAATGTCAGAGATCTAGACTCAAACTATTTAAAAGCATTTATCCAGATTTACATGGCAACTCTTTGGTCAAAATTTCTCTGCTTTAGGAAAGGACGTCGCCCCTCTTGGCAAATCAATTATTCAGATGCTGTGATAGTCCAAGGCATCATATCAGTAATAAAGTAGTGAATTATTAACCACAGCTTGTGCCATTTCAATTAGATTTGGGAAATTCAGGATTAAATTTCTGGCACCCTGTGTCTCTGGCACCCTGTGTCACGCCTGACAGGCGTGAGCCGGCTTTGTATTTGAGAGGAGGCTGGTGGATAAAAATTAATTGAAAAGCCTCAGAATTTCAATTATTAGTAGTAGCATTTTGGAAGGAACTGGAATAACTGAAAATAGATTTCCGATCTGCAGGGCAGTTTTGGTTTCACACAAAACTTGGACTGTAATAGCTCAGTCTTTTTTTCCAGTTCCTCTGAGCTCATCTGCTTGCTGCAAGAAAAACTAACTCAGCTTGAAAGACAAGGCAGTCTGGTGAGTCTGTGTATAGTATTTACACTTTCCACATTTAATCTGGGCTCTGAGGACACTCCAGGAGACTGAAATCATATTAATTAGAAGCACAGGAACAGCACTCCTACTGCTCTGGCACTATCTGCTGAGGGAGGGAGAGCCTTAATGCAGGAATCGCGAGCCTTGGCATCCAGACTTTGCTTGCAGCCTGCTTAGGGCCAGTGTAAAAGGGTTTTGGCTTTATCTACCTGCCCTGTCCCCAGCAGACAGTCATCCCCTACAGTGGCCTGCCACATAAATTCAACCTGGCTTCACTCAAATGATATTCTTTAGCTCTTGCCTGTGCTTGGTGTGGACTGTGGGGAGCCTGCTCTGAAGTGCTGGTGAGCACTCCCTTCACCAGAGAAGGGCTTTTTGCAAGCATGGCTGCTACAGCAAGGGGAGCAAAAGCAGGAATGGGAAAGGCAGCCAGGAGAGGGGAGGCTGTCAGGAGCATGTGAGGAGTGACAGCTCCCTCACATGTGGCTGGGGGACATGTAGAGGAATGCTAGGAGGTGATGCCAGGGTGTCAAGGTTGAAGCGGTACATCTGAGCGTGGCACAGGGCGATGGCATGCGTGGGAGCTTGCTACTGCAGGGTGTTGGGGGGATGTGAGCTAAGAGGGACCCCGGACTTCAAAGCACCTGGGAGAACCAGGGAGGAGTTCTGGGGTGCTCCCAGCCAGAGCAGAAAATGTGCCACAGAGCTGTGAAGAAAGAGCATTTCCTCTCTAGTGACTTTCACCCATGGATGAAATTTAATTGCCTATAGGCATAGCAGATTTGCAAAAGTTAGTAACTTCTTCAGCAGTTAGTCTGGGTAGTTAAGTAACTTTGTCCTGGCGTTAAGGAAATCAAAGGAAAAACCCGGGTGACCTGACCCTATGTTCACATCCTTGTCAATGTGAACTGATAGCACAGGTCTGAAATGAAGCCTGCCGGATTTTTCTCTGTGAAGTTGGCCTTTTGCTAGACATACAACTGAGGGAACAGCTTTTGCCACAGAAGTAGTCCAATTCAAAACATGAACAGGACTCAAAAGTGACCGAGTTTAAAACCCTTGACGTGAAGGAAATAACATTTCCCTCAGTGTAGTTTTAATTTCATCCCTCTACCCTGGAGTCAGAGGTTTCTGAGCAGAACAGGGACTGTGGAGTGCATGTGCATTGTGGGGAGGAAAGTGTGTGGGGACATGCTGCATATAGCTAGTTTCTTACTCTTAGAAGCCTTCATGACTTTGGGGGAAAGGAAAAGCAAAAAAAAAAAGTTTTTAAAAGAATTTTTTTGAAAGAGGAGCTGAAAAAGACATCAAAACAGATCAAAGAAACTCATGGAAGTGGTAAAAAAAAAAGAAGGAAAAGCTCCTGCAGTAACACTGGATGAAAATTAAGCTTCTCAGATCTGTTTGATCTTTTATACCTTCTGCTCTGATTATCCAGGTTCCTTTTGATGTTGCTGAGCCCTATAGAACTGATATGTAAAAATGCACATACATATGAATTAATATAGTGGGTACACATGCACATGCACGCACTCTCTCACGCTGTCCTTGCTGGCTGTGAATGGGAGATGGGAGATGCGGAGCCAATGGAGATGAGGCCACTTAGGAGCAAGCTCCAGTGCTCTGGCCCTGTGTTGTGTGTCCCATGCTATGGTGTCCCTGGGGAAAGAAAAGCCTCTCTGCTCTTTTCCTGGGCAGGAACCACTAGGAAAACCTGTGCAATGAGATGCACAGGCTAAGGGTGGTGTTGGTTGACATTTTGAGTTAGGAAGCTGCAGTTGTTTGTTGGCACACCAGGCCCTACTTTGTGCACCTTCCAAGCCCTTGGGAAGTCCTGAACTGACAGTCACGATGACATATGTCCATGGAAAACAGCGATATCTCTCAGAGGCTGTTCAAAAAACACCCACAGCCAAAGGGGCACAAGACATCTACTCCTGGGGATCTTGGAGCAGCTTGTGCTGCTCCACAGTGCCCAGCAGAGATGTCCCTCTTGGTCCTCTCCCATCTCCCTACTGCTCCCCATGCCTTCCCAGGCCAGCTCCAGACTCCTCAGCAATGTAGGACAAACTGATTTTCTTTCTGCCCTCCCCTTAAGGTAAGGGAGCAAGGCCGGCCCTAGGATAGGTCACTGATGCTATCAGGAGGATGGAGAAGGATTTTGCACAGAGCAGCAGAGAAAGCCCCAGCATGCCAAGCCAGCTGCTGTTGCTGGGGCAGGAGGAGGGAGGTGGATGGAGGCCCCTTCTTGGCCAGGCAACAAGCCAACTTTGCCTCAGTGCCACCACATGCAAAGTACTTCTCACACAGGTATGAAACGTGGCCACTTTGGAGGCAGCAGGACCCAACCCCGCCTGGCTGCAATAAGCTCCATGTCCCCCTCAAGCCCAGGCTGCACCACGCCAACCTCTGGTCCCCACTGACACAACGCCCACACGATTCCAAACCTTTAATCTGCTTACCCTCAGGAGGCCCTGGGAGGCAGGCAAAGTGGTGTTAAGCTCATTTTATAGCAGGGAACACAAGTGACTTCCATACAAATACTGAGCAAGTTGGCAGCAGAGGTGGGACCCACACTGCATCTACCTAGGCTCTTGCTCTGGGCAGGAGGACCGCTCTCTGCCTCATACCTCCATCTCTGCATGCTTGGCTTTGCACTGACAGGTGCCAGCTCACGCAAGGAAAACTCTCCTCCCTGTCCCCCCTCCTCAGGGACCAGAGACTTCCACACCACCTTCCTCATTCCCCAGTCCTCCCATGAGGATGAGGCACAATGAAGCACTCCAGCTGAATTTGGGCTCAAATGAGTGCTTTCCTGCAATTTTAACACACCAACATGCTTCTAATTGTTATAAATGTTTGGAGAGGAGTGTAGGCAGCTGGGAGCAGTAGGTACAGTATTTTGGGTTTTCTTAGTTGGGGCTGGTACACTTGGTTGCTTCAGCCCCAGGGCACTGGAAGTCTGGTCCCACCTCACTAGCTGCAGTACTGTGTATTTATTCTCATTTCTCACTGGTCTCTCCCCCACCCTCATTCAGATGTTTCCCAAGTAGATCTGTCTATTGCCACTCCCCTCCTAACGCTCACAATTTAAAGGAAAAAAAAAAAAGGAAAATACACAGCAAAATTATTTTAGTTTTACAGATAGCAATAAAATGATAAAAGACTTATTTGTAGCTAACAGCGGACATACACCATTAATTGAAACTAAGGTAGTGGTGGGGTAAACATTTTCTTCATCTCCCTACAAATGTGTTCCTTTAAAAAAAAATCAATGGAGGCAGATTTTTTAATTAAAGCAGATGCTGATCCTTCCTGCCCCTGATGCTGATACATGTTTTGGTTTTTTTGTAGCTGTTGTTATCTAATCTGGGCCTTTATTTTTTTATATATTAGCCCCTGACAATAGGAGATTGGAGCTCTGATTTCCCTGCTAGGCTTGGAGGAACAGAAGGGAGGTGGGCTTGTCAGAGGAAAACGTTTTTGTTTTGTCTCCAATCTCTTTGCTACCCAGGTGAGGGTCAAACATCCCCTTCCTCGGTCTTTCTCCTCCTCCAGCTCTGTCAATGGATACAAAGGCTAAGCCTTGCTGTCTCCTTCTCTCTGTCCTTTTTACAGATGCAAATCCCCTCTGCTCAAGCTCAAGAGTGTTTCCGGGCTAAGCCTTGCTGTCTCCTTCTCTCTGTCCTGGAGTACTGTATCCAGCTCTGGAACCCTCAGCACAAGAAGGACATGGACCTGTTGGAGGGGGTCCAGAGGAGGGCCACAAAGATGATCTGAGGGCTGGAGCACCTCTCCTATGAAGACAGGCTGAGAGAGTTGGGGTTGTTCAGCCTGGAGAAGAGAAGGCTCCGGGGAGACCATATAGCAGCCTTCCAGTACCAGAAGGGGGCCTACAAGAAAGCTGGGGAGGGGCTGTTTGCAAGGGCATGTAGCAATAGGATGAGGGCCAATGGTTTTAAACTAGAGCAGGGTAGGTTTAGATTAGACATTAGGAATAAGTTCTTTACAATGAGGGTGGTGAGGCAGGGGAACAGGTTGCCCAGAGAGGTGGCGGAGGCCCCATCCCTGGAGACATTCAAGGCCAGGCTTGATGAGGCTCTGAGCAATCTGATCTAGTTGAAGATGTCCCTGCTTACTGCAGGGGGGGTTGGACTAGATGACCTTTAAAGGTCCCTTCCAACCCAACACATTCTATGATTCTATGAACCTAACAGGGCTATGGTTTCCCTAAAGCTGTCTGTGCAACATAAATGCTTCTAATTTCAGTCGAATGCCTATGGGCAGAGGCACCAAATGTGCGCAACAGTGCACAATTTGTTATTTGCTAGTGCAAATATTCACTCTGTAGAGGAAACACTATTAGCTGTATCCCTTCTCTACTGAACTCTTCTTCTTTTTCTTAATATTAGCAAGACCTTAAAATGCATAGAAAAATTATAAGTGAGATATAAACAGCTCCCCTTCCCCCACCACCCACACTTACATAAGCACACACATTCAAAAGAGGTAAACTATATATATATCTGCAAAAGATAAAATCCACTTAAGAATGCAACTTGTAGCCCTGTTCCAATTTTTGCCTTTATCAGGTGGCAAGTAAAGACTTACACACCAGTGGAGTGTAAATTCTGTTAACAAATTCTGCTACAATTTCTTTGAAAGTGTCAGCCATAAAATGTTATACCTGGAGATTAAATTATATCCTGCCTCAGTAGAACAGCAGTGACATCTTTTTGGTGGACCTGGGTTAGGGAAAGGGGTTTTTAAGCATCTCTCTGTACCTTTCAAAGGGAGCTGAAGAAGGACACTTTATTCACAGTACCTTGGGATAGCTGTATCTTTCACTACAGCCCCTTATATGATTGTGTGTTATCATAGGAGTAGCTGCCTCACTATATGCATCTTTTCTCAATTGCACGGTATCAATTGATGGTGTAACAAAGTTTTTGAGTGATAGCTCAACAATGGAGAAATTCCAGACTCCCTCTCTCTCTTCCTCTGTCAGTGGAGGGGAAAATGTCTTATCCTCAACTTAATTAATAAACTCTGTGGAACCTGATCCTGCTATGGAAGACCTGTGTGTAGATTCCGACTCTCTGACAACATGTTAAATTCACTGACTGGCATGTACTAGGTAAACAAATAAGAGGATCAACCCAGCACTACTGTAGAGAGGTCAAGCAAATTTTTGGTCTGTCTGTGAAATAATGTATTGACAGGGACAAGTCATCTGCTCCTGAAAACCACCAGAGCTGTACTGAAGCTTACTGATTTATGCTATGAAAAGATGAGCTCCTGTAAAGGATTTGCAGCTGAGAGAGTCTGAGCCAGAGAGTGACTACTATTGAGGTAACCAGAGGGACCTTCTGCTTGGGGACCAGAAGGCTCTCGTTTATGCCTTACTTTGGAAAACATGGAGCGATCCCTGTGAGTTCTAGGTCCATTTGTATTCTGCCTTCCTGTAACAGTGTTTACCATGCACCGGATGGTGTCCAATGCTACATGCCTAAATCTGCTTTCAAGTCAGACTTTCGGAGACTTTACCCTCAAACTACCAGTTCCTGGCCTGTGCCTATAGTTCTGCCTAAAGGTCTGCTTGTGCCAGTGTGGATTTTGCAGGGATGAGAATGGAGGCTTCAGGGCAACTAGGTTTATCTATGCTGTAAATTGGGCCAGAAAATGGACCGAGGCAATGATTGTCAAAAATCTGTTGTTAGTACAGTGTTGACCACTACTCTTATGATCCTCATCCAGGTATGATTTGGGAGACAGCACAGGCCAGAAAATGTTCCCAATCTGCAGTATGGATATGTGCACCCTTTTGTCTGATGAAGGAGAGTTCAGCACTGTAAGTGTCAGCATATAACCATTTGTCCTTATGTACAGGGAATGCACCTACAGTGATATGGATGTAGTTCTTGCCTACATTGATATATATATTAGCTGGGGACTCAAACTTTCTTTGTTGTATGGATGCACTATCCATATCAAAAACTCTCTAAACAGAGAAGACATATCTCAGAACATTCATTATATTTTCCCTGATTTTATATATTTTTGCTAAACATCTACTGCTGGCCACTGCTTGAGAAAGGGTGCTGGATTACCTTTCTCTTTGATCAGAGGCACTATAACAACATTTATATCCTAAAATGTCTTTGTTGCCTTTAAGGATAGAGCATTCCTGAGTTATTTCATCTAACTGTCCCACTCCCATATATATGTTCCTGCTTAATCAGCCCATTCTAACCACTGCATTTCTCCCCCTTGAAAATCAAGGGTGACTTTCAGCTCCCAGCATGATTGGAAAAAGAGTCTGGCAGAGAATAAAGCAAAGAGTTGCTTTTCCCTTCCAGAATCTGTGTGGGAGAATGAGATTGGCACAAGTTATTGGCCAAAATATCAAAGTGGCAAAGCTCTTCCTGGGACAATCTCTTTCACATCCCACTTACAATAACAACAATAGCCTTGGTATCATTTTAAAAGAGAGAGCAGAGGAGGTGTGGGGGTGGAAAGGGCAGGAATTACAGCCCTTATATTAATCAGATAGAAAAGCTCTGTCTCCCACAATTCTTTCATTAGCTGGTGAGATAGGTGTCCTCCGACCTCCAGCATCACTTACTTCCTTGGTAACAACTACTGCTGGCAGATGATCCCTCTTGTAGACTTCATCCATGTTCAAAGAGTTGTCACATCCAACTGATGCTAAGAAGCTAATCAAGTGGAATTTTCTTTTCCTTTTATTTCTCTTTTTGTTCCCCATTTTACTCCTTCTCTCATGCTAGAAAGATAGTTCCCCACCATGCAGTCAAATTCTTTTGAACCCTGGGAAAAGGCCAGATCCATGGGGAAAGGGAGACAATCCCTTTTCTGTTCACACATGAAGTCTCCGATGATTTTTCCCTTTTTACACATCAAGCATAGACTGTTTTGCATTCCCATTAGTAGCATTTAAGAACGACCAAGCACAACTAGGGGCTTGACTGTTGTACCACACTTGCTGTTTCATGGTCATCTCTTCTAACCACATGCAAAGACTAATGTGAGGTAATTATTTCAGACACTGAGGATGAGAATGCTGAATCTGAAACAGCAACTGCATAGGAAAATCTGACACATATCCTTGATGAGAAAAAAAGAACCAAAAGAATAATGAAGATGCCATTTTTGCACTTTTCCATTCTGAGATTTATAGATTTCTGATCAATTGAATATTCATCTAGGGGAAAATCTGAAGCCATCGAGTTCAGATAGACAGGGAATCTTCATTCACAACTGTATGTCAATGGCTGTCAGTCAAACATGAGGGAAAGGGAACTGAAGTCAGGAATTTCTGCTCCAGAAAATATAGAGCTTTATTTCAGTAAGAAACTGCAGAACACCTGAAATATCTTATTTCAAACTTTTGAAAATGATGTATCATTAGACAGAGACAATTCCTAAAATGAGTCCCAGATTTTTCTGAAAAATATTTGTAAGCAACTGACCTGAAGAATCTCTAATAAAAAAGCATCATCTATAAACAATAGCTCTGTTACAATGCCACTGATTTGTACAATTCAGAGGAAATGTTGACATCCTCCATTCAAGCACTAATTTCAAGCTACCGAAAATGTTTTAAATCCTGACAGCATCTGTTCTTCCATAAGTTAATTCAAGAGGAATAAATGTGCAAAACAAAGGAAAGAAGGAAGGCTAAGGCGCAGTGTTACCAGACAAATACTTCTCCCACAAATCTCCCTTATTTCCACCATCCGCTGCCAGGTTTCTTGTTAGAATGCACAATGCATAATTTACTCCTCATGTCTTTCCTTTCATCATCCTGTGAGTACAGATTCGTCCATAGGCATCCTTGGTGTTACTGCCATTCCTATCACTGGTGCAAACTGAAACAGGCTGGTGGGTTTACTTATATGAGTGCGCGCTCTGCGGGATTGCTGCTGCAACTTCTTAGCAGCCTCTGTCTTCATGACACTATTTTTGGACCTCCTTCTCACTCTCTCTTGTCTAGTAATGTCTTGTCTCATGGAGGCTGGAGAGCTAAGTTCCTTAAAATGGATTTTGGTGGGTTATTGCACAAAATTGCCTCTACATCTGCTGCCTGTCACTTTCAGTGCTCCATGCCTTTTATCACTTAATACTTCCACTACCTGTCCATGTCAACTTTCAGTGGGCAGCAGTTGTAAACTCAAGTTAGCATTGCTTGCTGCATGCACTCCTTCCTACGGAAGCCACCTTTAACAGGCTGTGTGAGCTGATGTCTTGGCCAAGAATATTTGTTCATCAGTAAGACAGAGCTACAGCTGTACTGATATCCAAAATGCCAAGAATATCCATAAATAATTTTCCTAGGCTAAATTATAGTTCCTACACTGTTATTAACCCTTTGGCTACTGCAAAATGTCTTTGTTGAGATCAGCTGGGAAGAAAAGAATAAAACTGAAAGTAAGATTTTGGCTGGAGTGAGCACTGAACCTGAATCTTTCATATCTCAGCTGGGCTAGGCTGCGATATTTCAACTAAAAGAGTTCTGAATTTTTGCTCGCGGAAGACAGCTTAGCAGTGATTCAATAAGTGACCGCATAACAAAATTCATGCCTATGAGACATTCAAGAGGTGGAGACCCATTTGAGACCCCAGTACCTTGAGTTAAAAGACTGGTTAGGCACATGGCAGATTGCGTTGTCTAGTGGTTGAGTTACAGCCTACAGAGCAGCGTGTTACTCGAGTCTAGTATACACTCCTGGTTGCACAACACTGCTCCAGGTACTAGAAAATCTTGAAAACCAATCCATTTTCCTGTCTAACATGCCACATCCATCACCTTCACCTCTGTTTACTTGTGCGAGCAGTTCAGCAGAGACGTTGAAAGGATGAAGAGCAGCAGAGTGCGTTATTTCCACAGACCTCAACAGGTCCTGGCTAATGTCCCACATCTGCAGAAGCTCGGGCAATTACATTTTTCTTCTTGCTTGCTGTTAGCATGACACCCAAACATCTAACTGACTACCACAGCAAAGCCAGGAAATCTGTCCCCATGAAAATTAGGCACATACCAACGTGGGACAGCTCAGTTCTGGATCAGAAACAATGGCTTTAAAGGCTTCCTTACTCACACTTTCTTCCTGCCCTTTTGTCAGTGAATTAACACAACATCAAAGTGTCTGCCACCCTGATCTCTGACCATGAGCCTATTAAAATTGTATTGGAAGTTAACAATGAGGATGGAAAACAAAATTCAAATGAATAATGCATAAACAAAGCACTTCAATTAGATATTGAAGAAAATAATATAAATATATTAGATAGCAAAATATCTTGAATTATAAATTAGATGGGGAAATTCTCTTTTTTTCCTCCACTGGGAAGAAAAAATGAAAGGAAATAAATATATACATAGTCTTTGATTGGCTGATGAGAATAAACTGTGGGGATATTTATACTTCTTTGCTGTTTAAGCTTAATAATTTCACATGTTTTTGCAAGATAACACTTAGGTCAAAGTTTGATGCTTCCAGCGGCATTCAAGGATATCTGTCTTGGAGAGACATAAAAATAATGATGTGCAGTTGTGTGTGTGGGGACAGCCAGCTAAGATGCTCCAGAGCTGTCTCTGGCACCAAAGCAACGCGTGGCATCCATCCGAGTTGACAGGCCTACCCAACCTGACATCATCTGAGTGCAGTTTCTGAAATTGTTTGAAAGTGGAGTGTCAGGAAGATGTTTGCATGGCAGCTGACATCTCCTCCCAGCGTGGTTTAATGACATCCCTCCCTTGTCATAACTCTCCTCACGCTTCACAAATAATAACAGCAGTGGAAGGACTTGGCAAGACGGAGTTGGGGGCAGGAACGGGAACATGGGGAAGGGCTGGGAGGCAGGAAAGTGAAAATCGCTGGAGACAAAAGTGCTTGAAAGGGCTTGAATCAGCCTGAACATTTGTACCTGGGAGGACTGTGGGCATTTCTTGCTTTCCACATCATTCTCATGTCATGTTAAACAAAGGATACGGATTTACCTGCCTTTGCCAATCAGCCCAATCTAGAGCAGCAGGCAAAGATGAAATCCCTCTTGGTATGGAGACCTGTCTTTAAGGGTGCTAACTGTCTTTATGTATTTATTACAATATGTTTGGTGGGTGCAAGGAGGAAGAGGGCAGCAAGCATGCTATTGCCTGCGAGAGTTTCCTCCTACCTCAACTGGGCTTCTGGCTTTGGTGGGACTGGGAGGCAGGTTGCATCTGGAGACAAATTAAAATAAACACCGCAAAGCGAGAGCTGGGGGGTTGAAGTGCTTGATCGAGTTGAGGGGTTTGAACTCCTGACATAAAACTGGCTCTGCCACCTTCCTGCTGGCTCACCTTGGGCAAGTTGCCCCATGCTTCTGCACCTCAGTTTCCCCTTTGTAAGACTGAGAGGAGAAGGCAGTGCTAGGATTGAGGAATGAAGATTAATCCCAGAGCAGACCAAACACATCAGGATGACATTATACATGTTACAACAGTGTCACATAGGAGATGAACATGGTTCTTTTAAAATGCCTCATCAGCACTACATACTCTCAATTAAATGCAATTATAGCCAGGAAAAATGATCAAGAGCTAACTGACAGAGTCTATGCTGATTTGATACTTCCCTCACTTCCTAAGAAAGAGGCACATTCTCCAAGCGTTTGCTAATTAGCATTGCCCACTTGTCAGCATAAGACTGGGAAGCCAGACTTCTGGCCCTGTTTTCAGTCAGTTCAGTGCATGAGGGAAAGATGCTGCCTCTGGATTTCCAGCAGGGGATGCACCCAGCAGAACAAGCCATGTCACCCATGAAGTCTGTGCACTGCCAGGCAGAGGAAAGACTTGTTTCTGTCAGGCGTGAAGACAATGAGAGAGCCGAGGAGCTGGGGAACCAGGTACGCTCCTTCCCGTGTCTCCAGATGGCCGTCTCATCTGTCTCTGCAGCCGTAAGAGGCAGTTGAGGAACTGAAAGCCGGCACCTGCTGCTGAAAGGAACATGATTTTGTAGGTGCTCAGTGTCTGAGGATTTCAATGTGCAATAAAAAGATAATTTATAGTAATTATAACAATCACAGGTGAAACCTTGAGGCCTTTTGTGGGGCAGAATGATCACATAAGCTGGTGACAAGTTTGCTGTCTCAAGGACTGAGTAAATGACTGAACTGCAGTCCAAGGACTATCTCAGTAATAATACAGCAAAGGGAATGCAAAGACCCTCCTTGCTTTAGCTAATACACGAGGAAGGGCTTCTGTACAACCACATTTTGTCTTCTCCCTTCCCTCCATACATAGCAATCTATAACATGCAGTCTAATAAGAATAGATGGGTGGGGTTTTTGCTTACTAACTTTGTCTAAAACACAGATATGACTGTGCTTTATAGAAAACATAAAAGTTTGTTGGGCCAAATATGTCTCTGACATAATGCATTTGAGCACAGTTGAGATCCATTTTAACCACTGTGTCTAGCTATGCAAGGGGTATCTGAGGCATGTGTACAGGTCCCTACTGCCCCTTGGCCACATCGTACACACCACAAGGTACATGGAGAAATCTCCCAAGCCCCTTTTTAAATGTCTTTCTGGCGGATGTACAGTGGGCAGGCTCCTGTGAGGATGGAGGGCGTCTCCTGGAGGACAGGAGCCTGTGTTCCTGCCTTTGGTAGAGATGACTGACACTGTGGTAGCCTCTCAGGCTTGCATGTGCTCTGCCAGCCCTCTGGGAATGTATTTACAAATTAAATGAAAGAGACAACAGATGCTTTCACATTACTTCACAAGGAACTGAATTACAAAGTCGGGGAAGAGGAAAGGAAGAAAAGAGCTTTGTCAAAAGGACCTCAGTGGCCAGGATTATCATAAACGGACTCACACCTATGGCACTGGGGGAGCCTGTCCTTTGGATGAGCTGTTCAGCTAGCATACTTCTTCTTGCCTCTCTTGGCTTTCCAGACAGAGGATAAAGGATCCCAGTGCATTTTCCCTGTCCAAAAGGACTTAAGTCCAACTGCCAGGCCATCATTTCTTAGCTCTGCACAGCAGATTCCACTCTCCAAGGCTGTATGTGGGCAGATATACAATACATAGAGATTAGCATTTGTCCCAATCTACACACTGCACTTCTACATTTCAGAGTTTGCAAGGAATGCATGGGTACGTCATTGAGAAGAGCTGCAAACCAAGGGATCCTCTCTTCTCTTGGAGTAGGTGTCTGTGCTTGCTGCTGGTACAAAATGTGTCCCCTGAAAACGCTGGGGGTGGATGTGCCACCTGGTTGCTTTGCTGTGCCATGAACATGGTTCAGGTTTGAGGAGCTGTTTGTGAGAGTGATGGACAACTTGGAGAGGCAATTGAAGCCTGAATTTGCTGAGGGCTTAGATCAAAGTCTGATGTAGTTAATAGAGTCTTTCCCTTGTCCTCATTGGGCTTTAAAGTAATCTCCAAGTTCTTTAGGTGCGAATTTCTGGGACTCATTTCACCTAGCACCAAATATCTGAAAATTTAGAGTAAAGTCAAATTGAACTATGCAAGCTCTCTCTATTATCAATGGAAAGATCCAGACTCCTCACTCCAGAGAGTAACTCCTGCCCCAGATATGGAAGTATAACATGAATTTCATGCCAGAAATTTATTCAAGTTACTGGAGGAAAAATGCACAAACCAGAACATCAGCATGAGTCCAGCAGAAATGGTACCAGCAGATACCGGATGTCTGTTCATGTTCGAGCTGAAAGACAGCAAGAGATAGAGGGGCTGTGAGGGGCAGCCAGTAGTGAAGAAGTTTTCAGTCTTCAAGCTCCTGAGCTTTTCTTCCTTGAGATGAAGGTCGGGAAGGTGCTATTCCCCAGCATGGGAAAGAGCCCAGCGTAATGGAAGAGAATGGCTGCTCATGAGCTCTTCTGATGCAGGCAGGTCCATCGGGAGAGCTCCTCCCGCATGAAAGATCTGTGCTGGAACTAATGAATTTTTTAACAATTGATTATGAAATCAAAGCTCGTTATTCGTCCTCAGTGGGCCTCAATGTAATTTCTGCATATGTTAAAGAAGCAACTCATTTTTGTTCATAGAGATTAGGATTAAAACACACAAGGGGAGGTGGGGAAAAGGATGGAGCTCAAAGCTTTCACCTGTATCTTCTCATCTTTGAAGCTTAGTTTAATAAACACAGAAAACATATGCAGATGGATAGTTCAGAAATACTTTGCCAGCATAGCAGCTGCTTAAAAGCTTCCAAATATTCAAGATGTTTATGAACTGGGATCTCTCTCTTGTCATCCTCCATCCTCCACACTCCCGCGCTTACCTCCTCTAATTACAAAAAAATGAAACACTGAATAGCAAGTGCATTCAGATGAAGCTGGGGGTCTGGATTTGTCCCTCCTCGCCTCCTGCTATGCTATCAAATCTAGTGATATGAATGAGCAGTTTGGGCTGACACAGGCTGGGGGGTCTCCTGTGATGTCCATGTGTACCTCATGGCACTTTTTATGTTTTAGAAGATGATCTAGAGGGGAAATTGAGATAATAGGAGTATATAACTCCAATGCTGGTGTTATAGCCCAAAGCATAAGAACTGCAACACAACAGAAGAGGACAGAGCAGCTCTGCATTAGAGGCATTGCACAGAAACTAAAAGTACAGTTCATGTAGTGATGCTTTCTTCACCTCATTCCCCTATATCCAGAGGACTCTGCAGTCAATGCTCTCCATGGGCACAGAGTGACTCAGCTTTACCTACACCTTCGTTCCTACCAGAGGTATCTCTGCTTTGTTTTTGAAACAACTCTGCTTGTCTGCGGGAGGACTTTGGGAAGCACTGATCAAGGAGTCTTCCTTCTGCAGCCAGATCTGCTGCAATCCAGGCATGTTGAACCTTGGTGTGGGCTCAGTGAATCCGCTCCACACACCAGGTGAGGGAGCAATCCTTCCCAATATTACACCATAACGTGTGAAATAGCAGATATTTCTTTTCTCTTCCCCACTCCCTGCCCTGCCACCTGTGAAATTTCTAAAACTTTTTTGATTTACAAGGAAAATTAAATAAACAAATAAATAAACCCCCAGAACTCAAAGATTTCTTATTAAAGTTCTGAAGTCTTATGGGGACGAGCCAGGGGCTCCTGAGGAGATAGGAACCAAAGGGGAATCACAGATAAAACACCCCAAAGGAAGACCACCTGAGGAGCAGCATGAAGGAAAAGCAAATGCTCCAGCCAATGAGACAGCTTCATTGGGTGCCCAGCTGAAATGCCTTTAGGCAAATGCACGCAGCATGGGAAACAAGCAAGAGGAGTTGGAGATGTGTGCACGCCTCTAGGGCTATGATCTTATTGGCATCACAGAGACCTGGTGGGATGGCTGTTATGACTGGAGTGTTGGAATGCAGAGATACAAGCTCTTCAGGAAGGACAGGCTGGGAAGATGAGGAGGGGGTGTTGCCCTCTATGTCAATGAACAGCTGGAGTGCATGGAGCTCCACCTGGGGATGGATGAAGAGCCAATGGAGAGCTTATGGGTCAGGATTAAAGGGAATGCAGGGGCAGGTGATGTTACAGTGGGGGTCTGCTACAGGCCACCTGACCAGGACGATGGAGCGGATGAGGCCCTCCATAGACAGACAGGAGAAGCATTGTGTTCACAGACCCTGTTCCTCATGGGGGACTTGAACCACCCCGATCTCTGTTGGAGGGACAACACAGCAGGGCACAAGAAATCCAGGAAGTTCTTGGAATGTGTCAATAACAACTTTCTCCTTCAAATGGTAGAGGAGCCAACAAGGAGAGGAGCTATGCTGGACCTTGTCCTTACCAACAAGGAGGGGCTGGTGGCAAGTGTCAAGCTCAAGGGTAACCTTAGCTGCAGTGATCATGAAATGGTGGAATTCAAGATTCTTTGGGCAGCGAGGAGGGCACGCAGCAAGCTCACTACCCTGGACTTCAGGAGAGCAGACTTTGGTCTCTTGAGGGACTTGCTTGGCAGGGTAACATGGGAAAAGGCACTGGAGGGGAGAGGGGCCCAAGAGAGCTGGTTACTATTCAAGGATCACTTCCTCCAAGCTCAGGAGTGGTGTATCCCAAGAAAGAAGAAGTCAGGCAAAAAAGCCAGGAGGCCTGCATGGATGAACAAGGAGCTCCTGGACAAGGTCAAAAGCAAAAAGGAGGCCTACAGAGGGTGGAAGCAAGGATGGGTAGTACTGGGTGGAATACAGAGAAACTGTCTGAGTGACCAGGAACCAGATTAGGCAAGCTAAAGCCCAGACAGAATTAAATCTGGCTAGGGACATCAAGGATAACAAGAAAAACTTCTATAAGTGTGTCGGGGTAAAGGCAAGACTAGGGAAGATGTGGGCCCTCTCCGGAAGGAAACAGGAGACCTGGTCACCCAGGATATGGAGAAGGCTGAGGTGCTGAATGACTTTTTCGCCTGGGTCTTCACCAGCAAGGGTTCCAACCACACCACTCAAGTTGCAGGATGCAAAGGCAGGGTCCATGAGAATGAAGAACCGCCCACTGTAGGAGAAGGTCAGGTTCGGGACCATCTGAGGAACCTGAAGGTGCATAAGTCTATGGGACCAGATGAAATCCATCCACGGGTCCTGAGGGAACTGGCAGATGAAGTCACTAAGCTGCTTTCCATTATATTTGAAAAGTCGTGGCAGTCTGGTGAAGTTCTCACTGACTGGAAAAGGGGAAACATAGCCCCCACTTTCAAAAAGGGAAAAAATGATGACCCAGGGAACTACAGACCAGTCAGTCCCACCTCTGTGTCTGGCAAGATCATGGAGCAGATCCTCCTGGAATCTCTGCTAAGGCACATGGAAAACAAGGAGGTGATTGGTGACAGCCAACATGGCTTCACCAAAGGCCAATCGTGCCTGACACATTTGGTGGCCTTCTACGATGTTGCCACAGCATTGGTAGATAAGGGGAGAGCAATCGACGTCATCTACCTGGACTTGTGCAAAGCATTTGACACTGTCCCGCATGACATCCTGGTCTCTAAATTGGAAAAGCATGGATTTGATGGATGGATCACTCAGTGGATAAGGAACTGGCTAGATGACCGCACTCAAAGGGTTGCAGTCAACGCCTCAATGTCCAAGTAGAAACCAGTGATGAGTGGCATTCCTCAGGGGTCAGTACTGGGACCGGTGCTATTTAACATCTTTGTCAGAGACATGGACAGTGGGACTGAATGCACCCTCAGCAAGTTTGCCGACGACACCAAGCTGTGTGGCACGGTCGACACGCTGGAGGGAAGGGATGCCACCCAGAGGGACCTGGACAGGCTTGAGAGGTGGGCCTGTGTGAACCTGATGAAGTTCAGCCAGGCCAAGTGCAAGGTCCTGCACCTGGGTCATGGCAATCCCAAGCAGAAATACAGGCTGGGTGGAGAATGGCTTGAGAGCAACTGTGAGAAGGACTCGGGTGTTGGTGGATGAGAAGCTCAACATGAGCTGTCAAAGTGCGCTCACAGCCCAGAAAGCCAACCGCATCCTGGGCTGCATCAAAAGCAGTGTGGCCAGCAGGTCGAGGGAGGTGATTCTCCTCCTCTGCTCTGCTCTCGTGAACCCCCACCTAGAGTACTATGTCCAGCTCTGGGGCCCCCAACATAAGAAGGACATGGCCCTGTTGGAGGGGGTCCAGAGGAGGGCCATGAAGATGATCAGAGGGCTGGAGCACCTCTGCTATGAGGACAGGCTGAGAGAGTTGGGGTTGTTCAGCCTGGAGAAGAGAAGGCTCCAGGGAGACCTTATATCAGCCTTCCAGTACCTGAAGGGGGCCTACAGGGGAGATGGGGAGGGATTCTTTATGAGGGAGTGTAATGATAGGATGAGGGATAACGGTTTTAAACTGGAAGAGGGTAGATTTAGATTGGATATCAGGAAGAAATTCTTTACTGTGAGGGTGGTGAGGCACTGGAACAGATTGCCCAGGGAGGTTGTGGATGCCCCATCCCTGGAAGTGTTCGAGGCCAGGCTGGATGAGGCTTTGAGCAGCCTGGTCTAGTGGGAGGTGTCCCTGCCCATGGCAGGGGGTTTGGAATTAGATGTTCTTCAAGGTGCCTTCCAACCCAAACCATTCTATGATTCTATAACATATGCTACTTAGCAAAAAAAAAAATCTAAGTGAAATTGGCTGATAAAGTAAGAATCCCACAAAGGGTAATTCTTCCAGTCATCTGCTATTTCTCCTGTAATTTCCTCAGAGATTGTGGAATGATTTTCCAGATGTCTCTGTTCCTTCCAGGTGGCATGTTCAACGTGATTTGGAACAAGGCTAGTCTTATGCTTCTTCCTATACTGGGGAGATGATACTGGGCGAAGTACATACATGTAGATGCTTCCACATTTTTGGAAACATAAATAGCATGTTTCCTTAAGCGTGTAAGGAAAGCCCAACTCAGAGGAATAGTGGTTTTCTTGTGAGGCTGACAAAATTGCCCTGTCTGAGAAAGGTACCACATTTTCTGATCAGTCAGAAGAAAACCAAGGGCAGCTTTTGCTATGGGACAGAGTTTGTAAGGGGTCAGGAGGTGTCATGGTTTCCTACTGCCCTTTAATTCGGCTGACATAAATCCTGTTTAGCTTCAAAGCTACTTTGTTTCCCCCCCAAATGTTATACCTCCTTGCTTACCTGATTGAACATAGACAGGCAGCAGAAACGTGCAACCACAAAGCTAGGGCTGCAGGGAGTGGAGCTTCTTATGGGGCAAAAAACCTACAGCAGATGAAAATAGCAACAGTAAGTCTGGGTCAGTCTGTTGGATCAGGCCAAAACCCATGGTATATCCTGCTTGTATTCAGTATCTTGACATCTGGGGCAAAGAGATCTGTTGATATCTCTCCTGGAGGGCCTAATCACATGGTTGTTTACTTCAGGGTGCACTGACATTTACAGGAGTTGCAGGTGTGCAGCTGCTAACAGGGACCTACATCCGTCTCAGCACCTGCAAAAGAGCGGATGTAGCTGATGACAAACTGGACGATTCCTCATGGAAAAGTCTGCTCTGCTTTTCACCCAATACACTTTTTACCCTGCAAATTTAACTGCTTCTCTGTAAATGAGAACCATCTTTATTTTTGGTATCGGCTTGCAGCTCTGTTCTGCATTATCAGAAAGATTTAGCCAATCAGTACTATCAGTGGCCCCTGACTCCCTGTGATGGACGGATACGGCAGTGTAAATGCCATGGGTGCATTTTAATACTTGTGATTTTTAAATGACGAGAAGGATCCTCCCTGGGAGGACAGACAGAGATGGACTTTGGCTGTGGCAGAGCGAGCTGAGCACTGCCCTTGAGTGGGGTTTTCGTTCTGCCTCCTCCCAGCACTGACATCAGCAGGGCAATAATGACCTGTTGGGTTTTAAGACAAAAGTAGAAGGGAAAGCATTTTTCCCACCTCTGTATTGGCTCCTGTGATATACTTAAATGCCTCCAGCATCATGAGTTTTTGCCATTTTCACTCATGTTTTTTTAATCGAAGCACAGCCTTTTAATAGGCAAGTTTTTCCAGAAAAGTGCCTAAATGTTGTTGACGAGACATTTCCCTTCCTACAGAAAATAAGTATGATTTTCAAAAAAACCTCCTTAATCTTGTTCTGTCAAAAACCTAATTTTAATTGAAAACTTGTATCACTAATGGAAAGCATAATACTCATCATCTATCTGTAATGTTCACCTAAGCTATCTATCCAGAAATGTTCTGTAAGGCAGTGAGTCTGCTACCTTGTGTGAATATAGGAAACTTTCAAGGAAAATTAAGAATGCAGTAAATTCTAAAAATTTCAAAAAGTTTTCCCTTTTCTGAATTGGGGTAAAAGGTGCAATATTTTTGCTAAACTGCTCCTCTAAAACTAAAGTAAGGAACAAGAAAAAGCCCTTTCTCAGCTGAGGCTCACTGATACTTTCCATCTCCATAATTATGTGAATACCAGAATGCTGTGCTATGATTTTAACCTTTTACATTTTTTCCCTTTTTATGGTAACCCCTTCTTCCCTGCAGATTTGCCTGCATTTCACATGTTTCTAGTACATTTTTAGTGCGATAGCCTAGTGCTTTCTTCAACAACCAAACCCAATTCAAACATAAATATATATATTTAAATACTGAAACAAGGAATTTACACAATTTTCACCAAGGTATCTCTTGACATTGGGGGATGTGCTGAAACCAACATTTTGCCTTGAACTGTTTTGGTTTTGACAACTAGCTTTTGAAATAAATTGTGGGATCCATCTTCTCCAACTGAGAATGTTTAAAAGTTAGATGTCTAAGCTGGTCATCCATGCTAGGGTTCCTTTATTGTTATTTTGGATATAGAAACACTTCCTGAGGGCAATTCATCTGACTTTTCTTACACATTTGTCTTTGGCTGCAATGAAATGACCTCTGGAGGTGCCTGTTCTTCTTTATTGATTGTAAGGAAAGCCTGGCATGACTTACACAGATTAGACATCTGGCTTTTAGGACACCTAAATCAGGCAAGATGAACCCTGTCCCAACTGGATTGGCAGAAAATGCCACCAAACCCTGTTATTAGCATACCTATGATCATCCCTGTGTCAGATCCCCTGGCATCTGCTGACTCCTGGACATTGTTCATAGGCAAATGAGATCATGTCTTTAAATCTGAGAGCAGTGGGGAGAAAAACCACAGGATGTCACCTGCAGCGCTTAACTTGCTTAGAAGTGCTGCCAAAGGGACAGAAAGTTTGGAGACTGCTTTCTACCAAGACATCAGAGAGAGCACTGGAAACAGACTATATTTGTCTCTAAAAACCTCTTTTTCATTTGCACCTCAGTTTTATTTCCCCAGAGTTTGCAACAATTGGGTTCTAATTTTGGTTACGTGATTATCTTTTACTGAGACAGTCACCAAGAACACAAAACTGACAATAAGTTTTTGGATGTGGGAATCGGCAACAAATTACTTTTTGAAAGTAATTTGAGCAACACTTGAGTAGCTGATAGATTCAGGCCACAAACACTTTCACCTGAATCAAGACAACCTTCAAAACAAATACACCAGCCTGGAAGAAAAGAGCTTTCTTGTACTGGAGGGATGGTTGGGTCACTGAGCATAGCAGTACTCCTTATAGATAGAAAAACATAAGAGGAAGGATAACAAGGGAGATCTTTACATGGTCTAGGGAGAAGAAGGGTGTAGAGGGAAGTGCTGAGGATACTTGAGTCATTCTAGCCTGTTGAGGTCTTAAATGAAAACTAAGCAGGAGTCCAGAAAGATGAGGGAAGAGAGCAGAAAACACAGTCAGTTTGGTATCTCTGATCTCAGCTCAGCCTGCAGTGAGTCTGAAAACGACCTCAGGCTGGAGATCTCCAGCTGTGACTCTGGCGCAAATGGTCCCCCTTGCCTTCAGTGGAGAAAGGACAGAAAGAGCAATGGCTGTTATTTCTACCTCTGCATTTACTCCTTAAAAAAAAAACCCAACCCTCATGCCCCAAGACAACAATAAAATCTGCTATTTCCCTCCTCTTTCTGCAGAAAGGGAGGAGTGACCTTGTGAAAACAGACCCCCTGAAGGAGAGGATCTCACACTTTGAGACCTGCATGGACATTTTCTTTCCCAAAAGCACCCTAGCTGACCTGATCCTGCTCCCAGGGAGGGGGCTGATAACAATCCCTCCTGACTGGAGTGGGGACAGACTGGCCAGCATGCAAGCTCTTTGGAAAGTGCTGCCGATCTTATGTACAGCTGCCCAGCAGGAGAGGGCTGTCTCTCGGCAGGAGCTCAGTGGCTTCATTTACATTACTCTGAAAGGGCACCATCTGGAGCAGCAGGAAACATGGCATACTCCACCTCCTGCAGACTGCCTGCCTGTGGAGAGTTTGTTTGGGCCTACCTGGTAGCACACTAACCCTCCAGGTATCCCTGGGCACGCGAGGTCCTGTGCAGTGCAAGTGGAGTATACTTGACACACCGTAGGCCATTCTTTCAGGCTCATTATCTGCACAGAGGGCGATTTCCTGGTCTTGAGCTCTCAGGGCTACCCTTAACAACCAGTGTAGACATCTAACATCAAGCGCTGTTCAATTCCACCTGTTCACAAGCAGTTCTTCCCCTCTTTTGGACAAGAAAGCATTTTACACCTGGGTCCACCTGGGTCATTCCTCCCTCCTTCTCTCCACCCAACTATGCAAAACTGCACACAATGTCAGAGAAGGAAAATCTGATTAACCATAACAGATCAGGTTGTGGGTACATTGCATAAAACATGTTGTTTGTGACAGAGGGAGCCATCCAGCCAATTTGATAGCTCTGCTCCCAGGGGATTAAAATGCCTCTTTCATCTCGACAGAATGCTTGTGTATGTAAAGAACCTGAATTAAAATCTACCTTTTGTTTTGGTGCCTTCAAAACACTGCTGCCTCTCATGGGCAAAGCCAGACATAATCCTGGATTCAGCGTTCCCTCTCAGTACTGTTTAGTTTGTTATTTCGCCCTGTTTGTTTGTTCCACTTACTTGTGTACCCCTGACATGAGGATAACCAAAATCTCTGGAGGAGGGAAGCATCCTCCCTGCTGTAATGAGTGGAGCTCTGCCTGCACCCTTGATGCTCCTAGGCAGTCATCAGTCTCATCTGGCTAATGGGTTAGAGGTGGTCCATTGACCACAGCATGTGAACACCTCCCCATCTTTAGCTACCCAGCTAGCTCTCACTGAGCTCTGTTTTTTAAATAGCTAATGTTAGGCAAGGTAAATAAATCTCATCCTAATTGACTTGATCAAGATAACTCAGGTAGTCTGTGATAGAATAAAACATAGAATTTACACCAGAGGCCAATGTCCTCCCCAGCCTTAGGTTCATGCCCCTAATGTGAAATAAAAACACATCAAGGGCTACCAAATAGAAAGACACCACCTTTGGCTCAGGGATCTTTTGAACTACAAATCACGGGAGAAGGAATGAATATTTTAGGGAATAATCACTACCTGCTTGCTCTGATTTTATCTTTTTTCTTAGACATATATTCTTGGCCTGTGGAATAATTACTAAATTGGCTAAAATACAAAAGTACAGCATTGTTCACACATTAAGGAAAGTCATAAAATCAAGAGGCTTCTGAGGTAGAATACAGCCGCAGCTGGCACACGAAGAATGCAACATCTGCAGTTCCCTGTACAAGGTTGCTTGCGAAGCTACACGAGGGACGGAACAAAATGTTATCATTTCGTGGCCTTCCCTTGTGACGAATAGCAGATATGGGAACGAGATGGTACTATGGAACAGATAAGCTGCCTACTTGCTTACTACGAAACAGATAAGCGGCCTACTCGCTACCCGAGCCAATGTTTCATCAAATTTTGATGAAATGCTGTCCTTTGTGTGAACTTTGCTTATTACAAATGTACGAAAACACACCTCCATCCCGGAGGCTACCCGCCCCCAAGGTGTGACCACTCCTCCTTGAGTACACCAATCATAATAAAAGTATTTATGACTAAAGTCACTCAAACTCCACTTTGAAGATAAAAAAATAGTATAAAAATAGCCCGAGAGAGGGGGGATATCAGGGAAGACACCATCGCGAACAAGTCGAGGAGAACTCCATCACTGACTTCTGGGATCAGTCGACGAGCTGAGCCTTTCTTCCCCCCCATAGGGATGCCTTTGGGTAAGACTTAGATTATACCGAATGCTTCCTCGGGAAACTTAGAAATTTCTCTAGAGAATCTCTATCCTACATTTATAGCCAGGCTGTATCGTTTATAACTTTGTCACGCGTTTGATATATATGTAATAATACTTTCATTTGCGTGTGCTTTGCAGACAGTGTATTTATCACCAGCAATCCTAAGAACCTATCTATCTGTTGTTTAAATAAACTGCACTGTTTAAGTAGCTAGTCATGGTAGTTCCTCATTGAACACGACCAAAGATTTGAGAGTGGCCGTGCTAGTTCATGAGCACGACTAGACTGAAGGTGCAGTCCACTATTAGTGTATCCAAATCGTAATAGTTTAATACATATTAAATGCGATTGGACTGATAGTGCTGAATGGGGCATCACTCAGAATTTAAACCCAGCCGCACCTAGCCTCCCACCTCGGTGAGGAGTGTTAGAATGCAAGGGGGTTTATCTTCTGCCAAAACCGCTTTGCCCCTTTCCACGCAACATGGCCATAATCAAAGACAGGATACCAGGCAAGGCAGACGTTTACACTGCCCCAGCCTTGCCATTCTTATGTTCCTCCCTATCTCAGATCTTGGATTAGTCACTTAAGGATAACTTTCTAGTGACAACATTGTTCACAACTTCCTTGACCAAGGTCACATTGGAAGTCTGTAAAAGGTCTGAGAATTAATTCCAAATTGCTGAAGTGAAATTTCTACACATTGGACTGTCCACCCCCTGATTCATGGCTGCTGCAACTAATTTCAACTGCAGACTATCAAATGTTTTCAGGAGCTGTCTCTGATCAGCTTACAGTGTTAAAAACAGAAAAAAAAAAAGAAGGGGGGAACACGTCAAATAAATTCAGACAATAAATAAGCCAGCTAAAATCAAGGTCTGCTCATGAATATTCAGTAAGCTGCAAAAGAATCCAAATCTGTTGGATAAATTATTCATTGCAAATTATTTGTTCATCTTGACAGTCATAAAATTATACAATCCATTAAAAAAAGCCCAGTCACAGTATTTGACTCCAGCCCTGTGCTACAGAGAAAACCCCACTAGGTTGGTATTTGGGATGAATGACATGGATGTGCCCCTGCTGATGGGATCTGGGGGTGTCCAGCACTTCTTAATTCAGCCTGGGAGATGGAGTACCATACAGGTAGCTGCTCATTGCCTCTGTGAGGGATGGTTTCCTTTGCTCTTAGGGGATCTGAGGATATTCCTCCACATTCCTCCTCCTACCCCAGCAGAAAAGAGAGGGTGTGGAGACCACCACTCTCACATATGTCAAATGTTTTGTCACACAAATCCACTTCAGTTTTGTGCCAATGGGCTCTGTTCAAAGTAGGCTGCATTTCAACACCTCCTGCCTGGACATATCTGTGGCCCTTTATGCCACCTTAATTTGGTCACTAGAGGAAGACTGTTGTGCATTGCTATCACCTCACAGTGGTCCTGTTTTATAGGTTGGTCCTTGAGTTTGTTCCAGCAGAAAAACTGGAGAGGAGGAGTGTGTTGCTCGACTTCCTCCTGTCTCTGTCCTCCTCTCTCAAATACACACCTGTAACCTTTCCCCTGCACAACACAATAAATCTGCCTCTACAAAAGGGAGGGGCATTGAGCTATGCTGATAACTCATGGCTGGGCACAGTCTTTGTGCTCACTTTGCATTGCCAAGTGTAGAGTGGTTGGACTCAGGTTGATAAGCACAGAAGCTATGTTAGCTGTCACTTTGCTGCAATTCATCCTACTTCTTATGGCCCACACCACTGAAAATACCCTTTATTTTCAAAATGAGAAATATAGCAGAGCCCTTCTCAACATACAGCAAACTGTACCAGAGGAGCATGTGGCAGATCTACGGGCAGAGGCCTGCATATGGCCAAGGACACAGTGAGCAGAGCACACAGAAACAGGAACACAGATATCGATACGGATGGAACGAAGAGGAACTGGTTCAGTATAAACATGGAACAAGAAAACAGCTTCGCGTGCTTATCTTGGTGGGAACTGAACAAGGCGACTGGGTTAGTGATCTGGAATATGTGTTTACTTGCCTAGCAGGTGCATGGAAAGTTTTAGAGCTCGGGTATAAAAGCCGAGGCCTGAGAAGCAATAAACGATTTTGTGCTCATCACAGCCAGAGTCCGTGCCTCAATACACCACAAAAGGCGCCCGAATCAGGTTTAAAAGAACAAGGATTAAAAGGAACAGAGATATGAAGTACTAATTATCTGGTGGTGCAACCCGCGGCTGGACGGAGGAATTCATACCGAGATCTCTCTAACAATTACTTTCATTGCCGTTTGCTGGACGAAAAAGGTGAGCAGCCGCGGTAGACATTAAAAATGGGACAAACAGCTACTCGAGAACAGAAATTGCAACTTGAACTTCTGCAGCACACTTTCACAGAACAGGGCTTTAAAGTGGCCCCTGTCAGACTAGTGACTTTGCTTGTATGGATATGTGATTATTGCTCATGGTTCCCTGAAGGGGGATCCTATGATTTGGCTCAGTGGCTAAAAGTGGGGGAGGAATTGCAAACGCGGGAGACACTGCACTTCTCCTTGCCAGAAGGAATAATAGTTACTTGGCGAACTGTATACACTGCCATACGAACACTGCATCCCGCAGAGCAAGCCCTGTAATGGGTTGCTGAAGGGGCACCACAAGCTCCCCCAGAGGAACCTCAGTCTTTTGAAATGATACCCCCAGTTGCAGACCCTCAGCCTGAATATGTTCAAATTCCCAATTCTGAAAAACATTACCAAAAGCAGAATTCAGGAGGCGAAGAGCCAGAAGATCCCTTTGATCCTGGTCCAATAAATCCAGAGACCGAACCTGATTTATATCCACCTTTAACCCCAATTAAAGCTATGGCTGCATCTGCTCCAACTGCGGAGGAGATTTTACAGCAATAGAGATGAAAGTCGTTATCACACTCCTCCATTCTTAACCCTCCTCCATTTGCACCAGGTACCGCGTCTGGTCCTCCTTCTCAACCGCTTATGCGTCCTTCGCTCCCGCCGCTGCCCGCCTCACCCCCTCCCCTCCACTCCCCAGCCGTCTCCCTGAGATAGAAGTGGTGTTTTTGTATGTCTGCTAACTGTGTGTGGGTACCAGCTTATACCTGCTGATCAGCATCTGTGCTACTGTTTGTTTGTTGCTGTGTGCAGTGTCGTTTG
The DNA here is from genome assembly GCA_947846985.1 of Fratercula arctica. Lineage (NCBI taxonomy): Eukaryota > Metazoa > Chordata > Aves > Charadriiformes > Alcidae > Fratercula > Fratercula arctica. The sequence continues at coordinate 16,013,493 of CANTUZ010000025.1, read as the reverse complement.
GTGACTCCGCTTGAGCAGGTGTTCTGCCCGGTGTGGTACTGTTCTCGTACGTGACTAGGGCTGACACTCTGTCAAGTGAAGAAGTTTGTATATACACAATGTTTAGACGTAAGGCGAGCACGCCCCAGGTAGATAGACCACGATGGGCCGTAGAACCGATGGAAGTCCTGAAATATTGGGGGAGTTTTCGCCAGCCGACATGCTTACGCTCTCGGGAACGGCTTACCCATGCAGCACGTATGGCTGGTTGTTTGTTGTTTGCCTATAAGATCATGGTTGATTGGGAAAAGGAGTTAAGCCAAAATCTATAGGATGCTCTGTAGGAAAGTGAGAAACTTAAGGGTGAGCTCTTGTTGCAAAGACAGACTTTTATGTCAGCCATAAGTGATGGGGAAAAAAAAAAGAGAGAAAAAAAGAAAAAAGAGAAAAAAAAAGAAGAAAAAGGAAAAAAACAAAAAATAAATAAAAAAACCCCACAAAACCTAAACAGGAACAATTAGAAGGGAAATATGCCGCGTTAGCACAAAAGTATGCCATACGCACTACGAGAAAGCGGCAGAAAAAGAGAAATAGGACACCTGATTCAAGCAGTACTATAGAGATATGTTTTGGGGGTTTGTTTTTCCTATATGTTTATATGTTATTGCACACCTTTATAAATTACTCTTTGTTATACCCTGCGAGACTAAATGAACCCCAGCAGAAGTGGTCTCTTGAGCGGGGGGGTGGAATATGGGAAAGCAACGGAAGATCAGCAAGGAGGATTGTAAATATGCTCAAGGGACTCGCACCTGGGTGCTGGAAAACACATCTATCACACTAATTGTTATTCAGTTTTGGATGCTTGCAAGAAAAACACTTAGATGACATCAGTCTGTAATGGACTCAGGGACACCTTATCGAGCTGCTTGAGAATCTTGGCCTGTTGTGGAAGAAGATCAAAGCCCAGTACCAGCAAGAACTGGGAGTCCGCATGCGCTCTTGCTAACAAGGACTCTTTCGCTGCCAAGGATTCTTGAAAACAAGGACTCCCTCGCTGCCAAGGATAAGTTTAGTAATGCTACTAGTACAGCTATTTCTGAGTTATTGCTAGATGTAGATAGTATTCGACATGTAATGCTGCAAAACAGAGCTGCTATTGATTTTTTGCTTTTAGCTCACGGACACGGTTGTCAAGATTTTAAAGGACTGTGTTGTATGGATCTAAGTGACCACTCCATGCCCAGTTGCAAGAACTGCACCGACCGAGCCAGCAACTTGTGGAGACCACGGGGTGAAATCTCTTTGCTGGATGGACCTGGGGGTGGGGTTGGTTGAAGGAAATTATACTCATGGCCTGTGTGGAAGGAATTTGTCTGTTATGTTTAGTATGCTGTTTGCCGTGTTTAATAAGCATTATACGATCAGTTGCAGATGTTGCTTTGCATCATACCCTTGTACGAGTTGTAGAATATCGTCGTGTCCCAACTATGGGCCACGGGGTGGCATGTGTAAGGGATAACAGAGGATGGTCCGAGTGAGACATGACGGAAAATTACTAGTTGAACCAAACCCAGTATACATGTTGGGAAAAAGGGACTCAGTACTGTTGCTGCAGAAACTATGTGTGCATCCATGAGAACCTGACCTTCAAAGAAGAAGATAACAAGGAGGGAGTACAACAATGTAGTCAGGTATCAGACATCCGCGGTTAGCAAAGCTGGATCATGAGTCTGGTGAGGCTCGCTGCATGCGTGCAGCAACTCTAGCCTGTACTTTTCCACTCAGTCTGGTGCAGGATATAAGGGAGCTGTCTCGGGTCGGAGAGAGGGGGAGAGCCATGAGTGCGCTTTGAAGATACAGGGGATGCCCTGAAGCGCTGTGTCTGCCCTCCCCCCCCCCTCCCCTGTAGGTTCCACGTTCATTAACCCCAACAGCTCAGAAGGCATTACAGCACGTTGCAGATAAGGTATAGTCTACTACTGCTGCAAAACGCATTGAACACCTTCCTATCAGACTGTTTGTGATATATCAAGAATTTCAACCTTACGCCCTGATAGGACAGTGGGATGATGCACTCACAAAGGGCCTGACTGCATTAGAGTGGGTAGTTTTGCCACATACCTTTTCAAAAACAGTAACTATGATGATTGAAATGTTAGCACAATTGATTTCGCAGGGTCGTTTGCGCTGTCAGCAGCTTTCTGGAATGGATCCAAGCCACATACACGTCCCTGTCAAAAAGGACGACCTTGACCTTTGGTTATCACAAAGTCTTAACCTACAAATTGCCTTAGTAGATTATATTGGGCAAATAAATTATTCTTTGTCCCGGCACAGATTGTTACAGTCACTTTCACAAATTCCTTTACAGCCGTGCATGCTGCTAGCGCCAAAGCCTCTTGCTGGTGCCCGTATGGTGTTTGTAGACGGTTCAGGGATACAGTAAAGGCTTTTGACTTATTTCAACAGGAACCGTTAAAGATAGTGGCAGACTCTCAATATGTTACTGGCATTGTTCAAAGACTTGAAGGAGCATTTACAAAACAAGTAGAGAACCAATTGTTATTTAATCTTTTACTGCAATTAATGTTGCTTTTACGAAAAAGACAGTTTCCTTATTTTATTATCCACATACGCTCTCATAGCTGTTTACCTGGTCCTTTAACTGAGGGAAACACAGTTGCAGATTATCACACTCTGTTGGTAACAACTCCGAACATTATGCAGCAAGCTAAAATGTTGCATGATTTTTTTCATCGAAATGCGAAGACATTGAGGAAGCAATATTCTTTAACACAACAACAAGCACATGATATTGTGCGAACTTGTGCCGATTGTCAGCAGCTGGCTCCTCTGCCATCATTTGCAGGGGTTAACCCACGAGGGCTTACACCTGATGAACTTTGGCAATCTGATGTTACGCTCATTATGGAATTTGGATGTTTGCGCTATGTACATGTTTCAGTTGATTTGTTTTCTCACCTTGTCGTAGCTACTGCTCATACAGGAGAGAAGGCTCATGATGTTATTTGACATTGGTTGCAATGCATTGCAGTCATGGGAGTACCGAAAACTGTAAAAACTGATAACAGACCAGCTTATGTGTCCGCTAAAATACAGGCCTCTTTACAGACATGGGGTATTAAACATGTCACCGGTATTCCTCATTCCCCAACTGGGCAAGCAATTGTGGAATGTATGCATCATACTTTAAAAACCATGCTTGCTACATGAAAAAGGGGGAATCCCGTAGGTATGACACCTCAAGAGTGATTGTATAAAGCAACTTATGTTTTAAATTTTCTAAACATGTCGTCTTTGTCATCCACAGCAGTAGAGTGACATTTCAGAAGAACTGTTGAATGGCCTGAACAACCGAAGGTGTATTATAACCACCTTGAATCGGGGCGCTGGGAAGGACCAGTCCCCCTGATAACATGGGGTCGAGGGTATGCTTGTGTGTCTTTGTCCTCAGGTTCCTGCTGGATTCCTGCAAAAATTGTTAAGCCGGCTCATCAGCCGAGCCCAGTACAGGAAAAGGAAGGCCTGGAACCAGTCAAGCCAATCAATGAGTAAAAGCAGGCATACCTAAGGATGGGTATTTTTATTAATCTTTCAGTTTTTAATGCTTATCTCTTTTCTGTCTCATGCAGATTCTTTTGTATATTGGGTTATATACTGAGGGCTGGCAAATGGGATTTGTATTTGTAAACAGAAGTCTTCATAAGCTAACCATAGATAATACTACAACAAATAGAAGTTGTGAGCAAGAAAATTCTGTAATGATTTGTACTTCTCATCCGTATGTGTTTGCTTTGGCTCAAAATGCAAGTGTACAAGAATGAAATCAATCTTATTGTGTAAATTTAACGCGAGTATGGTATAAACGCTCTAAATGATTTTTAGGGTGGCTGATTTTTGCAATCTGCCATTGTTATTTTAGCTTCAGCTTCTGTAGCCGTTGCTGCGTTTACTGAATCTGTCCAGACTGCTAAGATTGTAGGAGAAACTTTATCTAATGTAAATGAAGAATTAGATACACAAGAATGCATAGATGAAGAAATATTAGCCAGATTACAAGCCTTAGAAGCAGCAGTTATATGGATAGGGGATCGGCAAAATGCGTTAAAAACACATCTTTCTCTGTATTGTGATTGGGAATACAACTCTCGAAGACTTTGCGTTACATCTCTCCCCTGGAATACATTGTTACATGGCTGGGAAATGGTTAAATACCATCTCCAAGGTGCTTTTGACATGTCATTGCAACAAAATATTTGTCCTTTACATGATCAACTAGAAGCTCAAATACTAAAGATTCAAGACTTAATGAACTGCAATGCATTTGAAACATTACAAAAGGATTTCTTGTGGGTAAATCCAAAAAATTGGCTTTCTGGGCTAAATTTAGGAATCTGGGTATTTATTGCCTTAGCAGGGGTTTTTTTTGATTCTGTTTTTAATTGTGTTTAATATATAACCTGCTAAGAGTGTTGCAACGAGGAGAAGCACAAGTCATGGCGACCTCGTTAAATGGTCTGGTATCAAACAAAAAAGGGGGAGATGTGGCAGATCTACGGGCAGAGGCCTGCATATGGCCAAGGACACAGTGAGCAGAGCACACAGAAACAGGAACACAGATATCGATACGGATGGAACGAAGAGGAACTGGTTCAATATAAACATGGAACAAGAGAACAGCTTCGCGTGCTTATCTTGGTGGGAACTGAATAAGGTGACTGGGTTAGTGATCTGGAATATGTGTTTACTTGCCTAGCAGGTGCATGGAAAGTTTTAGAGCTCGGGTATAAAAGCCGAGGCCTGAGAAGCAATAAACGACTTTGTGCTCATCACAGCCAGAGTCCGTGCCTCAATACACCACAGGAGCACACACTTCAGTGCAGCGAGTCCCATACCAGGCTCTTATATTCCACGCATGGGCAAGTGGAGATGCTGTTGAGTACTTTTACACACATGTTCACACACACACATTCACACACACACATTCACAAAGACATATATATGTCTGTGTGCACATGTGTGTACAAAGGCCAGTGAGATCTGATCAGTATTAGAAAAAGTTGCAGACCTCGGAGAGTAAAAATCCCTGTTACAAAAGCAGAGAGAGAATAGGTGCTTCTACTCTGTTCCATCCGGCATCTTACATACTACCTTCATCACTGTGGCATTTATTTCTCTCTCTAATATTTTCTTCTTTTTAAGGTTTGATCTGAGGCCAGGTTTTCTAATGAGTTTAGTGAAAGGATCAAAGGATGAGAATCACCGTCTGCCTAAAGAAAACAATAGTATTCCCAAATGCATGATGGTATCTGGCAGTGAAGGCACATTGCTGGGCTCCTTAGCTACATCAGAGAAGAGAGATGGGAAGAGCAATAGAGCAGGAAATCTTATCTAACCACGTGCCAGCAAAAATTCAAGTCTTCCCAAACCAGTTATTTTATTTTGGCAGCAGTAAAGAGGAAAAATGAGAGGAGAGAGGAGAGAGGAGAGAGGAGAACTGTCGTGTGAGAAGCAAGGAGCAGATGTATTTATCCTCCTCCTGGAAAGAGCCCCAGCAGTGCGGGGGGACAGACAGGCAGCAGTCAGACAGAGCTTATTGGAATGAACTGATGTACATCCAAGGTAGCTCCTCTCCTGCCCCATTTGTTCCACCTCTTGACAGATCCCATTAAGCTGAACAGTGAGCTAATTGGTTTGCAGAGCCCTGTGGGCTGTTGCAAGGGAGTAGGTGCTTATACAGCTCTGCTTTCGTGTGGTCCCTTCTGGGGTGGAGGGAGTTGTTGAAAAGTTTAGCGCTTGCAAGGACTTAGCAGGTGGAGATTTAAAGGAGGGAGAGAAATTTCAGATTTGCAGCTTAAGACCCTGGTGATGGTTTTGGACTTCCACAAAACATAACAATGCCACTTTAATATGCCTGAGAATAAAAAGAAGGACTAAAAAGCTACTGAGCACTTTTGTAAATCTTGGCATGTGAATGTGCATTCTGTGAACCATCAGGTCTAAGTTAAGCAGAAGGATTTCAAAGAAATTTAGGCTTCTGAAGAGAACACCATTCCCCTGTCATGGATTGCTGGACAACCATGGAGCTTGGGCATTAACCTCAGTGTTGATCTGCACAGGGGAAATCAGTGTGACCATATAACAGCACATGCCCATACCACCAAGCACCCAGAAATCTTAGATGAATGTCCAGCAGCCTAAAATTCTATTTCCACACTGAAACAAAGGAGATTTCTAAGGGAAAATGTGGATGTATGATGATCCTACCTAAAGAGGGATGATGGGGTTTCTGCTTTCTCCTTTTTAGCTGCTTTTGAAAAGACCACCAGACATCTATGCTCCTCATTAGGAGCCTCACTCCCTTTGGAAACCTGGACCTGTGGGATCTGTGCATGGGATGGCATCTGAGCCCATTCTCCATAAGACACAGCAAGACAGAGGTTGCATCCCCAACCCTAGACATTGCAAGGTGTCATCTTTGCAACCACCATCTCTCTTTAAGAGGAGAACACTCCATGCTAGCAGAGTACTTGTATTTTTTAATGTTGACATCAGCCTCTTCCTTCCAAGCAAGTTACAGGTATAGAAGGGTAAATGAGGTAAGCAGTGGTGGAGCAAAAGGGGAGACACTGAATCCACAGCCCTAGAGACCAAGCTAAGAAAAGAAGGACTCGCTCAGGCCTTTAGCACAGCATCCTCTCCCCAACCAGTTACTTGGCATTCCAGCAGGGTTGGTTAATCCTTTGCCTTTGATGAATCTTTAATTTTGGCACCTTGTGACTGAAGCCAGCACTAACTAGCAGATCCTGGCGATCAGTCATGGACTTAAATATTTCATTTATAAATAAAAAATAATAAAAAATAAAAAATAAAGACTTGGCTTCATAATAGCAATAAGGCAGCTCCAGGGGGGGTTGTTATTGCCAATTAATCACACTCTTGGGACTGAAGAGGAGCTCCACTGCTCCTTTTAACTCTAATTGCCCTATGGGCGCAATTATCCATACCCCCCCCCTTCCTCTCTCTGTCCAGACAGACCTTATGGCTTAACTCCAGGGTAGGCTTTCTAGTTTTTAACCTCTGTTGCTCTAAGCTACCCTCCCCATGATCCAGGCTGGGAATGGAGAATGATAAGACTAATCCTTCTACTCTTGTGCATGTTCATTCTGGCCAGCTGCAATGCATGTGTATTCATACCTGCTTCTATGCGCACAGATCCAGGCTGCCAATGAGGACACACAGGGGAAGCCCCATGCTGCAGAAGAAAATCCACAAGCACTATCTTTTTGGATAGGCTCTGCAGTTCACGTCATAGAAAGCACATAGTTCTCACCTCCTACTCGGGACCTCAAACTTACCACTGAAGCTGTAACCTCTACTCAGATCTCGGGGGCTGGACCTGAGCCATGAAATTCTGAGCATGGAAAGAAACCTCCTCATTGCTATTTTTGCTACTTTGAATGTTTGGTAAATACTAGAACTAATCCTGTTAAAGACACACACCCTGTTCTTAATTATTTATTATTGAAGCATTTCCCAATTTGAAGCTTGGACCTGACACACAAAACATCTAAACCTACAGATAAATGGAGGCACATATGACACTGACATGTGACTGGCGGGAACAGATACTTGGGGAAAGGGAAGAAAACAGGGCAAGGAGAAAACATATCTGATGACTTTTGGGGCCTATTTATATGTTCTGCAGAAAGGAGTTTCACCACCTGTCGTGGTTTGGCCTCAGATGGCAACAAAGAACCACGTGTCGCTCGCTCAGCGCTTCCCGGTACGGGAAGGATCAGAAGAAAAAGGCAAAACTCTTGGGTTGAGACAAAGGCAGTTTAACAGAACAGCAAAGGGAACAAGAAAACAACAACAATAACACCGACAGAGAAATATACAAACGCGATTACAGAACCGCCGCTCCCCGCCGGTCCGGCCCCCAGACACACCAGCCCGCTCCAAACCCCACTGCCTGCCCCCTCCCTCCTTTTAATCTCAGGGTGGGCGTGGCTCCCATGGCATGGAATACTTAACCCTGTCCCTGCCGGAACCAGGACACCACCTAACTGGGTCCCATTAAAAATTAGCTTCCCTGGATCCATTTTAAGTGTGCTACCTGGCAATTTTGTTCCATGGCCCCCGGTTGTTACAGTGGAGGAAGCAGTGAATGACTATTCTCTGTTCACCTCCCCTGAGACACTCAGTTTTACATACAATCTGTCATATGCCAGTTTTATCGAGAGAGAATAAAGGCACCAGTTAGCTCCTCAAAGAGAAAATTAAGAGTTGATTTAATCACTTTCTGTGGAGCAGAAATGTGAGAATACAGGGCTCCTTATTTTAGCAGATGGGGATTTAGAATAAACAAATTCTAGAAGATGAAGCCTGACATGCAAAGAGGAAATAAGGTGCCCCTTTTTAAGAGTAATTAACTATTAGAAGTCTTTACCAAGGATTATAAAAGATAACCTGTCACTAGCTACTTCAAAATGGGATAAGATGTTTTTCTAAAATATATATTTTACTTCAACAATAGCTCTTGGACTTGAAATGGGAAATAATTCAGAGAAGTCTGAAGGCCTGTTTTATGTAGCAGGCTAGCTTAGATTGTCACACCAGTCTCTTCTCGGCTTAAAATGCATGCATTATTAAGGTCTGATACTGAATCTCCACGGCAAAGGTTGCTTTCCCTGAAAGGCTCAAGCCTTTAAAGGTTCACTTGAAGCTATTTGCAATGTTCATCACCTGTTCTAGTGGAAGCCCAAAGCTTTGAATTGAGGTCTTAAAGAAAAAAAATAATCAAGAACTGCATTCAGACTGTACGTATTTTGTGGCTGATCTGAAGTTGGTCACCCCGCTATGCCTAGCCATGTGAATTGAGGAATGCAAAAAAGCTGTCATACTGCAAATTCGGAGCTCTCTATTTCCTTGAAGAAACCTGGTATGTAACAATAAAGTTTTCCTCATATTTTTATTCTTTAATATATCCTCAGCTGGCATAAAGGAGCAGTGCTCCTTAACTTCAGTCAAGCTGTACCAATTTACCACATCTGCGAATATGTCTCATTTTACCTCACCATTCATTGATGGCATTATCTCTTGAGAAAAGCAAAAGGCAAATTTAATTCCCACCACTGATTCATTCCTTGCTGTCCTGGTTCCGGCAGGGACAGGGTTAAGTATTCCATGCCATGTGAGCCACGCCCACCCTGAGATTAAAAGGAGGGGAGGGGGCAGGAAGTTGGGTTTGGAGTGGGCTGGCACATTCTGGGTTGGGACTGGTGGGGAGGGGCAGTTCTGTAATTGCATTTGTATATTCCTCTGTCCGTGTTATTGTTTTCCTGTTCCCTTTGCTGTTCTGTTAAACTGCCTTTGTCTCGACCCAAGAGTTTTGCCTTTTTCTTTTGATCCTTCCTGTACTGGGAAGAGCTGAGTGAGCGACACGTGGTTCTTTGTTGCTGTCTGAGGCCAAACCACTACAGTCCTTTTTGGCGCCCAACGTGGGGCTCGAAGGGTTGAGACAACGACAGAATCCAACTAGAGCTTGAAAGAAAAACTGAATTTGTTAGGTAAATAGTCACTGGTCACTATGTTGCTTAGTTTGTTCTCATGGCTGTGTTATGTAAACTCTTATGTGTTTTATGCACTCCCTGTGATGATATTTGTTACTTCTGGGAGGGGGATGAGGATTATCATTTTACTGTCCTGTGCAATATCGGCTTATGATATGATAACATCACTTGTTAGACGGTTGTTTTGGGGTGTTTATGTGGTATTGCTGTCCTGTCCGTACATTGGGCACCACCTCTCAGAACTCATTAATAATTACACCCAGTCTATGGGGGAAACAGGGGGGGACACTTTCCCCAGCTCTTTTGCCTCCCTTTTCTCCTTCGGGTCAGGTATGACAGCTTTGGAGAATTTTGAATATCCTTGGGATGCTCAAACCAGCATGTTCCTAGTGTTATGTTTGCTGAATATGTTCCAGGTCTCGTTTAGGGTTAAACGACTATTTAAGACTACCACCCAGAGATCTGCTCCAAGGCTGGACAGTCAGGGGTGGCATGGCAGGTGGGAGAACATGGGCAGGTACTTAGAGAACTTCTCACCTCCAATGGTCTGGGACTTCACCCCTGAACAATTACAGGACCCTGATAGAATAGTAGAATATCTGAAGGGAAAATGCTGTGGCTATTCTAGAGAGGCACAACTCACCGCACTGTGCTGGGCCCTGGCTAGTGTCTACCAGGCACTGCTCAGTGCTATGCAGCACCCTCAGGAGAAAGAGACAGAGACCAGACCAGCAAGCGCTGCAGCTGCTGCGGCCCCTGCGGCAGGCGCTGTGGCCCCTGCAGCAGGCACTGCAACCCCTGCGACAGGCACTGCGGCTATTGCAACCACTGTGACAGACACTGTAGCTACTCCAACCCCTGTGGCAGCCACTGCAGCTACTCCAACCCCGGCGACAGCCACTGCTGCTGAACCAGGGATCCAACCCGTGCCAGTATCCGTTGCCCCCATACAAAAGAAGTACACAAAGAAATCAGTTGGCTTAGTAAGAGATGACGATGAACCAGGGCCATCACAAGGACAGGAGGAAGAGGCAGAACCAGAGATAATTACCCGATCCCTATCCCTGAGTGAGCTGCGGGATATGCGAAAAGATTTTAGCCGACTTTCAGGTGAGCACATTGTCACCTGGCTGCTTTGGTGTTGGGATAATGGGGCCAGTAGCCTGGAATTAGAGGGTAGGGAAGCCAGGCAGCTGGGATCCCTGTCTAGGGAAGGCGGCATTGACAAGGCAATTGGAAAGAAGACCCAAGCCCTCAGCCTCTGGAGGTGACTCCTGTCAGGCGTGAGGGAGAGGTACCCCTTCAGTGAAGATGTTGTATGTCAACCAAGCAAGTGGACCACCATGGAAAGAGGTATCCAGTACCTGAGAGAATTAGCCATGCGGGGGATGATTTACTATGACTTGGACAATACAGACTTACCCACGGACCCTGATGAGGTGCACTGCGCAAGGCCCATGTGGCGGAATCATAGAATCATAGAATCATAGAACCATAGGGTTGGAAGGGACCTCTGGAGATCATCTAGTCCAACCCCCCTGCCAGAGCAGGGTCACCTAGAGCAGGTTACACAGGAACACGTCCAGGCGGGTTTTGAATGTCTCCAGAGATGGAGACTCCACCACCTCTCTGGGCAGCCTGTTCCAGTGCTCTGCCACCCTCAGGGTAAAGAAGTTCCTCCTCATGTTTAGGTGGAACTTCTTGTGCTCCAGTTTGTGCCCATTGCCTCTTGTCCTGTCCCCGGGCACTACTGAAAACAGCCTGGTCCCATCCTCCTGACACCCACCCTTTAAGTATTTATAAGTGTTGATAAGATCCCCCCTCAGCCGTCTTTTTTCCAGACTGAAGAGACCCAAATCCCTCAGCCTTTCTTCATAAGAGAGGTGTTCCAGTCCCCTAATCATCTTTGTAGCCCTCTGCTGCACCCTTTCCAGCAGTTCCCTGTCCTTCTGGAACCGGGGAGCCCAGAACTGGACACAGTACTCCAGGTGTGGCCTCACCAAGGCAGAGTAGAGGGGGAGGATGACCTCCCTTGACCTGCTGGCCACACTCTTTTTGATGCACCCCAGGATGCCATTGGCCTTCTTGGCCACAAGGGCACATTGCTGGCTCATAGTCATCCTGTTGTCCACCAGGACTCCCAGATCTCTTTCCACAGAGCTGTTCTCCAGCAGGTCAGCCCCCAACCTGTACTGGTGCATGGGGTTGTTCCTCCCCAGGTGCAGCACCCTACACTTGCCCTTGTTGAATTTCATAAGGTTTCTCTCTGCCCAGATCTCCAACCTGTCCAGGTCTCTCTGTATGGCAGCACAGCCCTCCGGTGTGTCAGCGGATTGTACGGAGTGCACCATCGTCATATGCCAACTCACTGGCAGTAATGGAATGGAAGGGTGAAGAGGGACCAACGGTGGATGAGGTGGCTGGCCGGCTCCGGCGATATGAAGAAAGCCTCTCTTCCCCCCTTGTCTCAGCTGTGGAGAAACTGTCCCGGAAGGTCCAGCAACTTGAAGAGAATATGTCCTACTCCCCACCTCTACGGGCCAGCATCTCAGCTATTAGGAGCAGGCATTTCCCCACTCGAGAGAGAGTACAGAGGGTACACACCACGAGGCACCCTGTGGTTCTACCTGCGAGACCATGGAGATGAGATGAGGAAGTGGGATGGACAACCTACTTGGATCCTGCGGGCACGGGTACAGGAGTTGCAAGGAAGGACAACCACAAAAGGGGATCCCTCCAGGAAAAGTGCTGCCCCAGTTTCCAGTGGGCACTTCCCCAGACAGAGCATAAGGCCTGATCTTACTTCTGATCCTCTTGAAGGAACCTCCAAGTCATTTCTGCAAGAAGTGAGTACCGCATACCATGACCAGTATTAGAGGGGCCCTGCCTCCAGCCAGGTGGAGGAAAGGGACAACCGGGTTTATTGGACAGTGTGGATGCGATGGCCTGGCACATCAGACCCACAGGAGTATAAGGCTCTAGTGGACACGGGTGCACAGTGCACCATAATACCATCAAGCTATAGAGGGGCAGAACCCATTTGTATTTCTGGGGTCACAGGGGGAGCCCAAGAGTTGACTGTACCGGAGGCCTAAGTGAGCCTAACTGGGAATGAGTGGCAAAAGCATCCCATTGTGACTGGCCCAGAGGCTCCATGCATCCTTGGTATAGATTACCTCAGGAGAGGGTATTTTAAGGACCCAAAGGGGTACCGGTGGGCCTTTGGCATAGCTGCCTTGGAGACGGAGGAAGTTAAACAGTTGTCTACCTTGCCTGGTCTCTTGGAGGACTCTTCTGTTGTGGGGTTGTTGAGGGTCGAAGAACAGCAGGTGCCGATTGCTACCACAACGGTGCATCGGTGGCAATATCGCACTAACCGAGACTCTCTGGTTCCCATCCATAAGCTGATTCGTCAGCTAGAGGTTCAAGGAATGATCAGCAAGACTCGCTCGCCTTTAAACAGTCCTATATGGCCGGTGCGAAAATCTACTGGAGAGTGGAGGCTAACTGTAGACTATCGTGGCCTGAATGAAGTCACGCCAAAGCTGAGCGCTGCTGTGCCGGACATGCTAGAACTGCAGTATGAACTGGAGTCCAAGGCAGCCAAGTGGTATGCCACGATTGATATAGCGAATGCATTTTTCTCAATCCCTTTGGCAGCAGAGTGCAGGCCACAGTTTGCTTTCACTTGGAGGGGCATCCAGTACACCTGGAATCGACTGCCCCAGGGGTGGAAACACAGCCCCACCATTTGCCATGGACTGATCCAGATTGCACTGGAACAGGGTGAAGCCCCAGAACATCTGCAGTACATTGATGACATCATTGTATGGGGAAACACAGCCGAAGAAGTTTTTGAGAAAGGGAGTAAAATAGTCCGAATCCTTCTGAAAGCTGGTTTTGCCATAAAACGAAGTAAAGTCAAGGGACCTGCACAGGAGATCCAGTTCTTAGGAATAAAGTGGCAAGATGGACGCCGCCAGATCCCAATGGATGTGATCAACAAAATAGCAGCTATGTCTCCACCAACTAGCAAAAAGGAAACACAAGCTTTCTTAGGCATTGTGGGTTTTTGGAGGATGCATATCCCAGATTACAGTCTGATTGTAAGCCCTCTGTATCAAGTAACCCGGAAGAAGAACGATTTTAAATGGGGTCCTGAGCAACGACAAGCTTTTGAACAAATCAAACAGGAAATAGTCCATGCAGTGGCCCTGGGGCCAGTCCGGGCAGGACAAGATGTTAAAAATGTGCTCTACACCGCAGCCGGGGAGAATGGCCCTACCTGGAGCCTCTGGCAGAAAGCACCAGGGGAGACCCGAGGTCGACCCCTAGGGTTTTGGAGTCGGGGATACAGGGGATCTGAAGCCCGCTACACTCCAACAGAAAAGGAGATATTGGCAGCATATGAAGGGGTTCGAGCTGCTTCGGAGGTGGTTGGTACAGAAGCACAGCCCCTCTTAGCACCTCGACTGCTGGTTCTGGGCAGGATGTTCAAAGAAAGGGTCCCCACCACACATCATGCAACTGCTGCTACGTGGAGTAAGTGGATTGCACTGATCACACAGCGAACTCGAATGGGAAACCCCAGTCGCCCAGGAATTCTGGAAGTGATCATGGACTGGCCAGAAGGCAAGGATTTTGGAATGTCACCAGAGGAGGAGGTGACGCGTGCGGAAGAGGCCCCACCATATAATAAACTGCCAGAAAATGAGAAGAAATATGCCCTGTTCACTGATGGGTCCTGCCGGATTGTGGGAAAGCATCGAAAGTGGAAGGCTGCTGTGTGGAGTCCTACACGACAAGTTGCAGAAGCCAGTGAAGGACAAGGTGAATCGAGCCAGTGTGCAGAGGTGAAAGCCATTCAGCTGGCTTTGGACATCGCCGAGCGAGAAAAATGGCCAGTCCTTTATCTCTACACTGACTCATGGATGGTGGCAAATGCTCTGTGGGGGTGGCTACAGCAGTGGAAGCAGGGCAACTGGCAGCGCAGAGGCAAACCCATCTGGGCTGCTGAACTATGGCAAGATATTGCTGCCTGGATAGAGAATCTGGTTGTGAAAGCACGCCACGTAGATGCCCACGTACCGAAGAATCGGGCCACGGAGGAACATCAGAACAACCAGCAGGTGGATCGGGCTGCCAGGATTCAAGTGGCTCAAGTGGATCTAGATTGGCAACGTAAGGGTGAACTATTCATAGCTCAGTGGGCCCATGAGACCTCAGGCCATCAAGGAAGAGATGCGACATATAGATGGGCTCGTGACCGAGGGGTGGACTTGACCATGGACACTATTGCACAGGTCATCCATGAATGTAAGACATGTGCTGCAATCAAGCAAGCCAAGCATTTGAAGCCTCTTTGGTATGGAGGACGATGGTTGAAATATAAATATGGGGAGGCCTGGCAGATTGATTATATCACACTGCCACGAACCCATCAAGGCAAGCGCTATGTGCTCACAATGGTGGAAGCAACCACTGGATGGCTGGAAACATACCCTGTGCCCCATGCCACTGCCTGGAATACCATCCTGGGCCTTGAAAAGCAAGTCCTGTGGCGACATGGTACCCCAGAGAGAATTGAGTCGGACAACGGGACTCATTTCCGAAACAGCCTCATAGACACCTGGGCCAAAGAGCATGGTATTGAGTGGGTATATCACATCCCCTATCACGCACCAGCCTCTGGGAAGATAGAACGGTACAATGGACTGTTAAAAACTACACTGAGAGCAATGGGTGGTGGGACTTTAAAACATTGGTATACACATTTAGCAAAGGCTACCTGGCTAGTTAATACCAGGGGATCTACCAATCGGGCTGGCCCTGCCCAATCAAAACTTCCACGTACCGTAGAAGGGGATAAGGTCCCCGTAGTGCACATGAAGAATATGTTAGGGAAGACAGTCTGGGTTAGTCCTGCCTCAGGCAAAGGCAAACCCATCCGTGGGATTGCTTTTGCCCAAGGACCTGGGTGCACTTGGTGGGTAATGCGGCAGGATGGGGAAGTCCGATGTGTACCTCATGGGGACTTGATTTTGGGTGGGAATAGCCAATGAATCAAATTGTGTGTAACACTGTCACTGTATGTCCTCGTTACTATAATTGCTATTGGCTGTACTGCAGTAAGAATCACCCAAATTAAGGACAGATGGACTTTGATGAAGAATTGAGTAAAGCAAAGTGGTGATGGGATCAGAGCTGACACCCAGCAACTTCCTCAAGATCTGCATCTTCGGACCATGGACTGTGTGCATGAGCTATGCCGGGTACACCAGTCACATGTTCCGAAAACTGTAAGATCTGGGCATGGCAAAAATGGTATGGAATAAGGGGTGGATAATGTCCTGGTTCCGGCGGGGACAGGGTTAAGTATTCCATGCCATGTGAGCCACGCCCACCCTGAGATTAAAAGGAGGGAGGGGGCAGGCAGTGGGGTTCAGATCGGGCTGGCGCGTCCCCGGTCCGGACCGGTGGGGAGGGGCGGTTCCGTAATCGCGTTTGTATGTTCCTCTGTCCGTGTTGTTGTTTTCTTGTTCCCTTTGCTGTTCTGTTAAACTGCCTTTGTCTCAACCCAAGAGTTTTGCCTTTTTCTTCTGATCCTTCCCGTACCGGGAAGCGCTGAGCGAGCGACACGTGGTTCTTTGTTGCCGTCTGAGGCCAAACCATGTCACTTGCTTTCACTGTACGGCGACTAACAATTATTGCTGATCACACATACATAGAGCTTTGCAGAGAATCACTGGAGTTCTCTTGCAAAAAAAATGCTCTAGTTTTCATAAAAAACAGAGATTTAAGTGTTCCTGTGCTTTGTCCTTTCCTCCAGCATTCAAGGCCTGGAAAGTTTGCTGTTTGTGTTGTAATCTTACCCAGCTACAGGATATGTAACTGTGTTGCTTATTCCTCCCCTGTGCAATATAGACCTCCATGCCTCACATGAGCCGGAGCCTTGTATGAGTTATACAGCTATTACTCCACTGCCTGAATTGCTTTTATCATAATAATTTTTTCCCTTGTGCTGAATTTAGTTACCTCAGCCCCTCACTGCCATTCATTCCTTTCTGCTAATTGACAGATTTGCTGGTATCTGCCCTTTTTCTAACCCTCTTCTGCCCAGGAGCGAGATGTAGCCTGATATTCACATATAGTGGTTTCTATACAGGGTGATCTCAATAAGAGATTAATCTGGAGCGGTTTTTCAGGCTCAGACATCTCTGATCTTCACTAGGTATGCATATTTCTGGACTGTAGTCCCATTCTATTGTCAGTTCTTTATAACAGGAAGAACCATAGGCTCAGGATAGGCATATGTAGAGACTTCGAATCTCTATCTGGATATAACTTAGGCTCAGCTCTGCTTTTAATAATCAGGATTCAAACACAACATGAATCCTTTCATTCCACGACAATCTCATCCTCTTAGAACTATCTTCTTATGAAGTTTGGCTTTTCCAGCTAGGTATTGGAGTATAAGTTGGAGGGGAGTGCACAGATATGAAAGGTAGTTGGATGAGTTTTCCTCCTTCCCCAAATTTTGAAATGAGGACAAAGACCTTGATGAATAAAAATGCCTTAGCACTGTGGCTTTGTCTATATCTATATCTATCAGCTAAACCAAGCTGAGGCATGGACCCGGGCACTGTGCCATGGCCATCCTGATTGTTATGGGCCAGGCACCCTTTCCAGGAAGAAATTTAGATTCACTCACCCTGTTCTCGGTGGAAGAGATTTTAGGTAGGTGGATAAAAACTGTACTGTGCCACTTGTTCCTTGGGCCAGAAAATGGGCCTTGGCTGGTTTAATTTACTAGTGTAGACTGCATTGTGTAGTAAAGATAACAGGACAGCAAGACATGAAAGTTTAAAGATAACAGTATCTTCCTCAGTCCTGCTAACAGCTCACTGCAACTCCTCTGTATCTTACAGTTCATATTCTTATTTCTTTCCCCTATCTTCCCTCCTTCCCAAAACCCAGCCAACATGCACTATGTCATTTCTTACTGGATGCCTGGAAATGGGTTTGAAAAGAGCCAGGTTCTTTGCTTAGAGGAACTGTGGGGTTTAGATATATTAAGCACTGCCTCTGCTCCAGCCTAATTAAACGTTCATCAGCACAGCGAGCAAGTGAATGAGCGATTGTAAAACCATGATGCAATCCCTGCCTGTCATATCTGATTTAGCAAACAAAGTCAGATGGTCTTGCAAAAAAAAAGAAAAATAAGCATAACCAGTGCTTCTGTGTTGGAACTGAAACATTAACAATCAGACAACAGTATTGAAGCAGTGCAGCCAGCACATCCATCTTAGGCACATCAGACCAAATGGAAATCCTTGGCCAACAGATACAAGAAGCCTAAATACCTTAGTATCGGTAAGACAGACTCAGCCTGATTACAGGGAAGCTGGTGAGGCACAGAACTGGGATCATAAATCTGGTGTGTAGAATGTGATGAAGCTCTGACCAGGGGCTGGGATTTATACTGGCTTAGCTGAGTGAGGCACAAGGGATTAGGGAACACAGGTCTTCTTGAACATACACTGAATTTACCACTAAATTAATCAAGATCTTCTTTCCAGATCTCTGATTTATCTCTTGCTGCCAATGAAATAAACTATAATAGCATGTGGGGAGGGTTCATTGAAAATGATTGAAAAGTATTTGCATTTATATATCTCAGTGACTCACCCTGGTGGTTGAAATAAAGAAGCACCCAAAGTCCAACGTTAATGTAAAAATATGTGGCCTAAATCAGAGACATGCAAAGGAGCAATGGACTATTGATTTGTATCCACTTGCCCCATATCAGGTAAAAATCTCACAAAAAATGCTAACCTCATCTGATCACTATCATGATGTTGGTAAGTTTCTGTCACTTTGGAGCCTCATTTGTAAGATTTTGGCAATGTGGTGTCCTTGTCAGGAATACATTTGCTAAGTTCAGGCTCAGCTTTGACCCCGAGTCTTCCTGAATCTGAATATGGTTCAATTCCTAGCTGGTATATATTTTACATATGCTTTACCCTGAACACAACAAACTCTTTTTAATAAAGGGAAGAAAAGGCAGATGTAACAGAGGAATTTATACTTCTGTGTTTGTCCTGTTGGGTCCAGAAGAGAACAGATGAGTGATGGAGTAGAGAGAGGGTAGAAAAGAAAGAGAGGAAATCATAGCCAATTTGTCAAACTAGCCTATTTCTCCATCATTCCCAGATTTATCTTTTCCCCTCTTTTTCTTTATTACTAGGGTCATTAAGATGAAGGCAGTGTCCTTTCTGAGTTGCACTCCTATGGCTCCTGCGAGCGGAGCATCTCTGAGTGCCTCACTGATATGACCACACAAAACTTCACAGCACCCTTGTGAGAAGAGTCAATATCATTAAGGATGATTGTACATTTTGATACATCTTCTAAAGCTCCGTCTATGTTACAATTAATCTCCAATTCCAATTCAGTATTCAGCCTTCCAAGGTACACATTTGCTTTCCATCGCACATAGTAATGTTTTTCTGTCCCTGGTCCTGACTTTCCACTGGTGTAAATCTATACAGAGCCTGCTCTGGCTCATTTTACACCAGCCCATCATCTCAGACTCTCTCTGATATTTGTTGTCTGGTGGTGCTGCAGATCATTAAGATAGATGCTTGTGGCTACCTTGGGACGGGTGGATGTCAGTGTTGGGAAGATGTGTTTCCTTATATATGGTTTGCTGCACTCAGTGGGATCTTTCAAGGTGGGAAAGACTATCTGAATGCAAAGTGGAATTGAGTGCACAGACTGCCACAAATGTTGGGCTAGAAGGTACCTAAGAAAGAGTTCATTTTTCTTGTGAGAAGACAGGACCAGCTATATCTGTATTCTGGACAAAAGTTTATCTATCCTGCTCTTTCAGGTCTGTAGTTCTGGAGAGTCTGTGCCCTGCGTAAACAAAGCATTTCAGCTTTTCATTGACTTTGCCATTGTACAGTGTGTTGTTTGCAGTAGTAAATTTTACCGTATCATAAATTTTATGACTTTTATTGAAATTTTATAAAACTAGCACCTGCAATCCTGTATTGAAGTGAGCATTATAGGTTTATTTTTACAGTAAGTTTCAAAGCATCATAATTACTGGACTTCCCTCCCCCCCATTCCTCAGCTCTTGGAGGAATAAAAAAATGAACAAATAACACATGATATAACCTCAGAGAATGCCATACATGTCTGTTAAAAAACACCTTGAGATTTTAAGCAGCTTTTGTGCTTCTGTAAAGCTTGACTCCTGATTTTAATTGTTTGGGATTGATTCCCACTACAGTGGGAACTAGCAAAGAAAAGCATGGGCCAATTTACCTGCTTGATGCACCTGAGAACTGAGTATTACTCTGCCCAAATTGGAAGCAGACAAGCTGTACAAAGTATCAGATGACAAGAGATGAATGTAGCTGTCACTTGGTTAAGCGGGCACAGACTGGGGAGACGAGACAAGTGCTCTCCTCCAGCTTTTTGCTAAGTCTATGATTTACCCATCTGGGGTCGCATCTTCACTCTCTGGAGGAACATCCATAGCTCACACTGAGATGCTGGGGAGCCCCTCACCTGTGTCTGAGGGGAGACTTGGGCTCCTAATTGCCCAGCATGGCTGCACAAGAAAGGTGTGTGGTAATAATAAAGCAGTAAATGAGAAAGCTGGCTATTTGAATATGACATCCTTTGTCAGCTTTATTTCACTTAATAATGTGACATGGCTTGGGGAGGAAAAAAATTATTAACCTTGCCATTTTTAAGCCCGAATTGCTGAGAGTTTTTCTGCTGAAATTCATGACCTTAACTTTCTTTGATATTTAACAAATTCCTAGTTTTATCTCCATGGAAGCCTGTTTCAGGAGGGATAAGAGCTAAATGTCTGTGTGCTGTGTGTTGGGGGGGGGAGCGTAGAGCAAGCCACCATTTGGGAATTGGGTGTAAAGTAGCCTGGCATTGATTAACACTGTTAAAAGAAAGTGGGAGGGGAAGTGTACTGAAAATGAGTGAAAGAACAGTATTGTAACCTGCTTTATTGCATTCCTGAGATGCTTGACTTAGCCTCATTGTCATAGCAAGATGATGTGTACCCTACAAGTGTATAAAAATATATGAACTCCTGGGACAATATAGTTCAATCTGCTTTGCTATTGCCCATCATGCTCATCTGAGCACGCTACAGCTATTAGATCTGTTTGTGAAACAGCTGAGCCCATGGATGGATCTCCTGCAAACGGAGCCTGAATATACAGTAGAGATGGGGTCTGAATGTACAATACATGGAAGGAGAAACAATGGAAATGAATGTACAATGGGGACAACTGCACAATGGGAGGTGCAAGAGGAATGAATCTGCTTCATCTGTGGATATGTAATGTTAAAATAGACAGATTACCATCTATAATTAATGGTGTTTGCTTCCCCCTTCCCCTTGTCAGATAGCCCTCAATCAGCTTGACTTGCAGAAGCTATTCTTCACTACTGAAAGTTGTTAAAAAGCTGTTGTGTTTAACCCCAGAGGTAGTTACATTTAAAACACAGGAACCGAGCTATGTATGTACAGAAAACCACATCCTGTGCTCCTTCCTTTTCCAGAGGGGCCAAAGTAGGCTACCTCTGGGTGAACAGCAGCATCAAAGCAGCTCACTGCAACATGCGTACAAAGGCAAAACAGAATAGCATCCAAGAAACCAAGCTCCCTATTAAAATGATGTTAAAGGTTAAGAATATATACCAGAAACTTAATGCTAATATTCTTAAAGGGGTTCCATCATAATCCTAATAGCAATTCATTTTTAAGGCACCTGAAGACGACTATTGTGCTGTACCCACTACTAACACTACTAACACTGATGCTTGGTTATCAGTGACACCATGAAGTAACTGAGTCTAATTCCACATTATTCTTCTAATCCCACATTATGACAGCTTTTACAGATATGTATTTTTTTCTAATGATGGCATTGCTGAAAAGACTGAAAAATACTAGGGTGTCACACATCTGCATCTTTGTAATTCTGTCTGTAAGAAAATTTCCTGCATTCTTACTGCTTCAGTCTGGAAGAATTATAAAATGCTCCAAATGCTTTTTCTTGTCTATTCCTGGGATACTACTCTCCACCAGGAGAGGAAAAAAAAAAAAGGGCAAATAAAAAAAAGCTTGTCTTGTTATTTCCTTCTCTGGGTAATTGCATTTTCCATACCTCCCCCTTCAGAGGCATTTACATTGAGTTCTGCCTTCCAATGCTTCTATTGATTTATAGCTCTGCAGGGTGAAAGCCAGACCCTGGCAAAGCCAAAGGGAGTTTTGACTTCATTCTTTAAGAACACATCCACTGATGTGCTGGGTCAATAGAGTCAGAGCACTGGCCTATTAAACTGGATTTGTAACTATTGCTCAGAGCTACAGCCATGCAAGCAGCCAAACCATACCACTGAATTTAGTCTTTACTTTTTGACTGCCTTTTTAGTGACTGGTAATGTGTATTAGTGGCAGGTGAAGGTCTGGGACATCCCTTTTCACTTATACAGTTGGTTTATGCATTGAGAGTTGCCCACTTGGTTTAGCCCTACAAGTAGAGACCCAGTTCAGAGCCACCCAAAGGGGCTGTAGGATACCCTGCTGTGGGTAGAGTTGAGAAGCTGCCACAGTGCTGCCTATTGGTGTGAGGTGCAAGGTCATACAATGTCTCCCAAGCACAGATGCTCAACCTGGCATACAGTGGTGGACTTTGTATGGTAGAAGGTAGATTTGGCCCGAAGAAAGTGACATAAATCCCAGTACAGCCAGCAGAACTCCAGCAAGCTAATTCATGACAGAGAAGGGGACAGAGTCCATTGCGTTGTCTCTGAGATTGCATCAAGCTTTAGAACTGAATAAGCTGTTGACCTTGGCCTGTTTGTTGTCTATACCATCAGATCAATTAGATACAATTGTAAATAGCATAGCCTAATTACTACCTAATTTCTTCAAGAATGCCCCAAGCATAAGAATTCAATGAACTGCAACTATACAGAAAGTTTGAAGTCTGAGCTATTCTCTTATTGACATAATTTGGATTAAGAGAATGTGAGCACAGATTTTACATTTCTTAAAGAATCCAATTTTTAATTAATTTTAGCTTATAAGCTAATGAATAGGTTTCTCTTGTAAATCCTCTGAAAATTATTTCCATCCTCCAAAAGTACGAACACTAAGTTTGAGAAGGATAAGCTGCTGTTTGCTTGCAAAACAATGAGACAGAATCCCAGCCTTCACTGCAAAGCAGAAAATTTTAAATTATGAAATCAAGGCTATAGTTCTGCTTTTATTAGACTTCTTTATGCTGTATGCCCTCACCCCAGATGAAAAATATAAGGCTGTCAGCAGCTTCTGGAAAGTATATGGAATTGTGATATTAGGTAATGCTTTGCCAGATTTTCCTTCTTTTCCTCTTAGTCCTGCTCCACTTCCTAATGGCTTGTTAATGCAGTTCAGCATGCATGATCTCTAAAATACTTTGAGGACTGATGAAATGCATGGCACTATCTTAAGATACCAGGGAAGGGATCTCATCCAATGTGTGCGGTAGAGTTTACTTCTAATGACAGATGATTCTAATGATCTTGGTTTTGGCAGGAAATTTATGGAGGTGAAGCAATGGGAGTATAAAGTAGGTAGGCATTAGTCACAGAAGCCCAGATAGTGGTAATACAAGCCCTAGCACAGGTAAAATCATCCCCTGGTATCACTGCATGGGGAAACTGCTCACTGAAGGTCCTGACAGGCAAATAGGAAAATTGGCATCCCTCCCCTCATGCGATCACTTGGATGAAAATCCCATTGAAGTCCAGCTCTCCTGGACACCACACTGGTTTACACACATATACAGATATACACAGTGCAGACAGGCTACAAATAGCGGTTACTTTGGTTAAGACTGAGCCAGAGTTATTACTTAGCTCCCCGTTTGGGTAAATGCGCCAACACATAAAGGCTGTACATACTGCAGTAACTGCTGCAATGAGGATCAAAGGTGTATAATTAGCTCCCTTTAAGCCTTGGGATGCTAAGAAACAGCTATGTCCTCACCTTTTTGCAGTTTCATACATGGGCAGCTATTTGGGGAGGGTTCTGATTTTGTTAGCACTGCAGTAATAGTAGCGTAACACAGAGGTACTGGCTTAAAAGCCTTTCATACTTTTGTCCCAGCAGAAGGCTGCACTACTTGAACATGCTGGAAACTGAAGGCAAAACAACTTTAATGCGAAGAGAAGGCTCTGGGATCATAGGACACATTACCATAGGTTGTAAATAAAAATTAAGCTCCAAAAGATGAATCTACATAGCAGAGCTATCTCTAAGCTCCTCAGGTTGGGTGTTAGCTGTGCAATCGCAGCAATGTGGGTGGCAGTGGAAAGTTGCAAAAAAAATATCCCACTGAACTGCTGAAGATGTCACCAGCCATTAGTCTGTCCTGAGCTCAGTGTTTCTGCAGAGCTCAGCTGCCAGTGGTACCTCTGCGATGTGGTGGAGGGTAAGCTCAGGTGTACCCACATAGGCTGCACTCCTGCATTGCAGGCAACAACTCATCTGGAGCCTGATCTGTGTGGTGCTCTAAGCATGGCTTCACTGAGTGACCCTAAGGCTCGAGATCCCCTGGGCCCTGCGAACAGACATGCTCCACATCTCCAGCTTGCCAAGGGAGGCAAGACGAAGAGGTCTCCGGTACTTGACCTTACTGAATTTCTGTAAGAGACTTGTGAACTCTGTAAATCCCATCCATGTACTCTTGAGACACAGCTAGACCAAGGCACCACTAACCTGTCCACATGTGGTGAAGGAGAGGTTGGACCAGAGACCTTTGGAAGTCCCTTCCCACCAACACTCCAGTGATTTCCCTACAATATTTTAGCTGATATCTCCTTGTCCTGCAAAATGGTGTCCAGATCTGCTCTGGTTTGTCTCCATGAGTTGGCCATTCACTGTGATGCACTGATGTCCTCCAGAGAGGACCTTGGTCCTGCACTGAGCATTGTGCTACCACACCAAAGCACCTCTCAGTTTCTCAGCAGTGTTCACCACCTGGAACAACTGAGTTTCATACCTGAGGGTTAACATCCATATTTATCTATTTTCTCCTATTTTGCTAAAGTTCGAGCATAATCCCTTCAGCCATTTTTTACTCTAGTGAGGAGTGAGAAAAGGACACTTTTCCTATTTGGAAAACTGTTAATCGTGTTTGCTTTTAAGCTTTGCTACAGAAAGAGAAAGCCAGCTGGCGTTTGAACCCTGACATAGAGGCAACTCTCACTGAAGATGGGTTGGTATCTTCACTAGATTGCAGAAAAATGAGGAGGAGGGGCAGAGACAAGCATTTCAAAATGTAATGAAAATGCTCACAGGAAATGTGTAAGATCAGTAAATATACTCTAATGGCATTTGCACTTATTTAACATCCCTTTTACACATCCAGTATGGCTTAAGGGAGCCTTAATATAAATGTGAATTGAGGTCATAGAGAGAGAAATAGATACAAGGAAATGGGCACAAACTCCCAGCGATGCTCTCAGCTGGGTATGTTAGGTAAAGATTTGGCCATACAGTATGTTCCCACACACAGATGCATGCGCTTTTCCTTAAAAAGCCTTCACTGGGCCCCACTTCCCATTAAAGAGGGCTTACATCCTATGAAAATTCATAAACTCTGCAGGTGTTTCCATGGCAATTTGACGGAGTAATCTCCCACCATCTCAGCTTCTTGGTGACAATGACCAGAGGAAGATGGATTTATCAAATACACAGCGACATGTTTATGACCCTGTTTTGCATAAGCAGGAACCTGAGCCAAAGGCTGTGCAGCTTGAGATAACAAGAGGGTTTTTATAAATATTGTGACAAGCAGAAGTGATATTTGGAAGAACATGAAAAAAAAACTTTCAGTTTTTTTGAGACAGACTGCATTGTGGCGAGGCGGGGGAAGAAAGCTTTTTCCCCACTTCTCCACAGTTCAATTTCCCCAAGAGCCTGAAGACTTAGCTCTCCCTCTCACTTTGAAAAGTTTTCTGTTAACCCTTCTCCTCCCTCTGTGCAGAACACCCTTTTTATAAATATGTTGTTAGGAAGGGGGAAGAGGGAAATGCTCTCCCTTTTTCAGTGATATAAAAATAACATGGAAAAGCTATAGGAACACAGATGGCACCAATAATTCCATTTATAACATGCATGCAAACATGCCAGGCCCAGCTCCAGACGCACTGTCACCTTCACCAGCATGGTGGGGAGCACCACCACAGGGCCCACACACTATTTAAAGTAGTTTTAGCCTATTCTTTACTATTATGATTATTACTGTAGTTCCTAAACAGTGGTCTAGATAGCTCACAGGGTACTTCACAAGGGACCCACCCTCTCAGGTTACTTGGGGCTGCAGAAAGTTTTTGTCTCTTTGAGGCAGGACTAGACCTACAGTGGTGTGAAAAGGCTTTAGTGCTCAGGTTAAGTAGAGTCTTGCAGAGACACCAGGTCTTTATCACCAAATTTGCCCATTCAGTGTCCCAGGCTGGGCACTGAGAGATGGGCATAGTCTTCCCTGCTCAAACTTAGGGGCAGATGAACTGGTTTCCTGCATGTCCCCTTAGCAGCCATGCCTGCATGAGAAATAGAGCTGTCAAGAGATGGAAAGACAGCTTCAGCCCGATGTCCCTCCACCAGAGGCCGTGGAGATACTCCAGACTCAGGAGTCTGGGGTGCGCTGAGGTTTGCACAGCTGTGCCATAGCTGGGGGGGAGGTGCACAGCAAAGGCAAGAACAGGGAGCAGGGACGAGTGATGTCGCAGAGCCGAGGACTGAGCCCCACAGTTTTACATCCACAAGTCCCACAGCAGGGGGTATCCTGAATACTGCCAGATCTGGAGGCTGGCAGTGAGATCATAAAATGTTTGCATTGTCTTTCAACTTCTCATAAAACCAGGAAGGCTGGTGAAAATGCAGTAAATGAATCACAAAGAGCTAAAGAAGGAAAACATGAGTAAGAAATGTGCTTGGATGTGTTTTTCCTCTCTGGATTCCATCATTTTTGTGATAATTTATACACTAAATTAAAGGATGAAGCTAGGAGAGCAACTGTGTGGAAGGAAGGGTTGTGGTTACCCAGAGAGCTCATGTGCTAGACAGACTTGACCAAGACCTGCAATGCTCAATGTGAAATACAGTCTTTGTTTTAAATTCATTTTCCTCTCCCCTTGCTCTTCTTTTTTCTTCCTCCAGATAAATATATTAATTAAATGATCCTTCTTTAGAATTAAACAGAAAAGAGAGTTCAGAAACATTTATTGAACCAACCTGTAAAACTAGAGCAAAATCAGCTTCTCTGTTGTTCTCTCTAAATGATTTTTCCATTGCATTTCACATCTTATCAGGGACTTGTTTGGGCTTGAAGTTCTGAAGCTTTTTCTGTAGGTCAGTTCAATAAGGCACTCAAAGCTGCTTTTCTCTCCATTGATTGGGATGTTGGGTATGATTTTGGGTTTTCTAGTTTTTTGGATGTAAAATAATAATACATTTTTCTGGTTTTTATTTCTTTTATCTTTAAAGGATAATAGACATATTCTCATTCTTGGCCCATCACAAAAATATTCCCTTTCTGAAAGGACTTCAGCTTCTCCACTAACACTGCAGTGTTATAAAATTTGGCTCATAGTTTTGGATTCAGTTATTTCACCAGACGTGAAATAGGAATGAAACGGCAGCTTCACCAGCCATTCCAGCCCATGGTACATTGACCCTCTCTGTATTGACAATCTATAGCCTGTTACACAAAATAGTTCATCTGTCCCAACTTCTATTTTTGGCGTCATCATATCTGAGGAATAGATGGACACACAGGCTGAGAACGGGTGGAAGGGACATCATGTGAAGATTTTTAGGCAGCCTGAATTAAATAATAGTCAGGGGACAGATAACACAAATGTATGTAGATGAGGATGACTGCACAGGTCTGCCTTGCGGCCCACAAGTCCCTGGGATCTTCTCAGGTGCTGGCTAGTAGTGAATGTTTAGAGAAGTGTGGGGCAGCAAGTATGAAATGACCCTTCTTCTATGCTTCTCCAGCCATCTGGCTTCATGAACAATAGTCCACACCACAAGGTCAGAGATGGGCTCCAGACTTCCATCTGCCCCTTGGTGCCATTTTCCTCTGAGACCCCTTCTTAATTTTCACTCCTAATTAGTCCTGTTCCCAGAGAAGAACCACCAGAGCGTGGCATGGTTTCAGAGTGCTCCTGGCATAGCCTCAAACAGTCCCCTGGGTCTACAGCAATGAGCAGGGATACCTGAAACCCTGAGGAACCTCTGTGACTTCCACAGGGATTTCTCTGTGAGGATAAAATCCAAGAGCCCCTCAAATAACATCACTACACACACACAACACAGCTCCTCCCCATAGCCCCTGTTCCAGCTTGAGGCAGCATTACAATATCCCAGGTGGCCAAATTCAGAATTGCTATAGCTTTATAGAGAAGTCACCTTTCATTTTAGGCATTAGTAAAAATCTCCAGTTGACTGATTATACATTTTATCTGTTATATTTCTTCTTCCTCCCCCCTCCAGCCTCTCTCCCTCACAGCAAACAGTTTCATGCAAACCTAAGATTTCTGTGGGGAGCGGTAGGCAATAGAACTCTGTTGTCTAATGGGACTTCCACCGGCATTTGGTATCCTTCCTGCCACTTCACCCTTCATATTATAATTTATAGTGTGATGTAATGTTTTTCATATCACACTATAACATAAATTATTGCCAGTTTGTCCTTAACACTCAAGGACACAGTCTAGGGCTTTTCGAGCCAGGAAAAAGAATGAGAGAAAGAAAGAGAGGGAGAAAGAGAGATGGAAGGAGAGAGGGAGGAGAGAGAGGGACGGGAGTGAAGGAAGGGATGGGAGGGAGGGATAAAGAAAGAAAGGAAAGAGGGAGGAAGGAAATTTATTTACAGAAGCAAAAGCCCCCAAACCAGTTTTTCTAAAGACAAACTTACTGAATAAAATAAAATAAAGAGGACAACTCTTTGTCCCAATAATTTATTAAAATGCTCTGCTTCAGCCTAGGATATATCAATGAGTCCTCAGTGTATCAGACAGGAGAGTCTGAGGAACAGACCATCAGGCTGAAAAATAATCTATTTTAAAGTTTCCTTATCTTTCTCACTAGAATGTCCCTTAAATTATTAAAAGTGAAAGATATTTTAATATCACTTGGAGGCTGTTTGTTCATTTTTGGCATCTTATTTAGCCTGGAGAGTTTTACTGTCTATTTACTTTATTACTATATGCTATTTCTATTGTGGTTGCAGTTAGAAGCCCCATTGGGTTTGGTGCTGCACAGATGCATCCCAAGGCGTGAGCAGCCCTTTTAGCTAAGGACACTGCAGGGGTGTGCTCATGTCCCCTCCTCTCAGAGCTGGCACCGCTCCATGGGCAAAACCATGCTCTGCATGCAGCAGTGCTGGCAGAAGACTGCTTCTGACTTAATTTGCATCACTTGAAGAAATCACCACACTCCACCAGCTAAAAAATGCCCTCCCTCTGCTTATGTATCCTGTGTCTCCTTCTGAAGATCCACCAAGGCAGCCAGAGAGCAGCAGAAGCGCCCTGGTGTGGTCAAGCATTTGGGACACTCTACAAACAAGTCCCAAACTCCAAAATGAAGGGACAGATTGCCTCCCTCTTCCATCATTAGCTGGTCTCAATGGAAAAAAAAAAAAAAGGAAAACGGGAAATAAAATATTTTTAAACATGCATATGATAGTTTGGGGTTTTACTGAGGTTTGAACTATCAGGCCAGAAAGGACCATTTGACCATTGAATGTGGCCTCCTGTATCTGACAGACTGGTCAATCTCCCTGGGCAAACTCCTCATGTGAGCCCTAAGACAGTTCACCAAAGTATTTAGGGCTGCATGGCAAGGCAGAAGCTGGTTCCACCCTTGTCTGTGATTGCCATGCTGCAGGTAAGTGTGCTGCTATGTGCCAGGTGGACCTGCTTGCATGCCAGGACAGCTGGAATTAAAAGCTGTAGCTGTTAGACCAGCTTTGGGTGCTGGATCACAGCACACATTCCCCTGCACACACCCAGTACAGGGGGACATCATAAGGGGAAAGGAGTTTTGGAGGAAGCCAGTGCCTCCTTCCCCCTTATTTTGGACAGTGCTCATGAGGCACCAAATGCTGGGAAGATCTTTGGGCTTTTTGATCAGGAATTTTGTTAGAGGCCAGCTCTTCCCTCTCCCCTCCCTCCCCTCCCCTCCCAGTTTTCAGCAACTGAAGCAGAGTAGAGAGGTTACAAAATCACCCAGAGTCCTCTAGCTGCAATAATCACTACGGCTTGTGCAGGATTTACACTCTGCAGTTGTAGGATTACACCTATAAACAGCTCTAAGAAAAGAAAATTAAAAGAAAAAATACTATGCCATCTTTTCATCCCTCTCCTTTCTCTGTGCTCTGCTTTCCACACCTCCCTGGCCCAGAAGCCATCTCTGGAGTCCCAGTGATTTTCCTTCCTCTCTCCACCCTGTCCTTCCCTCACAGCCTTGCTCAGATACTTGAGTCTTTTAGGGCAGCACCTCACATAGGACTGCTCTTGGGATATGGTATGTATTTACCTTTTTCCCGCATGGGTGCAACTTGTGCAGGATGCCTGTGGTTTAGCAAAGCCAAACACTTCACCACGTGATAATCAGACAGATACAGAGTTTGCCACCTTTCTTTCTGATGGGCTGCTCCAATACACCTTTTGCATGGTCCATTTTGTAAATAACTTTGCAAAACTGAAAGATCCTAGGAGCTGTGTTAGAAAGGAACATCTTCATTGCTTTTTAGAGGAGGGAATATCAATAACTCCATTAGGAATAAGAAGAAATGAAGGTGCAGAAGGGTCCTGTCACATCAGCCTGAAGTTGTCTGGTGGAAGAAGCCAAAATAGTGACCTCACTGCTAGAAGCCTCTCTGCTTCCTGGGAATTCCTCACCAACTTTATCCTCTTGCTTTTTGAGCAGCAATTTAGACATTTCACCCTTATTTCCAATTTAAAAAAGAATCCATAAAATCTGTCTCCCACTTTTTCCAAATGTCATTTTCCTGGCCACATCTGGTCTTCAGGTTTTGCTTGCAGCAGATCCAAGCCCTTCCTCTATTTCACAAGGAGGGAATACAGGTAGGTTCCTGTTCTCATTCTGCTGCTTAATCTAAGGATTTATCTGGGTTTCATTTTCGACCTGATTCTAAATTAAGTTTGTCCATCCTAATCTTCTCTGGGGGCAGCTCATGAGAAATACAGATGTTTTCTGAGCCTGTAGAGATTCTCAGAGGAAGGATTGCAAACTGGAGTTGCACTCTTGAGATGGAGTCTATAGAAATAGACACACCTGTATTAATTACTCTGCTGAAACAACACACATGCCTCAATTTATGCTCACTGCATGGATCCAAACAGCATTCTCTTACCTCCTTCCATCTCCTTACTCCTTACTCATATATTTTTACTGTATAAGTCCATGTTCAGGTTTGTTTCCTTTGCTCTGCTCTGTCTTCAGACTCTGAGCAGAATTTAACTCAATGTGTTTGCTTAGACATTTTATCAGCCAGTTGAGCAGAACCACTACATTATAGGGATGCATGTCAGCTCCTCTTGGACTTAGCCCACTCCCTGTGTTTTTGACTTGATGGTTTTGAATTCAATCAATTGGTAAATGGTGAAATAGTGAGAGAAATAATTGCTTTCTGTCATTACCCTGCATGCCTGTGTCATTACCCTTTAATATTGCATCATTATTGACTGATGCAGCCTGTCAAGACATGACCAGCGGGATGTAATGCAGTGGTAGAGATGTGTAAAATATTTCATTCAAAGTTTACTCCTGTAATGGGAGGCATGCTTATGGTTGAAAGAGGGAGAGGAGGAGAGGTGTGAAACCCCAGCAACCAAAACAGACAAGCCTGCTCTTCAGCTTGGCCTGGACTTCAATCTGTGATGAATGCTTTGGTGGAGAGATGCCCCCATTCTTTATTATAAGGAGTAGATCGTATCTAAACCATTCTGTTAAGACTGGATATCCCACAAGCTCATCCTGCCCCTGTTCCTCGACCTAACAACTCTGTGACTTTTCCCTGTAAATACTATTATGGCTTGATGTAACCAGCTAGATGTGGTCCAAGTGATATAAACCAGAAAAAGAAGATAGCTTTCTATTCTTGCTGAGCTTCCCAGCTCCCAGAAATACACACACACAGAAAAAAGAAAAAAAAAAGAAAGAAATATTTATAATCTGCTTTCTTATTTCATTTGGTATTTGGAGACTTCTGCTAAATAGTCCCTTCCCATTCAAGACTCCAGTCTGCTGCTTCCATGTCTGAGCAATGCATAGGAAATGAGAGAGGTCAAACACAAATGGGGGAGACTGGGGAAGAATAAAAAAACCCACCCCAAAACAACTCTACAAAATAAAGATGAAATAATAGAAAGTGACAATGTGACATAAAAATAGTTATTAATTCACCTGTCCATGCTCATATCCATGTTTGCTCATTGCCTACTAATTGTAGTCACCTCTAAATTAACCCCCAAATAGCTGGTGGCATGTGGGCATACTAATGAACACCTGGAAAACACTGTTCACCCAAAGTGTAATTGATCCATGGAACCCCTTGCTGCAGGGAATCGCAAACGCCAAAAGTTTACATGGGTGCAAAAGATGACTAGAGAAAGTCATGGGTGAAAAATCCACCCTGGGAAACTAACTGCAAGGAAATCCTGACCCTACATCACAG
Source organism: Fratercula arctica (assembly GCA_947846985.1). Lineage (NCBI taxonomy): Eukaryota > Metazoa > Chordata > Aves > Charadriiformes > Alcidae > Fratercula > Fratercula arctica. The sequence continues at coordinate 15,981,113 of CANTUZ010000025.1, read as the reverse complement.
GGAAAGTAGTGCAGTATGTCTTTCTCATTCTTACACTCCTAACTGCTGTTGGCTCCTGTGGATAGATGGTACTGGGCTAGATAGCCTGGCTTGATGCAGCTGTTCTTATTTCCCTGTGTTTATGTAGAACACATATTTTGAAACAAAACCATAATATTAGTAAAAGGACAGAGAAAAGTGTGAGAAAGAGATTTTAGCAATCAGTTAAGAGAGAAAGAAACAAAGAAAAAAAAGAAATATTTCCAGAGGGCTGGGTCTCTGCCCTACTATTCTGTTTCCCCTCCCCCTTGCTATCTTAGGCCTCATTTGGGAAAGAAGACCCATCAAATTAAAGCTGGATAAAAACTCATTAAGAAACAACAGGCCTAGATGAAATTGCCACTGGGAGTACACTGATGGGATGGTCTCCCCCCACCCTTTCTTTGGTTCAAAGATTACAAACCTTTTTTCTCCTCCAGGGCTCTTGCCTCCATCCTGGTCCTGGCTAACTCCACTCCTGAATGAACCCCTGGGTTTGAAGGGTCCATGTGGGTAGAGAAAAGGAGAGAGCGGGGGTTGGTTTTTATGCTTCCTTTTGTTTTTAATTAACCTCCAGTGTTTTCTTTGCCTAGAGAGCAAATCCTCTCACCCTGATTTTTTACACATGCCTGCATTCAGACTGCAGAAAAGTTAGATCTAGAGAGAGAAAAACTGAGAAAGTTAGAGGGGGAAAAATGCTTCTCCGTCAAAAGGAAGAGCTTAATATGGAGAGGGAATTGCAATCTGTGTAAGCTTTACAGGCCAATCTTTACTTATTAATCCTGGTGTGAAGCAAGCCCAAGAAGACAAAACTACTCACAGATTGATAGTGAGCCACTAGGCTTCTGCAGCTCAGGATTCCTGTGGCAAACTCTCATTTCAGGGGCTTGCACAGGAATATCTGGGCTGGGCTTTAAGACAGAGGTATGCAACATAACCTACCCCCACCCCCTCACAATGGTGTTTCTTGCTCTTTAACACACACAGTTCTTAAAGATGGTGATGGTTCAAAGAATCACAGAATGATAGGGGTTGGAAGGGACCTCTGGAGATCATCTAGTCCAACCCCCCTGCCAGAGCAGGTTCACCTAGAGCAGGTTGCACAGGAACGTGTCCAGTTCAACAAATACCAACACTGAATCAGATGTGCACTAATCCAACAGATCTATGGTTATATCTGAAGCACATAGGGGTACTTTTGTCCATCTGTGCTCATGCCCTGTGACATGACAGCATGAGAAGATACCCAGAATGTCATGAAAGGTCCTAAGGTAGCAGGAGGATCAAGATATTTCACAGGGTAGTGGCAGTGCAGAAGTGGCACATCATTGCAAAACAGAGGCTAGAAAAAGGAGAGACACTGTCTTCATTGAACTGTCTAGACAGGAGTTCCTGGGATCGCTGGGGATGTGAAGCACAATTACAGCTTAGATTTCATGTGCCTTAATCTCCAAGAGTGAGCTGAGCTCTAGATTTCCAGTCATGCACATGCCAGTGGAGTTACTTTCTGAAATATGGGAAAAATCCAAATGATAGTTTGTGGATGGACCAACTAGAGGTCAAGGAAAGGTATAAAATATCCAACATGCCACTTTAACAGGAAGACAATCAACATGATTAACTTCTACTCTGATTGTCATTAAAGAAGAAAAAGGAATATTTCAGATATGTACTAAAACAGAAATATGGGTTGGGGGCAGGACAGGGAGATTTTTGCAAGGCAGATTAACACAGGCATAGTCAAAGGCTGGAGTCATAATTTACATTTAAACCTTCATTCCATACAAATTTAGATTGAAGATATCTGCAGAAACTGAAGAACAGATTTCCCTAAAAACCCATTATTTGTGTGGACTTGTTCAACAACAACACAACATAGTGCTGCGGAGAGGTTGCTCACTTCAGCACCCTGAACATTTCCATCTTTTTTGGTCTCTCTACTTTGCTAACAGTGCTGTTACATAAGGGAACATACCAAATAACATCTTTCCTGTGAAAAGCGTTATCTTTCCAAGGGAGAGACAGCCCAGCAAAAAGCTTTCTGTCACTTTCAATAGGGACTTTGGGCTAAATTCTCAGCTGATGTAGCTCTACTGAACCTCAAGTTGATGAAGCAGCTTGAAACCACCTGATGTTCATCTTGGAGAATCCACAGGAGATGTTGGCGTACAGGCTATGTATTAAAATAATAACGGTAATAATGACAATGACATAAATGGAATTTGCTATGGGGCTGCTGGAACACCAACAGCAAGTTGAAAATGCAGAGCTTCCTGTTCTGTAGACCAAACTTGGGAATTCAATGCTTTGTGTATCATCTTCACCGAGTAAATAATCATTCCCCTGCTGCTTTGAAAACAGTGAAATATGGAAGTAAGATGAGTTAGATGGTACAGTAAAAATAAAACTATTTCAAATCTTCTGTAATTGAGTCCCAAACTCATTCACCATATCTGCTATGACAAATTCAAATGGGGGAGTCACATATGTAAAGTATCACTCATGCATGTGGAGCATTAATTCATGGACTCTGGCAGGGTATGGACCAAAGACCTTTATTACAACAATTTCCCGAGTTTTATAGGTACAGGTACTGTCCACGCGCAGGCAGCATCCTGCTGATAGGTTGAAGGTCGATTGCCACGCGCTTCTCAGTGTCTTCTAACTGGTCGTCTCTGACTGTTCACGCGGAGCAGCAGCTTTGCTTTTCACATTCCTTTCCTTGCTGATATCTCCTGACACTTGCTTATCTTTTCTCTCAAGGCGCCTCTCAAGGATACAGCTTTGTCTCATCAAGGCCAAACAGATTCCCTACGCTACTCTCTATCTCCACAATTCCCCCTTTTTTATTTTTTCTGCAACAAAAGCTTGATTAATCATTTTCTGCACTATTTTCTGTAAGCAGCCTAAAATACAGCACACGACAAGCATTGGATGACAAAGACGACATGTTTAGAAAATTTAAAACATAAGTTGCTTTATACAATTGCTCTTGAGGTGTCATACCTACGGGATTCCCCCTTTTTCATTTATCAAGCATGGTTTTTAAGGTATGATGCATACGTTCCACAATTGCTTGCCCAGTCGGGGAATGAGGAATACTGGTGACATGTTTGATACCCCATGTCTGTAAAGCGGCCTGTATTTTAGTGGACACATAAGCTGGTCTGTTATCAGTTTTTACAGTTTTCGGTACTCCCATGACTGCAATGCATTGCAACCAATGTCGAATAACATCACGAGCCTTCTCTCCTGTACGAGCAGTAGCTACGACAAGGTGAGAAAACAAATCAACTGAAACACGTACATGGCGCAAACGTCCAAATTCCATAATGTGCATAACATCGGATTGCCAAAGTTCATCAGGTGTAAGCCCTCGTGGGTTAACCCCCGCAAATGATGGCAGAGGAGCTGGCTGCTGACAGCGCAAACGACCCTGTGAAATCAATCGTGCTAACATTTCAATCATCATAGTTACTGTTTTTTGAAAAGGTATGTGGCAAAAATACCCACTCTAATGCAGTCAGGCTCTTTGCGAGTGCATCATCCCACTGTCCTATCAGGGCGTAAGGTTGAAATTTTTGATGTATCATAAACAAATCTGCAATGTGCTGTAATGCCTTCTGAGCTGTTGGGGTTAATGAACGTGGAACCTACAGGGGAGGGGGGGGCAGACACAGCGCTTCAGGGCGTCCCCTGTATCTTCAAAGTGCGCTCATGTCTCTCCCCCTCTCTCCGACCCAAGACAGCCCCCTTATATCCTGCACCGGATTGAGTGGAAAAGTACAGGCTAGAGTCGCTACGTGCGTGGCCAGCACATGCAGCGAGCCTCACCAGACTCATGATCCAGCTTTGCTAACCGCGGATGTCTGATACCTGACTACATTGTTGTACTCCCTCCTTGTTATCTTCTTCTTTGAAGGTCAGGTTCTCATGGATGCACACATAGTTTCTGCAGCAACAGTATTGAGTCCCTTTTTCCCAACATGTATACTGGGTTTGGTTCAACTAGTAATTTTCCGTCATGTCTCACTCGGACCATCCTCTGTTATCCCTTACACATGCCACCCCGTGGCCCATAGTTGGGACACGACGATATTCTACAACTCGTACAAGGGTATGATGCAAAGTGGCATCTACAACTGATCGTATAATGCTTATTAAACACGGCAAACAGCATACTAAACATAACAGACAAATTCCTTCCACACAGGCCATGAGTATAATTTCCTTCAACCAACCCCACCCCCAGGTCCATCCAGCAAAGAGATTTCACCCAGTGGTCTCCACAAGTTGCTGGCTCGGTCGGTGCAGTTCTTGCAACTGGGCATGGATGGATTTGGAGTGGTCACTTAGATTCGTACAACACAGTCCTTCAAAATCTTGACAACCGTGTCCGTGAGCTAAAGGCAAAAAATCAATAGCAGCTCTGTTTTGCAGCATTACATGTCGAATACTATCTACATCTAGCAATAACTCAGAAATAGCTGTACTAGTAGCATTACTAAACTTATCCTTGGCAGCGAGGGAGTCCTTGTTTTCAAGAATCCTTGGCAGCGAAAGAGTCCTTGTTAGCAAGAGCGCATGCGGACTCCCTGTTCTTGCTGGTACTGGGCTTTGATCTTCTTCCACAACAGGCCAAGATTCTCAAGCAGCTCGATAAGGTGTCCCTGAGTCCATTATGGACTGATGTCATCTAAGTGTTTTTCTTGCAAGCACCCGAGGCTGAATAACAATTAGTGTGATAGATGTGTTTTCCAGCACCCAGGTGCGAGTCCCTTGAGCATATTTACAATCCTCCTTGCTGATCTTCCGTTGCTTTCCCATATTCCACCCCCCCGCTCAAGAGACCGCTTCTGATGGGGTTCATTTAGTCTCACAGGGTATAACAAAGAGTAATTTATAAAGGTGTGCAATAACATATAAACATATAGGAAAAACAAACCCCCAAAACATATCTCTATAGTACTGCTTGAATCAGGTGTCCTATTTCTCTTTTTCTGCCGCTTTCTCGTAGCGCGTATGGCATACTTTTGTGCTAATGCAGCACATTTCCCTTCTAATTGTTCCTTTTTTTTTTTTTTTCACCCATCACTTATGGCTGACATAAAAGTCTGTCTTTGCAACAAGAGCTCACCCTTAAGTTTCTCACTTTCCTACAGAGCATCCTATAGATTTTGGCTCAACTCCTTTTCCCAGTCAACCATGATCTTATAGGCAAACAACCAGTCATATGCCCTGCATGGGTAAGCCGTTCCCGAGAGCATAAGCATGTCGGCTGGTGAAAACTCCCCCAATATTTCAGGACTTCCATCAGTTCTACGGCCCATCGTGGTCTATCTACCTGGGGCGTGCTCGCCTTACGTCTAAACATTGTGTATATACAAACTTCTTCGCTTGACAGAGTGTCAGCCCTAGTCACGTACGAGAACAGTACCACACCGGGCAGAACACCTGCTCAAGCGGAGTCACCAAATGACACTGCACACAGCAACAAACAAACAGTAGCACAGATGCTGATCAGCAGGTATAAGCTGGTGCCCACACACGCTTACACAGCAGACATACAAAAACACCACTTCTATCTCAGGGAGACGGCTGGGGAGGGGGTGAGGCGGGCAGCGGCGGGAGCGAAGCGGCTCCGGCTCCGTCCTTCTCCCCCGACATTCTGACAATACACTGCAATACCCCGATTCCGTCTGCACACGCATAAGCGGTTGAGAAGGAGGAACAGACACAATACCTGGTGCAAATGGAGGAAGATTAAGAATGGAGGAGCGCGATAACGACTTTCATCTCTGTTGCTGTAAAATCTCCTCCGCAGTTGGAGCAGATGCAGCCATAGCTTTAATTGGGGTTAAAGGTGGACATAAATCAGGTTCAGTCTCTGGATTTATTGGACCAGGATCAAAGGGATCTTCTGGCTCTTCGCCTCCTGAATTCTGCTTTTGGTAATGTTCTTCAGGATTGGGCATTTGAGCATATTCAGGCTGAGGGTCTGCAACTGGGGGTATCATTTCAAAAGACTGAGGTTCCTCTGGGGGAGCTTGTGGTGCCCCTCCAGCAACCCATTACAGGGCTTGCTCTGCGGGATGCAGTGTTCGTATGGCAGTGTATACAGTTCGCCAAGTAACTATTATTCCTTCTGGCAAGGAGAAGTGCAGCGTCTCCCGCGTTTGCAATTCCTCCCCCACTTTTAGCCACTGAGCGAAATCATAGGACCACCCTTCATGGAACCATGAGCAATAATCACATATCCATACAAGCAAAGTCACTAGTCTGACAGGGGCCACTTTAAAGCCCTGTTCTGTGAAAGTGCGCTGCAGAAGTTCAAGTTGCAATTTCTGTTCTCGAGTAGCTGTTTGTCCCATTTTTAATGTCTACTGCGGCTGCTCACCTTTTTCGTCCAGCAAATGGCGATGAAAGTAATTGTTAGAGAGCTCTCGGTATGAATTCCTCCGTCCAGCCGCGGGTTACACCACTGGATAATTATTTCTTCATATCTCTGTTCCTTTTAATCCTTGTTCGAACTTCATCTGCTGCAATGTGTCCTTAATTAACCTCCAGGTTGTTAGGACCTTCGTAGCTACCGCATCCCCTTTCGTTGCTGCCTCAAACAAAGTTTCACCGGCTTGCTCCCAACTTGATAATTGGAAAGCTGTTGTAGAATCAGCGGGAAGGCCCTCGCTTTTTAGCCATGCTAGCAAAAGCCGAAGAGTTCCTTCATCATATTGTATACCCCTTTTACTTAAAAACTTTTCTAATATACATACAATTATCTTTTCCTCTGAGGACATTTTTGACCCCATTCTCACACGTTCCCGGCTGCTCACCTTTCTTTGGTGATTAGTCGTCCGGACTGCAGCTCTCAGATACTGCTGCTTTTTTCGTTCAGCTGGGCTGCTCCACCGGTTGTATCTTCCTACAATTCAAGTCGCGATTCGGGCTGCCATTTGTGGAGCATTGATTCACGGACTCTGGCAGGGTATGGACCAAAGACCTTTATTACAACAATTTCCCAAGTTTTATAGGTACAGGTACTCTCCACGTGCAGGCAGCATCCTGCTGATAGGTTGAAGGTCGATTGCCACGCGCTTCTCAGTGTCTTCTAATTGGTTGTCTCTGTTCACGCGGAGTAGCAGCTTTGCTTTTCACATTCCTTTCCTTGCTGATATCTCCTGACACTTGCTTATCTTTTCTCTCAAGGCGCCTCTCAAGGATACAGCTTTGTCTCATCAAGGCCAAACAGATTCCCTACGCTACTCTCTATCTCCACACATGCTTATATATCATACTGAATACCCATTGAAAGCTATGCTGGATTTTCACTTCCCAGGACCTGGATTTCTTCCCCTTGCCCTAAAAGGGAAATCCAGTTACTGTTAATGATGGCAGGATCTTTACTGCAAAGGAAGGACAGCCACCACAGAACAAGGTTACTCACACACAAGGCAATGCAATACAAGTGGGTTGCATGAAGCATGTAGATGGTTATGGTAGCCTTAAATCTTGTGAAATTGAGCACACTTCCCAGTCTTATGAAGCACTTGTAAACTGTTCCTCCTATTCTTCACTTCCTTTAAGGATAATTTCATGCCATCTCAACCTCTTTTCTCTTCAGATACCAAACAAACCCTGAGGGCTATGAGGTTAAGAAACTCTTCACAAAGCCTTGGGTCTGTTGCCTATGAAAGGTGGGCCAGAACCATATCAGGGTTGGCAGGACCCTGGAGAAACTTTCTAGCTCAACTAGGACAATGCAGGACCAGCTTCCACTATGCTATTACTGACAATTGTGTTTCTCTCATTTTTAATCTACCTCTAGTGATGGAGAGCCTCAGCCTTCCTAGACAACCAGTTCTACATCTTTTCTTTCCTCACCGTTAGAAAGGATTTCTTTTAGTCAGAATCTTTCTCCATGCAATTTCCTGCCTCTTTCCAGTGGCAATAAGGAAGTGAATAGATCTTCAGACAAACAAGAGAAACCCCATTCTCTCATTAAAAATGTCCATTGCAACATCTGTTAAATGACTGGTGCCACAAGATGCAGACATTGATACAGGGCAGTGAGTTATCCTGACAGGGACAAGGGGAAGGACATGTCCTTCCACTTTCTTTTCCCAAATTTTATTGGAGCCAGTCTTTGAAAATTCAGTATTCATTCTGAGCTCCCACTTAATAAACTTGGCAAACCTGACAAAACAAAACCATGCTGTTCACTTTCCCTTTTCATTCTTAATTGGCCCATCTAAAAGCAATCAAGTGAACATTTAGCTATGGTAGAAAGAACTGCAGGAGACCTCTCCTCCAAATGCCATTATTCAGGAGTGCACAGGAGCGTGGATATGTTTATGGAGAGTGGGAAGCACTCTGCAAATTCTCTCTGAACAGTGACAGAGGAGCAGGGACCACAGGAGGATGTAGGCATCACAGTGTCCCAGTGTTAGGGCTGTCCGGGGGAAGTCACAGCCAGCTATGCCTGTGGCTCCCATGATAGTGTCAGGGGAAATAAGGTGTTAAAGAATAAACTGTATAAACAGCACACTGAATAGGGGGCTGCCTGAACTTGCCAAAATGAAACACTACAGAGAAAGGGATCTCTTAAACCCCATCCCTCAACAGGTCTCAGATGCCACCTTTCATTAGGGGATAAGCTTGTCGGGATGTAGGTGCATGAGATCCTTCTTGCACAACATGTCCAACCAGAGGAGGGCCCCCTCTCAACCAGCTGAGAAAGAAAAGGTAAATACCAGTCTCTAAAGCAAGAGAAAAAGAAGTGTGTGTAAAGCATGACTGTAAGCCTCTCTCTCCCACAGCTGAAATGCAGACCTGCTAAAGCACTTAATCTGTTTCACATGGTAATGGTATTGGAGGTATGGAAATCCTGGCTGGGCTGCTTGGTGTGCGTGGTGAAATACATCAGGTATAGATCAACTTAACTTTTCACAGTAGGTAATACAATTTCTAGAAATACACACACAAGTGTGTCTAGGGCAGGAATCAGATTTCAACAGTGGAGCCATACAGAATGTATAATTATATTTTGCATTTTTAATAGACTTATTAGCATAATAATGCATTAGTGTAATAGAATATTAATGTGATGCAGATATAGTAGCATATTATTAGACCTTTATTGTATTAGTGGCACGATCTACTAGAGAAAATGTTGCTTTGTCTGACATTGCAATTCAAGAAAAAATTGAGATGGCAAATAGAGAGCCTCTCTGTGTCACAGGCATGCCTGAGTCTAGATGTTAATGCAAGAGCTGAGAAGAAAATGCTTTTGCAGGCAGAAAGTGGTTGATATTTGAGCAGTTTTCACACTTTCTCTGAATTCAACCTAAAAACATTTCAAGCTGTTTCCATTAAAATATAAAAAGTTGCAGTGCTCTAAATCTTAAACCCTCAAGAATCTCAGAGCACGAGGAAAGAGAGTCCCTTTTCTGGCATTCAGATGCCCTCCTAAAATGTAGGGAACTGAGTTCAGATCATTGCTCTCCCACCGTTTCACATCCTGGGGAATGTCTGCTCTGGGGACCTGGTGGCCTCCCTGGTGACCAGCACTCCCTTGCAGAGCTCCCCTGTGTCAGACACTGTCAAAAAGATCATCTCAGCAGCTTGTACCTCGATATCCCACAATGTGGATGAGCGACCTGACTACCTGTTTATCTGGTTTTCTGGCATTGGTCCACTTTCTATACCTCCCACCAGAATTGAGAAGACTGTCCTGATAAAAGTTTAATTGAAAATGGTAGTGTCCCATGAAAAGATCCGAAAAATCCTCTTAAATTAAGGCCCCCAAAATTCCTCTGTATCTTTGCTAAGACTTTCTCAGATTGACATCAGTCCTGGAGTCCCATCACTGACCTGTTCTCTCCATCCATCCCTTAGGGAGGGAGACCTCTGAGTTTGTGTGGCTATCCATGCCTTTGTACTGGTGAAACAGACTCCAAGGTCATTTTTAAGGCAGGCTCCTAGGACAACCAGAATGTCAAAACAGGATCTCTTTTTGTAACAGGGACTCAATGCCCCCATGAATGGGACTGTATAATGCAGTTGTCTGCTCAAGCTGTGTACTGGGCTGCATGACCCCAATGTCCTTATGGCAACTGAATAAACGTTCTCTATAAGCTACAGAAAGCAAATATCATCTAGCGACTTAATCCCACAGACAGACTGACAAACAGGACTAATTCCTCTTATTAATACTTGGAGTATAGGCAGCAACACTGACCAAGATGACTCATAGGTTGGATTATGTGCTTTTAGCAGAATAGGAAAATGTGTAAAACAGAAAAATTAAGAACATCAGTAGGGATGCAGAGTTTTGAAGTTTTTTGTTTCTTTTTTCCTTTTGAGGAAATGCAGTACAATCCTTTCCAGAAGCAGATATTCTCCAAGCTCCAGGTAACCCTCCCAAGTAAGGACAACAGAGAGAAGGTGAAAATCATGTTTACTCTCTAGAAAGCATTTGCATCTACCTGGCATCTCTGTGGCATCAGGATTGTTTGAAATTCCTTCTAAGAAGCTCAGCAAAGTAGGTATTTTGCTTTAAAAAATAATAAAGTAGATTCCTAATAAAAAAAGCTGTTGAACTGAACTGACCATAGTGCAAATTTTTCTCAGTCTTACATTAGAGACAATGGACTATTTTCCTGGCTTTTTTTTTTCAGCAGCTTTTCTCTTCTCCTTGCAATCATGTTAAATGTTTAATTGCTCTTTGCATTTGCTGATGGCACAACATAAGCTCCTGCAGTAAAAGAGATTTTTGCTAAAACTCAAGTGCTTAAGAAATAAGGAAAGGGGTTATATTTTGGGTCAATTCAATTATCTCTATTTTTTTGGAATTCTATATTAATAATTAGCATTCAGACAAAGCAAGAAAGTCTTGCCTGAAGTTAACTGATGTGTACAATCTATGCAAGGGATTCAGGGAGGTTAGATGGTGCAGATCACTGCCGTAACACAGCTAAGCCAGGTCCTCAGACAGTGTAAATCAGCACCATCAATGGAACCGCTCTGATTTACACCGGATAATTATGTCCCCCCACTGCTATTGAAGATGAGCTCAATATGACAGCATTGAGATCATCACTAGAATACAGACTTTTTCTGATCCAAATTACATTAAAGCCATCCAGTTAGACTGAGAGCTAGAAACCCAAGCAAGCCTTTTATTAGTAGATATCAAGCTATTCAAAAACAATATGTCAGCCACCCCAAATAAGCCTGATTTAAGTAATAAGGAGAAAGCTTTGCCTCCCACTTTCCCATCAGTCCAAGGCAGATGCTTTTATATTCCATTTTGAGTTAAGCCACTGCATTCCCTGCCTAGCATAAAACGGATGTTGAGTACAGGAGGGACAAACTACTCTCTGGTAGCCATCCTCTTCCAAATTAATGCTTCAGCTAGCAATTGGTAGATATTTACCCTCCTACCATGTCCGGTTCCTCATGTCTGAATCTACTAGGGCTGACCTAAGTTTTTTGCTGAGCTAAGACCCCTGTCTGGTGAAGAAAATGAGCGAACCAACCCCCTTTGTATCTAGTCTCAAAACTCCCAACCAGTTTGAGTTGGGAAGTTTGCTTGGTAGTTTTGTGTAAGAGCCTTGATTGACAGAACCTGTCTAAATGCAGAGAATTAATGAGCTTGTATTCTGCAATGGGCTGGGAAAGGAAAACAGCTGAAAAGACCTTCCATACAATCCTTAACACTACTTTGTTACCATCTGTCCTGATTCCAGCAGGGACAGGGTTAAGTATTCCATGCCATGTGAGCCACGCCCACCCTGAGATTAAAAGGAGGGAGGGGGCAGGCAGTCAGGTTTGGAGCAGGCTGGCTTGTCCTGGGTCTGGACCGGTGGGGAGTGGCGGTTCCGTAATCGCGTTTGTATATTTCTCTGTCGGTGTTATTGTTGTTGTTTTCTTGTTCCCTTTGCTGTTCTGTTAAACTGCCTTTGTCTCAACCTAAGAGTTTTGCCTTTTTCTTCTGATCCTTCCCGTATTGGGAAGCGCTGAGCGAGCGACACGTGGTTCTTTGTTGCCATCTGAGGCCAAACCACTACAGTCCTTTTTTGGCGCCCAACGTGGGGCTCGAAGGGTTGAGACAACGACAGAATCCAACTAGAGCTTGAAAGAAAAACTGAATTTGTTAGGTAAATAGTCACCGGTCACTATGTTGCTTAGTTTGTTCTCATGGCTGTGTTATGTAAACTCTTATGTGTTTTATGCACTCCCTGTGATGATATTTGTTACTTCTGGGAGGGGGATGAGGATTATCATTTTACTGTCCTGTGCAATATCGGCTTATGATATGATAACATCGCTTGTTAGACGGTTATTTTGGGGTGTTTATGTGGTATTGCTGTCCTGTCCATACATTGGGCACCACCTCTCAGAACTCATTAATAATTACACCCAGTCTATGGGGGAAACAGGGGGGGACACTTTCCCCAGGTCTTTTGCCTCCCTTTTCTCCTTTGGGTCAGGTATGACAGCTTTTGAGAATTTTGAATATCCTTGGGATGCTCAAACCAGCATGTTCCTAGTGTTATGTCTGCTGAATATGTTCCAGGTCTCCTTTAGGGTTAAACGACTATTTAAGACTACCACCCAGAGATCTGCTCTGAGGCTGGACAGTCAGGGGTGGCATGGCAGGTGGGAGACCATGGGCAGGTACTTAGAGAACTTCTCACCGCCAATGGTCTGGGACTTCACCCCTGAACAATTACAGGACCCTGATAGAATAGTAGAATATCTGAAGGGAAAATGCTGTGGCTATTCTAGAGAGGCACAACTCACCGCACTGTGCTGGGCCCTGGCTAGTGTCTACCAGGCACTGCTCAGTGCTATGCAGCACCCTCAGAAGAAAGAGACAGAGACCAGACCGGCAGGCGCTGCGGCTCCTCCGACCCCTGCGACAGGCACTGCGGCTCCTCCAACCCCTGCGACAGGCACTGCGGCTCCTCCAACCCCTGCGACAGGCACTGTAGCTACCGCAATCCCGGCGACAGCCACTGCTGCTGAACCAGGGAACCAACCCATGCCAGTATCCGTTGCCCCCATACAGAAGAAGTACACAAAGAAATCAGTTCGCTTAGTAAAAGATGACGATGAACCAGGGCCATCACAAGGACAGGAGGAAGAGGCAGAACCAGAGATAATTACCCGATCCCTATCCCTGAGTGAGCTGCGGGATATGCGAAAAGATTTTAGCCGACTTTCAGGTGAGCACATTGTCACCTGGCTGCTTTGGTGTTGGGATAATGGGGCCAGTAGCCTGGAATTAGAGGGTAGGGAAGCCAGGCAGCTGGGATCCCTGTCTAGGGAAGGCGGCATTGACAAGGCAATTGGAAAGAAGACCCAAGCCCTCAGCCTCTGGAAACGACTCCTGTCAGGGATGAGGGAGAGGTACCCCTTCAGTGAAGATGTTGTATGTCAACCAAGCAAGTGGACCACCATGGAAAGAGGTATCCAGTACCTGAGAGAATTAGCCGTGCGGGAGATGATTTATTATGACTTGGACAATACAGACTTACCCACGGACCCTGATGAGGTGCACTGCACAAGGCCCATGTGGCGGAAGTTTGTACGGAGTGCACCATCGTCATATGCCAACTCACTGGCAGTAATGGAATGGAAGGGTGAAGAAGGACCAACGGTGGATGAGGTGGCTGGCCGGCTCCGGCGATATGAAGAAAGCCTCTCTTCCCCCCTTGTCTCAGCTGTGGAGAAACTGTCCCGGAAGGTCCAGCAACTTGAAGAGAATATGTCCTACTCCCCACCTGTACGGGCCAGCATCTCAGCTATTAGGAGCAGGCATTTCCCCACTCAAGAGAGAGAGTACAGAGGGTACACACCACGAGGCACCCTGTGGTTCTACCTGCGTGACCACAGGGAGGACATGAGGAAGTGGGATGGACAACCTACTTGGATCCTGCGGGCACGGGTACAGGAGTTGCAAGGAAGGACAACCACAAAAGGGGATCCCTCCAGGAAAAGTGCTGCCCCAGTTTCCAGCGGGCAGTTGCCCAGACAGAGCATAAGGCCTGATCTTGCTTCTGATCCTCTTGAAGGAACCTCCAAGTCATTTCTGCAAGAAGTGAGTACCGGATACCATGACCAGTATTAGAGGGGCCCTGCCTCCAGCCAGGTGGAGGAAAGGGACAACCGGGTCTATTGGACAGTGTGGATTCGATGGCCTGGCACATCAGACCCACAGGAGTATAAGGCTCTAGTGGACACAGGAGCACAGTGCACTCTGATACCATCAAGCTATAGAGGGGCAGAACCCATTTGTATTTCTGGGGTCACAGGGGGATCCCAAGAGTTGACTGTATTGGAGGCTGAAGTGAGCCTAACTGGAAATGAGTGGCAAAAGCATCCCATTGTGACTGGCCCAGAGGCTCCATGCATCCTTGGTATAGATTACCTCAGGAGAGGGTATTTTAAGGACCCAAAGGGGTACCGGTGGGCCTTTGGCATAGTTGCCTTGGAGACGGAGGAAGTTAAACAGCTGTCTACCTTGCCTGGTCTCTCGGAGGACTCTTCTGTTGTGGGGTTGTTGAGGGTCGAAGAACAGCAGGTGCCGATTGCTACCACAACGGTACATCGGCGGCAATATTGCACTAACTGAGACTCTCTGATTCCCATCCATAAGCTGATTCGTCAGCTGGAGGTTCAAGGAATGATCAGCAAGACTCGCTCGCCTTTTAACAGTCCCATATGTCCGGTGCGAAAATCTACTGGAGAGTGGAGGCTAACTGTAGACTATCGTGGCCTGAATGAAGTCACGCCACCGCTGAGCGCTGCTGTGCCGGACATGCTGGAACTCCAGTATGAACTGGAGTCCAAGGCAGCCAAGTGGTATGCCACGATTGATATAGCAAATGCATTTTTCTCAATCCCTTTGGCAGCAGAGTGCAGGCCACAGTTTGCTTTCACTTGGAGGGGCATCCAGTACACCTGGAATCGACTGCCCCAGGGGTGGAAACACAGCCCCACCATTTGCCATGGACTGATCCAGACTGCACTGGAACAGGGTGAAGCTCCAGAACATCTGCAGTACATTGATGACATCATTGTATGGGGAAACACAGCAGAAGAATTTTTTGAGAAAGGGAGTAAAATAGTCCGAATCCTTCTGAAAGCTGGTTTTGCCATAAAACGAAGTAAGGTCAAGGGACCTGCACAGGAGATCCAGTTCTTAGGAATAAAATGGCAAGATGGACGCCGCCAGATCCCAATGGATGCGATCAACAAAATAGCAGCTATGTCTCCACCAACTAGCAAAAAGGAAACACAAGCTTTCTTAGGCATTGTGGGTTTTTGGAGGATGCATATCCCAGATTACAGTCTGATTGTAAGCCCTCTGTATCAAGTAACCCGGAAGAAGAACGATTTTAAATGGGGTCCTGAGCAACGACAAGCTTTTGAACAAATCAAACAGGAAATAGTCCATGCAGTGGCCCTGGGGCCAGTCCGGGCAGGACAAGATGTTAAACATGTGCTCTACACCGCAGCCGGGGAGAATGGCCCTACCTGGAGCCTCTGGCAGAAAGCACCAGGGGAGACCCGAGGTCGACCCCTAGGGTTTTGGAGTCGGGGATACAGGGGATCTGAAGCCCGCTACACTCCAACAGAAAAGGAGATATTGGCAGCATATGAAGGGGTTCGAGCTGCTTCGGAGGTGGTTGGTACAGAAGCGCAGCTCCTCTTAGCACCTCGACTGCTGGTTCTGGGCAGGATGTTCAAAGAAAGGGTCCCCACCACACATCATGCAACTGCTGCTACGTGGAGTAAGTGGATTGCACTGATCACACAGCGAACTCGAATGGGAAACCCCAGTCGCCCAGGAATTCTGGAAGTGATCATGGACTGGCCAGAAGGCAAGGATTTTGGAATGTCACCAGAGGAGGAGGTGACGCGTGCGGAAGAGGCCCCACCATATAATAAACTGCCAGAAAATGAGAAGAAATATGCCCTGTTCACTGATGGGTCCTGACGGATTGTGGGAAAGCATCGAAAGTGGAAGGCTGCTGTGTGGAGTCCTACACGACAAGTTGCAGAAGCCAGTGAAGGACAAGGTGAATCGAGCCAGTGTGCAGAGGTGAAAGCCATTCAGCTGGCTTTGGACATCGCCGAGCGAGAAAAATGGCCAGTCCTTTATCTCTACACTGACTCATGGATGGTGGCAAATGCTCTGTGGGGGTGGTTACAGCAGTGGAAGCAGGGCAACTGGCAGCGCAGAGGCAAACCCATCTGGGCTGCTGAATTGTGGCAAGATATTGCTGCCCGGATAGAGAATCTGGCTGTGAAAGCACGCCACGTAGATGCCCACGTACCAAAGAATCGGGCCACGGAGGAACATCAGAACAACCAGCAGGTGGATCAGGCTGCTAGGATTGACATGCCTCAGGTGGATCTGGATTGGCAACATAAGGGTGAACTATTCATAGCTCAGTGGGCCCATGAGACCTCAGGCCACCAAGGAAGAGATGCGACATATAGATGGGCTCGTGACCGAGGGGTGGACTTGACCATGGACACTATTGCACAGGTCATCCATGAATGTGAGACATGTGCTGCAATCAAGCAAGCCAAGCATTTGAAGCCTCTTTGGTATGGAGGACGATGGTTGAAATATAAATATGGGGAGGCCTGGCAGATTGATTATATCACACTGCCACGAACCCATCAAGGCAAGCGCTATGTGCTCACAATGGTGGAAGCAACCACTGGATGGCTGGAAACATACCCTGTGCCCCATGCCACTGCCTGGAATACCATCCTGGGCCTTGAAAAGCAAGTCCTGTGGCGACATGGTACCCCAGAGAGAATTGAGTCGGACAACGGGACTCATTTCCGAAACAGCCTCATAGACACCTGGGCCAAAGAGCATGGTATTGAGTGGGTATATCACATCCCCTATCACGCACCAGCCTCTGGGAAGATAGAACGGTACAATGGACTGTTAAAAACTACACTGAGAGCAATGGGTGGTGGGACCTTAAAACATTGGGATGCACATTTAGCAAAGGCTACCTGGCTAGTTAATACCAGGGGATCTACCAATCGGGCTGGCCCTGCCCAGTCAAAACTTCTATGTACTGTAGAAGGGGATAAGGTCCCCGTAGTGCACATGAAGAATATGTTAGGGAAGACAGTCTGGGTTAGTCCTGCCTCAGGCAAAGGCAAACCCATCCGTGGGATTGCTTTTGCCCAAGGACCTGGGTGCACTTGGTGGGTAATGCGGCAGGATGGGGAAGTCCGATGTGTACCTCATGGGGACTTGATTTTGGGGGAGAATAGCCAATGAATCAAATCATGTGTAACACTGTCACTGTATGTCCTCGTTACTATAATTGCTATTGGCTGTACTGCAGTAAGAATCACCCAAATTAAGGACAGATGGACTTTGATGAAGAATTGAGTAAAGCAAAGTGGTGATGGGATCAGAGCTGATGCCCAGCAACTTGCTCAAGATCTGCATCTTTAGCCCATGGACTGTGTGCATGAGCTACGCCGGGTACACCAGTCAAATGTTCCGAAAACTGTAAGATCTGGGCGTGGCAAAAATGGTATGGAATAAGGGGTGGATAATGTCCTGGTTCCGGCAGGGACAGGGTTAAGTATTTCATGCCATGTGAGCCACGCCCACCCTGAGATTAAAAGGAGGGAGGGGGCAGGCAGTTGGGTTTGGAGTGGGCTGGCGCATCCTGGGTCCGGAGCGGTGGTTCTGTGATCGCGTTTGTATATTTCTCTGTCGGTGTTATTGTTGTTTTCTTGTTCCCTTTGCTGTTCTGTTAAACTGCCTTTGTCTCAACCCAAGAGTTTTGCCTTTTTCTTCTGATCCTTCCCATACCAGGAAGCGCTGAGCGAGCGACACGTGGTTCTTTGTTGCCATCTGAGGCCAAAGCTCTACATTACCACATTCCTTGAAATTGAAGCAAGTTGCTCTTGCTATTAGTAGCTCCTAATGATATTTGCATAGATTAACAGACTTTAATGCAATCATGAATGGTACAATCCTGGGGAAAATAATGAAGAAATCCATTATGAGGTATTAAACTAACTAAGTCAATATAGTAATAATTTGATGCTATATTAGTAATAATCTTCTGCTGCATGGCAATTTTAATGCACATACCGTTTCTGTACAGTTTTATAAATATCACCTTTGAGATAATTAATTAGCAAAATCAAAAAATATATTGCTGGTATTTTATACGATCAATTAATCATTAGGTTTAAACTGGCAGGCTGTACTAAAGCTTATTAAGATAAATGTGCTGGGTTTCTTAACAGTTCAGAGAAGCTGTTCTCCTCTGTCTTAAGGCGCTTCTGGTGCAAAACTATTATCACTGCTCAGTGATTTCTATGTATGTTAAAATCCAGTTATGAAAATCATGGTTATAACCCTGACTTGCTTAGCAATAGGAGCTGAATGCATTAGCCCATACCTGCGCAGTGGATGAGGTTAAGGTGAGGGTAAGTTGCTGAGGGCCCTTTTATCTTGCTTCCCATCATCACTCAGAGCCCTGAGCCTCCTGCAAGACTGAACCAAACTAGCTTCACTTCAGAGGAACTCAAGTCCAGGTCATCCTGCTGATAGGGGAGTGTTTCGCATTCAGAGGCAGGGGAGGGGGAGAACATTAATCATTAGGGGGCTGGTTACCAATTCTAGTTTTCTACTTCTGCTCTTATCTTGTGATTACTGAATCATTTTGTGCTTTCCGGAAGTGCCTGGAAATCACAACGGATCTCAGCAACATCTGTGACGAAATGGCCACTGGAGCCAAAAGCTACTATACTTTACAGTGACCACCATTTCCAGTCCTCTGAAATATTCTCTCCACGTGGCTGAGGCTCTGAGAAAGGCTTTGCTGTGTGTTTGGAGAACTGTCCCAGCCAGATGGCAGAGGCTGGCTGAGACTGTCAGAACTGTATGGGGACCAGCTTCTTGCAAGGAGCGCAAATCTTGCCATCTAATGAGCTGGTCTTGTCTCCCTGGAAGACTGTGCTGTGTGGCCAAAGCAAGGATTGCCATTCTGGGCTTGATGACACCACAATCCAGGAACAGGGGTGTGGAGATAGAGAGTAGCGTAGGGAATCTCTTTGGCCTTGATGAGACAAAGCTGTACCCGTGAGAGGCACCTTGAGAGAAAAGATAAGCAAGTGTCAGGAGATATCAGCAAGGAAAGGAATGTGAAAAGCAAAGCTGCTGCTCCGCGTGAACAGTCAGAGACGACCAGTTAGAAGACACTGAGAAGCGCGTGGCAATCGACCTTCAACCTATCAGCAGGATGCTGCCTGTGCGTGGAGAGTACCTGTACCTATAAAACTCGGGAAATTGTTGTAATAAAGGTCTTTGTTCCATACCCTGCCAGAGTCTGTGAATCAATGCTCCACACAGGGGTATTAAATCATTAGATTGCCTTTTCAAAGGACATCATTTGGGTCTTGCTTAGACATCCCCTGAGCCAGTTTGCTATCATTTTCCCAAGGCATTACAATTTTCCACTCTGGCCAAACTCGGCCCTTTCCCCACAGTTCCCCCTCTAGCTGAGGTTTCCACATCCATGTCACTTTGCATTTGGAATGGTAGTAAATGACACAAATTCATGATCCATCAAACTCCAGTCTTCTTTATGGGCTGATTCTCAAAGCAAAATAGTAACATCCCCAAAACCTCATTCTCATTTATAAAAAACTCAACAGAGAGTTCAACACTGAGCTGGGAGCAAGCCATGAGTGCTGCTGGAATCTACTATTAAGCCAATATTGTAGCCAAGTAAACAGTCAAAAGACAGAGAACATGGCAAAACCCATTGCTGCCCCCATTCAGAAAACCACCTCTGGTATAATATTATTAGGGCAGCACAATACATTATAGAGCTAAGAAATTCACTCTACTGTAGAAATACTCCCTTTCCTAATACACCACGGGCATCACTCTTGAAATAAAATGATAGAATCAGTACTTTTTCATACTTTGTAAAACATTTCAAAATGTTTTTCCCCACCAAGTGGCAATGCCTTTACTTTATGGATACTTTCTCATTGATGTACAAAGTGCTTTATGTACAAATTTTGTTTAGTAATCCCATTAGCTCTGGAGGCTGGAAGAGCAACTGGGGCAAAAATCTTTGTACAGGCACTTTGTTCTGATAGCCTTTTCTTAGCATGCTCTACTGGCCAATGTCAGGGAAAGCCATTGGACTACATGGATCTTTGATATGACAGAGAATGGCAGTTATTATATAAACATAGTGCATCCTGGTGCATGGTCTGTTGCATTCAGTCGGTAGGCTGTATGCCTTGCTTTTCAATGAAACCTTATTAGACTTGAATTTCCAGTCCTGATATTGAGTATGTTAATTGGAAAGCTGTTTAAAAGTGTTGTGACATGAAGAGGACTGCAAGTCTAGGCAAGGCCTCAGAGATTATTCCATTTGCTGTTATTTGTGGACACGTCAGCTCCACCGTGCTCTCTGTTCTACTGCCTCTGATTTGGTGCTTTCGAATACACAACATTGACTGCTCAAAGGGGAAGACGTGTTTTTTCAGGACCCGCTTTTTGGGTGAAGATTTCCTCAGAGTGGTCTGAGACTCCTAATTATCCATTAGAGCTATTCCTTTGACTGATCGCTGTTGTGCCTGCTGTGTGATGGATGCGTGTGACAAGTTCTTCTCAATGTTTGTGACCCACAAGTCTTCTGGCACCTCCAAAATGATGTTTCAGTGATGTTTATTGGGTGGATTGTCTGTTGGCTATTACACTTCCCTCCCCTGCCTCCTGCCTGAATTGAGATCATGGAAACAGAATAAAAAGGGACCATTTTTTAATTAACACATTAAACCACTGAACTGTTAGGGAGAATTGTGTCTTACTGGTAGCTGTATCCCTATCACTAAGGCCTCCTGGCTACACAGGATGAGGTGATGCAACTGGGCTTGCCAGTGAGGTGTCTGGGTGATCTCATTGCAGTTACTGAGACATGGTGGGATAGCTCACATGACTGTAACACTGTCATGGATGGCTATGTCCTTTTCAGGAAAGACAGGCCAGCCAGGTGAGGTGGTGGAGTTGCTCTCTATGTGAGAGAGCAACTGGAATGTATCAAGCTCTCCCTGGGAGCAGATGAAGAGAGAGTTGAGAGCTTGTGGGTAAGGATTAAGGGGCAGGCTAATATGAGAGACACTGTTGTGGGTGTTTATTACAGGCCACCTGATCAGGATGGGGAAGCTGATGAGGCCTTCTACAGACAGCTGAAAGTAGCCTCACAATCACAGGCCTTGCTTCTCATGGGGGACTTCAATCACCCTGATGTCTGCTGGGAAGGCTACATGGCCAGGCATGTACAGTCCAGGAGGTTCCTCCAGTGTATCGATGACAACTTTTTGACTCAGGTGGTGGAGGAGCCAACAAGGAGAGGAGTACTACTGGACCTAGTACTGACAAACACAGAGGGACTGGTGGAGGACATGAAGGTAGGGGGCACCCTAGGTTGTAGTGACCATGAGAAGATAGAGTTCAGGATCATGGGTAGTATGCACAAAACAACAAGTAGAATCGCAACCTTGGACTTCAGCAGGGCTAACTTTGACCTCTTCAAGAAACTGCTTGGAGAGATCCCGTGGGCTAGGGCTCTGGAAGGTAGGGGGGCTCAAGAGAGCTGGTTGGTATTCAAAGATCACTTCCTCCAAGCTCAGGATTGGTGCATCCCTAAGAGCAAGAAATCAGGCAAGGGAAGCAGGAGACCTGCATGGTTAAGCAGGGAGCTTCTGAAAAAGCTCAAGTGGAAGAAGGAAGTTTACAGTAAGTGGAAGAAGGGACTGACCCCTTGGGAAGATTACAAGAATGCTGTCAGAGCGTGCAGGGATGAAATGAGGAAAGCCAAGGCCTCCTTGGAATTAAACCTGGCAAGGGATGTCAAGCTCAACAGGAAGGGCTTCTTCAAGTATATTGGAGGCAAAAGGAAAACTAGAGAAGTTGTGGGCTGGCTGTTGAATGAGACAGGTGTCATGGTGCCAAAGGATATAGAGAAGGCAGAGTTACTGAATGCCTTCTTTGCTTTGGTCTTTACTGCTCGGCCCAGCCCTCAGGAGTCCCAGACTTTGGAGAAACTAACAGGAAAAGTCTGGATGGAGGAGGACTTCCCCTTGGTTGAGGAGGATCAAGTGAGAGATCAATTAAGTCAATTGGATATCCACACATCCATGGGTCCTGATGGGATGCACCCAATAGTGCTGAGGGAGCTGGCAGATGTCATTACTGGGCCGCTCTCCATCATCTTTGAAAGGTCCTGGAGAACAGGCGAGGTGCCTGATGACTGGAGGAAGGCCAATGTCACTCCAGTCCTCAAAAAGGGCAAGAAGGACGACCCAGGGAACTACAGGCCGGTCAGCCTCACCTCCATCCCTGGAAAGATGATGGAACAGCTCGTTCTGGGTGTCATCTCAAAGCATGTGGAGGAAAAAATAAATACTTAATATTTAAAGGATGGGTGTCAGGAGGATGGGGCCAGGCTCTTTTCAGTGGTGCCCGGCAACAGGACAAGAGGTAACGGGCACAAACTGGAACATAGGAAGTTCCATCTCAACATGAGGAGGAACCTCTTTACTTTGAGGGTGGCAGAGCACTGGAACAGGCTGCCCAGAGAGGTGGTGGAGTCTCCTTCTCTGGAGACATTCAAAACCTGCCTGGACGCATTTCTGTGCAACCTGCTCTAGGTGACCCTGCTCTGTCAGGGGGGTTGGACTAGATGATCTCCAGAGGTCCCTTCCAACCCTACCATTCTGTGATTCTGTGATTTTGTGACAAAGCATTTAAGGACTGATGGGGTAGTCCTGGGGGGTCTACCCAATTTGGCCAAGTTGGAAAAGCACCCATGCAGTTGGCCATTTTGAGCTTAGCTGGTTCATGAGAGTTTTTGGGAGCCTTGCTGCTCAGACCTGTTTTGCACCAGGGATCCTCAGCTCTGTGCTCATGCTCAGCACCATTAAATCAGATGACCTCAGGGGTGAGGGCAGGGAGGAACAGACCTAGGCATAATCCCTTCAGCATCTCCTGTGGAAAAGTGGCTTTAGCGACAAGTGTCTCACAATTGCCATTCCCACAATCATTCCCCTTGTTGATACTATGACCTTTCAGAGGCGGAAGCTCCTTTTTATTACTCCGTGCACTGGGGTAAACCAGGCCATACTGTGTTATCTACCCAGTTTATCAATGCTATTTACAGCAGGTCCATTCCACTGTCTGGCTTAGCTCAGTGCCCAGATACCCAGCACTGAGAGAGGAGGCAGCTGCTGAAGAGAAAGAAATGTCAGTTCCAGCCTAGTCCCCTAAAGTGAAATAAAAGTAACAAAGTAAATAAGGAAGGAGAAGTAAATACAGTATCTCCAGGGTGATTATGTCTATCTAGTCCAATACAGGCAAGCACGAAACCAATAGAAGCACAGTCTTACCCTCTTGTTATCACAACGCACAGAATGTCATCTCTTGGTGGCCTAAAAAGAAAGAAGTGTGCCACATCCATCTTTAATGGATATGACATATCTCTCACCCACTTGTATTTCAGCAATTCCAAACTGCTGAAAAATGGGATAGGATAGTCTGTTCTCCCTGTTTGCCCTGAATCATGAGGATGGATTAAAATGGTTTTTGTTCTGCTTTGTTTTTAAGGATTACTTTGGGTAATTTTGTTTTCTTTCTGCTCTTCTGTACTTTAAGGGTTCAGGTTTGCCAGTCATTCTCCACAACTCTGTGATCAAGATGTAATCTTTTACTCTTTTTAAATGAAAGAAAAAGAGGCTATTATATGCACAAATGCTTGTAAAGTCTGTGGGTAATTGGAAAACACCAAGTATCATGAGACTCACTGTGAAATCACACGAGTGGAAGTCTGCTCCCTCCATCACACTCAGATCATTTGAGCCTTGGACCTGCCTTTCTAGCAGGTTCCAATTCACTGAAGTGGCAAAACAGGCTGTACCCCTTCCCCTGTGGTACTGCCACCTGGTCTGTAGGGTGCTTTGAGCCATACAATGAAGGGGATGCTGCTCTGATACTTCACAACATGTCTCAGTAGGTCTCTCTCAACATCATGTCCTCCTGCCATATGATCTGTACTCCCTTCAACAAGGATCATGCCATGGCCATCCATTTATTCTTCAAATGAGTTAATATATTCATTATATATTTCTCTATCTTACTCCCCTGCACCCTGGATTGGTATCAGTCCTTGATAGCTACACTAACTCAAGACTAAACAGGTAGCCATCAGTATCTTGGATTTTGCCTTGTATTGTTTAGACCAGTATTGAACCATCACATAGATGGTCCATGGGGAATGTGTCAAACAAAAGAATGTATTTGTTTCCCTACAGCTGAAATATGTCCCCCCATAAACCCCACAGCTGTGATGTATCAAAATGTCCGGGCATAGTCAGAAATCTAACTCAACCATGTCCTCACAGATTTACAAATAAATCAGAGCAAAATCAGGAGACCTGGTGGAGGCTGCTTTCATAAATCATATTTGAAATGTGAAAGAAAAGATCTGCGTATAAAGAATAATTCAGACAGGTTCCATTGAAACTAAGGGCTCTGTTCAGGTTTCCTATTATAATTACATTTCATTGCTGCCTCTCTGATGACTGCCTAGGAACCAGCCTTTGACAGCCCTCCCTCTAAAATAGGCTTTCTAATTTATTGCTCTCTTGGTGTTGGGAGCCATACCTGTCTACTCCAGGCACCTAAACCAGATGTCTGACTGAGACCCTAAAGAAACAGTGTGCTTGCACATGCCTTCAAATCAGAGCTTCATTTTAGCCATCATGGACTTTGGCTATGAAGCTGATACAGCAGATGGCAGGAAAGGAGAAGACAGTAGAGATCAAGACCACATTTCTGTTCATCCTTGTAAGTACTTCACCAGGGGAGAAGGGACCCAGGTGAGGATGATGCCTCTTAAGGGGAGAGTCCCTGGACACTGCACTAGGCTTGCTCACAGCGTGGCTGTTGACCACCTCAGGTTCCTCATAGAAGAAGCAACAAGCCCTGGGTGTATCCAAAGGCAAAAGAGAAAGCATTTAACAGGATTAGCTTGTACCAATTCCAGAACAACCATCCCTCCTGTAATTCCCTTTGTAACTCTCCTTATTTACCCTGGTGAGCAGAATGCAGCCCATCACTGATGATGAGCTGTTCCAGTGTCACTATCATTCAGCTTTTGGCAGCTGCCTCCTAAGAGTCTCATGGTCATTTGAGTACTGCCAATGTTGTGAGATACCTTTAGCACTCCTATCTGATTGGCAGTGAAGTGCAACACCACTAGAACTGAACTTTCTGTGGTATCTGTTAAAGATAAGGGGGGGGGGGAACTTGAATAATTGATGTAGTTAGTTTAATTTAAATAATTTACATGCTAAGCATTGCAAACAGAGATGGAGTTGATAATGTGTCTGAGAAGCACATTTTGAACTCAGTTGCAGATTCTGGAGCACTGTGTCCAGTTCTGGGCTCCCCAGTTCAAGAAGGACAGGGAACTGCTGGAGAGGGTACAGCAAAGGGCTACAAAGATGATTAGGGGATCGGAACACCTCTCTTATGAAGAAAGACTGAAGGATTTGGGTCTCTTCAGTCTGGAAAAAAGACGACGGGGGATCTTATCAACACTTATAAATACTTAAAGGGTGGATGTCAGGAGGATGGGGCCAGGCTCTTTTCAGTGGTGCCCAGCAACAGGACAAGAGGTAATGGGCACAAATTTGAACATAGGAAGTTCCACCTAAACATGAGGAGGACCTTCTTTACCCTGAGGGTGGCAGAGCACTGGAACAGGCTGCCCAGAGAGGTTATGGAGTCTCCATCTCTGGAGACATTCAAAACCCGCCTGGACGCATTTCTGTGCAACCTGCTCTAGGTGACCCTGCTGTGGCAGGGTGGTTGGACTAGATGGTCTCCAGAGGTCCCCTCCAACCCTTACCATTCTGTGATTCTGTGATTCTACTGCATTGTAATTCTTGCAGGATACAGGATTTCCTAGCAGTATAAAGGCCAAGGAGTGCAAACAAGTAGTTGCTTGAAGAAGAGTCTGTACAGACTCCTTCTTTACCAGTTACCACCAGATCATCTTACGTTCTCTACAGCTTGTTCAGTTTGAACCTCTTGAAATTATCAAGAGATGCATGCATTTCCCCAAGCTGCAGAAAGAAGCTTGTCTCCATTGTTTGACAAATAACAGTTTGTAATGTGTAATCTGTAATCAGGAATCAATTAAAGAAATATCACCAGGAAAGGAAAAATAAGGAAAAACCAGGAGAAAATCAATGAAATCATTCAAAGGGTCTTTCTTAAGCCACTGGGTCCTCTCAGATGACTCTTTGTGGCATGTCCCATAGGCTTTATCTTTTCTTCTTCATCTATTTTTTGGCCATTTTACATGAGGAAGCCCTTCTCTTTAGCAGTGGGGAAAAAGAAAAAAAAAAATCCAAGATTCATTGAGTGGCCACTGCCTTTTACACTTATAGTGCAAGTGAAATACATCTGAGAGATTGATTAGAGCTAAAGAAAATTGATGCTAAACTTTGTGAATTCTTGAATGAATTCATAGCAAATATTTCCAGGAACATTTTAGAGATGTACATATCCTCTTCAGGGATGCAAGTACCAAAGAGATCACTTGCACTTACCTCATCAAAAATAGTTTCCCACAAATCTTTACACAGTTTAAGAACCATCTTTGTCATAGTAGACCAGTTATTTGCTACTGGCTTCTTTTGTCAAGTTTTTTTTTTTTTTTTCTGTTTGAATTTCTAACATCCTTAAAAACATACTGGTTTCAAAGAAGTCACTAGAACAGCAATAATGAATCCATATTACCAAATCCAGCAATTGCTTTGAGTGTCAGGATACTTTGTGTTGATCCATGACTCCTCACAGAGTTCTGCTGTTATGTGTGCAAAACACAGTTTTCAGTTAAAAAATAAATATCTTTCTAGACATGAATGCTGTGAACAAAAAAAGGTTGAAAATGTGAACCAAGTCCTGAACCACAAAGACTTGAAAACCAGAAGAGAAGTGAAAAGAAACCACAAATTTAACCACTGAAAAAGAAAAAAAAGTAATGATTTTTAAGCTGATCAGTGTTGTGATTTTTAGGGGGTATTTATTCATCACTTTTGAACATCTGCAGGTTGCCACAGTTGTGAAACAATGAAAGACTTTGGAGCTTTTTCTTGTAAAATGCCAAGATTTGTGTCATTTCCTCTTGTCAGTTGTACAATAGTTAGGGAATTCACATGCTCAGTGAAAAAAATACTAATGGTGGAGCACAAAACTTGTTTCAGGGGCTTTCCAGGATCCCAAGGGCATCAAAACCCAAAGCTTAATGTGAGGAAGTCCAGAGGTTACTTTCCTCCCTAGACTGCCAAGGAAGACAAAGGGAGCCCAGGCTCTCTTTATGCCCCATGCATGGACTTGGGAAATATCCTACAAGTACAGAAGACATGATTGTGAGAGTAGCTATCTCAGGTGAAGGACATAATTGCATTCCTAAAAGTAGGAAAGGTTTTGGGAAACTGGGGTCATCATCTCTGGGACCAGGTTTTGCTAACTGCCAAGATGTGCATCTTCTCATATCTCAGCCAATACTTGGCTTAAGCAAAGCAAAATTAAGCAGAGATGAGCTCCTGTAGTCCACACCTAATCTTTCTCACTGAACCCCCTACTCTTTGCTTGAAAAAGCATGTACTTCAGTATCCAAAGCAATTGTTCCACTGCTGTCTATCACTGAGTTTTAGGATCCCACATTTAATAGGAATAGGAAGGCAGAAATTTTGGTTTGGTACAGCCATCATTTTTCTTTTCTAAACAGTGTGGGATAGGTGACAAAGTAAATTACTCTTTACTAACCACAAAAAAAAGCAGCAAAGTGTAGCTGTCTCCCATCTCCTTAGTTCTAGTAGTTTATCTTATACATTTCCTTAAAATCCCTTTATACAGTCTCTCTTTCCCCTCACTTGCTCTGAGGGACTAGAGGAATGAGGTTGAGTTCACCAAGTTATATGTTTAAGTCTTTTTCTTCCTTCTTACTGTATTTGCCACCACTGCTAGCACCACCATCACCACCAATCTGGCTGCTTGGTGTGAAAATCTTGGCTGAGCCAGCACGGAGACGGTAGAAGAGGACAATGCACATCTCAGTGTCACCATGGCAAGTGTGGGGCTACCTTTTTCTTAGCACTTCCTTCTAATCTTGGAAATAGCAAATGAAAAAGAAATAGAGAAGGAATTAAAAGGAAACATAGAGAAAGGTTCCCCTATAAAGAAGATAGGTGTTTAGCTAGGCAGCTGGTGTAATCCACTTGCAATTACTGCTCTTTTGCTAGATTCAAGAACCTCACAGACATGAAATATAGCTCCTCAACTAATGCATTCAGGACCTGTAATTGTGTATGATGTACATCTACAACTGTGAAGCTCCTAACTTTGTAAAGAATACTCATCACTTTCCTTTCCTGGACTACGCCTGCCCACCTTACTGGTGAGATGTAACTCAAAACAATTTGGAAAAAAACATTTGTGAAACATCAGGGTATTTTTTTTTCTTTTTTGAAGACAAAGACTTACATGGGGTGTCTAAACAAAGCAACCTGAATTGCTCAAGTCACTGAGTTTGCTGAAGCCTGAGGACTGCATTCATTATTATTACTGTATTTATTATGCACAAAACACTTACTTCTACCTTTCAAAAATGTTTTTTAGGTCAAATGTCCCCTTTTCTCTGCTAGACCCACAGATCATTTTCTCCTTTAAATGGGGATAATTTTCTAGTGTTTGAAAAAAGGTAATTGAAAGACTTCTGATGAAAGTGGAATCTTCCCACAATTCAAATAATAGTGCTGAGAGCCATTTCTTGTGAGAGCAATAGTTTAGCTGTCTCACGTCCCCACACTTCACAGGGCTGGGCTCTCCTGCCAGGCTACAAATCCCATGGTGCCCCCCATCCACAGCATTTGCTTGAGGCACTGCGTCAGCTCAGGTCTGGCTGCCTGGAAATTGAATTTCAGTTTGAGAAAAGTCTAAATGTTCTTCTTCAATCAAAGATGTCAGACTAAAAAAGTTTCAGTGTTTCTGGCACTCCTTGTGCCAAGACGGGTATTGATATTCTGCCTTTTCATTCCAATTCAGGACAGAACCAAATGTTGACAAAACTAATTGCTTAAGTCAGCTTTCCTATTTAGGTTCATTTTGTTAGAGCAAGACAGAAGTCTGTGAGGACATTTCTACTTCTGCTTAGACCATTTAGGAACAGTTTTAAAATAAGGTTGCCCTCTTAAAGGAATTATAGTGTTTGGCTTAACTAGTTTAAGTAAGGCCCTAGTTAAATGGCACAGTAGTCCAGGTATATGGCACCTGCTAAAGGATTACAAAAGCGCAGGGCACATGAAACAAAGTGCTGATCTTATATACTGCTGGTTCAAATGTCTTTGATGTTTTTGATGCTTTAACTGTGTTTCAAAAAGTTTCAGAGTGAACATAAGGTTCAAATAGAATCTAGGATTAATGCCCAGTTGTAGAAAATCTATTTTCTATTCTTCTATGTAAAGCCAATGTTAAAACTTGTTTGTAGCAGTGCTAGCTAGCTTACTGATGTAAAGGTGGATGTGTGCTCACACCTGATATGGATAAATTAACACTGCAGTGTTTTGTGCATAGCTCCTGTATTAGAGATTTTAGTGCCATACATAATCAATTACCCTCTGTCATCTGACCTGATATAACTCATCAAATAAGTGTCCTTAGCTCTGCCACCCCTGCATGCAAAAAAACCCATGAGAAGCCCAAAAGGTGAATGGCAATTATAAGCATTGGCAGCTTGATAATTTTAAAGCATGTAGCCACACTTCAATCCAGTGTGATTAGACCAGTACAAGTCTGTTGCAGATGAAAACTGAGGTTCATTCCTGATTTTAGAACCATGGACAAGAGTAACTACAATATCATATACTTATGAGATGGCACCAGTAATGTTTAGTCACCTCAAAGTTAAATATAGATTTTCTTAACTGCTAACCCTGCCCAATCCAACTGTGATCTGAACATTAAAGTAATCAGCTCAGCTTTTGACATAACTGTAAAGAAATAAAGATGCCATACTTCATAACCTGCAAATGGCTGCACAGGGACAGACTGTGGATCCAGACTAGCACATCCCATCTCTAACAAAAGCCAGCGGTGGATGTGTGAGAAATATTTAGGAGCAGGTACTGATACTGCCTGAGGGTGACTTCCTTGCCTTGAAACTTAATTGATTAATTTGTTGGCAAGGCGCATGATGCAGAATACCATCATCATGCACTTTTTTACAGGGAGGCTACCGAAGTGAAACTATCACCCTTCTGCCAGCGATGGACTTTCCAACACTCATTCGGCAGCTGACAGTCATTGGGCTTTCACATTGCAGCAAGGGAAGAAAAGGCATTTCAAAACATGTTTGCAAAACAACAGAAATCAGCAAGGGATACTCAAGGGCAAACATAGCACCTGAAACTACTTGTAATTCACATTTTGTTCCTGAGGAGGTAGTGTGTGTTGGCAGTGTCCCTTTAACTGCATTGACACCGCAGCAGCAACACATTCTCCCTGCCAGTAACCAAGTCAGTGACGATTCAAAGACACACCTGACTACAGCAAATGCAAGCATGCTGCTTTCAGTGCCTTTACTGAAATAGCTCACTCTTTAATAATATTCCTCTTCACTCCCCTGTTTGTCGGGGCAATTTTTAACTGGACTTTGGTCTCACAACAGCCCTCACAATGACTAACCCATTTCCATGCAGAAGAATGAAAGCAGGAAGATATCAAATGCTTGTCCTGAATGCACCTGAGACCCAGCAGCAGCAAGTGTACACCTCTGGGATAACATGGGCTTGAATGACAGACACATCCTTCTTTTTTAACTGCTTAAGAATAACCCCATGTATAATTTAAATAATTCTGCTGTGCATTATCATCGCTTAGTTAATCCTGACATATGTCAACTGCTAACTAAACAAGTAACACAGGCAATACTTAAAGGGTGGGTGTCAGGAGGATGGGGCCAGGCTCTTTTCAGTGGTGCCCAGCAACAGGACAAGAGGTAATGGGCACAAACTTGAACATAGGAAGTTCCACCTAAACATGAGAAGGAACTTCTTTACCCTGAGGGTGGCAGAGCACTGGAACAGGCTGCCCAGAAAGGTGGTGGAGTCTCCATCTCTGGAGACATTCAAAACCCGCCTGGACGCATTCCTGTGCAACCTGCTCTAGGTGACCCTGCTCTGGCAGGGGGGTTGGACTAGATGATCTCCAGAGGTCCCTTCCAACCCTACCATTCTGTGATTCTGTGTAATAACAAAAATAATGTCTTTTAAAACCAATCTAGGAATTGAACAGTTGAAGCAAGGCCTTGTTGTATGGATTATTACATTGAGGCAGAGTGAATCAGGTAGGAGCTGCCTGAACTGTCCAAAACTCCAAAGCTCAGCTGGCCTGTGGTCTCAGTCAAAACTCTTCAGCAATTCTTTTAAACAAGGGCAAGTGTAGGGTGCTGCACCTAGGGAGGAACAACCCCATGCACCAGTACAGGTTGGGGGCTGATCTGCTGGAAAGCAGCTCTGCAGAGAGGGACCTGGGCGTCCTGGTGGACAACAGGATGACCATGAGCCAGCAATGTGCCCTTGAGGCCAAGAAGGCCAATGGCATCCTGGGGTGCATTAAAAAGAGCGTGGCCAGCAGGTTGAGGGAGGTCATCCTCCCCCTCTACTCTGCCCTGGTGAGGCCGCACCTGGAGTACTGTGTCCAGTTCTGGGCTCCCCGGTTCAAGAAGGACAGGGAACTACTGGAGAGAGTCCAGCGGAGGTCTACAAAGATCAAGGGACTGGAGCACCTTTCTTATGAGGAAGGGCTGAGAGATCTGGGTCTGTTTAGCCTGGAGAAGAGAAGACTGAGGGGGGACCTCATCAGTGTTTATAAGTATCTAAAGGATGGGTGTGAAGAGGATGGGGCCAGACTTTTCTCAGTGGTGCCTGGTGACAGGACAAGCGGCAATGGACACAAGCTAGGATACAGGAAATTCCATCTCAACATGAGGAAAAACTTCCTGTCCAGCCTGCTCTAGGTGAACCTGCTCTGGCAGGGGGGTTGGACTAGATGATCTCAGAAAGTCCCTTCCAACCCCTACAATTCTGTGATTCTGTAAATACCTAAAGTTGATAAGGTTAAGTCACTTAGAGTTATACTTCTGACTCACATGGAGAAACTAGCTCATGTTCCCAAATTGCAACAAAAACCAGTCAAAATAAATCTTCCCATTTACTCCAGTCCTTTTGGAAGATGCTCAGCAAGAACAGAAGTGACCTTTGCAGAACTGCACAAAGTGACTGCTTAACAGTTCCCCTTTCACACCTCACTGAAGGTAATTCTCCATTTTGTGTGGCATGTATCCTCTGCAGACCACCATTGAAATCACCTGAACCCACGCACAGAGAAGAAGACATCGAGACAGTGCCACCTCCAGTCTTCTGTTCAGTGTGGGGAGTGACAAAGCAAGGCAATCTCCTGCCCTCAACCCAAGGATAGCTATGCACTGAACCCTAGTAAAGAGATCTCTTCTGATCCAGGATGAGCATTAAGATGGAGAATTTGGCTATGTCTTAGCACCAATGAGATTTTAGGGCAATTTACCTATTTGTGGAGACTTTGGGCAATTCCTTCTTAAAAATGCCAAGGACTGCTTAGCTTCACTACTTCTCAAAATATCTGTTAAAGAAAACAACAGACACTGTAATGGAGAAGTGAGAAATGGTCATGAGCCATGTACTGGCCATGAGCACCAGTCATCTCAAGTCATACTGTATTTGGAAGAGCTTTACCCTCTTTCCTGCAATAACCAGAACCCAAATGCACCACAGATCGACTAAGCTACCTCTATCTACAGGCAACAGCGACAATTGACCTGAACCTGCTTTCCTGGGACCCCAGTCATGGGGAGTCTGGATGTTGAGCAGCCAAGCTATGCTTGCAGTAACAGTTGTCCACCCTACTGAGACCAAAAAGGCTGCCCTGATGAAGGCAGCAATGATGTTCGAGAGCACCTTCACCCGGGCATACCTATCAGGATGGCCAAACAGCCACATAGCATGAGCCTCAGTGGAGAAGGGGACCTTCACAGCCCAGTCTGGATAACTATGGTGACAGAGGAAGATGTTAACTCCAAATTAAATTGTTGAAGTCACAACAAGGGCCAAACTTCCTTCCACTCCCTGTGAAAGTGCAGGATGGCTTGTGAGCAGTGTATTGCTTTCAGTAGGAAAATCAGTTTTCTGACTGCATATGAGAAAAAAAATCTGAAACAAACAAACAAAACACAGGGAGGCAGCGGGGAAAGAAAGGGGTGAAAGGGTCCAAGTGTGATGGTAAAACGCATAAACACAAAACCCTGTCTTCTGAACCAAAATCCTGATGTTGGAAGGCATGCAGGCTCAGAGGAAAATAACTGTAATTTGTGTGAGGAAGGCATTTGCAGCAATTCATTATAATTCCTTGCTTGCTGCCGCCTGTCTCTAAAGTCACTGGTGATGCAGTACTTGTGTGAAGTTATTAAGGCCAAACTCTCTTTAGATTCATGGCAAGTGCTGAATGACAAGGTGAGAGCTTAGGCAGTGATAAAGTTAAGTGATATGCCATACCCCCTTCCTCTCCCCCACCCCATCACCACCATGCCGAGGATGAAAACACCATGGATTTTGCAAATGAGAGCCATGTCTCCTCTACCTGCCCTCTGCTGGGCTCTGCCTGCCACACACACATCTCCTTGAAGCATGCACCCAGAGGAGGGGGCAGGAGGGAGCAGAGAAAGGCAAAGGAAAATGTGCTTTTCCTCACTCTCCTTACACAAAGATCACACAGATTTCTCTCAAAGGTTCCCAGACAGATGGCATGTATGTGAGAGACAGAGATAGGCAGCCTGGGCAGAGGAGAGATCCAGGTGGGAACTTTTCAGCTATCTGAGATAAAGACATCTCTTAAAAAAAAATATATATATATCTATATATATAAATTGATTGTTAACTTATCTATATTTGTGTTTATCCCTCTATCTGTGTTTTGCTGTTTGTTTCAGTAACCCTCAAGACTAGACAGAGGAGAGACGATTCTCTTACAGCTGTACAGACTTCCAGCAAATAAAATGTGTAAGTAAAAGGTGATCACTCTAGGAATCAAGGCTCCTTTCAAACTGCATTTCTCTGTCCCCTCCTGTTTTTTCTTGCATCCTTGGCCTCTCTGGTTTTTTTCCTTCCTCTCCCTGTCACTTCTTTTCCTAAGCTGGGCAGAAAAATCAGCTTAAAGGATAATACTGCTCAGCTTTCAGTAGGATAACATAGCCAGCCCACAGGGAAAAGAAAACCTCAAACCCAACCAGAATGATGAAAACAAGCAGGTTATTAAAGGTCCTCCTAAAGCGACAGCTAAACTCGTGCTTGCAGATACTCACAGGCTGTTGCTCAGCAGTGAGGATCTCTGGTTCAAATCCAAGTGTTTGACAACAGCAGGGTTGTAGTGGGAAAAAATACTCTCCTCTCTCCTAGCCCCTTACTCTGGAAAAGCCATATGCTATTTTAGCAGTGTAGGGATGCTCATAGGCTCTGAGCATAATCTGTCAGAAGCCAAAGAGGAATCGCCTTGTCCAAAAGATTTCTACAAGTTAAATTAACCTGCAGTCAGCTTCTGTCTGTGTTAGGTTCAAAACTGCAGTAAAACCTATATTGCCAAAACTTCAAACAGATGAGCAAGGCTATTAAGAGGCATCTGATGGGACTAGATATTTAACCACAGTCCACTGTGTTCTCATGCACTGGGTCATGGCCATCCCTTAAGTTATCCTTCACGCTATGGTATTGATGACCCATCTCACTCCCTTTAGGCCGGGGAGAACACAAAGACCTTTTGATGTATGTCTGAAAATTCAACACATTCAAAATCTCAGAAAAGCAGGCTTGCAAAAGTCTTCTGTAATCAGTGCCTGCAGTCAGGGAAAGGTCTTTCAGCAGCCACCCCTCACTGTTCTCCCAGGAGGAAACACCAGTGCTGTTGACTTTTCTGATCTTAGCATATGGAGAGAGGTTTTGCCCCTCAAACACCTAAGGCTTTCTGATGAAGTCACCCTCTTGGCTGAACCAGAGAAGCCTGTGGGGCATGGATGCTCCATGACAAGAAAGGAGAGGGACCCCGACTCCCCAAGGGAGCAGGGCACTCTTACTCCACTGAAGGCAACAGGAGTTGGGTCCTGAAATGTATTGGGGAACCCAGGAGTGAGTTAACTCTGAGCAAAGAGTTAAGGCTAAGGCACAACATAAATGCACCCACTTGTTTAAATTAAAATTGCCCATAACCCTTTTATTTCCTTGCATCTGATTCTTCCCTAGCAGATGACAAGAAATTGCTGGTTGTTTGTGTTTTTTTCTTGCAGTGAAAAGCCACAATCAATCACGCTTTCTTCTGACCCTGCAGACAAAGCTGAAATAGTAAGAACATCATAGCAAAAGATATGACCCAGCTTTTGGCACACCCTGTGGCTCCAAACCTTTAATGCACAACACAGAGTCTTGGAATCTGAAGGGAGATGATAAAGAGATGCTGTCTTGCTACGATGTTTATTAAATGGACAACAGCTACTAAGAGGACCAAGAGAAGTTGCAGGGGGCAGATTCTTAAACGTCTTTAAACCTGTCAGTGAGCACCATTTTTTAATTTCACATATTGTTTTCTTTTTTAGGAGAGGTGGGACAAAAGATGGGAAAGAGGATTAGCAAATGAATGTCAGCATGTAACATATGCATCTAGTGATAAAACAAATTCTTGCAAAAATTTACCTGGGCATTTTTACTATCCAGTCTTCAAACAGTTACAATTTCCCTTAAGGTAAATGAAAATGTAATAAGACTAACTAAAATGTTGCATTTGTGTCTCACCCTTCCCTAAAGTAATTCAATCAATCAGTTTAGCTTCACTAATATTCAAATGTGTGTTTGATACTGGCAATATAAAAGTTCAAGTACTCCTCAGCTTCTAAATACATTTAAACTGCCTTTACTAGAACATGCACTTTCCTAAATTTGTATTAGTACCTAAAATTGGTTGCGTTTCTAACTATCCTTAAAGTTAAACATAACCTGGCCTGCAAATGAGATGCTGCGTGTGGAGGCAGATTTCTGTATGCAGCATCTAAGACTGAAAATGTGCATATTACACTGCACAGATGAACTTGTGTATGCTCACATTACTGTGCAAATAAGAAAGTATAAAAGCACGTGGTACAACTTCCATCCAGCAGCATTTGCATCCAGCTTCATTCCTTCCATCTCCCTACCCCCAGGAATGGGAGGGCAAAGGACCTGGAGCAGAGGGGAGGAAACAGAGGACCTGGAGCAGAGGGGAGGAAAATCCCATCTCCCATATGAGCTCTCCACTGCCACGGTATGTCCCTGACCTGGTGTGGGGCATCCAGGGGAAGGACTGCCGAGGAAGGCTGCTGTCCCTTTGGCCAGTGAAAAGCTGGCATGGATTTATTCACATGGTTTCCAGTTGTGGGCTACCCTAGGGAAATCCCAGCTGGAAAAGATGGTTCATGGACCTCTCAGTCTGTCTTCTTCCACACAGGCAAGTGTATGGTCCTCATGCAGGGACCACTTATGCACATATGACTCTACTCACCCTTGGAAGTACACACTCAAAGGACACTATGCAATCTCACACTAACAAAGCCCACTTAGGCTGGGGTGGGAGGGAGTGGGATAAAAAGTGAGAGGGAACTGTACCCACAGAGGCCCCCAGCCTGTGAAGCACATGCTGCACTTCAGAGGTTGCTTTGAGTACCCACCGGTGCCAAGTGTCTGAAGCCAAGTGTAACTCTGGCTTTATGCTCAACTTCTCAGACCCCTTGCAGGGGGTCTCAGCTCCTTCCTATCAGCATAGCTGCCCACATCCCTGAGCAAAGCACTGGGCCTGAGCAGCACCTGGCAGATGAGCCGAGGTATTGCCTGCATGCTCTACAATCCTTCCTTCATGTTTTGTCCAGACCCTTTCCTAACTGCCCACAAGGATGCTGACACCCCAAAGGGATGCAACTTCTGAGGACCAGCTCCAACACTGAGAGGCATGTGGGCAATGACAGGCAGCTGATCACACAGCCAAAGAATGGATCGGGCAGCTCCCTGATGGAGGAAAAAGGGGACAGCCTCCCTGAAAACACTGGTTTTGTGTCCATTTACTCCAGCTGAGGATCCAGTCCATTATTTCCAATTAGGTTTGATGGAGGATTAATCCAATCACAAGTGTCAATTTTCTGCCCCCTGACAGCTGCTTACGGCATGACATGTATGCTGTAACCTGCTGGCCCACCTTACCTTTCCCTTTATGAAAAAATGCCACACAGAGTCAAGCTTGCTAGAAATGAAGACAAATGAAAATCATCAGAAATCTCATTAGTGACCATCCAACAGCTTCGCTGAAAGGTAGAAGCTTTTTGCTTTCCCTTGCACACATCTGTTTTAAGTTGTGGGGTTTTGTTGTGTGTGTCATCCACACACACCTTCTCCTTCGTCCCTTCTATGGAGTGGTGAGATAATGCAAATAAATTGCTCTGCCTACTTTGCATAAAGGTTTACATATTTTTCTGTTGATAACATTTTTGGTATGCCTAATAGATGTAAGGGGGAAATATCTGTCTGTATCACTTCTAAAGTTTGTGTATTGTCTAACTAGCTCACACTGCTTTAGAGGTTTTAAGCCCTCCATAAGAAGCCCTTTTGCCTGTGAATCTTTAATGATACACCTAGGTGTCTTCACTGTAAGGACTCTACTATTTGACAAGCAACGCTTGTCTCTACAGTCAGTAATGAACACAGCATGACGGGCAATGTGTGCCTCTGTCCAAGGCACTGAATCACAATATAATGGTAAATTACTGTCTGTCATAGATAGAAACTGCAGTGACTAACAACCAATTCCCTATTCTACATGAGGTGTGTGTGTGGGGAGGTTGCACTCGTTTGGTCGTGGTGGGAAAAGCTAGTGTTACATTCCTTTTTATTGAATCCTTTCAATTGAAAATGTACCTGGACACTGAGAAAGAAAGCAAAAGAGGGGTTTTAGCAGGAGGAAAAGGATGAATTGCTAGCAAATGGCATTGTTACTAGAATATTTTTGGACAGCTCAGAATTTGTTATTGTTTGGGGATCATCAGGATAGAGATATTTGCAAATGGGATTAACTCTTCTCACTCTCTGGCAGAAATATGGAGTTCAATTTTGATTAAAATGCAATAATAATTGTGAGTTGGACTGTGTGTCACTGCTGCTCAGAAAGGCACCCATTAGAGAAGCCTCTATTTTAAAACCAGTCATTCATCATTGGAGTATAATTTCCAGTAAATATATTGTTTGTTCAACTGTAATGCTAGAGATAATGTTTAAAATTCTCCCCTCATATCTCATTATGAAATAATTGATAGCAACATGGACATTTCTTTTCATTTATGTGGGGTTTTTTGTTGTTGTTTTTCTCCCCCTCTTCCTTTAAGGTAACCTCTTGAAACAATCAATATCAGCAGTTTCAAAAGTGTGATACAATAAATAAATCTCTCAGACAATGACAGAGAACATCCTTATTATAATAAATTTGCCATAAATAAAACTGTGTGTGATATTCCTAAGAGCCATTTTACATGAATGCCTTCAAATTTTGTGCAAGGAGAGAGAGGAAAAGGGGGGGGGTGGGGAAGAGAAGAGGACAAAGATGTGTATTCAACAAATTGCTTCATTCTCAAAATATATTACATTTGGCTTGCTGTATGGTGCATACAGAGTAAACTCCTCCCCCCTTGCAGAAATACACTGTATTGTTTGGAGTTTGTTTAAATTTGCCTTGATTGTCATATATTATCTGCATCCTTTTTTAATAAGATATATTGTTACAGCAGAGTTTGTAATTTATCTGTTGTCTCACAAAACACTTTTGGAGTCTTTCTGTTGAAATATTGTAATAGACCAAAATCAATAAAGACCAGCTGCTTTTGCCACTGAGGCCCAGCTTTGAAGTGACCCAGCAAGAACGTACCAAACGGGTTTAAATATCAACACAGGTCTGAAATGTAGTTTATACCCTGCTTGGTACAGTACAAAAATTCCTATTTTGCAGTCTTTTTCTCTCATTTCATATGCCACTCCAGCATTTCATGTGAGCTTGAAGTTTCTCCTCTCCCTCTCCTTCCCATCCCTGCTGGCTTTCAGTAAAACTGTGTCTCCGTTGAGAATTTGGCACCCAGCTTTCTCAAGCCTAAAGCACGTGCTTACAGTTAAGTACGTGCGTAAGTGATTTGCTGAAGAAGAATCAAGCATATGGTTAACCTTACAGAGATGTCTTCTTTGACTTTGAACAGAGATGCTTCAGGTGTCTACACGAGAGACCGGAAGAAGGAAGGACAGATTTTTATGGAAGACTTGCAATCTGTTAGGTTTTTATATTGGTATTGGGACACTGTGGTATAAAGGTGGTAAAATACAGGCAGACACCGAGAAAACGGGCTCCTCTGAAATTTTGGATTGCTTAGATCGAAATACTTGTTCTTTGCTGGAAGTCTTATGCTTTCCTACTGACTTGTGTTGGTGTTATCTAAAGTTCAGAACTATATCGTTTAGGGAAAAAAGAAGAAATAATACTTGGTAGGTGGTATATATTTTGTTATTAATAGTAATACTTGGCACTCAGATGTCACTTTTCATCTCCAAATCACTTTACATAATTAACTAATTCATCTTCACCATCCCTGCATGAGATGGAGTTTTTCACTGAGGCAGCACAGGAGCTCATGCATTCAGGACTGACACTGTTCATAGAGCGATCAGGCTACCCAGATGGGACCACTTTTGGGTGAAAAACAGATGATCTGTCCTAAGGACAGGGCTGCCTTAGAACACTGTGCATGGATATGTACTAAAGGAGTATTTACTTTGAAAATGTTGGCATGCGGTTCCCCAAAGCTCTGCATAGCCATGCAGAGAGGGATGTTGTGCAGAGTCTGTTCTAGTGACTCCCCTCTCCAGGGCTGCCCTGTCCTGGTGACTCCCTGGCCCTCTGGGTACTTGGAGGGCACTGGGGAGGGGTTGCCAGTCTCATCAGTGTCTCCACACCTATAGGACCTACATATCCATTCAGAGCTGTCCTCTGCCTTCAGTGGGAGCCGGTGGACACAGTGTGCTGCCTGGTCCCGGTCTGCTGGCAGAACCTGCATGCAAGGAAATCTACTGTGAAATCTGCCTTTCCTCGGCACCAGCATTTCTAAGCAAATCACGTCAGTGACAAAGGGCACCCTGTGGACTTGGCTGGAGGCCCCTTGCTCAGCAACTATATTTGCTGACATGATTATATTATTTTCTTCTGTATTTTTTTTCC
The DNA here is from genome assembly GCA_947846985.1 of Fratercula arctica. Classification (NCBI taxonomy): domain Eukaryota; kingdom Metazoa; phylum Chordata; class Aves; order Charadriiformes; family Alcidae; genus Fratercula; species Fratercula arctica. The sequence goes on along the minus strand of CANTUZ010000025.1, from coordinate 15,940,591 downwards.
CTATGGGATGACAGAACTTTTGCATCAGGATCCAATCCAAAGCACCTTGAAGTTTGCTTTTCTGTCTTTTTTTCAGTGGTCTGGTCATATCTATGGGCCAAATACAGATACCTCCACCCTCTCTGCAAACAGCTTGGGAGAACTCTTTTAATCCTGCCAAAATCCCAGACATGCAATGATGACTTCAGTGGCACAGGTCCTGACTCTTCACTAGAGATCATAACAGGCATCTCCCAGTGCCAAGCTCTGGGGAATAAACAGAGCAAAACAGTAAAAGCTAGTTTGAGGGGACAACACAGGGCAGAAAGTCCATGCAGGCACCACACTGCTTTCAGCTTCTTCCCTGTTGATGTAGAAAGCTCAGGGAGAAATTACTTTTGTCACAGGCTCCCTAGCGTCGGACCAAAAATTAGGCTGCATGATCTTCCTGCATGTCTAATTAGGCATGTGCTCTGCTGAACGTGGGAAGCAATTAGCTTTTTTCTTGGTGCATGGCCATTTGCACATGCATGGGAGGGGCTCTCTGCCAGAAGGTGATTTGTCAGAACTTGCAATGAAAGTCAAACCCTGCAATTGGAGGGAGCAGCTGTACTTAAAAGAGAGATGTAGAACATCCCAGCGTGTGCTTGGATTTATAATATTGAAAGAACATAGTCCTCTTTCTATGCAGTTGCAGTTTTTGATAAACGGCCTACATTAGGACAGCTCAAAGGTGCACTGCATCATTAATTACCAGGGAAGAGGAAGTTAATAAAACTTGTCTCTTGCATGGAAGTGAGAAATTTTACTACCTGATGATTCCTGATGGAAGAAGATGTTTCTGAAGCCATATGTGCAACCTTGTACAGGTAATAATAGCAAAAAACTCAGGGGAGTCTTTTATGTTTGAAGATGTCATTTTTCTTTTTGATTTATATGATACTAATGGCTTTTCTCTCTTTTTTTTTTTAGCCAAGAGCCATGGTAAAAGTCAACCAATGATGCTCAGATTCAGAGAGAGAAGAGAAGAGAAGAGAAGAGAAGAGAAGAGAAGAGAAGAGAAGAGAAGAGAAGAAAAAGAAAAGAAAAGAAAAGAAAAGAAAAGAAAAGAAAAGAAAAGAAAAGAAAAGAAAAGAAAAAAAAGAAAAGAAAAGAAAAAAGAAAAGAAGAAAAGAAAAGAAAAGAAAAGAAAAGAAAAGAAAAGAAAAGAAAAGAAAAGAAAAGAAAAGAAAAGAAAAGAAAAAAGAAAAGAAAAGAAAAGAAAAAAGAAAAGAAAAGAAAAGAAAAGAAAAGAAAAGAAAAGAAAAGAAAAAAGAAAAGAAGAAAAGAAAAGAAAAGAAAAGAAAAGAAAAGAAAAGAAAAGAAAAGAAAAGAAAAGAAAAGAAAAGAAAAGAAAAGAAAAGAAAAGAAAAGAAAAGAAAAGAAAAGAGGACAAATACAAGTCTCTCTGGGAGGAATGCCAGCCGCTAGCTCCGCTATTATTATACTTGAGAATCTTATAAAACTCTATCCATTAGTAACAGGCTGCTGCCAGATATTGATAATTTATTCAAATTGTAGGTCTGGCTTTGAGGGAGCAGTTGTTCCTCATGCAGACATTTTCAGAAAATGAATTCCAAGAAACAAAATAACATTCGGTGCTATCAGTAGAGAGGAAAGGCAGTATTTTAGTGTGCAGTCAACATCTGGACTGCCTGCTATTTTTATCGTGCCTCTCACCCCTCGTTCTCTCCTACCCATACATCGCTACCACTGGATGATTCTGTTGCTCTTCTTTGATGTCAAGTAAATAAATAAATACAATGTTTTGTCTCCTACTTGTGTTAGAATATATCACAACTGATTTCACTGTGAGTAATGGGATCTGACCAACTTTGAATGACTGAGCAGGAGCAAAGCCTCCAAACAAGCCACCTAATAGGAAGAGTGGAAATTAGTTTTGATCCAGAACAAATTCCTCTAGTCATTTCAATGTTTAGAGGCTGCTCTACCCAATATGGGGCTTAGTTTTACCCTCCAGCAAATTCACAGATGTTCTCTCTCTCTTTCTCTCTAAGCCTTGATAAGCTGGAGGAACACTGGGTATTCATAACCCCAAAATCTCACTGGCACAGATGCTCCAAATTGAAGCAAGCTGTTCTATCATCTTCTCCAGTTATTGGCCACTCCACTTGAAACCATCCTAGACATGGTGCAACAGAATGTGCTGTGTGTCCAAAAACTGTTAAACATATTTCCTTGGGCACAGTGACAACTGTTGATGAACGCTAAACAGCAATGCTTGCTACCAGTGGTCCTGTTCTCTCCAAAAAAGAAGCCAACCTCTAGGATCAAATCCAGAGGTCGTAGTGAGATCGCGTTGGTCAGATCTTATCCCTGGGAGGTCACTGTTTTCTACAGATCTGTGTAGTTCTGCACTGCTTGGAAAGGTAGGTAGGTCCAAGACTGCCAAGGGAGCTAGGATGGTGGTCTAATTTTTCAGCACTTTACAAATGACTGTACAGACTTACATTCCCAACCAGTCCCATTTTACAATTACCATCCATTTCCAGCTAATCTCATGCACTAACTTGTCTTCCAACCAGTCGCACATTGACATCTGTCTCTGCTCCTGACTGATCCCAAGTTGCCATCTGCCCCTGGCTAGCCCTTTTTATCTCTACCCCATTTGGAGAGGTACATAAACACTGATGCTCAGGGGTGTCAGTCCTTTAGACTCTCTGGTCCAAGCCTCTGACTGACACCTGGCTTTCACAGCATGCAAAGACCGAAGGACACCCTCCTGACAACCCACCCCCCCCAGCCTCCCCCTTTGCAGTAAGTGCTACAAAGGATTGTTTGCAAACAAAGGGAACCAAAGATGGATTAGTCCAGGGAAATACACAGTAGCATGTGGGAAGTAACAGAGAAGGGAAAGAATAGTCACTAGCAATTTATTTGCAGAGTGTGCAGATGCAGTTGAGGGTCACTGCACATGCTGAATAATCCTAAAACTAGTTAAAAGTCCCTCTGCTTGCTCCTCACTACCCTGTGCCCATTGTCAGTAATGATAGGCATCCAGGCTCTTGCATGGTAGAAGGCTAAAAGTGATTGAGTCTAATTTCCCCCCAAAGCTTGAAGTATGGCTTTTGAGACCTCTTCATGAAGAATTCCAACTGCTTCTGAGGCTGTCTTGGTTGGAGGTCCGTTCCCTTTGTGGGGCAAATTGTCTCCCTTTTGTCTTTCCTGTGTTTAGGTGAGAGCAAAAACCTCCAAGTTTCACTCTGACGGTGACAGCACTTCACAGTTGGATAGTAGAAGGGGAATGGAGTCGTAAACTCACTTCCCATCCTTTGCAATGCTGCCTTGGCCTCCAATGCTGCACTTCCCATGCATGACGTGTGGAAAAGGTGGAAAGATCAAGGCCTAAAAAGTGTCTTTTAATTTTTCCTGTGCCCAGTTACCAGCTGCCACTAACTTTGCAACCTTTATTGACCGTTGCTATGTCTGGTGCTAAGTATCTTCAGACTTCATTCCAAGTAATGGGAAAAAAACCTGAGGGGCAATCAGCTAGTTCCATGATGAATGAAGCCCATGTCACTTAGAGAAAATGAATATTTCTTTGCAATAATGACCAGATGTTAGCAAGACTCAGATCCAAATTAAAACATGCATGATAAATGTCAAGAAAACAGAAAGACAAAAACCCAACCTGTAGTGAAATCTCTATAAATCTTTCCCCCCCTACAACCCAGGCACTTCTTATGGGAATTAAATTATTAAGAGATGTTGCAAGGAGAATACAAATGTGAGAGTCTTCCTCCTTCTTGGAACTTTTTGAAAGAGTATATTTCAGCAGTCAGATGGCTTTTCTTCTCCGTATGAGACAGCACTGGGCTGAATGGAATCTTTTCATGTAGAAGCACAGGCAAAATACTAATCCATAAAATAAATTATACATTGCAGTTGGCATAGAAATAGAATATATTTTGCCTCCTGCAGAGTTGACCTATGGAACTCCTTGCTGCAAGAAATTATTGCAGCTGAAGGTCTTCAAGGAATTAGAAAGGGGAAAGTATTTGCAGATAGTAATACCATTCAAAATTATATTAAACATAACAAATGTGGATAGTGGTTTTACAATATCTTAATTCCAGGTGAATGTTATAAAGAAATTAATGGTGTTAGAAATGCCTTTATGAAAAATGTAGAGTCCACAATTTTTCTGATGTTTTTTCATGAGGTATATGATATTTGAAAGTGCTATGATCACGACAAAGGACAACAAGGGCTGCTGGAGCTGATCTAACATGACATTTGCAGGGATATTTGAAGGAAGTCTGTGTTTTGGCATCCTCCTGGGTGGCTGCTGGACAAGCCAAACCTAGCCCTTCATTGTTCAATCAAGCAATACCCTCAGAAAACTTATTTTTAACTGTCTGTTTCTGATCCTGCATGATCTCTTCTATGTCCCCTTCCTTCTATTTGCAAATCTTATGGTGATACAAAATGGATGGTCTCTCGGGGGGGCTGGCTGGCTGGCTCCTCCCTGTCGGCATTGACACCTTTTCCGAGCACTAAGTTAATGAGAAATAGTAAATTACAAGGGCACGCACACACACACTTTGGAAAGAAACATGGTGTTTGATCCCCCCAAACTGCCAAGCTCCACTTAAAACCAATAACAAATGTTCTTCCCCAGCAAAATGTGATTAGCTTTTATACCTGTGCAGATTGTACAAACACACAGGAGGGAGCTTTTAAATATAATTGATTTGCCTATTTGAAATTATTACTTTTTAATTTTATTTATTAAATTTAAATTTAAATTTTTAATTAATTATTAATTTCAAATTTGGCTGGAACAACCTTTACTAAATTACATATTCACCTGGATCCATACGAACGACTTCCTGATAGCATAAGAGGCTCTGAATGACAATATCAGCCCTGAAACATCAAAGGCTTGCAGCTCAGTCGAAGGTTTCTCAAGGGCTCTGTAGAAGCAGCTCACACAGAAACCACAGCCATCACAGACTGTGGCCATCTTTCGGTTGTAGAACTAGGGACACTTCCTTGGCTTGCCTTCTCTACTGCACACCTCAAGTGTAGACATTGAGACAGACTTCAAAAACAAAACCAACAAAACCAAAGTGATTATGTACCTAAATTTGCCCCCCATGAATAGAAAACGAGAGAAGAGGCTGGAGAGAAACTGGTCATATTGCTTAATGCATGACTGGAAGGCTGGTGCTGAGGATGGGATGAAAACCTATCTGGAACAAAACAGCACTTGAGATTATTCACAGCCACAGTATAAACAGTGAAAATTTACTGGAGTATATAGACCACCCAAGTGTGCAGCTAAATGAGCTTCATAGTAATGGAATTGCCATATCCCCCTGAATTGTACCTCAGTAAGGCTACCCTGCTGTTTCAAAAGCAAGTTCAGACTAGATGATAGGATCCTAGATGATTAGAATACAAGCCATAGGGAGAAGATAAACTACCTAAACCGATAAGGATTAGTGCAGACTGCTCTGACAGAGCAAAAACACCGTGAGCATTCAAGGAAACAAATAGGTTGTGGAAATATGGCAATGGTACAGCTAAGGTTGCAGAAACACTCACCTGAAGCGATATTGTACTGTCTGAAAAAACAGCCTGTGATTGCTGGAAAAGGCAGCTATTAATCTGGTGTCAATCAGCATAGCTCCATTGATGTCAGACTCTTTTCTCGGTAGTGTAATGTGCTGTTTCTTTGCTAATATAATGCAATATAATTTCACGCTTTTTTAAACTTCAATGGCGTTACACAGACTTCCACCAAATAAGGGTTTGGTTGACAACCTTATTATGATGCACATTCAGAAGGCGTCAGAGTTAAGATTGCAGAAGCAATCTTAACCTCCTTTCCTGACATCTGAGTGGTCGACTACAGAGCCACAGCATTATTGTAGTGTGGTTTCCTCCCAAAACGCATCAGGCCCTTCTAATCACTTCCATTTACAATCCTATCCCTGCATGTCTTGAAGAGCCTTATGAACGCAACTGAATGCAGCCTCCCTAACCAACTATCACAGCTGATCTGCAGGTGGCAAAACTGGTGCAGTAAGATGTTGGCTGGTTCACAGAGGTCATGCAGGTTGCCTCTTTTTCTTACTGATTTTTCACTTTCTCCCTGATTACACTTTTTTCAGCAGCAGTCATCATGAAGCCATACCCAGCGGCTTATTGTTCCTAGGGGTAGTTCTAGAAGCTGGGGAGGGTCAAAACACCATGGTTGGCTTATTGTCCAAGGAGGGAGCTTGGACTCAGGTGTTATGCTCTGGTTATCCCTATTGTTTTGCTACTAGTGTACAGACTGGCACAGTGCTAGCCCTGGCCAGCTAGCACTCTCACAAGCAATACCTGGGCACAGTTTGGGGGGGTACCACAAGCCAGGGGCCTTTCACAGTAGGGAGAATGGATGGTGCCATCTGGTTTTAGAGAGAAGAATATTTCTAGATGCATGGGCATGAGCTATGCTAGTCCACTTGCCTGCAGAACAAAAGGAAGTCTGGGGCTAGATCAGAGGTAGCTGCTCAGATATCCCTCTCCTGGCACTAACATTAGCACAGTGACTTCACCTTTTTCTACCCAGAGCTGTTTAAGCGAGGTACCTCTACCAAGACACAGGGACAAAGTCCTACACAGAGTGCTTTGCAAGGAGGAGATGCTTCTGGATGCTGAGAACATCCTGCTTCTGAGATACTGGTCAACTGAGGGTTGCTTTTGGTGTCCCTGATGTCAGCTCATAGCTCCTGGGTGCTGAGGCCAAGAGCAGCTGAGCAGGAGGGGCTCTCCCTTGGGGGACAGGGCTCAGCCACTCTCCCTGGCTCTGAGTGCTTACTCAGCAACAGAGGAGAATGGGAGGTGAGGAAAGTCAGGGAGAAGGGAAACCAAAAATAAACCCTATGAAACCAAACAAAAATGTTTTCAGCCCCTGTCAGGAAAAGAAAGATTGGAAATTATATCAAGTCAACATTCATTGATTCTCTTTTGTTATGACCATTATATAGAGCCTTCCAATCCCTTATGTTTTCCTGACTGGCAAACACTGTTTGAGCACCTTAACCCAGAGTCTCTGGGCCACCCTCTCCCATCTTCTCTTTTTAAATTATTATTATAATAATTATATTATATTATTATCATTGTTTTTAATTCACTCTCTATATAACAGTTGTTTTTCACATTAAATAACATCAGATGAGAGCTCACCATAGTCAGAAGAATGAAACTGTCATCTCTAATTTGCCTGGCAGAAGCCACGTTGACAGGAAGTTGTCTATGGTTGTTTAAAAATAAAATAATGCTCTGAGGAGAAGTGCAGAAACTTAATAGGACTTTCAAAACAACAGAAGCCATGGGGACTGCAGATGGTTCCTAGGCCTAAGGACTAAATAAACAATGATTTTTTAGGCAAGAATGTAGACAATGGGAGATGGCCTCTAAAGAGATGTTCACACATACTGTGTCCGACATCATTAGACTGCCCAGTGGGAGCAAATGTTCGGCAGTTAAAGACATTCTGAAAAGGAAAAATCAGCCTCAAAAGATGCTTTAAATGAACAGGAGGCGGAAAAGCAAATTGTCTTAAAAACTTCGCATAGATAAATGATGACTCACCAAACATCTGTCTCAGGGACCAATAATTTGAAACTGATTGACTTACTGTGTGTAAAATATATAGATAAATGTAGAAGAAAAAAACAAAACCAAAAACATCCAAAAGGGAAGGTGGAATTTGCTGCAGGAAAACAGGAGATGGGGCTTGGTGAGGAGTCAGGAGGGGGAGATTCATAAATAAGTAGCCATAAAGGCAGCAGGGATGAGTCCTTTCACAGGTCTGGAGCACAGCTCACACTCTCTCTCTCTCTGAGGTTTCATTTAAGTCTGGCACAAAAAAAAAGACAACCTGATATTTTGAAAAAGCAAACACAGGGACCAGCTTCAAAAGGGCTCCAGCGCTGCGATTTTGAAAATAAGGGCCTTGGAACACCAAGTGCAATCTTCTACCCAGGGCTGCTAAACCCTTTCTGCCAAGCCATTTACATTTATAAGGCCTTCAATCATGTGGGGTTTTTTTCCCTTTCCCCCCTTCCTGCCCCCACCTCCTCTCTCCCTCTCCTTTCTACAGAGTGCTCATTTCAGACTTGCCCTTTTGTTACACCTGCTTGCAAGTGGGTATTTTGCAGTTAACTTCAGCTGGCCTCTTCATATTTATGGCTTTCAAGACAGACAGAAGGTGGGGTGAGAGGGAGAGCCGAGCCAGGCTTTTTGTAGAGGTGTGGTAAATTTTGTGTCTAGCATTTTTTGGCTGGAGGGTTAGCTACAAACAAAGGAATGTTGATGTTGCAGCTGCTGCTGGAGAGACCTTTTTGTACTATGCATTGAGAAGAATGGTGAAATCCCTATTGTGTTAAAGCCAAATCCTTATTTTTGTATCTTGATAGCTATATATAGAGAGATGTGTTAGATTCCAAACATTTTCTTAAATTAATTACCTGGAAATAAGGTTGAATTTCTAAAATAACAAATTCTTTTATCACTGGAAAGATCAGATTTTTTTCTTGGCAGCAATGTCAAAATACAACATTTTGACAATTTCCTGAGATTTCTCTCTGGATTTTGTTGTGGTTTTTTTTCAGGTGAAAGACACCATTTTCAATGATCTGGAATTTCCTAATAAGCTTAGCAACAAAAGAAGCTATCCAAGCCAAGCAAAATATAATTTACTGGAAAATTCCGACCCTCTCACTAGACAAGGCCTGCTTTTGTTATTCAATCTTACTTTTTAGCCTTCCCCTGAAGTTGGCAGTTTAGCTGATATGAACCAGCTTTACTTGGTTTTTTTGCTCATTTGAGGGTACTTGGATCATATTCTGGGTTCCTTGAAGCAGTAGAAAAATAGCACCAGTGCTCTTGAAACTAACAGGATGTTCATCACCTTGGATTTGTAAGACGAACACCAGATAAAGAGAATCAATAATCTATCTCAGAGCAGAAAAAACATCAGAACAAGTCCTTCCACACAACCCTCAAAGGCTCACAGTGAGTCACCATCAGCAAATGTGGATCTTGTTTATGTCTCTCACACTATCAGGATAACACACTAGAAATAACACCACTATTTAGATCTTGCATAGCGTTTGTAGGAGGGAAACAAGCCTCTCAAAGCTCTTGGCAAAGGCGATCGAAGCATCACTATCCCCATTTTGCAGACTGGGCAAAAGAGGGACCCTCAAGAAGGATCTGGGAGTAAAGCTGGAGACTCCTAATGAGCAGCTCTGTGCCCCACCACTGACCCATGGGCCCCTCTGCTGTCCATGTCACCAGAGGCATGAGTGGGGAAACCAGCCTTAGCTGCAGGCACTTGGGGTGGACAGCCATTTCAAACTCTTACCTTTGAAAGCACCTGACCCATTTCCACAAATACTCTGTTCCCAGGAGCCAACTTTATCCATGCCAGGACAGAAAGGGTGATTCCTAACTCCAAAGGTCCAAAACATCTCTAGAGAAGGAGCAAGTGGGTGCTCCTGGTTTGAGTGGGCATTGAGGAGCAAACTTGGTGCTGCCTCTACCACTCAGTCGCCATCCCTGTGTGCAACCTTCATCTACTCTTCTACGCCAGTGTTTTCAAATGCAGATCCCTGAAATTAAATGCCTGAATCCTTATTCAGACATCAAAATAGTTGGCCTTCGTCTCAAAGTTGCTAAGCAACCATTGCTCGTGCAGGAGCCAACGGGATCTGCAAACATGCAGCGGTACCATCTCTGACAAGCAGGTCACTCCTCTGGTCCCTAAATGCTGAAGAAGGTTGCTGCGTTTAAGTACCTGATTATGAACTTTTTGACCTTAATTTCTTCATGCCTCAGTGTTCCCTTCTATGAAATGGTTATTGCACCTTGCTGAGCATGGGGATCTCTCCTGCAGCGTGTCTGAAAAACACCTCAGACTGCTTGGGTGAAAGAAATTGCAAGCAGGAAAGGGGAAAAGCAGGGGGTCAAAGCAGATAAAAGCAAGTGAAAGCCCTGACACACATCGATGTGGCATTGAGGCAGGTCATAAGCTGCTTTCATTTTTCTGCAGCTGTGCTATATAATTAAATCCTCATATTAATAAATGACACCTCACAGACAAAGCCCTACTATCTTCATATGCCCATGCAGAATCCTCTAATAGGCATTTGGAAAGCCATGTGTGGGGGCTGGCGTGGGGAGGTGGGGGCTTGCACGCAGTTATGAAGTTCAAAGAGACTCCAAAAAACCATCTAGTGTAAGGATGGACAGCCTGGTCCTGGGGTCTGGCTAACAGTCAGGTTTATTTGCAAGTGGGCAGGCAGACCGGCTGGCAGACCAACCAAAATGCAATGTGCTAGGACAGGTTGTGTCTGAGGAGATGCCCACTGACCTGATGAATTAGACTTTGAGTGTCACTTTTCTGACCTTAGTGTTCTCTTAAGGGTTTTGCTGATTTCTGCTCTGAGCAGATAGAACTTAAAGTAACTTAGTTTTGAGAACAGCGAAGCCTTCTTTCAAGAGGACAAACTTTGATATCTCTAATGGGAAGGTAAGCAGGCCCTGAGTCCTTCACTGATTTCAAGGGTATCGCACCACAGGGCACTAAATATGAAGTATTTTTACTGTTGAACTGTATGGCCCCTAGCCTGCTTTCGTGGGATGTATCAGGTTAAGTCAAGGGCTGTGCAAACATGAATGCATTTGTCTAGCACCCTGAATACCTGACTTGAGATCAAAGTGGTCCTGATCTATTGCAGTGTATTAAATAGTGACCAGAAATTGTCGCTGCCACTAGAGCTTGGTAATTCATATGCTTACACTGTTACAATGGCTCATGAGGTGTATTTTTGTCTACATTACCTAGTATTCAACTAAACAATCTCCTGGATGGTTAAGGAATTAAGATGGGCCAGAGACCATCCTTAATGTGCAGTGTGCATGTGAACACCCTGTTTTGGAAGCTAAGGGACTTTGATAACACAAGGTGCTCTGTGTTGGTTGGCCTCAGTGACTGAGAGCGGTCCCAACAACATTTACTTTAACAGTCACCAGAAAACCAAGAATTTGGACATTTTTCATCTAGTGCAATTTCCTGAAGTATTTCACCCATCAGCTTCTGCGTGCTGCTTGTTTGAACCAGAGCCTCTCTTTAGAAGAACATTCAGTAGCAGATTTTGTCCATGATTTCTTCTGTCCCCCACACTGCATTCATAGATATTAGTCATGTGAGTCTCACAAAACACCTATGAGGTCATCTCCTGTTTTTATAAGCATTTCATAGGGTTAGAAGAGGGAAAATGCCCCACAAACCAAGTACCCCATGACTAAGTGGAACCTCAGTAGAACTAGGAGTAATGCTGAGATGTAGGGATTCATAGTCTGTTCCACAGCACATCTCTGGTGGGTGAAACTCAGTCTTGTGCAAATGAGGAGGGTGCTGTCTGGTAAGGAGCAGTAGGTAGGGTGGAGAACAGGAGACAATGTGCTGCACCATGGTCAGTAGCTGACAACAGTTCAGGAGGGTAAGAACAGAAAGCTTTGTGGCAAGAAATGAAAGGGGATGAGGGACGTTATTAGGGAAACTGTTATGGTTGTGCCCAAAGAAAAATCAGAACACTTGAAATTTGGTCCATCCCAGATAGTCATGGCCATTTCAGTGGAATTCTTGTTTCCTTGCTCATCCAGGACTTTTTCCCAAACTCAGAAATTCCTTCTTTGTTATTACCATTTTCTGTCTGCCTTTGCCGTGTCTAGCTTAGACTGAGGTTAAGTAGTGCAGGAATCTCAAATAAATTAATATATCACTATTTCAAAAGCACCAGATGTAAAAGAAAAACTGGGTTTGGTGGCAGAATTTGGGGCAAATTCTTACTGTTTGAAGACACTGAGTCAGTAGTGTTCAAGTGCTTTCTTGTCTGTAGCTCCAGCTCTCTGGCCTGACCCCACTCCTCCCCTCCCCTCTCTTCTAGAAAAAAAATTAAGAAAGATTCTGATGAGCAGGGACAGGAGGAAGCTGTGACATATAAAATGGCAGTCTCTGCCAGGCTGTGCTTGCACAAACAACCCCCCCGGTGCTTGTGAGGGGGAAAAATGCAGGAAGAGAGAAAGCAGAAGCTATAAGCAGCCTGGCTATTTTCAGGTCCCATTCCAGGCAAAACTGGCACTAAATTATTTACCAACCAATTGTGGGAAGGAATCAAATCTAGTGGCATCCACATGCAGCACTCATAACCTACTAACTGCATTAACACACCTGAGAATTAAGGGAGATTCGAATGAAAGTAATGGGAAAGAAATCATGTGCTGAAGTATTTAGATGCAGTTCACTTTTCATGCTGCCTTGATGCCTAGGGACTCATCTTCCCCCTTATCTGGCAAGTAGCCCTGGCCAGCTACCAACCATCGGTGCTGACAGCTTCCAGCTCAGCCAAGCTTCTATTTTGCAGATCAAATTTGCAGAAATGCAGCTGGGTCTGGGAGAAAAAAAAAAAAAAGAAAAAAAAGGACAACAAGAAAACAAGAAAACAGGCAAAGAGAAAGGAAACTAAAATGAACCCCCAGTGCTTCAGGGACTATCTGAATTAGTAGCAGGGGCCTGGCAATGGGAAGGGAAAGTCTGTTAAAGGTCTCCCAACATTTCCTAGGTGATTCTGATAACCAGCCAACACCTTTTGCTTGATTAGTGCCTGATGGGATGGGGAAACAAATCTGAATAGCAATAAGGCAGAGAGCTGGAGTAGTTAGTCTGTGAATGAATAGCCAACTGCTTTGTTTGTTGTGAGACAGACAGTCTCCCCCTTGACTGAGGGAGGAGGAGGAGGGAGAGGATTTTACGATTTGGGGAAGAATAGGGGGAATTGGTGACTGTCTCTAAGATGCCTTCCTGCCTTTCACCAGTACTGAAGAGCTGCTACACCAAAGCAGGCCTACAGAGCTGCAAATTTAATCGCCTACCTCCAGCATTGATAGGCGATACCAGTGTTTCATGGTGAAGGAGAGACCTGAGCATGGGATCTCCCATATCTTTGCTTTCTGCTGCAGAACTCACCCATGCTGAGGAAGACCTGGATGAGTGAGAAGCGCAGGATGGAGCAAGTGCAGCACAAAAGCAGATACAGGGGTGAAGATTTAGGCCAATGCTGAGTTACCCAGCATGACATTTTTCTTTTTTTTTTTTTTTTTGGTGGGCAGGAAGAAGTCCAGACTTTGGGATCAGGCAATGTCTTAATGCACACAATACAGAGGATCCGCAAATGAGTATCAGAGAAGCCTGGCTTTGAGAGTGGGCTTCATCCCATGGATCACCACCCAGACACTGCATGGAGTGGTGTTTGATGACAGTGGTGACAGTGAGAAGAGTTATCTCTGCAGAGCCTGTAAACCAAGGACACAATCTGGCCCTGCATAGTTAAACCCTGGAAGTCATCATGCACTCAGCTCACGCACGAGCATTGTGTTACACAGAGAGGGAAACGTTGGAAAAGATATTGAGGTGACATCTCTCCTGTGAAAGTTACACTGCGATCTTTTTAAGCTCTTTTTGGACAGCAGACACTAGAGATGGGCAGGACAAGGGAGCTCCAGTGAACGGCTTCTCTGAAGGACACCAGTCCTAAGCATGCAGACCTGCACTCCAGGGCAGCCCAGAGTTGAGGGATGGGAACAGACACCTCTCCCTGAGCCATGTTAACTGCATCCTGAAATCTTTATTCACTCCCAGTACCCTATGTAATCTGAGTTTTTTACATGGCAATCAATGACACAGTTTCCAAGGGTAGCATTTACTCTTGCCAGTAAAAGGGGGCAAGATCAGACCTTAATGGTGGGAGAGGAAGGAGCCAAGTTGAAGAACTCTAAGCATGCCGGAGTTGAAAGCTAAAAAAATAGCAACTAGTCTAGACTTTAATAGTACTACTTTAATAGTAAATTAAATCCAATGGGACTTTTCATTCATTTCATCTTGCAAATGTTTCTTTTCGTCTCTCTTGTGACAACTCTACAAGACAGATCTATACATATCTCTTGTACTTTGCATAGATCAGGAAACTGAGGCATGGGCAGGAAGGAGAGGGACATGACTTGCTCTGCATAGCTTGGATTCAGACTGGCATCTTAACCTCAACCTTGACTCAGGAAGATGCCAGATGAACTGACTGAAGTCTCAAGAGTTGGTCAGTATCAGCTGAAAACAGGACTGCCTATGGGATGATAGATGCATTGTAGTAATTGGGTGTAGGGAGAGCTGTGAGAGCTGTATACATGTACCTTTACCTAACTATATGCAATACCAGCTATAACAACAAATCTTCCAAACCACCCAACACCCCTCAGCAAATCCTGTTTGAAAACTATAGTCCATTCCTGTCTGTGTGAATGATTAGCGCTATGGCCTTGCACATACAGACAGGGGCTCATCAATTTCTTTAAATAGTGATGACTCTTGAATGCTTCACCTAATTTCAATGAATTTGCAAACCCCATTTCATTTTACTCAAGCCTGTCCCCCAAGGGCTTATGTTGTGCAATTTCTCTGAAAATGTGTATTGCTTTAGATCTGTGCTTTCTAATCAGTTCACCACCTACTTAGCAGTGCTTGTCATTTGGGATTTTGTTTTTTTTAATAGTCTTAAATTGTATCAAAACATGAGTCCTAAATAAAATTCCTCCTGATAACTTCCAGTCATGGAGTCATTATTGAAAAGGGCAGCTGGTGGAGGATAGCAAAGCTGAGTTCAATGCTGCTATTTGTAATGGACAGCTTTGTACTTAATAAAACAAGTCACTGAGTGTTTAAACTCTGCTTTCCTACACCTCTTAGCATGCAGCCTGATCAGAGTTTGACTCTCCTCTACAGTAAAACAGCTGATTCAAAACCAAACTGACCTTCTTTGGTTAGCAGTAATAACAATGAAAAAAAGAAATAGCATTCCTAGGCATCTCCTTAACAAAAGGAAGCACTCAATTTAATGCAGGAGCTATTACATTCCTTTAAGCCAACACCTTCTGAAGCAGGCTATAAATGAAAAAACACAAAACATTAAAGCAGAACAGACTTGTCATATATTTTAGCTTTTAATCATCCTATCAAGCTGATTAAATAAACAAAGAAAGTGGAGATTTATTTGGCTGAGGGAAGAAGGTGACAGGGAAACTTTGAACGCATTGAAGGATCAGATGTGGTGCCAAACCAGAAGTCAGGTAGAGAAAGAGGTACAGCTCTAAGATAGTCTTTCCTTTCTTCAATTACCTGGTTCCCAGCTCACCTGTAGCTCATTATTGTGAACAGACACCAAATTTGCAAATGAAACAAGGTTAAACTCACAGTGTAAATTAACCATCCGCCTCCTATTCTAGCATGATACCACCCTAACAGAGGCTGACCCTGGAAAGAAACCCTGGATACAAACCCAGCAAAAAAGGTTCAGATCTGAGTTCTCATTTCAATCTTTTTGCTATTTTTGGCCCAAGTCTAACCATCCTAAACACTGGCACAACTTGGAACAAGATCCTGGAACAACCTTTACTCTTCATATTATTAAATCTCCATCTGCTGTCAGATATCACTCTTTAATTTTGGTTTTACCCCTTGCACTTGAGAGTTACAGTTTGAGTAACAAAGGCTGTATAAAACACAGATGAATCATACAGGCAGGTTAGGGTGAACAGCTCTTGTATTAGTCACAAAAGCATGAAGAACAAGATGAATTATGTGCATGCCAGTCATTGGGAGAAGATTCATTAGACCAGTAGGCCTTGAGCTTGGTTAAAATCACACACTTTTAAATCACCCTAGAGAGGTTTTCTGGTGCAGGGGATAACTCACTAGAGAGAGACTGAGAGAGCTGGGGTCTAGGCAGGCTCTGACATGGACAGCAATATGACCTTGGAAAAGTAATTTTCACCTCTGTGCCTTTGTTTCTCCTCTTATCTTCTCTGTATGGCCTGGAAAAATCTGCGACTCAAGAACTATCACATCTTATTAGGTGTAAATATGTCACTCAGGACCCTCAAACCACTCACAGAGGGCACCTGGAGTTGCTACCAGAAGGCAAATGGCGATTTTGAGGCCACACATGCACATATGGGCAGGAAAGCCACAGTACCAAGGCATGCTTCCCATGGAAAAGTATTTCAGAACAACAATGCAGTGTGGGAATTGCACTGGTCTTACTCATGAACAACAGGATTTACTTCATCAAGCAAGAGCCAAAACCAACTGGAGAGAGGGAGAAAGAGGAACTTAGAAGATCTGAGTCCTTACCTGCCATATGAAAATCTAGGTTGGCCCAGTAACTGCAGAAATTTTACACAACTTTCAAGGAGCAACAAATACACAGGCCAGAGGCTGCATGTAACCAGCAAGCAAGATGCAAGGAGCTTATTAAGCGTTAGTATAAACAAATACAAAAATTAAATTAAAAAGAAAAAAGATCTGAGATCAATACTCTCTCAAATACCTGTCTTACCAAGCCTGGCTTGTTGATTACAGCCCAACCAAAATGACTTGCTGTGAATGATTCTCAGTCCTTTTCTCCTTCAATTTTATTTTTTCATTCCTGCACTCAGATAATCTTTTATTGATATGATACACGCTTGTAAGAACAATGCTGCAGAGATTGTGGGCTTGCATCATTTCACAGGCAATGTCATGTTCAGGACTTTTGCATTCCATTTACCAAAAGTACAGAGGGACACATGCAGGATTTTCAAAGTAGTCTAACCCCAAACCAAATAGATTTAAGTAGGAGTTGGAAAACCCAGGAAGGCAATTAAATTCACTGTGCAAAGGCTGTTTGGAAGCAGGTAAGAAGGGAGTTTTTGTGCTCAGTAGTGTTAATTTACATCAGTGGACAATCTGGCTCTTTATTACTTCCATTTTAACAAAGGTAAAACTGAGGCTCAGAGAAACTAAATTCAGTAGGAAAAAAAAGCCATAGTCATCTTGTTGTAACTGAAGGGAATTAGTGAGCATAATTAACCAGTGAAGGTAATTAACTACTGAGACTAGGGATGTGGCAACCTCTCCATTGCTTTGAGACTTTTCAAGGCAATTAGATAGCTCTGGTTGAGATGGAGACTGTGGGACAGATGCAAGAGTCACTAACTGAAATTCTGCACTGCGCATGAGGCCAGGCAGAAGTGTCAAAGGCTACTCCTGGCCTTCAAGCCTCCACTAAAGAAGTGCAAAATCTGGAAGTGCTGTCATTATTTGTACCAGCCCTTTGCTTTATACTCCCAATACAAGAGCCCAGAGTTTATCCATGCAATTGCAGCTCCTTCTCTTCTCTGACTAAGGAGTTGCAGCTTCTACATAGACCCGGAATTTCTGAGTTTTCCATCCAAAGCTTCTCCCTTAAAATAGAAAACAAAACAAATAACTCCTCTCTGCTTGCCTCACATTTGACTCTCCATCTCAAAGGAATTCCCAAAGGAATGTCAAAGAAACACATTTAAATTGCATTATTTGGACATGGTAACCAATCTGACTATAATTAAATGATTGCATGAACACTTTGCATGTATCCAACAACTGATGGGCTGTTACACCCTCTAATTGTATGAGTTTGGCACGCTGGATGTTATGAGGCAACATCATTGAAAACTCATGGAACTGAACAAGGCAGAACCTGAGGTCTGAAATACTTCAGATCTAGAGGATGTTTTAATTTGATTCAAAATCATGCATGCCAGTCAGTTTCAGGGAAAGCCTTATTCATCCCTTGGTCACATGGATGAAGGGATATTCAAGCAGAGATGGCT
The DNA here is from genome assembly GCA_947846985.1 of Fratercula arctica. Lineage (NCBI taxonomy): Eukaryota > Metazoa > Chordata > Aves > Charadriiformes > Alcidae > Fratercula > Fratercula arctica. The sequence continues at coordinate 15,922,810 of CANTUZ010000025.1, read as the reverse complement.
TTTATGCCCTTGGAGCGGCAGTCCGCAGACATTAGTGCTGTTTGATTCCAGTTAACGTCTTCCACATCTGCTGCTTGTAAGGGGTCAGAACAAATGTCTCCACTGGCTCTCTCCTCTGTCCCATCTTTGGACCCCATTCCCCAAATCCTCATCATCTTGTCAGTTCCTCATGTAGTCTCTTTTGCCCTCCAACTATCATCCCTTCCTCCTCTTTAACTTCTCTATTAACCTGCTTTCCCTCAGCTTGAAACTTTCCTTTAGCTCTTCATCTCTGTCCATGTTTTTCTGCAGTCCTCAAAATCTCCCTCAATCTTTTCATATGAGGCATTTTTCCTCTTATCTGCAGCTGCTCAAGGTTTACTCTAGAGCACTACATGTTGTTAGGTTTTTTTACAAGAGGTTCTGAACCAGCACATGCATTTGATAGCACCCGCTCTGTAAGCACCTCAGCTCATTTAGCAGCACATTACTTGCCTAATGGGATGTGTGGGCTCCCACACATTATTTGCTGTCCTTAAGGGAAGCATCTTGGCTTGCAGGTCTAACATTTCAATCATAGTTGCTCAAAGCATGCTGAGAAGGGGAAATGGATAAAAAGCTGTCCTTTCTGAGATTTTCCTTTCCAGTCCTTTCCCATCTTTTTTAATCTTTCTATCCTTTTCCACTTAAGATGACAAAAGGAAGTGAGAAAGTCCACAAAGGTACCAGAGAAGCTTGGAAAGTCCCGAGGGAAAGGACCTCTAAGAAGAGGCTGATAAGGAAGGTGGGTGTAGTCCAGGAAACCACCCAAAGGAAGGGCTAAATTTGACCAATACATGAAGGGACCAGCCCTAGAAAAGATACCAGGTAATTTCTGTAGCATCAGTGCGTGGTTTTTTGCAAGAAAGGCAAATGCAGAGAGCTTGGGATCACACCTGAATCTATTGTAGGGAGTTATAAATGTCGCTGTCACTGAACAGAGTTAAGATGGGATTACCAGTTTACATTACCATCATTGCCCAGACTGGATAAGCTACCCAGGAGCAGGGCAACTTCAAACAAAAGTGACAGGGCCCAGAAACACCACCCAGCTCTCAAGTGCATGCAGAAAGGGTAGGACATGAGCACCAGCCTTTGAATCACTGCAGACCAAGATCGTGTCATCCTGCAGACGTCATCCTTCCAAACATATGAGATTCACTGGCAACCTCAACTTCTTATCTTTGCTGCTGACCTTTACTGAGTTACACAATTGGTTTCCTGCACTGAAGAGGACTCAGATTCACAGTTTACTATGCACTGGTTGTCTCCACTTTTTGGTTTACACTTTTACTTTATTATCTTTAATTTTCTTCTTCCAACTCTTGAGTGGGTATTAGAAAGTTAATACAAAACCTATTACGGCCTTTTATTCTAAAATAACAGCACTAAGCTTGTTTATTTACACTGAGACAAGATGATATTTGTGACAGCCTTGTTCAATGGCATGACACTAACTTTTTTCTTTAAACTCAAATGCACTTTATTTGTGTGTCTTTGTCTCTCTCTCCAGATTAACTCTTGTTTTCCAGAATCAATATCAATATTCTCCAAAGACTTGAAAAACTGCTCAGACAACAGCTGGTGAGCAAGACACGTGGCCTTTGAATGTCTCACCCTAGGGTAGAGATGTGCTGATTCATGCACTGAATTTATAGCTCTCAGCTTGCTTAGAACTGGACCATTTGGCAGAATTCACTTTTACCAGCTAACAGGGAGTATTTCTGAAATCATAAAATATTCCTGTGAAGGAGCTTTGGTGTGCCCTTCCCTCTGAAAATTCAGACTCTTTTTGGCTACTGTCACAAATTTCTGGTCACCCTGTTGCTGCTGACTGATACCTCTGTCCCTGGGAGCAGCTGAGAAAGCAAGGACAAGCAGGCAATATAGCTCAGTGCTCCCTTTGGGAAGAGGTGAATCATTCATCCCCTCCTTGATAGAGCTTGGTGCCCTGCAGCAACATGAGAATAAAACCTTGGTCAATTCTGATGATAGTGTTATTTTTCAGTCATACTACAGTAGAACATCTTTGGCCAGGTCCCATGCCTTTCCGTGCCTCAGTTTCCCATGTGTGAAACAGGATGGATGTAAAACAATGCATTGCTATAGATGTTAGTTGATAAAACTATATATATGTCCTGGTTTGAGGTAAAACAGAACCAACTTTCTGTTCAGTCATTTTACTGCTTAGCTAGGCCTCTTCTAACTCTCTGAAATCAACAGCATATTGTGCAGAAAACCGTTCGTTCTTATAGTGATAAGACCTATGTTTACACTTAGTGCCAAGGAATGATATGCAGAGATGCTCTTGCTTATACTTATTGCTATAACAACCAAGGTCAGCTAATGTCGTTATTTGCCCTGTTGGAGCATCGGAAACGTAAAAGCATAGAGGGATCGCACCTGTGGGGAGGAGAGGACAGCACAGGTGACCCAAAATTGACCAACAGGGGTATTCCATCCCATCTGCCCCATGCTCAGTATAAAAGCTGAGGGATCAAAGGGTCAGCCCTCTTTCTTCAATGGCCAACATCCGAGTAAGACCCTGTCTGTTCATCTGCCTTTGATCCCAATCTGTGCGTTCCTGACTCCAGATGTGGAATCTAGTTCCCATCCATTGCTGAGTCCAGTCTGGGACTTCCCCAGTGCCTGCTGGTGATGTCATCTTGGGAACTTAATATGGTTTTGTATATACTGTATCTATTTCATTATTTTCCTTTATATTTTATTATTAATATTTCATTGAAGTAGTTTAGTCCCTTCTAAACTCGTAAATCTCTTTATCTCTCCTCCTCCTCTCCTTGGAGCGAGAGGTGGGGGAGAGCATCTGTCGCCAGCCATTGGCCAATTTGGCCAAAATCACAACAATATATTTTCAAATTTTAAGTCAGAATTAAAAGTTTGATTTTCAGACGAGCTGCACAACAACTTTTCCCAAGAAATCAAGGGGAAATGTCTTCTAGCAACGGCAAACCTCCAAAGCATTAATAGTCTATGTAATAGCTTCCCCACAAAACTTAGAGTTGGGGTTGGAGCCCTCAGCACCAGAGCACCGCTTCAGCCAGGGGAGTTACCCACTACATCTCAGCAGTAGACATTTCTCTGATGTGAGACCACCACCAGTGGAGGCTTTTGCTGCTCTCTTTTGGGGTTGGGTTAAGGTGTTCAGCTTGTCTACTGTCCTGGTTTGAGCTACACAGGACTAACTTCTCTTCTAATGCTGGGGAAAACTGCACTTTTAGAAGACTCTAGTGTCTGAATTCATGAAAATATTTACATTATAGCCAGATAGGCTATGTGGGATTCAAGGTCTTGGTGTTTTCAAGCCTTGCCAGGTGTGGGGATGAGGAAGACCGAGGCCTGGGCACTTGACCCAAGCTGGCCAACAGGATTATTTCATACCATGAACGTCACATTCAATATAAATTAGAAAGTTTGCTGCATAGTCTCTCCCTTGATGACGGTGGTACAGAGAACTTCTTGCCCCAGTGCCAGACCCCTGAGGCCTTCCCTTCCTCCTGAAGCTGTTGTGCTCGCATTGTCCAACATTTGTTGTCTACTGCTGGGAGTGCACAGCTTCCTACTGATAGAATGGGCTAAGTATAAATCTTGTATATCTTATATTAGTATCAGGATTAATACTGGTTCTTTATTATTATTGTTAATTATTTAGTCTTATCCTATTAAATCTATTTATATTTCAACCCTTGTGTTTCCTTGTTTTCCCTGGTTCCCCTTCCCAGGTGGGGAGGGGTCATTGGGTGATAGAATAATTGTGTAAACAACAATAAATTGTTATGGGTTTTCTCAAACCATAACATCTACGAATCACTGAAGAGAGAGGCAATCCCCAAAGAAAGACTGTTTTTCTCCTGAGAGGTTTAATGTGTCTGAGATGCAAAGCAGCCCTCTATCTCCAAGCACCATTAAAGCACTTCCCCCCGACTGGTTAGGTTTTAGGGGGCTATCACCTCCTCCACTCCTGGCAGGGGAAGCTGGAGGGACCTGCAAGCTCACTCAGCCTGGAGCTGTTTCTAGCAACACCCTGGGAAGGAAAAGGGGGCAGGCCAGCCTGGCCAGAAGGGAATTTGTTCACATCAAATGTCTGGCTCAGATCAAAAGCCAGAAGTGAGGTTGCTCATCCAAACTATGTGAAACCCTCAAGCCTGAGGAACAGGTGTTTGAATCGAAGATGCCCTGTCAACTCCCCTCTTCTTGGCTGATATAATTAAAGTCCCCAGCATATTTTGTCTCAGAGCTCCGGGCAGCTGTGATGAATAGTGGGACACTTTCTTATGCTTTTCATATCCTTTCCTAGATGCAGGTTATCCACCCCTTGCAAATCCAAAGCAGGTAGGCACTTTGCTTTTGATTCAGATCTGACTGCTCTTTGAGTCACCATGTCTCTGGATTCTATGGCTCTGAATTGTTGCAACTTTGTGTGGAAGGACCATCATTCAAGGGTACATCCATCTAACTAGATGTCAGACAGACACAAGTGCTGTCTTCCCCAAATAAATACACAAAACCAAGGGCTCTTCCTGCAAGGTTTTAGCAGATGTGGTCCTTCCACCTGGTCTTTCACATCCCTCTCACCAACTGTGAGATGAAATACGAAAGCGAGCTTTTGTCACCTTACGGTGGAGATCTTTGCCACTGGAAATGTGTTAGCTGCAACTCTGTGACCATATTCATCCTGTAAAGCCTGGGGTGGACACGTGCATTGATGATAAGGGAGGTATAAACTAATCCAGCCATTTCTTGTTGTAAGATTTGCAGTGCAAGACTCATCAGAAAGTCCCAGCAAGGTAGGCAAGGTTATAGCTCTCCCAGTGAGTCTGATGCATCTGAAGTAGTTTGTGCTTGTGCTGCAAGCTTGCCTGTCCCTGGTGAAATGCTTGCCTTCGTAAAGCGCTATCTACATTTGCAGAACCTGAAGCCTTGTGATCCTGTAAAGCATGACTGTCAGGAGAATTTGACCACCTTTCAAAGGAAAATAGGGTATTGCCTGAACCTGGTCCATTTTCATCCCATGTGGAGTTTGGGGAATGAACGAACCCCATAATCCAAGACAACACTCCCTCTAAGTCTTTAAAAACATCTGATGTCCAGCTTGAATATAAGCTATAACATCCTAATTGCACTTGTTCCTGCACACTTTTTCATGTTCTACCTAGCACATGCAGGTTTTTTTGTCTCATCTGCTAATCCAAGGCATCATTTTGCCTGAAGCTTGTTTCAGACCATGGACCTGCTCTCAGAAATTATTGGGTTTCCTGTCCTGCAGCAAATGTTTCGCATCGTTGCTGTGACCTACTCCAAAAGTAGCTGCCTTTTGGTATTGGCTACAAACAGCAGCACACCAACTTCTGTAAGGATACTGTGGAAAGAAGGCACAGAACAAGGGCAGAGGCAGGTCATGAATTATTTCTGAACTCTGATAAGCAGGTGCCTGGGAATAAATGCTAAACTGTGAAATTCAGATGTGGCTGGCTGATTATTTTCCATCTTCTGGTGACCCTTAAAGTCAATAAAGCTCCATATTGCCCTTCTTTGAGATTCCCCTTTTCTCCCTATAGCAGTGTGATTAAAATACCCTAGTTCAGGTCCAGCCTATTTTGATGGTGCCATGTGCCTCTTCCCCCATGGATTTCTTCACTCTGGCTATCGGCCAATCAAGGCTTCAGCAATCTGATCAGCTGCATGATTTGGCTAACTTTGGCCTCTTCAAGAAACTGCTTGGAGAGATCCCGTGGGCTAGGGCTATGGAAAGCAAAGGGGCTCAAGAAAGCTGGTTGATATTCAAAGACCACTTCCTCCAAGCTCAGGATCGGTGCATCCCTAAGAGAAAGAAATCGGCCAAGGGACGCAGGAGACCTGCATGGTTAAGCAGGGAGCTTCAGAAAAAGCTCAAGTGGAAGAAGGAAGTTTATAATAAGTGGAAGAAGGGACTGACCCCTTGGGAGGATTACAAGAATGCCACCAGAGCGTGCAGGGATGAAACAAGGAAAGCCAAGGCCGCCTTGGAATTAGACCTGGCTAGGGACGTCAAGCACAACAAAAAGAGCTTCTACAAGTATATTGGAAGCAAAAGGAAGACCAGAGAAGATGTGGGCCCACTGTTGAATGAGACAGGAGTCATGGTGACGGAGGATGCGGAGAAGGCAGAGTTACTGAATGCCTTCTTTGCTTCGGTCTTTTCTGCTCGGCCCAGCCCTCAGGAGTCCCAGGCATTGAATAAAGTAACAGGGAAAGAAGAAGACTTCCCTTGGGTTGAGGAGGAGCGAGTGAGGGATCAATTAGATCATTTAGATATTCACAAGTCCATGGGCCCCGATGGGATGCACCCGAGAGTGCTGAGGGAGCTGGCAGAAGTCATTGCTGGGCCGCTCTCCATCATCTTTGAAAGGTCCTGGAGAACAGGCGAGGTGCCTGAGGGCTGGAGGAAAGCCAATGTCACTCCAGTCTTCAAAAAAGGCAAGAAGGGAGGAGCCAGGGAACTACAGGCCGGTCAGCCTCACCTCCATCCCTGGAAAGATGATGGAACAGCTCGTTCTGGGCGTCATCTCAAGGCACGTGGAGGAAAAGAAAGCTATCAGAAGTACTCAACATGGATTCACCAAGGGGAAATCATGTCTGACTAATCTGATAGCCTTCTACGATGGCATGACTGGATGGATAGATGAGGGGAGGGCGGTAGATGTGGTCTATCTTGACTTAAGCAAGGCGTTTGACACGGTCTCCCACAGCATCCTCATAGGGAAGCTTAGGAAGTGTGGGTTAGATGAACGGACAGTAAGGTGGATAGAAAACTGGTTGAAAGATAGAGCTCAGAGGGTTGTCATTAGGGGCACAGAATCTAGTTGGAGACCAGTGACGAGTGGTGTTCCCCAGGGGGTCAGTACTGGGTCCAGTCCTCTTCAATATATTCATCAATGACCTGGATGAGGGGATAGAGTGCACCCTCAGCAAGTTTGCTGATGACACAAAGCTGGGGGGGGCGGCTGACACACCGGAGGGCTGTGCTGCCATACAGAGAGACCTGGACAGGTTGGAGATCTGGGCAGAGAGAAACCTTATGAAATTCAACAAGGGCAAGTGTAGGGTGCTGCACCTGGGGAGGAACAACCCCATGCACCAGTACAGGTTGGGGGCTGACCTGCTGGAGAGCAACTCTGTGGAAAGAGACCTGGGAGTCCTGGTGGACAACAGGATGACCATGAGGCAGCAATGTGCCCTTGTGGCCAAGAAGGCCAATGGCATCCTGGGGTGCATCAAAAAGAGTGTGGCCAGCAGGCCAAGGGAGGTCATCCTCCCCCTCTACTCTGCCCTGGTGAGGCCGCATCTGGAGTACTGTGTCCAGTTCTGGGCTCCCCGGTTCCAGAAGGACAGGGAACTGCTGGAAAGGGTGCAGCAGAGGGCTACCAAGATGATTAGGGGACTGGAACACCTCTCTTATGAGGAAAGGCTGAGGGATTTGGGTCTCTTCAGTCTGGAAAAAAAGACGGCTGAGGGGGGATCTTATCAACACTTATAAATACTTAAAGGGTGGGTGTCAGGAGGATGGGGCCAGGCTCTTTTCAGTAGTGCCCGGGGACAGGACAAGAGGCAATGGGCACAAACTTGAGCACAAGAAGTTCCACCTAAACATGAGGAGGAACTTCTTTACCCTGAGGGTGGCAGAGCACTGGAACAGGCTGCCCAGAGAGGTGGTGGAGTCTCCATCTCTGGAGACATTCAAAACCCGCCTGGACGTGTTCCTGTGTAACCTGCTCTAGGTGACCCTGCTGTGGCAGGGGGGTTGGACTAGGTGATCTCCAGAGGTCCCTTCCAACCCTATGGTTCTATGATTCTATGATTTAATGAACCCTCCTTTTGTGGGGAAGGGCAATTTTTTTAATAAAAACTGTTGAGATATCACATTTCACAGGATGACCTCTACTTTCATAAGATGATGGGAGAAAACTGGTTTTGGAAATCGAGGAAGATTGCATCTTGTGAAACAGAATCCAGAGAGTGACACAGAGACCACCTTTCCAATACAGTCCATTTGATTTTCAGGTTTTGGTTTTGATGGGGAGCTAAATATACTTTGGATCACTAGACCAGAAGCACAAATAATTAACAATGAAAGAAACCCACTCTCACTCCACTTCTTTACTCCAGGAAACTCTCACAGCAAACGTACTATGCTCAAAGCTGAATAAAGAAATAGAGCTTGTCCTCCATGCCACTGCAGCAATCTTTTGGAGGAGAAATATACTTTTATTAACAATATCCTGAGATATTGTTTTGTTGCTATTGCTCTGCCCAAAAGGTGGATTTGAAGAGGTAGAATGCAATGGTCCAGACATTAAGACCTGGACTCAGAGGTGTTGTCTGGGCTACAAAGTCCTACTTAAACCTAGAGAGTTTGGCACCTACAGGATTTTCAGGGTCTTATCTTGAATTCTTGAGGAAAATAGCAAAAAATAGTTAATGTTTATAGCAAGTAGAGATTAACTTTGAGAGTTGTTTAGAAAACTTAAGAATGATTCTCTTTCATGAGGTCATAAACGATGTTCTAGGCTACATACAGTCTGACAGGTGTGTTTGTTCAGGATACATTTATTACTGAGCTATTCAGGGACATCCACAATTACTGTCATGAGTCGTCTGATGATTAAAGAGCAGAATGAGCAAAATGGAACATTAAAGACATAGAAAAAGGAGCAGAGATGTGTGTGTTTACTGAGAGTACCCATCTGACAGGAAATTTTGAGCCATTCAGGAATTTGCATGTGTGTGTATACGCTGAAACTTGCTGTATGTTTCTTAGACAGCAACTGCCCTGCTTCCATCACCTTTTACACATACAACAGACTAGCAAAGGGCACAGATCTCATGGTCTGCACCCTTAGCTCTTCAGAGAGCCCATCATGCAGAATTTGGGATGTATCAGTGCCGCTGAAGTGTCTGCTTCTCTGTGGCCCTCCTGTGATGCCTTGTAATCCCTAGTACCTACAAAATACCTTTCATACTCTTTCCACTTTCAGTGTTCCTGGCAGAAAACTGGAAATGACAGAAGTACCATTATTTTCTACAACCTGGTTTCTTTCTCCAGTATCATCTGGCTTCCAGTTTACCCTGTACGAGGTTAACCCTTTTCATAGAATCATAGAATTGTCTAGGTTGGAAGGGACCTTTCAGATCACCTAGTCCAATCATCAACCTAACTCTGACAAAAACCACCACTAACCACATCCCTCAGCACTACGTCTACCCATCTTTTAAATACCTCCAGGGATGGCCACTCAACCACTTCCCTGGGCAGCCTGTTCCAATGCTTGACAACCCTTTCTGTGAAGAAATTTTTCCTAATATTCAATCTAAACCTCCCCTAGCACAACTTGAAGCCATTTCCTCTTGTCCTATCGCCTGTTACTTGGGAGAAGAGACCAACCTCCAGCTCGCTACAGCCTCCTTTCAGGCAGCTGTAGAGAGTGATAAGGTCTCCCCTCAGCCTCCTTTTCTCCAGGCTAAACAACCCCAGTTCCCTCAGCTGCTCCTCATAAGACTTGTGCTCTAGAAATTGTGCTCTGCTTTTACTGCAGTACTGGGTAAAAGCCTTTTCATGTGTATTGTGGTAATACCTGCCTTACAGTGGAAGTGCAGTGACAGACCCCAGGGGAAGATGGAGAGGGGACAACCTACCAGATTCCACCTGAAATAAAGGACAAAAGGTTTTCCTCATGTGCCCTTGTGCATGTATTCATTCGCTCTCCCTGTTGAGTCAGACCTGCCTGGACTTGCTTCTCCTGGGGAGCTCCTCAGAGATGACTAACAATGATAAAAGCTCATCATCATTTAAGATGTGATTTGATCTAAATGTGTATAAGGGCTGGTAAGTGTGCCAACCCCCATATAATCACTAGGATCCATTCTACATAGCCTAAAAGAGAGGAAAAGGTATATAAGAAGAAATAATGTTCGATCAGTAAACTGTGGGGGGAAAATGGATGTCCCAAAAAGTTTTACCTCTAGAAATTATGAGATGACAATAGAAGAGGGACATTTTATAGGACAGCCTGCAGTTGGGACGATTCAGCACAGTCTGAAATGCTTTTTTTGGAAAAGTGTGTGTGTGGAAGATTATTATTTTTTTAATTTTAATGAGGAAACACTGATTTTCATGAAATTAACTTTACTTTAAAATAAACAAAGAAACAACCCCCACCCTCCAGGCCTATAGCACATCAGTTTGAAGCTGATGACAGTATCTGTGGGGAAACAGAGCCCAGGTGGTTGCAGGGACAAGTTCCCAGACTGGACTGCAGCTCTCCAGACTTCAGTGGAGTCCAGCAAGCCCCAGGAACAGTCTCAGAAAACCAGAGGGAAGGGGAAGACCCTCCTGTTTGCCAGTCGTGAAGACTCTGCTCCCCTGGGGTTGACTAGAAAGCTTCCTCCTTGAAAGCCACTCTTCTGCAGAACAGCAGTTGCTGGAGCTGGGCACAAAGTCCCCTCTCTCTTCCTCCCGTGACAATCACTGTGCATTTAGCTCTGCCATGAACAGAGCAGGTGAGCTAATTTACACAAAAAGTCATAAAGAGACTGTGCCAGTGGGGAAAATGGAGCTGCGTGAGCTGTCTGTATTTGTACCCTGTGCAGTCCTCCTGTCACAAGACTCTAACTGTATGATCAAGAATGACAAGTGTTAACCCATCCGGTCTGGGGGTCTCCCAGCTCCCCTGCTGCAGTCGTCTCATCCCATTTTCTTTCTCAGAATTACAGCAATTAGCAACAGAAAAGACATATTAGTTAATCTCTCCTACACGCTTGCTCTTCTTGGACAGAGCGAAATGAATCCCTATATTCATGCAATTCATTGTCCAGCCAATTTTTAAATGATGCAAACAATGAAGATTCCTTCAGGAAGCTGTTTCATTGACTAATGTCTCTCTCTTGGACTGATTAGCTTCCATACATGAAAGGATAAAATTTATTTGGGGAAGAGATGAAATGGAAATGTTCCCCTTGTAGAGCATTCACCAGACAAGCTCTCTTGGCCATGGGTTAACCATCTAGCCAGCAATCATATATTGACCAGTGTCTCTATTTTGCCTGTGCCATGTTTTGTGTCCAGTCAACACTTCCAGATCCGGGATGCAACTTCTGGTGAACCAGAGACAAAACTGGAATTCACATTGTTGGAAAACAGTTCACTTGTAGCTGTTTTGTTTAGAAAAAAAAAGAAATCGGTCTTGGGGGTGCAGATGGGGGAAAGTCTGCAGAGAATGGAAATGCACAGTCCTGATGATGTTCCCTTAGCAAGATTAAGCTGGGTTCAGGGATGAGTGTGGCTCAAAACCCAGACAGAGTCACAGTTTAAATGTTGTTTTTTTCTATGGATTGCAGTATTTTAGTGTGGGGGAAGGGAAGAAGGAAAAGGAACAGAGGAAAATGGAAGGAGAAAGGATTCAGTATGTTGATCCAGATCATCCAAACTCAGTGGCTCTCAGACCCTTATTTCGTCCTTGCAGGAAATAAGGATTAAGATATTTCCTATGAACAGCTGAATCAGAGGATCATTGTTGTTATTTTTTCTTGGAGCAAATGTCCCTGTTTAAATTCTACAAAAGATTAAATTCTAAAAGATTAAATTCTACATAAGACACACAGAAAAGCTAGGTAAATTCCAGGTACCACAACCCATTGGGAATGAATGCTGTTTTCAAGTTATATTTGTTTTTGCATTTGTTTTCCTTCTTTTCAGCTAACAGTGCCTCATACTTAAATATCCCCTGAAGGGAAAAAAATATTAAAACCTGCAGAACAGCTGACATAAAGAAAAGGACTGAAAAGAGCACCTGACTAAAGTGGTTGTTATTATTCACCGTGATACACGCTCACACACACACAGACATTAATCCTTAGCAACCTCTTTACTAACAACTTTCTGACAGCTAAGAGGGTTCCACTTCAGCAATAAGAATTTATTGCATTTTATCAATAGCAAGATCAAAATTGCCCAGGAATATCCCTTCAACTCCAACAGGCATGTGAGCACCCAGACATTTTGTAAAGCTTCTCGGGCTTGATGCAGAGCTCATTGATATCCACAGTGGTGTTAATGTGAACTGTACTGGGTGTCGGATGAGATCTTCAGGTTTGGTTCCATCCTTGTTCATGAAAAAAATAAAAAAGAATATTAAATGTTGAAGTCTGATTCTGGCAAGTGGGAAAAATCTTTTTGAGTGAATTATAGAAATTGACCGATTTGGGGGAGGGAGGGAACTATGCTTTTTACATTCAAAAATAAGTAAATAAAAATCATCACTAGGATAGATCACTCCAGAAATTTCTGTGTCTGTTTAACTGGTGGCTTACATCTCCAGAAGATAAAAAGCAAATGAGCCATCCAAATCAAAAACTGTTGCCCATCCCAGATTCCAAGTGCTCACTGGTTCCAGACCTTACTGGTGAGTAAACACAACATAAGCCAAGTGAGAGAAAGTATTGCTTCCAAGTCCCAGCTGAACTTCATCCTTAATGAAGCAAGAGAACTGGAGATGGGCATACCCTTCAAGTGCAAAGATGCCAGTTACAGATCACCATGGAGGAGTACAGAGGCTCTGTGACTGCAAGCCAGGACTTCCACCACTCAAGTTAAAGAACAAACTACTGCAGGACTACTGCCAGGAGTGAAAAATAATAACTATGGGGAGTTGTTCAAGCAATCTCAATAATATTTCTTGGAGACTAAGACCATGAACAGTTTGAATTAAAGTCTGACCTGTAAAAATCTAGTTTCAATTACATTAAGGGTCAATTAGTCTTGGGAAATATGTATTCCCACTAAAAAATTATGTGCTCAATCCGTCATCGGAACAGATATAGCCAAGCATGGCCTCAGGCAATCTGGTCGCTGGAGTATTGCCCTTGGTTTCCTAGCTCAGCAGTGTGTTCAAAGGCTCACTGTAAGATTGGGAGCTGGGAAGAGGGACTTGCATGAAATGTGGAAAGAAGCTCTACAAAACTCTCCCAAGCCCCCAGCCATTTTTTATGGTTCTGCTTTATGGTTCTGTCCCTTTACCACAGAACACCTCACAGGGGTTGATGGACATTATCCTTGCAGCATATCAAAGAACAAGACAAGTAATATTACTGTTTTAACATCAGCTGAGTGCAAAGGTGATTTTTCCCTCGTGTTGGCTGTGCTGCTAGACGGCAATCCTTCTTGGCTGGCATATTGCTCTGAGTTTGTTCTCCCTCCAGTGAGGCTAAGCTAAAAGGGATAGTCATAAGGTTTAGGTAGGTAGAAGTAACTTTGTCAACCTCTGTCCTCCTCCTGACTTGTTTCTTCACACAGTCTGGAAGCACTAGAGATACTTGAGACAGACATTCCTCACCTAATTCTTATATTGATGTTTCAAGGGAAGAAAATGAGATTATCTGGACCAAATAATTTAATTGCAAGGGTGGGGCGAGTGATGGCCACAGAAAGTGGCCTACCTTCAGCAAATAAACCTCAGCTTCTGCAAAAGGCCACATTGGCAACACCTCCTGCTGCCAAGCTGCCTGCTCTTGTCTGATTCATCACTTTGCACACATCCAGCTATAAAGAGGGTGGTCCACGGTGTGCAAGAACACTGTGCAGAATCCTTGCTGCCAGAAATGCCCTCCTTGACACCTGTTGGAATTGCCTCCCCCTCCCTCCCCTTGTCCCCTCTCTTCTCCCATTTTCTGTTCCCATTCATTGAGAAGAGGCAGAAACCAGCTCTTTTTGCAGTTTCACTCTGTTGGTCTTCCATATATATAAACAACTTCTCTGGCAGGATAATGTATACCAAAGACTGCTCTAATGTACCCCATAGTAAATCAAACTGACTTTTAAGAACTTTTGTGGAGTTACTGCTTAGTCACTGCCATTTAAAAAGAAGAAAACCTGGTCCTATTCTTTCACCTATTTGTTATAGCTTCTAGAAATTATGGTGATATTACCTAAAGCAGGTGGAAGATAGAAAGGAAGAAACAAAAAAAAGAAAGAAATAAAGAAGGTAAGAAATAAAGAAAATAAGACATTCCTACTTCCAGTAAAAAGAATATAGGAATGAATTCTAAAAAAGAAAATACTTTGACAAATTGAAAATCAAAACCAATAATTTTTCTGTAAAATTGCCACTGACTTTTAAAAAATCTAAAAAGACATAGGACCTGAACAATGAGTGTGCACAGACAGCCCACATAGTACCTAGTTATGTGCAAATCCACATATTCAAATTAGTGTGATTTTCTTTGAAAGGAGGAATTAAACTGACTTTTCTTTTACCCAGAATGCTACAATGAAAACAAATAATATAAGTATACATTTAAAAAAATCTTGATCTAAAGAAATAAGGGGAGGAAGCATTTTCTGATGCTCACGAGAAGCAGTAACTCTGACATGACTTGAAATCAAAGTAGCCTTTCTTTGAAATACAGGTTGCTATATTACTGGTACCAGCTGGGGGTATATTCCAGTTGTTGTTTGAAGCTCTCCTTGCAATAAAAGTTTTATATATATGTGTATATATATATATACACACACACACATGTTTTTCACTTCCACTGATTCCTTCCACTTTGTAGCCAAGGTATATCAACTCTACATCAAAAATCTTTGGTAGAGAGCTTCACCTATAGGTTGCCTGTAGTACATTACACCATATACTGTGAACACCCCATCCACATACCTGTGTCCAGAGGTATGCTTGGGTAATGCCCAGAGATTTGACTTACATCCAGGAAAGCACAGGGATTTCAGAACTAAAGCTGAAGCACTGTCTATCCTGTGACTAGATATACTGCCACACATCTGGGGCTTTGGAGGTCTGCTTCAGAGTGTGCTTTCCTGCACTTCACTGTTCAGCATGACATCCTGGTCTCTAAATTGGAAAAGCATGGATTTGATGGATGGAACACTCGGTGGATAAGGAACTGGCTAGATAGCTGCACTCAAAGGGTTGCAGTCGACGGCTCAATGTCCACGTGGAAACCAGTGACAAGTGGCATTCCTCAGGGGTCAGTAGTGGGACCACTGCTGTTTAACATCTTTGTCAGTGACATGGACAGTGGGACTGAATGCACCCTCAGCAAGTTTGCCGACGACACCAAGCTGTGTGGTGCGGTCGACACGCTGGAGGGAAGGGATGCCATCCAGAGGGACCTGGACAGTCTTGAGAGGTGGGCCTGTGTGAACCTCATGAAGTTCAGCCAGGCCAAGTGCAAGGTCCTGCACCTGGGCCACGGCAATCCCAAGCACAAATACAGGTTGGGTGGAGAATGGATTGAGAGCAGCCCTGAGGAGAAGGACTTGGGGGTGCTGGTGGACGAGAAGCTCAACATGAGCTGGCAATGCGCACTCACAGCCCAGAAAGCCAACCGCATCCTGGGCTGCATCAAAAGAAGCATGGCCAGCAGGTCGAGGGAGGTGATTCTGCCCCTCTTCTCCGCTGTCGTGAGACCCCACCTGGAGTACTGTGTCCAGCTCTGGAGTCCTCAGCACAAGAAGGACATGGACCTGTTGGAGGGGGTCCAGAGGAGGACCATGAAGATGATCAGAGGGCTGGAGCACCTCTGCTATGAGGACAGGCTGAGAGAGTTGGGGTTGTTCAGCCTGGAGAAGAGAAGGCTCTGGGGAGACCTTATAGCGGCCTTCCAGTACCTGAAGGGGGCCTACAGGAAAGATGGGGAGGGACTCTTTATCAGGGAGTGTAATGATAGGACAAGGGGTAATGGTTTCAAACTGAAAGAGGATAGATTTAGATTGGATATCAGGAAGAAATTCTTTACTGTGAGGGTGGTGAGGCAGTGGAACAGGTTGCCCAGGGAGGTTGTGGATGCCCCATCCCTGGAAGTGTTCGAGGCCAGGCTGGATGAGGCTTTGAGCAGCCTGGTCTAGTGGGAGGTGTCCCTGCCCATGGCAGGGGGTTGGAACTAGATGATCTTCAAGGTCCCTTCCAACCCGAACCATTCTATGATTCTATGAAGAGAGATGCTTTGAGTAACAGCTCAGATTATTTTTCTTCCACATGACAAACAGACAAAATTCAACACTACTAGCGCAAAAGGGTTTGGAAGAAGAACTGGTACAGGCTGGACCATGTCAAAAGAAAATAAGATTTGTTCACACACCTTTCTTAACCCAAAAATCCAGCTAGACAACCTGAAGATGTGATTGAATAACAGATTGCAGCTTATGTTTGAACAGTACTATTTTGCTGATATACCAGAACCATTTCATAAGCCTGTGCTGTTTTTCCTGTTACCTTCAGGTACTCCTCACTGAATAGCAGCCACCTCTGATGTTGTGCTAGTTGCTAAACAATGCACAGGAACTCTCCCTGGTGGCTTTGGCTGGGGAGGGAAGGGAAATGCAACAAGCAGGCTGACTTTTCTGCTGTGTGAAACACTGTTGAAATCAGCAGAAAGGAGCTAAGAAATCTGTCTGACATCCTGTTAAAACCAAGAAGCTGTTACTACAGGAGGCCTCTTGACAGGGTATCAGAGTGCACAAACTGAAACAAGTTGCTGAAAGCAAAATTCTGGAAGAGGAGGAGAGCTTTTCAGAAGCATGCCCTTCATTTTAAAGGGCAAGGCCATGGCTTTGATAAGCCAAACAATTTCTCTGAAGCACGATTTTGTTTGTGCTGCAGGGGTATTTACTGTTCTAAGATTTCCTGGCATTTGAGTGGTATAGGTAGAACAGATTTACATAAAAAGGTGGGGAAAAAAATCAAATCTTCACAGGAGCTTTAAAAGGACAATATCCTAACCCACTGTCTGTTTGGGGGATTTCATTTGGACAGAGCTGTTGCTGAGCATTTTATGACCAGACATTTCTACGTGTTTTACTGCATGTTTGCACGGCTGCATGCAGGAGATAATATAACTGACAGGCTAGTGATGACACATTCCTACAGCACAGAGGATGCAGGGAGGTCAGGAATGGGGCTACATCCTCTCCAGTATGATAGGACCATCTTTTCTTTTTTTTCTTGCAATGCCAGCAGCAAGATGTTACCCATCCACAGGGAAGATGCACATGGGTGGATGCTAAGGTCCTGACAGGCTGGGCCCAGAGGGAACTCCTCTCCAGACTCCCCACAGATGCACCCTTATGCCCTCTGATTCACTTTCTAGCACATTTACAAAAGTCAGAAGACTCATGCAAAGCTCAGGTGGGGAAAGAGGAAGGCCAAATTAAATAAGGCACTGAATAGGATTTAGAAGACATGACTTCTGCTCCAAGCTGTGTAATGAGGTGCTGCTCCCAAACCACAATGACTCACTGTTCCTCAGTTTCCTTGTCCATACACTGAGCAAGGCAAAGAAGCTGATTTAATCTGAAAGAGGTTTTGAGAGCCACTGACAGAGCTGCAGAAGGGATAAGTATTATCTACATCACCCAGCAGAGCAGCATCCATTTTAAAGCCATCTTTCTGCCCTTCTTCACTTTGTGGGTAAAGGTGAGGAGCTTTACATTGCAATGGGAACAGGAAGGAACTGCAGTTTCACTTTGCATCCTGCTCTGTTCTTTTCTAAGGTCAGGAAGATATGTTCACCACTGGCTTAGTATTTGAAGCATGTCTGTAGGAACAATGTCTAACTGTGGAAAGCTACAAGAACTTGACAGAAAAAGAAAAAGGAAAAGAAGAAAAAAAAAAACAGTTGGAAGCTTACACACACAGGGGAAAACCTTCTGCAAAATTTCTATGCCAGTTTCTGCAACCCTCAACCTATTCTTTTTAACAGCAACTTGCCAAAATAAACCATAGTTTGCTTTTTCAGTGGTTGCTTTTTTGGCTGTAATTTTTCCTATGCTCACATCTCATTTCTAAATACATTTGCAGGAGGGGAAACAAATGTGTGCCCTTCCTGGTAGCAAATCCACTAACTGTCTCTGCACTTCATCAGGTTGTGAAAGGCAGACCTCACACCGTGAGAAACAGTCCAGAATAAATCAGCCCATTCACTCTCTTCATTCATCTTTTGAATGTCTTTTGCATGCGTTCAGATTGTATCGTGGTGTAGATAATGCTGAAAGACTCTTCAATATTTGCTTCTAATTGTTGACTGTTACAATGTTCAGCTTTCAAAGAGGGAACGTGATTGCTGAAGAAAATCCAAATAAGCAAACATCAAATTGATGGTAAGAGGATATTTAAGGCTCAGGTACTTGGACTGTTCTTGAGGGAAGCTTCCATGGAGACCTTGGTCTAAAGGCCTCTGGAGTCTGAGTAGGCTTTGGACCAATTCCTAAATAGTTTAATGAGTACACACTAGTTTCAGACCTCATCTCCGTACCTCTGGAGACTTATGAATTTTCACAAAGTAGAGTAGAGACCTTACCCCCATTCAGGACCAGACTGCCTGCCCTTACTGCACAAAGTCCTGCTGACAGTCAAAGCAGTTGATTACATGGAGAAGATACCATTAAGAGACTAGTTCATGCATTTCACCTGTCCTTTAATACATGGAAAAAGAGCCAGACACAATCACAGAAGAGAGCACACATTACACCCTGTCAAGAAACCCTACCAGATCTAAGCATTTATGACATGCTTCTGCAGGGGCAATTGAGCATTTGGATTCTGGATACCTGAACTGCAATTTTTCAAGGATATCAACTGATGAATGTGAGGATTTCCCTGGATTTCCATCTTTACTCTGAAGGCAAAACATATGTGGTCTATGAACTCTGCTGGCTCATGTGATCACGGTGGGTTCAACCAAGGGCCATATATTTGTTTTTGATCTGTCTGGAGCTGGTACTGAACTATTTCCCAATATAAAACCAGCATAACTGTGTCCTGGACCAACACGTCTTTCTCTTTTTCAAGGGTGCAGGAGAGGACGGTCTTATAGCAATCTGCTCGTCCCAAGCTTCATGTCTGGTAGAGCAGCCCATGGGTTTCCCTGAGGCACTGTGAGGTGGGATCAGAGTCCTGCAAACTATTTGCTGGTTTTCCTGCATTCAATGGCAGGATCTTGAAAACAGATGCTAGGAATAATGGAAACCTCAGGGTCGGATTGACTTCAGGATTTTCCTTTGAATACTTTGCAGGCATGAGGACCAGCTTATCAAAACAAGAGTCACGTGAAGTATATTATTCTGCCCTGGGACTGCTAAATGATAATGCTTGTGATAGTTCTTTCCCATTCTGCTAATTGAAATAGCAGCAGCAGGTACATATATGCCCACTAATGTCATCCTTTCTCCTATAAGCAATGGAAAAGGTCTCACACAGCATACTGCCTTGCACACTTAACCTTAACTGCACCCTGAGCTGTAGGGAGGTACATATCTCCCTTGCTCCAAAGCAAGCAGTGATGTCCCAAAGAAGCCAAGAGATATGGCCAAGGTAACCCAGACTGTCAATGTTAGAGCAGACACTTGAACAAAAAGTTCAGGTTGGCTCTAACTTCTGGGCTGTTCTTTTCTGCTCATAACAGAAGTAAGTGACAGAAGGAGCCCAGCAACATCCACCAGCTTAATAACAATCATTACTGTGCTAGGAGACCGGATGGATAATGCATTCCCAAAGCATGGATATGATCTAATGTCATCAGCATTGGTATAAATAGGGTGTCTGCATTTAATTAATAAATAATAGGCTGCAATGCTAATCTCCTTCTGCTAACTCTTTTCTAAAGATGCAGTCTATTAATCACATGTCACTGCCAGCCTGGTCACTTCTTTTTTTAGATCCAAGACATAAAAAAAAAAAATTGCTAGAAATAAATGGATCCTAAATACAGCAGGGCAATTGAATAGCACAGCCAGCATTATGATCCACTGATGATTTCAATGCTTAGCTACAAGGTTTTCCCGCTAAGGACAGATATAATACTTTAAAGAGAGAGTGAAGGCTTGCGATATTGTTAAAGGTCAGCATGTTACTAATGTCTGCAAAATGGAGGATTTTTTCCCTGATTATTTGCCCATGGAAATTCTGGCACTCTACAATGTCTGTCAACAGGTAATAAGACCCATTTCTGTGGGCACTGGCTAAGGCTGGTGAGATATTCCTTTTGAGATGGGGACAGCATAACTTTCTGAAAAGCACTGGAAATATCTCATGTGTTTTGCACATGGTGAGACAAGGAAGCTAGAAACTCAAGAAGAGACATTTGTGTTGGTATGGAAATGTGGTAAGAAGGAAATGACAGCACTGCTCATCTGGGACCATATAGAAAGAGTCATGCAAACCTGTACACCAAAGACAGCTGCTTGGCCTTAGCTGTGACCAAATAAGCCAGCCAGGACCATATGGTATGAGTGTGCAGGAGGAGGGTCCTTGTCAAGATAGAGGCCGTGTTATTAGCTTAAAGTCTTGCATATCTTATTCAGGATATCACTTGCTTTGTCTCAGAGGATGTGTCCCCAAAAGGAGCTTTGCTTGAAGGCCATCCTTAATGTTTCCTTTCCCCAGGTAGACCCTAACTACACAGCCCCTGTCCTGATGTATTAGTTTCACTCCCAGTTGTGCAATCCAACACAATACTTTTTCTCACATCTGGGAAGACACTGTGTGACAGGTCTGCATCCAGACACTGTATCTGGTCTTATCTTTAGAGAGTAAGCTCTTAAGGAAAAGAGAGCCTCCATCTGTTCTGTATTGTACAATTGTACAATGAACCTGGTGTCATGGTTTCTAACTGGTCTTCTAGGCACTGCTGCAAGACAGATAGTAAATAATTAGATTTCTGATCTAGGGAGTGGAGAGACTGCTTTGGTTCAGTCCAATCTCTAAAGTCATTAAACTCATACCATCTTCATTCCCCCTTGCCTGAGGTTCTGGCCCATTCTCCCACATCTCTTCTTCATTAGCTATTCATAATAATAATAGTCATAGTCACTTTGGAAAAAAAAAAAAAACAAGAAGAAAGCAACTCATCCTATGTAACTTACATTGCGGCAACATAATTTCATGTTAATTGGATGGCTGCTTGGAAGTGTTGGTATTTTGTGGTTTACAATCAATGCATCTGGTCATTCATCAACAACTCAAGAGCTGGATAAAATAAATATTTGTGGGAATTAATTATCATTCATATGATAGTTCATGGGCAGGAAGTATTTTACTAGCTATGAATTCCTGCATACTAGGCTTGATACTAGAAGAAAGCATCCCTCCACTAAGGCCAGTCCTAATATATTTGAGTTTTAAAGATAAAAATATTTTTCTTAATTATGAAAACACAATTTAAAGACGCTGATGTTATTCACTGCTTTTAATTTGAAGCCTTTTTTTCTTTTTTTGAGTTCACATTCTGCCGTGAGAATGGGAGTGGTAGCAAACCCAAATACAAAAATGAAAATGGAAATTGACTTTAAAGAGGAATTAAAATTGATCAGATTATCTCTATTACTCAGGCTGATTGGGATGCAGCCCCTCCTATTCTTCCTCTGACATTATGAAGCAAACACATTAATGAAGAAAGACGCCTTCCCTTTTTAGGACAAAACCCCAGCATTGCCTACAATTCATAGGTTTTATATATCAATTTTTATTCATAGATCTTAACTAGGGTTTCAAAAAAAGTCACATATCATCATTCATACAATACAGACAGAAAAATGTGGCATGCAAAGGTGAAAGTTGCACTTCATCTTACCACTCTTCAGATGTCTAAAAGTGAGATATCTAAATCTGAGTTAATTGCCATAGGTTCATTCCAGATTCAGTGGAGAGAGAGAGAAGGGAAAATTCTGAGCACCATTTATCCCATCTGTCTTAGGATGGGGTAAATCACAGTTTAGAAGTGCGTCTCTGCCTCCACTGTCCATAGGAGGAGCCTAGATGACTAACTTAGACTATATGCCTAATATTTAGGCACTAAAGCTAGGCAAACTGAATCCTGCTTGAAATAACATTTTAGGGACAGTGGCACAGAAGTCCTATTTAAAATTTCTTCTGTCCCTAAATCCAAGGCTCCTAAGAGGGCCAATTTCTGGGTAAAAGCACTAGATACAGTTTACTCAGAGAGCTAAATTATTTACATAGGGATTTCCTGCCTCCCAAACTGAGTTCATATACATACTGCAAACTATATATAGCAATTGGAAAATGCTGTGTATGCCATGGAGAAAAGTTTTCTTGACCTCCAGTATCTCCTGAATCCCAAAACTGGGATCTCAGCAGTCAAGGGGCAAAACCCTTCTCACTGAAATTCCCACTCAGAGAAGAGTTCAGTCTGCATCAAAACTGCAGGGTTGTCCCAGTCTTATTTTAAACTGCTCAATTGTAATCTCTGTGTGCCAACATTTGAGGGTACTAACTATAGTTCAGACATTTCCTAGCTCCTACATCACACTAAAACTCACTTTCCAGAAAGATACTGGATTACTCTAGAGTCAAAGGTCTTTACAAGCATGCAATAAACAAGTGGCAGTCATGAGGAAACAGGCACACAGCATTATGTGCTGAACACTGGACTCAGTTTATACCCTGGCAATACTTTAGGCAGCAGTATAACTCTATGAACTGTACCAGATCTGGAAACAACAACTTTTAGAAGTGTTTAGGTACTTGATTGACATTGATTACAGTTGGGGTTAGATGAATAAACAAATACACATTAATTACATGTGTATGTCAGATGCATGCGACTGTAAGTTGCCAGAAAGAACTGAAATTCAGACCTAGAGTAATGATGGGGGGGGGAAGAACTTTGGATACCTTATAGTATAGGTATAGCGTTGCTGACTGTATAGGGGATGTTGGTGCATCACCACTCCAGGAGCTGGGCTTGGACTCATTTTGATCCCTTGTTGCGACGAGCGAGGGAAGACAAGCAGCCGACTCAATGTGAGTGATAAAGCAAGCTTCAGTTTATTGCCCGAATACGCTTCATTATATAGCTACTGGTTACATCATCACTTGAATATTGGCTAATTATAAAAGTCATCTGCTCACTGCGATTGGCTCTCTGTCCACACGACAGGTTGCTTCTACGCTATTCTCATCTCACATAACTCCTCTATTGTCCCATGACCTTGCTCCTCAAGCCATTCTGCAACACCTTGTGAATGTCAGACCAAACGCACAAGGAAGAAGCTTGGAAAATCTCAACAAGCAGATGAAATCTGTAATGTGTGAGCATCAGTCACCCTTACTTTATTCAACATCAGGCAGAAAAATGACCTATATGTTCCCTTTCCCCCAAATGCTTCTCTGAAAGAACAGCAAAACATGCCTTCCATTTTTTAAAGAAATGCCCATGTAACCATAACTACAAGTTCATCAATAGAAAAATACATAATAAATGGCTTGTTATTTTGACTCTTGTGAGACAGTTCATGGATTGCACTTATTCAGCTATATTCTGATAAAATGAACATTGCTTCCAATAAAGGGAATGCATTTGCTATTGATGTGCTATAAACTACTATACAGAGAGCTGTTATTATATCCCTGTGTAATAACAAGCCAATTATAATGATCAGCAAAACCTTTGCAATAAAGTCAATGCATGAGGGGTGATTATCATAATGCATTCTAACTGTTCAGTGCCATAAATGCTTTGCAATTAATTGTGGAGCATATCTATAAATGTATTATTAATGCTGTATAAAAACCCATTAACAAGCAACCTTTGCATTAAAAAAAGATACTAGGATTGTAATGTGCCCCTGAGTTCACCTAGGAGGTTGAGCTGTATTTACAAAGGTAGAATTTTTAATAGAATTACATTTTTTTTTTCTTCCACTCTCCTCCTCCCATCACTTCTTCCATTTTTTCTCTGTTTAAAAAACTCCAAATATCACTCTGCAGTGTGAGGGCCCTCAATCATACACCATTCTTGATTCTTGGTCCTGCACACATCATTTTGGGCACAGCTACAGGCTTTCACTGGTGTCTTAACCCTATGACGCTGATGGCTTGATATGCATGAATGCCAAAGGCACTAGCCGTAATAAATAAACAAATAAAAGCATATCACAACCTAAGCAGGCAATACAGGAAGGGTGAAAAGGAGAAAGGAATCAAAGTTACATAACTGATCAAAAGTCACGTGGTATCAGAGAACAGAACCAATATCAAAATCTCAATGTGATGAGCTCCCCAGCCTCTGCTCTAGACTCTCCTCCTTCTTGTCCCTTTGAACCCAGGAGAAGATGCTGTAGAAGGCCCCATCGCACACAATGGGGTCTAAACCTCGGTTCTGCCTTTCAAAGACTGTGGCTTCATTTGAACTGAGAGAAAGGAGGAATGTCCAAATCTGGATCAGTTTCTTGATTCTGCCCTAGACTTGATGTGTCCCTGTTCACATAGGGAGAAAACCAGGACATATAGGCCAGAAGGGGACAGAGCAATGCTCAAGACTGTGGGATATCTAAGGTGGCCTGTGTGGTCCGAGGCCCAGCTCCTTCCCTAGCCCTTGACTAGATATACAGAGAGGCGAACACACTTCAAGGCAGTGACATCTCTCCCTCACAATACTACAGAATCTCTGATAGCCATTCCTCAGGAGCCTACCCTGTCAATGACACCAAGGATTTCTGTTGGTCTTTGTCCTGGTTTGAGGTAGAAAAGAACCAACTTTCTGTTCAGTCATTTTACTGCTTAGCTAGGCCTCTTCTAACTCTCTGAAATCAACAGCATATTGTGCAGAAAACCGTTCGTTCTTATAGTGATAAGACCTATGTTTACACTTAGTGCCAAGGAATGATATGCAGAGATGCTCTTGCTTATACTTATTGCTATAACAACCAAGGTCAGCTAATGTCATTATTTGCCCTGTTGGAGCATCGGAAACGTAAAAGCATAGAGGGATCGCACCTGTGGGGAGGAGAGGACAGCACAGGTGACCCAAAATTGACCAACAGGGGTATTCCATCCCATCTGCCCCATGCTCAGTATAAAAGCTGAGGGATCAAAGGGTCAGCCCTCTTTCTTCAATGGCCAACATCCGAGTAAGACCCTGTCTGTTCATCTGCCTTTGATCCCAATCTGTGCGTTCCTGACTCCAGATGTGGAATCTAGTTCCCATCCATTGCTGAGTCCAGTCTGGGACTTCCCCAGTGCCTGCTGGTGATGTCATCTTGGGAACTTAATATGGTTTTGTATATACTGTATCTATTTCATTATTTTCCTTTATATTTTATTATTAATATTTCATTGAAGTAGTTTAGTCCCTTCTAAAATTGTAAATCTCTTTATCTCTCCTCCTCCTCTCCTTGGAGCGAGAGGTGGGGGAGAGCATCTGTCGTCTCGTCATTGGCCTATCCGGCCCAAACCATGACAATCCTGACACTTACCCAGCCTCTGAGGCAAGAAAGCTGCCTCCCAGTTTAATATCAAGATCTTTTGGTTAGGTTCTTGCTTTTTCTTTTTTCCTTTGACTCATGAGCTCATCTCCTCTCCCAGTGGATTTTTTAACACAATACTGGATTATTTTTAAACACTTATTCCTTCTCTTTATCCTTCACATAGGGATACTGCAGCTCAGCACCAGTGTGCCGCTTAATATTGGATATGTAATAAATAGAGAAAAGATCTTTAGATTTTGGTGTGAGAGTAATTTTTGGTTTGGTTTGGGGTTTTGTTTTGTTTTGTTTTTTAATCCCTCCTGCAAGAAAAGTCAAAAACAGGTGATTAATCATGTTTGAGGCAAATCTCAGGAAGAGGATATCTATGAGACTTAGGAGAAGGATTTGGCATGGAGTTGGAAATTTCCTTTCAAATTGTAAGGCAAGATAAAGAGGGAGAGAAATGTTGTTTAAACTATTGTGGGCATCAAGGGAAAGAAAGGGGAATATGAGGCCCCGGGTGTGGTAAATGATTTGTCCAGAGCTCTTGAGTCCAAACCTCATAAAATGTGAACACAGGAACTGTTACTGTCCAACTAGTAGTCTTAGCCTTACAAGTGCAATGGTCACAGCAAAGGCTGGCACACATGTTGCATGACCTTTGCAAGTCCCTGTCTGTGCCTTGCTCTACCCAAGCTATAAAAGATTTGGGTGAGTCATACTGGACTCATGGTGATGTTGAAAGAGTTAATGGGGATGGATTCATGGAGAAGTAAGCTTGGATCTTTTCCCCCAACTGTGAGAAGGGAGAATCAGAATCGGAGAATCATAGAATCATAGAACCACAGGGTTGGAAGGGACCTCTGGAGATCATCTAGTCCAACCCCCCTGCCAGAGCAGGGTCACCTTAGAGCAGGTTACAGAGGAACGCATCCAGGCAGGTTTTGAATGTCTCCAGAGACGGAGACTCCACCACCTCTCTGGGCAGCCTGTTCCAGTGCTCTGCTACCCTCAGGGTAAAGAAGTTCCTCCTCATGTTGAGATGGAACTTCCTATGTTCAAATTTGTGCCCATTACCTCTTGTCCTGTTGCCAGGCACCACTGAAAAGAGCCTGGTCCCATTCTCCTGACATCCACCCTTTAAGTATTTATAAGCATTGATAAGATCCCCCCTCAGTCGTCTTTTTTCCAGACTGAAGAGACCCAAATCCCTCAGCCTTTCTTCACAAGAGAGGTGTTCCAATCCCCTAATCATCTTGGTAGCCCTTTGCTGCATCCTCTCCAGCAGTTCCCTGTCCTTCTTGAACTGGGGAGCCCAGAACTGGACACAGTACTCCAGATGCGGCCTCACCAGGGCAGAGCAGAGGGGGAGGATGACCTCCCTTGGCCTGCTGGCCACACTCTTCTTGATGCACCCCAGGATGCCATTGGCCTTCTTGGCCACAAGGGCACATTGCTGCCTCATGGTCATCCTGTTGTCCACCAGGACGCCCAGGTCTCTTTCCACAGAGCTGCTCTCCAGCAGGTCAGCCCCCAACCTGTACTGGTGCATGGGGTTGTTCCTCCCCAGGTGCAGCACCCTACACTTGCCCTTATTGAATTTCATAAGGTTCCTCTCTGCCCAACTCTCCAGCCTGTCTAGGTCTCTCTGTATGGCAGCACAGCCTTCCGGTGTGTCAGCTACCCCCCCCAGCTTTGTGTCATCAGCAAACTTGCTGAGGGTGCACTCTGTCCCCTCATCCAGGTCATTGATGAATATATTGAAGAGGACTGGACCCAGTACTGACCCCTGGGGAACACCGCTCATCACTGGTCTCCAACTAGACTCTGTGCCCCTAATCATGACCCTCTGAGCTCTCTCTTTCAACCAGTTATCTATCCACCCCACTGTCCATTCATCTAACCCACGCTTCCTAAGCTTCCCTATGAGGATGCTGTGGGAGACAGTGTCGAAAGCCTTGCTGAAGTCAAGGTAGACAACATCCACTGCCCTCCCCTCATCTATCCATCCAGTCATGCCATCGTAGAAGGCTATCAGATTAGTCAGACATGATTTCCCCTTGGTGAATCCGTGTTGACTACTTCTGATGATAGCTTTCCTTTCCTCCACATGCTTTGAGATGATGCCCAGAACAAGCTGTTCCATCATCTTTCCAGGGATGGAGGTGGGGCTGACAATATCTGTCTCCCTGGGGTGTTTGCCAGTGCCATCTCTCTGCTCCTGATGAATGGGTATGGGGGCCATAAAAGAAAAAGAGATGAGCAGTTGAAGAAAAAGCTGTGGCAGGTCACATAAAGGTAGGTTGTATGGATTACAACCTGGAAACAGGACATTCCCTCAGCCTGCTCTCCATCTTCTGCGGTGGAAAATCTTTTAAAGAAGCTCACCAAAGGTACAAGATAGGGAACTACTGGTAAAGTGGCTTTCATGGAGCTTGATGTGCCAGGCAACACATGTGGCTCAGAGATAAGGAAGAGATGAGAATTACAAAGCTACAACTCTGATGTGTGCATAGTCCCAGACTTCAGGACTTCTTGCATGCAGGCATAGCCTAACCTCCAGCAGTGCAAGAGAGGAGATGCTGAACTCTACCAAGATTGCTATCTCCTTATTTACCCTTAACTGTCTTCCTCAGACCTTTCTGGTGGGCAACTGAACCTCCTCTTTGCAAAGCACTTCCAAGGAAGAAGGAAATAATTTTCCACAGCATTGTCATACCAGTGTGAAACCAAATTAAGCTGAAGGCAAACAACTCTTGCTTGATTTTGGCACCTAAACAGGCCAGGATCTGGCTAGTACCTGGGTTGGAAGCTTCCTGAGAGGTTTTGGCCATCAGCAGAAAGCACAGAATTCTGATCAGTTAAAGGGAAA
Source organism: Fratercula arctica (assembly GCA_947846985.1). NCBI lineage: Eukaryota > Metazoa > Chordata > Aves > Charadriiformes > Alcidae > Fratercula > Fratercula arctica. The sequence continues at coordinate 15,894,644 of CANTUZ010000025.1, read as the reverse complement.
ACAGCTAAATGCCAAATAGTTCGTGGGACCTGGGGCTGTGCTTGTCACAGATAAACCCTGCCAGCTGCAGCAGAGAGCTAGTCACTGATATCTACAGACTATTTTTAGAGATGAATATGAGACAAGGAAAAATCATCAACAACAGGATAAAAATAATAGAAAATTCTATCAGTTTAATTGGGATTTGACGTGTTCAGAATTTAACATGGAGTTATAGTTTACATCCTTAAAATCATATTGGACTATCTAATCTACAGTGAAGTAGTTTCTGTATAGTCAAGCTAAATTTGGACAACACAAAGGTCAATTAGAGTTTTTAAGATACTCTTAATAGAGCTAGAGTTGCACTCTGATTTTTCAGAATGAAATACAGAATTGTTGCCTTTTTATCACATTCTATCAATTCCATCACTGCTAAAGTCTCTATAAAATGTCATTGGACTCTGACCTTATGATCAGGTATTTGAAGCTTCATGAAGCATTTTGTAGAAGGAATACGCCTATATAACATTTTGTAGCTTGACTATACACACATGCACAAACAGGCAGGAACGCAAAATGCAAAATTTTCCCATTAATTTAGACTGTTTCCCTAGAGAAATGTAGTGAGAATACATTCATTTCTAGTTCCTGTGAGATTAGGCAAATGTAAATAATACCAGTTTTTATTTAAAAGGATTGCACTGTCTTGCTCCTGTCCAATATGGGGATTAACAAACAAAATAATAAAACCAGCAAAACTAATAAGGGGCACTTAGCATTTCCATTTTGTTGGGTTGAGTGTAATTTGTGCCAAGCAACATTTTGAATTCTTACCCAAACCTAGATGATCTGATAGTCTAAATTCTCGCTCGCACACACTAAATGCTAACACACCCACTTTTGGTTCAACTGAGAATCAAGACACAGGAAGGGTTAAAGACCAACAAAATCCAGACTCGAAAACAATGGAGTAAAAATGCTGAACAGAATCTGGTTGGGGGATAGAGTAAATTTTGGACTCCCAGCAGTATTGGGTTGTGGGAGAACTTACTGGAAAAGTCAAAGATTCGTGTTTTAGCAAAATGCAGGTATTTGTCCCTATATAAAACACAATCTCACTTCCTCAAGAATACTGCTCACCATTTCCAGTAAAAGCCTCCTTGCAAACTACAGTCACAAACAGCACTACATTCTTTAATACCTTGTCCTGGCACCAAAGCTCCCCATAAGCCGGAAGACAGAGGTGTATTCAGAGCATGGGCTTTGGGCAGATCGAAGACTTGTGCTGTGCAGAATTGCTGCTTCATCTTCCAAGCCCTTTTCTTCCCTCATGTCCCACCCCAATACACGGGTGGGGTATAATAAGATACAACTTAAGTTTCTTTGTTGTTGAAGTTGACCTTTATCTTGCAGCCCTAATGAAGTCTTTTGATGTGCTCCTAAGATACACGGCCTCCTTTTTAGCATTTTGTTTGCTATGCCTGCTTTAACTGGTGGGCTCATGAAGAACGTAAGTTTTCATACAATGCCTCCCTTGGGTGCCAATTGTTCTTTTCTCCCATAGTTGCCCTTGAGTCATGCCGTCCTGAAACATCACCAGCCCAGAAGCAACTTGTCAGTGGGGAATTAAGACAACGTCTTTCATGCCAATGATGAGTGCACCCGCTTGGCCTCTGCATTATGATCACCACTGATAGGAGTGATACAAGAGTGGAGTGGGTGAGAAAATATGAAGTTTGTGTGTGTTGGAGAGATAATTAGCTAAAATACAATGGGGAGAGAACCACTGGTGTGATGAATAATGTGGAATCAAATCACCACCGGAGCCCTTTGCAATTCAAACCACCCCTCCTGAAAGCAGCTGCTCTTAGCAAAAGAGTTTGAAAACCCTTCCCAGAAAGCCAGGCATGTGTTCTCTATTAGTGATTTGCATTTTTTTTTTAAAAAGAGGAGTGATTGGGAGCTACATACCCTGTAGGCACACTAAGCAAATTGGCCAGCCTAATTATTATTTTTTGGTATGTCTAATTAAATAGACAAAAGGCCTTCCCTTCACTCTTGCTGTCGGCACAAGCTCCACTGTAATGTGCATAATGTCCCCTCATTTGTCCAGGCAGCTGAGCCTTTCCCTTTTCCCCTAGGAGATTGGCATTGACAACTGCCCATGGCTTACCCACTCCTACTCAGACAGGGAGCCAGATTGTCAGACGGGAAGGGAAAGGGGGCAAATTGACCCAGTTCTGTTAAAAACCACCAGATGATTCTGTATGATGTTACATGCCTTTGTTGCAGGTTAGAAATGTGCCGTGGCCCTTGACAGCAGAACTTGCCATTGCAGAGCCCATCAAATACTTTCTGCCCAGTGTTGGCCAAATTCCCCTGAACTTACTTTACAGGGACTCTAGAAGTGCAATATTTATCCCTGGGCTTTCTGGCGTTTTTCCAGCACTCAGCTCTTCTCCTGCTCTGCAATTACACGGCACCATGGCCCTTCCTTACAGAGCCTCTGTTGACCTGTCAGTTTCACCACTCCATAACATCAGCCCTTTAACTACAAGCTATGTACAAAGTCTTCCAATGACTTGAGTCACTGGAGAGTTTCAGCCTCACACTGATGCAGTCAAAGCCTCTGGAATCCAAAGCTTTCAACTGAAAAAAGAACACAATTTCAGTGTCTTTTGTTTGTGAGGCATTTTACTCCTTTTAAGTAGCTGTTGCTGGGGATTTCCACTAATGCCAGCACAAGGATAGTTGTCCCATAAATGAGGAAGCGTTTACATCTATGGTGGAAATTAAAGAGTTTGCAAACATCTAAGAGCCACATCATTATTAAATGACAAAATCTACTCCCACATTTATATGATATATAACCACTAGTGTTTTTAATGCATATATGGGCAAAAGCCTCTCCTTTTTTTCCACAAAGAGATAGGGATAGAGAGGAAGAAAGCACCATGTCATTATATATATGCAAGTATATATATAAACGTACAGATATAAGAAAAAAAGCAGAATGGTAATTTATTCAGCATAACAGACCATCTTACACTTTCTCAGTGAGCTCTGTGTTTGATCTGACAAACAGACCCCTATTAGAAGAGTAGTGTGAAGTATCACCACATGAGTTCTGGTAGAAAACCTTTTACAGGAAACACCCTATCACTGGTGATCTATTGAATGGTCACTTAGACAAGCCTTCCAAGTTCACTGTGCAGGATGGAAAAGCAGAAGACCAGCTTCTCATTTCAGCTACACCTGTACAAATCCTGAATAACTCCCTGAGACGGAGAGAAGTCTTCAGTTTCCACAACAGGTTTATCCAGATAAGCTGATAAAGGTGCAGAAAACTCTGCTACCTCAGAAGTTGCTTTTTCGAAAAGCAGAGTTGCTTCAGTCCAAGCAGAAACAACATGGTCAGCAAAACCATAAAATATCTGCTTTATCCTAACCAAATTAAACACCTCTGCAGCTCAGCCCAACTTAGGTCTGAAAAACCTACATTGCCGTCATTGCTGTTAAACTTGAAGTCAGCATCTGATGCTTCACTTCTTAACAAGGCAGTTATTTGTTTCCCAGGCAATCGCTGGCACCTGCCTGCCTTTTAAAATCAAATAATAATTGAATATGAGGAAAGCAAGACAAAGTAAAGGAGATTTAATAAAGAGAATCTTTGCTGCAGAGGGAATTTCTTTGGCAGTGATTACGTTACTAATTGATCAGCACATCGCCTGAGAGAAGCCAGAGACAACAATTATACTTGGACTGTGTCTGAAAGCAATGCAGTCAACTACCTCCTTGGCTTTCGCTGTCTGCTGGTTTCACCTGGATTGGTCTGTTCATCTGTAAGAAAGAGTAAAGAGAGAACATAATTAATGGTGGAATCAAACATTCATATACAGAGGCTTGCTTTGTTTTTTTACCATGCATCATAGTTAACACCAGAATTTACTCCATGAGGGGGGAAAAAGCAATTAGTAAGCAAAGAAGTAACAACAGAGTACAGGCTGCTTCTTGGTCTGAGGTAAATCAGTGTCACCCCATTTACCTGACAGAGGCTCTACTGAATCATACTGGGAGAGGGATCTGACTCATTTCACACAGGTCATGAAATTTTAAACATAACTTTTTAAATTTCTAATTGTTTCCTCTGGAAACACTACAGTGTCAGAACAGAAATGCTTTGTCAGAACATCAGGATCAGTGAAACTTTAATTGAAAAGTTTTCTTGAAATTGGCATGATGAAAAGAAAATGGAAAAGTGAATTCCACCTCCACTGTTAGCTCAAGTAGGATAGTCACCTGTAACATATCAGACTCCATTTCATACCTGGGGAATGGGATTCGGATCTGGTTTGTCCACATGTTGCAGGAGTGCTGGCTATTGAGATTTTTTGGTGGGGGAAAGGGTAGGATATGAGTCAAAACATCTCACTCTGTTGCTTTTTCAGGCATCTTTTTCCTTTCTCACATCAGAACATAAGCAAGTATAAAAACCTTGCCATCATGCTGTGAATAGGATTTCTGTTCTCCAACTTGTCCCTCTCTCTCTCAACAAAAGCATTGGGGACCATCATTATCCCCAGAGCTGTTAACTCCCAGAATAGAGGGCAACAGACATCCACGATCGTCTTCAATGGTAGTGCCTAATATGATGTGGGTGTCTGATGAACAGGGGTGAGGATATACCCCTCCTGTTAATAGCTGGAGATGCAGATTGGATCAGAGCCAGCTGAGATTTTAATCTGAAAGCCCTTCCCTGCCTTTTCTTCCATGTCATTTAAAGCAATCCATACACTATGCAGATGGACTACTCAAAATATCTTTCTGTGTGTGACCACCCCCGAGTGTAATGAAATTATCCTTTAGATTTGGAACCAAAGAAAGTGCAAGTTCAAATAGGCATTGCAAGGAGCAGGAAGTCAAAAGGCAATGGGAATCTCCCAACATATTGCTTCCCAGTAAAGTCAGACCACAAATTGGCTGATCAGTGTCACAGGGTGCCTTAGGTGATATTGCCCCTCCCTTATTTGTGGCTATTCACAGTTGGGCAGCAAGGCTGTTAGTTTTCTTTTCTTTTTTTCCTAATTTGCCATTTTTTTTGAAAGTAGTTCATAATCATTTAGATTTATTCTAATTGCTCTGCACACATATTTAGTAATAAAAAGTTATCAAGCTGTCTGACTGTCCTGGTTCTGGCAGGGATAGGATTAATTCTCCCCAGGCTCCGGCAGGGACACAGGTATTCCATCCCATGTGAGCCATGCCCACTCGGAGCTGCCGGAGGAGGGGGCAGGAAGTGGCGGGCTGGGGCATCCCGGTCCACCGGATGGTTCCGTAATCGTGTTTGTATACTCCTCTATCCATGTTATTGTTGTTGTTTTATTGTTACCTTTGCTGTTCTGTTAAACTGCCTTTGTCTCAACCCACGAGTTTTGCCTTTTTCTTCCGATTCTTTCCCATGTTGGGAAAGCTTGAGAGAGTGGCACGTGGTTCTTTGTTGCTGTCACCACGACACTGACAAGTAGATTAAGATGATGGAGAGCCTAGCAGATCCTTCTGCATTGTTGTCTCAAGAGGAAAATGTACTTAGCCATAAACTGACTACAGTTAGACTTGCACTTGGGAAGAGAAGGATCTATGGCTCCAGACACTACTGAGCAATTTCTGCTCTCCATTATGCCTGTATCATCCAACAAACTCCAGACAGCTGAAATGCTAAAACCAACAAAGAATCTGGTACTGGATAAACTTTGTATCAGACCCTGCTTTTGCACCTGTAAAGACCTGTCACTCATACAGGTCTCCCAAGATATTAGCAGGGCCAGAGGTGATGTATTTAGCAGCAGCAGGATGGACATCCTGCCATAGGGCTCCTGTAACCACATGTGAGCAGATAGCTGTTACAGACATTTAAAGATCTGACATCACGCAGGTGAGGAGGGTAATTTAGGTCATGTAACTCCAAATGTCTAAAAAGTGTAATTTTAAGCCATTCTTAAGATTGGTGTCTGAGATGAAAAGGATGAATGGTCTTCTGCAGTGCCTGTTCCTCTCCACTGATCATAAAGGTAGTCTATGTAGTTAGAGTTAGGTGAGATTAACCCCATCTTGGTTCTCATGCACAGGATAATGAAGACAAACTTCTCAGTTACTGTGCTTTTAACTTCCCCCAGCTGCTCAACCACTGTGACTGGTTTGCATTTATAGCAGGTTGGTGTTGACATCATCCGTGTACCAAGGTCTGACTTGAGAGCTGTTAACTTTTGACAGCTGCACTCACTCTATATATTATGGGTTCCTAATGTGGACAATGACTAATCTAAATCCAATGGTCAGAGGAGGGTGGTCAGAGGTCCCTGGTGCCAGAACCTGCATCCCAAGCAGTCAGTAAGAGAAATAGTCACAGTAGCCAGGAATTTATAGGAGGCGTGCTGCATACAGCCCTGAAAGGCCATGTCTGGAGTCCAAAATGGACACAGCCTTGCAATGCAGAACACCAGCTAACATAGGTGCTGATCTGAAGCCTGCTAAAGGCCATGAAAATCCCACTGAACTCGAGTAAGCTTTGGATCTAGCCTTTAGAAAAATAAGACAGAGCTCTTCCTACTTGTTGTTGAGTTGGATGTGGTCAGTTTGCAAAAGGCAGAGGAGATCATCAGACCCTTTAGCAAAAATGAGAGGAAACTAATATTTGATTGTGGGGGGTTTTTTTGATATTGAGGCATGAGAAAAAGAAGACAATCCCCAAGAAAGAGAAAAAAAGAGGGAGGGAATGAGCATCCAACAGAGGGAGAAAAAACTGAGGAAATTAATAAGTAAAAGGCTAGTGTAATTTAATGTACACTATGATTTATACACTTGACAATTTCTTTATAGACCAAAGAGAAAGTGCTGCCTGAATGAAGCCCATAATAAAAATTGAGATCATCTTGACATGGAAGACACCAATTATAGGGAGAAACACTGAGAGGAAAATAATTAAGTTTCCTCTCTCCTTCTATGGAAATTTTTTTCTTTATACAGACACTCTGGGAGCAAGGAGCTGGCATGGGGAGCAGAAAAGGGATAAATGGGGAAATAAAATGGCAGAAAGATGTACCTTCCCCAGTCTGGGGAAATGCTTTCTTGGGGAGAAGGGAATTCAGAGGTTCAAGCTCTTTGCTTATTCTTCAGCTGGGAATTGTCACAGGTTTAATGCAAAGAAACCAAAGTTTATACTCCATGCTGCAGTCTTCTGAATAGTGGTTAGGGGAATATTGGTTATGGACATATTTAATATCTGTCCTGTCTTGGTGGACCCTGAGAGTTGCCAGTCAGCAAATCTGATTAATACCATGGGTATCCACATGGGATCATAGGAACTACAGATGTGGCTGTGAGGTTTTATTGATCCCTATCACTAGAAGTCTTCAAAAGAGATTTGGCAACACGAGAAAAGACCTAGGTAGGTTGATCCAGCATTTGAACTGACAGATGGGCTGCATGAACTCTCCTCTAGGATGTGCTACGCTTTGTCCATTGCAATTGTCCTTCTTTCCTCTGCTCATGGACACTCTTTGTGCTCTCTGTGGAGATAGAGAGTAGCGTAGGGAATCTGTTTGGCCTTGATGAGACAAAGCTGTACCCATGAGAGGCGCCTTGAGAGAAAAGTTAAGCAAGCGCCAGGAGATATCAGCAAGGAAAGGAATGTGAAAAGCAAAGCTGCTGCTCCACGTGAACAGTCCGAGACGACCAGTTAGAAGACACTGAGAAGCGCGTGGCAATCGACCTTCAACCTATCATCAGGATGCTGCCTGCGCATGGACAGCTCGTGAAAATAGCATGCAGCCAATCAGTAGGAGTTAGAGCGCGTGAACAGATAGCATAATACTATAAATGTAACGATTAAGCTGAATAAAGTTGGAATTGACTTGCATCGTATTGGTGCGTTCGTCTTTCCCTGTGCCCGCATGACTGAGTCGGTTTGGACCCGGCAAATGGTGACCCCAACGTGATGAGCGTTGTTGGACCGAAGGCCGGAGTAAGAAACGTGGGGATACTACTGCCGGCGCCAAGGTAAGCCGGGCTGCCCGAGAGAGGCAGGAGTGGATCCGCGACCCCACGGGAAGTGGGAGCCACCTAGAGTGGGAACGGTAGTATGGGTTCGGCTGTATCAGCCGTGGAAAAAGCAGCGGTACAAAGTTTGCTGCAGCTGGCAAAAAATGCCAGGGAAAACCTCAGTAAGGGTGCTATTATCTTGGTGCCGACGACGAGGATTGCTCAGAGATCCGACTCAGTTGTTTGACCTTTCAACATGGACTCGAATTGGAGTGGAAATGTGCAAAGCAGTGCAGTCAGAGAATAAGGAAGCCTGGAACCTGGCAGGCACTTATCGACAGGTGAAGGGACTGATTGCAGGCATGCATGGATCAGCTGTTATTGCCGCCACAGCCCAGAGGGTGTTAGATGCAGCTGGGGAAGAGGGAAACAGTTTGTCCTCCAATGCATTTCCTGTAATAAAGCAGTCAGAAAAGGAGTTCTGGGGGGCGTCTGACGAATGGACATTTTTGCCGCCACCACCGCCACCTCTCACGCCTCCGCAACCGACCGCTCCGCCGTACTCTGGTCTACCGGAGTCATCCATGCAGGTTCCCCCCGACTCTCCTCAGCCTATGGAAACATCATCATCCTCCGAGGACGTTCGTCCGAAAACCATCTATCCACCTAAAGATACTGCGGAGCTCCGTGACGCTCTCCGCGAACAACAGAACACTATGCAGCAATTGCTCGCGGAAATGCAGAGACTTGATAAGGGTTCGAAAGCGGGCGCGATACGGGCTGCTTATAAAAAGGCTCATGAAGTTATCAAGGAGGGTTTGCAGGCGGTTGAGGAGAGGGTGTGTGGGAGTCCGGGAGCAGGTGATCCGTCTGAGACAGCAGCGGACGAGTCTGGGAATGCACAACAGTATAATGTATCAGAAAAGGGAGATAATGTTAAAGAGCAGAAAGTGAGGAGATGGATTTGTACACTGTTGAACGATGGGGAGATGGGTTTACAGGATGTGAATGAGTATTTGACTCAGAAATTTGGGACTGGAGTAGGGGAGGAAGAACGGGCGGCTTGGAAAAGAGGGCAGGAAAGGAGATGGGAAAATGCAAAAGAAAGGGCAACAAGAGAGGCAGAGTTAACTGTCGAAAAGGGTATGGAACAAAAAGGAGCTGTGGGGGGATCTAGCCCCGGAGGGGGACCAGTGCGGAAAGATCCAACTTTTGATACAGGACAAAGGTGGAAAGGTATTATAGAACATGCAGTGATAGAGGGCCAGATGCTACCGGAATCTCTTTCAGCCTTCCCAGTATTAACACAGGGGGGTTGTAGGGAATGGTTGCCATTTGATTGGAAGACTGTAAGTCATTTGCAATGAACAGTAATGCAATACGGGTATGACAACAAATACGTGATGACTTTATTACTTTCCTTTTTTAAAAATCAAATTTTGCTTATGCGTGCGCAGCCGGAATCGGGGTATTGCAGTGTATTGTCAGAATGTCGGGGGAGAAGGACGGAGCCGGAGCCGCTTCGCTCCCGCCGCCGCCCGCCTCACCCCGCCCCAGCCGTCTCCCTGAGATAGAAGTGGTGCTTTTGTATGTCTGCTGTGTAAGTGTGTGTGGGCGCCAATTTATATCTGCTGATCAGCATCTGTGCTACTGTTTGTTTGTTGCTGTGTGCAGTGTCATTTGGTGACTCCGCTTGAGCAGGTGTTCTGCCCGGTGTGGTACTGTTCTCGTACATGACTAGGGCTGACACACTGTCAAGCGAAGAAGTTTGTATATACACAATGTTTAGATGTAAGGCGAGCGCACCCCAGGTAGATAGGCCATGATGGGCTGTAGGACTGATGGAAGTCCTGAAATATTGGGGGAGTTTTCACCAGCCGACATGCTTACGCTCTCGGGAACGGCTTACCCATGCAGGGCATATGACTGGTTGTTTGTTGTTTGCCTATAAGATCATGGTTGATTGGGAAAAGGAGTTAAGCCAAAATCTATAGGATGCTCTGTAGGAAAATGAGAAACTTAAGGGTGAGCTCTTGTTGCAAGGCAGACTTTTATGTCAGCCGTAAGTAAGGGGAAGAAAAAAAAAAAAAAAAGGGAAAAAAAAAACCAAAGGGAACAAAAGTATGCCATACGTGCTACGAGAAAGCAGCAGAAAAAGAGAAATAGGACACCTGATTCAAGCAGTACTATAGAGATATGTTTTGGGGTTTTTTTTCCTATATGTATATATGTCATTGCACGCCTTTGTAAATTACTCTGTGTTATACTCTGCGAGACTAAATGAACCCCAGCAGAAGTGGTCTCTTGAGCGGGGGGGTGGAATATGGGAAAGCAACGGAAGATCAGCAAGGAGGATTGTAAATACGCTCAAGGGACTCGCACCTGGGTGCTGGAAAACACATCTATCACACTAATTGTTATTCAGTCTCAGATGCTTGCAAGAAAAACACTTAGATGACATAAGTCTGTAACGGACTCAGGGACACCTTTATCTAGCTGCTTGAGAATCCTGGCCTGTTGTGGAAGAAGATCAAAGCCCAGTACCAGCAAGAACAGGGAGTCCGCATGCGCTCTTGCTAACAAGGACTCTTTCGCTGCCAAGGATTCTTGAAAACAAGGACTCTCTCGCTGCCAGGGATAAATTTAGTAATGCTACTAGTACAGCTGTTTCTGAGTTATTGCTAGATGTAGATAGTATTCAACATGCAATGCTGCAAAACAGAGCTGCTATTGATTTTTTGCTTTTAGCTCACGGACACGGTTGTCAAGATTTTAAAGGACTGTGTTGTATGAATCTAAGTGACCACTCCAAATCCATCCAGGCCCAGTTGCAAGAACTGCACCGACCGAGCCAGCAACTTGTGGAGACCACGGGGTGAAATCTCTTTGCTGGATGGACTTGGGGGTGGGGTTGGTTGAAGGAAATTATATTCATTGCCTGTGTGGAAGGAATCTGTCTGTTATGTTTAGTATGCTGTTTGCTATGTTTAATAAGCATTATACGATCAGTTGCAGATGTTGCTTTGCATCATACCCTTGTACGAGTTATAAAATATTGTTGTGTCCCAACTATGGGCCACGGGGTGGCATGTGTAAGGGATAATAGAGGATGGTCCGAGTGAGACATGACAGAAAATTCCTAGTTGAACCAAACCCAGTATACATGTAGGGAAAAAGGGACTCAGTACTGTTGCTGAAGAACTATATGTGTATCCATGAGAACCTAACTTTCAAAGAAGAAGATAACAAGGAGGGAGTGCAAGGTAGTCAGGTATCAGACATCCGCAGTTAGCAAAGCTGGATCATGAGTCTGGTGAGGCTCGCTGCATGCGCTGGCCACTCATGCAGCGACCCTAGCCTGTACTTTTCCACTCAATCCGGGGCAGGATATAAGGGGGCTGTCTCGGGTCGGAGAGAGGGGGTTAGACATGAGCGCACTTTGAAGATACAGGGGACGCCCTGAAGTGCTGTGTCTGCCCCCCCTCCCCCCTCCCTGGTAGGTTCCACATTCATTAACCCCAACAGCTCAGAAAGCATTACAGCACATTGTAGATTTGTTTATGATACATCAAAAATTTCAACCTTACGCCCTGATAGGACAGTGGGATGATGCGCTCGCAAAGAGCCTGACTGCATTAGAGTGAGTATTTTTGCCACATACCTTTTCAAAAAACAGTAACTATGATGATTGAAATGTTAGCACGATTGATTTCACAGGGTCGTTTGCGCTGTCAGCAGCCAGCTCCTCTGCCATCATTTGCGGGGATTACCCTGCAAGGGCTTACACCTGATGAACTTTGGCAATCCGATGTTATGCACATTATGGAATTTGGACGTTTGCGCTATGTACGTGTTTCAGTTGATTTGTTTTCTCACCTTGTTATAGCTACTGCTCCTACAGGACAGAAGGCTCGTGATGTTATTCGACATTGGTTGCAATGCATTGCAGTCATGGGAGTACCGAAAACTCTAAAAACCGATAACAGACCAGCTTATGTGTCTGCTAAAATACAGGCCTCTTTACAGACATGGGGTATCAAACATGTCACCGGTATTCCTCATTCCCCAACTGGGCAAGCAATTCTGAAACATATTCATCATACCTTAAAAACCATGCTTGATAAATGAAAAAGGGGGAATCCCGTAGGTATGACACCTCAAGAGCAATTGTATAAAGCAACTTATGTTTTAAATTTTCTAAACATGTCGTCTTTGTCATCCAATGCTTGTCGTGTGCTGTATTTTAGGCTGCTTACAGAAAATAGTGCAAAAAATGATTAATCAAGCTTTTGTTGCAGAAAAAATAAAAAAGGGGGAACTGTGGAGATAGAGAGTAGCGTAGGGAATCTGTTTGGCCTTGATGAGACAAAGCTGTACCCATGAGAGGCGCCTTGAGAGAAAAGTTAAGCAAGCGCCAGGAGATATCAGCAAGGAAAGGAATGTGAAAAGCAAAGCTACTGCTCCGCGTGAACAGTCAGAGACGACCAGTTAGAAGACACTGAGAAGCGCGTGGCAATCGACCTTCAACCTATCGGCAGGATGCTGCCTGCGCGTGGACAGCTCGTGAAAATAGCATGCAGCCAATCAGTAGGAGTTAGAGCATGTGAACAGATAGCATAATACTATAAATGTAACGATTAAGCTGAATAAAGTTGGAATTGACTTGCATCATATTGGTGCGTTCGTCTTTCCCTGTGCCCACACGACTGAGAGTCAGTTTGGACCCGGCAGCTCTCCTTTGAAATACGATCATGGTTCCTTGTTCTAGATTATCCCTGTTGGGCTGACACAGTGAAAAAAGTATACTGTTTTACCAGTAGTTAAACCAGAAGGAGTTTATCTCCTCTTTAGCCTCCCTCCTATCCTGTAGGACCTGACTAAAAATTTTTATTCTCTATATAAACTGTGAAGATTCATTACATTATGGAACCAGAATGCTTGATAGTCATAAAACCATTATAAAACACAAAAATATGTTTATTGTCATTCATGATTCAGAGTCCAATTTGGCCACAAATTTACTTTGAAGTGCCTCACTCAACAGCAATGCCATAACAGAGGTGTGCTGAGGACCACTGAGACACAAAGGGATTTGGGTGAGAGTCAAAAAATTTAATTTGGGTTTCTGGTTACATATGACAGACCCAATTTTCAAAGGGGTGGCAAGTGGATGGCAAACCAGTGTTTTATTCATAACTATGTTCCCAGTGTGGCCTCAGGCAAAGTCTGTCTCAGATTCCCTGTCTGTATTGGGAACTATGGGCACTGGGTACCACTACAGCTGTGAATTGGCCCCATTTCAGGAAGAGAAGTTGCACATCCTTCTTCCACAAATGCTATAAGCGCTTGGGTTGATGCAGGAGTTAGAACTTCAGGTGCATCACACTTCTCATTTTACTTTGATCCGTTGCACGTTCATCTCTGCTTAAAAACACCTTTACTATCACCTTTGCACACCTTGGACAAGATGATCAAGATGATCGTACTTGTTACACTTCATACCCTTCATTTTGGCTTTTTCTTCTTTTTGCCTGAAACCAACCTATTCAAATAATGCCAGATGTCATCCCTTCACACCAACTTGCCACTTGCCCCACCTACCCCCACCCCAGTCCTCCCTGCAAGTAGAAACGCGACATCATTTTTCATGTCCAATTACAGCCACCATGGTGCCACTGTTAAAAGACAGAGCTGGTACTCCTGTCAAAAAGGGTTTGAGTTACAAGAAGCTATGAATTACAGCAAGTCCTTTTTCAATTCTCTGCAGAAATGAAATGTCAGAGCTTGCTGCTGTATTTTACTCGGCACCATCAGCTACAGGCCACTGCAGGAATTAGACAGGGGACAGATGCTTTTCTGCATCATGATTTTTTTTTCCTAAGGTTGTTGTGTTCTCCCCCACCAATCTTTTACTGCTCCCCTGGCTTTGATATTAATTTAGAGCAGGTAGGATAACCTGGGAAAGAAGAGTAGGAAGCAGAGACAGCTGATTTCTCACTGTCTCAATCTTTCTTCCTCTCACTGTTCTTACTACCCTTTCTTTTCTTGTCTTGCTCACTTTTTCATTAGTCATTAATATAACTGATGTTTCTAGCCACAACTAAGGCTCTACCAGACTTAAGAATGGACAAATGCAGAGATAAAAAGAAGAAATGGAAAAAATAAAAAAGGATGAAGACACCCTGAATAGCTTCAAATGTGATTTGAGACAGGAAGGAAAAGTGAGAAGAGGAGGAGACTACTGAAGATCACTGAAATGACGCTAATGATTAGGAAGATCATGTTCAAGGCAGAAGACAGCTGTGTTGGAGATAATCTGCTGACTGTGTTTAAGGAAGAAGTCACTTCAGGAGACAAAACGTGATTCTAGAGCTTGTATGATCTATAAGACCATGTAAGATGATCACAGTGATCACCTATCTAATAATAGTCTTTCCACCTCTCCTTAGAGGACTTAAGAAACTTGAATACTCCCTGAGAACAGATTGGGGGGGTTGATTAAGGCTTTGTATCAAAAACTGCAAAGAGAGGTATTCTATTGTCCATGTTTCCTGAAGTTCCCAAAGAGCTGGTACAGTGTAGAAAGCAGAGGTGTTAAACTCTGACAAGGCCTGTTTCCAGCTCTACACTGGCCTTCTGGATGAATTTGGACATATCGTTACATCTGTCTCTCTCAGCTTTCTTTTCTGTACAATGAAGATAAAGATACTCTAATGTACCATGAAGGTGGTTGATGAAAAAAATGCATCTAAGTGCTGGTATTAAACAAACAAATGTCCAGTCATTTCTATGCCTGGATTATGTGGACAGATATAATGGCAAATAACAAACTCTTCTTGCTCAGTCATGTTCTGTTGTGTTTGGTATTGTTCAGGCATCAGACCTCTAAATCAATGATGAAACTGCTGTGACCTAATCACAAAGGATAGGATGCTGATGTGAGCTAGCAGGTCTTAGCAAATGCTTATTGGGCACTACTACATCTCTGTAGATGCTGGCTAGCCTTCTGGAAGAAAATCCCATTCCAGGACAACTTGCTTACTAAAGATGACATGTAGTTCTTGGTGATCTCATGACATAGCTCAGATGTTAATTGGAGGTATGAATAGTTTAATAACTGCCCTGAAATTTCCAGAAAATATGGTTACTCCTTATTTCTTCAGTGGGAAAGTTTTTTCTGTTCAAAATCTCCCCCCAAAACACTAAGAGGAATTTCATTTTACCACTCCTGCCAACTTTTTGGGGGTCTGCCATGTACACAACAGTAATTCCTCTGAAGTCAACACAGCTATTTATGTGAGTAAAGGTACTGGCAGGAATGTGTTTGTACGAGTGGGTCATAACTTACAGCATTGAGCAAAATCTGCCGTGATTGAAGGCCCTAAGGAAATGCAAAGTATATTAGTGTCAAAGTTGGAAAGGCCAAGAAAATCACCTACAATTGAATTGTGTGTGTGTAATTGCAAATTGTTCTTCTCTATCCCTGGCATTTTCTATTAGCCAACTCTGCATGCATTTAGTAGAAAGCAACCAAATTCTCTTTTAGCCTAGATAGCGTGATCCCAAACTCTTTCAGGGCAGAGCAACAGCATAATCCACACATAGGAAGGCAGTCCATATAGATACAACCAAGATAGCCTTAAACTACACAGCATGGCTAACAAATATCTGTATCTGGGTGGCAACATAGAACTTAAATGAGTGATGCGAATATGTGCCAAGGGTCCTAGATCAGTTTTGCAATGTTCGGGTGTTTGCAGTTGTAGGTTTATCTGTGCCTGCACTGCCTAGTTGAAAGCTTGCTCTCAGACCTTCTATTTGAGTAGTCTCACAGATGCTCTCTATGTTGATCTGCTCTGAGGTGGCCCAGCACTGCCTGCAGCTGGTGCTTGCCCAGGCAGAGGCACAGTTTGGAGTATGCTTAGGAGCTGCCTTGGTGAGGAAGCGCAGATAAGGGGAAAGGTAGGGTGTTCTCTGCATATGGGGCATGTCATGATTTTGGGCATGTTGGGTGCATTCCACAGAGGCCTCTTCAGCATGGACGTGAGTGGGACAGGCAAGCAGGAGAGATGTATTACTCAAAGCATTATAGACATAACCCCTGCCCTTCACTTAGAGATGAACATCTGTTGTCATCTTTTCCTTATCCTGAGCCCATGGCTTCTGGCTGTTGGCACTTCCCTGCTGTGCTCTTCCCTCTCTAAACTTTATCTCTTCTGAAGCAAGACCCAAATGCCACCTTTGCCACTAATGGTTGATTGGCTTGATTCTGCAGACTTTAGGCAAGGCCAAGCTCCCATTGATTTCAGTGCTTTGAGCACAAAAGGAGCTTGGCCATCATCCATCCAAGAAGATTAGACCTCCTGTGCTTGTGGCTTTATATGCCTGGCCACAAAAATAAGAACCATAGCCAGATCTTTTGCCCATGGAGAAATGCTTTCCACAGCACTGCCATTTAACAAACAACTGAGTAAGCAATGTAAATTAACTAGCTGCTTTCACCCACTGCCAGAATCATGAAATAAAGGCGCTCTCTCTGATATAAATGTGCAGGTAGCCTCGGGGCCTGAATTGAAGCATAGCCTCCCCAGGAACTGGAAGAGGCTATTGCAGGGTTAAAGTTGCAAGCAGGGTTTTCATTGGTACTGGATTAGCTCTACTCTGAGCCAGAAAGTGATTTTCCTTCAACACTGGTCCTGCTTTCAAGGGTGACATGTTCAGTCTCTTCCTCCCACTCTAATTTCCCTTCTCCCAAGGGGTAAGGTCATCTGTGGGGTAAGCTTGCCACAGGATAACAGATAGCAGTCCATGACTTCAGTCCTGCACCCCAGGAGGGCCAGACCTAAACCTATTCCAAGTAGGACACTGTGGCATTTCTGAAGCATTCCTTCTCAAGGCATATCCTTATCATGATACAGGTGGTATGACTGTACTCTGCTTTCAGTTCTATTAATGAACAAATATAGTCCAATTATTTTAAGACAACCTGAAATAAGCCCTATACAAGAAGGAAAAAAAAAAACAACAGCAGCCATGACACCTTCTCTGCTGGTTTGTCTAAACTGATTTGAAGTCACACCTCAAATTAGATGTGTGTAAAACTTGCCTAAAGATAAACCCCTTATCCGTGCACTGGATCGGGGCTGCAGTTCCTGAAGGAGCTGGCAAAAGGAAAATAAAAAAAAATAGCTTAAAAAAAACCCCCAACAAAACAAACAAGGAAAGACTCAGGGAAATAATAAGATTATCTTAATTTTGACAGTACCCCTTTAAAGAAAATCTTATGTGAAAGGACCTAGAGCATTAACTTTTGCTTCAGTCCTCTTTCACAGCTAGGAAATGCATATTAGGAGGGTATTTTAAGCCCATCCAACTACCCAAGTTAGACCTCTGTTCCTAACAGCAAATGAATGAGCACAAGCAGGAACCTTGCAAATATTAGTACAGCCTTCAAAAAGAGGAGAAAACCAAAATCCTTAGTTTCCCAAACATTTCCTGAATTGGGAAATGCATGGAAGGCTTAAAAAACAAAACAAAACCCCACAATCTTTCCAGATTACAGATGCTCAGAGTCAATGCAATTCCCTGTGCTGGTTTCAGCCTGTACAGAATCAGGCTCTGCAATGCAAAAGGAGCTACCTCTCACCCCCATCTATGTATAACTAGTATCATCTGGTCCTATGTTTTGACAATTATCTATAACATAATTACCAGATTGATGAGTATCGCTGATTAATTATGCCATCCTTCAAAGTTGAAGTAATGGAATGGAAATGGAATGGAAAGGCGAAGAGGGACCAACAGTGGATGAGGTGGCTGGCTGGCTCCAGCGATATGAAGAAAGCCTCTCTTCCCCCCTTGTCTCAGCTGTGGAGAAACTGTCCCGGAAGGTCCAGCAACTCGAAGAGAATATGTCCTACTCTCACCTGTACGGGCCAGCATCTCAGCTATTAGGAGCAGGCATTTCCCCACTCAAGAGAGAGAGTACAAAGGGTACACACCACGAGGCACCCTGTGGTTCTACCTGCGTGACCACGGGGAGGACATGAGGAAGTGGGATGGACAACCTACTGAGCTTCTATAGAGTGGGGAGATGAGTTTTTTTCTCCCTTTTTAAAAAATTATTTATTTAATTAATTTTCCAGACCTAAAAGCTGCTCTGGTCTGCCATTGATCAGTCTTCCCAAATATAAGGCCATTGTTCTTTTAAATTAGTCACTTATTGTCCTAGATTTAGGCAATATATTTTCCCTTTTGTTGCTCATCTAAAAAAATTTCACAGCCCTGGAAAAAAACTTTCTTCTTCTCAGTAAGTAGTAGAAGAAAAGGAATATAGAGAGATGGAGAAAATCTCTCTCCTCTATTTGTCCAGATGTTGACAGGTTCTGTAGTCAGGGTTTCCCATAAGATGGCAAATGAAAGGAGCTTGGTCTCTTGGGCATTTGTTTGCTTTTTGCTCTCAGAAGAACAATTAAGTCACATTACTTTGAAATAATAAATGGTTCACTTAATAGCCACTAATAAGAGCATTCTTGCAACCCACACCAGACCTTTCCTGACTGAAAGCTGGGGTATTTGCTTTTATATGACTTGATTTACATGTTAGCTTTCATGAATAGTGGGAGGTGCTTTTTCTCCCAAGCATGTGATGGAAGAAGAGGGTATAAAGCATGAATCAGCTTTCAGGGAAACCACACAGCAGAGTGGTATCAGGAAATCCAGACCTCAGCTAGAGATCATGAAGTGCAGAACAGGAAATTTTCTCTTGTGCTTTCTGCAAAACACCATCCTGCTTCTGACATAGTCCAGATACCTCAGAAACTTTCTGTGCTCTTTGGATACCTTCCCACAATCAACATTTCGGGTGTACTGCACACAAGCAGTCACTAATTGCATCAGAGGAAATCTGAGCTTAATTCAAATTGCACATGCAGTGCCAGGTCCTTTCTTTTCATCTGCAGAGATCTAGGTAAGCCAGTATCTCTGCCTCCTCAGGGTATCTGGTAGTCACTGACATGCTCTGTGGTCCCTGATGCTATGCTCTGAACTGTCCTCTCCTCTCCTCTCTTGTGCTGTACCTTCCATGCTGTCCATTTCCCATTCTCCTCTGGGCTTTATGCATTTATCCATCCCCATCACAACAATAGCTGAGTGACTCAAGGGTTACAGGCTCAAGGAATGACATAGGCAGAACTAATCCTGCCTTGGGGCCTGAAGACAGGTTAGACAACCTCTGGGTGGCTCCTCGTTTTATCATTTCATGCCTTATCCTCCCAAACAGAAATGAAGGAATATGTTCCCAATAAACAGAAAAGTCAATTGAAAACTAAGTTTTAAGGGGATCTGAATAAGTCAGAAATATGGTCAGCATCCAGAATACTTTATGTGAAAATAAGGGAGAAAAGGGCTTTTGAAATACAGAAAATGGATGGAATTTTTCCTTGTTTCAAAATGGCATGTTTTCTTTTAAACTGAAAGGAGAGGACTGGTCTAAGCCCTGAAGAGCATTTAATTGAAATTCAGGAAAACCTAGCAGCACTTCTGCCTCTGCTTCTTCCTTGGTGTGTTTTTTTCTTTAAAAAAATAAAATAAAATTCTTTGTCCTTCATTTCCTCTGTTTCCCCAGACCATCATCTCTCTTTAGACAACAGGGTGGGGAGCACACCATGCTCAGCATTTTTTAACCTAGGAGTCACTGAAATATCTCTTTAAGGATAAGACCCCACGCTGGTGTAAACACAGAAATTGCACAAGAAGGCAGGTCCAATGAGATGCACGGCTTGAGTCCCTGCTCTACACAGACTTTTTATGTGATCACAGACAGAAACTGGGCTTTAGTCTATAAGGGCACAGTACCATGGCTCTTCAGCACAACCAGGGATGTCCACGCTGTCCACCTGTTATCCTGTATGTTGGGTATGAGGCAGCGCTTCATTAATAAACATTGATCAGCAGAGCCCTTGTGTAGAGTGCATCAGAGCTGAGAATTTGTACCAGAGCTTCTTTAATATGTGTGCTGGAGTGTGTGGTGTGGATGAGTGTGTGCACAAGCGTGTATATGTGCATGTGAAAAAAATCAATCCTAGGAAACTCATCAGCACATCATCTCCTTAAAGGTTAATTAAGTATTTGAGGAAGAACAGAGGGACTGAAGCAGAGGTGATGGACATCTGTGTCTCTCCAGATGATTAAGTACTAATTAGGTTTGGAAAGTCTATTGAGCTTCCTTGGTCTCATCAAGCCATGTGATGGTCCCTGGATACCTCAGTATGAAATGCCATCAGCACTATATCTCCCTTTATGAACAGGATGCACTTCAGTCTCAGGTGTGCCTGCTGTCTCTCACTCTGTGTGTGTATGCCTCTTTCAGTATGTGTCTGATTAAGCTATTTTATATACTGCATAAAAACTGGATGGAGAATACAGACTGTTTCAGAATCATGTGTAATGCAGCATTTTTTCTGGAAGGCTTAGGAGGCCAAAAAGGGGTAAAAAAAAAAAGCAAGAAAAGTTCCTGAAAGGTGTAAATTCAGAATGAGCAGGGGAAAAACTTACAAGTCCATATGAACCCTCTTGCTGTACTGGAAGTTGACTTAGGAAGGACTTCCATACTGGCTTCCCCTTACTTATGTTACCTGAGCTCTAGATGGAGGTGGGGCAAGGCAGGAGATCCATAGTGAAAGTTATCAGAGCAAGACCTCACCATGCACCATGCTTCAAAGAGACCATAATATTTATTTTGTTAATTACCTCTTTTAAAACTCTTAGCAAGAAGTGCTGCACAGTTATATCCCAGAAGTGGTGACAGTTTTTTAGGAATGTCTTCCATGGAAGGTGAGATGCTGCTTTTAACTTAATTTCCTGGCTTTTCAGTATTTTACAGTCTATAGGTCTTACAGGCACAGACTTTTCTCAGGATGTTTCCTTTATATTGAATTGAAAATTCAAATTTAGATGCTCAGCTATGGACATGGATCTAGCAAGCAATCCAATCTGAGCCTGAAATAAACCTTTAAGGTGCCCAGGGACTGAGTCAGCTCCCAGTACTAATGTGCTAAGTAATTCAAACCAGATGCCAGTGACCAGATAGGTTCTTCCAGCAACCAGCCTTGATGGTGCTATTAGAAAAAAAGTACAGCCGCCTCTGTTATGAGGGTTCCCTGAACTTGGTAGCTCAATAATATTTGTTAATTTTAGCTTTTTTTTTAAGCTAGTGAGATGGCATAAAGCTGCTGAAAGGTAAAGGAAGAATGGGCCTGGTAGCACTTTGGCACTGTCAGTCCAAAGAGATCCTTATTTGGGAATATGCAAGAGGTGTCTTCTTTATATATAAAAAGCTATCCCACACCCAGTAATACACTATTCCCTTTCTCAGGATGGAGAAGATAATAATGTACTTTAAGATGTTAGCACTAATTTAACAAAATGATACTGGAAAGGGTTCTCCTCTCAGCTGGCATTTTCAAGGAACACCAGGTATAAGGGAGGATGTTGACACCGGGGATAGTTGCCATTGCCTTTTTTAGCCCCATTGAACTTTGACTTTGATTGCACCCAGTGGGATGGAAGTTAATGGTTCACTGGCTCAAACTGTTGCCCTGCCAATACTGTGCTATTAAAATTTTGGTTATTAAAAGCAAGTCCAGTTGCATTAGCAATGTCACAGGGGTGAAGGGAGTAGTCTGGGAACCACTAGGATGTGGATTCCCTTAGGATGCTTCTGGAATTAAAATCAACTGTCTCCCACTCCCACCACTACTGCTACCCAGTTTTCAGCAGGAGATGGCTGAATTTAAAAGCTACTGATAATGTTGCAGCCTGCACATCTGCTCCAGAATATCAAGGACCCCTTGATAAACCCACTACAATGCCTGGAGCACTTCATCTGCAGGTGACTTGCTCTCTGCAATATGGAGAGGATTGCCACTAATCCTGGTGCATTACTGTTCACTTGACAGAAGTCGCCTGAAACAACTTGCGTCTGTTCTTGCCCTGATTTGCTGTCGGTATTTATTAAGAGCACTGTGTTTAAAATGGCACACAATGTAGCCTGCAGATAACATCTTAAGCTTCCTGTCTATACCAACAAAAAACCAAACAAACTTCCGAAGAAAATCTCCTCCAAACATTGTCACTCCCCACTTTGCTCAGCCATGTTGCCACTGCTGCTTCCTCCCCAAGAGGTCCCTGCAAGAGCAGTGGTAGCAGCAAGAAGCACCTTATCTCTGGTTTTACTGTTAACCATTACTGAGCTGCTGTAAAATAATTTTAAAAAATGAAGTTTAAAGCCACAAGGTGATATAAAATGAAATATTAACCACTCAAATCAGTTCTATTTTCATGACTTCAGTAGAGAAAGGTGTTAGACTGTGGTCTTCTACTGACCAATGAGACCTTCATGCTTCTTCCCTTTCTGGCATAACTGACCATTAACCTCCAAGGATGTAAAGATATAACAGCTTCTCTGAACATTCTATCTTAGCCATTGTGTTTATAAGTAAACAAGACTCACTGTTGAAAGCTGAATATGGTGATGGTTATATGATATGGGCATTTATTTACCAAGAAAGAATGTGGCTTGACTCAATGAATTTTATAGTTTCCAGTAAGGGCCCTACAGTATTTCCAGATGGAATGGTTACAACTGTTTCTCCTAGTTTTTGATATGTCTTGCTTTCAATATTGTCATAGACCAAGAAACATTATCAGTTTGAGCAGCAGAAGACAGTTCTCAAGTACACCGGTAAAGAGAATCTGCTTTTCTGTCTCCTACACAAAAACTGTGGTTCTTCTGCCAATTCAACTCAAAACTATCATACAGAAAAATAAGTCTCAGTGGAGATGGATAATCAGTTGTTTTTTTTAAATAAGGATGGTATTAGCAAACCTAAATGCTTTTTAAACCCTTTGTGCTTCCTTTACTAGCCCTTGAAAATTTTAACTTGCTAAGCTGATATTTGATTGTTAGTGGAGGAAATTTTCAGACCTATCAGATCCTTAAAGACCTATTTCTTCTACTCTTGGATGGATAGTATGCTTAAGAATTTAGCATCAAACAAGCTTTTTCTTGTTCTTTTTTGCTCCCAGCACATTGGTCTCATGAAAAATTTCATCACTTATGCGTGTGAAGAATGTATGTGCATGTGTGAGGGTATGCATATGTATCAGTCTAGCATATTTTAAGTCATTTTATATACATATATATATACATATTTGTGGAGAGGACATGTATGTGTGAAGAGGGAATACTGTCATATCTGGTCTGGATGTATGTGTACTTTAGGCAGCGTGCAGATAGAGAATGGTGTGAGTTAAAGAAGAAAGTTTATATTGTGGTAACAGTTCTAGACAGCAAAAGGGGTTAATGTATTAAGTGTAACTCTTCTGATCTCAGTAATGCACTGGAAGACAAACCCGTGGAATATCTTTCCCTCTGTCTTTAAAATAAAGGACAGGTTTGCAAAGCAAGGCCCTGTACATCAACCTAGTCCATGCAGCATCCTCACATTTCTCTGGGACAAGCAACATTAGGTATGGCAGACAGTAATGGCGCTTTCAAATGAGGGACAGATGGCTGTCCAACACTGACTCCACAGGTGTCCAAGACTTTTAATTCGGTTTCATTCAGTGGACCTTTTGCTCCCCAGTCCCTTGCTACCGCTGTCAAACTTTCACAGAAGCAAGAAAGATTGCGGGGACAATGTGATAGAATTACAGAAGGTGGTAGAGCCATTTGTTAATCCATCAGGGAAATTAGTCCATCAAACAACACTCTGCTTCACAAACTAGATCTCTAGGAAACAGGTGTGTGTACTCTGTGTGTGTGTGTGTGTGTGTGTGTGTACATGTAGGGTAGTGGTGGAAAGCTGTGGATGTAGGGGAGGAGACATAGAAGAGGACTAGCTAGCGAGCTTTAGGGTGGGAGGTGAGGAAAATGACAGCCATATCCTAATGGGATATAACAGGGTGTCCAAAAGAGTAAGACACAATGTCTGCCATAAACCAGCCTCCTATTGGTTTCATTTGAAAACCTCAGCTCAGAAAGGGACACAAGTTCTCTGGCACCAGAGAGCCCCATCTGTCAATGTCCCTGTAGGTACCAGTGGGAGAAGAATAAAGGCTCCCTTGTCCTTTTATTTCTTTATCAATTCCTGCAAAGAGTGCAGTGCTTGGAAGCTTTAAACATTTAAAGTTACAGATAGGGATGTCCCTGCCAGCACAAGGCAGTCCTTGTTAAGCCTATCTCTGGCCCTAGGAGTGGAAGATGCACTGTATTACTTTTGTGCACTGCTCACCTTTCATTGTGATGGTCCTTCTGAGAACGCAGACCTGCCTGCAGCTGAGTATTTTGGGAGCCCTCTGTGACAACAGCTATGCTTCAGCTTGCCTGATGAAAGTTCAGGGACGGAGTCATCCTAAGCAACATTTCCTCTCAGCTGGTTCTAGGTGGCAAATGTTGGTAGGCACCGTGTAACCCTCGTGGAGTTACTCAGAGCTGGAAAGGGACAGGAAGACTCTGCCTTGTCTGGACAGGCACAGTATTTACAGAAAAAACTCTCAATCTTTTCTGGGCATGGTGACCTTCAGTAGAGCAGCTGAGGGAGGCCAAATCCATTACTTGTTCTTCAGACACTATAAAGGGAGGCGGTTCACCATGTCACTGGCATCTTACCCTGTATAACCCTGTATCAGTCATTGGTGCTCCATCCCTCATTTGGAGCACAGCTCAGTAAATCCTATGCTCCCTGGTGGTTTGTAAGCACCTAAGTCCCTCTCTTCTCTGCTCCTCACATTCATCAGACCGTACCTGACTGAGTGTTTTTTTCTTGTTACTCTACTAAATGAGTGAGCACAGGCAGAGATGTCTGCTTCAGCAGAGGGCAGCCCTTGGAAATCAGGCTGGTTCAGAGCAACACAAGAGTTCTGAGGAGATCTGGTTGGGGAAATCACCTACACACATAGACACTCCCATGGAAAAAAGTACACCTTGATTCCTATTCTATTATTCTCATGGTTTGTCCTGCCAGGTGAGACTTTCTGAGAAAGCTACTTAGCATCTGCCACGATTTGTGCATGCAGAGGAAGAACAGTTTCAGATCCTTGTTTCATCTTGAGCTGTAAAATCGCATCTCATTAGCTTACACTGTGACAGTAGGATTCATCTGAATGAAAGCAGGCATCTGTGACACAGATGTCTCCATCAGAGAGTGCCACCCCAGGCTCCTTTTAGAGTCAATGGAGGCAAACATGCAGTCCTAGCTTGCAATTTGTCTCATTGTATGGTGGACATCTAAGTCAGTCAGATGAATTCCCCACTAGCTCTAAAGGGAGTCTGGAGTGACTTGCTTAGCTATAGCAGTCTACATCTGAGATCAGATGAGTTGCATGCAGCTGTACCTTACTTCTTACTGGTCCAGCTGCTTACAAAGAGACAACTGACTCATGCTGTATTTGTGTGGCTTACATAAGCATCCCCAGTGAGGTTAGCTGGATGCAGGTGATTTCAGAGCATTACTCGGGTCCCTTCACAATTTAAGTTATTGTATGGGAAGAAAACCACCACCCACAGCCATCCTTGCTCCTGACACACAGGTAGATGCTCGTAACTTGCTCCTTTTCCTTTTCCCTTTCCCTCTCTATCTCTGTCTTTACAGGGTAATCACCTCATTTGGGGATGAATGTAACAGACAACCGACTTCATGAGTCAAAAAGCCACAAGATGGCATTATAGAGCAACTAAATGGAAAATCTGTGCTGGAATCTTTTTCCCCTCGCCGGTGGAGTATGCTGTAAGAGGGGACAGATGTTTTGGAGCAGCTTCCAACACAACCATCGTCCCTTGGTTGACAGTCTCCCCTGGTTAACTCTTATTAGTATTTCCAAGATTTCAGATGAAAGCCCTTCAGGAAGCAGAGGAGAGCACATGCCTCTTCGTCTAGCCTTTGTTAGTGTTATTTTCCTTTTAATTCACTGGGTTTTTTTCTTTTCTTCCCTTATTCATAGGTGTATGTGCTTGTGCTTGTGTTGGTTTTGAGGGGATGTGTGGTACATCAATCTGTTGTCCCTTGGGGATGTGGATGTGATATAAAGTGCCTGTTTGACCACAGCATGTGCTGCAGATATAAGCATGTTGTGGGTGAGTGTGGGGCCTTAAGGATCAAAGGAAAGGGTAAGTGAGGGAGTGTGTAGGATGTGCATGCTGTGCGAATAGCCTGCACACACAGAGGTTACATGAACTTCTCGAGGTTACGTGGCTGATGCACATGTGTTCACAGTGTGGTGGTATGTCTGTACTGTGGCCACCTGTCTGTGAAACAGTAAAAGCTTTCAGTGGAAAGTTGTCTTGGGAAATGGTTGTAGGTGTCATGTGCGTTATTTTTGTTGTGCTGTGGCAAGCTACGTAGTGATCAAAGCGCATTGTGAGTGCACGGGCATCTCTCATGGCTTGCGGGCTCCATGGCACAAAGCAGGAGTGTTTGTTGTGGTGGGGTGTGAATTATCCAGGTAAACAGTGCCTGTGTGGCCATCCTGGACACAGCCCTGCTGGCTTGGTTCTGCGGTGCAGCAGGCAGCGTGCATGCATCAGCACTCTCATGTTTCGTGTTTCTCTGGGGCGTATGATTTACACATGCATGAACATTGTGGGAGGCACATACAGCTGGTTTCAGACAGTCACAGCAATGAGAGTGGGGAGGGGGAACTGGTAACATTCAGCCTGATCCTGTAGCACTTGTCAGCATTGAGGGAGAAAAATAAGGGTGAAAAAAATCCAGCCCTGTTGCTGACTTTCCCTACAGCTTGGCAGAGAATGCAACACTTGCAGAAACTGAGCTGCTCACCAGTAACTGACATCATAGACAAGCTTATTTTTGTAAATAATATAAAGTCCCCTTTATTTCACATCATGCATTGTTATGGGCCAGGCCAAGGAATGCATTAGGGCTGATTCCTCAGAGCATCTTGCAAATGAGACAGAGCTCAGGCTGCTTCAGAGATCAGCGATTCAAAATAAAAGCTGGGATCACCAGACCTCTCCAGTATCTCCTTTCTCTTTTTTATGGTCAGTGAGGGCAGGTACTTTTCTTGGGGGCTGCTAGTGAACAAAGAGATGCAAATGTTGCTGTTTTACATGCGGTGCTGTTCGAAGGAGTGTGTGAGAGAACTATTTCCCTTTATATTAGAAGTCAGCTTAGTATTGTTGTCTTTATTACTCTTACCACTATGTTTATAATTGTTATGATTATTAAATTATTTCTTAGTCAAATTGGCTACGGGAATCTTTGATTTTTTTTTCCCTTTTCTCTCCCCCCCCCAGCTATAAAAGAGCTAATAAGTTGCCGTATTGGGGCTCCAAGGAATTGATGTGAGTTTATTCCCTCTTGGATTACTTTCTTGATGCTTTGTCTGGCTTCATTTTAATATTAGTCATCATTGTTTCATATTTGCATTGTGCTCCAGTCAGGGATCATTTCAGTACTGCATTTCCTTAAACACAAAGCTCCCAAAAGCTTACAGGCAGAAAAGAGCACAGGGTGAGGCTCTCTGTGTACTGAGGTGCTATTTTTCATGGCAGTCTGTGCCACACTGTTGTTCCTTTGCTTTCCTTCTCATGCCTGAACCTCTCTGTTTTACAGTGCAGCTGTGCACTAGGGCTCAGCCTGTGTAACAGCTCCCTGCTGCCACTGGGCAAGGCCAGTCCTTGTCCCCCAACAACCTCCCCCCATGGCCATGTGTCCTGCCACCCTCCCCTTAGACCAGTTTTGATGCTTGTAAGACACAGAGATGGTTCAACCTGTTAGTTCCGCAAGAAGCTATTCCATCTTTTTTTTTTTCAGTTGCTCTGTTAACTTCCATCAATTCAGTAAGCTGATTTTGCCCAGATGAGCAGCAGAGATCACGCCATGGAGGGGACATAGCATGTGTCCCCATAGAGGACCCAGCTTCTGCCACCTTTCAACTGCACTAAGCTGTTACGCTCAAGCAGTAACACAGTGTTTTGCCCTTACAGGAAAGCTGTAAACACTTTAGGGTGAGGTTATCCTTTTCAGTGTGAGTCCATACAGAAAAGCATCACGATCTGCCCATCAGCTGTGTGTGCGAGCATGCCCTGCTCTTTCCCCTTCCCTTCAGCCTGCCTTGAACCTCCTGACCAAGCCCAACTAGATGTGGTGAAGTGGCACCAGCTTCCAAGAGATCAGTTTCTGAAGTGGATCATGAGAATAGGTGGCTGAGGTTGAGCAGAGGGACTGTGTCAATGTCCTTGTGTCCTGGTTCCAGCGGGGATAGGGTTAATTTTCTGCAGGCTCCGGCAGGGATACAGGTATTCCATCCCATGTGAGCCATGTCCAGTCTGAGCTGCTGGGGGAGGGGGCAGGAAGTCCCGATTGGAGCAGGTAGGGGTGTTCCAGGTCTGGTCAGTGAGCGGTGGTTCCGTAATCGTGTTTGAACATTCCTCTGTCCATGTTATTGTTGTTTTCTTGTTTCCTTTTGCTGTTCTGTTAAACTGCCTTTGTCTCAACCCACGAGTTTTGCCTTTTTTTTCCAATTCTTCCCCGTATTGGGGAAGCTCGAGAGAGCAGCATGTGGTTCTTTGTTGCTGTCTGAGGCCAAACCATGACACCCTGTTAAGGGAAAGGGACTGAGATCTCATGCCATAGGCACGAGGGCACTAGGGCATTAGAGAGTCAATACAAGATGGGCAAAAGAAGATAAATACTCAAACACAGGGAAAACATACCGCAGGACACCAGAAGGCCAAGCTTCAATGCGAAAAGCCATAGGGAACTACTACAGATGGAGTGATTTGTTTAGTCTGTGACCCCCTCACCCCAAATGCAGGAAGATCCAGGTCCTTATGTGGAATCCCAGACCCTATGCTACTACCTATTGCTACAGTATTGCTACTGCTGTTGCAAAACATAGATGTGAAGTAGAGAAACAGATCAAAAGGTAAATGTCTGTGGAGCCAAGATCCCAGTAAAATGATTCCTTGGCATAACTAAAACAGGAAGGCATCTCTAACACTAAGAGCCCAATATCACGGATAATCACATGATACAAAGAGACAGCTCTGCACAATGCCTTAGAGAATAAATCCCCTCCCAGGAACACTCTGAGGTCCCGATTTTGTGCAAACTTAAAAATGCATTTGAGTCTCACTATCTTGAGTGATGCTTACTTCTGTGTGCACACCACAGCTTTCAGAAACTGCACCAGGGTACATAATAGCTTACACCCGAAGAGAAAGCAGACATAGGCACAACACAGTTACTGAGGCTGTGGATTCAGGCTGCCTGAGAGACTTCTCTTTAGTGGCTATCCCTTTGCTACACGCAACGTGGGGAGACCTTTCTGGTAGGGTATCATCTGCTTAGCCATTATGAGGCTGAGGTGATCACCCTTGTACAGGAGATTTCTGCTGAGTGCCTTTCTTGGCTTGAAGGGACTCAAACTCTTGGGAAAAGTTCCTTTCCACCAGGCTATAAGCTACACTATAAGAGAGGGGAGAAAGTTGCACCCTCTACCTCCCAACACTGTGAAATTGGTGAAAAAAGACAGAAAGAATATATGAAGCAGAAGAAAGGGGAGTGACGGGGTATATCTCCACAGCTCAGAGATTACAGAGCACAGCTTTGAGTGGGAAAGTTAATGCATTTGCCTTTTATCCAATGCTGATACATTCAGAGATTAATTTTTTTTTATAAAAGAGTGAAAGAGAGGCTGGGCTATTCTTCAAGAACATACCCTATGTATATGGTTACAAAATAAGAAAGAAATGTTTTATGCAATTATTATAGAAGAAAGTATGATTAGACAGGCAGAGAAAGATAGAGGCAGGCAGACAGGCAGAAATATAACAGAAAAATTCAGAGAGATAGCTAGCTGTTAGGAAAGCTGAGTATTATGAGAAATTATTGTGTAAAGTAGTAGTCGTGTAGAGCAATAGATTAGGGAGAAAGGCCCCTTAGCCTGTCATTGGGAAGGAAAAGTAGCGCAAGTTCAGGATGCAGCGAAGCATCCAAAGGATGGTTGAGTGAGTTAATAATGTCACAGTGACATAATCAAATTAGTAATGCTATCTTGGCAATGTGGTCTAGTCTATCAAGGCATTTACCTGGTTACATTGCTGAAAACAATACCACTTGAGGGGCAGAGGGGTCCAGATATCCTCCCCATCCTGCGCCCTGGGCAGGTACACGTCATCCCCTCTTACATAAACCCTCACTGCAAGGAGAGAGGAGTTAATGGGGCAGAAATCACCATCCGCCTCTCTTCTCCCTGCCTCTGAACTCTGTGCCCTGGATGCCAGCTCCCAGCAGCCTTGCTGGGGCAGAGGTTCAGGGTGAGTGGCCTCACTGGCACAGCAGGATGATGCCCTCCCTGAGACAGCTCTGCAAAACAGTGCTGGCTGCAGGGAAGCAGCATCAGCCTCCAGGCACGGGTAAAGCCAAGGCGAGAGGAATGAGTGTCCCTGAAGCCCTTCCTAGAAGAAAAAGATCTACTTCGGGAAGGATTAGAAATTTTATTATGTATCTCCTCCCTCCTGATTCATACCAAGCAGCACAGCCTTGCTAGGGCTGCAACCCCTGCTTTTCTTTCCCCATCATCCTCTGCAATTCTCTGACTATCTACTACTGTAGGGCTTCCAGCCTGAAAGCAAGGTAGCCTAATGGTAAGAGACCTGAGCTAAGATGAATCTAGCTAGCCAGGGGTATAAGATAGGAATAATGGGATACAGACCAGTCTTAAATGGTGTGTCAGACTTGGGACACCCAAAAGATGAAGTGGAAGAAAATGCATAGGAATGGATAGGAGGCATACATACAGAGGGATGAACTCATTTCACAAGATTGGGTATGTCCAGGCTAGAAATTTATATATGGAAGGGAGAAAGGAAGAGACATCTTACAAGGACAATGATATGTGAGAGGAGCATAGGAATATTCTTACAGTTTCAAACAACTCATTTGGGCTACTGCTTTGTAAGAACAAATTCCCATGTCTCACTTCATCAGACTGAGATTAAAATGTTTTTATATTTATATAGTTATCTTTCATAGAGGTGCTTCATTTAAATACATATATGTAGTGTATATATGTACGTATACGGTAAAAAGAGAGTCAATAGGTATGAGTCTTTTCTCCAAATTCCCACAACCTAGAAAGGATGGTAAAGGCCACTGACATCTGTGTGAGAAAAGGCCTGTCCCCAGCCCCCTCCATCTGCTCTTCTCTTCCAGGACAGCAGGAGGAAAAGCAAAGAAATGCAATTCTCCCTGTTCCACCTCAGTGAGGAAGCAGCAGCACCAAGTCCCCATGTCCGTCAGGACTCAGAGGCAGACACAGGGTTCTCGTGGAAGAAAATAGAAAATAAAATCAAATTAGGCTTAATCTGAAAAGCAAACATTTTCAGGGACAAAGCCACCGCAGGGATTGTCATTTCACAAATTGTATTAATCTGGGCAAATAGTGCTTCAGAAACAGTTATGCTCAGTTCCCCCTCCGACCTTATCTTGCCTCCCTTGCTCCCCTTGATATGGTCCAAACCCTTATCCCTTTGCACCAAAGGTCTCTTCCTCAGCATTGAAATCATGCAAACCTGGAATTTGTGCACGAATCTGATAAGGAAAAGAGATGACTGAAATATGACTTTTTTCCTTTAATTTAACAAGTAGTGGGAGAGATTAGCGTCTCAAAAATGACAAAGCAACTGAGCACCCAGATCCCCGCAGAGGAGTTCCTGCACTTTCTAGGGGCCTTGTGTTTGTAAGTAGGAATGCATTATCACGCTCTGCATCTTAGGTCCAAATAAATGTGCAAGACTGAGCAGGTAGAGGGAGGGTTGGAAAACTAAACAATACATAAGTGAAACAGGGTAAGCAGGAAAGAGCAAGAAAATAATTATAACCAGGCTTGCAACACTTCCTACGCTCCTTTTTGGTCCAGCCAACACAGCCACCTGTTTGCCTTGCAAGATGCTTTGCTATAGCTGTAGTCCTTCATTTCAGAAAGGAGATCAGAGGACAGAGTTTTTTTCTAGAAGTTGATGGAATCTCTCTATTTGCCTATCTTAGTATTTCTCCTGATCACTTGGCATCTGGACACCTACAAATCCAAGAGTTTTCTATGTGCAGCTTTCACAGTGAGGAAAAGGAGAGGACAGTGTAATTCCAGTTCTGTGGGTGGAGCCAGCACAGAAACAATAAAAGAAAAGCAACCTTTTTTCCTCATAAATAATGACTCAAAACAATATCGGGAAAAGAGCTCTTTGGCTTGTTGTGCTACAAAATCTACCAGACCTGCTCAATGAGCTGGGGAGGTGGAGGCAATTTTCTTTTGTGTTTTTTTTTTTTTCTCTTTAATTTCAAAGACACTAAAACATCATTGGTTTGAACATTTCAGTTCAATCTCTAAAGCTATTGAGTTCATGTTCTGATTAAGTGTGTGGGGAAAGGAGGTAAAAGAGTAAAACTACCACGGTGAAAAATGAGGCAGAGTGAAAAATATATTGAAACTGTAAAAAAAAAAAAGCACGTTAGAAATGTGTAAAGAGAAAAAAGTTATAGAAGAAAAAAAAAGCTATATCTACTGTATCTACCTAACAGTTCCCCCTAATCTTATGTCATGCTAATTACCAGATTTAGGTGTTTGTATGTTATGCAAAGACAAGGGTGTGTGTCAGCCTGTGTGCAGGGTTTCTGACAATTCACACATACAACCCGCTGATTTCCTCCTTTAGCTAGAGGAGAGATTTTTTTGTTTTTTATTTTTCCAATTGAATCATCCTCAGAATGAGCTGAATTACAGGAAAGATGAGGTTAAGCAGCTCATGTAGCTTTTGAGAAATCCAATAAAAAAATCCAAAGGATTCCCCAAACTCCAGAACTCCAGGAAATGTGCTAGTTCCTGTGTATTACATTGTCTCCTTCCGAACATATTAATGTCTAATACACAACATGCAATAGCATGCTCTGGCTTACCTTTTCTCACTAAGGCTTTCATTCAGACTGCAGTTCTGTACAGTCTTCTGCACCCCTCTAAAGTTGCACTGAGTTTTGCAACCACATTTGTCATCCCTGCACCCCAAAAATCACTAGCTTTAGCTAAACTGTGCTTCAGGATGTAAAGGTAGTAGAAGGCAGTTGATGTTGGTTTAGTAATGATGTGGTGAGGTATGCAACAGCTCAAGTGACAACTACTCATTAGCAGCTAATCCAATCGCTCCTGCTAATCCAATCAACCTGAGTAGCTGGAGTTGCTTTGCAAGGATGGTCGTTTTGCTCTCTCAAATATCCCATGAAGTTGAGTGAGGACCCAGCCAGAGGCACCACCTGCAAACTGGCCTTGGATCCACATGGCCAAACAGTGACAAGGCAAAAGTCAAGGCACCCCTTACAGTCTCTTTACAATATCACAAACAAGTTTCTCATTAGCTCACTCTGAGTGCCGGGGACTGGACGGTGGCTGGGGTGAGGAGGGGGAGGAGAAGGAAAGGGTTAACCCACCGTTATCTTCTCCCCAGGGCCCCCACTCCAGCAAATTGCAATCCAGTGCTAATTTTTTCAGCAGCCACATCGATATCATTACACTGCACCTTCATTACATCCTAAATAAGGGCCAGTTGGGCTCAGAAAACATTATGTGGTGCTGTTATGACTGATATAAACCACCAAAGTGGCATTTTGCAGATGAGAAGAACGATCAGAAGACCCACAAAATCCTCTGCAGTTGGGTTTAAATGAGGGCTGTAACTTCTCACACGTGTCCCACTCCCAGTCTACAGGAAGAGGCTGATTAATCCTGCATGTGTTAGGCTGGAATATTGCATTATTGGAAGCAAAGAAACCCCTTAATCATATTGCTGGTTATGCCAGAGGTCTGTTTTCTCTTAAGTGCATCACGTTAAGAGATGTTCCTGGGCTACAGCACTGTCCCAGGCTGTTTTTCAGGTTGCAGCACTATACACAGGCTTTTTTGTTCTGGTTTTGTTTTAGCGGCTGACTGGCTGGGCTGTGGTTAACCTTCAGATAACCACGAGCATAGAGGAAGTTTTTGAGGGGAGAGGAAGATGGGATTTTATCACCTCCCATCTCCAAGAGAAATACCAATTTGCAAAGAAGAGTCTTGCTCTTAATATCCCTTTGCCGTTTGCTCCAAAAGCAGGGGATGGAAGAGCTAATGCCATATGCAGGATGGGAAGCGGTGCTCTGTCTTTCTCCTCCTCTACCCTCCTCTTTCACCCTGACCCGAAGAAAGATAAGAATTTCATGGGGAGGACTGCTGTCTACACCTTCAGGCCTTTGTGAGGGCACGGTTCAATCCTGATTAGATGTGTGCTAGCTGACAGGGCATCCTCCAGCCTCATTCCTTCCCAGTGTAGCAAGGCTGGTCATTAACAAGAAGAAAACAGACTCT
The DNA here is from genome assembly GCA_947846985.1 of Fratercula arctica. Classification (NCBI taxonomy): domain Eukaryota; kingdom Metazoa; phylum Chordata; class Aves; order Charadriiformes; family Alcidae; genus Fratercula; species Fratercula arctica. The sequence goes on along the minus strand of CANTUZ010000025.1, from coordinate 15,860,210 downwards.
CCGAGATCATACTCAACTCACTTGGGAGATCTGGAACTTTGGGAATCTGTAATTCCTCCCTAGAGCCATTATGGGAGTGGATGGGGAAAGAAAAAATACTGTCTTGCTGACACAGTCCCTCCCTAGGAAGCCCAGGGGAGCGTGTGAGAAATGCAGATATCTTCTGGGATGACACACCATGCACCTGATCTCAGCTCCCTCTCCCAAAACACCTGCGGAGAGACACTTCCCTGTGCCAAGGAATAAAGGATTTCCTTCTGATACCACTGGAAAGTTCTTGTTCTGTGTTTAGCCTGTAGCTGAGGTTCAAATTTGCACCCATGACTGATCTGTAAAAGCAGGAAAACCCCCCCACTTAAAAAATCCCGCCCTTCCCCAACTAGGACATTTTCAGAGATCCAACAACCAAATAAAAAACCACAACCATCATGGGAAGTCCTGGCAGCAGCTTCAACCATTACAAACACATAGACAAGACCCGTGACAATAAACGATGTCCCACAAAGCATGAAACTAAGCAGAAATGTCTTTAGGGATGGCTGATTATTGCACTCAACCCCAGGGAGGAGGAGGTGGCAGAAGGAAAAGAGCCTCTGTTTGTACAAGCCACTTTGGACTTTCCCTTTGAACAGGGCACAGGGGCAGTCTTATGGTCTTTTTAATAGGAGCATCTGCTCTTGTTCCCATCCCAGCTGGATGGCATCTATGCATGTTTGCTGTTAGCGAGATGTGCCATGTGTCATGAGGAGGAGCATATCCTGGGCAGGGAGCACAAGCACGGCTTAGAGGCCTTTACACCAGGGCAGCAGATCCATTTGTTTGGCCTGGGCACTTGCTTGGGGGCAGCAGCTGCATTCTCCATCTACTGTGGAATTTCCAAATGGTAAAGCCCCCAAGGGTGGATGTCATTATCAGAGTAATGTGTGTGCAAGCAAGGATGTGGAGGGAGGCGGCTTCATGGGTGATTTCCACTGTATCTTCTTTTATTTTACTTTATTTTATTTTATTTCTTCCACTGACATCTGGAAATGAGAATCCTCTTGCTCCTACAGACACTCTGAACTCAGGCCATCTGTGGGATTTTCCTCCCCCTCAGTGATCACCTGCCCTGCAGGAGATTGATAGTGATGGAGAGGGGGTGTAGGAAATGTCACAGGGATGTCCACATGGTCAATAGCAAATTTGCCAAAATGGGATTTCTGTCTAGTTCAGAGGCTTGTTACACAGCTCTTAACACTTTGGTAGGTGTTCATGGGGATGGAAATGCCAAAGCAACCCTATTTATTTGCCTTGTGTTCTCCTTATTCCATCTATGCCCTTTCCCTACGAAAACATCCACCAGCAATTTTTAAAAGGCTCACATGTATAGGGTAAGTGGGGGCAGATGGAGAAATTCATCCCATCCTACCCCTTGTAATGGATATCAAAGGCCCCATGGAAACCTGCAGCAGCCTCTCTCCTCTGCCCATCAGCGGCAAATTTAACTGCCCCATCTGCCACCCTAGCCTTCCAACAGAACATAAAATGAGTCAGTCCTTACAGCTAAAGGACAGATCATACACAAACTACCATATGCAGTGGCTTTTACAGGGTTTAGTCCAAATGACTTACATGCAAGAGCAGTCCTAGCATCGTCAATCCCCAAATATGAAGTAAGAGCTGCCAAAAATGGGGAAGAGTTTCTGCTTTGTAAAGAAATCTTTGCCTGAGAAAGCTTACCATGAGTTTTGTAAGAGGAGTCTGCATCTATTTGAGCTGGGGATTAATAATAAATCCAAAGAGCTACAGGACTGGCTTCCCGCCACCCACCTTGGCAAACCCAGCTGAACCTAGCAGACGCAAAGTCAAACTCTGTAGGCTGGAGACACAAGATACTGTTGTCCCATCTGTAGCAGTGTACATGCCAGTGGATATCAGCCTAACACAAGGCAAGGAGATACACGGGGAAGCAGTTGCTTTTCTCTTTCCCGCTTTTTTTCTGCTCTGAGCTGGGAAGGGAGCCTGTAAGTCAGTGCCATGTCTATGGTGCTCCCAATAGACTGGCTTTGATATGGAAAACAGAAGAAGATGCTCAACATGTGCCCTGTTTGTGCTACAGCACAGGGACACACATTATGGGACCAATGTAAGTGCTACCTGTGATGCTGACACCCCAAATTGTTCCTTAATTGTGCCTTAAGACACTGATTAATTGGGCTCTCACTATTTAAACAGCATGAGTGCCCACAGGAGCCCCCAGCACCCATACCAAGACCAACATCCCTGCAACGGCCAGTGGGAAATTTGCTGGACATGACCTGGTTAGTGTCTCTGAGGCCTAATTGGCATCCTCTGCAATTGGTCTGGCTTCAGCTGCCAGAAGAGAGTAAACCGTCTCCTCCTTTCACAGATGGGATAGGGGAAGGGGTGACCACCGTGTGTCTGTGTGTCCGTGTCAGGGGATGGCAACAAAGGATGTCAAGAACATGGTGCATATTTGGCTTATAACCTGATGAGTGCAAGGCAGGTGACAGAGTCTATGTCACACCCTGTAGGGAATGGGTAGGGAAGGGAAAGAAAGAAGGAAAAAATAAGACTGGTGCAGATGGGAAGTACCAGCTCTTCTCACTGGAACAGAGCTGTTCAATTGGGAAACCCATCCAGAGAAACTTCAAAGGACCAGGAGGGAAAGAGCAGAGATGGCCAGTGTCAGTAAGCATCTCCTGATCCTTCCCTACAGCCTGCTTCGTTGCTATTTTAAAGATCTAATTTCAATAGGAAAATAAATTTTTTAAAAAAACCCAAACAATTAAAAAAATGGAAAATGAGGAAAATCTCAGAGATTTCAGATAAGGACATAACATGGGGGGGTGTGAGCAAGAAGGAGAGTGCTGGATCAAAACCGACTCTCAGTCGTGCGGGCACAGGGAAAGACGAACGCACCAATATGATGCAAGTCAATTCCAACTTTATTCAGCTTAATCGTTACATTTATAGTATTATGCTATCTGTTCACGCGCTCTAACTCCTACTGATTGGCTGCATGCTATTTTCACGAGCTGTCCACGCGCAGGCAGCATCCTGATGATAGGTTGAAGGTCGATTGCCACGCGCTTCTCAGTGTCTTCTAACTGGTTGTCTCGGACTGTTCACGTGGAGCAGCAGCTTTGCTTTTCACATTCCTTTCCTTGCTGATATCTCCTGGCGCTTGCTTATCTTTTCTCTCAAGGCGCCTCTCATGGGTACAGCTTTGTCTCATCAAGGCCAAACAGATTCCCTACGCTACTCTCTATCTCCACAGGAGAGGAAGAGAGAGACAGAGATTTATAAAAAAAAACACAAAAAACTTCTTGGAACAAAATACACATGAGGCAATGCCAAAAACTTGAGAAGGAGAGTGGTTACACACTAATTTAATTCTCTAATCCCCCTACTCCTGTCACTGTTTACTCACTGATAAATGTGCAGTAGCTTCAGCAAGACAGCCAGATTTGCAGAAACTGACAGCCTGACTCAGACACTATTTACCTAAAGACCATGAATATTAAAACAGGTTTCCAAAAGGGCCCCGTCTTTAAGGAGAAAATTAGCATGGGGCCTCTTGTTGACAGACTCTTCCCTCTCCACCCCTCCTTCCCCCGCTCTGTGTTGCATCTCTTGTGCAAACACTGGAGAAGTATCACCTAGCTGAAGAACTGAAATATTGGAGTGATGCCCTGGAGCTGTGCGTTCAGCTTTAGCCTGACAGCAAAATCACCCATCCATCCAAGACAGAATTTGGGGTTAGATTTTTGGGTGGTTTTTGTTTTTTGGTTTGTTATTTTTTGCTTTTAAATAATTAATTAAAAACAAAAATAAAACACAAATCTTTTTGTTATTTTTTCCCTCTCCTTCTGGAAGGTGAACTATGAGCAGAGAGTCCTTTAATAGAATTAAAAAGACAACAAAATTATATTCCAAAGTCCCGATCCTTCAATGAGTTTGGCTCTGTCTCCTATCATGGTGCATAGAATTTACTAGAAAGCTAGAAGAAGAATAAAGTAGAACTAGAAAGGGCAGAGAAAAGGACATCTGTAAAGATCAGAGGGAAGGAATAGTTTCTGTAGGATGGGGAAGATGAAACAGTCTAGATACCCTAGCTGAAATGAGACAACAGAGTGGAAATCAAATTGATGTATATAAAAAACATGAATGAAATGTCAAAGGGATTTTTAAACGGACAGTTAACAGTCACTTATTGTATTAAAAAAAAAAAGTTAAACTATCTGGGAACAAGTTTGAAATGAAAGTAAGAATTTTTGTTTGTTTATTTATGCAACGTATATTTTACTGGACGAACTCTTTGCCACAAAATATTGTGGGGACCAAAACTATAAATAGATCCAAAAAAGCCTTAAGAAATTTATGAAAACAGTATAAAAAGTGCAGGAGCAAAGAATTGCAGATTGTTAGAAGAAGAGAGGCAGATTAGGCCTATAGCCATTTGGCAATGGAGTTAGAAGCACAATTTATTTACCTGGCCCTTTGTTTCTCTCTCTCCTTATTACTCCTCCTCTCCACTGGGTATGAGGAGCACTGCCTTTCCAGAGAGGAAGCCTCTACACACACAGAAACAGGGGCATGCACATATAGGCCATGTGGGCACTGAGTATAACTCCCATCATATAGCCTGGGATACTAACACATAGCCTACTGTCTTACTGTCTAACCCACCCTGGTCAAAGCAATAAGATCCATGTCTCTTACAATGGATGACAATGCTACAGTGTGATGCACTTGTCCTGATACAGACAGTACTGCTTATCCTTGGAAATGAGTAAATATCCTGACTCTGAAGAAAATGACATTCAGCCTTTCTCTTAGGACAGTGAACTATTCAGACAAAATTAGAGTTCATGATTTTCCAGCCTCTCAAGCTACCCTAAGATGCTTTGACGTAGATGCTCATTTGGCGTAAAATGGCACAGGTCTGTTGAAGTCAGTGAAGTTATTCTGTTGTTTGTTTTTGTCCCCAGCTGAGGGTCAGGTATTGTGAATGCAAGCCTTTGGGAGCATTACTGTCAACTACATGATAGACAAGGCTAAGACAAGGATGAGCATATTTGGTTTCCAGGGGAAAGGGATAATAGTTGTCCTATTTGCGCTCCTCCAGCATCCCTGGACACCTTCCCAACTGCAACCAGGCAGTCTATGCCTAGAAAACTACTGTTAGTAAGGCTGCTGCTCAGCTTTGCCTGTACCAGAAAAACAGATTTCGGAAGAGCAGTGTCAGAGGCTGCTTGGTCTGAAAGGTTTTGCAAACACTTGGTGATTGAGCATGTGAAGGGGTTAAACCACGAAACCACCTGGCACACAGCTCTCCTCTGGCCAACATCAGGCTTCTGCCTCAACACCAGTCCCAGAAACAACCCCAGCCCCTGCAATTTTCATGGTTCCCAGCTGCCACGAGGCTAAAAGTACATCTAGCCAGAGGAAGATGAAGTCTCCTTGTGAATACACTGAAGGTTGCTGAAAGACACCTCTTGTCCAGAGGGAATGGGGTGAGGCAGGAGTCAAAGTGAATGGAAATGTCCCCTAACACAGATAGAAATCCTTGATGAACATTTCTTGCAGGCTGGATATGGTATCTTGTTAAAGGAAGAGCTTAATTATAGCCAGAGCTACCATAATGAACAGGCAAATGTGGAATATTAGGAAAGTCTCCTAGAAGTGGAAATGCACCATCAGAGTGCAGGTGAAGTGAGAGTCCCTCTGGCCTCAGAATTTGGCCCCAGGACAGAGTGGCTTCTTCCAGCTTCTCTTTAAAATACCTCCCTCTGCAAAACCTCTTTCTACCACCTGAATGCACTTCACTTTCTTTGCCCACCATAGGCTTTTAGTAGAAGCTCTGTCATGACCTTGAGTATATACTTGCATGGACAAATCAAGCCTACTTTAGGTACAATTTTAAATCCAAGCTTTAGTCCATGCTCAAAGGTTAAAAAATAAGTGCTATGAAGCTTAAAATGTGTAAGCAGTGTTTCCTGATGATCTCCCAAGAAGCATTTTGCTTTCTGGGACACCTTAGACAGAAAAGGTTTTGGAAGCCCTTTGGTTTAGTGATTGCCAGAACCTTGGAGTGGATTAATGCAGGCAAGCATCACTCTGTGCTTCATTTGTTTCTTAATACTTCTTCTAAGCATTACCTTTTAGATCATTGAACAGATGGGTTTTGAGTATGTCTCTCCCAAGGAGGCTGAACAGGTATGGTTTCCTGTATTGACTGATAGCTTATTGTGGACTTAATTATTTAGGAAGCTTTTATCTGTATGCTGTTCTCTCTCCATTAGATATACATATCTACACATACGGAATTACAGCATCCCAGGTGTATAGGCAATATCCCCTTGATTTAGGAGGGTCCTGCAGTCTTTATGAAGTAGAGCCATGCCAAGACTCCCAAAAGGTTGACAAATCCATTCTCAGTCACTGCCCAAGTGACTCATCCATATCACTTGCAATGGGTCCTCTCTTGTTGCATGCAACATTATGTCTGTACACTAAAGTGCCACAAATCCTTTTCTACTCAGTGCGCCCATGTGCTCTGTGGTAGACTCACCTACTGTGGACCCTGGTGTGTGTGTCTGTGTCTGTGTGATGTGCCACAGAACCAGTGCAAGGTGGTGTGCCTCCCAGCGTGACTCCTTGCTTGGAGGAGCTCCTGTGATAGGCATATTGCGCAGTAACAATGCTGTGCACAGGCTATTGCTCTTGTGATGTGCCTTAGCATCTCTCTGTACATTTGTGTGCTCCTCAGGCATTTCTGTACCCCTGACTCATGATAAGACCCCATGTATAAAGATTAACAGACTGGGAACGGAGAAACTTGTGTGATTTGCAAAGACATCAAGGTACCTAACTTCTAAGGAAGGAAGATTAGGGTCCTAAAGAAGAATTTAAACACATAAACATTTTCATAGATGTAGGAGCCTGTCAAGGAACATACCTCCAAGACTCTGAGGAAATAGTTTCTGCTTTAACACCCCAACCACATATGCATCAACCAATAGACATGCAGATAGTCCTCCTCTTCCCTCTCCCTTCCTTCATCTGCAGCAAAACCACACTATTCAAGCTTTTCCACTATCGGTAAGAGAATCTGCCATTTACACATTTACAGAGCAGTAGACACAACACCAGTTTAATGATATAAGGAGGGAAAGAAATAAGGAGCGATCTGTATATAATGTATACAGGTATATTTTAAAGACTCAGCAGGAGAGACTTTGCTGTTGCTTTAGTTTATGGAGAAATAGCTAAATATTAAAGAGGGCCAGGGCTGATGGAATTGGATGGAAAGTTATATCTCTGAATCTATTTGTAATCACCTGTGTCTCTGCTTCTTTTCTCATAATGCCTGCAGAGACATGACATACTGCTAGCTACCCCTGGAGCATCTTATAAAGAATGCAAGGGTTTTCCAGCATCTGGTATTCAGGTGGTGTTGGACTGGAGGACGCGTCAGCCCCAATAAGGCAGGAGGGAAGAGATCAGTTCAGACCAGGCACTTGCAGAGTTTGCCCGGAGAGGGAACGTGATGGCTACTCTATGGGAGGGATCACAGTGTCAGCAGCCCTGGTCTGACTGAGCTGTGTGACTGTAAGAGGCCTCTCAATCTCCAGCTCTTGTCTCATCATCCACACTTGCTCTTTGCAGCTCTTGCACTGAGACAAACCCCAGTCTCATGTGCCTTCCAAGCTCTACATGTGTATGCACTACCTGTATTTCTCTATCTCTGCACGCCCGCCTTTTCCTTATCCTTTCATAACAGCTCCAGATGGGTGTGATTAACAACACATAGGCCTTACACACCTTCTGTGGGAAGTAGTTTTCAGCAAATTTCCCAAAATTGCCTTAATTTCACAGGTACGCAGAGGGAAAATGAATAACCCAAGTCATGCAGCACGCCCAATGGAAAAAATATGGGAACAGAATCCAGATTTCTTTTTTCTTAGATTTTTCCTCTACTCTCTAGGCAACACCATGTCCTATAGCACTGGTATCATTTTAAAAATCAGTCACAGCTGTGGGGTTGAGAAAAGGACTGAGAGGCTTTTAGAGATTTATTTTTCTGTCTGATACGTATGCTTTTGCCAAATTATTTTTGAGTAGCTACTGACTATTTTTTTAAGAGTTATTCACAAAGGTGCATGGGAGAGACATTTCTTGCACTACAGTTGGATTGCAGCCGTTTGTCAGCAAGGTGAGACACTCAATACCCAGTTGTAGTGGATGGTTTTGATCAGACAAGGAGTTTAGCTGGAAGGATGGATACTCGATTTTTAGACCTTAGTTCAATTCCCAGCTCAGCCAGGTTGTTTGTCCTGTCTCTAATTCCTCACATCTAGACCACTGAGTATTTTCCTGCTTTTCCAAAGTTTTTGAGACAGTAAGTCAAGTAATGATCAAGAGGCACTCCTCAGTCTGACACGGGGAGTACAAGCACCTAGGCAGGCAGATAAATTGTTCCTGTTCTCTGCCTGGAAGAGCATAACTTTTGCAGTTGTGTGTTTCCAGTAGGAGCATTCATAATTATGAATTCAGCAAGTCGCTGCTCTGTGCATATTCCACAGCTGCTCATGGAGAAATCATTGCCTGTGAGAAATGCTTCTGGTTAACGTGTGTGCTGCAACAGGCATAAAAATTGAGCACAAACTGGTCATGAACAGGCAGAAAAAATTGAATTCGGGAGTTACAGGGCTATTGTGCCCTGTAAAATCGTCTGTTGTCACAGAGCTCTGCATAGGATCCAGGGACAGACGTAGGAAACTTTGACTCAATTTTCAAATTTTTTAGTTTGGTTTCCTAAATAAATGAGGGATTTTGTGATTATTCCGCATCTTAATATCTATTTACATATCTGTCTCTCTTTTCTTCTCCCCTCAACAACTTTGAACCAATTGACACAGGAGATTTCATTTGCAGCTTGATAGATAGGAGAGAAAGTAATCATGAGATGAAACGCTGTAGGGAAATAGTCTCTGTTATTTTTTCACTCTCCAAGGAATGCACATTTTTGAAAAACTTTCCTGGGGAAGTGGACTTGTTTTGGAATATTGTCCTCTCTCACCATTAAAAATTAAGTGAATAAATTCAGATGCTTATCTGAAGTAATTTCTAAGCTGAGACAGCTGTTATCTGTGATTTACCTTGTTTACATAGGACAAAGCAGAGATCAAGATTAAAGGGAATGCAGGGGCAGGGGACATTACAGTAGGGGTCTGCTACAGGCCACCTGACCAGGACGACAGAGCAGATGAGGCCCTCCATAGACAGATAGGAGCAGCATTGCGTTCAAAGACCCTGGTCCTCATGGGGGACTTCAACCACCCCGATATCTCTTGGAAGGACAACACAGCGGGGCACAGGAAATCCAGGAAGTTCTTGGAATGTGTCGATGACAACTTTCTCCTTCAAATGGTAGAGGAGCCAACAAGGAGAGGAACTATGCTGGACCTTGTCCTTACCAACAAGGAGGGGCTGGTGGCGAGTGTCAAGCTCAAGGGTAGCCTCGGCTGCAGTGATCATGAAATGGTAGATTCTTCAGGCAGCGAGGAGAGCATGCAGCAAGCTCACTACCCTGGACTTCAAGAGAGCAGGCTTTGGCCTCTTGAGGGACCTGCTTGGCAGGGTAACATGGGAAAAGGCACTGGAGGGAAGAGGGGCCCAAGAGAGCTGGTTAGTATTCAAGGATCACCTCCTCCAAGCTCAGAAGCGCTGTATCCCGAGAATGAAGAAATCAGGCAAAAATGCTAGGAGATCTGCATGGATTAACAAAGAGATGAAGTCGCTAAGCCGCTTTCCATTATAGTTGAAAAGTCGTGGCAGTCTGGTGAAGTTCCCACTGACTGGAAAAGGGGAAACATAACCCCCATTTTCGAAAAGGGCAAAAATGATGACCCAGGGAACTACAGACCAGTCAGTCCCACCTCTGTGTCTGGCAAGATCATGGAGCAGATCCTCCTGGAATCTCTGCTAAGGCACATGGAAAATAAGGAGGTGATTGGTGACAGCCAACATGGCTTCACCAAAGGCCAATCGTGCCTGACAAATTTGGTGGCCTTCTACGATGTTGCCACAGCATTGGTAGATAAGGGGAGAGCAACCAACATCATCTACCTGGACTTATGCAAAGCATTTGACACTGTCCCGCATGACATCCAGGTCTCTAAATTGGAAAAGCATGGATTTGATGGATGGACCACTCGGTGGATAAGGAACTGGCTAGATGGGTGCTCTGAAAGGGTTGCAGTCAATGGTTCAAAGTCCAAGTGGAAACCAGTGACGAATGGCGTTCCTCAGGGGTCGGTACTGGGACCACTGCTGTTTAACATCTTTGTCAGTGACATGGACAGTGGGATTGAGTGCACCCTCAGCAAGTTTGCCGACGACACCAAGCTGTGTGGCACAGTCGACACACTGGAGGGAAGGGATGCCATCCAGAGGGACCTGGACAGGCTTGAGAGGTGGGCCTGTGTGAACCTCATGAAGTTCAACTGGGCCAAGTGCAAGGTCCTGCACCTGGGTCATGGCAATCCCAAGCACAAATACAGGTTGGGTGGAGAATGGATTGAGAGCAGCCCTGAGGAGAAGGACTTGGGGGTGCTGGTGGACGAGAAGCTCAACATGAGCCGACAATGCGCACTTGCAGCCCAGAAAGCCAACCGCATCCTGGGCTGCATCAAAAGAAGCATGGCCAGCAGGTCAAGGGAGGTGATTCTGCCCCTCTACTCTGCTCTCATGAGACCCCACCTGGAGTACTGTGTCCAGCTCTGGAGTCCTCAGCACAAGAAGGACATGGACCTGTTGGAGGGGGTCCAGAGGAGGACCATGAAGATGATCAGAGGGCTGGAGCACCTCTGCTATGAGGACAGGCTGAGAGAGTTGGGGTTGTTCAGCCTGGAGAAGAGAAGGCTCTGGGGAGACCTTACAGTGGCCTTCCAGTACCTAAAGGGGGCCTACAGGAGAGATGGGGAGGGACTCTTTATCAGGGAGTGTAATGATAGGACACGGGGTAACGGTTTCAAACTGGAAGAGGGGAGATTTAGATTGGATATCAGGAAGAAATTCTTTACTGTGAGGGTGGTGAGGCAGGGGAACAGGTTGCCCAGGGAGGTTGTGGATGCCCCATCCCTGGAAGTGTTCAAGGCCAGGCTGGATGAGGCTTTGAGCAGCTTGGTCTAGTGGGAGGTGTCCCTGCCCATGGCAAGGGGGTTGGAACTAGATGATCTTTAAGGTCCCTTCCAACCCGAACCATTCTGTGATTCTGTGATCATCCAGCCCTTTGCTGACTGGAAGACTAAAGTATTGAGCAAGTGTTGTCTCCGGTACTTGGTCTTAACAGATTACTCTAATTTCCCATTGCTCAGACTGATGTTGAGGGGTCTTAAAGGCAACATACTGAGCTCAGGCTTAGGAACCGCTGGCCTAAACTCATCTGAAAATCACCAGTCAGGCAGTCATGTGTATTTCTATTGCCAGTCAGTCAAAAAATCAGTCTAGCTCCAGAAATTCTTTCTGTGATTTAGGGCCAGTTTTGCAACCATCATCATAACTTCCTTAGGCTTCCCTATGTCTTATCAATCCTTAAGGCTAATATAAATAACAGTAGCCTTCATGCTGTTCTGACTTTTATGGAGGAACAGATTCAGCCAAAGCACAGTGTAAAGGATCTACGCAGCCCATCTCCTCCCTGTCTCTATATACTCTTCACTGACAGATCAAACCTGACCTTGCAGCAGAAAGACCCAGTGGGTAAAGAACCATCATGGGACTGAGATGCAGTCAAGTCATTAGCCGTTTTCACATGCAAGCTCATTAATTTCCATAGGTGCCTAAACAATTTCCAAGATCCGGACTAATGTACATCTGTGCCATGGTTTGCCATCTACCAGACAGGAGGAAAACCCACTGGTCTGTTTCACTGGAGGACAGATTTCAGTAATGAATTCCCATCTTATAGTGCCCAGACACTACAGAAATGGCAGTGCTACTTAGTGCTCCTACCGGTAGGAGTGCACCTTGTAGATCCTCTCTTTGCTCCATAGGACAAAATTCAGCAATGACAGAGCAGGCTAGGCTCAATCCTTAGCTAGAATAAATTGAGGTAGTCTAATGAACTACCAGTTTGCACCAGCCAGAATGCCACCTGCCTGGCTCTAGAGTAACATGACGAGCTGTGTAAACTGGGTGCTCCTCCACACTCCTAGGAAAACCAGTCAAGCAAGAATTCAGATTGAGAGGACTGTGCACAAGTGTTTTATTAATAATAATTAATACATGATTAATAGGAACAAATTCTGAAAATAAATGATTATAAGATGTCTCTATAGCATGCCACCAGGATGATGGGGATAAATGATGCCAAGGCACCTGAAAGTTGAGAGCCCATTACTAAGCATTTATAAATGGGAATGCATAAAAATATTTATCCACATCTTTCTGAAATGAGCTCTAATGTGTCTTCGAGCAATTTATAAGCTAAAAAGTAATTTTCATTAATCACTTATTAATTATTAATAAAGTGTTTGTAAGCGTCACCTTAATTTAAAGTGCTTCTGACTCAAGGTGCACTTCCAGACTTTCATTCTTGAAGGAGATCTTGACTTCCAGACCCGAGTCCTTCAGATTCAAAAGTGACCTTGGTACATCCTTCTTCACCCAACCCGCTCTAGGCCCCCACTACTGTTAGGCTTGTAAATGGGACTAAGTCATGTTTCTGGAAATCACAATTTGTCATTTCAGAAGGAAACTTGATCAGATCCTCTGTCCCCACTCACAAAGCTGGATGCCCAGACCTGGAAAACACAGCATTCAAATGTTTCAATTTATCATTACAGTGGAACCCTGAAGAGATCACATCTGCTAAGACCATAAATTGGACAAGATCCCACTTCAGAAGGGGCAGGCTCAGCTTGATATTCCCATTCTTGAACAAGGGACCAATTAGGCAGGCTTATTTACCTGCCATAAAATGAGATGCTAGACAGTGGGAGAAGTCACTTAAGGACAACACAACAAAAAGTCTTTCTGATTTCTCTGTTAGAAATGACCAGCTTAAAAAACAGCAGCTCTTCACGTTTTCACTTCAGCCTGTATGTCTTCCTTTTGTTTCTCCTGTTTCTTCATTCCTCCTTTCAAGTCAGTCCCTGCCTGTCTCTGCCTTTTCCCCTTCATCTTACGCATTTTATCTTCCTCTCTGTCCCTTTTCTCTCTTTTTTTCTCTTCACTCTTCTTTTACTTAATTTTTCCTCCTTCTCTTTTGCTCTCATTTTTCACACATGTACACATCCAGATAAGATTTAATTTTGAGCTTTACTACTGAACAAGCAATCAAAAAGGTCTTACATCTCCAAACAGAACCTGGACTACAAAATGAACAAATTGCTCACACCGCCTTCCCTTCATAAAATTTTACAGTGAGGATTGGATCTTCCACTTGTCAAAAACTGGATTCAGGCCCCAAGAGACAGTAAGGGGGAAATCTTCAGGCTTAAAAAGTGATATTTTCTGCTTCTCCTCATATCCTCAATTCAGCTTCTTCACTAGATGGATAATGCTGTGAGAACATCCAGAGTGGAAGCAGAGAGAAGCAGACACACATCTGTCAGTGATGGTCTGTGTACATTTATACTGCCTCCATGCTGGGGGATGGACAAGATGACCTCTTGAAATCCCTTACAGATGTACTTGTCCATGAGTCCATGATTAATTGCCTTCATGATCTGCAGTTTATCTATCCAAATAAATAAGCCTCAAAATCTCCTGCAAATAATTATCCTGTGGGCTGCCTGAGGGTATTGCCCCTCTGTCCCTGGAGCGCTGCACCTTAATTTAGACTCCACAGAGGGGATGTCTCCCTGCTGATCCCTGCAGAAATATAGTCCCTTTCACATCCTCTAATAGCAAAAGAATTAAAGAATAAAGTTGATTTATCTCAGCAGATAAAAGAGAGAAAATTCAGCCTCTAAATGGGAAAGAAAATTTCTATACTCAGCTTCCTCTGAAGACAGAGACAGGGAACTGAATCTTAGTGAGGGCTGCTGATGGCATATTGTGGTTTTCCAGCACTGCCTCCCCTCCAGTATAAGCAAGATTAATTTGTGGCTGTCTTCCTGGGGTAATGAGATGTGGTGTGGCACAAAGCACTACCATCACTGCCAGAGGGATGCCCGTGACCCCTCCTCTTTTCAGTCAGAGGCTATCCTTTGCTCACACTGAAGCAATGTTCATCCATGTAAGGATGAACATGGAAAAGGGCAGACATATTTTGCCAAAGTGGGCCAAAGGGAGGAGAAGTGAAAATAGTGAAAAGGAAAGATGACAATGAAGTAGGGGGTTGGACAGAAATCTAACATGAATATTTTATGAAAGACAGATAATATTATGAACCTATTATCTATCTGAAGAGATACAATTGTGAACATCTCCACCTGAACTACTAGACATCTCCAGCTGATTTATTTAATGGTGAGATACATTTAAGCCTAAAGTCATCTTTTTCTCTTCACAGACTATGGTGGACCAGCTCAAATGGAGATCGGTGTAGTACTAACATTTGGTCAGATATAACCTACCCAAAGAGAATTTAAGATGAGTCCACTATGTAAGGGAAAGCTTGTAAGTAGATGTCCTGGTTTGGGGTGGAACAGACACAACTTTCTGTTCAGTGGTTTTGCTTCTTGACTAAGCCTCTTCTAACTCTCTGAAACTGACAGCATGTTGTGCGGAAAACTGTTCATTCTCAGAGTGGTAAGACCTATGTTTATAGTTAATGCTGGGGAGGGGTGTGTAGAGAGGCTTTTGCTTATACTTGTTGCTGTGGCAACCAGGGTCATCTGACTTCATTGTTTTCCCTGTGGAGGGGTCGCACCTGTGGGGAGGAGTGGACAGGACAGGTGACCCAAAACTGACCAATAGGGTATTCCATCCCATCTGCCTCATGCTCAGTATAAAAGCTGAGGGATCAAAGGGTCAGCATTCTTTTTTCTTCAATGGCTGATGCCAGAGGAGGACCCTGTCAATTTGTCTGCCTGTGATCCCAATCCCGATCCAGAATCCAGTTCCCATCCATTGCTGAGTCTAGTCTGGGACTTTCCCAGTGTCCGCTGGTTACATCTTCCTGGGTGGTTGATACAGTTTTGTATATATTGTATCTATTTTATTACTTCCTTTTTGTTTTATTCTTAATATTTCATTAGTTTAGTTCCTTCTGAACTCATAAATCTCTTTATCTCTCTCCTTCCTCTCCTTGGAGCAAGAGGTGGGAGAGAGCATATGTCATCTCGTCATTGGCCAATCCGGCCCAAACCATGACAGTAGAAGAGTGGGTTCTTCCTGGAGAAGCTACACATGCAATACTAATTTACTGAAAAGGTGACTGGTTAATGAACACAGTGCATAATGAAGATATTAAAGACTTTATCTTGCATTTTTAGGCTGGCCAGATCTAGGCTATGAGGAGTTTATATTAACCTACTCTTCCAAAGTCATGACGAAAATAATAGAGGAAATTAGTTTGGTATCACACTTTCTGTGTCTTCTGAATCATCAGAATTCAAACTGAGCTAAAAATTATTAGAGGTGAGATTCAACTCACTAAACATATATACCTACAGTAGCTGTGTACATCTGAGCTAGTCACCCTTGACTCCCTTGTTAATCAAAAGAGAGAATTAGACACTTCCATGCACTTCAGCAATTCATTTCCTCCTAAGATACATATCTAAACCAGAGATCAGAGGACTGTATAAAAAAAAAATCTTATTTCCATCCATTGGCCATAATGGATGGAAATAAGAATAAACAGTTCAGATGCAGAGCTTAGCAGGAAAATAGTGGTTCTCTACGGTTCCCTCTCTTTAAGAACTATAGAGCAGAGATATGATTTTAAACTGAATATTTCCTGGTAATAGGAAAAAACCTCACAGTTTTAATTTTTTTTTTTTAATTCAACTCTCCTGACCAATTTTTCATTAATTTTCTTATTTCTTTAGTTTTCCCTGTCTCCTTCCAACAATCTTACCACTTGTTTCTTTTCTTCCTTTTCATCTTGAATACAAAGAGCAGGTTGATCCCAGCTCTGGCCCTGGAAATGTCAGGCTGAAAATGTTACTCTTGAAGTGATTTGCATGCATTAAAAATTGACAGGTGACAGGCGCACACAACCTTGGCTAATAGATGATTAATGATGTGATGTTGGCCAGCACTGCTGACCCACTTTCCTGCTCTTCGGGAAACTTCAAAGGCAGCTGGCATTTCTGTTGCCTTATGACAGGCTCATAGGTGAGTGTAATTGTTTAGTCAATACGTTCATAACAAAGAAGTAGCCATGAGCATGTTCATGGAGCACATTTATCTGCATGTGTGTATATGAGGCAATGTGCAGAATTGTATGCATGAGCTCCTGCGTGTTTCTGTGTGCATACAAACTCCTCATATACAAACTACCTAGTTTCTGTGGGTTGCCGAGAGCATCATTATCGAGCTACTATATTCTGAATAAAATACCATGGCCCATTTGGGGTTACAGTCTAAAGGAATGAAAGAAACTCACTGGAATTTTAATCTGGATGGAGAAAAATCAGCCCTAAAGTAAACAGTATGTTTGGAAGGGGGGCCAATAACTAGCAATCAGAGCAGGATTAGAAATAGGTCAAGGCTGTAAAGTTGGATCTTTTCTTCACACCCCTTTTTTCTCAGCAAAATTTGGGAGGGTTTAGGTCATTATAGAGATTAAGGATAGCGGCAAAACATGAATTTAGATTTCAACCCCACTCAGAATTCGAGGCATAGGCTCACTTCTGATGCATGCATTATCAGTCTGGAGTCCAGTTAAAGAAGCATTTAGAGTTTTCTAAGAGAATATTCTTAGATAGGATCCTCCCAACACATACAGATGCCAACCTCTGGTTTTAAAATCCTTGTACTTGGTAAAGGTGAAGGAAATCTCATTTCCTACTCCACACGTGAACAACGCTGCCTTCTGCCCTAGGTTTCCTATCCCACAGCACTCTTTATTCAGGAATCTCTTTTAAAGTTGTGCAACATTAGTGGAAAAGCAAGAAAACTGAAATTGTAAACGAGAGTTAGGGTTTGCAGTTCTGAACAAGGATTGGCCAAATCGGTCTTTTTTTAAACAGAAATTAGTAGATTTCTGAATCAAAATTCTGTACCAAAAGTGTGTGGTTTTTTTTTTTTTTAACCTTAGATGGAAAAGAAAAAGTGTGAAATTTGGTCTCTCTTTGAAACAACAAATTGCTCAAGAGCCAATATTGCATGAAGTTGCTGTAGCATAAAGAAAGCATGTCTTTAAGGAAAGCTTAAAACAGAAACATTTTGTCTTTGTTCTTCCAATAGCTATCATTTGGAAAAGCACAATGCAGATGTAAAAAGCTTGCTGTCAAAGCACAATGCTGATGTCAAAAGCTGCTACAGAATTGCAACCACCTCAAGGTGGAGTGCACTAGCAGCTCTAAGTCCCAGTCCTGTCATTTAAGACAACAGGAGTTTTGACATGTCCTCAGTGGAATCAAGATTATTTACTTGTCTTATACAGCAGCTGAGTACAGGAGGAACAGTAATTTCTTCTAAAGAATTATACTTAGAAAGTTCCTGCTATGCTCTAAGACCAAAAGGCTTCCATTCCAAAAGTCTTTTGTTGCTGTGTTGCTGTGACAATCCCAAGAGCAAGCTCACTCCCCCTGGTTGGCACAATTTCAAGAGTGAAAGTGGCAGAACCGTGAAACAACGGAAGTAATTACAAGCTCTTGAAACTATTACGAAAAGAGAGATGTAGCATCCTAAAGTTTCTCCTCTGATCTCATTCATAACTTCATACCATTACATCTTCTACAACCCAGCTCCAAAGGGCTTGCCAAAATGCTGCTCATGCCTTCTAGACACTCAGCATGTGTATCCGATCAATCCATTTGATTTGTAGGTTAGGACTAAGTCTTACAGTCAGACCCAATGATCTCATTGCTGCTAGCGTGAATGCAAAATACTTTGAGTGAAAACAAGGGGATTGATCTAAAAGGACACAGGTAATTTAGAGCAAAAGTTGGGCTTTTGTGTATTAATTAAAAAGTCCACTGTAACCTATGGGTCATGTCAACTCTCTTGCAAAGGTTGTCATCTCTGCGCAGCCAGCCATTTGTTTTGCTTTCTTCCTAGAGAAACTTGATTTTCATGATGGGCTATGCCTTTTGCTACTATATCCTCTGTGAGAGAGGTCTGGTCAGATGATTAACGTTATCTTCTCTCTTAAATATTATATTATTAAAATTGGGCAGGAGTTTTTATGGCAGCTGACTAATTAGCCCCATGTCTCATCTCAGCTGTCAAAAATCTCTATTCATTGACAGTTTACTTTAAGTGGCTCAATTAGCATAACAAATGACTCACCAAAAGTTCTGTAGGCATCTTGTTGATTAATGTCATTTATCTTGCAAACCAGCAGTAGATGGCCGAGTTGCTCCTAACAATTATTATATACGTTTATATACATTATGTGTCACTCTCAGAGAAGGAATGCAACTTAAGAGCTATTTGCACACTTTTAATAACAATAAAGAGCTTTCATCAGCTGCAACAAGACTGATTAATTGGGAACCAGGAAGAGGATGAGGCCAAGTTTTCTTGCACATCACCATGCATGCATCCAAGTGATATAATGAACAGAAATTTCTAAGAACATGTGATCAGACTGAGGAGGAAATAGCCTGATCAGAAGCCTTAGAGTCCGTCTTTTTGACTTTTGCCTACTGTCTGCGTACACCTTTCGGTACATTGGCCTGGTATATAGTACCTTTGCTCATGCTTTATGTGCTCTGTGGTAATGCACAGAAAAAAAAAATGGCTGGGTTTCTTCAGTTTCAGCTTCAAAGACTCGCCTTGGGATTAATGCTCCTAAAACTCTTATGTGATTTTGAAAGCCCAATGTTCTAAGCCCCCATGGCCAGAGCTGACTGATAGCAGATCAATGGGCGCAGTACAGCAGCAGGGCAGCTAATTTCCTATTAAAAGAGGACCCTTGATGAGTGACAGTGCAGCAGTACTGGGCAAGGGGCAGAGAGATGAAGGTGGTTTTTTTTTCTTCAGCTCTGCCACTCACCTTTGGTGTGGCCTTACTTAACCTCCTCTCTGTTTTTTTTCTGTCCACTTTGATTTTATCCATGCTGCTGATGAGGTCTATGTGGTCCTTGCCACAAGGACAGTCCCTCCCTGAATGTTTACTTTACCCTACCTAAGGTCAGGGCCTCAGAAACCCTTGTTATATAAAAATACAGTGTTTCACCACTGAGCAAATTACAGGTATTCACCACTGGGGGAAAACAGGCTTATTATCAGCTCCCATCAGATAGTATCTCTGATCAGATGACAATGTTCTCAAATTTCTGCAGATAGAGGTTTTCTGCCAATGAAATCAGAGATGGCCATATCTTACGCTGAAAGGCATTACTATGGGTGCCTCCATAATCATTATGAAAAAGTATGTGTGCGTTTCAGTTGTTTCAAAGTAATTCTAGAGGAAGAAGCTTTTATCCCTGAACTCTGTAACAAGGGCACTACCCCCAGCCCCAGGAGGGACCATGCAAGCTTTAAAGAAAGTACAGCAGGTGCTCTCACTACTGAAGCCACTAGGAGTATATTTTATAAAGCAATATTAAAGAAATACCGAGAGCAGAATAATTTAATCAGATTCACAAAATCAAATACCCCCAAGGCAGTGATGAAGATGTAACAACAAGTGCTGGCATTTCATTCCATAGGAAGAGGAAAATTCATCAGTTCCTTTTTTTTTTTTTCCTTTTCTCCTTATAGAAGTAAAACTTGATGCTAAATAAAACTAACGTCAAATAACCCTAGGACATGAGGATTAGTGCAAAGGCACCTTGGGCCTCCACTCAGTCACACTCTCCTGTCTCTCCTTTGTGGAGATAGAGAGTAGCGTAGGGAATCTGTCCTTGATGAGACAAAGCTGTACCATGAGAGGCGCCTTGAGAGAAAAGTTAAGCAAGCGCCAGGAGATATCAGCAAGGAAAGGAATGTGAAAAGCAAAGCTACTGCTCCACGTGAACAGTCAGAGACGACCAGTTAGAAGACACTGAGAAGCGCGTGGCAATCGACCTTCAACCTATCATCAGGATGCTGCCTGCGCGTGGACAGCTCGTGAAAATAGCATGCAGCCAATCAGTAGGAGTTAGAGCGCGTGAACAGATAGCATAATACTATAAATGTAACGATTAAGCTGAATAAAGTTGGAATTGACTTGCATCATATTGGTGCGTTCGTCTTTCCCTGTGCCCGCATGACTGAGTCGGTTTGGACCCGGCAAATGGTGACCCCAACGTGATGAGCGTTGTTGGACCGAAGGCCGGAGTAAGAAACGTGGGGATACTACTGCCGGCGCCAAGGTAAGCCGGGCTGCCCGAGAGAGGCAGGAGTGGATCCGCGACCCCACGGGAAGTGGGAGCCACCTAGAGTGGGAACGGTAGTATGGGTTCGGCTGTATCAGCCGTGGAAAAAGCAGCGGTACAAAGTTTGCTGCAGCTGGCAAAAAATGCCAGGGAAAACCTCAGTAAGGGTGCTATTATCTTGGTGCCGACGACGAGGATTGCTCAGAGATCCGACTCAGTTGTTTGACCTTTCAACATGGACTCGAATTGGAGTGGAAATGTGCAAAGCAGTGCAGTCAGAGAATAAGGAAGCCTGGAACCTGGCAGGCACTTATCGACAGGTGAAGGGACTGATTGCAGGCATGCATGGATCAGCTGTTATTGCCGCCACAGCCCAGAGGGTGTTAGATGCAGCTGGGGAAGAGGGAAACAGTTTGTCCTCCAATGCATTTCCTGTAATAAAGCAGTCAGAAAAGGAGTTCTGGGGGGCGTCTGACGGATGGACATTTTCGCCGCCACCACCGCCACCTCTCACGCCTCCGCAACCGACCGCTCCGCCGTACTCTGGTCTACCGGAGTCATCCACGCAGGTTCCCCCTGACTCTCCTCAGCCTATGGAAACGTCATCATCCTCCGAGGACGTTCGTCCGAAAACCATCTATCCACCTAAAGATACTGCGGAGCTCCGTGACGCTCTCCGCGAACAACAGAACACTATGCAGCAATTGCTCGCGGAAATGCAGAGACTTGATAAGGGTTCGAAAGCGGGCGCGATACGGGCTGCTTATAAAAAGGCTCATGAGGTTATCAAGGAGGGTTTGCAGGCGGTTGAGGAGAGGGTGTGTGGGAGTCCGGGAGCAGGTGATCCGTCTGAGACAGCAGCGGACGAGTCTGGGAATGCACAACAGTATAATGTATCAGAAAAGGGAGATAATGTTAAAGAGCAGAAAGTGAGGAGATGGATTTGTACACTGTTAAACAATGGGGAGATGGGTTTACAGGATGTGAATGAGTATTTGACTCAGAAATTTGGGACTGGAGTAGGGGAGGAAGAACGGGCGGCTTGGAAAAGAGGGCAGGAAAGGAGATGGGAAAATGCAAAAGAAAGGGCAACAAGTGAGGCAGAGTTAACTGTCGAAAAGGGTATGGAACAAAAAGGAGCTGTGGGGGGATCTAGCCCCGGAGGGGGACCGGTGCGGAAAGATCCAACTTTTGATACAGGACAAAGGTGGAAAGGTATTATAGAACATGCAGTGATAGAGGGCCAGATGCTACCGGAATCTCTTTCAGCCTTCCCAGTATTAACACAGGGGGGTTGTAGGGAATGGGTGCCATTTGATTGGAAGACTGTAAGTCATTTGCAATGAACAGTAATGCAATACGGGTATGACAACAAATACGTGATGACTTTATTACTTTCCTTTTTTAAAAATCAAATTTTGCTTATGTGTGCGCAGCCGGAATCGGGGTATTGCAGTGTATTGTCAGAATGTCGGGGGAGAAGGACGGAGCCGGAGCCGCTTCGCTCCCGCCGCCGCCCGCCTCACCCCCTCCCCTCCCCCCCCCGCCCCAGCCGTCTCCCTGAGATAGAAGTGGTGCTTTTGTATGTCTGCTGTGTAAGTGTGTGTGGGCGCCAATTTATATCTGCTGATCAGCATCTGTGCTACTGTTTGTTTGTTGCTGTGTGCAGTGTCATTTGGTGACTCCGCTTGAGCAGGTGTTCTGCCCGGTGTGGTAGTGTTCTCATACATGACTAGGGCTGACACACTGTCAAGCGAAGAAGTTTGTATATACACAATGTTTAGATGTAAGGCGAGCGCACCCCAGGTAGATAGGCCATGATGGGCTGTAGGACTGATGGAAGTCCTGAAATATTGGGGGAGTTTTCACCAGCCGACATGCTTACGCTCTCGGGAACGGCTTACCCATGCAGGGCATATGACTGGTTGTTTGTTGTTTGCCTATAAGATCATGGTTGATTGGGAAAAGGAGTTAAGCCAAAATCTATAGGATGCTCTGTAGGAAAATGAGAAACTTAAGGGTGAGCTCTTGTTGCAAGGCAGACTTTTATGTCAGCCGTAAGTAAGGGGAAGAAAAAAAAAAAAAAAAAAGGGAAAAAAAAAACCAAAGGGAACAAAAGTATGCCATACGTGCTACGAGAAAGCAGCAGAAAAAGAGAAATAGGACACCTGATTCAAGCAGTACTATAGAGATATGTTTTGGGGTTTTTTTTCCTATATGTATATATGTTATTGCACGCCTTTGTAAATTACTCTGTGTTATACTCTGCGAGACTAAATGAACCCCAGCAGAAGTGGTCTCTTGAGCGGGGGGGTGGAATATGGGAAAGCAACGGAAGATCAGCAAGGAGGATTGTAAATACGCTCAAGGGACTCGCACCTGGGTGCTGGAAAACACATCTATCACACTAATTGTTATTCAGTCTCAGATGCTTGCAAGAAAAACACTTAGATGACATAAGTCTGTAACGGACTCAGGGACACCTTATCTAGCTGCTTGAGAATCCTGGCCTGTTGTGGAAGAAGATCAAAGCCCAGTACCAGCAAGAACAGGGAGTCCGCATGCGCTCTTGCTAACAAGGACTCTTTCGCTGCCAAGGATTCTTGAAAACAAGGACTCTCTCGCTGCCAGGGATAAATTTAGTAATGCTACTAGTACAGCTATTTCTGAGTTATTGCTAGATGTAGATAGTATTCAACATGCAACGCTGCAAAACAGAGCTGCTATTGATTTTTGCTTTTAGCTCACGGACACGGTTGTCAAGATTTTAAAGGATTGTGTTGTATGAATCTAAGTGACCACTCCAAATCCATCCAGGCCCAGTTGCAAGAACTGCACCGACCGAGCCAGCAACTTGTGGAGACCACAGGGTGAAATCTCTTTGCTGGATGGACTTGGGGGTGGGGTTGGTTGAAGGAAATTATACTCATTGCCTGTGTGGAAGGAATCTGTCTGTTATGTTTAGTATGCTATTTGCTATGTTTAATAAGCATTATACGATCAGTTGCAGATGTTGCTTTGCATCATACCCTTGTACGAGTTATAAAATATTGTTGTGTCCCTACTATGGGCCACGGGGTGGCATGTGTAAGGGATAATAGAGGATGGTCCGAGTGAGACATGACGGAAAATTCCTAGTTGAACCAAACCCAGTATACATGTAGGGAAAAAGGGACTCAGTACTGTTGCTGAAGAACTATATGTGTATCCATGAGAACCTAACTTTCAAAGAAGAAGATAACAAGGAGGGAGTGCAAGGTAGTCAGGTATCAGACATCTGCAGTTAGCAAAGCTGGATCATGAGTCTGGTGAGGCTCGCTGCATGCGCTGGCCACGCATGCAGCGACCCTAGCCTGTACTTTTCCACTCAATCCAGGACAGGATATAAGGGGGCTGTCTCGGGTCGGAGAGAGGGGGTTAGACATGAGCGCACTTTGAAGATACAGGGGACGCCCTGAAGTGCTGTGTCTGCCCCCCCTCCCCCCTCCCTGGTAGGTTCCACGTTCATTAACCCCAACAGCTCAGAAAGCATTACAGCACATTGTAGATTTGTTTATGATACATCAAAAATTTCAACCTTACGCCCTGATAGGACAGTGGGATGATGCGCTCGCAAAGAGCCTGACTGCATTAGAGTGAGTATTTTTGCCACATACCTTTTCAAAAAACAGTAACTATGATGATTGAAATGTTAGCACGATTGATTTCACAGGGTCGTTTGCGCTGTCAGCAGCCAGCTCCTCTGCCATCATTTGCGGGGATTACCCTGCAAGGGCTTACACCTGATGAACTTTGGCAATCCGATGTTATGCACATTATGGAATTTGGACGTTTGCGCTATGTACGTGTTTCAGTTGATTTGTTTTCTCACCTTGTTGTAGCTACTGCTCCTACAGGACAGAAGGCTCGTGATGTTATTCGACATTGGTTGCAATGCATTGCAGTTATGGGAGTACCGAAAACTCTAAAAACTGATAACAGACCAGCTTATGTGTCTGCTAAAATACAGGCCTCTTTACAGACATGGGGTATCAAACATGTCACCGGTATTCCTCATTCCCCAACTGGGCAAGCAATTCTGAAACGTATTCATCATACCTTAAAAACCATGCTTGATAAATGAAAAAGGGGGAATCCCGTAGGTATGACACCTCAAGAGCAATTGTATAAAGCAACTTATGTTTTAAATTTTCTAAACATGTCGTCTTTGTCATCCAATGCTTGTCGTGTGCTGTATTTTAGGCTGCTTACAGAAAATAGTGCAAAAAATGATTAATCAAGCTTTTGTTGCAGATAAAATAAAAAAGGGGGAATTGTGGAGATAGAGAGTAGCGTAGGGAATCTGTTTGGCCTTGATGAGACAAAGCTGTATCCTTGAGAGGCGCCTTGAGAGAAAAGTTAAGCAAGCGCCAGGAGATATCAGCAAGGAAAGGAATGTGAAAAGCAAAGCTACTGCTCCACGTGAACAGTCCGAGACGACCAGTTAGAAGACACTGAGAAGCGTGTGGCAATCGACCTTCAACCTATCATCAGGATGCTGCCTGCGCGTGGACAGCTCGTGAAAATAGCATGCAGCCAATCAGTAGGAGTTAGAGCGCGTGAACAGATAGCATAATACTATAAATGTAACGATTAAGCTGAATAAAGTTGGAATTGACTTGCATCATATTGGTGCATTCGTCTTTCCCTGTGCCCGCACGACTGAGAGTCAGTTTGGACCCGGCACTCCTTGTTTGGGAGCTGGGAACTATTAACTACTAGGGAGTTGGAGGGAAGGTTGTCAAGTGTTTCTTTAAAGAGCAGTTTTTTTCCTGATCACATGATCAGTCACTGGCAAAATATTTCATCACCTTTACTTTCTCTACTTGCATCATGTTGTCATGACTGTATTCTCTTCTGGTAAAGGGCAGCACAGCAGACCTTGATCCCAACCCAGGATCTCCTCATGCTGCAGAGAGATGTAATAATAATATATGAAAATTGAATCGAAAAATTAGCAGAGGGAGAACCCTCTAAATCTTGAAACTTAAGGTGCCCATGTGTGCTAAGTGTAAAAAATCTCTTGCAAGGAAAGAGCCTATCATTTTTTTTCTTTTATGTTGTTACTCATACATTCAGCTGATGGCTGCTGGCCTTCCTGGGGTTGATGCAGGAGAAGTGTTTAGTTATATCAGTGTAGGCTATGAAAATGAGGAATAAGCTAACTTTGATGGCAACTTGTACTGCTAACTAGGAGGCCTTGGGAAAAGGCCTTGGAGGAAAAAAGGTATGATTCCTCAGCATCTACTATGGCCCCACTGAGCAACAACTTTGAGTGTACCTATCCTTGAAACACCTCTGGAGAAGTCAGCTTATTCTCATTTGCCAGGTACATAACTGAAGCCAATAGATAAATTCATCTCACTTAAATTTAACCATCAAAAGTTGGACATCAAGTTCATTCCAGGCATCTCCACTTGCTGTATCATCAACAGGGAGACAGGTGATCCATGCAGTGAATCATCCTGTGCTGCAAGAGGTGGCATCCATTACTTTACAAAGGTGCCTGTCTCTCCCTACTGACTATAGAGAGCTAAGAATAGTAGCTTAGACTGAATACCTTCCTTTTTACAGAGCTAAAATTAGCTGAGAAGGTTCCCATACAGCTGTATTCTCCAAAATAACACAAGAGAAAGTGGATAGCAGAGTAAATTATGCCTTCAGTTCACCAGGCATATATGCTGTGCAGGGGATCACCCTTCCTTTCTATATGGCCATCAAAACATCTCTGCAGTGAGGGGATGGGGTTGAAACATCAAATCTATGCACCTGAGGTCCGGGTGAATGCAGTCCACAAGCACTAAATCTGAGTGAATACAGAGGAACAAAACATTTAGGCAGCGCATGATCCTGACAAGCGGCAACAATATCCCTAAGACAGATTTTTGAAGAGTATGGAGAGAAGAGCCTTCAGTTTATGATGCATATTTAACAGCTAAAATATAGCAGCAGTACTGTCCTGTCCTGCCTTGCCTCATGGCTTCTTTTTCCAACAAGGCCATCATAAATTCTGCCTTGAGCAAAGTAGAACTGATCAGACTCAATTTATTCTTCTTTAAAACACACACACACACAAATGCATTCACTAGGGAAGGATATAGAAGTTCCAGGAAAAAGCCGTAATTCAATTGCCATTATAGAACAGAAAAATAATTAAGTAAATGTTGGCAGGGGATAGCATTGAATAACTTCAGCAGAATGAGTTCTTCTTTGCTTTACCCTTTGCAGAAAGTACACTGCATTCTCCAGAGACCCCACCCTAAATTGCTTTGGACAGCTTCCTTTTCCCTGAAGGAAATCAGAGAGAACAGGTCTGGAAGGGAACTCCAAAGGTCAGTTTCCCCCACTACAAGGCAGGATCAACTCAAGCTTAGCTGGTAAAGATGCATGTTTTCTCTGCTGGTGGGCAGGAGATTGGTCTGTATGTTTTATAGGTATGCAGTTAACTCTTCCCATACTAGCTGCCTGGAACCTGGGAGGATCCAGGTAACAAATAAATCACTTTGATCTACAGTTTGGAGCAAAGAGAAGCTTTTTAGAAAGAAATTAATAATAAGTGATACATAAGTAGACACCCTGAAATGTAACTGGCTTCTGATTGTGCCTGAGTATTCAGAGGACAAGGGAGCCATGAGCTGCAGTTACTAATTATTTCCAAGGGCAGATAAATAGCAACTCTGCTTTTTATTTGTCCCATGTAGTGATCCACTGGGTTTGTAGACTTTTTCACATTTTATGTCTCAAATTTATCATGATTTTATAGCCAGCTAAGTTAACAGAAGAAGAAAAAAACCCCATGATTGTACATCTTGTAAAACTGTACTGTTTTTAACTAGAATATGAGAGAGAAAGAGCACATGTGAGAAGAAAAGAAAGAAAACAGAGAAGTAAAATGTTAAATTGGCTAGTCTGAGTTCATTCTCATTGAGGCAGGTAGGTTTCAAGTAAGATGGCTTCTCTTTAATGTCAGTGGGTTTTGGACAATACATTTCTTATTCTTCTTTCTGAATTCATTGAAAGAATTGTATATAAAATGCTATGCGTGTGTATATATATGCACAGCCACCTTTAAAATATAATTATTTTAAATCAAAATCTTTGAAATAATTTATCTCACTTTCTATCATGGAAGGTTATTCAAGCTTCTAGGTGATGAATCTTTGTCTAAACCATGTTCTTCAATCTTTGCATAATCATGTCACTATATTTCATAGACTACACCTTCAAGAATCACCACATGATGTGTGAAATGAAGCAAAAATAGCAGATATCCTTAGATTGACTTTGGTATGGCGGTGCTAATTTCTCAACCTTCAAAAAGATCAATGTAACCTTAAAATTTCAAAAACATCAACAAAAATATCTTTGAGGGGGAAACAGAGATGTACAAGTGGGCCGTTTTCATTTAATAGGAAAGTTAGCACAAAGAAATTTTGGGCTATCACCACACCTGAAATGTATGGTAGGCTCCAAATGAGAAGAAATGTTTCATGACTGCACAATCACAGGCAGTTTCACCCTTACATGACATCTTTACTGCTGCATTTTGTATCTTAGGGTCTGTTATGACAACACCTGTTCAGAGAGTCTCATTTAAAAAAACGATACTTCCAACAATGCTGTCCTGTGCTTGTATGGGAAAGAGAAGATGATCAATAAGAAAAATACATCTTACTGAATCAGCAAAAAAGCAGCAGTATCATGCTTATTTGTGGCATTGGATAAAAAATAAATAGTAGACAGTATACACACTAAAAAGTGTATGTATTTAGCATATGATTCATTTTATCTCAGTCAATCCTAACTTTAACAGTATAGTATTTAGTTTGACCTAATTGTTACAGCTCCTTCCATGATCAAATAAAGAGAAGCACATACTTCCAAAGAGAGATTTCTTTTGTTCTTAGGCATAGCTCAAGGATATAGAAGATAGATAAACTTTCTTTTGTGATGGTCCTTTTTCTCCATTGACTACAGACAGGTTCTAGATGACCAGATTAGCCTCAGCATCTGACTTCCAGACATCTAAAGTTTATGTGTGTCGAATCCAACTCAGTAAGATCTCTCATTTCAGCCTGAAGTGGCTAAGATAACAGTGGTTGAAAAGCAGCTGAAAAACCATAGATGCTTTTGTTTAAATGCAATATTGAACATAGATGACCTGATTATAATTTATGATTTGTATTTTAGTGCTACCAGGAAGCTTAAGCTGCCTAAACACTTTACAGTGTAAACAGAGATGAAAGGATGGAAAGTTACAGGAATTCTAGCAATGAGATTAAGGGACTTCCTGAAGGTCATAACAGCTATCTTGTCTATGGAAAAGATAGGAATTGGAGCTGGATTTCCTGAAACTCAGCTCAGGGACCTAACTGCAAAACTCTTCTTCCCTCTTAAAGCCATGCTAAACTACTTAAGGTAGAACAACAGTTCCTCACGTATGAGATGTGAACCAGTGGCACCAAAACACTTGTAAGCATGATCAAGAGCCTAAAAAAAATAAATCAGATTGCTGCTGAGACCCACAGTAAACCCACAAGCCTGAAAGTGAAATCAGAACAAGAAAATCTCCTCAAATGGGAAAAGCATCAGCTCCTAAGTCAGCAACACGTGTTCCTTCAGATAAGCAGTTTTTCTACTTTAGTGCTATGAAGATACAGATAGAGACAGTACAGCAATGGGCAGCTGGAGACGAAATGGGGAGTGTTAGATACAGCCTCATGTTTCCTTAAGGATTTTAATTTAATTCCAGTTTTCATTGGGCCAGGCATTTAAGTTAGTTTTTTCAGGTTGTCTATGCAGTCATCTGAAAAAATAACGGCACCTCTTGAGAATGAGTCAAATTGTCAAGGGACTGAATTGCCACCTGAAGCATCCTTTCTATGCATGGACTTTAAGGAAACCTAATATTGACCTCACTTAGTAATACAGTTTCTCAAGTTTGAAGGGGAGAAAGTATCCACGAAGATCAGGTGAATGGAAGAACAAATCATGTAACGTGGATCTGGATAATTTAATAATCATCCTGTGGATGAGCAGGGTTTGACATTGGGCATAAAGTGTTGCCAGAGCTTTGCCACTGATTTCAGCAGAGCCTGCATTTTACCCATATTGCAGAAGCCCAGAAGAGGAGCTCAGTTTACAGAAAGGACTGCTACAGGTTGTCTGAGCTTGTGACAGACATCCAAAGGATGAATAGGACATCTATAGGTGTTCTAGGCTTCAAATAATCCTCTAGGAGATGATTACCAGCAGCAGATCTCTGTATCTGAAGCTCATCTGTCATAATTCCTTAGTAAAGAAGAAATGAGGGAAAAGATCTGCCAAAAATATATATGATGGATCATCCAAATTGTTTCTAAATGGTACCTTAGTCAGAGATCTCCACAGGGGACCAGCAGCCAGCTGCACTACACTATAGAGTAAAAGCTACTGCTTTGGAAAAGAATCAGTGGCAAGTGATTTACATTAAACATTTTCTTTTCCTTTTTGTTGTTGTTGGTTTTGTTGCTATTTTTGGCTAACACAGAACTGCATCAGCATGTGAAATTCAGAAAGTGCCCAGTTGCTGATTTCCAGTATATTTTTTGTCTAAATATTTAGAGATTTTACTCCCAACAGAGGGGAGGAGGGGGGGAGTAGCAGGGTGGAGATGGTGATAGGGAATCCAAAAAACACAAGCAACCAGAGAGACCATCCAGAGCCAGAAACAGCTTTTGTTTTCCAACATTTTCTTTCAAGCTCATGAATAAACAGAAATCTGTGAATTCAGAACACCTGTGGTTAGCTAGCCTTGGAAAGGAGAACAGATGAGGGAGAACCAGACCTATGCTGAAAGCCACAGGATTCATGAATATGAACAGGGGGCATGGAAGCAAATGAAGTCCAGGGATTCATGGATCTCATCATGGGCTAGAGATGCTTTCAGCATATGGCTGGTATGCAGCAGGCTCTTGCCATTTTCCTATTTAGGCTGCTTTTGGGACTGCTGCTTTCCTGCACATGATTGTCCTGGAGGATTATTCTCACTGATACAGTGTGATGAAATTCATATCTAAACACTTGCAGGTATATGTAGGGATGGCTCTAGCCATAAGCCTAGTCACTTGCCTGGAGCAGCACATTGCTAGGGGCAGCAAAATGGCTCTGCTCCTCAGCTTGCCTGCTCTCATCTAGGGAGGTGTTGGGTGTGTTGAGGAGCTGTTACACTCATCCTGCAGCCATCACAGGTAAAGAGAAAGATCAGAGTTTCAGGGCTCTGTCTTCAGGTCTGCTCCTTACCTCCCATGACAGAAGCAGCCTGTCAAAACCCAGCTTCTCATCCTAGGAGTGGAAAGCACTTGGATGATTTTAATGTTTTTCATACACCCAGACAGACATGGATTTATGTGTAAATACAATCACATAAGTATAATAATTGGTATAAGGATAAATATACAGGTGTGTACATTAACATGCTTCATATATGTGGACACATATGCATGGATTAGAAAGGCAAGCAAATACATTAAAAGATTCAAAAAATCTAAGGCCAGGAAAGACCACTGGAACAATCCAAGAGGTCTTCTGCCTTGCATTAACTAGTTTTTATTATCTAAAGTAAGGTCTGTTAGGCTATGGAGCATGCTGAAATCATACAGTATGATGAGAAAAACAAAAAGAACAAACAATTAAATATTTAATATCCTCTAGTGGCACTGACACAGTCTTTAAGCACAGGGCAGTGCATTACTGCTTTTCATTATGCCTCTTAAGTGGCTAGAACTCAACTAGGGGAGACAAAAAGTGGAGAACAGTCCTTTTGCACTGAAAAAGCCTCAGCTAAACAGAGATTTGGACACTGTACTTGAAGAAATATGTGGATCAATCAGTGAATTCAGAGGAGGGAGGGTTAGAGGCTGAGAAAACACGAGCCATGAGACAGTCAAAAGAATTGTGCCTGCTTAGAGTGCAGAAGAAAAGAATGAGTAAGGATACAAAAATAGTCTTTGAATCTGAGCACTTTTCTCAGAAAACAGTTATGAAGAGATTTCAATTAAAGTATGAGATGCTTTTTGCCTGAAAAAGTTACATATCTTAGGGTAAGATGGTAAGATGGGTCCTATCTTCTTGAGATGTCACTTTCTCTCCACTGCCTGGGGAGCAAGGGCCATCACTGGCAGGCTACACTTCCTTTTTGATACCTTTTTCCCTGAGTGTGTGCCACTTGCCACAGTTAGACAGGACACTATTCTGTGAATCTTTAATCCAACTCAACAGGATAGTACATGTGTTCTTACATAAAAAGCCCTACCAGAATACCCCTGAATTTACTTCGGATTGATGCACACAGCATGAACATGAAACTGTATCTCATTTGAGATTCCTCAACCCACAGACAGTATGTAAAGATGGCATTCACATCCAAGGATCAACAGCCACATTTAAAATACCCTGCAAATTCCTGTGATTCCTGCATTCTATTAATCAAATTCATGAAAATTTTGACTTCTTGGGTAAAGCCACAGTGTCCAAGTCTGACATGGAGCCATTTCCTACCTTTTAAAATGTCCCTAAAATCATCCATAGGCTTTGATGCCTTACAGAGGAAGCTCTCTTGGAAGGATTTGGTTGCATTTTAGGGTTTTTGGCATTTTGTTTGTTTGGTTTGTTTTGTTGGTTTTTTTTCCCTGTGAAATTTCCAAAACTCCACCTCAGTGAGATTTTTTTGGTTACTCTTTTTCCTTGCTGCATGAGAAACACATTTACAAGTCACTAAAAGCAACTAAAGCTCTAGCAAAGTACTGGTTTCCTTGGCTTGCCTGAAACATACTGCTTGTGTGCATGAAAAGGACATGTACAGTGATTACCAGATCTGCTGTTCAAGCAGACCTTTTCTCCCTAGGTCTACTAGTCCTGGATGAGGGTAGTTTTTTTTTAACTCCACCTGAGGCAGACTCACTCAGGCCTTCACTGTAGCAGAGGAATCAACTTAAAATTCAAACACCTAACTCTCAGCTGACTAAAGACTCTTCCCTCTTGAACACTTTCTTGACCACCCAGCCACATCTCCAAGGTGTGTACCTCAAAGGCTATCAGGAGCTCCCACGCACTAAGAGCAGATTTAGTAAATGAGATCCAGTGCTCAGACTGCAGATGAGCTAATTTGGTGCCATTAGCTGCAGCCAGGCCTTCATCTCCTCATTAGGAAAGAGATAAATTATGCAAAGCGTACTCACAGTACAAGCAGCAAGAGCCGACAAACCCATAGAAAAGAAGGAAAAATAGTCTGCAAAGAAGGGCAGAGTAACTGCAGCATGGCGTTGGAAGTGGTGGGAGGGAACACTCATCCTGGGTCAGCATGTGGCTGGGAGCAAAAGACTTTACCTTCCTTGGCCCTCGTTTCACTCTGCCTAGCTGCAGTAACAGTCAAACTGAAGCAAGGATTCTCCCCTTGTATGCTTTCCCGTGCTCCAAAGGTCCCTTGCTGGAGTTACTGTTAATGTACCTAAGACTTTTGTAAGAAATTGAGTTACATAAAACTCTGGAGCCCCGAAGGAAAACCTTCATCTGTTATATCCCAAGCAGACCCTCCAAAAGGGAGCCTCTTCCCTGACACCACTTTGCAAAGCCTGATTTTTTCCTGATGGCTGTCCCTTGAAGCATGGTATCAATGTGAGCTCTTCTCTGGGGTTTTGTTTATTTTATTTCCAGAAAAAAAAATACAGTAGGGAAGAAAATGACTGTGTGAAATATCCTACAACCACCTGAGTAAGATAAACTATCCAAGGTGTGGGCAGGAAAAAAATGGTTGATTTTAGCTTAGATACCAGACCCCACTCAGTCCTGGCCCCTGCAGAACTGTCAACATAGTGACCAACCATTCTGGCACCCTTTTGTGGGAGGGAAATCCTGCCAGAAGCTGGTCTGGACTCACATTAATTTTGTCCTGGCCAACAAAGACTGACCAGATTGCAAAGACTGTGACCTTGATTTGTTTCCCCTCCAACAGCTCCCTGGAATATTTGGTTTCTCATCCTTCTCTCTGCCTCCTCCTCTTTGCCTAGGAGCCATCATGGGGGCAGATACAGCCCTGACAATGCACCCCTATGGCGAGCCTGCCCCACCGGGTTGCAGGAGCAGCACTGGATGCTAATGCAGAGTCCATCACTCATCCCCCCAGCACAGGTAGGACTGACTGGAAGGACAGCATTTCAAAGACAGACTACACTTAGCTGGATACTTTCCCTTGATCACTGCATGAGCTTATCCTGATCCCATAGTTAAAATCAGCTATTTATTCTATCACTACACACTGGCAAAGATATATTGCACCAAGTCAGCACCTACAATTATTATAGTACAGAAAACCTTTGCTGTAGCACATTTAGTGCTGCTTTTTATCAGATACAAGGCTATTACATCCTGGCTCCCAACAAGGCTATACAATTTTGGAACGCAGGAAGACAGCAGGTGCTCTGAATTAAACCAGAACCCAAAGACTTTCTCTTCACCTTCCTCTGGCTTTCCTTAATAGTCTAGCAAGGACTGTGGGGCTATCAGGAAAGAAAATGGTTGCAAGAAAGCACTCTGTTTATCTGACACTATGTCTTGGCATCATGAAATATCATGTGTAGGGGGGAAAAGTTTGCTGTGTTGTGAGGGAGGTGACCAGGGTCTCCGGAAATTAGAATCCAAGTAGGTTATACAGTTCCTCAAGGTGCCAAAGCCACAGTATTTAATTATAGTAGAGATTTCTTTGTGAAATGCTTATTCAATACTACCTGATACCCAAGAATATTACATGTCACGGTCCACCTGCCTATCCAGACATCAGAAAGTGTACTGATATCACTGCTGCTCCATTCATATGCAAGGACAGGGCTCTGGACATCTGTTTGGTATCTTTGCTATATTACTGAAACTTTATTCTGTTATTCCCAGCAAAACTATCTTCCCAATGATCTGCACTTCAGATTAATTTCTTTTCATGTCTTCCAACAGAACAGTATTTAAGAAGGTATTTCTTAAAGAATCCTCTCCAATTTTCTAACTTCAGGGTTGCTAGTAAACTGAAAATTTGGTTCACAAAGTATACAGATTTATTGTAATGATTAAAAAAGAAAGAGAGAAGGAAATGCTAGAGAATAGCTGACTGATCAGCAAAAAGGGAATTGTTTGGATACTTTCCTGAAAGCCTGTTATTCCAGAGTTCTTTCTCTCCCACTGTCACTAATTTTCAAAATAAATTCAAGCCTGAATCTAGGAGACCTCCTTGATGATTTCTTACTGAAAAATGATGCATTTTTTTGCAAACATGATTTTTCAGTAGAAAAATGTTGTCAAAATTACTTTGATCAGCCCTTGCCAATATCTTTCCAGCCCAGAGTACATCAAGTAATCTGGGTGTGGTCTCCACTGAGCTGTAGAAAGCACCATCATTGGTGATTGCACGTTCAAAATGCCAAAAGGCACTCGATGTCTCTCAAGTCCAAATGTTTGTAGGGGCAGAAGCAAATCTGGAGAATTTCTATGTTCTATAAAAGGGCCCAAAGACAGAGAAGAATATATAGGAATAACTGAATGGGGATCAATACCCAGCCAGGTACATAGGACTAAGTAATAATTTTCACTGCGGGCTGGATGCAGAACAATTTGGGTCAAGGATATTTTCCTTAAGAAGTCCTTGGGATACTTTAAGATAGCCAGATTTAGCTTTATTCTCACCAGCTTCTCACCAAAGGCATCTTTTCAGAGTTGCTCCTTAAAGCCTTAAGCTCCCAGACCTCCTGTTGGCATGAGGTGTGTTGTCATCTGAAGCATGTTGTCATCATATTGAGGAGCTACTACTGACCATGACTGCCTGATTGCTTTGCCTTTGCAACATGATAGAGGTTGCTCATGGGATTTTGTGTGATTTATTTATTTAGGTTTGATGCTACAAGACAGCAGTGTCATTTCGGTAGAAGAAATAAGCAGATCAGATTGTGTGACAGGAAAGCAGAAAAAGGAAATGAAAATATTCTCAACAATAATGGTAATATTAATAAATAATGCAAAAGGAAGATTTTGCTTCTGGCCATCATTGCTGATGTACAGGACACACAGTGAGTGGATCTATTGACCTGATATTCCTGCTTACTGTGCAAGTGTTACTAATGTTAGGATGACTATATTTAAGAGACAGCAGCCCTTAAGAGACATCTACTGATGGAGTTGCAGACACCACAAAAGATTCATGCTACTAACTAGAGGAGGGACCCAGAATGTGGAAATAATTTGCTTAAAAGCATGTTGATTTGGACATCACTAATCTCAGCATTGATCTCTGCTGGCATTAACTTCGCTGTTAATGCAAATAACTGAACATTAGGATGCCATTAATTGTATTGATATAATGGAAGGCATTGCCCTTGACTTCAAGGCCCCCCTCCTGGATTTAGTGCTTGACAATGACTCAACATTTTTGTCTTCTCTCCCCCTTTCTGCTTGTCCAAAATGATGTTTCATTCCTTTTTATGTCCCTGTTCTCCTTGGAACATCCTGTCTCCACATTCTGCTCTTTCAAATACTCCTTTCTTCCTGAAGGTCCTGCATTCACCTTCCCTCCCTTCCCCAAGTGCAATCTCACAACTATAACAGAAAGAAAGCAAGACTATATATCCAAAACACAACAGCAGCATTACATCTGAAGAATTCAGAGGGAATTCAAATTCCCTCTGTGATTCCTTGGACCAAGAGTATTGTGAGTTACAAGAGTGAAGGCTTAATGAGGAAAAATCAACCTGTCCATATGGTGTTACTGAGGGTGTTACTTCAAAACAGTGCTTTTTCTTACTGCCCAGTTTCCAAACTGAATGCTAATAAAAAGTGATGGATCTAGAAGAGTTAAAAAAATTACTTAGGGACTTGAAACTCTTTTTTTAGGAATGGATTTAGGGATTCTACATGTATAGTTCCTACAAAGGAAGGGTAGGAAAAGTCTGTTTCCCTTTAATATTACCTATTAGAAGAAAAAATTCTGATGGCAGAGGACATTTTAGTTTAGGAAGTAAAGACACCACAATATATCCCACTAGACAAAGTAAGTCTAAAATTACAATACAGTTTATTTTAACTGTGAGTCAACTTTCATAGAATCATAGAACATAGAATCATTTAGGTTGGAAAAGACCCTTGGGATCATCGAGTCCAACCATCAACCCCACTCTACAAAGTTCTCCCCTACACCATATCCCTTAACACCACATCTAAATGACTCTTAAACACATTCAGGGATGGTGACTCCACCACCTCCCTGGGCAGCGTCTAACCACTCTTTCTGTGAAGAAGTTTTTCCTAATGTCCAGTCTAAACCTACCCTGCTGCAGCTTGAAGCCATTCCCTCTTGTTCTATCGCTAATCACCTGTGAGAAGAAACCAGCACCAACCTCTCTACAATGTCCTTTCAAGTAGTTGTAGAGAGTGATGAGGTCTCCCCTCAGCCTCCTCTTCCTCAAACTAAACAGCCCCAGCTCCTTCAGTCGCTCCTCATAAGATTTATTCTCCAGGCCCTTCACCAGCTTCGTTGCCCTCCTCTGCACTCGCTCCAGCACCTCGATATCTCTCTCATATTGAGGTGCCCAAAACTGGACACAATACTCAAGGTGTGGCCTCACCAGTGCTGAGTACAGGGGGACAATCACCTCCCTCCTTCTGCTGGTCACACTATTTCTAATACAAGCCAGGATGCCATTGGCTTTCTTGGCCACCTGGGCACACTGCTGGCTCATGTTCAGCCGCTTGTCAATTAGAACCCCCAGGTCCTTTTCTGCCAGGCAGCTCTCCAGTCACACTTCCCCAAGCCTGTAGCGATGCATAGGGTTGTTGTGGCCCAAGTGCAGGACCCGGCACTCGGCCTTGTTGAAGCTCATTCCATTAGCACTGGCCCATCGATCCAATCTATCCAAGTCTCTCTGTAGAGCCTCCCTGTCCTCATGTAGATCAACACTCCCGCTTAACTTGGTGTCATCTGCAAACTTACTGATGATACACTCTATGTCCTTATCAAGGTCATCAATAAAGATGTTAAACAGAAATGGTCCCAACACTGAGCCCTGAGGGACACCACTTGTGACCAGCCACCAGCTGGATTTAACTCCATTGACCACCACTCTTTGGGACCGCCCATCCAGCCAGTGCTTGATCCAGCAGATCGTATGCTCATCCAGGCCATGAGCCGCCAGTTTTTCCATGAGAATTCTATGGGGGACAGTGTCAAATGCTTTTCGAAAGTCTAGGTAGACAATGTCCACAGCCTTTCCCTCATCCAATAATCGGGTCATCTTGTCATAGAAGGAGATCAGGTTCGTCAGGCAGGACCTGCCTTTCGTAAACCCATGCTGACTAGGCCTGATCCCCTGCTTGTCCATTATATGAATTGTAATGGCACTCAAGATGATCTGCTCCATGACCTTCCCTGCTACTGAGGTCAGACTGACAGGTCTATAGTTTCCCGGGTCCTCCTTTCTGCCTTTTTTGTAGATGGGTGCTACATTTGCTACCCTCCAGTCCATTGGGACCTCCCCAGTTAGCCATGACTTCAGGTAGATAATGGAAAGTGGCTTGGCGAGCACGTCTGACAACTCTTTCAGCACTCTTGGATGTAACCCATCTGGT
This sequence comes from Fratercula arctica, assembly GCA_947846985.1. NCBI lineage: Eukaryota > Metazoa > Chordata > Aves > Charadriiformes > Alcidae > Fratercula > Fratercula arctica. Next base: position 15,822,096 of record CANTUZ010000025.1, on the reverse strand, counting down.
CCCATAGACTTGTGTGCATCCAAGCGGTGTAGCAGGTCACTGATCACTTCCTCTTTAATTGTGATGACCTCGTTCAGTTTCCCCTCCCTGTCTCCTAGCTCATGAGGCTGGGTGCCCAGGGAACAGCTAGTTCCACTGCTAAAGACTGAGGCAAAGTAGGCATTGAGCACCTCAGCCTTTTCCTCATCCTTTGTGACTATGTTTCCCTCTGCATCCAATAAGGGAGGGAGATTTTCCCTAATCCTCCTTTTGTTGTTAATGAATTTATAGAAATATTTTTTGTTATCCTTAACATCTGTAGCTAGGTTGAGCTCTAGCTGTGCTTTGGCTCTCCTAATTTTCTCCCTGCATAGCTTCGCTATATCCTTATAGTCTTCACGAGAGACCTGCCCCCTCTTCCAAAGGTCATAGACTCTCCTTTTGTTCTACGTCTTAAAATCTTAAAATCAAGTTCAGTTTTCTACAATGCATGTTTAAGATATGAATCAAAAATATGGTTATATATTTGGCAGAAAGCTCTTTTTTTTTCCCAGCAGAAGTGTTAATTTAGACCAGAGACTTAGCAAATACTTTGGAATCACTTTCTCTGACCCAAAGATTTTACAGTGCCAAAAGGGAAGACAGAGAAAGAGAAATGCTATTGCAGATCTACCATGGGCAACTACAGTTTTCATTGAATAATAAAAGAAGCATGAATTAACTTTGCATTTCACAGAATCACAGAATGGTAGGGGTTGGAAGGGACCTCTGGAGACCATCTAGTCCAACCCTCCTGACAGAGCAGGGTCACCTAGAGCAGGTTGCACAGGAATGCGTCCAAGCAGGTTTTGAATGTCTCCTGAGACGGAGACTCCACCACCTCTCTGGGCAGCCTGTTCCAGTGCTCTGCCACCCTCCTCGTGTTGAGATGGAACTTCCTATGTTCAAGTTTGTGCCCATTACCTCTTCTCCTGTTGCCAGGCACCACTGAAAAAAGACTTTCCCCATCCTCCTGACACCCACCCTTTAAGTATTTATAAGCATTGATGAGATCCCCCCTCAGCCGTCTTTTTTCCAGACTGAAGAGACCCAAATCCTCAACCTTTCTTCACAAGAGAGGTGTTCCAGTCCCCTAATCATCTTTGTAGCCCTTTGCTGTACCCTCTCCAGCAGTTCCCTGTCCTTCTTGAACCGGGGAGCCCAGAACTGGACACAGGACTCCAGATGCGGCCTCACCAGGGCAGAGTAGAGGGGGAGGATGACCTCCCTCGACCTGCTGGCCACACTCTTTTTAATGGACCCCAGGATGCCATTGGCCTTCTTGGCCACAAGGGCACATTGCTGCCTCATGGTCAACTTCTTGTCCACCAGGACTCCCAGGTCCCTCTCTGCAGAGCTGCTCTCCAGCAGGTCAGCCCCCAACCTGTACTGGTGCATGGGGTTGTTCCTCCCCAGGTGCAGCACCCTACACTTGCCCTTATTGAATTTCATAAGGTTCCTCTCTGCCCAACTCTCCAGCCTGTCTAGGTCTCTCTGTATGGCGGCACAGCCTTCCGGTGTGTCAGCCACCCCTCCCAGTTTTGTGTCATCAGCAAACTTGCTGAGGGTGCACTCTATCCCTTCATCCAGGTCATTGATGAATATATTGAAGAGGACTGGGCCCTGGGGAACACCACTTGTCATGGACCTCCAACTAGACTCTGTGCCCCTAATCATGACCCTCTGAGCTCTCTCTTTCAGCCAGTTATCTATCCACCCCACTGTCCATTCATCTAACCCACACTTCCTAAGCTTCCCTATGAGCCATTATTAATTGTTTGATTTCCCGAGGGTACTATCATGGTAGAAACTGGTATTGAGTGGATGTGAAGAAGAGAGGGTATGGGGAAGATGTCATATGTGTAAGTGGCTTCCTGGATCAGGAGGCCTTCAGGCTGTCTTTTTCAACCAGTCACCACAGTTTAGTTTAAAACAGGGTTGCTGACTCTTTGAAATGCTGTCAACTTTGAAATAATCAAAGGCATAGCCTCCGGAAACTAACACATTGTGAGACTGTAAAAGGAAGCCCCTGCAGGGGAGAGTAGGAATAGTGTACGTAGCAGCATTAAATTGGCATCTATTTGTCAGAAACATCCTTTGCCACCTCTTTTCCCCAGCAAAAAATTCCACTGCAAAAAAAACCCCACATGCATCCTCCAGTTCCTCAAGATCTGAATTGTAATCAATGACTTTTGGGTCCAGGAATCTTTGAAGAAATGGGAAAACGAATGTTGTTTTTCAAGCTGAACATGAAAATACAGTAATGATAGTGGGATGATATTGGAAATACATGGCCAATAGGAACCTTGGATGGGCTTAATCCATTTCAAATCCAAATCCCTTTTGGTCCCTTAATCCAGAAAGTTTACTAAAGAAGTATGCTATTGTTAAATAGTTGCATTTAGGATTTGCAGATGGATTTTTGTGTACAGTTGTCTATCATCATACATCTGTAAATGCATCTTCAATAATTGCTTTGCACTTACAAAGGGCTTTTCTCTTTGCAAAGTAGTGGTACAAATGTTGATTTTGAATAGCAGTTCTGTAAGTGGGAGACATTTATTAGCTCTATCATACAGATTGGAAAACTAAGGGACAGAGGATTAATTGAGCCTAATTAAAAAAATAAAGCTTTATGTAATAAAAAAGTTAAAAAAAATAGCACATAGAGCTCCAGACATAAACCAAAATATCTTTATAATCAGCACTGTAAAGAAAACAAAGAAAAGAGAATTCCTGTCTCAAGTGGCTTTGACCCTAATTATAAGACAAAAGCATATGGACAGGTGGGCTATCACAAAAAATAACAAGAGCAAAAGTTACTTTGTTCTTTCCCCTTCTTTTGACTGTATGGTATCCATGTGCATCTTAATCTTTCCTGATTTAGTGAAAATGGCAGGAATTTCCCGGTAAACAGAGGAAATGGGTGCATGCCATCAGTTTAGCCTTGATTTTCTTCAATGTGGCTAATGCCGTGGGCATCACTTGCCCCAAGTTGTCTTACTTCAGAGTAGACTATGAGGAATGTAGTCTGGGATGCTCCTGTCCAACAAAGCAGCAGGATCTTCTTGGTAGCATCTGCCTTTTCATTAGCACATAGAATATAACATGATCTGTCTCTCCTTTAAACTAAGCAGCAAGCCAAGTCACTCAGAAGGGCCAAATTTCATGCTGCTTTAGTTCCACCGACTTCAAAATCCAAGACCTAAACAGAGACCCCAAATATGCCACAGATCAGCCAAATTTCAGTGTTCCTGAGGAGGAGGAACAAAGGACAGGAACACAAAGAGGCTGACTGCATAAATCCTGTTTCTTAAGAAACTGGACTAAAATTAGGTGGTTTAAAATCCAGATCGAGGGTTAATTTTGTTTGGAACTAGGTGCCTGAATACTAACACATATGGCTAGGACAATAGCTGTTTCTGTTTACTGTTACCAAAATCAGTTCTGGTATAGCATTACAGACTATTATGTCATAAAATGAGCCCTGGATCCATGTATATCCAGGTAGGTATGTAGGTAAGCTTTACAGTCATTTCCACTTCAGCTGTGCAACCTCCTAACAATAATTTCTGGTTTCAGTCAATTACTTCATAATTATGTTTTAAAATGTCATGTCTGATTTGAGCCAAACTCTCGTCTTTTAGCTTTGCCACGAGAAAGAAAGAATGTGGCATGAAATTGCAATATTAAAAGCAAAAACTGTGCCATCTACAGAGGTACTTGCAATTCAGGGATATATTTCTATGCATAACTTGGGGCATGGTTCCACAACAGAAATCCTTCCATCACAGAGCCCTCAGAAAAGGTTTCAACTTAACTGTTTGTGCAATGATCCATTGTAAAAAAAAAATATTTTTTTTAATAATTAAAACAAACAAAACCCCATGCCCCCCAAAACCCCAATCCTAAATAAAGATGTCATCAGCAATGTATTTGATTTAAAGTTCATCCAAGCAAGCAATTTTGTTGGTACAGATGAGAAGGGCAGTAATCCCTTGTACAACAGTGGTGGGGACAGGAGGCTCTAACACAGAAGATTGGTAATGTATAATGGTAATGTATATAACCTCTTTCTGAGAGGCCAACAAATGATTGTCTATTCTGACACACACCCCATCTCTCCAAATGCTGGGGAGACTCCTTCTCGATTTCCTTTTTTCACCTACCCAGAGGAAAGGTTTTGCCCTGTGATGAATTTGCAGAGAATTATGGAGAAGGTGAGCATCTCCAGTGCTATCCTGGAATACGCATGCCATGCAACAGGGTCAAAACCTGCTGCAAATCCTGATCCAGCTGCAGCCTTCCAGTGCTTCCACAAATCTTCCTCCCATCACTTTCCCCAGCATTCCCCACCACATGCCCTGATATGAATCATGCTTCACAGAAGGAAAGGAGGATGATGAAATTATCTGGCAGTACCTAAATACACTGGTTTAAGGACTGGAGTTGTAGTTCTGAAACTACCCTTCCTTTGCCCAAGGCCAAAGCACTCCATGCTGAGTAATCCATTAGGACTGCCACTAACTGTGTATTTATGGCACTCATATACAGTGCAAATCTCCATTGTGGCTTTGAAAACATCTACCCCCAGTGTTATTCTAATGCAGCTGTTTGTCTCCTTGTGAACTTATAATGATAATAATGATAGTAATAATGACTGACATTTGTATAGTACTTTTCATCCAGAAAGATCCCAAACTGCTTTGCAAACAGATTTGCAAACAACCACATACCCATATTAAACACCCCATCCCTATGTTGATGCAATGTTAATGTTGCAGGTGAAAGCAGCAAAAAGACAGGAAATGCAAAGGTTACAGCTTCAGGAACAACATGCTTATGAAGGTCTACCATTCACAACATCACCTGGTAATCGCTGTGCAACAAATAATACTTCCCAAACTGAAGGAAAGGTGCTCAAAACCTTGTGCATCTGGGCATGAAGGTAACTGGGTGAGTGAGGTGGAAATTTCACTCAGTCCCCTTCCTCAGGTGCGGATGTGGAAAGCTGAGTTCTCTAATTTTCTATTTTTCTTTGCTGCAATTGAGAGGACAATACTAGATGCAGATGCCCAACAGTTAGAGGTAATGTGGCTAATGATGCTGCAATTGGACAAGGGAGGGAATGGAAAGAATCCTGCTGCCTTCAGTGAATGCTAGATCAAACATTACCTGAATACTAGCAAAAATTCAATCTCTCCCTTTCATGTACCTATTATTGATACTGTGAGTTGCTCCGTGTTTTCGCAAAGGGGAAACCGTTCTTTTCTTTTTCACCCCTTTATTCATCAAACTACTGGGAGGACAATCTATTTTGGAACCAGATCTCACACCAACTCTCTCAGCCTGTCCTCATAGCAGAGGTGCTCCAGCCCTCTGATCATCTTCATGGCCCTCCTCTGGACCCCCTCCAACAGGTCCATGTCCTTCTTGTGCTGAGGACTCCAGAGCTGGACACAGTACTCCAGGTGGGGTCTCATGAGAGCAGAGTAGAGGGGCAGAATCACCTCCCTTGACCTGCTGGCCATGCTTCTTTTGATGCAGTCCACAATGCGGTTGGCTTTCTGGGCTGCGAGTGCGCATTGTCGGCTCATGTTGAGCTTCTCGTCCACCAGCACCCCCAAGTCCTTCTCCTCAGGGCTGCTCTCAAGCCATTCTCCACCCAACCTGTATTTGTGCCTGGGATTGCCATGACCCAGGTGCAGGACCTTGCACTTGGCCCAGTTGAACTTCATGAGGTTCACACAGGCCCACCTCTCAAGCCTGTCCAGGTCCCTCTGGATGGCATCCCTTCCCTCCAGTGTGTCGACTGTGCCACACAGCTTGGTGTCGTCGGCAAACTTGCTGAGGGTGCACTCAATCCCACCGTCCATGTCACTGACAAAGATGTTAAACAGCAGTGGTCCCAGTACCGACCCCTGAGGAACGCCATTCGTCACTGGTTTCCACTTGGACTTTGAACCATTGACTGCAACCCTTTCAGAGCACCCATCTAGCCAGTTCCTTATCCACCGAGTGGTCCATCCATCAAATCCATGCTTTTCCAATTTAGAGACCTGGATGTCATGCGGGACAGTGTCAAACGCTTTGCATAAGTCCAGGTAGATGATGTTGGTTGCTCTCCCCTTATCTACCAATGCTGTGGCAACATCGTAGAAGGCCACCAAATTTGTCAGGCATGATTGGCCTTTGGTGAAGCCATGTTGGCTGTCACCAATCACCTCCTTATTTTCCATGTGCCTTAGCAGAGATTCCAGGAGGATCTGCTCCATGATCTTGCCAGACACAGAGGTGGGACTGACTGGTCTGTAGTTCCCTGGGTCATCATTTTTGCCCTTTTCGAAAATGGGGGTTTCCCCTTTTCCAGTCAGTGGGAACTTCACCAGACTGCCACGACTTTTCAAATATAATGGAAAGCGGCTTAGTGACTTCATCTGCCAGTTCCCTCAGGACCCGTGGATGGATTTCATCCATTCCCATGGACTTATGCACCTTCAGGTTCCTCAGATGGTCCCGAACCTGATTTTCTCCTACAGTGGGCGGTTCTTCATTCTCATAGACCCTGCCTTTGCCTTCTGCAACTTGAGTGGTGTGGTTGGAGCCCTTGCCAGTGAAGACCCAGGCGAAAAAGTCATTCAGCACCTCAGCCTTCTCCATATCCTGGGTGACCAGGTCTCCTGTTTCCTTCCGGAGAGGGTCCCCATCTTTCCTAGTCTTGCCTTTATCTCTGATGTACACATAGAAGTTTTTCTTGTTATCCTTGATGTCCGTTACCAGATTTAATTCTATCTGGGCTTTAGCTTGCCTAACCTGGTTCCTGGTCACTCAGACAGTTTCGCTATATTCCACCCAGTCAACCCGTCCTTGCTTCCACCTTCTGTAGGCCTCCTTTTTGCTTTTGAGCTTGTCCAGGAGCTCCTTGTTCATCCACACAGACCTCCTGGCATTTTTGCCTGATTTCTTCATTCTTGGGATACAGCGCTTCTGAGCTTGGAGGAGGTGATCCTTGAATACTAACCAGCTCTCTTGGGCCCCTCTTCCCTCCAGTGCTTTTTCCCATGTTACCCTGCCAAGCAGGTCCCTCAAGAGGCCAAAGCCTGCTCTCTTGAAGTCCAGGGTAGTGAGCTTACTGCGTGCCCTCCTCGCTGCCCTAAGAATCTTGAACTCTACCATTTCATGATCACTGCAGCCAAGGCTACCCTTGAGCTTGACATTCCCCACCAGCCCCTCCTTGTTGGTAAGGACAAGGTCCAGCATAGTTCCTCTCCTTGTTGGCTCCTCTACCATTTGAAGGAGAAAGTTGTCATTGACACATTCCAAGAACTTCCTGGATTTCTTGTGCCCCGCTGTGTTGTCCTTCCAACAGATATTGGGGTCCTCATCCGCTCTGTCGTCCTGGTCAGGTGGCCTGTAGCAGACCCCTACCGTAATGTTCCCTGCCCCTGCGTTCCCTTTAATCTCGACCCATAAGCTCTCCGTTGGGTCTTCATCCATCCCCAGGTGGAGCTCCATGGACTCCAGCTGGTCATTGACATAGAGGGCAACACCCCCTCCTCGTCTCCCCAGCCTGTCCTTCCTGAAGAGTCGGTATCCCTCCATTCCAACACTCCAATCATAAGAGCCATCCCACCAGGTCTCTGTGATGCCAATAAGATCATAGCCCTGGAGGCGTGTGCACATCTCCAACTCCTCTTGCTTGTTTCCCATGCTGCGTGTATTTGCGTAAAGGCATTTCAGTTGAGCGCCCAATGATGCTGTCTCACTGGCTGGAGTGGCTGCTTTTCCTTCATGCTGCTCTTCAGGTGGTCTTCCTCTGTGTTGTTTTATTTGTGACTCCCTGGTTCCTATCTCCTCAGGAGCCCCTGGCTCATCTCCATAGGACTTCGAGTGTGCTGCAGCATACCCAGCACATCTCGGAGCAACCGGTTGAGGGCCTTCAGTAGTGACCCACCCCTCAGACCTTGGAGCATCCTCCCTTGGCTTGTCACGATCAAGTTGGGTAGCATCCCCCTCCCCCAACAAGCCTAGTTTAAAGCCCGGTCAATGAGTCTCGCTAGCTCATGAGCAAACACCCTCTTCCCCCTTTCAGAAAGATGAGCCCTGTCCGACGCCAACAAGCCTGGTGCTGTGTAGGCCATCCCATTGTCAAAAAACTCAGTTGTTTATGTGCTTGTGACTCTCAAAGTGTAAACCAGTTGTTTAAGTGCTTGTGATTCCCAAAACATCCTTATCTCTCAACAGACACTTTTTTTTTCCATGTAAGATCAAATCACCTGCAACAAAAGACTGAAGCAGAAGAGTTTGAAAGAGAGGAATCTGTTTGACAGTGAATGGCTTAGCAAAAACAACAGCCCCAACCCTTTTGACTCCAACAAGCTGTGAGTTGTTTTTTGGACCATCTGGACAGAGAGGGATTTTTTATTTTTCCTTTTTTCTCTATTGCAAGATGGCATGATGAACAAGGTGAAAATGCAAGCACAATAGAAACTGACTGTAGCACAGGGCAAACACCCACCATCTCATTGCTATAGCTTCTTAAAAGCAAATATTAAAGCCAAGTTATCTGTTAGGGCAGTCATTTCTCACAAAATGGGAAGTAGATTCTGACTATGCAGATCACTTAGTTGTTCTGGCAGGAGTTTGGCATTAGTTTGGACTTGTCTGTCCAAACTCCTGCCATACCTTTTATTGCAGAGTAAACCTTTCAGCAGTGGGGAAAAATAAGTACAATTTTATCTATCAAGTTCCTCGAGGCTTTTCTTGATCGGTTTTGAGAGTATATTTCCTGTCAGCTCTGTGAATCTTCACACAGTGATGGCACCCAGAGGAAAAAAAAAAAAAGCAGCAGCAATATATAGAATATAAATGGCTTATTTTGAGAAGGGCTTCAACCTGTGTTTGCCTCAGCATCCATATTAGCTCACAAGGGTTAAAATTCACACCCCTGTAACTGCTGCTGTCAAGGTAGGTGGTACAGTGGCTTCCCAAATCTCTTGTAGTTACCCTAGGGGTGACTTTAGCTTATCATTTTTGCACCATGAAGGCTTTCATCCCACCTTGGGTAAGACTCTATACTGGCTGGCTTTGCTCAGCTCTGGTAGAAGAGTGGTTAATAGTGTCATTTTGGATTTCTTATTAACAGGACAGCAAAACTGCAAGGTTGACAGCACTACTAAATATGACAAAGTCTTCTTTAAAACACTAACTGTTTGACTGGTGGGAGAAAAAAAAAAAAATCATGACATGATTTATACCCGGCTGTACGAGTCACAGACTCTCCTCTATATCTTGTGTCCAAGGAGACAGGACACTACAGTCTGCAGTGTCCTCAAACAGCTTGTCACAGATGGCTCTTCTTGACTCTATAACGTTGAAACACGCTTGTGTGTCACACTGCACCTTTCCTGGACAAACCACCCCCTTTTGGCCCCCACCCCGTCAGAGGGTTTCCTCCCAAATTGAAGTGTTTGCAATTGATTCCTCCATTGGACAGCCAGCTGTCCTGATTGGGAATGTCATGCCTGTAACGGATGACATTACTGTTTGGGGTGAAGATTTCATAGCGGGATTGATAAGGTGGGAGGATGTCTCAAACCAGAAGGCCACTTTCAAATGGGATTGAGGAGTTTATTAAAAAAGATTTTATCTATATACCTGGGAGTTTTTGAGACACACAAGAAAAATGTGTTAGGGTTATATTAGATGAGATTAGATTAGATTAATAAAGCACGGACATAGTGGACCAGATCAACAGTCAGTCTTAGTTCAATAGCCTGTCTCAGGCAGTGGTCAATGCCATCTGCTCCTCTGCAACAGTCAGGGCACCCTTCAGTGGGCAGCTATAGGGATAACATAAGGACAATGTCTTCCTAAACCCCATTAATTAGAAGTTGGTTTAGGCACTGAAGCAAGAAAGCATTTATCCACTCTGAAGCTCTGGAGTTTATTTTCTTTTAATCCTCACAGTTGCAAATATGGATGTTCTTGCTACCTAATAGAAGTTTAATCCCATTCTCGCCCTTCCCCTCCTCCTCCTAAACTGTCAAAATTTTGGTTTCATAGACTAGGACCAACATTTTTTAAAAAAACCCTCAACTGCAGCTTTTGCTCAGGCAGGACTGAAAAACCTATATAACAGCTCACAGCAGCTCTGCCCAGCCTTGAAGAAACAAGGGAGAAGAATGGCTTCAGTCACTGAAATCAGAGATGACCGATTTCGTGTTATCTGTCTGTAATCATTAAAGCAGCCTGAAAAATACCCTTCCATGTATTTTCACTTTTCACATTTAGCATCCATTTCCTTTATGAAACAAGTCTGGGGGACATGGTTAGCATTCTGTATTTTAGATATACTAAGTGCATGTTTCTTGGCTGGGCCACTGTCTTTATATCTCATTTGAATAATACAAGGTTTTACTGAGAGGGAGAGGAAGAAGTATTGTCCAAGAGAATAAGGAGAGATATCAACTCTGCCTCATTTCAAATGCCAAACCAGTGTTTCATTGTACTGGATGACTTGTGTAAGGTCAAGAATACAACCACAGGGCTCAGGGAGAGAGGATACTGGTAGTATTTTTCTGCATGAAGCTTCACAAGGTTTAAAGACACAACAAAACATTTTTTAGGCAATATCTTATAACTGCCAGACAGTGGAGGTTTTGTTAGTTTGGCCAATGTTGCCAGTTTGCATTTCCCAAAATCTGTGAAGTGTGCGTGTAGATTTGATTATTGGTGCAGGGATCTCTAAAGCAATTATATGAGATACTGTTCTTTGAGGTACTATATTTTTGGTTCTTTCACTCTATTATTGTGGTATGCCCTTTAATTTGTCCAGCCATTAATTTGGTTATCTATAAAAACTTATAAACAACAATTTGGCTCCTAAAGAAAATATTATTTTGGTTTTGCAGCCCAGAGTTTTTACAGAAGAGCCCAAATATTGCAATAAATGTCTGTTCTCATGTGGTTCCATGAGTTAGAGGGCAATTGACAGAGGTCTCCTTTCTCCTCTGCGGGTAGTGATACCCCAGAGGGCCGTGCTGCCATCCAGCATGACCTAGACAGGCTGGAGAGCTGGGCAGAGAAGAACCTAATGAGGTTCAACAAGGACAAGTGTAGGGTCCTGCACCTGGGGAGGAAGAATGTCAGGCACCAATATAGGTTAGGGGTGGACCTGCTGGAAAGCAGTTCTGAAGAAAAGGATCTGTGGGTCTTGGTAGACAGTAAATTATCCATGAGCAAGCAATGTGCCCTCGTTGCCGAGAAGGCCAATGGAATTCTGGGCTGCATAGGGAAGAGTGTGGCCAGCAGGTCAAGGGAGGTCATTCTCCCCCTCTACTCTGCACTGGTGAGGCCACAACTGGAATACTGTGTCCAGTTCTGGGCTCCCCAGTTCAAGAGAGACAGGGAACTGCTGGAGAGAGTCCAGCGTAGGGCAACAAAGATGATTGAGGGACTGGAGCATCTCCCTTATGAGGAAAGGCTGAGAGAGCTGGGACTCTTTAGCCTGGAGAAGAGAAGGCTGAGGGGAGACCTTGTTAATGTTTACAAGTGTCTAAAGGGTGGGTTTAAGGAGGATGGAGCCAGACTCTTTTCAGTGGTTCCCAGTAACAGGATGAGGGGTAACGGGCACAAGCTGGAACACAGGAAGTTACGATCAAATATGAGAAAAAACTTCTTTATGGTGAGGGTGACAGAGCACTGGAACAGGCTGCCCAGGGAGGTTGTGGAGTCCCCTTCTCTGGAGACTTTCAAGACCCGCCTGGATGCAGTCCTGAGTAATGTGCTCTAGGCAATCCTGCTTTAGCAGGGAAGTTGGACTAGATGATCTCTAGAGGTCCCTTCCAACTCTGAAATTCTGTGATTCCGTGATCCATGTCTGGTGAGGAACTGCTCCTTTTAAAGCAGAGGAGACAAGAGATACAACCTAAAGACAGAGTTGAGCCTACAGAGGTAAATGAGAGTATGAGTCATTCCAACTCCCACCCGGTGTTGCTCTGACATTCTTTAATAAAAAATTGCAGCTTTCAGATGAAATACTTTATTTTTAAAATGTATTTGTACATGAAATGTTATATTTTTCCAGGTGAAAGGGGAACATATTTTGAGCAGATGCAATTTTAGTATTTGCCCTTTGAGTCCCAACTTTGAAAGGCAGGACTTCCTGTCCTGCCATCCAGTCATGAGGAGGTGGACAGGATTTAACAGTTCAAATCCAAAGTGGTATAGAGATCCTGGGAGATACCTGAAAAATCTATACCCAGAAAGTGTCTGAAGAATACATCTCTGCTTATCTATGCTTGCATGTATATGTGGGGTTTTGTTTTATTTTATAACAAGATGTATTTACTAACTGGGAGCGTTTTATTAAAGAGAAAAGTCTGGGTAAAGCCAGCAAACTATTCACTGTCAAAATTTACCCAGAAGTACCTGTGTAATTGAATTTGGCTGTCTCTAGCAAGATATTTGATTTTCTATAATTGGATTGGCTAATGGGGGGAAGAGGGTGGGGAGAAGGAAGAACCGGAAAGTTATCTATCTCCAGATAAAAACATGAAAACAAAGCAAGTGATGGACTGAAGCAAGAGGTAGGGCTAGAAAGCAGGGGTTAGTCCATGTCTCTGCTATAGACTCCTGTGATGGTTGTGGGCAAGTCACTTAATCTTCCTGTGCTTAAATTCTCCACTCTGTGCCTGTCTTATTTCATATTCTGAGTGCTTTCGGGTGCAAGCGTGTTGTGTGCTATAGTGCAATTGGATAAGAGCTGGACCTTGCTGCATCACATCGCAAAAACACACTCTCCCATTGAATAAGCAAAATCCAGTAAATAAATGAGGATGTAGATAAGGGGTTTTGAAGGGCTATCACATCTCCAGCATACATCTGTTTCTACCACATTATTGTCGACATATTGGATTAGAGGACTTGGGCCATTTATTTTGGGGCATTCAGCAATCCTGGATATACCCACTGCACGCAACTCTACTGCGTGTGTGTTTGGCATGAAGCATCCTGAGGTTTCCCTTCAGCTCATTTCCTATGGTGATGGATGCCATTCTCCTGTCACAGGAAACTCATGATACTAAATGTTATTAGATATTTTTAAGGAATAAGAGCAGCTCTACCGGATCAGAGAATAGGTCCATCCAGCTAAAGTTCCTCTCATCAGCCCTCCCCAATAGCTGGTGCTTAGGGCGAATGTAAGTAGCAAAGATTATATTTACCCTGAATACTCTCCTAAACTTCAATCACTTTCAGTTCAGGGGATTCCTGAAATGTAGTATCTATATACTATACGTCAGTAACCTTCACTGCATTCCCACATCCATCCTGCATGCTGGACCCATGAAAAACAAGGAAAGCAAGCCTTATGCTATAGCCATGTGATTGCCAAAAATCTCATTTCTAGTAATATGGAGCCTACACTTGTTGCCACAGCAAGATCAGATGGGATGGAAACAAGAATTTAACAAGGAGGATAAATACAGAGACCGATACCTTACCTAATCCCTCCCCACCGATACAAGTAATACTTTTACACTGATGGTACGAATATATTATGTTTGGTGGTATTGTGACGCTTTTTGATAACAGTATCAATAAATACTCTAATACTATCCTTATTCTTCATTAAAAATGCAACTATGACTCTTTCCTGATTACATTATTGCATGGTTCCGCTGAACATACATCAGGACAGAAAAAAAAATAAAGCCTCAAACAACAAAACACAAATTAGCACTGTCACTGAGGGGAAGGGTTATGTTAGTAGCTCACTCTTATTAGACACCAGAGAATCCACAAAGTGAGAGTCATGAACATCTTGGCCACAAGCAAAGATTCAGCCACTGCACGCACCTTTTTAGACATCTTAAAATCTAATAATCAGACATGAAGTCAGAGGAATTCCAGGTTCACACATGCATGGCTTACAGAATAAATTCTATTTTATTTTGCAGATAGATAAGCTATTACACTGAGGACTGTAAAACTTTTGGGAATTAAAATAGATGGAGGAGGAAGAAAGAAAAAGAACATGTACCTAAATCTTTCTTTAAGATTTAATGACAGTCTACTTATAAGAACAACCTGTTGGGAGGGCTGGTTTTATAGCCTCACAAAACTGCAGTCTGGGTTACCCTTGATATACCATTCCTTGCCTGCCTGCTCTTTGTAGGAAAATGTACTCTCCACTATCAATATACATGAAGTCAACTTCCTTAATCAGTTTAAAAGCCTTTTGAAAATGTATTTGCAGGTGTCTCACTAGCTGAATCTTTTATTTATGGGCTTGTACTGGGATGGTCATTTGAATTTTTGTTGTGAGTCCATATTTTATTATGCATTTTCTTTGTTTTTTATTGAAAGCTTTCTGAAGCACTAAGAAAGATGCTGGGCAAGTGACTGAATAAAAGCAAACTCATTTCAAAACCCCATCCTGATCTTTCTGCCTCTTCCCACTGCAAATATGTGCACACCCAGACTTCTGCCCTCTATTTCATACCACACACCACTATTTTATTTTCATCTTCAATGAAAACCTAAACTATCTGTGTTGTTTCTAAGAACAACCAGCATCAGAATGCTAATAGATGTGATAGAAACTGTGGTAAGTTTATTTATTTTGAAGGTAAGTTTGTTTATTTTGAAGTAAACCTTCAGAAACAGAGGAGCCTCATTATTTTCCTAAAAGTTTGGGATGTTTTTTCCCATCAGGTTTCTCTTTGTGCAAGAAGTTTTGTAAAAATTAAAGTTAAATATCACTTAAAGTTTTTTTTGAATCTTTTCAATTTTAAAGAAGATAATTTTGAGATCATTCTTTTTCACTTTGTGGGAGAGTAACGGAAGATCGACGAGGAGGACTGTAAACGTGCTCAAGTCACTTGCATGTGGGGTGCTGGGAAACACATATATCACACTAATAGTTGCTTAGTCTTCTGTGCTCGACAAGTAGAACATCTGCACTTAGATAAAGCAGGCCTGTGATGGGCTCAGGGGCACCTTATCGAACATGCCCGAGATTCCTGCCCTGCTATTGAAGAAGATCAAAGCACAGTGGGAAAACTATGCCTGCCTGAATCCTTGAAATACAGGCAAGAACAGCAAGTCTGAGGTCTCGCTCTCTCACTCTCTTGCTAACAAGGACTCTCTCACTAATAAGGACTCTCTCTCGCTCCACGGTGCCTTCGTCCCCTGCTTGCATGCCTCTGCCCAGGTGTTGCTTTGGAGATTCCCTGATCCACGAGGTATTGAGATTAAATTTGTTCTTTGCTCTTCATCTGTGGTTTTGTGGTTGTTCCTGCATCCTGCCTGCATTGGCTCACACACACTTCTTTTGTAAAAAGGAATCTTTATATCATTATCAATTTTTTGTGGGGGAAAAATATATTTTTCTTGAAAAGAGAATGAAAGAACAGTATGTGCTGTTCTCATTTGCTTTGTATTTTCCTCTGCTGTTCCCCATTTACTGTCAATCCTTCAAAATGGGCTATTCCACAAACAGATGAAGTCACAGTATCCAAGTCCATAAAGATACTTCCCATTCAGAATTCTGGCCTACTCTCACTTACCTTTGGAAACTGATGAAAGATAAAATCTTAAAGGAAGCCAGTGATCTGTTCAAGAGCTTTTTCCTACTGGTGACCATGCTTTAGGAGGAAAATGCTGCCCCAGGTTCAAAAATTCCAGGTTTTGAGTGCACCCTCAGCAAGTTTGCCGATGACACCAAGCTGTGTGGCACGGTCAACACACTGGAGGGAAGGGATGCCATCCAGAGGGACCTGGACAGGCTTGAAAGGTGGGCCTGTGTGAACCTCATGAAGTTCAACAAGACCAAGTGCAAGGTCCTGCACCTGGGTCATGGCAATCCCAGGCACAAATACAGGTTGGGTGGAGAATGGCTTGAGAGCAGCCCTGAGGAGAAGGACTTAGGGGTGCTGGTGGACAAGAAGCTCAACATGAGCTGGCAATGCGCACTTGCAGCCCAGAAAGCCAATTGCATCCTGGGCTGCATCAAAAGAAGCGTGGCCAGCAGGTCAAGGGAGATGATTCTCCCCCTCTACTCTGCTCTCATGAGACCCCACCTGGAGTACTGTGTCCAGCTCTGGAGTCCTCAGCACAAGAAGGACATGGACCTGTTGGAGGGGGTCCAGAGGAGGACCATGAAGATGATCAGAGGACTGGAGCACCTCTGCTATGAGGACAGGCTGCGAGAGTTGGGGTTGTTCAGCCTGGAGAAGAGAAGGCTCTGGGGAGACCTTACAGTGGCCTTCCAGTACCTAAAGGGGGCCTACAGGAAGGATGGGGAGGGACTCTTTATCAGGGAGTGTAAGGGATAATAGAGGATGGTCCCAGTGAGACACGATGGAAAATTACTAGTTGAATCAAACCCAGTATACGTGCCGAGAAAAGGACCTCAGTACTGTTGTTGCAAAAACTATGTGCGTATCCATGAGAATCTGACCTTCAAAGAAGAAAATAACAAGGAGTTCAACAATGTGGTCGCGTATCAGACAGCCGCTGTTAGCAAAGCTGGATCATGAGTCTGGTGAGGCTCGCTGCATGTGCTGGCCACGCATGCAGCGACTCTAGCCTGTACTTTTCCACTCAGTCTGGTGCAGGACATAAGGAGGCTGTCTCGGGTTGAAGAGGGAGAGAGACATGAACGCACTTTGAAGATACAGGGGACGCCCTGAACGCGCTGTGCCTTGCCTTCCTTCTGCCGTACCAATGCAGCTCCTCGTTATCCTGCTGCTCAGTGATGCTACTACGATCTATGGGTTGGTAAGACTCTCTTAAGTAACTTTTGGGACATTTGGGAACTGCTTAGCAAGGCTTCGCAATAAAGCAGAGTTAACCTTTCTTTTTCCTTTGTGTGAGCTCCAGTTTGTACATTGGAATCTTTAAAAAAGAACCGGTTACAGAGTGTAGCAACAGGACAAGCGGTAACGGCTTTAAACTGAAAGAGGGGAGATTTAGATTAGATATTAGGAAGAAATTCTTTACTGTGAGGGTGGTGAGGCACTGGAACAGATTGCCCAGGGAAGTTGTGGATGCCCCATCCCTGGAAGTGTTCAAGACCAGGCTGGAGGAGACTTTGATCAGCCTGGTCTAGTGGGAGGTGTCCCTGCCCAGGGCAGGGGGGGTTGCAACTAGATGATCTTTAGGGTCCCTTCTAACCCGAACCATTCTATGATTCTATGAAAATGCCATCACTTTTGAACAGAACATCTGCTGATAGAGTTACACACAAATATAGAAAGAGAAATGAAAGATGTAGATGAATACCAAGGAGAATTTTCTTAAATGAAAAGTATATTAGGTTGTAACCACCATGGGAAATAAAGCAAGCCCTTTTATTTGGTATCTTGAATACTCAATCCGACAGATCAAGAGGAAATACATAACAGAAAACAATTGGCAAAATCGCATCCTACATCATCTAATCCATCCTCCCAGCTCTTTTTTCAGGAATGTTGAGATTGTTGATATCTCCTGAATGTGGCTGTCCACAGCCATGTTATTGGACATTTACTCACGATGATCGTCTCCACACAACTCCCCCTTTATTCCAGATCATCCTGATTAGAGACAAAGGAAGCCCTTTATGTTTATATTTTACTTAAAAGGTTAAGTCAACATCTCTTAGCATGATAAGCTATATAACATATATCCAGCTTATAAAAATCCAATTTTATAGGAATGCTTTTTTAAGGTTTCTGTTACCCACATTTAGTGGGTCTTTAGCACCAATGGCATGCATGTTTGTCAATAGATTTACAGCAGCGATCTTATAAATTACACAACCACATGATGAAGAGCAGAACAGGTGATTAACTGCATTAACCACACACCTTTGACCAGGTTACTTGCATTCTGTACACTGATTTATCACCTCTGTGTGAGAAAACCAAACCCAGGATTTCAAGAAAACAGTAGAACTGCTGACAGGTCAACCTTCAAAGTGCTCAGATACTAGTATTTTCTTCAGCAATTGCGAATAAGAGTCATATGCTGAAGTCAGGCACATGAACTCTTATTGCACTTTAACATCACATGGTCCAGCTGGACACAGATTGACACATGACACGTGTACAGTTCATGCTTTTTTAACATGAGTAAAAATCTGTGACATTTTGAAAGAATGAACACCTGTAAAGTTGTGATGCTTACTTAATACAAAAATAAATGTTTTGTTCTGACTGAGCTAGAAATCTTGTAAGAATATATTTCCCCTATGTCTTTTGCATAACACTCAGGTCAGAAGGAACTTTTCATCACACTACTACTTAAAGGTATGAAGAAGATAGCTGAGATTAAATACTCTTTGGAGCAAGCATCCTTGACCTGGCAGGGGATGGGGGAATTGAACACTAATATGACGATCACGCTGTCACCACACAGCCTGATTTATATCTTTCCAAGAGAGGGCACATTCAAACAAAACATCTCCAACCCCTTTTGGTAAAGCTGAAGCCAGAGAAGTACCTAGGACATGCCTACGTGATTTTTCATATGCAGATGCAACTGCACCTTCACTAATCTCTAAGCACACAGGAACCTTTAACACCATGGATATCACAGTGCTGCAATGAGCTATGAAGTCCTGCTGAGGAGTACGAGATAATAGTTTGGGTTTGGTGCCTCTAAGACATTTCTCCTACAGGAGGCCAGAGTGAGTTTAAGCTTATGTCGCGGTTTTGCCTCAGACAGCAACAAAGAACCACGTTCAGCTCTCTCAAACTCCCCCCCAGGGAGAATCGTAAGAAAAAGGCAAAACTCGTGGGTTGAGACAAAGGCAGTTTAATAGAACAGCAAAGGGAACAAGAAAACAACAACAATAACACCGATAGAGGAATGTACAAACACGATTACGGTACCACCGCTCACGCTCACCGACCGGACCCAGGACGCCCCAGCCTGCTCGCAAGCAGCGACTTCCTGCCCCCTCCCCCGGCAGCTCCCAGCTACAGCTTGGGCATGGCTCACATGGGATGGAATACCTGTGTCCCTGCCAGAGCCGGGGAAATTAACCCTATCCCCGCCGGAACCAGGACAGCTTATCCAGCCAGATGTGGTCATTGAACATAGATGACTCCATCTGAACTAGTCACTTTTGATTTTCTCTATAATCAACAAAGAGAAATGGGTGCTTTTGGGACACAATTCATTTGACTGATTTTAGATTTCAACATTAGGATAAGAGGTATCACATCATAAAAGAGTGTACTTCTCTCTACTGACCGTAACAGAAGCCCATGCTGATTAGCTCAAATTATATACCTAAAAATCTCTGCATCTACAGATGATGTGTAGCATGTCTGTATAGACAGACTGTAATGGCAGTGCTAGTAAGAAAAGGGGGGACAAGGGAGTAATTAAATAAAATCTCATCTTTTCTTATTCAGAATTTAAATATAGAATATGGTAAAGTGGTTGAACAACAATTAACTGACAGTTAATGAGATAGGGGGAAAAACACTCCAAACAATGAGCGTGAGGTTTGGTGAATCAGGATTCCTGTGTGTACCTTGCAAATTTACAATGTCAAATTGACATAATTTGAAGGAGATGGTGGGCACTATCCTAGCAAAAAAAAATTAAAAAAAAGAAAAAGCAGACCATTTGTAATTTGCATATGCATATTTATTTATTTGATATAGCAGCAAATTCTGCTGTTCTCTGAGCAGCATCTTACAAATGTCTCCCCATTTGCACAATTAGTGCTGGCAGATAAATGTGCTGGCTGGTGAAGCATTCTCTTCTACCCTCTCCCCTGCCAAGTGCACAGGCCGTCTTGTTGAAATGCAAAGGCTAACCTGCAAACTTCAGATCATAATCCAGTGTGAAACTATTCTCTGTGGGTCATGTAGAGTGGGGGAACCTCTACTGTGTACTCGCCAATGGGGTGGAAAAATAGGCTATAACCTGCATGAGCTACAAAGAGATGTGTGAGGTCCAGAAAACATTATTTAGGATGAGTTGAACATGTGGTGTGGATAGTGGTTAGGGCTGCAAAGTGTTCATCTCCTAAAACATCAACACCCCAACTGCTCAATCAGAACTTCTGAGTTCTGCTTCCAGCTTTGACCTGTACTGTTAATTTGCATGAAAGACCTGAATTTCTCAATAGCTCTGTTTATTCATTGGTATGGCAGTACCAATGTACTGTACTACAGGCTGTAAAGCTTAATGGTCATAAATTTTTCCTTATTGTTCATTCCCAGAAGAGTCAAACACAAAACTTATATGTTTCCTTATCTAAGAAAAGTTTTACCCTGTGTTACTCTTTCTCCCACTGCAGAGTATGCCCAGAAACACAATTAAAGGAAGTAGAGGCTAACAGGGATATCACCTGTAGTGGCCAAGAGGTATCCCCTGGCTACTTTCCCTAGGCCCCATAGACCTCTCCGGAATAAGGAAGTGATTTTCAATTAGACATCAAACTAATAAGGCACTTCTGATGCTCCATTCCTGCAGGAAGGCATTAATAATTTTTTTGTTCCAAAGGCGCCACTCATATTCACACAAAATGGCACTTAAATGTTAATCGAGTCAGGGGATGAGGAGTGCTTGCCAATCACTATGCAACTTAAGGTCAAGGTTTTGGTCTTAAAGGAGGACTCAATGTTAATTTTAAATTTAAAATTCTTGACAGATAGCAGGTTTTCAAATGCCTGCTACAATATGGTTTGATTCATTTTAATGAGTAACTAACTTCTGGCAAAACGAAGGTTTCCCCATGTCTTCAAGGAAACAGAAGGGCAAAGAGGCACGGCGGACTAATCCTGCATCCAGAACAGGGAACAGGAAGAAAAACCAATTTAGACCCCCATTCATCTCCTTGCTCCCCACATAGAGACCAAAAAGAGTAATTTACATTCCTATGAACACTAGGCAATTATTGAAGGTTTCAGTTCAAAAGGGATCTGTGTACGTTTGGTTTTGTTATTTCTGTACTTTACATTCTTTGGTAGGTTTGGGATTTTTTTTTTGTTTGGATTTTTTTGTTTGTTTTTATTTTTATTTGTATTTTTATTTTTATTTACCCTTCAGAGTGTAATTTTTAAATAGTATAAGGAACCTGTGATCTTTTCCTGCCTTTTTTTCCAAATGTGTCAGCCCCCAAAAAGAGCCAGAGGGCTTTGCCGTATTTACCCCTGGCTGTTGCAAACTGTGGCTGTGGCTGACATCCCTTTCATGCATTTCTCACCACTGCTGCACAGGTACATGACAGACTGTCATATTTCCCAGGCAGCCTTGCAGGGGGTGATGGATTCAGATTGCCACTAACTCAAACTTGTGACCTGAGCCAAGTAAGAAGATACAAGGACTACTTCTGCTGACTTGAGGGGTGGGGTCCAGGGTCACAATGCTCATGCCAACTTATCCAACTGGGAAATAAGCCAGGCCAACCACAGCAGTCACAAATATTCCGTAGCTGACTCCCAAGATGAGATCCAGAAGGCCAAACATCTCAAGGGTGTGAATGACTGTGGTGGATCCTTTTGCTCCCCTCCAGGGAAACCCACACACTCGACTGCCTCTCTGTAATGACCGCACACCAACACACGCAGCATGGGGAATAAACAGGAAGAACTAGAGATCTGTGTGCAGTCACAAGGCCATGATCTCATTGAAATTAAAGAGACATGGTGGGATAGCTCACATGACTGGAATGCTGTCATGGATGGCTACATATTTTTTAGGAAAGACAGGCCAGCAAGACAAGGTGGTGGAGTTGCTCTCTATGTGAGAGAGCATCTGGAATGTAGTGAGCTCTGCCTAGGAGTGGATGAAGAACGTGTTGAGAGCTTATGTGTAAGGATTAAGGGGCAGGCTAATATGAGAGACACTGTTGAAGGTGCTTAATACAGACCACCGGATCAGGAAGCAGAAATTGATGAGGCCTTCTACAGACAGCTGGAAATAGCCTCACGATCACAAGCCCTGATTCTCATGGGGACTTCAACTACCCTGACATTTGCTGGAAAGGCAACACAGCCAGGCACGCACAGTCCCGGAGATTTCTGCAAAGCACTGATGATAACTTCTTGACACAAGTGGTAAAGGAACCAAGGAGGAGAAGTGTGCTGCTGGACCTTGTGCTGACAAACAAAGAAGGACTGGTTGGGGATGTGAAGGTCGGGGGTAGCCTTGGCTACAGTGACCATGAGATGGTGGAGTTCAGGATCCTGTGTGGAAGAAGCAGGGCAAAAAATAGAATTATAACCCTGAACTTCAGGAGTGCTGACTTTGGCCTCTTCAAAGACCTACTTTGAGGAATCCCATGGGCTAAGGCTCTAGAAGAAAGAGGGGTGCAAGAGAGCTGGTTAATATTTAAGCACCACTTCCTCCAAGTTCAAGATCAGTGCATCCCTAGGAGCAAGAAATCAGGCAAAGGAGGCAGGAAACCTGCATGGATGAGCAAGGAGCTTCTGGATAAACTTGGATGGAAGAAGGAAGTTTACAGAATGTGGAAAAAGGGACTGGCCACTTGGGAGAAGTATAGGAATGCTGTCACAGTATGCAGGGATGCAACGAGGAAGGCTAGGGCCCGCTTGGAATTAAACCTGTCAAGGGATGTCAAGGACAATAAGAAGGGCTTAACCACATGAAGTTCAACCAGGCCAAGTGCAAGGTCCTGCACTTGGGTCAGGACAGTCCTCATCATCAATACAGGCTGGGGGATGACATGACAGAGAGAATCCCTGCAGAAAAGGACTTGGGGGTACTCGTGGATGAAAAGCTGGACATGAGCCAAGAATGCGCACTCGCAGACCAGAAGGCCAATTGCATCCTGGGCTGCATCAAAAGAACCGTGGCCAGCAGATCCAGAGAGGTGATTCTCCCCCTCTACTCTGCTCTCATGAGACCCCACCTGGAGTACTGTGTCCAGCTCTGGAGTCATCAGCACAAGAAGGACATGGACCTGTTGGAGGGGGTCCAGAGGAGGGCCACAAAGATGATCAGAGGACTGGAGCACCTCTGCTATGAGGACAGGCTGAGAGAGTTGGGGTTGTTCAGCCTGGAGAAGAGAAGGCTCCAGGGAGACCTTATAGCAGCCTTCCAGTACCTGAAGGGGGCCTACAGGAAAGATGGGGAGGGATTCTTTATGAGGGAGTGTAATGATAGGACGAGGGGTAATGGTTTTAACCTGAAAGAGGGTAGATTTAGATTAGACATTAGGAAGAAGTTCTTTACAATGAGATTGGTGAGGCACTGGAACAGGTTGCCCAGAGAGGTGGCGGAGGCCCCATCCCTGGAGACATTCAAGGCCAGGCTGGATGAGGCTCTGAGCAATCTGATCTAGTTGAAGATGTCCCTGCTTACTGCAGGGGGGGTTGGACTAGATGACCTTTAAAGGTCCCTTCCAACCAAACACATTCTATGATTCTAAGCGCTTCTTCAAGTACATCAGCAGTAAAAGGAAGACTAGGGAAAATGTGGGCCCGCTGCTGAATGAGGTAGGTGCCCTGGCGACGGAGGATGCAGAGAAGGCAGAGTTACTGAATGCCTTCTTTGCTTCAGTCTTTACTGCTAAGGCCAGCCCTCAGGAACCCCAGACACTGGAGGTAAGAGAGAGAGCCTGGAGTAAGGAAGACTCTCCTCTGATCAAGGAGGATCAGGTTAGAGATCATTTAGTCAAACCTGATACCCACAAATCCATGGGCCCTGATGGGATGCACTCATGAGTGCTGAGGGAGCTGGCCGCTCTCCATCATCTTTGAAAAGTCATGGAGAACAGGCGAGGTGCCTGAGGACTGGAGGAAAGCTAATGTCACTCCAGTCTTCAAAAAGGGCAAGAAGGACAACCCAGGGAACTGCAGCCCAGTTAGCCTCACCTCCATCCCTGGAAATGTGATGGAACAGCTCATCCTGGATGTCATCTCTAAGCATGTAGAGGAAAAGAAGGTTATCGGGAGTGGTCAACATGGATTCACCAAGGGGAAATCATGCTTGACCAATCTGATAGCCCTCTATGATGGAATGACTGGCTGCATGGATGAGTGCAGTGGACATTGTCTACCTTGACTTCAGCAAAGTTTTTGATGCTGTCACCCATAACATCCTCATAGGTAAGCTTAGGAAGTGTGGGTTAGATGAGTGGACAGTAAGGTGGATCGAGAACTGGCTGAATGGCAGAGCTCAGAGGGTTGTGATTAGGGGCACAGAATCTAGTTGGAGACTTGTAACCAGAGGTGTTCCCCAGGGGTCAGTACTGGGCCCAGTCCTGTTCAATATATTCATCAACGACTTGGATGAGGGGATAGAGTGCACCCTCAGCAAGTTTGCTGATGACACAAAACTGGGAGGGGTGGCTGACACACCGGAAGGCTGTGCTGCCATACAGAGAGACCTAGACAGGCTGGAGAGTTGGGCAGAGAGGAACCTTATGAAATTCAACAAGGGCAAGTGTAGGGTGCTGCACCTGGGGAGGAATAACCCCATGCACCAGTACAGGTTGGGGGCTTACCTGCTGGAGACCAGCTCTGCAGCGAGGGACCTGGGCGTCCTGGTGGACAACAGGATGACCATGAGGCAGCAATGTGCCCTTGTGGCCAAGAAGGCCAATGGCATCCTGGGATGCATCAAGAAGAGTGTGGCCAGCAGGTCGAGGGAGGTCATGCTCCCCCTCTACTCTGCCCTGGTGAGGCCGCACCTGGAGTACTGTGTCCAGTTCTGGGCTCCCCAGTTCAAGAAGGACAGGGAACTACTGGAGAGAGTCCAGTGGAGGTCTACAAAGATGATCAAGGGAATGGAGCACCTCTCTTATGAGGAAAGGCTGAGAGACCTGTGTCTGTTTAGCCTGGAGAAGAGAAGACTGAGAGGGGACCTCATCAATGCTTATAAATATCTAAAGGGTGGGTGTCAAGAGGATGGGGTCAGACTCTTTTCAGTGGTGCCCAGTGACAGGACAAGGGGCAATGGGCACAAGCTGGAACACAGGAAATTCCATCTGAACATAAGGAAAAACTTCTTTACTTTGAGGGTGGCAGAGCACTGGGAGAGGCTGCCCGGAGAGGTTGTGGAGTCTCCTTCTCTGGAGATATTCAAAACCTGCCTGGATGCATTCCTGTCCAACCTGCTCTAGGTGAACCTGCTTTGGCAGGGGGGTTGGACTAGATGATCTCCAAAAGTCCCTTCCAACCCCTATCATTCTGTGGTTCTGTGATTTCCTTGCTGATAGAA
This sequence comes from Fratercula arctica, assembly GCA_947846985.1. NCBI lineage: Eukaryota > Metazoa > Chordata > Aves > Charadriiformes > Alcidae > Fratercula > Fratercula arctica. The sequence goes on along the minus strand of CANTUZ010000025.1, from coordinate 15,796,884 downwards.
GTGAGATTGGAAGGAAATGATTGGAAGGATTGTGAGTGATCAGTGCAATCACTGAGACACCAAAAGTTTTGTAGATGCCTTATAGAAAGGGGGTGAAGTTAAACTCTGTTTTTGTTCAGGAGAGAAATAGTGTTTCTAGGTACAGTGCATGTAGTGGTAGGTGAAGGAGGACACATGGATCTCATAAATGAAAGAGGCCATATGAATGTCACTCAAAATAACTTAGTTCTTTCTGTTGATGATGTCTTCCATATAACTAACTCAGACACATAGACTGCCAAGTTAGCTGAAATGAACTCCACACTAATTTGTATTGAACTGAGTTGCTGACAATCTCCCAAGCCTCTTAAAGTCTGCAGGGCAGGAGAATGCTGAAATCCCATAAAACTAAACAAAATTGAGCACATGGAGTCAGAAGTAATCTCAAGAAAAAGAAACAGATACAACTTATAAAGTCACATAGTCAAACCTTCAGCTAATGCAGTACTGTTTCCCCAAAATTTACTGCTTAATTGGCTGGTATTTCAAAGCAACCAAAAGAGCTTTGAGTCTCAGCTTTTATAGTTCCTGGCCTGTGTGATGGTGCTTAGGGAGAACTTTCTATGGATATATAGTCCCCAATTACTGGATTTTATTTATTTATTTATTACTATTTGTTTTATTTTTCCTTACTGTGTAATTAATTCTGAATGCCTTGTGCAATTTTTCCTTCTCATGCCATCACTTCTCTTTATGGACTTACCTAAATTCTTATAGTTAATCAGGAAAACGATTGATGAAATGAGTTATCTTTGCATTTGTTCATGGAATGAGTAAGTTCAAACACACACAAAGAAATTCCTTACTGGTCCTGAACACTTTCATTTATAAATGACAGGTCACTTACTTTTTCTGTAGAATAAATACCATTAAGATGGTAGGATACAGAAATATGGAACTAATAAGTGTCACCACTGCTATCTTTTCTTCATTTCTCATTTAAGAAAACTAAAAGAATATCCCAGGAGGCCAAGCTGCCAAATAATAATATAAAACTCATTGTTTAAGGCAGTAGTAGAACAACTGCTTCGAATAAAATGAGATCAGTCTATGATTTTCCATTCCAAGCAAAAGGAAATCTATAGGCTCCATCAGATTTGGTTAGTTACAGATGTAGTTAAGTCATGTCAAGCTATTAATGCAATCTGCAACTTAACCACTGTGAGTTATCTACAAGAATTTCTAATTGGCACCTTCCCCAGATAAGTGTTCACATCATTATGATGTCTTTGAATAAGTCTATATAAAGACTAGAACTAGACTCGGAACTAGACTGGAAATCAGGAGAACTAAGTTCCCATCCAGTTTGCCAGTAATCAGCTGTAATCTTGGGAAATGAATTTCATTTCTCTCAGCTTCTGCTTTTATTCCCTGTCTTAATCCTTGTTAGTTTTACTTGGATTTGGACAGTGGGGATTATACTTGAATGAGTGCATGCACAGCACTTGGCACAGCGGATCTTCATCTTGGTGGTGACCACTGGGTGCTACTGAAATACAGATCAATAGTAACAGTCAAAGCAACTATCCTCCCTCCCTCATTCCACCTTCTCCTTCACCGGAAACAAACAAACAGACAAAAGCCAAACCAGGCTAAATAAATGCATAAGTAAAAAAATAAACCATTCCTTGTTCAGATTATTATACCAAGAAAAGGATAAAAAAAAACATTATGGGAGCTCTTCAGATACTAAGGTTGGAAAATTTACAATTCAGAGAGACAAATACCATCAAATTACCTTGAAAGAAGAAATTCTGCATCCTGACTGTTTAAGCTCTTCTCTGGACTTTGGTTTCCTAGTTTCTTTCAGATGCCCATTTCATATATAGAGAGATGGCTTTGTGTGGCCAAAAACTGCCCTGTTTTTTTTTTTAACATCCTAATCTATGTAGTGTCTTGTAGCCTGAAATATTATCACTTCTTGGGAAAAGCAAAATCTAGGCCATTTCAGTAAGTGTGGAAAAAAAAATACTTTTGCTTTGTCTGGGGAAGCAAGAGAAGGAGCTAAAGTTAAGATGAACTGAACACATGAATGCACTGTGCCCACTGGGATCTGGCTGTATATTCATTATACAAGGTCAGGGTCTCGCTTCCATTCCTCCTAGTGTAATTTAGGTAAAGTCACCACACAGTGCCTGACCTTTCCATGGGACAAGCTCCCTGCCTCCCTCCTAACATGCTGCAGTAAATTTGTGTGTAATTAAACATAGTGTTCTGACATGCCAGGTCTCTGAGACCGCCAGGCCTCCCCTCTCCGGCTGACCTTTCAGATTGAATCCAGCACAGACCACCAAGGGCGGGAAATGGCTAGTATCGGAGTGCGGCACAATAAAGCAAGGCATGTCTTCTCAGATTAAAACACGGTCCGTGCTTCCCCCTCCACTTTAAGCCGGCAGAGCCTGCGTTGCACTGCATGTTCCATATTGAATCAGGAGCAGGAGTCATGGCAGAAGAGTAGGAAGGCAGCTTTGCTCCTCAGTGATGCTTTAGCTACCCCTTGGGCACAAGATACCTCCAGGTCCCAGCCACGATGAGAATCCAATGGGCAAAACACTAAGTATGTGGGAAGACCAGGTCCTTCTCTAAGGAGTTCCTGACCTGTACAACCATCTTTGGAAGGATGAAGGCTTTTCATATTAAGGTTCTCACAAGGTTACACATATTGTTGCTGGCCTGGGCTGACCTAGTCATCTATCAGACAGCATAATAACTCTGGATAATGAAAGTGGGAGGAGATGGGGAATGTCCAGATTAAGAGTCTAAGAATTAACTACAAGAACCTCCTCTAGTCCATAGGAGTTCACCTAAAAAGCAGGACTTCTGCTTGTAGGAAGCTGTGGGAAAATATGATATGGTGCCATAAGGGATATGTTTAGAAATACAGCTGCTTTGAAAATAATGGCAATTCTTTTCTTTGAAAATTATATGGCAATACTGGGCATCTAAAGACATTCTTTGGAGGTTGCAGATACTGTTCTGGAAGGACTACAAGAGCAAGTAGCTGTTGCACAGGACTTGGTTACAAGACTGAAAGTCAACTCACCTGTCTTCATTCATCTATATCTACATTTGAACTAGTCTTCTAGTTTTACTTTATAGTCAAAGGAGAGAAACTGAAAATTCCACACATCTGACCAGCCTGGACAGCTATGCTGGGTAGAGGTTTCGACCATTTAGACTGATAAAGATCAGTTAGAGAAATCCCACCCCACCTTCTTCATTTACACACTGACCAGTGAGCACCATAGCAGTGATATAAAGGGATCTTGAAGGTCCTTTAGGGTCCTGAAAGTCAGACTGTCTGTTCCCAGTCATATCAACCTCAGTACATTCAAGTGAAATGACCTCTTTGTGCTTCATTTTTTCTAATAAAAAAAAGAAGACAGTGTAACAATAATATGAAAAACTATGTTCCTCTACAGTAGTATATTACCACCAGCTATGACTAGAATAATTGAACTAGAATAACTGTCTAGAATAATTGAAAGTGTGAGAAGCCTAAAAATTAACAATTTTGAAATAACATCCCTTCAAGCAAATGATACTGCAAATCTGGGTACATCCCTTGGAAACACTTTGCTATGACAGGCATTTAGGACTAAGATTGACTTCCTGTTAGAAACATTGTTATCATGCTGGTTCTTTTCTGCATCAGGAATGAAGATATCACAAGGGAAAAGGCACTGCAATATACTTTCAGACTAGTCTCCATCATTAGAAACTCTGCTGTTTATCATCACTTCCCTTCACAGACAGTCCTAATAAGGAAGTGGTGGTATCTCAGGCATCTAAATAACCTTCTGGGTTCAAGATTTTCAGATGCACCGTATCAAACTTATTACTAAAATCTTATCACATAACCTTCCCTCTGCTTTCCCGTTACACTCTGATGTTAATAATTCTCAACCCCATCTTGCTCATGGCTCATGATCCCATTGTCCTCTAGAAGTTTCATGATATTTTCTCTGTCTTTACATTCCAGTATTTTAATGGGGAGATAAGTTAGATTTATAGGATGGTAATTGCCAGGACCAGAAGTAAGAAATAGAAAAAGACTAATTTTTTTGTAGGTCATCCAGCCATTTCCCTTGACAGCATCTGAATGTTCCTTCCTGCATATGTTCCTCTGTTTTGCTCAATGTGCCTGTAAGTCTCCTTAGCAATGGATTTTCCACCCTTTCCTTTGGGACACCATGGCTTGATATACTTCACTGCCAGTAAGTGTTTTATTCCTGATATTTATTGTGAGTTTTTCTTTGCTTAATTGTATCCTATTACTCTTAGTTATATCCCCATGGACCATCTTAAATAATTCCTTCCGTCATTGGCATCTTTCCCCTTCAAGTCTGTGTATTTATTTCTTGTCCTGTTAATCACCCTTTAAGAACACAATCTTTCAGCACCTTCATCCTTGAGATATAGAGGAGATGTCTTGACCTCCCCCAGTTAAGGTCCTTCTTCATGTTCTGAAAATCACAGAGATATCTAAGTAATTTCCTCTGACTATAAATGCAAAGGATAGTTAAGAGAAAACGGATAAGCTTTACCATACAGTGGAAGGGTAAGAGTGTTAGAAGAAAAAGCTGAAAGAAAAGGATTTCTATTAATGTGACCAAATCCATCTAGTAATCTTAAAAGGATAACCAAGGGAGTTCTCTGGTACTGTTTTCTTGTGGGATCTTAGGAAAAGTGACCCACATTGAATTGGTCTCCTTAGTAACCTTTACTTTATCCTGCATGGTGAATGATATATTGCAATATTCCTCTAAAAGATAAAATAAAACCAAAGACGTGAAAAGAAAATGCAGCATTTTTAGGAGTATCAAAGCAAAATACCTGGACTGAATCAAGTAGTTTGGCTCTTTCTGTGCTGTCCCCCTCCTGCAAATTAGCAGTTCATAAACTTCTCTTATATAGACTCAGAAAGAAACAAAGTTCTTTCTGGATGAAAAATCTGTTTCCTGCCCACTTTGAGTTTTAAGTCTATATTTTGCAATTTCTAGGGACCTAAAATACAAAATACAAGATTTCAATTCAATTATAGGGTGCAGATTTGGTTGCAAAGCGCATATTAGTGCTAGACTTCAGTATCAATACCACCATTGTACTTCTCCTTATATCACCAGGGTGCAATGAGGATTACTTACTTAATGTCTGTAAAGGGCTAGGAAGTGCTGTTTAAATGTTATTCTTATGAGCTCTTTGGTTTTTGGGGCTGGTTTCATTTCTGTTGAAACTGTCTCTAATATTTCCTTGACCTTTTGATTCAGCTGCAGCACCTTTGCCAAGAGAACTCCCTTTCGAGACTGCTGGTATTTCATCAATTTGATTTACCCCTGAGCCTGAAGCACACTTATTTACAAACAGAATTAAAGCATGGGACAAGGGCTGTTGAGATAGTTCTTCAGCCCTGGCCAAAAATATGCAACACAGAAATTATCAAAAGAGGAAGCAAAAAACAGAGATAAAGTGTGTCTGTCTCGAGTTCCTCTTGCCAACGTCCTCCTTCTGCAGCTTTTGAAGTGGGAAGAAGAGATGTAAATCAAATCCAACGGAGTGTTAGATAGAGTAGAACTGACATTTGAAGCTGCAATACCTTAAAGTCAATATCATTATCTCTGATATTTACTGTAGCATACAATGCTTGGATAAAATGGTAAAGTTCACCTATTCTTCCCATAAACACTATATTGCCATATGTGCTGTTACACATGCATTCACATAGACACACACAGAAATTAGAATTAGCTTCACCTAAACGTCCAGTGTAAACTTCCATCTAAGGACTACTGCTTCTCAGACTCCTCAGAAGTGTTGTGTTGGTGGGTGAGACACTTTTTAAATATGATTCAGCTTATATATAGGTTATCTCACTCAAATGCTTTTTCCAAGCATAATGTTGGTACTATTTGGGATGGGTGGTTGGTGGAGAAGACTAAAATGATTAAAGAGATATAGTATCTGAAGGAGGCAAGTTTTGGGGCTTCTCAGGTGGGTGCAAGATAATGAGAATCTCACCTGTACTTAGACATCTGCAGTCAGACAGTCAGGACTATTTGTTTGTAGTCAATCGAAAGAAACAAGCAAGCCCTGGAAACACACAGTTGAGTTATCTGAGATGTGTATGTCAGGATGTGATGAATCATTCTCAGGAGAGAACTATTTTTCTCCACTGACTGTAAAGGGAGTCTAGCATAAATAGTCTAGACTTAGATGTCTCGCTTTTGGCCTTCAAAGTTAGGACAGATAGATCTCACCCCAGGTTATATTTTTTCTTCAGTAGGGAAAGATTATAGATCCTCAAAATAGGGGAAAAAGGAGAGTATGGGACCAAGAACTCCTGCAATTTCTTCCTAGTTGTCTAATGAAGCTCTGGAGTGGTCTTCTGTAAACTTATCAGAATGGTGTGGAATCTCATTCACTCAACTTAGGCACTGAAATCACAGAATCATAGAATGGTAGGGGTTGGACGGGACCTTCAGAGATCATCTAGTCCAACCCCCCTGCCAAAGCAGGTTCACCTAGAGCAGGTTGGACAGGAATGCATCCAGGCAGGTTTTGAATATCTCCAGAGAAGGAGACTCCACAACCTCTCCGGGCAGCCTCTCCCAGTGCTCTGCCACCCTCAAAGTAAAGAAGTTTTTCCTTATGTTCAGATGGAATTTCCTGTGTTCCAGCTTGTGCCCATTGCCCCTTGTCCTGTCACTGGGCACCACTGAAAAGAGTCTGACCCCATCCTCTTGACACCCACCCTTTAGATATTTATAAGCATTGATGAGGTCCCCTCTCAGTCTTCTCTTCTCCAGGCTAAACTGGATTATTTCATTATTTCATATCATAGAATCATAGAATGTGTTGGGTTGGAAGGGTCCTTTAAAGGTCATCTAGTCCAACCCCCCTGCAGTAAGCATTGAGTTATTTCTAAATATAACTCATTGAGTTATTTCTAAATATATCCATCAGTTTCCTACTTTACCAATGGGATCTGCTGAGTACCACTGAAGACTTCCAGAGAAAAAGCTTTGTTAATTTAACCACTGTACCACTGCTGCTCAGGTCACTATACTATTAATGGAGGAACTGAGTCTAAGGTATTTGGTTCTAATGCAAGAATATCCTTTAAACCATATATTGGATACTATTTTATATTTGTTGAACTACCTGTCATGATCTGACATACATTCCTTAAGCAAAACAAGGTGAGAACAGATGTCCAAGTTCCAAGCAAACTCTTTGTTTGAGCCCTCTTTTCAGTGAATGAATACATCTTCCCATTTACTTTTCATGTCTTTAAGCAGCATACTATATACTGTCATCTCTCTTAATGCAAATCTCACCTTGACACCACTCGTGCCAAGCTGAGCTGTCTTACACTGAACTCAAACCCTCCTTCTGCAGCCATGCAGAGCGCAGCCTGAGATCTCACTAAGTGTCTGGTGTCTCAGATACTTAGATCCTACTATTGCCACAACATTTTCTCAGAAAGGACCCAATAGCACGGAATAGTCTACAAGAGAGGTACCCAGACTTTTAGTGGTGTATATGACTACTGCTGCTGGCAGTGGGTAAAGGCTATGTGGAAACTCCTGAACCATAGCAGGGAGAGGGTTATAACCTCCTGCCTGATCACCTGAAAGACAAGAACGTTGTAGGCTGAGAGCAGATTATCCTGTAGACTACGGCAGATGACTGAGACAAGAATTTCTTTGAGCAGATAGGAATTTTAGGGCTATTTCAAGGGATGCCAGTGTTTCTAGATGCCAGAATACTCCGTACTCCAAGTGACTTAGGTTGTTTCTCCTAAGAAATGAAAAAAAAGCCCCACAAAAATACAAAAGCACCCTCCCTCCTAGTTCTCAGTTTCATTATTAATAAACCCAGAATTGCCTTCCTGAGAAATGACCACCAAGATGACAACAACTGTCTTGACTTCAAAAGGAATCCTGCTCGTTTCCATGCCTTTGTAATTTTACATGAACACTTTAATGTGATCAAGAGATGCATTCATCATGTATGGCATTATCTTGGGAGATGAAGGTATTTCCTTTTTCCCTGTTTTCTTGATGGAAATATTCTTTACATTACTTTTTGCCATTATTTGAAGGTTTGGCCTTCAAGAATAATTATTGCTATTGCTACAGCACCAGCCAAAATGGAAATAGCAAAACATACAAAGAAACTGAGAAGATAACACTGGAATGAACAAAAAAAGCCTGCAAAGTACCTTCAATTTTTTAGAGGGGATTTTAAAAGCTGTCAATTTTCTGCTGCTAGCTGACTAGTTCTCTGTACCTCTAGCTATAATAATGAAGCTTTCCACTTCTTTACCTGAGCTTCTCAAAACTCTTGACTAAATCTGAACTTGGCAGCCTGGCATCTGGGAAAGCTAGGTAGGCTTTGCTATGAATTCTTTCTCGGATACATTCAGGATTCATTATTCAAAGACGTGCTTGGATGGCAGGAGCTGACATTTTATAGGACAGAAGGCCAGTGCTGAAGTCGATTTGTTTTTCATGACAGGAAGCATAACAAACTCTAGTGGGAAATGGTGTTTCCTGCCTTAGACACATCAACTCCAATGAAAAGAAAATGGTGGCATCTCCTTTCCTTATTTGTTGATACTAGTGCTTACCCAGATGTTCTTTCCCCACAGTCCCTGGATCTCAGCTTTCCATTTAAAGAGCTTTGCTTGCTTTAAGTACGTGCCAAGGTCTGGGCCCCAGTTTAGTCCCTCCTTTTTTTCACTTGTCTATTTATCAAACACTAATTGGTTTTCACTACTGGTGAGGGAGCCTTTCTCACCTTGGCTCTTGTTCTCTGAACAACAGAGTTTCTCTTATTTTCTGCTTCATGGATTCCCTTCAAATCGCACTTGAATTTCTGTTTTTCCTTACAATAATGGGACTACACCTGGAGGTCCTGAGACTCAGTTATGCTTAATCTGTTAACAATGCTCCACTTTCTCACTGTGCCCATCTTGAGGGAGCTGATATTTCATTCACCTGAAGCGTGACAATTTTTAGCTATTCTGGGACACTCATTGCTTGGAAGCTGTTCTGCAAAGTGCAGATTAATGTTTCCCTTGTAAGAGCATCAGGCCCCTTAAATGAGATCATTCTACTCATAAGGACTGCAGTCTCATTTTACTGCAGTAAGTCCATGGGGTTCAACTCCTGCTGATCCTATCAATCCACTCTGGCAGCCTGAAATAACTGAAATAACCTGAAATAATAATGGGTGGAAATCCCTGCTGGAGAAATCCCTCAGCCCTCTGATAGGAGGAGGAATGTAGTGTGGCCATGCAGCTCTTCTTCATGTAGCTCCTGTTGGAGGTATGGGAAGTAGAACCCAAGTTACAAGTAATGGGAGGTTTCTCTAGACTTGTCCAGGCATGCTCCAGCCTAGTCCCAAGCAGCTGGACACACAAAGATAGACAGCTTTTATCCTATACTCCTCCTTCTCTATGGTCTCTCTTCTTAACACAGGAATAGGGAAAAAACAAGAACCAGTGTCTTCAATTTGTGAGCTATCACTAAAGCCTATGCATAATACCAAATCTTTTGGAATCACTTGTTCGAAAGGTTCAACTCTGTTTTCCTCAGGAATCTCCCAAAGCCCTCGTACTCCTAATCAAAAAGGAGAATGAATGGGTGAACGCTCCAATATACTCTGTTAGATCATCCTGTACACCTACTGTGTTAAGTTACAAGTTTTGTATAAGTCTTCCCATCCCTTTTTATTGGACAGCATGTTTTACTTTGTCAAAGAAGAATGAGACACAACAACAGAAAGCCGCAGGAGGGCTTATTGCTTTCTACTGCCAGCAAACAGCTGAAAAGAACCATAGAATAGTTCAGGTTGGAAGGGACCTTGAAGAACATCTAATTCCAACCCCCCCTGCCATGGGCAGGGACACCTCCCACTAGACCAGGCTGCTCAAAGCCTCATCCAGCGTGGTCTTGAACACTTCCAGGGATGGGGCATCCACAACCTCCCTGGGCAACCTGTTCCCCTGCCTCACCACCCTCACAGTAAAGAATTTCTTCCTGATATCCAATCTAAATCTACCCTCTTTCAGTTTGAAACCGTTACCCCCCGTCCTGTCACTACACTCTCTCATAAAGAGTCCCTCCCCATCTCTCCTGTAGGCCCCCTTTAGGTACTGGAAGGACGTTGTAAGGTCTCCTCGGAACCTTCTCTTCTCCAGGCTGAACAGAATCATAGAATCATAGAATGTGTTGGGTTGGAAGGGACCTTTAAAGGTCATCTAGTCCAACCCCCCCTGCACTAAGCAGGGACATCTTCAACTAGATCAGATTGCTCAGAGCCTCATCCAGCCTGGCCTTGAATGTCTCCAGGGATGGGGCCTCCGCCACCTCTCTGGGCAACCTGTTCCAGTGCCTCACCAATCTCATTGTAAAGAACTTCTTCCTAATGTCTAATCTAAACCTACCCTGCTCTAGTTTAAAACCATTACCCCTCGTCCTATCACTACATACCCTTGCAAACAGCCCCTCCCCAGTTTTCTTATAGGCCCCCTTCAGGTACTGGAAGGCTGCTTGTTGTGGTTTGGCCAGATTGGCCAATCAGAATGACAGATGGCCCTCCCCCACCTCTCTCCTCAGAGAGGAGAGAAAGAGATAAGGAGATTTACAAGTTTAGAAAAAGAACTAAACTACTTTAATGAAAATAATAATAAATAAGGAAATAGTAAATAATAATAGAATAATAAAAACAAAAATAAAAAAGGTATACAATATATACAAAACCGTATCCAGCTCCCAGGATGACAATCGTGTCACTAGCAGATACAGGGAAAGTCCCAGACTGGAGTCAGCGATGGACAGGAGCTGAATTCCAGATCTGGAGTCAGGAATGCTCAGATCGGGATCAAAAGCAGATGAACAGACAGGGTCCTCCTCAGACGTCGGCCACTGAAGAAAGAGACTTGACCCTTTGATCTCTTAGCTTTTATACTGAGCATGATGCATATGGGATGGAATACCCCTGTTGGTCAGTTTTGGGTCACCTGTCCTGTCCGCTCCTCCCTACAGGTGTGACCCCTCTACACTTTTCAGGTTCTGACCCTCTAACGGGGCAAATAGTGAAGTTAGCTGACCTTGGCTGTTATAGCAATAAGTATAAGCAAGAGCCTCTGTGCATACCATTCCTTGGTATAATCAGGTCTTATCACTCTGAGAGGGAACAGTTTCTGAACAATATGCTGTTAATTTCAGAGTTTAGTCAGTAAAAGTAAAAAAGTAAAATTACAAAACAGAAAACTCGTTCTGTTTTACCTCAAACCAGGACACCACTATAGGGTCTCCCCGGAGCCTTCTCTTCTCCAGGCTGAACAACCCCAACTCTCTCAGCCTGTCTTCATAGGAGAGGTGCTCCAGCCCTCTGACTGTCTTCGTTGCCTTCCTCTGGACCCGTTCCAACAGGTCCATGTCCTTCCTGTGCTGAGGAAAATCTGCCAACACAGCTGGTGTTGGGTGGTTTTACGGCACTTGGTTCGACAGCAAGCACACAGAGCCACAGGCCCTGTTTGGATAGGAGAGAGTTTGGTGAAAACTGGGACCATAACCTCTAGGATTTGAAAATTAGCACAAGGCTGTGCAAGGCTGGGACCATTTGCTCCCTGAGACTCCTCCTCTCCAGAGACACTTCTGCATCTTGGGGTGACCTCTGCAATGCTGTGGATACAGCTGTCATAACATTTAAATATAACAGGCAACCTTTCATTTCCATGTAGATAATTAATTTCCCTTCTATTATTATTATTACTTTTATTAGGCATTCACTAGGACTCCTGTTTCATGTCTCAGACTAAGACTAAGTACTGCAGTGTCTCACAGACAGCTTCCACCTTTTCTTTCAAGCATTACATCTATTTTTTTTTTAAGTACATATTCTTCTTAATGTCTTGTCTTTAGGTAGCAAAAGAGAAATCATGAAACTAAGTTTTTATCTCTCAATACATCTACATATTTGTATGTAGAAGTTCTTCCAGCTTGGAGGTGTCATCGAGGTCTAGTCGGACCACCCCCCGCATCAAAACCTCTGCAGTAAAGAATAAAAGATGGGTCATTGTCATAGATGATTCGCTACTGAAGGGAGCGGAAGGCCCAATATGCAGACCGGACCCGGTACATAGGGAAGCCTGCTGCCTCCCTGGGGCCCAGGTTAAAGATGTAAAGAAGCAGCTTCCTTCCCTAGTATGGCCCTCAGATTATTACCCTCTTTGGTCTTTCAGGTAGGCAGTGATGCGGTAGTGAGAAGTCCAAGGGCAATGAAGAGAGATTTCAGGACCTTGGGATGGCTGGTCAAGGGATCGGGAGCACAAGTTGTGTTCTCCTCTATCCCCCCAGTTGCGGGGAATGATGAGGGGGTAAACAGGAAGAGACAGCAGATCAATGCCTGGCTCCGAGCCTGGTGCTGCCGGCAGGACTTTGGGTTCTTTGACCATGGCCTGATTTACAAGATACCAGGCCTGCTGGTAATGGGTGGGAATAGCATATTTCACAGGGGGAAAAGGGTTCTGGGACAAAAGTTTTATCAGGGCTCATAGATAGGGCTTTAAACTAGATTTGAAGAGGGGTGGGGATGCAACTGGGCTTGCCAGTGAGGTGCCTGGGTGCAGTAGCTCAGCACTTGTGGGGGAGCATGCCAGTATTTTTAAGAACCAGAAGGCCTACCACATCTCTGTAGCTGAAAACTACACATGCAGCTCCCTCTCTGAAATGCTTATACACCAATGCACGCAGCATGGGGAATAAGCAGGAAGAGCTGGAGATGTGTGCGCGGTCGCAGGGCCATGATCTCATTGCAATTACTGAGACATGGTGGGATAGCTCACATGACTGTAACACTGTCATGGATGGCTATGTCCTTTTCAGGAAAGACAGGCCAGCCAGGTGAGGTGGTGGAGTTGCTCTCTATGTGAGAGAGCAACTGGAATGCATCAAGCTCTACCTGGGAGCAGATGAAGAGAGAGTTGAGAGCTTGTGGGTAAGGATTAAGGGGCAGGCTAATATGAGAGACACTGTTGTGGGTGTTTATTACAGACCACCTGATCAGGATGGGGAAGCTGATGAGGCCTTCTACAGACAGCTGAAAGTAGCCTCACAATCACAGGCCTTGCTTCTCATGGGGGACTTCAATCACCCTGATGTCTGCTGGGAAGACCACACAGCCAGGCATGCACAGTCCAGGAGGTTCCTCCAGTGTATCGATGATAACTTTTTGACTCAGGTGGTGGAGGAGCCAACAAGGAGAGGAGTACTACTGGACCTAGTACTGACAAACACAGAGGGGATGGTGGAGGACATGAAGGTTGGGGGGAACCTTGGCTGATCATGAGAAGATAGAGTTCAGGATCATGGGTAGTATGCACAAAACAACAAGTAGAATCGCAACCTTGGACTTCAGCAGGGCTAACTTTGACCTCTTCAAGAAACTGCTTGGAGAGATCCCGTGGGCTAGGGCTCTGGAAGGTAGGGGGGCTCAAGAGAGCTGGTTGGTATTCAAAGATCACTTCCTCCAAGCTCAGGATTGGTGCATCCCTAAGAGCAAGAAATCTGGCAAGGGACGCAGGAGACCTGCATGGTTGAGCAGGGAGCTTCTGAAAAAGCTCAAGTGGAAGAAGGAAGTTTACAATAAGTGGAAGAAGGGACTGACCCCTTGGGAAGATTACAAGAATGCTGTCAGAGCGTACAGGGATGAAACTAGGAAAGCCAAGGCCTCCTTGGAATTAAACCTGGCAAGGGATGTCAAGCTCAACAGGAAGGGCTTCTTCAAGTATATTGGAGGCAAAAAGAAAACTAGAGAAATTGTGGGCCGGCTGTTGAATGAGACAGGAGCCATGGTGATGGAGGATGCGGAGAAGGCAGAGTTACTGAATGCCTTCTTTGCTTTGGTCTTTACTGATCAGGCCAGCCCTCAGGAGTGCCAGACTTTGGAGGTAACAGGGAAAGTTTGGACAAAGGAAGACCTCCCCTTGGTTGAGGAGGATCAAGTCAGAGATCAATTAAGTCAATTGGATATCCACAAGTCCATGGGTCCTGATGGGATGCACCTGAGAGTGCTGAGGGAGCTGGCAGAAGTCATTGCTGGGCTGCTCTCCATCATCTTTGAAAGGTCCTGGAGAACAGGCGAGGTGCCTGAGGACTGGAGGAAGGCCAATGTCACTCCAGTCCTCAAAAAGGGCAAGAAGGACAACCCAGGGAACTGCAGCCCAGTTAGCCTCACCTCCATCCCTGGAAAGATGATGGAACAGCTTGTTCTGGGCATCATCTCAAGGCATGTGGAGGAAAGGAAAGCTATCAGAAGTAGTCAACACGGATTCACCAAGGGGAAATCATGTCTGACTAATCTGATAGCCTTCTATGATGGCATGACTGGATGGATAGATGAGGGGAGGGCAGTGGATGCTGTCTACCTTGACTTCAGCAGGGCTTTCGACACTGTCTCCCACAGCATCCTCATAGGGAAGCTTAGGAAGCGTGGGTTAGATGAGTGGACAGTAAGGTGGATCGAGAACTGGCTGAATGGCAGAGCTCAGAGGGTTGTGATTAGGGGCACAGAGTCTAGTTGGAGACTTGTAACCAGAGGTGTTCCCCAGGGGTCAGTACTGGGCCCAGTCCTGTTCAATATATTCATCAATGACCTGGATGAGGGGATAGAGTGCACCCTCAGCAAGTTTGCTGATGACACAAAACTGGGAGGGGTGGCTGACACACCGGAAGGCTGTGCTGCCATACAGAGAGACCTAGACAGGCTGGAGAGTTGGGCAGAGAGGAACCTTATGAAATTCAACAAGGGCAAGTGTAGGGTGCTGCACCTGGGGAGGAATAACCCCATGCACCAGTACAGGTTGGGGGCTTACCTGCTGGAGACCAGCTCTGCAGCGAGGGACCTGGGCGTCCTGGTGGACAACAGGATGACCATGAGGCAGCAATGTGCCCTTGTGGCCAAGAAGGCCAATGGCATCCTGGGATGCATCAAGAAGAGTGTGGCCAGCAGGTCGAGGGAGGTCATGCTCCCCCTCTACGCTGCCCTGGTGAGGCCGCACCTGGAGTACTGTGTCCAGTTCTGGGCTCCCCAGTTCAAGAAGGACAGGGAACTGCTGGAGAGGGTGCAGCAGAGGGCTACAAAGATGATTAGGGGACTAGAACATTTCTCATGAAAAAAGGCTGAGAGGCTTGGGTCTTTTAAGTCTGGAAAAAAAAAGACTTGGGGGGGGATCTTATCAATGCTTATAAATACTTCAAGGGTGGGTGTCAGGAGGATGGGGCCAGGCTCTTTTCAGTGGTGCCCAGCGACAGGACAAGAGGTAATGGGCACAAACTTGAACATAGGAAGTTCCACCTAAACATGAGAAGGAACCTCTTTACTTTGAGGGTGGCAGAGCACTGGAACAGGCTGCCCAGAGAGGTGGTGGAGTCTCCGTCTCCGGAGACATTCAAAACCTGCTTGGATGCGTTCCTGTGCAACCTGCTCTAGGTGACCCTGCTCTGGCAGGGGGGTCAGACTAGATGGTCTCCAGAGGTCCCTTCCAACCCCTACCATTCTGTGATTCTGTGAAATGTATGGAGCTGTAACTGTGTATACATCCATATTCATTCACTCATATACGTACACACATAGAGAGAGAAAGAAGCATATTTCTACAATTTTAAATCTGAGGAAAAGGCTTTGGTGGGCTGGAGAATTGTTTGTAGCCAGTGAGAGTCTTCCCTGTGGTAGGGAGCAGGATGAAAAGCTGATAAGCTCCAGGATGTGGGAAATGGCCACCTTTTTCTCCCAGCAGCTTCCTGAGTTGTGGACAGGTTCACACCCCAGACAGTAAGTTTGCCTGCAGTATCTGCCACACCAAAATGCAGCCATCAGATAGCAGGGCAGATAGCAGAGGATTGCTGGAAGCCTCTGGGATTGTGATGCTGCTCTCCACTTGTGCTTTCAGGGAACAAGCACCTTTTGATGCCATGAAATGCCGAAGTTAAGACACAATAGCCTTGGTGACTATTAAGCAGGTATTCTTTATTGCAGCGCTGGGTGGGTATTCTTTATTGCAGCCCCGCTGCCTCCCATGGCACTGCTGTAATGATGCCTTGCACCAGGATGGCTGGCCACACTTGACAGCACTAGCAAATAATTTGTAAAGCTGAAAGCAGCTTTTGCTTTGATTTCCATGTAAGCCAGTCTTGCTTACTATTCATCAGACCCCTATCCCTTGCTCTCCTTCCTCAGGCATAATTGGCCTCTCATTATTTGCACATTACGGAGATATCTCACTTATCAGGGAGCGTAGCAGAATCGGGGAAGCAAGGAGAGGACGCTTCCTGCCTGCACTTTCCTTTATCACACACAAAATGCTCTTATTTCTTTATGGTGGAAAAAAAAACCAAATCCCAAGCCCTAAACAAACAAAAGACGAGGATGCAAGTTTTCAGACAGCAACCAAGCAGTGCAGCACTATATCAAGCTGGATTTACGACATCCCAGAGTGCAGGACAGTTTCTTAAAACACACAGTCAGGACAGTGACTCTGTATAAAATGCCATCTGGGGTTTCTATATTTTATTTTTTCTCTCTCATTCTCATAACATTTCCAGGTTGAGTTTTTTAAGTCAAAAATAATTTTTTTTTCACTTCTCTCAGCTCTGGCACACTCCCCTAAGAATAGGTCATGTATTATCTAGCTCTTATGTTGTCTTAGAGGAGAAAGATTCTGCCAAAAAATGCAGATTGATTGTTTTCATCCTTACACCTTGTCTATCACCTTGCAAACCTGTGGAATTTCTTTCAGAGAGCAACGGGAGGCTAAATACACTAATACTCCTTTGAACCTATTTCACCTGGGGAAAATTATTTTGACTAAAAAGTTAGACAGTGAAACAGAAGAATTGGATTCTTTTTGCAGATGTTTTACAGCTGAATCACGCAAACCTGCCATTCTGAATTTTTTTTTATAAAGAGTTAACACAATAACAAAAAATATTTTAATCTGAAAACTGTAAGGATATATCATAGGTAAACTGAAATACTTATTTTATTGTGCTGAGGGAACATACAGCTGTTGTGCTAGCAGGGTTAAAAGATATCACTTGGGTCAATCCAAATGTTTTTAAAAACATCTTTGTTTAGTCAGAAAAAATAAAACCAAGAAAAAATAATTGTTCCTTGTTACTTGTAATGTTCCAGTTTGGAAACATGCAAGAAATGAGAAGGAATCAATGGTGCAGCCCAATGGAAAAAAAAAAGTAATTTCTTAATTAAAAATTATGAACGTAACTTTTGTTGTATAGAATTCCCTACAGAATAGCTCAGATCTTCCTCATTGCGACTTCCAATAGCTACTTAGAAAGCCGACCTCGACATCAGTAAAATTATGATCCTGCTGGCTAGCTAAAGTGAAGCGAGAGGCATCTCTTTGTGCCTTAAGCCTTTAATTAAGCAATAATAACAAGATCTACCCATAGTTCTGTATCAGGCTTTATCTTAGGAAATATAAAGACTGAGGAGCTATGATTCATATTCAAATATAATGCATGGTTAGGTAACATCCAAACTGATCAGAGAGGGGAGCCAAGGTCCCAATATAACCCAACCATTCATCACTTATCAGCTCTAACCTCTTGACAATCAGGGCACCTCTCCCTCATTTGGTAATAGATTAATTAATTACCAATTTAGAAGTAATCTTACAAATCAGCTGTTGCCCTTGATAAGAATTAATTGCAAATACTTTTTGGGGAGGAACATATTAAATGGACCTTTCTTTAAAAGAAAGTATCATCAGAAAGCAGATGAGAATTAAGACTCCTAGAGTGGTTCCAGAGATAGGAGAATTGTCTGAATCCTCTTCAGTGGGGATGTGGATGACAACAGAACTCATCAATTTTATTTACTGAGAAATTACTAAGATAGTAAGAAAACTAAGCTTATTTATAAGCCTTCTTAGCCCATCCATGTTCAAATCCCTCTGAAACAGGAATTTCACCCACTCCCCCTTCTGGTGGGGGATTTAAATGCAACCTAGTTTACTTTCCACTGAAATTAGCTCAGCTTTTTTAATTATCTTGGGTAAGATTCCTGTCACTTAAGTTTAGATATCTGGAAGGTAGGTGTCTAGGCTCCTCCTGTAATCAGTGAAAATCTCTTCAGTCTATTCACATGGTGAAATGCAAGTGTCCACTTTATGGTGAGATGAACCGTGACCTAAACTTCAGTAACTGTCCTGTCTACCTACCCACAGACTCTAAAGGCAACCTCAAGTCACTTATTCGGGTGAAGACACACACATTCACGGTAAACCACTCTTTTTAGGTAGCATTCAACTGTACCCTTTTACCATATCTAAACTTTTTCTGCTGTGCTGGTAGCATTAGACTTCCTTTAGAGGTAACAGAGGAAAACAGGACCTTTCAGGATAGGAAGGGTGCCCCCTTTTAGATATCTGCTTTAGTATGAGAATCATCTTGCAAGTGCTAACTCTTGTCCATGGACTACAGAGGTTGCTTAGAGATATAAGTGCTCATATCATGTGATGTCTATGTCTACGTCTCCCTGCCTAGATAGTTTGGCTACCATCTGCCCCAATGCCGCAGTTTCTTTAAAGGAAGAGATCTGACATCTGATGTGCTTGAAAACTACTTCTATTAGATGATTTCACTGTGCTGAGACTGAACTTTCATCATGAATAACAATAGGCATAGGCTGATCTTGGAACAGTATATGAAATCTTGGAACAATATATGAAATGCAAGGTCCTGCACCTGGGTCATGGCAATCCCAAGCACAAATACAGGTTGGGTGGAGAATGGCTTGAGAGCAGCCCTGAGGAGAAGGACTTGGGGGTGCTGGTGGATGAGAAGCTCAACATGAGCCGGCAATGTGCACTTGCAGCCCAGAAAGCCAACCGCATCCTGGGCTGCATCAAAAGAAGCATGGCCAGCAGGTAGAAGGAAGTGGTTCTACCCCTCTACTCTGCTCTGGTGAGACCCCACCTGGAGTACTGCATCCAGCTCTGCAGTCCTCAGCAGAACAAGGACATGGACCTGTTGGAGGGGGTCCAGAGGAGGGCCACAAAGACAATCAGAGGGCTGGAACACCTCTCCTATGAGGACAGGCTGCGAGAGTTGGGGTTGTTCAGCCTGGAGAAGAGAAGGCTCTGGGGAGACCTTATAGCAGCCTTCCAGTACCTAAAGGGGGCCTACAGGAGAGATGGGGAGGGACTCTTTATGAGAGAGTGTAACTATAGGACAAGGGGTAATGGTTTTAAACTGAAAGAGGGGAGATTTAGATTGGATATCAGGAAGAAATTCTTTACTGTGAGGGTGGTGAGGCAGGGGAACAGGTTGCCCAGAGAGGTGATGGATGCCCCACCCCTGGAAGTGTTCAAGACCAGGCTGGATGAGACTTTGAGCAGCCTGGTCTAGTGGGAGGTGTCCCTGCTCATGGCAGGGGGGTTGGAACTAGATGATCTTTAAGGTCCCTTCCAACCCGAACCATTCTATGATTCTAAATATACGGTAATCATGACAATAGCTGATGTTAGACTGCAATATTTAGTTCCAGAGCCAGATCTTAAAAATGCAAGCCTCTTCCAGCTTTCAGAGGCTTTCAAATCTGAGATCCAACCCATCAGAAAAGCAGGTACTAGCTATAAAGAGTTCAGTGTATCTAGATCTAAACTCCTCCAGATTTGGAAGGGCTTTTCACAAGTAGAGTAGTCTTCTCTAATAAGAATTCAAACTCCCTGGACTTCCTGATGTTTATCCATTACTAGAAAAATATATGCTTCATTTCCCATTCCCATAAACATGGATAGTTGTGGCAAAGGTGCATGAGAACCAGCAGGTTTATAGATCTGTAGCCATATGAATTATCAGCAAGATGATTCGACTCCACTGAAGTCCAATATTTACATCTCCTGCACATAGCCATCATGAAGTCTATGCATCACTTCAGTCCTACCTGAGCACTCAGCTGGTCTCTGCTCTCTCATATCCTGTGCTGCAATGAGATCAACCCAAACTATTCTAACCATCAGCGATATCTGGCACAAATTTTCAGGAAGAATTTGAAGATTGGTTCTTATTTTATGGTTGAGAGTTTGCTTATTTATTATGATAACTAAGTAAATAAAAATAGTGGCATATAACAGAGTCTTATACTTCAACATTATATTCTCCCATTGGGTAATTATTAGACTGATGATCTGATTTTTCCTCCCATCACTTTTTGGGGCTTTGTTGGTCAGAAAGAACTGAAAATACTTGCAAGAAAATTCTGCTAAAAAAGAAAATCTCCCAATCTGCGCAGAGAAAATTGGAAGGGGAAAAAAACCCAACAAAATAATAAAACCCCCATATTTCTATAATTTCAAAATAACCATGATTCAATAATTTCAAGACAGGAAGTGCTGGGTAAATGTTACTAGAAAATTACTTTTTGCTTTGAAATTGCAGTTCATACCTAAAGGACTAATAAACATAGTAAGATAAAAAGCAAATTAAACAGTTTAAAATCATGATCTTAAAATATATCCAGCTGATCTAATCTGATTTTCTAAACTGTTTATTTGCCACATTTTTCCCAATTTTACTTTCCATCACAACTGGAATGGAAAATATTATATAAAAAGCAATCTCAAAACCTCTTCTCCAATGGGAAGAAAAAAATCCTGTCCAGCTCTGATGTGCCACTGCCCAGTTTTGGGTATATAATTAGAACATTATTTAGCCATTCCACTGCTAATGAAGATTCTCCTTGAACTCAGTGGTAGGGTGTAGCATTTGTGCTGCAGGAAGACCTATTTTTCAAGCCTCCCTGTCACCATGAAATTCGAAGTAGCCACAGAAAGAAGCGTAACAAACACCATGAAGTCACAGCCACCATTGTGTCTGTTACAAAAGCATATGCTGCTAGGAATATGAACAGCATTGTTTCTATTTCTAACTACAGCACAGTTCCTAAAATGTTTTCCCTAGAGCCGTGCAAACCTGTTGTTGCAAGAAAATGAATGGAAAATAGGTTTCTTAGGTGATGTTTTTGTGTTTGTTTTTTTTTCCTGATTAACACATGGGGCTGAAATTTGCCTCCTGTATAGAGCTGAGTTTGATAAAAAAAAAGCTGGACTCAGGTCCAAGCAAACCATTTATTAGTTCTTGGGCAAGATTCAGAGTTTCATTTCAAATTGGGAAAACTCTGCTGGTGAAACCGAACATCTTTGAGTCTCAAAGTAAACAGGGATGTGAAATTCAAAGAGAGATTTATTTATTTTTTTAATCTCCGAACCTGTCTGAAACTGGAACATAGCCGCCTCTGAACAGAATCCCTAGAGATTCACAGTTCCTTCTAACCCTTCATCCCTGCATTTCTCACCAAATATATGTCATGCATCATTTCTGAAACTCAGACTGCAAATGGGAGCTGAGAATGTGCATTTCCTAGAGGCAGGAGTAAATGATTCCCCTGACATCTCTTTCTCATATATGGCATTCCACCACCTATTGTCCACTCCATATGTTTCCTTCTCCCTGGTAATATCCCCAAGAGATGGCTGATGTCCTGCAAAATAACGAGAGAATGCATCTTTAATTGGGTCCAGAAGAAACTTTATTACCCTGTAGCTAGCTTCTTTGTTTTTTTCTATAACAACTTATCCTAATGTTCTGACCCAGGACCAGATGTTAATTGCAATGGAAAGTAATCAATTTCCTTTACTGAGTGTGAACTCATTTGCAAGGTTAGTCAGTGAGCATGGAGTTCTTAATGAGGCAAGAACCTAACAGACCTTCTGGGTTCCTTGTGTCAATTCCAGGTTTACTGCATTGCGCCCATTTTCACTCTACCCATCTTTAGCCAAGCCACCCTATTAAAAAAAGTAGCAACAAAAAAAATCGCAATCTGTGTCTAATCACTTGGTAAAGAATGGAAAAAAATAATAATGCAACAGCCACAGCCATCTGAGAGCGGTAGATTCTGAGAGACAAAATCACCCTCTGTATATATAAATATATAAATAATAAATATGTAAATCACACAGGAAATTATGGCTAATGGCATGTTGTCTAATAGAGGGTATTATTATAAATATGAGAGATGCTCAAACAACAAATTAAGCCTGCAGTATTCTGAGAAAGAACTCAGAGGACACAACCTAAATTCTAACTTGGCTGCTGTCTTCAATGCTTCCGTGCTTTTGTCTGGGTTTTATATTATCACCGAGCACAGCTTTAAGAGGGAAAGCTTGGGCCATCCAGAGCAATAAAAATATAAAGAGGGGAGGGTGGGAGCAGAAGGAGGTGCTTAATCTTCCAGTGAACTTCTCAAAAGATAGTTTAGTAAGAAAAA
This sequence comes from Fratercula arctica, assembly GCA_947846985.1. Taxonomy (NCBI): domain Eukaryota; kingdom Metazoa; phylum Chordata; class Aves; order Charadriiformes; family Alcidae; genus Fratercula; species Fratercula arctica. The sequence goes on along the minus strand of CANTUZ010000025.1, from coordinate 15,774,483 downwards.
GAGCTTTCACTATGGTTGGATGTGAAAAGTATTTTCTGTCCTGGGGAGGACAGGGGGAGGAAGTTTATCTGTTCAGCAGCCATCAGGATAGCTCTAACAGTGCAACCTCTAGTGTATTTGCACCAATGGAGCTGAAAATTGGAGTAAACACCATTGTTGTGAAGAGCAATTTAGCCTGCCGACCTAGGGGTTGCAGTGGGGCAATTATACCCTACTGCTGTTTATGGTAAGTCTCCAGTCTACCCTGGCTCTATGAAACAACATTTTTCTTTTTTATTAAGAGACGATAACCTTCCCCTTCAGCTCGCTCTCAGTTCCTAATTCTAAAGCAAGTCCTGCTGCTTTTCAGCCCAATTTTTAGCGTACAAAATCCTGTATCCACTATTTTACATGTGAAAGGGGACCATGAATTTAAATCAAGTCCTCTTCCAACTAAACTTAGTTTTATGGAGGTATTTAAAAGACAGGTAGACATAGTGCTTAGAGATATGGTTTAGTGATGGTTTTTGTCAGAGTTAGGTTGATGGTTGGACTAGATGTTCTGAAAGGTCCCTTCCAACCTAGGCAATTCTATGATTCTATGAAAATATTTAAGAATTAGCCCCACTGCATCAAAAATGAACCTCATATCTCTGTTAATTGGTAAACTTTAGATACAAAATGAAATAGTTGTTTCTCACAGGGTGATCTTCCACAAAATACTCCAAGGTATATGGGCTGTCAGAACAATCTCTATCCCAAAGATACTTCTGGACAGGAGGAAGAAAAGCATGCTATCAGGCGAATGATAATAATCCTAGGACCGTCACTCCCTTTCAGAAGAAGGTGTCTCACATAGAATCATAGAACCATAGGGTTGGAAGGGACCTCTGGAGATCATCTAGTCCAACCCTCCTGACAGAGCAGGGTCACCTAGAGCAGGTTGCACAGGAACGTGTCCAGGCAGGTTTTGAATGTCTCCAGACATGGAGACTCCACCACCTCTCTGGGCAGCCTGTTCCAGTGCTCTGCCACCCTCAAAGTAAAGAAGGTCCTCCTCATGTTTAGGTGGAACTTCCTATGCTCAAGTTTGTGCCCATTACCTCTTGTCCTGTCGCTGGGCACCACTGAAAAGAGCCTGGCCCCATCCTCCTGACACCCACCCTTTAAGTATTTATAAGTGTTGATAAGATCCCCCCTCAGCCGTCTTTTTTCCAGACTGAAGAGACCCAAATCCTTCAGCCTTTCTTCATAAGAGAGGTGCTCCAGTCCCCTAATCATCTTGGTAGCCCTTTGCTGTACCCTCTCCAGCAGTTCCCTGTCCTTCTTGAACTGGGGAGCCCAGAACTGGACACAGTACTCCAGGTGCGGCCTCACCAGGGCAGAGTAGAGGGGGAGCATGACCTCCCTCGACCTGCTGGCCACACTCTTCTTGATGCACCCCAGGATGCCATTGGCCTTCTTGGCCACAAGGGCACATTGCTGCCTCATGGTCATCCTGTTGTCCACCAGGACTCCCAGGTCTCTTCCCAGCAAATGATTCTGGGAATTCACATTTTTGTGGATTGGCAGTACCACTGCACAAATTGGGTGCCTCCAGACATGAGGGCAATGTGCTATGGAAGTGGTGGAGGCAGGTGAGCAAGAGAAATCTAAGGGAACAAGGATTATTTAAAAGAAGCGGAGGAAAAAAAAAATCCATCTCCATAATATATTTTTATACATATGTATTATAGCAGCTAATTGCAAAACTGAAATCTCAGTGGCCCCCAATGGAGTTACATAAAGCAGTAGCAACTTTCAGTGCATTCAGCTAGAAAGGGGTATTGGAAGGTGCATTCTGCATCTGTCTACATTAATAAATAGCAGTTCAGTAAGAGACTTTCTCAGTGACGAGGTCACCCCCATGTTGTGCCTATATTAGAGATCCTTTCAAAGTGCACATGACAAGTTGTTCTGCTATGTCAAGGACAGGGTTCAACGAAGCCTGGCAGCTTCCCAATTTGTTTGAGGTGAATATGAATCCTGGAGGTGAGTGGGGTGTGCCTGTGGCTGAGGAGGAAAATGTGCTTTTCACTGTCATCTCTCGTGCACTTTCAGGGGCAAAATCTGAGTGAGGGATTTAGCATGGGGTGGTTTCCCCACCAAATTGAGTTAATCAGGAAGGATGTTTAAGGAAGAAAAAGTATCATCGTGCTTCTGTCTGAGGAGAGCGTGTGCATCAGCTCTGCTCACAGAAAAGAAGCTGCAACTTTCAGCATTTGCCCTGGAGTTAGCTCAACTCAGGGAGCAGGAGCAAACGTACTTTATAAAAGTCCTTTCCTAGCAGTCTTTCTCATACAGCCTGTTTCTGCATTTAAAGTGGAAATCAGAGGAACAAGTGACTGCCACTGAATTTGTGAGAAGATGGGCCCAATAACTACTCATGGTGTTGGGCAGCTGAAGACTTTGGACCACCATGCTGCAGAAGCAGCCCTGGCCACAGACAGCCACAGCCCTCGAGTCCATCACATCCCTCTCTGCCTGCAACCGGGAAGGAAGAGCTGCCCCTGGGCTATTAGGTACCAAGCTGCTTTGGCAAAATTGATAACAGTGCAGTGAAGACCTCAAACCTCTTCACCTGAAGTTTGATATTATCTACTCACAGCTCTGCAAGCCCAAAGCCTGCTCATCCGCCTGTCAGATGCCAGCCCAGATATCTGCATGAGTAATCACTGCAGATCCAAAACACTGCATGTGACTTAGATGCCACTTTCTCCCTCACTTCTCCTTTCCCCATCTCACCCAAAATAATGACATGACTGTTATTTTCACCTGTTCCCCAGAAGAGACATCCAAAAGCACTTCCCTGTCTACTTATCACCTCTCCTTTCTCCTCAGAGTTTCTCCATGCACCAAGAAAGAAACATTTTTTTTGGACATTCAGTGAATATGCCCTCACTTTCGTGAAGTTGCTTACAAAAACCTTTTCAGCAGAGGATACTGAATGTTACCAGGGAATGCACTAAGTCATTAAAATAAAGCTGCAAAGAAACTGCAGGAAATATCACTGGTTCACAACCTGTGCCATGAACCCCAGACCCTACAAAAACCACATTTTCTTGCTCCACGAAGGGTCAGCTTTGGACAGACTCAGACAAATTCAGTCAGGCTTATTAGCCTGGGCTCCCAGCCAGTATGTTGGAGCTTGCAGCAGGGTTCAGAAGAGGGGCTTGGGTGCAAGGTGTGGGTGATGCAGGAGGTGGGAAAGTGCAGATAGCATGGAAAGAGGGAGGTGGAGGCAGTGGCAGGAACCTGGGGCACGGGGCAAGGATGCAGAGGATGCTCAGGGAAGGAGGGGGAGAGATGGGGTCAGCATCCAAGGCAGCAAGAGCACATGGAGGTAGAGGAGATGGCAGCAAGGTGTGGATCAGGAGACTGCCATGACGCTGGGCTTAGTCACCCACTCCAGTGGTAGCCGATGTGTCAGTGTCCCAGCAAAGGCCATCCCCCCCGTGCACAGTACTTAGCCAATTGTGCAGTGCTGCATATGGGGAAAAAGAAACTTCTTCCTGACCCCTGCAGGCAATCAGTTTATGCCCTGAAGCATGAGATTTGATTAGCCTCATTATCTCAGTTTACATAACTGTAAACGTTATTAATGGTAATAAAATTATCTAGCCTGTTTTAATAATACAGCCACAGTATTTGTCTCAATGACCTCCCGTGGCTGTAAATCCCACAGGGGACTGGCACACGGCATAGTGGTTCTTTTTATTTATTCTAAATTTACCAGCCATTAATTTCACCAGGTCACTCCTTGTTCTCCCATTATGGGATGGAGTGAGAAGTTGCCAATTAGGTCTCAGTGCACCTTTCCTAATGCCAAACACAAGTAACTCCAAGTCTGATTAATAAGTTTGGGAGTAGACACCACCAAGCCTTCAAGCCTTGGGATTAATCCTCTCTCCCTAGCTGTCAACTAATGTATTCCCATGATATCATGGGACTTGGCCTGGACTCTTTAAAACCCACCATGCAGTTAAGGAGATTTAGTATGCTAGATGTAAACTCATCAGTTACTTGAAGCCTAAACTACAATTTTGGCTTCCAAGTATCCCAAAGTAACACAACTGCCCTGACCTCTGTGGAGAGGTCTTGCCAAGAGAGATGCAACAGCAGCACTTTAGATTTCAGACATAACATCTTACTCCATCTCTGATGTTCTGCTTTCTGCCTCTGCTGAAGCAACCAAGCACAGTGCAAATCTCTTTCCTGCCAGAGGATGATGTTTCCCCCAGAGGTCTTCCCTAGCATGTACTCAGGGAGTGTTCAAAAGAGGAAAAGCTGGAGATGGCCACAAACTCTTCTTTAGGTGATGCATGCTTGTTCCATACTATGAGAGGTGAAGGAAACTCCTGCCTCGTCTCATCTTATGCAGAGAAGTGGCTGGGCAAATCAGATAAAGAATGAGAGAACAACCTATTCCTTGTCTTGCCTGTAGCAGATTGTACCTGCCTGTACAATTTTTATGGAAATGTTGAGAATTTGCTCCCATACCCACACTTTTAAATATAAAGGATGGTATTATGTGACAAAATTAGGGATTATTTAGACAGTAGAAGAGTAATAAAGAGTTACTACTTTACTGTGCTTCTGCATACGGTGCTGAACTGTGTTCTCACATAGGATGTGGGGGGAAGCATAACTTCAGCTTTTTCTTTCGAGAGTAAAGATACAATGACATAATTTGTGTTCTTTGGTGTTTTTTTAAAAAAAAAAAACTACTTTTTGCCTGCTTGTTAAAAATACCCTATGTTAACTTTTGCTCAGCATCGCAAATGATGCTGTCCCTAAGTGACTATACCAAAATGAGACTAGTTGAAAATAAACAATAAGGTCAACAGGGAGGTTGTGGTGTTGGTTGGCCTAACATAATTCACACCTTAGATTAAACCCTTCTGTTTCTTGTTTCTCCATTTGGAGAAAGCATTTGTAGAGCCATTCTGATCCAAATGAGAAACTGGGGTAAAAAATTGCTCTGGTTTGTAGGAAAGATGGCAGTTCTTCAGAGACCGTCAGGGGCAGGGAAGCAGCAGTGGGATGAAGGATGAATTTGCTCTGCACACTATGATTACAGCATTTGTTCACCTATAGCATAGGCACACAGGGTCCCATTCCAGAAGCTGTTGTGTGCTATTCCCTCCTGAGGACACCACAGGTCTTCAGCAACAAACTGTGCAAGACCCAGAGCTGTCGTAACAAAAAGACCCCTGAGACTTTAATCTACGTACCCTCAGTAGTTTTGGGAGGAGAGAGTGTAGGCTCCTGCCTGAGGATACAGCTGCTAGTATTGCCATCAGGCTGCTTCCCTTTCACCTGTTCGACCAACAGCTCTTTAATGTTAGAGCTGAATCCAGCCAGCGTCCTCAGGCCAGGCAGGATAGTCCCTCGTTTCGGGCAAGAGCAGTTCCTCAGTAAAAGCAGCAAAGGGCATAGCGGTTCCTGCAAACCCTGTCAGCTTTCAAAGCGAGGGGCAGCTCCGGGTAAGCCTTATGGAAAGCCAGTGTCCTCCAGGCCTTCTCCGTGCAAATGCTGCTCCTTGTTACCACCACGACAGCATAAATCTGTGTAGATAAACTCTCCACACTGAAGGCAGAACTGAATTCCCAGTCCACAGCACTGACCTACTAGTTAAGCACTGCAGTGCTGTTTGCTGGATTCCCAGTGCAAACATATGCTTTCAAACACAAATTGGGATTCTTCTAGCAGATTAAAGCTGTTTTCCTTCCCTGGAAAACAGCCTGTGAGAAAGAGTTAAGGCTCGGCTGCCTCACTGCGCTCCCTGGCTCAAGAGGATTTAATATTCAAGTCGCTCATCTTCCATCCTCCCCCACCCCCCCTTCCCCTCTCCCCCTCCTGCAGACCAACTCCACGTCTGGTGCCTTCCTCCTACTGACTTCCCTCAGGTCAGAACAACTCTGTCATCAATCCCCCACTGAGACTTATTTCGAAAGATCAGCGCTGACCCAGAAGTCACTTGGCACTGCACCATCAGAACAGCATGTGCCAGCGCTGCTGAGAGGAGAATCTCACAGAGACCAGATGCAGGATGTTGAGCCATCTGCTAAGCACTTGTCAGGTTCCCATATTTCAGAAAGAAGTCTTTATGCGGCTGACCTGGTGACTGGACGATGTATTTATAAAACAACACACAAGGGCCAGTCTGGTTGACCTGGTCATAACGTTCTGCATTGCTGAGCAGAAGGGTCTGTGCTGGGTTCCTGGTTCTCACTGCTCTTGCCCAAAGACAGGAGTGGGGCAGGAGGAGGCTGCTGCAGAGCTTGGAGTTGGGGATGGGAAGGAGGCAAACACTCAGCAATGGGGATGAAGGTATATGAGGAGAGTGGATAGAGATGCATATGAGTTACCTTTTGAATTCTGCACCCTGTCATGGGCAGTGGGCATCCCTGGGGTCACACAAGAGGAAGGACCTCAGGGCTGGTGTGAGGTAGAGACCAGGTAAAAAGGATTCTTCAGCTCAAGAGCCCTCACAAGAAACCCTACACAACACCATATCATCTTTCCTGCTCTGGGACTTCAGTTGCTGCTTAGTGGACTACATGTTCATTAGAAACCTCCATCTGGAATAGAAAGTCCAGGGACAACAGCAACAGCACTGTCCTGTGGATATACTCGGTCCAGGAAGCAGCAGGGCAATATCTACATGAAGAACTGTTTTGTAAGCATAAGCCAAAAGGTAGCTTAGACCTTGTGAAAGGAAGAACAGAGCCCTATGCTAAAGATTAAAGAGGGAAGGGACTTTCCCCCAAAATAGACAATGCAATTGCCAATCGTATCCTGGGATGCATCAGGAGAAGCATGGCCAGCAGGTCGAGGGAGGTGATTCTCCCCCTCTACTCCACTCTCGTGAGACCCCACCTGGAGTACTACGTCCAATTCTGGAGCCCCTACTACAAGAAAGATATGGATGTGCTGGAACGTGTCCAGAGAAGGGCCACGAGGATGATCAGAGGGCTGGAGCACCTCTCCTATGAGGACAGGCTGAGAGAGTTGGGGTTGTTCAGCCTGGAGAAGAGAAGGCTCCGAGGAGACCTTATAGTGGCCTACCAGTATCTTAAGGGGGCCTACAAGAAAGCTGGTGAGGGACTTTTTAGGATGTCGGGTAATGGTAGGACTAGAGGGAATGGATCAAAACTAGAGATGGGTCGATTCAGACTGGACGTTAGGAAGAAGTTCTTCACCATGAGGGTGGTGAGGCAGGGGAACAGGTTGCCCAGAGAGGTGGTGGAAGCCCCATCCCTGGAAGTTTTTAAGGCCAGGCTGGATGAGGCTTTGAGCAGCCTGGTCTAGTGGGAGATGTCCCTGCCCATGGCAGGGGGGTTGGAACTAGATGATCTTTAAGGTCCCTTCCAACCCTAACAATTCTATGATTCTGTGATTCTATACCTTGGCACTAAGGTGCTAATCCTTCTACCTAGAGGTTTCCGTCCCATTGGGATTGTATCTGCAGCAAGTGATAGCCCCACCCAGCTCATCATCTCTCAAGACAGCATATATCCCTGCAAAGGAGGGAGCCTTCTCCACATGAATGCCGAGTACAATTTGCAAACATCCCTCACACAGTCTCTGTGGTCAGAGCCTGAACAAACCGATACATTTTTCATCACAGCCTAAATATATCCCTTGGTGCCTGCCAGCTCAGAAGACACAGAGGTTTCCCAAATCTGGGGCTACTGGATTGCATCCTGCATGCAGGCATGGGACAGCTGATCTCACAATCAGAGCAGGACAGATGGAGAAAAGTGCCTTGCTTTGGATACATAGATGCCAACCATAAAGGAACCTCATGATAAAAAAGTGATTGCGCTGACTGTGTTCAAAAGCTATCTGGGACCGTACCTTTTCACTGCATAAAGGGAACCCATGCCAGGGAGCATCAGTGCTGACTTCACCAGCGTTAGCTAGTGTTTCTAAGCAGGCAATCACCAAACAACAGTGATCTTTATTCAAGTAGTTTTGAAGGTGCATCTGAAATTTGAACCACAGCCTTTCACTGTGGTTGGTCAGAGTATGACATGCCATTATGGTTCTGTCTTCTGGGGAGAACAAAATACATTTTTGTGGTGATATTTCAAGCTGTCATGTTCACAGCTCTGAATTTTGCATTCTCTGAATACTGTTAAATCCTCAAGGGCTTAAGCATTCAGAAGAAGGGAAAAGGCCACTAATGGGAGATGGAGAAAGAATTAAAAGGAGCCACAACATAATGCATGCCTAAACAGAAGCATACACAAAACCACACACAATAAACTCAGTCCTAGTTGGAATGGAATTACTCCAGGAAGAAAAATTCCTTTCACTCCAGGAATTACTGGGTCAATTTCTCCAGCTCATGTTATGTAGGTCAAAGCAGATTATCGCAGTAGTCCTCGGGGCTTTAACATCTATGAATATACCCAGCTGATTGCTGAGCAGGCCTTTGGAGTAGCTCAATGCAACATGTGCTGATACTGTTCAGACACAGAGGGTGGATGCATGTCTGAGCTGAGAGGACTGTATTTTTTAATTATAACTTGGTTTTCATTGCTGAGATGCCAGATTTGCATCCCAGTTCACTTACTTTCCCAGCCTTCACTTTGGTTTCTGTGCAGTCTGGGAAAGGGACTTCAGCTGTCACTGCAGATCCATGGGACAGCTTTTCTTAGCAACAGGACTTAAAATCCCTTTTCCTACCCTTTTCTCAGGTTGGCACTGGTGCTTGTCTGACTCCACATGGGTCCTACACCAGGCCTGGTCAGACCAGCTGCATGAGCTGGTTTTGCCTCTAGCCTGATGAGTGCTACACTGGTGCAGCAGGGAGAGCACCAACACACAGCTAAGGGCAGGAGACGACACTGACACTTTTTGTGGCAGGTGGCCATTGGAGTTATTTACTTATATCCTCAAAACACGTTCTTTGCTGTCCTGACTTAGGAGTTCTGGTGATTTATGCGGGGCTGACTTCAGACATCACTCCCCTCTAACTCAGCTAAGTGCCTCAATAGTGATGGCAGAAGAACCAAAGCCGCCTCCTTTCCCAGTGTCTTGGCAGAGGACGGCTCTGGCAGGAACCAGAGCTGGCATCTGTTGCATGTTGCATTAGGACCCTGGGCTGTGAGCTGTAGCAGCATGGAGCAGAAGTGCCTTCTGCTCCACTGCCTTGTCTGCGGGGAGCAGCAGATGCGTTTTAATCTGCAGCCTTCCAAACATGGGTCCAGCTAATTTTCAGGGTCCTCTTCTCCCTTCTCCCCTTCCACATAAGGACTGAGTTATCATGACCTCAGTATTCATCCCATGGTACAGGTAAAACCAATATTCATTCTTTGCTCTCCCATCTCACCATTTCTATTTCAGGAGCTTTTGGTACCTTGGGATGCAGCACTTATACTCTGAGTTTAGCCCCCCGGTAAATCCTCAGAGGTGGCTGTACTTATTCTTTCTATAAAAAGATGACCGTATTAGTATGCAGAGAAAGCAAATTTATACAGGGCATTAGGCATGCAGTATAAACGAGGCTACAGGAAGAGCAGAGTGGATGGTGAATGTTTATGGAATAAGTCAACAACTGGGAATGATGTTGCATTTTCCATGCAAGCAGACAGACAGATACAACATGGTCCCAACAGGGAAGAATAAATCCCTGTAATTTGTGGCCTACTTTCAGCTTCATTAATGGAATAAAGGCCAGGAAGCATGATGTCATGAAATTAGCTTCCTAATTAAACATTGCCTTTGCCTCTCTTCCCCTCCCCTCTCTGGATGAAGTCAGTGGCTTTGCTGGCTCAGAGTGCTTGCTATTTGTCAAGGGTTGAAACTCCTTCTGACCAGGGTGTTTAGATGTCTTTTCCAGCATCTCACAACAGCATGATCTACAGTTTGAAGCCCAGAGATTGGCACCCTGGCTTCTTTTTTCAGGACACCTTGAAAGCCAAAGGACTCCGATTCTCAGACATACCCATCTCCTTTCAAACACCTGCCTCTGCAAAGTTCTCCAAGAACCTCTGAAGAAATATGCTATGTATTGCCATTAAGGATCCTAAAGCAAATTTGCTGGCTGGGACATTTCAATGATATAATGCTTGCTCTGAATATGTTCTTCCACCCAAACTTTTCACATAAAGAAGAGTCAGAACACCAGCCATAACTTTGAACTGTACAATCCAAACTGAGTGATGAGCTTGCCTTGTTAGGTAGCAGGAGATTGGCTCTTTGTTGTCCTATCCTCTCCTTGTTACTCCATGTCCATCACTGTTGAAGGACCAGCCTGTTTGATTGCCTGAGGAGATGGGAGCAGATTAAAAAATATTTTCCTTCCTTCTCCAGGCACGTACAACAATGTTGAGGAGCTGAGTCGCTGTCTTGTGAAAGGAGATCAGAACCAGGTCATACCCATCCTCTCCAACCCTGCCTAAGTGCAGTGAAGAAGTAAACCCAGAGGACATCCTATTAAAGAAGGGAAGATCTACTGTTTTCCTCTTTTTCTGCTTTTGCAATATTTTGATCGGTAAATCCACTGTTTTCCTACATGGCTTGTTCTTACTGTGGGTGAGTCATACACAGAAAAAAAATATATTTTCCCCATTATATAATATTTTGGTTTACAATAGAAACTCCAGGAAGAGATCAAAATTCAGCAGTATCATAAAAAAAAATCAGTCACAGGCTTTCAAACTAATCCAAAGTTTGTGGCATCCTGGTACGCTCTTGTAATGCAATATCCTTAGATCAAATCCTTAGCATAGTTATAATCATAAGCAAACAAGACCTCTTCCAAGTTTCTGCACATCCATCACTGGCATGAACAAGTTTGTTACTCTTTTCTGAATCTACAATATGGGAAGTGCACTGACCTTTCTCCCAGAAAATATCCATGGCTTTACTTTGTCCATTCAGCTAAAAACGCTGCAAATATGGTATGGCCATGAATAATAGAGAGTCCAAAAGTTGATGTTGCCAAAAATGGGTGACTCGGGAAGTGGTTCAGACATATGCATGAGAACATTTAGCACTGCAATTCAACAAATGTGGATGCGTTGCTCATATTTATCATTTTTATTCCAATCCCAAAGCAGAATCTACTGTATTTATTAAAAAAGTAACAGTCCCTGCAGCAGAGTAGTTCCCTGAAGGTGAGCACACCTCAGTGTGAGGCCAAGATCCCACTCTCCTTGCCTTCCTCACTCAGGCTGTGTGATGGGGATACACATGTCCTGACACATTTCTGTGTTAGAGTTGACAGTGTGGGGCAGGAACATCCTGTGGAGTTTCGGATTGCTCTAGTTTGCTCATATAATCTCCATATATAGACCCCACAGCGCTGGCACCACTCCAGTTTCTAATTTATCACCTATGGGCACCCTACATCTCCTTAAATCCCAAGTGTAACAATCTGGGGATTCAGAAGTGAGCTGAACTGCTCTGTAAACGTGAATGTTCCATTGGAGTGGGACTGATATTCAAGGACTCAAACTCTCTTTTGCCTCATCTGTCTATTCCCACTTAATGAACCACACTGATGCTGGCAAACTGAGGCACAAAGCAAGGAAATTAGATGCACAAGGTCATGAAAGAAAGTGGCAATGGAGCTGTGTGCCAATGCTCCAAAGCATAATTTATAGCCTTAATCCCAAATCAAACATCCTATCTACCCTGCACAGCTCCTCCCCTCTCCCCCTTCCTGGTCCCAGTGTGATAGTACTACAGGGCATCCCTGTAATGTATGTTATGTAAGCGTGTGTCTCCGGGTGTGCTTGTCTCCCATGGAGATGGAGCTATTTTATCTCACTCAGAATCTTTTGTGCAGGTGCATGCTTTACAAAGAAAAAGCAGCACTCTGCAAAAGTGTTTCTGTTAACATTTATCATCCCTTTCCCTTAGTCATCACCACAGCGGCCCTCCACGGGAAATGGGAATTCTAATTCAAGGGAAGATGTAATGCTATCCCATTGGGAGCCCTGGATTAGAACACCACCACAAAAGAGAGAAGGAGGAAACAAAAGAGAGACAGAAGGGGAGAAAGGGTCCTTATAAAGATAGAGACAGAGGAAGAGTTGAAGTCTCATTCCATTTTATTGCAGACCCATGCTTTTTAATTGTTCCGCCTGAGTAAATCCTTCCTCTGTGATCCTGTTGTTAATGAAAAAGTCCATTGCAGTCATTCTGATGGCTTTAAACTTATGCTTGTCCAATGGTTTCTTGAATCTGGAGCAGCTGCAGGGCAACCTATTTCTATGATAATGTGTATACAGAGCTTTTATATTTTTTGGGGGGGGGGAGGTAGGGAAGAGGAGAGTGATAACGGATATGTTATCCCCTTTGCTCTCCTTCAGCTCTGGTCTTTCTCCTAAATATTTACAGAGGGCCTACCCAGAGCCCCAGGTGTTACTATACAACTTCAATTTTGATAGGCCACTGTTAGGGGCTGAGGCTTTATATCTGAGCTGTATAAGGCTCAGTGTTGCCACTGCAAAATCATGAGTGTACAATGGTTAATCTCTATAAAGAACTAGGCTGTTAAAATGAAAATCCCAAGCTATCCCAACGTGCTTTCAAACTGCAGCAAAACCTCTGGTTATGAATTCCAGGAGTAAAATGATTTCACCCTTCAAGAGTTCCCATAGATACACAGTGACTGAAATTGAAATCTGGAGTTTCACCCTATAAAATTGTAAAATGTTACAACATGAAACCAAATAATTTTGCAGACTCCATCCCAAACTGCTAGCATCTGTGTTTGAGGCATCTATGTGTTGTAGTACCACATGGAAACCTATTATAATCAATGTCTACATAGTTAAATTAGAGCTCATTTCCCTGCCACACAGGTTTGTCAAAAAGTGTGTTCTCTTTTTACCTCCATTCCTCTTTCTGATGAAAGTTTTAAAAATAACATAAAACAAGAAGCTGAAATCTTTCAAAATGTCTCAGATGCCCCTCAAAAGACAACGAACTCCCAGTTCCATCTTTCAATTTCCCCCTTTAAAAGGCCAAACACATTTTTGATAGGAAAAAAAAAAAACATTAGCTACCATTTTCTAGTAGACAATATTCCTATTTTTAGCAAGAAGTGTAGTAGAGTGAGGATTGCCCTACAAAGCTAAGCATGACATGTAAAAATAATCAGCACATTAAGACAGAGAACTTTGCCATATTATCTGTAGAGACCCTTTGGATCTCATTTGTATAAGAAAGGAGAGACTTCCTTCAATTATGTATATTAAAATCACATTCAATTTGAAGACTGGAGCACACATTATTTTCCCTAAAACTCTGTTAAAACCAGAGACCTGTGCAGGCAATGAAGAAGCAGTAAAGAACTCTACTTTTCCTCTTTTACTTTTTAATATTGTCCAAAACCATATCATCCAAATCACAAACTTTGTTTAAGTGTTGTCATCACAATCTCAACCTTGGCAAAGGGTGTGGCCAAAACACAGTGAAAAATCAAGCTGTTTCCTTTTGTTCGCTATCATGCTATAAACCAGATGATCGCTCTACCTTACCTCCACGCCCACCCCCCAGCAATTATTTAGATGATATTGTCACAGAAGGGTCAGATAACAGAAAACTTGACTTGGAGTCTCATAGATGTGTTGGGTCTAAAAAGGGGAATGGCACTTCACTTATGTTCACTGAAGAAAAGTTTGGAGATCTTACTCAAAGGCTTTTGGGATACAAGAAAAGTTATATTCACTGTTACAACACAACCATGTAGCAATGTAGATTTTTACTTTTTTTTTTCCCCTGTAGGCAAATATTCTTCTGGTAAACACAGGAAAATGAAAAATTCAATGACCAGTATCCTGTGACTTTGCATTTTTCTCAACCTAAAGACAACACTGTGTCAGTGAAAGGTCTTGTTTGAGCAGCTGGAGACCTGAAGATTTACATTTTTTTAGATAGCGTAGAATAGTTTGCCAATGAGAACAACTCTAAAGGTGAAAGGAAAATTCAGTCTGAAGCTTATTCAAATCCTTGGCCTCCATTTAACTGCAGCCCAGCTAATGATCCTTAAGAGCGCTCTACCTGTCCAGTTGTTGCAGGTTATACTCTACTAATCCTTCCCCATATTGAATTAAATTGACACTGTATCTGCAATTAAAAATAAATGGGAGAGAGCAAGGAAACAAGAGGAACCTATTTGACAAAACCAACCAAAGATTCATTTGTAATCTCAAATATCAGGCACACTATCTTTACAGTGGGAGGTGCTACTCAAACTTCTGTTGACATGTTTTGACAAAATTCCTTTCTTCAGGTTGTTTGCTTGATCCCAGAGCACACGAGATTAGAGTCATGCTGTTTTATACATTGTACAATCTCCTAATAAGGAACAGTGTCTGGTCCCTAGAGGACTTAAAATGACATGACAGAGAATAGGAACAGTAATAAAAGCAAAGACAAAAGTTGAAGGGCATCATTTTCAGGGAAGGCTCAGATACTAGAAGCTTTCAAAGCCCAGTTCTTTTGATTGTCGGGCAGAGTACAGTGGACTCTGGTGCAAACACCAATTCTGGATGGGGGGACAGAGCAGCTGGGTTTGCTGCTGTGTGGACATATCTCCTGGCTCCAAATGAGCTCAGGCATTTGTACCTCAGAGCTCCCCTCTGGTGCAGACATTGCTTGGAAATCACTCTGAAGCTCTGAGGTCACTTTGTTGCTTTTGAAAGCTTTATTCAAAATTGATGCACAAGGTTGGCTATCAAAATCCCACCAGAACTGGGATCAGACTGGAGGTTTCCAAGGTCCATATCAGAGGAGAGAGAAGGGGGAAAATCCCTTCTAAAATTACTGTTTTTTAAAATGTGATTTTTGACACTAAAACTATGGATGGTGAATAGGTAGGACTGAACTGCAACCTGCACTGCAGGTTTGGAGCAATATTTGTAGCTCAGACAGCTTTCTCCAGGTTGAGTTTTTCTGTTCTCAAGCAAAGGTACAGGATTCACATCTAGAGTCACCATTGGAGACCAAAGACATTTGATTTTAAAGGACAAAACCAAAACAAAAATCCATCATGGATCCAACTGAGACTAATATAATAATATTTAGCTAGATTAAGGGCCAGGTCCTGGCACCTTAACTGGATCAGATGGCTTGGGAAAAATATTTGTACTGTTTGTCTACTTCCGTATGGGCCTTGAGTTGGAATGATGATGCTTCCAGAAAAGCTGCAGCTGCATGCAAGGGGAGGAATCACTAACTCAAGCCCAGGATGGTGATATGTAATGAACTGAACTGGTCCATTTTCTCCTGCAGAAAAAAATGTGTTGACTTGATGACTCGGGGAGGGGGAAAAAAAAAAAAAAAAAGAAAGGGACAAAAAAAAGTAAAAGGAAGCTGGACCCACACCAGCTCAGCCTTTGCAAAATCCAGGCTTGGCCTCAACCTCACCGCAAGACAGAGACGAACAGAGCAGCTCCCTCTCCAGGGGGCTCTACCAGCGTGTATCACAATGGTACCAGCTAAACTGCAGATGCTTTGTAGCAGGTAGCCTTTAAGGACCTGGGAAGCCAGCCCACTGCCTTATTGAGCTATTACCTCCTATACAAACATTACATTTACTACCCATGTCCCTACCAGAGGCATTACAGTTTCATCCAGGATTGCTAGGCACAATGGCTGCTGCTCTCCTCAGTCCTTTTCCTTTTTTGTTATTGCCTGCGTCATTGTTCTTGCTGTCCTCAGGAAGGAGGGAATTCAGGACATCGCTGCTTCAAAGCCCACTGCTGTCTACTGATCAGCGCAAAGCTGTAGACACTTTTCCATTTTGCCCTCATTGTCTGCTCTGGATGAGCAAAACCAGATTAGCCAGAAACTTTAGAACCTGAGAAAGCAAAAGCATTCCCGCCTTTAGTCTAAAATTACAGCAAGTATATCTTTATACACTCTTTGCAAAGCTACACTAAAGCATCATGTCTTTTTAGCTGCTGCAAGGAACACCAAATAATAATGCAGCTTGCAAATTATAATTTTCAATACAGTAGTTGCTGGCTCAGGCAAAGCAAGGAGAAGGGGCAGAAAACCCAAAGGGATTCTGGGTATTTTTTTTCCTTTTACCTCATTAAGCTTTGGTTCCAATTACATTTTAATGATGCATGATGTCTTCTGTATGCTAGCATTTACTGCTGTCTCTTTAAATTTAATCATCTTGATAATCTGACACTGCAAATTAGGGGCTGAAAGAAAACTTTTGTCACATCCAGAAAAGCTGTATGTCCACTCTGAAGCCTGTTGCTACTCAGCAGGGAATAGCAGACTTGCATTTTAGTGTTCCTTCTGCCTCATGGCTTCCTACTTCCTAAATGGTGAATTAAGGATGAACAAATCACGCGAGCAAAAAATGAGAGATTTCTGGAAAGCTGTTTTCTACCAGCGTGTTTGAAACCACTTTGGGGCATGGGGCATCATTTCAAGAAGCTCATTTTCTCCAATTTTCGTCACCTCATTAGGAGTTCTAATGGTTGGTTTCTTGCTGTAACCGCTAGCTAAGGGGAATTTAAGGAATTATTTTTGAAGATACTCTTATGTTTTTCCAGCACCTGTCATCCTCATACAACAGACATCTAGATAGTATCCACACAAGCTGTAAACTCACGGCCTCATGTGGAAAGATGAAGAGAGTAAAATTACAGCCTCATCACCCACATATTTTCACACCTGCTTGTGCTGTATTTTGGATACTGCTTTCGCTAACGGTTTATATGACTTCCCATCATCAAAACATCTAATCACCTAACAACCGCCGGGTCAGAACCCTTTCTAGGAGTTGAACATTTTCTCATCCCTTCTTATTCTAAGAATAAGAAGGAAAAAAAATCTGCAGGAAAAGAAAAGAACACAAACAAGGAGAAAGAACACTCGGAGAGAGTGAAAAACCAAATGCCACAAGTCATAAGTCATTTGAGTGGTGTACTGGGATTTAGGCCCGGTTCAGGTTCTGTTGAGATCTAGAGTCTCCCCTTCCTTAAAGTTTAAAATATTTATTGAAAAAGCAATTCTGAGCAAAAAGTGTTTCAAAGGAGCTTTATGGATTTGGCTCTTGAATCAGAAGTTGGTTACATTTCCCAGCTCCCTTTTGGTAATATTTTACTCTGCCAAATTATTATTTCACTAGAAAGCGACAGCACCTCCAAACAGCATGAGCTCTTTGGGCTGTTCAGTGGAATAGGTCCCTCTTCATCCACAGAGACAAGCAGGGAAACAGCACTTCCTTAACACATCTAGTTTGCCATTATAAAAATGAACCTACAGCTTCAGCTTGATCCCAACTTTCAGAGTGTTCCTCAACACAGAACTCACAAATTGCACTGACAATGGTGCCAGTAGACTCAAAAAGAGGGAAAAGTGGGGCAAAGACACTGGTTTCTTTCCAGCTGTTATCTCCCACTGATAATGGAGTACAGCAGTGGAATAGATAGTAGTGGTGGAATCATTCCCGTCCTCCACCTCACAACAGCATATCTTCTGCAAGAAAGGATGTTACTGAGATGGGTACATGATTTTGGTTCAGAAGGTGGCAGGCTGGTGCAAACAATGCAGATCCTTCTCATCATGTTTACAGAAAGTAATTAGTTCGCTTAATGGCTGTCCCATTAAAGACAATAATTAAATAGATTATGGAAGCTGAACTAATCTAACAGCCTCTATGACAAAGGCAAACATTTATTTTCTAAGTCTGATGGATCACATTTTTTTTTTTTTTGTTACTCTCTCCTGTCTTTTTTTCCTGAAGGAACTGTTCTGGTTTAACAAAGGCCATAATTTCAGTCAGCTCTGAAGGCCATGGTTGAGGCCTTGAACCTCTGAAGGAGTGGAAGGGATTACTCCAGATATCCCTGTAGAAACAGCTCTTGTGGCTACACCCTGGAAAGGACTAGAGAGTTTATATTTACATTATGGTTCTCAATTGATAACTGATTTTTCTAATTGTGAGTTTCATAAACTCTAATCTCTATTAAATTGATCAAATTGATTACCATATTTTTCTCAAAGTGGGAGAAAGTCTATGATCCACCATCCTCTCCCACCTCCTGCTCCACTTCCTTGGAGGACCATGAAAACACAATGGGATGACTGTGAATAAAAATATGTTTATGCAAGTGCTCGAAATTTCTAAAATGGGT
The DNA here is from genome assembly GCA_947846985.1 of Fratercula arctica. NCBI lineage: Eukaryota > Metazoa > Chordata > Aves > Charadriiformes > Alcidae > Fratercula > Fratercula arctica. The sequence goes on along the minus strand of CANTUZ010000025.1, from coordinate 15,756,337 downwards.
ATGAATTTGTCTCTGAAAGTTGACAATTTTTCAAATGGCTCCATCCCTAAACTTCCAACGTCATTTTTACCTCTATCATTTTCTTTCCAACACATCTCTTTTGTGCTAAAACAAATTTAGCAAGTAGAAAAAAAACTCCATCCAAAACTCAGAAACCTTCTGATTTTAACCTTATAAATGAACTTGAAAGAAAATAATATCCATTACTGCCAAGATGTCTCTCTTACAAGCAAGCACTACTATTTTGGGGAAGCAGAATGTGCGGAAGGAAAATCCTGGCTGTTATTCTCAGTCCTAAAATAACCCTTTATATTTATTTTTTTTTTCGAGGGGTTGATTTTGTTTGGTTTTAAGGATCTGATTTAGGTTAAGTACGGTATAAAAAAACAATCAATATCTTAAGGAGAATGTCTCACTTCAAACAACGCTCAGCCTAGCCTAACACGTCTCCATTTGCTCAGTTTCCTTTCCATTTCAGTGCTATTTTAATGGGGTGTCCTCCCTTTTCCTCTAAAATAACTCCCTTACATCTTTAGAATCAAATTCTCAAAGGCCCCAAATGCCATCCTGTTGTTTCTCTAAAACCCCCGGAAATGGACTGGAAACCAGAGAGGGTCAGGCTCTCCCTCCAGAGGTTTCAAACGCCCACTGATTCAAACAGGCATTGCTTTATTGTGGAAGGCTGTTCTCCTCAGCACATTCGTATTTCTGCTTAAGTGCTGCACCAAGAAGTTGCATGAAGGCATAAAATGTAACCCTTCTCTCCTGCCTCCAACCCTAAAAAATAGGTTACTTATCTGGCTTTGGATGAATGTGTCTCTAATGAATGCAGGTTTCACCTGGGCCAGGATCAACATTGATATATGTTGAGAAAAGTTTAGCTGAATCCAAGAAAGTTTTGCTTTTACATCAGCTACAAAATTTGTGCTTACTTGTGCTATGTATCAGTATTTTGCAAAAAGTAGCTACATCCTCCTATTTGCAAGTAGGGAAGTTAAGGGATTTGCCTAAGTGCATTAAAAAAAACCCATAGCAAAATTAGGACTAAACCTCCATCCTCTGTTATTGTCTTTTTCTTCTGACCCTTGATAGGTGATAAACTGATCTCCTACAACCAGTTGATCTAGGGCTCGTATTCTCCTAATTATCAGCTCAGCTCATATTCCAGTCTAAAATAAATACATAATTAATGAGGAAAAAAGATTCTTTCCTCAGATTCCCGCTACCTTTAGTCTCCTTTCCCTCTCCACCTGCCCATTTATCATTCAGGGAACATAAATAACTTAAAAGAATAGTACATAAAATTAATTGTTGAAAACACAGGCTTTTAAATTCTCATCTGCATTAAAAAATAAAACAGGGATGCTTGAGCACTCCGTTTTGTAAAGTCACTTCCAGCAGACTTTCTGCATCCACACAGAATTAGCTGCAAGACTCAGCAGTACCATTCATCCTGTGAAGATGTTCTTATCTGACACTGTAAGAGACGGACCATAAATATCCTGATGAGGGGCAGAAGGTCCTCCAAGCCTTCAATGGAATGCCTCAAACACTCACAAGGAAATAAAGAATGCAGGCCTGGCCTTCAAAGAACTGATAAGGCTAACACTTCTGGTGCCTGAAAGTGTGGGAGAACTGCCTTGTGAAGACAGGATAGTTCTGCCACTCATGTGGTGAGCTTGCTAGTTCTCAGTTCTCAAGGCCATTGTGTCCGATAAGTCACCTTTGCTTCATTATCTGGGAAATGCATATGAAAGCGCACACCCCTGCATATGCTAATGAAGATTATAGAGATCATGCTAAACATGTATGACTATGGCACTCGTTTCTCCACCCAAATCATGCTACATGTCACCTGGGAGAAGGGAGAAACCTGAGACGAGGCTGTCCTCGGCAAGGGGGATGGACCATGCTAATTCAGCAAACATAAAAGGAGAAAATAAGTGCCCCTGAGAGGGGAACAAAGAAGAAACAAAAGAAGAAGATTGTGCCTGGGAAGATTCCCTGGAAAAGATGCTGGAACCAGGACCAGTGATCTCTTTCTCTCTGTCTTTTTCTCTGTCTTTTCCTTTCTCTATCCCTCAGTTTCTCTTTTCTCTTAGAGTTGTTAAGTAATGACCTTAAGTACGACCTTAAGCACCGCTTGCCATAACTTGTCCTATACCTGTTGTTAAGTAACACAATGCATACCTCACCATTTGCCATAATTTGTTATATACCTAACCAATTATCATGGACTTGTTAAGACCTATACTAACCATTTGGGGAAGCTAATAAATGTTTCTATATGGACCTTGAGATTTATCTCACCTTAGTCCGCGCCGTTGGGAATTTACGAATCTGAAGTCACTTACCCCCCCCTCTTTCCTGAGAGTGGGACGTGACAGACACCCATAGATCTTTATCATAGGAAAACATTAATTGAATATTTATTGACAAACACCAGAGAGAGGTGAGAAAGAGAGGCTGACAGAAGGGGGATGGAAGGAGACAAAAAGAGGTGAAAGTGCATTTGGAAAAGTGGTAATGGAAAGATTAGACAGCTGTTCCTTTTATCGATGGCCCTGACTAGTCTCCCTCCTGCTATATTTGTGCATTTTATGATAGCAAAGGAATAAAATGAGTGCAGTGCTGTTCCTCAGCAAGACCTTACTCTAGGCAGGACAACAGAATGCTATGACTTTAAAAATGGACCTGAAGAGAAAGGCTACAATGCTTTGTGCCGTTGCCCTCAACACACCCAGACAGAATGAACCTGTCCAGGACACACAACCACCACAATCACTTCCAAGGGCAATCTCTGACATCTGCCCTGAACAAGCCCACCACAGGACCAGGTTGAATCCTGAACATCCTGTTTTACACAGTTTTCCTAAGGAAACAGGACTTACAGAGCCATGTTATGTTTATTACCTATCTCCTTGTCCCATTCTTTCTCTGTCAATATTTCTTATAGCAACTGGGCAATTTTAACCAAATTTGACAGACTGATAGAAAGAAAATTCTTCAAGACAAAAAAAGACATTACTTTCCATAGACGTTTATGAGACTAGACAGCTGAGTGAAGGAAAGCTTTGTAAACCTCTTTTGAGAGAAAGCTGAAGTATGTCCACCTCTTTATATTAGACACTGGAGAATCCACAAAAAGGATGTGATGAGAGAAAGGAGGGAGATTGGATAACACTGAAAATTTGGCTCCATTCCTTCTGCTGCACAAAGATAAGTTATTTTTGTCACCAGCACTTAAGTGCCTTCCAACCATAAATAAAGTGACATAACTGATGTCTGTCAAAAATGTTTTGTGCCCTCTCTCTTCTGCCTCCCACACCCGAGGGAGAAATGTGTCTCAGGAGCGAAGACTTTGCTCTGAAGATTTTATGGTAAATGTTTTTTGTGGGCTGCTGTAGAAGATGGGCTGATGAGGGGCAGCCGGAACAAAACACTCCAGGATACTCTGGAAAGAGGAAAAGTAGAAAGGCAGGTGGAAACTGGGGTGAAGCAAGAAACAGGGAATAAGGAAGGGATAAGGTGGCAAGGTTGATAAGGGAATTCTGTTTGGGTTGAATAAATGGACTTCAGGATCAGTGAAATCAGGACTGGCATTAGGACATCTGAACCTGCAGTTCTGTCACAGGTTTAGTATGGATGTGTGGTGTTCAATTTCCTCATTTCTCAGGAGCTGGGGACGTGGAAACAACATGTAGCTATCTCTCAGATAGGTGGAGAGGGATTTTGGGCTGGAGGAGAGGAGCACTGGGATGGTAGAGCCCAGCCACACAAATGTCACTCAGAAAGAGACCTAGAACCAGGATGTTCTGAAGAAATTTACACCAATGATGGATTATTGCAAGGAGTAATGGGGTGGCATTAAAAAAGGGAAAAATGCAGGCTGAATACCTGGGGGAAGACTCATGACAATGAGATGATGCAGTAGGTTCCTGAGGGAAGCAATGAAGGCTACTTGACATGTTAAACACCAAGACAAAACACTAGAAAATATACATCAGGAGATACTCACACATTGTCCTCATTTCACTATGACTGTCCTAGCGACTTTCTAACTGTAGGTGTAGAAACCCAGCTTCCTTTCCTCCCTTTTTTTTCCGGAAGAGGTCCCAAACTTTCTTTCAGAAGATATTGAGATTCTCAGCTCATACTCTGATATTGACAGAAGACCTCAGGTTTGTTTGCGCCTTGACTGGGAGTCAGATAATCCTGACACAAACACTGCATAGACATGGCGGCTTTGCTCTCGCCAGCAAACTCACTGATGTGTGGCCCAAGGGTGTGTGCGCCACTGTTGTGCTTCTCTTAAATCTTTGGTTTTTTAGTGGAGGCATACCAAAAAGACAGACATTACCAACTCCAGCATCGGGGGTAGCTGCCTTCCCCTCTGCAACTCACTTGGGGTGAGTTCCCCTCTGCTCACGGACCTCTGATAAAAGGACCTGTCCCTCTCCATGTTGTCGTCCATGGGTTCACTTTTGCTCAAAAACTCCTAAAGGTTGCTCCTAAAGATGGTCCAGTGGTTAAGGGCTAACCGAAGTCTCAAGAGATGTGGTTTTAATTTCTTCTGTGGTTTCAGGCAAGACACATAGCCCGACATCCATATAGGAAAATGTCAAAACACTGCATTTCAACAAAGTCAGAAGCAAAGCATTTCATGGTGAAAACGCCCAAGGAAAAACAAAACCAAAACAAAATATTTGTGTTTGGAAATTGGGCTTTTACTTTCAAAATGTCTTTATTTAAAAAAAGAATCTTTTAAATGGGGGGCAAAAATGGGGGCATTTAGGAAAAAACCCCAATAATTACACAACTTCCTGTCATCTGCCCCATATGAAACAAGGCAAGAACAAAGGATTTCAGGCTTCCCCTGAAAGCTATTACAGGTTTTTTTTTTGTTTCACACAAAAATTGTACATTTTGATTCAACTCAGACTGAAAGCGGGTTTCTCCCCACTCCAAACTATAATTCTGCTTTGACGATCCAACACAAAATTCAAGCGCTAACTGGGAATACATAAAGGAAATACAGGAGAACAAAGGAAAAAGCTGACAATGAGATAATTTCAAGTTGCTTCTTGTTTTGCAGTTGTTTTTTTCAAACATAGATAAACAAAAGTAAGCCAGGAAGACAAATTTAATAGACGTGAGAGTCTCTCTGAACACTGTCGTGGTTTGGCCTCAGATGGCAACAAAGAACCACATGTCGCTCGCCCAACCCTTCCCAGTACGGGAAGGATCAAAAGAAAAAGGCAAAACTCTTGGGTTGAGACAAAGGCAGTTTAACAGAACAGCAGAGGGAACAAGAAAACAACAACAATAACACCGACAGAGAAATATACAAACGCGATTACGGAACGGCCGCTCCGCACCGGTCTGCACCCGGGACTCGCCAGCCCGCTCCAAAACCCAACTGCCTGCCCCCTCCCTCCTTTTAATCTCAGGGTGGGCGTGGCTCACATGGCATGAAATACTTAACCCTGTCCCCGCCGGAACCAGGACATTATCCACCCCTTATTCCATACCATTTTTGCCACGCCCAGATCTTACAGTTTTCGGAACATTTGACTGGTGTACCCGGCGTAACTCGTGCACACAGTCCATGGTCCGAAGATGCAGATCTTGAGGAAGTTGCTGGGCATCAGCTCTGATCCCATCACCACTTTGCTTTACTCAATTCTTCACCAAAGTCCATGTGTCCTTAATTTGGGTGATTCTTACTGCAGTACAGCCGATAGCAATTATAGTAACGAGGACATACAGTGACAGTGTTGCACACGATTTGATTCATTGGCTATTCTCCCCCAAAATCAAGTCCCTATGAGGTACACATCGGACTTCCCCATCCTGCCGCATTACCCACCAAGTGCACCCAGGTCCTTGGGCAAAAGCAATCCCACGGATGGGTTTGCCTTTGCCTGAGGCAGGACTAACCCAGACTGTCTTCCCTAACATATTCTTCATGTGCACTACGGGGACTTTATCCCCTTCTACAGTACGTAGAAGTTTTGACTGGGCAGGGCCAGCCCGATTGGTAGATCCCCTGGTATTAACTAGCCAGGTAGCCTTTGCTAAATGTGCATCCCAATGTTTTAAGGTCCCACCACCCATTGCTCTCAGTGTAGTTTTTAACAGTCCATTGTACCGTTCTATCGTCCCAGAGGCTGGTGCGTGATAGGGGATGTGATATACCCACTCAATACCATGCTCTTTGGCCCAGGTGTCTATGAGGCTGCTTCGGAAATGAGTCCCATTGTCTGACTCAATTCTCTCTGGGGTACCATGTCGCCACAGGACTTGCTTTTCAAGGCCCAGGATAGTATTCCGGGCAGTGGCATGGGGCACAGGGTATGTTTCCAGCCATCCAGTGGTTGCTTCCACCATTGTGAGCACATGGCGCTTGCCTTGACGGGTTCGTGGCAGTGTGATATAATCAATCTGCCAGGTCTCCCCATATTTATATTTCAACCATCGTCCTCCATACCAAAGAGGCTTCAAACGCTTGGCTTGCTTGATTGCAGCGCATGTCTCACATTCATGGATGACCTGCGCAATAGTGTCCATGGTCAAGTCCACCCCTCGGTCACGAGCCCATCTATATGTCGCATCTCTTCCTTGATGGCCTGAGGTCTCATGGGCCCACCGAGCTATGAATAGTTCACCCTTATGTTGCCAGTCCAGATCCACTTGAGCCACTTCAATCCTAGCAGCCCGATCCACCTGCTGGTTGTTCTGATGTTCCTCCGTGGCCCGATTCTTCGGTACGTGGGCATCTACGTGGCGTACTTTCACAACCAGATTCTCTATCCGGGCAGCAATATCTTGCCATAGTTCAGCAGCCCAGATGGGTTTGCCTCTGTGCTGCCAGTTGCCCTGCTTCCACTGCTGTAACCACCCCCACAGAGCATTTGCCACCATCCATGAATCAGTGTAGAGATAAAGGACTGGCCATTTTTCTCGCTCGGTGATGTCCAAAGCCAGCTGAATGGCTTTCACTTCTGCACACTGGCTCGATTCACCTTGTCCTTCACTGGCTTCTGCAACTTCGTCATGTAGGACTCCACACAGCAGCCTTCCACTTTCGATGCTTTCCCACAATCCGGCAGGACCCATCAGTGAACAGGGCATATTGCTTCTCATTTTCTGGCAGTTTATTATATGGTGGGGCCTCTTCCGCACGCGTCACCTCCTCCTCTGGTGACATTCCAAAATCCTTGCCTTCTGGCCAGTACATGATCACTTCCAGAATTCCGGGGCGACTGGGGTTTCCCATTCGAGTTCGCTGTGTGATCAGTCCAATCCACTTACTCCATGTAGCATCAGTTGCATGATGTGTGCTGGGGACCCTTTCTTTGAACATCCTGCCCAGAACCAGCAGTCGAGGTGCTAAGAGGAGCTGCGCTTCTGTACCAACCACCTCCGAAGCAGCTCGAACCCCTTCATATGCTGCCAATATCTCCTTTTCTCTGTTGGAGTGTAGTGGGCTTCGGATCCTCTGTATCCCCGACTCCAAAACCCTAGGGGTCGACCTCGGGTCTCCCCTGGTGCCTTCTGCCAGAGGCTCCAGGTAGGGCCATTCTCCCCGGCTGCGGTGTAGAGCACGTTTTTAACATCTTGTCCTGCCCGGACTGGCCCCAGGGCCACTGCATGGACTATTTCCTGTTTGATTTGTTCAAAAGCTTGTCGTTGCTCAGGACCCCATTTAAAATTGTTCTTCTTCCGGGTTACTTGATACAGAGGGCTTACAATCAGACTGTAATCTGGGATATGCATCCTCCAAAAACCCACAATGCCTAAGAAAGCTTGTGTTTCCTTTTTGCTAGTTGGTGGAGACAGCTGCTATTTTGTTGATCACATCCATTGGGATCTGGCGGCGTCCATCTTGCCATTTTATTCCTAAGAACTGGATCTCCTGTGCAGGTCCCTTGACCTTACTTCGTTTTATGGCAAAACCAGCTTTCAGAAGGATTCGGACTATTTCATCCCCTTTCTCAAAAACTTCTTCGGCTGTGTTTCCCCATACAATGATGTCATCAATGTACTGCAGATGTTCTGGAGCTTCTCCCTGTTCCAGTGCAGTCTGGATCAGTCCATGGCAAATGGTGGGGCTGTGTTTCCACCCCTGGGGCAGTCGATTCCAGGTGTACTGGATGCCCCTCCAAGTGAAAGCAAACTGTGGCCTGCACTCTGCTGCCAAAGGGATTGAGAAAAATGCATTCGCTATATCAATCGTGGCATACCACTTGGCTGCCTTGGACTCCAGTTCATACTGGAGTTCTAGCATGTCTGGCACAGCAGCGCTCAGTGGTGGCGTGACTTCATTCAGGCCACAATAGTCTACAGTTAGCCTCCACTCTCCATTAGATTTTCGCACCGGCCATATGGGACTGTTAAAAGGTGAGCGAGTCCTGCTGATCACTCCTTGAACCTCTAGTTGATGAATCAGCTTATGGATGGGAATCAGAGAGTCTCGGTTAGTGCGATATTGCCGCCAATGCACCATTGTGGTAGCAATCGGCACCTGCTGTTCTTCGACCCTCAACAACCCCACAACAGAAGAGTCCTCCGAGAGACCAGGCAAGGTAGACAACTGTTTAACTTCCTCCGTCTCCAAGGCAGCTATGCCAAAGGCCCACCGATACCCCTTTGGGTCCTTAAAATACCCTCTCCTGAGGTAATCTATACCAAGGATGCATGGAGCATCTGGGCCAGTCACAATGGGATGCTTTTGCCACTCATTCCCAGTTAGGCTCACTTCAGCCTCCAATACAGTCAACTCTTGGGATCCCCCTGTGACCCCAGAAATACAAATGGGTTCTGCCCCTCTATAGCTTGATGGTATCAGAGTGCACTGTGCTCCTGTGTCCACTAGAGCCTTATACTCCTGTGGGTCTGATGTGCCAGGCCATCGAATCCACACTGTCCAATAAACCCGGTTGTCCCTTTCCTCCACCTGGCTGGAGGCAGGGCCCCTCTAATACTGGTCATGGTATCTGGTACTCACTTCTTGCAGAAATGACTTGGAGGTTCCTTCAAGAGGATCAGAAGCAAGATCAGGCCTTCTGCTCTGTCTGGGGAACTGCCCACTGGAAACTGGGGCAGCACTTTTCCTGGAGGGATCTCCTTTTGTGGTTGTCCTTCCTTGCAACTCCTGTACCCGTGTCCGCAGGATCCAAGTAGGTTGTCCATCCCACTTCCTCATGTCCTCTCCATGGTCTCACAGGTAGAACCACAGGGTGCCTCGTGGTGTGTACCCTCTGTACTCTCTCTCTTGAGTGGGGAAATGCCTGCTCCTAATAGCTGAGAAGCTGGCCCGTAGAGGTGGGGAGTAGGACATATTCTCTTCAAGTTGCTGGACCTTCCAGGACAGTTTCTCCACAGCTGAGACAAGGGGGGAAGAGAGGCTTTCTTCATATCGCTGGAGCTGGCCAGCCACCTCATCCACCGTTGGTCCTTCTTCACCCTTCCATTCCATTACTGCCAGTGAGTTGGCATATGACGATGGTGCGCTCCGGACAAACTTCCGCCACATGGGCCTTGTGCAGTGCACCTCATCAGGGTCCGTGGGCAAGTCTGTATTGTCCAAGTCATAATAAATCATCTCCCGCACGGCTAATTCTCTCAGGTACTGGATACCTCTTTCCATGGTGGTCCACTTGCTTGGGTGACATACAACATCTTCACTGAAGGGGTACCTCTCCCTCACGCCTGACAGGAGTCCTTTCCAGAGGCTGAGGGCTTGGGTCTTCTTTCCAATTGCCTTGTCAATGCCGCCTTCCCTAGACAGGGATCCCAACTGCCTGGCTTCCCTACCCTCTAATTCCAGGCTACTGGCCCCATTATCCCAACACCAAAGCAGCCAGGTGACAATGTGCTCACCTGAAAGTCGGCTGAAATCTTTTCACATATCCCACAGCTCACTCAGGGATAGGGATCGGGTAATTATCTCTGGTTCTGCCTCTTCCTCCTGTCCTTGTGATGGCCCTGGTTCATCGTCATCTCTTACTATGCGAACCAATTTCTTTCTGTACTTCTTCTTTTGTATGGGGGCAACGGATACTGGCACAGGTTGGTTCCCTGGTTCAGCAGCAGTGGCTGCCACAGCGGTTGCGGTAGCTACAGTGCCTGTCGCAGGGGTCGCAGCAGCCGCAGCGCCTGCCGCAGGGGCTGCAGCAGGGGCCGCAGCGCCTGCCGCAGCAGCGCCTGCCGCAAGGGCTGCAGCAGCCGCAGCGCCTGCCGGTCTGGTCTCTGTCTCTTTCTCCTGAGGGTGCTGCATAGCACTGAGCAGTGCCTGGTAGACACTAGCCAGGGCCCAGCACAGTGCGGTGAGTTGTGCCTCTCTAGAATAGCCACAGCATTTTCCCTTCAGATATTCTACTATTCTATCAGGGTCCTGTAATTTTTCAGGGGTGAAGTCCCAGACCATTGGAGGTGAGAAGTTCTCTAAGTACCTGCCCATGTTGTCCCACCTGCCATGCCACCCCTGACTGTCCAGCCTTGGAGCAGATCTCTGGGTGGTAGTCTTAAATAGTTGTTTAACCCTAAACAAGACTTGGAACATATTCAGCAGACATAACACTAGGAACATGCTGGTTTGAGCATCCCAAGGATATTCAAAATTCTCAAAAGTTGTCATACCTGACCCGAAGGAGAAAAGGGAGGCAAAAGAGCTGGGGAAAGTGTCCCCCCCTGTTTCCCCCATAGACTGGGTGTAATTATTAATGAGTTCTGAGAGGTGGTGCCCAATGTATGGACAGGACAGCAATACCACATAAACGCCCCAAAATAACCGTCTAACAAGTGATGTTATCATATCATAAGCCGATATTGCACAGGACAGTAAAATGATAATCCTCATCCCCCTCCCAGAAGTAACAAATATCATCACAGGGAGTGCATAAGACACATCGGAATTTACATAACACAGCCATGAGAACAAACCAAGCAACATAGTGACCAGTGACTATTTACCCAACAAATTCATTTTTTCAAGCTCTAGTTGGATTCTGACATTGTCTCAACCCTTCGAGCCCCACGCTGGGTGCCAAAAAAGGACTGTCGTCGTTTGGCCTCAGATGGCAACAAAGAACCACGTGTCGCTCGCTCAGCTCTTCCCGGGAAGGATCAGAAGAAAAAGGCAAAACTCTTGGGTTGAGACAAAGGCAGTTTAACAGAACAGCAAAGGGAACAAGAAAACAACAACAACAACGACGACGACAGAGAAATATACAAACGCGATTACGGAACCGCCACTCCCCGCCGGTCCGGACCCGGGACGCGCCAGCCTGCTCTCAACCCGACTGCCTGCCCCCTCCCTCCTTTTAATCTCAGGGTGGGCATGGCTCACATGGCATGGAATATTTAACCCTGTCCCTGCCGGAACCAGGACAAACATACATTCTTGACACAGAGATTTCTGAAATAAAATAGTCTGGCTATCAGCCAGTTTCTCCAAGACTGATGTGACAAGTAATTAATTGATATGTAGAATATATCTTTAATGCACCAGTTATGTATAAGTTGCTCTGTTTATGTATCTGCTCCTTCTCCCCTCCCTCTCTTTCTGACTACCAGACTACTTGCATGAGACATTTTGAAAGCCCATTGCTTGGTCAGATTTTGATTGCAACTTTCCTGCACTGGTGGAAGAACTCTGGGAGGACATTCAGCAAGCAAGCAAGGAAGAGAGAGAGAAAGACAGAAAGGAGGAGAGAAAGAGAGAACTAAGGCATTCAGAGGGATGCATTATTCAGTGCTCTTGGAAATAACCTTTTCACTGGCTCCACTAAGCCCAAATGCACTGGAGGTTTTCACTATCTATCTTTTTCCAATGCAGCTCAGAGAAAAAGATATGGTATAAGGAGATACAGAGGTTGAGAGTGTGAGGAGAAAGAAAAAAGGAGGAGAAGGGAAAAGCTTAAAAATCTTGTTGACTTTTTTTAATCTCTGCCTTTCTTGATCTGCTAAATGCTGTCACAAAAACATTTATTAATATGCAAATTCTAAGTAGCAATCTGTAGCCAGTCAGGTTGCACTAATTTGCACATTAATATCCCTCTTCTTGTTTGCCTTTGCTGTCTAACAGAGGAGAGGAAACAGAGGAATCTTGTGCTGTATCCTTTTAAAAGGCTGCCACAGCGGTGGTCCAAAGTTTCATTTAAAATGCTGATGCACATTTGAAGAGGAGAAATATAAACAGCATCTAACTCAGATTCAGAGAACAGGTCAGAGAGAGAGAATGGAGTGGGTATGAGAGAAACCACTGCCAGATGCTTTCCCCCCAAATCCCATAACTGCAGCGTAATTGCAGCGTGTAAAGAAGGAAGCACCATAATGAAATTGGTCTCAGAAACTGGCTTTGGAGTTCTTATTGTTTTCTCTTGTGGACTGATTTGTGTTTTCTCTGGACTGGTTGCCTCCTGGGCCGGATTTCCCTACAGACTGTAGGTCACAAGTGCAAGTGGTGGGGTGTGGGGGAAGGGAGGGAGGAAGGCAGGCTGGCTATCTCTCTAAGGAAAAAAAGGAGGAGAGGGAGAGGGAGGGGAGAGGGAGAGGGAGGGGGAGGGGAGACTTCCTATAAAAAATTAGCTTTCTCTTTAAAATCTGGTTATAGCAGAACGATCCCCTCTTCAGCCTGGAAGAGACATAGCTGAAGCAGGAGGTAATAGAGGTCTATAAAACTCTCAGTAGTATGAAGAAACTGAATGATACAGAACAGATGATCAGTGCATGACTTGATGATGTCCTTCCAGCATATGAATCGGGGACTATCATGTGAAATTAGCATGTAGTGGGTTCAAAGTACAGAAAGGGAGTTGATTCTTCACACAGTACTTAACTTATGAAATACCTTGCTTCTAGATACAGATACAAAAGATCTGCATAAATCCAAAAGCTACTGGAGAATTCAAGAGAGAAAAATCTAACCAGTGCTCCTAACTGCAAAAGAGCTCACCTCAGAAAATGTCTGAGACTGAATTTGCTGAAAGAGTGCTGTCAGGACCTAGCAAAATGTTTTTGCCTTCACCTTATACCTTTATTTGAACATCCACTTACAGCCACTTTTGGAGAAGAGGCTGCTGGACAAGATGGATTTTTGGTCTGAGTCAGTAAAGCTCTTCTTACAAAAGTTAGGCTTTTGCTTAGCTAACTAAATAAGAAACAAAACCTGTAAGTAATCATGAGAGCTGAACACTAGAGCAATAAAGTGGCTGACCCTGTAATTATGAGCACATTCTTGCAACTTGCTTAGATAAATCCTGTTCCTATGTATGGTGTATTTTCTCTTGGGGAAGGAAAGGCTGGGGAACAGAGTCTTGAATTAGGTACTATATTAAGGCAGCTAAATGCTTTAGACTGGCAGGGTTGGGGAATGTTAAGTTAAAAAAACATTTGTTTTTACAGGTAATCTGAAACATTGAAACAAGAGACTGGCAGGTTCTCAAACGGTCTTTCAGAATTTTCCCTTTGGATCTTACGTCACGCTGAGAGATGAAATAGTTGTATTCTTATATATTCAGCCCTAAAACCAAGAGAAGAGTGGTTTTGTGATGTGAAACTAGTCACCTACCCCTAGTATAACTTAAATTGATTGAGATCTCCATACCCTGGACTTCTTTCTCTAGAGACTAGGTTGAGACCTTCAACTTGCTCTTACCATTTGATACCAGCCACTTTTGCTCATGACTGCCCTAAGTCAAATGGAGTCCAGTGACCCTGAGGTGAAAGGATCATTTCCAGCCAACTTGATCAATAGTTTAAGTTTGTTTTGCAAAATTGTCAGGCAAATTTACCAGCCAGGTCACCAAGTGTACTTACCCAGACTTTCACTCATGTTCTTGATTGTAATACTAATAATATTTTATTCGCACACTGCATAAAGAAAGAGTTCTGTTATGGGCTCAAGCCATAAAGTCCTTGTTGGTACAGGTTCTTCAGTCCCCATAACCAATTTTAATTTTCTGGTAAACAGGTCCAACATTATCTGCCTTTATTTTACATATATACATAAAGATGTAAATGAGAGGTAGAGAAATGGAGCTTCTCATCTCATTTATAAGTGCAAAGCAGAGTTAATAAGGATGAAACACATCTTATCTAATTTTAGCTACCTTGAACACGAAATATCTAATTTAAACTATTTCTTCACACTCCTCCTACCTTAAATGAGGAAAGACATCTCTCCTGGAGATTTATTCCATTCTGAGACAGTTACCTGCAGTGGGTGCGAGAGTGGATGCACCTTTCTCATCGTCTGCAGAAGAACCAGAACAGCTACTTTGGATTACATGCACAATTTTGAGCAGTCTGAAATCCGATGATATGATCTTCCCCCCTCCCAGGAGACAAAATGGCTATAATCTTAATTCTATCCTTTGGTCCATACTGGGCCCATGTTTATGGGGACCTACACCTTGTACCAACATTTATCCTAGTGCAAAGTCAGTGTAAAAATGCTAGCAAAAAAAAAAAAAAAGGATGGCGCTTGCTTTTACTTAGCACTATAAAAACAAGCACATGGAGGAAAGTACAGGATCCACTATTGCTATCACGGGGTCTGATTCAGAGATGGTTAGAGAGGGAAATGCCTTTGGTGAAAGCTGGACCCACTGACAACAATCCCAGACAGGCAGGGGAAGGTGCAAGGTCAACCTGTAGATCACTGGAAACTAAGCACTTCCAATCCATTAATTAATTACACAGCAGGAAAGAGAGGACTGTAAAAAAAGGTGAATACAATGACATTACTGACAACAGAAGCCCTCTATTTATCAGTCATAATGAGCTGCTTCTGACCCCCTGCATTCTCCCTCCCCCAGTGCTGCAGCTGCACCAATGTGACTGAGCACTTGAGCTCCCCTCTCCACTCCCCAGTCAGTCCCCTCCTTGCCTACCTGAAGGTGACTCAGTTATTCATGTCAGTTAGGCTCTGGGGTATCTCAGTCTGTATCAGGCTGCTTGGAGAGTAAACACCACCCCAATGATGCAACATATCTGCCTGCTCTTGCCTTGGGCTCTTTTGCCCAACAGCTCCTTTTCCTCCTCTCTTGACATGTGCAATGAGCCCCTGGCTGGAATTGGAGGGCTGAAGACATAAGTGCCCCCACCTGCTCTGTATACTTGAAGCTAATGAAGTAAGCAGACAAGCGTGTTGAAAGTAAGGGCTTTTTTTTTCTTTTTCTTCCCTCGAGTGGTACAGAGTGAAATCACTTGTTGCAGGAGATGCTGAGGCAACCAACAACAGAAACAAACTTCAGAAAGACAGACCAAACAAATTCACTGGTCTATCAGTATCTACTGAGCACAATAACTTCAGAGCAGGAAGTCCTTACAACATTAATTTCAGGGGAAAAATTGTTGCCTATTCTTATATTGTGTCCCCAGTCACCTACAACTAACTTTTTAAAAACAGAATACTAGGATAGATGGACCTATGATCTCACCCAAATCAGACCTACTCTTAAGCTAGCATGCTACAAACCAACACCCATAGCATGCAAGCCACAATTTAGACCTGAGATGACACCAGCATTTGTTCTTCCCCAAAATGTTTCTTCTGGGCTTGCTTAGCAGAATCCTCCACTGTGCCCTATTGGTGGAGAACAGCCTTACCATACGTAGGGAAACTGAGGCAGAGCTAAATGACGTGCAAAGCTACTTTTTTCTAGGCAGGAGTGAAAGCACTTTGCTTTCTGAAAAGTATACGCCTTTTAGTTAACACAATCTATCTCTTCCAGTGTGTCGTGGTTTTGGCCAATGGCCAGCGACAGATGCTCCCCCCCAACATCTTGTACACAGAGAGTAGGAGGAGAGATAAAGAGATTTATGAGTTTAGAAGAAACTAAACTACTTTAATGAAATATTAATAATAAAATAAAAAGGGAAATAATGAAATAGATACAGTATATACAAAACCATATCAAGCTCCCAAGATGACATCACCAGCAGGCACCAGGGAAGTCCCAGACTGGACTCAGCGATGGGTGGGAACTGGGTTCCAGAGCTGGAGTCAGGAACACACGGATCGGGATCAAAGGCAGATGAACAGACAAGGTCCTCCTTGGACATTGGCCATTGAAGGAAGAGGGCTGACCCTTTGATCCCTCAGCTTTTATACTGAGCATGGGGCAGATGGGATGGAATACCCCTGTTGGTCAATTTTGGGTCACCTGTCCTGTCCGCTACTCCGTGCAGGTGGGACCCCCTACGCTTTTCCATTTCTGACCCTCCAACGGGGCAAATACCAAAGTTAGCTGACCTTGGTTGTTATAGCAATAAGTATAAGCAAGAGCCTCTCTGCATACCATTCCCTGGCACAAACTGTAAACATTGGTCTTATCACTCTGAGAACGAACCATTTTCTGCACAATATGCTGCTAATTTCAGAGAGTTAGAAGAGGCCTAGCTACTGTACAGAAAGTTGGTTCTGTTTTACCTCAAACCAGGACACAGTGCCAACTTCATTAGGTAGCTCACAGTTCATGTTGGAGAGAAGTGTGCAACAGATCAAACAAAACTGCATATTTCTAGTTCTGCAAACTCATAAGTGTTGTCCCTTATGAACAGAAGACCAGAAAGCTGTGAAATGTCATTTGGGAGAATGGAGCTGGGGTGCAAATGGTACAACTTTAATAGTCTCTTCTCATTTGCAAAGGCTAAGAAAAGGAACAATGCCTATTACTGTCTCCTGCTTTACTCCACTCTAATGGATGCCTCTGAACTAGCAGAAGTCATTCCCATTAAATTCCTGTATTATCAGACCATTACTTGACAGGGCAAAGATTAATCGCAAACTTTCCAGGTACCATTTATTCCATTTGCCAATCTATCTCTCCCTGTTATGCTGCTTTGGTTGTGTTGTCAGTTTTTCAAGTGCCAAGGAGTTCGGACCGATCCAGTTTTCTGTCCATCCATCTGTCACACACCTGTCAGTCTGGTTCTATCTGAATGTGCTGTTTGCTTTGGGAAAGTCAGGGGGGAGGGAAGGTGGGCGGGATGCTGAATGGTGTAGGAGGCAGAAGGCCCGAGTTTGAAAAATAAACAGAAAACAGATTAGCAGGCTGTATTATATAGAGAATGGAGGATTCAGAGAAGCCATAGAGGTAAGACTGAAAATTTAACAACATAAATTTAACATCTCCCCTGGAACTGCAGGCTGACTCATATCGTTAGTCTGAGAAACTATGAACGGGGTACCTCAAAACACCCATGGATTTAGGATTATAGTTCATTTTATTGTACTGCTTGGTGCAGGGAAGTGTGTGAAATGGATTGAATGGGAGAACAGATCTTTTAAGAAAATAAACTTTCAACTCAGTGGTCTAAGTCATTATTCAACATCTTTAGAGCTTAGCACCAGGAGTGCTCAGGAAATGTAGCAAAGGGAAAATGAATTGTACAAACACTTGAGAGAGGAGTTAATTACCCATCCTGATTTCCTTTTAATCGGTATGCATTAAGGCAGTGAGTTTGTTTGCCATTCGTTTGGTTTTGAAGAAAACAACCTTTCCTTTCTAAGCTGTTCTATTTCACTACCAGTGTATTTGTCCCATGACTAAAAGGTATTCTCACTTCACTGGTAGATATCACAGAAGATCCTGCTGTTCAGCTCAGCTCAGAAATAGCACCCTGTGCTTTGCCATGCACTTCATACAGATTTGTGATTTGGAAATGGTCTTGGTTCTGAATTACAATCAGGGTAAAACCCATCTAGGTTCAAGAGTGATTTAATTGGACACAGTGGCCCAGATTCTTCCATGTAACTTCAGGTATTTAACTAAGATACTAAAGCTTGGAGTTCAGCCATCCTAAACTCTCACTGTAGTCAAGTGGAGAAAAAAATAAGCAGTTCAAATATTAAGTGGTTGTATTCCCTCTGGAAATTTCTCCTTACCACCTTTAACAGACTATGGTTTTTAGACAACCACTATAAGTTTCTCAGATAATTGTCTAAAGCTAGGTGGGTTGAGTCTAAGCCACAAGTCCATCTGGGATACACCTTTAGCTCAAATGATCCTGATCTCCAGGAAATAGGAAATCCTAGAGTTCAAAGGCTGCAGCATCAGTTTTAATATTCAGGACTCTCTTGACACTCTTGTTCATTCACTCCTCTTTCACATCAAATTTGCTAGGAAGCACATGGCAATGATTACCTTGCTCCTCCTCCCCCATGATAATTAACCAGACTTCGCAAATAGCTTGACTCCAGTCCAAATTGGTCTTACTCATACCTTCCTTAGAGCCCTTGTGCTAGAAAACTGAAGACAGCTCTCTCAACAGGGACATCCTTGTGGATCAGCTCTTGGTTTAGGATCTTTAGCATGACAAAAAAGTAAGACCTTAAGTTTGCAAAAGCATCAAGCAACTGACAACCTCAAAGAAAGATGACAAACAATTACAGCTGACAAAAGCCAGGTTCAAAATGTTTCACAGCAAGCTCCCATGAATGATGTCTGAAATCAAAGATGCACAACAGATACGCTGATACCAAACTGAGATGAGCTGTAACAGCCAAATACCCCTCCCTTTACAGAGCCACGGTGTGGTGTCTTTCAGAATCACCAGGGGTGGGGGACAATGATTTTTATTTTTTTTTATGATTCCCTCTTTCTTTATCTGCATGCAACAGTGTAGAAGACAAATTTTGATTTTTAAACTTGCCTAACAGTAAATGACCTCCACAGAGTTTATGCTTGTGAAGATCACTGTTGCAGAATTAGCCCTTAAGCATCTTTGCCCCTTCCTTTTTGCCTTTTCCCCATCTTTGAAACTGAAGGTTAAAAATGAGACAAAGTGGAACGATGTTCTCAGACGAGTTTGAAAAATCAGACCTGCCAGCTTTATCCCATTGCTGTGGAGTGGCAGCTCCACTTTTATCAGCCCACATTAGGTTTCTCACCTTCAATCCATTCAATCAAGAAAAAACAGTGCAGGCAGATGGAATAGGACAGTTGATCTAGCATCTACAGAGTCAGATTGGAACAATCCTTCCAGCAAAGCCTCAGTGGAGATGGAAAATAAAATAATAAAAAAAAGAGGTCCTTCTTCATTCCCACTAATATCCCTCCCTCTTACCTTTCATCACTTCCTTTGCATGAAGTATCAAAGAAAAGTGTCTCCATTTCTGTCTTCTTGCATTAGAAAACTTCTTTGTAAAATGGAGGAAAGTGCAGGGGATCTTGGAATATTTCATACTCGTTAGGAAGCTTACAATCATGCATTACTTGTTTGAATCCAGCTTAAAGTGACCAACAGCCTAGAGGAATGTTGAGGTGACCTATCTGGAGTAAAGTAGGCAAGAAGTTTCTAATGGAGAGCTCTTGAAGTCACTTCTACTCCTAACACTTCACATCACTTTGCACTCTTGTTACAGCTGCATGAGGACTGTGGGAAAGAAGACAACTAGATAATCATAACGTTAAAGATAGGTCCTGCAGGATGGGGCTGAGACATCCTGAATGAGGCTGGCTGGAGAAATCCAGCCTGGTGAGAACACCAGCCTCCAAAACTGATGATCCCAAACCATTCATCAACACAGACATGCTCAGGTAGGATATTTGGGAAAGCAAAAGGTGGGACAGTAACAAATCTCCATTAGAAATCCCCCCAGCAATACTCTTGGTGTCAAATGAAGGTGAAGTCTGTACAGCTGCCTCCTGTCAGGCCCTCCTTCCCTGCCTCCAGGCTAGCACCATGAAAGATCTTGGAACAGACTCTCTGAACACACCATCACATCAGGGCTACCTGTCACTCTCTGCTTCTTTTCAACTCTTTCCCCTTTACTCCAACTGCAGGTCCACCTCTCTCTTCTACCTTTAAGGTGGTTTGTTTGTTTGTTTTTCCAAAAATGAAACATACTTCTGATCTCCCCTTAACACAATTCTCCTTTCCATTCAAAACTGACATATTGTGCCTCTCAGGTTTCTTTTTAAGTATTCACTCCATTTCCAAGCTGGTTGCTGCCTTTGTTTCTGAAGCAGACTCTTTTTTCCATTTATGAATCCAAGTTTGTTGTTGCCATTTTAAGTACTTTTTCAGCAGAAATGGCAAAACTTTGCACTTTAAAACAATGCAATGGGGGAAACTGCACATTTCTTCGTGCTGAATAGGGGGAAAGACTATGAGAGAGCTGTAATATTCATCAACGCTTTAGAACAGGACAGGACTTTGACTCATCTATCCCAATTCTAACAAAACGATAGGATGGAAAAGCCTGCCACACAGCTGAAACAGCAAATCATAGAATCGTAGAATTGCCTAGGTTGGAAGGGACCTTTCAGATCATCTAGTCCAACCATCAACCTAACTCTGACAAAAACCATCAATAAACAATATCGCTAAGCACTATGTCTACCCATCTTTTAAATACCTCCAGGGATGGTGACTCAACCACTTCCCTGGGCAGCCTGTTCCAATGCTTGATAACCCTTTCAGTGTAAAAATTTTTCCTAATATCCAATCTAAACCTCCCCTGGCACAACTTGGGGCCATTTCCTCTTGTCCTATCGCCTGTTACTTGGGAGAAGAGACCGAACCCCACCTCTCTACAGTCTCCTCTCAGGTAGCTGTAGAGAGTACTAAGGTCTCCCCTCAGCCTCCTTTTCTCCAGGCTAAAAAACCCCAGCTCCCTCAGCCACTCCTTATAAGACTTATTCTCCAGACCCCTCACCAGCTTTGTTGCCCTTCTCTGGACACGCTCCAGCACCTCAACGTCTTTCCTGTAGTGAGGGGCCCAAAACTGGACACAGTACTCGAGGTGGGGCCTCACCAGTGCCAAGTATAGGGGGACAATCACTTCCCTAGTCCTGATGGCCACACTATTCCTGATACAGGCCAGGATGCTGTTGGCCTTCTTGGCCACCTGGGCACACTGCTGGCTCATATTCAGCCGGCAGTTGACCAACACCCCCAGGTCCTTTTCTGCTGGGCAGCTCTCTAGCCACTCTTCCCCAAGCCTGTAACACTGCATGGGGTTGTTGTGACCCATGGTGCATTACTACTGTGTACACAGGAACAGTTAGGGGCAAAAAGTGTGTCGTCACCTACTCTCATACCCAAAGCTGCCTCATAGCATGTTTTTATTGTTCTGGTCAATACAATGCCAAGAGCAAACTAGATTTTTGAGGCACTGGATATCCACACAACAAATGTCCTAGTATGTAGCAACACTTTATTTGCTTAGGTCATCTAGAAAAAAGTGATGCAAACTCAAGCCCTCTGTATAGCTCCACTATTTAGGCTTCCCATGTGCAGCATTTCAGGCAATAAGAGACAGTATCTTAAACTGTCTTTCAGTTGTACCTCACCATCTCTCCTGCTTTATTTCCATGCCAAGCCAGCGTCATTGAAAACAGGTCAACAACTGATTGTGCAGGTGCCAAATATGGCATGGAGTAAGCCAGAAGAGCGGAGAGACGTGGCTTTTTGAAAGACACATTTGTGAGAGACAGGTGCCTAACACAGAAGCAAGTTGCTGCTAACCAGCTGCGTGTGTCTTTCAGTGTCAGTCTCCTGGCTCCCGTTGGGTTTTTACCTGTACATGTAACCTCTAATTTTGGAAATAAAATGCCCTACACTGAAAAAAAAAAAAAGAAAAAAAATCCAACATGTTGCTATTTAATGGTTGCTGATTCCATAGTTTAATTCATTATTGAAGTTTCACCTTGCTCTGAAACAATTAGGAGTGCTGATATGATCAGTTACCAAGTCTCAGTTGGGAAGTAACAATTTATGGCTGAGAAGCTTGAGGTGACAACTTCTGAAAGTGGCTTTCAATTACATCTCCCTTCAGTTGTGATAAATGTATGTAATGATGTAAACACATATTTAGGAAAAATAGTTAAAGAAGAGTGATGTTACACAAGAATCACAACCAATGGTGCATGCTGATGTACAATGCTGTATTATGTGCAGCATAATAGAGTGAAATAATTGCATGTGTTCTCAGAGAAGAAAAAGACTGATGGAGAAATCTAAATTAAATCCAATTCTCTATTTGAAGAAGCATGATGCAATGTAAAGCCTTTTGTAAACTGACCATCACTTGCATGAGGTACTGAAGAAAGATGCCCCATGAAGACCAAAAATCAGTGAGAAAGGGGTGAACAACTGAACTAACAAGTGCCATAACATGAACACATGCCTCCCCCATCCTTTTAGCTCAGCAGAGAGTTAAACGTGCTTCAGGATGGCACCAATAACCTTGCTCAGCCATTCTTGTGTGCTGTGCTCCCACTGGGAACATTAGAATAGGTTCCAGCAGGGTGGGGATGAGCAAAAGGGGAGCAGGTTGCTAGTCTTCAGCGATACGCTGTTTATCCAGTTTAGCCATAAAGCAATGTAAATCAAGTATGTCATCCTACCTAATTGCATGTTCATATAGGACTTAATTGGTAATATTCTTGCAACCCAGCTCCTCAACCTTCATGTTGCATTGAGTTCCTCTGAGAGACTAATGAGCTTTATACAAAAACAAACATTTAGGTCTGTTGTTCTAATTCATTAACATAATGGGCAATACAATGAGCAGTTATGATAATAAACACTATTAAGAGGTACTAGCAACACATTCCTAGCAATGCCAGGGCTGTATGGTTTGCTTGTACAGTGGCAACGGAGTGACAAAAAGGGGGTACAGTCCTTCTTCAGTAGTTACCCAGAGTATCAGTTCCATGTCTGCCAGCTGAAAGTGACAATACTCTATAAATAATTGCTATCATAGATGATGAAACAGGACTAAAACATCACAAATGTACAATTTTTATTTTTTGTTTTACAGTGAAAGAACTTGAGAAAGGAACATGGAAGACAAGGAGAATAATGCTGTTGAGTAATTTTGTGAAATACACTGGCCCATCCCAATAGCTATGGACTTGGCTGCTGCCTGAAGAAATTTAAGCTGTTGTTCTGTTTGTAAATGCACTTTAGTATGTACAAGAAATGGAAACATTAAGAGTGAAAATGTTTTGGTTTTTTTCTTGCTACTCAGGTCCGCCATCTTTGACTACAATGAATTTTCCATGATCAGCTGAAACTGTAATTAACCACCGGGACATGCAAAATGCACGTCTGTGCACATACACACTTGCAAAAGTTTTTTAAGACTTCACTGAACATAACTCTGGTTCACTGCATCTTAGTCCACTCTTATACAAATCTCTCTTGGACTTTGGATTATGTGTAGAACACCACATTGCCAGCAGAAAAGCTCATTCCCCTTTTTATTTCTCAGTCAGATAAAACAAGGTAATAATGGGGGCCTTGCTGAAAAGTGTACTACAAGATACTGATAACCTTCAGCACAAATCCATACCCACTGCTTTGTTACATTTTAAGCAGTGATCTAAACAAGTTCAGATGATACACTATCTGGTCCCTTCAAAATTTGTTAATCTCTGGCCTCTTCCTCATTTTTGGATTATGCAGAAAATGCTTTAATCTAGTTAGGATAGCATGGATAACCTGCAGGTAGGACAGACCTACGGAATCATGCTTTGTTCTTTGTCATGTCAAACTAACCACCTTGACTTAACAGTCGCATGCTTGGGAAGTAAGGTATCATTTACCTTTTAACTTGATTGCTAAAAATGGAATCCCATTTACAACTGGTCTGCGCTGCCATGCTATAAGTAAATTTGGCAAGAGGCACCTGAAAAATTTTCAGTTGCAGTTGAAGGATCTAGAGGTCTTCAGAATTTCTGAATAAATGCACTTTCTGGAAACATAACTATGTTTTTTTAGTCTGTGTTCTTTTGGAAGGGTGTGGGAAGAGCAGCAGCTCTTAATGACAGTCCAACATCTTGTAAACCATATATCCAAACCCAATTCATTTGCAATTATAGCACAGTGTCCTGGTTCCGGCGGGGACAGGGTTAAGTATTCCATGCCATGTGAGCCACGCCCACCCTGAGGTTAAAAGGAGGGAGGGGGCAGGCAGTGGGGTTTGGAGCAGGCTGGCATGTCCCGGGTCTGGACCGGCGGGGAGGGGCGGTTCCGTAATTGCATTTGTATATTTCTCTGTCGGTGTTATTGTTGTTGTTTTCTTGTTCTCTTTGCTGTTCTGTTAAATTGCCTTTGTCTCAACCCAAGAGTTTTGCCTTTTTCTTCTGATCCTTCCCGGGAAGAGCTGAGCGAGCGACACGTGGTTCTTTGTTGCCATCTGAGGTCAAACCACAGTCCTTTTTGGCGCCCAGCGTGGGGCTCGAAGGGTTGAGACAATGACAGAATCCAACTAGAGCTTGAAAAAATGAATTTGTTAGGTAAATAGTCACTGGTCACTATGTTGCTTAGTTTGTTCTCATGGCTGTGTTATGTAAACTCTTATGTGTTTTATGCACTCCCTGTGATGATATTTGTTACTTCTGGGAGGGGGATGAGGATTATCATTTTACTGTCCTGTGCAATATCGGCTTATGATATGATAACATCACTTGTTAGACGGTTATTTTGGGGTGTTTATGTGGTATTGCTGTACTGTCTGTACATTGGGCACCACCTCTCAGAGCTCATTAATAATTACACCCAGTCTATGGGGGAAACAGAGGGGGACACTTTCCCCAGCTCTTTTGCCTCCCTTTTCTCCTTCGGGTCAGGTATGACAGCTTTTGAGAATTTTGAATATCCTTGGGATGCTCAAACCAGCATGTTCCTAGTGTTATGTTTGCTGAATATGTTCCAGGTCTCGTTTAGGGTTAAACAACTATTTAAGACTACCACCCAGAGATCTGCTCCAAGGCTGGACAGTCAGGGGTGGCATGGCAGGTGGGAGAACATGGGCAGGTACTTAGAGAACTTCTCACCTCCAATGGTCTGGGACTTCACCCCTGAACAATTACAGGACCCTGATAGAATAGTAGAATATCTGAAGGGAAAATGCTGTGGCTATTCTAGAGAGGCACAACTCACCGCACTGTGCTGGGCCCTGGCTAGTGTCTACCAGGCACTGCTCAGTGCTATGCAGCACCCTCAGGAGAAAGAGACAGAGACCAGACCAGCAGGCGCTGCGGCCCCTGCGGCAGGCGCTACTGCGACCCCTGCGACGGGCACTGCGACCCCTGCAACGGGCACTGCGGCTACTGCAACCCCGGTGACAGCCACTGCTGCTGAACCAGGGAACCAACCCATGCCAGTATCCGTTGCCCCCATACAAAAGAAGAAGTACAGAAAGAAATTGGTTCGCATAGTAAGAGATGACGATGAACCAGGGCCATCACAAGGACAGGAGGAAGAGGCAGAACCAGAGATAATCACCTGATCCCTATCCCTGAGTGAGCTGTGGGATATGTGAAAAGATTTTAGCCGACTTTCAGGTGAGCACATTGTCACCTGGCTGCTTTGGTGTTGGGATAATGGGGCCAGTAGCCTGGAATTAGAGGGTAGGGAAGCCAGGCAGTTGGGATCCCTGTCTAGGGAAGGCGGCATTGACAAGGCAATTGGAAAGAAGACCCAAGCCCTCAGCCTCTGGAAAGGACTCCTGTCAGGCGTGAGGGAGAGGTACCCCTTCAGTGAAGATGTTGTATGTCACCCAAGCAAGTGGACCACCATGGAAAGAGGTATCCAGTACCTGAGAGAATTAGCCGTGCGGGAGATGATTTATTATGACTTGGACAATACAGACTTGCCCACGGACCCTGATGAGGTGCACTGCACAAGGCCCATGTGGCGGAAGTTTGTCCGGAGCGCACCATCGTCATATGCCAACTCACTGGCAGTAATGGAATGGAAGGGTGAAGAAGGACCAACGGTGGATGAGGTGGCTGGCCGGCTCCGATGATATGAAGAAAGCCTCTCTTCCCCCCTTGTCTCAGCTGTGGAGAAACTGTCCCGGAAGGTCCAGCAACTTGAAGAGAATATGTCCTACTCCCCACCTGTACGGGCCAGCTTCTCAGCTATTAGGAGCAGGCATTTCCCCACTCAAGAGAGAGAGTACAGAGGGTACACACCACGAGGCACCCTGTGGTTCTACCTGCGAGACCACGGAGAGGACATGAGGAAGTGGGATGGACAACCTACTTGGATCCTGCGGACACGGGTACAGGAGTTGCAAGGAAGGACAACCACAAAAGGGGATCCCTCCAGGAAAAGTGCTGCCCCAGTTTCCAGTGGGCAGTTCCCCAGAGAGAGAAGGCCTGATCTTGCTTCTGATCCTCTTGGGGGAACCTCCAAGTCATTTCTGCAAGAAGTGAGTACCGGATACCATGACCAGTATTAGAGGGGCCCTGCCTCCAGCCAGGTGGAGGAAAGGGACAACCGGGTTTATTGGACAGTGTGGATTCGATGGCCTGGCACATCAGACCCACAGGAGTATAAGGCTCTAGTGGACACAGGAGCACAGTGCACTCTGATACCATCAAGCTATAGAGGGGCAGAACCCATTTGTGTTTCTGGGGTCACAGAGGGATCCCAAGAGTTGACTGTATTGGAGGCTGAAGTGAGCCTAACTGGGAATGAGTGGCAAAAGCATCCCATTGTGACTGGCCCAGATGCTCCATGCATCCTTGGTATAGATTACCTCAGGAGAGGGTATTTTAAGGACCCAAAGGGGTATCGGTGGGCCTTTGGCATAGCTGCCTTGGAGACAGAGGAAGTTAAACAGTTGTCCACCTTGTCTGGTCTCTCGGAGGACTCTTCTGTTGTAGGGTTGTTGAGGGTCGAAGAACAGCAGGTGCCGATTGCTACCACAACGGTGCATCGGCAGCAATATCGCACTAACCGAGACTCTCTGATTCCCTTCCATAAGTTGATTCGTCAACTAGAGGTTCAAGGAGTGATCAGCAAGACTCGCTCACCTTTTAACAGTCCCATATGGCCGGTGCGAAAATCCAATGGAGAGTGGAGGCTAACTGTAGACTATTGTGGCCTGAATGAAGTCACGCCACCGCTGAGCGCTGCTGTGCCAGACATGCTAGAACTCCAGTATGAACTAGAGTCCAAGGCAGCCAAGTGGTATGCCACGATTGATATAGCAAATGCATTTTTCTCAATCCCTTTGGCAGCAGAGTGCAGGCCACAGTTTGCTTTCACTTGGAGGGGCATCCAGTACACCTGGAATCGACTGCCCCAGGGGTGGAAACACAGCCCCACCATTTGCCATGGACTGATCCAGACTGCACTGGAACAGGGTGAAGCTCCAGAACATCTGCAGTACATTGATGACATCATTGTATGGGGAAACACAGCCAAAGAAGTTTTTGAGAAAGGGGATGAAATAGTCCGAATCCTTCTGAAAGCTGGTTTTGCCATAAAACGAAGTAAGGTCAAGGGACCTGCACAGGAGATCCAGTTCTTAGGAATAAAATGGCAAGATGGA
This sequence comes from Fratercula arctica, assembly GCA_947846985.1. NCBI lineage: Eukaryota > Metazoa > Chordata > Aves > Charadriiformes > Alcidae > Fratercula > Fratercula arctica. The sequence goes on along the minus strand of CANTUZ010000025.1, from coordinate 15,729,024 downwards.
TGCCGCCAAATCCCAATGGATGTGATCAACAAAATAGCAGCTATGTCTCCACCAACTAGCAAAAAGGAAACACAAGCTTTCTTAGGCATTGTGGGTTTTTGGAGGATGCATATCCCAGATTACAGTCTGATTGTAAGCCCTCTGTATCAAGTAACCCGGAAGAAGAACGATTTTAAATGGGGTCCTGAGCAACGACAAGCTTTTGAACAAATCAAACAGGAAATAGTCCATGCAGTGGCCCTGGGGCCAGTCCGGGCAGGACAAGATGTTAAAAATGTGCTCTACACCGCAGCCGGGGAGAATGGCCCTACCTGGAGCCTCTGGCAGAAGGCACCAGGGGAGACCCGAGGTCGACCCCTAGGGTTTTGGAGTCGGGGATACAGAGGATCCGAAGCCCACTACACTCCAACAGAGAAAAGGAGATATTGGCAGCATAGGAAGGGGTTCGAGCTGCTTCGGAGGTGGGTTGGTACAGAAGCGCAGCTCCTCTTAGCACCTCGACTGCCGGTGCTGGGTTGGATGTTCAAAGAAAGGGTCCCCACCACACATCATGCAACTGATGCTACATGGAGTAAGTGGATTGCACTGATCACACAGTGAACTCGAATGGGAAACCCCAGTCGCCCCGGAATTCTGGAAGTGATCATGGACTGGCCAGAAGGCAAGGATTTTGGAATGTCACCAGAGGAGGAGGTGACGCGTGCGGAAGAGGCCCCACCATATAATAAACTGCCAGAAAATGAGAAGCAATATGCCCTGTTCACTGATGGGTCCTGCCGGATTGTGGGAAAGCATCGAAAGTGGAATGCCGCTGTGTGGAGTCCTGCACGACAGGTTGCAGAAGCCAGTGAAGGACAAGGTGAATCGAGCCAGTTTGCAGAGGTGAAAGCCATTCAGCTGGCTTTGGACATCACCGAGCGAGAAAAATGGCCAGTCCTTTATCTCTACACTGACTCATGGATGGTGGCAAATGCTCTGTGGGGATGGTTACAGCAGTGGAAGCAGGGCAACTGGCAGCGCAGAGGCAAACCCATCTGGGCTGCTGAACTGTGGCAAGATATTGCTGCCCGGATAGAGAATCTGGTTGTGAAAGTACGCCACGTAGATGCCCACGTACCGAAGAATCGGGCCACGGAGGAACATCAGAACAACCAGCAGGTGGATCGGGCTGCTAGGATTGAAGTGGCTCAGGTGGATCTGGACTGGCAACATAAGGGTGAACTATTCATAGCTCGGTGGACCCATGAGACCTCAGGCCACCAAGGAAGAGATGCGACATATAGATGGGCTCGTGACCGAGGGGTGGACTTGACCATGGACACTATTGCACAGGTCATCCATGAATGTGAGACATGCGCTGCAATCAAGCAAGCCAAGCGTTTGAAGCCTCTTTGGTATGGAGGACGATGGTTGAAATATAAATATGGGGAGGCCTGGCAGATTGATTACATCACACTGCCATGAACCCGTCAAGGCAAGCGCTATGTGCTCACAATGGTGGAAGCAACCACTGGATGGCTGGAAACATACCCTGTGCCCCATGCCACTGCCCGGAATACTATCCTGGGCCTTGAAAAGCAAGTCCTGTGGTGACATGGTACCCCAGAGAGAACTCAGTCGGACAACGGGACTCATTTCCGAAACAGCCTCATAGACACCTGGGCCAAAGAGCATGGTATTGAGTGGGTATATCACATCCCCTATCACGCACCAGCCTCTGGGAAGACGGAACGGTACAATGGACTGTTAAAAACTACACTGAGAGCAATGGGTGGTGGGACCTTAAAACATTGGGATGCACATTTAGCAAAGGCTACCTGGCTAGTTAATACCAGGGGATCTACCAATCGGGCTGGCCCTGCCCAGTCAAAACTTCTACGTACTGTAGAAGGGGATAAGGTCCCCGTAGTGCACATGAAGAATATGTTAGGGAAGACAGTCTGGGTTAGTCCTGCCTCAGGCAAAGGCAAACCCATCCGTGGGATTGCTTTTGCCCAAGGACCTGGGTGCACTTGGTGGGTAATGCGGCAGGATGGGGAAGTCCGATGTGTACCTCATAGGGACTTGATTTTGGGGGAGAATAGCCAATGAATCAAATTGTGTGTAACACTGTCACTGTATGTCCTTGTTACTATAATTGCTATCGGCTGTACTGCAGTAAGAATCACCCAAATTAAGGACAGATGGACTTTGATGAAGAATTGAGTAAAGCAAAGTGGTGATGGGATCAGAGCTGATGCCCAGCAACTTCCTCAAGATCTGCATCTTCGGACCATGGACTGTGTGCATGAGCTACGCCGGGTACACCAGTCAAATGTTCCGAAAACTGTAAGATGTTGGCGTGGCAAAAATGGTATGGAATAAGGGGTGGATAATGTCCTGGTTCCGGCGGGGACAGGGTTAAGTATTCCATGCCATGTGAGCCACGCCCACCCTGAGATTAAAAGGAGGGAGGGGGCAGGCAGTGGGGTTGGGAGCAGGCTGGCGTGTCCCAGGTCCGGACCAGTGGTTCCGTAATCGCATTTGTATATTTCTCTGTCGGTGTTATTGTTGTTGTTTTCTTGTTCCCTTTGCTGTTCTGTTAAAACTGCCTTTGTCTCAACCCAAGAGTTTTGCCTTTTTCTTTTGATCCTTCCCGTACTGGGAAGGGCTGGGCGAGCGACATGTGGTTCTTTGTTGCCATCTGAGGCCAACCCATGACACACAGACATCCCATCTGAAGGTTTATGTTACATTTATGTGTCTGTTGCATAACTGTCTAGGAAGATTAATTTCTAGCTACAGCCAGTATTTTGGGGTAACTCTATGGTTCACTTTTCCTAAATAAATGAATAAAGAAATAAAGAACACTTACTAGCTTTTGTGGCAGCTAACACTTCGTGGCTAGGCTTAGCTTTCCATTTCTGTGTCATGGATTTGCACTCTGAATAGCATCAAACATTTGTCTAATTTCAGATTCTGATCTTTGTTTCTTGCAATGTTTGTTCCCTTAGATTGAAGAGTCTTTTATTACCTGGTATTTTCTTCCTTCTGAGGGCTGTCTACATGGTCATGAGCTAACAAGTCAGTGCATTATGTATAGAGTCATCACTGGGTTGTGCATATGCCTTCAGCTCAGATCTTTTACTTAGTGACTGCTGTGCAATAATAGTATGGCTGTCTGGCTGCTGTGTCTCATCAGGGTGGTGGTGACTTCTTCAGTGGAAAAAATATTGTTTGTGAACATGTAATTGCACTGAATTCCTTCCCTTCTGTCTCTGCTTCCCCTCCCACTCCTCATCTGTTTGTTCATTTGGACATGTTGCTCCCCACTTTTTTCTTTCTAAGTTGGACCTTCCTGCCACTGTCTTCTCCACCTCCTCCTCCTTTCCCTTACTCCCTGACTTCTCATTGCTCCCAAAACCTGCTTGCCTTGTAACACCACCTCCACAGCCCTGCTGGTGGGGATGGCAGTTCTGTTTCCTTGAGGAGTCAATGTTAATCATGTCAGAAAGATCTCATTAGCTTGGGTTCTGTGACTTCATTTTAATGCCAGGGAGCTACATTTCAACATCAGGAGCCAGTGATTTAGACTGAAAGCTCTGTGAGACAGGGACTTTACTCTGGTTATGCACAGTAATGACTTCTTCTCACTGATGATGGTTCTTATGACTTCTGGGGGCCTAGTAACAATTATAATAAGTGATTTAAGTAATGATCTGTGTAAGTAGTTAGGTAGCTGTCTCTCCCCCTCACCTTCCCAGGACCTCCCTGCACATGATCCCTGTAGCCTTTGATTATCAAAATTGTCAGGACCCTTCCTGACTGTCTGTTAACCTGGATTAATTCAGTCTGTGTCTGCCTCAGTTTCTCATGGTCTGAACAATTATAATAGTTCATGCTTCAAGGCTATGAGGACTAAAGTTGCAGTGTTTGGATCATGCTTTAGCATCCTTCAGTACAAAGGCCTGGGATAAATGCAGTGTTGTGTTGTTTCAGAATCAGAATACTATACAACCTCATTATTTTAATTTCACTTATGTTTCCAACATTAGTGTATTTTTTGCATCTAGGAGCATATTTTCAATGGCTCCAAGGAAGGGCGGAGAGGGGATTGCCACTGAGTTTAATTGGAAGTCAATCACCTTTTGTCCTTTTGGAAAGCTATGAAGTATTACAAAAGGACTGGTAAATCAGATAAAACTTTCTGGCAATAAATGAGTGATTCTTCTTTCAGGTCAGAGGAGAGACAAAATCCTAACAGCAAGTGTCATAACCCTCTCTGAAATGAAACAGCTGAATTGCACAAAATTTCTGTCACTACCAAAATTTCTGTCACTACCATTTAAACATGAACATACTAAGAAATTCACTGGTTTATCCAATCCTAAGGAACGATTTAAGTGGCAGGATGCAAACACTGTCTCAGGCATCTTTAGAGCAGTAAGACTCATTCATGATTAACTTCTGGCATGTTGTGACTGAAACTCGCTCAGATGCCCAAGCTAATAATTCATTCTTAAGACAAAGCAGAAATTGCCAAGGATCTATTCTAGATAGGAGTTGGGGTTAGGAAAATCAGGAAGTTCTGTGTGATCTTGAAAAGAAAAATCCCTGGACCTGTGTTACTCTAACAGATTCTGGCTCACAAGCTTTATTTGCTTTTCAAATATCTCAAGATCTCCCCATTCCTTTCTTTCATATATTTTAGCTTTAGGAGAAAATTAACCCTTTAAAGTAAATAAAGGATTTATAACTAGATAGAGACCTAAATTCTGTATGTAACTGATGTTTGCTTGAAGCCTTTGTCAGTCCTTGTCTAGTTTCTAGGATAATGAGATAGATACAATTTTTATATTGCTATTGCAATAATAATAATAATCTTCATAAGTTTATATTAGGTTCATGGTGCCATCCCATCATCTTCATCTAAACTGCTTGGCACAGATCATTATGTCTTTCTGGTGCTGGTCTAATTTGACACCTGGGAAATATCTGTTACAACTCTCACCCAATTTTAGGATTGACAGATGACAAAAATCTGGAAATGGCTGCCAAGGTCCAAAAACTTGACATATACTCCCAAAGAAAATTATGGCATATACCTTCAAGTGTAAATGGTACTTGAATGTTAGTATTAAACAGCCAAACAGGGCAGTCTTTAGGAGAGATCTGAACAGGTCTGTGAACTGCTAGAGGACGATTTGGTCATCTACTACTAGCTCAGTTCTAGTACCAGAGATGGAACAGTCCAACAGTTTTTAAATTTATGCAAGATACCCAAGAAACGTATATGTTTCTTATCAGCATTGCTACACAGTTTCCCTTTGCTATCCATATCTGAATTCAAAAAGTTTAGGTAATTTCTGGAGGAAGAAAAACACTGCTTTTCCATCTAGTCTTTCACCAAAACACAATTAAATCTTTTTTTGCTTGAGTAAGTGGTGTTTTTTGTTTGAGGGACAGATGTTGGAAGAGAGATGGGGCTGATGTATCATTGAACAATGACAATTAAATGAATTTCATTTAGTAGGTCATAAAGTTAACATGCCTAATTGGAACATAAGGATAGAAGAAAGAAAGGAAAAAAGAAACTGTTGTATTATCCTTTCTGTTTCTTTCCCCTTTCTTTTTAAGGGTAGCTTATCATTAGTCATCATGAAAGCTCTCGGTGACCACTAAAACAAAGGAGGGACCTGTGACACAGCTTGATCAATCCTAATTGAATAGACCAGAGGGACAGCAGCCAAAAGGAGGGGACCCATTCTCTGCATTTGACAGCCTTGTCCTTTTTAGTTTGTCAGCTGTCAAAAAACTTTGGGGCACTCTTAGGGTGCATGTGAACGCTTTAAGTTGGCATACAATATTTTGCTACATGAAGAAGATTGTTTCAAGGCTTGAAAGGTGTCTGGTCTGATCAGAAGATCTAAGATTTGAATGTAGGGAGGTACCTACTGGAGTCAGTGAAGTAAATGGAAACTTTGCTAGGTGAGGCTTTGCAACTTTTCCTCAAATTAACAGAAGGTTTGGTTCCACTCCCCATCCCATATATCCCAATCCAAGTTGATCATATTACCCTTTTATCATTTACCCTCTGCTTTGCACAGGAGTAGGATATGAGGCAGAGAAGTCTGAGACCCAGTATTTTCTGTGACACGTCCCCCTTGAAGATGCTTTCTGTATACTTCTGCATTTCTCTTGAAAAGTTAATAGCTTAAGAGAAAACCTGAACTCCTAGAAAAACTGCACATATGGGAGCAGACATTGTGTTTGCACTGCTGTAAATGGGCAACATCCTTTTGACTTCTAAGAGGCTGTCCTACATAAGCCCTAGCATAACTATCACTAGACCTGAACAAACACTTATAGGAATATACAGGTGAGGGAGGAAAGGGGATGGAAAATGACTGACTTCATTCTTCCTGGCCTCCCATCTTTTTTCACCCAGCTATGCTGGTATGGCATCACTGCAATCAAGGAAGTGGATTCCCATGAGAAATCTCAAGCAGTAAATAGGGGAGCAGAGTAGGAAGATCTAGAGTTGGTTAAGAAAAAGTCTTAGACTAAAGAACATCAGCAAAGACCTTTGCTTCACACTCACAAGCACTTTCACACACAGCTCTGAGGCCTATTTACTAGCACTGACTTCCCAACCTCTCCTTTTGCCTTCCATTACATGTAATTTTCTGGAATCAACTTTGCCTCTCTTGACTATTATTTGCATCCAAGTACCAGACCACAAAGGGAATGAATTGCTTTCACATTGCTTTCAGCTTGATGAGGAGTTAAAAATGCTGAAAATCTCCTCAGAAACTTCGTCCTAATTGGGTCTCCATTGCAGCTGTAAAAATCCAAACAATTAAAAAAGTTTGGAGGTGCTACCATCTTCTCCTCCTATGTTAGTCAAGGCTCAGCCACAATTGCATCTCATTTCTTCTCTTACATTTTGACAAGTCAGACAGGAACTTAAGAAAGGTCCACACTCTTGTCACTTTCTGATTATCTCCCCTATTGCATTGCTTATAAACCACACACTCTTTTCTGCTGTAAGGACTCTCTCCTTCCATGTATTCAGCAGAGAAAACGCACACAAATATCACAGCTCCTCTAGCCATCAACTGCATAAAGACGACACCTTCATGAGTTGTAGGGAAAGTGAAAATTGTCACATTGACAATTCCTCTGGGCAAAGTTTAGAATTTTGTATCGTATCTGTTTCTACAATGAAGGATTTGCTGCAAACTCTTGTTCTTGTATTGTTCTGAAAAGGACCCATCTCAAGGCAATTGATGCACTGCATAACATTAATATAATTAAACCAAAAAGCAACCACTCCAGCAAAACTGGAAAAAAGGAACTCTGAAAGTAAGAATAAATAACTTAAGACTGCAGAGGTCTTAGAGCCTGCATGGTCATAAGAGGGAGTTAACAGACATCCACAGGGAAGGTCTGAAGCTGGTCTGTGATGGTGAAAGTTCCTGTCATATTCTAGAAAGTGTCTCAGCACTGAAAAGACAGGTGAACTCAGCTGCACTGGAAATACCATCTGAGCTCTGACAGGTCATATCTGTAAAGAATTCACAGGAATCTGCACTCTCATTATTCAGCTTATACTACATGATATGAATTTCACCTCTTTGCATTGGTTACTCCTGTGACAACTGAGTAGGGCTTTGTGTCCAGGAACAGCAAAATGTTGTATTCTTATATCGTATTTCCACTGACAAATGTCTCCCACTGTGGCAGCTTCACAGGATTTTTATTTCTGTCTAGAGCAAAACAGGTACTGATGTTGGCCACCAAGTCCCTTTTAGTCCCAGAAAGAGGAGAGGCCATGAGGGAGGTAGTGTAAACTATTTCCAAACATGTCTCAGGCTGTAATATAGAGACCTCAGGTCTCTGCTGAATGTAGTCCTCCAATAAATAAACAAAAATTATGTGAAACAGATTTCTTTGTCTTGGTGTTTCCAACAGAAACTTTTGATTCTTCATCTGCCCATGATTCACAGAGATGTGTTGAAAACCAATTTCAGACCCAGCATAACTGAATACGGCACCACATTCAGCCAGCTGTGGAGATTCATGCCAGTGCTTCTGCCACAGGACAGATGATGAATGGCTGTCAGTGTTTGGGAAGATTCTGCAGCCCAGAGCATATTGCCTTGATCTTGAATGTCAGAGAACAGGTCGTCATACTGCTAGCAATAATGGGAATGCCTGGTTCTTATACCTTTTTTTTTTTTAAAAATAGCAAATAGAGGTTTAATATTAGGAAAAGCAGAAGGGAAGGAAAGTGTAAGGTTTGAAGATGGGTGGCTATGAAAAGTTACAAGCATAAGGTGTCAGGGTTCCTGGCAACATTTCCTTCCAGCTTACACAGGGAATTCAAAGGTGCAAGACAACCCTGTCTATAAGTAACACATCTCACACTTTGGGTTCAAGAAAAAACCTCATTTTACTCAGGACAGAGATACATTCTGGAGAGAGGAGAAGAAAGTCGTCTGTGACTGTTACCATTGATGGTCATCAGTACAATGATGAAACAGTTCCTAAATGTACAGACTGCTCCATGTGGATTGTCCACCTGCTGCAGGAACCAGGAAGTAAATCTCTATAGCCTCTCACGCACAGAAATCTAACTAAATAATATCAGTTGTTTCTACTGACCTTGACATGAATCAAGGACATATTGAGATCTTTTCACATATGACAGCATTTTCTTTCTGGTCTATGACCATATGAGATTTCCTCCCATCTTCCCTCACATACACATTTCTCAAGTATTTGAGCATAAAAGTGTTGGCTCATATATAAACATTTCATGGTGCTTTAAAGGCTTCTTTGTCCCTCAGCAAGGAAAAAAGTTCCCAGTCCAGATTCTCAAAAAGCACAAGAAAGAGAAACAATAGGAATAAAGTTGTGTCCTTCATACATATGGAAATATCATGGCAGGGGGTTGAGGGCAGGACAGAAAGAGATTCAGAAACTGGAATAAGCTAGCTGGAAAAGACACATGCTTTATGCAGTAAGTGGTGAATCTCTGTAACTTGCTACCACAGGAGATTGTGTGGAAGTACAATATCAGCCAGTTTATAAAGGAGTGTGTCTAGGAAGACGTTCATAGACAGTATGTCTGTAAAATGGAGACCAATAGGACGAGGCATGGGAGTACAAAAAGAATCACAAAATCACAGAATTTTTCAGAGTTGGAAGGGACCTCTAGAGATCATCTAGTCCAACTTCCCTGCTAAAGCAGGATTGCCTAGAGCACATTACTCAGGACTGCATCCAGGCGGGTCTTGAAAGTCTCCAGAGAAGGGGACTCCACAACCTCCCTGGGCAGCCTGTTCCAGTGCTCTGTCACCCTCACCATAAAGAAGTTTTTTCTCATATTTGATCGTAACTTCCTGTGTTCCAGCTTGTGCCCGTTACCCCTCATCCTGTTACTGGGAACCACTGAAAAGAGTCTGGCTCCATCCTCCTTAAACCCACCCTTTAGATACTTGTAAACATTAACAAGGTCTCCCCTCAGCCTTCTCTTCTCCAGGCTAAAGAGTCCCAGCTCTCTCAGCCTTTCCTCATAAGGGAGATGCTCCAGTCCCTCAATCATCTTTGTTGCCCTACGCTGGACTCTCTCCAGCAGTTCCCTGTCTCTCTTGAACTGGGGAGCCCAGAACTGGACACAGTATTCCAGTTGTGGCCTCACCAGTGCAGAGTAGAGGGGGAGAATGACCTCCCTTGACCTGCTGGCCACACTCTTCCCTATGCAGCCCAGAATTCCATTGGCCTTCTCGGCAACGAGGGCACATTGCTTGCTCATGGATAATTTACTGTCTACCAAGACCCACAGATCCTTTTCTTCAGAACTGCTTTCCAGCAGGTCCACCCCTAACCTATATTGGTGCCTGACATTCTTCCTCCCCAGGTGCAGGACCCTACACTTGTCCTTGTTGAACCTCATTAGGTTCTTCTCTGCCCAGCTCTCCAGCCTGTCTAGGTCATGCTGGATGGCAGCACGGCCCTCTGGGGTGTCAGCCACCCCACCCGGTTTGGTATCATCAGCGAACTTGCTGAGCACACACTCTGTCCCCTCGTCCAGGTCGTTGATGAATACATTAAACAATACTGGTCTAAGTATTGACCCCTGGGGGACACCACTAGTTACAGGCCTCCAACTCGACCCTGCTCCATTAATCACAACCCTCTGAGTCCTGTCACACAGCCAGCTCTCAATCCACCTCACTGTCCCCTCATCTAGTCCACACTTCCTCAGTTTCCTAAGGAGGATGTTATGAGAGACAGTGTCAAAAGCCTTGCTGAGGTCAAGGTAGATGACATCTGCTGCTCTGCCCTCATCTAGCCAACCAGTTATAACATCGTAGAAGGCTATGAGATTGGTCAAGCATGATTTACCCTTAGTAAATCCATGTTGACCACTTCCAATAACTTCCTGCTCTTGAACATGCTTGGATATGACATCCAGAACGAGTCGCTCCATTACCTTCCCAGGGACAGAGGTGAGACTAACTGGTCTGTAGTTCCCTGGGTCCTCCTTCCTGCCCTTTTTGAAGGCTGGAGTGATGTTCTCTTTCCTCCAGTCCTCAGGCACCTCTCCTGTTCTCCATGACCTTTCAAAGATGATGGAGAGTGGCCAAGCAATAACATCCGCCAGCTCTCTCAGCACTCACGGGCGGATCTCGAGAATAGTCTGTAGAAAATGGCTGGTTTTGCATGCTCTCCCTGAATAGCATCTCTTCCTGATTCTGCTGCAGAGTGAACACTGGGATAGATGAAAAATTGGTCTGATTCAATGGGCATTTCTTATTTTCTTACATCTATGTGCTACTTTGATGGCAGACATGATTTCCATGCTCATATTCCAAGGCAGGGCCTACATGCCAGTTCTAAATCAAAAGCCATGTAACAATGGTTGATCAGGAGTTTATTCCAAGCTAAATAGCTATACTGAAAATACAATGCCAAGCTCAGTACCATGCTAATGCAACTGCCTAGAGATGACTTGCACTTGGCCAGCTCAAAGCTGTGAGAGACCTAACTAAGGTCTACTTGGAAAATATTTCATGGGTATATCTCATTAAGATCTAATATCTCCAGGGTCAAAGGTGTACCAGCTATCTCCTGGGACACTGAGTCAAATCCCCTGCTCCTGCAAACACCTTTTTATCCATGGCAGGAGGAAGTTTAAGGGAGTTATTTTTCTGGGACTTTGTAAGAAATCAGTATGATCCATACTGGCTTCTGACTGGGGATATATTTTGTGAAACATTAGCTCATTATTTATCTTCTGTTTCTTTTATACATCAGGTGGGCCAGTGGCATGAATATTTCAAAAGAGGCTATGTTCATCACTCTGAACATAATATAAGGAAAAAAAAGGCCCTTCTCAGAGGCAGCTGCTTCTTCTGATCCAAGAGTTTGGGATGACCTGTAGCTGTCATTTTTATAAACCTAGTCAGCAAGGGCATTGGAGTCTAAATGATACTGACTGATGCTATGGAAATAGCTTGTCCTTTGTGAAGATACTTTATCATAGCACTCATAATTGGAAGACTGAGTGTATAGATCCAAAGCAGGGATTCACCAGAGAAGTCCTGGTTATGCTGTTAAAAAAAATCTTCTTTCTAAAAATAAGGTAGCAGTTATGACCTATTTTTGGTAACCAGCACATGACTGGGAATGAGGAATGGGTAAAATCCTGACCTCATCTACTCCTTTGTGAGTCATGGAGATAGTGAGCCCCATCCTTGTTCCATTGAAGGTGCGGGGAAAGGCCTGGCTTGGATCTGCAGAGCAACAGACATAGTAAGTTAGGAACTATTTGAGCTTTGCACTTGGGTGAAAGTCATCCTTGGCATGATCCCAGTGAAAGACATTCAGCAGATGACAGAATTACACATTTATCTCATTTGGCTGTACTTCCCTTTTAAATCCAGAAAGGGGATGTACTTTGCCATCTGTTACTGCTAATAAAAGGTTGAGTGGTCCAAGACACCTATCCCTCAGGTGGAAGCCTGTCCACAGCTGCAGTCTTGTAATCCACTGAAAACAAGAAGTGCTCTGAGCTTGTGCTAGCCAGAGTATAGGTCGGCTCCCCATTACCCTCTTTTTACAAGACAACTTGATAATGAGCTCCCCTCAAGGATTTAGACTGGCCACTGTGCTCCTTCTGTGCTTTGCCTTTGTCTCTCCAGAAGTACAAGCTTTTCATCTGGTTCATGCACCATTACTACGCCTAAGGAGTGAGAATACCTCAAAGCCCCTTGTGGTCCACATTCACAAAACTAGCAGTTCTATGTGGGAAGATATAGGTAAAACTCTGAATTTTATCATCTCTTCCCAAGCAGACAGTCAAAAAAACCTCACTTTAAACAGAGGCATTAAAGGGCATGAATAAAACAATAGATTCGTTTTCCCACAGACTTTGTTGCTCACTCATAAGAACAAAACACAAATAGGATGGTGCAATTAACAGTAAATAGCACAAGGGTACCTGACTGCCCACATGATAGTTCCATGTGCAGTTTTGAATAATTTCTCAGAAGGGCCTGAAATGCAGAGGGTTTGAAGGGAACTTAGGGGACTAACTTGCTGCATGCTTCTACTCTACATATTTAAGATTAGGAGACAGACCAGACTATTATGTATGCCAATGGAATACACCACAGTTGCACCAAGAAACCTATTTCAACAGCAGCATAGCATGTTGCTAAATCTATAGTGAGGATAAAGCTCACTATACACACTACAATGCTCATCAATAGACAGTACTAATACTTATAGAAAAAGATATTTTTAAACTGGCCATTCTGATGCATCCTCTCATATTCATTCCTCAGAACCTCAATAATGATCTGTGAGAACTCCTTTAAAACTCATCAGGCATAAAATCATTTGCAACAGAGTTCATCAGCAAAAAATATTCTGTAATAAACAGATAACTTCTGGGTCCCATTTTTTGATCTCCAATCTGTGAGATTGCCTCTGCGTGCAATGATGATAGGATCAGAGCAAAAGATGTCAGGTTGCAGGAAAAATTTGGGTTAATACTTTAACCCTTTAGGGCTATGGGTTATGTGAAAAATAGTGAAGGTATTGTTGGCTTTCGCAATAATAACAAGGCTATAAATACTTGAATGATAAGGATAATTAACCTTTAGTAAATTAGGAAACATGAGAAACCTTAAAGATAACAACTAACAGCAGCTATGAAGAAGAACATCTGAGAGAAACAAAAGAGAACTTCTCCAAGAGACCCCACAAATGATTAACAGAAGGAGACAGACGCATAGGAGAAGGGAGCTGATATGCATGGAAAAAGGGAACTGAAGATTATCGATCCTCAGAAACAATTGCCAGAAGGAAAACACACAAATAGAAGAAAAAGGGATTAATGATAATCAATCATCATAAATCATTACTCTGATGCAATGTTGAATGTATATAAGACATGGGTGAAGTAGTAGCTGGTGTGCCTCTGGCTTGAGTCATGCACCCAGCGCTGTGCTTTTGCTTTATCGACTTTGTCCCTATAATAAAATAAGTGCCATTTCTGTTTAAGGAATCTGGCTGTTTATTACAGGTTATTTTATGCATGTCTTATACACAAGGTCGGCTAATTTTGTTATTTGCCCCGTTGGAGGGTCGGAAACGGAAAAGTGTAGAGGGGTCCCACCTGCAGGGAGGATCGGACAGGACAGGTGACCCACAATTGACCAACAGGGGCATTCCATCCCATCTGCCCCATGCTCAGTATAAAAGCTGAGGGATCAAAGGGTCAGCCCTCTTCCTTCAATGGCCAATGTCCAAGGAGGACCCTGTCTGTTCATCTGCCTTTGATCCCAATCCGTGTGTTCCTGACTCCAGCTCTGGAACCCAGTTCCCACCCATCGCTGAGTCCAGCCTGGGACTTCCCCAGTGCCTGCCAGTGACATCATCTTGGGAGGTTAATACGGTTTTGTATATACTGTATCTATTTCATTATTTTCCTTTTTATTTTATTATTAATATCCCATTAGTTTAATTTCTTCTCTCCTCCTCCTCTCCGTGTATGAGAGGTTGGGAGGGAGCCTCTGTCACCGGCCATTGTCACCACGACAAATTGACACCCAACAAATAGCCTTCCAACTATGTAAATCAAAAGATATGAATCTGCAATTACTGATTAGTACGAATTACCAGCAATTGGCCAGATAAGGTAAGAGTTTTTTCTTGTTGCACTTGCTCTTTCTCAAAATTCAGAAGAAAAACTTAATGAATCAAAAAAATGGAAAACACCTAAGTATTCATCAGTCTCATTTATCCTAAGCATTATCACAGACAAGTCTTACCAGTGTTATTGTTCACTTTGATTTTTTAAGAAATAAGAAATAAAAAATTAGATGTTACAACCATTAAATTTGGCTGAAAATGGATAAGAACAGAAATCATAAACAAGTCTGGTTTTGACCAGTTTCCAACTCAGCTGGACAGACAGGTAAGTTTTGAATAATTCAGAGAAGTGTTTGACTTCCTGAGTGATTTAGACTTCTGAATGAACCAGTTGAGGTTTGGTTACGCAATCAAAGACGGAGATTCCTTCTTCTTAATTTCAAATATTGCTTTTCTTCCCAAAGGGTGAAATATAGGATGCACACAGGAGGTGGACCATAATAAGAACCAGAGAGATACAGTATCTTAAAGCCCTGGAGAAGTCCTCATTTGAATTCTATTCTGAACTTCCTGGCTTAGGCATCTGTCTACATCCTCCTGCTTTTATTCTCTTTAGTTGTGCACTAACAATTTTAAGACTCATGCAGCATGTAAGCTGATTGCTTTGAATATAAATGGGTAGACTATTAAAAGCAGAATTCAGGCTTCTAGACTCATAAATTCTGTGTTTTAGTGGAGATTTAAATTCCTAAATGGGTTTTATAGGAGCCACATAAGACCTATTCACAATACCCCTTTATGATAAAAACTGAATAGAAGTGACAAAGTCAGAATTCAAAATGCCACTGCTTAGCTCCCACTAGTCTGAAGAAGACCAGAAAATGGCTGGAGAAAATCTCAGAAAGAAACAAATAACATGAAATTAAATGTGCAATATTCCTTTTTATGCTGTGGGGGGGGAAAAAACACTTAGAGAATGAGCAAGTACATTTGCATAACAAAGGAAATCAACAACAACAAGTTGCCATCATGTTCAAAGCTGATAATTGCACAGATGACAACAAGAAAGCGCCTTTCTTCTCAGCTCTCTAGGGGACAATCCTTGTCGAGATGAGGATAAAAGGTGGAAAGTGACCCCACTTGCTTTCATTAAAATTAGCAAGCTCAGAAAATGTCTTTGGTACGAGGGGATGGCCAGTGAATGGTATGAATGCTAACGAACACAATGAGGGCAGAGGCTCAGTCAATGTTCCCATCAACTCCATCAGACGATCAACAACTGGCAGCAGACTTCTTCAAATCACCCTCATTCAGCCTACCAATGTCCAACTCACCTTGTCAACAAAGTCTTTTTGGAGAAGTGATTTTTGAGGGGATTCATTTTTTTTGGTTTGTTTTGTTTAAAATAATTATTTGTTTCTCTGATGATGTTTTCTTTCAGAGTTACACTGAATTTGAATTCTTCAAGACCTGTGAAATGTAGGAATCTCTCCTGTTTCTGTACAGCATGGTCCCAAGTAATGATCCTCAGTTTTCCCAAGCCAGTTATCTGGACATCTCACCTTACTGGGATCAAGGGCAAGGTATTTGCAATGACTACCTCCTCTGAGGTTCCCAAGCCCTAGAAGAGCCCTGGAGAAAGAGGTACTTTTTTGGCCACCAGCAGATCAACAATTGTAACTGGTTTTGTTAGCATGAAAATATCTATTTGCTTTGTCTGCAAGATGAAACATAATTCAAATTATCCAATGACTTCCTAGAAGTACTGTGACTCCAGAAGTCTACTAAAAGTGCTAGTATTTTTTTTTTTAATTATCCAGTGGTAGGGTGTCCTTGAAAAGAGCTCTGAAACCCATTGAAAGTATGTGACTGATGCTGAAAGTCCTAGACAGAAAGACAGGCTGTAAGAGACCAGGACCAATTGATACATCCCTATTTGACTCTTCCTTACTATTTCCCATCCCTGCATCAATAACACAGCAGGCAACAAAAATGAACAGAGTCTTATTCTAGTCCTTTTTATTCTAGGACAAGTTCTAGTAGCACAAAAATAGCTCCCATTGGCAAGTCTCCATAGGCTTAAGAGGTTTAAACCCCTGAAATCTGTCCTTTAACCTTACGGAAAATATCTATAAAATTTAACAGTTTCAACCATTTCATTTAAGAAAAAGTCCTTTCATAATTTGAAAAAAGTTTAACACAAATAAACAATTCTAGAGATATAAATTATTGAAGTCAGTGTATATTCTATAAGGCAAGATGTGTGCATGTAGTTTAAAGTCTTGTTACAGCAGCAGTTTTAATTTTCTGTCGTGGTCAATAGGATTGATTAAAAAGCAAACAGCTCCTCCTTCCATCCCCCTCAATAACAAAGAGAAGAAAAACACAAATGTCTAAAATCAGTCAGGTATTGTTTTGCTTTTAAATCCCCTGGGATTTTTTTATTTGGTGTCTGATGTCTAGTTTGCTTTTATTCATTACAAAATAAATGGATGGCAGTCAGGGAGACCTTGACTAGACAGACGGTTAAGGTACTTACATGAGATCCCTGGGTTCAAGCCTCAATAGCAGACAAAACAGAAATTTTTGCCTGAGGCTTTAACATCCTATGTACCTTAACCTGTCAGTCCTTACAGTTGGAAGAGTATAAAGAGAGAATAAATAATGAAACATTTGCAGGGAAAGGAAGCGCAGGCATAAAAGCTCTGTCATTGGAGATTCATTTATGAAGACTGATTTGACTGACTCAAATCCTTCTTCAAAGAAAAGAGCAGGTAAAAGGCTTTCCTATCACCTAGACAAATGCAGTAAGCCACTGGGCTACATTCAGTCCTTCATGTGGGTAGATTTATTTCCCCCCCCAGTGGCCAGTAAATATGAGAGATCTTAGCATTATTCTAAATGATAGTTAAAACGTGTTGAATCCTCAAGAATCTGTCATTGGGTAGAACTCTTTCTTTGCAGTCAAAATTAGGCTCTAAGAAACAACCCTGAACTGCTGTAGGAATAGAGGATTAGCTGACTAGGAGAGGAATAAACACCTATATGGGACTGCTAATGGATCCTCTAGCTATCCTGCAGAGTCCTGATTTAAAGGAGTCTCATTTTACTTTCTAAGCACACTTAATTTGAAAGCAACTGTAGGAGGTTACTATAAGAAAGAAGAAAATTTTATGTCTAACTGCTCCTCTAACAAGCTCAGATGTTCGCAGCCCAGGACCATCATACTCATGCTATAGAGCACAAGCAGCTTTGCTTTTGTCTCTGCTTCAACTCCAACAATCAAATGAAAATGAAGTAGAAACCAGTTTCTCTGGAGCAGTCTGAGATATTCATTGGTTCTACATCTGTGACAAAATGTAAACATGAATCTGAATTATCTCAAGGGAACCCAGGACACAAAAGTGTGTGTGTGGAATTGAACACTTTGCTTACTTTGTTTTGGATGGGTTACAAGAGCAGCTCATAAAGACTTAATCAGATAAGTGGGTCCTTTCTCTGCTGGTTTCCCTGCCTGTCTGATGAAGTTCAAGACCTCTAGGCAATGGATGAAGCACCAATTGGCACCTCTCTGGGTGTGGGTTCCACTAGATGTATCTTTACTTAGGTACTCCTGCCAGGTTTCAGTTGAAACAGTAAGTCTAGGGTCTGCAGATAGATGAGTTTTTCCAACTGAGGACAGCAGGTGCACGGACTGGACTGTGAAAACAAGGGGGAAAATGGGACTGGCTTGCATTGATCCTGGCTGAGCACAGCAATCTGAATCAGGGACAGCTTACTCTAATAGGCTGTGGGAGTTGTATCAAGAGTGATGAAGAGGGGGGCAGGCACTTTGAAGTGAGAATCTTCAGCCTAAAACCATCACAATGCATAATCAAGTACATATGCAAATCCAGTCTTGAGGTGCTGCCTAGAAGCCCATAAAATCCGTTGTATACAGTGCTGGTCATTTGCAAAATGTTGACTGTTAATGCTGTTAATTTCCTGTAGTGTACTTCAGTTTACTGATATGACAGACAGAGCTGGAAGCTAATTCCTCAGTATTTTAACCTAGTTGCTGAACAGGGGCAAGTAATTTCAGACTTTGTGAAATTAATGAGGCCTGTTTGCCATTGGCTTGCTCGTGACTGGATTCTCTGATATCTAATAAAGGACGAGATCAATTAGCTGTTCCCTCACTGAAAGCACTGATAGCACCTTTTCCCCACCATTCTACCCGTTTCCAAAATTCATGTTAGAATAGAATATATTTGAGTCTTTTTACCCCCACTGCTTAATTTATCTGAAATCAGTTCAGAGTTCAAAAGTTGAAGGACAGACACAGACTGTGATCATATAGTCTTCAAAGCCAGATTTATAATTCTAGATTAAGTCAGAGCTGCTTAGGGATCGCCATGGCAGTATGATACCATTTGTCCAGTGAGCAGATTGAGATAACAAAATTATCATGGCCACTCCTCAGCTGAGCTGATTAGCCTGTGCCTCACCAACAGCTGCTACTCTCTGGGGGTCTGATCCCACCACACAGTCAGACCCTGCCCACATGTATAAGGTAGTAGTCCCCTATAATGTTTGGAAGTGTCTGGCAAACATTAAGAAATTTCACAGTCTCACCAGGGAAGGAACTGGGTTTTAACCCCAATTGGTAGATAGTGAAATGAGGGAAAAGGGAAAAATGGGTTATGTGAGTTGTTCAAGGAATGAAGAAAAGCTGTGGCATAAAACTACCTTTATCTCCCACTTATCAGCTTAGTGCTTTCAATAATATCCCATCTTTTAAACCTTGGTGATTTAGTATTTGGTGCAATCCTGCAGTATTTGCAGGGTTGTGTCTAGGGTTTGGTATGGTTTTGTTTCCCTTGAACCAAATTAGGATCTTTCAAGTGATGATTTACAGCAGGAGCAGGGCTATTATTTTTCTCTCATTAATTCACCCATGTAACAGGACCACTTCCACCACACAAGAAAAATTTCAGCTCCTGCCCTGTGTCCTCCAGACGCAAACCCAAACCCACGTCATCACTAGATCAATCTCCAGCAGAAGAGAGAAGGCAACCCTCCCAAATCCCATGTCCCTATTCCTATTTGACATTGGATCTCTCTCTCCTTTATTTAATTTCCTGTGCTCAGTGTGCAACAAACCTCTCCAGGTTCATTCATTCAACTTTAGCAGCATGTCACTACGCAGACAATCTATTGAGGACGAGATGGAAATAACATTACACTACTGAGCTGATAATACCTAACTTTAATATCTCTTATCAGCATCTCCATTGTGCTATGTCAGTGAAACAGACCAGACAGTATCGGTCTCTAGTGTAAACCAAAAGGGGGGGGAATACTTCTGCTATCAAAATTAGACTTCTAATACATCAGCAACAGAAGGTGAAGGGGCAGCAGAACTGCAAGGGAACAGATCAGCTAACTTTCAAGTAGCACCTCTGAGCAGGTAGCTAATAAACATCTGTATTTAACTCCAAGCACTTTTCCTCACTCTCTTTTCTCCCATCTCCTTGCCTTGTCTGCTCCCACTAACACACTAGGATGGTTATATATAGCTCATTTTAGTGGCATCATAACTATTCCATTGGTCATTATCATGTTGCTTAAAGAGATTTACAGTCTGTGTGTTTGAATAAAAAAAGGACAAAGGAGGGGGATGTTCAAGGAGCCATGAGAAAAGATATTCAAGAAGTGTGATTAAGACAACCCTAAGAAGCTCTGCAAGTGGCTTTGCTCTCTAAATCAAGTCAGTAAGTCTGTCTTGTAGGTAAGACACAGGGCAGGGAGTTGGGACAACCTGAGTATTGTTCTTGCTCCTTCCATTTTTTGGCTATCTGACCTTCAGGGACTGTTTATCTTTTCAGTATCACTGTTTATGCATCTCCAGCTTGCATGTGAGAGAGCATCTTCTGTGCTTTAATGGCTAGACAGACATGTACATGCTAAATACATTAATTCCTTTCATTTGGTTGGTATGGCAGGAGTGGAGAACTTGGTTCAACAGTTGACTCTAATAGACTCTGATTATGGGTCAGATTTGATCCTGAATGCCAATAATTTCGTTTGAGGATGAGGATAGAGTTGGATAGAAGGATATTTCTAATTTATTAAATATCCTCTGCTGCCTCATCAAGCAACTCATCAAGGGAATCATTAACAGCATGAATTTTTTAAATGTGTGTTTACAGACGATTCTATAAAAAAGATGCCTAGAAGAGCCTTTCAGCAGATAAAATGCAAAAGGTTGAAGAGGTCAAGTCTGAAACAAATGGACCTCTGTTTAACTCTTCATGTCCTGGTGATACTGGCTGACTTCCGTCTACCTCTTCACCACTCCTCAACATGCCTCTCTAGTATTCTTCTTTATGAGACGATAAACACAACTTATCCCTCCCACACCTATTGCTGGGTGGTCTACCACTGCTGTCTATACCTAAGATTGTAAGCTATGAGTGCGAAATCAGAGTTCAAAAAGTATTAAAATTCTGCATCTGTTCCTACAATTGCCTCATACCTATTTATAGGGAAGCAGTAAAAATGAGGTGGTCCTGTTTGCTGGTGGAAAGTGTGAATGAGAATTGTGTTAAGGCAGAATAATTTACCAGAGACAAAAAGCCAAAGCAAAGAAAATAAATTAAAAAAGTTTTTAAGGGCTTTCTGAACTTTCTGAGAGGCTGCAGACACAGTATCCTAGTTTGAGATCTATGCACTAATGAGTTTTCCCCTTTTTCTTTTGCTGCTAAACTTCCTCATGCAGTCAAAATACAAGTGGTCCCCCGGCACCAATTTATATTGTTTTTAGCGATGTGCAGGCAGCAACAGTTTTAGGCCCTTAAAGCCTAATAATATTTTTTTTTCCTTTAAAAAAGGGGGAGAGAGAGAGAAGTGATCCTCCACAGCACATTAGAGCAGGAGGAGGTAACTGATAAAAGTTGGGACTGGCAGATTCAGCACAACACCCTAATTAGATGGGAAATTGGCATTTGCAGTGTGACTTCTGGTAAAGCTCTCCTCTGACTAGAGGAGGGAATAAAATCAGCACCTCTTAAAGCCATCATGGTCTAAAACCTGTCCAGCTCGGTGAGCAACCTCAAATTTAAATGATCCTGACTTCAAACTCCTAAAATAACACGTTCTGAACTATAGAAAACAGCTACTTTTAAGGGTAAGGTACTGGAAAAGAGATTCAGGACACTTCAGTCTTATTACCAATTCTGTTCCAAAATTTCAAAGTTACACTGGGCAACAGACATAACTTAAACTACATATGTTGAATGGGCATGTTCTTTTGTTTGGATTATTTCTTCAGATGAAAACAACTTTGGGAACGGGGGTTCTCCTGACAAGGGAGTCACAGAGCTCAGGCTCTTCTAAAGCATAAATAGACAGAAGCAATTCAGTACTGGCATATCTTCATCAGAACACTGACAGTAGATTCATCAGTACGGATTTAGTCATCTACAGTATTGGCATTCACATCTGAGACAGTCATCTAGTTCACCTTCACAACCTACGAGAAACAGTCAATTAAAGAACAGGATCCATTTAATTCAAATGTAGATGACAGAATTGGGCAAGAAGCAAGAAATCAGCGAAGCAGGAGACTTGCATTGTTGAGCAGGGAGCTTCTGAAAAAGCTCAAGTGGAAGAAGGAAGTTTACAATAAGTGGAAGAAGGGACTGACCACTTGGGAAGATTACAAGAATGCCACCAGAGGGTACAGGGATGAAACGAGGAAAGCCAAGGCCTCCTTGGAATTAAACCTGGCAAGGGATGTCAAGCTCAACAGGAAGGGCTTCTTCAAGTATATTGGAGGCAAAAGGAAAACTAGAGAAATTGTGGGCCGGCTGTTGAATGAGACAGGAGCCATGGTGACAGAGGATGCAGAGAAGGCAGAGTTACTGAATGCCTTCTTTGCTTTGGTCTTTACTGATCAGGCCAGCCCTCAGGAGTGCCAGACTTTGGAGAAAGTAACAGGGAAAGAGGAAGACTTCCCCTTGGTTGAGGAGGATCAAGTGAGAGATCAATTAAGTCAATTGGATATCCACAAGTCCATGGGTCTTGATGGGATGCACCCAATAGTGCTGACGGAGCTGGCAGAAGTCATTGCTGGGCTGCTCTCCATCTTTGACAGGTCCTGGAGAACAGGCAAGGTGCCTGAGGACTGGAAGAAGGCCAATGTCACTCCAGTCTTCAAAAAAAGGCAAGAAGGAGGACCCAGCGATAATAGAATCATAGAACCATAGAATCATAGAACCATAGGGTTGGAAGGGACCTCTGGAGATCACCTAGTCCAACCCCCCTGCCAGAGCAGGGTCACCTAGAGCAGGTTGCACAGGAACGTGTCCAGGCGGGTTTTGAATGTCTCCAGAGATGGAGACTCCACCACCTCTCTGGGCAGCCTGTTCCAGTGCTCTGCCACCCTCAGGGTAAAGAAGTTCCTCCTCATGTTTAGGTGGAACTTCTTGTGCTCAAGTTTGTGCCCATTGCCTCTTGTCCTGTCCCCGGGCACTACTGAAAAGAGCCTGGTCCCATCCTCCTGACACCCACCCTTTAAGTATTTATAAGTGTTGATAAGATCCCCCCTCAGCCGTCTTTTTTCCAGACTGAAGAGACCCAAATCCCTCAGCCTTTCCTCATAAGAGAGGTGTTCCAGTCCCCTAATCATCTTGGTAGCCCTCTGCTGCACCCTTTCCAGCAGTTCCCTGTCCTTCTGGAACCGGGGAGCCCAGAACTGGACACAGTACTCCAGGTGTGGCCTCACCAAGGCAGAGTAGAGGGGGAGGATGACCTCCCTTGACCTGCTGGCCACACTCTTTTTGATGCACCCCAGGATGCCATTGGCCTTCTTGGCCACAAGGGCACATTGCTGGCTCATGGTCATCCTGTTGTCCACCAGGACTCCCAGATCTCTTTCCACAGAGCTGCTCTCCAGCAGGTCAGCCCCCAACCTGTACTGGTGCATGGGGTTGTTCCTCCCCAGGTGCAGCACCCTACACTTGCCCTTGTTGAATTTCATAAGGTTTCTCTCTGCCCAGATCTCCAACCTGTCCAGGTCTCTCTGTATGGCAGCACAGCCCTCCGGTGTGTCAGCCGCCCCCCCCAGCTTTGTGTCATCAGGAAACTTGCTGAGGGTGCACTCTATCCCCTCATCCAGGTCATTGATGAATATATTGAAGAGGACTGGGCCCAGTACTGACCCCTGGGGAACACCACTCGTCACTGGTCTCCAACTAGATTCTGTGCCCCTAATCACAACCCTCTGAGCTCTATCTTTCAGCCAGTTTTCTATCCACCTTACTGTCCATTCATCTAACCCACACTTCCTAAGCTTCCCTATGAGGATGCTGTGGGAGACCGTGTCAAACGCTTTGCTTAAGTCAAGATAGACCACATCTACCGCCCTCCCCTCATCTATCCATCCAGCCATGCCATCGTAGAAGGCTATCAGATTAGTCAGACATGATTTCCCCTTGGTGAATCCATGCTGAGTACTTCTGATAGCTTTCTTTTCCTCCACGTGCCTTGAGATGACGCCCAGAACAAGCTGTTCCATCATCTTTCCAGGGATGGAGGTGAGGCTGACCGGCCTGTAGTTCCCTGGCTCCTCCCTTCTTGCCTTTTTTGAAGACTGGAGTGACATTGGCTTTCCTCCAGTCCTCAGGCACCTCGCCTGTTCTCCAGGACCTTTCAAAGATGATGGAGAGCAGCCCAGCAATGACTTCTGCCAGCTCCCTCAGCACTCTCAGGTGCATCCCATCGGGGCCCATGGACTTGTGGATATCTAAATGATCTAATTGATCCCTCACTCGCTCCTCCTCAACCCAAGGGAAGTCTTCTTCTTTCCCTGTTACTTTATTCAATGCCTGGGACTGCCTGCCTAAGCTTCCCTATGAGGATGCTGTGGTAGACCATGCCTGGGGTGCATCAAGAAGAGTGTGGCAAGCAGGTTGAGGTAGGTCATCCTCCCCCGCTACTCTGCCCTGGTGAGGCCATGTCTGGAGTACTGTGTCCAGTTCCAGACTCCCCAGTTCAAGAAAGACAGTGAACTACTGTCCACTGTAGGACTACAAAGATGATCAAGGGAATGGAGCACCTCTCTTATGAAGAAAAGCTGAGAGACCTGGGTCTGTTTAGCCTGGAGAAGGGAAGACTGAGAGGGGACCTCATCAGTGCTTATATGGGTGGGTGTCGGGAGGATGGGGCCAGTCTTTTTTCAGCGGTGCCCAGTGACAGAAGAAAGAGGTAATGGGCACAAACATGAGCATAGGAAGTTCCACCTAAATGTGTGGAAAAACTTCTTTACTTTGAAAGCAGCAGAGCACTGGAACAGGCTGCCCAGAGAGGTGGTGGAGTCTCCATCTCTGGAGACATTCAAAACCTGCCTGGACACGTTCCTGTGCAACCTGCTCTAGGTGAACTTGCTCTGTCAGGGGGGTTGGACTAGATGATCTCCAGAGGTCCCTTCCAACCCCTATCATTCTGTGATTCTGGAATAATAGAATCATAGAATTGCCTAGGTTGGAAGGGACCTTTCAGATCATCTAGTCCAACCATCAACCTAACTCTGACAAAAACCATCAATAAACAATATCGCTAAGCACTATGTCTACCCATCTTTTAAATACCTCCAGGGATGGTGACTCAACCACTTCCCTGGGCAGCCTGTTCCAATGCTTGATAACCCTTTCAGTGTAAAAATTTTTCCTAATATCCAATCTAAACCTCCCCTGGCACAACTTGGGGCCATTTCCTCTTGTCCTATCGCCTGTTACTTGGGAGAAGAGACCGAACCCCACCTCTCTACAGTCTCCTCTCAGGTAGCTGTAGAGAGTACTAAGGTCTCCCCTCAGCCTCCTTTTCTCCAGGCTAAAAAACCCCAGCTCCCTCAGCCACTCCTTATAAGACTTATTCTCCAGACCCCTCACCAGCTTTGTTGCCCTTCTCTGGACACGCTCCAGCACCTCAACGTCTTTCCTGTAGTGAGGGGCCCAAAACTGGACACAGTACTCGAGGTGGGGCCTCACCAGTGCCAAGTACAGGGGGACAATCACTTCTCTAGTCCTGCTGGCCACACTATTCCTGATACAGGCCAGGATGCTGTTGGCCTTCTTGGCCACCTGGGCACACTGCTGGCTCATATTCAGCCAGCAGTCAACCAGCACCCCCAGGTCCTTTTCTGCCAGGCAGCTTTCCAGCCACTCTTCCCCAAGCCTGTAACACTGCATGGGGTTGTTGAGACCCAAGTGCAAGGTTCACTTGGCCATGTTGAACCTCATACCATTGGCCTCAGCCCATTGATCCAGCCTGTCCAAATCCCTCTGCAAAGCCTTTCTACCCTCAAGCAGGTCAACACTCCCACCTAGTTTGGTGTCGTCTGCAAACTTACTGAGGGTGCACTCAATCCCCTAGTCCAGATCACCGATAAAGATATTAAAGAGAACTGGACCCAATACTGAGCCCTTAGGGACACCACTTGTGACCAGTCAACTGGATTTAACTCCATTCACCACCACTCTCTGGGCCCAGCCCTCCAGCCAGTTTTTAACCCAGCAAGGAGTACTCCCATCCAAGCCATGGGCAGCCAGTTTCTCCAGGAGGATGCTGTGGGAAACCGTATCAAAGGCCTTACTAAAGTCCAGGTAAACAACAGCCACAGCCTTTCCCTCATCCACCAAGTGGGTCACTTTGTCATAGAAAGAGATCAGGTTTGTCAAGCAGGACCTGCCTTTCATGAACCCATGCTGACTGGGCCTGATCACCTGGTTGGCCTTCATGTGATGCATAATGGCACTCAGGATGATCTGTTCCATGACCTTTCCAGACACCAAGGTCAGACTGACAGGCCTGTAGTTAATCACTCTCTGGAATTGCCTGTTTCTCTCCACTGACTGTGCATAGAGTCTAGGCAAATGTCAGATGTGTATTCGTAATAGACATTTAACAATGAATCCCAAGTTTTGATCCCCTGCAGAATACACCCTCCTCAAAGCATCTAGGCTTTCAGTTAGTTCTCAACTGTGGGATCCTTACTGACCTATGGAGACTCCCCCAAGAGTCTAGTTTTCGCCATGATCTGCTAGAGCTCAGAGGGTTAGAATAGGAATAAGATGAGTGCTAATGAAACAAGGAGTACATTTATGAACCCTTTTAGGCAACAGCTTTGAATTTCTTCCATAGGATAAAGAAAAGCAACACCCACCCACCTCCAAATATGAGTAATTCTGTCTGCAAGGGAAGCAATGCACTTTGACTTCTTGTGAAAGCTTGTTTTAAGCGTGAGCAACAGTGGGCATTCTCCACAGTCTACTATGGCCTCCCTTTCACAAAGTGGGGTAGTAAAAGAAACACCATTTCATCTACTCAGGAGCCTGGTTTCACCAAGTTGGTCAGAACTACACATTTAATTGAAACTGTCCAACAAGTTCAAAGGTTACAGCTGAGGACAAGACAGAAAGGAAGACTAACAGACATTGCGAGAAAGATTTCTTAAGAAGATGAACTGAGGAGGAAAAAAAAATATAAAAGGAACAGAACATAAAGAAAATCAAGTACCCAGCCTGGAAACTACTTCACTGACACAAAGAAAATTATTCATTTACATTTGCAAGGAACCCAACAGCAGCTGGAATTCCTGGGCATTGCCATTCCACAGATGATGTCAGGCCTGCAGGAGATTTTTCAATTAATCTATCTTGACCCTATGCCTTGAACCCTCATTCCTATTTTTAACAACCCCATTCTGTTGGATGACCTTGAGACCCAGTGACCAATAATGCCCATTTAAGTAACCACAGCAATGTTGGTAAGTATGCAAGGAGAGTGTTCAAGGGGCTCATTATATAGAGAGTTAGTTACCACAAAGGACTCTCTCTCTCATTCTTGCCTGTAGGCTAGTAGTTGGGGACCTGTGGAATAATTACTAAATTGGCTAAAAAAATGCAAAAGTACAGCATTGTTCACACACTAAGGAAAAGTATAAAATCAAGAGGCTTCTGAGGTAGAAAACAGCCGCAGCTGGCATGAAGAATACAACATCCGCAGTTCCCTGATAAGGATGCTTGTGAAGCTACATGAGGTACGGGGCGGGATGCAATTATTCCGCGGCTTTACCTTATGATGTATAGCAGATACAGGGACGGGATGATACCATGAAACAGATAAGCTGCCAATTAGCTGCCTGCTTGATACTCAGAGCCAACATTTTGTCAAGTTTTGATGAAATGCTGTCCTTTGTGCGAACTTTGCTCATTATAATGTCATTATAATACCAAAACACACCTCCATCCCAAAGGCTACCCGCCTCCAAGGTGCGACCGCTCCTTCTTGAGTCTGCGCCCTGAATTTTTTGTAAACTATACCTTTAATTGTGAAGCGAGAGAATTTCACACCAATCACAATTAAAGCATTTATGACTAAAGTCACTCAAACTCCACCTTGAAGGTAACAAATAGTATAAAAATAGCCCGAGAGAGGGGGGATACCCAGGGAAGACACTATCACAAACAAGTCGAGGAGAACTCCATCACTGACTTCCGGGATCAGTCGATGGGCTGAGCCTTTCTTCCCCCCCATAGGGATGCCTTTGGGTAAGACTTAGATTATACTGAGTGCTTTCTCGGGAAACTTAGGAATTTCTCTAGAGAATCTCTTTCCTACATTTATAGCCAGGCTGTATCATTTATAACTTTGTCACGTGTTTGATATATATAATACTTTCATTTGCACGTGCTTTGCAGACAGTGTATTTATCACCAGCAATCCTAAGAACCTATCTATCTGTTGTTTAAATAAACTGCACTAAGTAGCTAGTCATTTCGGTTCCTCATTGAACGCGATCAAAGACTCGAGAGTGGCCGTGCTAGTTCATGAGCACGACTAGACTGAAGGTGCAGTCCACTATTAGTGTATCCAAATCGTAATAGTTTAATACATATTAAACGCGATTGGACTGCTAGTGCTGAATTGGGCATCACTCAGAATTTAAACCCAGCCGCACCTAGCCTCCCACCTCGGTGAGGAGTGTTAGAACGCAAGGGGGTTTATCTTCTGCCAAAACCGCTTTGCCTCTTTCCATGCAACAGGACCTTAAGCAGAGACTCAATCATACTAAACACATGAAAAATGCTCTAAAAAAAACATTCTGCATGTAGATGGTTATAGAACTTGGAGAAAAGAAGGGCCTATGAACATATACCAATCAAACTCACCAACATCATGAAGAAAACCATATTTCTTTTTTCTACTAAAATATTAGATGGAAAAAATCACAACTAAAACAAACAAAAGAAGCCCAGGTTTTGTTTTACAGCAGTGTGAAACCTAGGCTATTCCTGTTAATCATTTTGAAAGACTAACACAGAAAGGATTTGGCTTCAAGTTCACGCATGTACATCAAGTGTAGAGAACAATTTTGTTTGAGTCACAACAGACAAAAATGCACTAAACCGTTTTGCCTCACCAGTTCTACAAAACACAGTTTTATGCCCACAAGACACATGCTTCAAAACATCCAGATAGAGATTCAGCAATAAGCCTCGTTTGCAAACTTAACTTTTATTCCAGCATGAAAATATGTGTTGTACTCTCGTAAGCATTGTAAGGTTATGAATGTGTTCTCTTTCCTGTCTTCAGTACATGTGTTGAGCAGGCTGAAAAATAATATTTTTTTTCTTTAAAAAAAAAGAAATTATCATCCATTAAGTAGTGCTATGACAACAACATGGGAATGAAAGTACTATGTGCTGTGGTGCTATACAAGCTTTTCTGTACTCTGTGGCGATGGAATGACAACCATCTTGGTCTTCACCCTAGGATTTAATCAGCTACCCTTTCAGCAAAATTCTCTGGATCTGAGAAGGGGAATGACAACAGATAGGGCTAGGCTTAAAGGAGAATGAATGATAAACCTGGTGGACTGGGTTGGATTTGAAGATACCCACTGCAGGTGAAAGAAGAATTTTCTTTGTAGTGTCTCCACTCTTGTGGTTTTGGTAGGTAAGAGATGAAGAACAGATAGGAGGATTTATAGGAGTTGTATGGGTGATGTTGGATTAATGCTATTAATCAGAACATAAAAGCTGTCATCCTGGGTCAGACTAAAAGTCTGTAACAAAATAACCTGTTCCTGACAGTGACCTGTAACAGATGTTTGGGCAAAGTGTATAAAAAACATAGCAATTAGAGCGATCTTTCCCCTAGCTGTACTCTCATGTCTGCAACCAGCAGTTTAGAAACTCCCCAGGTTTTTGTTATTGAAGCTTTCATAATGTTTGCAGGTAAAAAGTTACCAAAACCATTACTAGACTCAGGCATTGCTGATGTCTACTAGTGAAAACCATTCTCTATCATAAGAATGAAGAGTGGACAGCTTGATAATATTACTCCAAACAAGCTCAGGTCCTTGACTAAAACCACCTTTGGCATATAGGGAGAGCATGTCATTTTTTTCTGGGATGCCATTCAAGCTCCATGCCCATCAGATCATACCGAAAAGCAGAATCATTCATAGAATCCAGGTTGGAAAGGACTTTTGAGATCATGGAGTCCAACCATACACACACACAAAAAAAAACCCCTACAATCTCTGCCCCTAGAGCATGCCCTGAAGTGCCAAATCTATATATGTTTCTTAAATACCTCTAGGGATGGTGACTCAACCACCTCCCTGGGCAGGCTCTTCCAGTGCCTGACCACTCTTTCAGTACAGTAATTCTTCCTAATATCTAATCTAAACCTCCCCTGCCACAACTTCAGATCATTTCCTCTGGTCCTGTCATTATTCACATGGGAGAAGAGGCCAACACCCACCTCTCTACAACCTCCTTTCAGGGAGTTGTAGAGGGCAATGAGGTCTCCCCTCAGCCTCCTCTTCTCCAAACTAAACATGCCCAGCTCCCTCAGCCTCTCCTCATATGGCTTGGTCTCCAGACCCCTCACCAGCTTGGTAGCTCTCCTCTGGACACGCTCCAGCACTTCAATGTCCCTCTTGTACAGAGGGGCCCAGAACTGAACACAGTACTCGAGGTGAGGCCTCACCAGTGCCGAGTACAGAGGCACAATCACTTCCCTACTCCTGCTGGCCACACTGTTCCTGATACAGGCCAGAATGCTGTTGGCCTTCTTGGCCACCTGGGCACACTGCTGGCTCATGTTAAGCTGGCTGTCCACCAGCACCCCCAGGTCCTTTTCTGCCAGGCAGCTTTCTAGCCACTCTTCCCCAAGCCTGTAGCATTGCTTGGAGTTGTTGTGACCAAAATGCAGGACCCGGCACTTGGCCTTATTAAACCTCATACAATTGGCCTTGGCCCATCGATCCAGCCTGCCCAGGTCCCTCTGTAGAGCCTTCCTGCCCTCAAGCAGATCAACACTCCTGCCTAGTTGGGTGTCGTCTGCAAATTTACTGAGGGTGCACTCAGTCCCCTCATCCAGATCATTGATAAAGATATTAAACAAAACTGGCCCCAAAACTGAGCCCTGAGGGACACCACTGGTGACAGGCCACCAAGAGGATTTCACCCCATTAATCACAACTCCCTGGGCACAGCCATCCAGCCAGTTTTTAACCCAGCAAAGAGTACACTTGTCTATGCCATGATTGGCCAGCTTCTCCAGGAGAATGCTGTGGGGGACGGTGTCAAAGGCCTTACCAAAGTCCAGATCGACAACGTGCACAGCCTTCCCTGCATCCAGAAGGCGGGTCATATGGTCATAGAAAGAGATCAGGTTGGTTAACCCTTTCCTAAACCCATGCTGGCTGGCCCTGATCCCTTGGCTGCCCTGCACTTGCCCTGAGAGCTCACTCAAGATGATCCTCTCCATGATCTTCCCTGGTACCGAGGTCAGGCTGACAGGCCTGTAGTTCCCCAGATCCTCCTTCCGACCCTTCTTGTAGATGGGCATCACATTAGCCACCCTCCAGTCATCTGGTACCTCCCCTGTTGACAAATGATGGAGAGAGGCTTGGTGAGCTCTCCCACCAGCTCCCTGAGGACTCTTGGGTGAATCCCATCCGGCCCCATAGACTCATGTGCGTCTAGGTGCAGAAGCAGATCATTGACTACTTCCTCCTGGATTATGGGTGGGTTGTTCTGCTCTCCATCCTTATCTTCCAGCTCAGGAGGCTGAACACCCTGGGGATAGCTGGTCTGACTATTGGAGATGGAGGCAAAGAAGGCATTAAGTATCTCAGCCTTCTCCTCATCCTTGGTTGCAACTCCCCCCTCCCCCCCAGCATCCAGTAAGGGATGGAGATTCTCCCTGACTCTCTTTTTGTTGATGTATTTATAAGAACTTTTTTTGTTGTCCTTAACATTAGTGGCCAAGTTGAGCTCCAGATGGGCTTTTGCCTTCCTAATTTTCTCTCTGTATAACCTAGTGAGATCTCTGTACTCCTCCCGAGTTGCCTGTCCCTTCTTCCAAAGGTGGTAAACCCTCCTTTTATTCCCAAGTCCCATCAGAAGTTCCTTGTTCATCCAGGCTGGCCATTTTCCCTGCCCTTTAAACTTGTGACACTTGGGGACAGCCTGCTCCCAGGCCTTTAAGATTTCTTTCTTGAAGAACGTCCAGCCTTCCTGGACCCCTTTGCCCTTCAGGACTATCTCCCAAGGGACTCTCTCAACCCATGTTCTGAACAAGCCAAAGTCCGCCCTCCAGAAGTCCAAGGTGGAGGTTTTGCTAACCCCCCTCCTTACATCACTACAAATTGAAAGCTTGACCATTTCATGATCACTAAACCCAAGACAGCCTCCGACCACCACATCTCCCACTAGTCCTTCTCTGTTTGTGAACAGTAAATCTAGCAAGGCACCTCCCCTGGTAGGCTCACCTACCACTTGTGTCAGGAAGTTATCTTCCATGCACTCGAGGAACCTCCTAGCCTGCCTGCTCTCTGCTGCGTTATATTTCCAGCGGATACCCGGCAGGTTGAAGTCCCCAACCAGAACAAGGGCTGGTGATTGTGAGACTTCAGCCAGCTGCTTACAGAATACTTCATCTGTCTCCTCATCCTGGTTGGGTGGTCTGTAGCATACTCCCAGCACAAGGTCTCCCTTATTGGCCTTCCCCTTCATCCTTATCCATAAACACTTGACTTCATCATCCCTGGAATCTAGCTCTATGCAATCAAAACATTCCCTAATGTACAGAGCCACACCCCCGCCTCTCCTTCCTTGCCTATCCCTTCTGAAGAGCTTATAGCCATTCATCACAGCATTCCAGTCATGACAGTCATCCCACCACGTTTCCGTGATGTGGTGACTACATCACAGCTGTCCTGCTGCACAATGGCTTCCAGCTCATCCTGTTTGTTGCCCATGCTACGTGCATTCGTATAGATGCACTTGAGCTGGGCTACCGATTTCACCCCCATCCTTGGCCCTTTATCCCTAGGCTCATTGCTAGTGGGCCTGGTTTTATCCCCTTCCCCCTTCATTTCTAGTTTAAAGCCCTGTCCATGAGCCTTGCTAACTCTTGGCCTAGTACCCTTTTCCCCTTTCGGGATAGGGTTTTCCCATTCCTAGCAAGCAGGCCCAGTGCCCTGTGGATCAAACTATGATCATAGAACCCAAAGCCCTGCTCGTAGCACCAGTTTTTGAGCCAGGTGTTGATCTGTCCGATTTTCTTGTTTACCCATTCATCAGTCCCCAAAACTGGAAGGGCAGAGGAGAACACAATTTGTGCTCCCGAACCCTTGACAAGCTGTCCCAAGGCCTTGAAATCTTTCTTCCTTGCCCTCAGACTTCTACTCTCCAGCTCATCACTGTCTGCCTGTAAGATCAAAAGAGGGTAATAATCTGAGGGCCGTATCAGGCCAGGAAGCTTCCTGGTTATATCCTTAACACGGGCCCCAGGGAGGCAGCAAACCTCCCTGCGGGAAGGGTCCAGCCTGCATATGGGACCCTCAGCTCCCCCCAGAATGGGACCCACTATGACCATTGCCCTCCTCCTGCTCTTCACAGAAGCAGTCTTAATGCCTGGAGCTGGCAGCTTTGGCAACTCCCTGGATGGGGCTTCATTAGCATCCTTAGTTCCCTCATCATCTATCTCCAGAGGCCCATATCTCTTCTGTACAGGCACCTGGGGAGGCATGGGAGGTCTGGAGGGGACTCTCCTGCTGCCCCAAGCAGGTACCCGCTTCCATTCCCCCCCATCCTCTCCTAGTTCCCCTCCTTCTGTCTGGTGACAAGAGGACAGGGGATCCTCTACCTCTCATGAAGCCTCCACCCACTGCTTTTTCTCCTAAGGACGGCAGGGTGTGGCTCCACCAATCAATCTCCCTTTCACACTCCCAAATGGTCCTCAGTCTTTCCACTTCCTCCTTAAGCTCAGCCACCAGGCTGAGCAGATCATTTACCTGGTCACAGCACACACAGGCACTGTTTTTGCTGTCCTCCTGCCAGAGTGACAGGCATTCCATGCAGCCCATCACCTGGACAGCTACATGTCTCTCCATCAGGTCCATTTGGGTCGCTTTATTCCTTTTAGCTTTGGCTACAGGCTGAGCAAAGACCATGTTTTCTTTGTAGTCGACCTGGCCTGCCGGCCTGCCTGCCTGCTTGCTTGCTCTCCTCTTGTTCCTCCCCTCGCAGTCACCCGTCCCGCGCCACGCTTTACCTGCTACTGCTTCCGCCGCACACCCTCCTCCGGTGCTCCCAGGTGGTTCCACGGGTGACGCCCAGGCAACACCCACTCGCTGCCCGTTCGCTCAGTGCGCAGAGACCTGGTCGCTGTTCTCCCGAAGGGCTTCTTTTATGAGGGGGGAGTGGTCCCACCTCGTTCACACCTGCCGCCGGGGGTGCTGGCTCCGCCCCACTCCTCCTCAGCTGTCACCACCCCCCGGAAGTACCGGGTACTGGCTCGGGCTGGCCGCTTTTCCTGGCTTGAAAAAGCCTCAAAAACGAGCCCCTTGCCGGCCTTTTTTGCCGCGATTCCCTTCCCCAGTACGGACTTATCTGCACTGGAGCTGGTCTCCTCGGCGAGTTAAAGCATATAAACCTAGCGTCAGCATATAAACCTAGCGGATTATATGCTGAAAGGCTGTGAACAGTACTGGAGCAGGAAGGAAGAATTCAAGGCTCTCTGAAAGTTCATAAATTATGATAAACCTGTTCATCCAGCATTTCTTGAAAAACTCTTGTCCATGTAATTGTCCTTTTACCACTCTCGCTGGGTCATCGAGTAGCAAGGCAGCCAATGCACTCTGCCCTAATTACACAGAACTGATCCTAAGCAGTGATCAAAGGAAAGCAGAAGGGTA
The DNA here is from genome assembly GCA_947846985.1 of Fratercula arctica. Classification (NCBI taxonomy): domain Eukaryota; kingdom Metazoa; phylum Chordata; class Aves; order Charadriiformes; family Alcidae; genus Fratercula; species Fratercula arctica. The sequence continues at coordinate 15,694,616 of CANTUZ010000025.1, read as the reverse complement.
AAGTGCCAGCGGAACATAGAAGATCAGGCCCACAGAAATCCATCAAATTTTAAAATGCATTGGATGCACTAACATCTCAGAGGAGACTCAGATAAGGACACGAGTAACTCTTCTTACATATTTGAGGCTGAACTTTGATGCACAGCTTCACCAATTCTCCAACAGGTCTGCTCACCTCTGTTCATTCAAGAGCCTTTCTCTTCTAATGGAGAGATTTCATTTTGCTGAGCTCCATCGATTATTAAAAAATAAGAACTAAAAATCAAAATGCTGCTGTGTGCATTTCTCCACCAGTCATACAAATCTTACTTGCCTCTGTTTGCTCTTATCACTCTAGTTTCATCCAGGAGAGACCTTTTGTGTGTTTCCAAAACAATCTTGCCACTGCTATGTTCAGACCTTGTTTCTATATTCTATATTTCCTGACATCAGGCAAAACCTCCCTTTTTTCTTATCTCCTCAGATTAGTTTCTATTATAGCTTTTTTCTTTCCTTTCTTTATACCTTTTAATTCTCCTTTCTCTTTAATTCACTGGCTCTGTACCGGTGTCGCTTAACCCTCAGGAAGTATTTTGGGACATGCTCAATTAAAAAAGGTAGAGGAGATTAAATTGAAGCAGTTCTTTATTTTTATCTTGATACTTCCATTTTCCCCTGTCAGTATAATATCTGTAATAACAGATTAGGATTTTAACAATTTTTTTTCAGTCCAAATATTCAAAATTCACTGTTTTAAAACTAAGAGATCGACGCTTATATGATGGATCTAAATAAGATTCTAAATTTCTTCTTTTTAAACATATTTTAGTGTTTTAATTGGATTATTATTTATATAACAGCCTTCATGTTTTCTGGAAATTTAAAATAAATTAATGCCAAAGTTACAAGATTTCTTTGATGTTATGTGGAATGCCTAAAGTATTTTGGGTTTGTATCTCTTTCTTTTCAAGCAGAGTTTCAGATACTAATGGAATCGGCTGATTTAAAGAGATGGAAGTTTCAGGGGAAGAAAATTAGATATATTATGAGGCTTTGGTCATTACAAGTTTAACCCTCAGATAATCCTCATTCTCCTTAACTGAAAACCCAAATTTAATTGATTTTATTTGCATTTCATTCTGTATATGGAAAGGTGTGGGTTTTTTCCTCCACAAAAAGATATGCAGTTCTTTAAACACAACCCTGAGAAAAAAAAAATCATCCTTACACCTGGAATTTTGACTCATATTCTCTTTCCTTCAAATCATATGCCTGACTTACTTATTTGTAAAAACTTCCAATAAACATGAATCTGACAGTCAGCCTAATATGCTGGAATCAAAAGCTATTATTGAGTTTGCTGTATTGACCAATGGTGGCCCAAGCCCCATAATAGATTACAGTGTTTCTCTCTGAATGCAGCTGTTCAGCTGTTCCCTCTCTGCATTAAATGAATGTTCCTCTGTCAGAAAGTGTTAAAATGACCTGGTTCAGAGCCTCCTGCTCCAGGCCTTGCCCTCCCATGGATTGGGCACACAATGCACTTCCAGAGCCACGTAAACACTGAAGCAGCAGGTTGCTACTTCTGTTTGGATGGGGATTTCATGTGGTTCTTTGCCATTCACCTCTGTTTTACCCACTCTTAGCAATGCATCCATCCACTTTCCCACGGCACGTCTCACCAGCATTGGTGCACTTTTACTTCAACGCTCCACTGCGTGTGCTATATCCTCATCGTATAGACTGGGAATGGAGCCATGGGGAGGCTAATAGACTTGTCACACAGAAAGCTCATGAATAAGAGGGAGTTTGAAGCCACTTCTTTCATGTCAACAGTGGACGTATGAAATGTTGACTAGCTCCTCTCTCCTTGTGTTCCTCAATCCGACCTTCTTCTCCCAGTTCTAAATTCCAAGACAGTCACTAGGTGAAAAAGATCTCTTCATCTGCTTGAAAAGTATGGCTGGATGGCTTTTCCATGACATCAGTCTGAGCTTATAGCAACCCCGAGAAGGACTATCTTATGCCTAGAGGTGACTTACATTTCAGCAGACTGTGTAGTCATGGTCTTTTCTGAGCTACATGGAGGTGTTAACCGCAATAGCTCTGGGAACCACACAAACCCCCTCCAATAAACAATAGCAGCAGCCATCTGGAAGGCAGCCCCTATGCTTTGCACTGCTCTGGGCTGGGATTTAGGTCAATGATCAGTCCAGCAAAGATCGTGGTGGAAGCAACCTTTCACGAGGGGTACAAGGATTCAAAAAACACCGGAAATTCTGCTATTTCTACAGCTGCCCCTTCTCTTGAAGGCAAAAAAAAACCCCAAACAACAACTCATATCTTGTGGAAATATGCGATTCAGAAATGCTTAAATGCAGAAATGTCTAAGGAAAATTTCTACTTCTCTTCTGAACAAAAAAATGTAATCTGTACTGAACAGCCAGTTGCAAAAATTGTTTCAATATTATCTTTTCATAGTAAAAAATTATACATAATGTTCAAAAAAAGTGAAATGAATACATAAATGCTGTTTTCAGTGAAACCTTATATTTTTCACAGATTGTTTTCCTAAATTAGAATATTTCCACTCGATCTAATTTAATCATAAGAGAAGCAAAAGATTAAAGAAAGGTAGAGAGGTTCAGTGATCCACTCAAGACAAGTCACAATTTGTAAGTGAGACCCAAGCAGGTCAGGAGCAAGGTGTGTACAGGAGCTACACAGAGGAAAGCTAGCATTGCTCTTCCCTCAAAGTAAGCCCACAGCCAACATTTCCAGATCTATTAATCAACAGCCTTTCATTCAAACTTGGAGAAAACAAAACCATGCTGCGAAGCAAGCAACGGACATCAGTATTGCAATGAAAAGGATATGGAGAACATGAGAGTTTTAGAGCAGGTGGCATCAAACCCTTCCCGAGCAAGTCAAGGGCTCAACATCCCCAAAGCAACTTGACAGAGAGCTCCCCAAAGCAATCTCTTACACAGTCTTCTGCAGTATGTAAATTTATTGAAATACAGTTCCCTTTGCCTACTGGGAGATGAGTGCGCTGTGATCCCTCCTCTCAACCCACATTGACACAGGTAGCTGACATTGTGGTTTTGAAGACTGCCCTTTTGTTTTTGCTGCTAGCTTGTGGGAGGGGGAGAGAAGGAGGAATGGGAAAGAGGAGGGCGTAATGCACCTGTGAGCGTGTGTAGGCAGGCCAAGAGAATCTGTGCCACCGAACACCCACATGGCAGAAAAAAGTCACCTTTTACTAACTGGATCCGAGGCAGATTTTTATAGTGTGTGGGTGTGAGAGTGGACAGGGGCTGTGAGGAGGATGCAAGAAAGCAGAGCATGTAAATGCACGTTTGCCCCAGAAAGATGGATAGAAGGGCAGACAGTGGATAAACAGGCTTCTATCTGCATGTATAGAGTGACAGAGTTGCACAGGGAAGAGGAGCTGAGTTATGGAGACACCCTTCAGGAGCAGAAATCCAAGGACCTGATAAGCCTCCCCTTTGCCCTCCTCTGTGCAGAGGCACACTGGAGGACTCCAGCTTCCCACTGCCCTTGCAAAGTATGTTACAGGACAATTTCTTTTTCCCCACATCCCCTGAAATGGGCTATAACAAAGGTAAAAACTGTCTGTCTTGAGCTGTACTTTCTCTACGCCCCTCGAGGTGGCACAGCCCATGTGCGAGTCAAGGACCACATTCGGTGACTTCATGCCCCTGACCATGAGGCTGTGCCCCCACCTGTATCTCTTTGTAATCTGAATTCCTGGCTTTAGGAAGAAATGAGCCAGCAGAAACCATTCAAACCTACTTTTCTGGGCTCCCATATATCTATGCTAATAAACTAATCCAGGCCATGGCCTTTGACCCTGCGAGCATGTGTAGTTAAATTCTCTACCTTCTTCCCAAAACGGGGTGGGCTGAGTGCCATTGCCTGAAACAGTCTGTGCTATCCCCTAAACTGTACCTGGGGACTGTGGCAGAGTGCTAATTAACATGGGCCCAAAACATGACAGGGAGCGTGCTAACAGCACAGTAGTATGGACAGACCCTTGCCACATAATCATAGAATGGTTGAGGCTGGAAAGGACCCCTGGAGGTCATCTTGTCCAACCCCTCTGCTCAAGCAGGGTCACCTACTTGTCAGTGCTCAAGCCTGTGTCCATAATTTACCAGTGTACAGGGATCCTTGGGAAGGTCCTGACTCTTCCATCTCCAGGAATTGAATCACACTTGTAGTTTCCATTCACCTGAACTATCTGAGATGCTGGATTGTTTGTGGTTCTTGGCACATGAACACAACTCAGAGGGACGAGAAGTTTGGCTGGAGCTGATGAATCCTACTTTGACTGGGAGTATATGGGTGTCGTGGTTTGGCCTCAGATGGCAACAAAGAACCACGTGTCGCTCGCCCAGCGCTTCCCGGTACGGGAAGGATCAAAAGAAAAAGGCAAAACTCTTGGGTTGAGACAAAGGCAGTTTAACAGAACAGCAAAGGGAACAAGAAAACAACAACAATAACACCGACAGAGAAATATACAGACGCGAATACGGAACCGCCGCTCCCCGCCGGTCCGGCCCCGGGACGTGCCAGCCCGCTCCCAACCCGACTGCTGCCCCCTCCCTCCTTTTAATCTCAGGGTGGGCGTGGCTCACATGGCATGGAATACTTAACCCTGTCCCTGCCGGAACCAGGACATTATCCACCCCTTATTCCATACCATTTTGCCACGCCCAGATCTTACAGTTTTCGGAACATGTGACTGTATACCCGGCGTAGCTCATGCACACAGTCCATGGGCCGAAGATGCAGATCTTGAGGAAGTTGCTGGGCGTCAGCTCTGATCCCATCACCACTTTGCTTTACTCAACTGTTCATCAAAGTTCATCTGTCCTTAATTTGGGTGATTCTTACTGCAGTACAGCCAATAGCAATTATAGTAACGAGGACATACAGTGACAGTGTTGCACACGATTTGATTCATTGGCTATTCTCCCCCAAAATCAAGTCCCCATGAGGTACACATCGGACTTCCCCATCCTGCCGCATTACCCACCAAGTGCACCCAGGTCCTTGGGCAAAAGCAATCCCACGGATGGGTTTGCCTCTGCCTGAAGCAGGACTAACCCAGACTGTCTTCCCCAACATATTCTTCATGTGCACTACGGGGACCTTATCCCCTTCTACAGTACGTGGAAGTTTTGACTGGGCAGGGCCAGCCCGATTGGTAGATCCCCTGGTATTAACTAGCCAGGTAGCCTTTGCTAAATGTGCATCCCAATGTTTTAAGGTCCCACCACCCATTGCTCTCAGTGTAGTTTTTAACAGTCCATTGTACCGTTCTATCTTCCCAGAGGCTGGTGCATGATAGGGGATGTGATATACCCACTCAATACCATGCTCTTTGGCCCAGGTGTCTATGAGGCTGTTTCGGAAATGAGTCCCATTGTCCGACTCAATTCTCTCTGGGGTACCATGTCGCCACAGGACTTGCTTTTCAAGGCCCAGGATAGTATTCCGGGCAGTGGCATGGGGCACAGGGTATGTTTCCAGCCATCCAGTGGTTGCTTCCACCATTGTGAGCACATAGCGCTTGCCTTGACGGGTTCGTGGCAGTGTGATATAATCAATCTGCCAGGCCTCCCCATATTTATATTTCAACCATCTTCCTCCATACCAAAGAGGCTTCAAACGCTTGGCTTGCTTGATTGCAGCGCATGTCTCACATTCATGGATGACCTGTGCAATAGTGTCCATGGTCAAGTCCACCCCTCGGTCACGAGCCCATCTATATGTCGCATCTCTTCCTTGGTGGCCTGAGGTCTCATGGGCCCACCGAGCTATGAATAGTTCACCCTTACGTTGCCAATCCAGATCCACTTGAGCCACTTCAATCCTAGCAGCCCGATCCACCTGCTGGTTGTTCTGATGTTCCTCCGTGGCCCGATTCTTCGGTACGTGGGCATCTACGTGGCGTACTTTCACAACCAGATTCTCTATCCGGGCAGCAATATCTTGCCATAGTTCAGCAGCCCAGATGGGTTTGCCTCTGCGCTGCCAGTTGCCCTGCTTCCACTGCTGTAACCATCCCCACAGAGCATTTGCCACCATCCATGAGTCGGTGTAGAGATAAAGTACTGGCCATCTTTCTCGCTCGGCGATGTCCAAAGCCAGCTGAATGGCTTTCACCTCTGCAAACTGGCTCGATTCACCTTGTCCTTCACTGGCTTCTGCAACTTGTCGTGTAGGACTCCACACAGCAGCCTTCCACTTTCGATGCTTTCCCACAATCCGGCAGGACCCATCAGTGAACAGGGCATATTGCTTCTCATTTTCTGGCAGTTTATTATATGGTGGGGCCTCTTCCGCACGCGTCACCTCCTCCTCTGGTGACATTCCAAAATCCTTGCCTTCTGGCCAGTCCATGATCACTTCCAGAATTCCTGGGCGACTGGGGTTTCCCATTCGAGTTCGCTGTGTGATCAGTGCAATCCACTTACTCCATGTAGCATCAGTTGCATGATGTGTGGTGGGGACCCTCTCTTTGAACATCCAACCCAGCACCGGCAGTCGAGGTGCTAAGAGGAGCTGTGCTTCTGTACCAACCACCTCCGAAGCAGCTCGAACCCCTTCATATGCTGCCAAGATCTCCTTTTCTGTTGGAGTGTAGCGCGCTTCGGATCCTCTGTATCCCCGACTCCAAAACCCTAGGGGTCGACCTCGGGTCTCCCCTGGTGCCTTCTGCCAGAGGCTCCAGGTAGGGCCATTCTCCCCGGCTGCGGTGTAGAGCACATTTTTCACATCTTGTCCTGCCCGGACTGGCCCCAGGGCCACTGCATGGACTATTTCCTGTTTGATTTGTTCAAAAGCTTGTCGTTGCTCAGGACCCCATTTAAAATCATTCTTCTTCCGGGTTACTTGATACAGAGGGCTTACAATCAGACTGTAATCTGGGATATGCATCCTCCAAAAACCCACAATGCCTAAGAAAGCTTGTGTTTCCTTTTTGCTAGTTGGTGGAGACATAGCTGCTATTTTGTTGATCACATCCATTGGGATTTGGCGGCGTCCATCTTGCCATTTTATTCCTAAGAACTGGATCTCCTGTGCAGGTCCCTTGACCTTACTTCGCTTTATGGCAAAACCAGCTTTCAGAAGGATTCGGACTATTTCATCCCCTTTCTCAAAAACTTCTTCGGCTGTGTTTCCCCATACAATGATGTCATCAATGTACTGCAGATGTTCTGGAGCTTCACCCTGTTCCAGTGCAGTCTGGATCAGTCCATGGCAAATGGTGGGGCTGTGTTTCCACCCCTGGGGCAGTCGATTCCAGGTGTACTGGATGCCCCTCCAAGTGAAAGCAAACTGTGGCCTGCACTCTGCTGCCAAAGGGATTGAGAAAAATGCATTCGCTATATCAATCGTGGCATACCACTTGGCTGCCTTGGACTCCAGTTCATACTGGAGTTCTAGCATATCCGGCACAGCAGCGCTCAGTGGTGGCGTGACTTCATTCAGGCCACGATAGTCTACAGTTAGCCTCCACTCTCCATTGGATTTTCGCACCGGCCATATAGGACTGTTAAAAGGCGAGCGAGTCTTACTAATCACTCCTTGAACCTCTAGTTGACGAATCAGCTTATGGATGGGAATCAGAGAGTCTCGGTTAGTGCGATATTGCCGCCGATGCACCGTTGTGGTAGCAATCGGCACCTGCTGTTCTTCGACCCTCAACAACCCCACAACAGAAGAATCCTCCGAGAGACCAGGCAAGGTGGACAACTGTCTAACTTCCTCCGCCTCCAAGGCAGCTATGCCAAAGGCCCATCGATACCCCTTTGGGTCCTTAAAATACCCTCTCCTGAGGTAATCTATACCAAGGATGCATGGAGCATCTGGGCCAGTCACAATGGGATGCTTTTGCCACTCATTCCCAGTTAGGCTCACTTCAGCCTCCAGTACAGTCAACTCTTGGGATCCCCCTGTGACCCCAGAAATACAAATGGGTTCTGCCCCTCTATAGCTTGATGGTATCAGAGTACACTGTGCTCCTGTGTCCACTAGAGCCTTATACTCCTGTGGGTCTGATGTGCCAGGCCATCGAATCCACACTGTCCAATAAACCCGGTTGTCCCTTTCCTCCACCTGGCTGGAGGCAGGGCCCCTCTAATACTGGTCATGGTATCCGGTACTCACTTCTTGCAGAAATGACTTGGAGGTTCCTTCAAGAGGATCAGAAGCAAGATCAGGCCTTATGGTCTGTCTGGGGAACTGCCCACTGGAAACTGGGGCGGCACTTTTCCTGGAGGGATCTCCTTTTGTGGTTGTCCTTCCTTGCAACTCCTGTACCCGTGCCCGCAGGATCCAAGTAGGTTGTCCATCCCACTTCCTCATGTCCTCTCCATGGTCTCGCAGGTAGAACCACAGGGTGCCTCGTGGTGTGTACCCTTTGTACTCTCTCTCTTGAGTGGGGAAATGTCTGCTTCTAATAGCTGAGATGCTGGCCCGTACAGGTGGGGAGTAGGACATATTCTCTTCAAGTTGCTGAACCTTCCGGGACAGTTTCTCCACAGCTGAGACAAGGGGGGAAGAGAGGCTTTCTTCATATCGCCGGAGCCGGCCAGCCACCTCATCGACCGTTGGTCCTTCTTCACCTTTCCATTCCATTACTGCCAGTGAGTTGGCATATGACGATGGTGCGCTCCGTACAAACTTCCGCCACATGGGCCTTGTGCAGTGCACCTCATCAGGATCTGTGGGCAAGTCTGTGTTGTCCAAGTCATAATAAATCATCTCCCGCACGGCTAATTCTCTCAGGTACTGGATACCTCTTTCCATGGTGGTCCATTTGCTTGGTTGACATACAACATCTTCACTGAAGGGGTACCTCTCCCTCACGCCTGACAGGAGTCGCTTCCAGAGGCTGAGGGCTTGGGTCTTTTTTCCAATTGCTTTGTCAATGCCGCCTTCCCTAGACAGGGATCCCAACTGCCTGGCTTCCCTACCCTCTAATTCCAGGCTACTGGCCCCATTATCCCAACACCGAAGCAGCCAGGTGACAATGTGCTCGCCTGAAAGTCGGCTAAAATCTTTTCGCATATCCCGCAGCTCACTCAGGGATAGGGATCGGGTAATTATCTCTGGTTCTGCCTCTTCCTCCTGTCCTTGTGATGGCCCTGGTTCATCGTCATCTCTTACTATGCGAACCGATTTCTTTGTGTACTTCTTCTTTTGTATGGGGGCAACGGATACTGGCACGGGTTGGTTCCCTGGTTCAGCAGCAGTGTCTGTCACCGGGGCTGGAGTAGCTGCAGTGTCTGTCACCGGGGTTGCAGTAGCCGCAGTGCCTGTCGCAGGGGTCGCAGTAGCCGCAGTGCCTGTCGCAGGGGTCGCAGTAGCCGCAGTGCCCGTCGCAGGGGTCGCAGTGCCCGTCGCAGGGGTCGCAGTGCCCGTCGCAGGGGTCGCAGTAGCCGCAGTGCCCGTCGCAGGGGTCGCAGTAGCCGCAGTGCCCGTCGCAGCAGCACCTGCCACAGGGGCCACAGCAACCGCAGCGCCTGCTGCAGGGGCCGCAGCGCCTGCTGGTCTGGTCTCTGTCCCTTTCCCCTGAGGGTGCTGCATAGCACTGAGCAGTGCCTGGTAGACACTAGCCAGGGCCCAGCACAGTGCGGTGAGTTGTGCCTCTCTAGAATAGCCACAGCACTTTCCCTTCAGATATTCTACTATTCTATCAGGGTCCTGTAATTGTTCAGGGGTGAAGTCCCAGACCATTGGAGGTGAGAAGTTCTCTAAGTACCTGCCCATGTTCTCCCACCTGCCATGCCACCCCTGACTGTCCAGCCTTGGAGCAGATCTCTGGGCGGTAGTCTTAAATAGTTGTTTAACCCTAAACGAGACCTGGAACATATTCAGCAAACATAACACTAGGAACATGCTGGTTTGAGCATCCCAAGGATATTCAAAATTCTCAAAAGCTGTCATACCTGACTCAAAGGAGAAAAGGGAGGCAAAAGAGCTGGGGAAAGTGTCCCCCCCTGTTTCCCCCATAGACTGGGTGTAATTATTAATGAATTCTGAGAGGTGGTACCCAATGTACGGACAGGAGAGCAATATCACATAAATGCCCCAAAATAAACGTCTAACAAGTGATGTTATCATATCATAAGCCGATATTGCACAGGACAGCAAAATGATAATCCTCATCCCCCTCCCAGAAGTAACAAATATCATCACAGGGAGTGCATAAAACACATAGGAGTTTACATAACACAGCCATGAGAACAAACTAAGCAACATAGTGACTGGTGACTATTAACAAATTCGTTTTTTCAAGCTCTAGTTAGATTCTGTCGTTGTCTCAACCCTTCGAGCCCCACGTTGGGCGCCAAAAAGGACTGTCGTGGTTTGGCCTCAGATGGCAACAAAGAACCACGTGTCGCTCGCCCAGCGCTTCCCGGTACGGGAAGGATCAAAAGAAAAAGGCAAAACTCTTGGGTTGAGACAAAGGCAGTTTAACAGAACAGCAAAGGGAACAAGAAAACAACAACAATAACACCGACAGAGAAATATACAGACGCGAATACGGAACCGCCGCTCCCCGCCGGTCCGGCCCCGGGACGCGCCAGCCCGCTCCCAACCCGACTGCTGCCCCCTCCCTCCTTTTAATCTCAGGGTGGGCGTGGCTCACATGGCATGGAATACTTAACCCTGTCCCTGCCGGAACCAGGACAATGGGATACACATAAACAGTTCTCCAAAGATGCAATTAAATATCTCTAAATATCCCACATTAATTGCATGCCTGAATCAGTATTGATGCTTATCCTAAAGTTATCTAAAGACCCTTGCAATTCTCTCTGTAATAGGAGGTGTAATGAAATACATGCAAGATAGTTTAAGGCCATGACCATCTCACTTTGGGGGTATTTCCTAAAGATTTGTAATTAAGTCAGATCTGTTAAAAGACTGACAACTATTTCCAGTGAGATCTGACCAGACTGGGGAAGATGTAAGCCTTTTGGTGAGAAAGAGAAAGGGAAGGGATAGGGGGATCATTTCAACCTCAGTTGGAGTAAGGATGCAAAGCCACACAAAGAAAGTCTCATAAAGATTAATCTTAAGAGCCTTGCACGGAGACTATGCTGTGATCTTACACCTCTAATGTCCACAAGCTATGGGTCCTGGGTGTTGTGTTTCAAGCCAGAATGGACCATTTTGATTATTTTGACTCCCTGATAGAAGAATTTAAGTCAGTAATTCCTAGACTGAAAAATGTCCTCTGTATCCCTCACTCAGCAAAACAGGCCAAGCATCATGCATCATCCAATGCCTCTGCAAATAGAGGTATCCTGCCCACCATCTTTTTTCTGATAACTATGCAGGAAAAGACTGGGCTCCTTATTCTTGATTTAGCCCCAGCCACCAAAGAGATGCCCTGCACTGTGCTAACAGGGAGATATGTAAAGTCACCTCACATTCTGGCACATGCCATGGGGGAAATCCACTGGGAATGCCTCGACAGCAAGTTTCAAGGCAAACCTTTTTCAATGCCTTCGACAGAAACCAAAAAGCAAATGAAAATGAGGAAAAACAATCCCCTCATGTCTCCCTCTCTGAAGGCAGCAGATGCTTTAAAATTCACCAGGCAAGGTCTGCCATGTAGCAGACAGTGGGATGGAGAGGGTGGCTGCTCTGTACGTCTTCCTCCACTCCCCAGGCCTGCTCTCAGGGATCACATCTGCATGTGCAATTTTGGCATTTCCATATATCTCTGGAAAATTGTTATGCAGATCTTTGGTACGGGGAGCTGGGTTTGTTCCCTGGCCCTCCTTGGCCCTCCTGTGTGGGAGGGAGCCTTGTGCCTGGTAAACAGCATGCCATGCTGGCTATTAGTAATCCACCAACAGGCCAGCAACCAGGAACCTCTGCAAGCAGCATTTCCAGCTGACTCCAATGCTTTAATTGTTCACTCTGTGTTAAACAAAAAAACCCCAATTTCTCTGTCTAGAGATTACGAACACAAGGCTTGCCTCTCCACCCTCCCTCCAGCTTTTTTTCCTCCTGGGGGAGGTTATTCCCTCTGAGAGGAGACACCCTGTTGTAGTGTTTGCTGTGATAGCATAAAGGGACACCAGATCATCAGCGTTTAGTAATCGAGGATGCGAACCTCAACCCTTGTCCCAACCTCCCATCCTGCACATGCTCCTGCTCACATTAAAGTGAGAGCTGATCCTGGATGGATATTTCCAGCTTTGCTTATCATGACCTGCACCTTAATGAGGGCCTGATGCAAAGCCCACTGAAGCCAATATAGAGACTCCCTCTGTCTTCGGGAGCTTTGGATCAGACCCATAAGGAGTCATCTTCAGCATAGCCAGTAAACCGGATCATTAGATGATATGAATCAGTGCAATGGCACCAACTTCCATGAAGTGAGGCCAAAGTACATTTCAAAATACATTTTAGGAGCTCTGCTAATGGAGGAAAGCGGTATTCCCTGTAACAATGCAACAAAGCTGCAGCACCTGGACTGCAAGTTCTGTTGAGCCACTGCTGTATCTCCCAATAGCTTCCAGGAAGTTCTTTGTGCAGTTTTGATCTCAAAAAGGATCACTTAAAATGTATGTGAACTTCACTTGCAGAGTGCTTATTTCTCTGCTTTTGGAAAAGAAAAAAAAAAGAAAGAAAAAAAAAAAGAAAGCAATTTTTTGCACGAATGTAACAAAATATGTCACAGATTGCTCCAGTCAGATGGACTTGTATACAGATGTCAATATGCAAAAGCCATGCCTCTAAACATTTATTTTAAGGAAATATACATACAATTAACTGCCTAGTCTGACCTCTTTTATAGCACTGATTTAAGGTGCTGCAAGTGTCAGTTACTGGGTGAGTTACTCTGGGGCCTAGAGCCAAGTCCACTGTAGGGTCCCCTGTGGGATATGACAGTCCCTTATATCAGATTGCTATCCTTCTTTGGCATTTAAGGTATTGTCACTGACTTACTAAATGGACCATTGAGGAAGCTGCATTCTGAGCGGGTCCCTTCCTCCACACTGTCATGCAGGAACACATGCTATTTTAGCAGTTCATACTGTCAAGCAAGGATGGATCACATAATGCCAAATTCTGGCAATACAGAGCAGATTTCATGAAAAATGCATCTTACATTTTCCACTTCATCCTGAATCAAAAAACAAAAGTCACTTTTTTTCCTAAATACAAGCATTGGACCTCTCTGAAATACTCTGCTGTAGACATCTAAACCTTTGCCATCTGAATTTGAGATAGTCATCCCATTACAGACAATTCATTTTGAATGAATTTTTATTGGACCCAAGGATTTCAGAGGATTATTTTAAGGACAGACAGGCCATTCACACAAAAGGTGTGGAGATAATGAGCTCACATTTAAATAGCTGTCTTTTAGAAGTTTAAATAAAACCCATTCCTGAAACTCAGCTTGAGTGGGGGGACTCATATACTGCACGTGGAAAAGACTTGATCTGTGCTACAGATTTCTGTGGGCAACACTACCAGTAGAAGATCTCTGATCCTCACCATGGTGCAGATGAAGCTACTCCAGCCAGCTTGAGCACTCGCTGTGCTCATGGAGGGAGTCTTTGGCTGCCCCTGTACTGCGAACAGATTTACTGTTGCATCTGTGTCTGTGCAGGGAAAACTTATCCTAGTTTCTGAGATGTGTAAAGTCTCCTATCACAAATGAGACTGAACTGGCATTCATAGATCTGAAGAAAAAAAGTTATCACCAGAATATTTTAATCTTTCTCTGAATACACTGGCTTTGAATCCAGGTTCAAGCCAGGTTCTCCAGCATCTGAGTTCAGCCACACAATGCAGGATGGGTTTGACAGAAAACTGCATACAGTTTCATGTGAAACCAGCCAGAAGAAAAAAAATCACAAAAACAATGAACCAAGCAAACAGCTGGGAAAAAAAAAAAGCTGACTTAAAAACTAGGAAGGAAAAATAACAAAGTAAAACAGCTGTGCTGCAAATAACACATAGTGGTTTTCATTTTAATGCAGAAAGTTTCTTTCAGCAAAACAAAATAAAAACAAGGAATAAAAATGTATTTATCTGTATCCTTATTCAAGATGAATTCCCAGCTTCTCTGAGTACCTGGAAAACACTCTTCATTTGGGGTTTAAACCTCAGAGCCACAAGAGTATCTTTCTGTGGACAATGGCAGTGAGCAAGAGATTGCATAGTGCAAGACTAACCTGGAATCCCACCTTACAGCTTTGCTACCCAGCTGATTTCCCCAAGCACTGATGCAAACATCTGTGTGTTTGTGTGCATGTTGACATTTATTTCTTTATTTTTTAATGCCATGGGGAATTGAGAATTAGGTTTGTTATTTACACTAACCAGGTATTAAAATATCTTGAGCCAATCACGCCCTTACTGAGTTTCAACTGAAAAGCACTAGGCAGAGAGAAGATGACACAGTCCTAGGAAATAGTAAGAGAGATTAATGCAAGCCACAGCGGCAGCACAAACAGCACCCAGATGTAATGCACCGAGTAAACGTGTGGCTTTTTTCCTTCCTTTCACATCGTGACAGATTAGCCACCAGAGGGAGTCCAAGAGACCCCCAAGAACTGCGGGATAAACAGATCAGCTTTTGGCAAAATAAAGGTAATTAAACATTTTCTACCGGGGGCTGCAGAGTTCAAACCAATGTGAGCTGCTTTAGGTCACGGCAAGATCTGCATCGCAGCAAGATATCTCAGAAAAGCTAAATCAGACTTAATTTACAGGTTAACTTTTCCAGGAAAACAAAGAGAATAAAAAAGCAAGTTGATATTGTTAGTGTTATTGTTGATGCTGAAAATGGTATTCTCCCCGTGTAATTAAATAATATTATGTGTTTATAGGTCAATGGAATGGAAAAGAAGGTCAGGAAACCAGAATCCAAAGGGCAAACAGTGCCTCATCTGTAGCACTATACACTTGCTCATGTTTATGGAAATGCACAGACGTGTTTAAACACAAGTACATTATATACTGTTCAGTCTTACTTTTTTGTAGCAGAGGAAGAGACATGAGATTTCACACTGCCTTGAATCTCCTAGTCTGACTTCAATGCTGGAGGAGGAAACCATCTCTCCCAGGGGACTTGGAAGGGATGAAGGATGTCACAGGCTGCTGTTTATGGCCATGTCAGGTTAGAGAGACACTACCACACAAATTTAAATCATATCCCTCCTTATAAAGCAGGGCAAGAAGTAACACTGGTGGGCCAGAAGTATTAACATGCCAAAAAACTGTGTTGTGCTCTATTATAGAGCTTCTGTGTCAAAAAATAACCACATAAATGTCAGGAAAGACATCTTCCCTGGAAGATCCTACTGCTCTCCTCTGGTCTAAATTGGGACTATCACCTTAATGCCCAAAAGCTGAGCATTTGTCTTCAACACTGAGCTACAAAATCCCCATCCCTACCTTCCTTCTAAAGCTTGTTGGGTGGAGAGCCGAAAAGTTCCTTTTTTCCCCCCTCTCTTTTGTCCTACAGTAATGAAATCCTACAAGACTAGTCTGAAAACAGATGTGTTTCTGCAGAATATTGACATTTTAAGCAGGAAATGCATACATATGTGGAGGAGGAAGGGACTCATACTATTTCTGGGTAATATGGGGCAGATCGTGTTTTCAGTACCATGCCGGTAGTGGTAACTGAGCTGTGCTGTCCAAGAACATATGACTTTGGTCTTTTCCAACCTAAATGATTCTATGATTCTATGGCCCCCTGGCCCAAGATGTTTCAGCCCTTATGGGGTACCTGGCTGCTGAGGCCACTGTTGTTTTTCTATTTCTTTCTCAGTGCCTGCCTGTAAATTAAACCTTATTAATTTAGGCAGAAAGCAACATAAATGGGGAAAAAAGCCAAAGCTATGCATCTGTATAGGATAAATGTTATATCCACTGCTCCAAATCAGAAAAATATTGTATTGTACCCATTGTTGAAGTGGGTGAAGAATAAACACAAGACTCAAATTCAGCCTGTGCAGGTCTCATCCATGGCTCTCTTCACAGCCATTGGGGATTGGATTGAGAGCCCCACCAGTCTAGAGTGCATCTCATCCAACTAAACACAGATATCTGCTCAAAGCCAATGTGAGTCATACCCTAAAATTCACCATCTGTCTTTCCTACCTCTCCATTAACTATGAAGGGAGCTGAGAAGTGGAAGCCTACAATGTATGGGCCTAAAGGTAGATCAAATGAATACCGCCACTGATCTATCTATGTCCTAGTTCTCCAGCTGCAAATGGTACCCAGTCTTTCATGTTCTTGTCTATTTTGTCTCTGTGGCTCTATGTAAATCCTCAGGCTCTATTGTCACATCCATACAGGTTAACACAATACTGTTTTATCGGCATCCTTTTGTTTCAGTACTTCTTTGAAAAAGAAAATGCACTAAAAATACAAGCATCAGAATCTGGACCCTGGATAGAAATGTGGTCTTTGATTCCACTGTACAAAATACAGTAAGGCCTCATTTTTCATGGCTGTCCCTTAGCCTGCACACTCAGACAATAACAGCTTGAGCTGTTCCATGCCAGACCTTTTACCAGCACAAGGCAGTATCATGGCACTGAAATCAATGGCACTACTTTAAATTATATGGTTGAATACCTGTTTATAAACTACACAGCAAACATTTATGCTTCATGTAACATCAGCTTTATTTTTTTCAAGGGAAAAGAATAATTTTTTATTTATTATTATTGTTTTTTGCATAGCTAGCAAGGTTAGAGTCAGTCTCTTTCTCCTCCTCTCTGAGTAACAGCTGTTCTTCATGGGGGGATATATGAGCAGTTTTATACAGTTTTAATATCCACCAGAAATTACATCTCACTGCCTTTAGGGACTGAACCTTTAAAATTCAATTTCAAATAAATATAATTATAAAATAAGGTAGGGGAAAAAAGGGCAAGAGAGGGAAAAAGAGTATCAGAATTCAATTCCTCACTGTAAGAGCTTCAGGGCACAGCCAGTGGGGCTGTGTTCTTTAGCAACAGTAAGAAAAATGGCACGGGGCTCTGAGATTAGCATGTTGATGTTTTGGTCACCAATCTCTATATGAAGCCAGAGATGGCAGAATCCCATGTTGCAAAGGAGGAAGGGGAGCGGGAGGTTTGCAGAGGAAGTTTTTATATCTTCCCAAAATCTGTCATAATTGGAGAAACACTGGAAGAGGTGAGAATGAAAACACAATATGAGCTGAAGGGAACGAGGATTGCTGAAGTATCATCTCAGGGTTCTTCCCCTAGAAAAGAGAGCTAGCTCCAAAGTAGGGTCTCAGAGAGCAGAGCTGTAATTCTGTTAGGAAAAAAAACCACAAGCACTAAAAAACAACCATCCCAAGGCCAAAAGCTTTTCAGTTTATTTCCTTTAAAAATGACACAGAGGGGATGATCTTGTTAAAATGTAAGACTGGTGTAACTGTGCGGACATGCTAGTCCTCAGAGAGGCAGTGAATCTTACTTGCATATGCAGTGTTTCTAACAAGCCACTATTTTTAACTGGAGAAGACTTCACATTAATGTAAAATTAAGAAAGTCCTTGCTTACAGATCTGAACAGTCCTGAGCTGATAGGTGTTCCTTCTGCTCAGTGAAGCTAATGGAAACAAAGCATATTTAGCATTTTGCAGAAGTAATCTGCTATTTATTGCTAGTAATACAGTAACACTGTGCTGTAAAACCTGTTGGTATCCCAGTGTATGCACATCCTGAGCATAACAGCCAAGCAGGGATTGCTAGAAGGAGACACAGATGCACAGAAAATGCAGGTGGGGGAGACTGAGGTTGTAGAGTAGGTCACTTGCAGGGTTTTATGCCCTGTCCTTCAGATTGCACTGCATCCAAGGAGCACAAACATACTGTGAAACTTATTTGAATGCTGAGGATGGACTGGTTATAATTATGGCTCATCAGTGTGGTTGGAAACAGAACTGATGCTACTGAATCTATGAGGAAATTCATGTTCATTTGGAAAATCCTTGTATAAAATAAATGCAAAGAAGTGACTGTGAGAGATGAGGAGCTACCTACACATTCCACATTGTCAACAAATGCTCAAGGTGCTCAGCAACTTGCAAGACAACTTTTGCATGTAGGTGCCCCATTCCATGCCCGGCACTCCCCCCATGTGCTCTCTCTGCCACGCTTCCTGGGAGGAATCTGCTCTATCCAAAAGGCAACATTAACACTTTAGAAAAGATGCACATAGGGGAAGGCCTATGGCCATGGACTGTTTGGACCATGTGTACGTTGGGTTCCAACAAGTTACTTCTGATTTTCTGAGCTAAATCTAAGAGTGTATGTTCTCTGGAAATCAAGGTAAAGAACACTTTATGGGAAGAAATTCCCTTTTCCTTTCATTGGCAATTCTCAAATTTTAGGCCAACCAAATGACCTAGCTGTGAAAGACTGAGCATCCCTGAGGATTTCTGAGAACTCCAAAATCACATAAAAAGAGGGAAACAGGATTCAACAAAACAAGTGGAATTACTAAGTCAGGAAATAAACTGAAAAGGTCAAACACCTCATTGGGTCAGACATCTTGCAAAGTTGCTCAGAAGCCCAGGTCTTGCCTGGAACAGATATTGTTATAAGATCTTGTTCTGGGACCCAATGGTCCCAGGAAACCTTTCTCCTTTTCTCTAGCAATTTTCCCAGTCGCTGCTGGGACTTTGGTGGAAATCCTTGGAAGCAGATTTCCTCTACAGCCTTTACACATTACGCTCCAATGACCAACTTTGCTCAGTCCAATCTGCCCAACTGCAGCAGGACACAGTCAAAAATCAGTCAGTGCTTAGGGAGTCCCTTCTCTTTTATCTCACCTTGCTCTCTGCTCCCTTCCCAGGCCTTGTCCTTTCTTACACAACTTGTGTATCATCAGATAACCAAGTAAATATCATTTCGGAGAGCTGCTCCCTTTTGCCATGCATCTGAATAAGCACCGGGGCTGCAGTTATTTGTTTAGCCACTGAGCTGAACAAATTAGATCAACACAACACATGCAGTGAGGGGAGGAGGACACCAGGAGGAGAGGCCCATCTACCAGAAAGGAAAGATCCTGGGGAAGTGCTGTCCTCATGGCCAAATTAACCCTGCTGTCATGGTTTGGGCCAAATTGGCCAATGGCCAGCAACAGATGCTCCCCCCCAACATCTTGTACACAGAGAGTAGGAGGAGAGATAAAGAGATTTATGAGTTTAGAAGAAACTAAACTAATGGGAAATTAATAATAAAATAAAAAGGAAAAAATAAAATAGATACAGTATATACAAAACCATATTAAGCTCCCAAGATGACATCACCAGCAGGCACCAGGGAAGTCCCAGACTGGACTCAGCGATGGGTGGGAACTGGGTTCCAGAGCTGGAGTCAGGAACACACGGATCGGGATCAAAGGCAGATGAACAGACAAGGTCCTCCTTGGACATTGGCCATTGAAGGAAGAGGGCTGACCCTTTGATCCCTCAGCTTTTATACTGAGCATGGGGCAGATGGGATGGAATACCCCTGTTGGTCAATTTTGGGTCACCTGTCCTGTCCGATCCTCCCTGCAGGTGGGACCCCTCTACACTTTTCCATTTCTGACCCTCCAACGGGGCAAGTAACGAAGTTATCTGACCTTGGTTGTTATAGTAATAAGCGTAAGCAAGAGCCTCTGTGCGTACCATTCCTTGGCACAAACTGTAAACATTGGTCTTATCACTCTGAGAATGAACCATTTTCTGCACAACATGCTGTTAATTTCAGAGAGTTAGGAGAGGTCTAGCTAAGAAATAAAATTACTGAACAGAAAGTTGTTTCTGTTTTACCTCAAACCAGGACACCTGCCTTGGCAATGGTGTCCTTTGTTCCCCCAGAAAAATCTGCTAGGCAATTCCCCTTTCATAGAATCATAGAATGATTTGGGTTGGAAGGGACCTTAAAGATCATCTAGTTCCAACCCCCCTGCCATGGGCAGGGACACCTCCCACTAGACCAGGCTGCTCAAAGCCTCATCCAGCCTGGCCTTGAACACTTCCAGGGATGGGGCATCCATAACTTCCCTGGGAAACCTGTTCCACTGCCTCACTACACTTCATGTGCGTTGCAGAACTGGGGCAGAGCTGCACAGGATCAAAGCTGTGCTTCAGAGCTCAGGAGGTTGTAACAGTTGCATTTGTGCAAGGGGAGATGTGTGGGAAAAGCTTCCTTCTGCTAAATTCAGTGACACACTGTTAACAAGACAATACAACAGCCAGGGTTGGTTGCCATTTTCTCTCCCCCTCGCTCTCTTTTTTTTTTTACAACCCAATGAGACCTTTCATTATATTTCAAACATGTTTCCTTTAAAGCTGTTGTGAAGATTCCCTCCTACTGCTTCCACTGCTCTTCTTCTTCTTTCACTGCAGCTGATAAGCATCTCATTCTGTCAGGTCCTGGTTTATACACAAGACACACAGCATGAGGTTGTGGCAAAACAGCTTGCTCTTCTCCCTTAGAGATGGGCATCTCACAAGAAGTCTGCTCTTACCAAGCTAACTAGTCACCGTCATCTCTAATTTCAGGAAAACTTAGCATGTTCTTCACCCACAGAGTTGGAAAACAGGTCGATAACATTTCTAAAGCAGACTTTCTGTTGGTGTAAATTAGTACAGCTCCTCTGAAGTCAAAGAACTTACTGTCAAGAGGGACCAGATTAAAGCATGCAAACATTGGAAAAGTTGTTATCCATATTTTATAGATGGCACAGCAGAGTCAGAAAAGGGTGATTCACATGGAATCACTGTCCTGGGAGCAGCCAGAAATCTCCTGCATCATAAAACAGTGAGTGAAACACAGAACCTCTCTGGAATGAAGCAGCAGTGACTGTCTTACAGTGCTCTGGAAAGCCCAGAGCCTGGTCCATTTTCCAAGAGGAAATTACCAAAAAGACCATAGGGAAATTTTCCTGCAAAACCCATCTTCAAACTACATACTACCAGTAACAAACCCACCCAAGATAAGAAAAGGACCAGCTGTACCAAGGTAACTTAATCAGATTTGTCAAAAGATAACTTTGACTGCGTTCTACAACTTTGACTTGGAACTGGTACTTTTTTCAAATCTCTGCCCCTCTCATTGAAAGGTCTGGAAGCGGTGACCTCTCACTGTTGGAGACATAGCACTGAATTGTAATTTTCTATTTCTGAAATAAACTCCTCTGCAAAGGGGGAAAAAGTCCCCCCAGCACATGAGAACATCTCAGTGATTCCTCTTCCACCACAGAAAAAAGTGGGCAAGTGCTCAGATAACTGGAAAGGGGATGAATCTAATTGCAAGAAAAGCTTTACTAGATTAATCAATTTAATGTCACCTCTGATAATTCTTGAAGCAATTCCATGTAGATAATCAGTATGCATTGATAATCCAAACTAATCAAGAGGTGTGGAGAGATGGAAAACCTTTTTCCTCAGTGTACTATTGTTACAAAAGACACTTTTGAAAGAATCAAACAAGAATTTTCCTCCTCTTTTTTTCGTTTTGTTAACTGAAATCTATCTCTAGAAAATTTTAGCGTGACAGAAAAGGACTGAAAGATGTTTTGTTGATCTAATCAAACTGGAACAGTCCTGCCTGTTCTTTTCCAGGACTTTCCCAGATTTTATAGTATTTTCCAGTGGTCTTCAAACTGAAACAGGGCCCTGCAGCCAGAAGTTAACTAACCTATTGGCCTCAACACTAAATAACATTAACAGCAAGAATTCTCTGTTTCTCAGTGGAAACTTGCAGGGGAAACTAGCGCAGATGGTAGCAGAAGGATGACCTCAGAGTTAGATAAATCCTGTAATGTGTAGTCAGGTGGGAAGCATCGAATCTACACCCGTATGAGGCAACAATGCCAGAATGAATTTGCTCTAGGGTCAGTGAAACGACCAGTCTTGGGGAACAGTATCAATTTTTGGATGCTATGACAGCTATAGTTCATGCCAGATTTAGGAGGGATGATGTGTGTATGAGCAATGTCAGAAAAAGCAAGGTGAAGGTAACCATTTATCAGTGCTTTCCCTGCTGCAGGTGCAAAGGAAGGTGTTAAATGGAATGCCTGTGAATACAAAGCAAAGAGTTAACTAGCTTGTCTGCTGCTTGCAGACTGAATGGTCCTCAGAGACACTGGTATTTAAAGGGGCTTCCAGCTCCTAAGTGCCACTGCAGAGGGAGGTTCCTGAACCACTATGTTTACATATAAAAAAACTATACTCCCTCCTCCCCAGAAAGATGCTGCATGGCTTTCTGCTTTTGCAAGAGAAGAGAGTTGACAATGAGAGGGGAGATGCATACAGTTGAGCTACCTCCCTGCTTTTAACATTACCCAGCTGAGCTCACTTCACAGATTCCCCAGTGCAGTAGGAAACAGAGCTGATGTGGACCTTTTGGTGATAAATTTTCTTATTTAAAAAATTTTCTGGGGCAAACTCTTCAGCCTTTCAGGTTTTTTTCAATTTTTTTTCATTCATTTTCCACCGTCCCATCTCAACATTCAAAGAAACCAGTTTCCCTGGGAAAAAATAGTGATTTTGATTTAGACTCATATAATCATTTAGGTTGGAAAAGACCCTTGGGATCATCGAGTCCAACCATCAACCCCACTCTACAAAGTTCTCCCCTACACCATATCCCTTAACACCACATCTAAATGACTCTTAAACACATTCAGGGATGGTGACTCCACCACCTCCCTGGGCAGCGTCTAACCACTCTTTCTGTGAAGAAGTTTTTCCTAATGTCCAGTCTAAACCTACCCTGTTGCAGCTTGAAGCCATTCCCTCTTGTTCTATCGCTAATTACCTGTGAGAAGAGACCAGCACCAACCTCTCTACAATGTCCTTTCAAGTAGTTGTAGAGAGTGATGAGGTCTCCCCTCAGCCTCCTCTTCCTCAAACTAAACAGCCCCAGCTCCTTCAGTCGCTCCTCATAAGATTTATTCTCCAGGCCCTTCACCAGCTTCGTTGCCCTCCTCTGCACTCGCTCCAGCACCTCGATATCTCTCTCATATTGAGGTGCCCAAAACTGGACACAATACTCAAGGTGTGGCCTCACCAGTGCTGAGTACAGGGGGACAATCACCTCCCTCCTTCTGCTGGTCACACTATTTCTAATACAAGCCAGGATGCCATTGGCTTTCTTGGCCACCTGGGCACACTGCTGGCTCATGTTCAGCTGCTTGTCAATTAGAACCCCCAGGTCCTTTTCTGCCAGGCAGCTCTCCAGTCACACTTCCCCAAGCCTGTAGCGATGCATAGGGTTGTTGTGGCCCAAGTGCAGGACCCGGCACTTGGCCTTGTTGAAGCTCATTCCATTAGCACTGGCCCATCGATCCAATCTATCCAAGTCTCTCTGTAGAGCCTCCCTGTCCTCATGTAGATCAACACTCCCGCTTAACTTGGTGTCATCTGCAAACTTACTGATGATACACTCTATGTCCTTATCAAGGTCATCAATAAAGATGTTAAACAGAAATGGTCCCAACACTGAGCCCTGAGGGACACCACTTGTGACCAGCCACCAGCTGGATTTAACTCCATTGACCACCACTCTTTGGGACCGCCCATCCAGCCAGTGCTTGATCCAGCAGATCGTATGCTCATCCAGGCCATGAGCCGCCAGTTTTTCCATGAGAATTCTATGGGGAACAGTGTCAAATGCTTTTCAAAAGTCTAGGTAGACAATATCCACAGCCATTTCTTTGATAATCTTTAAAATGGGGGAAAAAAGACCAGCTTAATCTACTGGATTTCCCAAGATATATTTCTTCTTAGCCAAATTCAGCAGAAATCCCTGCACTTTTCCATAATCCTGTAGGCTGCTGTCGTGGTTTAACTCCATCTGTCAACTAAACACCACACAGCCGCTTGCTCACTCCCCCTGCAGCGGGATGGGGGGAAGAGGATTGGAAGGGTTGAGATAAGAACAGTTTAATAACTGAAATAAAATAAAATAGTAGTAATAACAATAATAAATTGTAATGAAAAGGAAAATAATAAAGAGATAAATAAAACCCAAGAAAGTCAAGTGATGCAAATGAAAAAAAATTGCTCTCTGACAACTGACTGATGCCCAGCCAGTCCCTGAGCAGTGTCCCTTCTGCTAACCTTCCCCCAGCTTTTATTGCTGAGCATGACGTCATATGGTATGGAATATCCCTTTGGTCAGCTGGGGTCAGCTGTCCTGGCTGTGTCAACTCCCAACTTCTTTTGCATCCTGAGCCTACTCACTGGTGGGGTAGTGTGAAGAGCAGAAAAGGCCTTGACGCTGTGTAAGCACTGCTCAGTAGTAACTAAAACACCCCTGCATTATCAACACTGTTTCCAGCGCGAATCCAAAACATAGCCTCATACTAGCTACTATGAAGAAAATTAACTCTACCCCAGCCAAAACCAGCACAGCTGCCATACTCAGCTGTACTATAGAAGAAGAGAGGGAATGTAACTGATGTTTATGGGAGGGACCTGGAGAGCCAGGCTCCTAGGTTTTGTGTCTGCTTCCATCACCAACACGGCGACACTACTTTTGTCGAATCTCTTAGGACAGAACTTTCAAAACTGGAGTGCTTAAACTCAGACACCTCCATAGCTCTTCTGAGGTCTGAAATCATCAAACATAAGGCCTTTAGGTTCCCTTTGAGTGTCTAATCATGAATAAAGGCATTTATGCCATGTCTCTGATATCACCTCTAGGCAGCTCTGTCTTCCCCAGTTCTAAAAGGAGGCTAAAAGTACATATCCCCAAAGGGCTACTGCACGGAGCTGAGATGCTTGCAAGGGGCTTTGGAGGAAGCGCCAAGAGGTCTGAGAAGTCAACCTCCCTCCCTTCCTTTGCACTCTCTGGGAGTAAAATTTACTCCTGCAAAGAGAGTGTCCAAAACAAAGTTTTTACATGCCTTAATTTGTGCTGGATACTCCTCAGCAAATGCTATTCCAGCTGCCAAAGGCCAGCTGCAAACTCCACAGCGAGAGCTAAAATCAATTTGCAGCCAAAGTAAAAAGGCCTGGATATCTGTCCCTGGCTCCTTCGCTTTCTGGCAAAGCCATGAAATGAGCTGCTGCCTTTGGTTACATGGTTAATTTCAGAAATGAAAAGACCAGTAGCAATAATAGCGTTGCCAGCTACATGGTGTGGAGCTCAGGAAAGAAGATGACAGTAGCCTTTGAAATCCAAGCTGCCATATACCCTCTCAGAAACAATTTCCTTCCAGTTTTTGGAGAAAATAGAATAGGGCTACTTCTGGGGAAGAAATTAAATCTTTAAAACATATATTCAGGTGAGTGAGGAAGCCCTTGGATAAACAATGGTGAATATCGCTGAGAGCCAAAGAAAGGGGCCAGAGATTACAAAAACAATGTCAAAATTTGAGGCACTCAGACAAGGGAAAAGAGAAGTAATTTTAAGTGTCTGGGGAAGAGGAGAAAAACTTTTTTCATTTTTTTTCTGCAAGATGAAAAATATCTCCTATTTTGACATAAATAAAACTACCCTTCAGTGTATCTGGAAGACAGGCATTTTATTTTCCTCTATCTCTCAGATTCAGAACAAAACAAAACAAACTTTGTTTTCACAGTTGACTAGAATAGTTCAAATCCTCTAAACTGTGCTAAATCCAACAAGAGCAAAGCCTGATCACCAGTGCCACATCTTCCATTTGACACAGGCTTCTCAGGGACCTCAAACACCTGGAGCCTGCTCTCCTGCTAAGAGAACTGTTACATTTCATGTTCATTGTTCGTGACATTCCTCTGACATTTTAGGCTGAAGAGGGCTGGGCTCATATACTTAAGGAGGAAGGTTAAAGTTTGGGGGATGTTTTGCTATGTGGGGTTTTTTTTTTTCATTTTTGCTGAACTAGAGCTTTATGGATGACAGTGTAAAAACAAGTAAAGAAGTGCCTGGCAGCCAGGAATATATTACACTTTGGCATCTAATATTCCTCCGAGGTGAGTTCATCCCTGTGCTGAGCACCAGAAGCAGGCCTGTATGGTGGCAACATTTCCCGTCAATTATGTTGTGAGCAGGACATGGCAGGTGGATTGCACCAGCGATGGGTTTCTGCACCAAGGCTGTATGTACCCATACTGCTGCTCAGTCAGGAAAAATAACAACCACTGCATCCCCCTGGTATGTTTTCACAGAATCACAGAATGGTAGGGTTGGAAGGGACCTCTGGAGATCATCTAGTCCAACCCCCCTGCCAGAGCAGGGTCACCTAGAGCAGGTTGCACAGGAATGCATCCAGGCGGGTTTTGAATGTCTCCAGAGATGGAGACTCCACCACCTCTCTGGGCAGCCTGTTCCAGTGCTCTGCCACCCTCAAAGTAAAGAAGGTCCTCCTCATGTTTAGGTGGAACTTCCTATGCTCAAGTTTGTGCCCATTACCTCTTGTCCTATTGCTGGGCACCACTGAAAAGAGCCTGGCCCCATCCTCCTGACACCCACCCTTTAAGTATTTATAAGCATTGATGAGATCCCCCCTCAGTCGTCTTTTTTTCCAGACTAAAAAGACCCAAATCCTTCAGCCTTTCCTCATAAGAGAGGTGTTCTAGTCCCCTAATCATCTTGGTAGCCCTTTGCTGTACCCTCTCCAGCAGTTCTCTGTCCTTCTTGAACTGGGGAGCCCAGAACTGGACACAGTACTCCAGATGCGGCCTCACCAGGGCAGAGTAGAGGGGGAGGATGACCTCCCTCGACCTGCTTGCCACGCTCTTCTTGATGCACCCCAGGATGCCATTGGCCTTCTTGGCCACAAGGGCACATTGCTGCCTCATGGTCAACTTCTTGTCCACCAGGACTCCCAGGTCCCTCTCTGCAGAGCTGGTCTCCAGCAGGTCAGCCCCCAACCTGTACTGGTGCATGGGGTTATTCCTCCCCAGGTGCAGCACCCTACACTTGCCCTTGTTGAATTTCATAAGGTTTCTCTCTGCCCAACTCACCAGCCTGTCCAGGTCTCTCTGTATGGCGGCACAGCCTTCTGGTGTGTCAGCCACCCCTCCCAGCAAACTTGCTGAGGGTACACTCTGTCCCTTCATCCAGGTCATTGATGAATATATTGAACAGGACTGGGCCCAGTACTGACCCCTGGGGAACACCGCTCATCACTGACCTCCAACTAGACTCTGTGCCCCTAATCATGACCCTCTGAGCTCTCTCTTTCAACCAGTTATCTATCCACCCCACTGTCCATTCATCTAACCCACGCTTCCTAAGCTTCCCTATGAGGATGCTGTGGGAGACAGTGTCGAAAGCCCTGCTGAAGTCAAGGTAGACAACATCCACTGCCCTCCCCTCATCTATCCATCCAGTCATGCCATCATAGAAGGCTATCAGATTAGTCAGACATGATTTCCCCTTGGTGAATCCGTGTTGACTACTTCTGATAGCTTTCCTTTCCTCCACATGCCTTGAGATGATGCCCAGAACAAGCTGTTCCATCATCTTTCCAGGGATGGAGGTGAGGCTGACTGGCCTGTAGTTCCCTGGGTTGTCCTTCTTGCCCTTTTTGAGGACTGGAGTGACATTGGCCTTCCTCCAGTCCTCAGGCACCTCGCCTGTTCTCCAGGACCTTTCAAAGATGATGGAGAGCGGCCCAGCAATGACTTCTGCCAGCTCCCTCAGCACTCTCAGGTGCATCCCATCAAGACCCATGGACTTGTGGATATCCAATTGACTTAATTGATCTCTCACTTGATCCTCCTCAACCAAGGGGAAGTCTTCCTTCATCCAGACTTTTCCTGTTACTTTCTCCAAAGTCTGGGACTCCTGAGGGCTGGGCCGAGCAGTAAAGACCAAAGCAAAGAAGGCATTCAGTAACTCTGCCTTCTCTATATCCTTTGGCACCATGGCTCCTGTCTCATTCAACAGCCGGCCCACAATTTCTCTAGTTTTCCTTTTGCCTCCAATATACTTGAAGAAGCCCTTCCTGTTGAGCTTGACATCCCTTGCCAGGTTTAATTCCAAGGAGGCCTTGGCTTTCCTCGTTTCATCCCTGTACGCTCTGACAGCATTCTTGTAATCTTCCCAAGTGGTCAGTCCCTTCTTCCACTTATTGTAAACTTCCTTCTTCCACTTGAGCTTTTTCAGAAGCTCCCTGCTCAACCACGCAGGTCTCCCGCGTCCCTTGCCAGATTTCTTGCTCTTAGGGATGCATCGATCCTGAGCTTGGAGAAAGTGTTGTTGGTGAAACCAACCAAGAAAGTTGGTGAATACCAACCAGCTCTCTTGAGCCCCCCTACCTTCCAGAGCCCTAGCCTACGGGATCTCTCCAAGCAGTTTCTTGAAGACGTCAAAGTTAGCCCTGCTGAAGTCCAAGGTTGCGATTCTACTTGTTGTTTTGTGCATACTACCCATGATCCTGAACTCTGTCTTCTCATGTTCACTACAGCCAAGGTTGCCCCCAACCTTCATGTCCTCCACCAGTCCCTCTGTGTCTGTCAGTACTAGGTCCAACATGAGCAGGTAATGTGCACTTGCAGCCCAGAAAGCCAACCGCATCCTGGGCTGCATCAAAAGAAGTGTCGCCAGCAGGTCAAGGGAGGTGATTCTGCCCCTCTACTTCGCTCTGGTGAGACCCCACCTGGAGTACTGTGTCCAGCTCTGGAGTCCTCAACACAAGAAGGACATGGATCTGTTGGAGGGGGTCCAGAGGAGGGCCATGAAGATGATCAGAGGGCTGGAGCACCTCTGCTATGAGGACAGGCTGCGAGAGTTGGGGTTGTTCAGCCTGGAGAAGAGAAGGCTCTGGGGAGACCTTACAGTGGCCTTCCAGTACCTGAAGGGGGCCTACAGGAAGGATGGGGAGGGACTCTTTATCAGGGAGTGTAATGATAGGACACGGGGCAACGGCCTCAAACTGAAAGAGGGTAGATTTAGATTGGATATCAGGAAGAAATTCTTTACTGTGAGGGTGGTGAGGCACTGGAACAGGTTGCCCAGGGAGGTTGTGGATGCCCCATCCCTGGAAGTGTTCAAGGCCAGGCTGAATGAGGCTTTGAGCAGCCTGGTCTAGTGGGAGGTGTCCCTGCCCATGGCAGGGGGGTTGGAACAAGATGATCTTTAAGGTCCCTTCCAACCCGAACCATTCTATGATTCTATGATTCCAGATGCTCTCTCACATAGAGAGCAACTCCACCACCTCGCCTCGCTGGCCTGTCTTTCCTGAAAAGGACATAGCCATCCATGACAGTGTTACAGTCATGTGAGCTATCCCACCACGTCTCAGTAATTGCAATGAGATCATGGCCCTGCGACCGCGCACAGATCTCCAGCTCTTCCTGTTTATTCCCCGTGCTGCGTGCATTGGTGTATAAGCATTTCAGAGAGGGAGCTGCATGTGTAGTTTTCACCCTTGAGATGTGGTATGCCTTCTGGCTCTCAGAAATACTGGCACGCTCCCCCACAAGTGCTGAGCTACTGCACCCAGGCACCTCACTGGCAAGCCCAGTACCATCCCCACCCCTCTTCAAATCTAGTTTAAAGCCCTCTCAATGACCCCTGATAACTCTTGTCCTAGAACCCTTTTCCCCCTGCAAGATAAGCTATTCCCGCCTATTACCAGCAGGCCTGGTGTCTTGTAAATCAAGCCATGGTCAGAGAACCCAAAGTCCTGCCGGCAGCACCAGGCTCAGAGCCAGGCATTGATCTGCTGGCTCCTCCTATTTACCCCCTCATCATTCCCCACAACTGGGGGGATAGAGGAGAACACAACTTGTGCTCCCGATCCCTTGACCAGCCGTCCCAAGGTCCTGAAATCTCTCTTCATTGCCCTTGGACGACTTCTGACTACCTCATCACTGCCTATCTGAAAGATCAAAAGGGGATAATAATCTGAGGGCCGTAGCAGGGAAGGAAGTTTCCTCTTCACATCCTTGACCTGAGCCCCAGGGAGGCAGCAGACCTCCCTATGTACCGGGTCCGGTCTGCATATTGGGCCTTCCGCTCCCTTCAGTAGCGAGTCACCTATGACAATGACCCGTCTTTTCTTCTTTACCGCAGAGGTTTTGATGCAGGGGGAGGTCTGACTAGACCTCGCTGACACCTCCAAGGTAGAAGAACTATCATCCTCATCATTGTCCAAGTTCCCTTGCAGAGCACTGTACCTGTTATACAATGGCATCTGGGAAGGTGGGGTAGTCGCTGGGCAGATGTGACTGCGGTGCCTGTTGCGCTGGGCAGGAACTTCTTGCCATTGCCCCCTGTCCTCCAAGTCACCACATTCAGTCAGGCAGAGAGAGGACAGGGAGTTCTCTGTAGCAGGGGTTCTGTCTGCCTGCTTGGTTTCTATCATGGGAGGCAGGGTGCGACTCCAAGCATCTCTCTCGCATTCCCTGATGGCCCTCAACCTGCTTACCTCCTCCCTGAGCTCCATCACTAAGCAGAGGAGCTCCTCTACCTGGGCACATCTCCCACAGGCGTGCCCACCACTGCTGTCTAACACTGGCATAAGAGCAGGGCACACCCTGCAGCCTGATGTCTGTGTGGCAGCACGTTCCCACAGGAGCTCCATCTGGGAGGCTGCATCAGAGCTGGTGGGTGTGGAGCTCATGGATGCCATGGTCTTCTTACGAATGGATACCATCACTTCCTGGATGGGTTGGCAGTCTTTCAGCGCTCTCCCGCGCGAACTGCCGTGCAAACTGCTGCGACCGGACTGTTGTGTCGCGCCCTGTTTGCCCAGTCTCTTCGCCCGCCCAGGAAGCCCACCCTCGTCGTGGTGCTCCCGGGTGACTCCCTGAGTGACGCCCAGGCGACGCCCACTCGCTGCTTGCTTGCTCAGTATGCAGCGACCTAGTCGCTGTGCTCCCGAAGGGCTTCTTTTATAAGTGGGGGAGTGGTCCCACCCCGCCTCGTTTAGATCTGCCGCCGGGCCCAAGCCACAACACAGACACAAACAACGCCACTGACTCCAACACCAGCCCGAGCGGCATCGGCTGCCCCCCCACAGGCCACGACATCGGCCAGACCCACAACGGCTGCCCACCCACCGGCTCCGGCGAAAGCCACGCCTCCGCCCGTACAGGCGAAAACCACGGCTCCGGCCATACCGACACCGGCGCCAGCGGCAGCGGCACCGACCAAAGCCCCGACACCGGCTCCGGCAAAAGCCACGTACCCGGTCTAGGCCCCGGCCCGGCTTATGCCGGCAGCAGTCACTCAGCAGCCGGCGGTCAAAGTCACTCCGCCGCCTGCCCCCCAACACCCCTATCGCCAGCCCCGCCCGCAGCGGCACCGGCTGCTCCAGCCCCGACAAGGAGTACGGTCACTGCTCCGGCTGCTCCGACAACGAGCGCTGCTGCTACCCAAACTCCAGCAGAACCGGCACAAGTTGCCCCGGTGACCAGGAAGTAGAAAGTTAGCTCGTTCCCCTGCCTCTGACGACAAAGACCAGCCCAAGCCAGACAGCACAGGAGAGGGTCCTTCTCAGCCAGCATTAACACAGGATGAGGACTCAGATGCAGAGATAATCATCAAATCCTTCTCTATGAAGGATTTGCGAAATATAAGAAAGGACTTCAGTCATCATGAAGGGGAGACACTTGTCTCCTGGTTGCTCCAATGCTGGGACAATGGAGCTGACACCATAGATTTAGATGGCAGAGAAGCTAAGCAGTTGGGAAACCTGTCCAAAGATGGAGGGATTGATAAAGCGATTGGGAGAAAGGCAGACATCCTCAGTCTCTGGAGGCGACTGCTAGCAGCTGTTAAGGGCAGGTATCCCTTTAAGGATGATATCGAATGCCATGCAACCAAATGGACCAGCATGGAAAAAGGTATAAAGTACCTGAGGGAACTGGCTGTGTGAGAGGTGATTTATAGCAACAGGCAAGTGATCATAGACCCTGATGAAATGCCATGCAAAGGATCTTTGTTGAGAAAGTTTGTGCAGAGTGCACCATCAAGGTATTCCCACACTTTGTCAACAATGGTCTGGGGAGGATCTGATACTGATACACCAACTGTGAATGAGGTGGCTAACAAGGTGCGACAGTATGAAGACAGTCTCTCCTGTCCCCTTCATGTAGCAGCTGTGGAGAAAATGACTGAGCAAGTTAAGACCATGGTTGATCAAACTAAGGCAATGGCTGAGACAACTAAGAAAGTAGCTAAGAATAACGAGAAAATGGCTGAGACAATAGAGAAAATGACTAAGACAATAGCCGAGCAAAATGAGAAAAATGATAAACTTCATGAACTGCTTGAAAAACTGTCTGAGAAGGGGAAAGAATCCCACTCCTCCCCTGAGCAAACCCAGGTTGCAGTCATTAAGAAAAAACGCCCTCCTACAAAATCAACTCAAGGGAAACAGGATCCACTCTGAGATTTCCTATGGCTTTCCCTCTGCAACTACAGAGAGGACATGAGTAAGCAGGATAGAAAACCTACTCTGGCCCTGCAGGCATGAGTGCTTGAGTTGCAAGTTAAAGCAGATGGAAGAAAGAATTTCTGCAGGAGGAGGGCTGCTCCAGTCCATGGTAAGCGATGTTCCAGTCCTTGTAAGAACTTATCTTCTAATTGTAGATGTTGTTTTCAACATTAGGGCTGCCCTGCCGCCAGGCAGGAGGAGGAGAGGGACAACTGAGTTTATTGGACTGTGTGGATTCGATGGCCTGGCACATTAGAGCCACAAAAGTATAAAGCCCTGGTGGACACTGGTGCACAGTGTACCCTATTGCCATGGAATCATAAAGGGACAGAATCTGTCACTATTTCTGGCGTGACAGGCAGGTCTCAAGAACTGACTGTATTAGAGGCCGAAGTGAGCCTGAATGGGAATAAATGGGAGAAGCACCCCATTGTGACTGGCCCAGATGCTCCGTGCATCCTTGACATAGACTTCCTCAAAAGAGGAACTGGCCCTTGGACCAGTCCGAACAGGATGGGATATTAAAAATGTGCTCTACACCGCAGCCGGGGACAATGGCCCTACCTGGAGCCTCTGGCAGAAAGCACCAGGGGAGGCTCGAGGTCGACCCCTGGGATTCTGGAGTCAAGGCTATAAAGGCTCCAAGGCCAACTATGCCCCAAATGAGAAAGGAATCTTGGCAGCATATGAAGGAGTCAGAGCTGCTTCAGAGGTAATTGGTACTGAAGCACAGCTCCTCCTGGTGCCCCGATTACCAGTGCTGGGCTGGATGTTCAAGGGTAAAGTTCCTTCTACTCATCATGCCACCTGAGGAGGTGGTGACTCATGCTGAGGAAGCCCCACCATATAATGAACTCTCAGATAGTGAGAAACAGTATGCCTTGTTCACTGATGGGTCTTCTTGTATTGTAGGAATACATTGAAGGTGGAAAGATGCTGGGTGGAGTCCTACACAATGAGTTGCACAAGCTGCTGAAGGACAAGGTGAATCGAGTCATTTTGCAGAGGTAAAAGCCATCCATCTGGCCTTAGACATTGCTGAAGGAGAAAAGTGGCCAATACTCTGTCTCTATACTGACTCATGGATGGTGACAAATGCTCTGTGGGGGTGGAAGCAGAGCAACTGGCAGTGCAAAGGTAAACCCATCTGGGCTGCTGAATTGTGGCCAGATATTGCTGACCGGCTAGGAAAACGAGTCATGAAAGTACTCTATGTAGATGCCGATGTACCCATGAGTTGGGCGACTGAGGAACATGGAAACAATCAGCAAGTGGATAAGGCTGCTAAGATTTTCCAGACAGATTTGGACTGGGAACATAAAGGTAAACTATTTTTAGCTCGGTGGGCCCATGAGACTTCAGGTTATCAAGGAAGGGATGCAACATAGAAATGGGCCCGTGACTGAGGGGTGGATTTAACCATGGATGCTATCGCGCAGGTTATCCATGATTGTGAAACATGCGTTGAAATCAAGCAAGCTAAAAGGTTAAAACCTTTGTGGTATGGGGGATGATGGTTAAAATATAAATGTGGGGAGGCTTGGCAAATTGACTATATCACACTCTCTCAAACCCTCCAGGGTAAGCACTTTGTGCTTACAATGGTAGGAGGAAGCACCGGATGGTTGGAAACCTACGCCATACCCCATGCTACTGCCCCGAATACCATCCTAGGCCTTGAAAGGCAAGTCTTGTGGCAACATGGTACTCCAGAAAGAATTGAGTCAGACAATGGGACTCATTTCATAAATAATCTTATAAGTAATTAGGCAAAAGAACATGGCATTGAGTGGGTATATCATATCCCCTATCATGCACCGGCTTCTGGGAAAATGGAACGATATAATGGATTGTTAAAAACTACCCTGAAAGCAATGGGGGGGTGGATCTTTTAAAAATTGTGACAAGCATTTAGCACAAGCTACCTGGTTAGTTAACATCAGGGGGATCCATCAGTCAAGCTGGTCCAGCTCAATCAGACCTTTTTCATACAGTAGAAGGGGATAAAGTCCCTGTGGTGCATGAAAGGAATATGTTGGGGAAAACTGGGGTTTTCCTGCCTCAGGCAAAGGCAAACCCATTGGTGGGACTGTTTTTGCTCAAGGACCTGGATATACTTGGTGGATGATGCTGGAGAATGGAGAAGTTCAATGTGTACCTCAAGGAAATTTGACCCTGTGTGAGAATACTTAATTCTGAGTTGTATGATATTAATTGTTATGTGATACTAACAGTGTTCTATAAGTGTTTTTCAGGATAACATAGTGGTGATGAAACCTGAACCAGCTTTATCAAGTGACGTCCAGCAAAACTCTTTGAAATGGACATACTACCCGTGGGCACAGACCACAATGAATTTCATTCATCCCTGAGAACTTAATTCGTCTTTCCTACCCTGAGATTCTGCTATGAGAGATGAAATTCTACAGTTATGAACTAAATGGACTTAGTGAACTTTTGTAGATAAAATTCATAACTGAGTAACCTGCATATATCTATATATATATCTCTATAGATTTGATAGATAAAAGTATTAGTGATCTCAGCATGACGCAAATGGTATGGAATAAGGGATGGAATGTCCTGGTTTGAGGTAAAACAGAACCAACTTTCTGTTCAGTAATTTTATTTCTTAGCTAGGCCTCTTCTAACCCTCTGAAATTAACAGCATGTTGTGTTGAAAACGGTTCGTTCTCAGAGTGATGAGACCAATGTTTACAATTAGTGACAAGGAATGGTATGTAGAGAGGCTCTTGCTTATACTTATTGCTATAACGAAATTAGCTGACCTTGGTTGTTATTTGCCCCATTGGAGGGTTGGAAATGGAAAAATGTAGAGGGGTCCCACCTGCGGGGAGGATCAGACAGGACAGGTGACCCAAAATTGACCAACAGGGGTATTCCATCCCATCTGCCCCATGCTCAGTATAAAAGCTGAGGGATCAAAGGGTCAACTCTCTTTTCTTCAATGGCTGATGTCTGAGGAGGACCCTGTCTGTTCATCTGCCGATCCGTGTGTTCCTGACTCCATCTCTGGAACCCAGTTCCCACCCGTCGCTGAGTCCAGTCTGGGACTTCCCCAGTGCCTTCTGGTGACGTCATCCTGGGAGCTTAATATGGTTTTGTATATACTGTATCTATTTCATTATTTCCTTTTTATTTTATTATTAATATTTCATTGAAGTAGTTTAGTTTCTTCTAAACTCATAAATCTCTTTATCTCTCCTCCTCCTCTCCATGTACGAGAGGTTGGGGGGAGCATCTCTTGCCGGCTGTTGTCCAATTTGGCCAAAACCACGACAAATATACACCAAGGTCTGCAGCCTGGCACACCTTCCTTCCATTCCCATCTCAGCTTCCCACAGGCCTTTCTGCTGGCATTTAACCACCCTTGAGCATATAAATCTCTTAAAACCTTGAGAGGTCAGCTACACGCCATCGCTTTCCCACTTCTACTTCAAACGTAGAAGACAGAAGATGACACTTTAGCCATTTCATGGTCATAAACTGACCCATGGTGAGGTCACGTTTCATCTGAACCTCAGGCTGTCATAATCCTCAGCCCTTTACCACCTGAAACCTCTGTCCCAGAAACTACTCAGGGCTGCAGCTAATCTGTATGAGTTCATTCATTTCAGGTGACCTACAAATAATAACATCTACTTGCACCCAGATATCTCTCTACACTTCTGAATACAAAATCCCCAGGGAAGAGGCAGAATTGCCAAAGCTATTAATCATAAGGATTTTTAATTTGAAAGAGATGTCCATTCAGTGCAACACAGGATAAAGACCAAAGTGTAGTTATTTCTTGTCCTTCTTCAAGCTCCATCACAACCCGTAATGATGGAGTCTTCTTCCTGGGTCAGTATCCAGTATCTAACATTTGCTGCCACATGTATTTAGGTACTGAATAGTGGAACCTGGCAAAGCTCAATAGCTCCTTTCTTGTTGACCTGTGTTTCAACAACATAGCCCTAACTGGCTGACATTTTACCAGAAACGGGGATGAAAGGTAGCTTGCCTGATTTTCTGTTATAATTTCCTGGTTTGGCTTTTTAATTGTGTGTGTGTGTGTGTGTGTAAAAATACATCGGATCTTGGCAGGGAAAAAATGCCCCTTCAGAACTTAAATTCTGTGGATTTTATTTTCTGGAGCAGATGATGGTCTTTGTTTATAAGGAAAATTAGGCCAAATCCAACATTTTCACAGATGGACGAGCCTGAATTATTTATCAGAGGTTCGTGATTTTTCCCTTTTTTTTTCCTAACTGGTAAATCATCAAGTACAAAAAGGCTGATATTTATTTCAAGACTGGGATCAACTCCACACCAGCAAAGCTAAAACAATTTCTCTCCATTTTACTGCCTCCCTCTTTCTCTACCTCGATTCTCTTGGAGATACTCCACTTGTATAAATAATTAAACATTCATTGGGCCAAGAAAGAAGGAGGAGGAGAGAAAGAGAAACTGACTTTTTGGTGTTGCAGTTGAAACACACAGAGAATAAAGTTTCATACAGTGAAAAACAAATGAAATGGCATAAATTAGATAGTTTCAGCTGTTTCAATTGAGGACACAGGGAACACTAAAGTACAGACTGATGAGATAATATGTTCCCATGGAAACTTTCCTCCTAATCATTAAAAGGTTGCTTTAAGTCATGCGTTTGGAAGCTTTGCATTTTTGGAAGCTTTGCATTACTCTGTCTTAAAATGTTTCCTTCTTTTATTTACTAGTTTCTCCATGCATTTTTCTCTTCTGTGTTTAAAGCCTATAAAAATTATTATCATCAACTGTACTCATATAACAATGAGTTCCACTGGATCAGAGTATGGAGAGACATGAATATCCCTGGAACAAGAATGGGGAATGTTTATGCTAGGTCCAAAATTATAACAATTTTTTTTTTTTTTTTTAACCTGTACCCTGTCCCAAAGACACAGAAGTTGCAGAGTACAACTGGACGTTTGAAAGAGATGCAACAAGAGAAGGAACAAAGGAAAAAAAAGCCCAAAACAACCAGGAGCTCTTATGAATTGAGACTAGTGTGAATTAACAAGTATTTTGCACTGAAACCTTACACAAGCATGGAGATCTAGGTCAGGGTATATTCAGATTACTCATGAGGAATGCTGATCAAAACCCCACAGGAAAATGCAATCCTTATCAGCTTGATCTATCTTTATTATGCTAGTCTGGTGGTTCCCAAACCTTCTTCTTGGATCCACGTCTAAATATTTAACTCTGCTCTACCAAAAAAGAAACTAACCAACCAAACCCCCTAACATACTACTGCAGTTCTTGCATATGGTCAAGACTGGATCCCATTAACAAAGATCAATTTCAGAAAGAAGCAGAAGCACATGGAGCTAGCTGAAAAAAAACTTACAGCATGTGAAATATCTTATTTAACTTTAGAATTCACTCTCTGATGGAAATGAATTATATGTCCAGAAGACAATAGTTTGAGAAAACTGTGGTATTTCACCTAGGTGATGCCTCTCTGATATTTGAAAAGAAATGCAAGACTTTCAGCAGGTTGAAGAAAGGATAGATCCCTTATCTGTACCACAAAAGGGTGACATGATAGTCCTCATGCATACACTTAAGTCCAGGCTTTGACAGCACCTCCTGTGAAACACCCAGTAACTTATTTTTAGCACAAAGAACCAGTAGTAAAGGGACATCTGTGAGAGATCATTACTTGAAGTTTAGCAAAGACTTGGCACAACAACCAGAAAGAAAAACCTGATTGGTCTGCTCAAAGTCCTGCAGATGCGCTCCTTTCAAAGCAGCTGAAACTAAATTGGTTTTCTCTTTGATGGCCATTAAACCTGGGTTATGCTCCAATGATCAGTTGATCTAATGGAGAGGTCAATTTTCATGAGATGTGGTGGATAGGAGAGCTAAGGAGATGGGTCATTTTTCATTCAAGTATCTGGCTTTGGCTTTAAAAGAAATTGTCTTGCAAGAAGAGCGAGATAAACACAGAAAAGTTTAATGAATGTTCTAACCTCTTTCCCTATAAACTTCAACTCCATCACACCATTATGCTTTGCTTAATCTCAAGGAAATAACCTCATAAAAAACCATGGTGATATCTGGACCAATCACAATCACAGTACAATGAAAGATACGCTTGCCAGTAATTTATCAGACGTCCAATTTGCACTCCATGCTCATCTCCTCACCAAGCTCTATTCACTTCCCTGCAGAACATGGAAAGGATGGCTTGCTTGGGGATGGGGGGAGCAGGCATCCCTGCAGTGGCAGTCTTTGCTTCCCAATTCAGAAAAGTTCCAATCAAAGGAAGAGATACAGACCTGAAAAGGGTAGAAGTACCAGCAAGTCAAAGCATCTGTTAAGTGAGAATCGTGTGCACTGGAAGTATAAACTAGTCTTACAAAATGCCAAAAAATCACAACTGTCCTTACAGCGAAGGGGGGAGGAGTCCTTCCCAGGGATACACGGCAAGGGATCTTTTCCCTTTTTAGATAATTGTGAGTTCTGTCACCCAGGGATTAGGTACAGGCTTTGCATGCCGTCGCAGAACAAGGAATTTGTCTATGCAAATGGATTTGAGAACACACTTAGGAAATAATTATTCCATGTAAATTTCATCAGTTTCTTTTTTAAAGATACAAATTCATACTAGGATATTTAATTTAACAAAAAAGCTAGATGGATATTGAGATCCAAATAAGTAACAATTCCAAGTTACATTCACTTATCTTAAATGAATTAGAGCAGCAAAAAAAAAAAAGTTCATAGGCCTTTGAAGTACCCCAATACATTAAAAGAACATAATATAATTAAACATGTATTTTGTCAAGGATACCATATCAGAAACAACTGAGTAGCACTTCTCTGCAAATATTTCTGGTCTAGCTGGCTATATCTACAAAACTAAAACGTTATGAGATTTATTCTTTGAATGAAATGTCAGTGATAAACTAGGATAAAACTCAGTATGTAGCTAAAAGGCTCTTATTACATACCGTTTAACTGTCACCACTGAGTAATTGCAATTACAAATTACTGTAGCTTTACACTCACCAATCTGAGATTAAATACTTGGGAAAAGTACTGAATAGACACCCCAAAGTAAATGATCTCTGCCCTAGTTTGCTAATAATTTAGGCACTGAAATGCTTGGATAAAACAGACTGATGGTGTGGATGGGAAGACTGGTACAATGAAAGAAAAGGAATTTGCTAGGCAATCCCAAATCACAGATTGTCACTTAATCATCAAAGGACACATGAGAAATACCTCAAAGGCATGGACTATGCATGTGGAAGAGACCTAATGCTGTGCATTATGGACTGTATTTGACAAGCTCTGAAAGCCCAACAGACTTTTTCTCCATATGGATGTTAACCATAATTTTCAAGACAAATATAGTATTTTGGAACAAACACAGGAACAAAGGAGCATTCTGGACACACCAATTTCTTGTTGCCAATTTAAGCTCCTGCCTCAAATGCTCATATGGAGCGCACACGAATTGCAAAGGCAGAAACAAAAGAAACCCTATCAAAACACTACCCCACTCACTTTGCTGGGGAGATGATGATAAAGAAAGTTAGCTACAGGTGACCTAATAGCCCAGCTGGTTAGGACACTATTGGAAAGTGTTTAGATACAGCAATGAGGAGATAAGAAAACTAGAATTGTCAAGAACAGCATGGAGGGTAAAAGTATGCTTTAAAAGGAATTTATGAATATGGTAGCAGCTTTGGAACAGGTGACACCAAAATAATCCTGCTTGTAGAGCTCAGACTCCAATCTGGCTCAACGTCCTTGGTGTTCAAGGGACACTCCTGCAGGGCCTACAGCTCAGCCAGCGCACGGAAAGAGTAGCCATCACCACTGGTCCTGTCCAGCTCTGTTTCCCAACAAAGTGTGAAACCAGCATTTGTATTTGAAAGCCCTGTTTCAAAGTATCTAAAATTTGTATCTGCAATTTTAATTGACTGAGAGACATATTTAGCTTGCCTGAAGAAACAAACAAGCACAGAACTGATAACTATTTCATGAATGAGCTGTAACATGTTGTTTTAAAAAGATGCTGTCAGAAGAAAGATACAACCAAACCAACACATGTTATTGAAGGGCAGTTGCTATTATCTGGGCTATTAGCAAATGGAAAAAACTATTAAAGCAGAAACAGTGTTACAAATCTAATTCACTTTTCAGCATTAACACTATTTACTGCTTCACTCTTCTCTTAAGTTGGAACAGAGAAAACACACTAACCAATTTTCTGTCCTAGTCCTAGCACAATTTCTTAGCAGTGCCTGAAACAGTATGGTTTTGGACTGTATATTCAGAGCTTACAAACTAGACAGACATGATCTCAACAGAGAAAAGGGGTTGTAATGGATGGGGGAAGTTTAGAAGAATGTTGACAACAATGTCAGGCTCAGTTAATTTCATCATTTCTGGGGATAATTTAAACTTTCCTATAATTTATAGTTAATTTTTATTTTCCAGTTCCATTTAGAGTGTCCAAAAATGATCAGGACTCTGGTGTGTTCAGAACTGTTCCCAGAAGAAAACATACTCCCTCCCATTCACTAGCATATAGCTAGACAAGATAGCTAATGAATTTGTGAAACCAAATATGACCCCTCTCCCTAACCCCTCCTTTTCATAAAGTTCTCATGTCCCATTCAAGGCTCCTAAAGCAGCTCTGTGGCACAGACAAAATCCAGTTCTTGAAACCTATTACTTCAGCTAAAATCTCATTGCTTATGCTCCCAGTCAACTTTAATATCTGTGGACCTTTTGAATGTAGGGGACTATATAAGAGGAAGAGGTAATATGGCATTTGGGGCACAAAGAGGACAAAACCATAAATTAAAATAAGGATTTGGAATTTTACTGACTTTTTATTTTTAAAGTCTGGAAATGCTTCTGCTGAACTTAAGTTTGTGTAAAATCATGAGCGTTTGAAGCACAGGATAAGCACTTTAAATGCAAGCCAAAGGAAAGCAATATACCCTTAGTGCTATTTCCATTTAAACTGCTTAGCCACACACTTGCAGACATGAAACAATTCCGCTGAGGGCCTCCTACACTCAGGAAATTTTTCCTGGGTCACTGACCATCATTTAAAGGGGACATCTCAGCCCAGTGTCCAGCGTGAATTTTTCAAATTAGCCTTCAGTTGCTGCAGTACACATGATTGTGCTCAAAAACCCTGAGCTTTTCAGAAAGGCCCTTATACCCATTTAACAACCAAAAAACAATACAAGAATATATACTTACTATATTTCACATGCTGTGCAACCATGAACAGGCCCTATAAAAGTGAGACACCAGCTCCCTTTAAGGCTCTTTATTAGGTTTGCATGCCTTTCTGAGAGCTGCTGTGATTCAGACCAAATGATGGGGGCCTGGTGCAGGAATCACTGTAATCCCATGACCTCTATTATCATAGAATGGTTTGGGTTGGAAGGGACCTTAAAGATCATCTTGTTCCAACCCCCCTGCTACCTCCCACTAGACCAGGCTGCTCAAAGCCTCATCCAGCCTGGTCTTGAACACTTCCAGGGATGGGGCATCCACAACTTCCCTGGGCAACCTGTTCCACTGCCTCACCACCCTCACAGTAAAGAATTTCTTCCTGATATCCAATCTAAATCTACCCTCTTTCAGTTTAAAACCGTTACCGCTACACTCCCTGATAAAGAGTCCCTCCCCATCCTTCCTGTAGGCCCCCTTTAGGTACTGGAAGGCCACTGTAAGGTCTCCCCAGAGCCTTCTCTTCTCCAGGCTGAACAACCCCAACTCTCGCAGCCTGTCCTCATAGCAGAGGTGCTCCAGCCCTCTGATCATCTTCGTGGCCCTCCTCTGGACCCCCTCCAACAGATCCATGTCCTTCTTGTGCTGAGGACTCCAGAGCTGGACGCAGTACTCCAGGTGGGGTCTCATGAGAGCAGAGTAGAGGGGCAGAATCACCTCCCTCGACCTGCTGGCCACACTTCTTTTGATGCAGCCCAGGATGCGGTTGGCTTTCTGGGCTGCGAGCGCACATTGCCAGCTCATGTTGAGCTTCTCACCCACCAGCACCCCCAAGTCCTTCTCCTCAGGGCTGCTCTCAATCCATTCTCCACCCAGCCTGTGTTTGTGCTTGGGATTGCCATGACCCAGGTGCAGGACCTTGCACTTGGCCTGG
Source organism: Fratercula arctica (assembly GCA_947846985.1). Lineage (NCBI taxonomy): Eukaryota > Metazoa > Chordata > Aves > Charadriiformes > Alcidae > Fratercula > Fratercula arctica. Next base: position 15,652,031 of record CANTUZ010000025.1, on the reverse strand, counting down.
CTGAACTTCATGAGGTTCACACAGGCCCACCTCTCAAGCCTGTCCAGGTCCCTCTGGATGGCATCCCTTCCCTCCAGTGTGTCAACTGTACCACACAGCTTGGTGTCATCAGCAAACTTGCTGAGGGTGCACTCAATCCCGCTGTCCATGTCACTGACAAAGATGTTAAACAGCACTGGTCCCACTACTGACCCCTGAGGAATGCCACTCGTCACTGGTTTCCACTTGGACATTGAGCTGTTGACCGCAACCCTTTGAGGGCAGCCATCTAGCCAGTTCCTTATCCACTGAATGGTCCATCCATCAGATCCATGCCTTTCCAATTTAGAGACCAGGATGTCGTGTGGGACAATGTCAAACACTTTGCATAAGTCCAGGTAGATGACATCGGTTGCTCTCCCCTTATTTACCAATGCTGTAACCCTGTCATAGAAGGTCACCAAATTTGTCAGGCATGACTTGCCCTTGGTGAAGCCATGTTGGCTGTCACCAATCACCTCCTTATTTTCCATGTGCCTTAGCAGAGATTCCAGGAGGATCTGCTCCATGATCTTGCCAGACACAGAGGTGGGACTGACCAGCCTGTAGTTCCCTGAGTCTTCCTTTTTTCCCTTTTTGAAAGTGGGGGTTATGTTTCCCCTTTTCCACTCAGTGGGAACTTCACCAGACTGCCACGACTTTTCAAATATAATGGAAAGCAGATATTTTATCTAGGTCAGGAGAAATGATGCCTTCTGTCCTCAAATGCCTCTGTGTCCTTAATATTGCAGTAGGCATGGGAGAGCCTTTTGCAAAGGTTGGTTCAGATAAACATCTTAACAGCATGACAGTGTTGGCTTAACCCCAAAGCTATGTCAGCTGTTTCTACTGTCCAGAGACCTTTGTGTACCAGGGATGTGAAAGTCCTGCCAACATCAGAAGCATCTACTACAGAGTCTGCCTCAACATCCCTCCTTGAAACTCACCTTTGCAGTGACACTTCCAAACTGCTCAACACCCATGAGGCAGCTGATGTGCTATCGTTGCAACTTCCCAACCGAATCATAATCTGATCTCTATTACCTTGCTCTCCCTCCATCTGTTTGCTGTGGCCTCTCTCAGGCGTTCACATCTCTGAGCAGTTCGGGTCAAGGACCACCTTTTAATTTTGTATGTGGTAAGCACTAAGTACTCCAGGTCTTTTACCTTCAAATTGGACCTTTCCCTCTCATGGCAACGCATGCTGTAATAAATCACCACCAACAGTCCTGAGGACTGGCCTAACTATGAAGGAGTAGCCCATGTCAGCCTCAAACCCTTTCAGGTTATCCACTTCTCACTTGTTTCTCACAGCACAGCAGGGATGCTGCAGTGACTCCAGAACAGTTTCATAGGCAGCCCTCAACCAGAAACATGACACACATCTTGCAGACAAAGATAGAAAACTCCCTCCTGCGCCATGCCCTCGCCCTTGGTCTCTTTGGACACCGCTTCCATCAGCTCAGCGTGGTCATGACTGGAATCTTTGGGTTTGTGCCAGGAGTGAGTGGAAATTCCATCAAGTAACTAATGTGGATTTAAAAATAACTTTGCATGCATTTTCCCCCCTAAAAACAACAGCAGCAATAAACCCCACTACTTTCTTATTTCACTGACAGATGTCTGATAACCTGCAGCACCAGCTTAAGTTCCCATTTTTCTTCTTCCTTTAATTAAAACATAACAAAACAAAACAATCTTCTTTGGTCATCCACGATTTTAAAAGAAGCAAAACCAAAAAAGAAAAAAAAATAGTTGGGAAATTACATTGGGGAGGTTATTTTATCCTGTTCCATTATACTTAAAGCTCCATTTTCTCCAGAGAAATAAGTTAAATAAGATATAATTATTCTATTTACTTTAGAAATATCAAGTGATGGCTTGAATCAGACCTTAAGAGGGCACCATCTTCTCCTAAAGTGCTTAAACTGGTATTCTCTCCCCTGCTCTATATCGGGTCAGTTCTGTTTGCACACTGCGGAACAGATAATACCTTTCTCCACTACTTCACTTGCCTGTGTGGTGGTGTGCTCTCCCTCTTCCCCGCTCCTCAGCTCCTGCTCAAGCCATAACTGTCAGTGGGAGTTGTGATGGGTTGTACCTGGACTTTGGGGGATGGATGGCAACATAGCCAAACACTGTCTGGAATAGGGACCTAGACGTCTTGTTCCTATGCAAATATGACTATAGGTCAATCATCTTACTCTATAAATAGCAGACAGCCCGGAGCCAGTTGAGCTCTCCTGCATGGCAGCGGGCTGCATGACAGGATCTCCCTTTGAGCAGGGACACCCGCTCAAGGTTACTCCTCAAGATTACAAGATTCCTTGCTGCAACAGATTCTTGGTAAGTGGTTAATAGCATGTTAAACTTTGAAATCTTACCTAAGTGATATAAAGGATTGATTGTGCATAAATAATCCTTTAGACATAAACTGTTGGCCAAGTCTGGGACTAGGATTGGATCCAGCTGCACCTAGACTCCTCTCTGAGAAGGAGTTTAGAAAGAAGGGGGTTCTTTCTGAACCTCATGACTCAACGGGAGGGTCTCCCTGACAGTTCTGTCTGACCCTGTCCTCTATGCAGTAAATAGCCAAGTGTACCTTGCCATTAAATCTCATAAAACACTGTCGCATTTACTATCGAACTTTGTTAAATCACTGTTTTATATCAATAAATATTTCACTGCTTCTCTCTTACGAGTGAAGTTAATCACTCCGTCCGCGACAGCCTACTTTGATCCTAACCTCTCCAGAACAGAATCCATCTCCTACATATTTGTACTGTATCTACCTCAGTAGATCTACCTCCATGAAAAAGTTTGGTCTTCCCAGATTTTTGCTGGTATCCCATGCAGGGATTTACCACTGTTAAACTCAAGGCATATTCATTTTTTTTTTATGGCATTGTAAGATACTGAAGCAATGGGTTGCAACGGGATCTAATTTGACTCTCTGGGAAGTCCTGTCTGTTTACTCCTTTATGGATCCCAAGGACTTGGCCTTGAATAATGTGCACACAGAGGCACAGATTTAGGAAAAGGTGGTAAGTACATGAGCAGATTCTTCCCTCTTCAGGACAGCATTTAAGTACATCTTTAGCTGGACATACAGCATGTGTTTCAGTGTTGTCCAAAATAGGGTTAATTTCACAAACTAGTGCTACAATTTTTAGGCAGGACCTATGCTGCCAGTGTAATTTTGATTTTCTTTTTTCTCCTAAATCCTTTGTTTTACTGTCACTGTCTGTACAAGGAAAGGCTTGCAAAGCAACCTTAAAAATATATAGAGTCTCTCTCCTGGACTTTCCAGTTTCAATATTACGATTTTTAAACCAGCCTGGCGATTTTGAGTTCCCTGACGCTATTCTTGCTTTCCAAGCCTGGGGTTCAGACATGTTGCCTGGAAAAGCAAACTCCAGCGTGGGTTTTGTGGCAGAGCTGCCAGCGAGTCATTCGGTAGCACACTTAAATCAGCCACAAAACAGCTGGGCCAGCCTGTAAGGGAGCACACTGGGCTGTTGAAATTCTTCTCCTGAGCGGGTGTAAAATTGAGTTGTGTCCACTTGAGGGTAGGAATACTACAGGGCCTTTTTCACAAGCGTGAAGTGATCGGGAACAAATTCTTTCCTTTCAATCTGTCCCTCTGGTTTCTATGCACAGGGTTATGTCTGTATAAATATTCTAGGGACCTGGGACTTGGGGGCTGAGGTAAGGAGAAGGAAGCCAAAGAAAATACATTTTAACTGTCAAGGACAGTCACTTCTCCTCTTTCTGTCACCTTGTGGGCTTTTGCAACAGAAGAGATTTTATTTGTATTTAATAAAGCCCAGCAGTAGAGCTGCTTATGAATCAAGCCGCATCATGCATGGAGCTAGAAAAAATATATATTGGGATTTTCTAGCTCGCTAGAGTTATTAATCTGGCTCAAAGCCTACAGTGGGATTTAATATATTAAGTGAAATTGCACGCCTTTGCCCCTGCCTTTTCGCTAAGACAACAACATACATATGCCATATTAGATTCCATTTTTTGTACATTTCAGATAAGGAGTGGATTAAATAATGAATGAGATTCCCATTAGCTTGAAATTTTGCTTATTTCAGGTAACCTTCTCCTCCCCTTCCCTTTTCTTTTTAATTAAAGTGACTCTATGGTGGAATATTTTTGCATTGATTTGAAGGGATTTTTTTAAGTGCTTATTAAATTTGCATTTACACATCTGACAATACTTTTTTTTTTTGGTCCCAAACACTGAATACACTGAATATTGCATTAAAAAAAAAAAAGTTAAAGAGAAACCCACCCTGCTTTTGTTTTGAGTCATGTGAAATATTTCTCTGTCAGAGTGCGTAAAGATGAGATCTTTGGGATTCCACATTACTTGAAAAAGTCAAGTGAAAGACTCCAGTGTGACTTTGGTGGGCATCAGATGAGGGTCACTGTAATTGATATGAGAGACAGAAGACACTAGTGCTTCCCATCCTACGTACTCTTATCAAACTTGTATGGGATTGTCCTGTGCAGAGCACATTCTGGTATTCTCACCAGAATAGTGGCATTCTCACCTCAGGCCCCCAAGTCCTCAACTACTGGCTTTCCACCACCCTGCTAAGATGTCTTTCCTTGGGTTGGTGTTGGAAAATTCCTGTTAATTTCAGTGAATACTAATATAGATCTGTGTAGTGAATCGATCCCAGGCTGGAAAGCAGAAATGCTGGCTTCAGTTCCTTTACCAACTAAATGGCAAGTTTTCCAGTGTTATTCTGAATATAAACCCCTGCCATGAAAAGACAGACACATCTTGTGCTTGAGCTGCCTAGGAAAAAGTTCTATCAATCTGTTTTTCTTTAGAAATGTCAGCAATAGATGACCAACAATTGGCTTACACAACACTTGACCAGGCAACACGGTCAAGGTCTAGCCAAGCTACTGCTAGAGTACCAAAGCCAGTTACACTTAGAGAAGGATTTTTACCCATCTCTACTTCTCATATTGGAGGGAGAACTTTCCCATCTCTGCACTAAGCCTTTTCTCAAATAGCAAGACAGGGTAGAAAGCAATCCTTCCCTATTACCTAGAAACACTGGATGCAGGAATCAGCTTACCACCATTTGCCCCTTCTCACTATCAAAATGCTATATAAATATTTATCATCATTATCTTACCCTTAACAAAATTTTCCTGACATTCAGCTGAAAATTCCCTTTGCTTAATTTCCTACTGCAACTTCTAGTAGATCTCCCTTTGTACCATCATAAGCAGTTCATCTCCTGCCTTGGAATTTACATCCTTGCAAATATATGGAGATAAATATCACCTTCCCTTCCTCTCCCTCCCCTCAGTCATCCTTTAGCCAAGCTACAGGCATTTGGTTCTTTTAATCTCTCTTCATAAGTCAACTCTTCACAGGCTCTTCATCATTTTTGTGGCTCTTGTCTGAGCTCCCTCCAATTTGCCCACATCTTACTGGTGAGAAGATGCCAAAATGGAAAAAATAGGATGAGCCACTTTCTGCTATATGTATCGCAAACTTGCTACTGACACTGTGCAAGGATCTTTCCGTAGCCCATGGGGTAGGTATCCTGGAGGCTTGTTCCTCCATCATGATATTTGGCTGACAGGAAATGATGCTCTGAAACTTCACGAGAAAATAAAGATGTCCTAGCCTCATAGCAGGATTTTTTTTCCTCTCCCATTACTTTTTTCTGTTTTCAGCCACAAAAAAAGTGGCTGGAAAAAAAGTGTTTTCTATGTTAATAATCAAAATCTGAAAACATTGATGAAACTGAGAGCATAATATTTTCATCAACATCTGACTCAATCAAAGAAAAGGTGATCCAGTGTAAGGAATAGGAACTAATGAGTATGCTATCTTAGGGAACAACTGGACCTAGGCTCTGTTCTTCCCTTCTCCCCTTAAATTCCCTTTTGGTTCAGGACTGTGCCACTCGGTGACAAAGGAAAAGGTCATGAGTGACTGCATTTCTCTGCATTTTAGGGAGCTGGAGGCTTGGTTTGGTAGAGCAGATAAAGCACTGAGATCTCCAGCCAGGCGTGCAAATCCTTTCTTAGCTATTTGGATATACTGGCTTTTCTCCAGCTTCTTAAAGCACAAATGCAGTCAGCACAGTAATTACCTACCACCCAACATGTAATTGTATATTTTTACCATTGCAACGTCCTCAAAATCTTCCTTTTAAATCAGAAAATCTCTGTGCTGGGTGCTGTACAGGCAAGGCACAGAGCAAACAGCCATCTGCCACCCCCCACACACACTCAAACTCTGTTTCAGCTCAGTGCCAATAAATGGCAGAGGTATGCAAAAGGACAGTTTTGGTTAGCCTGAAAATCAGTGATTTCCACATGGTGGCAGCTGACTATGGTTACTGGAGTTTTATTGACAGTGGTATGAGAGCTTTTTAATTGTGCAGGAAATAAAACACCAAAGGACTCCTCCCCTCTATCCCTTATTTGCAGCAGAAAGATTTAGTTTACAAATCTATCCTGCAACAGATCCTTTGCACTTTTGTTTTTCCACCAAAAGACATACTGGTTATTTACAAACACAGTTAAATGTGGAGAGGAGGGACTGTAAATTGCAGGGACTCAAGAGGAAGGTCTACCTGGCAGGCACAAATTTAAAAGCTGAATTCAGTGAGTATAAAGCGTGGCAGTTCCCATGCGCTTTAGTGCACAAACACTTTGCAGAAATGGAGAGAACAGGGTGAAAAGCATGAAAAGTTGGGGAAAGTCAGGACACCTGGGTTCTTTTCATGTCTCAGTCACTGTGTGATAATATAAAGTCATTTATCATCTTCGGGACTCAGCTCTTCTGCACCTAAAAAGCCAGATCTTCCCTCCACAGAAATTTTGGGAGGTAAATCACATGTATAAGAGAGGGTTGAGTGAAAGGAAAATGAAAGACCTGTGTTTCTCGGCCTCTCTCTCTTCCTCCTTGGCCCAAATGGGGGCCTTATAGCAGTTCAGATGCATTCAGAAACACATGCCACAGCACAAGGGATGGTTTATTTCTGCAGCTGGGTTAAATTTCCCACTGATAGGGATGTCCAGGTTCCTTCGGGGTCTGCATGTTTCTGCCCTCTCCCAGGGTGTCATCATGGGCTTACGCCCACAGTTCACACTTTAGATCAGAAGTTCCCACACATTTCCACTGATGCCCTCCTTAGCTGCGGTCCCAAAACCTGTCCTTTGGGAACTGTTACTCCAGCATTTGTGTCAAGGTGGATAAAAGCCTCCATATTACAACAACCAGCAGAGAAGCCCACTGTGCACTGTGCTCTCTTGAGTCCCAGGGCTCACTCCACTAATGGGCACTGCCCAGTCCTCTTGGGGCAGGCCAACTGTCAAAAACAAACATGACATCATTTAGAAATAAAACACAGAGCAATTGGGTTAACAACTATTAGCCTGAGCCAGAGAGACTGTGGTTCTGGGCAAGGCATTCCTGAGGTGGCAGCTGCGGTAGCTGAAGCCAGTCCTTCTTAAGGATATCTCAGCAGCAGTTTGGAAATCCAGATCTTCTGATGGATCCACTTATAGACTGCTGGATTCTAATTATCTGTCAGTTAGATACGTCTGGTCCTGCCTTGCAGCTGAACAGACACTCTTTCAAGATCCCTTCCAACTAGTGCACTGTACTAGGATTTTCTCAATAATGATTATATGTGATGTAAAGCTGATATATAGAGCAAGGAGGGATGGACAGACAGAAAAAATTGATTTCAATTTGCATGAGAGCTGGGAAAAAGGTCAGTGAGAGCAACAAGGTGAGGGGAAGCTCTTTCCTCTTCCAGATTTTGAGCAAACAGCTTCCCTATGTTTCTTCCTCCTTTTCTTGCAGAAAAGAGACCCCTCTGTAAAACTCAAAGGCAGCAGAAGTCTTTTGTAAGAAATCAGGAAAAGAGTGATAAATATGGCTCAAAAGCAAAGGAGCTGAGCTGGCAACTACTAACAGATTGTTCAAAAACTGCTATTCACCCAAAAGAAAGGGATGGGAGGTGGGTGGGAGTCAGTGAAGTGGTAATCCACTGAAATGAAGACAAATAGATAAAAGGAACTGTAATCTGCTTTCATTTTGTGTTCATTATAAGCTCCTGTTTCAAACTCCAGTGTCCCACACTACTAGCTTGTTTTTCACTTTAACCCCAGAAAAAGTACTGTTGTCAAAATCCTCTCTGCCCAAGCACCATAGCCTTGCTGGAGTGTCCTGCTCACCGTGGACAAGCTGTGTTTGAATCTAAGACTGGGACAAGAACAGTCGTGGCTCCTCTGACATGCTCCTGGAGAGCTCTGGGCCATCTACATCGAGGTGCCTTGGGTGGTATCTGGGGAAAGCAAGGAAAGGACAGGGAGCTGGAAGAGGTTTACTCTCTACTGTTCTCTCCTTTTCCCCCACCACCTTTGTGGGCAGCTGTGGAAGAAGATATTCCACTGACTGATTGGTCATCCTGGGGTAAAGCAGTTATCCAGACTCCAGAACCTTAATGGGGAAAATCATCTCTCCTGCTCCTGCCTGCAAGGGCAGAGTGCACTTTTTGTGCCCTGGATGTTGAAACCAGAGAGAACACTAGGTCCACTGCAGTCAAGCAGAAGTTGTTGCTCAGGAGAGCAGCCTCTGTTCTTCCTATCAGACAACTGACCAACACAGGCCCTCATATCAGGTATATCTATCTATCCTAGAAAGAAGGAAAAATTGTTCATATTAGGTCATACAATCCATGCTGTCTGGTACAGGATTTACTATCCTTCCTTCATTTTGTCCAGTCAATATCTGCACTTTTCACACCAGCACTGTGTTCTGAAGGGTAAGATTAAGCATGCTGCGCCACAGGAACAAAAGTCATCCTGATAACAAATGGTACCTGGAAAAGCTGTGGGCTGGGACCATTGGATTTCAAGGGAGGCACCAGTTCAAAGCCTATAGGGAGCTGTGACCACCATCCTGCACAAAGGCGACACAACGGGCAGAACCTTTCCTTTGAGTGATGCAAAGCCTTTCAGGGTACCCCGGAGCAGTTACTTGGTAATTCCTCATCACTGTGTGCAGCAAGTGGTAAGTCACTATCACTGAGTTCTTATCAAAGCAATTTCATCTTGAATTTGGAAAGAAAAATATATTTAGCCACAACACTGATAGAGGAGACTCTAAACAAAGTAAAAGCTTTTTTCTTTTTTTTTTTTTAAAAAAAGGCAAGCTCAGAAGTTCAACATAGACTTCTTCCAGGAGATCCTTTCAACCTTCCTTGCCTCAGTTTCCCCACTCATACACTAGGGAAGTAACAATTTCTGCTCTCCCCAAAATCTTAGCAGCCTCAGTACATTGAAGACTACAATTGCCATCAAACCCTAAGGAAATCTGCTACTGTTCTCATCAAGTTGCATATTTTTGCCTTTCTTAAGCAAAATACTCCATATTTTCCAAATACTTTGAGATTTTCATGTAGCTCTGCAGTATTGAAATATTTTATGATGTGAGAATACCTTATTACTAAGTTTTTCTTGTTTTCACAAAGAAAAGACTGGGTGGAACCATAGACAGAATAAATCAGCAAAACTCTGCTGATGTTACTGTTGCAATAAACAGATTATTATACACAAGGAACACTTGGCCCCTTGGACCTAATCACTGCAGTTGTCTCTTAACCTGCTTCACTTTTGTTTTAAACACACCTTTGCAGGTCCTGCAGGGACCCTGCTTGCTGATTCCCTGGTGGAAAGTTGCCCTACGTTTATGAAGTGTGAAAGCAGCTCCTTTCCCTGCACACTTCTCTGTTATTTGAAGCTAAGCCCCTGGGATAATGCACAGCTTTTCAGATCAGACCCAAAGGAAAGTATGTCACCAGGAGGAAAATTTTTGCATACTTCAAAATACCCTATGACATTATTTTTAATCTCTGCAAAAGGATTAATGGCTTCCCCCTTGAATTCAAGGTTCCAATGCCCATTTATAAAGGTCATCATAAACTGCTACAGTTATCAGTTTCTCAACCCACAGCAGCTTTGTCAATCTGTCCATGGCTCCTTCCCAATGAATCCTGGTTCAAGCTTCACTCCTTGCCTTAGTAGCACTCAGAATATGCAACAAGTGAGGACGAAATAATGAAAACAGCAGTGCTAGACCCAACTAATTATTCCTCAAGCCCAGCACCTATTTCAGAAAGTAATCAGGAGATGTTTATGGATGAAGGATAAGAAAGAGCACAAGTCAATCCCTCCTAGCCAGAGGCTCTTATCCTCTGGATATCAGCAATTATGGAAATTTGCTGCTTTGCTGGAGCCTAGCTAACTTTTCCTCTGTTTGCCTCAATGCATTCAGGACTGACTGTACATATCCTGGGTCTTTCAATGATACTGGCATTTTTCAGGGACATGGCATTTTTCTAAGCTAAGTGGCACATCTTCCATATACTGTGAAAGCTTTGGAAGTAATAATTGCTTTCTCAAAGTATGAAGCCAAACTAGTGAAGCTTGGCTTGTTACAGATTTGTATCTTAGGCCTCCCATGCTCTCCCATCTCAATAATACAGCCTCTTCCATAAGTTCCACTATGTCCAAAAGACTGTGAGCTCTGTAGCTAACTGCGCATGTCAGTTGCGTTGGCCGGTATGTGGGTGCAGATTGGACAGCTGCTGCTCTGGCTGAACTCTGCCCGCTACCTTCTCAGCAGGGAAATGCATTTGTATCCCTTTTCTCTGCCAATTTTTGCACAACTAGTGAAATTGCAATTATCGTCAAAACCTTCAGGGTTTTTTAAATGTGATGTGGTTGAAACCAATCAATAAGTTCAAAAATATCATGGGGGAGTGTAGACGGAAATGGGGGTAGCATGGAAGCAAGTGAACAAACAGATGGGAGTGGACTGAATGGGTGTGTGACTGAATAAGCTATGTTTTCTTTGGAAACAAGACCAAAACCATTGCTCAAATCCAAGCAAAATGAAGGTTTGCCTCACTCCATTCCTCCCACCAGAAAACTCCAATTGGAGCCAGTCTGAATGCACTCGCATGTGGTATGGGCTACTGCAATTGGGCAACTGAGAGCAAGAGGGAGCAGAGGTCCAGCTTTTTCTGCAGTCTGGGGTGAGCCCCTCACACATGGCCTTGCTGAGGAGCAAATCCTTCCTCCATCTTATGCGGCAGATGTCTCCTCTCTCTACACCCACTGACGTTTCCTACTGAAGAGGAAGAGCAGAGATGAAACTCCAGTGATAGCACATTTCCTTATCATGCAGGTCCATCTAGAGTGGGCAGGGAAAGGACACATCCCCTTCCAACATTCCCAGCTACAGAGGAATCCCTATCAGTGTATTTACATTTTTAATTCTTTGAGTGGTTCGATATTTGGGTGGGTCAGTAGGGAAAAGAAGGGGTGTGAAGAATTTAATCCTGTCTGTTTGCCAAAAAGCAACACAAAATCTGCTTCAAAAAGAAAGAGATGTATTAGAGGAAAAGAAGGTTATTGGGAGTGGTCAACATGGATTCACCAAGGGGAAATCATGCTTGACCAATCTGAGAGCCTTCTATGATGGAATGACTGGCTGGGTAGATGAGGGGAGAGCAGTGGATGTTGTCTACCTTGACTTCAGCAAGCCTTTTGACTTAGTCTCCCATAACATCCTCATAGGTAAGCTTAGGAAGAGTGGGTTAGGTGAGTGGACAGTGAGGTGGATTGAGAACTGTCTGAATGGCAGAGCTCAGAGGGTTGTCATTAGCGGTACAGAGTCCAGTTGGAGGCCCATAACTGGCAGTGTTCTCCAGGGGTCAGTACTGGGTCCAGTCTTGTTCAACATAGAATCATAGAATGTGTTGGGTTGGAAGGGACCTTTAAAGGTCATCTAGTCCAACCCCCCTGCAGTAAGCAGGGACATCTTCAACTAGATCAGATTGCTCAGAGCCTCATCAAGCCTGGCCTTGAATGTCTCCAGGGATGGGGCCTCCACCACCTCTCTGGGCAACCCGTTCCAGTGCCTCACCACCCTCATTGTAAAGAACTTATTCCTAATGTCTAATCTAAACCTACCCTAAACCTACCTAGTTTAAAACCATTGGCCCTCGTCCTATCGCTACATGCCCTTGCAAACAGCCCCTCCCCAGCTTTCTTACATGCCCCCTTCAGGTACTGGAAGGCTGCTATAAGGTCTCCCCGGAGCCTTCTCTTCTCCAGGCTGAACAACCCCAACTCTCTCAGCCTGCCTTCATAGGAGAGGTGCTCCAGCCCTCTGATCATCTTCGTGGCCCTCCAACATCTTCTGGACCCCCTCCAACAGGTCCATGTCCTTCTTGTGCTGAGGACTCCAGAGCTGGATGCAGTACTCCAGGTGGGGTCTCACGAGAGTAGAGTAGAGGGGGAGAATCACCTCTCTGGATCTGCTGGCCACGGTTCTTTTGATGCAGCCCAGGATGCAATTGGCCTTCCAAGCTGCAAGTGCACATTCTTGGCTCATGTCCAGCTTTTCATCCACGAGTACCCCCAAGTTCTTTTCCACAGGGCTGATCTCTGTCACGTCATCCCCCAGCCTGTATTGATAATGAGCATTCTCCTGACCCAAGTGCAGGGCCTTGCACTTGGCCTTGTTGAACTTCATGAGGTTTGCACGGGCCCACCTCTCTAGCTCTTCCAGGTCCCTCTGGATGACATCCCGTCCCTCTGGAACGTCGACCACACCACTCAGCTTAGTGTCGTCAGCAGACTTGATCCCACTGTCCATGTCACCGACAGAGATGTTGAACAGCAGCAGTCCCAGTACAGATCCCTGAGGGACACCACTTATCACCCCTCTCCATCTGGACATCGAGCCATTGACCACTACCCTCTGGATGCGACCATCCAGCCAGTTCCTTATCCACCAAACAGTCCACCCATCAAATCCGTATCTCTCCAACTTAGAGATGTGGAAGGATTTCTAATACAACGAGGTCACCCTATGAACACTCCAAGCACTGAGGAGTTGGTAGCAGCTGTGTAGGCCTGCCTTGACATGAGTTTAAGAAAGGTTACTGTCGGACATGAGATAAGGAGGTGCTGACCACAAAGAAGTGTAACAAAGGAATTGAAAACATCATACGTCAAGAAAGGTCGACCAATGACAAGAAAGAATTAAGCGCGTGGACAGCTCGTGAGGATAACATGCAGCCAATTAGTAGGAGTTAGAGCGCGTGAACAGAAATCATAATACTATAAATGTAACACTTAGGTTGAATAAAGTGGCATTAACCTGATCACATTGGTCTGCATGTTATTGCTCGAGCCTTCCGCGTCAACAAGTGGCGCCCGAACAGGGACCCTCAGATCGGTTTTTTGGGACTGCATCTACCCAGAAATCCAGCCGGCAATCGGAGGGGGCGGAAGAAGCGGTCGAAAGGTGAGTGCTGCCCCGGCACTCGGGAAGACGCTAGCACATCAAAAAAGGGAAATCCTGCTCTGATCATGCAGGCGGCCGGGAGGAGATGGGGTCTGCAACCTCAAAAGAAGAAGAGGCTGTAGTTAAGCTCCTCCAACATATGCTCTCTATGAGAGGATTGGAATATGATTCTGCCTCTTTGAAGTCACTTCTAGTATGGGCAAGAGACAAGGGGCTTTTTCCCACGGTGGCGGCTGCCTTTGCCCAGGATACGTGGGCTAAAATAGGGGCAGTGTTGTGGGATGAAGTAAGCCAGGCTGCCCGAGAGAGGCAGGAGCGGATCCGCGACCCCACAGGAAGTGGGAGCCACCTAGAGTGGGAACGGTAGTATGGGTTTGGCTGTATCAGCCATGGAAAAGGCAGCGGTACAAAGTTTGCTGCAGCTGGCAAAAAATGCCAGGGAAAACCTTAGTGAGAGTGCTTTACTGGAACAACTATCTTGGTGCCGACGATGAGGATTGCTTAGAGATCCGACTCAGTTTTTTGACCTTTCAACATGGACTAGAATTGGAGTGGAAATGTGGGAAGCAGTGCAGTCAGAGAATAAGGAAGCCTGGAACCTGGCAGGCACTTATCGACAGGTGAAGGGACTGATTGCAGGCATGCATGGATCAGCTGTTATTGCCGCCACAGCCCAGAAGGTGTTAGATGCAGCTGGGGAAGAGGGAAACAGTTCGTTCTCCAATGCATTTCCTGTAATAAAGCAGTCAGAAAAGGAGTTCTGGGGGGCGTCTGACGGATGGACATTTTCGCCGCCACCACCTCTCACGCCTCCGCAACCGACCGCTCCGCCGTACTCTGGTCTACCGGAGTCATCCACGCAGGTTCCCCCCGACTCTCCTCAGCCTATGGAAACGTCATCATCCTCCGAGGACGTTTGTCCGAAAACCATCTATCCACCTAAAGATAATGCGGAGCTCCATGACGCTCTCCGCTAACAACAGAACACTATGCAGCAATTGCTCGCGGAAATGCAGAGACTTGATAAGGGTTTGAAAGCGGGCGCGATACGGGCTGCTTATAAAAAGGCTCATGAGGTTATCAAGGAGGGTTTGCAGGCGGTTGAGGAGAGGGTGTGTGGGAGTCCGGGAACGGGTGATCCATCTGAAACAGCAGCGGACGAGTCTGGGGATACGCAACAGTGTAATGTATCAGAAAAGGGAGATAGTGTTAAAGAATAGAAAGTGAGGAGATGGATTTGTACTATGCTAGAAGAAGCAGAGATGGGTTCATAGGATGCAAATGAGTATTTGACTCGGAAGTTTTTTGCTTGTATGGATACGTGATTATTGCTTATGGTTCCCTGAAGGGTGGTCCTACGATTTGGCTCAGTGGCTAAAAGTGGGGGAGGAATTGCAAACGCAGGAGACGCTGCGCTTGTCCTTGCCAGAGGAATAATAGTTACTTGGCAAACTGTATACACTGCCATACGAACACTGCATCCCGCAGAGCAAGCCCTGCAAGGGGTTGCTGGAGGGGCACCACAAGCTCCCCCAGAGGAACCTCAGTCTTTTGAAATGACACCCCCAGTTGCAGACCCTCAGCCTAAATATGCTCAAATTCCCAATTCTGAAAAACATTACCAAAAACAGAATTCAGGAGGTGAAGAGCCAGAAGATCCCTTTGATCCTGGCCCAATAAATCCAGAGACTGAACCAGATTTATGTCCACCTTTAACCCCGATTAAAGCTATGGCTGCCTCTGCTACAACTGCAGAGGAGATTTTACAGTAACAGAGACGAAAGTCATTATCGCGTTCCTCCATTCTTAAACCTCCTCCATTTGCGCCAGGTATCACGTCTGTTCCTCCTTCTCAACCGCTTATGCGTGCGCAGCCGGAATTGGGGTATTGCAGTGTATTGTCAGAATGTCGGGGGAGAAGGACGGAGCCGGAGCCGCTTCGCTCCCGCCGCCGCCCGCCTCACCCCCTCCCCTTCCCAGCCCTCTCCCTGAGATAGAAGTGGTGTTTTTGTATGTCTGCTGTGTAAGTGTGTGTGGGCGCCAATTTATATCTGCTGATCAGCATCTGTGCTACTGTTTGTTTGTTGCTGTGTGCAGTGTCGTTTGGTGACTCCGCTTGAGCAGGTGTTCTGCCCGGTGTGGTACTGTTCTCATACGTGACTAGGGCTGACACACTGTCAAGCGAAGAAGTTTGTATATACACAATGTTTAGATGTAAGGCGAGCGCACCCCAGGTAGATAGGCCATGATGGGCTGTAGAACCGATGGAAGTCCTGAAATATTGGGGGAGTTTTCACCAGCCGACATGCTTACGCTCTCGGGAATGGCTTACCCATGCAGGGCGTATGACTGGTTGTTTGTTGTTTGCCTATAAGATCATGGTTGATTGGGAAAAGGAGTTAAGCCAAAATCTATAGGATCCTCTGTAGGAAAATGAGAAACTTAAGGGTGAGCTCTTGTTGCAAAGGCAGACTTTTATGTCAGCCTTAAGTGATGGGGAAAAAAAAAAAAAAAAAGAACAATAAAGAACAATTAGAAGGGAAATGTGCCGCATTAGCACAAAAGTATGCCATAGGCACTACGAGAAAGCGGCAGAAAAAGAGAAATAGGACACCTGATTCAAGCAGTACTATAGAGATATGTTTTGTTTTTTTTTTTTTCCTATATGTATATATGTCATTGCACGCCTTTGTAAATTACTCTGTGTTATACTCTGCGAGACTAAATGAACCCCAGCAGAAGTGGTCTCTTGAGCGGGGGGGTGGAATATGGGAAAGCAACGGAAGATCAGCAAGGAGGATTGTAAATACGCTCAAGGGACTCGCACCTGGGTGCTGGAAAACACATATATCACACTAATTGTTATTCAGCCTCGGGTGCTTGCAAGAAAAACACTTAGATGACATCAGTCTGTAATGGACTCAGGGACACCTTATCTAGCTGCTTGAGAATCTTGGCCTGTTGTGGAAGAAGATCAAAGCCCAGTACCAGCAAGAACAGGGAGTCCGCATGCGCTCTTGCTAACAAGGACTCTTTCGCTGCCAAGGATTCTTGATAACAAGGACTCTCTCGCTGCCAGGGATAAATTTAGTAATGCTACTAGTACAGCTGTTTCTGAGTTATTGCTAGATGTAGATAGTATTCAACATGCAATGCTGCAAAACAGAGCTGCTATTGATTTTTTGCTTTTAGCTCACGGACACGGTTGTCAAGATTTTAAAGGACTGTGTTGTATGAATCTAAGTGACCGCTCCATGCCCAGTTGCAAGAACTGCACCGACCGAGCCAGCAACTTGTAGAGACCACTGGGTGAAATCTCTTTGCTGGATGGACTTGGGGGTGGGGTTGATTGAAGGAAATTATACTCATTGCCTGTGTGGAAGGAATCTGTCTGTTATGTTTAGTATGCTATTTGCTATGTTTAATAAGCATTATACGATCAGTTGCAGATGTTGCTTTGCATCATACCCTTGTACGAGTTATAAACTATCATTGTGTCCCAACTAGGGACCACGGGGTGGCATGTGTAAGGGATAATAGAGGATGGTTCGAGTGAGACACGATGGAGAATTACTAGTTGAACCAAACCCAGTATGCATGTGGGGAAAAAGGGACTTGGTGCTGTTGCTGAAAAGCTATATGTGTATCCATGAGAACCTAACTTTCAAAGAAGAAGATAACAAGGAGGGAGTACAAGGGAGTCAGGTATCAGACATCTGCAGTTAGCAAAGCTGGATCATGAGTCTGGTGAGGCTCGCGGCATGCGCTGGCCACGCATGCAGTGACCCTAGCCTGTACTTTTCCACTCAGTCCAGGGCAGGATATAAGGGGGCTGTCTCGGGTCGGAGAGAGGGGGTTAGACATGAGCGCACTTTGAAGATACAGGGGACGCCCTGAAGTGCTGTGTCTGCCTGCCCCCCCCTCCCCTGTAGGTTCCATGTTCATTAACCCCAACAGCTCAGAAGGCATTACAGCACATTGTATATTTGTTTATGATACATCAAAAATTTCAACCTTACGCCCTGATAGGACAGTGGGATGATACACTCGCAAAGAGCCTGACTGCATTAGAGTGGGTATTTTTGCCACATATCTTTTCAAAAACAGTAACTATGATGATTGAAATGTTAGCACGATTGATTTTGCAGGGTCATTTGCGCTGTCAGCAGCTGGCTCCTCTGCCATCATTTGCGGGGATTACCCTGCGAGGGCTTACACCTGATGAACTTTGGCAATCCGATGTTACGCACATTATGGAATTTGGACGTTTGCGCTATGTACATGTTTCAGTTGATCTGTTTTCTCACCTTGTTGTAGCTAGTGCTCATACAGGAGAGAAGGCTCGTGATGTTATTTGACATTGGTTGCAATGCATTGCAGTCATGGGAGTACCGAAAACTGTAAAAACTGATAACAGACCAGCTTATGTGTCCGCTAAAATACAGGCCTCTTTACAGACAAGGGGTATCAAACACGTCACCGGTATTCCTCACTCCCCAACTGGGCAAGCAATTCTGAAACATATTCATCATACCTTAAAAACCATGCTTGATAAACAAAAAAGGGGGAATCCTGTCGGTATGACACCTCAAGAGCAATTGTATAAAGCAACTTATGTTTTAAATTTTCTAAACATGTCATCTTTGTCATCCAATCCTTGTCATGTGCTGTATTTTAGGCTGCTTACAGAAAATAGTGCAAAAAATGATTAATCAAGCTTTTTGTTGCATAAAAAATAAAAAAGGGGGAATTGTGGAGATACAGAGTAGCTGGCATTGGCTTACAGGACTGCTCAAAGGATGGGGAATCACAGGCTGGGTTGCGTCCCTTTTAAAGATAGGCGTAATGATTTTGATCGTGGTATTTGTTGTGTTGTTAATTGTTCCTTGTCTGTTCTATTGTTTGCAAAGAGGCTTGGAGCACATGGTAAGAAAAATATGGTTTAATCAAGTAATGCTTGCAACTGAAGAGTCTTGGAGTGTTCAAAAACAAAAAGGGGGATTTGTGGAAGGATTTCTAATACAACGAGGTCACCCTATGAACACTCCAAGCACTGAGGAGTTGGTAGCAGCTGTGTAGGCCTGCCTTGACATGAGTTTAAGAAAGGTTACTGTCGGACATGAGATAAGGAGGTGCTGACCACAAAGAAGTGTAACAAAGGAATTGAAAACATCATACGTCAAGAAAGGTCGACCAATGACAAGAAAGAATTAAGCGCGTGGACAGCTCGTGAGGATAACATGCAGCCAATTAGTAGGAGTTAGAGCGCGTGAACAGAAATCATAATACTATAAATGTAACACTTAGGTTGAATAAAGTGGCATTAACCTGATCACATTGGTCTGCATGTTATTGCTCGAGCCTTCCGCGTCAACATAGAGAGAAGGATGTTGTGGGTGAATCGTGTCAAAGGCCTTGCAGAAATCCAGATAGATGATATCCATTGCTCTTCCCTTGTCCACTGATGCAGTCAGTCCATTGTAGAAAGCCACTAGGTTGGTCAGGCAGGACTTGCCCCTGGTGAAGCCATGCTGGCTGTCTCAAATCACCTCCCTGTCCTCCATGTGCCTTAGCATAGGTTCTAGGAGGATCTGTTCCATGATCTTCCCAGGCACAGAGGTGAGGTTGACAGGTCAGTAGTTCCCAGGGTCCTCCTTTCTACCCTTTTTAAAAATCGGTGCGATGTTTCCCTTTTTCCAGTCACCAGGGACTTCACCTGACTGCCATGACTTTTCAAATATCATGGAGAGTGGCTTGAACGTATTCATGAACGACCTGGATGAAGGGATTGAGTGCACCCTCAGCAAGTTTGCTGATGACACAAAGCTGGGAGGGGTGGCTGACACACCAGAAGGCTGTGCCGCCATACAGAGAGACCTGGACAGGCTGGAGAGTTGGGCAGAGAGAAACCTTATGAAATTCAGTAAGGGCAAGTGTAGGGTGCTGCACCTGGGGAGGAATAACCCCATGCACCAGTACAGGTTGGGGGCTGACCTGCTGGAGACCAGCTCTGCAGAGAGGGACCTGGGAGTCCTGGTGGACAAGAAGTTGACCATGAGGCAGCAATGTGCCCTTGTGGCCAAGAAGGCCAATGGCATCCTGGGGTGCATCAAGAAGAGTGTGGCCAGCAGGTCGAGGGAGGTCATCCTCCCCCTCTGCTCTGCCCTGGTGAGGCCGCATCTGGAGTACTGTGTCCAGTTCTGGGCTCCCCAGTTCAAGAAGGACAGGGAACTGCTGGAAAGGGTACAGCAAAGGGCTACCAAGATGATTAGGGGACTAGAACACCTCTCTTGTGAAGAAAGGTTGAGGGATTTGCGTCTTTTTAGTCTGGAAAAAAAGAAGACCGAGGGGGGATCTCATCAATGCTTATAAATACTTCAACGGTGGGTGTCAGGAGGATGGGGCCAGGCTCTTTTCAGTGGTGCCCAGCAACAGGACAAGAGGTAATGGGCACAAACTTGAGCATAGGAAGTTCCATCTCAACACGAGGAGGACCTTCTTTACTTTGAGGGTGGCAGAGCACTGGAACAGGCTGCCCAGAGTCTCCGTCCCTGGAGACATTCAAAACCTGCCTGGATGCGTTCCTCTGTAACCTGCTCTAAGGTGACCCTGCTCTGGCAGGGGGGTTAGACTAGATGATCTCCAGAGGTCCCTTCCAACCCCTATCATTCTGTGATTCTGTGATTCTTTGAGTAAGCAACAGTGCAAACATTATACTACAGCTTCCCTTAGCTCAGTGCTAAAGCTCCTGGTCCCAGTCCTGCATGGGCCTCCCGTACATACTTAACTTGGGTTAAACTGAGTTCAAAGGGATTACTCATGCATGTAATTTTATTCATATGAGTGAGTGCTCACTGGATCCGGTGGGGGGGGGGGGGGGGGGTTGCGGGGAAGGCAACACTTTTCAAAGATTCAGGATATTCAGCAGCTTTTATTATTATCACTCTGGTTTACTTTTCATTTAATGTCATTCTGCATTTCTTCTTCATATTTTATAAACATGCACACAGAGATCAGCATCTGCCATTGTGGATTTCAGCAGGAGCAAACCCAATAAACTATCACAAGAAAGACTCTTCTCAGTTTTAACTCTGGAGCAACAAAACCCAGGAATCCCTACAAATCACACCTGAGAGAGATCTTCTGAGTGACTTTTAGTCACTAGGTGTCTGGATTAGGTCTGGCTGTGAAATGGATTTTCCTATATGTTCAGATAAAGAAAAAGATAGATTGAAAAACCAGCATTTTAATTGCATTCGGTCTATGGGAAACATCAATTTTTCATTGAAAATCAAACTTTTTTTTTCCAAAACTTGATTTGCTTCTCCACTATTCCCTTTTAATTTATCAGTGCTAAATCACTATTTTCAGGAAAAAAAGTCTTTTCATAAAAACCTAGCTAGGTCAAATACCTAGTTACTCCCAAATACAGCTTTGATAGAACTTTTTTACTAATCCTTATTTGGACACAACTTACAAACAATTCTCTGCTTCCTTTTTAAGGTCCTCTTCTCACCCTTTCCAGTTGACACCTTTTCTGGCTGGAAGCTGGAAAAATCAGACTTACCTCATTACATTGCATGAGTGCTCACCATTTTCTCAAGCTTGCCTTGTCCCTCTGCCACAGCTGATCTATGGTCTTAGATATTTTAGGAATAGTAGAACACAGGTTTTTTGGGGGGTAAGGGGTACTGTCTGTAATGAATATTCTCAAATGAGCCTTCTTTCAGAAATATGGGAAAATGTCATTTGCAGTGACAAACTTGTCTGGTGCCACAGCCAGACTGAGGATCCTACACTCCTTTGTCAGCGCTCAGAACGCACTGGTGAGATGGGCCATCTATAATCGACAAGGAGTGGGTCTTCCCTGTGGACAATCAGTTGGGGTTACTGCCTCTTCCCAGTGTGCAATGTGGACAGATACTCCCACACACGCTTTATACAAACTCGGCTGGACAAATCACATTCTCCACAGGAAAGATCACCAAGTTTCTGTGCTGAAAACTTTCCCCTAGGAGAGCTTCTCACTTTCCACTGACCATACAGGGAAAGCAGGGACCTCTAACACCAGGCTATGCAAACATGCCTTCCTGATCCTCCCCTGAAAGGTGATGCGATCTGCCCAGGTTATGCAGTAAATCAGTGGAAGCCTACATCTTCTGAGTCCCATCCTAATGCTTTCTCCACAGGTTTATGCTCTTCCCTTTGTTATAGCTGATGCCCTCTAAACTGACAAGCCCAACTTCCAGAGCCCTCCTGGCCCCATATGTCATCCCAGCTGAAAGAAACTCCATTCAGGCTGTCCAACTTGTGCCAGCTCAAGCAAGCAGAGCTCACAGATGGTTAAATGCATTTGACATTTCACTGCAGGGCCTGCAGCAGAAATCCTTGCCTGCTGTAGCTGGAGCCCCGGATAGTAGCGAATCAAGGCTCCAACGCTGTGTGTGCACACACTGCTGTGAGTTAATATTATTGGCTCGCTCCTCAATCATGCCTTTTCCAGCTAGCTGCTCCTGTCAAAGCACATCTCATTAGGCCTGAAGGCTCAATGAAATGGAAATTCATGTTTAAATTTAAAAACAACATATTGACCCTGGAAGCCGGTGCTGTCTACATTTTTAATAACTTACTGAGAATAAAAGGAGTGCATTTATATGGAGGAAGGGGGAGGGCTGGGCAGCAGGAGAAAGAGGGAATGAGCGTATAGGGCAAATAGCCAGCCAAGGACTCTGGTCCTCTCCACTTCCCTCCAGCTCCATTCTCACTTTATTTGTCCCTCTTGCTGCATGGAAAAGAGCTCAGGCTTCACTTAAAGGGACCTCATAGCCTCAGCAGCAGAGCATATCCATAATCTTATACTAAAACAATGAGGGAGGGAGAAGAGCATTTTCTAATGCAGCCTGTACACATACCCATCCACAGGCACATACACACACATGTGTGTGCCCTGGTCTCCAAGCCCTGAGCATCCCAGCAAGATGTGTTTTGTTTGTAGAGAGCAGCAGCATGCTGAAGAACGTGAGTAAACACAGAGCCTTTTGGAGGAGGATGTGAAGACAGCCATGCTGCATGTGACTTGCCACATGGCACCAACCCCAGCCCCCTATGCCTCATCATTCCCAGTCAGAGAGGAATGTACAGCTCCCTTGATCCTTCCACCACACCAGTTAGGTAACCGGGGTGGGGGGGAGGGAGGCAGAGAAAGCATGTCTTCTCCTCTGTGATTACAGGAGGAGCAATGCTCATTCTGCTGGGCTTCAGTGTTCTCTGCTAGCACCCAGGGAGCCGGGGAAGGGGAGGTGAAGGTGGGAGGTCCTCTTATTGTGTGATCACTGTGGACCCCATGGCAGTGTTTTTTTGAAAGCAAGCAATCTGACAACGTCATCTTGGCTGGCATCCAGCTAGAGAAATCACACGCTGCACAGATAAACCCGCTCTGGCTGCTACATCTCCAGATGGAGACAGGTTGCTGCGCTGCTGCACGGTAGCAAGAGGCTCCTGGTACAAACTACATCTCAGCATTTTAACATGAGATCTCCTATGCTCTACATCTTATCCTGTTGTCCTGCAAATTATCCTCCTATCCTTTCTTTTAGACTGCTTACTATTAGCCCTCAGTTCTGCACTGCCTTTCCTATCTTCCTTCTTCACAGTCTTTGACTACTTTGATAATTTCCCCGGCATTTTTCATTCTGACACTGATGGTTTTTGTTTCATACTGTTGCCATTTTCCAGATGTATTCAAAGACTACATTCAAAGAGTTTAAAGTCAGATTTCTCTATCTCACCTCCTTGACATCACACACCACAATTTCCACTCACTTACTGAACACCTTGCTCTTGGCTAAAGCATCTTTTCTAAGAAGGCATCCAAATCTTGATTTGAAAACTTCGAGCAATGAAAAATTCACCAATTTGAAGTTATGACAAAGTTCAATTACACTCACTGATTACCAAAAAAGCATACCTTACTTATCATTTCTGTCTGGCTTCCTTTCACAGGTGTTAGTTCTTGGTGTCACTTTCCCCGATAAGCTAGAAAAATTTTGTTGTTCACATCATCTAAGTTATGACACTCTTAAGCACTTTTCATCTTCTGCAGACCTGCTCCGTCTGCCTCATCTTCTCCTTTATAGCTCAATGAGTGATTCTCCATCCCTAACACCTTTTTCCTGATGTCCCAGATACCACCGCAAGCCCTCACTTGCTGTCCCCCATCATCCAGGTGCCCTGGTGATGTGTGGTTTACATACATAAGGATCTATGGTGGCCTTTCAGTCTGGTGTTCAGGGGCTGTGAATCCTCTTTGCAGGCCAGATACCTCAGAGCCCCTTCAGACAGGAGCCTACACATCTTACCAAAAGGCTACAGAAGTCCATGGAGCTCCTTCTGTATCCCACCCAAATCTGAGGCCTCATGCACAAGCAGGAAGAGAGGGAGGTGGCAGAAAATCTGCAGGGGTCACATGTGAATGCTATTAAAGAGCCTTTAGGTTTCCATTTTATTTATTAATTAAGCTAGACGAAGAGTGCAAAAAGGGATGGAGGTACTCTGTTTCTCAATTTGTGTCTATTATCTATTGAAATTTGACATAATGTCTCCACAGTTCCCCTTAATATAGAATGTGACTAGCTCCACCATCTAATGTGACAGCTTAGGAAGATTAAAAAGAAAAGCTAAACTAGCAGTAGGTGGAGATGAGAAAAAGTAGCACATTTATGAATAATTTCAGCTGAATTCTAAAACATTGCATTCCCTGGACAGGACACATTTATTATCTTATTCACCATGACTACTGCAACATTAGTGATTTGTTAGTGAATCAATTATTAATTGATATGAGTGAATAAGGCTCTGTCACATAACTCTTCAGCTAGCCATACCCGTTATATACTGATTGTGATTTTTAAGTCTGTTTTCTCTCCCCTTCAATCATCTTCCTTATCTTTATCCTCCCTGCACATCCATAGGAAAGCAAAATGATGCTTTCCATTTCAGAAATCCATTTGACAAAAGCCACATGTTTTCCTTTTAACTGTGAGTCTCTCCCCTGCAAAGCTCCTCTTTTGACTCACCAACTTTGTACCCAAATGGCCAAGGAGGCAGTCTCAGAATCTGGTTGGGTAAGACTTGATCTGTGAAAAACTGGTTAAAAAGATCACTCAAATGAAGACATCTTCCCTCAAAAGCTTCTTAGGTTCCCACCACTGAAACTGCAGGAGCAAGACTTTTAAATGGTTTGAGATATTTGCTCACTATGATATAAAGCATGCTACAACAAAATATGCAGATGGCTGGTTATCGTGGTTTGGCCTCAGATGGCAACAAAGAACCACGTGCCGCTCGCTCGGGCCTTCCCAATACGGGAAGAATCAGAAGAAAAAGGCAAAACTCTTGGGTTGAGACAAAGGCAGTTTAACAGAACAGCAGAGGGAACAAGAAAAACAACAACAATAACACGGACAGAGGAATATACAAACACGATTACGGAACCGCCGCTTGCCGCCGTTCACCGACCGGACCACAGGATGCCCCAGTCCGCTCTAAGAAGCGACTTCCTGCCCCCTCCCCCAGCAGCTCAGGGTGGGCATGGCTCACGTGGCATGGAATACCTGTGTCCTGGGGAGAATTAACGCTATCCCCGCCGGAACCAGGACATTATCCACCCCTTATTCCATACCATCGATGTCATGCCCAGATCTTACAGGTTCCAATGAATTGCCACCACTTTCCCCTGTCATGTATATATATATACATATATATTCATGCAGATATAATGCCCTTAGTTTATAGGCCATCCCTCCAAAGTGTCTGCTGAGTTCATTTAATCCATGGCTTTTGGCTCCATCTGTTAGAACAGTCTCTCAGGGCAGGTGAGATACTGTGTGGTACTGGCCTGTTGCACGCCATATTTTCAGAGCTTGCGGCTGGTGTACCCAGCGTGGCTCATGCACACAGTCCATGGGCCGAAGATGTAGATCTTAAGGAAGTTGCTGGGCGCCAGCTCCTGAGTTCGTATTCCATCACTGCTGTGCATTACTCAGTTGTTTGGGTTTTTTTTCATCAAAGTCCATCTGTCCTTAATTTGGGTGATTCTTACTGCAGTACAACTAATAGCAATTATAGTAATGAGGACATACAGTGACAGGGTTACTTAGCAATTAACAACACACAATTTGATTCATTGGCTATTCTCCCCCAAAATCAGATCCCCATGAGGTACACATCGGACTTCCCCATCCTTCCACATCACCCACCAAGTGCACCCAGGTCCTTGGGCAAAAGCAATCCCATGGATGGGTTTGCCTTTGCCTGAGGCAGGACTAACCCAGACTGTCTTCCCTAACGTATTCTTCATGTGCACTATGGGGACTTTATCCCCTTCTACGGTACGTGGAAGTTTTGATTGGGCAGGGCCAGCCCGATTGGTAGATCCCCTGGTGTTAACTAGCCAGGTAGCTTTTGCTAAATGTGCATCCCAATGTTTTAAGGTCCCACCACCCATTGCTCTCAGTGTAGTTTTTAACAGTCCATTGTACCGTTCGATCTTCCCAGAGGCTGGTGCGTGATAGGGGATGTGATATACCCACTCAATACCATGCTCTTTGGCCCAGGTGTCTATGAGGCTGTTTCGGAAATGAGTCCCGTTGTCCGACTCAATTCTCTCTGGGGTACCATGTCACCACAGGACTTTCTTTTCAAGGCCCAGGATAGTGGTCCGAGCAGTGGCAGGGGGCACAGGATATGTTTCCAGCCATCCAGTGGTTGCTTCCACCATTGTGAGCACATGGCGCTTGCCTTGACGGGTTCGTGGCAGTGTGATGTAATCAATCTGCCAGGCCTCCCCATATTTATATTTCAACCATCGTCCTCCATACCAAAAAGGCTTCAAACGCTTGGCTTGCTTGATTGCAGCGCATGTCTCACATTCATGGATGACCTGTGCAATAGTGTCCATGGTCAAGTCCACCCCTCGGTCACGAGCCCATATATATGTCGCATTGCTTCCTTGATGGCCTGAGGTCTCATGGGCCCACCGAGCTATGAATAGTTCACCCTTATGTTGCCAGCCCAAATCCACCTGAGGCACTTACATCCTAGCAGCCCGATCCACCTGCTGGTTGTTCTGATGTTCCTCCATGGCCTGATTCTTGGGTACGTGGGCATCTACGTGGCGTACTTTCACAACCAGATTCTCTATCCGGGCAGCAAGATCTTGCCATAGTTCAGCAGCCCAGATGGGTTTGCCTCTGTGCTGCCAGTTGCCCTGCTTCCACTGCTGTAACCATCCCCACAGAGCATTTGCCACCATCCATGAGTCAGTGTAGAGATAAAGGACTGGCCATCTTTCTCGCTCGGCAATGTCCAAAGCCAGCTGAATGGCTTTCACCTCTGCAAAGTGGCTCAATTCACCTTGTCCTTCACTGGCTTCTGCAACTTGTCGTGCAGGACTCCACACAGCGGCATTCCACTTTCGATGCTTTCCCACAATCCGGCAGGACCCATCAGTGAACAGGGCATATTGCTTCTCATTTTCTGGCAGTTTATTATATGGTGGGGCCTCTTCCGCACGTGTCACCTCCTCCTCTGGTGACATTCCAAAATCCTTGCCTTCTGGCCAGTCCATGATCACTTCCAGAATTCCGGGGCGACTGGGGTTTCCCATTCGAGTTCGCTGTGTGATCAGTGCAATCCACTTACTCCATGTAGCATCAGTTGCATGATGTGTGGTGGGGACCCTTTCTTTGAACATCCTGCCCAGAACCAGCAGTCGAGGTGCTAAGAGGAGCTGCGCTTCTGTACCAACCACCTCCGAAGCAGCTCGAACCCCTTCATATGCTGCCAAGATCTCCTTTTCTCTGTTGGAGTGTAGCGGGCTTCGGATCCTCTGTATCCCCGACTCCAAAACCCTAGGGGTCGACCTCGGGCCTCCCCTGGTGCCTTCTGCCAGAGGCTCCAGGTAGGGCCATTCTCCCCGGCTGCGGTGTAGAGCACGTTTTTAACATCTTGTCCTGCCCGGACTGGCCCCAGGGCCACTGCATGGACTATTTCCTGTTTGATTTGTTCAAAAGCTTGTCGTTGCTCAGGACCCCATTTAAAATCGTTCTTCTTCCGGGTTACTTGATACAGAGGGCTTACAATCAGACTGTAATCTGGGATATGCATCCTCCAAAAACCCACAATGCCTAAGAAAGCTTGTGTTTCCTTTTTGCTAGTTGGTGGAGACATAGCTGCTATTTTGTTGATCGCATCCATTGGGATCTGGCGGCGTCCATCTTGCCATTTTATTCCTAAGAACTGGATCTCCTGTGCAGGTCCCTTGACCTTACTTCGTTTTATGGCAAAACCAGCTTTCAGATGGATTCGGACTATTTTACTCCCTTTCTCAAAAACTTCTTTGGCTGTGTTTCCCCATACAATGATGTCATCAATGTACTGCAGGTGTTCTGGAGCTTCACCCTGTTCCAGTGCAGTCTGGATCAGTCCATGGCAAATGGTGGGGCTGTGTTTCCACCCCTGGGGCAGTCGATTCCAGGTGTACTGGATGCCCCTCCAAGTGAAAGCAAACTGTGGCCTGCACTCTGCTGCCAAAGGGATTGAGAAAAATGCATTTGCTATATCAATCGTGGCATACCACTTGGCTGCCTTGGACTCCAGTTCATACTGGAGTTCTAGCATGTCTGGCACAGCAGCGCTCAGCGGTGGCGTGACTTCATTCAGGCCACAATAGTCTACAGTCAGCCTCCACTCTCCATTAGATTTTCACACCGGCCATATGGGACTGTTAAAAGGCGAGCGAGTCTTGCTAATCACTCCTTGAACCTCTAGTTGACGAATCAGCTTATGGATGGGAATCAGAGAGTCTCGGTTAGTGCGATATTGCCGCCGATGCACCGTTGTGGTAGCAATCGGCACCTGCTGTTCTTCGACCCTCAACAACCCCACAACAGAAGAGTCCTCCGAGAGACCAGGCAAGGTAGACAACTGTTTAACTTCCTCCGTCTCCAAGGCAGCTATGCCAAAGGCCCACCGATACCCCTTTGGGTCCTTGAAATACCCTCTCCTGAGGTAATCTATACCAAGGATGCATGGAGCATCTGGGCCAGTCACAATGGGATGCTTTTGCCACTCATTCCCAGTTAGGCTCACTTAGGCCTCCTGTACAGTCAACTCTTGGGATCCCCCTGTGACCCCAGAAATACAAATGGGTTCTGCCCCTCTATAGCTTGATGGTATCAGAGTGCACTGTGCTCCTGTGTCCACTAGAGCCTTATACTCCTGTGGGTCTGATGTGCCAGGCCATGGAATCCACACCATCCAATAAACCCGGTTGTCCCTTTCCTCCACCTGGCTGGAGGCAGGGCCCCTCTAATACTGGTCATGGTATCCGGTACTCACTTCTTGCAGAAATGACTTGGAGGTTCCTTCAAGAGGATCAGAAGCAAGATCAGGCCTTCTGCTCTGTCTGGGCAACTGCCCACTGGAAACTGGGGCAGCACTTTTCCTGGAGGGATCCCCTTTTGTGGTTGTCCTTCCTTGCAACTCCTGTACCCGTGTCCGCAGGATCCAAGTAGGTTGTCCATCCCACTTCCTCATGTCCTCTCCGTGGTCTCGCAGGTAGAACCACAGGGTGCCTCGTGGTGTGTACCCTT
The DNA here is from genome assembly GCA_947846985.1 of Fratercula arctica. Lineage (NCBI taxonomy): Eukaryota > Metazoa > Chordata > Aves > Charadriiformes > Alcidae > Fratercula > Fratercula arctica. The sequence goes on along the minus strand of CANTUZ010000025.1, from coordinate 15,622,979 downwards.
TGTACTCTCTCTCTTGAGTGGGGAAATGCCTGCTCCTAATACCTGAGATGCTGGCCCGTACAGGTGGGGAGTAGGACATATTCTCTTCAAGTTGCTGGACCTTCCAGGACAGTTTCTCCACAGCTGAGACAAGGGGGGAAGAGAGGCTTTCTTCATATCATCGGAGCTGGCCAGCCACCTCATCCACCGTTGGTCCTTCTTCACCCTTCCATTCCATTACTGCCAGTGAGTTGGCATATGACGACGGTGCACTCCGTACAAACTTCTGCCACATGGGCCTTGTGCAGTGCACCTCATCAGGGTCCGTGGGCAAGTCTGTATTGTCCAAGTCATAGTAAATCATCCCTCGCATGGCTAATTCTCTCAGGTACTGGATACCTCTTTCCATGGTGGTCCACTTGCTTGGGTGGCATACAACATCTTCACTGAAGGGGTACCTCTCCCTCATCCCTGACAGGAGTCGTTTCCAGAGGCTGAGGGCTTGGGTCTTCTTTCCAATTGCCTTGTCAATGCCGCCTTCCCTAGACAGGGATCCCAGCTGCCTGGCTTCCCTACCCTCTAATTCCAGGCTACTGGCCCCTTTATCCCAACACCGAAGCAGCCAGGTGACAATGTGCTCACCTGAAAGTCGGCTAAAATCTTTTCACATATCCCGCAGCTCACTCAGGGATAGGGATCGGGTAATTATCTCTGGTTCTGCCCCTTCCTCCTGTCCTTGTGATGGCCCTGGTTCATCGTCATCTCTTACTAAGTGAACTGATTTCTTTCTGTACTTCTTCTTTTGTATGGGGGCAACATATATTGGCATGGGCTGGTTCCCTGGTTCAGCGGCAGTGGCTGCCACCGCGGTTGCAGTAGCCACAGTGTCTGCTGGTCTGGTGTCCATCTCTTCCCCCTGAGGGTGCTGCATAATACCGAGCAGTGCCTGGTAGATACTGGCCAGGGCCCAGCACAGTGCGGTGAGTTGTGCCTCTCTAGAATAGCCACAGCATTTTCCCTTCAGATATTCTACTATTCTATCAGGGTCCTGTAATTGTTCAGGGGTGAAGTCCCAGACCATTGGAGGTGAGTAGTTCTCTAAGTACCTGCCCATGTTCTCCCACATGCCATGCCACCCCTGACTGTCCAGCCTTGGAGCAGATCTCTGGGTGGTAGTCTTAAATAGCTGTTTAACCCTAAACAGGACCTGGAACACATTCAAGAGACATAACAATAGGAACATGCTGGTTTGAGCATCCCAAGGATATTCAAAATTCTCAAAAGCTGTCATACCTGACTCAAAGGAGAAAAGGGAGGCAAAAGAGCTGGGGAAAGTGTCTCCCCCTGTTTCCCCCATAGACTGGGTGTAATTATTAATAAATTCTGAGAGGTGGTGCCCAATGTACGGACAGGACAGCAATACCACATAAACACCCCAAAGTAACTGTCTAACAAGTGATGTTATCATATCATAAGCTGATATTGCACAGGACAGCAAAATGATAATCCTCATCCCCCTCCCAGAAGTAACAAATATCATCGCAGGGAGTACATAAGCCATATAGGAATTTACATAACACAGCCATGAGAACAAACCAAGCAACATGGTGACCAGCGACTATTTACCTAATACAATAAATGCATACAACAAATTTGTTTTTTCGAGCTCTAGTTGGATTTTGTCGTTATCTCAACCCTTCGAGCCCCACGTTGGGCACCAAAAAGGACTGTCGTGGTTTAGCCTGAGATGGCAACAAAGAACCACGTGCTGCTCGCTCAGGTCTTCCCAATACGGGAAGAATCAGAAGAAAAAGGCAAAACTCGTGGGTTGAGACAAAGGCAGTTTAATAGAACAGCAAAGGGAACAAAAAAACAACAATAACACGGATAGAGGAATATACAAACACGATTATGGAACTGCCGCTCGCTGCAGCTCACCAACCAGACCCCTGGGATGCCCCAGCCTGATCCAAGCAGCGACTTCCTGCCCCCTCCCCCGGCAGCTCAGGTTGGGCATGCCTCACATGGGATGGAATACCTGTGTCCTGGGGAGAATTAACCCTATCCCCACTGGAACCAGGACACTGGTTTTTCTCCGACAGTGAGATACAGGAACAGACGAGCTCATGGACTCAATCAAGGCCATCAACCAAAGTGGAAGCAAAGATACAAGTAATACCCATACTGTCTGATCTCACACTTGACACTAATACACCTCTGTCTGTCAGCTGTTTAGAGAACCAGGCAACAAATTTGAAGAGCTGGATTGTAATCAAGGTTCCGTCACTGATTTACTGCCATGGGCAGTGATGGTCACAGATGAATTTTGTCACTCTGCTGCCTTTGAAAAAAAACACTAGAAAGAAAAAGGAACATACTAAAATCTTTACAATATCTGTTACAAGCAATTGAAATCACAGTCATTACTTACTCCTTCTCATGTGGAAAGCACAGCCTACCTATCAATGGTCATTAGGCAGAAGGTAAACCCAGTCATTTTAACAGTAGCTACTGGCAATGAAATATATTGTGATTAAGCTTTAAGCTGTGCTTAAACCCCATGTGTATGGTGCCAGAAGAATGCAAGCTACATAGCTACTATGCCAGGACTAGTTGTTATCTGAATTTCTCCTATAGTCTACTGGAGCAAGCTGTAAGCAGCTCATCTCTGCCTGCTGCAGGCAAGGTGCACCCCTAACTGCATTTCTGGTCTTTCAGATCAGACTGTGTCATATCAGGGTAGAAATCAGCCAGTCCTTACTGTTGACCAAAGCAATGGTTGTCATACATGTGAGTGATGTAAATGTAGCCACCTTAGGGCTGGACAAGCAGCAATGTCCAGCCCTAAGGAAAGAAGAAGATTGCAGCATCCCAAGAGTGTTCTTCTTGGATCTCCCAGAAGGCTTGAGTCTGTCCATGCTCATCATTAAACAGCACAATCTGCAGATAGTGCTATAAATTATGTTCATAGTCACCAAGCACCCTGGGCCTCATACCAACATGCCTGCTGAAACTTGCTGGTTTTGTTTCATAGGAAAGTGGCTTTCACCTCCCAAACCTTTGGAAAGGATGAGTGGTTCTGTTTTTTTCTTTACTCTGCCCTTCTCAGTCTCTCCCCAAAAAGTCTCAGCAGGAAAGAGCAAGTTTCAAGACAAGTAAAAATGATTTGATGTAAAACCTAAGCCAAGATCTCTCAAAGGGACTTGGGTATGTTTACTAGAACTAGGTCTTCAGAAGGTAGAAAAATGGTAGTTTCCGTATCACACTTTTGAAGCACATCAGCATAAGGCCATCCTCCATCAGTGATGACTGAAAATGGAGAGCCTTCCAATATCTATCACAGAGGGACTCAGTCTCTGATTAGTAACATCCTGGCATCCTTTGGATTAGCAGAATTACCCGGTAACATAGATCAGTATAAAGCTAGAAAGATAACACTGAAATCAACAGAGAACTTCTAATTGACTTTACTGCTACCACAAATGAAACTTTCAGGGCACATGGCTCACATCCTTCCTACCAAACAGCATTTCTCTCACAGTACGGTGTGCATCAAGCATCAATATGAAACCTTACCAGCCAGGTTTGCAAGGATATTATTTAAATGAAAATTTTTCTTATATTATGCTTTGTAGTTCTTTAATGAGAGACCAGAGAAACAAGTTAACATTTTTAGGGAGGTGATTCTACATCATTCTTACTCACAGCAAGTACCTGATGGCGTTAGGCTGTTCCTTTCAGTGCTATCACCTGATATAAATGTCTCTACTTCCATGAAAGGACTAAAGGTACCTAACTTATGAACAAGATCTCTCTTCCCCCATCCTCCTTCAAATTTCACTGCCCAAGCTGGGAGCACCACAAGAACTAAAGTAAATAGCCTAAATGATGGCAGGTCAATTAGAGGATTGAAATCATGTCCAATTTCATAATCTGAAGCGTTATGAGTAACAAAGAAAGGATTTGTCTATATGCACAAGAGTAAATATTTGATTTTTATCTTGACGTTGTCCTTGCAAGGGAAGTCAGAGAGGGGAATAGACAGAGATTATAAAGAGGATACTAATGTATTGAAAAGCAAATGGTTTCTAGTTAATGGTCAGGTAGCATAGGGGGGATGCCACCAAGTCACTGTAGTTGTCGGAGAAAGGGACCAGTCACGACAATATGACCCATTCTGTCTACTAAGAGGGGTTAAAAAGGGCCTTGATTAATTACTCTGCATGGCATCAGTCTTCTCATGCAGTCACAACCAATGCCCTCCACTTCTGTCCCACACATCCTGCAGTCACACAAGGTGGTACACAGATTAACAGTCACATGCAAACACAAATACACATTGCACTGCCTGCTTTGCTCAGAGAAAGAAGTATTTGCTACAGTCACACAAGGAAGTCAATGGTAGAAGAAATAATGCTCAGCCCTCTACAGTCCTATTCCAGCCAAAGCTGATCAAGATCTGGCTGCTTATTTTGTCAATTTTCTGTCAAAGTTTTGTCTTACACTTGGTCTCACCACACCTGCCTCAATATTCTCCAGTATTCCAGTTCTCTCTCATGTTGACAAAAAAAAGGAGATAAAAGTCTTGAAAGTCATTTGCAAGAGTTTTATTCCATGCTTCAAAAACTGGAATTTACCTCTCAGTTTTCCACAATTCTCATTATAATTAAAGTGGCTGTGAAAGACAGGCAAGGTCTCTGCATCAGCTGAGCTGGCTTGACATGGACCTCAGGAAAACAAAGCTACTCATGGAAAACATTTGTTTATAAAAGCCTAAAAGGACAAAAGCGAAAAAAAAAATCCTCTATCATTTAAGCCTTTCCATAAACCTCAGTAAGATTGCAAATTTGCAGATTGCTTGGTATATTTTATAGACAGAGATCTTGCTGACTTGGCTGACACTAGCTAGGAGGCGGGGAAGGCAGGAAAGTTGAGATTTGGGGTGGGTAAACATTCCCATCCATTAAGCGATTGGGTTTGCAACTAAATCTGTGAAAGCCACATCAGATTAACATTGCCAGGGCAGGAATAATGTGAAAATCATCTGTCTTTAATGCAAGTGACAGCAGGGACAGGGAATATACACATGGGGCCAGGGCAGTTCTGGCCCCTCTGTACATTCAGGCCAAGGTGCAGGAAAAAAAACTCCCACACAAATCCACACCATTTCTACTACTGGAGTATCTCCTCAGCTCTGCATTTGGTGGGGAGCAGGGAGGGGAGGGTGGAGGACAGGGTCCAACAACCAACCCTGCAATTTCCCTTCAGCCTCACACCTCTTTTGTTCAGAGCAAGATGCCCCAATTGTTCTGAACCACGTGAAAAAAATGTACCAGGGCTTTTGTCCTCCGGAGTCTCTCACTGAAGGAAAGAGTTGAGACTGAAAAAATTAATTTACTTAGGACCTTTGTGTCTTAATCCATGAAGAGAGGTTTTCAATCAGCTGTGGGGGGACAGGGGAAGGCGGCTCTCGCTGGGGCGCAGGCATGTGGGTGGAGGACAGAGGGAGGTGAGGAGCTGAGCTGTGATCAGTCACAGAGCTCCCACCCAGCCCAAGAGGAGCTGACCAGGCATTACTGCATGCCAGCCTTCAGGAATGCAAAGCAGCTTTTGTGTGTAGGTCATTTCAGGATGATAATGATAATTAAAAAGAACCCTAAAACACACTCACACACCAAATGACAAGGGAAAGTGGAGACTGTGGATGAAAAGGGAATAGGTCCAACTCCTCCCTAGGGGATAAATGGAGCATACACAGGAAACAAATTAGCTTTAAAAAAAACCACATACAAGGAAAATCTATGGAAAGGAGGAGGCTAGGAAAAAAAACCCCAACACAACAACAAACCTGAACAGAGAGGGACAGCATACATTTGGACTGAGAGAGCAAAGAGACAAAGAAAATTGGCTGAATAACAGCCCAGGTTGCATGACTCGGGTAGTACCTCAGTGTATCTAAGAGCTACCTGCTTTCCATTCTCAGCCCTTTCACACCTATGTAGCCTTGCCAGGGCAGGGACCAGGTTGGACCCTGGTATTGAAACAAGCAGAAGTCCACTGGAGTGTGGCAATGTGAAATGACCTCTGGTCTCATGCAGAATAGGATGTGCTTCCCCCTGCTCTTCACCCACGCCCTGACTCTGAATGTCTCCAGCTACCAAAGTGTCATCGCTTCCTCTTGCTGTTTACAGCTTGGTTCTGCAGAAAAAGGACCAGAGACCAAGATTTGTACCGTACTTGGAAATCAGAAGCAGGCTGAGGAAACAGAGCAAAACATTATTTGGATGTATGACACCTATACATACACATAAACCCATCCACATACATACAAACTCGCTCCCTTCCACCCCTGACTTTATAAAAGGTTTGCTTCTACTTTAAAGACACAGTTCAGGAAGGGGAGCTGTTGAATCACATTTCTCCATAGAGCACGCAGCTCTGAATCAAAATGTTATTGTGAAAATCCCTGTGGGCTGAAGCTGTGAAGGAAAAACAGACTCCTGACCTGCAGTTGTTAAAAATGACTTTTTGCAGATGAATGGTAATATGAAGCGCTATCTTACAGAGTTACAAAATAACACTGGGAACTCAAATCATGCATACTTTTAGCACCTTGATAAACAAAACAAAGCAAAACCCCAGCACAGCCTGTAATCACTATCAGAAAGTAGTATTGGCACAGGTCTGTGGTGTGCTGAGCAACATGCATCTGCTCCTCAGATAACCTGACAGTGATACCATGGTTAGAAGTTGTATATCACTGCTCAGACCCAGATCAATCTCTACCACACTGTGCACATGCCATGTGGTGGTCAGCCCCCCAGCAAGGTGGTGAAAGAGAGAAGTTTGAGTAAGAAAGAGAAGGAGCTAGACTTTGTTCCTCCCAAGCTCCAAGTGCTGTAACTCAGCCAGCAGAGACACAAGAGACACTGCAGCTGGGCAGTAAGTTTGAAGACCACAGGTCTAGATGCTGACACCAACACCCTGTAGCAGTGCTTTTTCTTCCTCCTACCCCTGGATGTAAAAACATCAGTATCTTTCCTCCTTCTCATCGGTCTTCTCTACCAGAAGCTAGGACTTGTGTAATATCTACAGACAGATCCTGTTCACTCAAGATCCTGACAGGAAACTCTGTAAATGATGAAATATAAGCAGCACTTTCCATAAAGTCAGCTCAGTGTTACTGTAATCATTAGAAATTAGTTGAATTCAAACGTTAGCAACTACATCTACAGTTGCGAGGTGGAAACAGAACCGCTGTTTATATCAGGTGCACTGTGCCTCTGACAGTCATAACTCTTTCTTGACAACTTGGAGAAGAGAAGTGACTGTCACCCATGGTTTTCAAAAAGAAATCAAGACCCCTGTGAGCCCAGAGAACTACTGAGAGTCTGATCTGAATTTACTGCTGCAGACAGAGGGGGAAGTAAATGGTGGTTTATGAACTCTATCGTTTATTGACTCACCAACATTATTTGCTTTGAGGAGGTGGGTGATGCTTTTAAAACCTATTTTTCTTCACACTGTAAAGGGAGTTGCATTTGTTTGGCTGGTTGTACTGGTCTGATGTAGCCAGTGTTACCAACTCATGTGGCTAAGCATGCTCCTTCTCCCTTGTCCAGGTACTGAAAATGCTCCCTTTCACAGCTGTTTTACTTGAAGCCTTCTGACATCCCCTATAAAGACACCTCCTGGAAACCCCATGCTGGTCCAGGAGCAGGCTGTTGTACATTAAGCAATAGCAACTGGGAACACCCAGAGCTTTTGGGATCCTCCAGAGAGTAGACAGTGTCCCTCTGTAGCCTGTCCCACTGAGCATGGCCACAGAGAGCTGCAGCAGGTATCCACTTAAGCTCTTTGTACCTCAAACACTGGTCTAGCAGAGTGACTCCCGGTTTAAGATCCTTATATGACCTCAGGCAAACTGACGCACATGAGAATCACCTTCCCTAACTGCAACCAGCTAGAAGTTAGGCTCTTCTCTAAGGCAGTCATCTAGCTGTTTTCAGAAGTTAATAGAGACAGACAGCCACCTCAAGAGACACTTTACTCCACTTGTGGATAGAATCATAGAATTGTTAGGGTTGGAAGGGACCTTAAAGATCATCCTTAAAGATCATTCCAACCCCCCTGCCATGGGCAGAGACACCTCCCACTAGATCAGGTTGCTCAGAGCCCCATCCAGCCTGGCCTTAAAAACTTCCAGGGATGGGGCTTCCACCACCTCTCTGGGCAACCTGTTCCCCTGCCTCACCACCCTCATGGTGAAGAACTTCTTCCTAACGTCCAGTCTGAATCAACCCATCTCTAGTTTTAATCCATTCCCTCTAGTCCTGCCATTACCCGACATCCTAAAAAGTCCCTCACCAGCTTTCTTGTAGGCCCCCTTAAGATACTGGTAGGCCACTATAAGGTCTCCTCGGAGCCTTCTCTTCTCCAGGCTGAACAACCCCAACTCTCTCAGCCTGTCCTCATAGGAGAGGTGCTCCAGCCCTCTCATCATCCTTGTGGCCCTTCTCTGGACACGTTCCAGCACGTCCATATCTCTCTTGTAGTAGGGGCTCCAGAATTGGACGTAGTACTCCAGGTGGGGTCTCACGAGAGTGGAGTAGAGGGGGAGAATCACCTCCCTCGACCTGCTGGCCATGCTTCTCCTGATGCATCCCAGGATACGATTGGCTTTCTCATGTTGAGCCTCTCATCCACCAGCACCCCCAAGTCCTTTTCTTCAGGGCTGCTCTCGAGCCAGTCACTGCCCAGCCTATATCGGTGCTTGGGATTGCACCGACCCAGATGGAGGACCTTGCACTTGGTCTTGTTGAACTTCATGAGGTTGGCGTGGGCCCACCTCTCCAGCCTGTCAAGGTCCCTCTGGATGGCATCCCTTCCTTCCAGCGTGTCAGCCGCCCCACACAGCTTGGTGTTGTTGGCAAACTTGCTGAGGGTGCACTCTATGCCACTGTCCATGTCGCTGACGATGATGTTAAACAAGACCGGTCCCAGTACTGATCCTTGAGGGACTCCACTTGTCGCTGGCCTCCACTTGGACATGGACCCATTGACAGCCACTCTTTGGGTGCGGCCGTCAAGCCAGTTCTTTATCCACTAAATTGTCAGTCCATCAAAGCCATATTTTATCAGCTTGGAGACCAGGATGTCATGCAGGACAGTGTCAAAGGCTTTGCTCAGGTCCAGGTAAATGACATCAGTTGCTCTCCCCTTGTCTATTGATGTTGTAACCTTCTCATAGAAGGCCACCAGGTTTGTCAGGCACAATTTGCCCTTGGTGAAGCTGTGTTGATTGTACCCAATCACCTCTTCGTTATTCTTCTGCCTCAGCAGTGCCTCCAGGAGGATCTGCTCCATAATCTTACCAGGCACAGAGGTGAGACTGACTGGCCTATAGTTCCCTGGTTCCTCCTTCTTTCCCTTTTTGAAAATGGGGATTATGTTTCCCCTTTTCCAGTCAGTGGGGACTTCACCAGACTGCCACGACTTTTGGAATATAATAGAGCGTGGTTTAGCAACCTCATCCGCCAGTTCCTTCAGTACCCGTGGGTGTATCCCATCGGGTCCCATGGACGTATCCCATCGGGTCCCATGGACTTGTTCACTTTCAGGTTCATCAGATGGTCACGAACCTGATCTTCACTTACGATGGGCAGTTCTTTCCAACCCCTGCCATTGTCTTCTGTGACTCCGGGAGTGTGGCTGGAGCCCTTACCAGTGAAGACTGAGGAAAAGAAGTCGTTGAGAACCTTGGCCTTCTCCATATCACTTGTCACCAGCTCCCCTGTTTCCTTTCTGAGGGGGCCCACACCCTCCCTAGTCTTCTTCTTACCATTAATGTACCTATAGAAATTTTTGCTGTTTCCCTTGATCTCCTTGGCTAGATTTAATTCTAACTGAGCTTTAGCTTTTCTCACCAGGTCTCTTGCTGTTCGGACAGCTTCCTTATATGCCCCCCATTCTAGCTGTCCTTTCTTCCACTCCTTATAAAGTTTCTTTTTGTGCAACAATGTGTCCAGGAGCTCCCTATTCATCCAGGCAGGTCTCCTAGCATTCTTTCCTGCCTTCCTCTTTGTCGGTATAGTTTGCTCCTGGACATGGAGAAGGTGATCCTTGAATACCGACCAGCTGTCCTGGGCCCCCCTTCCCTCTAGAGCTTTGTCCCACGGCACTTTGGCCAGCAGATCCCTGAAGCGATCAAAGCCTGCATGCCTAAAGTCGAGGGTCATAAACTTGGAATATATCCTCCTAGTTGCCCTGAGGATCTTAAATTCTATTGCTTCATGGTCACTGCAGCCAAGGTTATCCCTGAGCCTCACGTTGGTCACCAGCCCTTCCCTGTTGGTGAGAACGAAGTCCAGCATAGCACCGTTTCTTGTTGGTTCCTCTACCATTTGGAGGAGGAAGCTGTCATCTATGCATTCCAGGAACATCCTGGATTGCTGGTGCCTTGCTGTGTTGTCCCTCCAGCAGATGTCAGGGTGGTTGAAATTCCCCACGAGGACCAGGGCCTGTGAACATGAAGCCACTTCTATCTGCCTATGGAGGGCCTCATCTGCTTGGCTCTGCTGGTCAGGTGGACTGTAGCAGACCCCTACTGTAACGTCGCCTTCCCCTGTCTTCCCTTTAATCTTAACCCATACACTCTCAACGAGCTCCTCGTCCTTCCCCATGTGGAGCTCCATCAATTCTAGCTGGTCACTAATGTAGAGGGCAACACCTCCTCCCCTCCTACCCTGCCTGTCCTTCCTAAAGAGCTTGTATCCGTCTATCCCTACATTCCAGTCATGGGAATCATCCCACCAAGTTTCAGTAACAGCCACTATGTCATGGCTTTCCAGCAGCACAGCGGCCCTTAATTCATCCTGTTTATTGCCCAAGCTGTGTGCATTTGCGTAGAGGCACTTCAGTTGGGCTGGCTGTGTCACCCTCTTGCGCAAATCCCCCTTGATTCCCTTGGAGTGTCCCGGTGTGTCATCTCCAGCTTGCCTTAGGGCAACAAGTTGAGAGCCCTTACTAGGACTCCATCCCTCTGCCCCTGATGTGCTGCCCCACTGTTTGTCACAGGCAAGCATGAAATTATTGACCCCTTTCCCTTCAAATCTAGTTTAAAGCCCTATCAATGAGGCCTGCCAACTCCTGCCCCAGAATCCTTTTCCCCTTCTGTGATAAGTGCATCCCATTAGCTGCTCGCAGCTCTGGTGCCTCATATACCAAGCCGTAATCGTAAAACCCAAAGCCCTGTCTACGACACCAGTCCCGGAGCCATGAATTGACCTGTTGACTCCTCCTATATATTCCCTCGTCCATCGCTGATGTCAGAGGGATGGAGGAGAACACAACCTGAGCTCCTGAGCATCCTGATAGGATGGACTGCACTCCAAATGTTTCTCCCCATAGACAACAGAGCAGTCTATATGACTAACTTATACTAGATAATATCCCAGCTTTTAGGGGGTTAGAGCTCAAGGAGGTGAATCCTGCACCCCTAGTCTCTGTGCCTCACTCCTTCACTCAGAGAGCTCTTATTCCCACACTTGTTTCAATTCAGTTAACTTAGTGAAAATATATCCCTGAAACTGAGATCCTTAGAGGTTAGGAAATAAAGGTGGATAGATGTCTATGGCAGACACAAGAAATTACTGCTAGAGCTAAAGGAAGGAATATGATGAAAACACCCCCAAACACCTTGTAAAGCTGCCTGTGGAAAAATAGGAGTAATGTGAAGGATGACTTAATACAGAGCCTCTGGCCACCACACCCAGTTCTCTCCTCCAACTCCTCAGCGTCTACATGAGGCTGAAGGACAATGGGGCAAAGATCTTGGGGCTTGTCTTTGTTGCTGTCATAACTTCATCTGAACAAGGGTCACTGACTATCCACACTCAAACTTCTAGGCCCAAAACCTGGCCTCATTTCCATTGGGCCACTAATGGTTCTGACCATGCAGCACAGCTTGGACTCTCCATGGCCCAAATGCAAGGCTAAAAGAGTTGGTATTTGCATGATGGCCTCAAGGTACAAACAAATATCTCCATAAGTTTTGAACTAAGAAATTCTGATTTCTGGTACCTGAGTATTTAATCATTGGATTTCTTGATGTCTATCAAAGATAAAGCTCCAGGAGCTGGACAATGTAAAAAAGTTGCTTTCCTACATGTCTGAAACAATGAGGTCAAGCTGGGGCTTGGTTTTTCTGCAGGAATCTGACTGATGGTCCTTTTCTCATACCAAGATGAAACATGTAGGAACTAAACATCTTTTAAACCAATAAAGCAAGGTCTGTCAAATTCATTTCAAACCCAGCAACAAGTTCAAAAGCTATTGCATGGGAAGGTGAGGCAGGAAGAGATGTAAGGAGAGGAGAGGCAAAGAGAGAGATAAGGAGTTCTAGAAAATGAGATGTTTATTAAGGAGCATTTCTGCACAACTGTTAAGTTACCCCAGAAAGAGCCAGGGCTGGAAGAATTACTAGAAGATGAAAATCTCAGTGAGAAGATGAAATATGGTCTCAAAGCCCCCAGGCAAGCCCTGTTCCCCCCATGTACACCGTGACTCTGAGGAAGGTGTGGGAGCAATCTTGCTGGCTCAGTGCTGAGGGACGTCTCCTGCTCAGCTTTTCACATCCGCTCCCACTTAAGCTGCCACAGAATAACCTTGTGCTCCCCACTGTGCCACTGTGCAAGGGCTGGCAGGGGAAGGGGCTCAGGGATAATGAATGAAGCTCTATATTAGCCACAGAAGCACATGACAGTCAAATGAAATGGTAAAAGTATGGTCATGAAAGACAAGCAGTCACTCCGACTGTGTGCTGGAGGTAATTACTGCTATATAAATAAACCAGAAGAAAAAGAAATCTTTTAAAAATCTAATTACCATGCAGCACTGTGGGTTTCAACCTTGGTCAAGTACAGGCAGACCTGATTTATGCTCCATCATAAAATCCTAAGCACGAGGCTGGTCTCTCTCTTTACAGTATGAGTCAGGGAATCAGCACAGGACGCTTCTCAGAGAGGAGCTGCCTGATAGATAGATGTGCCCATGTCTGGGTGGGTCAGCATCTCCAACAAGCCCAGGACTACATGAGTACACCACCTGCACATACATTTAGCACAGTTTTCCCTCTGCAAGAAATGGTAACATCTGTTTTCCAAAAAAAAAAAAAAGATGCTCCCAAACCTCTCTTTCATTGGACTTTTAGTATTTCTCATGACCCTTAGTAAGGATATTTCCCTTTAATACAGAGCTGTCTTCTTTCTGTTAAGCATGTCATGAAGGCATTTCAATGAAACTCTTATAATTGTGTAGGAAAGGGAAACTGAGGTAGAGGCTTAATTTATCACTTTTGTCTCCTCCTACTCAAGCAAGACTTTTGTGCTCTGCTTTTCTAAAAACCTCAATGTGAATGCTTTACCCATCATCCCAAGACAGATAATAACCCAAAGTTAATCTTTATTTTCTGTGTCTTTGCTTGTTGCAAGACAGATTTCATCCAAGAACAGCAGGTGAGTAAAATGAAGCAGCTAACTTTAAATGTATCATCATTTTGAACTTGCATAATTGAGGCACATTCAACAGCAGAGCAAAATAAATCCTAAAGCACATCTGATTCTCCTCATGTGGAACCAAGTGCTACACTGTAGCTTCTTAACTACAGAAACACTTCTGACAGCAATCAAGTTCAGACTGGATTTGCAGTTCTGTGTTCAGAGCTGTTGATATAAGTGGACAGGAAGCTGATTTCCCATCATGAGTGAACAGGAGACATTTTTTACCCATCCCAAACTGAGAGAGAGAAATCAGAATCTATTAAGTCAATAATTTGTATGCCAGTAGACATGCAGACACATATATAATGATAAATATGTTAGGTCAGTGGAATCTCTCATATAAATTTCAAAATGTAAAATTGTGTTAAAAAACTGCAACTTTACTCATTTAACAGGTTTCAAATCTTAGTGTTGTTTAAAATCCAAAAGCCAAGCACTTTGCTTAAAGCCATATCAAAACAATATGCTTCAATAATTTCTAAACATAGACACAGATCTGAAAATGGTGGGATACCCTAGGGAAAAAAATAGCTCATTGTGTCATCTAATTGTTTCCAGCACTTTTGGAAAACAGAAACCACAGTAACTATTAAACAGTAACAAAAGTTAGGAAAAAAATACCATCAGAGTTCAAAAATAAGATAATTTCCCTATCATCGTTAATGAGATTTATTACCCAGCATCTGTTATCCTACCTTTAAAAAGTCTAAGCCCACTTTTAATAATTGCCTCTTGCTTTTATTCAGTATCTGGCAGTTGCACAGCTTCCTTGCTTAAACCTCAAAGCAGGTAAGCACTGTGATTCAGAGGAAGGAGAATTCAGAGGTAAAACAAATTGCTTACAGTTTCAGAGAAATCAGTGCCAGAGCAAAGAATCAGAAGTCAAAGCTCGCATCCTGTATAATAAACCACTCTGTGGCTAAAGCCTTGGCTACTATTCCCCACCATTAGTGTGCATTTCTGCAACCTTGATGGCAGTGAAACCTCTGTAGCTGGAGTAGTTACACATGAACATAAATAGCCTCATGAGAAGAAACCCTGTCTGTTTAAACCAATACAGTAAAGCAGGTGGGTGCTGGTGTTCACGGGGCTGGTCATGCATAATGCCATCATAAAAAAACTAATAGGTGCAAACAGGTTGCAAACATCTTTAGACCTGAAGGTTTGCGACCCACAGAGGAATAAAATTCTTGAAGAGACCGAGTGAATTAATACACAGCTTTACCAAAGGCTGTGATGTGGTAGCAGCACTAGGAGGGGAGAGGAGTGGGTAACTGAGATGCCCCACCTGGTCTCATGTTAAAGACATTACAGGAGAGTGTGTGGGGCAGGGAAATAACTCACCCCATCTTGTACCCACTTCTGACAATCATCTTTTTTTGCTTGTTTTTAAAGTAAGATCTCGCCTCGTTTTCCTGAATTTCATATTGGACAAAGCAAGAGAAAACATTTGAGATGAAATTTTACTAGCTGTGAAAATCTCAGCTGTAAGAGATAGCATTCCTGTAGCAGCAATTCTTGAAGTGTGTTTATCAAAACCATGACCCATGCCTCTAAATTTTATCCTATCTTCCTGCAACCCTTTCAATTAGGGAAAATGTAAGTAGAGAGTTCAAACTATCTACAGATCCACTTACATTATATTTAAAAGTAGAAAGAAGGGGACAAATATTAAAATGTTTCCACACAAATAAAAAGATAGAGAGCTCTAAAAGCAACTAGATTAGCTCTTGGGAACAGCTCTTGTCTCTTGAATAAATACTTTGCAGTTTACAGCTTTCTATTAAAAATATTTTCTTTTTTTCCATCTTTCTTCAAGCTTTGTGTTGCAAAACAACAAGGAGTTTGATAAGCCCAAGAATGTGCTGCCTGTATGTGTGTCTGAATATGTGCATTTTAGACTGGGTTTAAGAAAAATGCGTGTACAGCATGTGCCACACACTGAGACTGTCCCGGCTCTAAACACTCTGGTACATGCCCGCAATTCAAGGAGTGCATGAGAGGCACAACTTGGAGCTTCATAGATAAAAGACACCAGTGGAAGGTGGAACTTCAGGGACACCAAGAGAAACTCAGATCTTTCTCATCAAAGTACTTTTTCTTCCTCTGTTCTCCATGCTCACCTTCCTCTTTCTTCCCCATCTGGCTGTGGTCTTCACACTCATAGGTATCTCTAGTATTTTCAGCATTCACAGTTTACTGAACTTTTCCCAGGCAATCCTTCTTGCTTGAGAATAGGGATTTCATTACAAAAAAAATATATGTTCATGTTAGCACTGCAGGAAGGATTATTATTGCTTAAAAAAAAAAATCTATACAAGCTGATTTTGAGGAAGACAGGCAGTTGTCAACTCAGAACAGAATAGCCCGGTGGTCACACATGACTAACACACTCTCTTATTGGGGTGATCTCTCTCCATAGACTAGCCAATGAATAGTTTTGCTTACTCCTGTCTGATTCAGTTGACCTCAGGCAACCTTCCCCTGACTTGTCACAGCGTAAGAATCATCAAGAAAATACAGTGTGAAATTTGGAGAAGTTCAAGAGCATGAGAGATTTTTATTTGTTCTTTTAAAGAAATAGGATGTGCCACACATAAATGGTTCTTTAGGTTCACAAAGAAGAGCAAACATTTTAAGTGTTTAGCTCCTACTTTACTATCTAGAGTAAGTGACAAGATGTTGAAGTCTTGAAGGCAGAATATCCATGTGAACAACAGGAGTTGCTCAGTAAGAGACAATCTCTAAAAAGAGATGTACAGGGACCTTATCTAGGGCAAACAAGATTATGTATTTAATATCCAGGCTATTACTGTTATTCTGTTATGTCATATAACTTATCCTGTTATGCAGTTTTCCTATCCTGGAAACAGGGCTAATATATTTATTTTTGTTTTAATCTCACATTAAAGTGACACAATCCACTAGAATTTGCTGAGAACTGTGGTTGAATTTCTGAAAAAAACCCAGCCTTTATTCTGATTCTTAAATACCTTTAAATGCGTTGAACTCTATGAACAAAGACTAGTTTTTTTTCTCTTTTTTATCACCACAATAATGTATATTTTTAAAGGAAAATTGAACTTTATATAGTACTTCTTGCATGTCTCCAATGTTTCATAGAATTCATAATAGAAGTTCTGAATTGCAAAACATAAATAAATTCTAAATAAAGGCATAATTAAAAATGTAAAAGGATGGAATTAGGCAATAATAATTCTACTCCAAGACCAGGAGAAAAAGTGAGTCCAAATCTCAGATGGAAACCTGACCACTGAGCTACAAAGCAAAACTCAAGTTTATCAAACCATAAAATGAATATATTTATTCCAGCCTTTATAGCCTGCAACAAGGGTCAGGACAAAATGTGCACTTCTAAGTCTTCCATCTTTCCCTAACAAAGGATATGAGGAATGGTTAGGAACTGGTTCACTTGTACAGTAGCACAGGAAGCCACTGAGCTACTTAGCTAACTTCATGAGAGAACTATACTTATATGGTTACTGGGATGCAGCAGAATCAGGCAATTTAACAGCAGTTTCTTGGGCGGCTAAAGCCTTCATCACTCCATAACACAGTTTAAAAGAACTTTGCTCTGAAAACCAGTAGAGTTTAGCTAATCAAATGGGGTGTGATGCATAATGTCACATTAATGTCGTAATAAAGGAAATCTCGATGTGTTCCATAATGTCTTTATGATTACCTTTAATTTTAGATAGCTAGTGAAGGAATGTGTGTTCAATACCTGGACCTGCTGTCTAATTACCTAGGATATAACAAGAACCAAATGTACGATAAAAGGCCAGGGTTTTTCTTGGAGATCACTGGTGACAACATAAACCATAAATAAGTCTTACAATCTGTGCAAGCCTGAAACAGCAGTCTCATTGGCATGTGAGATTGTTTTAGGCTTATTTTGATTTCTTTTCATCTTTAGTCACCAACCTGGAAAAAGGAAATATGTAGACACAGAGGGATATAGCTTTAAAGCCTCTCCCAAGAGGATTAAATACACAGGTCCAACAGATGTTTTACATTTACTTCTACAAATAAACATACTCACAGTTCTGTCATTCAATTCAAGCCACCCCTTATGCTTTTGACAGCCTTTCAGGTAAAGTCACCTTAAGCCTGCTCATCTTTTTCATAAATGCCCTTACTACTTCCCTTCTTAACACACACACAAATACACCTACTACTTAGAATTAGCTTCTGAGAATTTGAAGCAATACACAGAATAATCTCTTATAAACAGCATTTGGGTTTCAGGTATTTTGTTTTATGTAATTTGACTAATCCTCAATGTATTTTTCATAGGACAATGGTAACTATTCCCATTTTATAACCGGGGAAACTGAGACACAGAGTTCCAATAACCTGATTTGTGTGACAGCACTTTTGAGGTGGGATTAGGTGCCAGGTCTCACAACTTCTAAATCACCATCTGAGCAAATAAGTGCTTGGGATAGAGTTCCGCACATCAAATAGCACGTGCTAGAAGAAAATTTTGGCTGTGTTGTGTCAGGTAAGAGAGGAATTAGGAGTCTTGTACAAAAGAGGAATTGATTTAAAGTGCTGTCCCTGTTATCAAGATTCTCACCCAAAATCTGATGCTATTGCACATATGCACAAATCACCCTTTTACCCTTCTTTTGTAGTAGGAAGCTTTTAAACCAGGACCCCGGAGGAAAGATTTTGCAGCTGAGGTGGTGAAATTAAAAACAGAACACAACTGAAAATTTATGCAGGACCCTTCCCAACTGGACCTGCTCGATGGTGACATTTGAGCCCCTTCATTGGCTCCAAGGTGGCTTCTCCTCACATATATTCAACAGGTGTACACAAACAGAGTTATTTCAGGCTGGTGTTGATGAAACTAAGATCAGGATCTGGCCATTATGACTGAAACAGAGAGGAAGGATGGGAAAGAGTGAATTCTGGATCTCTGAGTTAACTACAATCTGCTGCACTAGTACAAACCAGAGAAAAGACTCTGCAGGTCAGTGGAGTCACAACAGGGTAGAAGTAGTATAAAACTGGATGAAAACCAGGCCCAGGAATTAAAGCAGCAATACTGCCTAGGCCCTAAGAGACAGACAGAAACCCTTTGATAGAGTAAGATCCTGATATGCTGCAAGAAACAACCTGCAAGTGAGTTCCCTATCAGCATCATTAATGCATTCCCCAAAGCAGAAATCAGAAGGCTCTTTCCAGAGGAGCAAAGCTGTAGAAAGAGACTCCCTGTTTAATGACACTGGTGAATGTTTAGCCTGATGTGGAAACAAAGAAATTGTCTCCTGATGACTTGGTATCAACACAGGCTGGGACTGGCCCAAAATTCATTGTCAGAACAGGTTCAAGGCAGAGTGAGAAGAGGAAAGGAGAAGCCACTTAAGTAGTGGGACAACTAGAGAGTGGTTTTACAACTTATGATCTCTTCTAGCCCTTTGGCTTTCTGGAACATGGGACTCACTTTCATTATAATCTGTTCTTCTGCCTTCTGGATTTATGGAAAATGTGGAAGAGGTGCTCAGGATCAAGCAGAAAAAAATCAAACAGCCCTGGGGATGGTCTTTGCCTCAGACGAGAAAGAGATTTGAACTCTACACCTAGGCAAAGAGTCAAGTTTTCAGCTTTTACAGGATTTTAAGTATGGACTTTGGTTCCAGCCCAGCTCAAAAAGCACAATACTCTCACTAGGTACAGAAGATTTCCTCCTTCCTCTTCTTTTCTTCAAAGTTCAGGTATCAAATAAGTGTTGCTGTTGCTAAAGCTAGTAAACAGAGCTGTGAGGAATCCCAAAAGATCAGCTGATCCAAAAGGAAAGATTAACATCCAGTCATTCATGAGTGCTTGTCTAATATCATCTTCACAACCTCTACAGACCAAGACAGCACAACAACCCCAAACAACACCCTCATGCTTAACATCTTTGTTGGCCAGTTCCACATCATGATAGCTTTCTGCAGCTCTTTTTCTATATATTGAATCTTACTGTTCCCAGTGGTAGCTGTAAACTGTCCAAACACAGAAGTTAACCAACTCCATAGAAGTATATCTGCCTGACTTCTATGCTACAGAAGCCAAAAGTCTGTTTCTCTGTCATCCTTATTTTTTTTAGTCCTTAACTCTACCCTTATATTTAATGATTTTGTTTTTCCTCATCTTACTAATGTAACTGGTACAATTTCTGCTGTCACTTTCTGTGTTTATATAAAGTCTAATTTGCATGGGGATGCCCTGATTCCTGACCTCTTGCACTGCCTCAGTGTTGGATACCAAGATATACGTTTTATCATCTAAAAGTCAGATGGATGTTCAAGAAGGAATTTTTTACCCTGGTACACCTGGACTTCTCAACATTAACACTGGACAGTGGGTCATCATGAAATAACCTGGAGATGATCAACGCCAAAAGGAGACAGTAGAAAGGAAAGATCCTGGAATAAACTAGAAACAAAAACAGACAAGGAAGAGGGATTACAAAACCATTCAAAGTCATATGACTAGTTTAAATTTCTCCCCCAGTAAAGCATTGAAAAACACTGGCTGATATAGATAATGCAGTTTCTGTTTATCTTAAAAATATTGCTGCACCAGAGTCAAAAATTAAACATAGCACTTCATCCCAGCTCCAGCTGAAACTTAAGTTGAACCTGAATATTTCTGGTTTTGCCTAACCTGTATTTCTAATGCTGTTTGTTCTAAGTCAGCAAGCCCTAGCTTCCACAGGGAATGCTTGAACTTAAGTCCTAATCCATATGAATGATGGCAAGAACACATAAGAGCATGAATCATAAATCTAAAGCCTTTTATTTTATTTTATTTTTCATTGCCTGATCGTTCCATAGC
Source organism: Fratercula arctica (assembly GCA_947846985.1). Taxonomy (NCBI): domain Eukaryota; kingdom Metazoa; phylum Chordata; class Aves; order Charadriiformes; family Alcidae; genus Fratercula; species Fratercula arctica. The sequence continues at coordinate 15,602,589 of CANTUZ010000025.1, read as the reverse complement.
CCTAAGCATTGTGGTTTCCACAGAGGGCAGCAGCACGTTGCCAGCAGCATACCTAATTAATTCCTCCTCGCCTGTTCCATGTGGTTTCCTCACCCCCCATCCAACTGGCCTATCGCTTCTTTTCAAGACAGGCTAAATTAATGATGATGAAACTAAGGAAGAAGTGAATTATTTAATTCCAGAAAGTACCAAAGTTTACATGAGCCCAACATCAACTAGACCAGAAAGATCAGTCCATGCCCTTGGGATTGTTTTTCTGGGCTCCTCCCTATCTTCCCATCAAAATCAATGTGAATTTAGCCTGGTTGGTGGGGAGATTAGGATTATGCAACAGGATTATCCTCCAAGACCAAGATCAGTTTTCAGATCAGAAATTGTGGTCCAGCACTCTTCATCCAATGTTTTAATCAATGCCTTCACTCACTGCTGGGTCAAGACCCAAGTCATAAAAATAACAAGATATATTTTAAATTAATTTGTTTGTGGCAGTGAGTATATGTACATAAAATAGCCAATCCCAAAGCAAGTTTCAGAAGCATGTAAACCAATATGGCCCCTTTCTCCTGCCAATCAGCAAGCAGAAAGGCTCACTAGGAAGCCACCAACCTTCACAGGGCTTGGATTCCATTCCTTCACTGGCCAGGTCTTGGCATATGGCCCTGGAGTAAGCCATTACTCTCAGATCCTCTGTTCAACTCCTATTTCCATCATCTTGACAGTAATGATGAGTATCTTACTATCAGCAATGTGCTGCCTAAAAGCAAGTAAAAAGAAAGGGGAACTGAGGCATAGACAAGCTAAGCAACTTATAAAGTCATGTAGGATGTCTACTGTATCCAGGAAATTCAACAGAGTTGACACAAGTCTTTGTGGAATTAAAATTCTGTCCATTGAACTGCAAGGAAAGTACAAAGATGTAAACTTCCCTCTGCCTATTCTCATTTGCCATTCATCCCTTCCTTCATCCTTTGTGGTCACAAAGCTGCTTATTTTCATTACATCCTAAATGGTTCCAGGCTTTCTCTATATTTGAAGCAGACTTGATGGCTTGATTGAGACTCATAACAAACATGTAAGCAGACAGATCCCTAAATTAGCTAAAGAATTCTGTTAGATGCATCGTTAAAAGAAAAGAAGGCAGCAATGGGGGAAAAGAAAACTTTATCATGGTGCAGACCAAAGCCAAATGCCCAGAGTTCTACTGAAACCCAGCATCATTTTTTTTCTGCATAGCAGCTGTAAAACAGAATTAAATTAGCACGTCACTGAAAACAGTATCTCCGCTATGGAGGATAACGCCTACCATCATCTCAGAGCAATTTGCTGCTCTATATTCAAAAAACTCCTTAGTTTCTACAATAGGCAGTCTACTTGCAAACATTTGATGTTAATGTTTGACAACTAGAAGCAGAGCAAAGCTAAGGTGCATTTCAGAGTAGTATGTGTGCTTTCTTTGCTTCAAGAAGATAAGACAAGACATCCATTAGAAGGTGATGAGATAACTTCAATCTTCTTGGAAGGTTTTATGACTGTACCAGGACTTAAAGAGGTGTTACTAAATGCACCTCAAATAGGTCCATGTGTGAGACCAAGTTACATGTAAATTCTCTGACAGTCGCTCTGAACTGGGGAACAAGGATTTCAGGATCTGAAGTCAAATAAACAAGGCAATGAAGAGGAGGGACAACCTGGTAAGTCAACCACCAGTCATAAAACTACCAAGCATGGTGCAGCATATGCTGTAAGTTATGGCTATTGACTGGTTTCACTGAACTAGCCTGAACTGTCTCCAGCACAGCCTTGAGAATGTTAGTAGTGGAGAAGGTGCATGAAAAAATCCTAAAGATGTCAGCTTGATTAATGCCAAAAAGTTTCTTCAAAACCTGATTCTCCAGTCATGTCTTTGTGTTCTTTTTGGCCACAACTTCTGTTGCCCGTAAAACACAGGTTCTGTTACAACAAAGTTCAGCTGTGAGAACTTGCATGTTCTGCAGAATATTAATGAAAATATTAATGAAAATTTAAAATTCAGGTTTCTATAATGTTTATTTTTTTTATTGAGGCAGTTCTCTCAAATCTGTATAATTTTGTAATGAAAGCTATTAAAACAGACACAAAATATACTTATATTTTGACAAAACCTTTTTTTTTTCCTTTTTTTTTTTGACCTGAAATTCCATGAGCAGGCTACCATATTAGTACATGCTTAATACATAGAGTTTATAAAAGAAAAGGACTTATGCAAATCTTCTGTTACAGTACTTTCTTTAACTGTTAGTTAGGTATTCCTTATTGTGTGCTCCAACCAAGTGCCACTGTAATAAACCTATAAACAACGTGACTCATAAAAATTCAACACTAGCTTCTAGTTATATATTGTTACTTGCTATTTATTATATTAGACGTCTCCCATGCTCCAGGTATTTTACAGCTCGTAGGATAGTTAATGCAATTTAAATATATATAGTGACTCTACTGAGTTCACATCCGCATTCAGTAAGGAATTGTAATCTATCAGAAAAAAAAGCTAATTACAGTTTATCCCATTGATTTATTTCTCCCCAAGCCTCCCCTCCCAATTTTTTGTATTACAAACATTAAGTTGTAATTTTTATATATGCTGCTAGATAGATTAAATACCAACTAATTCTCATATAAAACTTGTAGTTTGATCAATACAGCTAAAAGCTTCATTCCTCACATATGTATTTCTCAGCTTCAGAACTATCAATTTTATTCTCACATGTCAGGATTAGATAATAATCAGGTCAGTAATTCAGCTCCACAAAATTCAACAAAACCTCCCATTCAAATTCTTTAGTCAGAAAAGAACAGTTGATCCCTCTTTGGCATAAGAAAGATGTACTGGATAACCTCACCAGGTTCTGTCCAAGGCTACATCCTACTCTTCTACCATCTCCCCCTTGCCTTTCTCCCTCTCCCTCTGCTCCCTCTCTAGGAAGTAACCTCCTAGAAACAGATGTGAGAAAAAATACCCAAACCGAGTTAGAAAAGGTAATTCCTGAGATTATTTGTTTCCCAGGCTAGAAACACAAGAGAAGACAGTGGGAAACCACCAAGAAGGTTTGCCCTCACATTCTGCAAGGAATTGATCAAATCTGTTTTGCCCTTCCTGTACAATACGAATGGATTTCTCACCAAGTGAGTCATTTCATTTCCCAGATAGCTCCTACATCCTTCTTATGAAGGAAGACACAAGAGAGAAGGGAAAAAACAATATATAAAAATCACTTGGATTCAGCAGTGATGGGTGTGATGTGGGAACCTGATTAGAATGTCATAATGTAGCCCTGATATAGGAAGCTATATAGAATGGAGTAAGCAGCCTACAAAGCTTTTGCTTTCAAATAACATTTATTGTCAGCCTAAAAAAAAGGAAAAAAAAAAAGAAAAAAGAAAAAAAAAGAAAAAAGAAAAAGAAAAAGAAAAAAGAAAAAGAAAAAGAAAAAAGAAAAAGAAAAAAGCACCCAAGCAACAGAGCTGGTGCTGGATCTCCAAAAGGTTTTCTACAATAAATTTGAAGAAGGTCGTGTGAAGAAGAGAGGAAACTGGAGCCCTTTCCCTCCACAAAGGAAAATAAATGGGTGACACTATGCTAATGAAGACAATTCACTCCCAGGATGAGTCATTCAACAGCAGCAAAGTCTCTCTCCTGCCTGTTGATTCATATTTTTTTCCCCCTAGCATCAAGAAGTCATCTTAAAAGGGTTGGCTGGATGACCTACCCACTAACAAGTTTGGGTTTGATTTTATTATTTATTTGGTATTAGCATAGTGTGACCCCCGGGAGATTTTCCCTTCAGTGATGGAATATCCTCTAGGTTATCTTCTGTGGGGCAGGATGGAGCGAAGCTTGAAGCAAGACATGATGTCAGCTTGGCCTCCACCTCACAGTGCAAAAATTAAGATCGGGTTTTTTTTTCACCTTGAAATCTCATTGTCACTGTATGAATAATTCCTAACGGTTCTATTTCTCTCCTCTGCTTTGACATACAGGAGTTTTAAACAGATCAGCCCCTTGGATGTGAGAACCGAGGTCTGAACTAGCATAGTGATGGGATATAGGTCCAATTATGCAAAACTTCTTTGAGTAAAATTACTTTTACTCTAAAGATAGCTGTTTCTTTCTGAATGGTAAAAATTCTTTGTACTAAGTCATTTAGTCCAAGTTTTCCCTGGAGTCGTACAATGCAGAATTTGTTTCATGCATCTATCACATTGCCAATAACACTCAATAAAACATCAAATTAATTATCAAAAAGTATTTAAGATCAAAATCTTTGATTGCCTGTAATGAGATGTCCAATGATGCTAATTGCAGAAAAAGTGTCTGTTTAGAACTACTCATCAGAAATGCATTTCAATGTGAAATAAGCAATGCTCTATATGACAAGAATAATAAAAAAATAATCAATCACACATATATTAAGCAAGGACTCTCATACATTAAATATTCATTTTATGCTTCACATTAACACCTATAACATAGTAAATAAATGTTAATGCTTATTGGGGATTTCTTAACTTTCAGCAATGATCTTTTGAAATGAAAACACAAACCTATTTAAAGAACTCTGAAAAGGTGACTTTCAGTTCCATAATTCAGATGAACACTTTTCCTCCAAGTTGTAAGAACACTGATAAAAAGAAATACCTCTTTATGTTTTACTCCTTTTTGATTAAATGGTTGATTTTCTGTCAGCCAGGGCCCTGATTCTGCTCTCTGTGAAATTAAAGGCAAAACTCCCATCTGCTTCAACAGGAGCACAAGAGGGGCTCAAATTCGCGATGTACCCTCTCTCTCAACTAGTCACAAAATCCTGCACCGTCTTTTCCCTGTCCGGACAGGCCGATTCTACATTGCTCGAACAGAGAGCTGAGGGACAAAGAGGCACCCAGACTAATGCGAGACTGCTTCCCACCTTTTGGTATATCAGTGAGAGTCCCAAGTAACTAAACGAAAGCTGAGCTGTGCTACACCAGGTTTACCAAGTCTCAGTGGCAGCAGTACTTGGCTCGATTACATATAAAGCCAGTGGAGGAGACAGATCATTTGTGGAAACTTCCCTCCTTCCTCTTTTTTGAATAGCAGAGGCTGTGCTTGCCTGGAGCTGCTGCAGAGGCAACCCATGGATCGTGCTCCCTTATATCATCAATAGTCTGAAAAAACACGTGATCCACACTCCAGTTTACCAGTAAGGGCTGGATAGACGGCTCTGTTGAAGGCAGCTATATCCTGGCAGCCCTGCTGCAGCAGCGAAGGGTATCTTGTACTCAGGTTGGATCAGCAAATATCCTCTCTGTGAAGGTTCGGGATGCAAGAGGGCCAAGTAACTCCTACAGAAAATCTTATTTTTTGTTTGGATGGGGATTGCTTGAGAAGGGTGCATTGGGTGCATGGGACCTCACTGAACTGTGTTTATGTTTGTCATGGTTTGGCCATCTCCATGTGTTGCTTGCTCAGCACTTCCCAGTACAGGAAGGATCAGAAGAAAAAGGCAAAACTCTTGGGTTGAGACAAAGGCAGTTTAACAGAACAGCAAAGGGAACAAGAAAACAACAACAACAACAACAACGACAGAGAAATAAACAAACGCGATTACGGAACCGCCGCTCCCCGCCGCTCCGGACCCGAAACGCACCAGCCCGCTCCAAACCCAACTGCCTACCCCTCCCTCCTTTTAATCTCAGGGTGGGCGTGGCTCACATGGCATGAAATACTTAACCCTGTCCCTGCCGGAACCAGGACATTATCCACCCCTTATTCCATACCATTTTGCCACGCCCAGATCTTACAGTTTTCGGAACATTTGACTAGTGTACCCGGCGTAGCTCATGCACACAGTCCATGGTCCGAAGATGCAAATCTTGAGGAAGTTGCTGGGCATCAGCTCTGATCCCATCACCACTTTGCTTTACTCAATTCTTCATCAAAGTCCATCTGTCCTTAATTTGGGTGATTCTTACTGCAGTACAGCCGATAGCAATTATAGTAACGAGGACATACAGTGACAGTGTTGCACACAATTTGATTCATTGGCTATTCCCACCCAAAATCAAGTCCCCATGAGGTACACATCGGACTTCCCCATCCTGCCGCATTACCCACCAAGCGCACCCAGATCCTTGGGCAAAAGCAATCCCACGGATGGGTTTGCCTTTGCCTGAGGCAGGACTAACCCAGACTGTCTTCCCTAACATATTCTTCATGTGCACTACGGGGACCTTATCCCCTTCTACAGTACGTGGAAGTTTTGATTGGGCAGGGCCAGCCCGATTGGTAGATCCCCTGGTGTTAACTAGCCAGGTAGCCTTTGCTAAATGTGCATCCCAATGTTTTAAGGTCCCACCACCCATTGCTCTCAGTGTAGTTTTTAACAGTCCATTGTACCGTTCTATCGTCCCAGAGGCTGGTGCGTGATAGGGGATGTGATATACCCACTCAATACCATGCTCTTTGGCCCAGGTGTCTATGAGGCTGTTTTGGAAATGAGTCCTGTTGTCCGACTCAATTCTCTCTGGGGTACCATGTCACCACAGGACTGTTTTTTCAAGGCCCAGGATAGTATTCCGGGCAGTGGCATGGGGCACAGGGTATGTTTCCAGCCATCCAGTGGTTGCTTCCACCATTGTGAGCACATAGCGCTTGCCTTGACGGGTTCGTGGCAGTGTGATGTAACCAATCTGCCAGGCCTCCCCATATTTATATTTCAACCATCGTCCTCCATACCAAAGAGGCTTCAAACGCTTGGCTTGCTTGATTGCAGCCCATGTCTCACATTCATGGATGACCTGTGCAATAGTGTCCATGGTCAAGTCCACCCCTCGGTCACGAGCCCATCTATATGTCGCATCGCTTCCTTGGTGGCCTGAGGTCTCATGGGCCCACTGAGCTATGAATAGTTCACCCTTATGTTGCCAATCCAGATCCACCTGAGGCACTTCAATCCTAGCAGCCTGATCCACCTGCTGGTTGTTCTGATGTTCCTCCATGGCCTGATTCTTGGGTACGTGGGCGTCTACGTGGCGTACTTTCACAACCAGATTCTCTATCCGGGCAGCAATATCTTGCCATAGTTCAGCAGCCCAGATGGGTTTGCCTCTGCGCTGCCAGTTGCCCTGCTTCCACTGATGTAACCATCCCCACAGAGCATTTGCCACCATCCATGAGTCAGTGTAGAGATAAAGGACTGGCCATCTTTCTCGCTCGGCAATGTCCAAAGCCAGCTGAATGGCTTTCACCTCTGCAAAGTGGCTCGATTCACCTTGTCCTTCACTGGCTTCTGCAACTTGTCGTGTAGGACTCCACACAGCAGCCTTCCACTTTCGATGCTTTCCCACAATCCGGCAGGACCCATCAGTGAACAGGGCATATTGCTTCTCATTTTCTGGCAGTTTATTATATGGTGGGGCCTCTTCCGCACGTGTCACCTCCTCCTCTGGTGACATTCCAAAATCCTTGCCTTCTGGCCAGTCCATGATCACTTCCAGAATTCCGGGGCGACTGGGGTTTCCCATTCGAGTTCGCTGTGTGATCAGTGCAATCCACTTACTCCATGTAGCATCAGTTGCATGATGTGTGGTGGGGACCCTTTCTTTGAACATCCTGCCCAGAACCAGCAGTCGAGGTGCTAAGAGGAGCTGCGCTTCTGTACCAACCACCTCCGAAGCAGCTCGAACCCCTTCATATGCTGCCAATATCTCCTTTTCTGTTGGAGTGTAGCGGGCTTCGGATCCTCTGTATCCCCGACTCCAAAACCCTAGGGGTCGACCTCGGGCCTCCCCTGGTGCCTTCTGCCAGAGGCTCCAGGTAGGGCCATTCTCCCCGGCTGCGGTGTAGAGCACATTTTTAACATCTTGTCCTGCCCGGACTGGCCCCAGGGCCACTGCATGGACTATTTCCTGTTTGATTTGTTCAAAAGCTTGTCGTTGCTCAGGACCCCATTTAAAATTGTTCTTCTTCCGGGTTACTTGATACAGAGGGCTTACAATCAGACTGTAATCTGGGATATGCATCCTCCAAAAACCCACAATGCCTAAGAAAGCTTGTGTTTCCTTTTTGCTAGTTGGTGGAGACATAGCTGCTATTTTGTTGATCACATCCATCGGGATCTGGCGGCGTCCATCTTGCCATTTTATTCCTAAGAACTGGATCTCCTGTGCAGGTCCCTTGACCTTACTTTGTTTTATGGCAAAACCAGCTTTCAGAAGGATTCGGACTATTTTATCCCCTTTCTCAAAAACTTCTTTGGCTGTGTTTCCCCATACAATGATGTCATCAATGTACTGCAGGTGTTCTGGAGCTTCACCCTGTTCCAGTGCAGTCTGGATCAGTCCATGGCAAATGGTGGGGCTGTGTTTCCACCCCTGGGGCAGTCGATTCCAGGTGTACTGGATGCCCCTCCAAGTGAAAGCAAACTGTGGCCTGCACTCTGCTGCCAAAGGGATTGAGAAAAATGCATTCGCTATATCAATCGTGGCATACCACTTGGCTGCCTTGGACTCCAGTTCATACTGGAGTTCTAGCATGTCCGGCACAGCAGCGCTCAGCGGTGGCGTGACTTCATTCAGGCCACGATAATCTACAGTTAGCCTCCACTCTCGATTAGATTTTCGCACCGGCCATATGGGACTGTTAAAAGGTGAGCGAGTCTTGCTGATCACTCCTTGAACCTCTAGTTGACGAATCAGCTTATGGATGGGAATCAGAGAGTCTCGGTTAGTGCGATATTGCCGCCAATGCACCGTTGTGGTAGCAATCGGCACCTGCTGTTCTTCGACCCTCAACAACCCCACAACAGAAGAGTCCTCCGAGAGACCAGGCAAGGTGGACAACTGTTTAACTTCCTCCGTCTCCAAGGCAGCTATGCCAAAGGCCCACCGATACCCCTTTGGGTCCTTAAAATACCCTCTCCTGAGGTAATCTATACCAAGGATGCATGGAGCATCTGGGCCAGTCACAATGGGATGCTTTTGCCACTCATTCCCAGTTAGGCTCACTTCAGCCTCCAGTACAGTCAACTCTTGGGATCCCCCTGTGACCCCAGAAACACGAATGGGTTCTGCCCCTCTATAGCTTGATGGTATCAGAGTGCACTGTGCTCCTGTGTCCACTAGAGCCTTATACTCCTGTGGGTCTGATGTGCCAGGCCATCGAATCCACACTGTCCAATAAACCCGGTTGTCCCTTTCCTCCACCTGGCTGGAGGCAGGGCCCCTCTAATACTGGTCATGGTATCCGGTACTCACTTCTTGCAGAAATGACTTGGAGGTTCCTTCAAGAGGATCAGAAGCAAGATCAGGCCTTCTGCTCTGTCTGGGCAACTGCCCACTGGTAACTGGGGCAGCACTTTTCCTGGAGGGATCCCCTTTTGTGGTTGTCCTTCCTTGCAACTCCTGTACCCGTGTCCGCAGGATCCAAGTAGGTTGTCCATCCCACTTCCTCATGTCCTCTCCATGGTCTCACAGGTAGAACCACAGGGTGCCTCGTGGTGTGTACCCTCTGTACTCTCTCTCTTGAGTGGGGAAATGCCTGCTCCTAATAGCTGAGATGCTGGCCCGTACAGGTGGGGAGTAGGACATATTCTCTTCAAGTTGCTGGACCTTCCAGGACAGTTTCTCCACAGCTGAGACAAGGGGGGAAGAGAGGCTTTCTTCATATCGCTGGAGCTGGCCAGCCACCTCATCCACTGTTGGTCCTTCTTCACCCTTCCATTCCATTACTGCCAGTGAGTTGGCATATGACGACGGTGCACTCCGTACAAACTTCTGCCACATGGGCCTTGTGCAGTGCACCTCATCAGGGTCCGTGGGCAAGTCTGCATTGTCCAAGTCATAATAAATCATCTCCCGCACGGCTAATTCTCTCAGGGACTGGATACCTCTTTCCATGGTGGTCCACTTGCTTGGGTGACATACAACATCTTCACTGAAGGGGTACCTCTCCCTCACGCCTGACAGGAGTCGTTTCCAGAGGCTGAGGGCTTGGGTCTTCTTTCCAATTGCCTTGTCAATGCCGCCTTCCCTAGACAGGGATCCCAGCTGCCTGGCTTCCCTACCCTCTAATTCCAGGCTACTGGCCCCTTTATCCCAACACCGAAGCAGCCAGGTGACAATGTGCTCACCTGAAAGTCGGCTAAAATCTTTTCACATATCCCACAGCTCACTCAAGGATAGGGATCGGGTAATTATCTCTGGTTCTGCCTCTTCCTCCTGTCCTTGTGATGGCCCTGGTTCATCGTCATCTCTTACTATGCGAACCGATTTCTTTGTGTACTTCTTCTTTTGTATGGGGGCAACGGATACTGGCACGGGTTGGTTCCCTGGTTCAGCAGCAGTGGCTGTCACCGGGGCTGGAGTAGCTGCAGTGGCTGCCACAGAGGTCGTGGTAGCCGCAGTGCCCGTCGCGGGGGTCGCGGTAGCCGCAGTGCCCGTCGCGGGGGTCGCGGTGCCTGTCGCAGTAGCTGCAGTAGCCGCAGTGCCTGTTGCGGGGGTCGCATTGCCTGTCGCAGTAGCTGCAGTAGCCGCAGTGCCTGCCGCGGGGGTCGCATTGCCTGTCGCAGTAGCTGCAGTAGCCGCAGTGCCTGCCGCAGGGGTCACAGTGCCTGCCGCAGGGGTCGCGGTAGCCGCAGTGCCTGCCGCAGGGGTCGCGGTAGCCGCAGTGCCCGCCGCAGGGGTCGCGGTGCCTGTCGCAGTAGCTGCAGTAGCCACAGTGCCTGTTGCGGGGGTCGCATTGCCTGTCGCAGTAGCTGCAGTAGCCGCAGTGCCTGTTGCGGGGGTCGAATTGCCTGTCGCAGTAGCTGCAGTAGCCGCAGTGCCTGCCGCAGGAGTCACAGTGCCTGCCGCAGCGGTCGCGGTAGCCGCAGTGCCTGCCACAGGGGTCGCGGTAGCCGCAGTGCCCGCCGCAGGGGTCGCGGTAGCCGCAGTGCCCGCCGCAGGGGTCGCGGTGCCTGTCGCAGTAGCTGCAGTAGCCGCAGTGCCTGCTACAGGGGTCGCAGTAGCCGCAGTGCCTGCTACAGGGGTCGCAGTAGCCGCAGTGCCTGCCGCAGCAGCGCCTGCCACAGGGGCCGCAGCGCCTGCTGGTCTGGTCTCTGTCTCTTTCTCCTGAGGGTGCTGCATAGCACTGAGCAGTGCCTGGTAGACACTAGCCAGGGCCCAGCACAGTGCGGTGAGTTGTGCCTCTCTAGAATAGCCACAGCATTTTCCCTTCAGATATTCTACTACTCTATCAGGGTCCTGTAATTGTTCAGGGGTGAAGTCCCAGACCATTGGAGGTGAGAAGTTCTCTAAGTACCTGCCCATGTTCTCCCACATGCCATGCCACCCCTGACTGTCCAGCCTCGGAGCAGATCTCTGGGTGGTAGTCTTAAATAGCTGTTTAACCCTAAACAAGACCTGGAACATATTCAGCAAACATAACACTAGGACCAGGCTGGTTTGAGCATCCCAAGAATATTCAAAATTCTCCAAAGCTGTCATACCTGACCCGAAGGAGAAAAGGGAGGCAAAAGAGCTGGGGAAAGTGTCCCCCCCTGTTTCCCCCATAGACTGGGTGTAATTGTTAATGAATTCTGAGAGACGGTGCCCAATGTACGGACAGGACAGCAATACCACATAAACGCCCCAAAGTAACTGTCTAACAAGTGATGTTATCATATCATAAGCCGATATTGCACAGGACAGTAAAATGATAATCCTCATCCCCCTCCCAGAAGTAACAAATATCATCACAGGGAGCGCATAAAACACATAGGAATTTACATAACACAGCCATGAGAACAAACTAAGCAACATAGTGACCAGCGACTATTTACCTAACAAATTCGTTTTTTCAAGCTCTAGTTGGATTCTGTCGTTATCTCAACCCTTCGAGCCCCACGTTGGGCGCCAAAAAAGGACTGTCGTGGTTTGGCCTCAGATGGCAACAAAGAACTACGTGTCGCTTGCTCAGCACTTCCCGGTACGGGAAGGATCAAAAGAAAAAGGCAAAACTCTTGGGTTGAGACAAAGGCAGTTTAACAGAACAGCAAAGGGAACAAGAAAACAACAACAATAACACCGACAGAGAAATATACAAACGCGATTACGGAACCGCCGGTCCGGACCCAGGATGCGCCAGCCCGCTCCGAACCCGACTGCCTGCCCCCTCCCTCCTTTTAATCTCAGGGTGGGCATGGCTCACATGGCATGGAATACTGAACCCTGTCCCTGCCGGAACCAGGACAATGTTATATATATAGGTTTGTCCCCTTTATGGGTAGGTGTATCGTGTCTCCACAAGTTCCCTCATCCACAGCTTTGGATGGGCTCCTGGGCCCCTGTTCTACATCTCTGTGCAGAATTAATGAGTACTGGTCTCACAGTTGCCACACTCCACTGCAGATTCTGTTCCTGCGGGAAACACTCAACCACTCTCAAGTCGTCAACAGAGTCCTCATTTGTTTAAAAAAGGAGGAAAGCATTTCATATGAAGCTCTAGTAGTATTTTTCTGTACCGGTAAATTGCTTGTCCCTGCTCTCCCTCTCATGGAGCCCCAGAGAGTTTTGAGGAAAGGTGCAGTGACCTGCCCTGGTAGAAATGCTTGCATAAAGTCCTGATTTAAAACCACTTTGTGATGTTACTAGTGTACCTGGACATACAGGTGAAAAGTGGTAGATTCTGCCTATAATCAGTATACAGTTCTTTTACTCATCTCTCTCCTTGGCATTCTTTTTGAAATTTATTATTTATTTAAATAATATTACCTCTCTGAAGGAGCAGATTGCTAGGAATTCTGGAAGTAGGTGCACAAATGGTGGAGCTAATGAATATTAATTTTCCCAGTCTTCCTTCCAGTTTGGATTCTCTGGTGTCAAAATAATATGCTTAATCTCAGCTGAGGCTTTTCACTCTGTGGGATTTAGGCTTTCCCTCCTCTATCCACAGTCCTATTTTCATTAAATTTTTAGAAATCAAATACCTTTGAGAGGGCTTATTCTAGACCAAAAAAAAAAAAAAGAGAGAGAGCGCAAGACAGAGAGCGCCAGCAACTTGGACACTTAGTTCAAAAGTCTGAAAAAAGGCAAGAATGGAAAATAGAGCTACAATACAGAAGTTTAAAACTTGTGTTCTCAGAAATCCAGGCTTAAGAAAGAATCAAAAAGTCTTCTGGTGATTTCAAAGATGTAGCTTCTTGACCTACTTACTATTAATAATATTGGCTCTCATTTTATTCACTTGATTAAAAAAAAAAACAATAGAGAAAGCAAATAGATTAAAACCATGGGCAATAAAAATGGATGACAATTTCAAACAAAATGATTTGGTTATACTGGTTGACTGGTTAAACTGCATGTATTGCCAGCTCCTGAATCCTGACACTGAAGTCTTCTGTCTCCTATACTCCCTCTTGTGTATTTGTCCACCTCTTTCATTATGGTATACATTGATCTTCTAGGTCTGGCATACTTTCTAAACACCTTTGAAGCTCTTGAGCTCTTGGTTGCAACCACTGGCAGTATTATAGGTAACCATGGCTATTCCTGCTCTTGATTGTGAAACACTAGGAAACAGCATCAGGAGTGCTGACACAGAGCAACAGGAAAAGTCAAGGCATCACTAAAGCAAGGAGATCTGAGTCCTGCCTAGGATGAAAGAGGGTCTGTATGCCTAAGATGGAAATCCATCTCCTTTCAAGACAGAAGAGCCTCTGGCCATACATAGTGAGTTCAAAGTGTTATGTACAGACCTGCCATGCCAAATGGGGTTTAACTTGTGGAGGGCAGCTTAATTCCCAATTTTCAATGGGGACACATTGGGGAAGGATTGAGACTATAGGTGTTTCACACCAAATTGGAAGCAAAAGACACTGTTTCTAATGCAGCACATGGAGAAATAAAAATTATTTGTACCTGTCTTCTCTTGGTAAAACTCTTTAAGTGTTTTCCTGTGCGGTGTAACAAAAATGACAGCTGCCTCAAAAGTTGTGTTTTGTCACTTTTTGTGACATCTCCTGTCTGTTCAATTATTGAGTGGCCCAAGGGACCAAGCTTAGTCTGGTCTTGTTCTGCTGATCCAGAGCAGACTCTTTTATTCACAGGTAGTTGAACAGCAAAGTTTCTGTTGAGACAGAGGCCACCTAGTGCCAAAAAGGTATGATATTCTGCAAGATGGACACCCTAGTACTAGGCTGAGGTCTCCCTGTGTGGGAAGTGTGGGAAGAAGAGCAGCTGTCAATAAAAAAAAAAGGAAAAAATAAAAAGACGATTTTAGACCTTTCTGTTGAAAAAAAATTACTCATTTTGATTCAGCCAGAAATCTAAAGTATTGACTTATCTTTGGGTTATCTTGTAATTGTAACCCTTTTTAAAAAAAATAAAAAGAACCTTTCTGAAAAGAAAATTATAAATTTAACTTTTTAAAAAGGGAGAAAGCAAACATTTTGTCACCTTCAAAGTGCAGTCTTTTATCACATTTCACATCTTGTTATTACCCAAAATAGCCATTAAATTTTACCCAAATTAGTTAACCACCCACATACTTCTTGTTGAGCTTAAGATTTAACAAAAATGTTCAACTCTGCCCTTAAATCACTGGGACATGGGAAAATAATGTTCAAAATCTTGGCTTTATAACAAGTTTTCTCTAAATAACATGAGGAAATTTATTGTTCATCATATGTTAGCTTGTCCAGCCCTCTGGATCATTCTGGAACCCCACTATGCAAACACACTCACAATCCCTGAACAGTTTACAATTTGAGTCCAGGATACAAAACCAGGAGAAGATAAACAGGAAGGAAAAACAATGAGACAATGCTAGAATTGCATATTATGTATAAAACATTTCCCTTCCCATGGCACCGTAGGTTTTGTCTATATAAAAGAAAAAAGAAAAGGCTTCAGAGCAGACATTATCTCTTACTGAATGTTTACAGAGCCACAAGCACAAGAGATCACAACACCTAAGCAATACAAATAGTTTCAACTCTTACCAATGAGGCCTTTGAAAATATGTATCTGTTTCTAGATTTTGAGAATTCTGGAAACCACACAAAGTATTGTGCATAATAAGAGCAAAGGTACAAGCTTTAAACGCACCAGCCAGTCTTCTTACTCCACCATCTCTTACATGCTGCAAAGAGAGTAGCCCTTCTGTGTTGGGCATCTAATTCTTGCATTCTGCAGATGCTGCAGGGACCTTTAGTTCTTCATCTCAGTTCTCTGTCACACCTAAGCCATGTTCCTGCACTAGACAGCATGAAGCCCTAAATATGCAACTTCAGTGTAAAAAAGACATTCCTCTTTAAGGGAAAAGTAAGCTACTTTCAACTTTGCTGGAATGACCATATTGCTGGGTGGGGCAGAACAGATGAAGGTCAAAAATTTACTCAGGGCTAGGATGGCTGATGTACCCAAGCATCTGTAGCCAGCAGCACAGTAGGCAGCGCTACCACAATGTCTAGGCACAGGACAGACACAGAACATGTAAATTCATACACTTATTTTTTATACATTAAATAACTTTTCTAGACAACTTATTAACTCATTGCTTTACTTGTTAGTTACGCTATATTCTTGTAAGAAATTGACAGAAATGTATTTACAGTTCTTAAAAGTTAGCTTTTTTCACCTATGCCTCTCTTTTTTTTGGTCCATGCAACTGCTATCAGAAGTGAGCAGCAAATTTCTAATCAACACATTTAATCACACTGTCTCTTCAGAGGCCACTGTAGTGCTCACATAATCTCATTTGTCTGGGTTCCTGCAAATTACTTGGAAAAACAAGAGTGTGCAACTGCAGAAGTGCTGCAGGGTGAATAGGGAAAAGAGGTGTGCCAGCCTCTTCCTCAGCTCCAGCATTTCTCCCTCAATTTAGAAAATGCAGAGGATCCAATTAGCAACACTGAGTAGGGTTTCCAGAGCTATTGATGGGGCTCTACATGGAGTGCTTCACCAAGCCAGAGAAATAGCATATCTAACCCCAAATACAACCCATACTACTAACAGGTTTATATTATATTGGCTAACTGGTATTGGAGAGACTAAAGTCATCATCACTGTTGCTTAGGTTTTGTCATGTGAGCACATCAAATACATGTTGGAGATTTCAATGAGCAAAACTGACAGCAACTTAAAGGGGCACCAACTGTTCAATTTATCTCATTAACTTCAGGCTCTTAAGTAACCTGTCCTTCAGACACATTACAAGAGATTTCATTGACTGCAGAGTGAACTGAGGGAGATTAGCTCCTAACTTGACACCTCAGCTGGAGTGAATCAGAGACCAGCAGTCAAAGACAAGAGACTGAATCACCAGTTCTCTTCGCAGCTGTACTGCTGGCTACTTGTGAACAAGCCTTCCTTTACCCCACTTCTCTGTCATCCCTCTCTGCTCCTTCCCTAGACTGGAAAGCTCCCAAAGGCAAAGGACATCTCTGCACATTTGTGAGACGCTAAACCCTGTAGAGTCCTGACTTTCACTGGGGCCTGAAGCAATTATTGACACATAACATTACAATCTGAATTACTACATCACCAGCAGAACTCATTTTGACAAGTCAACAGTACACATTAAAAAAACCACCCTCCGAATTAGATGATTCTAATGGAAGTACAATCTTCCACATCTGAGTAGAATATTAATGTAGAATTGGAAACAGCACCTTAGTATTAGGAGCCTAGTCCCTAAGTTCACTATATAATGAATGAACAAAGATTGGCATAGCCAGATGGCAATTCAAATCCTAGGTAGGCTGAATTGACTCCTGGAAGTGTCTGTGAATATTAACAATTCACCTTAATGATCTGGAATGCACATCTTAATTTACACTGAAGCCTCTAGTGTATTTCTTTCCTTTCCCACCCGCCTCACAAAACATTGACATAGAAGACACCAAAGCATAAAATCCTCCCCAAGAAAATCTTAAAGATTTGTTTTCATCTTCTTTTTGGAGCTGTCTATGCAACAGATTGATTTAACCAGTTTAATTGCACTTTCCAGACTAAAATACCATTGCAAAGTAAAATTTTATAATTCTAGATTTCAAGTAATAGATCAAAAAGCATTTAAGTGCCATACAGTACAACAAAAGGGCAAATTCTGCATCTATTGACACAAATGTCAAAGGTCTCGTGTTTTGCAGGTTTTGGCTTTAAATGGTAGGGCAGTATCATCGGAATTGGGACTATTGTAAATGATGGAGAGAAAAAAGAACACGAAATGAAGTCACCCTTGCACCAATATATTGTTTTTCCCTGTTTCCACAGATCATAACAATTGAAGAGGGGAAATCTGTACATAGGCCTATTCATATGAACAGCTACTCCTGATAATTACCTGTCGGTTTCTAAACTCCTCATCAGAAAGCAAGGGAACAGCATTTCCACCACTGGAACTATTAAAAGATCATCTGTTTCTATAATCAGACCAGAAATGGAGACTCATCTCACTAGGATGCTTGGTAAGGAAATTTAGGAGGGAACTATAGCAGACAAGGATTCATTTATCTCAAATTCTGCCACTGTATTTCTGACCAAGACCTTTTCTATTATCACCTGCTACAGTGGGAGATTCTGCTCTGAAAGTACCACGACTGAGGTTCCATTAGGAGCTGCACATTCATGGGTAGCATAGGAAGGCAACAAGGCAGGAGTATACATGGATGACCAGAGACACGAAAAATGAGATGTGAGTAACATTCTCTAAGAGAGGAACACTGTCCTCAGTTGGAAACTCACTCTGAAATCTTTTTCACTAGTCCCTTCGTGTTTCAGGCTGGGAAGGAAAATCCCAGGCTACTTGCTTTCATGGGCCATTCACAGTTGTTTGAAGCCTCTGCTCTAACAGTTTGTAGGTGACGTATCCAGGGAGATAAGAGTGGAAGCAGAAGGCAAAATTTTGTTGTTTCTTGCTGTATTGCTATCCAACACCTATATACCATCAACATCCTAATAGCCTCTAGCTCCCTATTACCCAAAAACATTCCCTCAACTAGTTGTCCCAGAGAAAAATACTAAACCTTCTAAAACTTGCTACCCTCATAAAAGGTTAACTTTTCAGAAAAAGGCCCTAATTTTTTTTTCCAGTTTCTCTTCAAATAGGGTCATTACTTCTTCTCCCATAGTGAACACAAACCAACTTTTGTGACAAATCCTGAGCCAGAACCAACTACAGCATTTGAAGTTTTAGTCTTGCAAGTAGGAAATCTGGAACTGCTACACCGTTCAACATTGGAAGAAAAATGCAGACACAAAGAGCACCTTTGTGACCTGTTCTGGGAAAGGTGATTTTAAAAGGAGTAGGATAGATGGAAACAAAGTCAGGAGGTTTGGGACAGGAAGGAAGTGGCTGGGCCATGGTTTGGGATCTCTTTTTCTCTCCCTCCCTGCTCTCTGTAACCTCCTTTCTCTCTGTCACACCAAGGCAAGTTGGAGACCTGGCTGCACTTTGAGACGATTTCATCCCACATTTGGAGCTGCAGCACTGAAGATACAAAATGCCTCTCTCGACTCAGAAATCTCCATTAACTCCCCACTTCTGTTGCAGCTCTGCTCACTGCAGCACTTTGCTAGGGAAAATGAGTGCCACCATCTCACTGTACAGTCCTACAACCAGGATGTGGCAGGACAAGGCAGAGCGAAACACAAAATTAATAGCATCAATATTGCTATTATCACATTAGCACAAGCTCCAAATCCTTTTGAATTACAAGACCAGCCTGGGATCAGCCTTTTAAACAAGTCATGGAAAAGCAGGGAATATACTTCTCCCTAGCTGTCAAATTGTGCTCTTCTCTCAAGCAAAATGTAATTTTTGCTTTGAAAGAAGTGAAAAAGAAATTTCATGGGAAGCTGGCATTTCTGTTCTAATAATGAAATGTACATCAATCCAACTTTACTCATCAAAAACAGAGAAGCTTTGAGTGCCCTGAATTTCCGGTATTCAGGTGGCCACTGATGCCCAAATTACCTCTGTTTCACAGCTGTTATTAGTAGTGCTTTGTACCTGCTTCACAACTAACAACACAGTTTTATATTAACACAAGGACCTAAATAGATTTGTCCATTAAATGCTAGTACATTAGACCCAAGGTGTCTCTTACAAGTATCCCAGTGGAGTTTTCTAAACAATCTTGGCTAGAGCAACTTTGGGAAGCAAGTTTACTGGGAAACATTGCTATTAATAATAACCCTTCCATGGCTGAATTCAGGGTCTAATGCAGAGCTGTTCTGGAAGTGTGACTAAAGCTACACCATCCTAGTGGGAAGAGGGAAAAAAAACCTGTTAGAAGAACATGAAGAAAAAAATATCCCAGCAGAGAATGATGTGATCAAAGATTTAGATTCAAAATCCCTCCCTGCATTGAAAATTATATTGTAGGAGCAACAAAAGTATATTCCTGACAGATCAAAATAAGATTTTTATCTCTAGAGGGGAAAAGACTTGTTAATTTCTTGGTGGGCTGGGCAAAGCAATGAGATTCATATTGTTGCAATTTTTAATTTCTTCAGTAAAGTGTTAAATCTCCAGGTACTATACCTATTGGCTGATTTTTTTTTGTATTTCTAGTAAAGCTATTTAATGTCTCATCTTCTCAGAGGAAAGAAAACTGAATGGAATTAAAGATGCATGATCGCAGCTAGCAGAATGAGCAAAGACGGGGAGAGGGACAGAGAAAAAAATAAATCCCTGATAGTTTAGACTGCCCAGGAACACCAGTGGAAAAATGTTCTATGTAATGTTAATTTGTCCTTGTTTAGGTAGATTTTCTATCCTGATCAAAGCCATTTTTCACCACTTTGGTTGTGCCAATGAGTACATATTGGTTGTATCAGAGCAAAAATATTCTCTAGAAAGGGATACTCTTTCAAGATGATATTGATATAGAAGTAGCATGTGCACACAAACATACCCAGTCTGGACACAAACACACATGTATATATTTTCTGCCCACAATTCTTTTCTGAAAAGCAACCACCAGTAGCTTTGATTCCTACTAAATTGCACTAGGATCAAAGACTTTGTGACTGCAGATCTGCCCCCAGTTCTTCCTCTTCCTGAGAAAACCGTACTGTTACAGCCAGGGAATGTAGGCTGGACAGAGAAAGGAAAGCTGGACTGATGATCACTTGCTGGAAGTCACCATCACTGTCTTTCCCTACTTTTCACTCCAGGCAATAAGCCTGATCCAGGTCTCCTTTCCCCTGGCTGTGACCTGCTGTGGCTCATTACAGGAGGATAATTGGGGACAAGTAGAGGCAGTGGTTTGGGCAGCCTGCTGGGCAAGGGACCAAAGGATCACACTGCAACAATGCCTGTGCCTCACCATTTCCTGGACATGTGCAAGAGAGGGGCCACCAGGGAGGTGAATCCAGACTCCCTTCATCCAAAGCCAGTGTCAGGCTAGAGAGGATTGAGGTATCATGTTACGTGATGCACTAAACGGCAGTCTGCTGCTTTTAGCAACTATCCTTAAAAAAATCTTTAAGTCTCAATTAAGGAATGTGTTCAGCCCCAAATTATTATTATTTTTTTAGTTTATTGAAAATGCCAAGATGATTATGCTGAGGGCAAGCCAAAAGGTTTTGCTTTTAATCTTCTCTTTTTCTTTTTTTTCCCTTTCTTCTTTTTGCTTGCTCAGTGCTATTCATAAAGCATTACCACCTAGGGACAGGTTGCAAGGGGTCCAAATGTGATGATAGTTTCCATATCACTACCTGAGACTAGGAGAGGCCAAGGGGGAATGTACTTCCTACCAAGCTTAATATTTTCAAGGAACAATGCCCATTACAAACCCACAGTGCCACTGGGCCCCGAATTCTTCTTTTATTAAGAATCAGTCAATGCAGTTCCACCTTGGGAAAAATCAGTCTCCAAGCCTCAGTCACAAGTCTTTCTCAGAAAAGGGGGTTCTTGCCATGCCTTACTGGTTCCCTCCTTTGGTCTCACTGCAGCAGACCAGGACGCTAATTGGAAAAGCAAGGCTAATTAAAACCAGAGAAACAAAAAAAAATGTGGGGGGAGTGAAGGGAAAGGGGGAAAAAAAAAAGTAGTAAATTCAAGCACATAATAAAGAACATTTCTGCCCTGCTGTTCCTAGGAGGGATCTCGTAACAGTGGTGCAACAGCCCAGAGGCTACAAGGAAAAAAATTAAGTTACTGTGTATAACAACGAAAACATCAAACCCTTTGTGTACCATCAAAATGGAAACGAAGAAATAGATTTAAGATGCTGAACATGTTTGAGGAGCACTGAAGCACGCAGCACGTATTTGACTTCCACCTTCTGGGAAGTGCAGGGAGGCATGACTGAGATCTATTAAATCCAGTGATGGCCAAATGCTCTGCAGGTGCATACAGCTCCAGTCAGGGCACAAACCCTGAAGTTCAGACACAGATTTTGAAGGGTTGTTCCCAGCAGGCAAACATGCTGCCTCCCTTTCCTCTGGAGAGAAGTAACTGTCATCTCTTGGGAGAAGGTGTGATGACCTTTCTCAGTGAGGATGCTTAGAGATGCTACATGTGCTCATCCTTCAACCGGACACTTTTGTCTCTCTCACTCTGGGACCAGCCTAGGTCCCATCCAGCACAGCAGGGAAGTGCCTTTGCAGGCAAGGAAATCGCATAAGACCTGAAGTTTGTAGGAAACCTCTCCTCACAAATGTGACATCCCAATTCCTCATAGCCTCTAATGCACTGTTGTATACATCTTTCTGATGGAGAAGTACAATCAGCAAGGCCCAGAAAAAGTGAATATCAGGATTTAAAAGGTAAGAATAGAGATGCTTTTTCTCCTCTCTAATTAAAGACCTTTTTTTGTTCTTAACTTCTCTAAGAATGATAAGGCCAGGCTAAATCTCAGATGATGTAGAAATTTTTCTTTTTTGTCCAGCAAGTCAAAGGGGCAGAAAGAGGCAATGAGAGGGCCAAGACTGACTCTCTCATTTCCCGTCTTGCACATCCCCTCCTCCCTTTCCTGCAGGGGAGTTTCACATCTTTTGCAGAGTCCCCAAGTGCCCACAGTGCTGTTAACCCCTTTGCTGGCTCCACGCAGATTTCACTGTTTCCTGCAGGTCACTGGATTCTCCACGTCCCAAACTGCACATGCGAAGGAAGAGCTTGTGGCAGCAAATATGGCTAAGGTCATATTCCTGACCACTCTGATTTTGGCAACCAGGAGGTGACAGCCTCCTTCAGTAATACAGCTTAAGACTCATTTTAAGGCCATTCAGACACAGGGAAATTTAAAATTTCCCAGGAAATCCAAAGCCTATAGGAATATATTCAAGTCTCTCCATAAATAGGTGGGAAAGACTTTTTCCCCTATAAGACCACTTTCATTTCAGCTGAGAAAGAGACCTCCCTTTGCTTCCTCACCAGGATCACAGTAAGTGTCATAGGACCTTAAGGACAAAGAGAGGAAAATAAATAAAAGCAGGCAAGGACAATCGCAGAGCAGCCAGTGTTAATGTCACCATATAAAGGGTCTGGCAGCATTTCCATTAGAAACTCCTATTTTCAAAGGTTTATAACTTGCCCATAAAAATTCACTCTGAGCAGCATCTGGAAACTTGGCAAACAAAATCTCACTCAGTTTGATTGATTTCTCTTTTTCTTTCTTTCCCCCGTTCCCCATCCACCTTCATCCTCTATCTCTTCCCCCCCAGCTTCTTTTCTCCTCCTTCTAGACATTAAGTTTGGGTTGATTTAACCAAAGGAGTACAAGAACAGGCACCCTGCCACACATTGTCAGATGCACTAACACTGCTCACATTTTGCCTTTTCTGGTTCCTACTGCTTTGTTTATTGGGCCTGCAATCTTTGGGGGCTTTTGCTTTGCTTCCAGATATTTTGAATAACGCATTCTCCAAAATTTTCAGGACAGGGCTCTGCTTTGGGCTGACTGCAAGTACCATGTGTCAATATACCAAAACCCCGCAACTTCTTTGAAGAGAAATAATTCATTAAAAAAAGAGAGACAGACACTCATCATGAAAGTGCATGTTGCAGTCAGTCCTTTGCGGCATGTGAAGCCCGATCAGAAATGTCAGGATAGCTCAGTTAGAAATAGGAAATGCTGCATCTCCTGGCCTGTGCTGGTTTTAACCCACCAAATCCCTTCTCCTGTCATACAAAGGGCTCATCTACATGGGATGTTTAAGTCAATATGACAGCAGCCATCTTGGCTGACACTTGAGACTAAACTGGAGACTCTAAGCATGATGCTGCACAACTTGAATTAAATTGCCAAGGCAGACAGACCAGGCACAGAGAGTGGACACATAACATATGCTGAACAGTGAGAAGGCAGCTCTGTAGGCGTAAGGAGTGACTTGAATTAAATGCAGTTTGCCCTGGTACAAGTCACTCCCCCAACAGCAGCTCTGAGTATTCACAAATAAAGGCAGGGAGAGGAAGGAAGGAAGGAAAATAGGTGTATCAGTATCATTGGACAGGGAGATTTAAAAAGAAATCCCACTGAAGGTAGGTTTTTCAGGTGACGCCAAGCAAACAAACATTGTGAAAGCAGAGCAAGGAGACTGAAAAGGGAGGCACAAAAGGCTGAGAGTTCAGGTTCAGAAACATCCCAGTGTTTGAGATGCTTCTCTGAACTGCCTGAATCAGCAAAACGGAGATGATGATGGGGAGACAGTGGCCTCTATCATGAGATTTTCCTTCACAGTTTGCATTGGCAAGAGCATAAATTCATACACAAAATAAAAACAAAAGAGAGATCAAATGAGGAGGAAAAAAGACAAAATATTGACAGTCTGAATTTTGGGTCATTACATATTGGGGAGTGTGGGGGATTATATTTATGCCTGCACACTGGGTGTTAAATCCCACTGAAGTGTTGGTTTTTTTTTCCTGCTGCATGTCACAATATAATTCAAGCTGGACAAAATGAGGTGACAAGACCAAAATAGCCATGGTGTGTATTATGGATCACCTGAAATATTCAGTACACTCTTTCTATTTTTACATTAATCTAAGCAAAATAAACAATTAATTAGAAGGGCATAAGGAAATTACATCAGTATGAAAGTAACCTCTTTATATCATGATCTCATTTTTCAGACTCTGCACACAGAATTATCTTTAGAGTGAGACATCTCCCTCTGCTTTCTGTTTTGCACATACTAAAATGCCTAAGAAGAAATTTAGGGCAGTGTCTCTGTCTTCCTCCAAGTATTTTATATTTCTGCATCAGTTAAACATGAGAAGTGAGTTTAGATGTACACTGAATCCAAGCTCTGTCAAAATTCATATTCAGGGGGTTTTATCCAGTGCCACTCCACAGTACTCAGTGGCTTAGGGTTTGTCCAATAGAACATACAAGCTCATCTAACTCAAACTTGTATGTCTCAATTACCCCACATGCAAATAAGATAATACTTATCTATCCTTTGGAAGAAATGCTGCAAAAATTGGTCCTTTAAAGGAAATAAAAAAAGTCAGCATCAAATTAAACAAGAAGACAAATTTAGTTAAAAATCATATGCTCACATTTCTGTCACAGTACGTAAGCTCAGCAAATGCTTGTTTTCCCCTATTAGAGTAGCAGTGTCCCCTAGCAGTGAAAGAAAGGGCAAGCAAAAAAAATGTCAGGAGAGAACTGAGGCTACAAGGAAGCTCACAGAGAAAAGAAAGAAAGCAGTAATTAGAAGAAGGACTTAGGGAAACAAGTTACACCATCCCATGGAGTAAGAGATCAAGTGGAAAGGAGAAGAACCAGGCGAGACACTGGTTTTGATGTTTTTAATTGATGCAATGCATGGCTGGTGCCTGAAGATTTGCTACCAGTTTTGTTATTCTAATTAGTGAAGTGTACAGACAGGCAAACCAACATCAAAACCCTGATCTATCACGGCAGACCTCAGGCAGCTTCAGCAGCAACTGAGGAGATGTGTAAAGCACTGTGACACCAAACACCTACACATTGAAAAAGAGATGTATGGGCTAGCGTGCAAGACTGGCAGGGAGACTGTCCCTTATTGTGGGACAGAGGCACCTTTGGTGAGCTATAGCTGCAGCAGCAGAAGTCTGAGCATTAAAAGCACAGACACAGGGCTACGAGCTTAAGCCTGCACTTGAGGGGGGCAGGGGTGTTTGGTTTTGGTTTTTTATTTTGACAGAGGTTCACGAATATGTTTGATATGTAGATGTAGATTTATATCAGTTAAGATAGCCTAAGTAAAGTTACCAGAGAGGCTAAGGAGGTGTATGGTTAGGGATTAGACTACGATGATAAATGATAATATGGTTTCATAATTAAAGCAAATCTTATGTTAAAAAGAACTGGAGTCTGTTTGACTGGTAGATAGGGTTTTGGTCTATTTACAGTCCAAAGGCACATTTAAACTGCTGAATCTCACAGTCTCAAGTAGATCCTTTGTGTGATGAGCATATTTTTCATTTTCTTACTGACTCCTCCTTATTCAGGGCACATCCTGGTTTCTGAAGGAATGAGTTTTTTCTTTGTGATTGCTATCCAGGAGTTGAGCTTGGAAAATGTGACCTAGTTGTGTAAATATTTGACCTCCTTATCCCTTGCACATCCCATCCTCACCTTCCTCCTGCTCCCCGACAAACTGCCAGCCAAACACCTTCCTGATTGTCCTGGTTTGAGGTAAAACAGAACCAATTTTCTGATTTGTAATTTTAGTTTTTAGCTGGGCCTCTTCTAACTGACTAAACTCTGAAATTAACAGCATATTGTTCAGAAACTGTTCCCTCTCAGAGTGATAAGACCTGATTATACCAAGGAATGGTATGCACAGAGGCTCTTGCTTATACTTATTGCTATAACAACCAAGGGCAACTCACTTTGGTATTTGCCCCGTTAGAGGGTCGGAAGCGGAGAAGCGTAGAGGGGTCCCACCTGCAGGGAGGAGCGGACAGGACAGGTGACCCAAAACTGACCAACAGGGTATTCCATCCCATATGCATCATGCTCAGTATAAAAACTAAGGGATCAAAGGGGCAAGGCTGCTCTGGCTCATTTTTTCTTCAGTGGCCAACGTCTGAGGAGGACCCTGTCCGTTCATCTGCCTTTGATCCCGGTCTGAGCATTCCTGACTTTAGTTCCAGAATTCAGCTCCTGTCCATCGCTGACTCCAGTCTGGGACTTTCCCTGTGTCTGCTGGTGATGCAATTGTCATCCTGGAAGCTGGATATGGTTTTGTATATATTGTATACTTTTTTTTTAAATTTTATTCTATTATTATTTAGTATTTCCTTATTTATTATTAATTTCATTAAAGTAGTTCTTTTTCTAAACTCGTAAATCTCCTTATCTCTTCCTCTCCTCTCTGAGGAGAGAGGTGGGGGAGGGCCATCTGTCATTCTGATTGGCCAATCCGGCCAAAACCACAACACTGATGGCGTCATCTCTCCTGGGGTAGAAGGGCAGCACAGAACTAAAAATTGCACACAAAAAAGTAGCGGTGCTGATGTTTTCCTCTGAGGGTATTCACTTTACAGTTCACAAAATGGCTACCCAGCTATAAAATCATCAGTGAGGGATTTAAGTGCATCATATATATATATATCAAGACAAAATAAACTTGGATATAACTGGGTATATCACAGTCCCAAGTAAATGACTCGAGGCATTGCAGCTATGTAGGAAGCTAATCTTGGTATCATATAATCCCAATTACCAGTTTATTATTTCTTCTGCTTCCATTCAGAGATGGATTTTCCAGTCTGATAAAGCATATGCCAACTTGAAATTAGGAACTGGAGCTATTCACATATAAGAGCTGGACCTGAAAAATATTCTTTGACATCTTGAGTTTGGAATTATTTCAACAAAAATTAACACTGTTTTCATAATCTGTTTTTGGTTGGGTTTTTTTGGGGGGGGAGTATGTTTTGATCCTTCACAGAGCTCCTTAAAATACAAACAAAATAAATCCCTCTAACAGCGAGCTACACCCTCCACAAAGATTTCCTACTCCCCGTTCTGCTTTTTTTTTCATAAATGACTCCAGGAAATTCCATTTAATATTTTCAAAATCTTCATCTCACCCCTCTCCCTGAACAGTACTTCCCTCACATAAATACCACAAGGTGCTGAACATATTTTTCTCCAAGGAATCCTTTAGACCATTGTTAAAGATACAGCATGGCATTCAGGTGGTTTTAGTTTCTCTGCATTCAGGCTAACTTGTGGCACACCATTCCCAAATTTACCTTGTAGCTTTAGCTAGACTCCTATCAGTGCTCAGTGTAGGATACCTGAGCCCAGGGTGCACACAGTATCATATATAAGCCTGAACACATACCAAGTTACATATGCCCGTGGGTGTATGTACATGTATATACACAGACAAAACATGTTCTCAGTTGACCATTAAGCATCTTTTGATCAAAGTCCCTAACTTATTCTATGTAGTCTTATGATCACCTAAAAATACTTTGGTGTAGAAAGAATGGGGTTGCCTGACATGATCACTTACAGTGGAAACAGGAACACTCTGACCAAGGAGACCAGTAGAGAACGCAGGATTGAAATAATAAATTTCGGGCAAAGCGATGCCTTTCAGCAGCCAGGCAGTCAGAAACAGAGCTGCAGAGACTTATCTGACCTTTGAGAACCATGCCTTAGACATGGGACCTTATGGACATAATCACATACTGCTGGTTTCTCCGCCTGCAGCTTCCATCTACCGTGTCCCTCAGGCAAAAAGCGTTCAGAGACATAACCCCATTCACTTACTCGGGGGAAATTTTGCATTCCCAAAAATGCAGATCACAATGAGCTTCCTTCCCAAAACAGAAAGTTCACAGGGTCCCCTGGCACCTATAATTTTACACACACAAAGGGAAAGAACAGGAGAACACAGCTGTATTCACCAGCACAGATTATTATAATTTCAAATAAAAAAAAAAAAACAAAGGCCAGCCAAACACTCTCTGGAGATCCACATTTGTATGGTTTATGGCAAGTGCAAACCTCGGCCCCCTTGCCGAAGGACAGCTCCGGTGCAGGTACGTCCGCCAGGGAGCGGGGGTTCACGGCAAAAAAGGGGCTTTTCCTGAGTTTTCTGGAGCCGGGGAAAGGCCAGGAGAGCGCAGGCACACCGCGAGAGCCGGCAGCTCGCACGAGGGTTGTTGACGAGACGGGGGCGGGGCCAGCAGTAACGGCGCCCCCCCCCCCCCCCCCCCCCCCCCCGACTCCCACAAAAGGCAGCCCTAGGGAGCGCAGCGACCAGAGAAGGCAAATAGTGTGGTGCGTCAGGCAAGGAGTTGTACGGCACTTTGTGTGGAAGGACGTGTGTCACGTACCAGCTTGACCAGGGAGCCATGGTATCCACCCAGTGGAAAGCCTTGGCCTCTCCAAGCCCTACAACCTGCAGGAGTGAGGCAGCTTCCCAGATGGAGCTCTCATGGGAGCATGCTGCCACCCAGGTGTCAGGCTGCAGGGTGTGCCCTACCCTTATGCCAGTATCAGATGACAGCAGTGAGCATGTCTGTGGGAGGTGCGCGCAGGTAGAGGAACTCCTCTGCCTAGTGATGGAGCTCCAGGAGGAGGAGGTAAGTAGATTGAGAATGATCAGGGAGTGTGAGAGGGAGATAGACTACTGGACTCACAGCCTACCTCCCCTGAACAAAGCCCAACAGGCAGAAAGGCCACATGATACAGGGGATTCCCTGTCCTCTCTCTGCCTAGCCAAACAAGGTACCTTAGAGGATAGGGGGCTATAGGAACATGTTCCTGCCAGGTGAAGCAGGTGTGTCTCCCCAGTAACTCCCCCACCTTCCCAGGTACCCTTAAAAAATAGGTATGAGGCCCTGCAAGGGGAACCCAATCATGACAAGGAAGATAATTCAATGTCCACAGAGGTGTTGCCGGGGTTAAGTCAAACTACACCCGGCATCAAAACATCTTCAGTAAAGAAAAAAAGATGGGTCATTGTCATAGATAACCCCATCCTGAAGGGAGCGGAAGGCCCGATATGCAGACCGGACCCACTTCTCAGGGAAGTCTGCTGCCTCTCTGGGGCCCAGGTTAAAGATATAAAAAGAAAACTTCCCTCACTGGTAAACCCTTCAGATTACTACCTGCTACTAATTTTTCAGACAGGCAGAGATGAACTGTTAACAAGAAACCCAAGGGCGATCAAGAGAGACTTCCAGGCCTTGGGATGACTCGTTAAGGGGTCAGGAGCGCAAGTAGTGTTCTCCTCTGTCATTCCAGTCACAGGGAAGGATGAGGGAAGCAAGAAGAAGAGCCAGCAGATCAATACCTGGCTCCGAGCCTGGTGTCAGTGGCAGGACTTTGGTTTTCTTGATCACAGGATGCTTTACATGACACCAGGCCTGCTGGAGACAGATGGGGTACACCTGTCTCAAAGGGGGAAAAGGATCTTTGTACAGGAGTTAGCAGGGCTCATCAAATGGTCTTTAAACTAGATTTGGAGGGGGAAGGGGATGAAACCAGCAGCAGAGATGCAAGGGTCATTGATGGGTTAGAAACTATGGCTGCACCTGGGAATGGTCAGGTAGAAGTTAAGCCTTCTTCCAGCAAAAAGGTGACAGGACCAGTAGCCCAGCTGAAGTGCTTCTACACTAATGCACGCAGCATGGGCAACAAACAGGAAGAGCTGGAAGTCACTGTGCAGCAGGAAAGCTGTGATGTAGTCGCCATCATGGAAACATGGTGGGATGACTCGCATGACTGGAGTGCTGTATTAGATGGCTACAAACTCTTCAGAAGGGACAGGTAAGGAAGGAGAGGAGGTGGGGTGGCTTTGTATGTTAGGGAGTGTTATGAATGTCAAGAACTTAATGATGGTGACAACAGGGTTGAGTGTTTATGGGTAAGAATCAGGGGGAGGGCCAACAAGGCTGATATCGTGGTGGGAGTCTGTTATAGACCACCCAACCAGGATGTAGAGGTAGATGAAATATTCTACAAGCAGCTGGGAGAAATCTCAAGATCACTGGCCCTTGTCCTGGTGTGAGACTTCAACCTACCAGATATCAGCTGGGAACGCAATACAGCTGAGGAGGAACAGTCTAGGAGGTTCCTGGAATGTGTTGGGGATAACTTCCTGACATAGCTGGTGAGGGAGTCGACTAGGAAAGGAGCCCTGATGGACCTGCTGTTTGTAAATAGAGAAGGACTTGTGGGGGATGTGACGGTTGGAGGCCGTCTTGGGCATAGTGACCATGAAACGATGGAGTTTTTGATTCTCAGAGAAGCAAGGATGGGGGTCAGCAGAACTGCCACCATGGACTTCCACAGGGCAGACTTTGGTCTTTTCAAGAGCCTGCCTGACGGAGTCCCTTGGGAGGCAGTCCTGAAGGGCAAAGGAGTCCAGGAAGGCTGGATGTTCTTCAAGAGGGAAGTCTTACACACGCAGGAGCAGGCTGTCCCCATGTGCTGAAAAGCAAGCCATTGGGGGAAAAGACTGGCCTGGCTGAACAGAGAGAGATGGATACAACTCAGGGAAAAAAGGGGAGTTTATGGACTTTGGAAGAAGGGGCAGGCCACTCAGGAAGGCTACAAAGATGTTGTGAGGCTATGTAGGGAGAAAATTAGAAAGGCCAAAGCCCAACGAGAACTTAACCTGGCTTTGGATGTTAAGAACAATAAAAAGAGTTTCTATAAATACATTAGTAACAAAAGGAGGACTATGGAGAATCTCCATCCTTTATTGGATGAAGGAGTTAACATAGTGATGAAGGATGAGGAGAAGGCTGAGGTACTTAATGCCTTCTTTGCCTCAGTCTTTAGTAGTAGAGTCAGTTGTTCCCTGAGTACCCAGACCCCTGAGGTAGTAGATACGTACAGGGAGCAGAATGAAGCCCCTGTAATCCAAAGGGAGATGGTGAGGGACCTGCTCCAACACCTGGACATACACAAGTCTATGGGGCTGGATGGGATCCACCCAAGGGTACTGAGGGAGCTGGCGGAAGTGCTCACCAAGCCACTTTCCATCATTTACCAGCAGTCCTGGCAAACCAGGGAGGTCCCAGTTGACTGGAGGCTAGCAAATGTGACGCCCATCCACAAGAAGGGCCAGAAGGAGGATACGAGGCACTACAGGCCTGTCAGTCTGACCTCGGTGCCTGGGAAGGTCATGGAACAGATCATCCTGAGTGCCATTATGCATCACATGAAGGACAACCAGGCGATCAGGCCCAGTCAGCATGGTTTCATGAAAGGCAGGTCCTGCTTGACAAACTTGATCTCCTTCTATGACAAGGTGACCCTCTTGGTGGATGAGGGAAAGGCTGTGGCTGTTGTTTACCTGGACTTTAGTAAAGCCTTTGATACGGTTTCCCACAGCATCCTCCTGGAGAAACTGGCTGCCCATGGCTTGGATGGGAGTACTCTTTGCTGGGTTAAAAACCGGCTGGAGGGCCAGGCCCAGAGAGTGGTGGTGAATGGAGTTAAATCCAGTTGGTGGCTGGTCACGAGTGGTGTTCCCCAGGGCTCGGTATTGGGTCCAGTTCTCTTTAATATCTTTATCAATGATCTGGACTAGGGGATTGAGTGCCCCCTCAGTAAGTTTGCAGACGACACCAAATTAGGTGGGAGTGTTGACCTGCTTGAGGGTAGAAAGGCTTTGCAGAGGGATTTGGACAAGCTGGATCAATGGGCTGAGGCCAATGGTATGAGGTTCAACAAGGCCAAGCGCCAGGTCCTGCACTTGGGTCTCAACAACCCCATGCAGTGTTACAGGCTTGGGGAAGAGTGGCTGGAAAGCTGCCTGGCAGAAAAGGACCTGGGGGTGCTGGTTGACTGCCGGCTGAATATGAGCCAGCAGTGTGCCCAGGTGGCCAAGAAGGCCAACAGCATCCTGGCCTGTATCAGGAACAGTGTGGCCAGCAGGACTAGGGAAGTGATTGTCCCCCTGTAGTTGGCACTGGTGAGGCCCCACCTCGAGTACTGTGTCCAGTTTTGGGCCCCTCACTACAGGAAAGATGTTGAGGTGCTGGAGCGGGTCCAGAGAAGGGCAACGAAGCTGGTGAGGGGTCTGGAGAATGTGTTTTATGAGGAGTGGCTGAGGGAGCTGGGGTTTTTTAGCCTGGAGAAAAGGAGGCTGGGGGGAGACCTTATCGCTCTCTACAGCTACCTGAAAGGAGGCTGTAGAGAGGTGGGGTTCGGTCTCTTCTCCCAAGTATTAGGCGATAGGACAAGAAGAAATGGCCTCAAGTTGCATCAGGGAAGCAAAATTTCTACGCTGAAAGGGTTATCAAGCATTGGAACAGGCTGCCCAGGGAAGTGGTTGAGTCACCATCCCTGGAGGTATTTAAAAGATGGGTAGACATAGTGGTTAGCGATATAGTTTAGTGATGTTTTTTGTCAGAGTTAGGTTGATGGTTGGACTAGATGATCTGAAAGGTCCCTTCCAACCTAGGCAATTCTATGATTCTTAAAAAAAAAAAAAAAAAAAAAAAAAAAAAGTCTAGCTCTTAGAAGACCTGTCCATAGCTTAGTGTCTTTTGAATGTCATCATCGCTTTCAATACACTGCATTTACTTTGTGAATTATCTTTCCCAAGAGCAGTTCTTCAGTTTTTCCTTCTCATCTTTCTTCTTTTTCCACAAATGGGAGCCTTAAGCCCTTGAGCATTGGTTCCCCTCAAAACTAGTGTAATCTGTGGCACTTCATACAGATATCAGATAAGAAGCATATTAATTATGATGTTTTCCATGCTTCACTGCATTACTACAGGCTCCATGAAGAGTTAAACTCCTTTGCTAGAAATTATATGTAGCAAAACTTGTGTGGGAGTCTAGCATATTTACAGCTTTAGACAAGTTACACTTGGTATCTCAGGAACCCCCATATTCTTTAAGATTCAAACTTGTAGCAAACATTTACTTTCAGCACAACCAAGTAAACCAAAGCATTGTTTATTAACTAATAATTCTGTAACCCACACGGACACAATGAAAGGTCTTCTCACCACCCAAGTAGACCCAATGCAACTTCTTGCATAGACAGAAAAAAACACTTAACTCAAAAGAGTGATTTCAAAGCCGACAATGAATATATCTGCTCTGAATAGCTCTCAAAAGTGTCCTCTCCTGTTGACTATGAAGGGACATCAACCACAGATGGGCACCTATATTTCAGTGGTCTGAATATCCATTCACCCATCTCCTGTTCCCTCTCCAGTGAGATGACTATATCTGCAGCAATTTATGGTGCTCCTGTCCACCGCACTGAGGAACCTGGTTCTTTACCAGGCAGAGCAGCACTGACTTTGCTCTGGGATGCAGAAGGCCCACATCCAGCCTGAAGAGGTGGTACTCCAAGGAGCACTGTGTCAAGACCCACCACAGTACACACTTACTATTCTGAATCCAGGAGCAGCGTGTGTGAGGATGGCTGCCTGTAGGAAGACAGAAAGAGTTACCTAAAGGTTAAGTGACTTATTTCAGAACTTGATGCATTTGCAAGAGACATTTAACGCTGGGAAACAGCTCATATTTCCTCCATAATAGGAAAGAAAATTACAGTTTCTAACAGTAACATGAAAAGATGCTGGAAACTAACCCTGGACCAGGGGTTCCTTTTCTGGCTATGGATGTTTTTTTCCACACTTCATTAGAATGGGTGGTCATGAAAGGAAAGGCAGTAGAGAAGCTTTGGTGCTTCAGCATCCTTCAGAACAGCAAGGGCTTTGCAAATTGCTATTCCCAACTCAATTAATATGGACGTATATAAGGGCAGAAATTTAGGTGTGGGTTTATGTATGGCTAGATAGATGCAGATATCCTCACAGTATGCTTGCAAATAGATATATATTTATCTATGTAAGTATATATAAAATCTTCAAGACAGATAAAATGCACACAGCTGTTAGCAGCTGAAGTGGGCCTTAATTACACTCAGATTGTCATGGTAACATCTGGCAAGCTTTGCCTTCCTGGATGGGAACTTTTGCCCTCTTGGAGTTTCAGCATATCAAGATAGAGGTTCTAAGGAAATTAGAATAAATCTCACAACTTTCCCTGGCCTTTGTGTCTTCCTGCCAAGGCAAAAGGGCTGGGAAACAGTATTGCTCCACAGGCCTGACAAATCACAACAAGGCAAGAGTAAAATGGTACAGGAATTTAAAGGATGTTAGCACTTAAAGTACCTTGTTTTGCTGAGAACTAGCATCCAGCCTAAGATCTCAAAGCATTATCATCATTATTTTTTAACATATATAAGGCATCATTAATGTCAATAAATCTGGTACATGAAATCATCAGTGTTAACATCTGAGCTTTTATTGCTATTATTCAAGTAAGAAGACTGATGGGAGAAGGTTGTTACCCATTTCACCCATCATCTTGTATCAAACCACTGACACAGCCAGGAAGGGAACTTAGGTCTGTTCTAACTATAAGTCCATACTCTCTGTTTAAGGGCAGCTGGTTTAATATGCATTCATTGATGTCTCACAGCACTTGTGAATAAATTCTGCCTTTCAGTGGAATAGCATTAGAAAAACATTCAAAACTAGAAAAATAACACAACAACCAGTAATGGATTTGATTCAGGAAAAAAACAAGAAATCACTTGGACTGTTTATTTCAGTAGCAGTTTGCTGAGAAAATACTAAATAGTGAGGACAAAACCCTTTGGAGCAGAGACCTCGAAAGGAAGTAGCAAAGCAAAACTCTTGCCTTTCCCTCTGTCAGAATCAAATAA
This sequence comes from Fratercula arctica, assembly GCA_947846985.1. Classification (NCBI taxonomy): domain Eukaryota; kingdom Metazoa; phylum Chordata; class Aves; order Charadriiformes; family Alcidae; genus Fratercula; species Fratercula arctica. Next base: position 15,567,922 of record CANTUZ010000025.1, on the reverse strand, counting down.
TTCTTTGTTTTCCCTTCAAATGCTTTGCAAAAGTAATTATTCCTATAAGATGTTCAACAAGCTTCCCCCCCTCCTTCCTTCCCATGTCTTAAAATGAAAGAACCCAACCCAAACAGGAGAAAATACTATGTATCTAAAGCACCACACATCAAGACTGCTTTTATTCATCTGGCTCACGTACATTTTCCTGAATAGTTGGCAAAAAAGCAGCACCACAACATGCTACTTCAGCAGTAAGCATCCAGCTGGTGAGAGTGGTTTCAACACGTTCAGGAAGCAGACAGTGGGAGCCAATGATCTGAACTTGGATTTCTAAAGACAAGGGGACTTCAAGTTTGAATTAGTCAACCTAGACTTCTTTTATAGGCAATGGAGATCAACAGACACAGGGGAATGTGTCTCTGAAGGTGCCTGTCCCTTTCCTGGCTATAAAATGGGTCCAGGACAGCCCACTTTGGGCATGGACAGTAGTTGACTTTAAGACATTGGAGGTTGGGCAAGGTGAATCTCCTCCAACAGCTCTACAAAAGCCAACAAACGTACAAGAAGTGAGTGTGTCAGTGGCAGCTCTGCTTAAGTCATGCAGATGTGGCTCAACAGCCTTACTTTGCTCTTGCACAAAATGATATTAGCAATACAGAATTCATGTGTTTGTACAGCAGGCCTCCAAACACTACTGTAATACATCTAAGAAAGAAGAACTGAAAAACCTAGTGAAAACAAATTTGCATACAAATGAAAGTTATTTTTGTATGCACTATTCCCCCACCTCCAGTTTCATTCTCTTCTCAGAACCTCAAGGATGCACAAGACACAAGGAATTACTGCTGGACAGAAACCTTGTTTCCATTCTCCACAAAAACAAGAAACAGCAAAATTTCTCACAAAACATACTTGGCTATTTATATACATTGATGTGCTTAAGTAAAAGGGAGAAAAAAAGATCTTTTTTTGTAACTTAAAAAAGGGGAAGAATAATGTTTCAAAGTGAAAAGTCAAAATGCTTCATTTCAGAAAACTGAAGCAAAAATGAGAAAAGGGATAATCCCTCTGAGCCTCCCCCAAAATTTCAGAGGGCACAATGCTCTAAAAAGTTTTATTACAAGATGACATTTTTACATTAAAACCTCTCTTTAAAACCAAAAATATTTTGAGGAAAAAATATTATTTTTTACTGAGCACTGAATGTGTGGTTTATTTGTCTCTGAAGGCTTCTCACTTATTAACTATGAGATTTTTGCATCATCCTTTCCTAGGAACCTATGTTTTTAACTTCCACTCCTCTCTCTCCTCCTCCCCCCTTTAATTTTATTATTATTTTTTATTTCATTTCATAAGCTCTCAGCTTTTTAATATGAAAGCCTTTTATTTCTGTAAAACTGCAGCTGCTTTCATTTAGTTTTATGGATTTAATGTATTTAGAGATTCCAAGAGAAGCTTGGAGCTGGCTGTATTATCCAGACATTTGCTACTTAGTGCCTTTTCTAATGACAAGACTTATCTGATTCAGAACATTTCATATCTGTAGAAAAATGAATTCTCTCTCCCTTTATCTTTAGGCCTCAAGATTTAATTTGTTCAGTTGGACTAGATGATCTCCAGAGGTCCCTTCCAACCCTACCATTCTGTGATTTTGTGATTCTTTCAAGCATTTCTTTTTTCCCTTTGCAGACACCCTGATGACTTATTTACAATGCTGAAGTTGTTCTTCCTGCTGGCATTTGAGTCTGAACCATTTGCCACTTGGTACTTATGTACCTTCCCATCATCATGGCATTTGATCTCCTTTCAGTATTTAATGTATTTTGTACTCCTGCTCTGTGATGTAGAGGTTGCTATTCTCACCATTTTACATATACGGAAATGAAGCAGAGGGAACTAGACCTCATATCTACAATTGATCCATATTGATTTCAATATGAGCTACACATCTAAAATACTCTCCTGAATGTAACCTTAAGTGATTTACTCAAGGTCAAACAGGAACTTTGCTGAAGGAGTGGGAGTGAACTTGGGCACAGCATTTAAGGTCACTATCTACTAAAATACATCCCATTCTATGGTATGGTATCCCTGGAGGCATTGTTAATGGTAAGCCAAAAACACATGTCCATCAGAGAAAATTGGTCAATGAATGGCTGAAACTTTTTTGGACATTGACTTCAATACTGAGAAGACAGTAAGACATGTTGTGTAATTAAAGATAGCTTCAGAAATGAAACTAAATAAGCTAAAACTGTCCTGTGCTGGTTGCAGTGGACAGCATATGAGGCAACCTTCACAAAACCTTAGGTTCTTTTCATGGGTTTGATCATTAGACAAGTATATTCATTTAAGACTACTTCATCCTCTCATCAGAGTAACCCAAGGACAGCAGCAGGATGCTAAGGCATGGACCAAGACTTTGCAATTACTGAAACACCGATTTAGTTATCACTTGCTATTACTCTGTCACCTCTGTAGCACAGGAGAAAACTGAACCTGTTCAGAAGCACAGTTATTATCCATATCTATTTTCTCTATTTCATCTCTCTACTTATTGTCCTCTGCAATAACTCCTGAGGACCTTTAGAAAGCCTCATACCTTTCTCTTCACCCCATCTATTAACCTGATCAGCAATGAAAAAGTTCATTGCAATATTCATCCATCATTTTTAGGCTTTATGGTTAATATCCTTTAATACATTTATGGGGAATTCACACCTTGCAGAAGCATCATTCTAATCACTTAGGACAGTTCACTGTCTGTCTTGGTTAAACTCTTCCTGCATTTTTCTTGCAATATTAAGAACTAGACTAGAGATAGTGGAGATTCCTTATGAACAGTTTTCAGATATTTATTTCGCCCACCACGTTAAAAAAAATCACCATACATATATTTAAACCTTATTGGTTTTGCAATCTAAGCCTGAAAATGTGTATATTAAAAATTGACAATAAAAGCAGTTGTAGTTAGATCTGAATTTAAATCTCTGAAGATGTGAAGTGTTTGCAAAAACAATATTGAGGATAAAAGAAACCAACCCTAGGATCAGACAATAAACTTTCTCCAAAATCATCAAAACTTTTCTGTCTGTCTTTCAAGTAGGATACCTGTGTCTACTTCTTTTCAGAAAAACTGAAACCATACTGAGATTTGAATTTGGGGGTGGCTGAGACAGGGAGTGGGTCTAGAGGTCTGAAGATAGAAAACAACAGAAACAGCAAAATAAATTTCTGTGCCTTTTCTTTCCCTTCTGGAAAGCTAAAATTTAAAATACTAAGAACAGAAGTCTGACTGAGAAGGAAATACATTCTTATGTTTCCATTTGTTTAAAGATCTGGGGGGAAAAAAACAAACCCCTATATGTCAAAAACCTATCATCTCTACTGCTTTAAAAGCTCATGTTTATGAGGTGTTTCAATAAAACCAAGAGGAAAAGATTTTACACTTTGCTGAAGACCAAAACCACAAAAAAAAACCCTCCAGGTATACATACCATAAGGAAGCTAAAGGGCATCCCTCAAACCCCATTATATGCATTCACATGCACCTACTTTCAAGACTTTTGATGGAAAAACTTATAAAAAGGTTGTACGGTATAGTTGATAGAGGCAGGCCAGTTTTAACTGCATGTGCCACCATCCCTGAAAGAGGAGAAACAACCAGGGATAGGTATGAGGCTGGCTCTGTATTTCCCATCCGAGTCCCACAAGACTATTAAATATGTGTGTTTAATGCTGCACTGACTACTGAAGAAAGATTGTGCAAGATGCTGCACAGAGGCAGACAGCATCTTTAAGAGCTTGCAACCCAAAGAGGTAGGACAGCAAAAGGAGGTGACAGCAAGTGGGTTTTCAAGGATCGCAGCCAAAAGTTCAAGCAAAAGATGAAGTGGAAGCAAAAGCCAAATTTTCATCCCAAGGGAGTTCTTGAGTAAGGTGTAAGGGTCCAGAGGATGGGGAGTTTTTTCTCACCTGGAGGGGGTGATATAGCTGCGATGGGGGTATTATAGCGGTGGGTATTCCTGTGCATCACAGCTCTCTGGGCTCCTCTGCAAACACATTCTCCCTTGTTTAACTCCCCAACAGAGCTGCACACAGAGCTGAACTCTGTATGCTCCATTTCATATCCCTTCCCTCATAAACCTTTATTAAGGCTTTATGTTACACAACTATCACCTATACAAAACTATTGCGTTTAGGCTTCCAGGCGACCAAATGCATTAAAACTCCTTGCGTGGAATGGCAGCAACCAATTCCTCATTTTTACTGTCTGGGAACTGAATGTTAATAGGCCACAGAGCACAAAACTCATAAACCACCAGTGTAAGGGGAGGAGAGAGGGGGAATAAGGAGGGAGGAGGGGGAGAAGTTTCTGCTGAGGTTTTGAAATTATAACAGAAGAAAACAAAAGATGTGAAGCAGGGCATGGCGAGGAATTCCCTCCACGCATGGTGGAGTTAACCTTGCCACTGGTGCCCAGCAGCTGGAGGGGAAACAAATAAAGTGGGACTATGCTCTAAACAAAAGAAAGCATCACTCCTTGACAATGGCATCTCCAGCCCTCCAGCTCCTCAGGAGAGGCTGAGGATTGCTGGCTCAGGCACAAGTTGCTTTTGCCTAGCAACTGGTGCAAAGCCTGTCTGTCAGCTTGGCCTACAGTTACTTCGTCCCGCCTTCCCCCCTTCTCTATGCACGGTGCAGGGTCTCCGAGCTCATTTGTCAGACTTCAGCTCCATCCACCTCTAAGCCCATTTGAAGAATGCATTGCCTCCCGTACTGACTGCAGGTAGCATGATGGTTTGCACCTTTGGGTAGTTCTTCCCATCCCCCTTCATCTTATTCTGCTTTTGCAGACCCTCATTGGGAAGCTCTCGGAGGAGGTACCACCTGCTTTAAGATACTTAACCCAACAGACTCACTGAGGAGGCAGTGCCAGACACTCCTGCAAGCACACACATCTCTGCCTGGCTGTGATGTTAAAATGTCCGTTTCTGCTGATGGAAACACATTCTGGGTGCAATGATGTTTTTAAAGCAGGATGTGAGACAAAGTAAAAAGTAAAAGACAGTTGGAAGCTAATTTTTAAGGACTGCTCTCCCTGGTATATATCAGGTGCTGTAAATGCAGAAACAATTCTGCAGATTGGAGAGGAAAAGTTAAATCTACAACTCGGAACACTTCCCAGTTAAGTTAAATTCTGCAGCCATTTATTTTGATGCTGAAAGTTATTGCCAGGATCCCACCATGCTGTGTCACTCTGACCTGAACTACAATGGACCAGGGATGATACTGCTTCCTGGAATAGCGAGAAGTCATTTCACCCCCTCGCCCAAAAAAGGAACTTATTAAGAAATTAAACAAGCTGAAATGCAGAAGACAAACCCAGTAAATGCAGTTGTGCTCCAGTCAGCATCAGAAGGGCTGGCTGGTCTCCAAAAGTTGAAGCAAGTTAGTCCCTGCATTGGGGTTGCTTCAAATCAGAATGGAAGATAATCGCCCATTTCAGGCACCAGAGGGATATTTATTTAGTGTGTTCTGACTTTGAAAATGAAAAATTATGAGATATATGGCAACAGTTACCTTCCAGAGCTTAAAGTTATCGTAATGCCATTCTTCTAATTACAAATCAGACTTTTAAGCACAAGGGCCAAAAGGAGACAGATTCCAGCAGTAAGCACAACCTGTATCAGGTAAGCTTACCTCATGGGCTGCCTGGTATCACATCCCAGGCCACCATCAGGAATCCTCTCCCCTCACCATCAGGCTCCTCTTTCAAAGTATAAAGTGTTTTTTCATGTTTTAAAACTTATAGGAAATAATTTTCAATTACAAAATCTGTGTGGACAGAGGGAGAACATATGAAACCAAGGAGAGATTTTTGGGGTTCCCTCCCCTGAAATATTTTTCATTTGAAAATAAAATGTCTTTTTCTTCTGGGAAGGAAATTTGAGCAATACAAGGAGGCTGCTGCGCAGGTCAGTGCTTGGGATGTACCAGGCCTTGGGAAATTATACCCACAATTCAGTCTGGTGGCCAGCCTAAACACAGTGCTATGAGCTGCTGAATTCAGCCATGCTAATCCTAGACCAGCATTGGCAGGAGGGAGACAGACGGTCATTCTCACCCTGCTGGGTTGCTAGGGCAGTGCCAAATTTTCTCATCAAAAAGCTTTTATCTATAAAAAGGTAGAAGAGACAATGTTTTTTTAAACATTTTTAACGATACCAAATTCAATTGAAACGAGCTACTTTGTCATCACCACTCGTTATCGATTGCAAGCTGAATGTTCTCGGCAAAACTGGGATGAGCAAGAGTAAATCTTACATAAAAAGCAAGGTTCTATTGATCACAGCAGCTGCCACTGGCCCTCCACTGAAGCAACAACCAGCTACTTTAATAAAAATGTAATCCTCCAGTAGAGAGGAACCCATCTACCTTCCAATCCACTCTGCATCATACTCTTCCAAACACTCTTGAGAGAGAAAGCAGACCAGTCCATCCCCCTGATAAAACACTATTACTATGCAGTGACACCATTGCACTTGATTTAAGTACATCTGGCATTTTCAGGTGTAATGCCTGAAGTGATAATACTAAAAAAAACAGAACAACCCTAGTTATGCCCTCTGGGAGTTGCATGTGTGTCAACTAAGTAACTTATAGAGTTCCTATTTCCATAGTATCAATCTCTTTACATTCTGTAATGTATTTATCCTACTACTACCCAGGGGAAGGAGAGGTCAGTGCTGCTCCTCTTGTATTCCCAACGCTTACTTAGATCTTCATTTTCTATTGCATGGGAGCTGGAGACCTAAATCTCGGTGTGGGCTTGAGGCTAAGAGGCTTGGTTGTGGTCATGCAGGAAGACATTGCTGTGGCTGAGAGCTGACTTTGACACCAGTCACAGGTCAGACTCCAGGCTCTGCTAGAAGCCATTTGGTCAAACCGAGTGTGATAATTACATCAGGTGTCCCTGAGGATGTATCAGGACTTCTATCTCCATTTCTACTGCTAGGAAATGACATCCAGCTCTCCACAGACACTGTTGCACACATTTCTCTTACCACCACCCACACTGCCACATCAGCATGCACTTTTAGGCTAAACATGGGGAAAAGGAGGCCCAGAGCCCCCTGCTCTCATGCTGAACCCCATAAGTCCCTTGCCCTGTCATTCTCCTCCTCTTCCAATGTTTAGGCTTAGACCTAGGAGTCTCTGCCTCCAAATGGTGCCTGGGGAGGAACCTTGGTGACCCCCTCCTGTTCCCCATCCTCTTTGCACTCTCTGCAGCCCTGCCTTTATGCTCACTGGGCCCATTTCAAAGCAAGGACCATGACAGCGGGCACAGATCTGGATTCAAGCTTGCTTTTCTGGACAGTACTGGGCAGTTCAGATTCAGAAAGCAGAAGAGGTTCAGGAAATGACCAGGGGTGCATGGAAACGAAGAGACAGATTTTGATCTCACACAGAGCAAAAGGCCAGGAAGACACACAGACCGATGGAAGCCCATAGGGATATGCAATTGTGCAAGGAGATGGGTGGAGCAAGGGAACCATCTGCCCTGCAATCATAACTTAAGAACAAGCCTGGTTCCCTTCTTGTGTGTAAGCGGGTGGGGGGAATCAATTCCCCTCCACCACAAGCTGGACCCCTCACACAATAAAGGACACACGTAACTCCTGTGTGGCCATGTGATGCTGGGGACTTCAGGGCCTCTGCTCAGCAAGCCAAGGAGTTAATATAATCAAAACAAATCCCCCTTATTTGCCTCAGGGTCAAGGGTCAGGGCAGGTGAGATGCTGTGTGGTACTGGCCTGTTGCATGCCGTATTTTCGGAGCTTGTGGCTCGTGTACCCAGCGTGGCTCATGCCCACAGTCCATGGGCCGAAGGTGTAGATCTTAAGGAAGTTGCTGGGCGCCAGCTCCTGAGTTCGTATCCCATCACTGCTGTGCATTACTCAGTTGTTCGTTTTTTTTTTTTTTCATCAAAGTCCATCTGTCCTTAATTTGGGTGATTCTTACTGTAGTACAGCTGATAGCAATTATAGTAATGAGGACATACAGTGACAGGGTTACTTAGCAATCAACAGCACACAATTTGATTCATTGGCTATTCTCCCCCAAAATCAGATCCCCATGAGGTACACATCGGACTTCCCCATCCTTCCACATCACCCACCAAGTGCACCCAGGTCCTTGGGCAAAAGCAATCCCACGGATGGGTTTGCCTTTGCCTGAGGCAGGACTAACCCAGACTGTCTTCCCTAACATATTCTTCATGTGCACTATGGGGACTTTATCCCCTTCCACGGTACGTGGAAGTTTTGACTGGGCAGGGCCAGCCCGATTGGTAGATCCCCTGGTGTTAACTAGCCAGGTAGCTTTTGATAAATGTGTATCCCAATGTTTTAAAGTCCCACCACCCATTGCTCTCAGTGTAGTTTTTAACAGTCCATTGTACCGTTCTATCGTCCCAGAGGCTGGTGCGTGATAGGGGATGTGATATACCCACTCAAAACCATGCTCTTTGGCCCAGGTGTCTATGAGGCTGCTTCGGAAATGAGTCCCGTTGTCCGACTGAGTTCTCTCTGGGGTACCATGTCGCCACAGGACTTGCTTTTCAAGGCCCAGGATAGTGGTCCGGGCAGTGGCATGGGGCACAGGGTATGTTTCCAGCCATCCAGTGGTTGCTTCCACCATTGTGAGCACATAGCGCTTGCCTTGACGGGTTCGTGGCAGTGTGATGTAATCAATCTGCCAGGCCTCCCCATATTTATATTTCAACCATCGTCCTCCATACCAAAGAGGCTTCAAACGCTTGGCTTGCTTGATTGCAGCGCATGTCTCACATTCATGGATGACCTGTGCAATAGTGTCCATGGTCAAGTCCACCCCTCGGTCACGAGCCCATCTATATGTCGCATCGCTTCCTTGATGGCCTGAGGTCTCATGGGCCCACCGAGCTATGAATAGTTCACCCTTATGTTGCCAATCCAGATCCACCTGAGGCACTTACATCCTAGCAGCCCGATCTACCTGCTGGTTGTTCTGATGTTCCTCCATGGCCCGATTCTTGGGTATGTGGACGTCTACGTGGCGTACTTTCACAACCAGATTCTCTATCTGGGCAGCAATATCTTGCCATAGTTCAGCAGCCCAGATGGGTTTGCCTCTGCGCTGCCAGTTGCCCTGCTTCCACTGCTGTAACCATCCCCACAGAGCATTTGCCACCATCCATGAGTCAGTGTAGAGATAAAGGACTGGCCATTTTTCTCGCTCGGTGATGTCCAAAGCCAGCTGAATGGCTTTCACCTCTGCACACTGGCTCGATTCACCTTGTCCTTCACTGGCTTCTGCAACCTGTCGTGTAGGACTCCACACAGTGGCCTTTCACTTTCGATGCTTTCCCACAATCCGGCAGGACCCATCAGTGAACAGGGCATATTGCTTCTCATTTTCTGGCAGTTTATTATATGGTGGGGCCTCTTCCGCACACGTCACCTCCTCCTCTGGTGACATTCCAAAATCCTTGCCTTCTGGCCAGTCCATGATCACTTCCAGAATTCCTGGGCGACTGGGGTTTCCCATTCGAGTTCACTGTGTGATCAGTGCAATCCACTTACTCCATGTAGCATCAGTTGCATGATGTGTGGTGGGGACCCTTTCTTTGAACATCCTGCACAGAACCAGCAGTCGAGGTGTTAAGAGGAGCTGCGCTTCTGTACCAACCACCTCCGAAGCAGCTTGAACCCCTTCATATGCTGCCAAGATCTCCTTTTCTGTTGGAGTGTAGCGGGCTTCGGATCCTCTGTATCCCCGACTCCAAAACCCTAGGGGTCGACCTCGGGTCTCCCCTGGTGCCTTCTGCCAGAGGCTCCAGGTAGGGCCATTCTCCCTGGCTGCGGTGTAGAGCACGTTTTTAACATCTTGTCCTGCCCGGACTGGCCCCAGGGCCACTGCATGGACTATTTCCTGTTTGATTTGTTCAAAAGCTTGTCGTTGCTCAGGACCCCATTTAAAATCATTCTTCTTCCGGGTTACTTGATACAGAGGGTTTACAATTAGACTGTAATCTGGGATATGCATCCTCCAAAAACCCCACAACACCTAAGAAAGCTTGTGTTTCCTTTTTGCTAGTTGGTGGAGACATAGCTGCTATTTTGTTGATCACATCCATCGGGATTTGGCGGCGTCCATCTTGCCATGTAATTCCTAAAAACTGGATCTCCTGCGCAGGTCCCTTGACCTTACTTTGTTTTATGGCAAAACCAGCTTTCAGAAGGATTTGAACTATTTTATCCCCTTTCTCAAAAACTTCTTCGGCTGTGTTTCCCCACACAATGATGTCATCAATGGATTGCAGGTGTTCTGGAGCTCCAGCCTTCTCCAGTGCAGTCTGGATCAGTCCATGGCAAATGGTGGGGCTGTGTTTCCACCCCTGGGGCAGTCGATTCCAGGTGTACTGGATGCCCCTCCAAGTGAAAGCAAACTGTGGCCTGCACTCTGCTGCCAAAGGGATTGAGAAGAATGCATTCGCTATATCAATCGTGGCATACCACTTGGCTGCCTTGGACTCCAGTTCATACTGGAGCTCTAGCATATCCGGCATGGCAGTGCTCAGCGGTGGCGTGACTTCATTCAGGCCACGATAGTCTACAGAAAGAAAGAGGCAAAACTCTTGGGTTGAGATAAAGGCAGTTTAACAGAACAGCAAAGGGAACAAAAAAACAAGAACAACATGGATAGAGGAATACACAAACACAATTACAGAACCGCTCACCGGACCAGACCCCGGAAGCCCCAGCCCGCTCCAAGCAGTGACTTCCTGCTCCCTCCCCCGGTAGCTCAGGATGGGCATGGCTCACATGGGATGGAATACCTGTGTCCTGGGAATAATTAACCCTATCCCTGCCGGAACCAGGACAACCACCTATAAAAGACTGGCTGGAGCATAAGCAGTATCAGCAAAAGTAAGCCCTTCCACTGAAACCATTGCTGTTTTGCATGCTAGCCCAAACATGAGTGTTTACTGTAGCATATTCTGCAGTACCCTAGCCAGCCAAGCTTTAAAAACATCCCAAACTGGGGAAGGGCTTCCGCCAATTCCTTTTATGATGAGATGTGGCATCAATAGACTGATCCATCAGCAATTCTCATCGATGATCAAATGGGCTCTTTTTCCAGGGAGTGGTAGACACAAGGAGATTAGCACCTGTCTCTCTTCTGTTTATCACTGGCAGGTGCTTAAGTGAAGCAAGATATTGGCTTTGCTAAAGTAAACAAAGCTCCCAAAAGATAAGATGGATATGCTGGGCCATTGAGTTAAGGCTTGCTCAGGAAACAGAGCAGATGAGCCTCTGTCTATTTAGCAAAGGTGGCTTTGTGAGCTGATAGGATGAACATGGTAATTCATTCATATGGTGGGTATTAAGAGTCAGCGTACAGTTACTAGGAGAAAGCCTTCTGCAGCACAAACAAAAGACATTTACTGGCTCTGCAAATTCTGGAGACTTGGGTGACTCTACAATGTCAGGAGCAGACAGGCACAAGCTAGCTCTGTTCAAGCTAATCCTAGAGCTGAAAGATCAAGGGATCTTGGGGTAGAAGCATGGATGTGAGCCCGCTCTGATCTGGAAGTAGTCCAGATCAGAGCCCCCTTTTCTCCTCAGATAGCACTCCATGCAGCTTAACTCCATCAGCTAGATAGCTGGATCTCTGTATTATATTCTGCTTTGCAACAACCTGTTGTAAATACCAGATAGCAAAACAGCTTTTGTAAGTAGAATGTCTAGATTAACTATTGTAGGAGTCTCTTCAGCACTGAAGAACTCGGGTGTGTGGAAGGCAAGAAAACAAGGTGAGAACTTAGCCAGTAGGCTTGCAGTTTCATTAGGCTTTGTTCTAGAAAGCTAGAAGAGGATATTGTCATCACTATGTGAGTAAGGAATGAAGGAGAAAAAATATCCCCCTTCTTTCAATTTTGCTTAAATGTTATCTAGACATCTGTAGGAGCACATGTGTCTTTTCTTTAAATTACTAGGCATATAGCAACAGAACAGCACAAAGGTTGCACTCATTCAACAGGAAGCAGAGGTTTAGTACTGTGGTGCTGCTTCTTGCACCACTGAAGTCTCCAAGTTTTCACAATTCAGAGGCTTTGCAAAAATATTAACCCACAAACACTAAAAATCTTGCCTGACACAAGAACAGAAATGTCTGTCAAAAGCTCTGACACAACATGCTGGTGTCTAACATCTTTGTAGAATACAGATAATCCTTTAAAAGTAGATGTCTTGGCCTTCTCAGTTTAAGGAAAAAATAGTTCCTTGTGAATTTGTTTAATGTAAATAAAGCCTCTATTTATCTTTTTCTTTAATAAATTCATACATTATTAGAAAATCCTTTATACAAGAAGACCCACTAAGCTATATCATCTCATTTTAAGAGATTTCCTGTTGGTGGAATACAAAGCAGCCACCTGTAATCACCCAGTGCTCGAAAGGATTTAAATACACACAGATAATTAGATCAGTTAACCTTGCAAATTAAAACAAGCACATTGCATTATCTCCAGTTTATCCTAAAAGAAAATATGAAGTTGCCTCAGATAAATAGTTTAATAAAGACAGTGAAGACCTTATACAAGCAGCATAATGCTAAATTTTCTAAGCATGTGGGCTAATAGGATGAAAATCCACTTTCTTACTAGCTTCATTTTGGAGAACTGGCTACTGGTTTGCACAGGACCAGGGGATCAGATTTAATTCACAAGCCACATTGTCAGAGCAGTTTTTCCTAACATCACTCTCACAGCCTAAGCCATTGGTCTTGGGTCACCCTCTATTAAATGGAAAAGAATAGGTAGGATGACTGGCCACATTGAACTACTGCTCTCCAATGGCTGTAGAAGAAAGCCAAACATTTAACCTTCATAAGGCTGAAGTTAGGGCACATGAATCATACCCACAGCCACAAAATGCCACTTTATGACTCAGGCATCCACTTTCTCTTCATAAAGTAATAATTGCAGTTGGGGTAAACTTCCTTACACAACCAGAAAGCTAGGCACAGCTCATTAGTTAAGCTACAGAGAAAAAAGTCCAGATTGAGAGTTGCTCTAGCAGCTGGGTGACACCAATTGTCCATTAAACATCAGTGTGCCAGCTTGGGTCATGGTAGGTCACCTACATGCAGAGAAGTTTTCCTTGTGGTCAGCAGCTTAGGTGTGCAGCACACAAGCTGCACCAACAATTGCCTACCAATGTCAGTCTCCTAGAGATCATCTGAGTGACCACCCATGACCAGGGCTGGCCAGAAAAACACCACTCCATTTAACAAACATTTCAAGGCATTGAAGTGTATTTCTCTCCTCTGAAGAGACCGACATTTTAAGATGAGAAATATCACTGCATATGATCCAGTGTTTAGATGTAATTTTAGAGCAGAGTTTTCTACCAGTTTCAGAGCAGGTTTACTTATTGGTTTTTAATCCCAGATGTCATCAAAACAGGATAAACAAAATGTCTTGGTCAAAATACTGTCCTGGATTTGAGACACCATCACAATAAGAAATATGCTGAAAGCAATATTGTTTCAGAAAACATTTCAGTACTTTCCAGGAGAAAAAAAAAGTTTTGTTTGCTTATTTTTCCATCATCTCTGCTCATAAGCTTTGGCAGCACCTTATGTTTTAAACAGGAAAGGAAATAGTCACAATTTTAGCAGTAAATTGTACTGCACTACAGTTCCTGCACCCAGGTAGCTCCTACAGTCACATGTCACAGACCACTTGCTGCTCACTGCTGGAAGGTGGTAGATGGTTGGTCCTGTAGCCAGGAGCTGCTATTACTTTGGCAGTTCTGTTACTGCTGCTGATGGCACCTGTTTTCATGACCCGAACTGCTAACTTCTCAAAAACATTTTGTGAAAACCTGCTCTAAATGACAGATTTAAGGCTCTTCTGTTTTGTTTTTTGTTGTTGTTGTTTATTTGTTTGTATGTGTGTATATATTTATGAATGAATCCCATACAGTAGAAGTGAATGCCATTCAAGCACCAAGGACAAAACAGGTCTGTTGGCTACAAGAGTGGCAACTTTTTTTCCCCAGTATTGACCCCAAAATAAGTTTGTGGAAGATTTGGAAACAAGATGATCCTATACTGAGGCTAGTTAGGAGATCTACAGAGAAATAAGCTGGTGCCCCAAATAAAATAAATAAAGTTTAGAGTGAGCACTTGCTGCTATATCACCTAATCTATTTACCATGTCACATGGGCCACTGAGGTTTGTAAAGGTATTACGAGCCCTAGCAGAAACTGGTACCTACACAAATAGCCTTCACAGAAGTAGACTGAAAACCGAATGGATCACGGGAGCTGGACTGATTTTTTTGTTCAGGGTGCCTTTAGGTTGCACACCAAGCATATGCCAGAATCTCAGTTTGATCTTCAGGCTTGTTTCTGTACACATAATGAAATTCCTAAGTCAAGGCTTGATTACCCACTGCCCATGATTACCAAATTGTTCTGGTTAGCCTAGCAAACAAGCCCAAATTTGCATCTGCTGCTCTGCAGATAAATCCCCTGGGCTAGCACAGGAGAAGGTCATGGCATTGGGAGTGCATCCCTTAATGCCACAGACTGTACTATGCAGCCCTGTAAATAAACACAGGGGGCTTAGTTACCAAGACTATCCCTTCTGCACCTCTTACTGGAACTTGAACATTAAGAGGAAAAAACCAAAGTAAAATGGACAACAACAAAACACAACACCAAGATTAAAAAAGCCAGAAAATAATCTGGCTGCTGCAATGCTAAGGAACAGATCTTCCCTCATCTATTTTACAACCCCGCTTTCTGCTGCAGATCCAACATACTTGAGTTTCATTTCAGAAAGTAAAGCTGCTAAGCAGCTACCAAATGATATTTGCCTCTCAGATGAGTATTTATGGCAGGCAAAACATACATCAACAACAAAAATTTTCTCCAGTAACGAAAATGTTTCTGCCAGCAATGTATCTTTTACAAGCTTGCAAGATATACCGAGAGTCTAATAATCAGATTAAAATCACATCAAACTATGTTGGGAAGTCAAGGTGAAGGCCTTTGGATTGTTCTCATGAATAGCCCTATCCAGACCTACCAGGTGATGATAAATTCAGGTTTTTGCTTGGTTGATGTTTTTCAAATTTATTTTAAGGGCTTACAGTTTTTAAAAGCCAAGAGATGGGAAAACAGCTGGTGTTTTAGCAATTCATAGAATCATAGAACCATAGGGTTGGAAGGGACCTCTGGAGATCATCTAGTCCAACCCCCCTGCCAGAGCAGGGTCACCTAGAGCAGGTTACACAGGAACACGTCCAGGCGGGTTTTGAATGTCTCCAGAGATGGAGACTCCACCACCTCTCTGGGCAGCCTGTTCCAGTGCTCTGCCACCCTCAAAGTAAAGAAGTTCTTCCTCATGTTTAGGTGGAACTTCTTGTGCTCAAGTTTGTGCCCATTGCCTCTTGTCCTGTCCCCGGGCACTACTGAAAAGAGCCTAGTCCCATCCTCCTGACACCCACCCTTTAAGTATTTATAAGTGTTGATAAGATCCCCCCTCAGCCGTCTTTTTTCCAGACTGAAGAGACCCAAATCCCTCAGCCTTTCCTCATAAGAGAGGTGTTCCAGTCCCCTAATCATCTTGGTAGCCCTCTGCTGCACCCTTTCCAGCAGTTCCCTGTCCTTCTGGAAACGGGGAGCCCAGAACTGGACACAGGACTCCAGAAGCGGCCTCACCAATGCAGAGTAGAGGGGGAGGATGACCTCCCTTGACCTTCTGGCCACACTCTTCTTGATGCACCCCAGGATGCCATTGGCCTTCTTGGCCACAAGGGCACATTGCTGCCTCATGGTCATCCTGTTGTCCACCAGGACTCCCAGATCTCTTTCCACAGAGCTGCTCTCCAGCAGGTCAGCCCCCAACCTGTACTGGTGCATGGGGTTGTTCCTCCCCAGGTGCAGCACCCTACACTTGCCCTTGTTGAATTTCATAAGGTTTCTCTCTGCCCAGATCTCCAACCTGTCCAGGTCTCTCTGTATGGCAGCACAGCCCTCCGGTGTGTCAGCCGCCCCCCCCCAGCTTTGTGTCATCAGCAAACTTGCTGAGGGTGCACTCTATCCCCTCATCCAGGTCATTGATGAATATATTGAAGAGGACTGGACCCAGTACTGACCCCTGGGGAACACCACTCGTCACTGGTCTCCAACTAGATTCTGTGCCCCTAATGACAACCCTCTGAGCTCTATCTTTCAACCAGTTTTCTATCCACCTTACTGTCCGTTCATCTAACCCACACTTCCTAAGCTTCCCTATGAGGATGCTGTGGGAGACCGTGTCAAACACTTTGCTTAAGTCAAGATAGACCACATCTACCGCCCTCCCCTCATCTATCCATCCAGTCATGCCATCGTAGAAGGCTATCAGATTAGTCAGACATGATTTCCCCTTGGTGAATCCATGCTGAGTACTTCTGATAGCTTTCTTTTCCTCCACGTGCCTTGAGATGACGCCCAGAACAAGCTGTTCCATCATCTTTCCAGGGATGGAGGTGAGGCTGACCGGCCTGTAGTTCCCTGGCTCCTCCTTCTTGCCTTTTTTGAAGACTGGAGTGACATTAGCTTTCCTCCAGTCCTCAGGCACCTCGCCTGTTCTCCAGGACCTTTCAAAGATGATGGAGAGCGGCCCAGCAATGACTTCTGCCAGCTCCCTCAGCACTCTCGGGTGCATCCCATCGGGGCCCATGGACTTGTGAATATCTAAATGATCTAATTGATCCCTCACTCGCTCCTCCTCAACCCAAGGGAAGTCTTCTTCTTTCCCTGTTACTTTATTCAATGCCTGGGACTTCTGAGGGCTGGGCCGAGCAGAAAAGACCGAAGCAAAGAAGGCATTCAGTAACTCTGCCTTCTCCGCATCCTCCGTCACCATGACTCCTGTCTCATTCAACAGTGGGCCCACATCTTCTCTGGTCTTCCTTTTGCTTCCAATATACTTGTAGAAGCTCTTTTTGTTGTGCTTGACGTCCCTAGCCAGGTCTAATTCCAAGGCGGCCTTGGCTTTCCTTGTTTCATCCCTGCACGCTCTGGTGGCATTCTTGTAATCCTCCCAAGGGGTCAGTCCCTTCTTCCACTTATTATAAACTTCCTTCTTCCACTTGAGCTTTTTCTGAAGCTCCCTGCTTAACCATGCAGGTCTCCTGCGTCCCTTGGCCGATTTCTTTCTCTTAGGGATGCACCGATCCTGAGCTTGGAGGAAGTGGTCTTTGAATATCAACCAGCTTCCTTGAGCCCCTTTGCCTTCCATAGCCCTAGCCCACGGGATCTCTCCAAGCAGTTTCTTGAAGAGGCCAAAGTTAGCCCTCCTGAAATCCAAGGTTGTAATTTTACTTCTTGTTGTTTTGTGGATAGTGCCCATGATCCTGAACTCAATCATTTCATGATCACTACAACCTAGGGTGCCCCCAACCTTAATGTCCTCCACCAATCCCTCTGTGTTTGTCAGTACCAGGTCTAGAAGTGCTCCTCTCCTTGTTGGCTCCTGTACCACCTGTGTCAAAAAGTTGTCATCAATGCACTGGAGGAGCCTCCTGGACTGCCCATGCCTGGCTGTGTGGTCTTCCCAGCAGATATCGGGGTGATTGAAGTCCCCCATGAGAACCAGGGCCTGCGATTGCGAGGCTACCTTCAGTTGTCTGTAAAAAGCCTCATCAGTTTCCCCATCCTGATCAGGTGGCCTGTAATAAACACCCACAACAGTGTCCCTCATATTTTCCTGTCCCTTAATCCTCACCCATAAGCTCTCGACCCGCTCTTCATCCGCCCCTAGTGAGAGCTCAATGCATTCCAAATGCTCTCTCACATAGAGTGCAATTCCACCTCCCCGCCTTGCTGGTCTGTCTTTCCTGAAAAGGACATAGCCACCCATGACAGCATTCCAGTCATGCGAGTTGTCCCACCACGTCTCAGTAATTGCAATGAGATCGTGGCCCCGCAACCGCACACAGACCTCCAGCTCTTCCTGCTTATTCCCCATGCTGCGTGCATTGGTGTATAAGCATTTCGGAGAGGGAGTTGTGTGTGTAGTTTTGACCCTTGAGATGTGGTGTGCCTTCTGGCTTTCAGAAATACTGGCACACTGGCCCACAAGCGCTGAGCAACTACGCCCTGGCACCTCACCAGCAAGCCCAGTACCATCCCCACCCCCCTTCAAATCTAGTTTAAAGCCCTCTCAATGAGTCCTGATAACTCTTGTCCTAGAACCCTTTTTCCCCTGGAGGTCAAGGTATTCCTGCCTGTTACCAGCAGGCCAGGCGTTTTGTAGATCAGGCCATGATCAAAGAACCCAAAGTCCTGCCGGCAGCACCAAGCTCGAAGCCAGGCATTGATCTGCTGGCTCCTCCTATTTACCCCCTCATCATTCCCCGCAACAGGGGGGATAGACGAGAACACCACTTGCGCTCCTGATCCAGCATCTGACAATAGTGAAATGGTTAAGAAAAAACCCATGATTTTTCCTGTGCAGGGGGGGCAGTGGATCTGGTAATAAATACTTGATCTTTCTATGCCACTTTACAAAAGAGCTTTGTCTTCCTTTTACAGGTGGAAGCACAAGCCTCAGAGGGGCAAAGTGATTTGCTCAATATCATTCATATTTCTAATAGCTAACTTAGGAACAAACATGAAATCTCAAATCCCAGGATGGGGTTGTATTTCCTCCCAGCATCATTGGGAACCAAATTAGCGGATGGGTTTACTGCTTCTATTTACTGCAGAACAGGAATGGTCAAGAGTTTTAAGTTGCTAAGCACAAGGAAAAATGCTGAAGTCCCAGTGCTTTATTTCCATCTCCCATGGAGTGCTTGCATGAAAGTCTGGCTTGAATCTTTCATTTCCAGATAGCATACAGAATCCTGTGTATAGGTGCTTGAAATGGATACTACGTCCACATTGCTCCCTGCTTTCCCCTCCCCACAGAAGGCCACCTGGGAAATACAGACAAGCATTGACAAAAGAAATACTGTCATCTGTCAAGGTGGATTATTAGGTGTGAGGACAGTTCAAAGTGTTAATACCTGTTCTGCAGATGTAAAGAATAGTAAAAGCCTACCCAGATGTCTGTGGTACCTGAGGTGAGCAGCATCCAGCTAGCCTAGCTACAAGTGAGCATCTAAACTACAAAACCCTACCCAGTTTGCATCAGCAATGCCACAGTCACCTGTGCATCTCTCTACAGTACAGGGAGGCAGTATTCTTGCTTTCAGGCTCAGATTAACCAGGTTTGTACAGATCAGCAATTCAAATAGCTTCACCCAGCTGATTGTGCACAAAGACAGTTTGGGAACTTTCAGGTGAGATTGCAAAACCAATGGGCAATAATTTCATTCACCCTTTCTACTCAAGTCCAACAGAGGACAACTGTCCATAGCCTGTAGGATCACGCATCAGGGCTTTCTATATTATAAAAGAGTCAGTGAACCATAGGAAAAAGCCGGTGCTGAATACACCCATAAAAACGTAGGACAGCCTTGGATGTCTATAAGGATGCCTATAATTTACTTTGCACTCTCTCTGGCCTTTGACAGCCAAACCAGCCAGCCTAAACTAAAACCTCTCTCCCCAGTACTAAATCCTGGGGAGAGAGGTTTTGAGAGAGGGAAGCTGGATAAAGAGGCTGAGATCAGTGAGCTCACACAAAAACACTGCAATGCCAGAGTATCACACCCACTTTAGCTTAATCTAAAAGTCAAATCACATGACTGCATTTTCCAGTTTAACTTGCATGTCTGCCACCACCAAGCCAGCTTCTGAGAATTGTATTCTACTCACTGCACAACTCCCAACAGCTTCCCAGTATAAGAAAAACAGCTTCCTTGGAAATAAAAGAGCTCTATCGTTAATGAGACTTGGAGAAAGCTCACTAAACCCTGTTCCACTACCTCCCATGCATACTGAGAATGGACACTAAGGGTAGCTCACACAAAAAGGGGTTTATCATGCCATTGACTTAGATCTACTTCCAGGGAATCCAGATGAAGTTTTTTTCACTTGTTCCAATGGGAGCAGAACAAAACACATACTGAACATATATTTAAGAAAAATCTACCCACCTATTGCCAGAAAATACAATCTACTTCATCCCTCCCCCCAGTACTAAGTTGGGTTCTCTGCACAGAAGTGAGTAATTTGTAATTGACTAATCTGCAGAGAGATATCAAAACCAGCAACAGACAAAGCCTGAAGAGCCTCCTCATTGTCTTCCCTCTGGAAAAATAACGCTGTGCTTTAATTCCAACTTCAGAAAGTCAGTAAATTTTCTACACAACTGCTTAATCCTGTGGACTCCCAAGATGACATCAGACACCAGTGGGACTTCACCACATGGAGAGGTGACCTCTCCTAGACACATGAGCATTGGTTGTGGAGGCATCAGTGAGTCAGCAGCGAGCAGATATGCTACGTGTACACACAGGCCATATGCTACTGGACGTATCATCTTTCTGTAGTAGATCTCGCAGGCTCCAACATGTTCATGGAGCTCCCCACCTACCCCAGAGAGAAGTGGTCCCTCGCATCATTACAGCCATACCCAAGTCTGGTTTCACTACCAGACCAAGCAGAGTGATCTCAGCCCTGAATCACCTGAAGCCTGCGCCAAACATCCAGGGACCAGTGCCAAGCATTATGAAACAGTTCACCCAGCCCAACCTCCTGAGCTTCAGCAAGGAAATTGGCAGCTAGCGAGAAAGATGCCTCAGCAACCTCAGTTGTGCAGAGCAGTTTTAGGTCTGACTGGTGGAAAGATTTGCCTGTGGTGATGAATAAGCGCGTGGTGGAAAGTTGTCAGTGCTTCCTGTGCCAGCCCTTTGAGAACTATGCTGAGCTGGTCCACACAGTCCGGGTCATAATCTAGAGAGCTTAATATAACAGGATTTTACCAATCTCTTCCTGTTAGAGTCTTCTCCTTCCTCACTGAAAGATGTTTCAGCACTTCTTGATGTATTCCAGTTTAGCGAGGGTCCTTCTCTTCTTTTAAATTATTTTTAAATCATTCTTTTACTTGGTTTTCATAAATTTAAATCTTAATCATAATTACAAGCAGTATTTTCATTTAAATGAAACTGTTTTCATTACATGAAATTGCTTCAGTGTACTTTTGAAGGGGGTTTCTATAATGTTCATTTTCATACAGAATCTGAAAAACTATGAATACATTCCTTTCCAAAAAGTCAAATTTTAGCTTCATTTAACCATACCAGCTTTCATATTTCCCATAAAACTGTTTTCCTAGATTTCCTGTTGAATGTGTTTCTTTGAGGGTAGGCAAGGAGGTGAGATTATGATCCAGAGGTGGATAGTAATCCATAGAATGGATTTGAAAATTTGTTAAAATAAATTTAGATAAATTTAGATAAACTTATTGGAGTTCACATCAAATCCCTCTATGCCTCCCAAGTATTACACACATTTCCTCATATTAAAGTGCATATGTACACACTACTATTTGTTTTGTGTAACGATTTCATACCTTGTGGAAGTTTGGACTTTCAATCAAGAATGTGAATTCATAATTATTTTAACAATTTGTATCCTGTGCTGCTGTGCATCTAAGTTACCATATCAGCTATCTCTAATGACCAGTGGGGATTCTTCTTGCTAAATAAACATAGACCCTAGCATAATTTACTTTGCAAGGCATGTGAGGAAAGAATTTTAAGGAATTAACTGTGTGAGAGAAAGGCACGCTGCCCTCTCACTTTGACTATGTGCTGAGAACTTTGTCTCCTGAATGTCTCATCCAAACCAGCAAACAAAACAACTCTTCAGAGGGGGACTAGCACCTCCTCACTTCATACAAGATAGAAAATACACTTTATGTAGCAGGGAAATGAACAGTTATTTACCCTGCGTGCACTCTAGAAGAGAGGCCATTGAGGCAAGCCAGCAAGTGTGTGATCCCATAACGAGTAATCACAGACTGAAATGAAACTAAAACTCTTCTGGCAAATAAATAGACCCTGATGAAGTGGGCATCAAGGGAGGATTTCTAATTTTCTTCTTGAAAGCAATATGTTTTATCTGTATGCCACTTATAAGTAAGTGTTTCTTTCCATCGCTATGTATCAGGATGAACCAGAACAGTACCAAACCCAGTAACACCATGAGTAAACAGTAACATCCCCAAACTTAATTATTAAAAAGAGCTTTTTATTGATTGATTTTTAATAATAGAATGCAAATTTTGGGATATGAGGATTATTTGTTTGGAAATATTAATCAGTGATTATTTTCCCCAGAAGAAATATGGATTTTTCTTGCATTCATGTGGAGAGGGGTATTACTTATTATTTAGACTCCTTCCTTTTGCATTTTCCTGACTGTATAGGGAGTGGCAAAGAAAAAATGTTGGTTTTTTTTTCCCAAGATCCAAGTAGAATTGTCTTTTGAAAAGAATTTAAAAATTATTTTTATCAGATTTTCTGAAAAATAAAACACAAAAAAAAAGCCAAGTTGTGCAGCAAATAGTGTTTTCAGAGTATTGGAAACTATTGTGAACCTCTACTAATGGGATTTGCAAAATTATTATTTGCATTCAATTTTCAGTGTCTATGTTACTTAATTTTTCAGAAAGTTTTTCAGAAGCCCCAAGAGATAGAATACAAAAGATCCAAGCTAGTCAGAAAACTGTACATTAATATTTATATTTTCGATGCATCTCCTTTGAAGGTTTGCTTGAAGCTGTATGAAGAAAAGACTCATAGGAAATAGTTGCCCATAATAATTACTATCCTGTATTGAAAACCATTTATCCAACTTTCAAAACATATTCTGGACCCACCTATCACTTCAAACAACAAAGGTTATATTGAAGGGCTATTTGAACAGCAAGAATCTTATAGGGAAGTGAGGACCAAAATATATTAAAAAATGCCATCAGAATGATGTGACAAACAGGCAATTTTCTCAGTCCTCTCTCTCTTGCTTTTTACATTAGATACATTTATCCTCTGTTAAAGATCTCTATCTTCTACTTGATACAAAAAACAAAACATACAGCATGGATATATTAAATCTTTCTCCAAAATTTCAAGAAAGCTGTTCTCCCTTTTCTTTCATCCAAACTGAGCCTTTTTTCACGAGATGAAAAAAGATCATGAGATGACAGAGACTAGCAGACCTCTGAGTCAAGACAGCAATGCTGATTTCCTCTAGATATGCAGAATCAGTATCTAAGCACAGCATTTGGGAAGCATAAGCATTAGTGTTATCATTGCAAGTGTGAGGGAAACAGACCCACTTGCACTTAGACTTCTTAAGGAGAAATCAGGGTTAGCAGTTTTATTTGATTCAGTCAAAGGAGAAATGGTATGAATTGTTCATTCTGTAAATGTGCATTTCCTCACAGGCTGAAAAGTAATTTTAGGATGGAGAAACCGACATGTATGGTAACTCACACTCCAGGTTCAAAAGAGTGAATCCAGGTTTTAGCAACTGGATGAACTGGTGATTTTAAGTTTGCATGATAGATACTATGGACTTACTGGTTTAGGATTTCTGTATATCACTGACCTAGCCCCTGCTTCATAAGCTAAATTAACTTACAGAAAAGCAGTTTTCATTAAGTGGAACAAGAAGAAAATTGGAGCATAGCTTCTATAAAGCTGATAGTGGACACAAATAAAAGGAATGGGTGTGCAAACAGATGAAGGTAGTTGTACATTGATGTGATCTGCAACTGAATAGTTGTGCAGTCACTATATGCTGAATGAAGTTAGTTGCTAACTGTTGCTTTAACCATAATTTTATTGAAGCAAATGCTCCATGACTAAAGTCTTTCTGGGGAGAAAAGATTCCAACTGTCTTCCCCAAATACCTGGGTTTTGATGAAGGTTTTCTGGGAAGTTATTTTGTGTGTGTGTGCACAGGCTACCAGAAAGAGAATGATAGGAAACAGAAATATTTCTAGGGAAAAAAAAAATTAAAAACATAATTTTCTCTGATGGAATAAATGCTTCCCTTTTTAAACTTTTTTTTTTTAAACACTGTTGAGTTCACCTGATACAGATCTGATTTTATCCCAGTTGATTTAAGTGCTTTAAAAATGAAGGAAAAAAGGGTCATTCACTTTGATTAAAAGGGCATTAGGCTAGATTTCAAAAAGCCACAGGTCAGCATATCATCTTAGTCTAAGTTCAAGGTTAGAGCTGGTATTAAAAGGCAAAGCAAGTGAAATCAAGAGGGCTGCTGTTAAACTTGGCTCTTATAATAGTGTTGGCTTCTGTTAAGAACTCTCTTGGCCTCTGGACAAGATAGTGGAATTCAACAACAGCTAGCAGAGACTTTCTAGGACTCTCAAGGATGTTTTCCAAGATATAAATGCAGAGACCTCCAGTGGCTCTGATCACCACGGATCGGTGCAAGCTACCACAGATAGGTGCAAGAAAACAACATCACAGGAGCAGTCCTGGCTGACTGGATGGGCTATGAATAACCATAATAACTATGATTATAAAGAGCATTTGCACATCAGTGCGAAAGAATGAGGAGCAAAGAGGATAAACTTGACTCTCAATCTTCAGCTATGTGCATGGCAAAGTATGATTAATAACTACAGAGGCTTAACATAACCTCCTCAGATAACGACTGATGTGGCCTTCTCCGAGCCCTGATTATCCTCTTCTAATGGGCTTCATTTATTGTGTAAACTAATAACCAAGGCCTAAGCACTGCACACTCCAGGGTCTGCAAGAAAAACACTGGGACCAAATGTGATTAAATTGGTGAAGATTGCCCAGCAACACAGTGTGTTGCTTGAGTGGGGGTGGGGGGCACCAGGAGGAGGGAAGGAGAAGCAATGTATCCTGCAAAGAAATTAAGCAGAAAGTATCAGTGATCTGCCTTTTAGTGTCAATCTGCTGGTATAAATCCCCTGCCTTTCAACTGGGATTGCTATGAGTTTTCATCTGGAATTGGTGGAAAGCCAGAATACAGCCCCAAGGTGCTAATACCAAGAAAGAGAGGCATTGGTAATGAGGGGATCTGATTGCAATGATATCCAGAAAGTCAGCAGCAGTGACAGATCTGGAGACTAACTTGAGTTGTCAGTCAGAGTTTCAGTGCTGGAGAGCAAAGAGGCACTCAAAGAAAGCTGGATTCCCCAAAGTGAACAAGTTCAACAACACAACCCTGGCCCAGAAAAAAAAAAAAGAAATGACCTTCCAGCTCCCCTGGCTGTATCTCTAAAGTGCAAGCACAGCTGAAGGGAGGCAGCTTTACAGGGCATCCAAAGAAAGAGGATAAGATTCTCATTTGAGCTGCACTGATGTAAAGAAGCTTAAACTCTGCAAGAGTCCATGGAGTTACTCTGAACTTACACCCAGCAGACAAGAATACAGAATGAGAGCCCCTCCTCACTGGGAAGCATATTTCTTAGCTGCACAATGAACATCACATTAGATTATCCAAACTGAAATAATTGTAAATACCCAATTTATCTGGACTCATTTGTGCTGTCTGCTTAATTGTTGCACTTCACTCAACAAGGACAATGAAATTAGTTTGGACAGGCTCACTTTAGAGGCATTACCACTGTGCTATGGCAGTTTGGGTTCAGAGTGATGATGGAAAAGGTTTAAGGTTTAATAGAATAAAAATAAAAGAGAAATGCATAGCAATATAGATAAATCTGGGACCTCCACTGGGACATGAGACACCATCTTTGAAGGGTGTCACATCTGTATTTTACTCTTTGTAGTGTATCCACATTTGTAGAGCCTGTACTATAGTTTCCAAAAAACATACAGAGCCCACAAATGTATGCTTTTTCTCAGGATCTCCTCAGCAGAAGTCTGCTTGTTGGATGCTCATGACATGTTGTGTCCAGCTCCCCCAGGAGTGTCTTAGCCTCTCCCCTTCCCAGGTGAAAATGTGTGTAATATCAAGCAATATGAAGGTTCAGTGGCAGAAAAAATAACAAGCTGGGAGCAGCAGGTTGCTACCACCAAAACATCTAGCCTGCAAGGCTCGCACCCCCACACACACCCCACCTCCCTTCCCCTGTGCGGGATAAGCATGGGCACAGAAATCAATCCCTAGTCACTCCCCAGTTGCTCTAAGGAAGAACAGGCAAGAGAACACCACATGAACAACCCTCTCCTGACTGCCTTGTTTCTCTTGGGCAACATGAACATACACTGAAAAGCTCACATACGCTAAGCCTTGTAATTTCAAGAAACATCAGATTTACAACAAGCCAACTCTGCTATCTATACACGTGTAGCATCACAAAACGTGAAAAGGATCAGTAACCTAAGTCTCTCCCTTTGTCTGGAAAAAATAGGTGCTCTCCCAGGCAGAAATAGTTGGGAAGCACAGTGTTCCTCCTCAGCAGCTCTAATCTCAAATCATTTCACCAGGCAGTCATTATGTGAACACAGGATAACGTTTCCAGCAATATCTACAAAGGAGATAAGAAATGGCAAGGACAGATGTGCAGAGTGAGATGGGATGGAGGAGAAAAGGATGGTTGATCGGCCAGACATGAGGCACTAGTGTGACTTTATTGAGAAAGGACACTACAAAGTAATGTAGAAGACAGAAGCAACATCTCAGGTGTTTACCAAGGAAGATCTTGTCAGTAAGACAACCATAAATGAAAAGACAGAAAATCTGATTCCAGTTTTACCACCCTAGAAACAAAATGCTATTCCATTGATCAAAGCTACAAATGAAATCAGAAACTCATGCCAGCATGTCTTATAAGTTACATATTTACCATGCAAACTCACTATAGTAGCATAGAAATGACTGAGGCATTCACAGAACAAGAGAAAAATAAATTAACTCCATCTGTTTGGAGTAACCCGATCTTGGAATTGATTAGGTATAGCTGGACAAGGCTTGCTCTGCCAAAACTTGCCTACAAAGCCAGAGATCAAAACAGTCATTTTTTGCAACATGCCAAAGAAAATATGCACTAGAAAGTAGCAGAGGCTTTGAGGTTTGTAGTTTAACACACCTAAAGTCAAAGGAAGGGAACAACTTCATTCTAGCACCATAGGATTCATTTGGTGCTGAAAATGTATGCATATCAAGGTCAAAATATGGTACAGAACTCAAAGAAATTTGAAGTTTTTAAACAATGATTTTAAAAGGAATTGTATTTTAAAAAGATGATTTTTTAATATTTTTTTTAAGGGGTGACATGGTGGGAAGGGGAGAAAAAGTATGGGAAATGATATAAGAAGTTCTAATTAAAGAGAAAAAATAGGAAATGCACATTTCTTCTTTGAAAAATAGGTTAGGCTTAATTTTGTCCTTGTACTTACAGAAATTAATCAGAGAGATTTGACATTGCTGGGAACCTGCCAAGTGCAGCAACTTGTACATGCAGTGCCACTGTAAGTCTCTCACTGCAGCTAATCAACAGAGCAAAGACACTTCAGATATCTACTTGCCTGAACTGATAGTGCAATCTCATGGTCAGTCATTCTCCACCACTTTCTCCCTGCCAACGTAATAGTGCTGCAGAAGTGAAGCACAGAAGCTAAATGGGTTACATCATTGTGTCAAGTCCTATCAAAAGTTATCCGTAAGCAGAGAGATGGGACAGTTTTCGCCATTCCCAAAAGCATTCCAGCTCAGCTAGTTCTTTAAAAGGTGTTCTTAACTTTAAGCACAGCTTTAAGCTTAATGCAGGAATCATGCTCTTAGACTATTTAATACAGGATACACAGCTTTTTGAAAAGATCTGCAGCCAGTGGTTGGATTTCAAATGGTAAGGCTTTGTCCTGGTTCCGGCAGGGACAGGGTTAAGTATTCCATGCCATGTGAGCCACGCCCACCCTGAGATTAAAAGGAGGGAGGGGGCGAGCAGTTGGGTTCGGAGCAGCTGGCGTGTCCCGGGGCCGGACCGGCGGGGAGCGGTGGTTCCGTATTCGCGTCTGTATATTTCTCTGTCGTCGTCGTCGTCGTCGTCGTCGTTGTTGTTGTTTTTTTGTTCCCTTTGCTGTTCTGTTAAACTGCCTTTGTCTCAACCCAAGAGTTTTGCCTTTTTCTTTTGATCCTTCCCGTACCGGGAAGCGCTGGGCGAGCGACACGTGGTTCTTTGTTGCCATCTGAGGCCAAACCACGACAGGCTTGCAGTCTGTGTACACTGCAACTGAAAGTCTGTTTTCAACGTGTGTAGATGTTCCTAACCTACATAGCATAAATAGCACTAACAGAAATAATGTTTCAGGCAAGATTCAAGTCCTTATTGTATAATCACCCCCCAGGAATTACAATTATGGAATGTAGTTGCTCCACAGCATTCAAGTCTGTAGTTTTGTGTTTTCGTGGCTATTATTCCCTACTTTGTAGGGAAGTGATCGTGCCTCTGTACTCGGCACTGGTGAGGCCTCACCTCAAGTATCGTGTTCAGTTCTGGGCCCCTCTGTACAAGAGGGACATTGAAGTGCTGGAGCGTGTCCAGAGGAGAGCTACCAAGCTGGTGAGGGGTCTGGAGACCAAGCCTATGAGGGGAGGCTGAGGGAGCTGGGCATGTTTAGTTTGGAGAAGAGGAGGCTGAGGGGAGACCTCATTGCCTTCTACAACTCCCTGAAAGGAGGTTGTAGAGAGGTGGGTGTTGGCCTCTTCTCCCAGGTGAATAATGACAGGACCAGAGGAAATGATCTGAAGTTGTGGCAGGGGAGGTTTAGATTAGATATTAGGAAGAATTACTGTACTGAAAGAGTGGTCAGGCACTGGAAGAGCCTGCCCAGGGAGGTGGTTGAGTCACCATCCCTAGAGGTATTTAAGAAACATATATAGATTTGGCACTTCAGGGCATGCTCTAGGGGCAGAGATTGTAGGGGTTTTTTGTGTGTGTGTATGGTTGGACTCGATCTCAAAGGTCCTTTCCAACCATGAAGATTCTATGATTCTATCCATGCAATTATACATGCTATTATACATTATACTAGACTGAGACACACCTCTTTGGGTTTCAATGATAATAATTTTGGTGACAGATATACATACTCTTGTGTATGGTCTTCAACTTTTGTACTTAAAATATTACGTTTGTCTCACTGAGTGTCTGAAGGATTTAAAGACATATACACTGCATGAATAAACACAAGGCAGACAGCTTACACCAATGCAAGCTATGAGTAGTACAGCTGCCACTGGTAAACAGTAAACTGCTATAGGTGGGCATATTGCCACAAGTGGAAGTCCAAATCATATAATTATACAGCATCTTCATCTAAGTGCTTTACTGAAAGTTTACGTTGGCCTTGTTGATCACAATCAGCACATGCTTCTCCATTACTATATACTGCAAATATGGGAAGTGGGTGTTTATGGAAAGGATAGCCTATGAACAATGACCCCTGGATTAGGTGATGTCACACAATATAATCCACATGACTGAACAGATGAAAAGTAAATTAACTGTTAAAGGGTACATCTTCTTCTCTTCCTCTGTCTCTTTGTGGCTGAGAACACAGGATGAGAAGTGGAGGTTTACTGCTTGCAAGTTATTCCTGGGCACATCCCATCATCGCTTGAATTAGTAGGGCAATGCAACTGGAAACCCCAGTGTTTAGGGTTTGTTACTATCTAACAGCTAACACTTGAAACACCAAGACACCAACCATCTTTAATTCCTATAGTTTGGAGCTGGGACCTCACTCTAGTAAAAAGCCCGTGGGAGCTACTGAATGGCCCAGCAGGTGTCGGGGATGCTCAGCATTTTGTGAGATCAGATAATCAGAAGCAAAGATTCTTGGTAGAAATGTTTCCTCATTTAGAGCTATGGTACTGTTCACAATGACATCATTTCAGCAGTGACAAATATAGCTGAGTCTGCTCTTTCTTACGTCATATAAATCCCTTGACTTAATCAGATCACTGCTGATTTACACTAGTGTAAATGAAGTCAGAATCAAACCCATGGCATTCACAAATGTAGGCCAGAGTAAGCATTACTCACATACAAGAGACAACCTTTCTGTCCTGGTTTGAGGTAAAACAGAACCAATTTTCTGATTTGTAATTTTAGTTTTTAGCTGGGCCTCTTCTAACTGACTAAACTCTGAAATTAGCAGCATATTGTTCAGAAACTGTTCACTCTCAGAGTGATAAGACCTGATTATACCAAGGAATGGTATGCACAGAGGCTCTTGCTTATACTTATTGCTATAACAACCAAGGTCAGCTAACTTCGCTATTTGCCCCGTTAGAGGGTCGGAAATGGAAAAGTGTAGAGGGATCCCACCTGTAGGGAGGAGCAGACAGGACAGGTGACCCAAAACTGACCAACAGGGTATTCTGTCCCATATGCATAACGCTCAGTATAAAAGCTAAGGATCAAAAAGTTAAGTCTCTTTCTTCAATGGCTGATGTCTGAGGAGGACCCTGTCTGTTCATCTGCCTTTGATCCCGATCTGAGCATTCCTGACTCTAGTTCCAGAATTCAGCTCCTGTCCATCGCTGACTCCAGTCTAGGACTTTCCCTGTGTCTGCTGGTGACGCGATCATCATCCTGGGAGCTGGATACGGTTTTGTATATATTGTATACTTTTTTATAATTTTATTATTATTTATTATTATTTTCATTAAAGTACTTTAGTTCTTTTTCTAAACTCATAAATAACCTTATCTCTTCCTCTCCTCTCTGAGGAGAGAGGTGGGGAGGGCCATCTGTCATTCCGATTGGCCAATCTGGCCAAAACCATGACAGATTTATTGGCGCCCAACGTGGGGCCCGACTGTGGCACTACCAGAGTTCTGATAGATGGTCTGAATAGTTTGAATCCCAGCTTGCTCAGAGATTGATACAGACAGCTCACATCATGTCATTGCTAAACAGATTATTGTATCATCTCTTTGTAGGGATTACTTTAAAGTTAATTGATATGACAACATTTGGCTTGCCTTATGTGTTGTATTGCTTGCTTTGTCTTTCTATCTGTATGCGGTGGTTCAAACGTGCTATTTTGCTGCTGTGTTTCATTCTGATCCAGGCTGTGATTGAATGTATAGCTTCTTTACCTTCATACCTTGGGCATTATGTAATGGATTCTGTTACTGCTTACACTAATTATACTTTGAATTTTACCATGGACATGTTTACTTCGCCCTTTCTTGCTTATGCCAAATTGTCACCATCAGAGCCAGGAGAGGGATCTCCTTTGGATAGCGTGAATGACAGTTGCATTCCTAAAATCACGCTTTGGGTGTTGATTTTCCCGAATGGGTTGCAGGGGTGGTTTCTCTTTAAATCTTGGTGCAGGACTAGGTGTAGTAAGATATGCACTGACACTACTCGAACTCCATCGGCACCAGTACAAGCTGTCCCGGTGACCAGAAGGAAAAAGAAGAGGTCAGTAAGTTCCTCTGTCCCTTGTGACAAAGACCAAGTAAAGCCAGATAGCAGGGGGGAGGACTCTTCTGATGAAGATCAAGGAAAGAGTTCTTCAAAAGATGATAGGGGAGAGGCTCCTGCGTCAGCCCGGGAGGAGGAATCAGATACAGAGGTGATCATTAAATCCTTCTCTATGAAGGATCTGTGAAATATGAGAAAGGATTTTACCCAGACTGATGGTGAGACGCTTGTCTCCTGGTTGCTCCGATGCTGGGATAATGGGGCTGATAGCATGGAGTTAGATGGTAGTGAAGCTAGGCAGTTAGGAAACCTGGCCAGAGAGGGCGGTATAGATAAAGCTCTTGGGAAAAAGTCACAGACTCTCAGTCTCTGGAGGCGACTCATATCAGCTGTAAAAGGCAGATATCCTTTTAAGGATGATATTGAATGCCGCCCAATTAAATGGACCAGCATAGAGAAAGGAATTAAGTACCTGAGAGAAATGGCTGTGAAAGAGGTGATTTATGGTGACTGGGAAGTGAATGTAGATCCTGATGAAATGCCATGTAGACGACCTATGTTGCAAAACTTTGTGCAGAGTGCACCACCAATGTATTCCCATACCTTGTCAGTGCTGATTTGGGGAGGAGTTGATGATGATTCACTAACTGTAAATGAAGTGGCTAGCAGAATGCGACAGTATGAAGACAGTCTTTCTTGTCCCCTCACTGTAGCAGCTGTGGAAAGATTGACTGATAAAACTGAGAAAATGATTGAGAACAATGAGAAACTGTTTGATAAACTATCTAGGATAGAGGAGAGATCCTATTCTTCCCTTGCACGGACCCATGTTGCAGCCATTAGGAGAAGACACACTCCTAACGAGACCGACTCAGAGGAAACAGAACACACTACGAAATATCCTGTGGTTTTGCCTCTGTGATTATGGAGAGGACATGAGTAAGTGGGATAAAAGACCTACTTCAGCCCTACAGGCATGAGTGAGTGAGTTGCAAGGTAACGCAGATAGAACAAATTATTCCAGGAGGACTGCTGTTCCAGTCCACAGGGGGCGGTTCTCCGGTCCAGGTAGAAACTCATCTACTAATTACAGACATTAGAGGTGCCCTGCCTCCAGCCAGGAGGAGGAGAGGGACAACAGAGTTTATTGGACTGTGTGGATTCGATGGCCTGGCACATCAGAGCCACAAAAGTATAAAGCCCTGGTGGACACTGGTGCACAGTGTACCCTATTGCCATCGAATCATAAAGGGCCAGAATCTGTCACTGTTTCTGGCGTGACAGGCAGGTCTCAAGAACTGACTGTATTAGAGGCCGAAGTGAGCCTGAATGGGAATAAATGGGAGAAGCACCCCATTGTGACTGGCCCAGATGCTCCGTGCATCCTTGGCATAGACTTCCTCAAGAGAGGGTATTTCAGAGTCCCGAAAGGATATCTGTGGGCTTTTGGTATAGCAGCTGTAGAGACTGAGGATATTACACAGCTGTCTACCTTACCTGGCCTTTCAGATGACCCTTCTGTGGTGGGACTGTTGAAGGTTAAAGAACAGCAGGTGCCAATTGCTACTGCCACAGTGCATTGGCGACAGTATCGCACTAACCGAGACTCCCTGATTCCCATCCAGAACCTGATTCATCAGCTAGAGAGACAAGGAGTGATCAGCAAGACTCGCTCACCCTTTAACAGCCCTATATGGCCAGTGCGAAAGTCTGATGGAGAGTGGAGGCTAACAGTAGACTATCGTGGCCTGAATGAAGTCACACTATCACTGAGTGCTGCTGTGCCAGACATGCTAGAACTGCAGTATGAACTGGAGTCAAAGGCAGCCAAGTGGTATGCCACAACTGACATTGCTAATGCTTTTTTCTCTATTCCTTTAGCAGCAGAGTGCAGGCCACAGTTTGCTTTCACCTGGAATCAACTGCCCCAGGGGTGGAAACACAGCCCTACTATTTGCCATGGACTGATCCAGACTGCACTGGAGAAGGCTGGAGCTCCAGAACACCTGCAATCCATTGATGACATCATTGTGTGGCCAAAACCACAACACTTTCATAGGAAGGAAAAAAGATCATTTTCATGCAAATATTCTTAATAATAAGGAACAAGAGATAGAAATAAGAGTATGAATGAAATGCAATCAAGAACTGCTCCGAGATCAGATTTGCTTCTAACTTTATGATGCTGCATCAGCTGCTCTTAAAGTAGCTTAAGCCCAAAATTTGACCTACCTGAAACTTGTTATATATAATTTTTCATCAGGGATCTGTGAGCTAACTCAGTCCCTAGGCTTGGCTTTGAAGGTAGCTGAAGGTGCTCAGCTACTTGCAGGATCTGAAAAGATTTGATTGCTGTGTTCTATGAAA
Source organism: Fratercula arctica (assembly GCA_947846985.1). Classification (NCBI taxonomy): domain Eukaryota; kingdom Metazoa; phylum Chordata; class Aves; order Charadriiformes; family Alcidae; genus Fratercula; species Fratercula arctica. The sequence goes on along the minus strand of CANTUZ010000025.1, from coordinate 15,534,162 downwards.
ATGGAAACTTTTTTGCTGAGATCCCTCAAATCATTACACATTATCTATTTATTTATGCATAAACAGTGGCATTATGGTTTGGAGAATAGGGGCCCTTTGATGGGAGGTAAGATTGACTAGCCTATGGGAGTTTACTGCTATGCATATAAATGAAGCCATACATACAAATATGCAGAACAGACAAGTGAAAATATACAGCATCTCTTTAAAATGAAATACTTTGATTGCTCCAATCACAAGAAGTTGTAAAACTACCCTGAAGAATTAACAGCTTCAGTATATGCTAACTACATCCATCATAAATTCGTCTTTAGTTTCTGTTATCATATCACTGTCTCTTGGGACCCCCAGTCCTGTCATGATTTTCCCTTTATAATTCATTCAGCTTCTACTTGCCTTAATCCTTTCTACTATCATTCATCTTTACAGTTGTACATAAAATTAGATTGATCCTCCTATGGCAGACACATCAGAGAGAAAAGTTGACATTGAATAACACATAAAGCAAATGAAGGTCCAGCAAAAGCTTTTATTGAATAACTTGGAAATCGGAAATCATCCTTTGAGAGCCCAAAGGTGTCAAATTAGAAAGACCAGACAATGCTACCTTTATAATTTCTTTTCTGCACACCATTTTTCAATTGCTACCAGATCTCAAACACAACTGAGAAGCCTTGTTCCCATTTTGCATATCAAGCTAAGCTTGGTTAGCCACCACAAATGTGATGAATACACCAGTCTCAGCTGAGATAACAGCATGCATCCAACACACTGGTTCTGTCAGAATGCTTGCACTATATCCTTTTCCTCCAAAACTCTTTGGACTGGGTGGCAGAAAGAGTTTACTTTGTATTCTAGAGGCTGCTGTATAGGGATACAGAACACAATCTTTAACTAGTGAAATGGAACTTTAATGTTTACCAAGCAGATAGGACCCAGGTGTTTCATCTCATCTGGTGAACAGAACAGCACTGTCAAACTACAGGGGTTTTTAGCAAATGGAAAGTGCGTATGGTTTCCTCTCCCTCTCTTGTCCCCTCCTTTCCCCAAAGTAAGATCCAAAAGTCCTTTTACTGGCTGGTCACCCAGAAGGAGGAAACAAGGGGTAAAAAAAAAAAATAAAATAAAATCTTTTTAACCATGACATTGACACCCAAAGATTTTAAAGCACTGGAGGATTTCTACGGGACTGGTTTTTGCAAGTCCCTTACCTCAAATCTGTTTTTATTCCTTTTCATCTTCATTTTTAACTTCAGAAAACAGACATGTTTCTCCCAAGGGAACAATTACATGTGTTTTCTTTCAAAATCTAAAGGGCATGGTGAGCAGACTGTGTGTTCAGCAGACTACTTTAATCAATGGAACCCATCCAGCCTGCCACTGCTGACCAAATTGCAATTTACATTGGTAGAGAAAAGTTTTGAAATGGGAAGGTGTGGGAATATAATACCATTTTTGGCATTAAAAAGTGTGCAAGGTGATATGTGGTTTAATGGTTTTCTAACAAGCTTTTGGAAAAAGCTTTGAAACATTAAAAAAAGACAATAAGACTGTAAATTACAGGAAGGTATGCTTGAACAGTGAAATTCATGCTATATGTGCAGGACTTCTGAAGTCCACATGACACTTATATCTCATTTAAGCCTTAATACAAGGATTCAAGAGGGGCCAGATTTTTCAAGACACCCTCTCCCCTCCCACCACCCCCCCAAGCTCAAGTGTCTTTCCTCACGTATAGTGTAGATATATAGTCTTCCTTACCTAATTTGCTTTTTATAATGTTGGAGAAAAAAAAAAAAAAGTGGTTTCCCACTATGAAGGATTAGCGCAGATTAAGATGAATGGTGTTAAACATAGGTGGGGAAAGAGAATAGTGCATCTCTCCAATCTGTTCTTGATTTCCCCCATGTCTGTCTGGCTGGTAATAAACCTCCTTTAATCTGGCAGTCCCCTTGGTGAAATCAGCACCATCAGCAATATTGATTGCTTCTGAGAAACCATCACAGCTGCTCGACCAAATTACCTTTGATATGTGACCTTTAATGTAATTACTGCATCATCAAAGCATTTCTATAAATTATTAAAGAACTAATATACTTCATCATCCAGCTACTCTATTATATGTAAAATAAACAATCACAAGTAAATGCTAGAATTTGAATTGTCCGACACTCACAAAGTGCTCTTTACATAAAAATACACACCCTGCTTCGTTAACCTTCCATTTTAGGCAAGACAATTTTAAACTGTCCAAAACAGACTAATTCATTTAGATGAAGAGGATTCAACTGATAATTTTCTGTTTTACATTCCATTCTAGTTGCTTCAAAATATGTATCATGATTCCTTCCTGCCCAAAAACAAAGTGCCATAAAGACTTTATTAATCAACACATACCTGCTTGGAAGTCTTTTTGTTATTCCACAAGATGACTTTATGTAGCACATATAACATAGAAATATGTGAAACATATTTCTGTCATCTTACAAAGCACATCTAGAAAGTAATTACTGTAAAATATGTGCATGTAGCCACTCCACTAAAAACAAAGTGATACATAGCTAAGAGGCAAGACATCTGAATCTGGACACAAACTCCTCATGCCTCACCATTTACATACATTAGCATTAATGTACATATTATTAAAAATGACTCAATTCTGTGTTTTATAGTACAAAGAACACAAACAGCAATATTGCAAGAGCAGGCAAATACACAGTTTACTGGGGGATGGGAAAGAAGTGTCTTGATTCAATGACTCACTGTAGTACTCTTTTCTTTCTTCCTATACAAGGTTTGTTAATTATTTTTGATACCTCCTCAGTAGTGCTGTTTGTGTCACAGACAGTAGAGGGTCAAGAGAAGGTGTATATGTGTCATTTATGAACTCATGTGAATGAGGACTTAGACCCCTGACCTTATGAGTGCTTTTTATTTTATGGTGATGAACTATGCTTGATATTTTTGGTGCATGTTATCAAGAACAGTCAGGTAAGTCATAAATAATTCTCTGCTACTCACATAGGAACCATAAAACTGTATCCAGGCATGATATTTTATCAAGAAACAAGGCTGGTTTCCTTAAATAAAGTACAGTGACATCATTCCAAAGGAGTTCAGAAACTTGGCAGAAAGCTGTATGCAGAGGGTTTGCTGGTGGAAAGTAAACCTTTATCCTGAGACAAACAGAACTGGAAATGAAAGGGATGGGAGAAGTCAGTGCTCAGAACCCTCAAAAACCTGTTTGCGATTTTAAACAGAGGATTCACCGTTCCCAGTTCAATCGGATCCTGATGTGTCACCTCAAAGTGTAAAACAAAACAAAAAAGCCTTCTGAAGTCAGCATGGTCAGTATAGGCTATATGTGATAGAAATGACATAAACCAATGAAGAAATGTTTTGCCTGTAGTCTAGAATCAGTCAGTATAAACTGTGAAGGAAGTCTTGATCCTAATGCAAAAGCTGGTTGAATTTTGCTACTGTCCAAGTCAACAGTTTTGACTTTAAGAGTTTTGTAATTTGAAAGCTCTCTAATTCAGACTGAGATTCAGAACGGTGGACATATAAAGAAGTAAAATAAATAAATAAATAAAAGAAATCCTAAATCATCACTCCCTCAGTTTCACTGACCCACTGTCTTCTTGAAGATATTCCCGTCACACAGCTTCAGCATGAGATTTTAACCCCATAGAGAAGATATGAGCTCTATATGCGAGTGGTCTGGCTTCTAACGAGGAGAGCAGATAGCCTCAGTGAAAACAATTGGAAATCCAATTAGTATCTTTTAAATACACAACACCCTATTCATCACAAGCGTATCTCTAGCTTTGATAAATACATATTTGATTTGAAGCATATTTCAGAAAATTTCAGGTAAAATGTTACCTGAAACATCCCTACTCAAATATATTTTCATTTTTTGTACATCCAGTTCTATCCTTCAGAGGAGAGAGAAGTAAAAAGAAAACATCACCTGTTAGGGGGGAAAAAAAAAGGAAAAATAAAAAGGAAAAAGCTAAACCCCAACAAGACTCAAGTTACTTTCAATCTGCGGCTAATGAGTTTCTAGAAAAAAATAATACAGAGGAAGTTGTCAGCTGACAGAAATGTATTTTTAGGGAATGATGTATATATTTACATAAGGTATGTCCTTTAAAGCAAAAATAGATGCAGATGAACAAGTGCGTGGGCATCTCCATACTGGCAAGGTGGCATAGAGATAGGTAAATAGACCCAGGATGATGGAAACAAGCACAGCAGAATCATCGCTTTCTTCAGAAACATAGAGCAAGTGATGTGTCTTAAGTTTTGTGGAAAGGTAGGTTATGGGTATGCAGGACTCAGTCATTCAACACCAACTAATAAAGGCATACTTCTGGATCAATTTCCTCTCAGCTTAGATACAACTTGGAACCCTCAGGATCCCACTTTTAATTATTTGATCACTGACTTTTGTGTCATTGTGAAACCAACCCTATTCTAGCCACAGGAGTGCTGCACTCAACTGTTTCCAATCCATGTACCCTGGCTGAATCTAAATAGTCTCTCTCTCTCTCTCCCTCCTGGTTACTGATAAACTGAAAACCCATCCCAGCAGGGCAGGTCTTCCCCACATAATGCTGATTCTATTTTTAGTTCTGCTTGTGTTGTCTGAACCTTAGATGTTGCTCATGTGAATAATTTTCCTCATTATCTTATGTTCATCTCTCCTCTCTCTTTTCTCGTCTTACCACCTTTCCAATCTGCTACAGCTGCTTGAATACTAAAGTAACTGAGTCAAACCACTTTGTCATCAGGAATATGTTTTCATTCTGTGATAACTCAATAATGTGATCTGTTTCTTGATTTCTTCCTGCCACACCTTGCTTCAGAGAAGAAAAATAGTAAGAGGTAGCACCTGGTGAGCACTTCTAATATTTCATTGTAGTGGTCGGAATCCTAAAGCCTTTCCTCAGCTGAGTAAGGCTGGTAGAATCCAGCCCATAACCAGTTAATTACTGTTTTCCTGACTCTCGATAAGAGCAAAAAGCTTTTTGTTTTGTGCATGGAAACCATTTAGGTGGGTTGGTGGTATCTTGATTTTATTAGCACAATTCAAATAGTGAATCATCCAAGCAACCGGAGACATTATGCTTTCAAACCCAAGACGAGAACTCCATATGTAACCCATTTTAGATTATTTTTTTTAAAAAAAAGTTATCAATCTGGACTCACCCCTGGCAGTGTCTTCTGTTCATGCAGTGCGCTCTGGGCCTTTAGAGCAGATTCCCTTTCGCAGTATGTTAGGAAGGCACAGCCTATAAAAAAAAGCAAGCCCTTAGTAAGAGCAGTGCTTCAGAGGGGATCTGTTCAAAATTGAGACATAGAGCAAACCACTTTCCCATCATCACCCCATTCCCAGTAAAACAATCATAAAAAATCTCTCCTTAGTAGGTAGGTCAGTAGTAGAGTCAAGAAATGAAGCTATCATCACTTCCTCTGAGCCCTGATGAAAAGTGAGCAACAGTGTGGCTATGAGTGTTTATTTTTGTTTGAATACATGCTTAAGTGTCAGATACAGAGGGCTGTACAGGATTAGGGATCTCAAAGAACCCACATGATGACAAGGTGGGGCATGAGATCGCACTCCTACTCCAGCAGCAGCACTGGGAACAAGCCCCTTACTGCTATATCACACTGAAGGTCTCATGCCCTTCTTTTGTAACAAGTATTTCAAGTAAAGGGCATACAAGGACTTGGGACTTCCTATTGCAGAGGACTATGCCTATTGTTTAGCCTGACTTGCATCCACAAGTAGTCTCCCTGTTTGCATCACACCAGAAAGCCACCACCCTGCACTTGCTGCTTCAAGGGCTCGTTGGCTTCCAGCCAGGCATACAAAGTTAATCACAGCAAAGCCCAAACAATCAATCCACAACATCCATGTTGCTTTACAGATCATTAGAACTTCAGAGATGCTCCAATGGATCGTGTCTTTGATTTTTCCAAAAAGTTTTCTTATCAACTACAAAGACTAAAGCCCTGTCATGGTAGGGCAGAGCAAAAACCCTGCTCTGCCTTCTCTCCCCATCTCCATGCTTGCCTTCTGGTAAAACTGGTCAATGTTGCAATGTCTTGCACCAGTTGTGTGTGTGCCTGATGTGATAAGATTATTCTTTCTTACTGCAGTATACTGAAAACCTGCCAGTTCCTGCAGCAAAAGAAGTGCTTTTTATGCAGAGGGCATTTTCTCTGAAGTTACTACAGAATGTCTGCAATCTCGCCAGCTCCTTGAAATGGAGGTATCATATCTTTCAAGGTTCAGGCAGCATGTCCATCAAACTGTGGGCATCTTCCAAGAGCAGCACAAGTACAGAGAGACTGCCAAAGAAACAAACGTGTCCCATAACCTCATCTTGACCCACCCACCTTCTCCCCATGCATATAAAAAAAGCATGCAACAGGTGAGTAAACAGTAGACTATGAACTTTTTTTCAGCTCTGATCACCACTGTGATCTTTTTGTCCATACAATGTTCACTGTTTTATCCATGTTGGTTCCTTAGACAATATTACTGAAGAAATAAGCAATTGTTCTTTTCTTCTTTACAATGTTTTTAATAGATTAGTACGCACAAGAGACTAGGGAGATTATTTTTTTTCTATAAACATACATATATATTTTCTTAAAGATTGTCTTGTGGAAGTCACCATACTCCTCTCACAATGAAGTTACAAGCTGGATGAATGTTCCAATTTGACATAAAAAAAAAAAGCCCAATTTTTGCCCTATTTCTTACCCTATATTGCTTTCTGAAGGTCTTGATCCTTTCAGTTTATTCAAGCCAAACACATTTATTATGTCTCAATAGTTGAGACTCAGAAGCAGAAGTTGACAATCAAGTAAGGAGAACTGAACAACAGCAAAAGTTTGCATACTCTAATTGGAATTATTTGGATTTGTTCCCCTCTAAGTTTAAATGGATGAGTTTTCAGTTATTCTGCATCTACCAGAGAAGAGGAAGAAACTGTGGCAGAGAGTTTACAGCTAGTAGAAGTAATGGATTGGAAAGGTTCCTTAAAAGTCACCCATAGATTGATAATCAAATGGAAAACTATGCTTAAATTTAATTTCAGTGCTAAATCACAGGCTGAGAGCTCTCTCTTGACTAGACACAATAAGAAAGTCTCCCTTTAGTAGGAGACGTGGAGTGGCTGATACAGTCTCATTAGGCACACCATAGTGCACTGTTATAGAGATAAACCATACAGTGTAAAGCTCCCATAATGATAGCTATATTTTTCTCCTCATTATGATGGCCATGACGACAGTTCAGAGTAACAAAGTCCTGCAACTCCTATCATATCATGACTAATTCAGACTGAGTAGACAGAAGACTACTCCTCTCTCAAGGAGCAAAGTTTCCTTCCAAGATCCACATAAAGTGTGTGTGGGGGCAAGTTCTCATCAAGGAGAAACCTCCGTTAAGTCCTCTCCAAACATGTTTGTGAAAGTAGTATAAGTACCAAACTCCCAGAAACTCCTTAGTAGAATGCATCCAGACATCACTGATTTCCCAAACAAGGTGTTAAGGACAGAAAGACTTTGAAATGGAAAAGATGATATCTAGTCTCTCCTATGGTCAGACAAAGAAAACCCATGTTATTCAGGGACAAAAAATAGTTTGTGGAGGTATTTATTTTTCCTTTGCTCTTTAAAAATGTCTTGCATGTGAATTACACTCTATCCCACTCTTGTTGGGCAAAAAGTAATTTATTTAGGAAAAATAATACCTCATTTACTTTAAGTAAATCCTGATTGCTTAGAGACGGTAAGAAGTTCCATGGGCAACTGGAATAAAGTAGATCCTAATGTTCAAAATAGGCCTCAAATCTGAACTTGAAAAGGCCAGTTCATGGGGTTTTTTGTCATCCCTGTACTTATCACAAGATTGCTCTATAAGGCACAAACCCAGCATCAGCTATAGTAGTATTTTTCAAAAACATTAACATGTGGCTTGTGATAAAACAATACATATCTATTATTCCATCCTGCAAGAATTTCCATATTTCAACTCCTTATGCATTAGGATGAAAGGTAATAAGATTTCTCCCTGCCCTTAGAACCATCAAAATACTTGATCTGTCCTTTGTATTGTGATGCTTAATGGAATTACAACTGTAGCACCTCTTTCAGGTGTTACTTTTCCTAGGCTACCTCTTTCAACGTGCATCCATATGACCCCTCCAAAGGATTCTTCCTTCCAGGAGAATGTTGCTTAAAGAACAGAGCACTGAACACTCAGGTTAACACTACAGGATACAAACCCCTGAACAACTGAGTCTTGAAATAATGTCATATGAAGCAGCTATATTGGGTTTTACAGAAAAAAGTCAAACTGGTGATAAAAATTATTTTTTTCATTTTGATTTCCCAGATGGAAAATAATTTCAGAACAATAAATTTTCCCCATTTAAACTTTTGATTGTGTACAGAACCACTTATTTCACTGAAAAAAACCCCATTTTGATAATAAACTCTTAAGTAGCTCAACTTAACAGCTCACTTGCCATCAGCTGTTTGGGCTGGATGTGAATCTGACTTCTGGGTGAAAGGCTTCATATTCCATTACAAATCATTTGCACCATGCAGGTCCCTGGAACAGCCTGTGTTCAACAGTATAATGAATATTTCTGAACATATCTCTTAAGGAAAGATAGACTGAAGGCTATACATTATTTCTGTCATCTACTTGTATGGGTGATAATGACTGAGTAAAGTGCTTGAGAATTATATCTGAATTTGAACAAAAAATCTAATTGACTAATTATTGATAATGAAGGACTTGCTCCTAGCTGTTCCTAATTTCATTTCCATTTCTCTCAAACACACCAAGTTTTCCAGACATATGTCAATCAGCTAAAAGATGCTTTGTTCAGATTGTGTCTTTCCAGCTGTTCATTTGCTACCAGTGGACAGCTCTTTGGGCTAGTGCATAAACATCTGAAAACTCCCAGCTGGCAATTAACTTTCAACCTATTGAACTGCAGTCTCTTGGAAACATGAGGATGTATCAAGTGGGCTCCTGGGAAACAAGGTTGTTAAAGAGAAGGGGGACACAAAAAACAAGAGCTTGAGATGGGGAAAGAAAAAAAAATTCCTCCAGGGAATTCAATAATGTAAATAATAATTGCATGGAATACAGATGGATAATGATCACACTTACAGCAACTTTAACCCTACAGTAAGTCTCCTGAAGATTTTGCACAAGCCTGGGAGGCAAAACAGTCAGGGGACACATGCTGAGTTGAACAGAATAATTCTGGAAACCAAGAATTATTTCACCCCACCAGTACTCAGTTCATCCCAGGTCAAATGAAAACAGAATCTTTTCACTTGACATCTCAGTGCTTATCACTTCAGTGAATCAGTTGACTCTCGGCTACTTTAAACCAGATAAGTAGTTCTGACCAGCTAAAAAGCACTGGTCATCTAACTCAAATTTAGCTATTTAAAATTAGTTATCTTAGGGTCTACCATCAATGACAAGACATTCATTTGACCTAGCATACAGGAGAGGAATAAAGCTTTGGAAAGGCCTATCCTCTATATCGGGTGTAAGAATCATGCACAACCATCTCAGGTGCAAGCTTTTAGCTTCAAGGTTGCATGTTCACAGCATCAGATTCCACCCGCCACCTCTAACCTCCCAGTTACCTCAAGTATATGCTTGTTATATATAATGGGAGATGAAGATGATGCATACTGGAGATAACTGTAATTAAGGGCTTTTTCCAGACTGAAGAGACACAAATCCTTCATCCTTTCTTCGTAAGAGAGGTGTTCCAATCCCCTAATCATCTTTGTAGCCCTTTGCTGTACCCTCTTCAGGAGTTCCCTGTCCTTCTTGAACCGGGGAGCCCAGAACTGGACACAGTACTCCAGATGCAGCCTCACCAGGGCAGAGTAGAGGGGGAGGATGACCTTCCTCAGTATCTATCAAGGTATCCCCTCAGTATCCCCACAGTAAATATCAAGGAGAAAAGAAGAAGTATTTAAAATAAAGGACAATGTTGCACAAGGACAAATAAGTATAAATTGACCATGAATAAATTTGATTTGGGAATTAGAAAAAGGTTTCTAAACATCAGAGGAGTGATGCTCTGGAACTGCTTTCCAACAAGGATAGTGAGAGCAAATGACCTAATTAGTTTAAAGATGAGGCTCGATAAACTTATGAAAGGGATTATGTGATGCGGTTGTCTGCAATAATAGGGAACAGATGCTGATGATCCAGGATTTCCCCTCAGTCCTGTGTGCCAGGCTGCATCCTGCCAACCTAAATTCTCAGCTGCAGTGCAGTGATTTACCAGGCATCACAGAGAATACCCTATTCTAAAACAAGACTGGCTTCTGTTTTCCAAAAAGCATAGGTTTCAAATTACATTGAAAGGGAACATTTCCTACAAGGCTGAAAATGCAAGAAAAAAGGAGGGGGGGTAAACAGCCCCTAGAAAGCTTTGTGGAAGGTGCGAAATGAGAAACTTAGAAATTTTTCATTGAAATTAAGGTGGGGGAAGAAGGTAAAGATTATTTCTATTGGAAACATGGGCAAAGTACTCCATTATTTTGAGAAATAATCATATAAGCAGAAAAACATTTTGATATTTAATAAAAATCAGTCCATATATTTGTAATTTTTGTTGCAAGAGATAGCATATCCAGATAAGCATATTAGTCATGCAAACCATATTTTCTGTTCAAGTCTACAAATTGAGAGCAGCACTCTTGGCTGCATAGAAGTAGTAGGTGAATTACAGAACTGTCAGTTCACACCAATTACTATGAATTGGAGCTTGGGAGGTCAGCTCATCCAACCAGATACCAAAACGCATGGCATACATAAACCATTTAAAATTTTTTGTCCAATCCATTCCTAGAAACCTTCAAAAATAAAAATAGTTTTTAAAAAAATCTATATTTTGGAAACATAATGCAATATACATTGCCTCAGTCTGAATCCTACTGAGCATTAAGGTGGCAGGTAGAGGAGATTTAGAATATAACCATTCCTCCTTTTTCAGTAAAAAAACTTATGCTGTACTTCTGCAAAGTTAAAGCTGTCCCAGGATTACCCCATATTAGCCATTATTTTTTCCTTAAGGTAAATGATAAAGTTCCCAGGAAAGATCAGTCTTGATATGCAATGCAGTCTCACACTGCAAGGGAAATTATTTTCTGATAAGAATATAGAGCAAGTACCTCTGGACTCTTGAGAGATCTTAAGGGTGTCTTAGATTTGCCAAACAATTCACAGGGGGTTTTTGCCTGACCACTCCAACACAGTTTCCTGAATTAGATCACCGCAATCATGGCTATTAAAGCCATAGGGACAGACATCCCCATTTCTATCATTACCAGAAGGAAACCAGGCTGCACAGACACGGTCCAAGGTGTCAGTTCTCATCTCAGCCTTCACCTAACATAACTGTCCTCTATACAGAAACATAATAGTTGATGAATACAGTGTATTAAACTTCCGAAACCATAGGATTTTCTATCCATGTTGCAAGTGTCTTAAGCAATTTTGATTCCTCTTCTCAACCAGTGCTACAGAAAAGGGAGAAATTGCTATCCCTATTTCACAGATGTTGAAAGATTGTTTAAAAAGAAAAGCAGAAAAACTCTGACTACCTTTCCCATCTATGCATATAGAGTACTTAGTAGGTCAGGGCTGTTTATCCTAGATACCAATTTAAAACCAGTATTTTGCCTCTTTCAGCTTTTCACAACTTGTGCATAGTGCATTTTACCTTCTCTCAACTTAGTCCATAAAGAGATTTGGGATCATTTCTGGAATGGAAGATGTTCTACAGCTACAAGCTGTTATAGCAACCAGCCTGCCTACTGCTCTCCTGGGCACCTGCATTATGCAGAGCTTGGTGTTCTCACTCTTCACTTCAGGATTTGATGCAACACTTCTGAAACACAGCAGACTAGAGATAGGATATTTAAAAGATATAAAAATCCTTAAAAGTAGCTTCAAAAACTTAACTTTTCCAAAGTTGTTAGGAAGAGGAGTTTTGAGACCAAAAGAAATACAGATGTGTTGGAGAGAAACACAGACAGTAGGAAGGATGTAAAGTAGCCAGAATAATCTAGTGGCAGACAACGTATTCCTACCTTGTCTCCCCTGCTTTGGTTTTACACATTAAGAAAGAGGATTGAGTTCCTCTAAAACCTGTCCTCCAGCTCACTTTCAGGATGCATGACCAGCCCTCATTCAGCAGATCAACCAAGTCTCTCTGATTTTGATCTGTGGAAGAGGGCTGATACTTCCAAATACCTAAGTGGTTCTTGACCATTTAAACACCTTCATGAAGGGAAAACAGCTCCTTCCTTCCCTCTCACTGCAATGTCGAAGTCTTTTCCTAGCTCCCTCTTACTTCTGCCACACAATACTCTGCAGATTTACTTTAAAGAGGAGACTGTTCTGGAATCACACACACACCCCCCCCATTCTTACAGGAACAGAATAACATATATTCTGAAGCACACTTACAAAGATGCTTTAATGTATGTGTAATGGCTCATCATTCTGTATCTTTAAGAGATGAACAATGAATGTCAGAATCTTCTTTATATTCTCCTAACCCCCTTAGGAATCACTTTCTCAAATCACTCTGGAAACTTCACCTAATGTTTTATTCTTTTACTTATGCCCTTTTAAAAGCTGACAAGTTGCATCTTTAAAGCTTAGGCTTTATTCCACCAATTTTGTGAACACAAGTCATTTGTGACTCAATTCCCTTAGGCATGCAAGGGTCAAAGAATAAAAACATACACTGACCCAGACAATTTCAGTGAGGATAGTTGTTTATGGGGAAAGAAGGGGAAGAAGGTGCAAGGCCAAAACAATGACATTATTCCTGAAAGAAAAGTCCCAAATTTGAAGTTTATAAGGAGTTTTGTTCTGAATCAAAAGACTGTGATAAATCTTTTTGTTCAAGGCAGAAGGCACAAGGAACCAAAAAAACTCCAAACAAAGCTTCATTTTAGTGTGAGTTGTTTTTCTGTCTGTGTCAGTAAGGTACTACTGCATTTGTAAGTCCACAATGGTGGGACAAAGAATAATTCCCATTTTCATCTCTGAGCTTGATTTGTGCTGAAATCTTAGTGTTAAGTTTAGAGCAGCTGAAGGACCATTCCAAGAAAGCTCTGGAAAAGGAATAAGTGGAGTCCAACCCATCCCCAGTCTTATGATTTAATGCCAATGACATGAAATATCAAGTAAAGATTTCCAAAATATGTAAGTCACTGCACAGCGGCATTCCATGTAGTTCAATACTGTTTCTGTGAAAGGAGTTCATGCACTTAAATTTAGGTGTTTCAGACTAACTCCCACTGAAATCAGTGAAGATACAAGGGTATCAAACTGTGGTTTTGCCTTTATGATGTCTGGGTCAGCAAAAAAGTTGATGGACAATTCCTTCCCTGCCCACTCTCTACCCTTTCACGTTATTGCTTGGGGCTTTGACTCCTGATGTCCACCAACAGAGATTTGCTTTAGGACATGTTGCTTACAGATCCCATCTGCTTTGCAGCAGCAGATGTCAGGCTCTTTCAGGAAGGATTTGGCAGTATCTTATCCGCTGTTTGGTGTTGATCAACCAGCATGGCTGCAGGAAACATTAAATAACAGGAAGAGACAGGCCAGACAGAGCAGACCGGTCCTTCCATGACACAGGTAAATATGCACTTTGAGCACAAAGCCTTTATTCCCTCTCTTTTCCCTCTGTCCCTTAGATCAAGCACACCATGGGCTTGCATATGCCCTGTATTGATGGCCAGCAGGTTAGGACTCAAGTGCAGGCTTAGATCCAGCTTCCCTATACAGTGCAGAGGTACCCTGAGGCATTTGAGGAAAAGCTACAGTAAGACAAATCCTCTTGCTTCCAGCACAGAATATAGACAAAGCAACAGTGGATCTGGATGGGGAGCAGTTAGTCTTGTTACAAAGTGGAGGAATGAGAACAAAACTAGGCTCTGGGCCTGCCCAAAGTTTGGCTCTAGTCCTCTGTGGCTTTATTCCTGCTGCAGCTACAAAAGTGTGAGTCTACAATTTAGTAATAATATACTTCTTGACTGACCTTTCCTGGCAAGTTAATGACAGGAAAGAGTAATAAGGACATGCATTTTAGTCTAACATCAGTCAATAATAGTATACAACTAATAGACTTAGACATCATACATTCAATAACTGTTTTTACTTAAAGCCCTTACAGTTTGGCCACTGAGACACAGCATGTCAGCAGCAGTCACTGCCTATTGATAGGCACCAGCAAGACATTTATTCATACCTTTCTGGCTAGTTTACCTTCTCCTGGAGCATCCACCATGTGAGTATCTAAGCACTGAGATATACACTCATTTATATACACACACATTTTGGCTCAGCTGCCACAGAAGCTAGGATCATTATATGTTTCTCCATAGAAAGCTAACTCCCCTACAAGTACATCCCTTTATTTCACTTCATTGCAAGAGGAGCTTATTTATACCTTCTAATACCTAGAAATTCTAACCAGAATCAGTACTTTCTTCATGTTAAGAGACATATGCATACCCAGGACCACATTCAGATAGGCTGAACACAAAGCTTTTTCCTATCTCTAAGTGGATCTAAATTGCTTTTCAGAGAATTAAATAAAATACTAAAGAGAGAGGCAGTAAATATGAAGCACTTCGGACTCCAGAAGGATTGAATCAAGCAGGATATGACCTCAGGCCATGGCCAAAGAGCTGCGGGATCCCTGTACCAGGTCCTGCAATGCTATGAGAGAAACAGGATGCCTCACTCAGTCACGCATCAGGGAACAGCACCCATATTTTCTGTCACCCAGCACTGATCCACAGTACCCCTCAGCTATTATTGCCACTCAAGCATCAATCTTTTCGGAGAACAAAGAACAGATTACCAAGGGTTCAATTAGAACTGAGATATCTAGAATGACAACAATTAACTTACTTTTTTTTTATACAAACATTATTATTCTTCTTCCTTTTGATAAGGGGCAGAAGAGGCACATTAGTAGTTAGTTATTTATGTAGTAGCTGCGTAGCTGCCCCAGGGTTAAATTGATAAAAACACCCTTCTTGCTTGTTATCCTTATTTTACTGTAAGGACTAGATTAATCTCATTTTACATGGGAAAGATGAATGACTCAGTCCACTGGCAAGATGTAAATTGCAGCCCTTTGCATGCTGAAGTTTTCCACCACTTAGTCTTGTCACAAACAGCACCCTGTGATCCATTTAGTTTCATTTACAACAGATTAATTTCTCTGTGACCTTTGGCTCTGCTGTCAAACAGGCCTGAGACAGACAAGAGCTTAGGAACAGCAAGTGCATTTGATGATGTCAATTGCTGGACCTCAGGGATATTCTTAACTTCTCATGTGCCAGAATACCAAAAAGGAAACCTGTCTCCTGCTTCTGGATGCCAATGTTCACACCAACTGTGTTGTTTCTAAGCCAGCCCTACAGAGCCCCCACGACCGCCCATAAATGAAGATGGAAGGCAAATATTTTACTTAGTTTAAACTTACTTTCAAATCTCACTCTACTCCTCCTCTGACAATTAGATTTATTTTGTTAAGGTTAAGTTATAAAGGCAAATTCCTTAACATAAGTGTCATACTGGTCAAATTGTTACTCCAGCAATTTTATTGCCTTATTGCTGTTTGCATACCATTACCCAGTGGGCCTTGCACCATCATTGCTTTGCTTTAAAGACCCTATCGCTAAGAAAAAGAGCAAGCTATAGTCACTCTGCATAAGGAAAAGAACAGCTAAATTCAACTACTGCCTGTCTTACTCTCCAACAGAAAGATCTCTCTCCCATTCACCTCCATCAGGAGTAAATTCAACTGAATGCCCATCTAAAACTGAGTTTTTGTCCAGAAGAGAGGGAAGACAGTTTTATTTCCAAGGCACAGGGATTGTCTGTGGTTAGAAGTTAGGAACTACTTTTGTCTGTCTTCCTTCCAAAAGGAGAAGAAACTATTCACATCAACTGTCAGAGCTCTACTCATCGTTGGACTTCCTCAAGACAGAAAGAAAGGCTGAAAGAAAGGGAAGGCAGTTAAATCACAAAGCTTGGTTGGGCTCATCTGCAATACTTCGCTCCCAACTCAACAGTGCTCAAGAGCATGATGTGAGTTGGACTCCTCGCTATTTCCAGGGCACCACCTGGCAGAACTGCAGGACTTCTGTCACCTGGCCTCAGTGCCAGTCTTTTCTTGCAGCACTACACAAGTTATTAGGCTTTCTTTCTCTCCTCCATGAATTTTTCATGGGGACTTCAAGATTTACTGCAGAAAGTTAGACATTTCCATTAAAGAGAACACCCTGAGTGGAATCAGAAGCATCTTTTCAGTCTGCATTCAGGAATTCCTTCTGCAGAGTTGGCAATCATTTGTGGAAAATTATTTTCTGATTGGAAGGTCTGTCATTTTTCCTTTCTCACAACTGTAAAAATTCTTAAAATAAGTTCCCTGTTACCAAAAGAACTTATATTTTTCAAAAGCAAGCAATAAAGGGGAATTTGCAGAACTGAGTCATTTCTGCCAGCATTTTTCTTGAAAATAACGATGTCCCTCTTCCAGCAGATCCACTTCCTCTTTCAGAAAAAAAAAAACCAAAACTGTATCTATGTAGTTATTTCTCACCTTCATTTTTAATTATTGCTTGTTACAGTTGGGACTAAGCACAAACGTGCAGCAACAAGAGCAGTTTCTGCCATTAATCTGTTACAATAAGCACTCCCACATCACTTTACGTTTTGAGCAACATCTCTGACTAGTCTTTCCTTGTCTCTTCCATTTATACAACTATTTTAGAATAACTTTTGTTTAGTAGCTAGTACAATGGGCCCACTGATTTCAGATGGTGCACTATTACATCGTGATAAGTTAAAACATTAAAAAAATCCAAACACAAAAGCACACTTTCTCAAATCCTTCCCTATATTTTGCTGTATTCAGAACACCTGATTGCACTGGGTTTCAAGAAACATTATTATCTTTCATTGGAGATTATTTATTTAAATTAAAAGAAACCTTACCAGAGATGGAATCCAGTTATTTCCAACTCTGTCAACACTTTTCTAACTTCCTACGTCAGGTTTCTATGTGTGTGAGATAAGCTTTAAGTGTTTTGATCTCCTTAGACAAAAGACCCTGCACAAATCTGAATGATTAACAGTAATGTGTAATGTTGTATGCCTGTGAATTTATACGCATGGCACTCCAGGCATATGAATGCGTACAGAAACACAGATATGTAACATTGTACAAAACCACTAATGCTTAGCACTTACATACTGCCTTTTAGTCAAAAATTTTGAAAAACTCTCCAAAGCTAAAGGAAGCCTCAGAGCATAAATATCACAGGTAGAAAGAGAAGCCAAAAGTCCCATGCGCAGTGCTAACTGCTAGGTCATACTCAACCACCTTATGGATATGGTTATGTCCACACCAGTCCACCAGTCACCTTCTTCTCTAACCAGGAGTTTTTGTTCATAGAATCATAGAATGGTTTGGGTTGGAAGGGACCTTAAAGATCATCTAGTTCCAACCCCCCTGCATGGGCAGGGACACCTTCCACTAGACCAGGTACACGTGTGAGTATGAGAACAGACAAGGGCGAGTGCTTAAAGAGTTCACCAAATACCTAACCATTTCACGCTCTTCTGACCAACTTGAATATCTTTTTCCTCCTTCCCTCCCTTTATTCTCACATCCCAAGCCTGCCCAATTCACTCGGAAGGGGTCTTATAAAACCAGTTTAAAAACTGAAGCATGTGTTTATGCACTGCTCCTTTTCCAAGGCCATGAAGAAGTTAAAAAAGAAGTTGATTTGACATACTGATGTGTACCTTCTCTCTATGCTCCCCCCACCCCTTACACAGATCTTCCAAAAGCAGCAGATGCACAAGTGCCATAATGCGACATGGGGATTTGCTCTGGGAAAGTTGTTTTATTTTTAAAGGACTGAATACATTGGAGGGTAAAAGCTTGCCTATGCCACCAACACACGCCTGTGTCTTACTGTTATCTTGGGGCTTCTGCAGCTTATTTTATAAAAATGTTTCAATTTTTTGCCCACCTAAGTTGGGGCTTCCTTTTGGTGGCTGCTTTCCAGATATGGGCAGTCTTCCATGGTGCAGAGCCTAGAATTATGACAGCAGAACTGGGGAAGGCAAAAATTTAATTTCAAGTGGCTTGATATAAGAGAATTTATAGCTTTCTCAGTTTGATTGCTTGGAAGATTGTCCCTCTTTTCTCCCTGTCTCCAGCTGAAGAAACATGCTACAGAAGTTTCCCATATCAAAGTTATAAAAACTGGCTATCACGTTAGAGACACTACACATCCACAGCAAGAGAAGGTTGCCCAGCTCCACCACATTATTATCTACAGGTAAGAACTGGACAGTTATCAGGAAGTTTTACTGTTCCCCAGATCTGGTAACCTGGAAACCAAATACAGATCTCCCGATTCCCTCCCCACCCCAAAAAAATCCAACATGCAAGCAGAAACAATTGTCCTGGTTTCCACCTTGGAGTTGCATGATTCACCTCTAACCTCTGAGGTATCCACAGAGAGTTAACTTCTTGTGTCTCATACAGGAGATTTGCAGAGAGCAAGGTAAGGATGACTCTTTCGCTTCACCAGGGGAAAACTGGAACCTCTCTACAGTCATAAAAACTGTTGCCTGAAGCCTGTGCACTCACCATTGCTTTCATGGGTCACTACAAGACTACTCTATCCCCAGAGAAACAGCTATCTCTGAGCCCCACTGCATTGCTATAGCTGCTCAGGAGACAGTGTATCAAGTCCTAAATAATGGTACCATCTTGCACCTAGATCTCATCTGACTTATTTTCAAAAGACAGCTCTTTGTTTCTGAACAGTGGCAGATTCTGTAATTATGTACATTTAAATATGAAGGGGGAATCAAGAGCAATTTTAAGGGCATGTGGATCTGGTCTTCTGCCAAAGTGCTTTATTCTATAATGAACTCTTCCTTTTAAGTCACTTTGCAGACGCTTTAGTCTGAACCCAATATCAATAATGTAGGTTAAATTTCACATGCTTAACAATATTTAACCCTGGGGCCTCTTCTTGGGTTGTTAAACACCAGCCCAGAGTACTGGGATAGTAGGTGAAAGGTGGGAAGGCAGACCATCAATGGGTAACTAAAAAGAGAAAGGAAAACCTTGACCTAAGCTGTATGAGTTCATCATTGCAAACAGTAAAGCAGACCTTCTCTTTTGGGCTGTTTGTAGTCACATTTAAATAGTCAATAATTCATCACTTACAGTGAGAATGTTAAATGCAGAAAGCAGCAGAATGTAAATTGAAATGGCTAATCCTTTTTAGCATGATCTATTAACAACAAAATATTAAAGGTGAATGGGAGAATGAGAAGAGACTTCATGGGCGAGTGCATTGGCCTTTTGCCTCTGAGGAAAGGTCTGTACCTTCATTAGGTTACAAGCATAAGCAGGTCACACAGGCCTAACAGACATTTGTCCATATCACAAAAACAGTGACAGTCTGCAAGTACAACCTAGAGCCTCAGATAAAGCTGAGGTTATGAGAGAACCCTGTTCAATTCTGTGCATCCCCCAAGCTGTGTGGTACTGAGGACGCTGCTTTGTTTCTTTAGCTCAGTCTCCCATCTGCAAGGGAGTAGTAACTCCTATGCATCTCCATAGTGCTGGAAGGATTAGCAAGTTAAATCAAATGCTTGGGGCTTGTCATTATGGAGGGATGGAGAGGATATTACAAGTGGAAATGACACTATCTAAAATACTGATGTCATTGTATGAAAACTGGGATGTAGCAGCTGAGCTGGAGAGTAAAATAGCAAGAGCGGATGGAGTTTAGGATGCAGTTTCACATTTTTACTGTGTTTTCCTTTAAAATCTTAACAGAACAGTATGATGTCAGAGGCAAAGCAGCTTAACAAGTACTCCCTGTTGATTTGGGATGACGATCTCCAAACCCTTAAATCAAAAGATCAACTGTCCCATTTTAACCAAGTTCCTGAAAGACTAAAGGATTAGCTCTGAATGTGGGCATTATAACCTTTCAGTGCTTAAGCTTAACCTATTGAAATTGAACACTGACATCACTACAGATGTTCCCTGCAAGGCCAGAAGTTTGGTGCTAGAATACCATTTTCAATTGTTTGTTGAGATACTAGTTCTAAAGAAGCAGAACGTATTATTAAAGCAATATATCAGAATGGGGCCTGAGGGGGGCTTTTTTGGGGTTTGAGTGTATTCCTCTGGGACTCTGCTCATTCATCATCTCTCCAAGACAACTTATTTACTCCAAGATTTTTTTGGGTGTTCATGATTTGGGTACCTCCCACCCCACCACCACTTTTGCTTCTGAAATATGTGCTTGTCGTGGTTTGGCCTCAGACGGCAACAAAGAACCATGTGTCGCTTGCTCAGCTCTTCCTGGTAGGGGAAGGATCAGAAGAAAAAGGCAAAACTCTTGGGTTGAGACAAAGGCAGTTTAACAGAACAGCAAAGGGAACAAGAAAACAACAATAACACGGACAGAGGAATATACAAACGCAATTACAGAACCGCCGCTCCCCACTGGTCCAGACCCAGGACGAACCAGCCCGCTCCAAACCCAACTTCCTGCCCCCTCCCCTCCTTTTAATCTCAGGGTGGGCGTGGCTCACATGGCATGGAATACTTAACCCTGTCCCCACCAGAACCAGGACAATGCTTAACAGTCAGGGACACACTATCTGACCTCAGGCTTCCGACTTTCTCACTGGTTTTTGAAGATCTTTGAGCTGTCAAGGTAGGACATGGATGCAGTAGCTATGGATTCACTTCCTCAGCCTCTTGTGTGATCTTCAGTGAGCTTTCCAATTAACACCATAACTTGGTTTCCCCATTTAGCAAGCTAAGATAGCATCTTGTCTTCCCAGCATGCTCTGAGGTAAGAAAAAGGACCTTAGGTTTTAACAAATGTTTCCATTGATTTGTATTGCTGATGGAGAACATCCTTTAGCTCAGTCAAGGCGTCCTGCATTTTGAAGCAGAAAGATGAGTTTAATCCCTGAAGGTTGAGCCACAGCATTAGTTAAAAGCCTGAGCAGTGCTGCTGTGGAATAATGCCCCTTATTGGTACGTGGCTCTAACATTTTGAAGAGGTGGGCACTGAGGTAGATTGCGACTTGCCTGGATCCGGAGGATATAATCATCAGCATTGCTGGCTTGGAAATTTTTGGGTTCCCAGAGCTGCACTCTGAAACCTTGGTCTCTCCCTAAATGCAGTGTAAAGTCATTGGATTGGACACAATATTAAACTCTCTTGCTTCACAAACCATGATCTTTTCTGTGGTATGGAGTCACAGTGCACCACAGCGGCAGGCTGCTGTGTAGTAAATTCATTGCATATTGTGCAAGGGACCATTAGTTAGCTTATTATTAATACGTGTGGGCTTTAATATACCGGTACTGTATCTGTCAGCATCTCTAACAGGTTTGCTTTTGTCCTTTGTGTTTTCCCCAAACAAGCTTATACAATTAGTTTCTTCTTGTTTCCTAAATTATTTTTGCTGCTCCTAATTATTTCACACTCCATATAAAAGAATTATTGGGGTGAGTAATGGGAGATGAGGGATCACCTCTCCATTGCACTGTAGGCAGTGTGACATTAAGGCAATTTGGATTTGTTTTTGTACTTGTTTATATTTGGTTGGCTGCTTAAGAAATAGGGAATATTTGGGATCTGATTTTGGAGGTCAGGGTGTGGGCTTTTCATTAGAGAACTAGAGTTCTATCAGGTTCCTATTGGTCTTTATGTCCAAGAAGGATGTTTGTTGAAATAGGCTGTTATGGTTTCAGAAAACCCATAATAATTTATTGTCGTTTAGACAATTATTCTATCACCTGATGACCCCTCCCCACCTGGGAAGGGGAATCGGGAAAACAAGGAAACACAAGGGTTGAAATATGAACAGATTTAATAGGATAAGACCAAATAATTAACATTAATAATACTAAAGAACCAGTATTTATCCCAATACCAATATAAAATATACAAGAATTATACTCAGCCAATTCTATCAGTAGGAAGCTGTGCACTCCCAGCAGTGAACAGCAAATGTCGGACACTGCAAGCGCTATGGCTTCGGGAGGAAGGGAAGGCCTCAGGGATCAGGCACCAGAGCAAGGAGTTCTCTGGAATGCTGCCATCAAGGGAGAGAGAGACTACGCAGCAAACTTTCTAATTTATATTGAATGTGACGTTCATGGTATGAAATAATCCTGTTGGCCAGCTTGGGTCAAGTGCCTAGGCCTCGCTCCTCCTCATCCCTGCACCTGACAAGGCTCGAAAACACTGAGACCTTGAATCCCACATAGCCTATCTGGCTATAAAGTAAATATTTTCATGAATTCATACACTAGAGTCTTCTAAAAGTGCAGTGTTCACAAGCATTAGAAGAGAAATTAGTCCTGTGTCGCTCAAACCAGGACATTGGCTTAGACTAAATCACAGGCAATTCATTCAGAGATTAATGTTCTTGCCTGAGAATGTGGAGTTATTGGTTATTTCATGAATTTCTATTCCTGTATAGACCATCCTGTTCTTTTCCCATCTTTAGAAATGTGTAAGTAGCAAGTTTGGAGAAACATCCATGGCTATTTTCGTCATGGACAGAAAAAATGACAGGCTTCTGTTGAAGATCGTCTTCTCAGCCTCATGCAGATAGTTAGTGGAGAAGACATGTGTGAGGAGGGTGTGGGTAGGATGAAGTTTACAGCTGGGCAGTTAAAACACATCTACATTCCTGGTTGCTGAGAAGTCAGTCAGACCCTCAAGTACTGGTTGACAGAGCTTGTACGGACCAAATACTTCTTATTTCTCAGATGCTGATGCACCCATCAGCTATCCTGGTTAGGATTCAGTGTGCATACCAGCAATGGAGAGTTTCTGAGGAGCTTGTGTACAGAGTGCACTGCTAAATTTGAGACAGTGCCTCTTGCCCATATAGAGCAGTGATCCCTGCCCCCCACCAAGCATACCTGTGCTTGAAAATTTCTACCAGAACTGGAGCAGCAGCTGCACTGTCCAAAGCTCTAGGGTAAACAAGGCCTCTAGTATACTCATTGCCAAGTCATGCTTGGATTGTGGTGGTTAAATGCTCAAACACTATCTGCTTATATTCTTGCTGCCTTCCACAAAACAGCACCCTTGCTAATGTTTACTTTCTGGTAAAGAAGCTGGTAATAAAGCTATGAAGTGCAGCATGTTTGTCTGTTATTCCTAGGTTGAGCTAGATCAAATACATCCATTTCTTTTCCAACAGCCATTGGCATCATAAAAATCCTTGCTTAAAATTTGAAAAGTGGTTCTTCCTTCAATGGACCTTCCCTTCCAGTGATCACATCCTGTCTTCCTCCTGTCTAACCTTATTCAGCAAGAGGTTTGAAAAAATCTAGTTAATGGGAGGTGGGTTCTGAACTGGGGTTCATATGGAACTGGGGATGAAAATAAAAAGGGAAAAACCTGCGATGAACATTATAGAGGTCAGGGAGAATATGCTAATTAAATCTGATAAATATATTTCTCTTAGGAAAAAAGCATGGCAAGATTTTTTTGTGGTGGGTGGGGAGGTCTTGAAAAGGGTGGATGTAGTTTACCTGACTATTCATACCACAATTCAGGGCTGTGGGGAACAGTTCCCCACTAGCAGCAGGGTGGTTTGTGCTGGGTGGCAGGGCCCTTCCTCAGCAAATGTCAATGAAACTCTCATGTCCTCAATATGAATAAGCCCTTGCTGCAGGGGAAGGGAACACCATGGGAAAAACATGGGCATAAGCAGCCAAAATCTCTCTAAATAGAATATTTGTCAGTTTTCCATGAGACACTGGTGGGTTTTTAAGCTCTTCCAAGCTTTGAACAAATTAAGACTGAGTGTAAAGTGTAGATATATTTATATTTGTTCTATCTCTTTTGGGTAACTTGAGGAGCTGGAGGAAGACTCATCAATTCAATGCAAGTTCCACTAGAAACTTCTTGGGATTAGATCAGGTTAATGAAAGGAATAAAGAGGGCTTTGATGTGTTGTATGTTTTTACAGGACTGTATTCTTTTATGAGAAGCACTTATACTACTCTTCAGGCAAGAGATTATTGCGTCTTTTATAAAAACTAAAAGAAAACCAACTTACCTTTCTTTTTCTTTCTGTTGCTAAGTAGAAGCTATGTTTGTTTGCAGTCATCATTTCCCAGTAGAAATGCTATGTTCTGAAGCACTGTCTAGAAAGAAATGGCTTCAGAGCTGTCCTGGTTCCGGCGGGGACAGGGTTAAGTATTCCATGCCATGTGAGCCACGCCCACCCTGAGATTAAAAGGAGGGAGGGGGCAGGCAGTCGGGTTAGGAGTGGGCTGACACGTCCTGGGTCTGGACCAGTGGGGAGTGGTGGTTCTGTAATTGCGTTTGTATATTTCTCTGTCGGTGTTATTGTTTTTTTGTTCCCTTTGCTGTTCTGTTAAACTGCCTTTGTCTCAACCCAAGAGTTTTGCCTTTTTCTTCTGATCCTTCCCATACCGGGAAGAGCTGAGCGAGCGACACGTGGTTCTTTGTTGCCATCTGAGGCCAAACCACGACAGTCCTTTTTGGCGCCCAACGTGGGGCTCGAAGGGTTGAAACAATGACAGAATCCAACTAGAGCTTGAAAAAATGAATTTGTTAGGTAAATAGTCACTGGTCACTATGTTGCTTAGTTTTTTCTCATGGCTGTGTTATGTAAATTCCTATGTGTGTTATGCACTCCCTGGGATGATATTTGTTACTTCTGGGAGGGGGATGAGGACTATCATTTTACTGTCCTGTGCAAGATCGGCTTATGATATGATAACATCACTTGTTAGATGGTTATTTTGGGGTGTTTATGTGGTATTGCTGTCCTGTCTGTACATTGGGCACCACCTCTCAGAATTCATTAATAATTACACCCAGTCTATGGGGGAAATGGGGGGACACTTTTCCCAACTCTTTTGCCTCCCTTTTCTCCTTCGGGTCAGGTATGACAGCTTTTGAGAAGTTTGAATATCCTTGGGATGCTCAAACCAGCATGTTCCTAGTGTTATGTCTACTGAACGTGTTCCAGGTCCTGTTTAGGGTTAAACAGCTATTTAAGACTACCACCCAGAGATCTGCTCCGAGGCTGGATAATCAGGGGTGGCATGGCATGTGGGATAACATGGGCAGGTACTTAGAGAACTTCTCACCTCCAATGGTCTGGGACTTCACCCCTGAACAATTACAGGACCCTGATAGAGTAGTAGAATATCTGAAGGGAAAATGCTGTGGCTATTCTAGAGAGGCACAACTCACCGCACTGTGCTGGGCCCTGGCTAGTGTCTACCAGGCACTGCTCAGTGCTATGCAGCACCCTCAGGAGAAAGAGACAGAGACCAGACCGACAGGCACTGCAGCTGCTGCAGCCCCTGCGACAGGCACTGCAGCTACTCCAACCCCGGTGACAGCCACTGCAGCTGAACCAGGGAACCAACCCATGCCAGTATCCGTTGCCCCCATACAAAAGAAGAAGTACACAAAGAAATCAGTTCGCTTAGTAAGAGATGACAATGAACCAGGGTCATCACGAGGACAGGAGGAAGAGGCAGAACCAGAGATAATTACCCGATCCCTATCCTTGAGTGAGCTGCGGGATATGTGAAAAGATTTTAGCCGACTTTCAGGTGAGCACATTGTCACCTGGCTGCTTCGGTGTTGGGATAATGGGGCCAGTAGCCTGGAATTAGAGGGTAGGGAAGTCAGGCAGCTGGGATCCCTGTCTAGGGAAGGCGGCATTGACAAGGCAATTGGAAAGAAGACCCAAGCCCTCAGCCTCTGGAAAGGACTCCTGTCAGGCGTGAGGGAGAGGTACCCCTTCAGTGAAGATGTTGTATGTCACCCAAGCAAGTGGACCACCATGGAAAGAGGTATCCAGTCCCTGAGAGAATTAGCCGTGCGGGAGATGATTTATTATGACTTGGACAATGCAGACTTGCCCACGGACCCTGATGAGGTGCACTGCACAAGGCCCATGTGGCGGAAGTTTGTACGGAGTGCACCATCGTCATATGCCAACTCACTGGCAGTAATGGAATGGAAAGGTGAAGAGGGACCAATGGTGGATGAGGTGGCTGGCCGGCTCCAGCGATATAAAGAAAGCCTCTCTTCCCCCCTTGTCTCAGCTGTGGAGAAGCTGTCCCAGAAGGTCCAGCAACTTGAAGAGAATATGTCCTACTCCCCACCTGTACGGGCCAGCATCTCAGCTATTAGGAGCAGGCATTTCCCCACTCAAGAGAGAGAGTACAGAGGGTACACACCACGAGGCACCCTGTGGTTCTACCTGTGAGACCATGGAGAGGACATGAGGAAGTGGGATGGACAACCTACTTGGATCCTGCGGACACAGGTACAGGAGTTGCAAGGAAGGACAACCACAAAAGGGGATCCCTCCAGGAAAAGTGCTGCCCCAGTTTCCAGTGGGCAGTTCCCCAGACAGAGCAGAAGGCCTGATCTTGCTTCTGATCCTCTTGAAGGAACCTCCAACTCCTTTCTGCAAGGAGTACCGGATACCATGACCAGTATTAGAGGGGCCCTGCCTCCAGCCAGGTGGAGGAAAGGGACAACCGGGTTTATTGGACAGTGTGGATGCGATGGCCTGGCACATCAGACCCACAGGAGTATAAGGCTCTAGTGGACACAGGAGCACAGTGCACTCTGATACCACCAAGCTATAGAGGGGCAGAACCCATTTGTATTTCTGGGGTCACAGGGGGATCCCAAGAGTTGACTGTATTGGAGGCGGAAGTGACCCTAACTGGGAATGAGTGGCAAAAGCATCCCATTGTGACTGGCCCAGATGCTCCATGCATCCTTGGTATAGATTACCTCAGGAGAGGGTATTTTAAGGACCCAAAGGGGTATCGATGGGCCTTTGGCATAGCTGCCTTGGAGACGGAGGAAGTTAAACAGCTGTCCACCTTGCCTGGTCTCTCGGAGGACCCTTCTGTTGTGGGGTTGTTGAGGGTCGAAGAACAGCAGGTGCCGATTGCTACCACAATGGTGCATCGGCGGCAATATCGCACTAACCGAGACTCTCTGATTCCCATCCATAAGCTGATTCGTCAGCTAGAGGTTCAAGGAGTGATCAGTAAGACTCGCTCGCCTTTTAACAGTCCCATATGGCCGGTACGAAAATCTAATGGAGAGTGGAGGCTAACTGTAGACTATTGTGGCCTGAATGAAGTCACGCCACCACTGAGCGCTGCTGTGCCGGACATGCTAGAACTCCAGTATGAACTGGAGTCCAAGGCAGCCAAGTGGTATGCCACGATTGATATAGCGAATGCATTCTTCTCAATCCCTTTGGCAGCAGAGTGCAGGCCACAGTTTGCTTTCACTTGGAGGGGCATCCAGTACACCTGGAATCGACTGCCCCAGGGGTGGAAACACAGCCCCACCATTTGCCATGGACTGATCCAGACTGCACTGGAACAGGGTGAAGCTCCAGAACACCTGCAGTACATTGATGACATCATTGTATGGGGAAACACAGCCAAAGAAGTTTTTGAGAAAGGGGATAAAATAGTCCGAATCCTTCTGAAAGCTGGTTTTGCCATAAAACGAAGTAAGGTCAAGGGACCTGCACAGGAGATCCAGTTTTCAGGAATAAAATGGCAAGATGGACGCCGTCAGATCCCAATGGATGTGATCAACAAAATAGCAGCTATGTCTCCACCAACTAGCAAAAAGGAAACACAAGCTTTCTTAGGCATTGTGGGTTTTTGGAGGATGAATATCCCAGATTACAGTCTAATTGTAAGCCCTCTGTATCAAGTAACCCGGAAGAAGAATGACTTTAAATGGGGTCCTGAGCAACGACAAGCTTTTGAACAAATCAAACAGGAAATAGTCCATGCAGTGGCCCTGGGGCCAGTCCGGGCAGGACAAGATGTTAAAAACGTGCTCTACACCGCAGCCGGGGAGAATGGCCCTACCTGGAGCCTCTGGCAGAAGGCACCAGGGCAGACCCGAGGTCGACCCCTAGGGTTTTGGAGTCGGGGATACAGAGGATCCGAAGCCCGCTACACTCCAACAGAAAAGGAGATATTGGCAGCATATGAAGGGGTTTGAGCTGCTTCGGAGGTGGTTGGTACAGAAGCGCAGCTCCTCTTAGCACCTCGACTGCTGGTTCTGGGCAGGATGTTCAAAGAAAGGGTCCCCACCACACATCATGCAACTGATGCTACATGGAGTAAGTGGATTGCACTGATCACACAGTGAACTCGAATGGGAAACCCCAGTCACCCAGGAATTCTGGAACTGATCATGGACTGGCCAGAAGGCAAGGATTTTGGAATGTCACCAGAGGAGGAGGTGACGCGTGCGGAAGAGGCCCCACCATATAATAAACTGCCAGAAAATGAGAAGAAATATGCCCTGTTCACTGATGGGTCCTGCCGGATTGTGGGAAAGCATCGAAAGCGGAAGGCTGCTGTGTGGAGTCCTACATGACAAGTTGCAGAAGCCAGTGAAGGACAAGGTGAATCGAGCCAGTTTGCAGAGGTGAAAGCCATTCAGCTGGCTTTGGACATTGCCGAGCGAGAAAAATGGCCAGTCCTTTATCTCTACACTGACTCATGGATGGTGGCAAATGCTCTGTGGGGATGGTTACAGCAGTGGAAGCAGGGCAACTGGCAGCACAGAGGCAAACCCATCTGGGCTGCTGAACTATGGCAAGATATTGCTGCCCGGATAGAGAATCTGGTTGTGAAAGTACGCCACGTAGACGCCCACATACCCAAGAATCGGGCCATGGAGGAACATCAGAACAACCAGCAGGTGGATCGGGCTGCTAGGATTTAAGTGCCTCAGGTGGATCTGGATTGGCAACATAAGGGTGAACTATTCATAGCTCGGTGGGCCCATGAGACCTCAGGCCACCAAGGAAGAGATGCGACATATAGATGGGCTCGTGACCGAGGGGTGGACTTGACCATGGACACTATTGCGCAGGTCATCCATGAATGTGAGACATGCACTGCAATCAAGCAAGCCAAGCGTTTGAAGCCTCTTTGGTATGGAGGACGATGGCTGAAATATAAATATGGGGAGGCCTGGCAGATTGATTATATCACACTGCCACAAACCCGTCAAGGCAAGCGCTACGTGCTCACAATGGTGGAAGCAACCACTGGATGGCTGGAAACATACCCTGTGCCCCATGCCACTGCCCGGAATACTATCCTTTGCCTTGAAAAGCAAGTCCTGTGGCGACATGGTACCCCAGAGAGAATTGAGTCGGACAATGGGACTCATTTCCGAAACAGCCTCATAGACACCTGGGCCAAAGAGCATGGTATTGAGTGGGTATATCACATCCCCTATCATGCACCAGCCTCTGGGAAGATAGAACGATACAATGGACTGTTAAAAACTACACTGAGAGCAATGGGTGGTGGGACCTTAAAACATTGGGATGCACATTTAGCAAAGGCTACCTGGCTAGTTAATACCAGGGGATCTACCAATCGGGCTGGCCCTGCCCAGTCAAAACTTCCACGTACTGTAGAAGGGGATAAGGTCCCCGTAGTGCACATGAAGAATATGTTAGGGAAGACAGTCTGGGTTAGTCCTGCCTCAGGCAAAGGCAAACCCATCCGTGGGATTGCTTTTGCCCAAGGACCTGGGTGCACTTGGTGGGTAATGCGGCAGGATGGGGAAGTCCAATGTGTACCTCATGGGGACTTGATTTTGGGTGAGAATAGCCAATGAATCAAATCGTGTGCAACACTGTCACTGTATGTCCTCGTTACTATAATTGCTATCGGCTGTGCTGCAGTAAGAATCACCCAAATTAAGGACACATGGACTTTGATGAAGAATTGAGTAAAGCAAAGTGGTGATGGGATCAGAGCTAATGCCCAGCAACTTCCTCAAGATCTACATCTTCAGCCCATGGACTGTGTGCATGAGCTATGCCGGGTACACCAGTCACACGTTCCGAAAACTGTAAGAGCTGGGCATGGCAAAAATGGTATGGAATAAGGGGTGGATAATGTCCTGGTTCCGGCAGGGACAGGGTTAAGTATTTCATGCCATGTGAGCCACGCCCACCCTGAGATTAAAAGGAGGGAGGGGGCAGGAAGTTGGGTTAGGAGTGGGCTGGCGTGTCCTGGGTCCGGACCAGTGGGGAGTGGCGGTTCCGTAATCGCGTTTGTATATTCCTCTGTCCGTGTTATTGTTTTTTTGTTCCCTTTGCTGTTCTGTTAAACTGCCTTTGTCTCAACCCAAGAGTTTTGCCTTTTTCTTCTGATCCTTCCCGTACCGGGAAGCACTGAGCAAGCGACACGTGGTTCTTTGTTGCCATCTGAGGCCAAAACATGACAAGCGTGAAGTCTGCTTGACTGGATCAGCAAACGCTGACCTCTGGCAACATAATCTCTTCTTGACAGCAGGTCATCTGTAGGCCAAACCACCTTTTAACTTCAAGACAGACATTTGCACTCTCTTTCACATTTTTTAGTACCATGTCTATTTGTGCCCAGAAGAAATGGAAGCAAGATGTGGTTTTTAAGATGTGAACAGGTGTCTAAACTGGTCACAACCATTCTGGAAGCTGCTATGTTCTAGGGTAAACACTTCCCCATGAGGAGGCTCTGTTTAGAGAGGTGAGCTGCAACCAAATGAAATTGAACACACAATCCTATAAAACACAGTTTTGGCCTTATGCTAAGAGAGACAGCATATGGGGCTCTAGACTCACCAAAAAAACCAACTTAAACAGCTACCCTTTTAGGCGCCTAGTCCAGGCATTTTAAACTCAGCCAATACTGAAGTTGCTGATTGTCTATAGAGCCCAGATCTGCTTGCAGACTGTTGTTTTCTCCAGCAGCTCAACTTCACTGGCTGAGCTTACACTGTATCCTGAGCTTTAGCTGTTAAAAAAAAGCCCTCTGTTCTTTAAGTTACTGTCTCAAAGAAACTAGCTAAGTACACTCAATCCTCCAGAATTACCTTTCCTGAACATAAGCTTCTGAGCTCAACACACTGGTTTAGAAACAATGCGCTAACATACTTTGAAAGTTCCTTCCAATTTTTCGGAGTGAAAGGGATTCACTCAGGCATGTTACTCAAACTCCCTGGAGTTGCCTACCCAAAACTCCTCTACCACTTCAGTATGCTTTTCTCTGGCTTCTTTCTCCAGTACCCACTGCAGCTGCTGGGCAGCACTGCTGTTTGTTTATCCACCTACTGCACATCACCCCAGCAGTGGTTGAATGTCAGTGACAAGGCTAAAGGTTTCCTCTGTGCATATGCACAGTTTGGTAAAGCACTTCAGGATCGAAGGTGCCAGTGAAACAGAAGGGTATTATAAAAGCCCAGAGTTTCCTCACAGACAGCTTGTCAAGTAATTACAGTTGTGTGTTTTGCTAAGAAGCTCTGAAAGGTATCAAGAGCAAAACCCCATGGCATCATCTGATGCTGACAATGCTGTAGCCAGGAGTGCTGCCATTTTTTATGCTTTCATGACTGGCTTTGAACTGGATGTGACTTTGCATAGCTATGTGCCTGATGCACAAGTGCACCAGTGCAGTGATCCACCACACTTTCCATCACTTTACACTTAACTGCATGCCAAGCCTTCATAAATTACACTTGCTGCTTTCCAGTCTGCCTCTGACAAGAGCACAGCCGACCTCAGCGTCACTTATGCCAGTGGTGCAGAGCGCAGGCAGCAGCTTGGACGGAGAACTGCTCATCAGAGCTTTACCTTCTGAAGGAGTCATCACAAACTCACTTCTTTCTGTCTTGCCCTCCCTGAAAAGCTGCAGTTAATCAGCAGCATGGATGGACTAACAATATAGACCTTGACAAGAAAATGATTTGTCTGGGATTACTTAGGAAGAGTCCAGGACAAAGCCAGAAGCAGAACTAGGTCACATGAATCTCAGTGCACCATCTTAGATTATAACACTGGCCTTCTCCTGAGAAAGCACCAGATGTTCTTTGTTTGATCCTGCCTAGTCTGACACACATGGATAACGCCTCCAAGCAGGTAGCTGCATGGGTAAATTGAGGAAAAGAAACCAAGAGAGCCACATCTTCCAGCTTCTTATTCTAAGTGCTCTAACAACACATCTCCATTTCTTTGCACTCTGTATAAGAAACATCAGGGGTTTAAGGTTTTTTCCCTCCCCCTCCTTCCTCACAATCACTTAAAAAGAGATTGTTCTGGCTTTTAACAGGTAGTTTATGAAAGGAATTAAATGAGGTGATCACCTGCAATAGCGGGGGGCAGACTCAGTGACCCAGAGGGTCCTTTCTAGGGCTGTGTCAGCCTATGACTAACGTCAATAAAAATTATTTAATCCCAGCTTTTACGTGTAGGCAGGAGAGCAAACAACAAACTAATGAGAACAAGAAGCTCTGAAAAGCTGGAGGGAGGGGGGTGGAAGAGAACAACAAAGCACACACGCAATGTTTGGTGCGGGGAAAGCAAGCGTTCAACTTGGACTAAAATATGACTTACAAGACTGTTAATTTCCACCCCTACTCCCACATAACTGAAAGGAATAGAATTTAAGCGTCCCAGCTCTGGCTTTGTAAGTGATTTGAGAAATTGTTTTCTGTGCTGCTGCCACAGTCACACAAAATAGGTAAAATATTTCATTTCAGAAAGGAAAACATTTACATGAGGACTTGACCTTTAACTCAATGTCAGAAACTCCCCAGGTGGGAGGCGAGACTCATGGGAGCTTCAGCAGAGTCTAGAAACCTCCTGGAGTAATTACTGTCTCCATGGCAACAAAACACTGACATGGGAAGGGGGGGGAGGAAAAAAGCAAAAAGCACACGGGTTCCCACCTACATACAACTTTCAGCCATTAAAGAGGCCTGGGTTACTCTCCTAGAGTGACAAGGGCTTGCACAGCCCACATGGGCTTCTCTCTTGGCTGAATGGGGGATCCAGCATGGGTGCACCTTCGGAGTACCACACTGCAAGGCAGGACTCCAGGACAGAAACAGGATGAGAGCAGTCTCTACCCCTGCTCATTGGTCAGCTTTCTGCTGTGGCCCTCAAATGGTAGAGGGACAAATGCAGAGAAGATGCTACCAGCTCTAGAAACTTCAGCTCACCTGCAAGTGGAGCTACAAAGCAACCAAAAAGCCTGGAGGCAAAGAAATACAAGTTTTTAATCAGAACTACTCAAAAGCTTTCCATTTAGATAAACAAACAAACAAAACCCCCAAACAACACAGAAGAAAAAGCTAGAAAAACCAAACTTCCTTTCAGAGTACTGTTGGCCTGCTCTCTGCTATCATCATCACTTAACAAGCCAAGTGGACTGACTGATTTTTAGATGCTTCACCATAAAATTATAGTTTCTGGCCAGGAATTTCCACAGGGCAGAGGGTATTCAGCAAGTTACCAAGACAGGAAGCAAAACTAAACCCTCTCAAAACCAAAGAAGTGCGCATGCTGATGACCATCTCCACAGAATCAGAATAGTTGAGGTTGGAAGGGACCTCTGGAGGTCATCCTGTCTGAGATGATCAAGATCTTCCCTCACTTTGGTCTGTATCAGCTCACTCAAAACATGGAGAGGTGATGTAGGGTCTGCTCTAACTCCAGAGACATTCATGAAAATGCCATCTGCCACAGAAGCAAAGCTATGTTCAGGTCCTATGTGACACTGCATACTCGAGTCTCTTAACCCAAATTCCTTGCTAATGGCTGGAAGTGCTTTGAGGGAGAACAGAAGGTGGAGGGAGAGGAACAAGAATTTTGCTTCCTGATTTTAGTGCAGACAAAATATTTTTCATCTTGATGCTAAGCAACAAATGTTTCCTCTTCTTCAATTCAAGGTTTGTGTTTTAAGCTATTTTCTTCTCTTTACTCCCTTCTATTCCTCCCCTCCCTCCATTTACTTACAAAAGCAGTTCCATTCAGTTTAATTGGAACAGATGTAAATATAGAAAGTTCCTTTTAAAAATATAAATAAATTATATACACACACACCTATATTTTGATCCGGAGAGGGGAAAAAACATCAAAGTCTCTGAGATCAGAGAATACAAAAGCTAGTACTCATTGTTCTGATGCTGAACTCTAATTTTAGATGTGTTTACAAATGTGTGTCTCAGAAAAATTGCAGAAAGTGCTGCTCCATAATATATGCTTTTGCTTCTCTTGCAGCTAATGCTTTTTGCTAGGAGCTAGCAGTTGAAATCTTCATGCAAAGCATTTCCATCCCCCAGAAATAGGGAAGAAGTGGTCTGTGAAGTTCACCAAACATTTCCCTCCCCACATACACCTTGCCTCTCCACGTAAACAACTTCTCTCATTTTCCCACCACCTCCTTCTTTTGACCCTACTACATTTAACTTTTTCTACAATTATACATTTTGCATCTGAATTTAGTGCTTCTGACAAGTGACAGCTACTGGATTGACAACCTGAGAGAATGACATCCTATTTATCCAGAAAAAGGGTACAGGAAGCCATAGTGCTCTACCTAACACATTAATCCTACCATGCTCTTGGAAAGGATTTTTCATGGGTAAATCTCAAAGCACTTGAGGTGGTCAGTATCTTTACTCCATTTGCCAATGAGAAGACAGAAGCTTGGAGGAATGCGAAGTGACTTGCCCAAGGTCAACCAAGAGAGGCGTAGCAAAGCTGTGTGTGCAATCCACCTCCCTCAGGGTCAGCCCTCTGTCCAACTCACCCACCCATCCCCTCCATCATAGAAGGGAACACATTTCACACATTACGAAGGTAACATAATCCAGGAGTGCAGCACAGGCTAGGATCCACCCAGCTGGGGAGCAGCACTGTGGAAAGGGACCTGGGGGTCCTGGTGGACAACAAGCTCAATATGAGTGAACAGTGTGCTGCAGCAGCAAAGAAAGCCAACATGATGCTGGGTTGCATCAACAAGGACATCACCAGCAGAGATAAAGAAGTCATTATCCCACCCTACTCAGCGCTGGTCAGGCCACATTATCCCACTCTACTCAGCACTGGTCAGGCCACACCTGGAATACTGTGTTCGGTTTTGGTCCCCACTATCCAAAAAAGATGTGGACAGGCTGGAGAAGGTCCAGGGAAGGGCCACAAAGATGATCAAAGGACTGGGAAGCCTGCCATATAAGGAAACCCTGAGAGAACTGGGTTTGTTCAGTCTTGAGAAAAGAAGGCTTAGGGGACACCGTATCACCATGTTGCAGTATTTAAAGGGTGGCTACAAAGAAAATGTGACTCCTTTTTACAAGGAGTCACATGGAAAAGATGAGTGGTAAAGGGTACAAGTTATTCCTGGGGAGATTCCGATTGAACACTGAATGGGATCACCTGGCCAAACCGGTTTCAGAACACAAAAGTTGAGATGCAGGGAGTTGTCATTCGACTCAGCTCCATCTCTCCTTGGCAGATGCTTATTGATCCCTATCTATGCAGAGATAACTTGGGGGGAGCTGTGGCAATGGCTCAGCCCGGGGTGGTCTCAACACTGCATTACAATAAGAACCGAAATCAGAACCGAAACCCGAATGGTGCCTTTAACAAACAAAATGCCCTGAGTCCCACCACTATTCAGTGAGTGTGAGTACCAGACATCACAAAATAAACATTGCTACCTAAGGGGCCATCAAACCACCAGAGATAACCATCGCAGATAGTGCAATCCATTCAAGCACAGTCCTGAAACAGGATATTTAAGTCCAAAGTTTTGGGGAGCAAAATGGGGAGTCTTCCAAAGATACAGCTGGCCTGTAGGAGATTCTTCCCCCCTTGTCCAGGACGCTGTGCAAGGTAACTTCCCGGGATTGAGTGGCCTTACCTGAGAGAGAGAGGGTAAGTGATTTAATAACATACGTATGATGTCTAGCATGCTCTAAGATCATGATTTGTGCACTCGTTTAAGGTATTCATATCTAGCGTGCTGGTGGTTTGTGTTGTTACTTTTCAGAATCACTCGTTAGGTGGTGATATTGTATTCTGTGAATTGGTTTTGGTTTTTTTTTCTTAAATTGCAATAGTGCATTCTTCCATTGTATCCCTAAAACTTCCAATAGTGGCGTATCGGACCTGTGAGTGAAGTCCAAATAAATTGTTAATTTGAACCTCTCAGTGAAGTCTTTTTCTCTCTGCCATAAACACAAGAGGAAAATTTTTCACAGTGAGAACAATCAGCCATTGGAATAATCTCCCCAGGGAAGTAGTGGATTCCCCATCATTGGACACTTTTAAGATTCAGCTGGACAGGGTGCAGGGCCATCTTCTCTAGATCATGCTTTTGCCAAGAAAGGTTGGACCAGATGATCCTTGAGGTCCCTTCCACCCTGGTATTCTATGATTCTATGATTGCCTTCAGCTCTTACCCCAGCCTCAAAAGGGCATTTTGAGGTCAGATGAACACACCACAGACAACGCAAACTGCAGAAACCACTGGAGCTGTCAAAGTTTTCTTCATGGCGTCCCTCTGCTCACCATAAATAGTAAAATACATACTCCCACTCGCTTCCTGTAGGCTATTAAGGCAGCAATTAATAATATTACTGCCATCGTGAATAACCTTGATTTTGTACGTTGCCTTTTTTTCAGGCATGAGGAGGATCAAATTTGCAGACAAAATAAAAGTCTGAAAAGTCTCCTTCCAGCACCACTGAGTAAGAACATAACACCTGAGAGATGCTATCAGTCTACCAAGGGACAAAAAAACAGAGCAGAAGACCGTATTTCTTTCACATTGAGAAGTTCAGATGAACTGAATTTAATTTACTATTTAATTCAATGGTAAGAACATTATGATTAGCAGTGTCCTCTATTTATCAGCTCTGTTGACTACCAAAGTTCTTTGTTCATATCATATAACCACAGATAAAACCACAATACCAGCCAGAAAGCAGAAAGATGAGAAATGGGGGGGGGGGGGGGGGGAGAAGTCAAAGTCTAGTCTTGTTTGGGATGTTTTGTTCACCTGAAGATACTTGATGTCTTTCTACTTGCACTGTACTACAAAAGAACATTAGATTTCCCAGGATCTGCAACTGAGAGTTAGCAGTTGCTAGAAATATACACTTAATACAGGTGGAAAGAAAGAAAAAAGGCTGAACTTTCTTTTGTTATTAGCACTCTCTCAGTGAACATTTTTCTAACCACAAATCTCCAAAAGGAACAGGAAATCTGAGGTGTAGACTAGCTAAGAGACATACCACCAGTTCAGGTTAGCAAGACTCATAGGCTGAACCTTGAGACTTCTCCAGATGACTCGGTGTCCAGATGGATCTCTGCCTCACTCTTGAATCTTACATTGAGACTGTCACAGGAGGCCAAGATTTGTACTAGAACTTTGTAGAAGATGGATCAGAAGTGACCTGGATAAGCAAGGAAGCAGAGGTACATGGATCTTCTGAGGGTGCAGAGGGGAGAAAGAAAGACAGTGAACAAGTACATGTTAGATGAAGACAGGCAGAAAGGTCAGACTCCATCATTCCACCACACATTACCCCCAGTCTCCCAAAGAAACAACTCTCAAGCAAGATGTTTCATCCTCTGCTGTAGAAAACAGTGCAAATGACAAAATACTCACAATATGACTGGTCTCCCCACCCTTACAGTTCTTTATATAAAAGTTTGAAATATTTCTACCAATTCTAGACCTCTCCCTTGGGCTTTCTGTCACTTTCTGTGAGTTTGCATCATTAGGTAGCTTCCTGGCTAAGGGAGATGAGAGGAATTGATGTAAATTTGCATCCCCTTGATGTCATCCTAAACCAAGCCTCTTCCTCCTTGAAGCTGTGCCAGTCAAACACCACAGGAGAAGATCAACGCCATGCTGCCTGCTGATGTGGAAGATGTGGGTTCAATTGCCATCTTCACCACAAGCTTCCTAGGTGACAGGTCGGTTTTAGTTTCCCTCTGTAAAACAAGCATTGTATTTCATTACCCTACAGGGAGGATAAAACACCAGTGATGTTTCAGCATCTCAGATTCAAAGCTGGTTGAAATTTTCTAATAGAAATACTTTGGAACTGGGGGAGCGGAGCTATTTTGCCCCCCAAAGTAGTAAAAGAATTCCACATGCTCATTTCTGAGGTTACTGCAAAAGAGAAGGAAAAATTCCAGCAAAAGTTCCAGGCAAACAAACATTATCAGCTGTGTGTGTCCCCCAGGCCAATTTATTCAACAAAAAAAACCCAAGAGGCATTTGAAGAGACACACACCAGCACTTTTTTTTTCTTTTTTTAAATTCTTGTTCCTTTTTAGGAAAACAGTACATTCTGGTCAATTCCTGAAGACAGGTAAGGGCCACCCTAGAGCCTCGCTCTCTTTAGAGATATCTTGAGACAAGCATTCTTTTTCCACTCCGCTGACAAACAGCACCGTGGAACTAATAGGTAAAGATCAGAAAACCTTTCCTCTAAACAGGCAGGGCCCATGAAACCAGGAGTTACAAGGTTTCAAGGTGAATAACTAGAGGAGACAGAAAGGAGTGTAATTTCATACAGAGACAGATCATTCTAATCAGACAATTTAAAGATGCTGTTGTGGTTTGGGCGGATTGGCCAATGAGACGAATAATAGATGCTCTCCCCCATCTCTCTCTCCAAGGAGAGGAGAGAGGGAGATAAAGAGATTTATGAATTTAGAAAAAAACTAAACTACTTTAATGAAATATCAATAATAAAATAAAAAGGAAATAATAAAATAGACACTATATACAAAACCGTATCAAGCTCCCAGGATGACAATCACGTCACTGGCAGGCACGGGGAAAGTCCCAGACTGGACCCAGCAACGGATGGGAGCTGGATTCTGGATCTGGATTCAGGAATGCACGGATCAGGATCAAAGGCAGACGAGCAGACAGAGTCCTCCTTGGACGCCGGCCACTGAAGAAAGAGGGCCGACCCTTTGATCCCTCAGCTTTTATACTGAGCATGAGGCAGATGGGATGGAATACCCCTGTTGGTCAATTTTGGGTAACCTGTCCTGTCCGCTCCTCCCCACAGGTGCAACCCCTCTATGCTTTTCCGCTTCCGACCCTCCAACGGGGCAAATACCAAAGTTAGCTGACCTTGGTTGTTATAGCCATAAGTATAAGCAAGAGCTTATTACTGAACAGAAAATTGGTTCTGTTTTACCTCAAACCAGGACAGATGCATTTTGTCTTTTCTTCTTTATTGGTAATGAACATAAATCACAAAGGTAACAAAATCCTCAGCGCTCCCCCTCCCCCCCAGTTACCTGCCCATAAGCTCTAAGAGAATGGAAAGCATTAAAGAAATTTTGACATGTTTTATTTTGGACCATCAGGCAGCAGTTTGTACTGATAGATGTATTTTTGAGACTATACAGCTGCTTTATTCACTAATTAAGGCTTCTGAGAGTGTAATGAAAAACTGTGATTTCACTGCATGGCAAACAGCCAGCACAATTTGTTCCAGATACACAAAAGAGATTTGAGTTGCAGATTATCTGGGTATGGGTAGGGTGAGTTTCATGCAGGTGTGCAGCAAAGGCAAGGGAAAGGGGGCTGGCACCATATTCCCAGCACACTTGCAAATCCTACCATTGGAATTTCTTCCAGAGACAAAACCCCACAAAGCACTGGTGACATTTTCCGCTTGTTCCAGTGTATCAACCCTTACCTCAGCGGCAGACAGTATATGCCATATGTACCTGATAACACTAGAGGGAGTGTGTGGAAGAGGAGGATGATGAGGAAGAGCAGTTACATTTTTGTTGAAAGCAGTAAATTTGCAAGCTAGTGTAACTTTTATAACATGCCAAAAAGCATATTCAAGTAAAGGACAGGATTCCTGCTTTCCATTCCTTCTCTTGAAGTATATTAGCTAGTGTGAAAGTCTCTAACCATTAAACATCTTTTGTTCTTGCTACCAAAGGGAAGAGAAAAGCCTCTTTCACATTGTGAGAGGAGATACCCATAAAACAGTTTAGGCTTGCTCAAAATTGAGCAGCACTTATGCAACACAATTCAGACAAAACAGTCTCCAGGCAATGGCTTATATATGAACATGTCTCTGAACAAAGTTGGTATTTCAGCAGTCAAAAAGATGGAGCCTAGGCAAGACGCCAAGATCAGGAACCCCAAGAATTGCTGACAGGCTAAAAAAGCACTAACTCCACAACAGTATCTATCCCAGAACAGCATTGCAATATATCACCATGACCACACTGGCAGCAGCCCTGAGCTAGCAGAGAGTGTGAAAGATGCATGCTATCAAATTTACAAGCAGACAACAATATGACCAAAATTAAAAAGCTACTAATACAGAGAAATCTGCCAAATTGAAATTCTGGACTCTTCGGATATCCAACTCCATGTCTGTATCTATTATATTTGAACATAATCTCTATGACTATCAGCAGCTGGAACACACAAGGTTTGCTTTCCTTGGTATTTGGAAGAAAGCCTCACTCTTTATCCCAGTGCTCCATAAATAGCACTTTTCCCACCAATTTCTCTGCACTATAATCCAGATTATATCCCAAACCTTCAGTCAGAAGCCATCAGCTTTCAGATATTAAGGATAATACTGATCCACGGAGACAAAACCTGTCAGACAACCAGATCCCTCTCACTGATGGAAATAAACACATTTTTGGAGTTAAACCTCAGCTTCAGGCACAGTTTTGACAGTCTGATCAGTACAAGGAAAAATCATCACTAAATACATGCAGGATCTTTAAGGTAAGACATTCACAATAGGAGAAGGAATAGGCGACTTCTTACAGATTAATTTAAGTTTAGCAGAGGGCAACAGGGCTGCCCCAATCTACATTTTAGCTACACAGTTTTAGAAGTCATTGGGGTCTTTAGAAATTATGTTGTACTTAGTAAAAAAGAATTGTCAACAAGTTGTGTTTTTTTAAAGGAGTTTGGAAGACAATAGCATTGTCAAATACTGGACATCCCCATTTAAACATTCCAAGTTCCTTGTAAAGGCATCCTTCACCCTTAACATAGCTACAGGGAACAACTATGCTTCTTTGATAAGTTCTTTTATTATTTCTAAAACATGACATGATTTTTGTTTGGTTTTCCAAAAATTCATTTTTAGTTGCCTTTCAAAATAATTATTTGTTATTTAACAAAGAAAATCTCATTAGAACTTGCACTGCATTTGTTTCCTACTTCTTTTTTTCCCCTCAGAATAAAATTTACTATTTTCCTGCCTGCCCTAGCTCACAGTGAAATCCATCAGCTGTCCTATGCCTCAGCAAATCATGGCAATTAGCAACAAACACCACCACTGTCTGCAAAACACATCCAGAGACAATATTCGGAACACATGTATCAAGAAGCTCTTAAAACACTGGTCACGGAAAACCTAATTAATCCTACTCAAAACAAACACTGTGGCAAATGCTAAGTCACATTAACCAGGCTGTAACAGACTTCTACAGGAATAAAGCGAACCTTTGACATGGTCACTAAAGCAGTACTGCAATTCAGAGAGGGAGGGAGATTTGGGGGATGGATTGGTGCAAACCACAGTGTGCTCAGAGTAAAACAAGCAGGAGAGAGGCACCTGTTTGAAACACTTGAGCTCCACACGGCCCTGGCCTAGGTGTATCTTACCATGACACATTATGGGAACTAGAAATCAATGCTCCCACTAAAACTGGCATGATTTTTCAGAACTGCTGAGCACAGAGATGCCCCAATTGATTTCAGTGGGATCTGCTGTGTATTCGGTATCTCTGAAAGCTAGGCCACACACTTAGGTGCCTATATATGGCCTTAAAAGTTTAACTTCAGGCATCTATTTAAAAATAAGTTACAGAAACCTCAACCTCTATTCCTGGAAGTACTATCTTTGAGAAAAGACATGAAGCCCACAGGGGGACAAACATTGCCCCTGGTGTTTCAGATCCTATTGCCCTCCCCACAAGAGTAGCATTCAATCTGTTGCTGTGGCTGTAAAAACTCAGCAGGAAGATACCATGGGCCTACTGGCGTTCAGGTTGAACCAATACTTCGTGGTTATGAAGGAATGGGGAAACAAAGACCCCTGCCTGGATTACTAAAAAAAAATGTCAATATTGCCATGATGGTCAACAACAAATTCTTCAGTCCTTTATTCTGGTCAGGCCACGTGTCCTTAGCTACTAGCTAAAGAACAGTGCCCCAACATGGTTAAAAAGCTGTTATGCACCATCCCAGAATAGATGCATTTCCCTTCTTGAAAATAAAAAAAATCCAGGTTATAGTGAGAATGGCAGGTCACCTTGAAAACATCAGAACAGAATATAGCACTGGCAGCTTTACATGATTTAGCAATGTTAACTAGTGACTTTACCAGCCTGCACAGCTTCTGTAGTACGTTAGGTGCTTCAAAAAGTTTATGACATTGCCTGTTTTTAAGCATGATAACATATGAGGATATTACCTCTGAACAACTACTGTACTTCATTTGACAGAACAGGTCATAACGAGCCTTCACTTTACACCTTTGAAGCTTTGAATCAAGGGTAGGATTGTTGTCCATTTCTGTACTAAAGATGCTAAAATTGAGTTCCCTTTTCTCTCTTCACCACAGAGCCTGCATTTTTTCAGTAGCTCTAAAAAAAAGTTAGTACTCTTAAATCAGTAACATATGTTGTTCTAGCACCTAATATTAAGCTGTTACAACACTGAAGTATGAAAGGATCGAATGTATTGCTGCAGTTGCCATACCGATGAACTAAGGGTTTCTACTAGTCCAGTTTTCTTCAGTAAATGGTTTTTCATTACCAAAAGGGGGCAAAGAAAAAGAGCACCAAATATATTGCCTTGCCCAGCATCACTTCTGGGTTTTGGAGAGCATTTGCCATTCACCATTATGATTTTAGTTTTTACCTGACTAGAATAGACCCAGAGACAGGGATTCCTCCCACCTCACTTTAGATACATGATTGAGGCTCTCAGAACAGTGTGTGATGTTCTGAAGTTATTTATGCAGCCAGTGAATGAAGAGAGAGTGGTCTCAGGAGGGCTGTTTATATCCACAGCCTGCTGGGTAAGGCCCAATGTCCATTTATCCCAGTATCCTGTCTCTGGCAGTAATGGCTGTTAAGTGAAAAAGCACAAGAACAGGACAAATACATACGCTCTCTCCTTAGTATACTCTTAACCTCTGCTATCTGCATCTCAAAGACTTGCTGACCCCAAGGTAGCAACCTTAGGCTAAAAATCCCTTGAGTGGAGTTGTCTGAACATTTGCCTAGTCACTTTGAGTTGGGGAATTTCTGCCAACCCCATCATGCTGCAAAGAGCTCATCAGTGCATAGGTAATGATGTAGAAACTGGTGCCATAATATCACTGCTTCAAAATCTTAGGAGGATGCTCTTATCCCATTGCAAGATACAACCAGGCATCAGTAAAAACATCCTGCCTCTGGAAGCAGAGGTAGAAATGCCACAGAACCAAGATCAAACTACTTTTTGAACATCCAGGTAACCCAATAATGCAGAAGCACTGTGGGCACTTCTAACAAGAGAAACCATAAGCATTAGTCTCGTTTTGCTGGAGAGGGGCTGACAGAGTGCCTTGCTTCAAGTTGCAGAAGAGTTAGGAAACAATGAGACTCCTGACCCACAGCTCAGCTGTGTCACCCCCAGTCCAGGCATCTTCTATCAGATCTACAGTAACTATTTATCAGGAGCAAAGACACTGCTGCATGCTGGAAAGGTTTCTTTGGGCGTCCTGGGAAACACTTTGAGATATTAAAATGCTATTTTCGAAGAGGTTTTCTAAGCAATATATT
Source organism: Fratercula arctica (assembly GCA_947846985.1). NCBI lineage: Eukaryota > Metazoa > Chordata > Aves > Charadriiformes > Alcidae > Fratercula > Fratercula arctica. The sequence continues at coordinate 15,490,277 of CANTUZ010000025.1, read as the reverse complement.
TAGTTTTATAAACTCAGCTTAAAAGCACAAAATTATTATAGGGTTAAAAAAAACAACACCTCAAACCACAGAAGACTTTCAGGAAAAGTTGTTTGACAAATCATTTTTCCACAGTCTGTCTTTCAGCTAGCAGCAAACACACAGTTGTACCACTCTTCAAAAGGCTTGTAGCAAGTCAGTCCTGTGTGATGCCTACAATTCCCAGCATCCCATGTAAAACACTTTCAGGTCCTACCACTTTTTGCTCCCAAACTGATACACTGATATAATAATCAGGTATCATGTAATCTGTTTAGCCTGTCCAGTCAATACATTGCTATTTAAGTTGCATTATCACTGAGATATATTTGGTACAACATCCACAGGGACTGTATTACAGAACACTTAATTGTTTGCCACCAAAATGCAGGGCTATTCAATCTGCCCCATGCTAGTCAACAAGAGGCCTTGAAACATGACCCTATATCACCCCACATCTGCATTGCTTTCCTGGACAGCTTTAGGGACAGTACCTGATCAGTATCTTCTGGACTCCAGTACTGGCTGCAACTGCAGTGGACTGCAGAAAACCTAGTACTTGTACATGCAGAGCTCACAGCACAGTACCGAAAAAATATCACAGAGCTGTTCGATGTCCTCACCCTCCACTAAAACACAGGCTGAGTTGAAAATCAGCCAGTGATGCCCAGTGTGATGCATTAACAGTGCTTTAGGCCAGAGTGAAGGAGGAGAGCAGATAGCACTAGTAGATGGCTAACATTTAAAAAGCAGAATTCAGAAGGGGAAAAAAGTAGTGTTTTAAATTAGCTCTAAGGTAGCAGTGTCCGACTGAAAAAAGGGAAAACTCCTGCAGTAACAGGACTGACTGCCTCCACATGGATCTGCTAGCCAGGCCCAGACATGAGGGAAAACATTATTATCTTCTGCTTTGCATGAATTGTTTATTACCATGTTCCTTCAAAGCCTCACAAACAGAGAGAGAAAAACATCTCCCACCATCAGGTTCCACCAAGGTGACATGGTTGCTGGGAGACTCACAGTTGCAGATACCTACTACAGAGAGGTAAAAAGACAAATCCATTCTGCACGTGTGACCGAAGCTTGTGGCTCAGTTACTTCCAGCTTGCTGCTGGCAGCCTGGATATTACCTCTAAGATAAAGAGTTTAGGTCTTATTGGATTACTGTTTATTGAACTTTATAAATTCCAGTTAACAGACCCCTGAGCAATAAGAGACATGTAGTGTACTCTTCATTTTATAGTGCAATTATTACTGAGTTTATCCTCAGCTGAACAAGAGGTATTAACGGATAAAACATGGGAAAGAAGACATACTAATAGATAAAAGCAGATATTGGAGACAAGGAGATAAACAGCTACAACTAGGAGAAAATGCACAAGGCAAGAAAGAGCACACGTTTGGCCGATTAGGTTATTTCATTGCTTATACTACTATGCAGGAGGCCTACAGGAAATAGATGAGACAGTTATACAGATGAGTAAGCGTCCTAAATATGCAAGCAGGAGAAAAGAGGTAGGTTGGGGGAAGGGGAAAAAAAAGAAGAGGTAAACAGCAGTCAAAATAGGACAGAATTTGGAATTTATTGTTTTCACAGTTACTCTAGAGGCATGAACATATTGAGAAAGATCTCCCTATTCATCATTTTGCCAACATGCAGAGAAAGTTGTACTAGTGAAGCTTTGGTACTATTTAAAAGAAGGAAACATGCTTAGGGTGTTTAATCATCAACTTATTTATACAAACAAGATGCAATGCAAACCCTCCATCCCCACCCCAATGTCAGACAGAAACCAAGCTGCTAACACAAGATCTGTGGAAACTCAGATCCATTAAAAACCATGATGAAAGGAAGGTGTTTTTAAAGCACTGCCACTACAGTTATTTCAAGCCATCCTTGCCCCCCTCCTCATTCCCACCTGCCCTTTTTTAAATTTTTTTTATTTATTGAGCCTGTGCATACTGTCTTTTTCAGAGATAAGAGTAGTAGTATGTGTATAAACTCCATCAGTAACTAACTATATTAATCCAGTCCTCATTGCCAGGGTTTCCTGGTACTTTCATGTGCTAAATATAAGAGCTCCCCTACCTGTCTGATGCAGGTATTATGAAGTGGAAAAAGGAAAGAGATTCACGTCATCTTCATTTCATGCTTGAACTTTCACATTATGATTCTCTGCTGCTGGGAATATTAGCGTGGTAGTTTCCAGTTCCTTCTCCCCCATCCCACCATGATGTCAGAGCCCAGATGCCCTCTACAAATTTAGGTGTCCCTCTGAGAACTCGCAGCTTACAAGATAATGCAAAAGGTGGGTGGTGGGTGTTTTGCTTCCTAAAGACCCAAACACAGTTAGCATCAGTTACTTAATTCAAAACAGGAATCCAAACAAAAGATCATTTCTAATGTTGGACAGTCTCTTCTTGGCCCATAGAAAAATTGACCCAGCAACACTAAAACAAGCTGAAGACATGGTTTCATCAGCAGTCTTACTCTCCTCCCTGTGAACTGATGTCAAGGGAGATGAGGGTCAGGGAGATGATCAGACGTGCTACGCAATCACTAGCAAGTTAAAATAAGATCAAGTGGCTACGTCTAGGTGTTGTGCATGCTTGTGATGAAAGATAGCTGTTACAGTCTGAACACAAAGCTTGCAAAGAAAGGGCAGGACAGCAGAGCTGCACACAAGGAGGAATGTCATTGTTAGAGTATTTAACTTCTATCCCATCTGTGACAGAGCTTGAAACTGGTCCTAGATCTGTTCGCCCACAAATTATTTCTTCTCCTTATAGAAGAGTTGCAAGGGAGAGCTTGCCATGATCTTGTTCAGTCTCCCTGCTCAAAGAAAAATATATTTAGTTGTCACAGCCTGGTCCAGGTTTTGTCTTTTCCTAAGGGTCCTGAATGTGAACTCCACTGGAGCTGCTGGTGTCAACTGCAGTAGGTAACAGACTGCAGCAAATACCCCACATACTAGTAAGAGATCCACACCTTGATCACCCTCTCTGAATACTATACTATCTAGCAACTTCTGCCCATGCAAAGGAGGTGTAAGAAGGTTGATTTGGTATTGCTTTGAATGAACGAGCCTTTTTTAACATGAAGAGGAAGATATGAAAAAAGACAAGGCCTATAACTGGTTTTTAAAGCTTTCCTCCAAGCATCAGGGTGATTTTTCCATAATACAGCAACAATCAAGTTTAAGAAACTTGATGGCCTCAGACCTCTTTTTTCCAGCTCCTATCCCTGCAGCTACCTCCAGTCATGTCAATCACAGGAGTTAGTTACACTTCTCAACTACTTTGCTGCATTCTCTTCATCTTTAGACACTTGGAAGCTGTAATGTCCATCCCCTTTAAAGCTATTAAGTAGCAAGTGGAAGCAAAATGTTTCTCCAAGAGTATGTCTTGTTGATAAAATACAATCTGCTTATGCAAACACTGACACAACACAGTGTCATCAGCAAAGCTGCAAACTCTCCTTCAGGTTAGAGGTTGCACAATGCCTCAACAGTTACATGAAAAGACAGCAAACAAGCCCCAGGTCAATGGGAGTTAATCTACTCCAGGAACTTAACATATCTAAGAAAGTATTGCAAACTAATAATGGCCAACCCCCTGCCTACCCCCCGTAACACCTCCTGAGCCCCCCAGTCCTGCAATAGATTATACAGAATGGATTACATTAATTTTCTATAAACTATATCAACTTGAGTGACATGTCCTTAAGGGTTAAGTGACTAATATCCACAATGAAGTCTTATAATCTAAAATCATATTAATATTAATATTAAAGATTTTCTGTCCTTTATGTGCATCATTGAATTCCAAGTATAAGGTGAAATTGACAACATACATTTTGACAGCTTATCTATAATAAATATGCAAATCTTGATACCAGCATGTCATCACAGACTTTGCTGCTCCTTGAAATATCAGAGGGATCCTTTCTTTATATGACATTTACAGTGAAAGATCAGATATAAAGCATTTGTATGACTGAGATTTTCATTGGCTTAGTCTTCAAGCACAATGATAGGAGCTTCATATTCCATCAGCACCAGCATCACCCCTCCTCCTGTCTCCTCTTAATGACACCATAGAATCATAGAATCATGGAATGTGTTGGGTTGGAAGGGACCTTTAAAGGTCATCTAGTCCAACCCCCCTGCAGTAAGCAGGGACATCTTCAACTAGATCAGATTGCTCAGAGCCTCATCCAGCCTGGCCTTGAATGTCTCCAGGGATGGGGCCTCCACCACCTCTCTGGGCAACCTGTTCCAGTGCCTCACCACCCTCATTGTAAAGAACTTCTTCCTAATGTCTCATCTAAACCTACTCTGCTCTAGTTTAAAACCATTGCCCCTCGTCCTATCGCTACATGCCCTTGCAAACAGCCCCTCCCCAGCTTTGTTGTAAGCCCCTTTCGGGTACCGGAAGGCTGCTATAAGGTCTCCCTGGAGCCTTCTCTTCTCCAGGCTGAACAACCCCAGCTCTCTCAGCCTGCCTTCATAGGAGAGGTGCTCCAGCCCTCTGATCATCTTTGTGGCCCTCCTCTAGACCCCCTCCAACAGGTCCACGTCCTTCTTGTGCTGAGGACTCCAGAGCTGGATGCAGTACTCCAGGTGGGGTCTCACGAGAGCAGAGTAGAGGGGGAGAATCACCTCTCTGGATCTGCTGGCCACGATTCTTTTGATGCAGCCCAGGATGCGAGCGGCCTTCCGGGCTGCAAGTGCACATTCTTGGCTCATGTCCAGCTTTTCATCCACGAGTACCCCCAAGTCCTTTTCTGCAGGGCTGCTCTCTATCACATCATCCCCCATGATGGGGAAAAAAATGTTTCCACTGTTTCTTTGCTCGTCTTGCAGCAAATTAATTTTAAAACAAACATACTCTCTGAAGGCATCTTAGCAACGCCTTCCCTTCAGCTCACATATATTACCAGAGGAGATGGTTCAACACAGTAGGGTTGGATTTAACCCAGGAGAGGAATTAAATGAGTTAATAGACAGGATGCCAGCTGTCCTTAACCCTGTGAGGGCACCTCAGACCTGTACAGTGACACCCCACTCAGATACATGACACAGGGAATTTAGAAGCCCAGCCCTGATGGAAGCAGCATTTTGGAGCAGTACCCTGCCTGTTCCTGCCCAATAGTCACACAATCCCAACCCACAGATACCCACTCCATCATATAACCTGGTACACAGCATCTCATGCTTCTGTAGTTACAGAAGTTCAGAAGTCTGGCACTGTGGTCTTTCTTCTTTTCCACCCTGTTGCTTGCTAGGACTGTGGACATGCAGCGTGAGGCAATGCCACTCCTGGGCTGCAGCACAACACTTGCAGTGAAGAGATACAACCCAACTGTTCTGTGCTGACTTTAATGCATTTTACAGCCCTCAGCCCTTTCCTACCTCCACTCTCCTTATCAGAGGCTGCTGACAGACAACAGTGGCAGGAACAGTGTTTTGTTATGTGAAATTGCTGTGACTAGCACAACAAACATCTAATTTTGGTTGGGAATTTGAAGCATAACTAATCTAAACAACTAATCACAATTTTTACACTACCTTGAGAGAGAATGTGTACATGTCCATGTGCACATACAACTGCTCTCATTATCTCCTTCTAAATTAGTCCTGGCATCTTCTTGTCAGTAGAAAAAGAATTGAAAGGAAATATAAAGAGATCTTCAATGAAGACAATAATTCATAAGCAACCAACCCAAGGCTATGAAATTTATTGTTTCAGGGTCTGTTATAACTGTTTATTCCTGACAAGGGCAGGGCACAGGTAGAACAGGAACAAAAAGATCAAAAAACACTGAGCTGTCTTTACTTCTGTTATATTCTGTCCAAAGCCTGACACTGGCCATGGAATGTGGGATATAAACAGGGCAACATGAAAGCCTGAAGGGTGTGATAGGGGCTTCACCATAGAGTCCATGTGTGTATATGGACAGTTGTGCTGAACAGGAGATAATAATGCAAGGTAGCTTACCCTACAGTCATTGAAGGATTAAACACTGAGCCTTTACTGTATAGCAAAAGCATGAACCCCAGCATTTTGAACAGAATAATCCCCTTCATCCTCAGGGAAGAAAGAAGACTTATCTTTTGTTCAGGTGTTGAAACCTTCAGGGTCTTTTATTACCAAAAAAAAAGGAGTAGGGATTGGCCAGGGAAGACCAGCCCCTTTTTCCATAGATTTTTCAGTGCTGCTGCATCACTATTGCCTTGCAGCTACCACTACTCACCTTTCACTAAAGTCAGAGGAACCTATATTTAAAAAGCATCTAGGTTTGCTCAACATCATCCTCCCTCCCACGACAGGCTTGCATGGAGTTTTAGTGCTTCAGAAAGTCCACTTCCCAGTGTGGCCAAGTTGTTTGGAGCCTGTAAGGGAAATCCTGCTGCCGGAGAAGGAAATCTGTGTCAAATAAGTCATGCTCCCATACTCTATTTTTGCCTCTCTCCCCATTTGTGCCACTGTCTCAATGTCCAACACCCTGCCTGACTCTGCCTCTCGCACTTGTACATGCTGATGTGTTTCCCCTGCATCCACATTCCCGGTGCTGTGTGCAATTTGCGCTTCCTCTCCCTTCCTCCTGCCTGCTGACATCAGTCTCTCTTCCAAGCTTGCAAGAGCCCATGTGCCAGGCAGGAAGACATTTTTTTGATTCATCCACATTATCAGCAAAGTGCATCCAGATCCGAACAGCCCTGTCAGCTCTTGAGAAATGAAACAATAGCAAGTATCTGGTGAATTTCATGGTTATCAACACTCCTAATCAGGCAGATGAACTGGAAAAAAAAGCATTCATTACTTTGAACTAATGATTCCTTAACATCTTTGCTTTTTGAGACTTGACTCGCTTCAGTTTCCTATTTTTATTTTTAAATGACTTGAAAACCCAGCCCTTTTTGCTCAGGGATTTCTGCAATATCCCAGAGACTGAGGTCTTGTTCTCTCCTCCCCCTCCTCTGGCTTCTGTTTGCAGAGCATCATTATCATTATGTAATGATGTTTCTGTCAAGCTGGCAGAGTTGCATAGTAAAGCGCATTAACCTGGTGATAACAGATCACTTTTACATTTTTTATCATGATCTGTTGCCGAGTTAGCACACCAGGCCACTTCCAACAGCACCGCGCACTCAATAAATTAGTGTACTGGCCTAGAACCTGTGATGGAATATTGTTTGGATTTCTCGTGGCTCTGTGACTAGTTGTATTTTTCCCCATCTGTTTGCTTTGCTTTGACTTGGGGCTGTCAAGGAAGGGGGTGTAGGGGTTGAGAGAATAAGAGATCCATCTGTGTAAGATTTATCCCTTGGCACTAATTGTTTCACCCACTCCTTCATTAGGACATCTCCCATCAACTCATTCCCACTTGATAGCCTCCAACTGTAAGAGATGGCCTGTAAATTCCCTGACAAGGGGCAGAAGGCCCTCTAAGCCTTCAATGGAATGCCTCAAACACTCGCAAGGAAATAAAGAATGCAGGCCTGGCCTTCAAAGAATTGATAAGGCTAACACTTCTGGTGCCTGAAAGTGTGGGAGAACTGCCTTGTGAAGACAGGATAGTTCTGCCACTCGTGTGGTGAGCTTGCTTGTTCTCAGTTCTCAAGGCCATTGTGTCCGATAAGTCACCTTTGCTTCATTATCTGGGAAATGCATATGAAAGCGCACATCCCTGCATATGCTAATGAAGATTGTAGAGATCATGCTAAACATGTATGACTATGGCACTTGTCTCTCCACCCAAATCATGCTACATGTCACCTGGGAGAAGGGAGAAACCTGAGACGAGGCTGTCCTCGGCAAGGGGAGTGGACCATGCTAATTCAGCAAACATAAAAGGGTAAAATAAGTGTCCCTGGGGAGGGAACAAAGAAGAAACAAAAGAAGATCGTGCCTGGGAAGATTGTTCCCAAGAAAGAAGATTATGCCTGGGAAGATTCCCTGAAAAAGACACTGGAACCAGGACCGGTGATCTCTTTCTCTCTGTCTTTTTCTCTGTCTTTTCCTTTCTCTATCCCTCAGTTTCTCTTTTCTCTTAGAGTTGTTAAGTAACAGTTAGAGTTGTTAAGTAACAACCTTAACTGCCGCTTGCCATAACTTGTCCTATACCTGTTGTTAAGTAACACAATGCATACCTCACCATTTGCCATAATTTGTCATATACCTAACCAATTATTGTGGACTTGTTAAGACCTATACCAATCATTTTGGGAAACTAATAAATGTTTGTATATGGACCTTGAGATTTATCTCACCTTAGTCCACGCCATTGGGAATTTACGAATCTGAGCCACTTACCTCCCCCCCTTTCCTGAGAGTGGGACGTGACACCAACTCTGCCTGATAGAGGCAAGGTAATGAGCCCCTCCTTACTGTTTGTAGCAAGAGAAAAAGTTTTCCCATGGCTTATAGGAGTTTCTGTAATCAGATCAGCTCAGGAGCCCTACATCCCTGAAGTTGTCTCAGTCAAATCTGGAGCAGGACTGGGTTCTCCAAAGTTTTGACTTGCTACTGTATTGGTCTCATTTAAACCCACATGCCTCAGAAAAAAAATTAAAAAATCAAACTTTCAAAGCATGCCTCAAGCCAAGGGAGAACTCAAACTGCTTATGTAACCAACAGCAAATCGCATCTGACTTCCAGATCCTCACCCAAAGTAGAAATGATAACGGTTTTTGAACTCAGTAGGTTTTTGTGAGGATAACAACACTGGAGAGTCTTTCCAGGCCCAACAGTCAAGACAAGGTCCCTGCACAACAATGGCAAGACCAAGAGCTGCAGTCATCGCAGCTGACCTTTCAGGCCAAAGGAGATACATATTGCTATAACCTCTTTGCTCATAGTTTCCGCAGTGGACACACCTACCGCAGCTGATACAGAGGGGTTGTTTTGTTTCCTTTTTCATGAAAGCCTTGTTTATTTTCCCTGCACTTCAACAACTGGGGGCAAAAATAAATCGTATTGCCACTATTTACATAGGGCCATAAAGCCAGATTATGGTATTAGGTATCTCTATGCATAGTCCATTGAGAGCTGCCCCATTATTACTGCAAGCTAAGCAGGTCACTAGAAAGACCTAGAGGTCCCAATTCTGGAAAATTATGCATGTAATCCTTATGCCACTGCTGACCACAAGTTTATTTGTGTACTTAAAGTTAAAAAACTTCATGAAGTGCTTGCAGGATGTCCTGGTTCCGGCAGGGATAGGGTTAATTCTCCCCAGGCTCACAGGTATTCCATGCCATATGAGCCACGCCCACCCTGAGCTGCCAGGGGAGGGGGCAGGAAGTCGCTGCTTGGAGCAGGCTGGGGCATCCCAGGGTCCGGTGAGCAGCGGCGAGCAGAGGTTCCGTAATCGTGTTTGTATATTCCTCTGTCTGTGTTATTATTGTTGTTTTCTTGTTCCCTTTGCTGTTCTGTTAAACTGCCTTTGTCTCAACCCAAGAGTTTTGCCTTTTTCTTCCGATTCTTCCTGTACTGGGAAGGCCCGAGCGAGCGGCACGTGGTTCTTTGTTCCATCTGAGGCCAAACCACAACAGTCCTTTTTGGCGCCCAACGTGGGGCTCGAAGGGTTGAGATAACGACAGAATCCAACTAGAGCTTGAAAAAATGAATTTGTTGTATGCATTTGTTGTATTAGGTAAATAGTCGCTGGTCACCATGTTGCTTGGTTTGTTCTCATGGCTGTGTTATGTAAATTCCTATATGGGTTATATACTCCCTGCGATGATATTTGTCACTTCTGGGAGAGGGATGAGGATTATCATTTTACTGTCCTGTGCAATATCGGCTTATGATATGATAACATCACTTGTTAGACGGTTATTTTGGGGCGTTTATGTGGTATTGCTGTCCTGTCCGTACATTGGGCACCACCTCTCAGAATTCATTAATAATTACACCCAGTCTATGGGGGAAATGGGGGGACACTTTTCCCAGCTCTTTTGCCTCCCTTTTCTCCTTTGGGTCAGGTATGACAGCTTTTGAGAATTTTGACTATCCTTGGGATGCTCAAACCAGCCCGGTCCTATTGTTATGTCTCTTGAATGTGTTCCAGGTCCTGTTTAGGGTTAAACAGCTATTTAAGACTACCACCCAGAGATCTGCTCCAAGGCTGGACAGTCAGGGGTGGCATGGCATGTGGGAGACCATGGGCAGGTACTTAGAGAACTTCTCACCTCCAATGGTCTGGGACTTCACCCCTGAACAGTTACAGGACCCTGATAGAGTAGTAGAATATCTGAAGGGAAAATGCTGTGGCTATTCTAGAGAGGCACAACTCACCGCACTGTGCTGGGCCCTGGCTAGTGTCTACCAGGCACTGCTCAGTGCTATGCAACACCCTCAGGAGAAAGAGATGGACACCAGACCGGCAGGCACTGCGGCTACTGCAACCCCTGCGGCAGGCACTGCAGCTACTGCAACCCCTGCAACTTTAAATGGGGTCCTGAGCAACAACAAGCTTTTGAACAAATCAAACAGGAAATAGTCCATGCAGTGGCCCTGGGGCCAGTCCGGGCAGGGCAAGATGTTAAAAATGTGCTCTACACCGCAGCCGGGGAGAATGGCCCTACCTGGAGCCTCTGGCAGAAGGCACCAGGGGAGACCTGAGGTCGACCCCTAGGGTTTTGGAGTCAGGGATACAGAGGATCCGAAGCCTGCTACACTCCAACAGAAAAGGAGATATTGGCAGCATAGGAAGGGGTTCGAGCTGCTTCGGAGGTGGGTTGGTACAGAAGCGCAGCTCCTCTTAGCACCTCGACTGCCGGTGCTGGGTTGGATGTTCAAAGAAAGGGTCCCCAGCACACATCATGCAACTGATGCTACATGGAGTAAGTGGATTGCACTGATCACACAGCGAACTCGAATGGGAAACCCCAGTCACCCAGGAATTCTGGAAGTGATCATGGACTGGCCAGAAGGCAAGGATTTTGGAATGTCACCAGAGGAGGAGGTGACGCGTGCGGAAGAGGCCCCACCATATAATAAACTGCCAGAAAATGAGAAGAAATATGCCCTGTTCACTGATGGGTCCTGCCGGATTGTGGGAAAGCATCGCAAGTGGAAGGCTGCTGTGTGGAGTCCTGCACGACAGGTTGCAGAAGCCAGTGAAGGACAAGGTGAATCGAGCCAGTGTGCAGAGGTGAAAGCCATTCAGCTGGCTTTGGACATTGCCGAGCGAGAAAAATGGCCAGTCCTTTATCTCTACACTGACTCATGGATGGTGGCAAATGCTCTGTGGGGGTGGCTACATCAGTGGAAGCAGGGCAACTGGCAGCGCAGAGGCAAACCCATCTGGGCTGCTGAACTATGGCAAGATATTGCTGCCCGGATAAGGGAATCTGGTTGTGAAAGTACGCCACGTAGATGCCCACGTACCGAAGAATCAGGCCACGGAGGAACATCAGAACAACCAGCAGGTGGATCGGGCTGCCAGGATTGAAGTGGCTCAAGTGGATCTGGATTGGCAACATAAGGGTGAACTATTCATAGCTCAATGGGCCCATGACACCTCAGGCCACCAAGGAAGAGATGCGACATATAGATGGGCTCGTGACCGAGGGGTGGACTTGACCATGGACACTATTGCACAGGTCATCCATGAATGTGAGACGTGCTGCAATCAAGCAAGTCAAGCGTTTGAAGCCTCTTTGGTATGGAGGACGACACAGGATCAGAGTCCTGTTTCCCCGGATGGTAGTTCTGCTATTGGTAAATAAGTAAATAGAGCAGAGACATGTGGTTTGTGTATCCCCAGGCACACAGAAGACAGAAGCAAACTCTAATATTTACCAACCTGAAAAAAATGTAAAAACCTGGAGTTTCCAGCTTCTTTGACAGTACTAGCAGCAGAAGAGTGAAATAAATTAAATAATCATGCCATAAATACTAATTAATTGCCATTAAAAAGTACTCAGTTTAAAAGAAAAATTCAGCCAGTAATCAGAATAGCTCAGGTACCTAAATAAATATTTACTATTAGGCGTGCATATTTAATCTACCTATCCATCAAAGACTAATGCTCTGTTCCTTGCCAGTGAGGCTGAACATCCTAGAGGGATAAAACCGTGCCCTTGAACTGTGCAGGAATGGGGCATAGGGATTTAGGAGTAAAACAGTTGCATAGGTAAAAGCATAAGCCTGGAAATGTGGTCACTGGGAGATTGTTTAGATGCTGTTATGTGATGCTTCTGGGGTTGTCCTGAACTTGTGTGCTCCTGCTTTTTGAGCAAATTGCTTTTCCAAGTGTCTTCAGGGGAAATTAAATATAAACAATTAATAAGTATTGGAAAGATTATTTTTAAGTGTTCTCAGCAGGCATTTGCTATGATTGCTATTATTTCTAATAAAATAAAAGAAGGGGGTGGGTTTGAGGGGTTTTTTTTCCTAATTGGGCTTTGCTAAAATTTTTTTTCCAATGAAATACAAATAGATACTTCAGTAGTGACAAAGCTAAAAAGGACTCACAGAACAAGCAAGTATGTTAAGCTTATAAGTGGGATTTACTGCAATAGCTTGTTTGGTACGGTTTTCTAAAACTTTTGCTAACTTCTTACAGAGAGAGAGTTAAAGGGTTATAAGCAGATAGGGGCTACTCTAGGAACCAGGCTTTTTTAAACACTACTGCCAGTAAAATAGCAAATATTTTCTCCACTTGCTAACTTCTCTGATGTCTTGTTTGTTTCTGTTGAAAGTGAATTTCAAAGTTTATGCTTTCTTTAGCAGTTAAAAGAATTACTACCTGATAGCTCTAATTTTCTGAGGGAAGTTCCTATTCTTCCTGAAAGAAAGAAGTTAGGATACTACATTCTAGGTAGCATGTTTAGGATAAAAATTTACATTCATAAACAAAGAAACAGATAGTACTCACTTCTTAGTGACTAAGAGCTAAATCCAAAACCAGTCAGGTACATATCTCCACAGGGATTTCAATAACAGATTTACCATCTACATAACTTTATAGATGCAACTCTACATCACACTCAGTGTGCATTGTCAACTGTTAGAGAAGCTACAAGCTTTGTACTTCCATGACCCAGCCTGGTTTTTAGTGTAAAGGAGATTTTAACAGAAAATCCTCAAAAACCCCAATAGCCTAAATGTTTCAGGTGTACAGGAAAGATGGGGAGGGACTCTATCAGGGAGTGTAGTGATAGGATGAGGGGTAACAGTTTTAAACTGAAAGAGGGTAGATTTAGATTAGATATTAGGAAGAAATTCATTACTGTGAGAGTGGTGAGGCAGTGGAACAGGTTGCCCAGGGAGGTTGTGAATGCCCCATCCCTGGAAGTGTTCAAGGCCAGGCTGGATGGGGCTTTGAGCAACCGGTTTTGTGGGAGGTGTCCCTGCCCATGGCAGGGGGGGTTGGAACTGGATGATCTTTAAGGTCCCTTCCAACCTAAATCATTTTATGATTCTATGATTCTATGTATGTGTGTGGAGACAGTGGTTTTGGTTGGGGATCTCAGGTACAGAGGAGGGCAGGCAGATGACCTGGGTGTGCTAAGCATAGATAGGGGATGCTGGTGCTGGAGATGGCTCTCTGGAGTGATACAGGTGAGTGAGCGCCCTACCAAGTACGTGGCAGTGATTTGATGTGGTAGCTATTACTGTTCCCAAAGCAAATGGTGTGCACCAAAAAGAATCAGGATAGTGCTTTGTATGCTGCATTAGCCAAGGATAAAGATGTTTCGCTGCTTCTTGTATCTTAATTCTGGACCAGAGAGAGTTTGAGAAAATGCTGCTCTGGTAAGGGCATTTATGCAACTCAGAGGAAACCTCAAATCTGGGCCCTGTTCCAAAATATGGATTTGTTAGAGAAGGCGTATTTATGCTGATGGAATAGGTGCTTTTGGGGTTTAGTAGAAACTGAGCAGAGCATTTGAGGTTGGGATATAAGTACCACAAATTATGGTCTAGACATTTTTATTTATTTATTTGTGTCTGTAGCTCCAGCTTTTTCCTATATCTCAATTCCTCTTATGGAACTGGGAACAGAAGCAGTTTTTACTTTCTAAGGGCAAAATAAGAATATAGGTTGTGAGGTGCTCTTGCATGATGATGATGGAAAGTGTATAAGTATATAAAACCCTTGCTGACCTCACTGATGGCACAGTGCATGGTACAGCATAAGGAACATTGGGCTGCTGGTCAAAAAACTTAAGTTCATTTTTTCCCTTGGCTGCTGAGTTGCTGCATGGCCTTGAGCACATGACAACTACTCTTCTGTTTCTTTTGGCTTGCATTTTCGTTAAAGCATGAACAGTACCTTGCACTGTGGGGCACTGATTGCAGCTGAGCTTTCCAAACACAACCATATTGCATAAGGTAAACTTAGGAATTATTTCCATTAGTTGTCTGATGATAGAAAAAAAAATATTCTTACTCTTGTAGTAGAATGTCATTAGTATTGCAAGGAAATGGAGTTTCTCCCAGCTGTGCAGAGCTGGTGACAGAACTAGGGAGCTTTGGACTTCCTGTGAATTTGCTAATGCATGAATCGTCACTGACTGGCAAGCCATGCTTGTTTGTGGGCGAAATTAATTCCTCTCTGTTTAGGCTTATATAGCTATTTAAGCTGAGGATGACGTAGAAGGCTTAAGGACTGCATAGGTGTGCAATTGCTCTCTACAGAATTCAAGCTTTTCATCTCCTATCTGGTCTTAGCTTTCCTTTAAGATGGGGTATGTGTTGTGGTGGTGTTGGAAGTCTCTTCAAATCATCTGGAGTTTGGATCTAGAATCAGAATTGGTGTAACGAATTAAACAATGATTTCAGTGGAGCATCTATTTACAGTAGTGTCCTGAATCAGACACTGGGAATCTGGTTCAATGATTCTTGGTTTTGCATTGGTTGACTGGAAGTCACATACTGTTTCCTGCCCGCTGTAAGGCCAGAAAGATCAAAAGATCTGCTTCCCTTTGCATATCAGCTTCTCTTCTAATGCTAGACAGAGGCACTCATTTAGTCTCAGACCTCACTAATCATATCTTAAACCCAAAGACTAGATTAACTCTGTGCTAGTGCAAAACTTAAAAAAGATTTCTGGTCTGCTCACAGGAAATTCTGTGTACTGTGTACCTTTGCAGACTACCAGAAACTGTTCCATGGAGAGGGATCAAGACAGCTTGAGTGGAGCCTGCCAGCTGGTGTTACTCACTTACTTTCTCTCCATGGAAAGAGGGTGTTTTTTTAGCTTAGTTTTCAGAAGACAAGGCCTATGTGATGGTGATGTCACTGTCTCTGACTCTCCACTTCTCCACTCCAATGATTTCTGAACCTATTATCCAACCTCAGATAACTTGAATAGGTCAAAAATCTGAGTGACTAAACTGGAAGAAATTTTATTAAAAGGGGTGTCTGGGGAGAGAAGAGACATGTAAATTAAAGATGCCCTAGAGAGAGACCACAGGGATGGCTCAACCATATGTCGTGGTTTGGCCTCAGATGGCAACAAAGAACCACGTGTCGCTCACTCAGCGCTTCCCGGTACGGGAAGGATCAAAAGAAAAAGGCAAAACTCTTGGGTTGAGACAAAGACAGTTTAACAGAACAGCAGAGGGAACAAGAAAACAACAATAACACCGACAGAGAAATACACAAACGCGATTACAGAACCATCACTCCCCGCCGGTCCCCACCAGGGACGCGCCAGCCCACTCCTAACCCAACTTCCTGCCCCCTCCCTCCTTTTAATCTCAGGGTGGGCGTGGCTCACATGGCATGAAATACTTAACTCTGTCCCTGCCGGAACCAGGACATTATCCACCCCTTATTCCATACCATTTTTGCCATGCCCAGATCTTACAGTTTTTGGAACATGTGACTGGTGTACCCGGCGTAGCTCATGCACACAGTCCATGGGCTGAAGATGTAGATCTTGAGGAAGTTGCTGGACATCAGCTCTGATCCCATCACCACTTTGCTTTACTCAATTCTTCATCAAAGTCCATCTGTCCTTAATTTGGGTGATTCTTACTGCAGCACAGCCGATAGCAATTATAGTAACGAGGACATACAGTGACAGTGTTGCACACGATTTTGATTCATTGGCTATTCTCACCCAAAATCAAGTCCCCATGAGGTACACATTGGACTTCCCCATCCTGCCGCATTACCCACCAAGTGCACCCAGGTCCTTGGGCAAAAGCAATCCCACGGATGGGTTTGCCTTTGCCTGAGGCAGGGCTAACCCAGACTGTCTTCCCTAACATATTCTTCATGTGCACTACGGGGACCTTATCCCCTTCTACAGTACGTGGAAGTTTTGACTGGGCAGGGCCAGCCCAATTAGTAGATCCCCTGGTATTAACTGGCCAGGTAGCCTTTGCTAAATGTGCATCCCAATGTTTTAAGGTCCCACCACCCATTGCTCTCAGTGTAGTTTTTAACAGCCCATTGTACCGTTCTATCGTCCCAGAGGCTGGTGCGTGATAGGGGATGTGATATACCCACTCAATACCATGCTCTTTGGCCCAGGTGTCTATGAGGCTGCTTCGGAAATGAGTCCCATTGTCTGACTCAATTCTCTCTGGGGTACCATGTCGCCACAGGACTTGCTTTTCAAGGCAAAGGATAGTATTCCGGGCAGTGGCATGGGGCACAGGGTATGTTTCCAGCCATCCAGTGGTTGCTTCCACCATTGTGAGCACGTAGCGCTTGCCTTGACGGGTTTGTGGCAGTGTGATATAATCAATCTGCCAGGCCTCCCCATATTTATATTTCAGCCATCGTCCTCCATACCAAAGAGGCTTCAAACGCTTGGCTTGCTTGATTGCAGCACATGTCTCACATTCATGGATGACCTGCGCAATAGTGTCCATGGTCAAGTCCACCCCTCGGTCACGAGCCCATCTATATGTCGCATCTCTTCCTTGATGGCCTGAGGTCTCATGGGCCCACCGAGCTATGAATAGTTCACCCTTACGTTGCCAGTCCAGATCCACTTGAGCCACTTCAATCCTGGCAGCCCGATCCACCTGCTGGTTGTTCTGATGTTCCTCCGTGGCCCGATTCTTCGGTACGTGGGCATCTACGTGGCATACTTTCACAACCAGATTCTCTATCCGGGCAGCAATATCTTGCCATAGTTCAGCAGCCCAGATGGGTTTGCCTCTGCGCTGCCAGTTGCCCTGCTTCCACTGATGTAGCCACCCCCACAGAGCATTTGCCACCATCCATGAGTCAGTGTAGAGATAAAGTACTGGCCATTTTTCTCGCTCGGTGATGTCCAAAGCCAGCTGAATGGCTTTCACCTCTGCAAACTGGCTCGATTCACCTTGTCCTTCACTGGCTTCTGCAACTTGTCATGTAGGACTCCACACAGCAGCCTTCCACTTTCGATGCTTTCCCACAATCCGGCAGGACCCATCAGTGAACAGGGCATATTGCTTCTCATTTTCTGGCAGTTTATTATATGGTGGGGCCTCTTCCGCACGCGTCACCTCCTCCTCTGGTGACATTCCAAAATCCTTGCTTTCTGGCTAGTCCATGATCACTTCCAGAATTCCTGGGCGACTGGGGTTTCCCATTCGAGTTCGCTGTGTGATCAGTGCAATCCACTTACTCCATGTAGCATCAGTTGCATGATGCGTGGTGGGGACCCTTTCTTTGAACATCCAGCCCAGCACGGGCAGTCGAGGTGCTAAGAGGAGCTGCGCTTCTGTACCAACCCACCTCTGAAGCAGCTCGAACCCCTTCCTATGCTGCCAATATCTCCTTTTCTGTTGGAGTGTAGCAGGCTTCGGATCCTCTGTATCCCCGACTCTAAAACCCTAGGGGTCGACCTCGGGCCTCCCCTGGTGCCTTCTGCCAGAGGCTCCAGGTAGGGCCATTCTCCCCGGCTGCGGTGTAGAGCACGTTTTTAACATCTTGCCCTGCCCGGACTGGCCCCAGGGCCACTGCATGGACTATTTCCTGTTTGATTTGTTCAAAAGCTTGTCGTTGCTCAGGACCCCATTTAAAGTCGTTCTTCTTCCGGGTTACTTGATACAGAGGGCTTAGAATTAGACTGTAATCTGGGATATGCATCCTCCAAAAACCCACAATGCCTAAGAAAGCTTGTGTTTCCTTTTTGCTAGTTGGTGGAGACATAGCTGCTATTTTGTTGATCACATCCATTGGGATCTGGCGGCGTCCATCTTGCCATTTTATTCCTGAAAACTGGATCTCCTGTGCAGGTCCCTTGACCTTACTTCGTTTTATGGCAAAACCAGCTTTCAGAAGGATTTGGACTATTTTATCCCCTTTCTCAAAAACTTCTTTGGCTGTGTTTCCCCATACAATGATGTCATCAATGTACTGCAGATGTTCTGGAGCTTCACCCTGTTCCAGTGCAGTCTGGATCAGTCCATGGCAAATGGTGGGGCTGTGTTTCCACCCCTGGGGCAGTCGATTCCAGGTGTACTGGATGCCCCTCCAAGTGAAAGCAAACTCTGGCCTGCACTCTGCTGCCAAAGGGACTGAGAAGAATGCAATCGCTATATCAATCGTGGCATACCACTTGGCTGCCTTGGACTCCAGTTCATACTGGAGTTCTAGCATGTCCGGCACAGCAGCGCTCAGCAGTGGCGTGACTTCATTCAGGCCACGATAGTCTACAGTTAGCCTCCACTCTCCATTAGATTTTTGCACCAGCCATATGGGACTGTTAAAAGGCGAGCGAGTCTTGCTGATCACTCCTTGAACCTCTAGTTGACGAATCAGCTTATGGATGGGAATCAGAGAGTCTCGGTTAGTGCGATATTACTGCCGATGCACCGTTGTAGTAGCAATCGGCGCCTGCTGTTCTTCGACCCTCAACAACCCCACAACAGAAGAGTCCTCCGAGAGACCAGGCAAGGTAGACAACTGTTTAACTTCCTCCGTCTCCAAGGCAGCTATGCCAAAGGCCCATCGATACCCCTTTGGGTCCTTAAAATACCCTCTCCTGAGGTAATCTATACCAAGGATGCATGGAGCATCTGGGCCAGTCACAATGGGATGCTTTTGCCACTCATTCCCAGTTAGGCTCACTTCCGCCTCCAGTACAGTCAACTCTTGGGATCCCCCTGTGACCCCAGAAACACAAATGGGTTCTGCCCCTCTATAGCTTGATGGTATCAGAGTGCACTGTGCTCCTGTGTCCACTAGAGCCTTATACTCCTGTGGGTCTGATGTGCCAGGCCATCGAGTCCACACTGTCCAATAAACCCGGTTGTCCCTTTCCTCCACCTGGCTGGAGGCAGGGTCCCTCTAATACTGGTCATGGTATCCGGTACTCCTTGCAGAAATGACTTGGAGGTTCCTTCAAGAGGATCAGAAGCAAGATCAGGCCTTATGCTCTGTCTGGGTAGCTGCCCACTGGAAACTGGGGTGGCACTTTTCCTGGAGGGATCCCCTTTTGTGGTTGTCCTTCCTTGCAACTCCTGTACCCGTGTCCGCAGGATCCAAGTAGGTTGTCCATCCCACTTCCTCATGTCCTCTCCATGGTCTCGCAGGTAGAACCACAGGGTGCCTCATGGTGTGTACCCTCTGTACTCTCTCTTGAGTGGGGAAATGCCTGCTCCTAATAGCTGAGATGCTGGCCCGTACAGGTGGGGAGTAGGACATATTCTCTTCAATATGTCCAACACTGCTGGACCTTCCGGGACAGTTTCTCCACAGCTGAGACAAGGGGGGAAGAGAGGCTTTCTTCATATCGCCGGAGGCGGCCAGCCACCTCATCCACCGTTGGTCCTTCTTCACCCTTCCATTCCATTACTGCCAGTGAGTTGGCATATGACGACGGTGCCCTCCGTACAAACTTCCGCCACATGGGCCTTGTGCAGTGCACCTCATCAGGGTCCGTGGGCAAGTCTGCATTGTCCAAGTCATAATAAATCATCTCCCGCACGGCTAATTCTCTCAGGTACTGGATACCTCTTTCCATGGTGGTCCACTTGCTTGGGTGGCATACAACATCTTCACTGAAGGGGTACCTCTCCCTCACACCTGACAGGACTCGTTTCCAGAGGCTGAGGGCTTGGGTCTTCTTTCCAATTGCCTTGTCAATGCCGCCTTCCCTAGACAGGGATCCCAGCTGCCTGGCTTCCCTACCCTCTAATTCCAGGCTACTGGCCCCATTATCCCAACACCGAAGCAGCCAGGTGACAATGTGCTCACCTGAAAGTCGGCTAAAATCTTTTCGCATATCCCGCAGCTCACTCAGGGATAGGGATCGGGTAATTATCTCTGGTTGTGCCTCTTCCTCCTGTCCTCGTGATGACCCTGGTTCATCGTCATCTCTTACTATGCGAACTGATTTCTTTGTGTACTTCTTCTTCTGTATGGGGGCAACGGATACTGGCACGGGTTGGTTCCCTGGTTCAGCAGCAGTGGCTGTCACCGGGGTTGGAGTAGCTGCAGTGGCTGCCACAGGGGTTGGAGTAGCTACAGTGTCTGTCGCAGGGGTTGCAGTAGCCATAGTGCCCGTCACAGGGGTCGCAGTAGCCGCAGTGCCCGTCGCAGGGGTCGCAGTGCCTGTCGCAGGGGTCGCAGTAGCTGCAGTGCCTGTCACAGCAGTGCCTGTCGCATGGGTCGCAGTAGCTGCAGTGCCTGTCACAGCAGCGCCTGCCACAGGGGCCGCAGCAGCCGCAGCGCCTGCTGCAGGGGCTGCAGCGCCTGCTGGTCTGGTCTCTGTCTCTTTCTTCTGAGGGTGCTGCACAGCACTGAGCAGTGCCTGGTAGACACTAGCCAGGGCCCAGCACAGTGCGGTGAGTTGTGCCTCTCTAGAATAGCCACAGCATTTTCCCTTCAGATATTCTACTATTCTATCAGGGTCCTGTAATTGTTCAGGGGTGAAGTCCCAGACCATTGGAGGTGAGAAGTTCTCTAAGTACCTGCCCATGGTCTCCCACATGCCATGCCACCCCTGACTGTCCAGCCTTGGAGCAGATCTCTGGGTGGTAGTCTTAAATAGTCGTTTAACCCTAAACGAGACCTGGAACATATTCAGCAGACATAACACTAGGAACATGCTGGTTTGAGCATCCCAAGGATATTCAAAATTCTCCAAAGCTGTCATACCTGACCCAAAGGAGAAAAGGGAGGCAAAAGAGCTGGGGAAAGTGTCTCCCCCTGTTTCCCCCATAGACTGGGTGTAATTATTAATGAATTCTGAGAGGTGGTGCCCAATGTACGGACAGGACAGCAATACCACATAAACACCCCAAAATAACCGTCTAACAAGTGATGTTATCATATCATAAGCCGATATTGCACAGGACAGTAAAATGATAATCCTCATCCCCCTCCCAGAAGTAACAAATATCATCACAAGGAGTGCATAAAACACGTAGGAGTTTACATAACACAGCCATGAGAACAAACTAAGCAACATAGTGACCGGTGACTATTTACCTAACAAATTCATTTTTTCAAGCTCTAGTTGGATTCTGTCATTGTCTCAACCCTTCGTGCCCCACGTTGGGCGCCAAAAAGGACTGTCGTGGTTTGGCCTCAGATGGCAACAAAGAACCACGTGTCGCTCACCCAGCGCTTCCCGGTACGGGAAGGATCAAAAGAAAAAGGCAAAACTCTTGGGTTGAGACAAAGGCAGTTTAACAGAACAGCAGAGGGAACAAAAAAACAACAATAACACCGACAGAGAAATATACAAACGCGATTACGGAACCGCCACTCCCCACCGGTCCGCACCTGGGACGCGCCAGACCACTCCTAACCCGACTGTCTGCCCCCTCCCTCCTTTTAATCTCAGGGTGGGCGTGGCTCACATGGCATGGAATACTTAACCCTGTCCCTGCCAGAACCAGGACACCATATTAGCTGAAAGAACTCAAGTTCTATTGGTCAAAAAACCTTTCAGGCTTCCCAGCACATTTAGCTGTCTCAGATGGCACCTGTTGAAGGAATGCTCTTAGTGAGGCATTTCATACCAAGAGCACTGAGGAATAAGAAAGGAGCCAGTTTGGTGCTCTTGGGTGACTCCAGTGACAAGTCAGTGCAGCTATCCTTGCTTTCTACCAGGCCTCTGATTGTCCCCTTTGTAGGTCAGACCAGGCATGGGTAGGGATTGTCTACATTATGGTCTGCTACGTGCTCTTACAGGGCTTCAACTCATTCTGTTTCAAGTACCTCCTAACACAGCAAGAGTCGTGGTCTCATTCTTAACTTAGGCATTTCTGGGAGTGTCTGGGCTAGTGGCCAGATGAGGTTGTATGTGAGCTTGGAGAGACCAGCATGGATTTTATCTACAGAAACTAAAAAAATATCCTATGGCCTGTGTTCTCCTCCTGAGTGTATTAATGTTTCACTATTACTCCTTGCCTAACACAAGCCCTGCTTTTATTTCCTTCACTCTCTCATGACTGCTGTTTTAAATTTTTCCTCTGACTCCAAAGTACCGCATGAAGCTCCAGTGTCCATGACAGGGCAGTTCATCCTGATGGACTCTCAAAAAAAGCAAAGGCAGCAGCTGGAGCAGTGTACCTCTGCTCTGAGGTTCCTTAAATCATTTTATCTAACTTGGCCCAAGCTCATGAAGTTCTTTGTGTGCTTGATGATTCAACACCTTGGATATCCTGCTAAGAAACAAGGACTGAACTCGTTTAGAAAATGTATAGGCACTGGAATGTGCCTTCCTCATCAGGGATGCATCTGCATGAAAACAAACAAAAGAGGCCTTGCAGCAATTATGCCAGTGGGTACCTTTTAAGCTGATTTCTTAAGGAAATGTGTTTTTTCAAGCACCTATGCTGTCTGCCTACCTAGGGGTGGCTCTGTCTGTCAGTCTGTCCTTCCTGTGTAACCCTGAAACTCACTGGGCAAATTCAGCACAATATGATAGAGAGGAGAGGTCTCAGAGACTATTATACACTTCATTAATGGGATGACTGATAGTGAAATCACTGAAGAAAAGGCTACTAAGCTCACCCTTTAGCAGACATTAGGGAATCTGCATGGAGAGCGAGACATCAGAAGTGAAGCATCACCAGTTTTCTCCGCTCTTCGAGCAACTTGCTTTTAGCTCTGCTGGACCTGAGTGAGACAGGGGAAGGATGTATTTAATTTCCCCACCCTAGCAAGGGAATATGCTTAGCCCCTGACATAATTATAGTTGAATCCCTCCAGGGATATTAAAGATGGAGAGCATAGTTCAATCTTGGTGACATCATGTCCAGAGGGCCAGTGGGAGAAATCCTCCTTGCCTAGTTAGGCTTAAAGGGAAACTTAACATGAAGAGGATGACTAAAGTGCATTTAGAGCGAGTGATTTATGTAAAATTATAACCTTTATAAAATAGGATTAAGTGCCAATGTGCTTACATTTGGATGGGGAACGCTTGTTATTTGCCCTGCAAGAGTTATGGCCAATAGGTCTCTGATAATGGAGACAGAGGAAGAGACAGTCTCAGCTGCTTTTTCTTTTTCCCTTTGCTCCTACCTCCCCTCCTCCTTTCATTAAAGCTGTACATCATACAAAGTGGCACCAGCCTCAAAGAGTCTCTGACAAAACCATTGCATGGAGCCTCAGGACAGAACTTGCTGCAGTTCATGTTCTCTCTCTCTGTCCTTCCTCTCCCTGCCTTTTGCTTTCTGAGTGTACATACAATAAGTCAGATGAAACTTAATCTTGTTTGCTCTGTCTCTAATTCTCTCTTCCTTTCTCTCTTCTCCTTTTCTCTTGATACTCTGCTTCCTTGTCCCTCCTCTGCCCTCCAGCTTCAAGTTGTGTTTTATGTTGCTCTAGAACAGCAGCACTTTTTGGGCTTACCTTTATTCTTTCCTGTTTCTGGCCTACTCCCTTAGTTGTGGATCAATAAGTACAAACAGTGGGCAAGGGAACATCAGTGGAATAAAAATGAATTGATACAGCTCAGTCCCTATTTTATGTCTCTTAAATTGTTGAATGGGCTGATTTTACAACAGAGGCGTACTTGGAGTGGAGGGAGCAATTCTGCTTTTTTGCTCTGAGGCCTGCAGATATTGTATGCTCCTGCTCAGAGACCCAAACGCTGTCTTGAAGATGAATCCCTTGCCCAGGAGGTGCAAGCTGTTGAGTGAAATGATGCACTGGTCTGTGATGATTAGTAGGGGGCTAATATCACAAGGTTCCATTTGCCACCACTTCTCTGTTCATATAGCACAGTCCTGGGTACTTTGGGATCTGCTTTGGGTTTTTTTTTCTGGTTCTAGGTATCTATTTTCAAAAATATCATTTAATTAGCAGACAATGTGTGCTATAATTACTGATCTGGGAACTCAGACTTGTACCTTTATTTCCGTGCAAAAACTTTCTCCTTTTTAACGCCTTTGTGGAAAATGGGAAACATCACCCACCTGAAATTATGAAAGTGGGGAACTCAAACCACTTAAAAATAACCACTGTCCAATGAAATCTGACTCTAGTAATTTCTTGGTTTTAGGAAAATCTTCCCTTCACATGCTGGTGGGAGAACGGAATTATTGGTAGACTTTGCTTTTCACATCTGTTGCTGCTCTCTCAGAAGGAAATTGTGAGTATAAATCAGTTGGGGGCTCTGATCCAGCTATTCCCTTCTCTTTTTGAGTGCAGATTGCTATGTTTTCCTCCCTATGAATGGGAATTAGACTCATGGAAATGCAAGGCCTGTAAAGCTGATTCTTATCACGCTCCAGTTTTCTGCTGGTATTATTCCAATGACTTCCATGTTCTTTGCTCCTGGTATATATCAGGATTTATGAAGATAAGGGTTGGTGCAATAAGGTCCCTCAATATTACCAAGAATAATTAATTTCTAGTCTGATCCCTAACATGACATGTGCCAGTTATTGATGGATGAATAGTAAAAGGGGTAGAGCCTTCACTCAATTTGAATTCTGCTCCTCCAAACCTTTTCAATATACTCTCAACTTTAGCCAGGAGCTGTAATGTTGCATTTCTGCAATAAGTTCTTTCTCAAATTTTTCATCTTGACTCCATATGATCTCTCTCTCTCAAAGGGTTACCTGCAGCTGTCAGGATTAGGAGTGCTGATCTGCTCTCTAGACCATACATGAAGACACTTTCACGACCTGGCTTTCTCAGATTTCCAGCTCTCCTGCTTTTGGCTAAGCTGTCCATACTCTAACTTTTCTTCCAGTGACTCTGCTTTAGTGCTGGAGCTCAGAGCACCACACTGAGTAGGGAGCCAGGAGAACACAGAGGCAACTGAACTCCCCCCTCCCAACACCCAAGACATTCCAAATCAGTTTGATTACAGTTTTGCTTGAAAGCTGCTGGGTCCCTTTGAGCCCAAATGGTTGTCATGTTTTACAGATGGATTATTTCAAATCCTTAGGGAGGGAAAAAAAAATTAACAAGGAGGATAAAGTAGAAAACCACTGTTGCAACCAACAATTATACCAGCTTCAGCTACCCGATGGCTGCTGTTGTGTAATGCAATCCCCATATACAGTGCATTACCAACTTCTAATATGCAGTAATATTTACATTAGCAGTAGGACACCATCAAGCCTTTACTTATCCACATAGTTAAAGCTGTTATCTGTATATGAACCCCAGAGATGATATACCTAGTTGTCAGCAGTGACCTGATGATAATAGCAGTACAATTTAGTTACAATATACAATATCATTAATCATCCAAATGTAACATAAACAGAATGGACCATTTGCTAAGGTCTTGCCGGGGGTGGGAGGAAGGTCCCTCACTTAAAACAGCTATATATGCCAGAGGCTTCCCTAAGGAAAGGGGCTGGCAGGATGGGGGGGGGGATTTTCCATTGAAATCAGAATCACCTTCAAGGGTGGTACATACCTCTATTTATTAGCATAATGCTACATATGCTAATGGCAGACTGTACACTATTTCTGAGCATTAACATCTGCTCAAAGCAACAGACTTTCACTTACAGAAACTGATTTAAACTCAGTGAAGCAGATAAACACAGAAATCTAAGAAGGTGGCTGTGACTAAAGGAAGAATTCTCAATTCCTTCACTCAACCGATGAACTTCACTAAAGCCATAATTAATATTCAGATGACTATATTCTGACACATAGAATAAACAAGATCATTTAAAGGATGCAAATGTCTACCTGGGATGAGGGGAGGCAGGGACTCAGGTTTGGAATATAGAGCGGTTTGAACAGAAATTCAAAGCACTCCTTAATTTTGTATTGCTGCCTTTGCTGTTGGCTTGGGCCAGAAAAAGCAAATAGCAAGAGGACATTCAAGAGGGCATCATTCACAGGCACAAAGTGGGAATTAAACTTTTAAAGAAGCAGTTTGCAGAAGGTAATGACAAAAATTAATCTTTCCTATATGGTGTAAAGATCTTGTTACAGAAGTGCTGGTAAATTTGGTCAATACTTTTAATACCCTAGCCTTTCATTTGGGAAATGTTGTACAGTCATGATAAAAATACCACGGAGTCACAGAATCACAGAATGATGGGGCTGGAAGGGACCTCTGGAGATCATCTAGTCCAACCCCCCTGACAGAGCAGGGTCACCTAGAGCAGGCTACACAGGAATGCGTCCAGGCAGGTTTTGAATGTCTCCAGACATGGAGACTCCACCACCTCTCTGGGCAGCCTGTCCCAGTGCTCTGCCACCCTCAAAGTAAAGAAGGTCCTCCTCATGTTGAGATGGAACTTCCTATGCTCAAGTTTGTGCCCATTACCTCTTGTCCTGTTGCCGGGCACCACTGAAAAAAAAGACTTTCCCCATCCTCCTGACAACCACCCTTTAAGTATTTATAAGTGTTGATAAGATCCCCCCTCAGCCGTCTTTTTTCCAGACTGAAGAGACCCAAATCCCTCAGTCTTTCTTCATAAGAGAGGTGTTCCAATCCCCTAATCATCTTGGTAGCCCTTTGCTGTACCCTTTCCAGCAGTTCCCTGTCCTTCTTGAACTGGGGAGCCCAGAACTGGACACAGTACTCCAGATGCGGCCTCACCAGGGCAGAGTAGAGGGGGAGGATGACCTCCCTTGACCTGCTGGCCACTCTTCTTGATGCACCCCAGGATGCCATTGGCCTTCTTGGCCACAAGGGCACATTGCTGCCTCATGGTCATCCTGTTGTCCACCAGGACGCCCAGGTCTCTTTCCACAGAGCTGCTCTCCAGCAGGTCAGCCCCCAACCTGTACTGGTGCATGGGGTTATTCCTCCCCAGGTGCAGCACCCTACACTTGCCCTTACTGAATTTCATAAGGTTTCTCTCCGCCCAACTCAGGTCTCTCTGTATGGCGGCACAGCCTTCTGGTGTGTCAGCCACCCCTCCCAGCTTTGTGTCATCAGCAAACTTGCTGAGGGTGCACTCTATCCCTTCATCCAGGTCGTTGATGAATATATTGAACAGGACTGGGCCCAGTACTGACCCCTGGGGAACACCGCTCATCACTGACCTCCAACTAGACTCTGTGCCCCTAATCATGACCCTCTGAGCTCTCTCTTTCAACAAGTTTTCTATCCACCCCACTGTCCGTTCATCTAACCCACGCTTCCTAAGCTTCCCTATGAGGATGCTGTGGGAGACCGTGTCGAAAGCCCTGCTGCAGTCAAGGTAGACAACATCCACTGCCCTCCCCTCATCTATCCATCCAGTCATGCCATCATAGAAGGCTATCAATCAGATTAGTCAGACATGATTTCCCCTTGGTGAATCCGTGTTGACTACTTCTGATAGCTTTCTTTTCCTCCACATGCCTTGAGATGATGCCCAGAACAAGCTGTTCCATCATCTTTCCAGGGATGGAGGTGAGGCTAACTAGCCTGTAGTTCCCTGGGTTGTCCTTCTTGCCCTTTTTGAAGACTGGAGTGACATTGGCCTTCCTCCAGTCCTCAGGCACCTCGCCTGTTCTCCAGGACCTTTCAAAGGTGATGGAGAGTGGCCTAACAATGACTTCTGCCAGCTCCCTCAGCACTCTTGGGTGCATCCCATCGGGACCCATGGACTTGTGGATATCTAATTGACCTAATTGATCTCTCACTTGATCCTCCTCAACCAAGGGGAAGTCTTCCTCTTTCCCTGTTACTTTCTCCAAAGTCTGGGACTCCTGAGGGCTGGGCCGAGCAGCAAAGACCAAAGCAAAGAAGGCATTCAGTAACTCTGCCTTCTCTGCATCCTCTGTCACCATGGCTCCTGTCTCATTCAACAGCCGGCCCACAACTTCTCTAGTTTTCCTTTTGCCTCCAATATACTTGAAGAAGCCCTTCCTGTTGAGCTTGACATCCCTTGCCAGTTTTAATTCCAAGGAGGCCTTGGCTTTCCTCGTTTCGTCCCTGCACACTCCGGTGGCATTCTTGTAATCTTCCCAAGAAAAGAAGATTAAGAAAGAAATCATTTTCCTTTCTCTCCAGTCACACTTACTCAAGTTTTGTTTTGAACTGTGACAGCTTTTTCCAAGTGAAAGACTCACCAGTGTTTCATCCACAGGATAATGTTGCAAAAGCAAAAGTCCTCCCTGTTTCTCTCAAATTCCAGACTCATCTGAAAGATTGGATGGACTTTAAATCTAATCAAGCTGAACCTGAAGCTTAGAGTGAAACATTAAACGGGGGTGAATTGTACATAGACTCAGTTTTCAATGCAGACATTTGATCTCGTTCCAGATGTACCTTTTCTCCAAAGAAAAGCAGGAAAGCTATGATGCAGTCGCCATCACGGAAACATGGTGGGATGACAGGCACGACTGGAGTGCTGCATTAGATGGCTACAAACTCTTCAGAAGGGACAGGCAAGGAAGGAGAGGAGGTGGGGTGGCTCTGTATGTTAGGGAGTTTTATGAATGTCAAGAACTTAATGATGGTACACAGCTGGTGAGGGAACCGACTAGAGAAGGAGCCCTGATGGACCTGCTGTTTGTAAATAGAGAAGGACTTGTGGGGGATGTGACAGTTGGAGGCCGTCTTGGGCATAGTGACCATGAAATGATGGAGTTTTTGATTCTCAGAGAAGCAAGGATGGGGGTCAGCAGAACTGCCACCATGGACTTCCACAGGGCAGACTTTGGTCTTTTCAAGAGCCTGCCTGATGGAGTCCCTTGGGAGGCAGTCCTGAAGGGCAAAGGAGTCCAGGAAGGCTGGATGTTCTTCAAGAGGGAAGTCTTACACACGCAGGAGCAGGCTGTCCCCATGTGCTGAAAAGCAAGCCATTGAGGGAAAAGACCGGCCTGGCTGAACAGAGAGAGATGGATACAACTCAGGGAAAAAAGGGGAGTTTATGGCCTTTGGAAGAAGGGGCAGGCCACTCAGGAAGGCTACAAAGATGTTGTGAGGCTATGTAGGGAGAAAATTAGAAAGGCCAAAGCCCAACGAGAGCTTAACCTGGCTTTGGATGTTAAGAACAATAAAAAGAGTTTCTATAAATACATTAGTAACAAAAGGAGGACTATGGAGAATCTCCATCCTTTATTGGATGAAGGAGTTAACATAGTGATGAAGGATGAGGAGAAGGCTGAGGTACTTAATGCCTTCTTTGCCTCAGTCTTTAGTAGTAGAGTCAGTTGTTCCCTGAGTACCCAGACCCCTGAGGTAGTAGATACGTACAGGGAGCAGAATGAAGCCCCTGTAATCCAAAGGGAGATGGTGAGGGACCTGCTCCAACACCTGAACATACACAAGTCTATGGGGCTGGATGGGATCCACCCAAGGGTACTGAGGGAGCTGGCGGAAGTGCTCACCAAGCCACTTTCCATCATTTACCAGCAGTCCTGGCAAACCAGGGAGGTCCCAGTTGACTGGAGGCTAGCAAATGTGACGCCCATCCACAAGAAGGGCCAGAAGGAGGATACGAGGCACTACAGGCCTGTCAGTCTGACCTCGGTGCCTGGGAAGGTCATGGAACAGATCATCCTGAGTGCCATTATGCATCACATGAAGGACAACCAGGCGATCAGGCCCAGTCAGCATGGTTTCATGAAAGGCAGGTCCTGCTTGACAAACTTGATCTCCTTCTATGACAAGGTGACCCTCTTGGTGGATGAGGGAAAGGCTGTGGCTGTTGTTTACCTGGACTTTAGTAAAGCCTTTGATACGGTTTCCCACAGCATCCTCCTGGAGAAACTGGCTGCCCATGGCTTGGATGGGAGTACTCTTTGCTGGGTTAAAAACCGGCTGGAGGGCCAGGCCCAGAGAGTGGTGGTGAATGGAGTTAAATCCAGTTGGTGGCTGGTCACGAGTGGTGTTCCCCAGGGCTCGGTATTGGGTCCAGTTCTCTTTAATATCTTTATCAATGATCTGGACTAGGGGATTGAGTGCCCCCTCAGTAAGTTTGCAGACGACACCAAATTAGGTGGGAGTGTTGACCTGCTTGAGGGTAGAAAGGCTTTGCAGAGGGATTTGGACAAGCTGGATCAATGGGCTGAGGCCAATGGTATGAGGTTCAACAAGGCCAAGCGCCAGGTCCTGCACTTGGGTCTCAACAACCCCATGCAGTGTTACAGGCTTGGGGAAGAGTGGCTGGAAAGCTGCCTGGCAGAAAAGGACCTGGGGGTGCTGGTTGACTGCCGGCTGAATATGAGCCAGCAGTGTGCCCAGGTGGCCAAGAAGGCCAACAGCATCCTGGCCTGTATCAGGAACAGTGTGGCCAGCAGGACTAGGGAAGTGATTGTCCCCCTGTAGTTGGCACTGGTGAGGCCTCACCTGGAGTACTGTGTCCAGTTTTGGGCCCCTCACTACAGGAAAGATGTTGAGGTGCTGGAGCGGGTCCAGAGAAGGGCAACAAAGCTGGTGAGGGGTCTGGAGAATGTGTTTTATGAGGAGTGGCTGAGGGAGCTGGGGTTTTTTAGCCTGGAGAAAAGGAGGCTGGGGGGAGACCTTATCGCTCTCTACAGCTACCTGAAAGGAGGTTGTAAAGAGGTGGGGGTCAGTCTCTTCTCCCAAGTAACAGGCGATAGGACAAGAGGAAATGGCCTCAAGTTGTGCCAGGGGAGGTTTAGACTGGATAGTAGGAAAAATTTTTACACTGAAAGGGTTAAGCATTGGAACAGGCTGCCCAGGGAAGTGGTTGAATCACCATCCCTGGAGCTATTTCCAAGATGGGTAGACATAGTGCTTAGAGATATAGTTTAGTGATGTTTTTTGTCAAGAGTTAGGTTGATGGTTGGACTAGATGATGTGAAGGTCCCTTCCAACCTAGGCAATTCTATGATTCTATGAATTATGGGGTTGTTCTGTTTCTTACACTAGGGGTATATATCCTTGTGGCCAGTCCTAAAAGATATATTGAAACCTCGTATGCTCCAGCTAGGTCTCTGAACTACTATTTCCTTTTCGGTGCTTCCAAAAGACTCTGCTCAAGAATGTATTGTGCCTTCTGAATTACTTTTCTCCTCTCTCCAGGTGCATGGACTTAGGTGGAAGATGCAGTGCGCATACAATACTGTTTTCAAGAATTGTGGATCACGTCCCCACAATGATGAAATTGCTCGTTATATTTTATTACATGAAGAAATGAACCACTTCAGGCTTTGGAAATCCCTTGGATTGAAAATGGTGAGAGGCTGGGAGAATGCTTGAGGGAGGTATTGTATATATCTGCCCTGCTCTTACCGTTCCCTTGGCATCTGCTTATTGCCATTGCTGGATGTAGAGTGGCCTTGTGTACCTCCTGAATCAGTATGGCTGTATTTATATTCTTAAGAAAGCAACATTTTTATTTCCTTTTGCTTTCTTTTTCTCTTTTCATCTTTAGTATTTAAAAGCTTTTCTAAGCAACCCTCAGAGATGTAATCTTTGTTTATAAAGCTGGTACCTGTGTTCACTGGACTCCAAGAGAAGGTGAATGGGAATGGATAGCAAGTAAAGCAAAATTTAAAGGATAATTTTGAGACCTGAACCTCAAAAAAAACACATCATGTGCATACTCAATGAACCAATTTGCTGTCCTTTTTTTGGTATTGCTATCTATTCCAGTTTCTACAAGCCCGGTGTGCTTTGCTGTGCTTCCTCACAACCAGCTCCAAAATGTGTGAGAATGTATGAGAATCTCAACATTTTTTTTTAGGTACATTTTCCAGCCTGTGTGTTAACTGAGAAAATCTGAATCTTAAAGTTTGAAATATTGCAAAACAACAATTGGAAATCTCAAAGGGTACTGTTTTGAGATAAAGTGTTTGAATGTCTCTTGTCTCAAGATTTTTAATCCAACATTATAATTTGGAGAGTCTCTTCCATTTTTATGAATGCAACAGAGCTGGGAATAAAGCTCTATTAATCTTTAAACTCCAATTTCTCATTTTCCTTGAAATCAAAAGTAGCAACTTCATGGCCTTCCAAACTCATATAGCAACTCCTTCTGTGTACACTGGGAAACACAGGGTATAACTATGCTACCCTGACCTTTTGGGAAGAGTCCTAGGATATTGGATACCTAAGATGAATATGAAGATTTGAGGTTTAGTCCTGCTGATCAACCCTCCTGCATTTTTCACTCCCCAGGTACAGGTCCCCCTATTTTCCCTCTATGGATTCTGGATATTGGAGTCGCTAGGTATTTTTTGTGCTATAAATTATCAGAAATGCGGGGGCAAATTCTGCTATGCCCATGCAATCCATTTGACTTGAGTGAGGCTGCACCCCATTAAGTACTTCATCATATGCTCAACAAAGTCAATAATAAAGCTCCTACTGGCTTCAACTGTGCAGGATCAGGGCCGAACTGGGGGCAGAATGTATGATGTTATTATCACTTTAAAATTATTAGCTTCCATATGTTCCCAAATTTGTGGGTATTTAAAATGACTGTTAGAGGCATGCATGACTTTTTGAAATTCTATTCAAAAGGATTTGTTACTTCAGAATATTAACAATCTGGAGGATTTTTCAGATGAAATTATTAGGCTCTTGTAGCTTTTTCTTTTTTTTTTTTTTTCCTTTGTGCTTAATTGTATGCACACGAATGTTTTCATTAACTGCTTTGGAGGGGTGCGAAAAGATCTGCCTGGAAAAGTGTTCTGTATAAAATCACAAAGACGAAATGAAAAGAATGCCTACCAATCTGTTAAAAAAAATAAATTGCCCAAGTGTGTGGTATCAATTTCCAGGGAAGAAAAAAAGGGTGTTTTCAAGAGCTCCTAATGCAGTCCTAAGTAAGTCTTCACTGCCAGTTTAAAAGAAGAATTTGTCTGAGGAAAAACAAAGCAAAAGCAGCCACCAGAGAAGGAGCATGCCTGCAAAACCAAACTTTCTTTAAAAAGTGTACTTGCAGCTGTTGCCAGACCACGCTGCAAAATGCAATGCAGTTACAGCCATCTTTTCCCCCTTGAATTCCTCTACCTTTTTCTGTGTGTGTATTAAATGCCTGGCTGTTATCCACTCAGAGCAGTACGGTCACTGAATATTGGATGATATTCTTTTAGCCAGCAATGATTAAGCAAAATACAGCATCTATGTTTGGAGACAGGGCCCCACTTCTGCACTGTGTTATTTATCCAACCATCGGGAAACACAGACTCCTGTTGCCTCAAACCAGAACAACCATGGAGTTAAAGTGGAAGGTGTGGAAATGTTTTCGGGATGGGGGCTACTGGCGTAGAGGGCAGGAAAACGTGTGTGATGGGTGGACTGACTCTGCAGCTAAGCCATCCTACTGCCCAAAATATGTGGGTCGCTTTGTGCCCTGGGGTACCCCTTTGGGTACTGGGAATGCTGCTACTTTACTCCTCCCCGCGAGCGAAGGAGAGGTATAAGGTTTGCAAAGCAGCCAGAAATCTCTGTTTGAGCAGTAGGACACCTATATGAAGATGTATAGTTATTATAGACATATATATAGCAAATAAACCCAACTGGAATCAGGACATCAAAAGACTGATGCTCTCTCCCAAGTATTCATCCTTTAAGTACTGTGTCTGTCTGTCTTTCTTGTTTTGTTGACTGCCTATTAATGTGCTAATCTCCTGGGGGAGATTACTGAACAAATAACCATTGGACAAAAATAATGACAGGGAAGGAAAGCACGAAAAAAATGTAAGAAATGGAGAAGGGGACAGTGATGGTAGAAGCAGAGGCATATGAAATCGCTCATCAGTTTAAGAGTGAAGGAGGGCAAAGAGCCTAATTTCCCTATAGGTAAAAGGGAAAGGGAAAACAGCTTGGCACAAAAGGGACTCAGCACCCTTGCAGGATCTGTCCCTGCCTTCACCAAAAGGTATAAAACCACATCCTGTATGGGAGTGGTAAGCAGGCTCTTCGCTGTTTCTACAGGGGCAATGTTTGCTGTCCCTGTGAATGTTTCAGATTAAAACAATGATTTCCCGAGCTAAACAGCCTGAGTGGGAGCTGGGAGCCATGACAGACTCAGGTCCTCCATGGATCTGGTGTGGACAGGACGCATGCAGCATACCCCAAGCTGTGGGTGATGCTGTCCACCCGCAGGGACCTTCACCAGCTCCAAGCTCAGCATCTGCAGCCCCTGCTGCTGCCCAGCCCTGGCCCCACTGGAGGCACAGCTCAATGCAAGGCAGGGCCCTAACTGATTTTCCAGATAACTCGTTCAGAAAATAAATCTATTGTCTGCGTTATGTGTTGCACGAATATTGTTGCTTCCTGGGAGGAGCTACTTATCTATATTTGCCTAGGATTGCTTCTGAACTGGACATCGAACCCATTTCCATTCAATGATTAACACTGGTAGTGGAGCAAACAAAGGGAAATAGCTTGGAGTGAGCTAGTTTAAAAAAAATAAAAAAGAAGAAAAAGATCCCTGTGGTCTGATAATGCTACAGTCAAGGGAAGGCATTCTGTAATCTGGGAACAGTCCTATATAGAGCAATATGCCTGAGTGCCTCTGGGGAGCTGAAGCACTTATAAATCTCATGTATTAGATGGAGGCAGAGTACAGCACTCTCTCTGTTCATATGGAGGTGGATGTTTCTAGTGGTTCTTGTGCATCTCAGGGTAATATCCCCATACTCCAGGCTGCCGCTTTAAGAAATCCTTTTTACTTTTGTTCTGGCCTCTTTGGCTGTTTCCTAATTTATTTTCTGTCTACTTTTTGCTTAGTTTGGAGAGACTGAGAACAGACCATTACCTTGATGACTAGACTTGCATGATTTTTTTGTCGGCTGATATTTGTAGAGGAAAAATAGCTTAGCAGGAAGGAAAGCTGTTTGCAGATTTGGAGGAATTCTGTCAAGTTGTTTCAAGCAGGACATAAAAAGGATAAAGTCAAAACATTCTCTTTGATTAAAAAAAAAAGTTTATTTGTGGGAATAATTTATTTTCTTAAATAGCCAGGACATGGTTTTGTTATTATTTTTTAAGAAAAAATATAGATGCAAGATGCCCCAACATGAAAGTGCTCAAAAGCAAAATACCTTGTGATATTTTTTTTTTTACTTAGAAAATAAAGCAAATTAATTTTTGAACTTAACCTAAACTTTGTTTTTCTTTTTTTTTTTTTCTTCCCCCACTGGTAAAAAATATCCCAAACCTCCCAAGCCAGACTTGCATGTATGTGCAGCACCTTGCACAGAGGGGACTGGTTTTGGTAGCGACCTGAAGGTGTCACTACTACACAATGAATACTGGTACCCTCCGGTCCTGTTCTTTAGCAGCAGGATGGCTGCACTGCAGTTACAATGAACATGCAAAAAATTGCAATAGGTATCACAAAGTACAGGTTTAGCACTTAAAAGACACCAATATATTGACCCATTTTTGTCGACATTTATTCCATAGCAGCTACATTACATTGGCATATAAGCCCCTATCTAGCTTCCATTAAAATCAGTGACAAACTCCAATTGACTTAAATGGTGCAGGATAGAGCCCTAAATCTTTAATGTGGTCGAGTGCATGTCTATTTTTTTTCTAGATAATGTAACTACTACAATGTAAAAATACATCTATTATGTGCACTTTGCTTAAATAGCTGTAAATGTGACAGTAATCACCCTTTCATATTACATGCTGCGTATCAACAAGTTATTTCTACTTAGTGAGAAAGAAAAAAAATTCTTAAAAAGTTCTTTTCCAAAAATGCAAATGTACCTCTGTATAGAAATTCCCAACTAAGACTATCTATAGATATTAATTCTTCATAACATATACCAAGGCTGTCTCACACCAGGAATTTCACTCATAAAGATTCAATCCTTACGCAGTCGCTACATGTAAATATTCCTCAGTGCCTAAACATCCCCTCTTTAACAGCACCAACTGGGTTAAAATAAGACTGGCACTTATACCAAATTCTGTCACTGGGGATGCCAGATCCTTTTCAACCTTGCTGCAGCCTAATCCTGCAGTTAGGATCAGGTTATGGACGGTTTTACTCACTGTAATCAGCAGTTGCTCCTGAAGTGCCTTCCCCACTGCCACCCCACAGTGTTATTTCCACCCGGTGGCAGTTAGGAGGTCTTCTGGGCTGCCACGGCTTCCACGCTTGGTGGGGAAAGGTTGTCACACTGGTGCCTAAATGTCCCTTCTAGCTATCCTCACAGGGACAAATCCTCAGTGGGTGAAAAATCAAGAGCTTCACCCTTCTATCTGCTGAGGGTTTGGTCATCTGGAAGCAAAGAAATGGAGGAAAACACTTTCCCCAGATGTATTTGCAGCCTTTCTCACACACTGCCAGCTTCCCCTTCCTCCCTGCCCCATCCTGTTGGCGAACATCTGCAACTCTTGATTCCTTAAAAGCAAGGGCAAAGGGCTGCAGAGGTGTCTGCCATGTGAAGATACACAGGTAAAGCAGACCCTCCCGGGCTATGTATCTCCCCAACACTCCTGTCAGAGTGGTCAAGACCCTAGGACATCCCTCCCTCCTGCCCTTTTTCAGGTTGGGGTAAAGAAGAGATGGAAGGGCAAGAAGGGACCTGCTGGGAGACATCCCAGGGGTGCTGTCACGTTTGCTGGGTTAATTAGCCAAGACCAAAAGCCATCCCCCTGGCTGCCGCTGAGCTCCTCCTCACCCCTGGCACTTGCCCGGGCACCTGGAGTGGTTGGGCCACCGAGATGGCTGCTAGCCACATCATTGCTGAATAACGTCTCAGCGTCTCCTCACACTTCCCCTGTCTGATGGTATCCATCTGCTGTCTCTTGTCCCCTGCTTGCCGTCCCAGTGCCTTGAGGCAGGAGATGTCTTTTTGTCCCCCATCTGTGCAGCACCCAGCACAGGAGGGCTCCTGGCCCCATTGGAGCTGACATGGGGGACAGCTCTAGCCCAGAGCTGAGCCAACCACAGGATGCGACCGCACCACATAAAGCAGGAAGGTGCATTTAATGCAGAGAGGAGGCTGAACTGCCCTGCCTCTATCTGTTCTCTTTACACCATCATGTGGATTTTCTTTCACCCTAAGAGAGCCACGGGCTCATCCTGGGTATTGGGGTGCACCCCAAAAGCTGGATCACCACACCCTACAGGAAAGAAACAGCCTTGCAGAAATGCAACCAGTTCCCCCCAGCAGTGGTGTCTTTAGGCCTGGTCTGCAGTAAGATTTGGAAGATGGGAATTAACATGCATTAATCCTGCAGCCTCATTGAAGCAACGTCTAAATAGCTTATATGTATTAAATACTCACAGCCTTTGCTGCCCAAGCTTGTTACAGCCTTTCAGCTAATGCCTCTAGAGAAGTTCCTAACCAGATACCAAGACAGAAAACAAAATAAAACTTTAGACAGCTTGATCTTAAGCAGGGGTGTTTGGAGAGGGAGAGTTAGGGGCACAGATTACACCTCAAGTGACCCTGATGCTCTTTTAACTGGCAGGTTTCCTATCATCCTGGCAGGTAAATGCACAGAAAACCATAGCTACGGTATAGTGACTCATGCTCCTCTAGAAATCTCTCCCTGCATGCTCCAAATCCTCACTTCAACCCTGCAGTATCAGAGAGGAGCCATCAGGGTTGTAGGAGATGACTGAACTTAAATCAACATCTTCAACATAATTTTTTGGGTAGACTTTAAACCTGTTCCATGAATTGAAGGAGCTGTATTGGCATAAGGGCTCCCCCACCCCATCCCCCTATATAACTGCATCTAAACTAGTTATCTGTCAGGGCTGTGATTGTTTTGGGGTGTATAACATACATGTTCAGTTTCTGAAATGTCTTCTGTCCCTGGTGACTTTGCAGTAGCTTTCACAAGGTTTGGATCTGGCCCCTCCTGTTGTTCTGTAGCTGCATCTCTGATTATGTGAATGTTAGTGTCTGGGGAAGGGAGATCAAAAAGGTCCCCATCTGTCCTGATTCTGAGACACTCGGGCCTGATCCTTCCCTGCCAGTTGTTGTGAGTAACTCTGCCCTGCCAGCCCGTCCTAGGCAATAAGGGATTGCTTGCAAGGAGTAAAGGTGTAAGAAGAGGATGTCAGACAGCCCCTCCTGGAAAGATTTATAAATGCACCATAACCAACTTCACAGGGTTAGTTCCTTGGAGAGTAATTGAAAGAGATGTTCCATATTGATCTTTTGAGAAAGTTTGGTTTGTCTAATCCATCCCCTCCCTAGAGCCGGGTGAAAAATGTTTGAACTTGTAGCATTGGGGTTGGATTCTGCTCTCTGTCACGTGGATGTAAACCTAGGGAGGGAACGCTGAAGGCCATAGCAGTTTCCATGGTGTAAGGGAGAGCAGAAGCCAACCCCAAGCATAGACAAAGTGTACTGGTGTGTCTGTAGCTGGACGTGGTTTGAGGAAAATCATTTTTGTCACTGCAGGTTTTCAGTGATTTTATGGGATGGGCATTATGTATCCATGTTGTGAAGTGAATGCCAGGGATTTATTGCATGAAATATGGAGATGAAAGATGATTTTGTGATTAAGAAATCAGACTGGTGCTTGTATAATCTGTGTTTAATTCCCAATCCAGCTGTAGATTGCTGCTCTGCCCTTGGATAAGTCACTTATGCTCAAATCCGTGAAGCTATTTAGGTATCTAATGCCCATTGATTTCAATGGGAGGTGGGCTCTAAGTGCCTTTAAGGATCTGAGTCTTAATCTCAGTGCAACTCAGGGTTAGGAACCAAACCTATTAGATCACGATCTGGTACTTTTCTCCTACTGGATGTATGCTTGTTTGTGTCCATTTGGAATATGGTAGGTCTGTATGTGCCTGTGCAGCATCTAGATCTAGCACAGTGGAGTCCTGAGGTCCTGATCTCAGCTGTACAAAAAAGTACATAAATAAGCACTTAGGTCTTGAAACAGAACAACATCCCAGTAAATGCTGCCCTGGAACAGACCTTGTTTCAATCAGACCCTGGAACAGTCCCCTTGTTTCAATCAGAGTTAAAAGTATCCCAACTTTAACCAGGGGATGGGAGTCCCAGTTCCACTCCTCTGGTTACTAAACCACTCTTTTCTGCCACCTCCTTCTGCGCCTCACTAGGTTTGTTCTTCTAATAATAGCATTCTTCACTCTAAGGTTGTCCCTCTCCCTCAGTAAGAGCGGGCAATATGTGTGGTCCTTCATGTGATTTTATGCCAATAGGAACGTAAAACCAAGCAGTCACAGAGAACACACTGTTTTCAGGGTTGTGCAATCTTTCTGAATAAGAAACTGTTTAAAACTTGTACCTGATACACCATCAGGTGTCTGTCAGTGTTTGCAGAGCATGAGGACTGCAGGTGTATCCTTTGCTAATAACCACCAGGGAGAGATGGAGAAATGATGGAGAGTTTTCTCTATTCTTATTCCCCCGGGCTACCTGATGCTGCGCATGAGATGTGGGGAAAATCCCTGCTTGCAGTCAATGGTTGGGGTTTGCAGGGACTCAGGCATAGCTGTGTGTTATCACACTTGAACAGGAAAAGCCAACCTCAAGATCTAAGCCTGCTTCCAGGAAGGGTAAGACACTTCCATGGATGAGCACTGGATTTTTCTTGTCTGGGGGGACATTTTCCCAAAGGAATAGCAACTAACCTTGATATTCATGCATTGTTTTAAAGTGTAAGTTCTTAAACTTGCAGCACTGCCCTCCTGCTCTTTGGGTTTCAGTATCCCGAAGGGCCAGATCCTCTCTAAGGATTCACTGCATGGAGGCAAACCGTGTCATCT
This sequence comes from Fratercula arctica, assembly GCA_947846985.1. Classification (NCBI taxonomy): domain Eukaryota; kingdom Metazoa; phylum Chordata; class Aves; order Charadriiformes; family Alcidae; genus Fratercula; species Fratercula arctica. The sequence continues at coordinate 15,450,282 of CANTUZ010000025.1, read as the reverse complement.
GGGGAGCACCAAGGATGAATGGGGAACCAGAGACATCCAGTGCTTCCTGGCTGTAATGGTTCATATCATCCTAAAAGAGCAAGAGGGTTTTGAGGGGATGTTATGGCCTTACTTTGAAACAACTTTTCAGTATAAAGCAATTAATTCATTTCCTGAATTAAAAGGAGCCTTTGAATGCCTAGTGGTGTTGCAGTACACCTAAGACTTGCCTAACCAGACAAAATGTGTAGAATCATGCCAGGAGGAAGCCATTATCCTTATCGTATCCAGGAAAATGGGAGCAGTTTCATCTGGCATTTAATTCATGTGAGTGTTGCTGATGGGTTTAAAGCTCTTCTGTTTTTTTCACGTGTGTGGGGAAAAAGCAGCAACAATCAATGACAGAGCTCTCCAAATAAATTAATGGACTTTATTTCCTCTACTCAGTTGCCCTCTCTGTCACGTCCCTCGCTCTCACTCCTTCCTTTCTCCCCTATAAAAAATAATAAGTGCAAAATAAATGAGTGAAAAACCGGTATCTTACCAAAGCATCTTTGTGGAAAGGTTTAATTTCCTGCCCTGCTGTGTTTTTTTGTGTGTCTGTTTTTCTTTTCCCCAAAGGAGGGAAGGAAATTGTCCTGTTTTGAGGTAAAAGAGAACCAACTTTCTGTTCAGTCATTTTACTTCTTAGCTAGGCCTCTTCTAACTTTCTGAAATTAACAGCATATTGTGCCGAAAACTGTTCATTCTCAGAGTGATAAGGCCTATGTTTATAGTTCATGCCAAGGAATGGTACCCAGAGAGACTCTTGCTTATATTTATCACTATAACAACCAAGGCCAGTTAATTTCGTTATTTGCCCCATTGGAGGGTCGGAAATGGAAAAGCGTAGAGGGGTCCCACCTGCAGGGAGGATCAGACAGGACAGGTGACCCAAAATTGACCAACAGGGGTATTCCATCCCATCTGCCCCATGCTCAGTATAAAAGCTGAGGGATCAAAGGGGCAGCTCTCTTCCTTCAATGGCCAACATCTGAGGAGGACCCTGTCTGTTCATCTGACTTTGATCCCAATCTGTGTGTTCCTGACTCCAGCTCTGGAATCCAGTTCTCACCTGTCACTGAGTCCAGCCTGGGACTTCCCCAGTGCCTGCTGGTGACATCATCCTGGGAGGCTGATATGGTTTTGTATATACTGTATCTATTTCATCATTTCCTTTTTATATTATTATTAATATTTCATTAAAGTAGTTTAGTTTCTTCTAAACTCATAAATCTCTTTATCTCTTCTCCTCCTCCTCTCCGTGTGCGAGAGGTGGAGGGAGAGCATCTGTCACCAGCCATTGGCCAATTTGGCCAAAACCATGACAGAAAAAGCAATGGGACAAAAACCAAAGAGAATCAAGAACTTGACAGCCAATAAAGAGAAGGCATGTTTAGGGAAAGAGTGGCCTGATCCTGCCCTCATTTCTATGAATATATTTTCCTTGCACCAAAAAGATCAGCCACCTCTATAAGGATCTGGAGAGGGGGGTAAACATAAAGCAGGTGGTGTCTATTGGAGACATAAAGTTTGGCATTCCTACACCCTCCCTTCCAACTCGGAGTCTTTGTACAAAGCACCAGCAGCCACATGAGACAAACTATGGGAGCGAGCAAGGGGCTTGTAATTTATGACCACTGGCAAGGGGATCTTTTTTGGTCTCTGCCTATTGTGGAGGCAAGTGGGGCTGGATGGTGTCCCCAACTGCGCGGCGTGTCAGTTGGAGTGCCACAATCCTTCCCTGGAGAGAAAGTCAAGATGCTTTCTTTGCAAGATCTGAGCACCAGGCGTGTGTGCAGCAGAACAGATAGGAATGAGCCACAATGTGGCAGCATCGTATCTGGTGTGTTGAAGAGACAGCGAGAGTCAAGCTAGGCTGAGTTGGTCCTGCCTATATCAAATCCGAGCTGATTTATTAGGAGAGGGTCAGTGCTGAAGGAGACACACGAGGAGTAAAGTTTGTTCTCAGGTACTGGTGCCTCAGTAACTATCCCTCTCTGGAGAAGAGGAAAAATGAGAAAAAAAAATGGGGTAGCTTGATTATTATTCACCAAATCAGTCTGGATTCCCTTGAGCAAGAATCTGGCAAAGATCTGCCTGTTGGGAAACATCTCTTAACACAGTATGTGCAAGTCCAACAAGGTCTGATCCCTGTTACTTCAAGTGAATGTCAATTTGTTAACTTTCTGGAAGATCTCAAAGTTCTTCATGGGGAAGTTTTATTTATCCAGTTTTGTAGAGCAAGGATCAGAAACACAATGCCGATAAGTTAAATATCTTGAGTTTTTTAAATCAATCCTTAATTTACAGTGCCCAGCTTGAAACGCCAATTGCAGCAGGGACCCCTCTCCCCAAAGCATGTACACAATGAGCATACAAAACAAGTAGGTGCTAAAAAAAGTGATAGCCAGTTTTTTCTCTAGAAATGACTTGTTCAGTGTCTATGGAGTAAACCAACAGCTGAGCTAGGGAAAAAAAATCCATCTCTTCTAACTCACAGCTCTCAACACCATAATGGTGCATTAAAAGTCTAGATAGGGCTGCAAATCAAAGACTGTCCTTGTGGCAGGATCTGGGCAAGGTGGGTGGCTTTTCTGGGCTCACCCCAGCAGCTCACCTGAAACAAAGAGGGAATGAGCCACCAAGACAGGTCACTTGCTTGTGAGGTTCATTTTGTCTGCAGCTCCTGAGAAGGATTTCTGTGCCTCTCTTTCTCCACACCTTAGAGAGAGAACGGCTCCCATCAAGAAAAAAAAAAAAGGAAACTGCATTTGAGTTGTATAATTTGAGTACAAAGCTGATATAAAAATAAGGGCTTCAGCATCTGGGCTTGGTGAGGGAGGGGAAGAGGGAAGAATTGGAGGGGAGGTAAGGAAATAACTATTTGCTGTCACCTGAAGTATTGTTTAACGCTTTACTGAAAAACACTGAAAGCTTCTGCACAGCTGTATCCATGATAGAAGCAGACTGCTGGCACACTGATAAAGTATTAAGATGAGTGCAGATCTGGACATGATACAAAGAGATGCAACTGAATTAAGGCAATGCACACAAAGTAACCATTACCTGGCAAAGGATCATTTTGATTCTGATGTCTTTTGTTTTGATTTCAGATCAAAGGGAGGCTAGGTGGTTTAGGGCTGGCGCTCAGAGCTGCATGGCTAACTTATCTGTGCCATTCAAACAGGTATCACATTGTCTGCTTGTAAGGAGTGAAAGATCTGAAACACATGAGGGAGGGATGGGGAGATAAGGAGGAAAAGCAACAATAACTCCATTCTGGGGAGAGGTGCAGTCTCAAGTCCTGCAGAAGTGCCTTTAAATACTTGGCTTTCTTCTTAAAAGTCTGGGTGCAAACTCTTCCTGCTGTTTTCAGTCTGGACAGTCTCACTCCAGATCTGAGGTTGTCTCTGCTCTTAGGAAGCTCTGGCTCCTGCACTGGGATACCCTCTGAGTCCACAGCCCTGAGCCAGCGTAACTCCACCTTGTTACGGAAAACATTATCCCAATAGACCCTGGAGGGTGGGCATAGCTGTACTGGTGTAAAAGTGCAACCATTTATATACAGGTATTGTAACGCCAGCAGGAACTGTCAGGGCTTAACACTTTGCAAGACTGTGTTTAGGTCTGTTGGAGAAGAAAAACTGCACTGTTTTATCTGCAGCAGCAGAGAAAATTCAAGTTACCAAGGTGATGGGCAACCTCAACATAGTGAAGGTAGATGTAAAAATATGGGCAGGAGCCAGACACAGCTGCTCTAAGACAGACTCACTACATGCCCTGCCTCAGTTTTCCTTTGATTTTGAGGCAGAAGATGATGCTGGCTTGCTGCAAATCAGCATGATGAAGATGCTACAGTCAAGTTTTCTGATGCGCTGCTAAATGACCCACTGTCTCTAACATGTGAATATCTTGTTTGTGTTGCATCGGAGTCAAATAGATTGGCTTTTCTGCTGCCCATGCTAGAGCCCGCACAGAGATGAGTTGTGTGGCGTATGATCCCATCCCAGCCTATGCACACTGCAAAGGAAAAAAGAAAACTCCGACTCTTTCTCTCCTTTCTTCCTCCCACCAGACTGGGACAAATCCTGATCTCATTTATATCACAGAAATCCTGGAAGAAATTCACGGGAGTCAATTTCTCTAGATTTACATGGGCATAATTGAGAGCAGAATTCATCACCACATCTTCATAGATGGCTCCTAAGCAGGGAAAAATACTAAGGCCTCCTTTATCTTGATGGCACAAGATGGCTCAATAAATGTAAAGCACATGTTATATAACAGTAGAATTATCTACGGTATTGAGAGCTCACAGATCCTGAAAGTCTTTTCCACTTGCAAGGAGGGGGAATTAAATAAGGAGAAAAATATATATTGAATAAAGTGCTTGTTGCAGAATATTTTTTTAAATACTGAACTGTGGAAACTAAAGTAGGGCAATGCCCTCCCTTTCAACAATAATTTGACTTCCTACAGTCAGCGGATGCAATATGCATAGGATTCAGAAAGGATTAACCTTTCATTCATAGGTCTTTCTATCCAACTAATCTCCCACCCCGTGCCTTCCGATGCATTTTTAATACCACAGCTAATACTGCCACCTAAAATCCTCCAGCAGTCACTATGCAATAGAGCTCTTTGCACAGGCAAGGTACTGTAAATCTCCATAAACAGTGCTTGGATGAACAGCAAATTCAGATAAGCGATGTGTTCTTTTTCATGCCTTCCAGTTACAAACAGGGGATGCTCTTCATCCTTCAAGGTAGATTTTTATCTGAGAATGATGTTGATTTCATACCTGCCCAGGGGATTTAGCTGCTGGGTTTGGGGACACTGGGCAAGAAGGGGTGTAAGGAGGGGCAAAAGGGCATAAATAAATAGTGAAACAATAAAGAGATGCCTAGTAATACACGTGCAAATAAACCTCCAAAATTAAAAGGCAAAATAATAATGGATCCAGGAAAATCAAGAGATGTTTTACGAAGTGCCAACTTTATCTAAGGTGTAAAACTCTGGTCTCTTTATTAAATAGTTGACAGAGACTCAAGACCCAATCTGGTCTAGTCCTGAGTGCCATAAACTGTGACCAGTTTCAGATCAGAGCTCCTATTTATGGAGGTGCTATGCAGAGAGGGGGATTATATCATGCAAAACAGAAGCAACCAAAAATATTCCTGTTCCCCCCTTCCTTTTTTCCCATCTGATAAATGAGATGGTTTGTCAAAAAAGGGAGTGGAGCTGGAGGGGCCAGGGAAAAGGGTTTGGTATAAAAAAAGAAAACTGAAGATGAGAACTGAAAATATTCTGTGTTTCTCTTTGCTCAGAGCAAATCCCATTCCCAGGTCAAATCTAATCAGAATCTGTCCATAAAAAAAAAAAAACGAAGGAAATATTTTGAAATATAGGAAGGGTCTTAGCCTGATCCATGCTGCAAGGTATTCGGGGCACATGGTGTTTCTTTCATGATTTCAGTGTTCTGCCACAGCTATGAAGGAGTGTTATTTCTAAGTCACAGAATTATGCTTTTCACTTGGCTTCTGTAACACCCCTACGCTTAATTATTTCATCTGAACTGCAGATTTCCAGGGATCCATCAAAGCATTTAAGCACCTGCTCAACTTTAAGAACTTATTGCGTTCTGAGAGGCTTTCCACAATATGAATTAAGCACACACTTTGCTGGATGGACAGCTCTATACCATAACAACATTTCATCTGGAAGAGATACAGGCCTTTTCCCAAGGGGTTCGTTGTTGTTTAGTACATTGGTCTAAAATTTAACCATGAGTGTATGTGCCTTTTTTATTGAAAACTGTCGTATCTGATTGTCACAGTGTTTGTGATCAGTCTTGGATAACTCGGAAAGGACTAATCCTGGCACTGCAGGATGGGACACGAGCATTACAGTTTGCATATCGGATGCAAGTATCACCTTAAGCCACTGGGAAGCCAATATGAAGTCTGCCTGCTTAACAGAAAGGCACTGCCATTGCTTTGCTCTGCCAAATTTTAAAGAGAAAGCAAAGTGATTCTGTTTAAAATGCACAAGACAGCTGTACAGAGGATGAGAATTTCAAAGTACAGCACAAGTCTTACTTTATGAGGAAATATTATTGTCATTCTTCTTCCAGAGCTGGAAAGGAAAGAGAAAAAAATGTATAGGAGCTCAACTCTGCAAAATTTGCAGATCTAAGTGGCAGGCTAAGTGCTACACAGCAAGCTGTGGAAAAATATCAGCAATCAAAAGCCAAAAATATGGTCTCTGAGCTTCCCATTAAAAGACATGTGATGTACTATCCTCCTACCCAAGAAAAAGTAGCAAGTACACACTACAAATTTTGAGGTTAAACACCCATATAGGGGGATATGTTAACTGCTCCACACTCCACTGGCACTGGGCACGTTGCCTATAATGCCATGGAAATGTGTGTACAAGTTAACAGCAAAGTTCAGTCGCTGGGAGAAGATGTGTATGGATTCGTCTGCTTTAATTGTTTCCATGATTTAATCATTAGGCACCAGGAAATTAATCTGGGCAATAGTCAAGACAATCTGCACAAAGCTGGGTCCAATGTTGCTAAAACAAGCTGGCTGAAATTAAAAAGTGCAGCTATGACTCTCCGCCTGATACCAACACACACACACACAAACACACACACACATAAAAACAGCCCCGATTATTATTTTTATTATTTATGGACACAGATGAAAAGACAAAGAGGGCATGGTAATGCACACAGATGCTGATTAGCTGTAGATTATATTGATGATCTAATAAAAATTCACTTTGTCTCTTAAGCTGCACCAGGACAATCAAAGAGAGATTAGATAACAATCAGAGAGAATGAATAATAGAAGGGAGAGGTAACATCGTAAACCATAAATCCCTGCAAAATGTTCTACCTTAGAGTACCCCCAGTCAGAATAAATAAGGGCTGGGGGGTGTAAATACAGTCTAAATGTACACTGGATTCTTTTCAGCTGCTCAGTGCTTTATGAAATCAAACAAAAAACCCCAAAATGCTTCTCCCAGACATGGAGGGGGCTGCAATTTATTCATAGCTGAGGGAAAAATCCCTTCCTTCCAAAGTCTTCCTTGGATTAAGTATTTTACCTGTTCTCCTCACTGTACTTTTTGCCTGTGGTTTGCATTATTACCTACTAAATACATTAGAAAATGCTCATCAGTTTCCTCGGTAGCTTGGGGATGTTTGTGTGGCTGCCCCCCACACACACACACATACACACAGCAATTTTATAAATAAATCACAGTCACAGGCGTGAGGAGAGGGCATGCGGTGCTTCATAAGGGAGTAGAACAGCAAAAAGAGAAGACATCTCCAGGATCAGAAAATAGGGGCTGTCAGAGTTTCTCTGCACCTCTTAATGCCTGTGAGATGGCCACTGCTGCTGATCACAGATGATTACAGAAGGGGACACCAACTCAAGCTGCTTTTCCCCTGGCCACCCAGGTGAGGAAATGTTTAATCCCTCAACACAAACAAAAACCAGGCCTAAATATTCAGCCTACATGCTTTACACCTCAAATGAGACCAACAGATATAGTTGGAAAAAAATAGACAAGCTTTCAGGCACACAAGAAAGTCTGTCGCTTTTTTCCCAGCTATATCAGCTGGACTAATAAAAGATATTACCTCTTCTTACAAATGTTGTCTCATTTATATCCTTAGACCATCACCGCTAAAGCTACAGCATGACTTCTACCTTAAATACATACAAAGCTCTTTGCAAAGCTGGATATCATAAATTACTCTTTACACATTGCGAACTGAGGAAGAGCAAGGTCTAGGAATGGGATCTGGCAGGACACAGAAGGTTAGTAAGAGGGCTGGGCTAGAAATAGGCTCCTAATCCCTTCCTACCTACCTCTGAATGAAGAAGACTCTGATGCAGCACTACATCAAAGGCTTATTTTGCCTTCTTGCTTTAATTTGGAATTGCTAGAGAAGGGTCCTGGAGCTGAGGGGTAGTTATGTTTCAAAACAGCAGGGAAAAATATTTTTGCTAGAAGCTGAACTATAGTCCCAAAAGGGGCTGCCAGGAATAGTTAAGAATAAGATCGCAATTTTACGAATCCAAAGGAAAATGTATGCAGGATTTTTGTTCGGGTGTGAGAAATCTGCTGCTGATTTAATGAAACAAGAAAAGTAAAATAAAAAAAAAGGTGCAATTGCCTTCGTGAAATTATAGACTTACTGCACTGTTTGGGCTTTTTTAATCTTTGAAACCACATAATTTTAAGCTTTGGACCTCAAAAGAAAAAAACAACACCTTTTCTGTCTACTCTCTCAGTACTTTACGTACAGAAATACTTATGTTTGTGTATCTCTCTGTGTGTGTATACTTTGTGGGTGCAGTTCTTTCTGCTACTACCCATGGCTTTTTTTTTTTTTTAAATACTTGGTCAGTATGGCTCCCTTTTCCCAAACCCTGTTCAGGGAAGAGCTGAGAAAGGAGAGGAGAGATAGTTAACGTGGTCTGAGAGAATCAGAGTGGTGACTCGTGACATGAACCGGTGAAGTGCTCTCTACAGGGGTGACAGCCAGCGACAGCACAAGGGCAAAACGGCGGTGCAGAGCTGAACCGAGGGAAGAGGAGTGCGAAAAGTGATGGCAAGAGCTGGGGAAACAGGTCTGTAGTGGCAGAGGTTGACTATGGAAAATAAACAACTCATGAGCACAGGTAGGCTGAGAAGAACATTGTGGGAAATGGGCAGAGAGCCTGGAGCAGCACCTGGGGAAGTGACCTGACCCTGGGGAGAGGTCCGAGTTTCTGGTCCACACACCCACGCTTGCCCCTGCAACCAGGGGAGGAAGCTTGGGAAGGGAGGATGAGGAGCTGGTCTTGGATGCAAACCCAGCCAGCAAGAGCCCAGGTGCAGCACTTGGAAAGCAAACGCAGGGGCCAGGGATGGAGAACCAAGCCCAGGGAGAGAGCTGCTCGCCTGGCAATCAGACAGATGTCTTTTGCTGGGTAGCAAGGAGCAGGGTCACTGGGCTCGCTAGTGGCTCGGCTATTTCCTTTTGGATTAAAAAGCTGCTGCCAGAAGTCCTGTCCCTGGATCAGCGTAGAGGAGAAGACAGGGGAACGACACACCTATCCTATTGTGCAACTCCTTTTATTCATAAACTCATAAAATCTAATTCTACCAGCACCTCTCTGGCCTTTTTCAATGAGCTGGTCAGTAACAAATGATCATTTAACAGCACAAAGCAGCCATTATATGGGAGAACAGATTGAGGCTAATACAACACATGTTCCCCTCCAAGCAAGAACCCAACATTCCGTCTTCAAATTTTTTCCCCACATCTGCAAACACTGTCAGTAAAGCTGAGTAAATATATAAATAATTAAACAAATACTTTCCCTGCTGACCCCGGGCCTTTGAAACTGAGACTTAGTTGGATTTCAGGCAATCAAACAGCATCATGTTCACACACTTACACTGCACGCATGCTTCCTCTCCGCCTTTGACAGAATATCATCGACTTGAGTGCACTGTGATGATTTCAAATAGACTAGGGGTTAGATAATCAACTCTACAAACACACATACACACTCCAGCTCCTCCATGTGTTTCATAAGACATAAGCACAGATGGGATGGAAACACACACAAAAATCCCCCACATACATTGCTATTGATGAACTAACTAAAACTGTAACTGAAAAAAAAAAAGGGGGAGCCTGATTCATTTGGTTGTGAGATCTTCACTGTAGGAGATCACCTGAAACCATCCTTTTAAATGAAAAAGTTTCTAAATTAATTTTGTTGTGACTGGATACTCGAGGTCACTGGAATCTTGTTTATTCCCCACAATAAGCTACTTCTTGGGTAGTAGCAATGAAAACTCCCTTCTGGACTACCTTGTTCTGCCAAAGTCAGGGATGTTCACATCCCTGCTTAAGGATGCTGTGTCTGTCTGTTGTTTGTGAGGCTGAGTCAGAGTCTAACTATTGACTTCAGAGAGTGTTGAGTCAGTCCTCAGCAAATGGACAACGACTGCCAATTCCAATGAGGGCAGGAATACACTTGTCTAGAGGGAACTTGCTCTTTTTACTGACCTGGTGAAGGCAGATACCTTTGGCTTGATCCAAATCATATTGCAAAAAATAGGTCTGGATCAGGCCTTAGAGAAGAAAGGTGGGATGCAGCCCTTCATTAAATCCTTGAGCTTTGCAGCTCCCTCAGTTGTCATAACAATGAAGAGTATATATGTGATTCACTAAAAGAAGAAAAAAAAAATAAATAATCAAGATCCTGAATCAGTGAATGATGATATTCCAGTAGACAGAGAATATCATAGGCTGAATCCTACTCACACAAAGAAAACTGGCAAAATTGCCATTGACCCTTTCTTAGCAAAGCAGGGACAAATATGCATTTACAAGTGAAATGAGCAAAGCTAACTTTCCACCTCCCCACCATGTGTTTTTTGAAAGCATGTTTTCCTGATCTGCACTGAAAGGGGCTCTGATGTAACACATCTGTCATCAGAGATGCACCAAAACATTTACTGAGAAAAAATAAACGTTAGATTTATGCCATTAACTTCTCCCTCCTAAATAAATAAAATAAAATAAAATAAAATAAAATAAAATAAAATAAAATAAAATGAAATACGACTGGCCTAATATTGCAGATGGGGAAATGAAATAGCTCACTGGAGCCAATGGGAATCTTTCCATTGATTCAACAGGTTTCAGATCAAGCCTGAAGGCACCGAGCTTAAGTGACTCCATCAGAGAGTGTTGGTGAGTAATTATTCACACTGTGATTAGAACCCAGGCATCCTCACCGACTGCCCTCACCCAACAGATAATGCCCTTCCTTTGAATGAAGCTGCAGGCAGAGGCAGCAATTTAAAAGGGACATCTCTGAGGTGCATTAGCCACTAGCAAATAATCCAGAAGGAACGGCAATGCTTGATTTTCTTGTTTATTTATTTGTTTGTTTAATTTGGTGTTAACTTTTACTAACCCATAGTAGAATGTAAAACCTAGCACCACTCTATCACCCTTATCTCTTGCAAGATCTTTATGTTAATTTCCTTCCAGTGTTTCTATGGGTTGGCTTGCCTTTTTTTTTCCCATTTTCATCTATGACTAAACTTGGAGTTAAATAATTTGTAAGAAGATACTCTTTTCTTTGGTATCAAAATTGGCTGGATCCAGACTCTTGCAAATAAATATGCAGCAATCGTATGCTTTTAAAGACTTTGCCAAAGGATTTTTGTTGGTTGTCTTGCCCATTCCTCACTTCCACTCCTACTTTTCTCATTTATTCCCAGTATCTTGAATGAGATTTCTTTTTCTTAAAAGAAAAAAACCACAAAACATAATAAAAAAAGATAGGAAGAAGGAAAACAAAGCAAAAAAATTACCAGACTCCCTCCAAATGCACAAAACAGAACAAAACCCACAGAATAGCATAACTGAATAACAATATGTATTTATAAAAGAGGGTGAAAAATTGCATCCTCATACATGTATTATTGAAGATGGAATGTGATCAAATCACTTTTAAAAGCAATTAAATGCTCACAAAAGAAAAGCACTCACCCTGTAAACTGAAAAAAGGCATAATGAAATGCAAACCATCTTGCAACTACCATATGGAAACTGGAACGAGACACTGAAGCTGAATAGTATAGCGGAAGGAGTGAAGTAGCATACCTAGATAAGGCAGCCTATTGCTGAAGAGGGAATAGTTAGGAAATTCAGAAGCAAGCAGGTCTGTGTATCTGTATTTAGATGAGTTAACAACCTTAAGGCAGTCACATTGCATATTATCGGGTATCTAGCAGAACTGCCCATAACTTAGGGCCCAATCCAAACACTGCTGCAGGCAAGGTAGAGTTTTCCTGAAGATTTTGGAGCAGGTCTGTAGCTGCTCTGCAAAGTCCTATCCCGTCAATAATAGATTATGCATATCATAGAATATATGTTACTTCCACCCTCTTTTTCCCCCCATTTATTAAATGCTGCTAAAGGAGTGAAAAAATAAAATAAATCAAGTGCTTTCATTGCACTGCTGTGTTGAAACAAAATAGCTCTCTGGGATTAATCCTGTTCTGACAGGGGCTGAACTGGTTGACCAAAGTGGTCCTGGCTGCTCTGAGTTTATCAGGTCTCTGGCTTCTCTGCTGCTTCCAGGCAAAGACCCGATCCTAGAGAAAGATGTATCTCATTTTTCTATCCGGGTCATGCGAAATAATGGGCAAGGAACAGAGCCCTGCCTGTAAGAGGCAAGAAAACTGAATTGTCTCTGGGTTAGCTTTCAAAGTGGTGCAAGCCAGTTCAATATACTCAGCAAAGGTATCTCTCTCTCTCCCCGCCCCCTCACGCACCATTTCAAAGAAGTGCATCTTTACCTTATTATATTATTAGAATCAATCAATATTATTAATATTACATGTGGGCAATTCTTTAAATTCTTCATAGTTCTCCTCCCTGCCTGTTAACAGCAGGTACATTATACAGTCTCTGGTTAGACTGGTCAAACAGGCTATTGACAGTCTTAATAAGCAATATCTATATTGTGACCTTTGCTCACAGAACTGAATCTCTCCTATAGGGCTGTCAGATTCCTTAAAGAGGTATTGATAAGCTCATTACTGTATTGCTACATATAATTTTAGGTGTGATTTTCGCTCACCCTCAAGCATCTAGCAACCAAATACTCTTTTTTTCCCTCCTAAAGCATTGACCTTTTTACAATTGATCAAATAGTGAATTAGAGCATTATAGAGAGGAAACATAATCAGGGGATTTCTACAAGTACTTCTTTCTTTTGATCTTCTGACAACCTTCATCCCTCTGCATCCTAGGAAGGAAGCACTGTTTTATAGGGATATTATTAGGCTGATGCTGCTTTATACATCTACCTGCAAGAAGCTACTGAATCTGACAAAGATATTTGTGTGCGTTTGCAGTGAGTGATGCATATTATGTGATGCCAATCTATCCTTAGGGACTGAAAAGGAGAGGAACTATGTGCAAATGTAAGTCTGCCCTTTCGATACGTGCGTGCATACACAGTCTCTGTGTATTATATACACAGGCATTTGAATTAGAAACAGGCCAAATATGCGGTCAGATATCATCAGACCAACTCTGTCTGCAAAGCTCCATTTTTATTCTGTTTGAAGAAGCTTTATGTCCAGAGTTATCTGCCCCAGCACATTGGGAAGTCAGCTGGGTTGCCTCTAAAATATTTTGGAGACTCAGACACAATGCACAAATAAACCAGAGATGGATTAATTAAGTGTGACTGTATCATTAAATTAGTATAATGAACAAACAGCTATGTATCATATTAAACTCTGCATATAATTCCAGGAACAGCCTGTTAAGTCACCTGCCACTTTCACGCAAGAATGTGATCTCTGTACTGTCTTTTAGAAAGGAATTATTTAGAGACCTATATCAGCCTGTCTGTACTGAATGCATGTTTTCATTAATATGCACATATAATAAATGGTTGCGTGTGTGATATACAAATGTGGCAGGCACACTTCTATCTCTCTGCACATGCACATTTCACATAAAAGTTCATTCTTGGATGCACCTTTCATGCAAACTATGTCTTTTTTATGTTTTCCAAACTTATATAAGGAAATTACAGACCTCAACCAGGTAAAAGGGAAAGAATAGCCTGCATTACAAACTGTGTCCGCCCTGCACCTTGGTCTATCAAACCGTAATCAACTCTCTGGTGCCAAAATACTTTGAGAGGCCTAACAGCAAAGGCCCCTCTCACCAGCAACTATATATCCCTGGAAGCATCAACATTGCCAACAAAGCCATCTATGAAATAGTTAATGTTAAACAATGATTGTCCATGTTCAACAAAGGAGGGAAAAATAAACAGATACGGGTGAGATATATCGAAATCTGCATGCCTCATTGGCTGAGCTGTTGGATATTTCTAATGCACCTGAAGGGTTTGTTACTAAGAACCTGTTGAGTAACTGTAAACCTTTGATCTGTAGCCAGTCTTAACAAAGGTGACAATTAATTAAAGGAGAGTGCATTGCAATAAAGTTACATCCTGGTCAGTTTATATATACTGTCTAAAGCTGATTCACAGAAGTCACTGTCAAAGTCTTCTTGGAGTCCAGTTCATTATCAATTTTCCCCCCTTGCCTTGATCAATATTTTTGGCTGCTTCTGCTTGACAAACTTAAGACATCTATATCTATATGTCTTGCCATTCATTTACATGGAATAGATGGACGTATATGATTTATTTTTAGCTACTACGTATGGTAAGACACTTCATTTGAGAGGTTTAAAGCTCTCATCCATCTTTATTTTAAGGACCAACAATAATAAACCCTCTCTTCCATCGAGGGGATGTCAGTTAGACATAATGAATGCACATTAAAAGCTGCATTCACATGTGTGCATTCAGATTGAGGCTCACGGTGACAAAAGCAAACAAATGCAATATCTGTGGTGACATTCTGACTCCAGCCCACACCAAGCACTGCAGCACAAAGTGATTCAATAGATCCTGCAATCCCCAAAATGTGATAACTCTTCAGGAGTTACAGAGAGAGAGAGGCCCCTATAATATATACCCCAGCTCAGTCAGTAAAGCGACGGTGGAAGAAAAGCCATAACTTTAGCTCACCATGGTTATTATTATTCTCTTTTTCCACTGCAGATTTTAATACATAAGGGTCAGTCCGCCATGACAAACCCCAGCAACAGTCATCTGGGCATTGGTGGAGCAGTTGAGTGAGTGAGAAATGTGGCAGGGGTCTGATTTTTGTCAGTTCCTCAGCTTTGTTTTAGTTTTAGTTTCACTTACAGAAAGAAAGCTAAGTTAAGGGACAAGTCAGCAAGCCTAGAAGTTGGTAGCATTAACTGCAAGTGTTGTGGTTTGCTGTGTAAATCCACAATCCATAATTTTAAAGGGAATATGAAACATCAAGTAAGTGCAAGCCCACACCAGGATTTCCAAATGTGAACCCACTGAAGTGATGGCAAAAGTCTCACTGACTTCTGCCCAGCAAACAGGCAACAGGCCTTTGCTCCCTAAGTAAAGATGATGCTGGGATTAATGAAACACCAGCCTGTTTGTTAAGGCTGGGATTCAGCTTAGCTCACTTAACACCTCACCTGCTTAGTGCAAACTCTTATGGGGCAGAAACCAGCCAGCACTTGGTGGACAGGTCATTCTGAGCTCTGCAGCATCTGCTGTTATGGAATATTATTGTAAGGCTATAGCCAGCACCTACATGAGTCTTTGGGCATCTGATGGTTTTTTTCTCTATTTTAAATGCAGGTAAGCGTCCCAACAGCCTAGATCATCTCCCACACTTTTTCTCCCTTGGAATCATTACTGCCTGTGGCATAAACCCGCCTCGGTTCACACTTGATTGATGGGAGGGACGGTAACAGCTCCTTTAGTGTCATTATGGTCTGTCAGGTCAGTGTGGCTGGTATGCATGCACACAGGGTATGCATGATAAAAAACACCCTGACATCTTGCTGAAAAATGTGTCTGCGTATTGCCAGCTCTTAAGGCTAGGGTAGGCCCTCCTTGGTCATCCAGCCCCTTCTGCCCCAAGCTCTTGACCACCGTGCATAGGGAGTCCTCTGCCTGCCCTCCTTGACAGGTACAATCCACTTTTCGGTTGAGCACTTTCTACAACCTCACTCTTTACCCGAGCAAAATTTCCAGATACTCTCTGACAACTTCCTTCAAAAGACCATTCCATCAGCTGCCTGGCTTTTATTATACTATGCAATTTGAATCCTCTGATAAAGACCTGTCTGCATCACTGGCCGATGCAGGATACGGGACCGGGTGAACCACATTTTTCCTCCAAGGTGACAAGGATCCTTAATTTTTCCCCCTACTTCAGTGCTGACCTTCCTGATCTCTTCTGGCTGAATATAGGAAAAAATTAAAATAAAATAAAAACAAACTGTCCCCTGTTTCTGTTGCTATATTTCAGAAAATAGTAAGCTCCTGATTCACCCTTTAATTAAAACCTTCTTTTGGCCAAGTAAACACTATGAAATTTGGTTGTTGTCGCTATTTTATTTTTTTTAAGAAAAAAAGAAGTACCTTTTTTCCCTCCCCTAAAATGCCCAAGGGCACCAGTATATGTAAATATTGAGAGACAAAACCAGTCGTAATCTATAAATGTGTAGAAAATATAAGTCTAACCTGGAGAAAGGCAAGAAAAGAAACAAAAGCTCTAGAAACACAAAGTTGAATTTCTTTCTTTTCTCCACATTATGTAACTTTAAAACAAATCCATTCTTGTAAGGATGATTAGTTGATATGGCAGTGGGGCTATCTGAAGAACAGCTTTCAGTGCAAAACTTAACAGCCAAGCGAGAGATCCCAGAAAACTGGAGTTTGTATTGGAAATGCTGACACAACTGTAACAACATCATAACTGGCTGCAGCTGCTTTTAGAAATCAGAATCCATGTCCAGACCCCTGAAAAAAGAGTTAACATATAGCCCTCTAATTTATGAAGCAATCTGGGCTATCTGTTTGAAATTATCAAATACACATGCATGATCATCTGTACAGGAGATTATAATGTACAGGAGGTTGATTTTTTCTTCTCTCTTCCATCAAGCTATCCAATTGCATTTTGATTATTTTAAGGGGTGGTTCTTTAGATCTAAGGCATAAAGCCTCCTCTGTTTTATTCCAGTTTATTTGTGCATTTGCCTCCCTAAAACTTGTTTGGTTTACTACCATGCTAAATGCTGTATGTGTTGCTTTCAGCCAGGCAAGCCTTATGTTTCAATTAGGGAGGAGTTTATTCAGCACCTGTATTGCGTTGTGCTGCTTTTCTACTAAATTTCCATTTCCCAAAGGCTATATGCATGAATGTGTATACATCTCTTTTTCCTGTATGTATACACACACACAAATCTATACATTTATACATATATATCATCTTAACTGAATGCTCATTTTCATTGCACCTTTGAATTTCTGAGATATCCAAAACCTTCATAAATGTACTTAACAAGGTTTTAGTTTTTCTATCCTCTGTCTTTGTAATCAAACAGAGCAGAATATAATGAATGGAAGTCTTGTTTACCTACTCCCGAGGTGTCTTAAATTTCTAAATTATTTATACTTTTGAGAAGGTAAAGCAGCAGCAGAACTAAACTATTTTTTTCATACAGCATTTTTCTAGCTGCATTGAATGCTTATCGAGTGAGGTTCAGGTCAGGTAGGAACACCATCCTAACCATGGGACTGCAATGGTGGATTTCCAGGAGGTTTGGGGGATTTTGTGCTTTTTCCCCCCCCCTAAATAAGGGTTGAAAGAATGTTGTAGCTCTCAGGTCTACGGAAGACTCTTGCTTTCCCACTGCAGACTATCTTCATTCTTTAAGTGCACTCACCCACATGTGTTTCAGTAAATCTCAGTTAAGTGGGGAATGTTGATTTCTTCTGACTTCCTAAATAGAATATTATGGAGACCTGTGTACTTTAAATTAAAATACATTCCAGGCCATGGGTACAAGCAAGTTTTGACAGAAAAAGGCTGTTTAAACCTATGGGGACAGTCCTATATTTAGATTACATTAATTCATAAATATTATACTAAATGCCACTTAAATTGGCCTTAAATGATTTCAAAGATAATGCATTATAATATGGCTGTCCTGAGAGCACTAACCTTTACATCTCCCAGTAACTCAGCCTTTAAGCATACTCCACTGCTAGATAAGAAGGGGGGAAGTTACGAATTAATGGCTTGCTAAATTGTTCAATTGTGATTAGTTAACTCTGTGCATATGTGTGTGCGTGTGTGCGTGAGCCCATGGGTAGGTCAGCTCAGCCCTGGTAGAATTCTACCCAAGGATCTCAGCACACAGCCTCTTCCCAACCCTAGAGCAAAGTACCACAGCAGAAGCCTGTTCCTGCCCCGTGTGGAGAGAAGTGAGGATGGGGGAAATATACAGCAGCTATGCTCATGCCATGAAAGCTTGTTTTCTCAGGGATCTGGCAAGCCTTTCCCACCTTCCCTTGCATGCTGCTTCCCCGTACCCTTTTCTCTCTTTGCATGTCTGCAATAGAATTGTGCTCCCCTGCCTCTTCCCTGGTATCTGGCCTGGTATCAGCTGGGGCTGCTGGTGAAAGAACCTGGGACTTCACTCTCCTTTTGCAATAGTTTTTTTGGGAGGGGGGCATAGCCATGTACTTTATCTTCAGGTTCTTAATTTTCAATTTCCTTCTGCTATACAGGAGCACCACAATAGGATCTCTTCATAATATTTTCAAGAATACACATCCTGTGCTCTCATTTCAATGGATTTACACCTGAAATTACTCTGGTTGCTGTGCTTTTACTTTAAGCTAATTCCTGTCTCTTCCCTCCTCCCAACACAAACCCACCTTCTCCCCCTCCACACCCAAGGTTTGCTCTCCATCCACTTAAATAAACTACAGCCCACTATTAACCCTTCAAGGGTATACCACTGCCACAGCCTCATCCCCTGGATTAGGAATTAAATCAACTGAGAGTGATGGATCAATTAATGTATAAACATTATGCATCACTCATGGAAAGCATCTTGGGTTTCATGTTGCCAATCCTATCCCTGAGAGCCAAGTTGGACTATCTTTATGCAATTCTTCACCTATGCCTGCAAAGCAAAGACAAAATAAGGAGATGTGAGTGAATACTATGCTTCACATGACTGCATTTAGAGAAGGGAAAAGAAAAAAATAGATTAAAAATGAAATAAAATGAAATAAAATAATAATAAAAAAAGCCAAACACAATCCTCATCCTTCAAAGCCCCATCATGCTTTTTGACTTAATAGTAATTAATCACTACTGGCAAGAAAGTAATTTTTTTCCAGGTAGCCAGAGGCACATTTTTATCAGGATTAGCTAATAAATCAGTGGCGTCACTAGAAAGGAGTTCAAACTCTTCTCAGATGTACTAAATAAAACTGATCTCTGAAATGCTGGCAGCTCAGTGTCTATTGAAGCTTCACTCAAACCCTAGCCTGCGAAATAACAATTATCATCATCATTTTTCCTTCCAAAGTCCAAAACTTCTAGGAGGTTAAAACTGACTGTTTCTTTCAAGATGAACTCATGCAATTTGGTTTGATGAGGTGACAAGATTTCACACCTGGCTTTTTTCCTCACTTGCAGCTTTAGAACAGAAATGAAATGAAGGGAAATGAAGTTAGTATCTTGCTTAATTCAGGAATATGTGTTAAACACATCCAAGCAAGATAAATGATCCCTCTCTCTCTCCCTCCCTCCTCCCTTTCCTGAGTTTGTCTCTGTAAATACAGGCATACAGTAAAAGAAAAACTGAACTGAAAGAGGAAGAATTCACATCTATGAAATAGAAATTAAAGTTAGCTCATAGATTGATTACTTACAGGTTTAAGATACAACATAACAAAAGAATAAAATCTCATAAACAAATCAAAATAACCTCCCTCTACCACAAAAATGCTTTATTGAGATGTTAGCTCAAAGACTTCCTCTACACTATGTTGAATGATTATCTTCAGTGCAGCTTTTATTGTTATTATTTTTATTTTACAGAAACCTTAGATAATTTTTGCAAACGCATGCACACACAAGCTCAGTGGCTACTCTTACTATGCCTCATCTATTAGACAAAACCTCACAGGACCTTTCCTTCCCTGTGCTTCTTACTATTATTTTTATTGTTATTATTAATAATTATTATAGCATGGATGTCACGTTTCAATGATGCCCATCAGACCTTGATGTGGCTTCTAGGAAGCTAGTCTGAAAAGAAAGCAAGGTTCAAAAGGGCTACACTGATCATTGTAAATATGAGAAGGGTGTTTGGAGCGACTGGCAAGAAAGGAAGGAATAAATATCCTATAACTTGGACTGAGTCCTGTGGAATAATTACTAAATTGGCTTAAAATACAAAAGTACAGCATTGTTCACACATTAAGGAAAAGTATAAAATCAAGAGGCTTCTGAGGTAGAAAACAGCTGCAGCTGGCATGAAGAATACAACATCCGCGGTTCCCTGATAAGGATGCTTGTGAAGCTACATGAGGTACGGGGCGGGATGCAATTATTCCGCGGCTTTACCTTATGATGTATAGCAGATACAGGGACGGGATGATACCATGAAACAGATAAGCTGCCAATTAGCTGCCTGCTCGATACTCGGAGCCAACATTTTGTCAAATTTTGATGAAATGCTGTCCTTTGTGCGAACTTTGCTCATTATAATGTCATTATAATACCAAAACACACCTCCATCCCAAAGGCTACCCGCCTCCAAGGTGCGACCACTCCTTCTTGAGTCTGCGCTCTGAATTTTTCATAAACTATACCTCTAAATGTGAAGCGAGAGAATTTTACACCAATCATAATTAAAGTATTTATGACTAAAGTCACTCAAACTCCACCTTGAAGGTAAAAAATAGTATAAAAATAGCCCAAGAAAGGGGGGATACCCAGGAAAGACACCATCGCGAAGAACTCCATCACTGACTTCCGGGATCAGTCGACGGGCTGAGCCTTTCTTCCCCCCCATAGGGACGCCTTTGGGTAAGACTTAGATTATACCGAGTGCTTCCTCAGGAAACTTAGAAATTTCTCTAGAGAATCTCTTTCCTACATTTATAGCCAGGCTGTATCATTTATAACTTTGTCGCGCGTTTGATATATGTAATAATACTTTCATTTGCACGTGCTTTGCAGACAGTGTATTTATCACCAGCAATCCTAAGAACCTATATATCTGTTGTTTAAATAAACTGCACTGTTTAAGTAGCTAGTTGTTTCGGTTCCTCATTGAACGCGAACAAAGATTTGAGAGTGGCCGTGCTAGTTCATGAGCACGACTAGACTGAAGGTGCAGTCCACTATTAGTGTATCCAAATCGTAATAGTTTAATACATATTAAACGCGATTGGACTGATAGTGCTGAATTGGGCATCACTCAATTTAAACCCAGCTGCACCTAGCCTCCCACCTCGGTGAGGAGTGTTAGAATGCAAGGGGGTTTATCTTCTGCCAAAACCTCTTTGCCTCTTTCCATGCAACAAGTCCCCAGTCCCCAAGCCTTGAACATTTTCTCTAGCCTGTGCGAAACTGGTACTTTGCACTGTCAGGGTATATTTTCATTTGCATTTCCTGAGGGTGGAAGAAAGGAGGGGAGCGAGTAGGAAGGGGGAAGAGATGCCTGCTAAACATGCCTTTAAGTTCAAGATTTACAACTCGCCAAGGCATCTGGAAAGCTGGGAAGCCAGTAATGCCATTACCAGTGACTCTCCCTGCCAGGAGTCCACCAAGCTGGAGTAGACACTGCTACTGAACCTCTCCTGTAACAGATGCAACTTCCACTTCCCCTGTGGCCCCTGCAAAACCCTTTCTCCTCCTGCACTAAATCTGGAGTCACACCCCAATCACTTATGATTTCTTTTCTTTTCTCTTCTTCTCTTCCTTCCCTTCCCTTCCCTTCCCTTCTCTTTTCTCTTCTCTTTTTTCTTCTTTTCATAACTACATATCTAATGAAATAAACACACATGCACACACACATATATATACAGAACCTGCATTAATGAAGTGTCTCGCTTCACTCCTGGGTCTCTCCTGCTCCTAAGCAGGGCTACCATGCAAATTATCTTCAACTTCCTCCCTGCAAGTTGAGTCCTACTTTCCTACCCAAGGATCTGAGCATCTCTCCCCCACTACACACACCCTCCCCCACCCCCAAAATGCAGCATCATCTAATCTGAAATGCACCTCCGGAGAGCCTAAGCTAAGCAGGGAAAGGATTGGGCAGAGATGGAGTGAGTGAGGCATCGCATGGGGAGTACCTCTCCACTGCCTTTAAAGAAAACCTAAAAAGTTCCCGGGATGGACTTTGGGCACATTAAAGTAGTGCTTAGAATGTGCTTGCTTGGAAACTTCTCCCCCCTGGAACTAAACTGCAACCCATCCCTTCTAGCTCACTCTCTCCAACACACACACACACACACCTCGTGATTTTTCATACACCACCAACCACCACCCCCCCTCTGCTTGAGATAGATAGGCTTTTTTTATTGTTGTTTATATCCCTGTTCCCACGCTGAACAAAACCAAAATGAAATACTCCACCCGGAGCAACTCACTCTCCCCTGCCTCTGGCTTTGGAGTGGACTGTAAATAATAATTGTAACAGCAGTAAAAATAAAAATTAAAAAAAAAGGAAAAAAGGAAAGAAAAAGAAAAGGCGCCGGTGCCAGATACAGAACAGTTGTAAAATAGGGTCTTCCCAGCTCCGCGCAAACATACGGACAGATGCACGGACACACACCCGGGTGGAAAATGTGCCGTTCCCAAAGATTAATAAAGAAATCCTCTTCCTCTTTTCAGCACCACAGGCGTGCGGACAGCTCCTGCCCACCCCGCCGCCCGCTGGTCCGCTCGCCTGGATGCCCCGGCTTCCGCAAGTGGAGGCATCTCACCCCCCAGAAAAGGGGGGAAAGAAATAAAAATACTAATAAATAAACCAAATGGAGATGAATCCCTTCCTTGCCTCTCTCTCTTCTCTTTCCAGGAGGGTCTATTATTTCTTTCCCTGTCCCCCCAGCCTGCTGCCTCTGCCCCCGGACCAACCAAAAATGAAATAAAATGAAATTAAATCGAAAGGAAAGAGAGAAAGAGACACCCAGAGAGGGAGAGGGAGCCTGCCTTCCTCTCCCGATCTCTCCCAGGAAAGTTCAGGAGGTAACTCACCTTTGTGCATGCCAGTGAACCTGTCCTTCAGCACCGTCAGTTCATAGATCTTCCCGAACTCCTCAAAGAGCGGTTTGAGGTCTTTCTCGTCCAGGTTACGGGGGATCTGCCCAATAAAGAGCTTAATGGCATCGTGGTCCTTCATTGGGATGGTGGATGGGTTTCCGGGACTATGGTTTAATCCGTTCATATGCCCGTTGGTGCTGGGGTTGCTGTGATTGCTACTCAGGCTGGTATTGTCTGGTTGTCCGTTTGCTAATGTGGCCATCTTTATATACATAAAGAAAATCTTCTTTCCTTTTTCCCCCCTCTTCTTTTCTCTCTCCCTCCCTCTCTCCCTCCCTCCCTCTCTCTCTCCCCCTCTCTCTCGCTCTCTCACTCCCTCTCCCTCTTTCACACACTCACACACACATACACTTTCCTCCCTCTCGGTCTCTCTCTCTGGGTCTGATCTGATTTTTATTATTTTCTTTTTACATTGAAGATCTGTCCTTTTCGTTTAAACAGGCTGGATCAGTTCAAATTCCCAGCCAGACTAGGGGGTGGGGTGTGAGTGTGTGGATGTGTGCGGGGGGGGGGGGGGGGGGGGGGGGGGCTGGAGGTGGGGGACTGCTTTTGCCTCTACTCTGGCTAAACCCCCTCCTCCCATCCAACCCACACCCCTGTCTGTCTGCCCGGGAGAAGCTTAATGGTATCTTCCAATACAGCCCCTGGCTATAAATAGCACTAGGCGCATGGCTCTTTGAGAGACAGTCAATTTCTATTGTGCCAAGTGAGCAAAGGGGACCAATGATGATAATTTTCCTTTTTCCTTTTTCCTTTTTCCTTTTTCCTTTTTCCTTTTTCCTTTTTCCTTTTTCCTTTTTCCTTTTTCCTTTTTCCTTTTTCCTTTTTCCTTTTTCCTTTTTCTTCCCTCCGATCACTGTCATTATAATTTCAGTGATCATCGGGAAAACTGCCTTTTTATTTGAGAGGGGAAACAAACCCAAGGTGTTTTGACTTCTTCTGATTGTGATCGTCTCTTATTATGATTTTGCAATTGATAGTAAAAGCAGTTCAGATACGGATGAATCCTCGGGCTCAGAGGTTGCTTCTGCTGTTGTTGTTGTGGTTGTGATGTTACAAGCTCTCTTTACTATATCTGTTCTTGTTGCATCTAAAAAAAAATGCATGCTCTTTAAGCTCTTTTTTTAAAAAATTATGATGATGATGACATCAAGCTAGGAAAGGCGCAAACTGTGTTACTGTAGTTCTTTGGAGAGAGATGAAAAATATCGAGATGACTATTGTTAATTTTCATGCTGATGATATTTATTTTACGTACAGTCAGTGCGGGCGCTATCTCCTATACTAGCTGTGTGTGAGTGTGTGTGGGTGTGTGTGTATTGGAAAGGGATTGATTATATAAGATTTTCTTGCCCGACTTTCAAGCCATCAGAATATTCTGTCTCTCTCTGATGGAAACATAAATCATATTTTGTAGTCATCAGGGATCAGGAGTTGCTTGTCCAAACAATGCTCTCTAGACAAAGTGTACTGTATGGTGGAAATTAAATCAGCTCTCCTTTCACAGCATCTGGGGGTAGGGAGGGCAGGGAGGCTCGGATTAAGGACACAACTCCTCCTTGTCCCCCAAATAATAATAGTAGTAACAAAACAAGGCTCTGCGTGTGCTCAGAGCAGAGCAATTTTATTTTTTTTTTTTTCCTTCCCCTTTCCTGTGCAAACTGCGTGGGGATGAAGCTCAGAGAAACACCAGCAGGCGGGCTCGGAGCAGCCTGCGAGTTACCTGAACCCCATCACCCCATGGTCAGGCTGAGCCACAAGTCTCACGGCTATCTCCCCTACCCTGGGGGTGCCCGCAGCCCCCCCCCGCCCGGCCCGGGCCGCCCCCCGGCACCGCGGGGGCTCCCAGCTATTGTTCCCGGCGCCGCTGGTTGCCCCCGGCTGCCCGTCCCCCGGGAGTGCCGGTAACACGTGTGACTGTAAACGGAAGGGACAGCCGTGAAGGAGGAAGGTTATTAGTTTAAATTTGCAATGTTCCTGCATGTTTTATTGACCGGAAATTATTTTTATTTCTGTTTTAAAAACAAACAAACAAACAAACAAAAAGGAACAAAACTACAGCACCTTTGTAGCAGTTTTCACTTTATTTAGCTTTTGTTTTAATAACAGAGCAGCAAGGCAGTGTCCTGTCCCCCCCCCTTAAAAAATAAAAATAATTTTAAAACCATCAAAAAACCAACCCAATGCAGGTAGCTCAGCTATTACAACTACTCCTTCGAGTGCGAGTCCTCCCGTGCCTTAAACGAGCGCCCCTGCCAGGAGACGAGCGCGGAGGGGGCCTGATCCGGGGGGGGTCCGGGGTGTGTGGGGGGGGTGCAGCAAGGCTGCGTCCCTCCCCTGGGCGACCGACGGTCCCCGCGGGGGGGGGCAGCGGCGGGGTGGGGACCGAGCCCGGGCCCTTCGGATCCCCCCCCTTCCCCCGGTGCCCGCACCTGGGAGCGACACCCGAGCCCGGCCCCCAGCAGCCTTCGCTGCCTTTTACGGCTCTTTAAATATCTTTCGCCACTAATGGGGAGGCAGCTACTGTCAGACGCCTAATGTCGGGCTGGTGGCAGGTACCTCGCATTGTGTGCTGTCTGACCAGGCATGCTATTTATTGGGGTCTAAGGAGGGGATGTGTCTGTCTTCCCTTCCCGGGCACACACTTACAACGTTTAAAGGCTAAAGACGCAGAGATCCGACAGGAGCTGTGGGTGGATAAAACCCTCAGACAGCCCCTCTCCCAAATTTCCAGCCCCATGACTCACCTGCTTTAAAATCCTGCCTTGTGCCTTGTACTGTGATAAAAGATTTCGGCACCCCCTCACCCTGAACCAGGACATTAAAAATCTTAATATGCACTCTTTCTGAACCTTAAAACTGCACCCGTGATAGAGCTAGGATGACTCACTGAAAGAAGACTTGTTAAACCTTTTTGAAAGAAGGAATATCCACTCTAGTGAAAAGTGAAACAGCATCCCAGGGATAGCTGTTAACACCTTGTCCATGAGCAGGCCACTCTGCCTGCATTCACGGCTTATCCCAAATGAAAGCCAATTATAAGAACAGGGCAGTGAAAAGAGTGCTCGGCGAGGGTATCCCTTTTACAACAATATATATTTTTTAAAACTTTGAGCTGGTCCACGCCCCGTTTTCACAGAGCCGTAAGTATAGTCATTTAGAAATGGATGCTGTTCAAGTACAGCCCCCTGGTGCACAGGCACAGCTGTGAGGGGTGGCAGGATGAAATAATACAGACACAAATATTGCTACAAGGGCTCTGAGATGAACACAGCTGCTGCTGTGGATGGAAATAAGCTATATCCCATAAGCACCTTTACACATGTACAAGGGGCTGTACTGGATTTTCAACAGATAGAGGCAAAGGAGGAGTGAAATTGTTATCTATAAACCAGCATTTGCCGAACAGTTCCCAAGTGAGACGTTCCCAGTGTAATCACAGTGGGCCCATGTGAGAAGTTCTGGTCCGAATGAAATAGGCTCAGGCAGAATCCTCTGTGAAGCACATTTTTATTCACGTTCTTGCAAGAGTGGGTGACCTAGCAAATAGGCACACTTTCAGTTCTTGAAACACACCTTTTTATTTCCTAATCCCAGCCGAATTTTTCCCTCCCCTGTTTCCTATTGGTTAGGTACTCCAGGGTTCACAGTCTGTCCAAGGCACCTAAAATTCTTCCCGGATGTCTTGCCTCTGTTTACTTCTCTTTATGCTACATCTAAAGGGATTATCTGACTAGTTTCTTTCTTTCCTTTTTGGTAAAAAATTGCTCAATGTCATTAGCCCTGGTTAAATGTTTGACTACCCTTCTAGACACTAATCCAGTATGAATCAGTCTGTCCTTTTGTCTGTGTGATAAGAGATGTTCTACAAGCCTTTGCTGGAGCCTCTCTGTCTTAGTCATTCCCTTATCATGTCACCTCTGATGGAAACAGCTTTTCTCCTCTGCAAAAGCAATACCTGCCTTTCTTACAGTCCAGTTCAGCAATCCATAAGCAGGGGAGTCCACAGGAATCTTATAAGAATAAGATATTTTGTAACAAGCTCCAGTTTCTCACAGAGAGTAAAAATTACTTATCCGCTTGGAACCCTTTTGGTTTTTTTTTCCTTTGTGTCTACTTGCAGGAAAAAAAGCACCCTCCTTCCAAGCCAATTTACAGCCGCATTTGTTCTTACTCCTCACTCTGTTTAGTGTCTTTTTTTTGGTAACGCAAACACTATTTATTTGGGGGTAGATCACCAGCAATTCGTACCTCATCAGAAGAAATGCTACCCCGAATCAGCACAGCTAGAAGAATGCACTGACGCTGCTAGGGTGGAAGCAGAGATGCAGTGGGACCAGCCACAGGTTTATTGGCGCCCAAGTGGGGCTCGACTGTGGCACTACCAGAGTTCTGATAGATGGTCTGAATAGTTTGAATTCCAGCTTGCCCAGAGATTGATACAGACAGCTCACATCTCTTCTTCTCCTCTCTTTGGAGAGAGGAGGGGGAGGGCCATCTGTCGTTCTGATTGGCCAATCCGGACAAAACCACGACAGGTACACACACACACCTCGTGTGGGAAAGGGTTTGCAGCACCAGGCTTTGTCTTTTAATGTTGTGGTTCACTGAGAGGTTCAAATTAACAATTTATTTGGACTTCACTCACAGGTCCGATACGCCACTATTGGAAGTTTTAGGGATACAATGGAAGAATGCACTATTGCAATTTAAGAAAAAAAAACCAAAACCAATTCACAGAATACAATATCACCACCTAACGAGTGATTCTGAAAAGTAACAACACAAACCACCACACGCTAGATATGAATACCTTAAACGAGTGCACAAATCATGATCTTAGAGCATGCTAGACATCATACGTATGTTATTAAATCACTTACCCTCTCTCTCTCAGGTAAGGCCAATTGTAATAAACAGCCAGATTCCTTAAACAGAAATGGCACTTATTTTATTATAGGGACAAAGTCGATAAAGCAAAAGCACAGCGCTGGGTGCATGACTCAAGCCAGAGGCACACCAGCTAATACTTCACCCACGTCTTATATACATTCAATATTGCATACGTATTCACTATTTTAGGCAGAGTAATGATTGATTATCATTAGTCCCTTTTTCTTCTATTTGTGTGTTTTCCTTCTGGCAATTGTTTCTGAGGATCGATGATCTTCAGTTCCCTTTTCCCATGCACCAGTTTCCTTCTGGTAGGATCAGCTCCCTTTTCCCATGCATCTGTTTCCTTCTGTTAATCATTTGTGGGGTCTCTTGGAGAAGTTCTCTTTTGTTTCTCTCGGATGTTCTTCTTCATAGCTGCTGTTAGTTGTTATCTTTAAGGTTTCTCATGTGTCTTAATTTACTAAAGGTTAATTATCCCTATCATTCAAGTATTTATAACCTTGTTGTTATTGCGAAAGCCAACAATACCTTCACTATTTTTCACAATTCCTCCCTTTTGTCTTTTATACTACATTTGGCTTGAGCCATAACTTTCATTTTGCTTAATCCACTTGTTTTGTTCATAGATCAATTCTGCTTCTTCCAATTGTTGTGGAGTATTTCTTATTTTTCTTAATACCATTATTTTAGTTGAGCCTGAGGCTGCCAATTTTGGATTCTTGGGTATGGAAACCACTTGCATGCTTTGGACTACCGTTGTAATTAATCGTATAAAACAAGGGATTAAGCAAGGAAGAAATAATAATCCAGCGACTGAACATAAGAGAATGTAGCCTAGTTGCTTCCACCAGGCTCCCCCAAAAACATTATTCCACCAATTATCATTTAACATAGATTCCCATTTTTGAACCGGTACATGCGCAATTTTCCGGATTTCCTCTGTTAGTTCCAATATTGCATCCCCATTATCATCTATCTTTAGACAACAATCTGAAGTGTTCCACTTTCCACAAACGCCCCCTTCTTCTGCCAATAAGTAGTCTAAGGCTAATCGGTTTTGGTAGATGGCAGCCCTCATTTGTTTTTGCTGTTTTGTTATTAGATTTATTGCTCGATTTGTTATATTAGATACTATTTCTACAACCACCTGTAGTCGGATAATGCGGTTTAACATATAAATGGGAGTCCGGTAACCCCAGCTGCCATCTTGAGCCCAAGTGGCTGGTCCGTATACTTGGATTATCCGTTCAGGAGGCCAATCCTCTTCACCCCACCTTTGAGATCCTCCTATAATATCTCTTTTAGTTCTTTTTAAGGACTCATATACTGGTACTCCTAAGTCATCTCCTTTTGGTCCAGGCAATAAGAAAAATCCCGGCTGGATAATACCAAGGGTACAGCTACCCTTCCACTTAGGAGGCAGTTCTGAATAAGCTCTTTTTCCGCATATCCAGAATAACCCTTCAGGGGCTTTCCAAAACTCTGTCTGCGTCTCTGCTATATTTTCCCAAAACTTGGATATTTCTGGAATGTTTTGATAAGGGTTTAGGGCTGGTTTTTTACATTTAAAAAGTCTGGTCATACTGTCATACTCACAATTTCCTGTATCATTATTTAGGGCCCATACCCATTTTGGCTTTCCTGGGTACCACCAGGTGGAAGTCCCATTGCTGATTTTAAGTCTTTTACAAGGAGAATGTCCCACATTCTTTAAATAATTTTTACCCTCTCTCCGTAGGCATTCTTCCCCTATTGTGTTAGAACTCAAAATCCATCCTTCAGGTCGGTCTTCTCGTGTGCTACTGGTACGATTCCATTTAAGGAGCTCCACTGGCCCTAAACTGCTCCCTTTCCAAGGCCACTCTTCGGTCATTAAAGGCCCTCCGCAAATCCAGCAATTTGTTACATTTAATTCCCTGCTTATTCTTTCCCCCAAATCTACAAACAAATTCTTTCCTAATGTTGGCAGTCCTATTTCTTCCTCCAACTGCTTTCTGATTTTTGCATACAATTCTCCATCAAATCTTGGAACTATTCTTTTTTTAATTTGCTCTATTTTATTTTTCACTATTTCAGCTTTTATCACATCTTGTACTCCACCTCCGTCTGATATGTCCCAATGCCCAGCTTTAGTAAAGCAGAGCCATTGTTCCCCTCTAGGACAATGTACTCCTAGTCTTGTTCCGCCTATTCCTAAATTCTTCCCAACCCAATATTCGCGTTGGTCGTATTTGCACACTGTTAGCTCATGGCGGTTATAACAGTGGCTGTTGATATGTGAATGCATTGTCATAGTGTAAACCATCTTCTTATTCCAGGAGACCTGCTGGTAACACTTCATACATTCGTTACTGGATACTAAGGATACCGTTAATAACAATACGAGGAGTGGAGGTCCAGTATGGCTTATACTCCTGCCTCTCATGCCTATTGGGGTGCTTCCAACAGCCGAGAAATAATTCTTCTTGACAGCGAGTACAGTGGCCAACCTGGTCTTGCCCTCCATCCCCTTTTGATTCGGTATCCCTAGTTCTTGTAGCAGGTAGGGTTCTTATCTTTTTTTCCCAAGCGAATTGTTTTTTACACCTAGAGACCACTGTTTCCCACCATTCTTCAGGAATTTCCCACAGAACCGGCACTAGCAATTCCCATCCACAAATTAATGTCACAATATTGGCATATTGTATCTGAGTTTGAGCCAAACTCGAATTTTGCTTCCGGCAATTTAAACAGAAGGGATGTCTTCGGGATGAATGGTAATACCAATTTTGCTTACAACCTAAGCATTCGCATTTTACCCAACTATGATGTCTAGCATAGGGATGTATCAGACAGGGTATACTAAGGGGTACTGGAGGGGGCTGCAGTTCTTCCTCAAGGTTAGGATATAGCCGACTATCTTCTTTATATAGATCACATGCAAGTGCAAACAGCAAGTTTTCAGTTTTATACAATCCTGACCCTCCTGTCTGTAGCGGGAGTGCTCTCCCCCAAGGAGGATATCTAATTTTCCTTAAGGTTTGTCCCGGCTGTACCTGAAACCAACGATAAAGTTCTGGTTTCACTCCCCAAGTTTCTGTGATTTCTAAGTTATTATTCAGTTCCTCTCCCATACATCACCGTGTTGGTTGGCGTTTTAAGGTGAGTCTGGTGTCCCCGGGAGCTGAAGTCAGAGTCCAGTCTCTAGGTTCTTCTACTGGTCCTTTTATTCTGCTGGCGTGAGTCCACCCTTTTTCCTTTGTCCGTACTGCAGCCTCCGTAGTCAACAGCACCTGAAAGGGACCTTCCCATTGGGGAGTTAAAGATTGCTCTCTCCATGTTTTTACTAGAACCCATTCTCCAATTTTAATATTATGGATCTTAAAATCCAACAGGGTAGTTTGTGGGAGCAACCCTTTATGTCTTAGTTGTTCCAAATTCTTTGTAATCTGCATTACATATTGTTTAATACTAGCCTCCCCTCCTTCATAAGTAGCCATTTCCTGCTGTGAAGCCAGGAAGGGCAAACCAAACATCATTTCATAGGGAGAGACTCCAAGATCCGCTCTGGGTTGAGTTCGAACCCTGAGTAATGCTAAAGGGAGGCACTTGACCCATGACAGGTGAGTTTCTATCATTAATTTGGTTAACGCCTTTTTTAAAGTCTGATTCATTCGTTCAACCCTTCCTGAGCTTTGGGGATGCCATGGAGTGTGTAACTCCCATTGAGTACCTAAGGCTTGAGTTGTCTGGGTGATTATTTTGGAGGTAAAATGCGTTCCTCTGTCAGAGTCTATTCTATGAACCATTCCATATCTAGGAATAATTTGTTCTAGCAGGATCTTTGTTACTACATTAGCCGATGTTCTAGTGACTGGAATTGCCTCCACCCAATGGGTAAGATGGTCTACTAATACCAAGAGGAACTTCCACCTTTGGACTTGTGGAAGTTCTGTAAAATCCACTTGTATACTCTGAAAGGGGCGTAAGGCCAACTCCCGCCCTCCATGGATGGGTTTTCTCATTACCTTTTTATTTACCTTTTGGCAAGTTATACACCTATCGGTGATTTGTTTAGCTACTCCAAACACTCCTATGCATCCAAATTTTCTAAGAAAGTGATCGCAAATGGCCTGTGTTCCCCAGTGGGTTTCTCTATGCAATTCCTCCAATATTTTTCTCGCTAATATTTTATTTACTATCTGACGCCCATCAGACAACACCCATTTTCCTTCCGGAGTCTTTTCTCCTCCTATTCTAGTCAATTCCTTTTCTTCAGCTTCAGTGAATTGAGGAATATTATCTCGCTCCTCTTTTCTTTGTTGAACAACTAATAATTTCTCTTCCCCATTTTCAGCAGCCTCTTTCGCCTCTTGGTCTGCTAGATTATTTCCCCTTATTTCTGGTGTTAATCCGTTCTGATGCCCCTTTACATGGACTACTGCAATTTCCTTAGGTAGAGTTAAAGCTTCTAATACCTCCAATATTAACCCCTCGTGAACTAGTCCTTTTCCTTTTGAAGTTAATAATCCTCTTTCTTCCCAGATTTTTCCAAAAGTATGTACTACCCCAAATGCATATCTAGAATCTGTATAAATAGTTCCTTCCTTATGTGCTAGAAATTCTAATGCCCTTTTTAAAGCATATAACTCACAACTTTGAGCAGACCAATTAGATGGCAGTTTTCCTTTTTCTATAATCGTCATGTTACTCCCATCTATTATTGCATACCCAGACATTCTTTTCCCTTGTATACACCTAGATGATCCATCTATGTATATCTTTTCTCCTACTGATAGGGCTTGGTCGGTCAAATCTTCTCTAATTTTTGTCTGATAATTTATTACTTCTAAACAATCGTGTACTAGTTCCTCTTTAGGTTCCCCATATAGAAACTGGGCAGGATTTTGATTCTTATCTGTTACCAAGGTTAGGTCTTCGTTGTCTAGTAAGATAGTCTCATATTTCAACATCCTAGAATCCATCAACCATTTATCTGCTTTCTGATTTAAGATATTCCGTACAGTGTGTGGAGTGTGAACTATTAGCTTACCCCTGAAAGTGAGTTTTCGACTTTCTTCCACTAGTATCGAGGTAGCGGCTACCGCTTGGATGCATATTGGCCAACCTCGGCTAACTGGATCTAATAATTTTGATAAATATGCTACCGGTTTCCTCACCCCTCCCCATTCTTGGGCCAGAATTCCATGGGCTACCCCATCTTCCACATTGACAAACAAATAGAAGGGTTTCTCTAATGACGGTAGGCTCAGGACCGGAGCTTTTATCAGTTTTGACTTTAGTTCTTCTAGTTTTTCTTTGTCATTCTGTGTCCATTCTATCTTATCTTCCCCCGTCAGTTTCTCATATAAAAATTTCACCGCCTGGGTATACCCCTCGATCCATAATCTACAGTACCCTAGTAGTCCTAATAACTTTCTTACTTCTCTTCTTGTAGTTGGGGGTGGGAGGGATATTATTCCGGCAATCCTCTCGGGGTTTAATTTACGGCTTCCCTGACTTATAATATGCCCTAAGTATCGTACTTCAGGTTCTACAAATTGTAACTTTCCCTTGGAAACCCTTAAACCTTTTTCTCCTAAAAAGTTTAATAACTGAATTGTTACTTCTCGGACTAAATTTTCTTCTTCCCCTGATATTAATAAGTCATCTACATACTGAGTGACTTGAGTTTTCGGAGGGGTGTGAAAAGATTGTAACAGCTCCTCCATAGCCTGTCCAAACAGGTTGGGAGACTCTGTAAACCCTTGAGGTAGCTTTGTCCATCTAAACTGCTGTTTACGTCCGGTGTTTGGGTCCTCCCATTCAAAAGCAAAGATATCTCGACTTTCCTCAGCCAGGGGACATGCCCAAAATGCATCTTTTAAATCCACCACACTGAACCAGCTATGTTCCGGGGGAACTTTGCTCAGAAGGGTATAAGGGTTCGGTACAACAGGGTACCGAGTCAGAGTTCTCTTATTTACTTCCCGTAAGTCTTGCACCAACCTATATGTCCCGTCAGGTTTCTTTACAGGTAGGATAGGAGTGTTATGAGGAGACATACAGGGTTCGAGGGTCCCATCAGAGATGAGTCCTTCAATTACTGGTTGGAGGCCTTTTTTTCCCTCCATTGAAATGGGGTACTGCCTGACTCGTATGGGGTGATTTTCCCTCTCTATAGAGACTTTGATTGGTTGGATATTTAGACCTCCTCTGTTACCAGCTGCAGCCCAAACTTGCTGATTAATTTTGGATTCGTCTTCCTGACTTAATCTCAGTATTTTTGCAATCATTTTCCCCTCCTCGGGGATTACTCCAACCCCCAGCTGGACCTGCAAGTCTCTTCCTAACAAATTGCACCCAGCTCCAGGCACTAACAAGATATTCCCTACACCTATTTTGTCATTACCTTCAAAAACCACCTGCTTGATCACTGGGGCTTTAAAACTTTCCCCTTTTGCTCCCCTTACATTAATTACTTCTTTACTTATACTGCATCCTTTAGGTATGTTACAAACACAAGTTCGCTCAGCTCCTGTATCTACTAGAAATTCTAATACTTCCTCCTGGGGACCTACTCTTAGGTTTATCAAGGGCTCAAGGTGATAGCTATCCCCCAGGAGGTAGAGCCCCTGACACCCCTAATCCTCAATTTCTCTAAATATTTTCTGATCTTTATCCCTCTGAGGACATTCCTTTCTAAAATGCCCAAGTTTCCCACAATAGAAACACCCACTTCCTTCGTTCCTTTTTTCAGCTCCCGATGGTCCCCTTCTGGGAGGGATCAGATTCCGTCTAAAAGTCTCCTCCCGCCTTTCAGGATTCCGTCTAAAAGTCTCCTCCCGCCTTTCAGGATTCCGTCCCATCCCCCCCATCACCCTGGGATTTTTCTGAATATTTCCTTCCCTCAGGGTGGCTACCATGATTTTAGCTTTTGCTTTAGCCTTCTCCTCATCCCTTCGTACATATACTTTCTGAGCTTCCCTCAATAACTCGTTCAGGCCCCGATCCTGCCAATCCTCTAGTTTCTCTAATTTTCTTCGAATGTCTGGCCAGGCGTGTGTAACAAATTGAACTCTCAGTAATGTTTGCCCCGCGGGACTCTCTGGATCTATTCCGGAGTACTGTCTCATGTTACGTCGCAGCCTTTCGAGCCATTCGGTCGGGGTTTCCTCCCTTCCCTGCTGCCCATCGAACGCTTTGGTTACATTCTGCCCCCTAGGGGCGGCTTCTTTTATACCTTTAATAATTAAATTTCGGTAATCACTCATGTTCCTACGACCCTCTACATCATTTTGATTCCAATTTGGGTGTACTATTGGCATCTTCTGGTCCCCAGGTGGGCCTTGCTGATTTTCCCTTTCCCAAATTCTCATCCCAGCTGTTCTAATCATTTGCCGTTCTTCGGGAGAAAATATTATACTTATTACCGACTGCATTTCCTCCCAGGTATAAATACTAGGGCCTAGGAATTGGTCTAATTGTTCTGACAAACCTATTGGATCTTCCAGTAACCCTTTCAATTCCTTTTTAAAGTTCCTGACTTCAGTGGAAGTCAAAGGGACGTTTACAAATCCTATCCCCCCTTGTGCTCCCCCCAGGGGTACTTCCCTTAAGGGGAATAAACTAATTCCTGGTGTTTCTTGCACTGTGTCTTGGTCTTCCGATTCCTTTACTTTAACAGAAGTTTTCCTCCGTAACCTCTGGGACCTGTCCGACCTTCCCCTAGCACTAGGTGTCAGCTCTTTTCCAGGAGAAGGGGGAGCTGTTGGAGGGAGGTGGTAGGGAGGGGGCAAAGCTTCCAGAGGATCCCACCGCTTCTCCTTTTCTTCCCTTGAGATCTCAGATATTTTAAAGGTACTAATTCCTTTTGGCCAAATCTCCCCTTTCCAGCAGGAGGCATATTCACTCTCCTCTGGGCTGAATGATTCTTTTGAGTTTACATAAAGGTTTAAAGCCTGGCATATCCACCCTTCAAAGGACCCATACCTAGGCCAATACAAATGGTCTGGTCGTATAGGTTCCTTTGTCCATTCTATCATACAATACTGAATCATTTTAACTTTATCCTTATTTTTAGTATCCGGATCAATATTCCAATTAGCCAATTTTATCCCCAAGGGACTGTCTTGGGGTATATTTGCCGGCACTTTCTCGCTCCCCTTTTCCCTGGGACTCTTTTTACTTATCTTTTGTCCCATTTCCCTGGGGCTGTCTCCCGCTTACTACAGCAGTCAAGCACCCAATTTTCCCGGGGCTGTCTTCCGCTTACTACAGCAGTCAAGCACCCACTTTTCCCGGGGCTGTCTTCCGCTTACTACAGCAGTCAAGCACCCAATTTTCCCGGGGCTGTCTTCCGCTTACTACAGCAGTCAAGCACCCAATTTTCCCGGGGCTGTCTTCCGCTTACTACAGCAGTCAAGCACCCAATTTTCCCGGGGCTGTCTTCCGCTTACTACAGCAGTCAAGCACCCAATTTTCCCGGGGCTGTCTTCCGCTTACTACAGCAGTCAAGCACCCACTTTTCCCGGGGCTGTCTTCCGCTTACTACAGCAGTCAAGCACCCACTTTTCCCGGGGCTGTCTTCCGCTTACTACAGCAGTCAAGCACCCACTTTTCCCGGGGCTGTCTTCCGCTTACTACAGCAGTCAAGCACCCACTTTTCCCGGGGCTGTCTTCCGCTTACTACAGCAGTCAAGCACCCAATTTTCCCGGGGCTGTCTTCCGCTTACTACAGCAGTCAAGCACCCACTTTTCCCGGGGCTGTCTTCCGCTTACTACAGCAGTCAAGCACCCACTTTTCCCGGGGCTGTCTTCCGCTTACTACAGCAGTCAAGCACCCACTTTTCCCGGGGCTGTCTTCCGCTTACTACAGCAGTCAAGCACCCAATTTTCCCGGGGCTGTCTTCCGCTTACTACAGCAGTCAAGCACCCAATTTTCCCGGGGTTGTCTTTCACTCAATTTCTGACGCTTCGTCTCTTCACCGGCCAATTCCCTCGCGGGAGATTGGAACCGCGGTTAGAAAGACTCCACACTCGCTCCCCAGACTGTCCAGTCTGAGTTCCACACACAGAGCAATCAAGCCCCAAACCCGCCCAACCAAGCAGTACTTACAGTCCTGTTTTCTTGCCTGGGTCTTCGTGCACAAGAATTATGGGCTACCGCGGTTTTTCCTGGGGAGACTTATCCCTTTTGCTTTATGAGTCCCTCCTCTCATGGGATTATCAGCTTGGAGTCTCAACAGGCACCGGGAAGTCCTCCGAGCAGACCACCAAAATCGGTGGGGTGCACCTCCTGCTCGGGGTCTCGGAGCCCACTGGGACCAAGTGAATTATCCCGGACGAGCCCCCAAATTGTAATAAACAGCCAGATTCCTTAAACAGAAATGGCACTTATTTTATTATAGGGACAAAGTCGATAAAGCAAAAGCACAGCGCTGGGTGCATGACTCAAGCCAGAGGCACACCAGCTAATACTTCACCCACGTCTTATATACATTCAATATTGCATACGTATTCACTATTTTAGGCAGAGTAATGATTGATTATCATTAGTCCCTTTTTCTTCTATTTGTGTGTTTTCCTTCTGGCAATTGTTTCTGAGGATCGATGATCTTCAGTTCCCTTTTCCCATGCACCAGTTTCCTTCTGGTAGGATCAGCTCCCTTTTCCCATGCATCTGTTTCCTTCTGTTAATCATTTGTGGGGTCTCTTGGAGAAGTTCTCTTTTGTTTCTCTCGGATGTTCTTCTTCATAGCTGCTGTTAGTTGTTATCTTTAAGGTTTCTCATGTGTCTTAATTTACTAAAGGTTAATTATCCCTATCATTCAAGTATTTATAACCTTGTTGTTATTGCGAAAGCCAACAATACCTTCACTATTTTTCACACCACTCAATCCCGGGAAGTTACCTTGCACAGCGTCCTGGACAAGGGGGGAAGAATCTCCTACAGGCCAGCTGTATCTTTGGAAGACTCCCCATTTTGCTCCCCAAAACTTTGGACTTAAATATCCTGTTTCAGGACTGTGCTTGAATGGATTGCACTATCTGCGATGGTTATCTCTGGTGGTTTGATGGCCCCTTAGGTAGCAATGTTTATTTTGTGATGTCTGGTACTCACACTCACTGAATAGTGGTGGGACTCAGGGCATTTTGTTTGTTAAAGGCACCATTCGGATTTCGGTTCTTATTGTAATGCAGTGTTGAGACCACCCCGGGCTGAGCCATTGCCACAGCTCCCCCCAAGTTATCTCTGCATAGATAGGGATCAATAAGCATCTGCCAAGGAGAGATGGAGCTGAGTCGAATGACAACTCCCTGCATCTCAACTTTTGTGTTCTGAAACCGGTTTGGCCAGGTGATCCCATTCCAATGTGCCTTTCAAAGGGCTTGATTGATTGCTGTTAATCCTGTGAACAATTTCGGTGTTGTTAACAGGACTGCCTGCATTAGTAAAGGTACTTGCATACATTAGTATGCTCCTCATCCCCGTGACGTCAATAGACAGCTTTCCAATGACTTCCAGGAGGGCTGGATCAGGCCCTTCCTAGTAGCAAGTTTTTAATGAACACCGTTTGGTGCAGGGAAGGGGGCCATAGCGATACATCAGTCCTGAATATCTTCATTCTCCACGAAACGAGCAAATAAAAGAAAGGCAGGAATAGGCTGAAAGGTTGCTGGAAGGGGATTCTTCTGCTGAACTTCAAAACCCTGGACCCATAGCACACAGAACCGTCATTTGCTGAATGATATAAAATAAATTGCAGGACAGTTTTGTTCCAAATAAATAAACAATATGTGTGAAATTTTTTTTAAAATAAAATAAATTACAGGCAAGTTTCGTTCCCAATAAATAAACAACATGCTTAAATTTTGTTTTTAAATAGTAATGTATCCTTCTTTAGACCTAGGTAGCTAAATCAGCCCATATACTCCCAGATTCTCTGTGAGATTTTCCAAATAAAACATGAGACCGTTTATAGCAAAGATACATGTTCTGATCATAGCTCAAAGATACAGCTCTCAGCTACTATTAAAAGGCCTAATCCTGCCAAATCTTCTAACTCAGTTGGGATTGTTTACTTCAGTTTGTTAGGCTTTCTAGGGAGTGCTGACAGGATCAGGGCCTATTAGTTATGTAATCAAATAAAATAATTGAGAGCTGCACGTGAGCCTCTAATACATCTAAGAAAAGGAGAGGGACCATCATCCGCTAAACTTTGGGTGAGAACCTAGGGATCAGGGAATGGGTCCGATCCTGAAAACCTTAATCTGCACTGTTAATCAGTCTACTGTGGTCAGAGGGATTATTCATAGAATCATAGAATTGCCTAGGTTGTAAGGGACCTTTCAGATCATCTAGTCCAACCATCAACCTAACTCTGACAAAAAACATCACTAAACCATATCTCTAAGCACTATTACTCATGTGAACATTTGCAAGATTGGTCCCTGAATTAACGCATGAATCAGTGTGGGTTGTTTTTTCTTCTTCTGCATTTTTTTTCCCTCTGCCTTAGTTAGAATCAAGAAGGTTGATTGAGGAGAGAAATGAAAAACTATTTGCATCCAAAGGGGCTTAGTACAGGATTGTAGTCAATGTAGGCAACAAAAGGTGATCTGTAATACAGTGGGAGCTTTGTTTATGGAGGCCTTCTGTTATTAAAGTAGCACTTTGTTATTAAAGTGAAGGCAGCATAGAAACTGGGGGTTAATAGAGGACAGAAAAATAGAAGAGACCGTGTATGCGTGTGTTTGCATGTATGTTTAGACACAGGATTTGTGCAGAGACATACACACACATCATTACACTTCACCCAATGGATTCTGCTATTTAAATAGAGCTCTCCAGAATATTCCTATTACCCATGCTGTGAACTCTGTAAACATGTTGTATTAGTCCTTTGAAAAGAATATCGTTTATTATCTCCCCATCCCTTTTCCATAATATGTATGTCCCTGTACATAATGAGTAATGAAAGCAGGCAAGCTTGTA
This sequence comes from Fratercula arctica, assembly GCA_947846985.1. NCBI lineage: Eukaryota > Metazoa > Chordata > Aves > Charadriiformes > Alcidae > Fratercula > Fratercula arctica. Next base: position 15,410,561 of record CANTUZ010000025.1, on the reverse strand, counting down.
TTGTAGGGACAATAATGCTTCATATTAATGTTCCTTTTCATCATCAAGTCGTTGTGCAATCATTAACAAATTAATGCTCTGTCCTGGTTCCGGCGGGGATAGGGTTAATTTTCCCAGGCTCTGGCAGGGACGCAGGTATTCCATCCCACGTGAGCCATGGCCAGTCTGTAGCCTGGAGCTGGCCGGGGGAGGGGCCACGAAGTCACACCGCTCAGGGCTTGGGAGCTGGCTGGGGTGTCCCAAGTCCAGTTGGTGAGCGGTGGTACCGTAATCGTGTTTGTACATTCCTCTATCCGTGTTATTGTTGTTTTCCTGTTCCCTTTGCTGGTCTGTTAAACTGCCTTTGTCTCAATCCACGAGTTTCGCCTTTTTCTTCCGCTCCTCACGCACGGCCGGGGGGGGGGGGGGGGTTGAGAGAGCGGCCGCGTGGTTCTTTGTTGCCGTCTGAGGCTAAACCACAACACGCTCACAGCGCCCCTGTGAGGAAGGGAGATTTCAGTTTAATAGGATCTGGTAGCACTGCCAATTACAAAGGTTGCCTGAGACTTCCTAAATAAAATCCTGTTCAGCTTTGATAAACTGCACGTGTTTTGTCTGAAATTCTCTAAGTTGGGTGCCTGCATTCAGTTCAAATTCTTGAATTATTTCTGGAAAATTGCAGCCGAAACTATTTGTCTGTTCCTGAGAACGACCCAGAGGAGAACTGTGCTGGTTTGAACTAAGTCAAATGAGATGCTTTGTAAAGCTCTCCTGTCCCCATGCTTTACAGCATGATACTAAGAGCTGACAGGAGGTGAAGCTCTTTCTCAAGTCTTTTTGCTATATTGGGGAAAATCTGCCCTAAAGTGTCCAATTAAAAGCCTTGGGAAAGTGGCAGTTCTTACACACTGTGGAATAATTACTAAATTGGATAAAAATACAAAAGTACAGCATTGTTCACACATTAAGGAAAAGTATAAAATCAAGAGGCTTCTGAGGTAGAAAACAGCTGCAGCTGGCATGAAGAATACAACATCCGCGGTTCCCTGATAAGGATGCTTGTGAAGCTACATGAGGTACGGGGCGGGATGCAATTATTCCGCGGCTTTACCTTATGATGTATAGCAGATACAGGGACGGGATGATACCATGAAACAGATAAGCTGCCAATTAGCTGCCTGCTCGATACTTGGAGCCAACATTTTGTCAAATTTTGATGAAATGCTGTCCTTTGTGCGAACTTTGCTCATTATAATGTCATTATAATACCAAAACACACCTCCATCCCAAAGGCTACCCGCCTCCAAGGTGCGACCACTCCTTCTTGAGTCTGCGCCCTGAATTTTTCATAAACTATACCTCTAAATGTGAAGCGAGAGAATTTTACACCAATCATAATTAAAGTATTTATGACTAAAGTCACTCAAACTCCACCTTGAAGGTAAAAAATAGTATAAAAATAGCCCAAGAAAGGGGGGATACCCAGGAAAGACACCATCGCGAAGAACTCCATCACTGACTTCCGGGATCAGTCGACGGGCTGAGCCTTTCTTCCCCCCCATAGGGACGCCTTTGGGTAAGACTTAGATTATACCGAGTGCTTCCTCAGGAAACTTAGAAATTTCTCTAGAGAATCTCTTTCCTACATTTATAGCCAGGCTGTATCGTTTATAACTTTGTCGCGCGTTTGATATATGTAATAATACTTTCATTTGCACGTGCTTTGCAGACAGTGTATTTATCACCAGCAATCCTAAGAACCTATATATCTGTTGTTTAAATAAACTGCACTGTTTAAGTAGCTAGTTGTTTCGGTTCCTCATTGAACACGACCAAAGATTTGAGAGTGGCCGTGCTAGTTCATGAGCACAACTAGACTGAAGGTGCAGTCCACTATTAGTGTATCCAAATCGTAATAGTTTAATACATATTAAACGCGATTGGACTGATAGTGCTGAATTGGGCATCACTCAATTTAAACCCAGCTGCACCTAGCCTCCCACCTCGGTGAGGAGTGTTAGAACACAAGGGGGTTTATCTTCTGCCAAAACCGCTTTGCCCCTTTCCACGCAACACACACTCACTAGAGATGCAGATTTCCAAAACCAGATTCCCCAGTGACTCGGTTCTCACCAGGTATGCTCCAGCAGAGACAAGAGTTATTCTTCTCATTGCGGTGCTGGCCTGGGACAGACCAGGAAAAATTGGAGTCTGGATACCTGAGACAAAAGCAGGGAGTTTGTCTTCCCTGAGCTTTTTGGGGACTGACAAGGAGATCCAATAGTGAGGCTAGAGCAGAAACTAAAAAGAGACAGCCGGGGGGAATTCAGAAGAGCTGGAAAGACAAAGGAGGTTGGAGTACACTGGGATGGGTTGAGAAGAGACACAAATAGGGAACTGGGTTCTGACTCAAGGGTGGTATCTGTGCTACCAAATGAACCAGGTCCAGAGCATAGGGTTAAGAAATTTATTAATTGCCTTAGTCTTAGCACAGTCTTTGGCATGGGTTTGGCCCATATCAGCCTCCCAGGCACCTTCTGGGTGCAGTTTGGAAGTCACCACAGACCAATAAGGTGTTTCCAGTAGGCACTACAGACAAGGATAGTCTGTTTTTTGGGAAAAGATATTTTAACCATATGGATATGTGGTGCCATGCCATTTGGACCCAGTGTTAAAGAATTCTCCAGTTATTTGCATTGACCCAGTTAGCCATGGAGATTTTGGGAGGAAAGGTTGTGCTGAGACGCAACAGTCTGCTTCTCAGTAGCAAGAATCTAGGAAAATGGTGAGAAACGGGAGGAGAGATAAATCTGATGGGGAACTGTCTGTGGTAGAATAACAGGGAAAAGGGAGGGATTAATATAAGGAATGTAAGAAAACATTGGAAAATATACTGTGGAAAGCATAGTGGATCTGAGAGCTCATGGGGTTGGCAAACTCAGGGACAGGGCATTGAAAAGCTAAGGCAGAAAAAAGGGACAGACAGAGAACACCAAAAAGTGAAACTGGATATGGGACTGGAATTCAGAGAGGGAATACAGGGATGGATCTGAGATCGGGATGAGTTAAAAGAACAAGAGACCATGCTTGAAGGAGAGTATTTGCCCCAAAATGCCCACTCTCCTGTGTGCTTGAAATCGGAGGCAGAATCCTCCAGTCCTCTGCCACTACACATGCCATCTACTCTGTGAGCAATCATGTCATTAAAGGTTGAATTAGAATACATCTGTACAACAAAGGAAAATCGAGGTTGTGTGTAACCTCAATTCTGGGGGCTCTTAATTGCTTGTCTTTGCAACCAGAATAATTTCTTTTTAATTAGGGCTCACGTGCATGTTTGTATGTGTGCGCTTATGTATGTTCACAATTATATTTATTAAGATGATGAACATGAAACAGAGCTGTAAGGAAAAAATGCACTACATGCACCACTATTTCTTTTTTCCTCTCCAGTTGGGGATTAGGGGAATTTAGCTTAATTTAGGTTAAAGATGGATTTTAAGCCAGCTTCTTGGGAACGTTGTCCTCCCACAACTGTAGTCACAGTCAGTGCATATTCTTGGAAATCAGGCCTAACTCTGAAAAGGACTTCAAGCAGCTACTTCATATTTGGGCACCCGCCTGCTTGCTGAACTTCAGAGAGAGCCAAGCATGGAGATGAGGTGTGTGACATCAGCATCCCAAGTCAGTGGTCACTTCTGAAGTGGAAGTTTACAGCCTCAGGGGAAGCAATGACAAAATCAGTGCTTAGATTCAGAAAACCCTGATATCCCGTGGTATGTTTTACTTCTGAAGCTATACCCACTCTCACTTCAAAACAACTTCTCCACCTGGGAGCTGTTTTCATCTCAGACACCCTTCCAGCATCTGAGGAAAAACGCACATTGCATGTAACTCTCCATGATCTTAAAGTGATCGTTATAGTACAAGTGACAGCATATTCAACCTCCATTTGTTCTATTGACTGCAATAGGAGGGTGAAGAGGTCTTCTTCTGTATTTCCAGCTCATGGGTTGTGCTGGGCCTGAAGTTCGAGCAGACAATTTTTCATCCTTCATGCTTTCTGCATGTATCCATTTAATTTAGGAGCCTCAGTTACCCCATAGTTGATGCTGAAAGATAGGTGTTGTCAACAGCTGTTCATCCCTCCAGACATTTAGCTGAAAAGGAAATGGTAGATTTGAATTCAGAAAGCAGGAGTGCTCAATCTCTAGGAGGCAGCAGATGAGAAAAATGCTTAGAGAAGCTGTCAAAAGAGGGACTGAAAAAGGGGAAGAGAGAAATTGAGAGGGAATGCAGAAATGAAGAGAAAAACTGTTACTCACAGGGAAGACAGGAGAAGGCAGAAGAACTATGGTTTCCTGGAAGAACTAGAAAAGACTTGGTGAGGAAGTAGGTTTGGATAAGAAATCCAGAGCTTATCAGAAAAGAACTGGATCAGTAAGGAAACCGAGGCCTTTCTGAGGAAGCTCTAAACAGGCACTTCAGGAAACAAGACAGAATCATAGAATCTTCATGGTTGGAAAGGACCTTTGAGATCATCGAGTCCAACCATACACACACACAAAAAACCCCTACAATCTCTGCCCCTAGAGCATGCCCTGAAGTGCCAAATCTATATATGTTTCTTAAATACCTCTAGGGATGGTGACTCAACCACCTCCCTGGGCAGGCTCTTCCAGTGCCTGACCACTCTTTCAGTAAAGTAATTCTTCCTAATATCTAATCTAAACCTCCCCTGCCACAACTTCAGATCATTTCCTCTGGTCCTGTCATTATTCACCTGGGAGAAGAGGCCAACACCCACCTCTCTACAACCTCCTTTCAGGGAGTTGTAGAGGGCAATGAGGTCTCCCCTCAGCCTCCTCTTCTCCAAACTAAACATGCCCAGCTCCCTCAGCCTCTCCTCATATGGCTTGGTCTCCAGACCCCTCACCAGCTTGGTAGCTCTCCTCTGGACACGCTCCAGCACTTCAATGTCCCTCTTGTACAGAGGGGCCCAGAACTGAACACAGTACTCGAGGTGAGGCCTCACCAGTGCCGAGTACAGAGGCACGATCACTTCCCTACTCCTGCTGGCCACACTGTTCCTGATACAGGCCAGAATGCTGTTGGCCTTCTTGGCCACCTGGGCACACTGCTGGCTCATGTTAAGCTGGCTGTCCACCAGCACCCCCAGGTCCTTTTCTGCCAGGCAGCTTTCTAGCCACTCTTCCCCAAGCCTGTAGCATTGCTTGGAGTTGTTGTGACCGAAATGCAGGACCCGGCACTTGGCCTTATTAAACCTCATACAATTGGCCTTGGCCCATCGATCCAGCCTGCCCAGGTCCCTCTGTAGAGCCTTCCTACCCTCAAGCAGACCAACACTCCCACCTAGTTGGGTGTCGTCTGCAGACTTACTGAGGGTGCACTCAGTCCCCTCATCCAGATCATTGATAAAGATATTAAACAAAACTGAGCCCTGAGGGACACCACTGGTGACCGGCCGCCAAGAAGATTTCACCCCATTAATCACAACTCCCTGGGCACAGCCATCCAGCCAGTTTTTAACCCAGCAAAGAGTACACTTGTCTATGCCATGATTGGCCAGCTTCTCCAGGAGAATGCTGTGGGGGACGGTGTCAAAGGCCTTACCAAAGTCCAGATCGACAACGTGCACAGCCTTCCCCGTGGCATCCAGAAGGCGGGTCACATGGTCATAGAAAGAGATCAGGTTGGTTAAGCGGGACCTCCCTTTCCTTAACCCATGCTGGCTGGCCCTGATCCCTTGGCTGCCCTGCACTTGCCGTGAGAGCTCACTCAAGATGATCCTCTCCATGATCTTTCCTGGTACCGAGGTCAGGCTGACAGGCCTGTAGTTCCCCAGATCCTCCTTCCGACCCTTCTTGTAGATGGGCATCACATTAGCCACCCTCCAGTCATCTGGTACCTCCCCTGTTGACCAAGATTGTTGGTAAATGATGGCGAGAGGCTTGGTGAGCTCTCCCACCAGCTCCCTGAGGACTCTTGGGTGAATCCCATCCGGCCCCATAGACTCATGTGCGTCTAGGTGCAGAAGCAGATCATTGACTACTTCCTCCTGGATTATGGGTGGGTTGTTCTGCTCTCCATCCTTATCTTCCAGCTCAGGAGGTTGAACACCCTGGGGATAGCTGGTCTGACTATTGGAGATGGAGGCAAAGAAGGCATTAAGTATCTCAGCCTTCTCCTCATCCTTGGTTGCAACTCCCCCCTCCCCCCCAGCATCCAGTAAGGGATGGAGATTCTCCCTGACTCTCTTTTTGTTGATGTATTTATAGAAACTTTTTTTGTTGTCCTTAACATTAGTGGCCAAGTTGAGCTCCAGATGGGCTTTTGCCTTCCTAAATTTTCTCTCTGTATAACCTAGTGAGATCTCTGTACTCCTCCTGAGTTGCCTGTCCCTTCTTCCAAAGGTGGTAAACCCTCCTTTTATTCCCAAGTCCCATCAGAAGTTCCTTGTTCATCCAGGCTGGCCATTTTCCCTGCCCTTTAAACTTGCAACACTTGGGGACAGCCTGCTCCCGGGCCTTTAAGATTTCTTTCTTGAAGAACGTCCAGCCTTCCTGGACCCCTTTGCCCTTCAGGACTATCTCCCAAGGGACTCTCTCAACCCATGTTCTGAACAAGCCAAAGTCCGCCCTCCAGAAGTCCAAGGTGGAGGTTTTGCTAACCCCCCTCCTTACATCACTACAAATTGAAAGCTTGACCATTTCATGATCACTAAACCCAAGACAGCCTCCGACCACCACATCTCCCACTAGTCCTTCTCTGTTTGTGAACAGTAAATCTAGCAAGGCACCTCCCCTGGTAGGCTCACCTACCACTTGTGTCAGGAAGTTATCTTCCATGCACTCGAGGAACCTCCTAGCCTGCCTGCTCTCTGCTGTGTTATATTTCCAGTGGATACCCAGCAGGTTGAAGTCCCCAACCAGAACAAGGGCTGGTGATTGTGAGACTTCAGCCAGCTGCTTCCAGAATACTTCATCTGTCTCCTCATCCTGGTTGGGTGGTCTGTAGCATACTCCCAGCACAAGGTCTCCCTTATTTGCCTTCCCCTTCATCCTTACCCATAAACACTTGACTTCATCATCCCTGGAATCTAGCTCTATGCAATCAAAACATTCCCTAATGTACAGAGCCACACCCCCGCCTCTCCTTCCTTGCCTATCCCTTCTGAAGAGCTTATAGCCATTCATCACAGCATTCCAGTCATGACAGTCATCCCACCACGTTTCCGTGATGGCAACTACATCATAGCTGTCCTGCTGCACAATAGCTTCCAGCTCATCCTGTTTGTTGCCCATGCTACGTGCATTCGTATAGATGCACTTGAGCTGGGCTACCGATTTCACCCCCATCCTTGGCCCTTTATCCCTAGGCTCATTGCTAGTGGGCCTGGTTTTATCCCCTTCCCCCTTCATTTCTAGTTTAAAGCCCTGTCCATGAGCCTTGCTAACTCTTGGCCTAGTACCCTTTTCCCCTTTCGGGATAGGGTTTTCCCATTCCTAGCAAGCAGGCCCGGTGCCCTGTGGATCAAACTATGATCATGGAACCCAAAGCCCTGCTTGTAGCACCAGTTTTGGAGCCAGGTGTTGATCTGTCCGATTTTCTTGTTTACCCATTCATCAGTCCCCAAAACTGGAAGGGCAGAGGAGAACACAATTTGTGCTCCCGAACCCTTGACAAGCTGTCCCAAGGCCCTGAAATCTTTCTTCATTGCCCTCAGACTTCTACTCTCTAGCTCATCACTGTCTGCCTGTAAGATCAAAATCTGAGGGCCGTATCAGGCCAGGAAGCTTCCTGGTTATATCCTTAACACGGTCCCCAGGGAGGCAGCAAACCTCCCTGCGGGAAGGGTCCAGCCTGCATATGGGACCCTCAGCTCCCCCCAGAATGGGACCCACTATGACCATTGCCCTCCTCCTGCTCTTCACAGAAGCAGTCTTAATGCCTGGAGCTGGCAGCTTTGGCAACTCCCTGGATGGGGCTTCATTAGCATCCTTAGTTCCCTCATCATCTATCTCCAGAGGCCCATATCTCTTCTGTACAGGCACCTGGGGAGGCATGGGAGGTCTGGAGGGGACTCTCCTGCTGCCCCAAGCAGGTACCCGCTTCCATTCCCCCCCCATCCTCTCCTAGTTCCCCTCCTTCTGTCTGGTGACAAGAGGACAGGGGATCCTCTACCTCTCATGAAGCCTCCACCCACTGCTTTTTCTCCTAAGGACAGCAGGGTGTGGCTCCACCAATCAATCTCCCTTTCACACTCCCAAATGGTCCTCAGTCTTTCCACTTCCTCCTTAAGCTCAGCCACCAGGCTGAGCAGATCATTTACCTGGTCACAGCACACACAGGCACTGTTTTTGCTGTCCTCCTGCCAGAGTGACAGGCATTCCATGCAGCCCATCACCTGGACAGCTGCATGTCTCTCCATCAGGTCCATTTGGGTCGCTTTATTCCTTTTAGCTTTGGCTACAGGCTGAGCAGAGACCATGTTTTCTTTGTAGTCGACCTGGCCTGCCGGCCTGCCTGCTTGCTTGCTTGCTTGCTCTCCTCTTGTTCCTCCCCTCGCAGTCACCCGTCCCGCGCCACGCTTTACCTGCTACTGCTTCCGCCGCACACCCTCCTCCGGTGCTCCCAGGTGGTTCCACGGGTGACGCCCAGGCGACACCCACTCGCTGCCCGTTCGCTCAGTGCGCAGAGACCTGGTCGCTGTTCTCCCGAAGGGCTTCTTTTATGAGGGGGGAGTGGTCCCACCTCGTTCACACCTGCCGCCGGGGGTGCTGGCTCCGCCCCACTCCTCCTCAGCTGTCACCACCCCCCGGAAGTGCCGGGTACTGGCTCGGGCTGGCCGCTTTTCCTGGCTTGAAAAAGCCTCAAAAACGAGCCCCTTGCCGGCCTTTTTTGCCGCGATTCCCTTCCCCAGTACGGACTTATCTGCACTGGAGCTGATCTCTTCGGCGATACAACAGCTTGGAGGCGCAAAAGCATAATGGTAAAGAGGTCGAGCATGGGGAGAAATGGCAAAAAAAGGTGTAGGCTCTTCCAGAGTCCATAATGGAATAAGAGGTCTCTGAATCTTGCTATACTTCCAGAGTCTTCAAATTCATCTAGAAGACTGACAAAATGTTCCAGCTCTATCCACAGTGGCTCCTCATGGAAACCTTCTATCAGTATCAGCTATCATGTTGTGACAGGAAATAATGCAATGAGTGTAAAGATGTCATGATATTTGTGAATTTATCTACACCAAAAAAAAAAGTACATAAGATGAACAGAGACATTTGTACATTTACATACGTATGTTAACATTGAAACTTAGGATATACCAGTATTAGTTTCACATACAGTTGGAAGTCAGCCTTTTTGTGTGAAATCATGGGGCAAGTTCAAATATGAGTTTAAACTTCCTCCCAGTGGACTGACTGGAAGATGTCCCATCAATATGAATGAGTCATCTCAAGCACATGGAAGAAGTCAAATGAAATACTGTTATCCAAAGTAGGATCAGTTGAAGACTGAGAGTCAAAATGGGAGAGTTCCTGTCCCATGGTTCTGGTTCCATGCATTGGCTCATGCTATGCTTCTGCTGGTGCACAGCCAGAGAGACACTAAGAAGAGACCTAGGAGAGCCCTGCTAAATCTCAGATTGACAGAATCAGACCTTTCTTTCCAGGGGCAATTGATTTTGAACAGAAAATTGACGAATTTAGATTTTGGCTTATACAAGACCCCAGAAAACAGGAGGTGAACCTCCAGATGAATCTCTGGATGACATTTTCATTCCTGACTAGTCGAAATTAGGTGGTGGAGATGCTTTTGTCTATTCAACAAACACAGAGCGTAACACGGCAAGACTCACAACCAGTCACTAACTCAAGTGAACTCCTAAGACTAGGTGGGAAAGCTTCAGTTCTAAGTTCATAAGTGGTCCATGAGTGCACAGAGGAAAGGTCACTGTGGTGCATAAATACTGTATGACACACAGCAGTTTCTCTGGACACAATAATTTCCTGGGAGATAATTTGCATGATGATGGACTGAGGTGCATGGGAATCTGGGCAACAATGAAACACTCTTCTGCAATATGATTCAATGCTTGTAGATACAATGAATGCAAAGGGCTGAATGTAACACTGTTGTTGGCCCTTATCCAGTTTTCTGATTGAAGAACAGTCCACACTGACTGAATCCAGTACACAATCAGCCAAGGTCCAAGATGAAGGAAAAGAAAGAAAAGACCATTACAGTCAGAAATGCAGTGTGCAATATGAGGGCTTGGGCATGATTATAGCAGAGTTTTTTAAAGAGGATAACGCTCTTGAAACCATCCTCTCAGAGGCTGTCCAGGGGGAAGTTCAGCATCCTTTGGCAACAAAGAAACAGATTAATATAGAGTTAATTGCCGGGTCCAAACCGACTCTCAGTCATGCGGGCACAGGGAAAGACGAATGCACCAATATGATGCAAGTCAATTCCAACTTTATTCAGCTTAATCATTACATTTATAGTATTATGCTATCTGTTCACGCGCTCTAACTCCTACTGATTGGCTGCATGCTATTTTCACGAGCTGTCCACATGCAGGCAGCATCCTGCTGATAGGTTGAAGGTTGATTGCCACGCGCTTCTCAGTGTCTTCTAACTGGTTGTCTCTGACTGTTCATGCGGAGCAGCAGCTTTGCTTTTCACATTCCTTTCCTTGCTGATATCTCCTGGCGCTTGCTTAACTTTTCTCTCAAGGTGCCTCTCAAGGATACAGCTTTGTCTCATCAAGGCCAAACAGATTCCCTACGCTACTCTCTATCTCCACAGTTAATAACATTCCCAAGGCCAGCATTCTCCTGCTGAAATAGATTCTAATATAGAAGGCTACATGTGAGCTATTTTTGTGCCTACAACAACTGCTGTGTTCACCTCCACTCCCGGCATCACTGTCCTTGTACTGTATGTAAAGCACTTTGGGACACATTGGCTATGAAAGGAAGTTTAGTTTGTGAAACCAAATTCTATTCTACCCTCAGTCACTGCACACTGAGCCAGGTCAGCTCTGCATTCTTTTTTTCAGAATTTACAGCTCCTGCCTGCCTTCAGAGTTAGCGAGGAAGCACACACATGATTTTATATGTCGTACAGATATTATGTTTTTATGTATAAAAATATATACACACACATACACACACACACAGAATCTGTAGAAATGACTCACTCATAATGAAAAGCAAGAGACGAGAAAAAATATCAGTTCATGTCTTTCTTTGCTTGAAATTTTCTATTGCTTTTCTGCTGAATGATGTTCCTGTACTATCCACATAATGAGTAACCTCTTTATTCAGATAATTAAAGAGATGCTGCCCATATCCAGCTAAAACTATATATTTATACATGGTGACCTTCTATTAATAAACACATGAGATGATTGTTACAAATGAACAAAACATCACAACTCTTCACTATTTCCCACCACTTAGGCTCTTTATTATTCTTCTCCTTATGTATTTAGCACTGGTGAGAAATGCCAGAGAAACACTCCCAGTAAAAGGACAAGGCAATGCAGCCCGTTGTCTCACACCTGGAGTCTGATGATTTGGACTGACTCCTAGGTTCTGATTGCTGGCGTGGCTGTGGGCCACTTTGCTTTGTGCTTCACAAGCTCTAAAATGAGAATAGCTTTATTTCGCCCTTACCTCGCTCCCACACAGTCTTTCAAGGAAACTTAATAGAAAACCATTGTCGTCTTTAAGGCCAAATACTTGCCCATGGAATATCACTGATTGCCTCCAGACTGTGATCCTATCCCCCCCCCCGTAAAATCTCCCTCTGAATGTGGTGGCTCATTTTGTATTCCATTTTTGTGGTCTTCCCTGTAACATTAGAACCAGAGGAAGTTATATTAGACCAACAGATGCAGCTGGGAAAAAAACCCACAAACCAACCACCAAAACCCAAACCCAAGAAACTCAGTTGCATGAGCTTGAAGGCGGCCTTGAATAAATCTGATGGGTGAGGAAGTATCTATTGTTAGGTTTTTGTTTTGTTTTCCCTAGCAATACGTTTGGATTAATAAAAAGATTTATCTACTTTCTACTCCAACTCACCTTATTCCTATGCTTATATCAGTACAAAAACCAAACAGTATCACCATAATGTATTGCACCTCTGGAAGAAGAAACAAGCAATACTCACCTCTGTAAAACAGACTATAAGAAAATAAACTTTACCTTTCTCAGCCTACAAAACAACAAACACATAGAAAGCACGTTGCAGCCTGTCACCTCCTCTCTGTGCTAAGGAAGCTGACATCAGCTGTTCTTGCTCCAGAACCAGTGGACTCAGGTGACCCACAAGGAAGAATCGCTGAAGAAAGAAGCTAGATTTTTTTTCTTTGGGTTTCCCATTAAACAAATACATGAATAGTATTATTCATGTATATCATACATGAATACATACACATCCCTTACTTTCAGCATAATTGTGGTTAAGAAAAAATGCAGATAATGAAGCATGGCCAGTTTAAGTTTAAGCAATATGGTGTTTGCCTGTTTCCCACGGCCTGACCTCAAACCCAAGCAAAAGGATTTGCTCCACTTCTTCCCTTCCTGCTCAGCATTCATCATTTCATCTCATCTTCCTGCTCCCCTGTCAAGGTATAGGTTGGTTTTCGTTTTATTTTTTTCTTTCTTTTTTTTCTGTTTTGCTAAGTCTGTTTACAATCATTCCTCCTTCTCTTTCTTCTCTCTTCTGTAATCTTGGGCCCAGGAGTTTGGTTGCCTGAAGGTCTAGTTTGGTCTGCCTTGTTTTAGCTCATTTGGTAGCCAAAAAACATTTCAACTCACATTTCACTTCCCCAATAAATCCTGTTATCCCTGCCCAGTTTCCAGCCTTCTCACTCACTGTCATTATCGACTACATCCTATTTGCCCTAATCTAGTTATCTAATCTTTTTATCAGCTTATTTTACCAGCTCCCACCCAAGCAAAATTCCTTTCACTCCAGTAGCAGGCAAAGGCACTCCTGTCCTCTTTGGAGTGGATAATTCAAAAACTCAAAGCCTGTGACAAGGCAGTTATGAAAGAAGACTTTGAAAACCTCCATGCAAAAATAGCTCAGGACAGTGATTCTCCTCAGAGGCCAGGTAGGCTAAATGATTCCACCCAAGCCATGCAACAAGCAATCACCAGGGAGTAAGATCTCCAAGACTTTGCTCCATAACATCACACTACAAAGCCAACAAAATCCTCCACTCTTCCTACAACTGGCAGAAGTATATTTCTATACTTGCCCACTTCCTAGACTCTCCCAGGCACTCACTGATGAAAAAGACTCTCTTGGCAGAGAGCATTTTGGCAAAATACATGCTGTATCCCCATCTCCCATGAATAATATAATGTTTCTCATCCACACTCATCCATTGTTATGTGCATCTGAGCCTGGACTAAAATTTTGTACTAAAATATTGCTTCTGATTATCTAAAAGGAACATCTTGAAATGTTTGAATTTTGCATGCAAAACACTACCTTTCACATGCCAGGCACTTTGGAAAATCTCCTCAAAAGTTCTCTGTGTTGAATCGATAGCCCAGAAGTATGTTAGATAGCAGTGCAATGTTAGACATGTCTTTCTCAGATGAGATGTAAAATTGTGGTCCTAAGACGACAGATATCGTTAAGAACAGTGTCTGTTTAACAACAGCTAGTAACCAGTCAAGGTTTTAGATATGGAAGTGAAGGAAAAATCTCTCCTTCACTGATAATGCAGCATCAATACATGGAGCGTCAATGTGATTATTCTGTTTGGACTTTGTGTAGGACAGGCTGTGGGATCTTCAGTAACTATCAGTAGGCAGGACTGGATTTGATATCCTGTTTGAAGGAAGGCATCTGCAAGATCACAATTTCCTTCATGACCCTAGCAGACCCCTGCTTGGTAACTGGCATGGAGTGGAAAAGGAAAGAGGTCTTTTACTGACTCATTCCCATTCCCTGAGTCACTCAGGTTTCCCTTGCAGGTCTCCAACTAAACACTATTTTAAGGTTGCATTACTGGCAATGCTATAACTAAAACTGAGTTGTGATACCTTATAACATAAATTTCTACTGCATTACACTGTAGTGATTGAATTATTTCTCCAATTTTTAGCTCAAATTCATCAAAAGAAAAAAACATTTTCTAATGTATTTTTTCTCTTTCACAGTAAAATATACTGATGCTTTTACTGAGAAAACCTTTAAAGACAACTTATCTGTATCACAGTTTGGGCCAGGATTGCCAATGACAAGATAACAGATGCTCTCGCCCACCTCTCACTCCAAGGAGAGGAAGAAGAGAGATAAAGAGATTTATGAGTTTAGAAAAAACTAAACTAATGAACTATTAATAATGAAATATAAAAAGAAATAATGAAATAGATACAATATATACAAATACACACAAAACTATCAAGCTTCCAGGGAGATGTCACTGGCAAGCACTTGGGAAGTTCCAGACTAGACTCAGTGACAAATGGGAACCGGAACACACTGACTGGAATCAAAAGGCAGATGAGCTGACAGGGTCCTCCTTAGACATCAGTCATTGACAAAAGAGAGCCATTAAAGAAACAGTCTATTGAAGAAGAGCCAACTTGATCTCTTTGATCCCTCAGCTTTTCTACTGAGCATGGCAGACAGGATGGAATACCCTATTGGTCAGTTTGGGTCACCTGACCTGTCCACTCCTCCCCACAAGTAAGAGCAAGAGCCTCTCACTGAACAGAAAGTTGGCTCTACTTCACCCCTTATTCCATACATTTGCACCATGCTCAGATCACTAATACTTCTTATCCATCAAATATATACATACACAGATATACATATATATACACAGATCAGTCATTTATAATTTATCTCTATACACAAAGGTTCATTAAGTCCATTTAGTTCATAATTGCAGAGTCTCATCTGTTATAGAGGACTCAGGATTGAGCATTCTCAGCAAGGGTCAAACTTCCTTGAGGTACACATTGAACTTCTCCATTCTCCAGGATCACCCACCAAGTACATCCAGGTCCTTGAGCAAAAACAGTCCCACCAATGGGTTTGCCTTTGCCTGAGGCAGGAAAAACCCAAACAGTTTTCCCCAGCATATTCCTTTCATGCACCACAGGGACCTTATCCCCTTCTACTGTATGTAAAAGGTCTGATTGAGCTGGACCAGTTCGATTGATGGAGCCCCCTGGTGTTAACTAACCAGGTAGCTTGTGCTAAATGCTTCTTCCAGTTTTTAAAGGACCCACCACTCATTGTTTTCAGGGTAGTTTTTAACAAACCATTGTATCGCTCAATTTTCCCAGAATCTGGTGCATGATAGGGGATATGATATACCCACTCAATACCATGTTCTTTTACCCAATTACTTATAAGATTGCTTTTGAAATGAGTCCCATTGTCTGACTCAATTCTTTCTGGAGTACCATGTCGCCACAAGACTTGCCTTTCAAGGCCCAGGATGGTATTCCAGGCAGTGGCATGGGGTACAGCATAGGTTTCCAACCATGTGGTGCTTCCTTCCACAATTGTAAGCACATAGCGCTTACCCTGGCAGGTTTGAGGGAGTGTGATATAGTCAATTTGCCAAGTCTCCCCACATTTATATTTTAACCATCGTCCCTGTCATGGTTTTGGCCAAATTGGCCAATGGCTGGTGACAGATGCTCTCCCCCCACCTCTCGTACATGGAGAGGAGGAGGAGAGAGAAAGACATTTACAAGTTTAGAAGAAACTAAACTACTTTAATGAAATATTAATAATAAAATAAAAAGGATATAATAAAATAGACACAGTATATACAAAACCGTATCAAGCTCCCAGGATGACGTCACCGGCAGGCACTGGGGAAGTCCCAGGCTGGACTCAGCAACGGGTGGGAACTGGATTCCACAGCTGGAGTCAGGAACACACACATCGGGATCAAAGGCAGATGAACAGACAGGGTCCTCCTCGGATGTCAGCCACTGAAGGAAGAGGGCTGACCCTTTGATCCCTCAGCTTTTATACTGAGCATGGGGCAGATGGGATGGAATACCCCTGTTGGTCAATTGTGGGTCACCTATCCTGTCCGCTCCTCCCTACAGGTGGGACCCCTCTACACTTTTCCATTTCTGACCCTCCAATGGGGCAAATAACAAAATTAGCTGACCTTGGTTGTTACAGCAATAAGTATATGCAAGAGCTTCTCTGTGCACCATTCCCTGGCACTAACTGTAAACACTGGTCTTATCACTCTGAGAACAAACTGTTTTCTGCACAAAATGCTATTGATTTCAGAGAGTTAGAAGAGGCCTAAGCTAAGAAGTAAAATGACTGAACAGAAAGCTGGTTCTGTTTTACCTCAAACCAGGACTGTCCCCCATACCACAAAGGTTTTAACTGTTTAGCTTGCTTGATTTCAGCGCATGTTTCACAGTCGTGGATAACCTGTGCAATAGCGTCCATGGTTAAATCCACCCCTTGGTCACGAGCCCATTTCTATGTTGCATCCCTTCCTTGATAACCTGAAGTCTCATGGGCCCACCGAGCTAAAAATAGTTCACCTTTATGTTCCCAGTCCAAATCTGTCTGGAAAATCTTAGCAGGCTGGTCCACTTACTGGTTGTTTCCATGTTCCTCAGTGGCCCGACTCATGAGTACATGGGCATCTACATGGCGTACCTTTACAACTAGTTTCCCTATCCGGTCAGCAATATCTTGCCATAATTCATCAGCCCAGATGGGTTTACCTTTGCGCTGCCAGTTGCTCTGCTTCCACTGCTTTAACCACCCCCACAGGGCATTGGCCACCATCCATAAATCAGTATAGAGACAGAGTATTGGCCACTTTTTTCCTTCAGCAATGCCTAGGGCCAGCTGGATGGCTTTTACCTCTGCAAATTGACTTGATTCACCTTCTCCTACAGCAGCTTATGCTACTTGTCCTGTAGGACTCCACACAGCAGTCTTCCACCTTTGATGCTTTCCTGCAATACAACAAGACCCATCAGTGAACAAAGCATACTGTTTCTCATTATCTGAGAGTTCATTATATGTTGGGGCTTCCTCCACATGAGTCACCACCTCCTTGGCAGCACTCAATGGTGGTGTGACTTCATTGAGGCCATGATAGTCTACTGTTAGCTGCCAGTCTCCATCAGACTTTCGCACTGGCCATATAGGGCTGTTAAAGGGTGAGCGAGTCTTGCTGATCACTCCTTGGGTCTCCAGCCGATGAATCAGGTTCTGGATAGGAATCAGGGAGTATCTCAGCCTTCTCCTTATCCTTGGTTGCAACTCCCCCCCCCAGCATCCAGTAAGGGATGGAGATTCTCCCTGACTCTCTTTTTGTTGATGCATTTATAAAAACTTTTTTTGTTGTCCTTAATGTTAGTGGCCAAGTTGAGCTCCAGATGGGCTTTTGCCTTCCTAGTTTTCTCTCTGTATAACCTAGTGAGATCTCTGTACTCCTCCTGAGTTGCCTGTCCCTTCTTCCAAAGGTGGTAAACCCTCCTTTTATTCCCAAGTCCCATCAGAAGTTCCTTCTTCATCCAGACTGGCCATTTTCCCCGCCCTTGAATCTTGCGACACTTGGGGACAGCCTGCTCCTGGGCCTTTAAGATTTCCTTCTTGAAGAACGTCCAGCCTTCCTGGACCCCTTTGCCCTTCAGGACTATCTCCCAAGGGAGAGTACAGTATGTACAGCAAGTAGAGTATGAATTTTGTCAGGCATTTGTTTGTGCTAAATCAAAGAATAAGCTCAGAGAAAACCTCTGCACTGTGCTCCTCTGATTGTTGTAAATGCTTACATGCTGAAAACCAAAAAGTGTAGTTCACACAGGTATATATCAATAAAGGGAAGTAAGAACCTTGCAAGTCCTGTTGGTTGACGACACATATAAGCAGCTGCTAATTCTTCCCTCTCAGCAGTATAGAAATTCAGAAATACTAATTTTTATATATATAGGCTGCAAACTTAGTTGTGGCCATGTGGCCTTACTGCATAGCCTGGCTCAAACACCTGTGGCTGAACCACAACACTTCTACCTGAAAGTAGAACCAGTTTGATCTTGTTGCTGCTATCAAAGGGAGGGAAGTGGGTATACATGATGCAGATGCTGATGATTCGTGCTATGTTTGTCCTCTCATGGCAGTGACAGGTCTTATGCCTTGATGTGGCTTTGAAAACCCCAGCTGTATCTCTGAGCATGAGATGCTATGAGTCTGAGCAAACTTGTGGAAAAGGTATTCTTTTGACTTGCAACAAGAATAACACCAGCTGCCATATATCAAGGCATCTATTTATTTTAGTCAGTTTTTTCTGTTGTTGATAGTGATGACTAACATTTATTTCTTGATAGAGAACAAAATAGGGTGGATAAAACATAGTGAAAAGTTAAATTGGTTATTGAAAGACAGCATTCATCAGTAGGGAAACACATTGGGAATCTGGGAGTGCTTGGATTTTAATGCCTTCAGTTTAAATGTCAAGCATCAATATGATATTTTTTTGAATCTATAGAATTTAGATTCAGAGTCATCTTTAAAAAAAATGAAAATAAAAAGATTTCTAAAACTTTCTGGTCCCCATTAAAGCTTCACTCAGTTATCCAGTGTAAATAGGAGAATGTTCAATGATGTAAGTGGAGGGTTGATGCATGTGTGAAGAGCAAGGCTTCTTCTCCCTTGAGACAAGGAAAGCTGCAGAGACACTGAAAGAGGTGATTCATGGTTTGAAGAAGCTGAGAGCTATTCAGAATTTTTTTTCAATTAATAATGAAAAGACTATAATGTAGAAACTGTAAAGCTTACAAAAATGACAGGCATCTGTTTCTCTTATAATTTAGAAACACCCAGAACATTCCCCCTTGAGTAAAATAACTCAGCTGCGTGCCAAGAAAGACAGAGAGAGATTGCTTACTCTTCACTGTTGGTAAGACTTATCCCCAGTTTCAAAAGTTAGTATATTTGAAGGGAGAAGAGGAAAGAGGAAGTCCTAAGGAAGGGAGATATGATGGGCAAAGAATATCCACTGACATCTGTCAAACCAGGGCAGCTTGTTGTCAGTCCTGCAAGTTTGGGTTATATCAAGTCAGATTTCTCCATTATATTGGACATACTTGATTTTAACCAAGGAAGATTCTCAGATGCCTTGAACTGATTCTGTGATAAACATGAGCAAACCTAAATAGCTGCTTTATTACAGTTTATTGTGTGTTGGTTCATAATAAATTATTGTACTCTTTAGAAACAAGCTTGAAACAAGTGCATAAATATTAAATGGCCTTAGGAATAAAGACATTTTTAGCAGAGTGTGGTTTTCCAAATCCATTGGGTAATCCAAAATCCCCATAGTCATTTAAGGACCAACATGTACTTCCATTTATAGTAATGTAAATCCAGTGTAACTGTGTTGAAGTCAATAGAGTTATTCAAAATTAACATAAAAAAATAAATAGAGTTTGGGCTATGAAATATAAACAACATAATTGCCTGAAATTCTATCCATTATGATAAAGGAATAAAAATTCTATACCTCTGCAGAAATAGGAAGTAAAGTGATCTGTATTATGTGTGTAAGTTTTGGCAAAAAAAATTATACTGATTTCATTCATGTAATAAAGCTCTTATACCCTAATCAGAAACCTTCAAGCAGAAGTTATTAATTAAAAAAAAAAATTGCTATTCTACATTTTAATAATTCCAGCATAAAAAGAAAAGGAAGGACCAGCTCTGTGGCTTTTGAAAAGTAGAGGTGTTTAGATCAGTTTTGTTGTTTGCAGGCCCCTCTTCTTTTAGGAGGAAGTGACAGAAAAAATGAGTGGTTCCTGTATCCTAAGTTGCTGATGCTCCGTAGACTTCTCACATCACTAGGGATAGTCTCTTGGGGATGTCCATGTTGTGCCTCAGTTACCCAAAGCCTAAATTACACTTGCACAGGTTGTCCTTCTCTCTACTCATATATACACTTACAAGATACAGTTTGCCTATGTATGTGATGAGTAGGTAGAGATGGGAGACAGCTGAGTCCATGAGAGACACATAACTTCAAGCCATCCATCTGCAATAACACCCGTCGTGTTAGAGTCCTGCTAGCATCGGGGAAGGACAAAAGAGCTGGGGGTCCTCAGTGTAGCCCACGAGATTCTCTAAAATGCAAAATGTGGGTTTTTCCCCTCAGCAAAGCTGACCACTGAGAGTGAGCAGAGAGCAGGCAGCGTGACCTGATCCAGTATGGAGCTAATGTTTGGGGACTGTGGCAGTGGAGGCATCCCAAGACCTGGTCAGCAAATGTGAGGTCATTAATGCTCTTCTACCAGGTTGTGGGGATGTTGTGAGGAGCGACGCATTGATGAATGAAAGCGCTTACTCAATGGTGGTATTGCAGTTCCTGCTGGAAAGTGGAGTGAAAGGAAAAGGATGCATATAGAGCAATAACATCCTCTCCTTAGTGTATTTACTTGTCCTGGTTTGAGGTAAAACAGCACCAATTTTCTGATTTGTAATTTTAGTTTTTAGCTGGGCCTCTTCTAACTGACTAAACTCTGAAATTAACAGCATATTGGTCAGAAACTGTTCCCTCTCAGAGTGATAAGACCTGATTATACCAAGGAATGGTATGTATGGAGGCTTTTGCTTATACTTATTGCTATAACAACCAAGGTCAGCTAACTTCATTATTTCCCTGTTAGAGGGTCGGAACTGGAAAAGCATAGAGGAGTCACACCTGTAGGGAGGAGCAGACGGGACAGGTGACCCCAAACTGACCAACAGGGGTATTCCATTCCATCTGCATCATGCTCAGTATAAAAGCTAAGGGATTAAAGGGTCAAGTCTCTTTTCTTCAATGGCCGACATCTGAGGAGGACCCTGTCTGTTCATCTGCTTTTGATCCCAATCTGAGCATTCCTGACTCCAGATCTGGAATTCAGCTCCTGTCCATTGCTGACTCCAGTCTGGGACTTTCCCTGTGTCTGCTGGTGACGCGATCGTCATCCTGGGAGCTGGATACGGTTCTGTATATATTGTATACTTTATTATTATTATTATTAGTTCATTTTTTATTAATATTTTCATTAGTTTAGTTGCTTTTCTAAACTTGTAAATCTCATTATCTCTTCCTCTCCTCTCTTTGGAAGGGGGGGGCATCTGTCATTCTGATTAGTCAATCTGGCCAAAATCGTGACATACATTCATAAGTAGTTAGGGCTCAGTTCAGCCTGTTGCCCAGGACCATTGTTTGAGGTCCAAACAGGGACCCGAGGTCCTGTGGGTGGCCTCACAGAGCACAGCGGACACCACTGCTGAAACCTATCCTGTTAGGACATGACCGCTGATTTACTCTCTGCCTTGCTATCCATCAGCAACAGACTCAGTCACAACTACAGGGGACAACTTTGGGACATTGTGTTTTATATTTGAGTGCTTGATTCATGAAACATAGCAAAGGCAAACCAAAGCTGGAACAACTTGTCCATAGGAAAATTCCCTGTGCTTCAGCTAGGAGACATGCCTTTAAATACAACCTCAAAACTTTTGTTATAAAACAGAACAATTTGTATTGTATTCAATAATGTTTTCAAAGGATTGTCAACCTCCATCTGCAGGTACCTTTTCTTACAACATATAATCTATAGCACTCATTTCCACCCCCTCTCAATAACCATATGAGAGATATGCATTACAGAAAATGTGTATAGGTTTGCTTCTATTATAGTCATGATCAAAAGGCTATGATATATTGAAATATTTGCTTTGTACAAATACATCTGTTATCAGAGGGTTCTTTAACATAAATGGTGTATTTTCTATAATGTGCTCTGTCTAATGAATGGTTTGGTGAAAGCATGAGAACAGAGCTATGTGGGAAGAATGCAGTAATTTCTCTTTAACATGCAGAAATTCTGAATACAAGTAAATGCATGCCAAATTTTATTGCTTCTAAATCTGAATAATTGTATTTCTGAGCTGTGCATCTGTGTAGATGATAAAGCCACAAAGCAATTTAATGAAACATATAAAAAATCGAATGACATTACTAAATATTATAATATGCAGAAAATATATTTTGCATATTGTCACCTAATCTTTCATCCACATACTAACAAATAATGCAACAAATTATTGAAAGTCCTATTATCCATCTACGTAAATTGAGACCAAATTTACCTTGTTTCCTTTGTGTGTGTGTGAACATAAAAGTGAGATTGATATTATTGCTTTATGTTTATGGTACATTTTTTCCATAATAACTAAGGTGATTAACATAAGTCTTTTTTCCATTCAAATCAGTCCTCAACTCATATTGTGATTATGTTACCTAGCCAAGTACTTATAAGAGGTAAGACTTGAATATGTGGCCTTCATCGGTCCCTCTCTTTGGTGCATAATTCTGCAGGAATGAAAGCTGGAATACCATTAAGAAAGTGGGAGTCCTCATATATAAGTTCAGTGTCTAAAATTCACAATTATGAGGTGCCCTCACCATCCATTATAGTCAAAGGACAGATATGGGTAATGCAGAGGGCAGTACTGCTGACTAATTCCAGAAGCCTATTTTAGGACAAGGCAAACTACCCTTTTGGAGGTATGTGTTTCTTTCTGTTGACTCTTAAGGAATCCTAAATGGCTAGCTTAGACTTGGAGGTCTAACTTTTAGAGGACCACGTAAGGAAACAAGAATCTTATCTAAAGAGGTTAAAATACTCACAGGCTCCAGGAGGGAGTGATCTCTTTTGTTCTTGCAATGATTCTAGTACTTTGTCACTGATTTATTCTGCTCTGCCATGGAAGAGGTCACTGCAGACTTCCAGCTGGTTGTTATGTCTGGATTTAAAGGACAGTGAACTGAAGCATCTGCTGCAAAATGTCTTTTGCAAAGGTGAGCCTGTATCATCAAAGGCCACACAAACAGTAGGAAAAGGACTGAATTTCCCAAAGACCAGAGCTTGTTAATGTTCTTCTGGCTTTCCTCAAGACAACTGTCTCCCCTTTCTTTCCTGTGATGTGTTGGCCCAGTTTTTGACATGCTTACAGAGAGCAGTGTCCCATATAACAGGATGCCCAGTTGAAGTCAATGCAGGAAATTGTGCCAGGTTAAAGTGGGTAAGACTCTGCCTTGTTTCAAGAATATATAACCAACTCCTTTTTGATAGTTACCGCCTACACTCATAGAGAAGGATTACCACCACCACCCCATCTATCCCTTTGCTGCTGGAAAGAAATCTCTTCTGTCCTCTCTTCTTCACTTTGCTTTCTTACACACATCAGGTCAAGTTCAGAGTCTTGAACCTTACTTCATAAATTCTGGAAAGGTAAACTGGGGACTAATAAACACCCTGAGCCAATTAGTGAAAAAACTTCTCTCCTTGTGAAAGAAGGAACTGTCCTCAGTGAAGACAGAGACTTTGTACTGTAAGGTGTTTATTGTACTGAAGATAGGACTTTTTTTTAGAAACCACACTGTGATTGTGAAACAAATTTCTGTAAGAAGAAAGAGTCATTGTATAAATCATAACACTTTCCACTCTGGGTGTCAAGTGCACTTTATGATTCCTTCTGCTGTTCTTACAAACAACTCACACTGCCTTCACATAAGATAGTCAGTTAAAAAATTCAAATTTTCTTGTCAGAAGAGAGAGTAAGAAAGACCCAGACATAACTAACCCTGGTGTCCACATTCCTTGAGGTGCTACTAGAATGAGCAAAAATGCTTTTGGAGGAATATAAGTATAAATATGCTGAAAAATAGAGATTAGGAATTGCCACATAGAGATTTGCTACAATGAAATGGTGAGCAGAATAATCAATGCATATAAAAATATTCTGCTTCCTTGATTTAAGAATGAAATGCCTGTAGACAGGTTTTCCTCTCATTCATACTGGGTAACCACAGAATGCAGAAGAAAACTTGGCCCTTAATCTGTGAAAGGAAGTTTTCAGGATGAGGAATTTGATTTGACTTCAAAGAATACGAATCGGTTCTTTCTATTCTGTAGTCAATTATTCCCTTTCAGTGCAACTCCCATGGGTAATAAAGCTTTCTCTGATAAGGTTTAGCCTTACAGTCCACTGCAATCTCCCTGGATTAAGCCTTGCCTCTGAGATCCTTTCTCTCCCCCCCTCTCCCTGCCCCCCTCTTCCTTCTCTGTCTTCCTACCTTCCTTCAAACCAAGATTTCTCCAACAATTTATTGAAGATTTATTTAGACAGCCACCATCTAAATCAGAACTAAAATTCTGGTAAAAGAGTCATGATTAAATCTTTGAAGCTTAAATGAAGGAAGTTATACTGTCCGGTATGTCTAATGAGATTTATGCTTCAGATATTTGGTTTATATATGATTTATGATGTCATATAATCTTGAAAAATAAAACACCAACAGGTCAAGATCTGGGACTGAATAGCTGTCTACTTCCTAAAATAAGAAGATATTTAAAAAAAAGTTCAAACCATTGTAACCATTATTCCACACTGAACTCTTTATTTGAATGTGCGCTAATTGTCTCTAATATGGTTAGTATTTTAAAATGTGGTGACTTGGAGGACAGGGGGCAATGGCAGGAAGTTCCTGCCCAGCGCAACAGGCGCCGCACTCGGGACTGCCTGGCAACTACCCCATCTTCCCAGGTGCCATTATGTAACAGGTACAGTGCTCTGCAGTGGAACCTGGACGATTACAAGCATGATAGTTCTCCTACCTTGGAGGTGTCAGCGAGGTCTAGTCAGACGTCCCCCTACATCAAAACCTCTGTGGTAAAGAAGAAAAGACGGGTCATTGTCATAGGTGACTCCCTACTGAAGGGAGTAGAAGGCCCAATATGCAGGATGGACCCGGTACATAGGGAGGTCTGCTGCCTCCCTGGGGCCCAGGTTAAGGATGTGAAGAGGCAACTTCCTTTCCTGCTACGGCCCTCAGATTATTACCCCCTTTTGATTTTTCAGGTAGGCAGCGATGAGGTAGTGAGAAGAAGTCCAAGGGCAATGAAGAGAGATTTCAGGACCTTGGGACGGCTGGTCAAGGGATCGAGAGCACAAGTTGTGTTCTCCTCTATCCCCCCAGTTGCGGGGAATGATGAGGGGGTAAACAGGAAGAGCCAGCAGATCAATGCCTGGCTCCAAGCCTGGTGCTGCCAGCAGGACTTTGGATTCTTTGACCATGGCCTGATTTACAAGACACCAGGCCTGCTGGTAATGGGTGGGAATAGCTTATCTTGCAGGGGGAAAAGGGTTCTAGGACAAGAGTTATCAGGGCTCATTGATAGGGCTTTAAACTAGATTTGAAGAGGGGTGGGGATGGTACTGGGCTTGCCAGTGAGGTGCCTGGGTGTAGTAGTTCAGCACTTGTGGGGGAGCATGCCAGTATTTCTGAGAGCCAGAAGGCATACCACATCTCAAGGGTGAAAACTACACATGCAGCTCTCTCTCTGAAATGCTTATACACCAATACACGCAGCATGGGGAATAAGCAGGAAGAGCTGGAGATCTGTGCGCGGTCGCAGGGCCATGATCTCATTGCAATTACTGAGACATGGTGGGATAGCTCACATGACTGTAACACTGTCATGGATGGCTATGTCCTTTTCAGGAAAGACAGGCCAGCCAGGTGAGGTGGTGGAGTTGCTCTTTATGTGAGAGGGCAACTGGAATGCATCAAGCTCTACCTGGGGGCGGATGAAGAGAGAGTTGAGAGCTTGTGGGTAAGGATTAAGGGGCAGGCTAATATGAGGGACACTGCTGTGGGTGTTTATTACAGGCCACCTGATCAGGATGGGGAAGCTGATGAGGCCTTCTACAGACAGCTGAAAGTAGCCGCACAATCACAGGCCTTGCTTCTCATGCACAGTCCAGGAGGTTCCTCCAGTGTATCGATGACAAGGTTTTGACTCAGGTGGTGGAGGAGCCAACAAGGAGAGGAGTACTACTGGACCTAGTACTGACAAACACAGAGGGACTGGTGGAGGACATGAAGGTTGGGGGCAGCCTTGGCTGTAGTGATCATGAGAAGACATAGTTCAGGATCGTGGGCGGTATTCATAAAACAACAAGAAGTAAAATCGTAAGCTTGGACTTCAGGAGGGCTACCTTTGACCTCTCGGAGACATCCCGCAGGCTAGGGCTCTGGAAGGTAGGGGGGCTCAAGAGAGCTGGTTGGTATTCAAACACCACTTTCTCCAAGCTCAGGATTGGTGCATCCGTAAGAGGAAGAAATCTGGCAAGGGACGCAGGAGACCTGCATGGTTGAGCAGGGAGCTTCTGAAAAAGCTCAAGAGGAAGAAGGAAGTTTATAATAAGTGGAAGAAGGGACTGACCACTTGGGAAGATTACAAGAATGCCACCAGAGCGTGCAGGGATGAAACGAGGAAAGCCAAGGCCTCCTTGGAATTAAACCTGGCAAGGGATGTCAAGCTCAACAGGAAGGGCTTCTTCAAGTATATTGGAGGCAAAAGGAAAACTAGAGAAATTGTGGGCTGGCTGTTGAATGAGACAGGAGCCATGGTGACAGAGGATGCAGAGAAGGCAGAGTTACTGAATGCCTTCTTTGCTTTGGTCTTTGCTGCTCGGCCCAGCCCTCAGGAGTCCCAGACTTTGGAGAAAATAGCAGGGAAAGAGGAAGACTTCCCCTTGGTTGAGGAGGATCAAGTGAGAGATCAATTAGGTCAATAAGATATCCACAAGTCCATGGGTCCCGATGGGATGCACCCAAGAGTGCTGAGGGAGCTGGCAGAAGTCATTGTTAGGCCACTCTCCATCACCTTTGAAAGGTCCTGGAGAACAGGCGAGGTGCCTGAGGGCTGGAGGAAAGCCAATGTCACTCCAGTCTTCAAAAAGGGCAAGAAGGAGGACCCAGGGAACTACAGGCCAGTCAGCCTCACTTCCATCCCTGGAAAGATGATGGAACAGCTTGTTCTGGGCATCATCTCAAGGCATGTGGAGGAAAAGAAAGCTATCAGAAGTAGTCAACACGGATTCACCAAGGGGAAATCATGTCTGACTAATCTGATAGCCTTCTATGATGGCATGACCGGATGGATAGATGAGGGGAGGGCAGTGGATGTTGTCTACCTTGACTTCAGCAAGGCTTTCAACACAGTCTCCCACAGCATCCTCATAGGGAAGCTTAGGAAGTGTGGGTTGGATGAATGGACAGTGGGATGGATTGAAAACTGATTGAAAGAGAGAGCTCAGAGGGTTGTGATTAGGGGCACAGAGTCTAGTTGGAGGTCCGTGACAAGTGGTGTTCCCCAGGGGTCAGTACTGGGCCCAGTCCTGTTCAATATATTCATCAATGACCTGGATGAAGGGACAGAGTGCACCCTCAGCAAGTTTGCTGATGACATAAAGCTGGGAGGGGTGGCTGACACACCAGAAGGCTGTGCCGCCATTCAGCAAGACCTGGACAGGCTGGAGAGTTGGGCGGAGAGAAACCTTATGAAATTCAATAAGGGCAAGTGTAGGGTGCTGCACCTGGGGAGGAATAACCCCATGCACCAGGTTAGAGGTTGACCTGCTGGAGAGCAGCTCTGTGGAAAGAGACCTGGGAGTCCTGGTGGACAACAGGATGACCATGAGGCAGCAATGTGCCCTTGTGGCCAAGAAGGCCAATGGCATCCTGGGGTGCATCAAAAAGAGTGTGGCCAGCAGGTCAAGGGAGGTCATCCTCCCCCTCTACTCTGCATTGGTGAGGCCGCTTCTGGAGTACTGTGTCCAGTTCTGGGCTCCCCAGTTCAAGAAGGACAGGGAACTGCTGGAAAGGGTGCAGCAGAGGGCTACCAAGATGATTAGGGGACTAGAACACCTCTCTTGTGAAGAAAGGCTGAAGGATTTGGGTCTCTTCAGTCTGGAAAAAAGACAACTGAGGGGGGACCTTATCAACACTTATAAATACTTAAAGGGTGGGTGTCAGGAGGATGGGGCCAGGCTCTTTTCAGTGGTGCCCAGCAACAGGACAAGAGGTAATGGGCACAAACCTGAGCATAGGAAGTTCCACCTAAACATGAGGAGGACCTTCTTTACTTTGAGGGTGGCAGAGCACTGGAACAGGCTGCCCAGAGAGGTGGTGGAGTCTCCATGTCTGGAGACATTCAAAACCTGCCTGGACGCATTCCTGTGCAACCTGCTCTAGGTGACCCTGTTCTGTCAGGGGGGTTGGACTAGATGATCTCCAGAGGTCCCTTCCAACCCTACCATTCTGTGATTCTGTGATTTTGTAATATTAAAACTGTGCATTCAAAATATAAAGCATACAGAAATAATATACTTTACATATTCTTTAGTCAGTATAAACATGGAGTGCTGTGTGCCTAAAATACATCTTCTTGCAATTTCCATTTGTGATGGTATTGAAGGTGGTGAATTATGTTTTTTTTAGGATTAATGTGAATTACCACGAGTTTTTGAGTGGGGTTCAAAATACAGGGTTTTATGGAAAAGGTGTATTTGGAAGTGAAACATAATTGTGAAGTTCAGTCCTAGATTCAAATTTGAATGCTTTTCTGAAGGTCTGAAAGATAAGATTTTGCAGCTACATTTTCCAAAAACTTACTAAATACTGAGCTTCCCTTCCCATACTGTCCTCTGCCCAGATGTGACCATTTTTAGATGCCATAGTTGTAAAAATAGCATTTGTAGCTTAGTTAAATGGACACTGTAAATTTAATTCGGGATTAATATGTAGGTTTGATACACTTGCTATTTTCTGTAATTTAGCTATATCTAATCTGTCTTTCTCAGTGCCATAAAACTGGAGAAATATACTCTAGTGGAAATTAAGCAGGGGCTATCAAAATGATCAGAACTTGTTAAGGAGATGTGATTTCTCTATTTCAAAGTGATGTATAAATGAGATGTGGGGCAGAAAAGTGTTGTGGGGTTTTTTTTCCCTATTTTTCATGTATTTTAAAACTTTCCTAACAGTACATTACAAGCGTCATTTAACCTACTAGATCTGGTGTTAAATATCTCCATATGATGTCTTAAATGCAAACAACAAAATATTCCAAAATTGGAATTGGAAATGAGGAAGTGAAATAGATTGTAAACCTGAACTGAAACTGATTTTCCATTTTCAGTGGGGTGGAAATTCTCTAGGTTATTGGTAAGCAAAATAGGCAGCACTGGTCTCACTGGTAGCAGGAAGATGAGTGGTTTAGCATTAGACATTATATACTTGGAAGAAATAAAAAAAAATTAGGAAAAATATAAATAAAGAGTGCAAAGTTTTATTGTCAAGCGCAGCTGTCACTTCATGAAACCAGTGTCATATATAAGATATATGTGACGTACTAATAGGAAGTAATTTACCCAAGGATGTTTTTGTGCCTTGAAGTGCCTTCAATATTTCTGCTTTGAAAACTTTGCAAGTGTGTATGCATCAGAGCAGTTACCGAGGTACTGAAGTTCCCAATTTGTGCACAATGCTATTAAACTCATCTCATGGAAAGAGGTGTGCACAAAACGATAAATGAGATCTCAAGGAGGCTGCTGAGCAGGGGAGAAGGCTGGAGCGAGGAGAAAGCTTTTATAAAGTCACTTTGAGAATGCACCTCTGCTCCAGAAACCTTCTGTTTATTTACATTGGAAATTATCTCCTGCACTTTGGGCTGAGATTCATGATGCTTGCATTCCTCACCCCCTCTGTATAATACATTTTGTGCAATTTTTTTTCTCTCTCTTTAAAGTAAATTTAGTGTTGATGAGATGCAGCAGACTGACAGTCCTGGTAATTGAACTCATGTATTTATCCCTAGCATGGGGCAGTGACAGCCCAAGATTCTCTCCTGTCCCATGAGCTCTAACTTGAAGGGATGGCCTCAGATGAGGATGCGGTATCTGTAACTCTACTGGTCATGCAATCACCAATAAAAGCTCATCATTTTCCAGCTGAAATGTGACCTTATTCTCTCTTACCCTTGCTCCTGCCTTGCCCACCTCTCCTGCTCTTTTCTCTTTGGCATCTAGACTTCAGGGGAATTTTTGTAACCTGTGTGAGCAGTAACATACCCATGGAGCCCAGTTCTGGATACGGGGATTTCAAGGAGTTTATTGGAACAGAGGTAAACCCCACAATTATACAATTGAAAATGCCATCTTTCCTCATCATTGCATGTTGGGACAGTTCTGAGCACTACTTTTGTCCTGTGGGAGCCAAACTGAGGGCACCAAATTAGTTTCCTACAGAAAAACTGTGAGATGGTGATAGACTTGAGGAGAGGGGACACACAGATTTTCCTGTGTCATAGGGAAGTCTAAAACTGTGATTTTTCTTTGTCCATTCATAAAATACAAACAAACCCTGAGAACAAACATATAAACCTCTTGCTGCAAAGTGAAATTCCCTGGAAAAAGAAATAATGAGGGAGGTGAAGGTTGGTCCAAATATTTTGCTCTGATAAATTCAGAGCATTTCATTCAGAGTAAAACTATAGACGACTTTTTAAATGCTCTAAACCAATGGGGTTTTGAAGCTATTTTAAAATTTCAAAATAAATATCCCATGTGGAAAGTATTGATACAGAATACTTTGTCATAATCATTATGTTTTGTTTTCTTCCTCACATGAAATTTGCTTGAAAAAAATACATTTTTAGGCATTTTGAAAGATGTCATTTTCATCACCAGGCAGGCATTCTGACAGCATTGCTTTGAACAGCTTTAAATGGCAGTGACTCTGGCTCTGAAACACTCTGCCCAATTTAAGGTATCTAAATTAGGAGTGTGCAGTTACTGTGGCCTTCTGTTGTCAATGGAGAAAGAGAGAGAAAGAGATGCCTCCAAAAAGCAATTGAGGACCTTCAGATCTGACTCTCCAGTCTCCTCTGGTCACGCTGGCAGAAATGAAGCTATAGTAATACAAGCTTCAGTTACCACACATGCATCCATCAGATCTGGTAGACACATGGAGCCCATGTAAACTCCACAACTACCACTGTTTTGGCCAGCCAGGTGAAGACCAACAAAGGTATGACTGCACAAGTCACAGTGAAGATTCTAGAGTAGTCTGTCAGTATGGCCCTTTGCTTCATGAGAACTTAGGATAGATAGTCCTTAGTCATGGGCTTAAATATGTTGGATGTACTCAGGCTTGGATTCGATAGCTAGGAACAAGTAAAACCCAATACAATTGGGTTTAAGCGTAGGAATATCTGTTTAGTTAGAAAAAGATATAGTCTCGGCTCTGTCCTCTTTCTCCACTGGCCTTCAGAGCTGATGTAGGTCAGCAGCAAATAAATGGTTTTACATTAAAGCAAGGAAAAAGCAGTGGAAGGTGAGCCATGATAACTTAACACCTACTCCTGAGATGGTGCAATTAATACATTACCTTTTGTGCATGCCTCCTTCCTCCTAAAGACACAGCTTGGGTATTTGTCTAGGATTTGGACATGGAAATCTCTATATATCATCTCCAGTCCCTATTTTCCCCCCACCCCACCCCGCTTCAATTTTCTTAATGGTCATCAGGGAGAGTCAGACTTTTTTTTTTTTCCACATGACATCAAGGCATTGTATTTAATATAGGATTTGGGACTTGGCAAATCAACAAGCACATTGTACTCCTATGGAGACAAAAGGTGACTGAACAGTTTAGCCAGCCGACACACAGGCAAAAGTAATGCTCCACGGTAAGAGGATTGCTGGCTCTATTGTTGGGCCCATGACAGGAACCAACTTATTGCAACATTAATTTCCCATCTCACATGGAAGTTATTTAAGGGAGAAGACTAACAAGCAAACAGTGCCCACAGTATAAACCTATTGATGGATTTATATTTGCTGCTGGATTGTAGGGGTGGAATGAGGCTGCTTTGCTATTATTTCAACTGTATTTGTTGGGGGGAAAAAACAACCCCAGGATTAGGAAAACATGGCTTCTGCTACCTTTAGATAGTCAGGAACTGCTGTTCTGTTAGTGTAGGTATACGATGACTAAAATTATATCTTAGTGATGCAGAAGTTCTTCACTCGGGGATAATAGAAATATTTTTAACTGTAATTAAGACTTGTGAAATATCTCTTTTTTGGCTACTTCTGTTCTCCTGACAATTTCATTTCTCATTTGCCTTTTTTAATAGGTATAGCAGCAGTCACAGCAGTACATGGGGCCAAGTATAGTAGTTATTGCATGTAGTGCAGTTTCTTACTCTCTGCATCTTGGAAATACCTGTAGAAGTTCACCTATAGGTGTATATTTTCTCTGTAACCACAAGATGTGACTTTAGTGTCATGGTTTGGGCTGGACTGGCCACTGAAATGAACAACAGATGCTCTCCCCCACCTCTCTCTCCAAGGAGAGGAGGGAGAGAGAGAGAGAGAGACTTAAGAGTTTAGAAAGAAATAAACTACTTTAATGAAATATTAATAATAAAATAATAAAAAGTAAATAATGAAATACATACAATATGAGCAGCCTGGTCTAGTGGGAGATGTCTCCGCCCATGGCAGGGGCGTTGGAACTAGATGATCTTTAAGGTCCCTTCCAACCCAAACCATTCTATGATTCTATGAACAGCAGACACCTCCAGTAGACTAGCCATTCAAATATTTAGTTATCCAGGTTTGGACAAAGTTTCAGAGCCTCTAGTGATCCTTTTTACCACAAAGCTATTTAACTTTACATGCACAGAAAGGCAGCCACATCTTTGGATTACCAAGCAGATATACTGTAGATTCAGTTTAGCCAAATCTTCCGTTGATGTTGATAATTCCACTGAAGTCAGTAAGTGTCACAGTGACAACTAGAAAACTAGACCTGTAGCTTTTATGATTTTCTTGAAAGTGATTGTTCCTTTTCAAGGTATTCATGGTCAGAGTGAACAATACAGGAGGAAGTTAGGAGTTCTCATTGTTTGTGTTGAAATCGCAAATCTATGTCATTTACAAGTAATCACCATTTCTTGTGCTTAGCAATTCCAGACAAGTTTTATTTGATAAAAAAACCCCACAAAACAAAACCCACAAATGTTTTGGGGTCAAAATGACCTCCAATTTTTTTTTTTTCCAGAAATGTCTATGGCTTTGTTGTTTTTTTTGTAATTTGCTGAAACCCATTACCTGAAAATGTGCACCCAACATGTTTACCTTAATTATGCTTAAGGGCAAAAAAAAAGAAAACAAAAAAACCCCCAATATTTTAAATTGCTTGTAAACAGCATTTACTCATTTTTCAGCCAGTTTTAACTGAAAAAAAATTTTTGCTGACAGGTAGCTGGCTTAAAGTAAAATCTTTCTTCTTTGAGGCACATCCAAATCACAAAATCATAGAATGGCAGGGATACCACCCACAAAACCAGTTGCTCAAAGCCCCATCCAGCCTGGTCTTGAACACTTCCAGGTATGGGGCATCCACAACTTCACTGGGCAACCTGTTCCAGTGCCTCACCACCCTCACAGTAAAGAATTTCTTTCTAATATCTAATCTAAATCTCCCCTCTTTCAGTTTAAAACCATTACCCCTCGTCCTATCGCTACACTCCCTCATAAATAGTCCTTACCCATCTTTCCTGTAGGCCCCCTTTAGGTATTGGAAGGCTGCTATAAGGTCTCCCCGGAGCCTTCTCTTCTCCAGGCTGAACAACCCCAACTCTCTCAGTCTGTTTTCATAGGAGAGGTGCTCTAACCCTCTGATTGTCTTTGCGGCCCTCCTCTGGACCTGTTCCAATAGGTCCATGTCCTTCCTGTACTGAGGATTCCAAAGCTGCATGCAGTACTGCAGGTGGGGTCTCACGAGAGTAGAGGGGCAGAATCACCTCCCTCGACCTGCTGGTCATACTTCTTTTGATGCAGCCCAGGATGCAGTTGGCTTTCTGGGCTGCAAGCGCACATTGCTGGCTCATGTTGAGCTTCTCATCCACCAGCACTCCCAAGTCCTTCTCCTCAGGGCTTCTCTCAATCCATTCTCTGCCCAACCTGTATTTGTGCTTGGGATTCCCCCAACCCAGGTGCAGGACCTTGGCCTGTTTGAACTTCATGAGGTTCACATGAGCCTACCTCTGAAGCCTGTCCAGGTCCCTCTGGATAGCATCCCTTCCCTCCAGCATGTTTACCATGCCACACAGCTTGGTGTCATTGGCAAACTTGCTGAGGGTGCACTCAATCCCAATGTCCATGTTGCCGACAAAGATGTTAAACAGCACCGGTCCCAGTACTGACCCCTGAGGAATGCCACTCATCACTGGTTTCCACTTGGACATGGAGCTGTTGACCGCAACCCTTTGAGTGCGGCCATCCAGCCAGTTCCTTATCCACCGAGTGGTCCATCCATCAAATCTATGCTTTTCCAATTTAGAGACCAGAACGTCATGCGGGAGTCCAGGTAGATGACGTCTGTTCCTCTCCCCTTATCCAACAATGCTGTAACTCCATCATAGAAGGCCACCAAATTGTTCAGGCATGAATTACCCTTGGTGAAGCCATGTTTTCTTTCACTGATCACCTCCTTATTTCCCATGTGCATTAGCAGAGTTTCCAGGAGGATCTGCTCCATGATCTTGCCAGGCACAGAGGTAAGACTGACCGATCTGTAGTTTCCCAGGTCTT
The DNA here is from genome assembly GCA_947846985.1 of Fratercula arctica. Taxonomy (NCBI): domain Eukaryota; kingdom Metazoa; phylum Chordata; class Aves; order Charadriiformes; family Alcidae; genus Fratercula; species Fratercula arctica. The sequence goes on along the minus strand of CANTUZ010000025.1, from coordinate 15,376,022 downwards.
CCTTTTTTCCCTTTTTGAAAGTGGGGATTACGTTTCCCCTTTTCCAGTCAGTGGGAACTTCACCAGACTGCCATGACTTTTCAAATATAATGGAAAGTGGCTTAGCAACTTCATCCACCAGTTCCCTCAGGACCTGTGGATGGATTTCATCAGGTCCCATGGACTTATGCACCTTCAGGTTCCTCAGATGGTCTCGTACTTGATCTTCACCTGTATTCTCATAGACCCTGGTTTTGCCTTCTGCAACTTGGGCGGTGTGGTTAGAGCCCTTGCTGGTGAAGACTGAGGTGAAAAAATCATTCAGTACCTCAGCCTTCTCCATATCCTGGGTGACCAGGTCTCCTGTCACCTTCCTGAGAGGGCCCACATCTTCCCTAGTTTTTCTTTTATCTCTGAAATACTTATAGTATGCTGTCTTCCTCTCCTCTCTACTTTACTGTATCAGACTAGCATTCTGAATTGCACAATGGCTCTTTCTCATGCTCCTCATTATGTCTTTTTTTATATATATGTTTTTTTTCTCATGTATGCATATATTTTTTGCTGCTCAATACTTTATTCCATATGGATGGAACACATGCAAGGGCCTGTCAGCCTGACAGTCTTTCTCAGTCATCTTTAAAAATAATCTCTTTAAGTATTTCCTGGTCCAGATCTCTGCCTTATGTTCTTTGGAGCAAGGAACACATATGATTCTTAAGTACAAAGAGTTCTTTTCTACAATTAATAAAAGCATTTTCAAGGGTGGAAATCTGATACACAGTTCTCAAAAAAGCCAAAAATATGCAAAATATCAATCAGTCTTGTTTGCATAACCCTAGTGCTAGCATAAAGTTTTTATACTCCCTAAATACCTTCCTTCACATAGATTTGAAGCACATCTATTGGAAGTGTCTGACTGTACCATCTTAAGTTCTGTGTGAGGTCCCCAGTCTCCTCTTATAGCCTATTCCTGAACTTTAGCAGCCATGGTCTTCCAGCTCAACTCTGGAATCTTTGATAAGAAATTACTTCAGATCCCAGCTCAGTAGCTCATTTGCACTTAATATAACCATAGCTGTTTAAAAATTATCCTGGTTTGAGGTAAAACAGAACCAACTTTCTGTTCAGTAATTTTACTTCTTAGCTAGGCTTCTTCTAACTCTCTGAAATTAACAGCATATTGTGCAGAAAACTGTTCATTCTCAGAGTGATAAGGCCTATGTTTATAGTTCATGCCAAGGGATAGTATGCAGAGGCTCTTGCTTATACTTATTGCTATAACAACCAAAGTAATCTAATTTTATTTGCCCTGTTGGAGGGTCAGAAATGGAAAAGCGTAGAGGGGTCCCACCTGCAGGGAGGAGTGGACAGGACAGGTGACCCAAAACTGACCAACAAGGGTGTTCCCTAGGGTATCTGCCCCATGCTCAGTATAAAAGCTGAGGGATCAAAGGGTCAGCCCTCTTCCTTCAATGGCCAATGTCCCAGGAGGACCCTGTCTGTTCATCTGCCTTTGATCCCGATTCATGCATTCCTGACTTCAGCTCTGGAATCCAGTTCCCACCCATTGCTGAGTCCAGCCTGGGACTTCCCCAGTGCCTGTCGGTGACGTCATCCTGGGAGCTTGATATGGTTTTGTATTTATTGTATCTATCTCATTATTTTCCTTTTTATTTTATTATTAATATTTCATTAAGTAGTTTAGTTCCTTCTAAACTCATAAATCTCTTTATCGCTCCTCCTCCTCTCCTTGGAGCGAGAGGTGGAAGGAAAGCATCTATTGTCATTGGCCAATTCAGCCTAAACCACAACAAAAATTATGGATTTGGGATTCATTTAGCCTAATTTTAGTTATCTGCAGGGTAAGTGTGTACATACGAGCTGATTTTCTGAGCTCTAGTTGCTAAGATTGTGGGACTCCACAGAAGGATTTCTCTGATCAAATGCCATGCCTACTTTAGGTGGAGCTTAATTATTGTCCAGAATATATTGGATGTACCTGGAAAAGGATCCTAAGCACTAAAGCCATATTGCAGGACAGAAGGCACTTGGTAGTCCTGTATCCTATCTATCAGCCCAGTGTGGATGCCTTGGATAGCGAGTTGTCAGTGTGTGTAACTGACCTGAGCCCTACATGTCCAGAAATTTCTGAGCTATCTTGGTTCCCTCTGGAATCAGCAAGGAGAAAGAGCTGGGAGGAACTGGCTTTGGGAGATGGACATCGTTCACTCTTCACTGTAATGGAAAATTACATGTCTAACTTTTAAGACAGCTGAAGTGGTCTGCTGTGAAACCCACACATGGCTGCATATGTGGGATGATGTCAACCTTTTAATAGTGCTTTTAAAGAAACACATCCTTCTGTCATGCCTTGAAAGTGAATTTTAATCTACTTTGGTTTGGAAGGTTGTTTCTGGCCTTGTTTTGTAAAGGATCCTGGGCAGTTGCCTACTTACTTATTTCAATGTTTCTTTACCTGAGCAGTGGATAATGATCTCACAGGGATTTTATTATTTATTATTAACACTGATATAGCACTGATTATATACAAGCATATTTAGAATCACATTATGTTAGATGCTTTAAAAATAAATCAAATTATACAATTTCTGCTCCACAGAATTTGCAGCTTGAAAGAAAATATGTAACAAAAGTGTCCTAATAAAGAGGTGAGATTGGTAAGGAGGAACAAAAGTAATCATACAAAATCCATAGCCAGTCAGCAGTAGCAATTATAAGTCATTACCTGATATTTTTCAGTGCTTTAACGTGTTTGGATGACAGTCTCTAGACAGGCTAATGCCAGTGTAAGTGAATCATATAGGGGATGAGTGCTTGTAAGCAGACTTGCTATATTTGGGAGAATAAATGTTTGTGTTATGCAAAAAGAAAATCCCCAAACCCTAAACACATTTGCTTTGAAATCTTTGGAACAGAATTCCATTTATATTTAGTAAAAGTCATTGTTATGGAAATGAATTACTTTACGTTTAATGTGCAACAGTTCAGCAAAAAAGATTACGAACCTATTTTGATTTTTTTTAAATGAAACATATTTTTGCAGCGCTTATAGTAAGTTTGGTCTAGTGGATTTGATTGGAGAAAAAATATACCATGAGAGGAGAAACAGATTAGCTGTGCGGGAGAGGGATTATACGTTGGACTAAAACAAACAAAACATACACAGAAGTCTGCGACGAGCGAGGGAAGACAAGCAGCCGACTCAATGTGAGTGATAAAGCAAGCTTCAGTTTATTGCCCGAATACGCTTCATTATATAGCTACTGGTTACATCATCGCTTGAATATTGGCTAATTATAAAAGTCATCTGCTCACTGCGATTGGCTCTCTGTCCACACGACAGGGTTCAGCCTTAGTTCCCTATTCTTATCAACTCCTTATTCTTGCTTCTGCATTCTCATGGCTTGTTTACTTAGTACTTTCCCATCGCCGAGCTGTAACTTGCTTCTACGCTATTCTCATCTCACATAACTCCTCTATTGTCCCATGACCTTGCTCCTCAAGCCATTCTGCAACAATTCCCCCTTTTTTTTTCTTTTTTTTTTTTTTTTTTTTTTTTTTTGAGCAATCCAGGCTTGGTTTATTACTTTTAACATAGCTCTCTTAATACAAGAAAGGACTACACATAAGCACAAATTTATGATTACAAGAATTATTATAATATGCAAGCCTTCAACAAGCAATTCTAATACTTCCAAACAAGCTAGTTAGCCACTCATCAAAAAACCCATGTTCTTTTAACCACTGCAACTGTTTGTGAATTGATTCACTGTGATCGGACAAATTCATACAACACATACCCTCAAAATCTTCGCAACCATGTCCTTGAGCTAATAACAAAAAGTCAATTGCTGCTTTATTTTGCAAAATCGCATGGCGCAGGCTATTCTGATCTTCTAACAAACTTTCAATTATTTCTGTGGTGACATTGGCTATCGTTACATTTATAGTATTATGCTATCTGTTCACGCGCTCTAACTCTTACTGATTGGTTGCATGCTATTTTCACGAGCTGTCCATGCGCGGGCAGCATCCTGCTGATAGATTGAGGGTCGATTGCCACGCACTTCTCAGTGTCTTTTAGCTGATCATCTCTGACTGTTCACACAGAGCAGCAGCTTTGCTTTTCACATTCCTTTCCTTGCTGATATCTCCTGGCGCTTGCTTCTCAAGGCACCTCTCACGGGTACAGCTTTGTCTGATCAAGGCCAAACAGATTCCCTACGCTGCTCTCTATCATCTCCACAATTCCCCCTTTTTTATTTTTTATGCAACAAAAAGCTTGATTAATCATTTTTTGCACTATTTTCTGTAAGCAACCTAAACTACAGTGCATGACAAGCATTGGATGACAAAGATGACATGTTTGATACCCCATGTCTGTAAAGAGACCTGTATTTTAGCGAACACATAAGCTGGTCTGTTAGTTTTTACAGTTTTCGGTACTCCCATGACTGCAAGGCATTGCAACTAATGTCGAATAACATCACGAGCGTTTTCTCCTATATGAGCACTAGCTACAACAAGGTGAGAAACCAAATCAACTAAAACATGTAGATAGCGCAAACGTCCCAATTCCATAATGTGTATAACATCGAATTGCCAAAGTTCAGCAGGTGTAAGCATTCGCAGGGTAATTCCCACAAATGATGGCAGAGGAGCCAGCTGCTGATAGTGCAAACGACCCCGTGAAATCAATCGTGCTAACATTTCAATCATCGTAGTTACTGTTTTTTGAAAAGTTATGTGGAAAAAATACTCACTCTAATGCAGTCAGGCTCTTTGCGAGTGTATCATCCCACTGTCCTATCAGGGTGTAAGGTTGAAATTTTTGATGTATCATAAACAAATCTACAATGTGCTGTAATGCTTTCTGAGCTGTTGGGGTTAATGAACGTGGAACCTACCAGGGAGGGGGGGTGGGCAGACACAGCACTTCAGGGCGTCCCCTGTATCTTCAAAGTGCGCTCATGTCTGACCCCCTCTCTCTGATCCGAGACAGCCCCCTTATATCCTGTCCCGGATTGAATGGAAAAGTACAGGCTAGGGTCGCTGCATGCGTGGCCAGCACATACAGCGAGCCTCACCAGACTCATGATCCAGCTTTGCTAACTGCGGATGTCTGATACCTGACTGCCTTCTTGTACTCCCTCCTTGTTATCTTCTTCTTTGAAAGTTAGGGTCTCATAGATACACATATAGTTTTTCAGCAACAGTACTGAGTCCCTTTTTCCCAACATGCATACTGGGTTTGGTTCAACTAGTAATTCTCCGTCGTGTCTCACTCGAACCATCCTCTATTATCCCTTACACATGCCACCCCGTGGCCCATAGTTGGGACACAACAGTATTCTATAACTCGTACAAGGGTATGATGCAAAGCAACATCTGCAACTGATCGTATAATGCTTATTAAACATAGCAAACAGCATACTAAACATAACAGACAGATTCCTTCCACACAGGCAATGAGTATAATTTCCTTCAACCAACCCCACCCCCAAGTCCATCCAGCAAAGAGATTTCACACAGCGGTCTCCACAAGTTGCTGGCTCGGTCGGTGCAGTTCTTGCAACTGGGCCTGGATGGATTTGGAGTGGTCACTTACATTCGTACAACACAGTCCTTTAAAATCTTGACAACCGTGTCCGTGAGCTAAAAGCAAAAAATCAATAGCAGCTCTGTTTTGCAGCATTGCATGTTGAATACTATCTACATCTAGCAATAACTCAGAAACAGCTGTACTAGTAGCATTACTAAATTTATCCCTGGCAGCGAGAGAGTCCTTGTTATCAAGAATCCTTGGCATCGAAAGAGTCCTTGTTAGCAAGAGCGCATGCGGACTCCCTGTTCTTGCTGTACTGTGCTTTGATCTTCTTCCACAACAGGCCAAGATTCTCAGGCAGCTAGATAAGGTGTCCCTGAGTCCATTACAGACTGATGTCATCTAAGTGTTTTTCTTGCAAGCACCCAAGGCTGAATAACAACTAGTGTGATAGATGTGTTTTCCAGCACCCAGGTGCGAGTCCCTTGAGCGTATTCACAATCCTCCTTGCTGATCTTCCGTTGCTTTCCCATATTCCACCCCCCTGCTCAAGAGACTGCTTCTGCTGGTGTTCATTTAGTCTCACAGGGTATAACACAGAGTAATTTACAAAGGCGTGCAATAACATATATACATATAGGAAAAAAACCCAAAACATATCTCTATAATACTGCTTGAATCAGGTGTCTTATTTCTCTTTTTCTGCTGCTGTCTTGTAGCATGTATGGCATACTTTTGTGCTAAGACGGCACATTTCCCTTCTAATTGTTCCCTTTTTTTTTTTTCTCTTTTTTCTTTTTTCTCTTTTTTGTCTCTCTTTTTTTTTTTTTTCTCATCACTTACAGCTGACATAAAAGTCTGCCTTTGCAACAAGAGCTCACCCTTAAGTTTCTCATTTTCCTACAGAGGATCCTATAGATTTTAGCTTAACTCCTTTTCCCAATCAACCATGATCTTATAGGCAAACAACAAACAACCAGTCATACGCCCTGCATGGGTAAGCTGTTCACGAGACTGTAAGCATGTCGGCTGGTGAAAACGCCCCCAATATTTCAGGACTTCCATCAGTTCTACGGCCCATCATGGTCTATCTACCTGGGGTGCACTCGCCTTACATCTAAACATTGTGTATATACAAACTTCTTCGCTTGACAGAGTGTCAGCCCTAGTCACGTACGAGAACAGTACCACACCGGGCAGAACACCTGCTCAAGCGGAGTCACCAAACGACACTGCACACAGCAACAAACAAACAGTAGCACAGATGCTGATCAGCAGATATAAATTGGCACCCACACACACTTACACAGCAGACATATAAAAAACACCACTTCTATCTCAGGGAGATGGCTGGGGCGGGGGGGGGGGGGGGGGTGGGGGGGGGGGGGGGGGGAGAGGGGGGGTGGCGGCTCTTTTCACTTGTATAAGCAGGTCCATTATCGGTCTTAATTTCTCGTGGTAGTCCCATGACTGCAAAGCAACTCGTAAGATGCCTAATTACATGTAAGGCCCTCTCACCAGCCTGAGCTGTGGCCCAAAGAAAGTCACTATAAGTATCAATAGTAACATGTACATATTTCAGTCGTCCAAACTCGGGAACGTGTGTGACATCCATCTGCCAGAGCTCACAAGGACCCAATCCTCGCAGGTTAACGCCTAAACCGAGCCCAGGGCCGTGGTGACTACAGGTGGGACAAGCACGCACGATTCCTCTGGCTTCATCCATAGTGACATTGAACTGTTGATGCAATCCCTTAGCATTTTGATGGAACATGCCATGTGATTCCCTGGCTTTGATGAATTCACTCAGGGGGGCTGCCACTGTCACCAGTCTGTCTGCTCGGGCGTTACCTTCTCCTAACCCTTGGTCCCACATGTGACTCCGAATGTGGATGACACAAAATGGAACAGTACGTTGCTTAGTCGCTGCCTGTAGCGCTCTCAGCAGCTCAAAGAGCCACCGATTAGACAGCTCTTTTATTCTTGCGTCCGCTCTGGCTCTGTCCTTCTCCCCTGACATTCTGACAATACACTGCAATACCCTGATTCTGGCTGCGCACACATAAGCGGTTGAAAAGGAGGAACAAATGCGATACCTGGCGCAAATGGAGGAGGCTTAATAATGGAGGAACGCGATAACGACTTTCGTCTCTGTTGCTGTAAAATCTCCTCCGCAGTTGTAGCAGATGCAGCCATAGCTTTAATCAGGGTTAAAGGTGGACATAAATCAGGTTCAGTCTCTGGATTTATTAGGCCAGGATCAAAGGGATCTTCTGGCTCTTCACCTCCTGAATTCTGTTTTTGGTAATGTTTTTCAGAATTGGGAATTTGAGCATATTTAGGCTAAGGGTCTGCAACTGGGGGTGTCATTTCAAAAGACTGAGGTTCCTTTGGGGGAGCTTGTGGTGCCCCTCCAGCAACCCCTTGCAGGGCTCTGGCAAGGACAAGTGCAGCGTCTCCCACGTTTGCAATTCCTCCCCCACTTTTAGCCACTGAGCCAAATCGTAGGACCACCCTTCAGGGAACCATAAGCAATAATCATGTATCCATACAAGCAAAAAATTTCCGAGTCAAATACTCATTCGCATCCTATGAACCCATCTCTGCTGTTTTCCAGCATAGTACAAATCCATCTCCTCACTTTCTGTTCTTTAACACTATCTCCCTTTTCTGATACATTACACTATTGCGTATCCCCAGACTCATCCGCTGCTGTTTCAGACGGATCACCCGTTCCCGGACTCCCACACACCCTCTCCTCAACCGCCTGCAAACCCTCCTTGATAACCTCATGAGCCTTTTTATAAGCAGCCCGTATCGCGCCCGCTTTCAAACCCTTATCAAGTCTCTGCATTTCCGCGAGCAGTTGCTGCATAGTGTTCTGTTGATCGCGGAGAGCGTCACGGAGCTCCGCAGTATCTTTAGGTGGATAGACGGTTTTCAGACGAACGTCCTCGGAGGATGATGATGTTTCCATAGGCTGAGGAGAGTCGGGGGGAACCTGCATGGATGACTCCGGTAGACCAGAGTACGGTGGAGCGGTCGGTTGCGGAGGCAAAAATGTCCATTCGTCAGACACACCCCAGAACTCCTTTTCTGACTGCTTTATCACAGGAAATGCATTGGAGGACAAACTGTTTCCCTCTTCCCCAGCTGCATCTAACACCCTCTGGGCTGTGGCGGCAATAACAGCTGATCCATGCATGCCTGCAATCAGTCCCTTCACCTGTCGATAAGTGCCTGCCAGGTTCCAGGCTTCCTTATTCTCTGACTGCACTGCTTCCCACATTTCCACTCCAATTCTAGTCCATGTTGAAAGGTCAAAAACTGAGTCGGATCTCTGAGCAATCCTCATTGTCGGCATCAAGATAATAGTTCCAGTAAAGCACTCTCACTAAGGTTTTCCCTGGCACTTTTTGCCAGCTGCAGCAAACTTTGTACCGCTGCCTTTTCGCCTTATACTTTTTCATACAGTTAATAACGTCTCGTCAGGATTTCATCAACTTTTTTGTAGTTTTATCGTCATCTATAACTTTATCCCATAAGCAATCTCCAAACGTTCACCACTCTTCTACTTCAAACATATCGTCTGGGTCCTTAAAGTATCCTGGAGCTTTGCCTAATGCAATTAACCCGGCCAGATCTTTTATAGGGCCTACTCCCCGCTTTTCTAAAAAGCATTGTAAAAATTGTAAAGCTACCTCTCTATCCTTTTGCGACGCGTCGACTTCCTCTTTATGATCCCTTGATTACTTTGATCCCTTGATTACTTTGTTTGCAGCCTTTTTCCTTTCCCTTTAGGTAGCTTTCCTCGGACGGCGATCCTCCTCTTAATTATCCGAAGATCAGGTACGGACAGACATATCATGTACCAGCCATATCATGTACTGTCTTTTACCCCCTGGTCGCTGCTACCAGTGCTTTTCCGAGCTCGCTGTCCGTTGGGAACAAGGCTGGGGGTCCCTGTTCAGGCGCCACTTGCGACGAGCGAGGGAAGACAAGCAGCCGACTCAATGTGAGTGATAAAGCAAGCTTCAGTTTATTGCCCGAATACGCTTCATTATATAGCTACTGGTTACATCATCGCTTGAATATTGGCTAATTATAAAAGTCATCTGCTCACTGCGATTGGCTCTCTGTCCACACGACAGGGTTCAGCCTTAGTTCCCTATTCTTATCAACTCCTTATTCTTGCTTCTGCATTCTCATGGCTTGTTTACTTAGTACTTTCCCATCGCCGAGCTGTAACTTGCTTCTACGCTATTCTCATCTCACATAACTCCTCTATTGTCCCATGACCTTGCTCCTCAAGCCATTCTGCAACAGAAGTCTACACCAATTTAACACACAACCTTCTCTCTAGAACAGCGTCATGCTGGCATGCATTAGGTACTAAGGCACCCATGCTAGCAGTTCAGTTATCCTAGACAACATCCACAGGTATCAGAGAACAGTCACCTATTGAGAATTATTTGCAGCATAGCTGGGGTGAATCTCAGCCCAAAGATTTGATGCTGAAAAGACTAGATAGGTGCTTGAGTTTGTGCATCAGAAGCTGATGTAACTGATTTAATTGGACAATATAATGTAATTTACTAATTTACATATATACATATGTACTCACCTATGCAGGACTGTGACCTAAAGCCACAACACAAGTAAACGTAATAGACTCGAGCACCTGTTTAAGGATAGGATCATACTTACACGCTGTCCTAACTAGAACATAAAGCCCAGCTGTTGTAGGACCATCTGTACTATACAAACTTCAGTTTGTATCCTATAGTCCATAAATGAAGTATCCAGCTAAATGAAAAATGTATATGACTGATGCAGGAACAAAACAGATTTGAGATATGTACAAAGCACAGCCTGACTTCCCCAGTTTGGATTGTTGAGCTGGTTCTCTCTTCCAGGGAGTTCCTGCTGCATAAAGATGCAGCCATTCCTCGACCAACATACTGCCAACATAATGCATACTTGCTAAAACTAAATAATACCTTTTTTTTTGTACAACACCATGTATTAGTATAACCAGTCACACTAAGTTCATGTACTAACCCTGCTTTATAGGGCAAAAAAGAATAGGCAAGTGGGTTTTATTTCACTGCACTTCTAGTGTCTACAACTAGGGATTCTCCATCTGAACTACTCATCTAAACAGGCTGTAGAGTCAATAGAGAGCAGTATGCTGAGGATGTGAATGCTTTGTCATGTTTTAGATGTTAGGAACATCCTATAGGTGCCTATATCTGTGCACTGACAGTGGAGTGAGGTCCTATGACCTACAGGGATGGAGGTATCTACCTGTCCATGGGTAAGTCCCACCTTCATTTCTATTAAATATCTATGCAATGTGATATGTGATGAAGTCATTGACTGAAAAGGTTTATATTTGTTTAATTACCATTATTGAATAAATACATTGGTCAACTAAAGCTGTTTCAAGAGGTGTAGTTCTGATAAAGGCTGCTGCTCTATATCTTGCCTGCTGTGTATTCCCTGGTATCTAATGAGAGGTGGTGTTACTAAGTTTTCATGTGCAGTGCCGCCTTGTATTTGGGCCAAAAATTTCTTTAAATGTGTAGAAATTTAGTATTTTTTGTTACTTCTGTCCCTCTGGAAAAATTGGTTAAAATTGGCTAATGGATTCAAAAACTACTGAAATGGAGATTGAAAATCTTACACTTATGCTTTGTGATCATAAGTATTGAATTTCCTTAGAAAATTGCTGAAAAACTGCAGCTATCTCTCAAAGTTGCACAAAAATATAAGAATTGTTTGAAGTCTACAAATGATGACACTGATTTCTTAACTTGTGTGTTATATGTACTCTTCTCCCCTGCCCCCTAAATCTATTGCCTGCTTTGCTCATTAAAAATGAACAATTTAAATAGGCAAAACTGAGAATGGATAGTGTCTCAGTCTTGCCTATCATAATGGAATACTTCTCTTGGTTGTTCTTTAGGTGTTATCATACTGTATCTAATAAATAATAGTGACAAACTGCAAACACCATGGAAAGTTGCATTGATTATAATATAAATTCAAGAACAAACAAGATAGCTTTTTTTCTTTAATTCAGGGGAAAAAAACACAGCATAGAAATTGGACATAAACAGAATTGGGATCTGCAATTCATTTTTCTTATTTACTATGAAATTGGGCCTAGTTAAGTTTCAAAAATACTAATGAGGAAATAAATTAGGTAGCAATTTTCCAAGGCAATATCTCATTGGACTTGTATTTGTTTACTTTTATCTATATTTATCCTTGTTAACCCCTTTTTTCCTGTCCATTCAATTTCATTCATTTTGCTTTTTCCCTCTTTCTATATTTGCTTATTTGTTTGGTATGATTGCATTTATATGTTTCCAAGAAATTAATATGTATATTTCACAGAAAACAATGAAGACAGTAGAAGGAAATAATCCACTTTGAGGGTCCTGTACTCTATTCTTGTCTCACTGTCAGCTGAATAACCACATCACTCATAATGGATTTCCAAAAAGCTCTTGACATTTGACTAGCTCTATTCACACTAAAGTCAATGGTAGTTCAATGAAGCCAGTGAGATCAGACTTAGGCCAGCAGTAATCACTTTTGAAAATTCCATGCTTAATCTCTATTGACCTTTGTGAGAAGATTCTCCGGAAGGAAACTTGGACTGTAACGAAACTTGAAAACAAGAGGCAAATTAAGATTTTTTTTTCTTAAGGCCAAGCTATATACTCATAAGTTTAAATATAACTCTTCTGTAAGTATGTTTTTTTTTTTCAGTGAGAACCATATTCACCATCATAAGAAAAAGTTTAAGAGTAAATTATTGCATGACATGAAATGTATATGGCTCAATGTAGTGTCATAGCACTATAATTCCCTTAAGTTTTGCTCTTGGCAACATACTTAGCACATGGGCATCAGTCTGGGTAGAGGAAAGACAATGCACTTGCATCAGAAAATTCATCTGCAGTGCAATTCCTTTCCATTCCACAGGATTGTCACCATTAAGAAGTCAATTTTCAAACTCCATATAGTGAGTTTGAGAATGGCACTCGAGGACCTTCTGATATAAAACCTATCATTAGCAGGTCAATCGTATCCCAAAGCAGTGACAGATATTCAACATTATTTTCAGAGATAAATGAACAGTTTTCATCGCAGCTCCTCCTCGTTGGCAATTTCAGTAAAGAGGCCAAGAGGTGAATAGCCTGCAGAACTTGTTCTCTTTTCTTCATGCCTGGGGTTGACTTTTTAAGTTAAAGACCTTTTGGAGAAAGTTTGCCCTCTCATAGCCTTTTTGCAAAAAAGTGGCCATGTATGTGAATTTCGAGCAACCAGCAACACCCATTGCTAAAGGGCAGGAGCTAACCAAGGAAAGGTTATTCCAATTCACAAAGGGCTTTGATATTTCATAATAGCTGACTTTGTCATAAACTGAAGGAGAACCTCACATTTCAAATTCTTTGTGTAAAAGAAAAAATGTCATGGTCCTCAGGAAACCCACCAGAAGAGCCATCCTGAAGGTATGAATAGTGGAGGCTCTTGGGAGGGTGGCTGTACAGAGGTTCCACAAGTTTTCCGTTTCTCTTATTCTATGTATTAAAACGGGAAGCCACTTTACTGGGTAGCAAGATGCAGAGGGGCCAAGGTGTTTAGGAACTGAAGCTCCGATAGCTTCCAAGATTTCATCTCCCCTTCCATGTAAAGAGGCACAGTGGGATCCCAGCAATCCCCATAGCTATCTAATGGAGTAAATGGAGATAGGCACTGATCAAAGAGAAGACAACGTTTATAATGGAATCCAGTCATAGATTCCAACACAACTCTGCCAACATTCAACAGCTGTCATGAAACATTTATATTTCTATGAATCATCATCTCCTGAGGGAATAAAATCCATTTCTCCTAACTTAACCTATTAAAAGTTAAACCCAATCTTTGATTGAAGAGAGAGAGAGAGAGAAGCGCTTCCAAAGGACCAAAAAGGAGCCTAAATTGTATGGATTGAATTACATACTGGAAGCTCTTGTCTTTCTTACTTCCTGAGAGTTTTAACTCCTTCTTTTGGTACCAACTACAGAGGGAACTTATATTCCTTACTTCAGTGCACTGTTTAACATATAATGGTATGACTATCCCATCAATCCCCTGTGCTTTCATTGTGGTAATAAGGATCCCAAACTATTAAGAAAATATGAGAAGTTTTTCTGAAAACCATTGCTAGAGTTTATACAATCTTTCCCCCTCATTTTCAATATTGGCAAGTCTCTTTCATTGCCCTCAGATTTAACAATTTTAATTTAGTTGAAGAGAAAGCAAAACCACCAACCCTCCAACTCAAAGAAATTGTCTGGAAAGCTCCTATTGACTTCCCTGAGAACTGGCTTATTCTGTATTTCTTGGTGTATGTCAGGATTTCACACAAATATTACCTAAACTGACTCTGGTGATCTGGAAAACAATCTATTTTGGTGACATGGCTGGAGGAGAAAGCTAAATTTCTACCATTGGGACTTTTTCCTTCTATCGCTCTTCGTTCTGTTTAGTCTCATTAATCCAATGAAATATATTGCTTTATAAACAATTAGAGCCAGAAGATTTTGTGTCCCTGCTCCAACTCATTTTCTCTCCTTATCCTTGGGCAAGATTTTTAATCATTATTTCCTTCCATCTCTAATACATAAAATGGGGAAAGTGGTGTAGCCTGATATAAAAGATAGCAAATTTCAAGATTCTGGAACCATCTAACTACCATATGAATAATGATCTGCATATAGTCCTTAAACATATAAATAATCATAATAAATGTTGTAATAGGTAATAATGCATTTGCTTGCTGTGTCTATTCTTTCAAATGGAGTACAAGCAGAAGAACAACAATAATTGTAATGAGTAATCAACCATCACAACAATGAACTTTTCAATTTCAATTTCAATGGAACCCTGTACCCTCACTTTATACAATTTGTCAACATATTTCTGACCAGATGCAGTCATAACATATTTAATGTCCTGTTTCTGCCAGCTACAGAAGCTAAGATTTTACTTCATCCAACATTACTGCATGTAAATTAATGTCTCATTTAGAGGCTTTGTCACCCATGCCCGCTCTCTCACTGGACAGACTGAGACCATCATTCAGCAATTCACATGATACAAGGTTAGATCACCCTCTGGAGAGAGTCAGATCTCTCTGTGTTGACTTTAGGTAGAACTTAGACCATCTAGTCTCCTAATTTAAAACCTTGTTTAGGCTTTAAGCTTTGTTAAGAATATAAGATCCTTATCTCATGTTTTAAAGATTTCTAGTAATTTATTTTCTTTCTGGATCAGTATTGAAGGTCATCAATTTAGCTGCAGAGAGTGTTATCATGGGACTCCTGGGCTATTTGGAAGTTAGCAAGACTATACCAACATTCATAAAATAGATACATCCTGCCTTTGTAATTATTATCCAAGATAATTCAACTACCTGCTAGTGAAGGTTTGTTTTTCCACCCATTGAGGATATCCAAGTATAGCTAAGCTTTTTGGTGATGTTGCTATTGAGCACTTGGGCAAAACAAGCTGGGGCTTAAAGTACTCTTACTACCTTGAATCATTGTCAATAGTTTTAAAACAATTCCTGTATAATACATCAGTTCAAATATATAATTGCATTTCATTATCACCCGGAAATGCACAACTGTTTTGTCACACTTTCAGTTTATTTTGAGGCAAATCATTGTCCCAATCCCAGTTCACTTAATCTCTGTCTCTCCCATTGTGAGTGAAGCTCAATATTAAAGCTTTAAATTCATGTGAAGAAAATCATCATCCTCAATTCATCTCATCCCAAAGCAGCTGTACCTTGAAGGAATACAACTTCTACTGCCTTGTCTTGGTCCCTGATCTGGTGGATGTGCATTGCTCATTAGGCTGAAAGAGGTGTAGCCATTTCTATTTACAGGGTGTTTCTGGACTTTGGTGTGCAGAAACACTGAATGCTGTCAAGACTGGACTGGTTTTGTGCAGGTCTATCACAGGCGGAGTGATTAACTTCACTTGTAAGAGAGAAGTAGTGAAATATTTATTAACATAAAACAGTGATTTAACAAAGTTAGCAGTGAACGCGACAGTGTTTTACAAGATTCAATGCCAGGGTACACTTGATTATTTACTGCATAGAGGCCAGGGTCAGACAAACTGTCAGGGAGACCCTCCTGTTGAGTCACGAGGTTCAGAAAGGACCCCCTTGCTTTCTAACCTCCTTCTCAGAGAGGAGTCTAGGTGCGGATGGATCCAATCCTAGTCCCAGACTTGGTCAACGGTTTATGTCTAAAGGATTATATATGCACAATCAATCCTTTATATCACTTAGCTAAGATTTCAAAGTTTAGCATGCTCTTAGTCACTTACCGAGAATCTGTTGCAGCAAGGAATCTCTCAACCTCAAGGAGCAGAACCTTAAGCGAGCGTCCCCACTCAAGGGGAGATCCTGTTATGCAGCCCGCTGCCATGCAGGAGAGCTCAAAGGGCTCTTGGGCTGTCCACTATTTATAAAGATAATTGACCTATAGTCATATTCGCATGGGAACAAGATACCTAGGTTCCCACTCCAGACAGTGTTTTGGTTATGTTGCCAGCCATCCCCCACAGTTCAAGTGCAACTCATAACAACTCCCGCTGATGACCATGGCTTGAGCAGGAGCCGGGAGGGCAAAAGGGGAGAGCACACCGCCACAAGGTCAAATGCTTTCTGATCCTAGTGACTGTTAACAACGGAAGTGGAGGCACTTCTGCATTGTCCCACCAGCTGGGCACTGACTAGCTGGGGAACAGCTTTGCAGAAAAGGACTTGGGGGGCCCTGGTAGACACTAAGTTCAACATGAGCCAGCAATGCACCCTTGCAGAGATGATGGCTAACCACATACTGGGCTACATTAGCAAGAGCATTGGCAGCAGGTTCACAGAATCAGAGAATGATAGGGGTTGGAAGGGACCTCTGGAGATCATCTAGTCCAACCCCCCTGACAGAGCAGGGTCACCTAGAGTAGGTTGCACAGGAATGCGTCCAGGCGCATTTTGAATGTCTCCAGAGACGGAGACTCCACCACCTCTCTGGGCAGCCTGTTCCAGTGCTCTGCCACCCTCAAAGTAAAGAAGGTCCTCCTCATGTTGAGATGGAACTTCCTATGCTCAAGTTTGTGCCCATTACCCCTTATCCTGTCACCACCTCTAACCACACTGCCCCAGTTGCAGAAGGCAAAATCAGGGGCTATGAGAATGAAGAACCTCCCACTACAGGTGAAGATCAAGTACGAGACCATCTGAGGAACCTGAAGGTGCATAAGTCCATGGGACCTGATGAAATCCATCCACAGGTCCTGAGGGAACTGGTGGATGAAGTTGCTAAGCCACTTTCCATTATATTTGAAAAGTCGTGGCAGTCTGGTGAAGTTCCCACTGACTGGAAAAGGGGAAACGTAATCCCCACTTTCAAAAAGGGAAAAAAGGAAGACCTGGGAAACTACAGATCGGTCAGTCTTACCTCTGTGCCTGGCAAGATCATGGAGCAGATCCTCCTGGAATCTCTGCTAAGGCGCATAGAAAATGAGGTGATTGGTGACAGCCAACATGGCTTCACCAAGGGCAAGTCATGCCTGAACAATTTGGTGGCCTTCTATGATGGGTTTACAGCATTGGTAGATAAGGGGAGAGCCACAGAGGTCATCTACCTGGATTTATGCAAAGCATTTGACACTGTCCCGCATGACATCCTGGTCTCTAAATTGGAGAGACATGGGTTTGATGGATGGACCACTTGGCTGGATGGCCGCACTCAAAGGGTTGCAGTCAACAGCTCCATGTCCAAGTGGAAACCAGTGACGAGTGGCATTCCTCAGGGGTCAGTACTGGGACCGGTGCTGTTTAACATCTTTGTTGGTGACTTGGACATTGGGATTGAGTGCACCCTCAGCAAGTTTGCCGATGACACCAAACTGTGTGGCATGGATGACACTCTGGAGGGAAGGGATGCCATCCAGAGGGACCCAGACAGGCTTGAGAGGTGGGCCTATGTGATCCTCATGAAGTTCAACCAGGCCAAGGGCAAGGTCCTGCACCTGGGTCCAATCCCAAGCACAAATACAGGTTGGGTGGAGAATGACTTGAGAACATCCCTGAGGAGAAGGATTTGGGAGTGCTGGTGGACGAGAAGCTCAACATGAGCCGACAATGTGCACTCGCAGCCCAGAAAGCCAACCGCATCCTGGGCTGCATCAAAAGAAGCGTGGCCAGCAGGTCAAGGGAGGTGATTCTACCCCTTTACTCCACTCTGGTGAGACCCCACCTGAAGGACATGGACCTGTTGGAACGGGTCCAGAGGAGGGCCATGAAGATGATCAGAGGGCTGGAGCACCTCTCCTTTAAAGACAGACTGAGAGAGTTGGGGTTGTTCAGCCTGGAGAAGAGAAGGCTCCGAGGAGACCTTATAGCAGCCTTCCAGTACCCAAAGGGGGCCTACAGGAGAGATAGGGAGGGACTCTTTATGAGGGAGTGTAGCGATAGGATGAGGGGTAATGGTTTTAAACTGAAGGAGGGTAGATTTAGATTAGGTATCAGGAAGAAATTTTTCACCATGGGAGTGGTGAGGCAGTGGAACAGGTTGCTCAGAGAAGTTGTGGATGCATCATCCCTGGAAGGGTTCAAGGCCAGGCTGGATGGGGCTTTGAGCAACCTGGTCTAGTGGGAGGTGTCTCCGCCCATGGCAGGGGCGTTGGAACTAGATGATCTTTAAGGTCTCTTCCAACTCTAACCATTCTATGATATAAAAAGAACTCTGAGGCCTGGATTTTGTAGCATTACCTTCAAATCACTTCCTCCCCCCCCAGCTATACGTATATTCTTTAAATGTAGATGGACTTTCTTCTCCTTTTTCTTCTCTTTTTTTTTTTTCATCTGCATTTTGAAGAATTGTTCTAAAAATGCTACCTTGAGTGGAGAGGTGTTAACAGAAATCCAGTGGTATTGTAGTCTGTGGTATGTCCTATTGTGGGGAAAAAATACCTACCAAAATGTATGCATTGTTTGATTGCTAATGCTAACAAATAGACAGACCTGTGTAAAACTAATTGATTTTTCACTTGGTTGGTAGACCCAAGAAAAATCAAAAAGATTTTTCTTTTCCTCACTGAAAAACAAACAAAACCACAACCTTGGAGAGAAACAAAAGACTAATTTGTTTTGTTTTCATATCTCTTAACTTATTTGAATTACTGAAGGAGCTTTTTAAAAAATGAAATTTTCATTTTTGTTTGAAAATTCAGAAAGCAAATAACGTGACTTTGCCCATTCTGGAGGCATGAAATTCTTTTTGTTCATTGTGATTCAGTGTGTGCATAGTTCTTGTACCGCAGTATCTCAGCCCATGAGCTGACATCCCACCCTGTCCCCAGGGTCCTGCCCGGCCATCCTTGGGCTGTTTCTGACACTTGTTACTCACTGTGAGCCTGATCCTTCCCCCACCTGTGAGCTCAGCCTAGCCCTGTCACCATGGACTAGACAGGTCTTGGTGAAAAACAGAAAAAGAGCTGTTAAATGACTTTATGATGGTATATATTTGGTTAACTGATTGCAACATGGCAAAGATCAACCAAGTTCAACTTCAGAAAGCATCTACATATGTGTATAATACAAAGTCTGTGAGATAGTATTAGTAGCACTAGTATTTATATGATGTAAGTTAAGGAAGTACTTAAAATCTTTGCTAGGTAAAGAATTTTGGGAAAACAAATTTTGTGGAATTAAAAAATCCAGTGGTGTAATGTAATAGTAATGAGCATAATCTGATAGCAAGTCATACTGAAAGCTCATCAGAAGAGGAGGTTTCTGGTATGTCAAAATGCATGGTAGTTAAGTTTACTGTTTCCTGGAGAAAGAAGTAATAGAAGAACCAATAAACACAATTGCTCCATGAAGGACTGCTTTCAGAGCACAAAAAGAACCACTAGTTCATAGGGCATGTGTCATTACTTGTCAAGATCAGCAGTAATTTGTTTAATTTTATCCAAGAAAAATACTTTGGAAAAAAGTAATTGAAAATCTGGGGAGGTAACAGAAAGGGAGGAAAATTAGTATAATACTGATTTTTGAAAAGAAAAAAATAAAAGAATTATCATGGTAGTTATCACTTCCTAGGCCCAGCTGAAAACTACACTGAAATAATGGATCAAATACTACAAAATAAGAATTAGGGAACTTCTAGATGATTTCATGAGTTTGGATCCTCACTGCATTGCACCTAATTTAGCTTTCAGTATCTACACAAAGATAGAGAAAAACAGATTTGTGCCACTAGTAAGTCAAGAGTTTTCTCTGAATTGCCTGTAGAGCCATCCACAGGAGGTGTCCTGAAGCTGTGGGAGGAACCTACATCAAAATTCTTCTTCTGTGCATTTTGATAAAGCAGTTGAACATGCATTTTTCAAAACAGAAATGTGTGTCTCAATTTCTGAGGTGTGTCATTGTTCAGATGCTAAAGAAAAATGTCTTGGGTTCCTCGTATGAAAAGGAAGATCTTTTGAAGTCCTGAAAACAGCCAGGAGATGGTAAGAATGTTTCTCAGACCTTTTAATTTTCACCATAATGGTGTTTTGCACTCACTGAGAAATTCATTTGGAGTGCATCCTTTGTTTGGGACAATACCATAGCTCTTGTAACATTATTGCATGCCACTACAATAAAGAATGAGTCATATTGCATGTATCTGATTTTGGAGAGACCTTTGCTTTCCACCTTAGCTGAGAATGTCATCAGTCAACTTGAGTCTTTGCCTCAAGGTGTAAACCCATGCTGGCAAAAATGACACATATGAACAAGTCCTTCCCCATCTCGCCTCCAAATAAAAAAATACTTAAACCATAGTCAAGTGGCATCAAACTTTCGCAGCTCTTCCATCCTCATAGAGACTGCTTAATTATTTGGGTTGGCAAGAAGCAGTCTGGGCTAAAATGAGACCTTCATAAAGAAAAAACATTTTTCACTTAAATGCCTCCTTAAACCTCAAGAATTGAAAAGCTTTACAGATATTTAACAAGTCATCCCTAATCACGTAAACTTCTCAGCTGAGTAATTCTACTGAGGTTGATAAAATTACCCTCAGGAGTAAGTGCTACCGGCTGAAGTGAAAGTGGTTGGGACTGGGCTATCACTTTCACCACCCTGCTCTGAACTACAAGTGTTATTACGGATCATTATTAATCAAAATCTCACAGATGGGGGAACTCAGCCATCACAAGTGATTTATTAAAGGTCATAGAATAAATCCTGGTTGCAGAAGTTAGATGAAGTGATTTCTAGCCCTTTTCTTTAAACATAAGATTAACATTTCCCATCATAAGGATTTTATGCGCATGCAAAGATTCTTAGAAATATAGTAATATGTTGTGTGAGCCGATGCAGGCAGGATGCAGGAACAACCACACACCACGGATGGAAAGCAAAGAACAAATTTAATCTCGATACCTCACAGACCAGGGAATCTCTGAAGCAACACCCGGGCAGAGGCACGCAAGCAGGGACCACAGGCACCATGGCGTGAGAGAGTTCTTGTTATCAAGAGTCCTTGGCAGCGAGAGAGTCCTTGTTAGCAAGAGCGGGTGCAGGCTCCCTGTTCTTGCTGATATTTAAAGGGTTCAAACAGGCATAGCTTTCCCACTGTGCTTTGATCTTCTTCCACAACAGGCCAGGATTCTCAAGCGGTTAGATAAGGTGTCCCTGAGTCCATCACAGACTTATGTTATCTAAGTGCAAGTGTTTTTCTTGCAAGCACCCGAGACTGAATAACAATTAGTGTGATATATGTGTTTTCCAGCACCCCAGCTGCGAGTCACTTGAGTGTATTTACAGTCCTCCTCGACGATCTTCTGTTGCTTTCCCACATACGTAAATAAATAAATAACTGTATGTATGGATATATGAGATCTTGGGTTTTCCAAAGCAGAGACATCTCTACTGCTTTAACTCGATACAAACTAACTGGCTAACAGTGTGAATGTACTTGGTTGAAAACGCTTTTTGATTAAGATGTACTCTGGTCCTATGTGTTTGTGGGTAAGAAAGAAAAAGGTAATAATTTACTTTTCAATTAATTTTCAAGGTCATAAGAAACTCCACTTTGATGGTTACCTGCACTTCAGTGTGTGCTGGGCCTATGGGGTGCAGGAAATGGATGATGAGCTGGGTGGAAAATGAGTAATTGCTAACAATGGATAAACTGTTTGATCTAACACAGATTGAATGCGAAAATTATTTTTTCATGAACGTAAATAGCCATTTAGCTAAAAGATCTGGGAACAAAGGGCCCAAAGGAAGGAGCTCAGAGAGAGTAGGAGACATTTTAGATTTTAGTTTCCAAACTTCGAAGTCAAGATAGAAATAGGAAAACCTACAAAGACATCCGGTTAAATTTCATTCCTTTTTTTCCAGGTGTAAGTCAGTTATGATTCCTGTAAAATATTTGGGATCTTTATGGTTGTACAGAAAAATAAATAAGAACAAATATGTTTCAGAAGACTTTGACCAGAGGTATGTTACACTATATTTTTAGCTACAGAGACATCTGTTTCTTCTCAAGGAAAAAAGAAAGAAAAAAGAACAAAGAGAATTTCATTAACCAACCAACCAATGAAACTCTGTCCCCCTCCTCTCAAAACAGGGAGAAAAGAAAGCTTGAAAAAGTTTAACAAAGGACCAGTCTTTGGTGTAAGTTGCTATCTCTTCTGATTTACACTAGTTGAAAGATGCGGTTCAATATAAAGAAGAATGAAAAAAATGTAATGATAATGAGCTTTTATATAGATCTCAAAGCTATTTCCTAAGCTTTGTTCTTTGGGAAGCACCTGGCACAGTCTGGAGGCTGCAATAACCTAAAAATGAAATAAGAAAGAATCAGTTCTGTAGAGGCACAATGACTTTGTCATACAACATATGGAAGATGGAGGACCCTTAGTAGAAACGTTGATCACTGGATGGTTAGAAAAGAAAATCAATAACATATCCCTAAGTCATATTACAATGTGCAAATACTGATATTATTGCAAATCAACATGTAATACTGTAGCATTAAGTTTTAGCTTGTAGGCTCCTTAAGGAAGCTTTAGGTTGTAAGCTCTTTGTGACTTAGGAGTAAGTTCCTTCTCTGTTGTATGCACAAGCCAGTGCACTGGAGTTTGACAAAGGCCTGGGGCTTTTCAGCAGTAGCTTAACACAACCAGTTTTGGGGTGATATCTTTAACTCCATCGAAGACAATTATAATTTTTGGATAAGTCAGGTTTCATTGTCTGCTGCACTAATGCAGTCCCTCAGACAGCACTCAGAATATAATAATAAAATACAGTCAATGACTACAATACTCTGTACTTGTGAGCATGAATCCTGGGAGATGCTAGATAAGCTGCCAAGAATCTCAGGGGATGGCAGAGTTGCTCCGGACTTTGTACTGATTTCTAACTGAACTCTCATACTGATTTTAACCTTTGATTTTAGGAGGATTGGAAGGTTTTTCTTACTGTTTTTTTCTTCCACTAATTTTGGCTCTGTCAGAGTGGCTGTATGAAACTAAGGATTATTACCCTCTTTTGATCTTACAGGCAGACAGTGATGAGCTGGAGAGTAGAAGTCTGAGGGCAATGAAGAAAGATTTCAGGGCCTTGGGACAGCTTGTCAAGGGTTTGGGAGCACAAATTGTGTTCTCCTCTGCCCTTCCAGTTTTGGGGACTGATGAATGGGTAAACAAGAAAGTCGGACAGATCAACACCTGGCTCCAAAACTGGTGCTACGAGCAGGGCTTTGGGTTCTATGATCATAGTTTGATCCACAGGGCACTGGGCCTGCTTGCTAGGAATGGGAAAACCCTATCCCGAAAGGGGAAAAGGGTACTAGGCCAAGAGTTAGCAAGGCTCATGGACAGGGCTTTAAACTAGAAATGAAGGGGGAAGGGGATAAAACCAGGCCCACTAGCAATGAGCCTAGGGATAAAGGGCCAAGGATGGGGGTGAAATCGGTAGCCCAGCTCAAGTGCATCTATACGAATGCACGTAGCATGGGCAACAAACAGGATGAGCTGGAAGCCATTGTGCAGCAGGACAACTATGATGTAGTTGCCATCACGGAAACGTGGTGGGATGACTGTCATGACTGGAATGCTGTGATGAATGGCTATAAGCTCTTCAGAAGGGATAGGCAAGGAAGGAGAGGCGGGGGTGTGGCTCTGTACATTAGGGAATGTTTTGATTGTATAGAGCTAGATTCCAGGGATGATGAAGTCAGGTGTTTATGGGTAAGGATGAAGGGGAAGGCAAATAAGGGAGACCTTGTGCTGGGAGTATGCTACAGACCACCCAACCAGGATGAGGAGACAGATGAAGTATTCTGGAAGCAGCTGGCTGAAGTCTCACAATCACCAGCCCTTGTTCTGGTTGGGGACTTCAACCTGCTGGGTATCCACTGGAAATATAACACAGCAGAGAGCAGGCAGGCTAGGAGGTTCCTCGAGTGCATGGAAGATAACTTCCTGACACAAGTGGTAGGTGAGCCTACCAGGGGAGGTGCCTTGCTAGATTTACTGTTCACAAACAGAGAAGGACTAGTGGGAGATGTGGTGGTCAGAGGCTGTCTTGGGTTTAGTGATCATGAAATGGTCAAGCTTTCAATTTGTAGTGATGTAAGGAGGGGGGTTAGCAAAACCTCCACCTTGGACTTCTGGAGGGCGGACTTTGGCTTGTTCAGAACATGGGTTGAGAGAGTCCCTTGGGAGATAGTCCTGAAGGGCAAAGGGGTCCAGGAAGGCTGGACGTTCTTCAAGAAAGAAATCTTAAAGGCCCGGGAGCAGGCTGTCCCCAAGTGTTGCAAGTTTAAAGGGCAGGGAAAATGGCCAGCCTGGATGAACAAGGAACTTCTGATGGGACTTGGGAATAAAAGGAGGGTTTACCACCTTTGGAAGAAGGGACAGGCAACTCAGGAGGAGTACAGAGATCTCACTAGGTTATACAGAGAGAAAATTTAGGAAGGCAAAAGCCCATCTGGAGCTCAACTTGGCCACTAATGTTAAGGACAACAAAAAAAGTTTCTATAAATACATCAACAAAAAGAGAGTCAGGGAGAATCTCCATCCCTTACTGGATGCTGGGGGGGAGGGGGGAGTTGCAACCAAGGATGAGGAGAAGGCTGAGATACTTAATGCCTTCTTTGCCTCCATCTCCAATAGTCAGACCAGCTATCCCCAGGGTGTTCAACCTCCTGAGCTGGAAGATAAGGATGGAGAGCAGAACAACCCACCCATAATCCAGGAGGAAGTAGTCAATGATCTGCTTCTGCACCTAGACGCACATGAGTCTATGGGGCCGGATGGGATTCACCCAAGAGTCCTCAGGGAGCTGGTGGGAGAGCTCACCAAGCCTCTCGCCATCATTTACCAACAATCTTGGTCAACAGGGGAGGTACCAGATGACTGGAGGGTGGCTAATGTGATGCCCATCTACAAGAAGGGTCGGAAGGAGGATCTGGGGAACTACAGGCCTGTCAGCCTGACCTCGGTACCAGGAAAGATCATGGAGAGGATCATCTTGAGTGAGCTCTCACGGCAAGTGCAGGGCAGCCAAGGGATCAGGGCCAGCCAGCATGGGTTAAGGAAAGGGAGGTCCCGCTTAACCAACCTGATCTCTTTCTATGACCATGTGACCCGCCTTCTGGATGCCACGGGGAAGGCTGTGCACGTTGTCGATCTGGACTTTGGTAAGGCCTTTGACACCGTCCCCCACAGCATTCTCCTGGAGAAGCTGGCCAATCATGGCATAGACAAGTGTACTCTTTGCTGGGTTAAAAACTGGCTGGATGGCTGTGCCCAGGGAGTTGTGATTAATGGGGTGAAATCTTCTTGGCGGCCGGTCACCAGTGGTGTCCCTCAGGGCTCAGTTTTGTTTAATATCTTTATCAATGATCTGGATGAGGGGACTGAGTGCACCCTCAGTAAGTCTGCAGACGACACCCAACTAGGTGGGAGTGTTGGTCTGCTTGAGGGTAGGAAGGCTCTACAGAGGGACCTGGGCAGGCTGGATCGATGGGCCAAGGCCAATTGTATGAGGTTTAATAAGGCCAAGTGCCGGGTCCTGCATTTCGGTCACAACAACTCCAAGCAATGCTACAGGCTTGGGGAAGAGTGGCTAGAAAGCTGCCTGGCAGAAAAGGACCTGGGGGTGCTGGTGGACAGCCAGCTTAACATGAGCCAGCAGTGTGCCCAGGTGGCCAAGAAGGCCAACAGCATTCTGGCCTGTATCAGGAACAGTGTGGCCAGCAGGAGTAGGGAAGTGATCGTGCCTCTGTACTCGGCACTGGTGAGGCCTCACCTCGAGTACTGTGTTCAGTTCTGGGCCCCTCTGTACAAGAGGGACATTGAAGTGCTGGAGCGTGTCCAGAGGAGAGCTACCAAGCTGGTGAGGGGTCTGGAGACCAAGCCATATGAGGAGAGGCTGAGGGAGCTGGGCATGTTTAGTTTGGAGAAGAGGAGGCTGAGGGGAGACCTCATTGCCCTCTACAACTCCCTGAAAGGAGGTTGTAGAGAGGTGGGTGTTGGCCTCTTCTCCCATGTGAATAATGACAGGACCAGAGGAAATGATCTGAAGTTGTGGCAGGGGAGGTTTAGATTAGATATTAGGAAGAATTACTGTACTGAAAGAGTGGTCAGGCACTGGAAGAGCCTGCCCAGGGAGGTGGTTGAGTCACCATCCCTAGAGGTATTTAAGAAACATATATAGATTTGGCACTTCAGGGCATGCTCTAGGGGCAGAGATTGTAGGGGTTTTTTGTGTGTGTGTATGGTTGGACTCGATGATCTCAAAGGTCCTTTCCAACCATGAAGATTCTATGATTCTGTCTTGTTTCCTGAAGTGCCTGTTTAGAGCTTCCTCAGAAAGGCCTCGGTTTCCTTACTGATCCAGTTCTTTTCTGATAAGCTCTGGATTTCTTATCCAAACCTACTTCCTCACCAAGTCTTTTCTAGTTCTTCCAGGAAACCATAGTTCTTCTGCCTTCTCCTGTCTTCCCTGTGAGTAACAGTTTTTCTCTTCATTTCTGCATTCCCTCTCAATTTCTCTCTTCCCCTTTTTCAGTCCCTCTTTTGACAGCTTCTCTAAGCATTTTTCTATGATTCTATATTGCCAAGTATAGCTGAAGACGCTGAAAGCTAAAACATGTTATAATTATAAAAGCTGATTTTTAGACTTCATATAATACTGGCTGTTCTGTAACCTGTGGTATTCTGCATAAACTACGTCATGACAGAGTAAAACTGCATATGGTCAAGCATACAAACATCATGACTTTCATATATTTGGTTTATCCAAAATAGAGCACAATTGTTTTTCCACATAATCAAGCCCCTCTGTGCAAATATTTTTGAACAGGAAAACAACCTCAAGGCACAGTCTTTTTACTTGGGTCCAGTGATGTTTTCTCCCTCTAAAGGATACTGGAATTTGACTCCAGGCACCAAATACATCATTGATAAGTGGGAAAGATGCCAGGAAGGAAAAGGGGGAATTTGTGGAACCAGAATTACCTCTCCCTAAGTATAAAAGGAAATATAAAAGTATCTGACAGTGAAACACACTCAATTTGAATTTCACCTTAAATACTGATCTTGGAAACATTTCTTCCAAGAGCCATAGGAATTTAGAGATGCTCCAGGAATATGGGCCCATGCTGCCACCCTGCAAAGAATCACTGAATGTCAGGACAATAAATAAATTATTATTTTTCAAACTCAGCCCATATCTAAGATCAGAATTACTAGGGAAGCACTTGCTAGTTATTGCTGATACAGAAAGAAAAGCAAGTGTGACATGATGTAAAACTGCATGTTGAAATTAGGGTGTACATGGATTTGCTTTTAAGCTCAGCATGCTTAGGGCCTGTGTAGTTAAGGCAGAGTAAAATCCTCTGTGAATTATTAGCCAACATCACATCAGCAAACCTTTTCTTTATTGACTGGGTTTCTGAGGCTGCAGCAGAGCAAAAAGCAGCATTTTCCTGTATTCTGATTTCCCCTTGCTGTTACAGATGGATATATGGGGGTGAGGACATGCATCGTAGTGAAACCTCTTGGTGCCTAATAATGAATGTTTCTATATACAAGCAAGCAGTATGCTATTATTCTCTGTCCGCTGTGCAGGAAGAGGGGAAAGATAGACTATCAGGAAAAAAAGTTTGTATTCATTATTTCTTGGCCTTAAGAAAATGTGCCCATCAATCCATCAAAAACAAATTTTAGTCTGTAATATTAACATTTAAGGCTATGCTCTTCTGATGTATTGATTCTCCATAGGCAGAAGGACTCTGAAATGGAAACAATTTTAGAAATGTAGTTTTCAGTTTCCTTAATATTGTATGTTCCTGTTATGAAAGAAAATGTCTTTTCCTTCACCCTTTTCTTTTTCTGTACTATAATATATTAGTCACAGGAAAGTGAGCCTTGTACAAGTCCAAGGACCTTACATCTCTGTGAAATTTCCACAATCAGTTTGTTTCCTAAATAATTAAATGCCACTACGTCTTTATTTATAAATATTGCAATAAAATCCTGGCCCAAAGTCAGGATTTCTTTTTTTATTTTTCATCAAGCCCCCATGTGATCAAGAGATCGGTTAAACATATGCTTAACTTGGACTGTGCCCGTAAGAATTTGAGCATTTACCAGTTCTAAAAGATGGAGTTAAACATGTGCTAAAAGCTTTCCTTCGTTTGTATAATTGGAGGATGTTTGGGCAAAGGAAAGGTGAATCTTCAACTGCTTTGGAACAAAAATCTTGTATTTATTGAGCACTGGGGATGAGTGTTGGGGAGTGTTACGGAAATAAATGGTGCTGTCTTGGACAAAGTTTGGGGAACTAAATTCCAGACCTCTCAAGTTGCGGCTGGAATTGGGATGGCAGCTAAAATCTCCTCACATCTCTACATCTGGTGCCTCTGTATTGTGTCTAACATACATGAATGCTTCCACTGCCAGTGCTTCTAGCGTGTGACATGGTTTGAAATCTGTTTTTCCCTGTTGGGGAACAGAAGGTTTAAGTCTCCAGCTCTGTCAGTTTGACACCTCTTGACAGCACAGACCTCCCTCTTTGGCACTATGTTTCTTAGCTTTTTTGTCAAATGTCTCCTGTTTTTTGAAGAAAGAAATCACTTAATTCATTATGGCTGAAATGCAGTCTTCTACAGATTGCCAGCATATGATCTGTGTAACCCTAGGGCACTGTCTGCCAGGATCTAACACAGGGCCTTCAAAGAGGACTTGGGAGATATTTTAGAGGTGAATGGATCTTGTTCTGGACCACTGCCTACGATAGAACTTCCATGCAGAGGAAGAAAATGCACATGAAATAATATCACAGATTTCATCCAATACACTGTTATTTATATAACAACTACTGATAACCCACAGAAGGTGTCTAAGCATGGCTTACCATAGAAGATTGCGTAAACAGGAACACTTGATAGACAGCTGTCCTCTTGAGCCAATAAAAAGAACAAATGTAGCTTGTTTATAAACTCTGCTAAAATGAGATCTAAATGGCATTAAAAGAAAAAAGAGAAGAAGGGCTATTTATAAAGTCTGCTTCCACACTCAGTGAAAGTCTGCAGGCAAAAAGTGTGAAAAGCCTTCCACCACGTGGGCTTGCAAAACACATGGAAAAATAAAGATGTGTGTGTTTACAGAAAATATCCCAAACTCTCAGGCTGCTCTCAGCGCCCAGGCGATGATCACAGTTGATGGGTTCCATGATGTTGCTGTACGACTTGTTATGTCAAGCATCCATCTTGGCTCAAAGATTTCATACATCCCCACCTGCATATCGCTGCTGTGATTAATTCTGTAATTCACCAGAGGAGGAAGTGCCATGTAGACAAGGCAATAAAAGTTAGGTGGAAGGAAAACTGGTTCCAGCACTACTTCTGCAGTGCTGTGGGAAAACATAATTCTTTGTATCCATCTATTAATTGCAGTCAGCACCAAATACATATCTCTGAACAATTACTCCAAGTTGTAATTGTGTGGTTTTGGAATGCCCCACAGTCTCACACAGCTTCCCAATTTCTCCAGCTCAGTCATCAGCCAGATCATGGCATAAATCATCTCCTTAAAGTTTAGCCTTTTAGTCATGTAGTGATGCTGTGAGCAAGATTAGACACAGAGTTATCCATGGTCCATTCCTTTATGCTTTCTCTAGAGCTCACAAAAGAGTTTAGGGTGACTTCTGTTTCAAGGGTGACCCATGTTTGCATGGCATTTTTTTTAGCATCTATGCTTGGCATTATTTTAGAAGGTGTATTGACCACATCTAAGTTAGAGACGTGATTGGGAAAAGACAGAGCGGCAGAAGAGGCGCCAAGTAAAAAAGATGTGGATTTATATCAAAGGATCTGGGAACTTGGAAACAAAAAGTGTTCTCTTTCATGACAGAAATAAAACTGTGCACTTTTCAGTATTTGGACTGTGGAGCAGTCATTGTCCCCCAAACAAGTTTATTATGGCTTCTTTTTAAATCAAGTTTTATTATGAGTGTTCTTCACTTAACCGAGATATGCTAAAGATAGATGCCTTATTGGAACAGCTCTCAAAGAACCAATTTAGCCAATGTTAATGAACAGTAATGCCTGATGCTTAATTGGGAGAGTATTGTAGGGGTAAAACCAATGCAGCAGATATGTGCATTTAACGTATGCCAAGTGATTAAGTGGTGATTAACCAGGGGTTGAAATTCTGAGCTCTGGACTTTTAATAAAGTGTCAAATAAAGATTAAAAGGAAGGAGAAAGAGTAGTCAACAAAACACAGTAAGCTTCCATTTTATTACTGTCTTTTTATTCAGTGTAGGGTTTTTTAAATCCTATATATTTGTACTCTCACATAAAATCCTGTAATAGAGATGGACATTTAGGGTTTAATATTCAAACAAAATGGATTTGAAAGCCTGCCTGTTATCAGGTTGTTTTCCATGTTACCTAACTTTGCAATGCGTTAAATGGAATCCTATTTACAGTATCACTTTACAGTATAAATAGATATCTTTGTTACATTATTTGTCTTAGCTATATTAAAACTCCACTGCAAAGCATTTAGTAACTTCACAAACCATTGATCACATTCTGCAGATTTTATTCAGCTTGGATAACAATTGCTTGGGAAAGTAGCATTACTGAAGTCAATGGACAGAGGCACCGATGCTACTGTGCCATGAATGTGGGTCATGGAATCAAAACCTGTGGTAGCCAAACTACTTTACTAACTCCAGAGGACTTATTAACATGCAGTGGAAGCTCTCAAGGTGGTTCTACTCTCCAGAGCTAATGATTCATGACAGGTATTGTCATCATGCTTTGAGTGCTGTTCAACCTCAGTCCATCTTGTCAGATGCAAAGGATTTCATTTCTGGATAGCACCACATAATAAGTTTTAACTCCTCTTTTATACAGGCAGAAGCGGTAAGTACCTTAAACCAGCGTGCGGGAGTAAAAGTTCCCCTTCAGGAAAAAGAAAGCAATGAGAATTAATAAATTACCTTCATGTTTTTCCTCAGCCTCAGGACTGAACAATTATAGCGGCTTGAAGAACCAGGCTCCAGCTACCCTTGCATTTACATAGTGCTATGTGTTATTGTGCGAAGGTGGCAAATTACTACTCAACGTTCCATGTGCAGCCACTTCATGGTGCTTCCCAAATGTTTCACTGCAAAGGTAGAGGAGGAACATTAAGCATGGGAACTGCTGTGATAAGGTGATGAATTTACCATGAACTTGCCATGCCAAGTGGACTCTGAAGGAAACATCAGGTGCAGCTGAGGTTGTACAGTGAGTTGGACAAGAAATTAAAGGTTGCCTTAATGAACGGATTCTTCATTTTTAGAGTATTCCAGAAGTAAAAACAAAAAAGAAACAATCAAAAAAAGAATGAATGACTATAAACACTTTTATCACTCAGTGAAATAGGTTCTTTTGGAAGCTGTGACATGGAGTCTCTAGCTATTCTACTGTATTTCTTGCTTCAGCTAGCTGAAAAAAGGATGCTTTCTCAAACATGGAGAATCTTATCTTTATTTTATTTCTTATACCAAATTTACCCCTTGGGGTTGTGTTGCAGAATGGCTTGAGGAGCAAGGTCATGGGACAATAGAGGAGTTATGTGAGATGAGAATAGCGTAGAAGCAAGTTACAGCTCGGCGATGGGAAAGTACTAAGTAAACAAGCCATGAGAATGCAGAAGCAAGAATAAGGAGCTGATAAGAATAGGGAACTAAGGCTGAACCCTGTCGTGTGGACAGAGAGCCAATCGCAGTGAGCAGATGACTTTTATAATTAGCCAATATTCAAGCGATGATGTAACCAGTAGCTATATAATGAAGCGTATTCGGGCAATAAACTGAAGCTTGCTTTATCACTCACATTGAGTCGGCCGCTTGTCTTCCCTCGCTCGTCGCAGGGTTGCAAAAGGGTTCAACCTACCTGCAGTTTGAAAAGTGGGGAACTTGACCCTACAACCAATGAAAAGAAATTCCACAGCGGGGCTGTGCTACCTGTGGTTCAAGCCAAGCATAAGGTTTTTGTAGCAAGAATGATAAAGGAATAGCAATGCTTATCATGATCTTGAGGGTCTTCTTTCCACTTTTGACCATCCACACCTCTCTGTATCTCTTTTCTGTCACCATCTGGATCAAGCAGATACCAGCATCTGGTTACTGGAACATGCAGAAATCACTTTTTAAAAGAGTTCTTTAGGTAAACTATTGACCAGTCTGCCTCTAATTCAGGATCAGATGGAAAACAAATAAACACAGACATTGTCACCAAGAAAATTATAATTGCTTATCCATAAATTCTCTAAAAAAACATGTCTTTCTCTCATCTTAGTAGTTAGATCCATTTTTCTATCCTTTGCAACTTCAGTCCTGCAAATTTTCTTTTGATGAAAACTTGCTCAGCTTGTCTTGACTACTCGTCTTCTACAGCTGGGAATATACACATAACACTGCAATGGAGAAGTACTGAAATCAGAGAACAAAAAATAAAGTTTTCTGAACGTAGCAAGAATATGAAGAATGTTACCTTTGCCTACTCACATTGCCGATTCCTGTTTCTCCTTTTTCCAGTGAGTTAATCTCACAGGACTTTGAATTTTAACAGCAGAAACCACTGCCATTAGAGTCTTCAGTATTCTCTCTGATCATAATTTTGTACGTTTTGGGGAATTGTATTCATGCTCTCCCACTGGAAATGGCTTTTTGAAAAACTCTGTGCTGAATTCCTTATTACATTAATGTAAATCAGTCAGAGGTGAAACCTTTGGCCACTGGCAGAGACATACCCTTTGTTTCATCTCCCATTGCTACTGCCTGGCCTGCAGCGCTGGGCATCATTATCAGGAGAGACTTTTTTGGATAAGTAGATGCCATAATGTAACAGTCATAGCCCATTTACAAAACCAACACAGGCAGCTTAACATAATAATAATAATAATGAAAAAAAAAGGAAAATATGCATATTGTTTGCTCTGACATCATAAAAAAGGTGCACACTTGGGATGTTTATGCCCCAGATTGTTATTTTCTGATAACGTACCTGGTTAAAGTAAAATTTTCCCTCTGGATGCATATATAATGCTTAGATAAGAACAATTCACAAAATCCTACTATAGTGCTGCTATACACAAACACATTTTCAGATGCTTCAGATAATATCAGGTACATATATACAAGAGGAAAAGGTATTTCTAGGAATATCATTATTGGTGGCATATCTGTTTATGTTTCTATATGCACTGGTGGCTCTTTCTTTGAGGCAGACACTAAAAACATCAAAAAATACATTTGATGTTTTGATCTGACATTCTTTTTTTAAAGAAAGAAACAAACAAACAAACACACACAAGGTTTTAGTATTCTTCCTCCCCGCTAGCTACCGTGTTTATTTCTTTCTTCCCTGAAACAAAATCATCATCTTTAGAACTCCAAGGTACTCTATTACTTTTAGTATATGTTTAATCCCACCCAAGAGGAGGAATGCATGAAAATTTTAAACTGTCAGGAAACATCAAATTAACTTTTTCTTGCCTTTTAATAGATATTTAAATAAGTATTATTATGTCTAGATCTTACACTCTGAGAGACGCTGTTTTATTGCTGTTGCACCACCCTAAAGGACTCTTCCAGTTCCTTACCCAGCATCAGGGAAACCAATATCTGCATTGTTGAACCACCACTACTGTGTTTCTACAGACCTGCACTGTAACATCTATATCTACCATGGACTTCTTTCATGACCTCATGCAAACATTTTAATCTTTGTCATCAAGACATGGGGGTAGTCTTGAGGAAATTTCTAGGTTTGCCTCTGGTTTCCATTTGGCAAGTCATTTCTCTCCTTGTGTTTTTGTTTTCCCAGCTGTGCCTAATGAATTTGAAACCAGTACTGAAGGGCACTGAGACATACAAGCCTACAGCAGAATGCTAGAGGAGGAGTGCAATCACTGCTAATCCTTGAATACCTATAGATAGTATTGGAACATATTCTTCACAGAATTTACTCTGGGTGGTTAGTAGTTTGCTGGGAAATTTTAAGATAGCTTTGTAATTGTTTTAAATCTCTTATGTTTAAAATAGATTTAAAAGAATCTGGGTGTGTATTTTACTAAAATACTCAGGCTATTCAAATATTCAAGCTAATTAAAAATAGTCCACACTGATCCTATTTCTTTCATCCAAGAATCAGCTGTACATGTTAAAGGAGATAATACCACAGGTTACAGAACAGCCAGTATTATATGAAGTCTAAAAATCAGCTTTTATAATTATAACGTTTTAGCTTTCAGCGTCTTCAGCTATACTTGGCAATATAGAATCACAGAATCATAGAATCATAGAATCTTCATGGTTGGAAAGGACCTTTGAGATCATCGAGTCCAACCATACACACACACAAAAAACCCCTACAATCTCTGCCCCTAGAGCATGCCCTGAAGTGCCAAATCTATATATGTTTCTTAAATACCTCTAGGGATGGTGACTCAACCACCTCCCTGGGCAGGCTCTTCCAGTGCCTGACCACTCTTTCAGTAAAGTAATTCTTCCTAATATCTAATCTAAACCTCCCCTGCCACAACTTCAGATCATTTCCTCTGGTCCTGTCATTATTCACATGGGAGAAGAGGCCAACACCCACCTCTCTACAACCTCCTTTCAGGGAGTTGTAGAGGGCAATGAGGTCTCCCCTCAGCCTCCTCTTCTCCAAACTAAACATGCCCAGCTCCCTCAGCCTCTCCTCATATGGCTTGGTCTCCAGACCCCTCACCAGCTTGGTAGCTCTCCTCTGGACACGCTCCAGCACTTCAATGTCCCTCTTGTACAGAGGGGCCCAGAACTGAACACAGTACTCGAGGTGAGGCCTCACCAGTGCCGAGTACAGAGGCACGATCACTTCCCTACTCCTGCTGGCCACACTGTTCCTGATACAGGCCAGAATGCTGTTGGCCTTCTTGGCCACCTGGGCACACTGCTGGCTCATGTTAAGCTGGCTGTCCACCAGCACCCCCAGGTCCTTTTCTGCCAGGCAGCTTTCTAGCCACTCTTCCCCAAGCCTGTAGCGTTGCTTGGGGTTGTTGTGACCGAAATGCAGGACCCGGCACTTGGCCTTATTAAACCTCATACAATTGGCCTTGGCCCATCGATCCAGCCTGTCCAGGTCCCTCTGTAGAGCCTTCCTGCCCTCAAGCAGACCAACACTCCCACCTAGTTGGGTGTCATCTGCAGACTTACTGAGGGTGCACTCAGTCCCCTCATCCAGATCATTGATAAAGATATTAAACAAAACTGGCCATAAAACTGAGCCCTGAGGGACACCACTGGTGACCGGCCGCCAAGAAGATTTCACCCCATTAATCACAACTCCCTGGGCACAGCCATCCAGCCAGTTTTTAACCCAGCAAAGAGTACACTTGTCTATGCCATGATTGGCCAGCTTCTCCAGGAGAATGCTGTGGGGGACGGTGTCAAAGGCCTTACCAAAGTCCAGATCGACAAAGTGCACAGCCTTCCCTGCATCCAGAAGGCGGGTCACATGGTCATTGAATATTTTATAGCACTTAGGGAGGAAAACACTTCCAATAAGAAAATCATTGATATCTTTTTAGTAGATTTAAACTAGAGTTTAAACTAGAAATAAGTATTACATTTGTATAGAGTATTTTATAAGAGCCTGTAAATGGAAAGTTGTAAGTGCAATGCAGTTATAAAGCTAGGAACCATTTGGTCAAGAATGAAGCAACTCACATGAATGTCTCTTCAAAGAACAAGACTCCTTGTACTAGACATCCAGCTGATATTGACATTATCATAATCTCACAAAAAACAGATTTTATAAAATATGTTTTAGAAAGAATACTGACTTTCAAAAATGTAAATAGAAAAGAGGAATGTATGTTAACAGAATATATCACAAACAGCTCTCATTCCACACTCTAAAAAAACTTTGGAATCAAATCAAAACTTCCTGATGATTTCTTATTGAACGCCTTTTCTTCTAAAAGTACTCTAAACTTTTGAACTCAAAGAAACATATATTTATGGCTCAAAAAGGCTCTAGAGGAGAAGGTGATTACTTCTGTACTACTCATGTTTTCTCTTAATCTTATAGATGCTTTTTGTTTTGATCTCCTGATAACCATGAAATAGTAAAATTCTTCCAAGATATCTTTCTGGAAATATTAGATTTTAGTTTGTACATGATATGAGCCTAACCTGTAGCAGTAACTGAGGCAGTTGTCATAAAATAAAAGTGTGATTCATTTTACCACATTTTACTACCTAGCAGAAAGGAGTCTAATCTAAACTAGCCTCGTAGGCTCCTCCTATATTGAGTAAAGGAATTCTGCAGCTTTCATCTCTTGTGATGTTTGTCATTTAAGATGTGCAGCATATAAAATGAAGCCAACCAAAGAAAAATCTTCTGCAATTACCTGTCTGACAAAGGGGACATCTTAGCTGATCAGTTCAAATGAGATGCAAAATTTACACAGCTGAAGACAAGTGAGATGAATCTTCCAGCAAGTCAATAGTAAAAGGTTGATATCTTCATAGGGTTCTCTCTGAGGGGAGATTGTGTCCAGCTAACTTAAACACCTAAACTTACATATGTATTATCTGTCTTTGACAGCCTTCAAAGGCTTATTTCTTTCCCTTAAATAGAGAAATGAGAGACTTTGTTTGGTGTGTTGCTTCAGGAGGCTTACACGTTTAGGGACATGTAAAGTTTAGTTGCATCACCTTTACTTATGAAGCTTATAGAAGCCTTGCCTGGCCTCATGGACAAAAATGGAATGTAATTGTGGAGTTTGACTGGTTATTAACAGGAAATCTCTGAAATTAAGACCATATACTGTTATATAGTGTATACAGCATCAAATGAAGACTTCAGTAAAACAGCATATTTGTTGTTAAGCACTGGATGTAGTATTTAGAGTATATCTACACTGAAGATCAGGCTGATGAGAGCTTGTTATGCCCATTGTTGAGGCATAGCAGAAGTGTGTTGCAAAGTTGCACTGCTGAACAAAATATAACATTCCTTCTCAGTAATGCTTATTCATTTAGACTTAGTGGTTTTTAACCAAATTCTTACATGTTCTAATCAACTTAGCAGAAAAGTTGAACCATTCTTCTTGCTATATATAAAACGTTATATATATACCCTTTCTTACAAATTAAAAATAAAGAAGAAGCTAAAGCTTGTATACACAGGTTACTAAGGAAAACAGCTTTTTTTTTCTTGGTCACTCAATTTGGAAAGCTCTCTTAAAGACCAACTCTTTAAAAGACTCTTCTGAGAAGTGGAAGACTGTTCCATTACTCTTTTATAAAAGGGAAGCTCACTGCAATTTACTTGAAGCAGAATTTCAGCTGGTATTAAGCCTTATGAAACTAAATGGCCTGAATAAATGCAAAAAGTTAAAACCTTGCCTTGAAAGGAACTCTGAGTCATTCTTACCAGATACACATACACAGAAAAGCCAGTTAGAAGTGTACTAGATATGCATTAAATTGACTGCAGTCCTGAGCTACGTTTCTAAGGCCATGGAGGTGTTAAGGAGTGGATGAGAAGAGCTAATTTTGAATCCAGTCAAGCCTGAAAGAGATGCACATTTTTCCTTGCCTAAAGTAAGAGAGAAGGTTATAAAATCCTCTGAAATAAAGAGGCAGCTCTCCTTCTCAGCTTTATAGTATGGCCAACAGCTCTTCCAATTCACTCCTGGGAGTTTGCAGCAACCATGTCATGACATCACTGAGATGACATTAGAAGAGGTGACGTGCAGCTGGGAAGCTTTGCCACAGAATTTAATTTAAATTCTCTTTAAATAATTTTACCAGCATGTTGAAATACTATTGTCATATAAATGGCTGAGGGCTTCTACTCTCCATTTTTTTTAGAATATATATTCCTGGAGAGGACACTAAGGCTAAAATTTGGTAAACAAAGATTAGTAATGGTATTTAATACAGATTTAAGGTTCTTGATATTCATTGATTTGCCTGTCTCAAGACAACTGCTTGACTGACTTCTTTTGATTAACTGACTTAAAGGCTTTCTTTGGCCCACTTACAAATTGCTTAGGTTATCCACGATATACCAAATAGGATTCACCAACCCTTTAATAAATTTTGCCCATATATAAATTATTTTAATTACCTGTGATACAGCATTAGTTGTCTGCTACTAATTTTGATAATAGAGTACTTGGTTCCCTCAAAAATCAACTGACTCTCCAAAGTGTAATATCTTTCAAAAACCCCTTGTAGAGAAATATGCAGTAGACCAAAGTAATCACTGTTTGTGTACTGTTTTGCTTTCAGTTTAGGTCCTTTTTTCTAAGAAAAAAATGATCATAGCAAAGAATCATCCATTTCTTTTTTGCCTTTAATTATGAAATAGAACCCAGTTCAAGAGACTAAAAGAAGGGAATCAACCCTGATTCATCATCCATCCAGAGAGCCAGATATTAAGATTTAGCTTCTACCTTTTATAATTTCTTCAGATTATAAATACCCTGCAAGTTTTTAAATATAATGAAATGGCACTTAGTAACTTGAAATAACTCCTTCTAGCCTCACAGTATTATTAGCAATCAAGAGTACGTCATGGTCATCTTTAATTTAATTATTAGCTCTTGCTAAACAGGACCTCTTCTTATCACAGATTTCTTTTCAGTTTGAGAAATGGGGAACTGCAAACCAGCATGTGTGACAGAATATCAAGCAAATTGGAAGGAAATGTAATCAAGAACAGAACTGGCAGGCAAGTAGATGGATATAATGCAATGTGAAAGAGGCAACAACTTTTATAGGAGGTAGTTATCCTTTACAAAATTTATTAGAGTGCTTTTAAGGAGTCAGCAAGCATCTGAAAAAAAGCACACTTGGATTTTCAAAAAGTCACAGAATCACAGAATGGTTTGGGTTGGAAGGGACCTTAAAGATCATCTAGTTCCAACCCCCCTGCCATGGGCAGGGACACCTCCCACTAGCCCAGGCTGCTCAAAGCCCCATCCAGCCTGGTCTTGAACACTTCCAGGGATGGGGCATTGACAACTTCCCTGGGCAACCTGTTCCACTGCCTCACCACCCTCACAGTAAAGAATTTCTTCCTGATATCCAATCTAAATCTATCCTCTTTCAGTTTGAGGCCGTTGCCCCGTGTCCTATCATTACACTCCCTGATAAAGAGTCCCTCCCCATCCTTCCTGTAGGCCCCCTTCAGGTACTGGAAGGCTGCTATATGGTCTCCCCGGAGCCTTCTCTTCTCCAGGCTGAACAACCCCAACTCTCGCAGCCTGCCTTCATAGGAGAGGTGCTCCAGCCCTCTGATCGTCTTCGTGGCCCTCCTCTGGACCCCCTCCAACAGGTCCATGTCCTTCTTGTGCTGAGGACTCCAGAGCTGGACGCAGTACTCCAGGTGGGGTCTCACCAGAGCAGAGTAGAGGGGCAAGTCGCTTACCAAAGGCTTGTAAAGAAAGTAGGGTATTGCAGAAAGAAATAGGAAAGACTTTTCTTGGGTTAATAACTGCTTAAAAAAGTAGATGTGAAGTGTAGGAATAAATGGTCAGCTTTCTTATTGGAGGAAGGTGACCAAGGGAGTCCCACAAGGATCCTTTCTGTTGCAGTGGAGACAAAATCTGTTGATGGCATTGGAGAAAAGCCCTAACTATACAGACACTGTGCTAGGCTGTCATCTCTCAGGAAAGTGATCTGGGAAGCACAGCAGAAAGTACCACCAGAACATCAGCATATTGCTCAGCAGAGGTAAAAAATGTAAATAAAAAGAAAACATCATTATGCCATTATCAGTATAAAGTGCACCTGTGTTCTGAGTCCTGTGTACATTTCTGTCTCCTCTCCACTCCAGGCTAAGAAAGGATGTAAATAGAAGAGGGAAAGAGAAGGGCGGCTAGAAATTGTAAGAACTGTGAAAGAACTTTTTTTTTCCTGCCTTCTGATAAGGCAGTCATGGTACAGACATACCATGTATAGATGGGAGGTCCCAGTCGACTGGCATCTAGCAAATGTGACGCCCATCTACAAGAAGGGCCAGAAGGGGGATCCAGGGAACTACAGGCCTGTCAGTCGGACCTTCGTGCCAGGGAAGATTATGGAACAGATCATCTTTTTGGGCCCCTCACTACAGGAGGGACATTGAGTTACTGGAACATGTCCAAAGAAGAACAATGAAGCTGGTAAAGGGTCTAGAGCAAAAGTCTTACGAGGAATGGCTGAGAGAACTGGGGTTGTTGTCAAGAACCTGGATGAGAGGACATTGTGGTTTGGGCCAGGTTGGACAATGACAAGATGACAGATGCACTCCCCCACCTCTCGCTCCAAGGAGAGGAAGAAGAGAAATAAAAAGATTTATGAGTTAAGAAAAAGAAATTAAACTAATGAAATATTAAAATAAAAAAGGAAATAATTAAATAGACGCAATATAAATATACAAAACTGTATCAAGCTCCCAGGGAGATGTCACTTGCAGGAACTGGGAAAATTCCAGACTGGACTTAGTGATAAATGGGAACTGGAACACACTGAAGGGGACCAAAGGCAGACAAGGTAACAGAGTCCTCATCAGACATCAGTCACTGAAGAAAAGAAAAACATTAAAAACCAGCCATTGAAGGAAAAACCATTGAAGAAAGAGCCATCCTGTTGTCTTTGATCCTTCATCTTTTATACTGAGCATGGCAGGTGGGATGGAATACCCTATTGGTCAGTTTGGGTCACCTGACCTGTCCCCTCCTCCTCACAGGTGTAGCCCTTCCACAGGGTAAACAATGAAGTCAGCTGACCTTGGTTGCCACAGCAACAAGTGTAAGCAAGAGCCTCTCTCACTGAACAGAAAGTTGGCTCTGCTCCACCCCAAACCAGGACAGGGGATCAAGCGCACCTTCAGTAAGTTTGCAGATGACACCAAACTAGGTGGGAGTGTCAACCTGCTTGAGCATAGGAAGGCTTTGCAGAGGGATCTGGACAGGCTGGATCGATGGGCCAAGGCCAATGGTATGAGGTTCAACAAGACCAAGTGCTGGGTCCTGCACTTGGGTCTCAACAACCCCATGCAGTGCTACAGGCTTGGGGAAGAGTGGCTAGAAAGCTGCCTGGCAGAAAAGGACCTGGGAGTGTTGGTCGACAGTTGGCTGAATATGAGCCAGCAGTGTGCCCAGGTGGCCAAGAAGGCCAACAGCATCCTGGCCTGTATCAGGAACAGTGTGGCCAGCAGGAGTAGGGAAGTGATTGTCCCCCTGTACTTGGCACTGGTGAGGCCTCACCTGGAGTACTGTGTCCAGTTTTGGTCCCCTCACTACAGGAAAGACATTGAGGTGCTGGAGCAGGTCCAGAGAAGGGCAACGAACCTGGTGAGGGATCTGGAGAATAAGTCTTATGAGGAGCGACTGAGGGAACTGG
The DNA here is from genome assembly GCA_947846985.1 of Fratercula arctica. Taxonomy (NCBI): domain Eukaryota; kingdom Metazoa; phylum Chordata; class Aves; order Charadriiformes; family Alcidae; genus Fratercula; species Fratercula arctica. The sequence goes on along the minus strand of CANTUZ010000025.1, from coordinate 15,334,444 downwards.
GGTTGTTTAGCCTGGAGAAAAGGAGGCTGGGGGGAGACCTTATCACTCTCTACAGCTACTCGAAAGAAGGTTGTAGTGAGGTGGGGTTCGGTCTCTTTTCCAACGTCACAGGCTACAGGACAAGAGGAAATAGCCTCAAGTTGCGCCAGGGGAGGTTTAGATTAGATATTAGGAAAAATTTCTTCATGGAAAGGGTTGTCAAGCATTGGAACAGGCTGCCCAGGGAAGTAGTTGAATCACCATTACTGGAGATATTTAAAAGATGTAGATGTGGTGCTGAGGGACATGGTTTAGTGGTAGAATAGAATTATAGAATCATAGAATGTGTTGGGTTGGAAGGGACCTTTAAAGGTCATCTAGTCCAACCCCCCTGCAGTAAGCAGGGACATCTTCAACTAGATCAGATTGCTCAGAGCCTCATCAAGCCCTTGTCTCCAGGGATGGGGCCTCCACCACCTCTCTGGGCAACCTGTTCCAGTGTCTCACCACCCTCATTGTAAAGAACTTCTTCCCAATGTCTAATCTAAACCTACCCTGCTCCAGTTTAAAACCATTACCCCTTGTCCTATCACTACATGCCCTTGCAAACAGCCCCTCCACAGCTTTCTTATAGGCCCCCTTCTGGTACTGGAAGTCCGCTATAAGGGCTCCCTGGAGCCTTCTCTTCTCCAGGCTGAACAACCCCAACTCTCTCAGCCTGTCTTCATAGGAGAGGTGCTCCAGCCCTTAGATCATCTTTGTGACCCTCCTCTGGACCCCCTCCAACAGGTCCACGTCCTTCTTGTGCTGAGGACTCCAGAGCTGGACACAGTACTCCAGGTGGGGTCTCACGAGAGCAGAGTAGAGGGGCAGAATCACCTCTCTGGATCTGCTGGCCACAGTTCTTTTGATGCAACCCAGGATGCGATTGGCCTTCTGGGCTGCAAGCGCACATTGTTGGCTCATGTCCAGCTTTTCATCCACCAGTACCCCCAAGTTCTTTTCCACAGGGCTGATCTCTGTCACGTCATCCCCCAGCCTGTATTGATAACGAGGATTCTCCCTACCCAAGTGCAGGGCCTTGCACTTGGCCTTGTTGAACTTCATGAGGTTTGCACGGGCCCACCTCTCTAGCTTGCCCAGGTCCCTCTGGATGACATCCTGTCCCTCTGGCACATTGATCGCACCACTCAGCTCGGTGTCATCGGCAAACTTGCTGAGGGTGCACTTGATCCCACTGTCCACTGTCATTGATGAAGATATTGAACAGCACCAGTCCCAGTACAGATCCCTGAAGGACACCACTTGTCACCCCTCTCCATCTGGACATCGAGCCATTGACCACTACCCTCTGGATGCGACCATCCAGCCAGTTCCTTATCCACCGAACAGTCCACCCACCAAATCCATATCTCTCCAACTTAGAGAGAAGGATGTTGTGGGGGACCATGTCAAAGGCCTTGCAGAAGTCCAGATAGATGATATCCGTTGCTCTTCCCTTGTCCACTGATGCAGTCACTACTAGAAAGCCACTAGGTTGGTCAGGCAGGACTTGTCCTTAGTGAAGCCATGCTGGCTGTCTCAAATCACCTCCCTGTCCTCCATGTGCCTTAGCATAGCTTCTAGGAGGATCTGTTCCATGATCTTCCCAGGCACAGAGGTGAGGCCAATAGGTCGGTAGTTCCCAGGGTCCTCCTTTCTACCCTTTTTAAAAATGGGTGCGATGTTTCCCTTTTTCCAGTCACCAGGGACTTCACCTGACTGCCATGACTTTTCACGTAATCACGGAATTTTTCAGAGTTGGAAGGGACCTCTAGAGATCATCTAGTCCAACTTCCCTGCTAAAGCAGGATTGCCTAGAGCACATTACTCAGGACTGCATCCAGGCGGGTCTTGAAAGTCTCCAGAGAAGGGGACTCCACAACCTCCCTGGGCAGCCTGTTCCAGTGCTCTGTCACCCTCACCATAAAGAAGTTTTTTCTCATATTTGATCGTAACTTCCTGTGTTCCAGCTTGTGCCTGTTACTCCTCGTCCTGTTACTGGGAACCACTGAAAAGAGTCTGGCTCCATCCTCCTTAAACCCACCCTTTAGACACTTGTAAACATTAACAAGGTCTCCCCTCAGCCTTCTCTTCTCCAGGCTAAAGAGTCCCAGCTCTCTCAGCCTTTCCTCATAAGGGAGATGCTCCAATCCCTCAATCATCTTTGTTGCCCAATCAAATATCATGGAGAGTGGCTTGGCAACTACATCAGCCAGTTCCCTCAGGACTCTGGGGTGCATCTCATCAGGTCCCATGGACTTGTGTATATTCAGGTTCCTCAGGTGGTCACGAACCTTGTCTTCGCTTACAGTGGGAGGGACTTTGTCCCCCAGGTCCCCGTCTTGTGGTCCTTCAACTCGGGAGGCGTGAGGAGAGAGGCTGGCAGTGAAGACCGAGGCAAAAAAGTTGTTGAGAATCTCAGCCTTCTCCTCATCTTTTGTTACCAGTTTGCCATTCTTGGTCATCAGGGAGGGCACGCTTTCTTTGACCTTCCTTTTCTGGTTGACATACCTGTAGAAGCCCTTCTTGTTATTCTTAGCATCCCTTGCCAAGTTCAGCTCCAGCCTTCCTGACCTCATCCCTACATACCCAGGCAGCATCCCTATACTCTTCCCAGGACACCTGATCCTGCTTGAACTGCCTGTGCAGTTCCTTCTTGCCTTTTAGTTTGACCAGCAGGTGCCAGCTCAGCCATGCTGGTCTCCTCCCTTTCTTGCCTGATTTCTTACACCTGGGGATCGAGAGCTCTTGTGCTCTATGGAAAGCATCCTTGAAGATCTGCCAGCTCTGTTCTGCCCCCTTGTCCCTGAGGACCGTTTCCCAGGGGGTCCTATTGACTAGAAAGTCCAGAACAAGTCTATTGTTCTGGAACAAGTTCCCTGGCTGTGAGTACATACGATAACAGGGGAGGTGCAGTTGTGGATTTTTCTGGATCCTGGGCGGAAGGCAAAGCAGGCACCTGCAACGCAAAGGAGAGCCTGTATCTCCAAGAGACTTGCCATATCCCCTGAAACCGTAAAAAAAGCTGTCCTCATCCTGGGGAAAAGCATCATTTAAATGGACAGGGTTGATGTTCTGCATGGGGTCAAAGATCACCTGCCAGTCTTAGTCTTTCAGTCTTTCTAGACTGAAATCAAGTCTAGTATGGCATCCCCTTGGGTAGGGCTGTCTATTTCCTGTCTTAGGAAGTTATCATTGAGGCACTCCAGGAACCTCCTGGATTGTCTACAGCTCACTGTGTTACTTTTCCAGCAGATGTCAGGGTGGTTGAAATCCCCCAGCAGGACGAGAGCCTTTAAGCATGATGCCTCCTGTAGCTGGAGGAAGAAGGCTTCATCAGTAGGTTCCCCTTGATCAGGCGGCCTGTAGTAGACACCAACCACAAGGTTCCCCTTGTTGCCTCAGTCTCTTAATTCCTGCCCATAAGCTTTCGACTTCCTTTTGGCTATTCTTTAGGGACATCTCTTCACACTCTATCCATTCCTTAACATAGAGGGCAACACCTCTGCCCCTCCTTCCTCACCTGTCCCTCCTGAACATCCTGTAGCAATCGATAGCCATGTTCCAGTCATAGGATTTGTCCCACCAGGTTTCAGTAATGGCCACTATGTCGTAGCTTTCCAGCAGCATGGTAGCTTCCAACTCCTCCTGTTTGTTGCCAATGCTGCATGCATTCATGTAGAGGCACTTCAGCTGGCCTGTTGGCTGTGACACCTTCTTAGAGGAGCACCCCTTGGGTTTTTTCATGGGTGTTTCCCTGTTGACTCAGACTACCTCAGGAGCCCCTGGCTCGTCTCCATAAGACTTTGGCTGTGATGCAGTGTCCCCAGCATGCCTTGGGGCAACAAGTTGAAGGCCCTTACTAGCGCCCCGTCCCTCTAACCCTGATGTGTAATCCCACAGCTTGTCACAGACAAGCCTGATATTATCATCCCCCTCCCCCTTCACATCTAGTTTAAAGCCCTGTTGATCAGCCCCACAATCTCTTGGGCAAAGACCCTCTTCCCCCTTTGAGAAAGGTGTCTCCCATTGGATGCCAGCAAGCCCGGTGCTGTGTAGGCCGTCCCATTATCAAAAAACCTGAAACTGTGGCAGCAACACCAGCCACGGAGCCATGTATTATTGGACTGGATCCGTCTGTTCCTTCCAATGTCACTGCCTGCAACTGGACGGAGTGAGGAGAAACTAACCTGTGCCCCAGAGTCCCTCACCAACCTTCCCAAGGCCCTGAAGTCCCCTTTGATTGCTCTTGGTCTATGAGTCACAGCTTCCTCTCCACCTACATGGAAGATCAGTAATGGGTAATAGTCTGAGGACTGTATCAAGCCAGGGAGTTTCCTGGTGATGTCCTTAACCCGGGCTCCAGGAAGACAGCAGACTTCCCTATGAGGAGGGTCTACCTGGCATATTGGACCTTCTGTTCCCCTCAGGAGGGAGTCACCAACAACTATAACTCTTCTTTCTTCCTTGTGGATGTGGTCATTATATGGGCGGTACACCTTTCTGACTGTAGAGACGTCTCTGGTATAGATTGCCCATCATCCATATCCTCATTTGACTGGCCTTCCTCAACCAGAACCTCATATCTGTTGTTCAGAGGTACCAGGAGGGGGGGGGCGAGGTGGGCAAGGAGAGAGTTTGCCCACTGCCCCGACCATAAACTTGCCTGCATTCACTCAGTACTGGGTCCAGTCATGTTCAATATATTCATCAATGACCTGGATGAAGGGACAGAGTGCACCCTCAGCAAGTTTGCTGATGACACAAAGCTGGGAGGGGTGGCTGACACACCAGAAGGCTGTGCCGCCATATGGAGAGACCTAGACAGGCTGGAGAGTTGGGCGGAGAGAAACCTTATGAAATTCAACAAGGGCAAGTGTAGGGTGCTGCACCTGGGGAGGAATAACCCCATGCACCAGGTTAGAGGTTGACCTGCTGGAGAGCAGCTCTGTGGAAAGAGACCTGGGAGTCCTGGTGGACAACAGGATGACCATGAGGCAGCAATGTGCCCTTGTGGCCAAGAAGGCCAATGGCATCCTGGGGTGCATCAAGAAGAGTGTGGCTAGCAGGTCGAGGGAGGTCATGCTCCCCCTCTACTCTGCATTGGTGAGGCTGCACCTGGAGTACTGTGTCCAGTTCTGGGCTCCCCAGTTCAAGAAGGACAGGGAACTGCTGGAGAGGGTACAGCAAAGGGCTACAAAGATGATTAGGGGATTGGAACACCTCTCTTATGAAGAAAGGCTGAGGGATTTGGGTCTCTTCAGTCTGGAAAAAAGACGACTGAGGGGGGATCTTATCAATGCTTATAAATACTTAAAGGGTGGGTGTCAGGAGGATGGGGACAGGCTCTTTCAGTGGTGCCCAGTGAGTGGCACAAACTTGAACATAGGAAGTTCCACCTAAACATGAGGAAGAACTTCTTTACTTTGAGGGTGGAACAGGCTGCCCAGAGAGGTGGTGGAGTCTCCGTCTCTGGAGACATTCAAAACCTGCCTGGACGCATTCCTGTGCAACCTGCTCTAGGTGACCCTGCTCTGGCAGGGCGGTTGGACTAGATGATCTCCAGAGGTCCCTTTCAACCTGTCGTGTTTTTGGCCAAATTGGCCAATGGCTGGCAACAGATGCTCCCCACCAGCCTCTCGTACATGGAGAGGAGGAGGAGAGATAAAGAGATTTATGAGTTTAGAAGGAACTAAACTACTTTAATGAAATATTAATAATAAAATAAAAAGGAAAATAATGAAATAGATACAGTATATACAAAACCGTATCAAGCTCCCAGGATGACATCACCGGCAGGCACTGGGGAAGTCCCAGACTGGACTCAGCGATGGGTGGGAACTGGATTCCAGAGCTGGAGTCAGGAACACACACATCGGGATCAAAGGCAGGTGAACAGACAGGGTCCTCCTCTGACATCAGCCATTGAAGGAAGAGAGTTGTCCCTTTGATCCCTCAGCTTTTATACTGAGCATGGGGCAGATGGGATGGAATACCCCTGTTGGTCAATTTTGGGTCACCTGTCCTGTCCACTCACTCCTCCCTGCAGGTGGGACCCCTCTATGCTTTTCCGTTTACGACCCTCCAATGGGGCAAATACCAAAGTTAGCTGACCTTGGTTGTTATAGCAATAAGTATAAGCAAGAGCCTCTCTGCATACCATTCCCTGGCACTAACTGTAAACATTGGTCTTATCACTCTGAGAACAAACCTTTTTCGACACAACATGCTGTTGATTTCAGAGAGTTAGAAGAGACCTAGCTAAGAAGTAAAATGACTGAATAGAAAGCTGGTTCTGTTTTACCTCAAACCAGGACACAACCCCTGTTATTCTGTGATTCTGTGATTCCATGAAACATCGAGGGGACATTCTGAATCAATATATTTCAAATCTTTATTTTTAAAAAGTTGTAAAACTTTGGCAGAAAGTAACCCTAACAAAGCAAAACCACAAACCCCATCATATAATCTATTTTTCCTGCCACCTTCAGTAGTAGCAAAGGGATCCTGCCATATCTGCCATTTCTTTCACTGTCACCTGCCATATGGGTCCCAGTTGATTAGTAGGGAGTTTTAAAAGATTCACAAGCCAGTGTTCAGAGTCTTCCCACTACTAAATAGTATGCTTTATCTTTGCTTCCTTGTGCCATGCCCATGAGTGGCATGTGACAGTATTTCACATCCTCCTTCACACAGTGCATCTCTACAGCTGTTGTGGTTTGGGCCGGATCGGCCAATCAGAATGACAGATGCTCCCCCCCCACCTCTCTTTCTAAAGAGAGGAGAAGAAGAGATAAAGAGATTTATGAATTTAGAAAAAACTAAACTATTTTAATGAAAATATTAATAAGTTAATAAAATAATAAATAAATAATAATAAAAAATAATAAAAACATGAAATATATACAGTATATACAAAACCGTATCAAGCTTCCCAGGTATGATCTTCTTTCTTGGGAAAAATCTTCCCAGGCGCAATCTTCTTTGTTCCTCTCTCTAGAAGCACTTATTTTCCCCTTTTATGTTTGCTGAATTAGCATGGTCCATCCGCCTTGCCGAGGACAGCCTCGTCTCAGGTTTCTCCCTTCTCCCAGGTGACGTGTAGCATGATTTGGGTGGAGAGACAAGTGCCATAGTCATACATGTTTAGCATGATCTCTACAATCTTCATTAGCATATGCAGGGGTGTGCGCTTTCATATGCATTTCCCAGATAATGAAGCAAAGGTGACTTATCGGACACAATGGCCTTGAGAACTGAGAACAAGCAAGCTCACCACATGAGTGGCAGAACTATCCTGTCTTCACAAGGCAGTTCTCCCACGCTTTCAGGCACCTGAGCCTTATCAGTTCTTTGAATGTCAGGCCTGCATTCTTTATTTCCTTGCGAGTGTTTGAGGCATTCCATTGAAGGCTTGGAGGGCCTTCTGCCCCTTGTCAGGGAATTTACAGGCCATCTCTTACAGAGGGGGCCATAAATACTTGTTGTCCATGCTAAACTTTCCACTGTAATATGCTCCTTGTTGCCATTACCTCTGCTAAGGAAACATACCAGCATGTATGTGCCTTTCCTTATGCTGTGAATATACCTTAATTTTTTGGTGCAAACACACCCTAAGCTGTTCTGCTCCTCAGAACCCCATCTGCAGAGATGGAGATGACAACAATTTTTCCATCTCAGTGAGTCTGACAGTGGAGGCCTTTGTGATTTCAACAGATGGTGCCTTGGAATTTAAGGGGAGGAAATCAGCTGGTGATCTGGATTTAGAGAGCTACACACCCTTCATTTCACGCATCACACTGGGACAAACCTCCTGGTGCTTGTTCCTCAGGTTGGGAACTTGTCCAGGGGAGGGCTATGTAGATACTTCAGTTCACACAGTGGCTACTTCAATTTTAGCCCCTTTTCTGCACAGGGACAAATGGCTTAATTTTACAAATAATGACAGAATGCGTCTAAGGCAAGACAATTTACATGGATAGATTTTGTCTGATGTTTGAGAACCGTAATAAATAATCTCCTCCTCACCCACACCTCTCCCAAAAATCTACAACCTTTGTGCATATTTTATAAGAAACACTAATAAAGAAATAATCCAAAATGGCACCCATTAAAAAAAAGATGTAGGTTATTGAAAAATTATTGTAATATAGAAAAGATAGCAGTGCTGATATTAATGACCTATCTGTCTTCCTGGTGCAAGTCTCTCATGTATTTTATTTTATTTTTTATTAGAAACTGTATCATTAGCTCTATAAGATCTTACTGGGAAGAGAGAGGAGAAAGCCAAATTCAGCTAGACTTTGGATTTTCATAAACATTTTTTTCCCTCTGGCTGGAATATTAGGGCATTATATTAAATTCCCGCCACCAATTCCACAAAAGGAAGACCCAGCTACATTAACATAGTAATGTCCCTACTGTGCTTTTGACAGATGGGTTTCATCGACACAGACGTACTGTTAGGGGCTTAGTAATAGATTAAAAAAACAACAATACAGTGTAACATAATAAAAGTGTATTGTAATGTACATCATAACTTTTGGCCAAGGTTAAATTTCCAGTTGGTGTATGAAAATCGTATTCCATTAGACAAAATAGATGTCACGCTGCAAAGCATTAAAGATGAGTTGACTGAGTGTCATGGTTTGGCCTCAGACGGCAACAAAGAACCATGTGCTGCTCTCTCGAGCTTCCCCAATATGATAAGAAGTGGAGGAAAAAAAGGCAAAACTCATGGGTTGAGACAAAGGCAGTTTAACAGAACAGCAAAGGGAACAAGAAAAAAACAACAATAACATGGATAGAGGAATATACAAACACAATTACGGAACCGCTGCTCACCGACCCCTCCCCCAGCACCTCAGATTGGGCATGGCTCACCTGGGATGGAATACCTGTGTCCCTGCCAGAGCCTGCGGAAAATTAACCCTATCCCCGCCGGAACCAGGACATTATCCACCCCTCATTCCATACCATCTATGCCATGCCCAGATCTTACAGGTTCCAATGAATTGCCATCACTTTCCCGTGTCATATATATATATACACACACATATATATAGACACATAAATATATTCATACAGATATAATGCCCTTAGTCTATGGGCCATCCCTCTGAAATGTCTGTTGAGTTCATTTAATTCATGGCTTTGGGCTCCATATGTTAGAACAGTCTCTCAGGGCAGGTGAGATGGTGTGCGGTGCTGGACTGTTGCATGCTGTATTTCGGGAGCTTGCGGCTGGTGTATCCGGTGCGGCTCATGCCCACGGTCCATGGGCTGAAGATGTAGATCTTGAGGAAGTTGCTGGGCGCCAGCTGCTGAGGTCAGTTCTGATCCCATCACCGCTGTGCTTTACTCAATTTTTTAATCAAAGTCCATCTGTCCTTAATTTGGGTGATTCTTACTGTAGTACAGCTGATAGCAATTATAGTAATGAGGACATACACTGACAGCCTTACTTAGCAATTAACAACACACAATTTGATTCATTGGCTATTCTCACCCAAAATCAAGTCCCCATGAGGTACACATCGGACTTCCCCATCCTGCCGCATCACCCACCAAGTGTACCCAGGTCCTTGGGCAAAAGCAATCCCATGGATGGGTTTGCCTTTGCCTGAGGCAGGACTAACCCAGACTGTCTTCCCTAACGTATTCTTCATGTGCACTATGGGGACTTTATCCCCTTCTACAGTACGTGGAAGTTTTGATTGGGCAGGGACAGCCTGATTGGTAGATTCCCCTGGTGTTAACTAGCCAGGTAGCCTTTGATAAATGTGCATCCCAATGTTTTAAAGTCCCATCACCCATTGCTCTCAGTGTAGTTTTTAACAGTCCATTGTACTGTTCGATCTTCCCAGAGGCTGGTGCGTGATAGGGGATGTGATATACCCACTCAATACCATGCTCTTTGGCCCAGGCGTCTATGAGGCTGTTTCGGAAATGAGTCCCGTTGTCCGACTGAGTTCTCTCTGGGGTACCATGTTGCCACAGGACTTGCTTTTCAAGGCCCAGGATAGTGGTCCGGGCAGTGGCATGGGGCACAGGGTATGTTTCCAGCCATCCAGTGGTTGCTTCCACCATGGTGAGCACATAGCGCTTGCCTTGACGGGTTCGTGGCAGTGTGATATAATCAATCTGCCAGGCCTCCCCATATTTATATTTCAACCATCGTCCTCCATACCAAAGAGGCTTCAAACGCTTGGCTTGCTTGATTGCAGTGCATGTCTCACATTCATGGATGACCTGTGCAATAGTGTCCATGGTCAAGTCCACCCCTCGGTCACGAGCCCACCTATATGTCGCATCTCTTCCTTGATGGCCTGAGGTCTCATGGGCCCATCGAGCTATGAATAGTTCACCCTTATGTTGCCAGTCCAGATCCACTTGAGCCACTTCAATCCTAGCAGCCTGATCCACCTGCTGGTTGTTCTGATGTTCCTCCATGGCCCAATTCTTCGGTACATGGGCATCTACGTGGCATACTTTCACAACCAGATTCCCTATCCAGGCAGCAATACCTTGCCATAGTTCAGCAGCCCAGATGGGTTTGCCTCTGCGCTGCCAGTTGCCCTGCTTCCACTGCTGTAACCATCCCCACAGAGCATTTGCCACCATCCATGAGTCAGTGTAGAGATAAAGGACTGGCCATTTTTCTCGGTCGGCAATGTCCAAAGCCAGCTGAATGGCTTTCACCTCTGCACACTGGCTCGATTCACCTTGTCCTTCACTGGCTTCTGCAACTTGTCGTGGAGGACTCCACACAGCAGCCTTCCACTTTCGATGCTTTCCCACAATCCGGCAGGACCCATCAGTGAACAGGGCATATTGCTTCTCATTTTCTGGCAGTTTATTATATGGTGGGGCCTCTTCCGCACGCGTCACCTCCTCCTCTGGTGACATTCCAAAATCCTTGCCTTCTGGCCAGTCCATTATCACTTCCACTTACTACATGTAGCATCATTTGCATGATGTGTGGTGGGGACCCTTTCTTTGAACATCCAACCCAGAACCAGCAGTCGAGGTGCTAAGAGGAGCTGCGCTTCTGTACCAACCACTTCCGAAGCAGCTCGAACCCCTTCATATGCTGCCAATATCTCCTTTTCTGTTGGAGTGTAGTGGGCTTCAGATCCTCTGTATCCCCGACTCCAAAACCCTAGGGGTCGACCTCGGGTCTCCCCTGGTGCCTTCTGCCAGAGGCTCCAGGTAGGGCCATTCTCCCCGGCTGCGGTGTAGAGCACATTTTTAACATCTTGTCCTGCCCGGACTGGCCCCAGGGCCACTGCATGGACTATTTCCTGTTTGATTTGTTCAAAAGCTTGTCGTTGCTCAGGACCCCATTTAAAATCGTTCTTCTTCCGGGTTACTTGATACAGAGGGCTTACAATCAGACTGTAATCTGGGATATGCATCCTCCAAAAACCCACAATGCCTAAGAAAGCTTGTGTTTCCTTTTTGCTAGTTGGTGGAGACATAGCTGCTATATTGTTGATCACATCCATTGGGATCTGACGACGTCCATCTTGCCATTTTATTCCTAATGTGAGAAACGCTCCTTATCCAATAACAATGGCTCAGGCAATGATCAATACAAAGCACATTTTATTTAGACATTCTTGCAAGAACGGGTGTCCTAGCAGGTAGGCACACCTGAGGTCCCAAAATAACTTCTTTTTATTTCCTATCCCCGGCTGAAATTTCCCTCCCCTGTTTCCCCATTGGCTAGGTACTCCAGGGTTTACAGCCTATCCGATTCGCCTAAAACTACTTCCGTTCGTCCCGCCCCTGTTTACTTCTCCCCATCATCCCTCCTAAACCCCTTACTTCACCTGTTTATTTCTTCCCTTTTTTGGTATTATTGCCCACGGTAGCTGGTCTCAGTTAAACATTCATCCTCCCGTTAAACTCCCGATCCGGCATAGACTGGTTTCTCCTTTGTCTAAGGGATGAGTATGCTTGCATGTCTCTTGATCAGCCTTTGTGTTGTTAATCATTCTTTAGCTACATTATTTCAGACTGGCCAAGTTGTTCCTCTGCAAAAACAATACTTAGATTTTTCTTACAATCCCTCCTCTTTGATTTTCTAAGTTTATTTCTTTTTGCACTTACTTATCAGGGTATAGTCCCATAAGAAGCTTCTAAGTTTGCAAGCATCAATTCACATTCCTCATCCTCTTTCTTGTTCTTTTCCTTGAGTTGAAACATTTTCCCAGGGTATGCGGGAGGGTCTACTTCCATTCATTTCATTAGGGCAGTTCCAATTTATCGTTGAACTAATCCTCGCACACAGGGAATGATACAGCATCCTACAGCCACTAAGACTCCTGCTAGAATTATAAGAGAAGTCAATATTGATACCACCATACCTTTCCATTTCCCAAACCAGGAATCCAGCCAACCTGTCAGTGAGGTGTCTATTCCAGAGTTCTCAGCTAACTCATCAGCTAGAGTGGTGAGCCCTTGAAGGGCTTTAGTTATAGTACCATCTGGAGCTGTATTGTTTGTGATGAGGTACAGCACCAATTCCCTAACGTTACACACACGCCTCCCTTCTCCACTAAGATCATGTCCAGGGCGATCCTATTTTCCCATGCCATTCGACTGGTTGCATCCAATTGTTCTGCTATTCCTTTCAGTGCATCTCTGGTATAATTAATAAACCTCTGTTGGTTATAGTGAATATAATTTACCCAATCTACATTTTTGTTTATAGTTACCCACCAGAAAAGGACAGATTCGAATCCTACTCCTATCTGATTCCTTGCTTTGTGTTCATCTGGAACTCCTCTAGGGACTCCAGTGGAATCTATATATATATCCGTTCATCAAAGGATACACCTAAACTTCTTCTTACTCTGTTGCCTGAGCTCAGGGATCCTGTTCCTTTGTCAAATGCTAGGGTGAATGGTATTGCCAATTGTACTATTCTGCATGTACCTTTCCAGTTAGCTGGCAACACAGATCGCAAGGTCTTCCCTCCACAATACCACCAGAGATCTGCCCGAGGCACTCGTAACGCTGAGTAGTTTCCTCTTACATCCTTGGTCACATTCAGAGTTTCAGTGCATAGGGTGAATTCCCCCACAGGTCTGGTAGCATTCACACCCTGCCATGAGAGGCAGACTGTATGGTTACCAATTGCTGTGGAAAATACTGGTGGCACTTTAACATCTCTAGACTCCAAGGCAGGAAACAGTAAGGAAAGTGAATGACAAGTCTCATTTCTCCAGGCGGTCTTTTCTTGGTATAATGCTATCATACACCACATCCCTACGGAATCTTTCATCCACCCCAAGGGAAAAGGGACGATCTGTGCTGTGGGCCTTCCTGTGGCACAAGCATAGCAATTGCTTTGGTTCAAACTATTAACAGTATATTTTACCCATTCTACCTAAGCATTTGTGTCTTCATATCCTGTTTCTATTTCAAAAGTTTGCTTCAATTCTTCAATTTCCTTAATTGTTACTACCTTTGGGTCATTTTGTGGTTTCCATTTTTCCACTCTAGGAACATCAGTGGTCTCCTTTCTTTACTATGGTTTTGTTCTTGCTTCCACACTACTATCTTGAATCTACCTACAGGGTCTCGTCAACTAACATCTGCTCCTAATCCATAAGTTCGATTCACTAACGAATCAGCTCCTGTTACGGTAATTATCAAAGGGTTACAATGTAGGTTCTTGCATCCAGACGGGATCTGACCTTTGTAAAAACTAGTTTTCATTTTTAATGGTACCCAGGATGGGGATATCCCTTTCATGCTAACAGTCCACCCACTGTACTCAGTTGTCCACCAAACATCTCTCCACAAGGGACAAGGAGGTGCACTACTATGCCCTTCCCCATTTCCCAGTTGAGGCTCTGGGCACAGATACTTGTTTTCACCACTTAACTGTCTCTGGGCTTCTAAGTCTCCGCAGTTCAGTACCTGACATGCATCAAGCTGTATATTCTGTGGGGCATTTCCCTCGGTCACATTCACTATCAGTTTTACCAGATATTGCGGATGGATAGCCTGATTTCCTGGTAACAGGCAAATTACCACCATTATCGCCAATACTGTGCCTAGCTGACTTCTTTCCTTTACCATTGACAACAGCATACAATGACAGAGTCAACTTTTCAACTGTCCATTGGCTGCTGCTTCTTCAGTGTGAGGTGCAGTGGATGGTCAGTGGGATGTATGTTCCACTGTTCAGTTGTAGGTGGGGGATACACTGGTCCTTTGAGTCGAGTGTAGTGAGTCCAACCTTTTTCCGCTGTCCTTACTGCCGTCTCAGTAGTGAGGAGTACTTGGAATGGTCCTTCCCACTCTGGTTGGAGTTTACTCTCTTTCCAGGATTTGACTAGTACCCAGTCCCCTGGTTTGTACAGATGGACGACAAATTCCAGTGGTGGAGTTTGAGCAAGAAGGCCTTTAGTTCTGAGGAAAGAGAGAGAAGAAGACAGCCCCAGTATATATTTCTTAAGGAACATGTCCTTGGTTTCAAATGTGGGCACACCTTCCCTACCTCCAGTGTAAGGTAGTCCAAAAAGCATTTCATAAGGCGAGAGACCAGTATCCTTTCTAGGGGAGGTCCGGATTCTCAATAGTGCTATTGGTAAACACTTGATCCACGGCAATTTTGTCTCAAGAACTAATTTAGATAGTTGCCTCTTAGTGGTTTGATTAATTCTTTCAACCTTCCCAGATTATGGGGGGTGCTAGGAAGTGTGATAATCCCATGTTATCCCTAAACTTTCCATCACTCCCTGTAGCACCTTGGAGGTAAAATGGCTTCCTTGATCTGAATCTACATTTTCCACTATTCCATACCTAGGAATTATTTGCTCTAGCATTACTCTTATCACTCCTGCAGCTGTTGCTGAGACTAAAGGATAAGCTTCCACCCATCCAGTGAGGTGATCTACCAGGACTAAGAGGTACTTAAACCTGCCTATCGGTGGTAGTTCAGTAAAATTGACTTGTATACTTTGAAATGGCCTTAACCCCAGTTCCCGTCCTCCTGGGGGTTGTTTTCTAAGGGTCGTCTTATTTATTTTCTTGCAAATAATACACCTTTTGCAGATTTGCTTTGCTGCCGTATAAATGCCGAAACATCCATACTTCTGCAAAACTATATCACACATTGCTTGCGTTCCCCAGTGGCTTCCCTGATGTAACACTGTCACTATTTCTCTCATAGTTTGTTTATTAACCATTTCCCTTCCATCAGGCAGAATCCATTTACCATTTTTCTCCACTGCCCCTGCTTCTTTCATTGCTTCTTTTTCTTTTTCCATGAATATCAACGGGGTCATTACTGTCGGTACTTGAGGAACAAGATTATAAATCTTGATTGTCTCCTGCTCCAAGGCCGCCTCTTTTGACACTTTGTCCGCTAATGTATTTCCCCTTGCGGTAATTGAATTGCCTTTCTGGTGACCTTTAACATGTACAACTGCTATTTCACTTGGTATTAGTATATTTGCTAACACCTGTTTTATAAGCTCTTCATGTACAAGTTCTTTCCCTTTGCTATTTATTAGTCCTCGTTCTTCCCAAATTTTACCAAAGGTATGCACTACCCCAAAGGCATAACAGGAGTCTGTATATATTGTCCCTTCCCTTTTCTCCAATTAATTTTAGTGTCTGATTTAAGGCATACATCTCACACGTTTGAGTAGACCATGCACTAGGTAATTTCTCAGATGTTTTTACTTGTTGACTCACTCCATCCACCACCACATATCCATTACACCTCTTTCCTTCTATCACTCTTGAAGAACCATCTACGAACAAATGAAGACCCCCAGATAGGGGTTCTTCCCTTGAGTCAGGTTGCATCTTAGTCTGGTACTCAATTACATCTATGCATTCGTGTGTAAGTTCTTCATCCTTTGCCTCTACTTTTCCATTCCACAGAAAGCTCGCTGGGTTAAGGCAAGAGCTGATAGTTAAAATCAAATCATCCTTTTCAATTAAAATTCCTTCATACTTCAGTATTCTTGAATCGGTTAGCCATTTTCCCATGGTTTGGGCTAAAATGGTTTTTACTTGGTGAGGGATGCTAACTTCTATCATTCCCCCGAAGGTAAGCTTCCTGCTTTCTTCTACTAATAAAGCAGTTGCAGCCACTGCCTGCACACATTCAGGCCAACCTCGAGAAACTGGGTCGAGGAGCTTTGACAAATATGCTACTGGCTGTTGTTTATCCCCCCACTCGAGTTAATATTCCTAACACAGTCCCTTTGTCTACAGTTACAGATAGTTGAAAAGGTTTCTCTAAAGAAGGTAAGGCTAAAACTGGAGCTCTAATTAGGCTCTGTTTTAAATCTTCCACTAAATCCTTCTCTGCTTCTGTCCAAACTAATACATTTGGTTCTTCAGCTAACAGTTTGGAATATAGTCCTTTAGTCTTTTGAGCATACCCCTCTATCCACAGTCTACAGTACCCAGTCAGCCCCCAAAATTTTCTCAGTTCCTTCTTGGTCCTTGGCAGAGGTAAGTCTACTATTCCTTTGATCCTTTCAGGATTTATTTTTCGGCTCCCTTCACTGACTAGATGTCCCAAGTACTTCACTTCTGTTTCCACATATTGCAATTTCGTTTTTGAGACCCTCAAACCTTGCTGTCCCAAAAAGTTCAATAACTCATTTGTGGCTTCTTTTACCCTGCCTTCTTCTACCCTGCTTTCTTCCTCCCCGGATACCAATAAGTCATCCACATACTGAAGCAGGGCTACTCCCGATGGAGGTTTGAATTGTTCAAGTACTTGTTCTAACACTTGCCCAAACAAATTAGGGGATTCTGTAAATCCTTGTGGCAGTACAGTCCATCGATACTGCTGCTTCCTTCCCATGTCTGGATCCTCCCATTCAAATGCAAACATGTCCCTACTTCCCTCATCTAGGGGACAAGCCCAAAATGCTTTAGGTCCCACTTAGCGGATTCAACTTCTTTGTCGGTTGAAACATCACTGACAGTCTGGGCTGGGAACATATAAAATGGATTTGGGCATCCACAAATCCTGAATCTATTCATCTTGACCCAGCAAAAAGCACATTCACTCTCCTCTAGTGAGGGTGGTTCCTTATTATTCACATACATGTTTAAAGTCTGACAAACCCAATCCTCATCAGACCCAAATTTGGGCCAAAACACACTAGGAGGTTTTATAGGTTCTTTGGTCCAAACAAAACAACAGTAATGTATCATTTTCTTTTTATCTTTATCCCTTGTACAAGAAGAATCATTCCAAACCCTCAACATTCTCCCTAAAAGACTGTCTGGGGGAATGTTCCCGAGGTCTTTCTTATTATCCCCTTTCTCATCCCTAGGCCTAGAATTCTTATTTCCCATTCTAAACAGAGACTTTTCTTACACCCCTTCCTTTCACTTCGTCCTTCTCCAGCTGCGCCCCTCGCAGGACTACAGAACTGTGGATCCAGACTCTGCACTCGCTTTGTACCGCAGTACGTCTCAGTCACTCACACACATCAAGTCTCTTAGAATGTCCCCAACCACCAAGGTGATACTCCAACTTTCCTACCTGGGTCCGTGCAAGGAGTTGCCTGATCGTACTCTCTGTGGCTACTTTGCCCCCTTGTGGTTCGTATGGTCTGCCGCTTAACGGGTCTCGGGATCCTGGTTGATTCCCTTTGGAGCTCCAGGTGACGATAGATGAGACCATTGAAATCAACGGGATGCGTCTTCCCGTCCTTCGGTGACAAGGAACCCGGGAGGGGATGACTTTGGATCCCAGACGAGCCCCCAAATTGTGAGAAACGCTCCTTATCCAATAACAATGGCTCAGGCAATGATCAATACAAAGCACATTTTATTTAGACATTCTTGCAAGAACGGGTGTCCTAGCAGGTAGGCACACCTGAGGTCCCAAAATAACTTCTTTTTATTTCCTATCCCCGGCTGAAATTTCCCTCCCCTGTTTCCCCATTGGCTAGGTACTCCAGGGTTTACAGCCTATCCGATTCGCCTAAAACTACTTCCGTTCGTCCCGCCCCTGTTTACTTCTCCCCATCATCCCTCCTAAACCCCTTACTTCACCTGTTTATTTCTTCCCTTTTTTGGTATTATTGCCCACGGTAGCTGGTCTCAGTTAAACATTCATCCTCCCGTTAAACTCCCGATCCGGCATAGACTGGTTTCTCCTTTGTCTAAGGGATAAGTATGCTTGCATGTCTCTTGATCAGCCTTTGTGTTGTTAATCATTCTTTAGCTACATTATTTCAGACTGGCCAAGTTGTTCCTCTGCAAAAACAATACTTAGATTTTTCTTACACTAAGAACTGTATCTCCTGCACAGGTCCCTTGACCTTACCTCATTCGATGGCAAAACCAGCTTTCAGAAGGATTCAGACTATTTTATTCCCTTTCTCAGAAACTTCTGCTGTGTTGCCCCATATGATGATGTCGTCAACAATGTACTGCAGATATCCTGGAGCTTCACCCTGTTCCAGCGCAGTCTGGATCAGTCCATGGCAAATGGTGGGGCTGTGTTTCCACCCCTGGGGCAGTCGATTCCAGGTGTACTGGATGCCCCTCCAAGTGAAAGCAAACTCTGGCCTGCACGCTGCTGCCAAAGGGATTGAGAAGAATGCATTCGCTATATCAATCGTGGCATACCACTTGGCTGCCTTGGACTCCAGTTCATACTGGAGTTCTAGCATGTCCGGCACGGCAGCGCTCAGCGGTGGCGTGACTTCATTCAGGCCACGATAGTCTACAGTTAGCCTCCACTCTCCATTAGATTTCCACACCAGCCATATGGGACTGTTAAAGGGTGAACGAGTCTTCCTGATCACTCCTTGAACCTCTAGTTGACGAATCAGCTTATGGATGGCAATCAGAGGGTCTCAGTTAGTGCGATATTACTGCCGATGCACCGTTGTGGTAGCAATCGGCACCTGCTGTTCTTCGACCCTCAACAACCCCACAACAGAAGAGTCCTCCGAGAGACCAGGCAAGGTAGACAGCTGTTTAACTTCCTCCGTCTCCAAGGCAGCTATGCCAAAGGCCCACCCATACCCCTTTGGGTCCTTAAAATACCCTCTCCTGAGGTAATCTATACCAAGGATGCATGGAGCCTCTGGGCCAGTCACAATGGGATGCTTTTGCCACTCATTCCCAGTTAGGCTCACTTCAGCCTCCAATACAGTCAACTCTTGGGATCCCCCTGTGACCCCAGAAATACAAATGGGTTCTGCCCCTCTATAGCTTGATGGTATCAGAGTGCACTGTGCTCCTGTGTCCACTAGAGCCTTATACTCCCGTGGGTCTGATGTGCCAGGCCATCGAATCCACACCATCCAATAAACCCGGTTGTCCCTTTCCTCCACCTGGCTGGAGGCAGGGCCCCTCTAATCCTGGTTATAGTATCCATTACTCACTTCTTGCAGAAATGACTTGGAGGTTCCTTCAAGAGGATCAGAAGCAAGATCAGGCCTTATGCTCTGTCTGGGTAGCTGCCCACTGGAAACTGGGGCAGCACTTTTCCTGGAGGGATCCCCTTTTGTGGTTGTCCTTCCTTGCAACTCCTGTACCCGTGCCCGCAGGATCCAAGTAGGTTGTCCATCCCACTTCCTCATCTCATCTCCTTTCTGTGGTCTCGCAGGTAGAACCAGAGGGTGCCTCGTGGTGTGTACCCTCTGTAGTCCCTCTCTTGAGTGGGGAAACGCCTGCTCCTAATAGCTGAGATGCTGGCCCATGCAGGTGGGGAGTAGGACATATTCTCTTCAAGTTGCTGGACCTTCCGGGACAGTTTCTCCACAGCTGAGACAAGGGGGGAAGAGAGGCTTTCTTGATATCGCCAGAGCCGGCCAGCCACCTCATCCACCGTTGGTCCCTCTTCACCTTTCCATTCCATTACTGCCAGTGAGTTGGCATATGACGATGGTGCCCTCCGTACAAGCTTCTGCCACATGGGCCTTGTGCATTGGACCTCATCAGGGTCTGTGGGTAAGTCTGTATTGTCCAAATCATAATAAATCATTTCCCGCATGGCTAATTCTCTCAGGTACTGGATACCTCTTTCCATGGTGGTCCACTTGCTTGGTTGACATACAACATCTTCACTGAAGGGATATCTCTCCCTCATGCCTGACAGGAGTTGTTTCCAGAGGCTGAGGGCTTGGGTCTTCTTTCCAATTGCCTTGTCAATGCCCCCTTCCCTAGACAGGGATCCCAGCTGCCTGGCTTCCCTGCCCTCTAATTCCAGGCTGCTGGTCCCATTATCCCAGCACCGGAGCAGCCAGGTGACAATGTGCTCACCTGAAAGTTGCCTAAAATCTTTTCGCATATCCTGCAGCTCACTCAAGGATAGGGATCGAGTGATTATCTCTGGTTCTGCCTCTTCCTCCTGTCCTTGTGATGGCCCTCATTCATCATCACCCCTTACTAAGGAACTGATATCTTCATGTACTTCTTCTGTATGGGGGCAACTGATACTGGCACGGGTTGGTTTCCTCGTTCAGCGGCAGTGGCAGCCACCGGGGCTTGGTAGCTGCAGTGGCTGTTGCAGGGGTTGCAGTAGCCACAGTGTCCGTCAGTCTGGTTTCTGTCTCTTTCCCCTGAGGGTGCTGCATAACACTGAGCAGTGCTTGGTAGATACTGGCCAGGGCCCAGCACAGTGCGGTAAGTTGTGCCTCTCTAGAATAGCCACAGCGTTTTCCTTTCAACTATTCTACCGTTTTGTCAGGGTCCTGTAATTGTTCAGGGGTGAAGTCCCAGACCACTGGATAGGAGAAGCCCTCTATATACCTGCCCATGTTCTCCCACATGCCATGCCACCCCTGACTATCCAGCCTTGGGGCAGATTTGTGGGTGGGAGTCTTAAATAGTTGTTTAACCCTATTCAAGAACTGAAACACATTCAGGAGACCTAGCAATAGGACCAATAGGACTGGGCTGGTTTGAGCATCCCAAGGATACTCAAAATTCTCAGAAGCTGTTGTACCTGGCCCAAAGGAGAAAAGGGAGGCAAAAGAGATGGGGAAAGTGTACCCCCCTGTTTCCCCCATATATTGGGTGTGATTATTAATAAGTTCTGAGAGACGGCACCTGAGGAATGGACAGGACAGCAATACCATGTAAACACCCCAACATAACTGTCTGAACAGTGATGTTAAATCATAATTTGATATCGCACCGGACAGCAAAATGATGACCCTGATCCCTCTCCCAGAGGTGATAAATATAATCATGGGGAGTACACAGAGCATTGTCCTGGTTCCAGCGGGGACAGGGTTAAGTATTCCATGCCATGTGAGCCACACCCACCCTGAGATTAAAAGGAGGGGAGGGGGAAGGAAGTTGGGTTTGCAGCGGGCTGGCATGTCCCGGGTCTGGTTGGGGAGGGGCGGTTCCGTAATCGCGTTTGTATATTCCTCTGTCCGTGTTATTGTTGTTGTTTTCTTGTTCCCTTTGCTGTTCTGTTAAACTGCCTTTGTCTCAACCCAAGAGTTTTGCCTTTTTCTTTTGATCCTTCCTGTACCGGGAAGAGCTGGGTGAGCGACACGTGGTTCTTTGTTGCCGTCTGAGGCCAAACCACGACAGTCCTTTTTTTGGCACCCAGCGTGGGGCTCGAAGGGTTGAGACAATGACAGAATCCAACTAGAGCTTGAAAAAACGAATTTGTTAGGTAAATAGTCACCAGTCACTATGTTGCTTAGTTTGTTCTCATGGCTGTGTTATGTAAATTCCTATGTGTCTTATGCACTCCCTGGGATGATATTTGTTACTTCTGGGAGGGGGATGAGGATTATCATTTTACTGTCCTGTGCAATATCGGCTTATGATATGATAACATCACTTGTTAGACGGTTATTTTGGGGTGTTTATGTGGTATTGCTGTCCTGTCCGTACATTGGGCACCACCTCTCAGAATTCATTAATAATTACACCCAGTCTATGGGGGAAACAGGGGGAGACGCTTTCCCCAGCTCTTTTGCCTCCCTTTTCTCCTTCGGGTCAGGTATGACAGCTTTGGAGAATTTTGAATATCCTTGGGATGCTCAAACCAGCATGTTCCTAGTGTTATGTCTGCTGAATATGTTCCAAGTCTTGTTTAGGGTTAAACAACTATTTAAGACTACCACCCAGAGATCTGCTCCAAGGCTGGACAGTCAGGGGTGGCATGGCAGGTGGGAGAACATGGGCAGGTACCTAGAGAACTTCTCGCCTCCAATGGTCTGGGACTTCACCCCTGAACAATTACAGGACCCTGATAGAGTAGTAGAATATCTGAAGGGAAAATGCTGTGGCTATTCTAGAGAGGCACAACTCACCGCACTGTGCTGGGCCCTGGCTAGTGTCTACCAGGCACTGCTCAGTGTTATGCACCACCCTCAGGAGAAAGAGACAGAAACCAGACAGGCAGGCGCTGCGGCTGCTGCGGCCCCTGCGACAGGCGCTGCGGCTGCTGCGGCCCCTGCGACAGGCGCTGCGGCTGCTGCGGCCCCTGCGACAGGCGCTGCGGCTCCTCCAACCCCTGCGACAGGCACTGCGGCTCCTCCAAGCCCTGAGACAGACACTGCGGCTACTCCAAGCCCTGAGACAGACACTGTGGCTACTGCAACCCTTGCGACAGACACTGTAGCTACCACAACCCCTGTGGCAGCCACTGACGCTGAACCAGGGAACCAACCCATGCCAGTATCCACTGGATGGCTGGAAACATAGCCTGTGCCCCATGCCACTGCCCGGAATACTATCCTGGGCCTTGAAAAGCAAGTCCTGTGGCAACATGGTACCCCAGAGAGAACTCAGTCGGACAACGGGACTCATTTCCGAAACAGCCTCATAGACGCCTGGGCCAAAGAGCATGGTATTGAGTGGGTATATCACATCCCCTATCACGCACCAGCCTCTGGGACGATAGAACGGTACAATGGACTGTTAAAAACTACACTGAGAGCAATGGGTGGTGGGACCTTAAAACATTGGGATGCACATTTATCAAAGGCTACCTGGCTAGTTAACACCAGGGGAATCTACCAATCAGGCTGTCCCTGCCCAATCAAAACTTCCACGTACCGTAGAAGGGGATAAAGTCCCCGTAGTGCACATGAAGAATACGTTAGGGAAGACAGTCTGGGTTAGTCCTGCCTCAGGCAAAGGCAAACCCATCCGTGGGATTGCTTTTGCCCAAGGACCTGGGTGCACTTGGTGGGTGATGCGGCAGGATGGGGAAGTCCGATGTGTACCTCATGGGGACTTGATTTTGGGGGAGAATAGCCAATGAATCAAATTGTGTGTAACACTGTCACTGTATGTCCTCGTTACTATAATTGCCATCGGCTGTGCTGCAGTAAGAATCACCCAAATTAAGGACAGATGGACTTTGATGAAGAATTGAGTAAAGCAAAGTGGTGATGGGATCAGAGCTGACACCCAGCAACTTCCTCAAGATCTATATCTTCGGACCATGGACTGTGTGCATGAGCTACGCCGGGTACACCAGTCAAATGTTCCGAAAACTGTAAGATCTGGGCGTGGCAAAAAGGGTATGGAATAAGGGGTGGATAATGTCCTGGTTCTGGTGGGGACAGGGTTAAGTATTCCATGCCATGTGAGCCACGCCCACCGTGAGATTAAAAGGAGGGAGGGGGCAGGCAGTTGGGTTTGGAGCAGGCTGGTGTGTTTTGGGTCAGGTTGGTCAGTGGTGGTTCTGTAATTGTGTTTGTATATTTCTCTGTCGGTGTTATTGTTGTTGTTTTCTTGTTCCTTTTGCTGTTCTGTTAAACTGTCTTTATCTCTACCTGAGAGTTTTGCTTTTTTCTTCTGATTCTTCCCGTATTGGGAAGAGCCGAGTGAGCGACACGTGGTTCTTTGTTGCCATCTGAGGCCAAACCTCGACAATCATATACAAATTTACATAACACAGACATGAGAACAAACAAAGCAACATTGTGACCAGCAGCTATTTAACTAATATAGTAAATGCATATAACATTTGCTGGTCGCACCTGAAATATCAGAGACTTGAATTCAATTTCTTCTTCTTTCTCTAACCTGCTTTGTGAATTGCTTTCTCCCGTGAGAAGGAGGAAACTTGGTCTACACCAGCTATGCTGACTACCAGTATGATGAAGTATGATCTCCCTACAAGTGCTGGCAGAAACCTCTACTATAATTAAAAATTATATAAACAAACAGTCAAAAAATTAAACAAACAAATTGAAAAAAACTAAATTCCACTATCTTTTTGTCTTATTATCTGTCCTGGTTAACCTGGTCCTTTTATTAGCAAAGCTTTTTGCACTCAGGGGTGGTGGTTACAGTGTGTCAACCTAAGTCCTAGCTTTTTTAAAGTAACAAAATCCATAACTAGGAAGACTTTGCTGAGAGGTGTCATCGCCTTTCATGTGCTACCTATCAGCTGCTGAAGAAAGCTTGACTTTTGTCTCATTGCACAGTCATTTTTCAGGGAATTATATACCAATTTTGGCCTTCTGCATCTCCATTTCTGTGTGAGATGTTAGCAGAAAATGCCTACAGGAAAATCAATATCCAAGGAAGACAACCAAGCTCAGCTGTGAGGCAGAGACAGCCCATGTTCTCAAGAGTTGAGAGACCAAATAGACAGTGGAGACAGAAAGTAAATAAGGACATAATGTAACACACAGAGCAGACCCAGGAAGAAGAGCTCACTTGACTGACTCACAATGCAACATTGCTTTTGTATATAGCACTTCGGGCACATCTTCAGAGAATAAACTTCCATTAGTTTGTATTTGGAAGTTGTATAACTTTAACTTTGTGTGAAAGAGTCCAAATAGATAAGCTTTACTTTTCAGGGCTTGCTAGCTTGCAGTCAGTAAGGAGAGTGGGTTTATTCCTTTGTCACACAGGGAGGAAGCAGATGCAAGTCTCTGCCATTGACTATTATATCATCTCCCAGCCACAGGCTCTCCTTGATCTCTGAGGGCACCCACTCAGCCATACTCCTTGGCCATATGCTGGTGAGCATGTATGTATGGAATGGGAATGGTTGACTGTTATTTGAGCTTGCTGCAATAGGTCTTTATTTCCTTAACTTTACAGGCTAGTTTGCAGAGAATTATGTATTTTTTGGGAGGTGTTATTTGCTCAAAGGAAAAGGTTAGAAATCCACATTACTTCTTGAACACTTTCTTGGCTGGTCTCTTAAGAAGAGACTCCTGCAAGCCTTCCCCTTCAGCAGCGAGCCTTTCTCTCTGTATATCACTGGAGTCCCCTGTTCACAGTTCATCTAGAAGAGCGAACATCTCGGCCTCACTTCATAGCTCTCAGGTCCCAACTGAGATCTATTCATGAGATGCTCTACAGTACAAATCAGGGGACCCTTAGGGTGCTGTATAAATTCGTAACAAGGAATAAACCATTTTCAGCATTGCATGCAACAGCACTTAAAAAACGAAATAAAAGATTGTAGAAAACATTGGGGGAAGGTAGAACCACAGGGGGGCCACAGAATGGTGTTACAGAAACACCAAATCCTCCTACACCCTGTGCTGTCAGGGTGCCTGAGTACTAGGCAGCACCGGCAGGAGTTGGGCAGTCCCCTTTATAGAGGAGGAATGGAGGCACTGCGGGGCAGTGAGTGGGATCCATCCACTTCATCTGAGGATGTGCCCATGTGAGGAGTGGGATTGTCCTAGGTTTTCTTTAGAGATAATGGTGGGACTTGAGAGTCCAGCCCAGGCCTGGACCACGTTCCAAGGGTTTTTTTCTCTCTCTCTTTCTGTGTTAGGTTTGGGGGGAAATAAGGCAGTTAATCATCTAAAGAAGATAAATATTTAAAATTAAACAGGATGAGGTAGGCCCAAGGGCATTACTCAAAATTAAAAAGAAAAACTATGATAACCCTCAAATTATGCCACAGTTTATCAGTCCCTGGAGTAGACCCTAATTCATTTTTTGGTTACAACCATTTGCCTCTTCCTGCCGTTCTCCTCTTCTGTGTTGTAACAGAGAAATAATAAAACCCAGTAATGAAACTGGATCTTGGGACATAGCAAGATGACTGGAAAGCCTCCTTGTGTAAAGGAGTCCTGAAGCAGTTTAACACAGGAAGAGATAGGTTTATGCCTCATACAGACACCTGTCTCAGATATTGGAAACAACTGATTTTCACTGAGGAATGGTTAAGAAATGCTGTTCCTTCCACTGTATGAGGCTCATCAAACAGTCCTTGTATGCTAAATTTGTGTGGAATAAACAGGACTAGCTCAGAGGCTCTTCTAACCTGCCCCTGCAGCCAAAAGACTTTTGTGATAGCCCACACACCAGTGAACTGGTCTGAGACAGAAACCCTCCAATTCCTTGCTCTTTCACTAATGCTTAGCACAGCACTTTCAATGTGTCCACTATTAATGTGTTACATCTCTGACCATAGCAAGTAGAAAAACTGGTCATGGACTAAGACTGTGTACCACCAAGTGCTAGTCAGTATTTCAAAATATGGAAGATCTGTTTTGTTTGTGTGCGTGCTTAAAATGTCACACAGCTTGGGTTTATTAAGCAATCTATATCCAAACTTGCTTAACGGTCTTTACCTGGACTGAATTTTGGCAGTTTAATGACAGCACTACCTCATTAGATTTCCTAGAGTTTTTAAATTTATCTAGGAATGTAAGCTCTAAGAATTATTTTCCTTGTGTGTTACCATTATTTCTCTTTTCAGTTCTGACAGAAGAGGTGTGGAAAAAAAAAAGATGAAAAGTTGACCTAACATATTTGAACCACCCCAAAATCTCAAAACTAATTGGATCATAAGACAAAAAAACCCACAAATAAACATTTATATTGGAATGCCAGGTAGTAATCTTCAAATTATTATGAGATTGACTTAAAAACAATAAACTTTGTTTTTCTTGTTTAAATAAAGAAATCTATAGAGTTTTTGCTTTTTCCACAATCATTAAGTATTTATGTTAATAATAAAAACATAAGTAGATGTTGCCCAGATTCCACGAGTTGTAGATTCATCAAGAACTGACAAAAGTGAGAACTGGAAACAGCAATGGGGAACAGATTTCATTACCACTCTAAAAGCTGTTTTAGCTCCTAAGAGTTAAGGAGCTTTAGGTATAAGCATGAATTAGGCTTTGAGTTCAAGTGCTTTGACAGGGCTGCAGGAAAGGATGAAAAAGAGCAGACTAAGAAAGAATAAAGTAGTACTGGGGTGAGTGGCGTAGACTCCAATAGCAAGAAATAGCAAGGAAGTTGGGCTGTAGCAGGCAGCAGGGCTGTGAGGTGACTGCAGAGCTGTGTATGTGAATTCACACATCCATTCACACCCTTTCTCAGACGCTCACTTTTCTGAGGAGTAAATTCACTCAGCTTTTAAAAAAAAAAAAAAAATATTAATTTACTTTTAGGAAAAGAAAAGCATGCCGTTGAATATTGGTGGCTCCACGATGCTGAGTGGGAAGGTAATGATTTATAATACATTATAGGAGTGGGCATGATAAAAGTCTGCAAAAAGATTCCATTGCTTTGCAGCCTCTGATCTCTGCATAACTTAAGCAATAAGGTGCCTTTTGCAGACTGCATGGTTTTAACCTGAAGCTATTACCAGCATTTGAGATAACATATTGTTTAATCCTTCTAACTTCAACATGAATCATTCAGAGGAATGAGAGGAGGAGGAGAAAGACTGAGGGGAGGGAAAGAGAAGAACTCTCATAAGAATTATTAGAAGTGTGAGCTGCAAGATCTGATGATAAGGCAGGGAGAGCTGCTGAGCTATCTGTTTCGGGAAGGTAGGATGCCATGTGACAGCTCTTGGGAATCTATGAGCACACCTACCAGGCTGGGAGATGAGGAGCATAAAGTGGCTTGCCCCTGGGCTTTGTTCTCTGTCAAGGGGTATTTGAATCCCTGCCCAATGATGTCTCTTT
Source organism: Fratercula arctica (assembly GCA_947846985.1). Taxonomy (NCBI): domain Eukaryota; kingdom Metazoa; phylum Chordata; class Aves; order Charadriiformes; family Alcidae; genus Fratercula; species Fratercula arctica. The sequence goes on along the minus strand of CANTUZ010000025.1, from coordinate 15,306,536 downwards.
TGAAGCCATTTATTTTCCTTCAGCAATGACCACTGCTGATGTCATTGGAGCACTGGAGCCTTTTCCCCATGGTGGGTTCATCTCCATGGTGAATCTATCATTACTGCCAGTTAGGGCCACATCAGAGCAGACCGTGCTCACTTCTCATATCCTGCCTCTAGGATTAGAAAAAGCCTTTGGGGCCTTGCAGTGCCTTTCAGGACTGATCTGAGATTTCAGGGATCCAAGCCAGGTAAACTCTTGGAGCAGACTATTTACATGCAATACCCACAGGCTTCCCTAGAACAGTATAGGGCCAAAAATAAAAGTCAGTTGTCCTAGTCAAAACTGTATGTCCAGCATTCTGGGAAGCTCTCCGTGCAAAAAGCACTGCCTCTCTGCCTTTTCTTAGGCTCACTTTCATAGCCTCTTGGCTTATTTCTTTCTGTTTCAAGAGCACTATAGAGTGCAACACTTGGTGCTTTTTTTACCTACAGGGAAGCCTCCATCTTACATATTCCTAACCTGTCAAGCACTCTAGTTTCAGGGCTTTGACACAATCCAGCTGTTATACTGCAAAGAATAGCTTGTTTCCTCTTTTTGCTGAGCCTGAAGGATGTTTTTTGGCCAAAACATTAGCTTTAATACATCAATACATTTAATAAGATTTATATCTGCATCCAAAATTCCCCCATGGTGGCCTTTCAGCCTTTCAGTCAGGTGTTGTCAGCCTTGTGCTCTTGACTGTTTGAAATTCAATCTCATAAAGAGTGTTTCTGCTCATTAAGGTGACATGAATTAAATATTCCCTTGGAGTTGACTTCTTGTCTTTCCTGACGACAGAAGAAACAAGCAGTAGCAAGCAGTTGCGTATCGGACATACAGTCTCTCTCTTCTTGGTCCTATTTGCGGCCCTAGAATGGAAAAGAATCTGCATTATTTTTCATCCTGAATCAAGGTGATTTTACTCAATTGACCCATTGATCTTAAACTAGTGCAGAGGAATCCTTGAAACCAAGAGATCTCTATTTTCTTTGTGACTTATGTGCAGATAAAACTTGCACATGAGATATTTCTCTTCCAGGCAACCTTGCAATCTTTTCACGGTGCCGGGCAGAGTTGTACCCTCTTAGGCAGCTGAGAATTGGGCCTGCGGGTTCATAAACACTGCAGCCATTGCTTTTCATTGTAGGTAACTGCCCTGATAAAGCTGTGAGATAGCTGGACTGCAGTCTGACAAGGGTGTTGGCTCTTGACTCCAGGTTGAAGCACCTAGATGCAGATTTCCCCAGTGCAGGAGATTACACATGACCAAGGATTCAGTCCAGCAGCTTAAATGTAGATGACTAGAGGCAGTGGAGAGTCTTCAGGGTGTCTGAGAGGTGTGTTTCGCCTGGACATTATCATGTAATATGTACTGGAAATCCATACAATTTTGGAATTATCTACTGGAGGCCTCGCAGGATACCCTAGGGCATCTCAAATGGTAGTACGTGCCAGTGTTTGGAAAACTGAAGTGACGCTTGTTGTGGTCAGTGGAAATCTAGTTAACACAGGGCTATTTGGCTGACCAAATCTTTGTTTGTTTGGTGTGAGCTGAATCATTCTCTATACTCCATTAATTGTAAGGACTGTAACAGAAGCATACTCACCCAGATCAGTGTCCTGGGTTAAGCGACACAGGACTAATTTCTCTTCTAATGCTGAGGAAAACTCCACTTTTGCAAGACTCTAGTGTCTGAATTGGTGAAAATATTTACTTTATAGCCAGATAGGCTATGTGGGATTCAAGGTCTCAGTGTTTTCAAGGCTTGCCAGGTGCAGGGATGAGGAGGGGCGAAGCCTGGGCATTTGATCCAGGCTGGCCAACAGGATTATTTCATACCATGAACGTCACATTCAATATAAATTAGAAAGTTTGCTGTGTAGTTTCTCTCTCTCGATGGCAGCGGTCCAGAGAACTCCTTGCCCTGGTGCTGGACCCCTGAGGCCTTCCCTTCCTCCCGAAGCCATTGCGCTCGCAGTGTCTGACATTTGCTGTCCACTGCTGGGAGTGCACAGCTTCCTACTGATAGAATTGGCTGAATATAATCCTTGTATATGTTATATTAGTATCGGGATTAATACTGGTTCTTTAGTATTATTGTTAATTATTTAGTCTTATCCTATTAAACCTATTTATATTTCAACCCTTGTGTTTCCTTGTTTTCCCCGATTCCCCTTTCCAGGTGGGGAGGGGTGATCGGGTGATAGAATAATTGTCTAAATGACAATAAATTGCTATGGGTTTTCTCAAACCATAACACTGGGATATAAACCCCATTTTGTAACACCTAAGTCTAGGTGTCTGAATACTGAGCATAACTGCCACCTATACTCTCTTGGACTGAACAAAATATTACTTTGGGTAACCAATCTCATATAGATCTATTTTTCTGTGCTAGGAGAAGGAAATTCACAATTCCATGCTGGTTTCCCATCTTCCTGTCATTATTTCTCCTTCCATTTCTGTAGTGATATTTTCAAGGAAAAAAAGGCATCAAATTTTGGAATACAGGCTTGTTTTAGCTCCATTATGATTGTTATTATTACTACCAGTAGTACTACTTAGCTTTTTATTGCTCTTTTTCTTGTATATTTCTTAGAGAACTTCACAAAACAAGAAAACGAGGAACTGTTCTTATCTTGGCTTTCCTGAGGCACTGCAACACACAGAAAAATTAAATATTTTGCCAACAGTTAAAATGGAGGTTAGTAGTGTGGCTGGAAATAAACCATAAATCAGATGAGGAATGGTTCAGTGGTCAACATGGTAGACTAGCAGCTTCCAGGGTAAGATTGTCAAACGTCTGGAAGAGTGCCTCATTTTCTATTGGGAATTGTTCTTTAAGGCAGAAATCTCTGTTTCAGATGAGAAAAAAGAATATAGGGCAATGGGTGAAGGGAAAGTGTCATATTAACAGGTAGGAAGATAAAAGAATCTGGACCTAAGGGAAAGACAAAAGTGGCTGGAGAAATTAAGTCAGATACAAACAAAAAAATCTGAGAAATGCCATTCTAGGTGATGTTACCTCTTATTAGAAAGGGTAATTCAGTCCCATATTTTGGAGGATGGGGAAAAATATTTGCACATGACTCTTCAGCCCCTTTATAGACACATAAACATCCTTTTTAATTAGGCTGAAACCAGGATTTTCTCTAAGCATTTTTCAATCCCTGAATCTCTGGTTCCTTTTACAATCCCACATATATTTAACAAAAAATAAAAATAAAAAAAAGAAAAAGAAAAGCCTCTACACACTGCCAATCCATTGGTATCAGTCACAAATGCTTACGAGGATTACAGCATGGTAATGAGCTTTTGTACTAATGGTACATCTTTTTAAAACTGCTATCTGCACTTCCAGTTTTAAGTGGTGAGGCTATACTGTTAATGACAAAATGTCTCACCTTTCCCTTCCCCCTACCCTGATACTTCATCTCTCTCTGAATTCCTCAACTGAAGGTTGGAGAGGAATTAGAGTTAATTCTGAAGCTGTTGCCTGAGACCTGATGATGCTGTTGTATGTGGCTGGTGTCTCCCAGCTGATCACAGGAACGAGCTCCTGCTCTGCTGGGTCCCTCTGGGCTATGGCACTGGGCACTTGAAACGGAACATGGTGAGGATGCCCAAATGAAAAACAGTGACATGGTTCCTTTCATGGCAGCGACTGATAACAGCAGGGAAGAAGAAAATGTAATCATAATAGTCTCGTTTCAGAGGCAAAGAGAGCTGTGAAGGGACAGGAGGATCAGAGGGTGGGACTTAGGCAAAATGGCTTCAGCTTTCTGCTCTGCCTTCCTGTGTGATGTTGGCCAAGACGTTTATGTTTTCAGTGCTCCCTCTGAAGCAAGGCTGACAACATTTCCCCATCTCACATGAAGGATTGGAAGGGAAGGGGAATGGGTATAGAATCATTCAGTGAATGTCAAGTCATTACTTATTGTGATGGAGACATAATGTTGTGAAACTTTTTTGCTCTGGATCTTTTTAAGAAGATATTAGACATTGTCAGCATCAGACTCCATTTCTCATCCTCCCTTGGGTGCAGCTAGGTCTGTGTCCTGTGATTCTGTAGCTGCAGTGATATCAGATTAAAGCCAATGAATAAAGGTAACCTGGTAGTTCAGCAAAATTCTTATAAGTTATAAATCAGTAGTGCCATTAGTATAAGACAACATGAATGATAGGAGAAGTTATGAGTTTCACAGCTGGTTGGTTAAGAATAAAGCAGGTACCTAGGAATGGGAACAGACTGAAGAAATTGACCACCGAAACGTATTGCAAATCAAAGAAGAACCATATATTGCTAGATCGACAGTTCACCAAACAGTCACTGCAAGTTTTGGGGTCTACGACCACTGAGGACCACCAGAGGGACCACCACGACTTGACCACGCATGTGTTCTGTAGGAGGGGACTATGTAAATGAGTTCCAAGGATTCGAGTGAATACGTATAACCATTCCAGGAAATCAAAATGCATAGCCTAATAAAATGATAGCCTAATAAAAACTGTGTTTTGTTTGACATAGGGTATGCACACTAGGAGGAGCAATCCCCCATGCATCTAGTGCTGCAAATAAAGAATGCCTGCCTTCTAAAACTTAAAGCAAGTCTTAAAGTGAGTCTTACCAGGTTTTACTGTTTTGTTTTTACTGTTTTGTTTACTGACAAACACAGAGGGATTGGTGGAGGACATTAAGGTTGGGGGCACCCTAGGTTGTAGTGATCATGAAATGATTGAGTTCAGGATCATGGGCACTATCCACAAAACAACAAGAAGTAAAATTACAACCTTGGATTTCAGGAGGGCTAACTTTGGCCTCTTCAAGAAACTGCTTGGAGAGATCCCGTGGGCTAGGGCTATGGAAGGCAAAGGGGCTCAAGGAAGCTGGTTGATATTCAAAGACCACTTCCTCCAAGCTCAGGATCGGTGCATCCCTAAGAGAAAGAAATCGGCCAAGGGACGCAGGAGACCTGCATGGTTAAGCAGGGAGCTTCAGAAAAAGCTCAAGTGGAAGAAGGAAGTTTATAATAAGTGGAAGAAGGGACTGACCCCTTGGGAGGATTACAAGAATGCCACCAGAGCGTGCAGGGATGAAACAAGGAAAGCCAAGGCCGCCTTGGAATTAGACCTGGCTAGGGACGTCAAGCACAACAAAAAGAGCTTCTACAAGTATATTGGAAGCAAAAGGAAGACCAGAGAAGATGTGGGCCCACTGTTGAATGAGACAGGAGTCATGGTGACGGAGGATGCGGAGAAGGCAGAGTTACTGAATGCCTTCTTTGCTTCGGTCTTTACTGCTCGGCCCAGCCCTCAGAAGTCCCAGGCATTGAATAAAGTAACAGGGAAAGAAGAAGACTTCCCTTGGGTTGAGGAGGAGCGAGTGAGGGATCAATTAGATCATTTAGATATTCACAAGTCCATGGGCCCCAATGGGATGCACCCGAGAGTGCTGAGGGAGCTGGCAGAAGTCATTGCTGGGCCGCTCTCCATCATCTTTGAAAGGTCCTGGAGAACAGGCGAGGTGCCTGAGGACTGGAGGAAAGTTAATGTCACTCCAGTCTTCAAAAAAGGCAAGAAGGAGGAGCCGGGGAACTACAGGCCGGTCAGCCTCACCTCCATCCCTGGAAAGATGATGGAACAGCTCGTTCTGGGCGTCATCTCAAGGCACGTGGAGGAAAAGAAAGCTATCAGAAGTACTCAGCATGGATTCACCAAGGGGAAATCATGTCTGACTAATCTGATAGCCTTCTATGATGGCATGACTGGATGGATAGATGAGGGGAGGGCGGTAGATGTGGTCTATCTTGACTTAAGCAAAGCGTTTGACACGGTCTCCCACAGCATCCTCATAGGGAAGCTTAGGAAGTGTGGGTTAGATGAACGGACAGTAAGGTGGATAGAAAACTGGTTGAAAGATAGAGCTCAGAGGGTTGTCATTAGGGGCACAGAATCTAGTTGGAGACCAGTGACGAGTGGTGTTCCCCAGGGGTCAGTACTGGGTCCAGTCCTCTTCAATATATTCATCAATGACCTGGATGAGGGGATAGAGTGCACCCTCAGCAAGTTTGCTGATGACACAAAGCTGGGGGGGGGCGGCTGACACACCGGAGGGCTGTGCTGCCATACAGAGAGACCTGGACAGGTTGGAGATCTGGGCAGAGAGAAACCTTATGAAATTCAACAAGGGCAAGTGTAGGGTGCTGCACCTGGGGAGGAACAACCCCATGCACCAGTACAGGTTGGGGGCTGACCTGCTGGAGAGCAGCTCTGTGGAAAGAGATCTGGGAGTCCTGGTGGACAACAGGATGACCATGAGGCAGCAATGTGCCCTTGTGGCCAAGAAGGCCAATGGCATCCTGGGGTGCATCAAAAAGAGTGTGGCCAGCAGGTCAAGGGAGGTCATCCTCCCCCTCTACTCTGCATTGGTGAGGCCACACCTGGAGTACTGTGTCCAGTTCTGGGCTCCCCGGTTCCAGAAGGACAGGGAACTGCTGGAAAGGGTGCAGCAGAGGGCTACCAAGATGATTAGGGGACTGGAACACCTCTCTTGTGAAGAAAGGCTGAGGGATTTGGGTCTCTTCAGTCTGGAAAAAAGACGGCTGAGGGGGGATCTTATCAACACTTATAAATACTTCAAGGGTGGGTGTCAGGAGGATGGGGCCAGGCTCTTTTCAGTAGTGCCCGGGGACAGGACAAGAGGCAATGGGCACAAACTTGAACATAGGAAGTTCCACCTAAACATGAGGAAGAACTTCTTTACCCTGAGGGTGGCAGAGCACTGGAACAGGCTGCCCAGAGAGGTGGTGGAGTCTCCATCTCTGGAGACATTCAAAACCCGCCTGGACGCATTCCTGTGCAACCTGCTCTAGGTGACCCTGCTGTGGCAGGGTGGTTGGACTAGATGGTCTCCAGAGGTCCCTTCCAACCCTATGGTTCTATGATTCTATGATTCTATGAATGCCCCCCTACAAATATCCATAAATATACTTGCTTTAAGTCTGTCAAAACATTTTGTTTAAAAATATATATAATTCTGTTTATCTGTGCATTTATGTATTTCATATGAACTAAATTATTTTTCTTTGTTCAACTGTATTTTGAAATGTTAAATTTAAATATTCCATTAAGATGTTCAAACAGAACATGTAATGCTCAAAGTTTCTCCTAATGTACTTCAAGCCAAAATTTTCAGCAGTATTTCATACAGATGTACATGTACATGCACACGCATGCACACAAGTATTTCTATTGAAATAACATTTCTGATGGAAATCAGTTTTAAACATTTTTTTCTGACCAGTTCCACTGAAAAGCTAGAGGGCAAGAAATGTTGCATGAGAAGAGGGTAAGCATGTAGTGCTATTTCTCCAGAATATTCCTGAAAGATTTCTTGTTTCAGGCTGTTCCTGGTCCAAAGGTGGTAGCTATGGGCATAATAACTCTCAACAGATTTTTATCTCCTTCCATCTCTTTCTTAAACCCATAGGAAATTTAGCATACACAACATCCTTTTGCAAGGAGTTACAAGAAGTGCTTCCTTTTGTTCATTTATAAATTCCCATCTGCCAGTTTCATTTCATGCCTTAGTTCATATTTTGAAAGATCCAGTGAACGTTTTCATAGACCCTTATCATATCATCTCGGTCATCTCTTTTTTAGGCTTAAGAGTTTCATACATGGATGCTATTTCATGCCTGTGATCTTTCCTGTTGCCTTTTTTCTATATCTTCTCCAGTTCTCTTACTTACCTTAAGAAATGAGGAAAAGTAGAACTGCACACGGCATTGTATGCAGGGGCACTGCAGACTTGCAGTGCTTTCTCTCTCTTGCATTCCTAAATTTAACTACAGGTGAGCTGGAATTTTCTTAGCACTATCTTTTATCATCCCAAGACCTCATTTCTAAACAGTTTTGAGCCCATCATGGCATAAGTAATGTGAAGATTTTTGTTCCCATGTTCATCAGTGAAACCTGGGACTGAGATTTTTATGTGAGGAAAAAGGAAAATAAGGGACAAATGCTAGGCAAGAAGTTCTAGTGGGAGGTGTCCCTGCCCACAGCAGGGGGGTTGGAACTAGATGATCTTTAAGGTCCCTTCCAACCCGAACCATTCTGTGATTCTGTGTGATTCTGTGAAGTTCAGGATGAAGACCATCATAGAAAGCTGTTATCTACAAGAAAGGCTGAGTGAGCTGAAAGGTGATGAAGAGCCTGATGCCAAGGGTATAAATTGTCAGAGAATAAAAGATGAAGAAAGGTTAAAAAAGGAATTAAAGAAAGATGAGCATTGTTTGGAATCATATGTATAGAAAGCAGTCTGCTAAAGGAGAGCACTATGGTGAAAAAGAATTCAACATAAAGTCTGCTTACCCAGGGAAAAAGAAGAAACTGAGGCATAAAAAGTACCCAGAGCTAGACACTGTCATCTCTGCTGCAGAACTGTAAGTTCATTTATTAACTTTCAAGCCTATGTCTTGGTATTACAAGCTTTAAAAGCTCCAGCTGAAAACAATAGCTATTAATAACCCGCCTGCTTTGCAGTATGAAAGCAGGAGGTACAACAGTGAGAGACCTATAATCCTCCCATGTTAGACAGCAGCAGAACAGCACTCAGACAACCATGGAGGAGAATCCTATAAAAACACCCAAATCCATCTCTCCATGATGGATGGTCTTTGTACAAGCACTAAAGCGTATTCCCTTTAGTACCACTGTCTATTGATGCTAAGCTACGAAGTAATCTGAGGGAAACTAGGAGGCGATCGCCATGATAAAAAATAAAATGGACTGGGGATAAAGCTGGAATTTCATTGAAACCATCACGATCAGAACAATATTGCCTGAGAAATAGAGGGCTTTATATCTGTCAACATGTCAGTGTTTGGACAGGAAAACACAGCCTTGGAGATTGGTTCAGAAGAAGGATCTTTTTCTTCCATAAGCACCTTACATGTACCAACATGAAATACAAATGCAATCTTGCTGACTAGAATTCATGACAGGGAGCTCCTGTGAAAACAGTCTGAAACTAGTAGGACTGCTCAGATATCCCTAGAAGACCTCTCCTATATTCACTAAGCATTTATTCACAAAATACATTCTTCTAATTCACAGGTCTCTTTTCTGAACAATTCAGGATTCATTTCTGAGTTCTGAATTGAGCCCAATCCTGCACACCCTGTTGTCCTGGTTTGGGGTGAAGCAGAGCTAACCTTCTGTTCAGTGAAAGAGGCTCTTCCTTATACTTGTTGCTGTAGCAACCAGGGTCAGTTGACTTGCTTGTTTATCCTGTGGAGGGGTCACACCTGTGGGGAGGAGTGGACAGATCAGGTGACCCAAACTGACCAATAGAGTATTCCATCCCATCTGCCATGCTCAGTATAAAACCTGAGGGATCAAAGGGTTAATTCTCTTTCTTCAGTGACTGGCATTTAAGGGGGGCTTTATTAGTTTGTTTGCCTTTGATCCTGATTTGTGTATTCCTGATCCTAGAGCTGGAATCCAATTCCTATCTGTCACTGAGTCCAGTCTGCAACTTCCTCAGTGCCTGCTGGTGACATCTTCCTGGGAACTTGATGCTGTTTTCTGTGTTTATATATATTATATCTATTTTGTTATTTCCTTTTTATTTTATTATTAATATTTCACTTAAGTAGTTTGTTTTTTTCTAAACTCATAAATCTCTTTACCTCTCTTCTTCCTCTCCTTGGAGTGAGATGTGGGGGAGAGCATCTGACATTAATTGGTGCCCAATGTGATGGATTCTATTACTAATTATACTTTTGGTTTCACCTGGGAAATGTTTATTTTGCACTTTAATGCTTATGCCAAAGAGTTAGGGGATGGAAACCTTTTTGGCTGTTTAGAAAATTAATGTTACTTTCAAAAAAATGATTTTGTTGCTAGATCTCCTGAATGTGTTGCAGGGGTGCTTTTGTGTTAAACACTGATGCAGAACTGGGTGTTGTGTGACATCTGCTACTACTAAACAAATCTCACAGGCCAATCCACAGCCAGCAGAGGCAAAAACCACTCCCCAGGCTACCCGGATCATGGGCACCAGCCATGCCTTTGCCCCTACCAGTACTGTCACCAGCTGTTCCAGTCTTGACAAGGGGTTGACTACTCCCACCTGCTTCAATGAGTACTGCTGTTACTCAAATTCCAATGGAACTGATACAAGTTGCCCTGGTGACCAGGAAATAAAAGAGGGGATCAGCTCTTTACCCTGCCCCTTATGCCGAAGACCAGCTCAAGCCAGACAGCATGGGAGAGGGTCCTTCTCGGGCAGCGTCAATGCAGGAGGAGGACTCAGATGCAGAAATAATCATGGCATCCTTCTCTAGGAAGGATTTGTGAAATATAAGGAAGGACTTTAGTTGTTGTGAAGGGGAGACACTTCTCTCCGGGTTGATCCGATGCTGGGACAAGGGAGCTGATGCCATAGACTTAGAAGGTAGAGAGGCTAAGCAGTTGGGAAACCTGGCCAAAGATGGAGGGATTGATAAAGCGATCGGGAGAAAGGTTAAACACTCTCAGTCTCTGGAGGTGACTGCTATCAGCTGTAAAGGGCAGGTACCCCTTTAAGGATGATATTGAATGCTGTCCAAGTAAATGGAGAAGGATCGAAAAAGACAGTAAGTCCCTGAGGGAACTGGCTGTGTGAGAGGTGATTTATGGTGACTGGCAAGTGAACGTAGACCCTGATGAAATGCCATGCAAAGGATCTTTGCTAAGGAAGTTTGTGCAGAGTACACCATCGATATACTCCCATACACTGTCAACAATGGTTTGGGGAGGATCCGATGCTCATGCACTGACTATAAATGAAGTGGCTAACAGGGTACGACAGTATGAAGACAGTCTTTCTCGTCCCCTCACTGTAGCAGCTGTGGAAAAAATGACTGAGAAAATAACCAAGACAATAGCTGAGTAAAATGAGGAAATGGCCAAGAAGAATGATAAACTGTTTGAAAAACGGTCTGGGATGGAGAAAGAATCCCGTGCTTCCCCTCAACAGGCCCATGTCACAATCATTAAGGAAAAAAATGCCCTCCTACAAGACCAACTCAAGAGAAACAGGACCTGCTCTGAGATTGCCTGTGGCTTTGCCTCTGCAACTCTGGAGAGGACATAAGTGGGATAAAAAACCTACCCCGGTCCTATAAGCTTGAGTTGCAAGTTAAAGCAGATGGAAGAAAGAATTTCTGCAGGAGGGTGGGTGCTCCAGTCCATGGTAAGTGATTCTCTGGTCCATGTAGGAACTCATCTTCTAATTGTAGATGTTGTCCTCAACACTAGAGGTGCCCTGCCTCCAGGTAGGAGGAGAGGGACAACCGAGTTTATTAGACTGTGTGGATTTGATGGCCTGGCACATTAGAGCCACAGAAGTATAAAGCCCTGGTGGACACTGGTGCACAGTGTACCCTATTGCCATCGAATCATAAAGGGGCAGAATCTATCATTGTTTCTGGAGTGACAGGCAGGTCTCAAGAACTGACTGTATTAGAGGCCAAAATGAGCCTGAATGGGAATAAATGGGAGAAGCACCCCATTGTGACTGGCCCAGATGCTCCGTGCATCCTTGGCATAGACTTCCTCAAGAGAGGGTATTTCAGAGTCCCCAAGGGGTATCTGTGGGCTTTTGGTATAGCAGCTGTAGAGACTGAGGATATTACACAGCTGTCTACCTTACCTGGCCTTTCAGGTGACCCTTCTGTGGTGGGATTGCTGAATGTTAAAGAACAGCATGTGCCAATTACTACTGCCATGGTGCATTGATGACAGTATTGCACCAACTGAGACTCCCTGATTCCCATCCAGGACCTGATTTATCAGCTAAAGAGACAAGGAGCGATCAGCAAGACTCACTCACCCTTTAACAGCCCTATATGACCAGTGCAAAAGTCTGCATGTTCCAGGTTATAGTCAGATTGTGAAACCTCTCTATGAAGTGACTTGAAAGAAAAATAACTTTATGTGGGGTCCTGAGCTATGACAGGCATTTGAGCAAGAGATTGTGCATGCAGTAGCCCTTGGACCAGTCCAGACAGGAGGGGACATTAAAAATGCACTCTACGCTGCAGCCGGGGACAACCTGGAGCCTCTGGCAGAAAACACCAGGGGAGACTTGATGTCGACCCCTGGGATTCTGGAGTCGAGGCTATAAAGGCTTCGAGGGCAACTATACCCCAACTGAGAAAGGAATCTTGGCAGCATTTGAAGGAGTCAGAGCTGCTTCAGAGGTAATTGGTACTGAAGCACAGCTCCTCCTGGCGCCCCGATTACCAGTGCTGGACTGGATGTTCAAGGGTAAAGTTCCTTCTACACATCAGGCCACCCGTGCTACCTGGAGTATGTGGGTTGCCTTAATCACGCAGCTAGCTTGAATAGGAAACCCCAATCGTCCAGGAATCGTAGAAGTGATCACAAAGTGGCCTGAAGGCAAAGACTTCATAATGCCACCTGAGGAGGTGGTGAATCCTGCTGAGGAAGCCCCACCATATAATGAACTCTCAGATAGTGAGAAACAGTATGCCTTGTTCACTGATGGGTCTTCTTGTATTGTAGGAATACATTGAAGGTGGAAAGCTGCTGTGTGGAGTCCTACAGGACAAGTAGCATAAGCTGCTGTAGGAGAAGGTGAATCAAGTCAATTTGCAGAGGTAAAAGCCATCCAGCTGGCCTTAGACATTGCTGAAGGAGGAAAGTGGCCAATACTCTGTCTCTATACTGATTTATGGATGGTGGCCAATGCCCTGTGGGGTGGTTAAAGCAGTGGAAGCAGAGCAACTGGCAGCGAAAAGGTGAACCCATCTGGGCTGCTGAATTATAGCAAGATATTGCTGAACTGGCTAGGGAAACTAGTTGTAAAGGTATGCTATGTAGATGCCCACATACCCATGAGTCAGCCACTGAGGAACATGGAAACAACCAGTAAGTGGACCAGCCTGCTAAGATTTTCCAGACAGATTTGGACTGGGAACATAAAGGTGAACTATTTTTAGCTCAGTGGGCCCATGAGACTTCAGGTTATCAAGGAAGAGATGCAACATAGAAATGGGCTCGTGACCAAGGGGTGGATTTAATCGTGGATTTAATCATGGACACTATTGCGCAGGTTATCCACGACTGTGAAACATGCGCCGAAATCAAACAAGCTAAAAGGTTAAAACCTTTGTGGTATGGGGGATGATGGTTAAAATATAAGTATGGGGAGGCCTGGCAAATTGACTACATCACACTCCCTCAAACCCACCAGGGTAAGCATTACATGCTTACAATGGTGGAAGCAAGCTCCGGATGGTTGGAAACCTATGCCATGCCACTGCCCAGAATGCTATCCTGGGCCTTGAAAGGCAAGTCTTGTGGTGACATGGTACTCCAGAAAGAATTGAGTCAGACAATGGGACTCATTTCAAAATCAGTCTTATAAGTATTTGGGCAAAAGAACATGGTATTGAGTGGGTATATCATATCCCCTATCATGCACCAGATTCTGGGAAAATTGAGCGATACAATGGACTGTTAAAATCTATGCTGAAGGCAATGGGTGGTGGATCCTTTAAAAACTGGGACAAGCATTTAGCACAAGCTACCTGGTTAGTTAACATCAGGGGGATCCATCAATCGATCTGGTCCAGCTCAATCAGACCTTTTACATACAGTAGAAGGGGATAAAGTCCCTGTGGTGCATGAAAGGAATATGCTGGGGAAAGCTGTTTGGGTTTTTCCTGGCAAAGGCAAACCCATTCGTGGGACTGTTTTTGCTCAAGGACCTGGATATACTTGGTGGGTGATGCTGGAGAATGGAGAAATTCAGTGTATACCTAAAGGAAATTTAACACTGGGTAAGAATACAAAATCCTGAGTCTGCTATAATAGATGAAATTCTATAATTATAAACTACATGGATTTGATGAACTTTTGTGTATAAAGATAAATTATAAATGACTGATCTGTGTAGATATATTTATATCTGTATGTCTATATGTATGTATTTGATGGATAAGAAGTATTAGTGATCTGAGCATGATGCATGCAATAAGGGGTAAAATGTCCTGGGTTTGGGGTGGAGCAGAGTCAACTTTCTGTTCAGTGACAGAGACTCTTGCTTATATTTATTGCTGTGGCACCTAGGGTCAGCTAACTGGGTTGTTTACCCTGTGGAGGGGTCACACCTGTGGGGAGGAGGGGACAGGATAGGTGACCCAAAATTGACCAATAGGGTATTCCATCATATCTGCCGTGATCAGTATGAAAGCTGAGGCATCAAAGCTATCAGGGTGTCTCTTCTCCAATGGTTGTTCTTCAATGGCTCTCTTTTCTTCAATGACTTATGTCTGAGGAGCAGGACTCTGTCAGCTTGTCTGGCTTTGATCCTGGTCAGTGTGTTCCAGTTCCTGTTTGTCACTGAGTCCAGTCTGGAACTTTCCCAGTGCCTGCCAGTGACATCTTCCTTGGACATCGATACAGTTTTGTATATATTTGAATATATTGTATCTATTTAAATATTTTTTATTATTATTATTTATATTTCATTAGAGTAGTTTAATTGTTCCTAAACTCAATTCTATCTCTCTTCACAGAATCGCAGAATGATAGGGGTTGGAAGGGACCTCTGGAGATCATCTAGTCCAACCCCCCTGACAGAACAGGGTCACCTAGAGCAGGTTGCACAGAAATGCGTCCAGGTGGGTTTTGAATGTCTCCAGAGACGGAGACTCCACCACCTCTCTGGGCAGCCTGTTCCAGTGCTCTGCCACCCTCAAAGTAAAGAAGTTCCTCCTCATGTTGAGATGGAACTTCCTATGTTCAAGTTTGTGCCCATTACCTCTTGTCCTGTTGCTGGGCACCACTGAAAAGAGCCTGGCCCCATCCTCCTGACATCCACCCTTTAAGTATTTATAAGTGTTGATAAGATCCCCCCTCAGCCGTCTTTTTTTCCAGACTGAAGAGACCCAAATCCTTCAGCCTTTCTTCATAAGAGAGGTGTTCCAATCCCCTAATCATCTTGGTATCCCTTTGCTGCACCCTTTCCAGCAGTTCCCTGTCCTTCTGGAACTGGGGAGCCCAGAACTGGACACAGTACTCCAGATGCAGCCTCACCAGGGCAGAGTAGAGGGGGAGCATGACCTCCCTCGACCTGCTAGCCACACTCTTCTTGATGCACCCCAGGATGCCATTGGCCTTGGCCACAAGGGCACATTGCTGCCTCATGGTCATCCTGTTGTCCACTAGGACTCTCCAGGTCTCTTTCCACAGAGCTGCTCTCCAGCAGGTCAATCTCTAACCTGGTGCATGGGGTTATTCCTCCCCAGGTGCAGCACCCTACACTTGCCCTTATTGAATTTCATAAGGTTTCTCTCCGCCCAACTCTCCAGCCTGTCCAGGTCTCACTGTACAGCAGAACAGCCTTCTGGTGTGTCAGCCACCCCTCCCAGTTTTGTATCAACTTGCTGAGGGTGCACTCTATCCCTTCATCCAGGTCGTTGATGAATATATTGAACAGGACTGGGCCCAGTATTGGCCCCTGGGGAACACCACTTGTCACTGACCTCCAACTAGACTCTGTGCCCCTAATCACAACCGTCTAAGCTCTCTCTTTCAGCCAGTTATCTATCTACCCCACTGTCCATTCATCCAACCCACGCTTCCTAAGCTTCCCTATGAGGATGCTGTGGGAGACGGTATCGAAAGCCCTGCTGCAGTCAAGGTAGACAACATCCACTGCCCTCCCCTCATCTATCCATCCAGTCATGCCATCATAGAAGGCTATCAGATTAGTCAGACATGATTTCCCCTTGGTGAATCCGTGTTGACTACTTCTGATAGCTTTCCTTTCCTCCACATGCCTTGAGATGATGCCCAGAACAAGCTGTTCCATCATCTTTCCAGGGATGGAGGTGAGCCTAACTAGCCTGTAGTTCCCTGGGTCCTCCTTCTTGCCCTTTTTGAAGACTGGAGTGACATTGGCCTTCCTCCAGTCCTCAGGCACCTCGCCTGTTCTCCAGGACCTTTCAAAGATGATGGAGAGCGGCCCAGTAATGACTTCTGCCAGCTCCCTCAGCACTCTTGGGTGCATCCCATCGGGACCCATGGACTTGTGGATATCTAATTGACCTAATTGATCTCTCACTTGATCCTCCTCAACCAAGGGGAAGGCTTCCTCTGTCCAGACTTTCCCTGTTACTTTCTTCAAAGTCTGGGACTCCTGAGGGCTGGGCCGAGCAACAAAGACCAAAGCAAAGAAGGCATTCAGTAACTCCGCCTTCTCCGCATCCTCTGTCACCATGGCTCTTGTCTCATTGAACAGCAGGCCCACATTTTCTCTTGTATTCCTTTTGCCTCTGATATACTTGAAGAAGCCCTTCCTGTTGAGCTTGACATCCCTTGCCAGGTTTAATTCCAAGGAGGCCTTGGCTTTCCTCGTTTCATCCCTGCACGCTCTGGTGGCATTCTTGTAATCTTCCCAAGTGGTCAGTCCCTTCTTCCACTTATTATAAACTTCCTTCTTCCTCTTGAGCTTTTTCAGAAGCTCCCTGCTCAACCATGCAGGTCTCCTGCTTCCCTTGCCTGATTTCTTCCTCTTAGGGATGCACCGATCCTGAGCTTGGAGAAAGTGGTGTTTGAATACCAACCAGCTCTCTTGAGCCCCCCTACCTTCCAGAGCCCTAGCCCATGGGATCTCTCCAAGCAGTTTCTTGAAGAGGTCAAAGTTAGCCCTGCTGAAGTCCAAGGTTGCAATCCTACTTGTTGTTTTGTGCATACTACCCATGATCCTGAACTCTATCTTCTCATGGTCACTACAGGCAAGGCTGCCCCCAACCTTCATGTCCTCCACCAGTCCCTCTGTGTTTGTCAGTACTAGGTCCAGTAGTACTCCTCTCCTTGTTGGCTCCTCCACCACCTGAGTCAAAACCTTGTCATCGATACACTGGAGGAACCTCCTGGACTGTGCATGCCTGGCTGTGTGGTCTTCCCAGCAGACATCAGGGTGATTGAAGTCCCCCATGAGAACCAGGGCCTGTGATTGTGAGGCTACTTTCAGCTGTCTGTAGAAGGCCTCATCAGCTTCCCCATCCTGATCAGGTGGCCTGTAATAAACACCCACTACAGTGTCCCTCATATTAGCCTGCCCCTTAATCCTTACCCACAAGCTCTCAACTCTCTCTTCATCTGCCCCCAGGTAGAGCTTGATGCATTCCAGTTGCTCTCTCACATAGAGAGCAACTCCACCACCTCACCTGGCTGGCCTGTCTTTCCTGAAAAGGACATAGCCATCCATGACAGTGTTACAGTCATGTGAGCTATCCCACCGTGTCTCAGTATTTGCAATGAGATCATGGCCCTGCGACTGCACGCAGATCTCCAGCTCTTCCTGCTTATTCCCCATGCTACGTGCATTGATGTATAAGCATTTCAGAGAGGGAGTTGAGTGTGTAGTTTTCACCCTTGAGGGGTGTCGTGGTTTTGGCCAAATTGGCCAATGGCCGGCAACAGATGCTCCCCCTCAGCCTCTCGTACAAAGAGAGGAGGAGGAGAGATAAAGAGATTTATCAGTTTAGAAGAAACTAATGAAATATTATTAATAAAATAAAAAGGAAATAATGAAATAGATACAGTATATACAAAGCCGTATTAAGCTCCCAGGATGATGTCACCGGCAGGCACTGGGGAAGTCCCAGGCTGGACTCAGCGATGGATGGGAACTGGGTTCCAGAGCTGGAGTCAGGAACACGCCGATCGGGATCAAAGGCAGATGAACAGACAGGGTCCTCCTCTGACGTCAGCCATTGAAGGAAGTGAGTTGACCCTTTGATCCCTCAGCTTTTATACTGAGCATGGGGCAGATGGGATGGAATACCCCTGTTGGTCAATTTTGCGTCACCTGTCTTGTCCACTCACTCCTCCCTGCAGGTGGGACCCCTCTACGCTTTTCTGTTTCTGACCCTCCAACGGGGCAAATAACAAAACTAGCTGACCTTGGTTGTTATAGCAATAAGTATAAGCAAGAGCCTCTCTGCATACCATTCCCTGGCACTAACTATAAACATTGGTCTTATCACTCTGAGAACAAACCTTTTTCAACACAACATGCTGTTAATTTCAGAGAGTTAGAAGAGGCCTAGCTAAGAAGTAAAATGACTGAACAGAAAGCTGGTTCTATTTTACCTCAAACCAGGGTAAGGGGTGGTAGGCCTTCTGGTTCTCAAAATTTTAGCATACCCCCACAAGTGCTGAGCTACTACACCCAGGCACCTCACTGGCAAGCCCTGATGCATCCCCACACCCCTTTGGATCTAGTTTAAAGCTCTCTCAATGAGCCCTGATAACTCCTGTCCTAGAACCGTTTTCCCCCTGCAAGATAAGCTATTCCTGCCGATTACCAGCAGGCCTGGTGTCTTGTAAATCAGGCCATGGTCAAAGAACCCAAAGTCCGGCTTCTAGCACCGGGCTCGGAGCCAGGCATTGATCTGCTGGCTCTTCCTATTTATCCCCTCATCATTCCCCACAACTGGGGGGATAGAGGAGAACATGACTTGTGCTCCCGATGCCTTGACCAGTCATCCCAAAGTCCTGAAATATCTTCTTCCTCTCCTTGGAGTGAGAGGTGGGGGAGAGCATCTGTCGTCTTGTCATTGGCTAACCTGGCCCAAACTGCAACATTCAAAATAAATTTTGTATTTATTATGATTTGACAGTTGATTTTTATAATGTTTTCAAGTGCTATTAATTTTAGAACAGAGTTTGGATGCTCAATACACAATCCCTTTTCACTGCAGAAACCATAGCAAGATCAGTCTGTGTAACTATCATGTACAGGAAATTAGGATAGAGAGTTTTCATAATTCATGGGCTTGCATACAAATCTCTAATTTCTGGAACACAGACAGCACTTCCCTCAGAGCTGAAGAGAAAAGCCTGCGAGTGATTCTGAGGTGCTAAAATACGAGGGAGACAAGGACCAGATAAAAATCTTGGTAGATAGGATAGACAGATATAAACACTAACCCTGGATAACATTTCAGGCAATAATCTAATCAATAAACATATGGGCAAATGAAAATGCAAATGAGCCACAGAGATATAAATGTTCAGGAAGACAGACAGATTTCTGTAATACTTACCTGTATTTCATTGACTTCAAGTAGCCCTTAAGTGGAACTGACGGTGTTACAAAGAGAATAAGCACTTCTAGACAAAATGGAATTAACAATCACTTCAGGAGCCTTGAAGCATTCACAATTCTGCTGCTATCAACTCTTTCAGTGGCTTTAATTTTCGATGGTAATCACAACTCCTCTATAGTGTTGTCAAAACCCCAATGAAGTTATGTCATTGAATATTTAAGTGCTGGCCTGCAGAATGCCAAACACTCAGATTTGAATTTCATGCTCTCTACTAAACATCAAGACAAATATGTCTAATTTCATAAAAACTTCACCATCCCAGAAAGGCTGACAATCAGGCCCAGTGTTACCACTTTGCCAGCTGAAATAGGAGTTTCTACTTTTCTACTGTAAAAAAGCTCTTCCCAGGAGGTCAGAGGAGGGGAGAAGCATGAGGTTAGGATTCATGGATGCAGCATGAGATTAAAGCACAAAGAGTTTGGGGTACTAAGGGTACAATTCATCACTGAACAGAAAATGCACGTTTGTGTATGAAAATGTTCTCCTTGTGCTGATCAGAAGAGGTTGGGAGGCGATTCAAGAAGTACATAAGAAAATTGGGATATTTATGCCAGAAGAGAGGAGTTTTATTTTCTGTGGAGTTTTCCTGTTTCCAGCCTTGATTTGTGAGCCATGACGGTGACTTGTTCAACAGAAGGAGCAACACACTTGTGTCCATCACCAAAATCCAGAGGGTTCCTGCCTCCCTCATCCTTCCTCCCAGTGCTACCTTAAGCTCCAAGATGTACTCGGGGCCTCTGTCTCTCCCTGTCTTCCTATGTGTTCATGAGACTAAAGAGAACTTGTGGTAATCTTTTTGGAGCCTGTAGTTTCTCTGTTAAATCCGCTTATGTCTAATATGCGCTTTCCCCTTTGCGGTAGGTTTTATTCTGCGTGCAAGATTACAAACAGTAGTGAAGGGATGTGACCACTGGAAAGACATGGCAGGGGCATATGAAAATGAACTTCATGGTAATCTCTAGACTAGCAAGGTAGTTTTCTTATGGGATGTTTTCTAAAAATGATTGGTTTGACCTTGAAAGTAAAATTTTGTACCCCCTTCTATTGGATGAAATGCATCTGTTCAAGGAATAGATGCCCAAAGCTTACCAATTATACTCGATGCTCAAAATAGTCTGGACACTGATATTCTGGACAGAATTAGTTCTATGCTGAAGTATTCCTGGAAGGCAACAAAGCAGAGAAAATTAATTGCTCAGTCTTATTTGGTCTACAGTTTATAGATAAGCACTGTGGAAAGAAGTGTTCACTGTGCTGGGTTTGTGCTCTCTGACCTCTCCAGTCTGAGACTGAAATCCACCAAACTATTTTCACCTAGGTATCCTAAAGCTTTGAAAATTGAAAATCATTAATTACCCTGCCTGTAGTTTTATTGCCTAACATAAAATTAACAGTTATAATAATTAATGGGATTTTTTGTTGTTGTTTCATAGAGCACTGAAAGCATATTAGAAACGCCACATTTTTCCCATAGTTACAATGATTTTGAGATACTTCCCTCTGATAATTTTATTTCCTTGGGGGGGAGCATCTCTCTGCTCACAGAAATCTTTTGGATGCTCTGTTTTGCCAGTGCTTATGCCCTCTGAGATCTTGCATTAATAATAATAACAATTATTGCAATTATTTATTATTAGATGAAGGATGAGAGAGTTTCCAGCAATACATAAAGCACAGAAGAGGATGTAAGCCTTATCCTGCAGGGGTTGTTTGAACTTTCAGACCCTTGTGTAGTGAGAAGCCCCTGAAAGAGAGGAATTGTACTTAGCAAGAGCAGCTGCTAAATGGACATGGAAAATAAATAAATAAATATAAAACCTCATACATCGCTGGACTTCTTATTCAAAAGGTCCCACTAGGGGGGCTGATAAAGTATAGTAGATGGTATAATAATCCAGAATACAGATCTGGACAGGATGATTAACATCTGATAATTTGACGAGGTATACTTTAATTTTCTGTAGGAGATGTCCTCTGTCTCTTCTGGAGGACAGAGAAGTGCCTGGTCACAAAGATGCAGGTGTACTGAATGAACCATAGCTCGTAGTGTGCACTGTTATGCAAGTTTTCTGAGACAGAGCGAAGATAAGAGAGATGCTATATCTGCAGATGCAGAATCAGAGCTCACAAGCCAGCAGGAGAGACAGAGTTCAGATACCAAACAGTTTAGAGAAATGACCCAAGATGGTGCAAGGTCATAGCATAGTCTGACCAGCACAACAAGCTGTCCTAGTCAAAAAGAAAATTTCACATTTTAGATTTGCAACAAAGCCTTTTGTTGTTATGTAGGATAATGAAAACTCAGAAATGGAGGATGGTGCTTTGAGAAAAATTATCTTCAGGGAGTGTGATGTTGAGGAGGGAGCATGCTCTCTGGAAGGCTGTCTGTCCTGGTTTGGGGTGAGGCAGAACCAGCTTCCTGTTCAGTGAGAGAGACTCTTGCTTACACTTGTTGCTGTGGCAACCAGGGTCAGCTGACTTGGTTGTTTACCCTGTGGAGGGGTTACACCTGTGGACAGGTCAGGTGACCTAAACTGACCAATAGGGTATTCCATCACATCTGCCATGCTCAGCATGAAAGCTGAGGGATCAAAGGTATCAGGTTGGTTCTTCTGCCATGGACTGCTTTTTCAGTGGTTCTCTTTTCTTCAATGACTGATGTCTGAGGAGGAGGAGGACTCTGTCAGCTCATCTGCTTTTGTTCCTGGTCAGTGTGTTCCAGCTCCCATTTGTCACTAAGTCAAGTCTGGAAATTTCCCAGTGCCTGCCAGTGCCATCTTCCTTGGAGCTTGATATGGTTTTGTATATATTTGTATTATTGTATCTGTTTAATGATTTTTTTTATGTTATTATTAATTTTTCATTGAAGTAGTTTAGGGGTTTTTTTTTTAAACTCTTAACTCTCTTTATCTCTCTCCTTCCTCTCCTTGGAGTGAGAGGTGGGGGAGAGCATCTGTTGTCTTGTCATTAGCCAACCCGTCCCAAACCATGACACTGACCCACCACATCTCCTGTATTTTTCCGAGAAATAGAGAAGGACATCTGTTTCTTTTCCTGTAACTAAAAAGTGGAGGTCTCTAACTCATCGAAGTGGTGAAACAAGAGCTTAAGCAGATCTAGACATACTTGTAAGTTTTTATATTGATTTTTTCTAATTCTCCCTTCTAATTGTTAAGCAGATGTCTGTTTATCACTATATAACTGTGATTAGATAATTTAAAAGAAAATGTATTGGTCTTCACATAGAACTAGAAAGGAACAGGTAGTTGATATAGATCAAACACTGTGTCTCCAGCTTGGTCTAAAGCTGGTGAAATACAAAATGCCACCTGTAAACTACAGAACACATGCAGTACGCTGAAGCAAAGCATGTGAGGAGGCCAGATAGAAACTATTTTATCTGTTTTCTCTGTAACTATGACAGTGATGTTAGTGACTTACAGAAGCTTTTAGGCATTATTACTCCCTTCAAAAGGCAAGTGTGCTTCTCCTGTGCTTTTCTTTTTGATACATGCCTTCCTACCCAAACACAGAGCAAGTGATTTTTATTTCTGAAACACATTCTGTGGAATAAAGAACAACAGGTGTAAAATTGGAAATGAATCCAATACAAAAGGCTGCTTCTGAACAACAACTGACTTAGGAACCTTTTTTTTTTTTTTTTTACTTAACCCTCTGTTTCTGGATTGGTTTATTTTTAAGTTTTTTTTCATGTAGACCTACCCCTGCTCTTCTGTATGCTGAAGGAAGAGTCCTACTTTAGATTCCAAATGGCTTAATGACAGCAGAAGCAGAGTATGTATTAGATACAATCACAGAAAAATAGCATTGCGAAAGGTTTTAAGAGGGTTTGTAATCCATGTAGTCCTTTCCCTAAGGCAGGATCAACTACTTAAGCCATTTGCAAGAGAAGATTGGCTATCTCTTGTTCTCATAATGACCAGTGATGAATTGCAAACCATGTTCTTATATATATTACACCAGAATTTGGAGAGTACAGGTCAGATTAAAGTCTCACTTGCTGACACTCTGCAAACTTGTAAGAAGAAATTCCAGTTCCAAACAGCTTTCAGTCTCAGTAGACAAAGCAGCTAAGGGAAAGAGAAATAACATGTCATCACGCTTAATTTATATGGAATTTCTAACTTTTTAGCATTAGCCTAATTCATCTTTTCTTAAGGCTGATAGTAAACCTCCAGCTGACCACGACTGGAGTTAACAAAAGGCACTACAGATTGCACAAAGAATATGCAGAAAAGACAAAAAGTGCATATGGGACTCCTGTATAGCCCAGATCTCTCACATCTCAATATGGTGACAAAGACTTCTATACCTAGCGTGAAAATTTTGTCTCACTGCACATTTACAAAATAATATGGTGCATTTAAAAAAAATTAAAAAAAAATAATCATAGCACATGATGGAGTTTTCCCAACACAGCATGCAGCTGTGGCACTAAATAAGCTTATCCACATTTCCTGAGCAATGGTTTATGTTTTGACATTGACTAACTCATCCATGCTCAGGGCACAAGCACTTGATCTCCATCACCAGTTTCCCATTAGAAATCTTGATCTCTGCTGAAATAAGCTCAATTCCCTTCATTATTTCCCAGACAACTGACGCCTTGAGAGGGAGGATATTACAAGTGTCAGTCTCTTTGCCTCCGGACAGGCCATGGATGACACAAGAAGGAGAGAAACAAACAAATAAAAAATATCTCTGTTTACGTGGCACCTTTTTAATGTGTTTGTTGTACCTCTATGCTTCATTCGTTCTCCCAAAACTAGTTTACCAGGATTTTATTCTTGGAAATCCTTCAGTAAAAGTGTTCTCTCTCCCCTTTTTCTCTAAATTTTTGTTAGTGTCTTGTTATTTCGCTGAAAGAAGGATCTGGCAATCCATCTTGAAGAGCTACTTTGTTATTAGAAGGCATTATAGAGTTTCTCAAATTAATCATTGTGTAAAATCTAACAAATATTTTTGATGAGTGGTGTTTTCTTACTAAACAAGACAAAGAACAATAAGATGAGTCTTAATGTAGACTTTTCCATAAATATATTCAGAAGGATCATTTTATTTGTATTAATACTTGCATTATTTTAGCAAGATCAAGGTCTGTAAGTTAATGAGAATTGTCATAGCTCCACTAACCACAGCAGAGGTGCAGTGCTTTATTCTAAGAGTTAGTCATAAACATAGTGAAAGATAGTCCCTGACAAACTTATTTTTTGAAGGTAGAAAATAGACAAAATTGAGAATAAGCATGAAGAGCAAAAAGAATGTGTGTTTTCCACTCAATACAAACAGTATCAGTCATTTGAGGATGTAAGCTGGTTCTGAAAATACGTGCAATTTTTCCCTCATTCTCTTCTCTCGCCCCTGTGTGTTTGTGGGTATATCCTATAGTTTTCTGTGTGGAGGTGCTCCAGAACTCTTCTTAGTCAATAGCATTAGAAGACTCTGTGGCTATGTCAATACAAGTAAATTAAACATTTATTGGTCCATTCCTGATTACTGAGTCTGAATGTCATGAAATGGCCCTCATACATACTATAGCACTTTCTTAGCTTCTAAAACAAGATTTTAACTGCCTATTAAGAATGGTCCCTGACCCATGCTAGATGCCCACACCATCCCAAGGAATAGCTTTGGAGACCAATAATTGTCATAAGCCAAAGCCATATCAGGAACTGTTCTAACTATTTAGTAGTATCAGTAATCATGTTCTAGTGCCCGTGAATGTTCCCAGACAGTGTTTTATTCATTAATGTAGCCATTCCCTATTGTCCCCTCAGGGAAGCTGTGTGATGGCCAGTGAAAAAGCATCAACACACAGGTGAGTTTGATTAAATGCATGAGTAACACCATCTGAGAAGAAAGATAATAAAAGATCGGTAGTGTGAGGATGTGACTAAGGTAGTTATCACCAAAGAGATTCTGTAGCCTCTGGAATATGAAAATATTAGTATGGACCACATTAAAAATTAAAACACTTTCCCTTAGCTGTTCACCATTTTGATGAAAGTTTTCATTAAAAAAATAACCTTTTTTGAATACATTAAAAACCCTATAATAATAGGGAATAGAATCAAAACATCAACGTTTTGGCATTAAATGAAGGAGGAGAAAAAAGAAATACAGAATCATGGATAACAGAAATTATGCAAAGTAAAATTAGTCAAGGAAAACTAAGGGAGGATGTGTGTAATGTCTCAAGAAACCTAGTAATGACCTGCTAGAGGATGGAGGAGAAGGAGGTGTGTTTTGCTTTATTGTGTATTTCTGTAGAGTGCAGTAAAAGAAAAATTCTACCATCTGTCATCTTCAAGAAATTGGCATGCTATGATATTGGACAGGTTTGTTCATACTTCCAATCTGCTACTCACTCATTTCCGCTGAACATTTTTGTTCTCCATTTCTCCCATGTAATTTTTAACATTATTATTATTATATTATTATTATTTGAAAGTTGGATCATGCTCCATTATTTTTCTATAGCTTGAAGAATTCAAGCTAGAAGAAAATAAAATAATAATAAAAAAGAACAATCTACCAAAAAATCCTAGACTGCCTCCATTACCTGACTTGATCTTTCTTTTTGATTTTTCCAGATGTCATTTAAGTATACTTTTTAAGGTGATTAGGCTTCCCTAACCCACTGTTTGGGATACAAAGTTAAATGAAATGTGTCATAATGAACATTAATGAAACATTAATTTTTACTTACATTAAAATCCATAAGGCAATATAAATTAATTTTATGTAAGTAGGTTATATCTCCTATTAGGGAAAGTATGTTTCTTCAGGATATAGAAGGAAAATGTCCCTGTCAGAAGTTACGATTGCAAATCCAAAAGACAGGATTCCCTTGCTATATGTCACAGAAAGCCCTAGATGTGGGATTTACTTAACCTAGCTGGGTGATATGTGGATATCAGTTCTCATCTGATCTCCCAACTTGGGAGATCCCTGCCTCCATTATACGCTCCAAAGGGAGGACACTAAAAAAGAAGAGCTTATCATTTCTCACTGACAACCAGGAGGACTTAGACAACCATTTTAGGGTAGAGGTCCACCTTTTACTCTGTAAATGTTAGAGTATAAAAATCTATTCCTAAGTCACATAAGGAGTGCCAGGTTCCTAAATCTGGTAGGTCAGGGATTTGAGAGGGGAAAGCTTGAATATTGTGACCTCATATTCCAAGTTGTAGATTCAATTTCCTTGATTTCCTTCAAACAGCACAACAGGTACTGAATAGAAAAAGAGGTCCTGAATGGGGGGGGGGAACCACATTTAATTCCTGCAGCTACAAAAGTTTTTCTTAGAATTCATCTCCTCCTTCATATTCCAGACTGCAGACTTTAGGAATCTCCATGTGGCTTTCAGCAGAAATTTTAGAATAAATGCTTCGAGGTGAACCAAGTTATTTTGTAGAAAAACCATATAGGAGTAGAAAAAGATGCAAATAATGAATTGCTGAATTAAGCGAGTTCATATGATACATACAAATATTTGAAGTAGATTACTGAAAGAGCATTTCCTTGGTGTTTCAGTAAAATAGGTTTTCAGCATTATTAAATTTATTTATGTGCCAAATTTCTTATTGGTACAAATTGGGATAGTTACATCAATTTTGGTGAACTGAAATTATTATAATTATATAATTAAATGAGAATCTAATTTTTTGGGTGGATGATTTTTGTTCAGATTAGGGAATATTTTGTGTGGTTTTCTTTTAACCTGAAGAGAAAGGATGAGGATTTGGGATTACTGAGGAAGGTAAAGAAAAGCTAGAAAAGCATTAGGCTGAAGCAGCAGATAGACCTGAAGAGGATAACAGTTAGAAAGTGGCATTTGTGGAAATTCCAGGAGAAATAACTGAGTTCTAGAAATTCCATCCAGTGAAAATTAATACAAGCAAAGCAGATAAATGAACAAAAAACACAGATGAAGATAAGGGCAAATTGTTTGATTTGCCATAATCTCCCTTGTAAAGAATGTGTCTTCAGATTCTTTGCATGACACAGTGCAATATTTGACCCACCAGGGAAAGTACAGAAGTTCTGCCCAATGTCTCTGGAAAACTTTGATCATCTCAAATGACCTGATCCTGAAGTCATTGTGTGAGCTTCAACTGATATTATCTTTCAGTTTTCAGCAACTGAAGAAATTGAGGCAGGCCAACTCCTCTCCAAGGACTTCTAAAATTCACCCTTTGTTCCATCCCCTTCCCCTAATTAAGCAAAAAACAATGAAGACAAGAAACAGAAGAGAAAAAAATAACAGAACTTCTTTGGCCCCTGGCAACCTTCCTTGGGCATTCCTGACTCCAGATCTGGTGCTGAGTTTGACACCCAGCTTGCAAGAAGAGTAAACCAACCAAGTGGTACTTCAGCACCCTCCACAGGCTTCATACAAATTCTATCACTCATGAGCATGTAGCATGGGGAACAAACAGGAGGAGTCAGAGACATGCACACGCCTGCAAGGCTATGATCTAATTGGCATCACAGAGACATGGTGGGATGGCTCCTATGACTGGAGTGTTGGAATGGAAGGATACAGGCTCTTCAGGAAGGACAGACAGGATGAGGAGGGAGTGTCACTCTCTATGTCAAGGACCAGTTGGAGTGCATGGAGCTCTGCCTGGGGATGGATGAGGAGCTGACCGAGAGTTTATGGGTCAAGATTAAAGGGAATGCAGGGGCAGGAGATGTTACAGTGGGGGTCTGCTACAGGCCACCTGACCAGGAAGACCAAGCAGATGAGGCCCTCTATAGACAGGTAGGAGCAGCCTCACATTAATAAGCCCTGGCCCTCATGGGGGACTTCAACCACCCCAATAGCTGTTGTAGGCACAACATAGCAGGGCATAAGCAATCCAGGAGGTTCCTGAAATGCGTCAATGATAACTTCCTTCTTGAAGTGATGTAGGAGCCAATGAGGAGAGGTGCCATGCTGGACCTGTTTCTCACCAACAAGGAGGGGCTGGTGAGGAATGTCATGCTCAAGGGCAGCCTTGGCTGCAGTGACCATGAAATACTGGAGTTTGAGATCCTTAGGGTGGCAAGGAGGGTGTGCACAGTAAGCTTGCTACCCTGGACTTCAGGAGAGCAAACTTTGGCCTCTTCAGGGATCTGCTTGATGGAGTACCATGGGATAAAGCCCTGGAAGGAAGAGGGGCCCAAGAAAGCTGGTTAATATTCAAGGACCAACTCCTCCAAGCTCAGGAGCAAAGCATCGCAACAAAGAGAAAGTTTGGCAAAAAAGCCAGGAGGCCTGTGTGGATGAACAAGGAGCTCCTGGACAATCTCAAACAGAAAAAGGAAGCCTACAGAGGGTGGAAGCAAGGAGGGGAGGGTGGTGGATGTTGTCTACCTTGACTTCAGCAAGGCTTTCGACACAGTCTCCCACAGCATCCTCATAGGGAAGCTTAGGAAGAGTGGGTTAGATGAATGGACGGTGGGGTAGATAGATAACTGGTTGAAAGAGAGAGCTCAGAGGGTTGTGATTAGGGGCACAGAGTCTAGTTGGAGGTCCGTGACAAGCGGTGTTCCCCAGAGGTCAGTACTGGGCCCAGTCCTGTTCAATATATTCATCAATGACCTGGATGAAGGGATAGAGTGCACCCTCAGCAAGTTTGCTGATGACACAAAGCTGGGAGGGGTGGCTGTCACACCAGAAGGCTGTTTCGCTGTACAGAGAGACCTAGACAAGCCAGAGAGTTGGGCGGAGAGAAACCTTATGAAATTCAATAAGGGCAAGTGTAGGGTGCTGCACCTGGGGAGGAATAACCCCATGCACCAGGTTAGAGGTTGGGGGCTGACCTGCTGGAGAGCAGCTCTGTGGAAAGAGACCTGGGAGTCCTGGTGGACAACAGGATGACCATGAGGCAGCAATGTGCCCTTGTGGCCAAGAAGGCCAATGGCATCCTGGGACGCATCAAGAAGAGTGTGGCCAGCAGGTCGAGGGAGGTCATCCTCCCCCTCTACTCTGCCCTGGTGAGGCTGCACCTGGAGTCCTGTGTCCAGTTCTGGGCTCCCCGGTTCCAGAAGGACAGGGAACTGCTGGAGAGGGTACAGCAAAGGGCTACCAAGATGATCAGGGGACTGGAACACCTCTCTTATGAAGAAAGGTTGAGGGATTTGGGTCTCTTCAGTCTGGAAAAAAGACGACTGAGGGGGGATCTCATCAATGCTTATAAATACTTCAAGGGTGGATGTCAGGAGGATGGGGCCAGGCTCTTTTCAGTGGTGCCCGGCAACAGGACAAGAGGTAATGGGCACAAACTGGAACATAGGAAGTTCCATCTCAACATGAGGAGGAACTTCTTTACTTTGAGGGTGGCAGAGCACTGGAACAGGCTGCCCAGAGAGGTGGTGGAGTCTCCGTCTCTGGAGACATTCAAAACCTGCCTGGACGCATTCCTGTGCAACCTGCTCTAGGTGACCCTGTTCTGTCAGGGGGGTTGGACTAGATGATCTCCAGAGGTCCCTTCCAACCCTACCATTCTGTGATTCTGTGTGATTCTGTGACAGGTAGCCTGGGAGGAATACAGAGAAACTGTCCAAGCGGCCAGGAACCAGGATAGGAAACCTATGACAGAATGGAATCTGGCCAGGGGCGTCAAGGGCAACAAGAATGCCTTCTATAGGTATGTCAGTGACAAAAGGAAGACTAGGGAAAATATGAGCCCACTCAGGAGGGAGACAAGAGACCTGGTTACCCCGGATATGGAGAAGGCCGAGGTACTCAATGAATTTTTTGCCTCAGTCTTCACTGCTAAGGGCTCTAACCACACCACCCAAGATGCAGAAGGCAAAGGCAGGGACTGAGAGAATGAGGTAATGCCCACTGTAGAAGATCAGGTTCGAAACCATCTGACGAATCTGAAGGTATACAAGTCCACGGGACCTGATGAGATTCATACACGGGTCCTGAGGGAGCTGGCAGATGAAATTGCCATGCCACTATCTATCATATTTGAGAAGTTGTGGCAGTCTGGTGAAGGTCCCACTGAGTGGAAAAGGGGAAACGTAACCCCCAGTTTCAAAAAGGGAAAAAAGGAAGACCCAAGGAACTACAGGCCGGTCAGTTTCACCTCTGTGCCTGGCAAGATCATGGAGCAGATCCTCCTGGAATCTCTGTTAAGGCACATGGAAAATAAGGAGGTGATTGGTGACAGCCACCATCGCTTCACCAAAGGCAAATCGTGTCTGACAAATTTGGTGGCCTTCTGTGACAGCGTTACAGCATTGGTGGATAAGGGGAGAGCAACAGATGTCATCTACCTGGAATTCTGCAAAGCATTTGACACTGTCCCACATGACATCCTGGTCTCTAAATTGGAGAGACATGGATTTGACCGATGGACCACTCGGTGCATAAGGAACTGGCTGGATGGTCGCACTCAAAAGGTTGCAGTCAACAGTTCAATGTCCAAGTGGAAACCAATGACGAGTGGCGTTCCTCATGGGTCAGTATTGAGACCCATACTATTTAACATCTTTGTTGGCAACATGGACAGTGGGATTGAATGCACCCTCAGCAAGTTTGACAACACCACCAAGCTGTGTGGTGCAGTCAACATGCTGGAGGGAAGGGATACCATCCAGATGGACCTGGACAGGCTTGAGAGCCCATGCGAACCTCATGAACTTCAACCAGGCCAAGTGCAAGGTCCTGCACCTGGGTCAGGGCAATCCCAGGCACAAACACAGGTTGGGTGGAGAATGGCTTGAGAACATCCCTGAGGAGAAGGACTTGGTGGTGCTGGTGGATGAGAAGCTCAATGTGAGCTGGCAATGTGAGCTTGCAGCCCAGAAAGCCAACCGCATCCTGGGCTGCATCAAAAGAAGCGTCGCCAGCAGGTCGAGGGAGGTGATTCTGCCCCTCTACTCTGCTCTAGTGAGACCCCACCTGGAGTACTGCGTCCAGCTCTGGAGTCCTCAGCACAAGAATGGACCTGTTGGAATGGGTCCAGAGGAGGGCCACGAAGATGATCAGAGGGCTGGAGCACCTCTCCTATGAGGACAGGCTGCGAGAGTTGGGGTTGTTCAGCCTGGAGAAGAGAAGGCTCCGGGGAGACGTTATAGCAGCCTTCCAATACCTGAAGGGGGCCTACAGGAAAGATGAGGATGGACTCTTTATGAGGGAGTGTAGCGATAGGCCAAGGGGTAATGGCTTTAAACTGGAAGAGGGTAGATTTAGATTAGATATTAGGAAGAAATTCTTTACCGTGAGGGTGGTGAGGCACTGGAACAGGTTGCCCAGGGAAGTTGTGGATGCCCCATCCCTGGAAGTGTTCAAGACCAGGCTGGATGGGGCTTTGAGCAACCTGGCCTAGTGGGAGGTGTCCCTGCCCATGGCAGGGGAGTTGGAATTGGATGATCTTTAAGGTCCCTTCCAACCTAAATCATTTTATGGTTCTATGATTTGTAGCTAACTTTCAGAGGATGTGAACAAACTAAATTAGTCATCAGGCAAGGGTGGAGAAAAAGGTGAAGGGAAAAATCCTTCCTTGTCCATTCAGGTAGTGAGAAGAAACCATGAAGCATGGCATTAGCATATACCAGGAGACAACTTCCATATATTCTGCAAGAATAATTTTTCTTATCAAAACCCCCTTGTTGTTCTGAATGTGACAATACTTGGTTGGCCTTTTGTTACATTCTCTTCTGCTTCTGGTTATCCAGTCATTAGCCATCAAACTGCTGTCATGAGCCACTACCATGGAACGTTTTGGTTCACTGTGGGTCAAGGATAACAAATATTTTTGATTACATCTTATTTTCTTGGTGTCTTGGAGGGGGGAAAACCAAACAGTTTATCTGTTTTGTGTCATTACTCTGTCCCCATCTCATAAAGTTTAATTTACTGCCCTTTTAAACAAATGATGACTTGAAATCTATTTGTCACACAATAGCTCTCAAACATGCCAAACAATAACTATTACTATTCTTGGCTTTTTTGATCCAAATGGCATTTGAAGACATTATCCCTCCCCTCCTCTTGATGTGACTTGAATAGAAACCTTTATATAAATAAAACAAACCTGGAGCAAACCTCGAAAAAAATAACCGAACGTCCAAGCCCTGGAAAATAATCACAAGAACAGTGGCTGTTACCATTTTAAGTGGGGAAATCTAATTATGAGATGTCAATATTGTTCTCCTTTCAATTGCTTCAGAAAGATTCATATATGTATGAGTTTTAGGTTGATTTAATTGGCTTTGTCAAAGAAACAAAGAAACAGAAATTATGTAGCTGAAAGAGGACTTAACCCCCAACATTCTTCTTGTCCATAAACATGCAAATACATGCACACACATACAAATACACACAGATCACTATCAATTTTCAAATGTATTATTGATTTCAGTAGCCCTTAATTTCAAGACAAGCAATAGTTTCTTTTGTAATTTCCATGCTGTTGATATAACTGCCATCAGTGCTGACCTGTATGTTGTCAAATAATAATCATTGGATATGAAACGAAGCAAGAAGGGGCTGGCAGCAAGGTGCATGATGGGAGAGGAGAAGAATATGGGTGCCTTCTTGTTAGCTAAAGGAATAAATAAAAGGGATGCAACAACTTGATAGGTCAAGTAGCTGAGAGGGCTGGGTCCTCAGGCTGGGCTTTGGTCTCCTTGAGAAACGTTGCACGCCTGCACAAACTGTTATCCCTCCCTGTGCCTCTGTCTCCCCCTCTCCCATGGTGTTTTTTTTTTCTGTCTTTCAGACTTTAAATTCATGCAGGGGGATTTTCAGCTTGAATTCCTTAAATGCACTTCTCAATTAAGCCAGTGAAGAAGGATGTTTTTATGACTAAATCTCTGGGGACTCAGGAGCCCCAGGTTTTCTCTCTGCTCTACCAGAGGCTGATGAATCCAGAAGCATGTTTCCAGATCGATGACAGTTCTGCATGGTCCCTTTTGTGAAATTTGGATAATGAGGTGAAGTCTCTGTGCTCAAAGAGCAATTAAGACTGGCTTTGCTATCTCTTGTGCAACCCAGGGGGGTGAAGACTTGTCTGGCTATCACAGGATATATGGATAACAGAGCTGTCTTGTGGAGACAGGATAGCCCTGCTTTTCGTCAGCAAAGACATGTTTCCCTACAATATGAAAAGATCCATCAGTGAACAAGGCATACTGTTTCTCATTATCTGAGAGTTCATGATATGGTGGGGCTTCCCCAGGATGCATTACCACCTCCTCAGGTGGCATTTTGAAGTCTTTGCCTTCAGGTCAGTTTGTTATCATTTCTATGATTCCTGGACAATTGGGGTTTCCTATTTGAGCTAGCTGTGTGATTAAGGCAACCCACATACTCCAGGTAGCATCAGTGGCATGATGATGAGTAGAAGGAACTTTACCCTTGAACATCCATCCCAGGACTGGTATTGGGGCACCCGAAGGAGCTGTGCTTCAGTACCAATTACCTCTGAAGCAGCTCTGACTCCTTCATATGCTGCCAAGATTTCTTTCTCAGTTGGGGTATAGTTGGCCTCAGATCCTCTGTATCCCCGAATCCAGAATCCTAGGGGTCGACCTCGAGTCATCCCTGGTGCTTTCTGCCAGAGGCTCCAGGTAGGGACATTGTCCCCAGCTGCAGTGTAGAGCACATTTTTAATGTCCCATCCTGTTCGGAGTGGTCCAAGGGCTACTGCATGCACAATCTCTTGTTTAATTTGCTCTAAAGGCCTGTTGTTGCTCAGGACCCCACGTAATCTCATTTTTCTTTCGAGTCACTTCATAGAGATGTTTCACAATCTGACTATATCCTGGATTCTCCAGAAACCCACAATACCTAAAAAGCCTTGCGTTTCCTTTTGGTTAGTAGGTGGGGACATAGATGTTATTTTATTAATCACGTCCATTGGGATCTGGTGACGCCCATCTTGCGACTTAATTCCTAAAAACTGAATCTCCTGTGCAGGTCCCTTGATCTTACCTCATTTGATGGCAAAACCAGCTTCCAGAAGGATTTAAATTACCTTCTCCCCTTTCCCAAAAACTTCTTGTGCTGTGTTACCCCACACAATGATGTCATCAATGTATTGCAGGTGTTCTGGAGCTCCAGCCTTCTCCAATGCAGTCTGGATAAGTCCATGGCAAATAGTAGGGCTGTGTTTCCACCCCTGGGGCAGTCGATTCCATGTGTACTGGATGCCCCTCCAGGTGAAAGCAAACTGTGGCCTGCACTCTGCTGCTAAAGGAATAGAGAGAAATGCATTAGCAATGTCAATTGTAGCATAACATTTGGCTGCCTCCAGTCATATTACAGTTCTAGCATGTCTGGCACAGCAGCACTCAATGGTGGTGTGACTTCATTCAGGCCATGATAGTCTACTGTTAGCCACCACTCTCCATCAGACTTTCGCACTGGCCATATAGGGCTGTTAAAGGGTGAGTGAGTCTTGCTGATCGCTCCTTGGGTCTCCAGCTGATGAATCGGCTTCTGGATGGGGATCAGGGAGTCTTGGTTAGTGCGATACTGTCATCAATGCACTGTGGCAGTAGCAATTGGCACCTGCTGTTCTTTAACCTTCAGCAGTCCCACCACAGAAGGGTCACCTGAAAGGCCAGGTAAGGTAGACAGCTGTGTAATATCCTCAGTCTCTACAGCTGCTATACCAAAAGCCCACAGATACCCCTTGGGGACTCTGAAATACCCTCTCTTGAGGAAGTCTATGCCAAGGATGCACGGAGCATCTGGGCCAGTCACAATGGGGTGCTTCTCCCATTTATTCCCATTCAGGCTCATTTTGGCCTCTAATACAGTCAGTTCTTGAGACCTGCCTGTCACTCCAGAAACAATGATAGATTCTGCCCCTTTATGATTCGATGGCAATAGGGTACACTGTGCACCAGTGTCCACCAGGGCTTTATACTTCTGTGGCTCTAATGTGCCAGGCCATCAAATCCACACAGTCTAATAAACTCGGTTGTCCCTCTCCTCCTCCTACCTGGAGGCAGGGCACCTCTAGTGTTGAGGACAACATCTACAATTAGAAGATGAGTTCCTACATGGACCAGAGAATCACTTACCATGGACTGGAGCACCCACCCTCCTGCAGAAATTCTTTCTTCCATCTGCTTTAACTTGCAACTCAAGCACTCGTGCCTGTAGGACTGGGATAGTTTTTTTATCCCACTTACTCATGTCTTCTCCAGAGTTGCAGAGGCAAAGCCACAGGCAATCTCAGAGCAGGTCCTGTTTCTCTTGAGTTGGTCTTGTAGGAGGGCATTTTTTCTTAATGACTGAGGTGTGGGTCTGTTCAGGGGTAGTGTGGGATTCTTTCTCCATCCCAGACGGTTTTTCAAACAGTTTATCATTCTTCTTGGCCATTTCCTCATTTTACTCAGCTATTGTCTTGGTTATTTTCTCAGTCATTTTTTCCACAGCTGCTACAGTGAGGGGACGAGAAAGACTGTCTTCATACTGTCGTACCCT
Source organism: Fratercula arctica (assembly GCA_947846985.1). Taxonomy (NCBI): domain Eukaryota; kingdom Metazoa; phylum Chordata; class Aves; order Charadriiformes; family Alcidae; genus Fratercula; species Fratercula arctica. Next base: position 15,270,853 of record CANTUZ010000025.1, on the reverse strand, counting down.
GTTAGCCACTTCATTTATAGTCAGTGCATGAGCATCGGATCCTCCCCAAACCATTGTTGACAGTGTATGGGAGTATATCGATGGTGTACTCTGCACAAACTTCCTTAGCAAAGATCCTTTGCATGGCATTTCATCAGGGTCTACGTTCACTTGCCAGTCACCATAAGTCACCTCTCACACAGCCAGTTCCCTCAGGGACTTACTGTCTTTTTCGATCCTTCTCCATTTACTTGGACGGCATTCAATATCATCCTTAAAGGGGTACCTGCCCTTTACGGCTGATAGCAGTCACCTCCAGAGACTGAGAGTGTTTATCTTTCTCCCAATCACTTTATCAATCCCTCCATCTTTGGCTAAGTTTCCCAACTGCTTAGCCTCTCTACCTTCTAAGTCTATGGCATCAGCTCCCTTGTCCCAGCATCGGATCAACCCGGAGAGAAGTGTCTCCCCTTCACGACAACTAAAGTCCTTCCTTATATTTCGCAAATCCTTCATAGAGAAGGATTTAACGATTATCTCTACAGCTGAGTCCTCTTGCTGTGTTGACATTGCCTGAGAAGGACCCTCTCCTGGATCTTTGTTGTAAGGGGCAGGGTAAAGAGCTGATCCCCTCTTTTATTTCCTGGTCACTGGGGCAACTTGTATCGCTTCTGTTGGAGTTTGAGTAGTAGCAGTTCTTGTTGTCAAGGCTGAAGCTGCTAGTGCTGATACAGGTTGGGGCAGAGGTGTGGCCAGTGCCAGTGGGGGGGTAGCTTGGGGAGTGGTTTGTGTCTGTGCCATCTGTGAATTGGCTGATGGGATATGAGTAGCAGCAGCACGTCACACAATACCCACTCCTGCACCTATTTTTAACACAAACCCACCCCTACAACACATTCAGGAGAACCAGCAACAAAATCACAATCTTTTCAAAGAAACATTCATTTTCTAAACAACCCAAAAGATTTCCATCCCCTAGCTCTTTGATATAAGCATTAAAGGGTGAGATAAACATTTCCCAAGTGAAACCAAAAGTGTAATTAACAATAGAACCCATCAGATTAAGCCCCATGTTGGGCACCAATAAATCTGTCTTGGTTTGGGCCTGGTTGGCCAATGACAAGATGACAGATGCTTTCCCCCACCTCTCACTCCAAGGAGAGGAAGAAGAGAGATAAGAGAGTTATGATTTTAGAAAAAAATTAACTACTTCAATGAAATATTAATAATAAGATAAAAATGAATTAAATACAATATATACAAATTTAAAACTATATCAAGTTCCCAGGAAGATGTCACTGGCAGGCACTGGGGAAGTTCCAGACTGGACTCAGTGACAAATGGGAACTGGATTCCAGAACACACTGATTGGGATCAAAGGCAGACAAGCAGACAGGGTCCTCCTTGGGCATCAGTCATTGAAGAAAGAGAGACATTGAAGAAGTGCCAACCTGATCCTTTTGATCCCTCAGCTTTTATACTGAGCATCGCAGATGGGATGGAATACCCTATTGCTCAGATTTGGGTCACCTGGCCTGTCCACTCCTCCCCACAGGTGTGACCCCTCCACAGGGTAAACAACCGAGTCAACTGACCCTGGTTGCTACAGCAACAAGTGTGGTGTATGAAGGCACGGACTCTGGCTGTGATGAGCATGAAATTGTTTATTGCTTCTCAGGCCTCGGCTTTAATACCCGAGCTCTAAAAATTTCCATGCACCTGCTAGGCAAGTAAACACATATTCCAGATCACTAACCCAGTCACCTTATTCAGTTCCCACCAAGATAAGCACGCGAAGCTGTTTTCTTGTTCCATGTTTATATTGAACCAGTTCCTCTTCGTTCCATCCATATCAATATCTGCGTTCCTGTTTCTGTGTGCTCTGCTCACTGTGTCCTTGGCCGTACACAGGCCTCTGCTTGTAGATCTGCCACATCTCCCCCTTTTTTGTTTGACACCAGACCATTTAACATGGTCGCCATGACTTGTGCTTCTCCTCGTTGCAACACTCTTAGCAGGTTATATATTAAACACAGTTAAAAACAGAATCAAAAAGAACCCTGCTAAGGCAATGAATACCCAGATTCCTAAATTTAGCCCAGAAAACCAATTTTTTGGATTTACCCACGAGAAATCCTTTTGTAATGTTTCAAATGCATTGCGGTTCATTAAGTCTTGAATCTTTAGTATTTGAGCTTCTAGTTGATCATGTAAAGGACAAATATTTTGTTGCAATGACATGTCAAAAGCACCTTGGAGATGGTATTTAAGCATTTCCCAGCCATGTAGCGACGTATTCCAGGGGAGAGATGTAACGCAAAGTCTTCGAGAGTTGTATTCCCAATCACAATACAGAGAAAGATGTGTTTTTAACGCATTTTGCCGATCCCCTATCCATATAACTGCTGCTTCTAAGGCTTGTAATCTGGCTAATATTTCTTCATCTATACATTCTTGCGTATCTAATTCTTCAGTTACATTAGATAAAGTTTCTCCTACAATCTTAGCAGTCTGGACAGATTCAGTAAACGCAGCAACGGCTACAGAAGCTGAAGCTAAAATAACAATTGCAGATACTATTGCAAAAATCAGCCATCCTAAAAATCATTTAGAGCGTTTATACCATACTCGCGTTAAATTTACACAATAAGATTGATTACATTCTTGTACACTTGCATTTTGAGCCAAAGCAAACACATACGGATGAGAAGTACAAATCATTACAGAATTTTCTTGCTCACAACTTCTATTTGTTGTAGTATTATCTATGGTTAGCTTATGAAGACTTCTGTTTACAAATACAAATCCCATTTGCCAGCCCTCAGTATATAACCCAATATACAAAAGAATCTGCATGAGACAGAAAAGAGATAAGCATTAAAAACTGAAAGATTAATAAAAATACCCATCCTTAGGTATGCCTGCTTTTACTCATTGATTGGCTTGACTGGTTCCAGGCCTTCCTTTTCCTGTACTGGGCTCGGCTGATGAGCCGGCTTAACAATTTTTGCAGGAATCCAGCAGGAACCTGAGGACAAAGACACACAAGCATACCCTCGACCCCATGTTATCAGGGGGACTGGTCCTTCCCAGCGCCCCGATTCAAGGTGGTTATAATACACCTTCGGTTGTTCAGGCCATTCAACAGTTCTTCTGAAATGTTGCTCTACTGCTGTGGATGACAAAGACAACACGTTTAGAAAATTTAAAACACAAGTCGCTTTATACAATCGCTCTTGAGGTGTCATACCCACAGGATTCCCCTTTTTTCATTTATCAAGCATGGTTTTTAAAGTATGATGCATACATTCCACAATTGCTTGTCCAGTTGGGGAATGAGGAATACCGGTGACATGTTTGATACCCCATGTCTGTAAAGAGGCCTGTATTTTAGCGGACACATAAGCTGGTCTGTTATCAGTTTTTACAGTTTTCGGTACTCCCATGACTGCAATGCATTGCAATCAATGTCGAATAACATCACGAGCTTTCTCTCCTGTATGAGCAGTAGCTGCAACAAAGTGAGAAAATAAATCAACTGAAACATGTACATAGTGCAAACATCCAAATTCCATAATGTGCATAACATCGGATTGCCAAAGTTCATCAGGTGTAAGCCCTCGTGGGTTAACCCCCGCAAATGATGGCAGAGGAGCCAGCTGCTGACAATATCAGCACAAGTTCGCACAATATCATGTGCTTCTTGTTGTGTTAAAGAATATTGCTTCCTCAATGCCTTCGCATTTCCATTAAAAAAATCATGCAACATTTTAGCTTGCTGCATAATGTTCAGAGTTGTTACCAACAGAGTATCATAATCTGCAACTGTGTTTCCCTCAGTTAAAGGACCAGGTAAACAGCTATGAGAGCGAATGTGGACAATAAAATAAGGAAACTGTCTTTTTCGTAAAAGCAACATTAATTGCAGTAAAAGATTAAATAACAATTGGTTCTCTACTTGTTTTGTAAATGCTCCTTCAAGTCTTTGAACAATGCCAGTAACATATTGAGAGTCTGCCACTATCTTTAACGGTTCCTGTTGAAATAAGTCAAAAGCCTTTACTGTATCCCTGAACCGTCTACAAACACTGTACGGGCACCAGCAAGAGGCTTTGGCGCTAGCAGCATGCACGGCTGTAAAGGAATTTGTGAAAGTGACTGTAACAATCTGTGCCAGGGCAAAGAATAATTTATTTGCCCAATATAATCTACTAAGGCAATTTGTAGGTTAAGACTTTGTGATAACCAAAGGTCAAGGTCATCCTTTTTGACAGGGACGTGTATGTGGCTTGGATCCATTCCAGAAAGCTGCCGACAGTGCAAACGACCCTGCGAAATCAATTGTGCTAACATTTCAATCATCATAGTTACTGTTTTTGAAAAGGTATGTGGCTCTAATGCAGTTAGGCTCTTTGCGAGTGCATCATCCCACTGTCCTATCAGGGCATAAGGCTGAAATTCTTGATATATCACAAACAGTCTGATAGGAAGGTGTTCAATGCGTCTTGCAGCAGTAGTAGTAGCCTAAACCTTATCGGCAATGTGCTGTAATGCCTTCTGAGCTGTTGGGGTTAATGAACGTGGAACCTACGGGGGGGGGGGGGGGGGGGGGGGGGGGGGGGGGGGGAGGGCAGACACAGCGCTTCAGGGCGTCCCCTGTATCTTCAAAGTGCGCTCATGTCTCTCCCCCTCTCTCCCTCCCAAGACAGCCCCCTTATATCCTGCACCGTATTGAGGGGAAAAGTACAGGCTAGGGTCACTGCACGCGTGGCCAGCACATGCAGCGAGCCTCACCAGACTCATGATCCAGCTTTGCTAACTGCGGATGTCTGATACGCGACCACGTTGTTGTAGTCCCTTCTTGTTATCTTCTTCTTTGAAGGTCAGGTTCTCCTGGATACACACATAGTTTTTGCAGCAACAGTACCAAGTCCCTTTTTCCCAACATGTATACTGGGTTTGGTTCAACTAGTAATTTTCTGTTGTGTCTCACTTGGACCATCCTCTATTATCCCTTACACATGCCACCCCGTGGTCCGTAGTTGGGACACGACGATATTCTACAACTCGTACAAAGGTATGATGCAAAGCGGCATCTACAACTGATCATATAATGCTTATTAAACATGGCAAACAGCATACTAAACATAACAGACAAATTCCTTCCACACAGGCAATGAGTATAATTTGCTTCAACCAAACCCACCCCCAAGTCCATCCAGCAAAGAGATTTCACCCAGTGGTCTCCACAAGTTGCTGGCTCGGTCGGTGCAGTTCTTGCAACTGGGCATGGATGGATGTGGAGTGGCCACTTAGATTCGTACAACACAGTCCTTTAAAATCTTGACAACTGTGTCCGTGAGCTAAAAGCAAAAAATCAATAGCAGCTCTGTTTTGCAGCATTACATGTTGAATACTATCTACATCTAGCAATAACTCAGAAACAGCTGTACTAGTAGCATTACTAAACTTGGCAGCGAAAGAGTCCTTGTTAGCAAGAGCGCATGCGGACTCCCTGTTCTTGCTGGTACTGGGCTTTGATCTTCTTCCACAACAGGCCAAGATTCTCAAGCAGCTAGATAAGGTGTCCCTGAGTCCATTACAGACTGATGTCATCTAAGTGTTTTTCTTGCAAGCACCCGAGCCTGAATAACAATTAGTGTGATATATGTGTTTTCCAGCACCCAGGTGCGAGTCCCATGAGCATATTTACAATCCTCCTTGCTGATCTTCCGTTGCTTTCCCATATTCCACCCCCCCACTCAAGAGACCGCTTCTGCTGGGGTTCATTTAGTCTTGCAGAGTATAACACAGAGTAATTTACAAAGGCGTGCAATAACATATATACATATAAGAAAAAAAAAACCCAAAACCATATCTCTATAGTACTGCTTGAATCAGGTGTCCTGTTTCTCTTTTTCTGCCTCTTTCTCGTAGCGCGTATGGCACACTTTTTTGCTAATGCGGCACATTTCCCTTCTAGTTGTTCCTGTTTGGGATTGGTTTTGGTTTTTTTTCTTTTTTTCTTTCTTTTTTTTTCTTTTTTCTTTTTTCCTTTTTTTTCCTCTTTTTTTCGTCTTTTTTTTTCCCCGTCACTTACGACTGACATAAAAGTCTGCCTTTGCAACAAGAGCTCACCCTTAAGTTTCTCATTTTCCTACAGAGCATCCTATAGATTCTAGCTTAACTCCTTTTCCCAATCAACCATGATCTTATAGGCAAACAACAAACAACCAGCCATACGCCCTGCATGGGCGAGCCGTTCCCAAGAGCGTAAGCGTGTCGGCTGGTGAAAACACCCCCAATATTTCAGGACTTCCATCGGTTCTACGGCCCATCGTGGTCTATCTACCTGGGGCGTGCTCGCCTTACGTCTAAACATTGTGTATATACAAACTTCTTCTCTTGACACAGTGTCAGCCCTAGTCACATACGAGAACAATACCACATTGCGCAGAACACCTGCTCAAGCGGAGTCACCTAATGACACTGCACACAACAACAAACAAACAGTAGCACAGGTGCTGATCAGCAGATATAAATTGGCGCCCACACACACTTACACAGCAGACATACAAAAACACCACTTCTATCTCAGGGAGACGGCTGGGGAGGGGAGGGGGTGAGGCGGGCAGCGGCGGGAGCGAAGCGTCTGGCTCCATCCTTCTCCGCCAACATTCTGACAATGCACTGCAATACCCCGATTCCGGCTGCGCATGTATAAGCAGTTGAGAAGGAGGAACAGACGCAGTGCCTGGCGCAAATGGAGGAGGGTTAAGAACGCCTTTCATCTCTGTTGCTGTAAAATCTCCTCCGCAGTTGGAGCAGATGCAGCCATAGCTTTAATTGGGGTTAAAGGTGGATATAAATCAGGATCAGTCTCTGGATTTATTGGGCCAGGATCAAAGGGATCTTCTGGCCCTTTGCCTCCCGAATTCTGCTTTTGGTAATGTTCTTCAGGATTGGGAATTTCAGCAGATTCAGGCTGAGGGTCTGCCACTGGGGGTATAATTTCAACAGACTGAGGTTCCTCTGGGGGAGCTTGTGGTGCCCCTCCAGCAACCCCTTGCAGGGCTTGCTCTGCGGGATGCATTGTTCGTATGGCAGTGTATACAGTTCGCCAAGTAACTATTATTCCTTCTGGCAAGGACAAGTGCAGCATCTCCTGCATTTGCAATTCCTCCCCCACTTTTAGCCACTGAGCCAAATTGTAGGACCCCCCTTCAGGGAACCGTGAGCAATAATCGCGTATCCATACAAGCAAAGTCACTAGTTTGACAGGGGCCACTTTAAAGCCCTGTTCTGTGAAAGTGCGCTGCAGAAGTTCAAGTTGCAATTTCTGTTCTCGAGTAGCTGTTTGTCCCATTTTTAATGTCTACCGCAGCTGCTCACCTTTTTCGTCCAGCGAACGGCGATGAAAGTAATTGTTAGAGAGCTCTCGGTATGAACTCCTCCATCCAGCTGCGGGTTACACCACCAGATAATTATTTCTTCATATCTCTGTTCCTTTTAATCCTTGTTCTTTTAAACCCGATTCAGGCGCCATTTGTGGTGTATGAAGGCACAGACTCTGGCTGTGATGAGCATGAAATTGTTTATTGCTTCTCAGGCCTCGGCTTTTATACCCGAGCTCTAAAAATTTCCATGCACCTGCTAGGCAAGTAAACACATATTCCAGATCACTAACCCAGTCGCCTTATTCAGTTCCCACCAAGATAAGCACGCGAAGCTGTTTTCTTGTTCCATGTTTATATTGAACCAGTTCCTCTTCGTTCCATCCATATCAATATCTGCATTCCTGTTTCTGTGTGCTCTGCTCACTGTGTCCTTGGCCATACGCAGGCCTCTGCTCGTAGATCTGCCGCAAACAAGTATAAGCAAGAGCCTCTCTCACTGAACAGAAGGTTGGCTCTGCTCCACCCCAAACCAGGACACACAGACACGAATAAAAATGTGCACACACACGTACACATCTAGATGTATCAGAAATAAATTCTTTACTGTAAGTGTGGTGAGGCAGTGGAACAGGTTGCCCAGGGAAGTTGTCAATGCCCCATCCCTGGAAGTGTTCAAGGCCAGGCTGGATGAGGCTTTGAGCAGCCTGGGCTAGTGGGAGGTGTCCCTGCCCATGGCAGGGGGGTTGGAATTAGATGATCTTTAAGGTCCCTTCCAACCCGAATCATTCTATGATTCTATGATTCTAAGAGGGAAATTTATACGTACATTTGATGAAGGATCCTTGAAAAATGTAAAAAGGTTCATTAAACAGAAACTTACCCCATCTGTTCATTTCATTTTTATTCTTTACAGAAAGGAAGCTGCAGCCAATAGCTGTTCAAGGCAGCTGGTGTATTATTTGAGGTTGTTTGTGGAGCATTGATTCACGGACTCTGGCAGGGTATGGACCAAAGACCTTTATTACAACAATTTCCCGAGTTTTATAGGTACAAGCACTCTCCACGCACAGGCAGCATCCTACTGATAGGTTGAAGGTCGATTGCCACGCGCTTCTCAGTGTCTTCCGATTGGTGATCTCTGTCTGTTCACGCGGAGTAGTAGCTTTGCTTTCACATTCCTGTTCTTGCTGATATCTCCTGATGCTTGCTTATCTTTTCTCTCAAGGCATCTCTCAAGGATACAGCTTTGTCTCACCAGGGTCAAACAGATCCCCTATGCTACTCCCTATCTCTACAGTTGTTAGTTGTGAATGGATGATCATACATGTCCATGTATTGGGCAGAATTTGTAAATCCTCCTCAGGCTGGCTCTCAGCATTGGAAACATCTGCAGACTTTTATAACTCCCAGCTCACTGCAGTGACTTGGTTCTTTGCAACCATTAATGAAACAAATGGCCACATCACAATATCATTAGTGCCAGGAGAGAGGGTATAATTCATTTCACAAAATATAGATGTTTATATATGAGATGGTCAGTTCAGGACTTCCTTACAGTCAATGGACAGAAAGAAACACATTTAGATCATGTAGATTTATAAAACGGTGTAGGAGAATTGTGCTCTTTTTTAAACTGATTTCTCTAAACTGATGCAAAACCAACCCAATGACAGCCACTTTGCCTCTGTTTAATGAGAATCTGCGTGTAAAATTTATACTGTATGTTACTATCATTATATATCTAATTGGACAAGTGCACAAATATGGAAAATGGAATTTTTCTGTAAGCTGACAAAAAGTGTGTATGTTTCCAGGTGTAAAGTGTTTAACTGTATTAATCTGCAGCTGTATAATTGTATTGCCAAGCCAAACAGGCAGTCTTAGAGTCATTGATAATTAATCTTGCAATTTAATTCTAAATCTCTGCATTTACTGTTCCATTTTCTCTATTACTGAATGTTATATTTCCTTCTTAGAACAGTCCCTATGTAAGTAGTACTTTACACATAAGTACCTTACTCTAGTGTAATAACATAACATGCAATACTACATAAGATGCTAAGGACAGGATTTATCTCATCTACCTTTAGTTGCCAAAAAATTAGGAACTTGGTCTAAGCTAGATAGTTGGACTCTCTTTATATTCAGTGGAGAGAAATGGGCACCCTCAGAGACTGATTTTTCTGGCCTGTGTCAGACATCTGGCTTAAGTTGGGACAAATCACTATTTGGAGTTGTCGTTTTTTCTCTGCTGACTGTAGAGAGACCCTAGGTGATTATTTTAGGCCGTTCACCTTTCAGACAGCGAAGGTTAGTTGAGATGAATCCTATCTCTAATTGTGGAAACCCATATGGCAGGGGAGAAAAAAAAAAAAAAAAGATGAAACAAGAGAAACAAAACAACAACAGCTAAAATATGTTTCTTGCATTTATTTGAGAAAGAGCAGGCAGACACTGTATTTAAAACCAGTGCATAATGTTCTGTGCTAATCGTGTAAAAGCCACAGCAAAGAAAACAGCATTCTTCATGTATGTGGATGTGTAAAGGGACTAAGCAGTTTAACACATGCTTATGCTTCCAAAATATCTTTTGGATTGGACCCAAATTAAAATTAGTTAGACCCAAACACCTGTTTAAGGCTGTGATGACACTGCCATATGGTGGGTCAGTTGCTGCACACATGCAGACATGATCAGGTTTATTTGGTTAGTTTAAGTAATAATAACCCAGACACCTCTCCGGGACCCAGAGCATGGTTTTGGTGCATGAGATACCTAAGATCCCTGAGGTAGCTAGCCTACAGCTATCTTGGGCTACCTGCCCATGCTGTAGTAACTTCTTGCTTTGTGGAAATAACTGAGGGATGCCTCGTGCTGACACAAATCTCGTAGACATGGGGTACAAAAACTCACCTCCCACTCCTCCAGCCTCACCTCTACCTCCATCCCAATGCACCAATCAACCCAATAAACCAATACTTGCAGTGGGGTACTCGGTGTAATCTCACATGTGTGTTCATAAAACCTGAAAAGGAAGAATAAGTACATCACAATTTACAGGCTTCAGGGTTTCCTTTGTACTATTTTGGGTCTTTTACCAAGCACTAAGGAACCAGAGTGCGATGTCACGCTCCCACCCTGGATGGCGATGTCAGGCACAATAGCGCGATATGAAAAAAAAAAAAGATCAAAGCACTTGGCCTTTACAGAAAAAGACTGGGTTCAGCAATGTTTTAAAGAAAAATAAGATAATTTAAAAAGCTTGTTCCTCTTGGACTATAATTAAATGGAAGTACAATTATAAAACTACTTAAAAATAGGGAAAACTATTTAAAACCAGTTAATTCAGGGTTTGGAAGTAATTTGCATTTCACAGACTGAAAAAAAGTCCCAAAGACAACCCTAATCTGGAGTATAGTTTTATTGGTATTTTTATTAAGCTCTAAAAAAGTCGTATTTCAAAGAGAAATTAAGCTGTAGTGAGATATATTTACAATAGTGTAATTTCATTTTTTTGCCTTGAAAATATGGATATCGAAACAATCAAACAAAACCCCTTATATCAGCAACACTATTTTTTATTTGAAGAAATAAAACCATTTTAAAGCAGATTTTTGACATAAATATTCCACCTGTAAAATGCCTAGTAATTTGTAACTGCTATGAATGGATCCAAATGACTGTGAATAGCGCTTGAGACCCTGTTGTAGGTTCATCTGAATTCACATTGGCTGCTGTGTGTTACTGTGATACTGCAATGATGTGCATTACCAGCATTTTACCTGTACTCTCTGTGTTAATTTTAATAGTAAACATCAGTTCCTTTAAAATCAAGGGAAAATTTGCCACTGACTCTGTCTTCTGTCTTTCAAGTGGATACTTACCTGTCAGACTTCTCAATTAAGGATTCCCTTTCTTTCACCAGAGGGTGGAAATCCTCATTACTCTTTTGAGTTTGCTAATGACCAGACAATTTGGGCATTATTCATAAGGCTAAATGTAGACATTTCCATCTGAGCTAGTCATCTATGCTCCCTTGTACTCAATGGACAGAAAGAGAAACTCTTTGGTCACAATCCATCTCATCCTGAAGTAACTGTCTAAAATTTCTCAGATGAACCATACCCTAAAATTGCCTAGTTCTCTACTTGAGTCTAAAAGACTCTAGGGCAATTAGATCGGTGTTTGTTTACCAGTTTCACATAAATATAATTACACTCAATGAGTCCTGCCTCTTCTGTTGTCTCAGCCACTGCACTCCAAGATGACTAGTCTCTTTTCCCAGCCTAGGTCAAGCTGTGCCAGTCATCAGAAGTGATTGAAAGTTGCCCTGCTTTGTTTGTTTATGTTCAACACCGCATCAATAAATGGGCTCAGGTATGGCTTGTGGTTTGAGAAATACTAATGATTTCAGCAGGTTGGTTTGGACTCAATTTGACTCCACAGCTCTACACCTAAAAGGCTAAGAGTTAAAAATAAACCTCTGCTAGGGAGAGATACTAGAAAATATGACCCCTGATGAGACATTATTTTTACCTATACTGTCTAGTAGGGCTGTATGAAAGAAATGTAACTGTATAAGCAAAACAGCTGGTGCTAAGGATTTGATGGCCACACTATAGACACTTCAAGAGCATTTGCTCGGGATTACCCGTAGTCTGAACCCACAGACTGTAGTCCCATTTGCAGATGTAATGAATCTGAAGAACTCCTGGAATATATCTTCTGGTTTAATTTAATCTAAAAGGAATACAGTTTGCACGCTCCAAGACTGCCATGTAATGCTAAACAAGGCATGGTAAATGAAGACAATTGGGAAATTTGCTTCAGAAGCACACTTCTGGTCCAAAGTAAAACACTGATGTAGATGCATCCACTAATAAGTGTGATTAGGGTTTAGTACTATACAAGCTGTGTGCAGTTGCCTGCAGTCAAGAAGACATACTTTACAGATGTAATTTAACAGTATAAAGGCCATAACCTTAATGGTGAAATGTTTTCTTATTCATTTCTCTGTCCATAGTAAAAAGTACATTTATATAATCTGGACTGTTTGTCCCTTGAAGTGATGTTATTGTATTGTCAGGAAACAAATCCTTTTTGTTAAGAAATCTGATTACATGTTTGAGTTATTGACCTTTTTTTTTTTGAAAACTCTTTTTTTTAAAGAAAATGCTCATTAAGATCTTTTGTTTACAAAACAATTATGTTTTCCTATGCCATAGAGCAACCAAATTCTAATTGCTGGCTTCGTTATACAGAAAAGTAGAAGTGTAACAATCAAGAGCCTTATTACACATACATAATTGAGTTTCATTGCAACTTATGAAAACATAAACTGTCTTAAACACACTTGCAGAAAATGTTGCATCATCAAATCAACACTTTTATTATACAAAAGTAATTGTGTTTAAAGACACCAAACATATGTTACATATACAAGAGAAAAAACACACCAAAACAGAACTCTAATATGATTCAGAAGTCTTAGTAATTCTCAGATCTTCAAGAATTGTTTTTGTTTTGCTCTTTAAATTAATATGACACAAAATGAAGGTCTGTGGAACTAACATCAATTAAAGATACTTCAGCTGCTTTTGGACAAAGTCATTTGAACAAGATCTCACTAGATACAGAAAATAGTATTCACTCAGAAGTCTGCAAGGTAGAAATCTGCAGCTGAGTTTATGGTCTAACCTTATTTTCCATCTTAGTAGCTGGAGATAAGCTTTTACTGAATGTGTTTCCTTTCCTTCTAACCCAGATGTCAAAATTGAACAAATAAGCCATTGCCTAAAATGCCTACTTCTTTCTATGCAAATGTAGATATCTGCATTGTATTAGTCTCAAGCTAGATGAGATGAATCCAACTTCTATCACTCTTCAACATGAATTATTAATATGGTTTGAACTGGGACCTTCAGTCCAAATCAAAGGTGACGTTGCATTGCTGGACTCTTTTAGTAAGAAGAGGCATTGTGTGTAGTGTGAGACATTATCAGCTCATCTTCTAATATTCAATGTCCTCTGCTTTGGAGACTCACTGAGAGTCAATCAGTTTGTCAGATAAGATGGTAGCCTTCAAATACACCTTTTCCACTTCAAGTCTTGATGTAGGACATAGAATCATAGAAACATAGAATGGTTTAGGTTGGAAGGGACCTTAAAGATCATCCAGTTCCAACCCCCCTGCCATGGGCAGGGACACCTACCATTAGACCACGTTGCTCAAAGTCCCATCCAGCCTGGCCTTGAACACTTCCAGGGATGGGGCATTCACAACCTCCCTGGGCAACCTGTTCCACTGCCTCACCACCCCCATAGTGAAAAATTTCTTCCTAATATCTAATCTAAATCTACCCTCTTCCAGTTTAAAGCCATTACCCCTCATCCTATCATTACACTCCCTGATAAAGAGTCCCTCCCCATCTCCCCTGTAGGCCCCCTTCAGGTACTGGAAGGCTGCTATAAGGTCTCCCCAGAGCCTTCTCTTCTCCAGGCTGAACAACCCCAACTCTCTCAGCCTGTCTTCATAGGAGAGGTGCTCCAGCCCTCTGATCATCTTTGTGGCCCTCCTCTGGACCCCCTCCAACAGGTCCATGTCTTTCTTGTGCTGAGGATTCCAAAGCTGGATGCAGTACTCTAGCCAGGGTCTGGCCAGAGCAGAGGGGCATAATCACCTCCCTCGACCTGCTGGCCACGCTTCTTTTGATGCAGCCCAGGATATGGTTGGCCTTCTGGGCTGTGAGCACACATTGCTGGCTCATGTTGAGCTTCTCATCCACCAGCACCCCCAAGTCCTTCTCCTCAGGGCTGCTCTCAATCCATTCTCTGCCCAGCCTGTATTTGTGCTTGGGATTGCCCTGACCCAGGTGCAGGACCTTGCACTTGGCCTTGTTGAACTTCATGAGGTTCGCACGGGCCCACCTCTCCAGCCTGTCTGGGTCCCTCTGGATGGCATCCCTTCCCTCCAGCATGTCTCTGGTCTTTTATCACGATATCCTGTGGAAGGCATTGTTAACACAAAGATGTCGCTCGAGTCCAAGCTTGCTGTTTGAGTTTGGACACATTTGGGGTTTCCCTTCTGGTACTCCTCAGGGAAGCAGGTAGGAAATCTTTTGCAAGGTTGTTTTTCTTCTTGTTGGCGTGTTTCTTCACTATAGCAATGTGATTTATATGGGAATGAGCCTTTTGGTATGAGATAGGCCCAGGTAATTTAGAAGGGAACAGCGCAACATCCCAAGCAAATGTACATCTTCCTATAGACTAGTGCATGATTAGGGAAGCCAGATACTCAAGTTTCACTGGTTTGCAGTATTTTCTTCACATTAAGCATATATAGGTATATATGTATTTAATATATCATCTTCCATTTCCCACTGTCTGACATCTTACATTTTGGATTAAGCTAATCTCAGTCTCAAATTTTAAATTACCTCCTAGAGAAACACTTAAAAATCCTTATTTAGTATTTAGATTTCACCAGTTGCTCTGAGTTTAATTATTACTATTATTATTAGTGATATTTACTACTAATGCAAATATTATTTTAGGGTACTAGCCTTGTTTGAGATGTCACTGTGTTACGAATAAACACATGGAAAGGGTCAGCTCTCTAAGAGGAGATTCTAGACTCTGAGGAGGATATCAGAAATTGGGATGAATGGACTTACCCATAGCAGGGAAGAGATTTCCTGATTCCTAGTTCAGAGCCTTATCTGGGAGACCACAATTCTAATTCAATCTCATCTCAATTAATCTAATCATTAGGTAGTAAATTCCATATTACACCTTTTCCTGATCCTTAGCAATAAGTCATTAGCTCAGTATAAGCATCTGACATTTTCTCCTGACCATTAATAAAAAACAGTGCAGCTATTCATTCCAGTCAGTAGCACCTTGACTATCTTCCCCCACAAATAAATGGTGAGAGCAGGAAATAGCATAAAGCTTTTTTTTTTTTCCTTGAGACTCGCAGTGTCTCCTTTGCCTTATCCATCAACTCTTTTGCTAGTATTTATAATGTGCCCTGATGTGACATCTTTGCTTAGTTCCACGTTTTATGCATTAGTTCCTCTAACATTCAAGCAGACTTTACAGAGATCTATTCAGAGATTGACATATGTGCACTGTTAATTGTATATATTATATATAGTATATGAAGTAAGAAGGAGAAAGAGAGAATCTGATTACTGTAGGGCATCATCTCCTTTCAACCAATAATAATTTAACATCTCTATTAACTACCTTTTGATGTTCTCTGAGGTTTTATATACAGGATGCATAATAAATTCCTATGAGATTATGCTGCAATTAAGTAGAAAGTCTATAATGCATAAATGATGGAGCTGCAAAGCAGCTAGGAAGGATTTTCCTTTCAAAATGAGGTCATATAAATATATCTCATAGGGCAACATGATGGGTGCTGAGGAGGAAGAAGCACCAAATGGCACTTTCTGGTGTGCTAAGCCCTTCTGTATATTTGCTATTGCTGGAAAATGAGGTGATACATGATAAGAAGACGAGGAAGAAAAACTCATAACCTTCTGAACCTCCAACCAAGGATTTGAGGTGACTTTCTTCAGAATAGAGAAAACAGAATGGGATTAATCTCAGCTATCATTAGCTGAATGAGGGATCTCTTCTCAAGTAGGCTAACACTTTTAGTCACCTCTATTAGGTGGGATTGTTGAACCCTGAGAGATGCCTACTTGTGCTACAAGTAGTCTCCCCCTTGATGCCAGAGGGAGCCCAGGGAACTTGCACAGACTAGATGCCTATCTCTCTCTTACAGGCAGTAGGTTGGCAGTGGGGCATCCAGCTAACTGTCTGAAAGAAAGATATTCTACATCCCAGCTGTATCTCTGATTCTTTGAGACTTCAGAATACATTTTTACTTATTGTGGTAGAGACTGTATGTTGTAACAGGTAGTCTATCTGCCTCAGAAGAAAGGGAGCCATATTCCAATCTGTTGGCATATGACAGATCAGGGACTTGAGGTTGGTTGTGTCAACTCCAGAAGGGTAATTGATTGTACCATCTATGCAAGGAGCTGCCACTCACTGTTGCAGATCTCATCCTGGACCAGCCTGAAGTTCTGTTGAAGTGATATGTTTTCATAGTAAGTTTCGTTTTGGACAAATCAGTGTTTTCCCTTTGAGATAAATTTACTGAAAGAAATGCCAACCATCTCAGTTGGCTAATTCTGCCCCTTTGCTCACCTTCCCTCAGTTTGAAAACAATCTTGTTTAACGATTTGCACTGCTTAAATTTTGAAATATAGTCACAAAATATTGTGTTTTCCTAGAGTAATTTTAAATTAGAAAAACAATATTCTGATATTCTTAGCTATAAACATAATAACAAAAGCTATTTAACTTCATTCATAGAGTTCTGAAAGTTGTCAGTCAGAAGTAAGGCTCAGAAAATTGTCAATTTTAAAATGTTGTTTTCAGGAAATATCAGTTTGTCATAACTAAAGTTGTCCAAAACCAGGGTTCATTCCAAACATAGAAGCCTCTCAGCTTGAAAACTGAAATGGAGGAGTATGCATAACTGCCAAAACATTATATGTTGCTTTTCAAACCAAACAAATAAACAAAAATAAAAGCCAAAACAAAACAAAAATCCCAAGTTGGGGGAACTGGTTTGAGTTGTGCGACGAGCGAGGGAAGACAAGCAGCCGACTCAATGTGAGTGATAAAGCAAGCTTCAGTTTATTGCCCGAATACGCTTCATTATATAGCTACTGGTTACATCACCGCTTGAATATTGGCTAATTATAAAAGTCATCTGCTCACTGCGATTGGTTCTCTGTCCACACGACAGGGTTCAGCCTTAGTTCCCTATTCTTATCAGCTCCTTATTCTTGCTTCTGCATTCTCATGGCTTGTTTACTTAGTACTTTCCCATCGCCGAGCTGTAACTTGCTTCTACGCTATTCTCATCTCGCATAACTCCTCTATTGTCCCATGACCTTGCTCCTCAAGCCATTCTGCAACAATTCCCCCTTTTTTTTTTCTTTTTTTTCCTTTTTTTTTTTTTTTTTTTTTTTTTTTTTTTGAGCAATCCAGGCTTGGTTTATTACTTTTAACATAGCTCTCTTAATACAAGAAAGGACTACACATAAGCACAAACTTATGATTACAAGAATTATTATAATATGCAAGCCTTCAACAAGCAATTCTAATACTTCCAAACAAGCTAGTTAGCCACTCATCAAAAAACCCATGTTCTTTTAACCACTGCAACTGTTTGTGAATTGATTCACTGTGATCGGACAAATTCATACAACACATACCCTCAAAATCTTCGCAACCATGTCCTTGAGCTAATAACAAAAAGTCAATTGCTGCTCTATTTTGCAAAATCGCATGGCGCAGGCTATTCTGATCTTCTAACAAACTTTCAATTATTTCTGTGGTGACATTGGCTATCGTTACATTTATAGTATTATGCTATCTGTTCACGTGCTCTAACTCTTACTGATTGGCTGCATGCTATTTTCACGAGCTGTCCACGCGCGGGCAGCATCCTGCTGATAGATTGAGGGTCGATTGCCACGCACTTCTCAGTGTCTTTTAGCTGATCGTCTCTGACTGTTCACACAGAGCAGCAGCTTTGCTTTTCACATTCCTTTCCTTGCTGATATCTCCTGGCACTTGCTTCTCAAGGCGCCTCTCACGGGTACAGTTTTGTCTCATCAAGGCCAAACAGATTCCCTACGCTGCTCTCTATCATCTCCACAATTTCCCCTTTTTTTTTTTTTTTTTATTTTTTATGCAACAAAAAGCTTGATTAATCATTTTTTTCACTATTTTCTGTAAGCAGCCTAAAATACAGCGCATGACAAGCATTGGATGACAAAGATGACATGTTTGATACCCCATGTCTGTAAAGAGACCTATATTTTAGCGAACACATAAGCTGGTCTGTTAGTTTTTACAGTTTTCGGTACTCCCATGACTGCAAGGCATTGCAACTAATGTCGAATAACATCACGAGCCTTTTCTCCTATATGAGCACTAGCTACAACAAGGTGAGAAAACAAATCAACTAAAACATGGAGATAGCGCAAACGTCCCAATTCCATAATGTGTATAACATCGAATTGCCAAAGTTCATCAGGTGTAAGCATTCGCAGGGTAATTCCCACAAATGATGGCAGAGGAGCCGGCTGCTGATAGTGCAAACGACCCCGTGAAATCAATCGTGCTAACATTTCAATCATCGTAGTTACTGTTTTTTGAAAAGTTATGTGGAAAAAATACTCACTCTAATGCAGTCAGGCTCCTTGCGAGTGTATCATCCCACTGTCCTATCAGGGTGTAAGGTTGAAATTTTTGATGTATCATAAACAAATCTACAATGTGCTGTAATGCTTTCTGAGCTGTTGGGGTTAATGAACGTGGAACCTACCAGGGAGGGGGGGTGGGCAGACACAGCACTTCAGGGCGTCCCCTGTATCTTCAAAGTGCGCTCATGTCTGACCCCCTCTCTCCGATCCGAGACAGCCCCCTTATATCCTGCCCCGGATTGAATGGAAAAGTACAGACTAGGGTCGCTGCATGCGTGGCCAGCACATGCAGCGAGCCTCACCAGACTCATGATCCAGCTTTGCTAACTGCGGATGTCTGATACCTGACTCCCTTGTACTCCCTCCTTGTTATCTTCTTCTTTGAAAGTTAGGGTCTCATGGATACACATATAGTTTTTCAGCAACAGTACTGAGTCCCTTTTTCCCAACCTGTATACTGGGTTTGGTTCAACTAGTAATTCTCCGTCGTGTCTCACTCGAACCATCCTCTATTATCCCTTACACATGCCACCCCGTGGCCCATAGTTGGGACACAACAGTATTCTATAACTCGTACAAGGGTATGATGCAAAGCAACATCTGCAACTGATCGTATAATGCTTATTAAACATAGCAAACAGCATACTAAACATGACAGACAGATTCCTTCCACACAGATAATAATTTCCTTCAACCAACCCCACCCCCAAGTCCATCCAGCAAAGAGATTTCACACAGTGGTCTCCACAAGTTGCTGGCTCGGTCGGTGCAGTTCTTGCAACTGGGCATGGATGGATTTGGAGTGGTCACTTAGACTCATACAACACAGTCTAAAATCTTGACAACTGTGTCCGTGAGCTAAAAGCAAAAAATCAATAGCAGCTCTGTTTTGCAGCATTGCATGTTGAATACTATCTACATCTAGCAATAACTCAGAAACAGCTGTACTAGTAGCATTACTAAATTTATCCCTGGCAGTGAGAGAGTCCTTGTTATCAAGAATCCTTGGCATCGAAAGAGTCCTTGTTAGCAAGAGCGCATGCGGACTCCCTGTTCTTGCTGGTACTGGGCTTTGATCTTCTTCCACAACAGGCCAAGATTCTCAGGCAGCTAGATAAGGTGTCCCTGAGTCCATTACAGACTGATGTCATCTAAGTGTTTTTCTTGCAAGCACCCAAAACTGAATAACAATTAGTGTGATAGATGTGTTTTCCAGCACCCAGGTGCGAGTCCCTTGAGCGTATTTACAATCCTCCTTGCTGATCTTCCGTTGCTTTCCCATATTCCACCCCCCTGCTCAAGAGACTGCTTCTGCTGGTGTTCATTTAGTCTCACAGGGTATAACACAGAGTAATTTACAAAGGCGTGCAATAACATATATACATATAGGAAAAAAACCCAAAACATATCTCTATAATACTGCTTGAATCAGGTGTCTTATTTCTCTTTTTCTGCTGCTGTCTTGTAGCATGTATGGCATACTTTTGTGCTAAGACGGCACATTTCCCTTCTAATTGTTCCCTTTTTCTTCTCTCATCACTTACAGCTGACATAAAAGTCTGCCTTGCAACAAGAGCTCACCCTTAAGTTTCTCATTTTCCTACAGAGCATCCTATAAATTTTAGCTTAACTCCTTTTCCCAATCAACCATGATCTTATAGGCAAACAACAAACAACCAGTCATACGCCCTGCATGGGTAAGCTGTTCCCGAGACTGTAAGCATGTCGGCTGGTGAAAACGCCCCCAATATTTCAGGACTTCCATCAGTTCTATGGCCCATCATGGTCTATCTACCTGGGGTGCACTCGCCTTACATCTAAACATTGTGTATGTACAAACTTCTTCGCTTGACAGAGTGTCAGCCCTAGTCACGTACGAGAACAGTACCACACCGGGCAGAACACCTGCTCAAGCGGAGTCACCAAACGACACTGCACACAGCAACAAACAAACAGTAGCACAGATGTTGATCAGCAGACATAAATTGGCACCCACACACACTTACACAGCAGACATACAAAAAACACCACTTCTATCTCAGGGAAATGGCTGGGGCGGGGAGGGGGGGGGTGGCGGCTGTTTTCACTTGTATAAGCAGGTCCATTATCGGTCTTAATTTCTCGTGGTAGTCCCATGACTGCAAAGCAACTCGTAAGATGCCTAATTACATGTAAGGCCCTCTCGCCAGCCTGAGCTGTGGCCCAAAGAAAGTCACTATAAGTATCAATAGTAACATGTACATATTTCAGTCGTCCAAACTCGGGAACGTGTGTGACATCCATCTGCCAGAGCTCACAAGGACCCAATCCTCGCGGGTTAACGCCTAAACCGAGCCCAGGGCCGTGGTGACTACAGGTGGGACAAGCACGCACGATTCCTCTGGCTTCATCCATAGTGACATTGAACTGTTGATGCAATCCCTTAGCATTTTGATGGAACATGCCATGTGATTCCCTGGCTTTGATGAATTCACTCAGGGGGGCTGCCACTGTCACCAATCTGTCTGCTCGGGCTTTACCTTCTCCTAACCCTTGGTCCCACATGTGACTCCGAATGTGGATGACACAAAATGGAGCAGTACGTTGCTTAATCGCTGCCTGTAGCGCTCTCAGCAGCTCAAAGAGCCGCCGATTAGACAGCTCTTTTATTCTTGCGTCCGCTCTGGCTCTGTCCTTCTCCCCTGACATTCTGACAATACACTGCTATACCCTGATTCTGGCTGCGCACACATAAGCGGTTGAAAAGGAGGAACAAACGCGATACCTGGCGCAAATGGAGGAGGCTTAATAATGGAGGAACGCGATAACGACTTTCGTCTCTGTTGCTGTAAAATCTCCTCCGCAGTTGTAGCAGAGGCAGCCATAGCTTTAATCAGGGTTAAAGGTGGACATAAATCAGGTTCAGTCTCTGGATTTATTAGGCCAGGATCAAAGGGATCTTCTGGCTCTTTGCCTCCTGAATTCTGTTTTTGGTAATGTTTTTCAGAATTGGGAATTTGAGCATATTTAGGCTAAGGGTCTGCAACTGGGGGTGTCATTTCAAAAGACTGAGGTTCCTTTGGGGGAGCTTGTGGTGCCCCTCCAGCAACCCCTTGCAGGGCTCTGGCAAGGACAAGTGCAGCATCTCCCGCGTTTGCAATTCCTCCCCCACTTTTAGCCACTGAGCCAAATCGTAAGACCACCCTTCAGGGAACCATAAGCAATAATCATGTATCCATACAAGCAAAAAATTTCCGAGTCAAATACTCATTCGCATCCTATGAACCCATCTCTGCTTCTTCTACCATAGTACAAATCCATCTCCTCACTTTCTATTCTTTAACACTATCTCCCTTTTCTGATACATTACACTATTGCGTATCCCCAGACTCATCCGCTGCTGTTTCAGACGGATCACCCGTTCCCGGACTCCCACACACCCTCTCCTCAACCGCCTGCAAACCCTCCTTGATAACCTCATGAGCCTTTTTATAAGCAGCCCGTATCGCGCCCGCTTTCAAACCCTTATCAAGTCTCTGCATTTCCGCGAGCAGTTGCTGCATAGTGTTCTGTTGATCGCGGAGAGCGTCACAGAGCTCCGCAGTATCTTTAGGTGGATAGACGGTTTTCAGACGAACGTCCTCGGAGGATGATGATGTTTCCATAGGCTGAGGAGAGTCGGGGGGAACCTGCATGGATGACTCTGGTAGACCAAAGTACGGTGGAGCGGTCGGTTGTGGAGGTGAAAATGTCCATTTGTCAGACGCACCCCAGAACTCCTTTTCTGACTGCTTTATTACAGGAAATGCATTGGAGGACGAACTGTTTCCCTCTTCCCCAGCTGCATCTAACACCCTCTGGGCTGTGGCGGCAATAACAGCTGATCCATGCATGCCTGCAATCAGTCCCTTCACCTGTCGATAAGTGCCTGCCAGGTTCCAGGCTTCCTTATTCTCTGACTGCACTGCTTCCCACATTTCCACTCCAATTCTAGTCCATGTTGAAAGGTCAAAAACTGAGTCGGATCTCTGAGCAATCCTCATTGTCGACATCAAGATAATAGTTCCAGTAAAGCACTCTCACTAAGGTTTTCCCTGGCACTTTTTGCCAGCTGCAGCAAACTTTGTACCGCTGCCTTTTCGCCTCATACTTTTTCATACAGTTAATAACGTCTCGTCAGGATTTCATCAACTTTTTTGTAGTTTTATCGTCATCTATAACTTTATCCCATAGGCAATCTCCAAACGTTCACCACTCTTCTACTTCAAACATATCGTCTGGGTCCTTAAAGTATCCTGGAGCTTTGCCTAATGCAATTAACCCGGCCAGATCTTTTATAGGGCCTACTCCCCGCTTTTCTAAAAAGCATAAAAATTGTAAAGCTACCTCTCTATCCTTTTGCGACGCGTCGACTTCCTCTTTATGATCCCTTGATTACTTTGATCCCTTGATTACTTTGTTTGCAGCCTTTTTCCTTTCCCTTTAGGTAGCTTTCCTCGGACGGCGATCCTCCTCTTAATTATCCGAAGATCAGGTACGGACAGACATATCATGTACCAGCCATATCATGTACTGTCTTTTACCCCCTGGTCGCTGCTACCAGTGCTTTTCCGAGCTCGCTGTCCGGTGGGAACAAGGCTGGGGGTCCCTGTTCGGGCGCCACTTGCGACGAGCGAGGGAAGACAAGCAGCCGACTCAATGTGAGTGATAAAGCAAGCTTCAGTTTATTGCCCGAATATGCTTCATTATATAGCTACTGGTTACATCATCGCTTGAATATTGGCTAATTATAAAAGTCATCTGCTCACTGCGATTGGCTCTCTGTCCACACGACAGGGTTCAGCCTTAGTTCCCTATTCTTATCAGCTCCTTATTCTTGCTTCTGCATTCTCATGGCTTGTTTACTTAGTACTTTCCCATCGCCGAGCTGTAACTTGCTTCTACGCTATTCTCATCTCGCATAACTCCTCTATTGTCCCATGACCTTGCTCCTCAAGCCATTCTGCAACAGAGTTGTTTGCCTTTCAGGACATAAGTTAATGCATTAGAATGTATCTTAAAAAATAATTGAAAAAGAGTTGGAACTGAAAGGACAAACTTAGATTCAATGAATTTTTTTGAGCATCAATTTTTAAAAATCCAGTTTTCCTTATCTGGGGTAATATTGCTTTTTCATATATTCACAGTTGTCATGGGTCCCTATTCCAGACAGCATTTGGCTATGTTGCCATCCATCCCCCAAAGTCCAGGTGCAACCCATCACAACTCCCACCAACAGTTATGGCTTGAGCAGGAGCTGGGGAGCAGGGAAGGGGGAGAGCACACGGCCACACCCCTCTAATCATGTGTGAAACCCAGAGAATGGGCTCATGGCCCATGTTTTGCTTCTAGATGATAGCTATCATGTTAAACTAGCTCAGTCCTTCTCAACCTGTGATCCATGAATTATTAGAAATCAAGACATAATCTGGGGAGTGATTGCAGGAAATCATCATAGCTTATCATTTACTTTGCCTACTTAGAAGGTCAAATCTCCAAGTCAGATATCTTCATTCTGTATCTGCATGGCAACTTGCTTGAAGGATATGGAACTACTAAGACGTATCAGATTCATCTACCTTGATAAATTTATGTCTGAGAGATCCCTGATAGAGCTGGGACTGAACTGTTCAGTCTATAAAGCACAGAGTAATTAGCTTGGGTGACACACTGGATGGATATGTGTAGACAGTTTCCATTTTGGCATTTACTTATTCTGAGCTAATCTCTCCAGAACATGTGAAACACTGCTCAGATACCAAGAGTGGAGTAACAGATGGTGATTGATAGTTTTCACTTTGCTTGCACAGTGCATCCAGCTCCCCTCATTCACTGCCCATTTAGGAAAGTTGCTTTTCACATTTTAACAATTCATCAGAGACTAAAGTTGAGCTCACACCATTACCAAGCTGGCAACGAAAAAATGTCTTTGTTCTGAATTGTCAGAGGTTCTTTTCTATCTCCTATTGCTTCCTCACAATATCAGAGATGAGTCCAAATCTGTCAGCCTTGTTTTATTTTGAAAGTAAAGTCAAGATGCCTAAGGAATTTTAGAAAAGCCAAGTTTAAAGGGATGTGAAAAGCTATAGCAAACTTGTACAGACATCATAAAGGGAACAGTATAGATGCTTGGATCATCGCAGTATAGGCATTCATGATCTCATGGGAATCATAGGAGAGAGAAAGGGAAATGTTTTAGTTCTTCAGATTAGGATATCCAAGACATTACCAATATCCCAGACTAGAAGAGCAAGAGGCAGAATTGCACATGTTTATGCAGACCAAAGAAGCCCAGGGAAAAAGAAAAAAAGCACAAAAGCCCACAATACTGATCATGGGCAAATTTGTAATTATTTTGACGCTGTTAGTGATTACTGCCATGCAGTCTTTTGGAATGGCTGCATCCCTTAACAGGGAATAGCATACTAGCACTGTTAAGGTAAGCCCTTCTGACATGTGCTTTTGCAAAAATGTTTGAAGAAACAAATAGTGTAATAGTTGGAACTGCTTTATTCAGTCTTAATATGCATCTCAGATACACATATCATCTTGACAAGCCTGAGCAAATGCACAAAAGCCACCTCTTTTTTTTTTTTTTTCTTTCTTGAGGCTGGCATTACAGCTATATGTATCTCTGACAGCCCAGTGGCTAACATGAACAGAAGACCTCATTCCTTCCTAAATCCTGCTTTTCACTTACACCCATCCAAATGCACAAGCATGTCTGGCTGGCCATCCTTTAGTACAGTAATGTGAAAATGATGGAAATATTTCTCCTAATATTGCCATTGGTTTGAGGCAAATATAGTCAAGCTACAAAGTATTGAGAAAAGCAGTTAGCAGAACAAGAAACACAACAGATAAACAATGTCTTCTGCAGAAAGCCTAGTTTAAATCAAAATAGTGCAGCCACAGTTTCAGTAACCTTTCCCTTAAACACTTGGCTCTACACACAGATGTCAGATACTGGTTTTCTTGGATATGAGTCTAGATGAAGAGAAGAGTTGTTGGGTTTCCTGACAAAGCAATTCATTTCACTTCCTCTTGCCTCCTCTTGTTCTTGGGGAGAACTTCATACAAATAATTTTTGTGGGTTTTTTTGAACCATAGCCCCTGATACAAGTGAGTTCAGGATTCAGCAGAGGTCTCTGGTTTGTATAAGACTACAAAGGGCAGCAATGATGCAGGGAATCTAACTGAAACACTGTTTTAAAGTGTCTGTTTTTCCTAACTGATTGGCATTTTGTTACTACCAAACACAAGAAGCAAATTTGCTTTGTTTTTTACTGGGGAGCTGTTTTGCATTTAAAATATTATCTAGATTAACAGCTCCCCTCTGCCACACACATGCATACCCATGCCTTTGTGTCAGCTTTGCTCCCAGGTTTCACCTTTAAATGCTTACTTGCAGCAAAGCTTCTGAGTGATCTGTGAACCATACAGAAAGTCACTGAAGCCTCAGGGCAAAAGGGTTAACTACAGATGGCAAAGTGCAACCGTCACTGCTGTAACTAACCCTTCATGCCATTTTTTTTTAATAGGCTTTTGCACTTTCAAATTGCTCCATTCTCAATCTGAAAGAAACAGCTACTGATCCTGGGGCAAGAGCAAATAAAAAATAAATGACAGCTTGATTTAGCTGGGATGGCCTGTCACAAACAGACTGGTGATTTGTTTCTTTCTGCAGTTGTTTAGTATACTGTAGCCCAGCCAGGTACAGTAATTTGTATAGGAATGGGCTGGCAGCATTTGCTCCCATTCTGAGGAGGCTCTTCAGAAATGTTTCTCAGTTTGCAATCTGTATTTATAGCACCCACTGCACCAGTGCAAGTGCTGGCTTTTCCACCTGGTGGGACCTCCATGCCACAGGTTTTGAGACATGAAGCCCTCTGTGCTATTCCTTCTGTGTTGGGAGCTGGGGCATAGCAGTGGATTCCCATGTGGCCCCATGTCCACCTCCTTACTGGCACCTCTTAGTAGAAGGGTTTGTCCATGATCCCATGTGCATTCAGCTTTCTTCTGCTCCACTCTTCCACCCCATGCAGCCCCATGTTGTCTAGTCTGCACCTTTAGACTAGACCACAGAAACATGGAAATAACAGTACTGGATTGAACCAGTATGCAGCTTGGCCAGTATGTTGTCTCTGAGAGTGACCAAAAGCAAATGCCTAGGAAAGAACATAGGAACAGGACAACTGTATTTTATACTCTCTCAAATACTCTCCCAGCATGTAGCAAAACTTGTTGAAAAGTCTCCTAGTCTCCAACATTTTGAGGGAATTCCTCATCCACAGATATCCTTTAGCTGACTGTTTTTAATGATTTTTTTTTTATAATTAGCCTAATGAGTCTTTCAATCTGTGTCATCCTTTTGCCTTTGCACCATCTTTCAGTGAGGAGCACCACAGCTTCATTACATGCTACTGAAAGGACACAACCTGGCTAACATGCCCATGTCTTGCCACCTATCTGTCACTCACCACTTCACTCTAATTTGGTGTTTGCTCTCCCTTTCTTTAACAGCCCTGAATGGAGGTGAAAAAAAGGGACCCTTGCAATTTCAATACATGTCTAAGTACACAAGCTTTACATCTAAAATATTTGTCTTTGTCATCCTAAGGCATATCATCATTCACCATCTCAAAATTTATTATCTAACCATCCCATTTTCCTATTTATTTGTCTCAATGGTCTCTGGTTGCATTAATCTCCACATTCATAACAAGCCCAGACTCCAGATATATAGCTTTCTGTTTCAGCAGAATCAAGGAAAAACGTTGAGTTTCCAGGTGGAAAACTCTGAGTTTACATTTGCAACTAAAATGGGCTGAACCACATTACCAAGGGAGAAAAACCACATTTAGCTTTTTGACTGACCTTTATAAATTCCATTAATCTTTAACGTGAATGATGATTTTGATATGAATCTCTGAAATTTTTCCATGTTTACATCTAAGTGAAAGACATAAGTGAGAATGCTACATGCTCCTTTAATGCTGAATCATCCATGTTTAGAAAAGACCTAATGGTTCATGGACACTCCTCAAGGTTGATTTATCACCTGTGGTAACCAGGCTTCTAAATTAGATGCTGTAACTGTCTGAAGTTAACTGTGATTAAACCATGATTACATCATCAACTATACTGTAGACCTCTTAGATGCAATTTCTTTACTTTGTTGTTGAGTGCAAAAATGCCCCCAAGCCTAAGCTTCTTGCTTTGATTGTTTTCCACAGACATTTACAAATAAACGGAAGTGCAATAGGTGAGCATGGCTAGACATGAGGGCTTGTAATATATCTAAACTTTATGTAATTTTCTTAAATTGCAACGTCTGCATCAGGGACACGCTTTGACTCCACTTTGGTACAATTCCTGCCGCAGTGCAGCCTTAACCCACGATTATAGTTTCTAGTCATTACCATGTTACAAATAATCACAGAATCACAGAATGGTACGGGTTGGAAGGGATCTTTGGAGATCATCTAGTCCAACCCCCCTGCCAAAGCAGGTTCACCTAGAGCAGGTTGCACAGGAATGCGTCCAGGTGAGTTTTGAATATCTCCAGAGAAGGAGACTCCACCACCTCTCTGGGCATCCTGTTCCAGTGCTCTGCCACCCTCAAAGTAAAGAAGTTTTTCCTTATGTTCAGATGGAATTTCCTGTGTTATAGCTTGTGCCTGTTGCCCCTTGTCCTGGCACCAGGCACCACTGAGAAGAGTCTGACCCCACCCTCTTGACACCCACCCTTTAGATACTTATAAGCACTGATGAGGTCTCCTCTCAGTCTTCTCTTCTCCAGGCTAAACAGACCCAGGTCTCTCAGCCTTTCCTCATAAGAGAGGTGCTCCAGTCCTCTAATCATCTTCATAGCCCTCCGCTGGACTCTCTCCAGTAGTTCCCTGTCCTTCTTGAACTGGGGAGCCCAGAACTGGACACAGTACTCCAGATGCGGCCTCACCAGGGCAGAGTAGAGGGGGAGGATGACCTCCCTCGACCTGCTGGCCATGCTCTTTTTAATGCATCCCAGGAGACCATTGGCCTTCTTGGCCACAAGGGCACATTGCTGCCTCATGGTCATCCTGTTGCCCACCAGGACTCCCAGGTCCCTCTCTACAGATCTGCTCTCCAGCAGGTCAGCCCCTAACCTGTACCAGTGTATTGGGTTATTCCTCCCTAGGTTCAGGACCCTACACTTGCCCTTGTTGAATTTCATTCCTGTAGTAGTAAATATATTTAAAGTCAGGAGACAAATATAACCAATAGCAGAATTGTGCAATGCCAAAATGGCATTAGGAACTAGTCATCTGAAAAATAAATCTGTTTGAAGAGATCATATTATGATGCTCTGACTTTACTGATTAGAAATTCTATAGGCCAGAAACATAATTTTGTTCAAGCTACTAATAATAATTAGTGATATAGAAGTCTAATTATTTGTTGCTCTTTCCTTCAGAAATTCCATTTCAATCATTCAGAAAGTCTTTGTTTATTTATTGCTAACTAGCGTAAAACCCCCAATTTATACCTTGAAATTAAAAAGTGGTATTGGTAGGAGCTGCCTTCATGCTGCAAGTCATATCAAGGAGGGGAAAAGAAAGAAGGAACATAGTGCTGCTGTTTGTTAATCAATAAGGCAGCCAAGCACTGCAGAACACTAAATCCACTCCACTACAGCTGAGATGTAAGTCTCCATTTTCCCTTATTTATATTTCAGTAATTTCTAAAAGCCCCTGACTGGTTTCAGGATGCCAGTGTACAGATACAGAATTGATCCATGTCCTTGAACAATGCCAGTCTGAATATAGTCAAACATAGAGAGAACTGAGCCAGTGAAGTAGCCTATACATTACTACCCAACAATAAAAATAAGGAAATAAATGTCTCCTTTCTTTTAGTCTAGGATGCATGCCCTCCACCTATGTAAAATTTTAATTCAGTTTTTTTGACTCACATAATTCCTGTTTCTCAAATACTATTGTTTTATGCTAGAACTTAACACTTTTTAAAGGAATCCCCATCTTTATTATTGATCTATTATTTTGTTTTAAGCCATTTACTGTAGTTAGTAATATTCAATTATTCAATATTAGAAAATATTAAAACTATCTGAAGCCAACAATATAGACGATAGATTAGCAAAGTGAGAGTAAAACTACAGTCAGTATCTGGCCGGCTTGTTTTTAGTCATAATAATATAAAATGAGGAGACTGCTTTTTAAGATAGGAAAATTCAGAACTGAGCAATTTCTCAGAACTGAGAAATGGGCTAGAAAATGTCTGTGGGCTGTGATCAGAAAGCATGCTTAAAGACAAACCACCTCTTGCCTTCTATTCAATAAGATAATCTTGGACTAGCAGCAGTTATAAACATTTTAAGATAATTTGTTAGATATTTTTATTAAGATAGTTTAGAATTAGTAAAAAAAAATTACTTTTCTTCATGTTAAGAATTTTATTATTTTTTTTTAAGTTTTCTGGTTTGAAATTGAGTTTCTTTGATAATGAACCTCTGTTCACGCTATGGTTCACATATGTAGATGTCCCAAAACCTTCCTTGGAATGTAATTCTCAAGTATACATAAATGAGGTAAGATTTTTTCCTCTGCAATAGATTGGCCACTTGTGAGTAGTCTTCAAGGAAAGCTTAAGTTTTGAATCTGAACATCAGGCTTTTTTGTCATTAATTATCCATATAATCAATCACTTCACAAAAGTCTTGAAGCTGTTGCATATGAATTCTTCACCTCTTAGTTGTACCACATTGTTCTTTAATTAACCCTCAGGATTTTGTTTAAGATATTGAGGTTGTGGGGGTTTTTTTGTTTGATTTAGTTTATTTATCTCTTCCTCTGAAGATCACATTCCTCTTTGCCTGGTTCTCTGAATTTTCAGACTATGTCTGGAAATTAATGTTGGTTTGACCTAACCCTTTGTAAACTTCTGAAATTTTTCAAGGCCCTGAAATGCTTTGATTTATTTTTTTTTTACTTTCAGTCCATGATCAGAAACAGAATTCTCTGATGCAAAATTGAAATCATCATTATTCCTGTACACTTAAGTTTCAGCTACTTATAGACTCACTTTTTTCTAAATTAAGAACCCCAGTTTTGTTGTAGATCAATTGTTATTGAAAAGGAAAAGAGTCTATTTATTCATAAGCTTGTGTTCTGTGGGGGTTTTTTTGCCCTTAAACATTTGCCATATCTATATCTCGCGCTGCTTTAAACATAATATTTCCTAAAAAAAACCAAAAGTAAACTAAAAAAGCCTGTATGCTTTGGTTTCCTCTCACTTAATTTTAGATGGTCAAATTAGAAGAACAGTTGCCTTTCTTTCCTGTTCTGATCAAAATGGAAAAAAAACCCATCCACCAGCTGCAGGTCCCTCAAATCTCAAGAGTGCTCAGTGAGTGTATGGAGCTGCTTTTCCTCTTGCATTGACTACAGAGAAAACCTAACCTGATGAAGTTCCTAACATGGAACCTCCTAATTTGGCATCTCTGTTAAATATCTCTAAATAGACAGCATAATTCTTTGTCAGCTGTGTGACAGGCTTAAACTCGCTGTTTTAAAAATCTGGACATAGCTCAAGCCAGATGTATTTGAAGCCAGAACTACACTAACTTATTCCTGAGACTATGCTGGGGTTGGTCAAATACTTGAGATATACCTATTAGATTTGGTCTGAGAGCAATTTTTTTTTTTCTTCATTTTTGCTTCTGATTACAAAGCCTGCTAACTTTGTGTGTTTACTTTATACCTCACACCTATGAATCTGGCTATAATTTTCTGGTAATGAGCCCATTTTGGACATTCTTTAAATATTTTATGGACTACGGAAAAAAAATTTCTTAATTGTTTGGCAACTAACTTAACTTCATAACATATAATCAAAAGTACAGGTGCTGAATATCCCATTGCCAAATATCATTTGACTTAACCAGACAAGCAGTCTGGCAGAGAATGAAATAGCACATGACCAAAGTTGTGATTTAGAAACTTCATGGTCTGCCCACAACTATTTTAATTTTTTGAGATAATATGGGAGCAGGTTTCTTTTTTGTTGTTGTTCTGTCCTGTGTAGATTTTTTTTTATTTATTTACCTTTTCATAGGTAAATGCCAACTGACTGATATCACTAGAGCAAAGTTTGAAACTCCTAGCTAAACAAAGCACCACATTTTCTTTGCTTAGGAAAAAAAAATAATTAAAAAATGTATCTACTGACCATGGATACTTTTCATCCAGATATTAAAATACACTAACAACAACTAAAAAAAATATTCTGGAATAGAATGTTAATAATAGAAGGAACGGGGTTGGAAAATGGACTCATTATAAAATGGGACCTGATAAATGTATACATTGAATTATAAGGTGTAATTGCATTTGGTATCAGAGGATAGGATTTGTCAGCTCAGATATCCTCTCCTACTTCTTTATGCTATGTTCTCCTTTTATTCACTAAATGCTTATATAAAGCTCGCTCTATCTGATATCATAAGCAAGCAATTGAAGAAAGTCTACCTATTTGGACCATCTGCATATATCGTAATTTCTGGCTATACATCTTTATTTTGGCATGCCTGCTTCTCTACTGTCTTGAGCCACCTGTCATTTACATTTTTGCAAAACAAACTTTATGGCAGGTATTAACTACTTACATTCAATATGCTACCATTTTACTGCTGCATTTTCCAGGCAGAACTCAGTATTGAATCAGATCTAAAAATATTGTAGATTACAGGTTTACTGGCAACTAATAACTCTGGTACAGCTATAGACAGAAGTTTGTATATGGATCATTTTTGGTAGGGTTCTGCTTCAGTTCATTTCATAAGCAGACTCTACCTATTAAACATAGTAACTTGAAGTGGATGAGGAAAATTCAGTGAGGTTCTTGCTGGAAAAAGTCTCTCTTACAAAACCACCAAGAAAACGATACAAGAAATGCAAGTGATAAGGAAATAGTGAAATATGACCAAGAATAGATATGGATGCATCTTGATCAACAAAATGTAGAGTCAAAATATAATAAAACCAGTACTGTGTATCTTACTCATTGCATGTGCAGAGACACCTTAACTAACATGAGTAATCTGAAAGAATGAAAGTCATCAGGAATTACGTTTGAGGGCTGTTTAAGTAATGTTACCTGAATATTATCTGATGAGTTAAGACAGAAAATAATGAAAATATCAATTCTTTCTTTCTTCAAGCACGTCTTGAAATGTAGGGAGGAAAATTGCAGTCAGAGGACTCCAGGGCCATAAAGTCAGTTATTTTATCATTCTGCCTCCATTATCTTACTCTACACCTTTATGGAGATGCAAAAATGACTCTGCTATCTCTGGACATCATAAGGTCATCCTGCCTTTCAGTTCAGTGGACTCCTTAAAGTGCTATTGTCAACTCAGGAGGCTGAGTCAGAAAAGCTGAGTACAGGTGGCAGCCCTACAGGAGAGAATAACTGCCTTTCCCCATTCCCCTCTCACCTTTCAGTCTACACTGAACCAGAGGAACCGCAGGAACAAGCCAAGTAAATTGTCAGAGCTCAGAGATCAGCTAGTAGGTCAATCTTAAGAGCAATTTATTCTTGGATTTGTGAATGCTGTGCAAAAGGGTGCTTAGAAAAATCTAGGATAGGGTAGTTATTAAAGGAGATTAAAGAGTATTATTGAGTGTTTCAGCAAGTTATAATTAAAAAAAAAAAGAGGGAGGGAAGAAAAAGAGAGAGAGGGAGAGTAGGCTAATTTTTCCAGTCAGTGAAGTTTCAAGGATGAGAAGCCTAGTTTTGCTTTGTTATTGGCTTCAATATTAATTATACAGTATTTTTTATACTTAAAAAGAATCAGCTCCTTCAATCCAAATTCTCTAGTTAATGTCTTTAAGGTAATAATGCACACATAAGACACAGACTCGATGTTTTTGCCAATTAGAGGTGTGCCAGCCTAACACACTTGCTGAAAATTTAGCCTCTGAAAACTGAGTGCTTCATGACACACAAATAGCCTAGGTATGAATCCTATCTTGTTAAATGGAAAAGGTAATTCAGCATTTGCTTCAATCGTGTAAAGTGCTCTACAGGGAAGCATCTTTCTGTCTCTTCATCTGCTGACAGAACTGGGTGAATTTTATGGTGTTATACAGAACATCAGACTACATAACCTGATGGTCACGTGCCCTTAAAAAACTGTCTGTCTGTCTATCTGTCTATGTAATGACCTATTCTTTTGCACATTCACCCTCACTATAGCATCTGATTGCCCTCAAACTAAGATATTTAAAGCCAGAAGACATTCTTAGAAAGCCAGTACTGAACATGCAGCCCAAAGAAAGTAAAATAAATTGGAAACCTTTCAAACTCCTAAGGAACTGAGTTATTTATTTATTTATTTATTTTAATCTTGGATCTAGATGATACTTACTTGGTTTTACTGCTTATACCCTGCCAAGAAGCCAAATGGCAAGACCTAGCTTCTGTGATCAGCTGGTGTCAGAGACGACTTGTAAATTCTTGAAACAAATGGTGAGAGACTAAAGGGAGGGGGAGGAGGCCCTCCGAACCTTTCTGAGGAATGTCTCAAACACTCGCAAGTACCTTGAAATGAAGCTATAGCCGCGGGGTGGATAATGTGGAATCTGGATAATGCAGGCCTTATGCTCAAAGAACTGTTAAAGTTAACACCTGCTTATCTCTTGCCTGACTCGGGCGGGAAAGAAACTCGCCTGAATAGCACAGAATAGCACAGGACTCGCCTGGAGGAGGTAGTCCTGCAGAGACAGGACAGCCCTGCTTTTCATCAGCAAGGACAAGATAACAGGAATCTGTGTAGTTCTTTACAAATGACCTTTGCCTCATTATCTGCAAAATGCATATTAAAGTTGACATCCCTACATATGCTAATGATAGAATCACAGAATGGTTCAGGTTGGAAGGGACCTTAAAGATCATCCAGTTCCAACCACCCTGCCATGGGCAGGGAAACCTCCCACTAGACCAGGCTGCTCATAGCCTCATCCAGCCTGGCCTTGAATGTCTCCAGGGATGGGGCATCCACAACCTCCCTGGGCAACCTGTTCCACTGCCTCACCACCCTCACAGTAAAGAATTTCTTCCTGATATCCAATCTAAATCTACCCTCTTTCAGTTTGAGGCCCCCTGTTTCCTACAGTTTCCTGTAGGCCCCCTTCAGGTACTGGAAGGCTGCTATATGGTCTCCCTGGAGCCTTCTCTTCTCCAGGCTGAACAACCCCAACTCTCGCAGCCTGCCTTCATAGGAGAGGTGCTCCAGCCCTCTGATCATCTTCGTGGCCCTCCACTGGACCCATTCCAACATGTTCATGTCTTTATGCTGAGGACTCCAGAGCTGGACGCAGTACTCCAGGTGGGGTCTCACCAGAGCAGAGTAGAGGGGCAGAATCACCTCCCTCGACCTGCTGGCGACGCTTCTTTTGATGCAGCCCAGGATGCGGTTGGCTTTCTGGGCTGCAAGCTCACATTGCTGGCTCATGTTGAGCTTCTCGTCCACCAGCACCCCCAAGTCCATCTCCTCAGGGATGTTCTCAAGCTGTAATAAACAGCCAGATTTCTTAAACAGAAATGGCACTTATTTTATTATAGGGACAAAGTCGATAAAGCAAAAGCACAGCGCTGGGTGCATGACTCAAGTCAGAGGCACACCAGCTACTACTTCACCCATGTCTTATATACATTCAACATTGCATCAGAGTAATGATTTATCATTAATCCCTTTTTCTTCTATTTGTGTGTTTTCCTTCTGGCAATTGTTTCTGAGGATAATCTTCAGTTCCCTTCTTCCATGCATATCAGCTCCCTTCTCCATGCGTCTGTCTCCTTCTGTTAATCATTTGTGGGGTCTCTTGGAGAAGTTCTCTTTTGTTTCTCTCAGATGTTCTTCTTCATAGCTGCTGTTAGTTGTTATCTTTAAGGTTTCTCATGTTTCCTAATTTACTAAAGGTTAATTATTCAAGTATTTATAGCCTTGTTATTATTGCGAAAGCCAACAATACCTTCACCATTTTTCACAATTCCTCCCTTTTGTCTTTTATACTACATTTGGCTTGAGCCATAACTTTCATTTTGCTTAATCCACTTGTTTTGTTCATAGATCAATTCTGCTTCTTCCAATTGTTGTGGAGTATTTCTTATTTTTCTTAATACCATTATCTTTTTAGTTGAGCCTGAGGCTGCCAATTTTGGATTCTTGGGTATGGAAACTACTTGCATGCTTTGGACTACTGTTGTAATTAATCGTATAAAACAAGGGATTAAGCAAGGAAGAAATAATAATCCAGCGACTGAACATAAGAGAATGTAGCCTAGTTGCTTCCACCAGGCTCCCCCAAAAACATTATTCCACCAATTATCACTTAACATAGATTCCCATTTTTGAACCGGTACATGCGCAATTTTCCGGATTTCCTCTGTTAGTTCCAATATTGCATCCCCATTATCATCTATCTTTAGACAACAATCTGAAGTGTTCCACTTTCCACAAACGCCCCCTTCTTCTGCCAATAAGTAGTCTAAGGCTAATCGGTTTTGGTAGATGGCAGCCCTCATTTGTTTTTGCTGTTTTGTTATTAGATTTATTGCTCGAGTTGTTCTATTAGATACTATTTCTACAACCGCCTGTAGTCGGATAATGCGGTTTAACATATAAATGGGAGTCCGGTAACCCCAGCTGCCATCTTGAGCCCAAGTGGCTGGTCCGTATACTTGGATTATCCGTTCAGGAGGCCAATCCTCTTCACCCCACCTTTGAAATCCTCCTATAATATCTCTTTTAGTTCTTTTTAAAGACTCATATACTGGTACTCCTAAGTCATCTCCTTCTGGTCCAGGCAATAAGAAAAATCCCGGCTGGATAATACCAAGGGTACAGCTACCCTTCCACTTAGGAGGTAGTTCTGAATAAGCTCTTTTTCCGCATATCCAGAATAACCCTTCAGGGGCTTTCCAAAACTCTGTCTGTGTCTCTGCTATATTTTCCCAAAACTTGGATATTTCTGGAATGTTTTGATAAGGGTTTAGGACTGGTTTTTTACATTTAAAAAGTGTGGTCATACTGTCATACTCACAATTTCCTGTATCATTATTTAGGGCCCATACCCATTTTGGCTTTCCTGGGTACCACCAGGTGGAAGTCCCATTGCTGATTTTAAGTCTGTTACAAGGAGAATGTCCCACACTCTTTAAATAATTTTTACCCTCTCTCCGTAGGCATTCTTCCCCTATTGTGTTAGAACTCAAAATCCATCCTTCAGGTCGGTCTTCTCGTGTGCTACTGGTACGATTCCATTTAAGGAGTTCCACTGGCCCTAAACTGCTCCCTTTCCAAGGCCACTCTTCCGTCATTAAAGGCCCTCCGCAAATCCAGCAATTTGTTACATTTAATTCCCTGCTTATTCTTTCCCCCAAATCTACAAACAAATTCTTTCCTAATGTTGGCAGTCCTATTTCTTCCTCCAACTGCTTTCTGATTTTTGCATACAATTCTCCATCAAATCTTGGAACTGTTCTTTTTTTAATTTGCTCTATTTTATTTTTCACTATTTCAGCTTTTATCATATCTTGTACTCCACCTCTGTCTGATATGTCCCAATGCCCAGCTTTAGTAAAACAGAGCCATTGTTCCCCTCTAGGACAATGTACTCCTAGTCTTGTTCCGCCTATTCCTAAATTCTTCCCAACCCAATATTCGCGTTGGTCGTATTTGCACACTGTTAGCTCATGGCGGTTATAACAGTGGCTGTTGATATGTGAATGCATTGTCATAGTGGAAACCATCTTCTTATTCCAGGAGACCTGCTGGTAACACTTCATGCATTCATTACTGGATACTAAGGATACCGTTAATAACAATACGAGGAGTGGAGGTCCAGTATGGCTTATACTCCTGCCTCTCATGCCTATTGGGGTGCTTCCAACAGCCGAGAAATAATTCTTCTTGGCAGCGAGTACAGTGGCCAACCTGGTCTTGCCCTCCATCCCCTTTTGATTCGGTATCCCTGGCTCTTGTAGCAGGTAGGGTTCTTATCTCTTTTTCCAAGCGAATCGTTTTTTACACCTAGAGACCACTGTTTCCCACCATTCTTCAGGAATTTCCCACAGAACCGGCACTAGCAATTCCCACCCACAAATTAATGTTACGATATTGGTATATTGTATCTGAGTTTGAGCCAAACTCGAATTTTGCTTCTGGCAATTTAAACAGAAGGGATGTCTTCGGGATGAATGGTAATACCAATTTTGCTTACAACCTAAGCATTCGCACTTTACCCAACTATGATGTCTAGCATAGGGATGTATCAGACAAGGTATACTACGGGGTACTGCAGGGGGCTGTAGTTCTTCCTCAAGGTTAGGATATAGCCGACTATCTTCTTTATATAGATCACATGCAAGTGCAAACAGCAAGTTTTCAGTTTTATACAATCCTGACCCTCCTGTCTGTAGCGGGAGTGCTCTCCCCCAAGGAGGATATCTAATTTTCCTTAAGGTTTGTCCCGGCCGTACCTGAAACCAACGATAAAGTTCTGGTTTCACTCCCCAAGTTTCTATGATTTCTAAGTTATTTTTCAGTTCCTCTCCCATACATCACCGCGTTGGTTGGCGTTTTAAGGTGAGTCTGGTGTCCCCGGGAGCTGAAGTCAGAGTCCAGTCTCTAGGTTCTTCTACTGGTCCTTTTATTCTGCTGGCGTGAGTCCACCCTTTTTCCTTTGTCCGTATTGCAGCTTCCGTAGTCAACAGCACCTGAAAGGGACCTTCCCATTCAAAAGCACAGATATCTCGACTTTCCTCAGCCAGGGGACATGCCCAAAATGCATCTTTTAAATCCACCACACTGAACCAGCTATGTTCCGGGGGAACTTTGCTCAGAAGGGTATAAGGGTTCGGTACAACAGGGTACTGAGTAAAAAGTTCTCTTATTTACTTCCTGTAAGTCTTGCACCAACCTATATGTCCTGTCAGGTTTCTTTACAGGTAGGATAGGAGTGTTATGAGGAGACATACAGGGTCCGAGGGTCCCATCAGAGATGAGTCCTTTAATTACTGGTTGGAGGCCTTTTTTTTTTTTTTTTTTTTTTTTTTTTTTTTTTTTTTTTTTCCATTGAAATGGGGTACTGCCTGACTCGTATGGGGTGATTTTCCCTTTCTATAGAGACTTTGATTGGTTGGATATTTAGACCTCCTCTGTTACCGGCTGCAGCCCAAACTTGCTGATTAATTTTGGATTCGTCTTCCTGACTTAATCTCAATATTTTTGCAATCATTTTCCCCTCCTCGGGGATTACTCCAACCCCCAGCTGGATCTGCAAGTCTCTTCCTAACAAATTGCACCCAGCTCCCGGCACTAACAAAATATTCCCTACACCTACTTTGTCATTACCTTCAAAAACCACCTGCTTGATCACCGGGGCTTTAAAACTTTCCCCTTTTGCTCCCCTTACATTAATTACTTCTTTACTTATAATGCATCCTTTAGGTATGTTACAAACACAAGTTCGCTCAGCTCCTGTATCTACTAGAAATTCTAATACTTCCTCCTGGGGACCCACTCTTAGGTTTATCAGGGGCTCAAGGTGATAGCTATCCCCCAGGAGGTAGAGCCCCTGACACCC
The DNA here is from genome assembly GCA_947846985.1 of Fratercula arctica. Lineage (NCBI taxonomy): Eukaryota > Metazoa > Chordata > Aves > Charadriiformes > Alcidae > Fratercula > Fratercula arctica. The sequence goes on along the minus strand of CANTUZ010000025.1, from coordinate 15,231,511 downwards.
CTAATCCTCAATTTCTCTAAATATTTTCTGATCTTTATCCCTCTGAGGACATTCCTTCTTAAAATGCCCAAGTTTCCCACAATAGAAACACCCACTTCCTTCGTTCCTTTTTTTTTTTTTTCAGCTCCCGATGGTACCCTTCTGGGAGGGATCAGATTCCGTCTAAAAGTCTCCTCCCGCCTTTCAGGATTCCGTCCCACCCCCCCCATCACCCTGGGATTTTTCTGAATATTTCCTTCCCTCAGGGTGGCTATCATGATTTTAGCTTTTGCTTTAGCCTTCTCCTCATCCCTTCGTACATATACTTTCTGAGCTTCCCTCAATAACTCGTTCAGGCCCCGATCCTGCCAATCCTCTAGTTTCTCTAATTTTCTCCGAATGTCTGGCCAGGCGTGTGTAACAAATTGAACTCTCAGTAATGTTTGCCCCGCGGGACTCTCTGAATCTATTCCCGAGTACTGTCTCATGTTACGTCGCAGCCTTTCAAGCCATTCGGTCGGGGTTTCCTCCCTTCCCTGCTGCCCATCGAACGCTTTGGTTACATTCTGCCCCCTAGGGGCGGCTTCTTTTATACCTTTAATAATTAAATTTCGGTAATCACTCATGTTCCTGCGACCCTCTACATCATTTTGATTCCAATTTGGGTGTACTATTGGCATCTTCTGGTCCCCAGGTGGGCCTTGCTGATTTTCCCTTTCCCAAATTCTCATCCCAGCTGTTCTAATCATTTGCCGTTCTTCGGGAGAAAATATTATACTTATTACCGACTGCATTTCCTCCCAGGTATAAATACTAGGGCCTAGGAATTGGTCTAATTGTTCTGACAGGCCTATTGGATCTTCCAGTAACCCTTTCAATTCCTTTTTAAAGTTCCTGACTTCAGTGGAAGTCAAAGGGACGTTTACAAATCCTATCCCCCCTTGTGCTCCCCCCAGGGGTACTTCCCTTAAGGGGAATAAACTAATTCCTGGTGTTTCTTGCACTGTGTCTTGGTCTTCCGATTCCTTTACTTTAACAGAAGTTTTCCTCCGTAACCTCTGGGACCTGTCCGACCTTCCCCTAGCACTAGGTGTCAGCTCTTTTCCAGGAGAAGGGGGAGCTGTTGGAGGGAGGTGGTAGGGAGGGGGCAAAACTTCCAGAGGATCCCACCGCTTCTCCTTTTCTTCCCTTGAGATCTCAGATATTTTAAAGGTACTAATTCCTTTTGGCCAAATCTCCCCTTTCCAGCAGGAGGCATATTCACTCTCCTCTGGGCTGAATGATTCTTTAGAGTTTACATAAAGGTTTAAAGCCTGGCATATCCACCCTTCAAAGGACCCATACCTAGGCCAATACAAATGGTCTGGTCGTATAGGTTCCTTTGTCCATTCTATCATACAATACTGAATCATTTTAACTTTATCCTTATTTTTAGTATCCGGATCAATATTCCAATTAGCCAATTTTATCCCCAAGGGACTGTCTTGGGGTATATCTGCCGGCACTTTCTCGCTCCCCTTTTCCCTGGGACTCTTTTTACTTATCTTTTGTCCCATTTCCCGGGGCTGTCTTCCGCTTACCACAGCAGTCAAGCACCCAAATTCCCGGGGCTGTCTTCCACTTACTACAGCAGTCAAGCACCCAATTTTCCCGGGGCTGTCTTCCGCTTACCACAGCAGTCAAGCACCCAAATTTTCCCGGGGCTGTCTTCCGCTTACTACAGCAGTCAAGCACCCAAATTTTCCCGGGGCTGTCTTCCGCTTACTACAGCAGTCAAGCACCCAAATTTTCCCGGGGCTGTCTTCCGCTTACTACAGCAGTCAAGCACCCAAATTTTCCCGGGGCTGTCTTCCGCTTACTACAGCAGTCAAGCACCCAAATTTTCCCGGGGCTGTCTTCCGCTTACTACAGCAGTCAAGCACCCAAATTTTCCCGGGGCTGTCTTTCACTCAATTTCTGACGCTTCGTCTCTTCACCGGCCAATTCCCTCGCGGGAGATTGGAACCGCGGTTAGAAAGACTCCACACTCGCTCCCCAGACTGTCCAGTCTGAGTTCCACACACACAGCAATCAAGCCCCAAACCCGCCCAACCACGCAGTACTTACAGTCCTGTTTTCTTGCCTGGGTCTTCGTGCACAAGAATTATGGGCTACCGCGGTTTTTTCCTGGGGAGACTTATCCCTTTTGCTTTATGAGTCCCTCCTCTCATGGGATTATCAGCTTGGAGTCTCAACAGGCACCGGGAAGTCCTCCGAGCAGACCACCAAAATCGGTGGGGTGCACCTCCTGCTCGGGGTCTCGGAGCCCACTGGGACCAAGTGAATTATCCCGGACGAGCCCCCAAATTGTAATAAACAGCCAGATTTCTTAAACAGAAATGGCACTTATTTTATTATAGGGACAAAGTCGATAAAGCAAAAGCACAGCGCTGGGTGCATGACTCAAGTCAGAGGCACACCAGCTACTACTTCACCCATGTCTTATATACATTCAACATTGCATCAGAGTAATGATTTATCATTAATCCCTTTTTCTTCTATTTGTGTGTTTTCCTTCTGGCAATTGTTTCTGAGGATAATCTTCAGTTCCCTTCTTCCATGCATATCAGCTCCCTTCTCCATGCGTCTGTCTCCTTCTGTTAATCATTTGTGGGGTCTCTTGGAGAAGTTCTCTTTTGTTTCTCTCAGATGTTCTTCTTCATAGCTGCTGTTAGTTGTTATCTTTAAGGTTTCTCATGTTTCCTAATTTACTAAAGGTTAATTATTCAAGTATTTATAGCCTTGTTATTATTGCGAAAGCCAACAATACCTTCACCATTTTTCACAAAGCCATTCTCCACCCAACCTGTATTTGTGCCTGGGATTGCCGTGGCCCAGGTGCAGGACCTTGCACTTGGCCTGGCTGAACTTCATGAGGTTTGCACAGGCCCACCTCTCCAGCCTGTCTGGGTCCCTCTGGATGGCATCCCTTCCCTCCAGCATGTTGACTGCACCACACAGCTTGGCGTCGTCAGCAGACTTGCTGAGGGTGCACTCAATCCCACTGTCCATGTCACCGACAAAGATGTTAAACAGCACTGGTCCCAATACCAACCCCTGAGGAATGCCACTCATCACTGGTTTCCACTTGGACATTGAGCCATTGACTGCAACCCTTTGAGTGCGGCCATCTAGCCAGTTCCTTATCCACCAAGTGTTCCATCCATCAAATCCATGCTTTTCCAGTTTAGAGACCATTAGAAGAAGATTATCGAGATCATGCTAAACATATATGACTATAGCACTCGTCTCTCCATCCAAATCATGCTACACGTGACATGGTGGGGGGAGAAACCTGAGATGAAACTGCAACTGTAGCAGTGGGGCGGGTCGTACTGACACTTCAAACATAAAGTGGGAAGATAAGTGCCCCTGGGGTATCTGCAGAGGACCGCTTCTATGAACCAGAGATTCCCCGTTGGCTGGACCAACGCTGGAACCAGGATCAGTGATCTCTTTATCTATCTCTCTCTGTCTCTCTCTATCCCTCTGTTTCTCTTTTCTCTTAGAGTTGTTACCATAACTCATTGTACATCTGTTGTTAAGTAACGCAAGGCATACCTTACTGCTTGCCATAATTTGTTATATACCTAACCAACTATTGTGGACCTAGTTAAGACATATATTAATCACTGTGGGAATCTAATAAATGTTTGTATACAGACCTTGAGAGTTGTCTCACCTTAGTACACGCCACTGGGGATTTGTGAATGTGAGTCACCCCCCCCCCCCCCCCTTCTGAAATCTGGGAGTGTTTTGTTTTTCTAGAAAATATATTTTTTTCCAAACTACACAGCAAAATCCAATCTTGAAGGATGGACCTCTTTGATTCTCCACCCTAGTTTTGTCTTCAGAGGTTGTTTCAATTTCCAGATAGTTCCAGCATGAACTGCTTTCAAGATTCCTGGATTTCTGGACTGTGGAATAGGATCCCACCTCACCTAAAGATGAAGATATTCCCATAGACATTAACATTCTCAACACTGCAACACACCCTCATTTTTCATATGCAGTGTCTAGGAATTTTATGCAGCTGATTAACACTTGTTGACCATGCTGAAAACTGGTAGCTGTAGCTAATTCCTCCCCTTGTATTCAGACCACATTCAAGATTCAATTAAAATTTTCTCAGCATGTGCTGTATCTTTCACTTTTCAGCGCTAATGACCAGATCTTGAAACCTCCATGTGGTGCTTTTTGCTTCCCAGAGCTGTGCTACACAGAACCTGACATAGCCAGAGCTTGTAAAGACCCTTTACATCCTTAGATTCCAGACCTGCAAGGTCACTTCATCAAACCGAAGCTCATTATAAAGAAGGAAGAAAGGTGATTTACCATTCTGACCTCAGATATTGTAGCTGAAAAAGACCTTTGCCATTTATATTTCAACTTTCAATGAGTATATGACTCAGTACCGGAAGGATTTGTAGCTCACACCTAATAGAAGTTGCTCTCGAATTTTGACAAATCCCACCTTGAGTCGAGAAGAGAAACAGATATTGATCCTAAGCGTACCTAATTCATCTCTGCACTTGTAATGCCAAAAGAAAATGGCTTCTATGACCAGAGGGCATTCAATACTTTTTCCATCTTGTAAAATAAACAGCAGTTATTTTTGTGTGTCTTCATGTGTCAGGTGTAACATTGTAAGTAATCAAAGCACTGATTTTTTTCTTCTCTTTCCTGTCAGAGTTATAAGAACTGCTGGGCCTTTTTATTGGACTAATTAAATTGTATCAAATAATTTAGACTGATGAAAGTCTGGAGGCCGCAGCACCACAGCTGAGATCTGTGTCTCTGAAAGGAAGCTTCTTGCCTTTGTCAGAGAACTATATTTCAGCAGAGATCATGTAATAAATTGCGAGGAAATTAATTTCATCCTGATGATCTAGCCTCAGTAGCAGTGTGGTGGCACTAGCACTTGGGGGGTACTGAGAGTGATGATACATGGAGAGATAATAGGCTGAGTTCTGTTGTCAATTACATTCATGTAAATTTGGGGAAATTCTATTGATTTTACTGCTGTTGTTTAAGATATAGCCTGAGGTCAGGATCTGGCCCACGATTTTATTTATTGTTCCTCTTTTCAGCATGTCATATCAGAACAACTGCAAAATATACAAGGTTTAGAAGTTCTGTCCTGAGATTCACTCATGACAAGAGATGGATAGGAAGCAACCAACCAACCTAACTGACAAATATTTTCAGTTTCTAAAGCACACTCAATTAGAAGGACATATCTGTGCAGCATACTGTGCATGAAGTCCTCCTCTGATATGGGAGAAACAGTCTGTTGTGGAAAATAACCAGAGCAGGCATTTGAACCTGAGTTTCCCATCTTATTATCCCATCTTATTATTGGGATATTGAATTTTATGGGGCAGCTGGGACTCTTTCCTGATATAGCTAAGATTCACTAAATATGCTGAGTTCCTGTGAAAAGTTTTCATTTCAGTGAATAAGTCTTTTCTGACAGCAATGTCAACAAATGCTGAAAAATTTCCTATCAGCTCCAATAATCATGCAAGGGAGCATTTGGCTGCAAAAGACTGGTGAGCAGGGCAGAGTATTTTATAGACAGGTGAGAGGCATTAAGTGCAACTCAATAGGGTTTTGACACTTTTAAGCAAGAGACTGTTATGGGAGGGAGAAAATGAGGAATTTAGTCTACACTTTAGTTTTTTAAGGGCATTGTTATCTTAGAAACAAGGGTAACACACTGTGCTTTTATGTATATGGATGGTTGTTGAGAATGGATGTCACTCACATAAGCACCCAAATTTTCCCCTGTTCTAGATATGATTTCAGTTTGCCTTTTTTTCCCCCTAGAATTTCTTAATTCATTGTTAAAGTGCTGCTATGAGTTCAGTGGCATATAAAAAGCAGCTCGTCACTGTCTAGTACCTTTTCCTGGACTGAAATCTCAACTTCTGGTGAAACTACAAAGCTATAATTCAAACAGGTGCTATGAACATGCAGGTCCAGAAAGATCTTCTAAAATGTCTGGTTATACTGAAATCAATGGAGGTGTCTGTCTGCAAGACAAAGGTGCATCTCAGTAAGACTACAATCATAGCCCGCTGAAGCCATTCTCAAAGAGGTTGCCTATTAGTAGTAAGATAGTCAAAGCAGAGAGATGGCAGGTAGGAGGCAAGATTTGGTGCTCTACTAGCTAATCCAGAAGCCGTTCTCTTGAAGTAGCTGTAGAGATCTGGCCCATGGGACCCAATGGGATTGCTGGATCATACTAAATGAGTGTAATTGTCCAACTCTGTCTCCCAGAACAAATTTCAGCTAAGAGGAAAGGAAGGGGAAGTCCTGGATGCCAACATATAGGCAAGTGAGGGTTCACCTTCAAGCAGGAGTCCGTAGCTTCTTTCAGGAATATCAAATGCCTTCTGAATTTTCAGTTATCAAGTGCACAAATATTATCAGCTAAATGACAGGCTGAGAGAGTTGGGGTTGTTCCAGTACCTGAAGGGGGCCTATAAGAAAGCTGGGGAGGGACTGTTTGCAAGGGCATGTAATGATAGGACGAGGGGCAATGGTTTTAAACTAGAGCAGGGTAGGTTTAGATTAGACATTAGGAAGGAGTCCTTTACAATGAGGGTGGTGAGGCACTGGAACAGGTTGCCCAGAGAGGTGGTGGAGGCCCCATCCCTGGAGACATTCAAGGCCAGGCTTGATGAGGCTCTGAGCAATCTGATCTAGTTGAAGATGTTCCTGCTTACTGCAGGGGGGGTTGGACTAGATGACCTTTAAAGGTCCCTTCCGACCCAACACATTCTATGATTCTATGATGTCAGAACAGGAAAAGTTCATCCTGTGAATTCAGCAATATTTTAGTTCAAAAAAGAAGGATTTAGTTACATGTATTGTGGTCAGAGAAGTGCAAATAAGGAATTTATTCATTGTCATTTTTGTTTGTCAATATCTTGCTGCAATGGGTAACTTCTAAAACGTGGGGGGCAGGGGAAGCTCTGCATTTCTTCATAATGAAGAAAACACAAAATGTGTGGCAAATTGGATGTTTTGGTGAGAAAAAAAGATAAAAAATAAATGCAACACTGGATTTTCTTTTAAAGAAAGTTCATATAGAATACTTTGTCTTACAGTTTTCATACTTTCAAAGATTTTTATTGCTTTATTGCTTAGGGCAAGATTGCTGATGATGATGCACAAGCAAAAAATAGGACTTAATTTTCTGTGTGTTCTCATGAGTAGCTGTCAGAAACACCTAGTTACTTCTTCAGCCAGGGTATCACATAGCTCTGCTAAAGTTATTAAAGCTCTGCTGCAGAACAGCTTATAAATGTTCTGGAATTAGTATTGGACAATAAAAAAAGGAAACCACTCAACCATATTTGCAGACTCATATTGCAGGGGTAGAAGAATCCAGAAATAAGTGGGACTATCAAGATGGCTGTTGGAAAACAGGCATCATAAGGATGGTGTGTAATGGTCAGATCACTTAGGTATTCTGATCATCAGATGAAACGATGTGAAGTCTGTGACATATAGAAATGAACCATAATGCTAGCTTTTATTTACTTTCTTTGCTATCACTAATTTCCTATAAAATCAATCAATCAATCAATCAATCAATCAATCCATCTGGCAAGCCTGCAGAGTATTGGACATAAACATTAATGGCAGTGTTTTTGCACTTGCATATCACTTTTAATCTAATGTTCTTAAAATGATCCACATTAATTAAGCTTTACGACTCTGTTGAGTTCCATAAGAAAAGGCAGATAATACTTGCTGACACTCTCTAAATGTTAGGAAGTTAAATCAACAACTAAGATTCTCAGATAGTTTTTAAAAGGTAAGTTGATTCAGATTGTATTCACTCAGAGGTTTGTATCAAAATTATAGCAGACAAAAGTATCTATGAATTTCTCACTTTTTTTTTTAAATTACTGTTTCAAAATTTGCTGTTCCTTAATTTCTGAGACTGTTTTCTTTATCAGACAATGGATGATACAAAGGGAAAGATGAGCTGCCTGAGATCCTGCAGGATTCTTCATTCTGAACATGAGCAGATTGCAGTTTTCATTGTCCACAGGTGGAAAAAAAAAAAAAAAAAAAAGCTGTAAAAATGAAGGACCTGTCCAGGCTTTCTAACCAAACACTGAGGAGCACACTCACAAAGGCCTAGATTCATTGTTCCCTAAGCACCTGATTGGTTATAATCATACAAAATACTCCATGATGTTAAAAGCAGGAGCTTAATTTCTCCAGAGGTTAATTCAGCCTTCCTCTGATCTCAGTTAACTGGTGAATGGATTTAACTCTCTTCATTGACTAGACAGGGAGCTGAAGGGAACTATATTCCAACTTAAAAGCCCTCAGATGCTTCACAAATTAGCAGGATTAATCCAAGTCTAAGTCTCTGTGTGTGGCTGACTCCATATAATGTTTCCACCAGAAAACCAGCTTGAGAGTGTATGTATCTAATTGTAAACAACTTGATTGACAGTCAAAATAAGAGTCCTCTCAATGGAAACTCAGTTTGATTGAGTAGACTTTTATCTAGAAAGATGACAATAGCCTTAAAAACCCAAGATGTCAACCTGGCTCCTCTGTTTCCAGTAGTAAATTTTACCAATTGTTGTGCAGCCAAGATTTCATGCCATTTGTTAATAGAGACTCCCATTTGAAACAGGCCTGGGTCACCTCAGCTCTTCAGCCCAAGTCAAGAGATAGTTAAATTGCATACCATCAGTTTATTTTATAGGTCTTCTTTCTCTCCCTTTCTTTCTACTGTGAAGTTTTGGAAAACTGCTGACCCTTCTGTTCTCTGAGCACACTGAATACTAGACAGTATTTCTACTTCAATACAGAATTTTCTGTAATACTGTCCTTGACCAAAATTCTCTCTTATTGTTATTAAGCACATTGTTGATTCTATTTGACTCCTTTTCATGTACATGCAGGACACACCATACTTAGATACTGTATGTAAATACATATAAAGTATCTTCTCCCATATATAGACCCATTAATATAGATTATATTATTAATTTCTATTTCTTTGAGACAAATACAGTAGAATCAAGAATATTCTTCCCTTTAGTAGGAACAATAATATATTGTCGATAGAAAGATACCTTAACAAGACAAAAAAATCCGTTCAATGACATTAACAATAGATTTCATGGGAAACTATGTGACAGGAAAGAGGCATTGCATTGTTTGAAACACCTGTGGTTAATTATCATAGCTGAATACATTAAAATCAGTTTCCAACCTCATATATCTTCATAGACTGTTTGGCGATATTAGGTGATAAAGGCTTAATAATGAGAAGTACTGAGTTAGCAAATGTTTTCTAATTTTAGTAACTTCTTGTTGTAATTACCAAGCCTTGGAGTGAAATGGTTTAATTAGAAAGTAATCAAGAAGTGTCTTCTGTTAATTGAAGGAATTAGAAAAGTTCTACATTTTTAATATATTTCTTGGGTAATAAAATTAAAGTCTATGATAATTATTTTATAAACCATGCTGATAAGAAAAGTTTGATACCAAAATGAGATGTTGTGTATAATAATTCCCATAGCTGCATTTGCCTTTGGCAGGTATAACCCAAAGCAAGGATACATTGTACATATCCATTATCTGTCATTTCACATCTTAGCATACTTAAAGAATGTCCATTCATGCTCACAGCTCCTATGAGAATAGCATCCTATTGAGAAAAAGGATAGCTCCTATGAGAATATCATTATACCTATTTTCTCAACTAATAAAGTGAGGTTAAATGCATCAGGATAAATCATGGCTATTTATAGGTTAGATTGAAAAAAAATTGTCTAATCTCCTTTTGATAGAAAAATGGTTTTCTAATTAAGTTATTTTTAAAAGAAATTGAGATGATTATCTTTTCATAAACATTTTAACTTTTCAGAAAGGAAAAAGGTATATTTCAAATTAAAACAAGAAAGCAAAAATTAATGCTTCAAAAATGTTCAGATAAATCCAAAATAATTTGAATTTAGAAAGTCTACAGATCAGCTAGTAGGACTTATATAGTTCATATTCTTCACCTTTTCATTATTCTCTGCCAGCAGAGTACTGAAAATGGATGGTATTTCCCAAAATCCTCCATGGTTATGCATTCCCATGCTGAACCATGCTCTGCAAGCGGGGTGTCAAAAATGCTGAATGTGTCATAGGGATAAAACCTTTTTTTCCTGACTGCTGCTATTTCTGTTAAACATTCCAAGACACTGATCATCCAATTTAAAACTTCTGTGGTGATCTGCTATTCCCTCTTGGGTGTCTGTTAAAGTTAATTTTTCAATGTACAAGAAGCACAGGATAAAGTTCTTCTAACACAGCTTTGTCAGAATAGACATGTATGTAGGTTTCTGAAATGGTACATGCTCTTAGGTCTAGACATGTATGTAGGTTTCTGAAATGGTACATGCTCTTAGGTCTAGACATGTATGTAGGTTTCTGAAATGGTACATGCTCTTAGGTCCTAGGCTTGCATGAAAATCTTGTACTCTAATAAATAAATGCTATTAAAAAAAAGATGTTTTCCATGAAAGGGAAAAATTATCTGCTTGCAGGAAAAGTGAAAGAGCTAAAAACATGCACAGAAATGTTTTCCGACCTGCAATAGAAATAAAATACATTCTAAAATAAATACATTCTAAAAAAAGAGAAATTAACTCTTTTTTTCAGGAGAAATGCCATTATTGGTTTACACCTTTTAGTTATTTCTCCTGAAAAGCACATCTGGTTAATAACAAAACCAACATCACTATTCCTTTGGTTGCTATTCTTAATCCTGAAGGACTTTTCAGACTGTCAACAAACGACGTCACAAGACATGCATGGTGAGCAGCCACTAGTGGGATGGAAAGTGACATCTGTATAGCTGACCAAAATTCAAATGATCTGTCTGACTAACAAGACTGGAAGATGTTGAAGTAGTGATTAACAAACTGTCAGGCACTTCAGATCAGGTTCATAAATCCATGTACATTTTCATTCCTAATTTACACATGCTGTTAATACAATTGTAGGTGGAAATAAGGCACTTGCATGCCAAAAGTGTATTAAGAGCTGGAAACACCTGATTCACATAAGTATGTGAATTCTCTTGTCAATTCAATTGGCTTCTATGCACCTATACCTTTCCTTAGTTTGGTAAACCTTTAAAAACCCCAACCAACCAACCAAACAAAAATGTCCAAAATGTTTTACTTCTCTAGAAACGTTCAGATCAAACTAAATGTAAATGATTTGACCATAAAGAATAGATGTTTTGTTTCTGTTCTGCCTTAGACAGAAGAGATCACCTTGACATAAGACATCTATTTTGAATTAATGACTGGTTGGTGATAATGCTCTGTAGGTGTTCTCCAGGCCATCAGGCTCCTCCCAGCTCTTCACTAATCCCCAGGAGTTACATTTGGCCTTGATCATTATTGCTTAAATAAAAACATCTTGAAAACTTAGGAGGTTACTTTTTATTTACCTGCCACCTAAATTCATTCTTCAGAGACAATCTGTCAGCAAAGGAAATATGAGTCAGTGTCTTCACTGTGAAAGAAAAAAAGAAAAACCTCACTCTATGGCATGTTTTATATGAAGAAGAAAAAGAATAATTATATGTTACCTCTTATGGTTACCTTGCAATAGGGAATTTTCTGGATGACTTCTTTTACAGAAGAAGAAAGTCTATTTTACAAAGAGAAGCCAAAAAAAATTGGGGGAGTGGAGGCACGGGGGGACTTTTGCATCCTTTAGGATACAAAAAGGGGAGCATTACAAAGACTGATCCCAACTGGGCATGGATTTATAAGTTACACAGAGCACCCTTATTTACTGAAATGCAGAAGTATATGTGTGAGAAATTCCCAGCTGCTGACATTTTGTGAGCTTTTAATAGTACCATTAGTCAATATATCAGTATGCAGCATATCATATTGACTAGAGCTGATGTTTATAGTGGAAAGCTATTGACTTATGGGATGAAAAAGTGGATATAATTCAGCTTCAGGCATTATTGCCCACTAAAGGTTACTTTTTCATGTACAGGGACAATAATTTGCCCTGTAAACTGAAAACTCTAGGCTCACTATATATTTTACTACGTACTTTAATATGACTTTTTTTATCCTAAATGTGCTTTACATAGAAGCTGGAACTTCATCAGTAGTATATCCTATGTTACCATAGCTGATACTAAAAAAAAAAAAAAACAAAACAAAACAAAAAACCTTGAGTGGCTCACTAAAATATATTAATTTTAGAAATGGTCAATAACACATTTAGATATAGATGTAAAGGGATACCTCCTACATATTTATCATACTGTACGACATTGCCAGTTGTCTTGAGCTTGGACTTTAAATCCTAAATTGACTGCTACTCATTTATGCATCCTTATTATGGGATTGGGATCCTTGGTATAGGATTTATCTCAGCAAACTCTGCTGTTCCAAGCAGCCAAACAGGTAGCACAGAGAGGTTGTGCAGTCCTCATCCTTAAAGATTTTCAAAGAATCCCTAAGCAACCTGGTCTGACTCTACTTTGAACAAGAATTCGGACAAGATGGCCACTTGAGATCCCTTCCAACCTGAATTCTCCTATGATCCTATGAACTCAGTCACTCTAAAAGTTTATACAGGCTCTTTCTGCATTCAGTGGAGAGATGTAGAGAGTTACAGAAGTTAGGTCTGTTATGGTTTGAGAAAACCCATAACAATTTATTGTCGTTTAGACAATTATTTTATCACCCAATGACCCCTCCCCACCTGGAAAGGGGAATCGGGGAAAGCAAGGAAACACAAGGGTTGAAATATAAATAGATTTAATAGGATAAGACTAAATAATTAACAATAATACTAAAGAACCAGTATTAATCCCGATACTAATATAACATATACAAGGATTATATTCAGCCAATTCTATCAGTAGGAAGCTGTGCACTCCCAGCAGTGGACAGCAAATGTCAGACACTGTGAGCGCAATGGCTTCGGGAGGAAGGGAAGGCCTCAGGGGTCCAGCACCAGGGCAAGGAGTTCTCTGGAACGCCGCCATCAAGGGAGAGAGAGACTACACAGCAAACTTTCTAATTTATATTGAATGTGACGTTCATGGTATGAAATAATCCTGTTGGCCAGCCTGGATCAAATGCCCAGGCCTCGCTCCTCCTCATCCCTGCACCTGACAAGGCTCGAAAACACTGAGACCTTGAATCTCACATAGCCTATCTGGCTATAAAGTAAATATTTTCATGAATTCAGACACTAGAGTCTTGCAAAAGTGGAGTTTTCCTCAGCATTAGAAGAGAAATTAGTCCTGTGTCGCTCAACCCTGGAGAAGGTCACATCAGCAAAAGATAAATGTCTGTTACAAGTGGGAAGAAATGCTCTCTGGAGCCACTCTAGAGGGAACCCAGAAGATTAGGCTGGATTAGGTAATTTACATATGGCTAAAATGGTGATATGGTGAGGCACTTCACCTTGAGTGCACAGTCTACTGGTTAGTTGACGATCACATGATTATTCCAAGATGTTTTCATTGTATGGGGCTCACTCATCCTAGATCCCAACAGGTTACTTAGAAGGCTACCATAATACAGGTAAATAATTGCATAGAATAAAAAGTGTCATATGCATTGACTGATGAACTAATGGGCTGGATCCTACAGTTTTAGTAAAAGATTGGCTTGTTCACCACAAGTCGTATACACTTCAGCTGACAATAGATCTTCATAAGCAAAAAAAAATCAATATTAGCTTGTCAAGAGAAGAAATGGGTCAATAGCAGAACAAATACTATCCACTTCTAATCACAGTAATGGCACAATAGACAATGTTCATTATCCACCTGTCAAATCTTGGTGTGATAAAAAGCAGTAATAGATCAAGGATAATATAACAATAACAGTAATGATAACAGTAACAATAACAGTAAAAACAAGAGCAACAGCAAAACCAAAAAACGTCCTAAAATTAGTGACATAAATCGATGAGTGCTTTCTTGTGTCAATTCACATTAAGATACACTGTATAAGATATAATAATGCAGAGTATCCTAACACAACATGACATCCTGTTTTTACTTCATGAATTATAATTTAAGACTTGATTTTTTTTTCACCCATTGCATAGCTACTTACTATAACATAAAATGTTCAGGAATTTTCCCCAGGTTTCTTGGCAAGATACTCACTTACCTATGTCCTAGGAGAAAAAACAGTTCTTTCCTGTTGCCTTTTTTTGGTAGCATTCATCCCAACAGTGATACTGTATAACTGGACTAAATAATTTCAATCACAGTTTGACAGCTCAATGCTGACTTTTTCTCATAGGGAGGAAAGTCTTTTGAACTAAAGCATAAGATGAGACAGTTTTGAGAGCTTAGGTAAGTCAGGTTTCCCTCTTTGTGGAGTTCTGGTGTTCTTTTCTTGCTAGACAAAGTATTTCTTCCACTACCTGTTTGGCCCTTGATTAGTACTGACAGCATTACAGGGTGAGCCAAGATGGTGTTGTTAGCCACATCGAATTCCATGTATCTAAAATATTTGTGTGGGGTTGGCAGATGTGACACAATTTATAGGTGGGTAAAATCCTTCTGTTCTTTTGGAGCGGCAACCAAAAGGGACGCCCAAGGGCATCTCAAATGACACTAGATAATTATGTGTAGGCAATTTTACTTTATTCTTACTGTCTAATTTATGACAATCATTAAGGATATATCTATACTGAGAAATTAAATGGGACCAGGAACATTTCTGGTCATTGGGGTCAATCAGCAAAATATAGTTGGGTCTATGCTGGTGAATTCTCTAAGCTTCCAAAAAAGGCGAGTGCTCTTGGAGTAGTTATTGGGAGTGGGTAGTTCTAACTCTTAAAATTCTCCCTGGTGTTGGCAGTGTGTCAGCTGTTATGAACAAAAACTGGACCAGAGACAGTCCTTATATCTTACTAATATGGTCAGACATGCTTGAGAGTCCTTCTGGCATTATTTCATTTAACAGTCATTGCTTAAGTGCCTAGGAATCCAGCCACGTGGGTAGGCATTAACAGATAAACATTCCTGGTTTAGAAACTAGAAATCATAAAAATTCTCATCTTCCCACTCCTATCTGCACCCCAGTATATCCAAAATCATTTCAGCCCTTTTAGATAACATACCTCTACATGCATCAAGTTCTACCAGATTTATTTTTCTCTTTCTGTTGAAGTAATTGTCAGTCAGTCCTGGAGTTGAGGTATTACAATAGGTTTATATAGGTTTGGTATTTTATTCATTCCTCTCTCCGTCTCTGTTTTTCTCTTTCCATTCAGACACAGAGCACAATAGAATTGCCACTGCCAAAACCTTCACTCCACTGGAGTGAAATCTGGAGTGAAACTGGAGTTTCAATTTTAAGATTCCTGACTCCAAATGCAAGGGTATTCTCCATGGACATAATGGAACATTTAGCAATTGATTCATTTTCTTCACGTGCTACTTATTTAGACACTCAGCAGTTGGCAGCTTTGATGTGAGTGGTGGAAATTATAAAGACATTACGTATCATAAAAATATAAATGAAAGAAAACATAGGCCCTGTTTTATATCAGACTAAATTGATGAGTGTCATACTCATGATATTTTGTTTTATAAATTATAATCGTTAGAGGAGGTGTTCCCTTGAATGAAACACTACCTGTCTGTTTCATATATAACACCAGCTCTCCTGTAAAGAAATTGCTGTGCAAGACATAGACACAAAGAAGTAAATGTACAAACTCAAATAGTACACATATGAATAGAATAGAATATGCTTGTGTTTGAGATCTTAAATATAATTAAGGTGTCTGAGTGTCAGTGAAGGAAAAGAAATAATATATGGAGGGAGTGGTAAAACTCATCTGGAGAAGTCAGGCTATGATTGATCAGAAATATTTACATAGAAGGGGAAAAAAAAGAAAAAAAAAGACAATTTTTCATGCTATTGTTCTGTCTTCTGGCCATTTGTGGTAGTTTGAACCCAAACAGCAACTAAGCACCCACACAGCTGCTCACTCACTCCTACCCCTGCAGTGGGACAGGGGAGAAAACAAGAAGCGCAAGAGTGAGAAAACTCATGGATCGGGATAAAGAGACTTTAATAAATGAAGAAAAGAGGGGAATAAAACCCAGCCACAAGTGATGCAAAGGCAATCAATCACCACCTCCCACAAGCAGACTGAGTCCCTGCCAATCTCTGATAAACAGTTACCTTGGAAGACACATCCCTCCTCACAGCATTAAATTGCATGGTATGGAATATCTCTTTGGTCAATTCAGGTCAGATGTCCTGCCTGTGTCCCCTCCCAACTTTTTGCTCACCCCTAGCCTACTTGCTAGAAAGCCTTGATGCTATGCAAGCACTGTTCATCAATAGACAAATCATCGGTGCATTATCGGCACTGTTTTGGTCACAAATCCACAACACAGCATCATATGGACTCCTATGAAGAAAGTTAAACTCCATTCCTGCCAGACTCAGTACACCATTATAAGTGCCCGTGTCAAAACAGTGACATATTTTGATTACAGAACACATATAGAGTGAGACAAAACTGGTAAATTTACCCTGGGGAGTGAATCTCTAGACACTTGAAGTAGGTCTTGTATACTTCAATTCAAATAAAATGGCATATTAAACCAAGGATCATAGTGGGATCAAGATCTACTATAACCATTCAGGCACCCTAGAGCCAGTAAGAGTGACACAACTAAGGCCAGATATGCCTCTTTCCTTCATGCACTTTCTGTTTTGGTTCTAATGGCCTTCCTCCTCACTACGCTTTTTTTTTTCTATTAATTTTCTTCTAACTTTTTTTTTTTCCCTAATAGTTTCTCACTGGAAGCTCAAAGAGATTTTGGAATCTCCATCCTTGTAGATATTCAAAACTTTGCCAGACAAGATGCTGAGCAACCTGATCTAAGTTGGTTCAGCTTTGAGCAGGGGGTTGGAGCATGGGACTACAAGCAGTCCCTCCCAACCAATACCACAGAGTTCTGCTCTGTGGTTCCACACCAGTCCACTCCTACCAGTGCCAGCAATCCTATACACAGCTACTATCATTTAGATCACCATTTCATCCACATTATTTTGCGGTATCCACAAATATCCTGACTCTCAATGAGTGGATATCCTATCTGTGTTGATCTTCTCACTGCCATCTCAATTCTGTGACTCTGATCTACTGGCAATTACTGTGGGAAAACAAAGGCAAATAGCAAAGTGTGTTAAAACTCATGCAGATGTCTGATTTTTGATGTTTTATTGAAAAATAGCAGTGAGCATTGCAGTGAGGTTGTCTTCAGATGTGGATTTTTGGAAATACTGAACAAGTCTAACACCTACTAAATTTGCTTCATGGAATTTTACCCTCTGAGACTGATACCTAAGGTACCAGTCAGGCAGGATAGTAAACTGTATCTTAAGTTTGTGAAACTTCTGTGTGCTTCAAATTTACATATGTGCTTAACTATGTTGTTGAAACCTAAAAAAGAAAATCTGGAAGAATTTTTCAGCATAGTCTTTTCATTATAGAAATCTCTAAGATCTTTAGATTTTCTGTGGTAGTAATCACAGGGCACCAAAAAGACACTCTCTTCACACTACTTTGGTATCACAAATAAACACAGAACTTTTTCAAGGGCTGAATATTATCTTTCAAGCAGCAATGACATACAACAAAATGCTTTTCAAAATACCTTGTTTAGGTGTGACTTTAACAGTTTCCAGAATTATTTAATTTTAAATTTAAAAAATTTATTTTTAAATCAGAAGAAGGGAGGGGTATTCAGCTCAACTGTCTTCACCCATCTGGAGGTTTAACATCTAGTCCACACCAGTCTTCTAGACTTTGAGTACAGTTAATGATTGAGATACACCTTTTGAGAGCTGACTTGTTATATCAGTCCTAGACATCTACTTTAGGGTGGGATGAGTTTTCTATTTTCTTTTCACTTCCAAAACCATATTGATTTCTTGTTTGAAGACAGAATAATTAACTGCTCCAGCTGAAAAATTTCCTTGCAAATATCTTGATTATACAAAATTTTTCATAAGAGTGAATATTTTATGCTAAAAATGTCAGCTACTGAGGTATTTTCTACTCCAAACTCTGAACAGTCCAATCCTGTAACATTTTTTATTCCTACGGGCATTGTTGTTTGGATGCTGCATTCTCTCACACTTTTCTATTCTGTCCCCAGTCCAAAGACATTCTTGTGATCACATGAATGCCATGATGCACAGGTGAATACTAAGAATACTTATTGCTTCTCATCAAACAGTGAAAACGTTGAAACTCTGAATGACAAGATTCCTAGGATCCATTATTAATGAACTTTTCTGTTTAAAACAGATTTTTCTTAGATAAAGTTTTATGGCAAGTTTCATGGTCCCTGGCAAATACATAGTTAAAACAAGATGGCTGTCAGACTTCAAGAGATGACATAAATATTACAAGTTCTTTTATGGATTTCCACTGACAAATAATCAAGCCACTCATATTAAAATTACTTCTGTCAGACCTCATGTCAATCATGGCCAGCCCAGCCCAAACCATGACACAAACTTAAATCCATCATGTTTTTGAAGATTCAGATACATATAGTTTATTGTTCTCTTTTCCACAAATTTTTGTACTGATGTCAGCTGGAATTTTTTGAAGTGGTTTTTGTGTTTGTTTGGTTGGTTTTTATCCTCTGCTATTTTATTATTTTTGAAGTCAGGAAAGAGTATTCTTTCCACAGAGTTTGGTTGAATTGGTAAAATCTATGTCTGAAACATATTTGAACAATTCTGGTTTTATATTTATTCTACTTGTTTTCCTCAGTGCTGCTCAAATATTTTAATTTTGCTTGAAAAGTGAAGTGTATATTTACTATTGAAGCATGCCAATTTTTTGTCTTAATCTTTCTCTCTTTCACTTCATATATATTGTTCTCTTGCTAATGACTCTTGAACAAAGGCTTTTATTAGCCTTTTGATGTCCAACACAATTTTGCTGTATCTATACATTTTTTGGCTTCTGTTGCTTATTAGTGGTTCTTCTTTCCTTCCTGATTTTTCTGTTATCTTTTTTCATTCTGTATAATCTAGCAACATTTTAATCGAGTTTAACTTTTGCTTGAGATAGAACTTTTCAGTAGTTTCCTATGTTGGAAAAGGAAAATATACAGGCCTTCTTTATATTCTTGTTCTGGATCTGTTCCACCCAGATGATTTCTCTGCCTAATTTCCTTTTGTCCTTTATCACTGAAAACCTTAGTTCCAGACCTACTTTCATCCTTTCATTTAATTTGAGTAGAATCAACTTAAAATCATTCTATCCAGGGTTAATTTTCATGTCTGGCTTATTCTCTTGACTTACCACAACCAAATCTTACAGCGGGATCAGTAATGTTTCAACTCTGGCATGTGACAAGCCTGTAGGTAGCTAGGACTGATATGCTATCACAGTGAAATTATTGCACTTCAGATAAAGACATGACTTCCATCAAGAAATTACATTTTTAATGCTTATACAGTACATTCTATAAACAAATAAAAGCTTTATTTCCTTATTTGAAAGTACCAGATGACAAAAAGCCTACTATAGTTCTTGATCAGTCATTCTACTGTTTTCTGTCATTTTTGCTATAAATTGGTATTTCTTTGCAGAACCAGTTTGACAAGTTTCAATTCCTGACCACTGGATATTTTCAAGGTTTTCCTTCTAAGATTGAAGAAACTTCTGTTATTTTTATTCCTTCAGTGGATATTTATAGACCATGTCTAGTTACGCCTTTATCTTCCTTTTGAAAAATTAAATAGAGCATGGAGTACTTCACTGCACAGTGTTTTCACACCTGTAATAATTCCTATGGAATTACTATGAACCCCTTCCAATCTTTTTCAATACCTTTTCTCAGCTGCAGGTACCAAGACTGGACAGTTTTGCTATAATGGTCATACCAATGCCAAGTACTGTCGTGGTTTTAGCCGGATTGGCCAATCAGAACGACAGATGGCCCTCCCCCACCTCTCTCCTCAGAGAGGAGAGGAAGAGATAAGGAGATTTACGAGTTTAGAAAAAGAACTAAACTACTTTAATGAAAATAACAATAAATAAGGAAATAGTAAATAATAATAGAATAAAAAAAAAGTATGCAATATATACAAACCCGTATTCAGCTCCCAGGATGACAATCGCATCACCAGCAGACACAGGGAAAGTCCCAGATTGGGGTCAGCGACGGACAGGAGCTGAATTCCAGAACTAGAGTCAGGAATGCTCAGACCGGGATCAAAGGCAGACAAACAGACAGGGTCCTCCTCAGACATTGGCCATTGAAGAAAAAGCGAGCCAGAGCAGCCTTGCCCCTTTCATCCCTTAGCTTTTATACTGAGCGTGATGCATATGGGATGGAATACTCTGTTGGTCAGTTTTGGGTCACCTGTCCTGTCCGCTCCTCCCTGCAGGTGGGACCCCTCTACTCTTCTCCGCTTCCGACCCTCTAATGGGGCAAATAGCGAAGTTAGCTGACCTTGGCTGTTATAGCAACAAGTATAAGCAAGAGCCTCTGTGCATACCATTCCTTGGTATAATCAGGTCTTATCACTCTGAGAGCGAACAGTTTCTGAGCAATATGATGTTAATTTCAGACTTTAGCCAGTTAGAAGAGGCCCAGCTAAAAAGTAAAATTACAAATCAGAAAATTGGTGCTGTTTTACCTCAAACCAGGACAAGTACAAACTAATAAAAAGGTTCCTTTCTCCTATTTGATGTATTTTCATTTATGTGTTTAAGGATCACATTGGTCCTCTGCAGCATAACACCTTATTGGATTCCATATTCTGCTGATGTGCTACTACTGATTCTCCTTTTTTCCTTCAAGTCTTTTACAAGATCACAGCTTCTCAAGATAGAATTTTTCATGCAGCAAATGTAACTTTGATTTTCTGATCTTGGGGCAGAAATGCAGCTGATGGAGGTTGGTGTAATTCTGTTCTATGCCATTTTCTGCTAGATCAGGATCTGAGCATTTCATTTCAAGAACGTGTTATATGAACTTGATAAAGTCCTTTGCTTAATTTTACAGCAGGAATTAAAGCTAACCTTAATGTGGTCCTAAAATCATTCCTCCTGAACACAGGAGTCACAGTCCTCCAGAACCAAGCACATCAGAATGGTATTTTCCTACCAACTCCTCAAAAAGGACGTCTTTCCCTCTTCACAACAGTTTTCTCTCTTGTCATCCAGAAATCTCAGTCTTTCCCTTAACCTGTTAATACCCCTTAACCTAATAAATCTTCACCAAGGACTTAGTCCCCCTAAGGAATGCTGCTATTTCCTCCTCTTTCCTAGTTCATTTTAGCATTGTCATCTCTGTTTTCTGGCAGATCTCTCATCAAGAAACAAGCCTTATTTCCCTATAATCTCCAGTTTCCCTCTTCCTAGACTTTGGGGTGGGTCTCTAAATGTGTCAGACCTCTCCTGGTTTTGATGGTAGCCCTCATAAGCATTTCCACACTATGAGAACAACATTAATTTGAGATAGGTAGTAACAGGTACCCAGTCCCCAACTTTGGGCAGAAGCGCTGGCCCTTCCAGCAGCCACTTATCCCACTTGCCCTAGAAGTGTCTCCCAACACTCCAGTCACATCGTCTGTGTACTCCACCTCTTTCTGCCATTTTGTTTCAGATGCCATTTTATGACAGGGAGCCACCATTTTTGATAAGGTCATTATCCACATGTTTTCATACTGCCTTGTGACTGGCTGGCAGGACTGGGTGCTCCTTTCCAGCTTCCCTGGAAATGCATCAGAGCAGGAAGCTCCTACCCACATGGACAGGGACATGCATACATGGACGCTGCCATTTTTTTGACATCAAACCCCCATGTGCTTTCATAGTGCGCTGTGGTTGGCTAATTGCCATTTCTTGAAAATGCTATACCCACATGAACTCAGAGCACCATTTGATTGGCTGCTCATTTCCTTTGGACCAGAAAGTGCTCATATATAAAAATATATACATTTTACACGTGTGTGTGTGTGTGCAAATATGCATAAATATGTCACTCATTTATACATAGATACACTTTATATATATTTATTTATATTTGTATATATATAATGTATATGTGTAAATATATACATAAAGATATGTAAATTAAATATATATTAATAAAGTGTAGTGATATAATGTATAAAACATTTTTAATAAAAGGTAGTTAAATTAATAATTAAAATTTGAATAGAAAGTAATTAATCAAAAGTGAAAGGCATGTTTGGGGCCCACCATTTTGCAAGTCTCCTAAACAAACCCTGATATGTTTAGGGTTGAGAGAAGTTCACAGAGGTGTGGGTGGGTATCATTTGGCAGGGGAGGTATGAACATGTTGGAATGTGTTTGAGAGCTGCATACCTGTCCTAGGAGATGCCCAAGGCTGATGCTGTGTTTTCCAAATACACAATGATGTTGTTCATCTTAAAAGCAATAGACATTATGCAAGTGTACCTGGATCATTGCTCTAAAAGACAAAACAGGTTCTGAAATGTCTAGGAATTTTAAAACGTGATCTGCCTGGTGACACAGCACAAACACTGGAGGGGAAAATGAAAGCGGCATAACCACTGACCACCGTTCAGGGGCCTGGGAAAGTGCTTTTGAGGGATTTTCCCCAAAAGAATTTGCCTTGTCCCTACCCTGCTGGGTGACAGGCAGGGCTGGAGCTGTGAGAAGGACACTTGGTGGCTTTGGAGAGGAAGGGGGCATTGAAGGGACATGTTTCACAACAGGCACAGACATGTATGACAAAGGCACCCAGTAGTGTGTGGGACAGGAGTCAAGAGAGGCTGGGGAAGGCCTTTGCTAGGTATTGGAGGTCAGAGTGCCTCCCCACACAGCTTGGGTCACTGCCTTCACGGCTGTCGTGGTTTGGCCTCAGATGGCAACAAAGAACCACATGTCGCTCATTCAGCACTTCCCGGTACGGGAAGGATCAAAAGAAAAAGGCAAAACTCTTGGGTTGAGACAAAGGCAGTTTAACAGAACAGCAAAGGGAACAAGAAAACAACAACAATAACACCGACAGAGAAATATACAAACGCGATTACGGAACCGCCGCTCCCCGCCGGTCCGGCCCCGGGACGCGCCAGCCCGCTCCAAACCCGACTGCTCGCCCCCTCCCTCCTTTTAATCTCAGGGTGGGCGTGGCTCACATGGCATGGAATACTTAACCCTGTCCCCGCCGGAACCAGGACATTATCCACCCCTTATTCCATACCATTTTTGCCACGCCCAGATCTTACAGTTTTCGGAACGTGTGACTGGTGTACCCGGCATAGCTCATGCACACAGTCCATGGTCCGAAGATGCAGATCTTGAGGAAGTTGCTGGGCGTCAGTTCTGATCCCATCACCACTTTGCTTTACTCAACTGTTCATCAAAGTCCATCTGTCCTTAATTTGGGTGATTCTTACTGCAGTACAGCCAATAGCAATTATAGTAACGAGGACATACAGTGACAGTGTTGCACACAATTTGATTCATTGGCTATTCTCCCCCAAAATCAAGTCCCCATGAGGTACACATTGGACTTCCCCATCCTGCCGCATTACCCACCAAGTGCACCCAGGTCCTTGGGCAAAAGCAATCCCACGGATGGGTTTGCCTTTGCCTGAGGCAGGACTAACCCAGACTGTCTTCCCCAACATATTCTTCATGTGCACTATGGGGACCTTATCCCCTTCTACAGTACGTGGAAGTTTTGACTGGGCAGGGCCAGCCCGATTGGTAGATCCCCTGGTGTTAACTAGCCAGGTAGCCTTTGCTAAATGTGCATCCCAATGTTTTAAGGTCCCACCACCCATTGCTCTCAGTGTAGTTTTTAACAGTCCATTGTACCGTTCTATCGTCCCAGAGGCTGGTGCATGATAGGGGATGTGATATACCCACTCAAAACCATGCTCTTTGGCCCAGGTGTCTATGAGGCTGTTTCGGAAATGAGTCCCGTTGTCCGACTGAGTTCTCTCTGGGGTACCATGTCGCCACAGGACTTGCTTTTCAAGGCCCAGGATAGTATTCCGGGCAGTGGCATGGGGCACAGGGTATGTTTCCAGCCATCCAGTGGTTGCTTCCACCAATGTGAGCACATAGCGCTTGCCTTGACGGATTCGTGGCAGTGTGATATAATCAATCTGCCAGGCCTCCCCATATTTATATTTCAACCATCGTCCTCCATACCAAAGAGGCTTCAAACGCTTGGCTTGCTTGATTGCAGCACATGTCTCAAATTCATGGATGACCTGTGCAATAGTGTCCATGGTCAAGTCCACCCCTCGGTCACGAGCCCACCTATATGTCGCATCTTTTCCTTGGTGGCCTGAGGTCTCATGGGCCCATCGAGCTATGAATAGTTCACCCTTACGTTGCCAATCCAGATCCACTTGAGCCACTTCAATCCTGGCAGCCCTATCCACCTGCTGGTTGTTCTGATGTTCCTCCGTGGCCCGATTCTTCGGTACGTGGGCATCTACGTGGCATACTTTCACAACCAGATTCTCTATCCGGGCAGCAATATCTTGCCATAGTTCAGCAGCCCAGATGGGTTTGCCTCTGCGCTGCCAGTTGCCCTGCTTCCACTGATGTAGCCACCCCCACAGAGCATTTGCCACCATCCATGAGTCAGTGTAGAGATAAAGTACTGGCCATTTTTCTCGCTCGGCAATGTCCAAAGCCAGCTGAATGGCTTTCACCTCTGCACACTGGCTCGATTCACCTTGTCCTTCACTGGCTTCTGCAACTTGTCATGTAGGACTCCACACAGCAGCCTTCCACTTTCGATGCTTTCCCACAATCCGGCAGGACCCATCAGTGAACAGGGCACATTGCTTCTCATTTTCTGGCAGTTTATTATATGGTGGGGCATCTTCCACGCGCGTCACCTCCTCCTCTGCTGACATTCCAAAATCCTTGCCTTCTGGCCAGTCCATGATCACTTCCAGAATTCCTGGGCGACTGGGGTTTCCCATTCGAGTTCGCTGTGTGATCAGTGCAATCCACTTACTCCATGTAGCATCAGTTGCATGATGTGTGGTGGGGACCCTTTCTTTGAACATCCAGCCCAGAACCAGCAGTCGAGGTGTTAAGAGGAGCTGCGCTTCTGTACCAACCACCTCCGAAGCAGCTCGAACCCCTTCATATGCTGCCAATATCTCCTTTTCTGTTGGAGTGTAGTGGGCTTCGGATCCTCTGTATCCCCGACTCCAAAACCCTAGGGGTCGACCTCGGGTCTCCCCTGGTGCCTTCTGCCAGAGGCTCCAGGTAGGGCCATTCTCCCCGGCTGCGGTGTAGAGCACATTTTTAACATCTTGTCCTGCCCGGACTGGCCCCAGGGCCACTGCATGGACTATTTCCTGTTTGATTTGTTCAAAAGCTTGTCGTTGCTCAGGACCCCATTTAAAATCGTTCTTCTTCCGGGTTACTTGATACAGAGGGCTTACAATCAGACTGTAATCTGGGATATGCATCCTCCAAAAACCCACAATGCCTAAGAAAGCTTGTGTTTCCTTTTTGCTAGTTGGTGGAGACATAGCTGCTATTTTGTTGATCACATCCATTGGGATTTGGTGGCGTCCATCTTGCCATTTTATTCCTAAGAACTGGATCTCCTGTGCAGGTCCCTTGACCTTACTTCGTTTTATGGCAAAACCAGCTTTCAGAAGGATTCGGACTATTTTATCCCCTTTCTCAAAAACTTCTTTGGCTGTGTTTCCCCATACAATGATGTCATCAATGTACTGCAGATGTTCTGGAGCTTCACCCTGTTCCAGTGCAGTCTGGATCAGTCCATGGCAAATGGTGGGGCTGTGTTTCCACCCCTGGGGCAGTCGATTCCAGGTGTACTGGATGCCCCTCCAAGTGAAAGCAAACTGTGGCCTGCACTCTGCTGCCAAAGGGATTGAGAAAAATGCATTCGCTATATCAATCGTGGCATACCACTTGGCTGCCTTGGACTCTAGTTCATACTGGAGTTCTAGCATGTCCGGCACGGCAGCGCTCAGCGGTGGCGTGACTTCATTCAGGCCACGATAGTCTACAGTTAGCCTCCACTCTCCATTGGATTTTCGCACCGGCCATATAGGACTGTTAAAAGGCGAGCGAGTCTTACTGATCACTCCTTGAACCTCTAGCTGACGAATCAGCTTATGGATGGGAATCAGAGAGTCTCGGTTAGTGCGATATTGCCGCCGATGCACCGTTGTGGTAGCAATCGGCACCTGCTGTTCTTCGACCCTCAACAACCCCACAACAGAAGAGTCCTCCGAGAGACCAAGCAAGGTGGACAACTGTTTAACTTCCTCCGTCTCCAAGGCAGCTATGCCAAAGGCCCACCCATACCCCTTTGGGTCCTTAAAATACCCTCTCCTGAGGTAATCTATACCAAGGATGCATGGAGCATCTGGGCCAGTCACAATGGGATGCTTTTGCCACTCATTCCCAGTTAGGCTCACTTCAGCCTCCAATACAGTCAACTCTTGGGATCCCCCTGTGACCCCAGAAATACAAATGGGTTCTGCCCCTCTATAGCTTGATGGTATCAGAGTACACTGTGCTCCTGTGTCCACTAGAGCCTTATACTCCCGTGGGTCTGATGTGCCAGGCCATCGAATCCACACTGTCCAATAGACCCGGTTGTCCCTTTCCTCCACCTGGCTGGAGGCAGGGCCCCTCTAATACTGGTCATGGTATCCGGTACTCACTTCTTGCAGAAATGACTTGGAGGTTCCTTCAAGAGGATCAGAAGCAAGATCAGGCCTTATGCTCTGTCTGGGTAGCTGCCCACTGGAAACTGGGGCGGCACTTTTCCTGGAGGGATCTCCTTTTGTGGTTGTCCTTCCTTGCAACTCCTGTACCCGTGTCCGCAGGATCCAAGTAGGTTGTCCATCCCACTTCCTCATGTCCTCTCCATGGTCTCGCAGGTAGAACCACAGGGTGCCTCGTGGTGTGTACCCTTTGTACTCTCTCTCTTGAGTGGGGAAATGCCTGCTCCTAATACCTGAGATGCTGGCCCGTACAGGTGGGGAGTAGGACATATTCTCTTCAAGTTGCTGAACCTTCCGGGACAGTTTCTCCACAGCTGAGACAAGGGGGGAAGAGAGGCTTTCTTCATATCGCCGGAGCTGGCCAGCCACCTCATCCACCGTTGGTCCTTCTTCACCTTTCCATTCCATTACTGCCAGTGAGTTGGCATATGACGATGGTGCACTCCGTACAAACTTACACCACATGGGCCTTGTGCAGTGCACCTCATCAGGGTCTGTGGGCAAGTCTGTGTTGTCCAAGTCATAATAAATCATCTCCCGCACGGCTAATTCTCTCAGGTACTGGATACCTCTTTCCATGGTGGTCCACTTGCTTGGGTGGCATACAACATCTTCACTGAAGGGGTACCTCTCCCTCATGCCTGACAGGAGTCGTTTCCAGAGGCTGAGGGCTTGGGTCTTTTTTCCAATTGCCTTGTCAATGCCGCCTTCCCTAGACAGGGATCCCAACTGCCTGGCTTCCCTACCCTCTAATTCCAGGCTACTGGCCCCATTATCCCAACACCGAAGCAGCCAGGTGACAATGTGCTCACCTGAAAGTCGGCTAAAATCTTTTCGCATATCCCGCAGCTCACTCAGGGATAGGGATCGGGTAATTATCTCTGGTTCTGCCTCTTCCTCCTGTCCTTGTGATGGCCCTGGTTCATCGTCATCTCTTACTATGTGAACCGATTTCTTTGTGTACTTCTTCTTTTGTATGGGGGCAACGGATACTGGCACGGGTTGGTTCCCTGGTTCAGCAGCAGTGGCTGTCACCGGGGCTGGAGTAGCTGCAGTGGCTGCCACAGGGGTTGCAGTAGCTGCAGTGTCTGTCGCAGGGGTCGCAGTAGCCGCAGTGCCCGTCGCAGGGGTCGCAGTAGCCGCAGTGCCCGTCGCAGCAGCACTTGCCATAGGGGCCACAGCAGCCGCAGCGCCTGCCGCAGGGGCCGCAGCGCCTGCTGGTCTGGTCTCTGTCTCTTTCTCCTGAGGGTGCTGCATAGCACTGAGCAGTGCCTGGTAGACACTAGCCAGGGCCCAGCACAGTGCAGTGAGTTGTGCCTCTCTGGAATAGCCACAGCATTTTCCCTTCAGATATTCTACTACTCTATCAGGGTCCTGTAATTGTTCAGGGGTGAAGTCCCAGACCACTGGAGGTGAGAAGTTCTCTAAGTACCTGCCCATGTTCTCCCACATGCCATGCCACCCCTGACTGTCCAGCCTTGGAGCAGATCTCTGGGTGGTAGTCTTAAATAGTTGTTTAACCCTAAACGAGACCTGGAACATATTCAGCAAACATAACACTAGGAACATGCTGGTTTGAGCATCCCAAGGATATTCAAAATTCTCAAAAGCTGTCATACCTGACTCAAAGGAGAAAAGGGAGGCAAAAGAGCTGGGGAAAGCGTCTCCCCCTGTTTCCCCCATAGACTGGGTGTAATTATTAATGAATTCTGAGAGGTGGTGCCCAATGTACGGACAGGACAGCAATACCACATAAACACCCCAAAATAACCGTCTAACAAGTGATGTTATCATATCATAAGCCAATATTGCACAGGACAGTAAAATGACAATCCTCATCCCCCTCCCAGAAGTAACAAATATCATCCCAGGGAGTGCATAAAACACATAGGAGTTTACATAACACAGCCATGAGAACAAACTAAGCAACATAGTGACTGGTGACTATTTACCTAACAAATTAGTTTTTTCAAGCTCTAGTTGGATTCTGTTCTTGTCTCAACCCTTCGAGCCCCACGTTGGGCGCCAAATAAGGACTGTCGTGGTTTGGCCTCAGATGGCAACAAAGCACCACGTGTCGCTCGTTCAGCACTTCCCGGTACGGGAAGGATCAGAAGAAAAAGGCAAAACTCTTGGGTTGAGACAAAGGCAGTTTAACAGAACAGCAAAGGGAACAAGAAAACAACAACAATAACACCGACAGAGAAATATACAAACGCAATTACGGAACCGCCGCTCCCCGCCGGTCCGGCCCCGGGACGCGCCAGCCCGCTCCGAACCCGACTGCTTGCCCTCTCCCTCCTTTTAATCTCAGGGTGGGCGTGGCTCACATGGCATGGAATACTTAACCCTGTCCCTGCCGGAACCAGGACAACGGCCCACTCTCTGTGCCTCCTCACTGAAGTAAATGGCAGAGTGTTGCTGACTTCCTGGGCACTCAGATCTCATCAGGAGCCAATATCTTATCCTGACCTTCTGTTCAGGCACTGGCATTGGCTTAACTTTCTGCCAAACCACAGGTCCCCAGTGTTAATGTTTATTTGTTCAATGATCCAACTGGACTTTGTATTAATCGCTATGGAGGATATTTGCCTCCCCCAGCTTTGGGCACCTATCTATCTTTCTTTCTTTCTTTCTAGATTCCTTTATAGATTCCTTTATAGATTATGAGAATACATGATAAAAGGTGATTTGTTCTATTTTAGGTACATACCTATCCTAGGATGGGATGGATCACCCTGGGGAAGTGTTTCTTCACAGAAAGAACTCGGATTACCATATTAGCCATGGAAACTTAGATGGTTAAAGGTAAATCTGGAACTGCAAGAAAGTCTGAAATACCATCTATAGATTCCTTTACTCATCTGAAGGAAGGAATAACACCATCTACCTAGTAAAAGCAATACAAGATTTTTCACCACTAAGATAATGACAAAGTTTCCTTTCCTCCCCAGAGATTACACTTGATCACTTAGTTTAAGTGAAAGATGGGTATTTATGGCCAAGTGATAAGAATAACAATAAGAATATACAAATTCATATCTGGTAACTATAAACAATGTTAGGTTTTTGAAAGAAACCAAATAATGCAGGTGATCTGACCTAGGAGATCACTTCTTGTCACAGCAAAGGAACCTCTGACGTGGGGTCCAAAGACGTTATGACATTTAATGGAGAGATTTTTAAGTTTTGCCTGAATAGTTTGCATCAAATGATGCATCATCGCTTTCCCTCACAAAGCTATCAGCATAAACTTTGTGCTGTTATCAAAACTCTGCAGATTGCTGGTCTGCTTTTTGAGACTCCTGTTTCTTGATATGAAGCTTTCATGTTGCCCAAAGCTTAACTGCCTGGATCCCATCTTCGGTACACTGTGTTGTACAATTCAAGCACATAGGCTATATCTGAATAATGCCACATTGCTCATTCGCTTGCCTCCCACCATGGTTCAGCTCTCATCATCAGCTTCAAAAAAGCACACAGCATGACATGCTTTTTTGCATTTGCTTAGACTGCAGTGGTCAAGCTGAACAGTGAAAAGTCTGTGCCAGTTCTTTTCTGGCATTTGGATCCCATCGACTGCCATATCCTGTAAAAGAAATAATCTCACAGTTGAAGACAGTTTGTGGTGGAATATGGTGATGGGGTAATTGTTCAAACAGCTTCATTAGTCTTTCAGAGCCAGAGTTTTCCACTGTCAGTCACTGATTATCAGCTCAGACAGTGTAGGAGGCTTTTTTCCCCCCTCCAAGCTACAGGATATTGAGTTCCATAATTGTTTACAGTCAAATGCCTATGCAATAGTTAATTGCCTTCTGTAAGCTGCTTGGCGAGTGGAGCAAGAGGAATGGTTTGATGAGTAGAGCTAGAGTCCAAAACACTGTGGAGCTTGCAAGCAATAGAATCCCTACTGATAAGAAACAAAAATGATGGCTTCTGTCATTGGTTTTTTGGCTCTATCAGGCAAGTTCTGGGAAAGTTATTGTCTCCTAACAGACAGTGTAATGGGCAAGCACAATGTACTAGTTCACCAGCCTTTCATCTTCAAACCCAAGCTCAAATTCTGGCTCTAGTCACTCTTCAGAATGACTTTAGTACATCCCCATTTATGCTCGTTTCAATGCCACAGTGGTTGACACAGGCAGGCGAAGTTTGCTTCAGGTTGCTGCTGAGGTGCCCAAAAAGTGTCTTGGAATAATTATATGCTGAAGGCCAGGACAGAGTTATATCAAGAGCACAGTGTGTGAAGAGACAAGCACCAGGCTAAGACAGAGACCAACAGGCAAGTTTTAGGTATAAAAAACAATATATATGCAAGGGTGCAATCCTGGAGTAGCAGAGAGTTATAAATCAGGACTGAAGTGTATTATCTCTCCAATATGATTTTTAGAATGGGCAGAATATTTTACAGCTTGATCAGAAGCAAAAGTCTTAATTACAAACAAACAAATAAACAAAAGATTTCTCTCTTCTTTTTACTGTAGCACAGAGCTGTGTTCAGTCCTGCAGGGAATGTTTTTGAAGATCAGGGGATTAGCTATGTTATTGTGTACCCTGAAACCTGAATTTCTTTAAAGAATTTTTCATGCTTGCTTCTTTTGAAGAATTTTGTAATTTACAAAGAGACCAAGGAAGAAAAATAAAACAAATTAAAGAAAACTTAGGTGCAAAACAAGTCCTAAGGTACTTTTTAATGGTAAGTTAATACAGGCATGTAGTTAATATGATGATATTATTTCTAGAGTAAAAGGTATTTAAAGATATTATATCTCTTGCTGGTGCTTAGCTAGGTAATAGGACCACATTTTTAAAACAATTGTACATGTTCTTAGCATTAAGTAATTAGGTAGTTCTATTATTTTAATAAATATATCATTAATTAGTTCCATAGTTTTAAGCATATTGCTAGTTTCATTACAATGTTAACTAAAATTAGAGTAGTAATGGACATAAGTAAAGCAAGATATTATGTCTTTTCAGGAAATAAATTTTACCATTCCCATGCTCATTGTACAAAAATCTAATCTTAGATGGCTTGGGTAAATCAATAGTTCAGTTAGTAGAAGTTAAAAATTAAAACTAAAAGATTTTTACAGATTTTTAGTAAATACTATTTTGTTCCACTTATTTTTGCAAAAAGACATCTTAAGATTTTTTTTCAATTTATTTTCTAAAAACTGAAAACAAAAAGTATGAACTTTGATTTAAATTTTAATATTATAAAGTAAATGTGTGACTTGGGTAGTGGGAATGAATTTTGGAGTACATAAAAATAGTAAGAAAAAGCAAATACATTAAAATACCAATATCCCTTTTGAGGGGGCTGGATTGAAAAATGAAAAATCATTTATTTTCCAAAGCCTTTCAAAGAAGGCCATTTTTCATTCATATTTGCTAGTGTTAGCATGTTACTTTAATTCTTCTATGTAAATTACTCCTAGGAAAACCTTTATATCCAGAAGTACCCATTTCAACCATTAATGTTTTCCCAAACTGATTGGGAATTTAGACCATCTGTTAATGTTCAATAGAAAGTGTTGATTTTATTTTTGTTAATTTTTCACTGTTTGGGAATTTTGAAATGCCAGGAAAAAAGAAAATTATTTGAAAACTCCTAACAAAATTACTTTCACTTTCCATTTGGCTATGTGCCATCATTAATCACTCAATTTTTTATATGGAATTTCACCATTCGAACGATAGTCTTACTGAGGTAGTGTCTCAGAATGGATGTGTTTGCAAAAGACTGCTGGCCAATTAATGTATCACATATTCAACTTGAAGAAAAAAGTGACAGTGATACTTTAAAAAACCCCAACTTTTTTGACAACTTCTGTCATTCTGGATGATAGAAAAATTAAAAGCAAATGCTGAATAAAGTTCTGAAAAAGAATGGAAATAACTTGGGGCAAAAATCAGTTGCCTGAATGTGGATGTCTAATGCCCTTTAATCCATTTTGCAGCAGTAGCTGGATGGAAGGGGGATAACTTATGATATCTAAAGCAAGAGATCAGTGTTCGGGCAACTGAATCACAGTCCTAAGATCTGTGACTTTGAAGTGACTTAGGCACCAAATGTCTGTTGAAATCAAAGGGAGCAAAGCACTTCAAGAGTTTAAAAGATTAGGCCTACATGTTATAATTTTTCACTGATATTTAACCCATACATTTATAACTTACGTAAACACAGTGAAAAATTGGTAGCTGGAATTTTGGTTTATTTGTCTTCAGGATGGTTTTTGTCACATTAAAGACTGAAAAAAACCCCAAAACCTAACAAAACTGGAATAATTTCATATACATTATATACACCTTTTTTTTTTTATTTTAAATCTGGGACATCTCTATTTTGTAGACCACAGAAACAAAGTTTAGGTTAATTTTTATCTACTTAAACATTTTGAGCTGCAAGTCATTATTGCGGTAATTCATGGCAGCTGCTCTATTGCTAATCTTAACACAATATTTTTCTTATTACTTAATTTTTCTAGTAGAGCTTTAGCCATTAGTTTTGTAGTTCTGAAAATAGGAAACAGGAGTTTTCTATTACAGATGCTTGGCTAATTACTTCAGAGTCTGTCTAATGGGGACTATTAAAAATGCAAATAAGGAGTGATCAAATAGTGCAAAGGTTTGTCCTGAAAGAGTACTAATAAGTTTCTGCCAAAATAAATACATAAAATGATGGAAGAGAATCAGGCTTTAGATGGTACCTTTAACTATAAAGGGGATAGCACAAAGATAACATAGATGAAAGCCAAATACCTTATGACATTTAAATTTGGACATAGCAGTAAAAATATACCTTGAGGGGGTGACCCTGCACTGACTTTATGGTAAACGATAAAGAACATTAGTAAGTCAGTGTTTCTCTGATCTGAGATGTTTCATAAAACATCAAAAGGTTGGGCCATAAAAACCTCACATTTTTTATCATTGCATTATATAAATATGTACATGCATGTAAGCAAGGAAACAAACAAGGTGCTATGAGGGAATAGTAATCAAACATTCTCAATTTAGCCTACACTTTATTTCTTTGTAAGATGAAAACCATTGTAGCAACTCTGCATAAGTTGTCTCACTCTTTTAGGATGAATGGTCTTTGAACCTTTTAAAAAAAGGTTGAAAAAGCTAGCGTAAATGACCAAAAAATAGACCTATAACTTTCATGATACACTGAATATACTTTTCTTCAGTGTCTCAAGAAACCAGTAGGAAGGAGCATAAGTTAACTGGATGGGAGACAAATAATTTGCAAGTGTAATGCAAGCTTTCCCCCCCCATCCTCCATCCCCCTGCCCTGGTTCTATCTTATTTACGTGTGTCTTGGTTGAATTAATAAATAAAAAATAGTCAAAATCTTTCATTTTAATTATCATAAAGTGGCATTTGTATAGCAATGTTATTTGCAATTCAAATTAACAAATATTAGTATAATTTTATTCACCTTAAACAACATTACAGACAGGAGGACCTTTGTGGACTGCAGTGTGTTAATCAACTTTGACAATAGGCTTGGTACATGTTGCACATTATGAATTGTCCAGAAAAGAAATCGTATCTGTCAGATGTCCTGCAAGGAGATTTCCTGACTATATATTTCAGGGTTACTATTCCTAAAAGAGAAAATATTTCTAAATCAGAAGCAAGTCACTGCAGAAGGAGTGAAAGAGTCTAGAAATGGAAAATCCTCAACTGCACTAGGACTGGCCTGAAAGAAAAACTCAAAGGAACAGGTAGAGTTGCTAATAGATACAATGGACCTTTGTAGCAATTTGGGACTATTCGTATTTTTGCTTTGGTGAGATTTACCTCACCTTTGCTGCCAACTTCATCTAGGTTTTCTTGATCTTATTCCATTACTGAGATGCCTTTTTATTGACTCCCATGCTATTTTTAGGAAATAAGTTTTGACATCTTTCCCTTTTCTTCCTTTCTGCTCTGCTCCACATAAATCCCAGTCTAATGTTGCAGGAACGGTTGCACAGGAACGCATCCAGGCGGGTTTTGAATGTCTCCAGAGACAGAGACTCCACCACCTCTCTGGGCAGTCTGTTCCAGTGCTCTGCCACCCTCAAAGTAAAGAAGGTCCTCCTCATGTTTAGGTGGAACTTCCTATGCTCAAGTTTGTGCCCATTACCTCTTGTCCTGTTGCCGGGCACCACTGAAAAGAGCCTGGCCCCATCCTCCTGACATCCACCCTTTAAGTATTTATAAGTGTTGATAAGGTCCCCCCTCAGTCATCTTTTTTCCAGACTGAAGAGACCCAAATCCCTCAGCCTTTCTTCACAAGAGAGGTGCTCCAGTCCTCTAATCATCTTGGTAGCCCTCTGCTGCACCCTCTCCAGCAGTTCCCTGTCCTTCTTGAACCGGGGAGCCCAGAACTGGACACAGTACTCCAGATGCGGCCTCACCAGGGCAGAGTAGAGGGGGAGGATGACCTCCCTTGACCTGTTGGCCATGCTCTTTTTAATGCACCCCAGGATGCCATTGGCCTTCTTGGCCACAAGGGCACATTGCTGCCTCATGGTCATCCTGTTGTCCACTAGGACTCTCCAGGTCTCTTTCCACAGAGCTGCTCTCCAGCAGGTCAACCTCTAACCTGGTGCATGGGGTTATTCCTCCCCAGGTGCAGCACCCTACACTTGCCCTTACTGAATTTCATAAGGTTCCTCTCCGCCCAACTCTCCAGCCTGTCCAGGTCTTGCTGAATGGCGGCACAGCCTTCTGGTGTGTCAGCCACCCCTCCCAGCTTTATGTCATCAGCAAACTTGCTGAGGGTGCACTCTATCCCTTCATCCAGGTCATTGATGAATATATTGAACAGGACTGGGCCCAGTACTGACCTCTGGGGAACACCGCTTGTCACGGACCTCCAACTAGACTCTATGCCCCTAATCACGACCGTCTGAGCTCTATCTTTCAACCAGTTTTCAATCCATCCCACTGTCCATTCATCCAACCCACACTTCCTAGGCTTCCCTATGAGGAAAGTAAAGAATGTTATTGAAAGATCAAACCTGAGGCCAGATTTTGCCTGAAGACTAAACTGCTTTCTGAGCAAAACACTGAGGTTCAGGTAATCGATGTTCAATGTCCATTTCTCCTTCTGATTTCTTTCAGCCCACAGGGGACACTATTTAATTTAGCTGTTTGCTGTAGAACAAAGATTGTGCTCATTCTGCCTCTACCCTCCAGCCTCTCCCTGGTCTTCTCTACTTACACTGTAAGATCTTCAAGTCAGAGAATTTAATGTGTTTGTACAGCACCTTGCACATGAGGACCCGTCTCCCACCTGGGGCCTCTACACATCACAAAAAACACACAGCAACCATTTGGAAATGAGAGTTTAAACACAGAAGTTGGCATTGCTTGCACCAGCATAGATAGAGTTAACCCCTTCCAGTACCCTTCTCCTTCCCTCCCCAAAATACAGATATTCCACTGTACCACATCTGACATTTGTGAATGGTGTGGAAACCAGGTAAAAAAAGAACAGAAATAATCAAAGGGCAGATACCACCTGCCTGGACTTCTCCATGGGAATGAGTGATATGACAATTATAGACTTCAGGTGTCATGAGGAATCATCTTTCCAGACTGCTGCTAGGGGGAAAAAGACTAGTTCTGAACTGATATCTAGACAGTCTAAGAGTTATTTTATTCCTTGAAACCTAATAGTGGGTTATTGGTGATTATAGGAAAAAAAATAACCTAGAAAAAGGATGGGATGTCTTTTTTATTTCTTCCCCATCTATTCAGTTCTATGGAAATGTTGTGGGGTTCCTATTACATGAAGCACCACTTTAAGGAGACTTTAACCCTATTATTATTTCAAATAAAAAGATGCCCATTTTGTGAGATGCTCTTTTTCATCTTAATGTTTATATTATTGTTGTAATTTCTCTTTAAACTGCTGCAGAAAGTTGCTACAACACTGCTCAGAGAAATAAACCTGTTTTACTCAGCAGTGCCTTGCTCTCGGAAGGGGTGGGGAGATATCCCTGCTGCTAGAGAAGGGGGAACCCAAAAATGAAAGCCAGGAGCAGATAGGAGTGCAAGAAAAGGAACTGAAAGAAAGGAAAGGGGGGAAAAAAGGAGGTGGGGAGGGAGGAGGAAGAAAAAGTGGGAAAAAAAGAATAGAGACAGGAGTGGGAGATCAGGGTCATAAATATCCCGCATGAGCTTGGGATGCTTCAGAGAAACCTTTCTGTATAATATCTTAAAATTTTATTTCATTTTATTTAGGGATGGGGCTGAATGTGGCCTAGAAGGAGGCTATTTAAGAGCCCCAATGTCTTCCACTGGCTATTCAAGCTAACTGGAACAGGCAGCAGCCGTCAGGGTCCCTTGCTGGACAGCAAGGGGGAAGAGGAGACTGACAAATGACCAACAGCAAAAAAAGTACAACTTCCATCTCTTTATTAGGCTTTCAGGACAGATCGCTAAAAGTCACAGGTATCACAAATCCATTGGCACCTCTGGAAATGCTAGGGGAGAGGCAGGGGAGGACAGGTACATGTCTGAGAGAGCAGGTGTAGGCCTTAATGGCAAAGATTCTTGTTGCAGAGTCTGCACTGATCTCCTTGATTTCAATGGGAAAAACAAGCCCGTTTATCATTGCATCAGACCCTTTATACCGAACATTTCAAAGGAAGACTAGGATGGGAGAAAGGGAGTAATAGGATAGGGAAGAAGAATGTGGAGGAAGGCTGAAGAGGATGAGTAGGAGACTATGGAATTTGGAGGTGGTGGAGAGCCTGGATTTGAAGCAGGCAGCAGAGGGCTCCAGCAAGGAAATCTGGTCTCCAGCCTGATTCAGTTGCAGAGATGCTGCAGTTACTTGCTGAGCTGCCTGGCATTGTTTTGAACTATCTGAGAAACCAGTGGCATTCAGGGCAAATTACATCTAATTTTCTGTACAAATTGCTGAATTATTGGACCCAGCAAATGTGTTTATTAAAAATCAGAGGCATAGGCATGGGTCACATCTTTGTGGCACCAGATAATCAGACAGAGATTAAGCCCACTACTATGGACAAATTGCATTTGATTTTTCATGCTGGAAAGGTAACCAATAAGGGCTCCTTCATCTGTGCTTTCACTGTCCTGAAGTATGTGTGGCCCAGAAGGGGGTGCTTGCCTATTCCAGTGCTATTGATTTATTTGGGGACCTCAGTCATTGACCCACACTCGTGTTTAGGACTGAGTAACCATTTCTCTCAATTTGTAACTCATGATGTTTCCTAGCAATGAAGAAGTAACTACAGAGAATTGGGATCGAGCTGGGAGAAAAGTGTGAATAGCTATGACTCTTCAGAAATCTCTCCTTCCACCTTGCAGTGGATATTCAAGAGTCCTTGATGTGATGGAGGTATGAGGACAGGTGATGAGAGGCATTTTGGAATTTATAGAGGTGTTTAAGGGAGGGGCTGATGTTGAAACACATGCAAAGCTGCTGAGATCAGACCTGTTATCCAGCTAACCTGTCTTGTTTCTTCTTTAAAAAGGGATAGGAAAGAGATTTGTTCATTTGTTCATCTACTGTTTTAGGTCATATAATTTTGAAATTTAAAAGGTCAACAAATCTGTTACCGCTAGCAAACAAACTAGGACTTGGCATTGAGCTTTGGTGGAACATTTCAGTTTAAGGAGTGCACAGGGTCTGAACAAATTTTTCTGTTCCATAAAGGGGAGAACAATAGTTTGGTTGCTTTTTGTTTGGTTGGCTTGTGTTTTTTTCTTTATACAAGGAAAATCTTCTTTGATAGATTTTAAGGAAATCATCAAAACCTGAGTTGTGAGGCAATTCAGAGTCTTGATCCCTCTTAATATGTCTATATATATGTACAGAAATTTGAGTTAGATCTAAACAGAATATCACATAGGGAAAACCCACACACATATATGGATGGTGATGATACCCAAAATGACTAATTTAGAATTAATCAAGTCTCTATGGTAGAGACAAAACCCAGTAACTAAAAAACAACTGTGAAGGACTCATTCATCTTGACTCTTCCTGTCCTAAATGTGTGGAGAGCCAAGTTGAAATTGTTTGCATACACCAAGTCAATTAATTAATTGATCCTTAGTTACAGACCTAGACTGAGATTTGTAATTTGATTGGAAATTAATCAATCTGCATAGGCTTATGTTACTCTGTTAATACCTGTCTTAAATGAATCACCTCATTCAGAGTCTTGTTCTATTGAGAACTGATCTCTTTTGTGCAAGACACCTATCACAGTGCAAGGTCCCAGTCTTTTAATGCTATATTTCTAGCCATGAATTGTATTTTGTGGGTAAAATTAGTTAAAAGTGCTAGACAATGGCATTTGGAATGGAAAATGTGTGGACAAAATTTTCCATATCAAATGGGAAGAATATTTTCTGAAAAGACTGAAAACTCTTAAGGGATAATTTGTAGAAAAAGTGGGGAGATATATCCAAAGTGAATCATTAAAGCTAAAGCTTTAATGAAGAAAAGGAGTAGAGATTTTTTTTAAAGTTTCATCTCCACCTTGTTATAAAGGGACAAATTTGCAACTGGATGCAATTGTCTCCTCTAGCATGATGCCAAATAATTATATGGATCACTGTATGTATTTACATTCAAGGTTCTCCTAAAAAGCTTGATTTATTCAGAATTGTAAAACCTATGCTTTTGATTCTAAAAGGTTTTTGTTTTAGTCCCCACTGTAACAGCTGCCATCTTGGCTGACATTTAATGCTTGAACTGGATATAGTCAAGCTGAAAGTGTTAACAGTTATAGCTTGAGCGCAAATTCCAGCGTTCTTTTGTTAAGGCTGGAATAGACTCAGAGCACATGCAGATTGAGCA
The DNA here is from genome assembly GCA_947846985.1 of Fratercula arctica. Classification (NCBI taxonomy): domain Eukaryota; kingdom Metazoa; phylum Chordata; class Aves; order Charadriiformes; family Alcidae; genus Fratercula; species Fratercula arctica. The sequence continues at coordinate 15,191,815 of CANTUZ010000025.1, read as the reverse complement.
CACAAGGAGGACTGTAGCACACAATCTCCAATGTACTATGAGTCCTCTGGACAAGAATTTTGCTGGAGCATAGGTTTACACACTATAGGCATTCACAGCTCCTATTGGTTTACACAAATATAAGAAAAGGATAAAAATTGTTTCAGAAAATCAGAAGTATCATCATCAACTCCTCTTTTTTTTCTTTACAGTAATTGTTTGTAGGACATCTCCTAGGTAATATTCCCAGAACTTAAACACCTGGTGCAAAATATTAAACTAAAAGTCAAAGGTGGATGGAGGTGTGAAATTTTCCCCTGATTGTGATGCAAATGATGGATAATTAATGAATGTGCTGCTTTTGCAAAATTATGAATCATCTTTGCAATGTTTTGTGATCAACTCTAAAGCAACAATGATCACTTATGTACTTCTGTGCTCTGAAGAGACTCAAAGGCTTGAGTACTCAGTAACTCTGTGGGGTTTGCTGGAAACTCATGACCTGTATTTTAAATACATAGCAGCATCCAGTCTGTAACTGAGTAAAATTTCCAAATTTACACCTTATGCAATTTCTAAAATTTCTGCATAGCAAAAACGTGTACTTGTATAGATTTGCACAAACCCTCCTCAACCAGAGAAACCTCTTTCCTAAGGAAAGACTGAAAGCATCACCGTATAGAAAGGTTGAAAAGCTGTAGGGAAAGTGAAGATGGGTACAAAATTGATCAATGTAAACTGAAACTAAATATAATGAAAAATGTCAGTGAGGTTTATCTGCATCACAATAACTTTTCTATGAGATATTTCACAGAATCACAGAATGATAGGGGTTGGAAGGGACCTTTGGGGATCATCTAGTCCAACCCCCCTGCCAGAGCAGGGTCACCTAGAGCAGGTTGCACAGGAATGCGTCCAGGCAGGTTTTGAAGATCTCCAGAGAAGGAGACTCCACCACCTCTCTGGGCAGCCTGTTCCAGTGCTCTGCCACCCTCAAAGAAGTTTTTCCTTATGTTCAGATGGAATTTCCTGTGTTCCAGTTTGTGCCTGTTACCTCTTGTCCTGTTGCTGGGCACCACTGAAAAGAGCCTGGCCCCAACCTCCTGACACCTGCCCTTTAGATACTTATAAGCACTGATGAGGTCTCCTCTCAGTCTTCTCTTCTCCGGGCTAAACAGACCCAGGTCTCTCAGCCTTTCCTCATAAGAGAGGTGCTCCAGTCCTCTAATCATCTTCATAGCCCTCTGCTGGACTCTCTCCAATGGTTCCCTGTCCTTCTTGAACTGGGGAGCCCAGAACTGGACACAGTACTCCAGATGCAGCCTCACCAGGGCAGAGTAGAGGGGGAGGATGGCCTTCCTCGACCTCCTGGCCATGCTCTTTTTAATGCATCCCAGGATGCCATTGGCCTTCTTGGCCACAAGGGCACATTGCTGCCTCATGGTCATCCTGTTGTCCACCAGGACTCCCAGGTCTCTTTCCACAGAGCTGCTCTCCAGCAGGTCAGCCCCCAACCTGTACTGGTGCATGGGGTTATTCCTCCCTAGGTTCAGGATCCTACATTTGCCCTTGTTGCACTTCATTAGGTTTCCTGCACCCAACTCTCTAGCCTGTCTAGGTCTCGCTGTATGGTGGCACAGCCTTCTGAAGTGTCAGCCACTCCTCCCAGTTTTGTATCATCAGCAAACTTGCCGAGGGTACACTCTGTCCCCTCATCCAGGTTGTTGATTTCACAGAAGAGACGATATAATATTATTTTAATGAATGCTTCTTTAATTCCAAATGTAAATGGACAAAGAACTTGAAAAAATAAATTTTTTCAAATAATATCCAGACCTGACTTTGAACATATTCTTATTAAAAAAAATCTTATTCTTATTGTTCTCTACATGAAAAAACTTGTAACATTTTTTGTCTTAGTACAGTGTTCTTATCCATTTTGATCTCCCGCAGAATTTAGAGTTCTGAAGTGACCTGTAAAAGCTTATTCAAGCATATTTTCTCTACTGGAGTTCATTGTGGTCACTGTTTGAAATACAGCTACTCTGATGACTGAATGGTAGAACACATGTAGGCTTCAGAAGAAAATACTTTGAAGAAAGAAGTGTCCCAGGAAAGTCTCCTTTGGCAAACAGTCAAGTAAGTTAAGTCAATAGTTCAGTATTTCTGCTAGATCCTTCAGATATGCAAAAGTCTGGTTTCTTTCTGGCATGTATTAATAACTTTTTCTAATCTGTTTATTTGTTTAACATACTCCATCCTGTTCTAGAAGTTAAAAATCTACTCTTTCTTAAACATATTATAAATAACAATATTATGTACCTGGGAACGACAACATCAATGTTTAGGAGATTCTGCATTGCCCATTTATCTGAAGCACGTTTGCCCAGAAACATTATCTGCCATACGGCCTGGCTTTCTGTAATATGGTAAGTAGCATACAGTCAAAATCTAAGGTTTCAGTTGTTATTGGCAAGAGACAGTTTTCAGTAAATTCAGGGTCATGATATAGGCAAGAGCACTATCACACACTTGTCCAGCCTGTTTAATTGCAAGCCTGCTCCTTGACGTGGTTTTATCTTAGGTTGTCTACCACTTCTCAGATCTGCCATATAATTTGCCATAAACATTGCACACACATAAAATGAGAAAATGAAGGTGACAAAATTTACTTAATGTTTTACTGGAAAGTTCTTAGATACAGCTGTGATAACAATGATATGAGAAATTAAAGTGAAAAGAAAAGAATCAGTATTCTGGATTTGGTAGACTTTTGGTTTGCTGTCAAATTAAATTTCATAAGTTTATAGGCAATGTTTCCTACCCATAGAGTTACACCAGAATTTTGTCCCACCTTTATCTATGATATAATTCATGAGGTTTTATTGATATGTAGGATTTGAATTAAATTGGCTGGTAGAAATAAGTATAATTTCCACAACATCACTACACATGTGGTTCTCAGTGACAACAATATTATAACTAATGTACTAGCAAACTATACAAGACCTAACCGCAATGCTTTTTATTTTCCAGGCGTCTGAATTCAGCTAGATTCATAAATCATGAATGTTGGACTCTGGGGGGTTTCTTGGTAACTCTGTCATGTAATGATGCTTGGAAGGTTAATTTTCTTTTTTAAAGATCCACATTTTAGATAGGAAACCAGTAGCATTCAAAGTAAGGTAGTACTTATCTTGATGTTGGCTACTATGAAGAGAACTGAGGCCACATTTGGTTGTGGTGGCTATCAGTGATCAAATCATGACTCTCCAGAGTTTTCTGCATGTTTTCATTAGGCTCACCAGGTGTAGGCTCAGCCATACATGCATGAGGCTTAGTATGGGTGTGCAAAATACACACCAGTCTGTTAGTTGCATGTATGAGGTAAATAAGTAAAAGAAGCCATGGTTTTCTAATGTCAACATGTTTGTTATTTGTGAGTTCTGCATTTTTGTCCTTTTTTTCCTGTATTTACCTGACACACAGATGACACACCATAGAATATATTTGAATATTTTTCACCATCATCTAAGGGCAATATAAACAAGAATTCCCTCAATTTGATGACCACAACACTGGGAGAGAATAAGGCATACACTTGTCCAAGTCTGTAAGAGATTGTTAGTAAAATACTCATGTTGTGCATGAGTATGTGTCTTGCCAGTATGCACTGCTGTTCATAGCCATGCCCCAGCATCCTGAGTAACCTGCAGAAGAACAAATAGTAGCCCTTGGCCTGCATGGCCACAGACTGCAAACTAGGGACACATTGCCCTAGCAAATCTGGAGGTGGCAATCTTTCAATGATATCTCTGGAATAATTATCATCCCCACATGAAATCAAGGGCCCTTCTAGCCTGGTATCTGGTCTCTGAAAGCGACCAGCAGAAACAGTGTAAATGGAAGGAGCATAAAAGACAAGGCAACTACAGAATTATTATTTTCCTGCTATAATGCTTCAGCTTCTATCATTCTTCTGACAATCTTCCCAAGTTCACTAACTTAATAGCCACTAATGTCTCTATCCTTCACAAATTTGTTCCATACTTTTTTGGCTTTAGCTATCATAGCATCATATGGCAATAAATTTCATACCCTAATGATATGCTTCTTTTTATTTGTTTTCAGTTGGCTTCATAATTATTTCATTGGTTCATTTTTACATTGTGAAAAATACTGAATCATTGTTTCCCAGTTGCCTACATGATAACATTCACATCCTCCCTTCATCATCTTTTGCTCTTTCAGCTGGCAGACAAATAACTTTTAAAATACCTTTATATGCAAATATCTTCTTCTTGAAGATTGTCCAAAGAAACATTGGCAAAGTCTGGACTTTTAACAGATTGAGATAGTGATTTTCAGAGACAAATTAATTCTCTATCAATTCTGTAGGCCTGCTGTTTTTCTCAAATGGAGTATGTTCTTTGCAAGTCTGTAAAGGATAGTTTTCATAAGTGGGTATTCTGAAGCCACTGTTTCTCAATATATGTCTAAAATTATACGATCTCACCATGCCAAAACAGTACTCTTGAATAAAAATTTCTAGTACAGAGGATATTGCAATACTGAAAGTAGTCATTATACTGTTCAAATTTGTTATATAGTGCTCCAAAATAATTGCATTTGCCCCTTGTCACATTCTTGCATAGTCAAGTATTGATTACAATTCTACAACCCAAATGTTATATATCATCACCTCTTTTTATGACTACCTTACATGAAAGAAACTTGGATTTCAGAAAAAATAGCCTTTCTCCTACCTCTCTTGCTGACTCCCTCCTGTTGTGCCTATTCTAATTTTACTGATGAATAGTAACCCCATGAGGATGGGAGGCTGAAAGAACTGTGTTTTTCCAGCCTTAAGAGAAGGCTAAGGGGAGAACTGTAGGTCATCTACAACTACCTAGTGGGAGACTGTAGAGAAAATGGAGCCAGACTCTTCTTGGAGATGCACAGTGGAAGAATGAAAGGCAATGGACACAAGCTGGAGCATGGGAAATTCTGACTAGATGTAAGGAAAATTTTCCTTCCCTGCCATAAGAGATGCCCACAGGGCTCCATCCTTGGAGATACTCAAAACTTTGACAAACAATGCCTTGAATACTCTGCTTTAATTGGATTTGCTTTGAGCTGACCTGCCTAGGTCACTTCCAACCTCTATGATTATGTAATTTTATGATTGTGCATATCTCCCTGATGCAACTTCTGCCCACAGCTGAGCTGTAAATGAGTTGCACATATTCATATGTAACAGCAGGTGGTGATAGTTTCTTACAGTTGAGGAATTATAATTTATATAATGCACAACAGCCTGTTTCTTACAAAAAAAGTAAAAGGAATCCCCCCTCTTCTCATTACATCTGGAAGAAGAAAAGCATAACCATGGGTAATAAGAATTTAACACAGATTTCCAAAAAAGTCCAACAAACAATGAAGGGATTGATGGAAGAGCAGCTTGTTTTATTCAAACGACTGAGTTAAGACACAGAGAGGGACAGCTCAGAGTAGTCTTGACATGAATACTCAATATGAAATCTCCTTTAATCTAAGTAGTTGAATTTACAGCAGCAGGTTATGTCCTTCTGGTTTTGCTGAATCCTTGAATGGCTAACACCTACAACAGAGTGTCAGCTGTGCTCTTGTAAGGGACCATGGTTTGGAAAGGTACTTTTTGCAAAGAGTTGCAAAGTCTAGGAGACCTGCCAGTAAAATATTGCAAAAGGAAGAAAAGGGAGCACAGAAGGGGACTGCAAAGAGAATTATTTCTATCACAGAAATAATAACACATTGGGAGGAATGAGAGAGGAATGAAACAGAAAACAAGAAAATATATTTTTAGTTAATATCTTAAATGAAAATAAAAAAAAGAAAAAGAGAGGAACTCCTTTATGACTACTGTAAAATACTCTTTCACTCAATGCATTTGGAGATCACACAGTGGGCTGTGGAGTCAAGGCCAGTAAATGGCCCTGGAGCCAGTCTACGACATCAGATGTTCCTGCATAAGGGCATCCATTTCTGTTTATAATGATATTTGTGGCCATATCATTGATAATTTACCTTCTTAGGATAAAGTTGTCTGAAAAATTGCCCTCTGCTTCTTGTCTTCAGGTCTCTTGTGTACCAATCAACTATATGTATGTTCAATTCAAAACAGCTACTTAAGAATAGGTAGTATTACTTGCTGGTTGTCAACATTTTTAGAGGAATATAGTGAGGAAAGAAAGGAGTGATTTAAACAGGATTTTTTATGGAACAATTCAGTTAAGTTTATGGAACAATTTAATAAATAGGGCTGTAAACCAAATTTGTACCATTTTCTGTGGTTTTATTTGACATAAACCAACATTACTGTTGTGGTTTTGGCCGTATTGGCCAATCAGAATGACAGATGGCCCTCCTCCACCTCTCTCCTCAGAGAGGAGAGGAAGAGATAAGGAGATTTACGAGTTTAGAAAAAGAACTAAACTACTTTAATGAAAATAACAATAAATAAGGAAATAGTAAATAATAATAGAATAAAATAAAAAAAAAGTATACAATATATACAAAACCATATCCAGCTCCCAGGATGACAATCGCATCACCAGCAGACACAGGGAAAGTCCCAGATTGGGGTCAGCGACGGACAGGAGCTGAATTCCAGAACTAGAGTCAGGAATGCTCAGACCGGGATCAAAGGCAGACAAACAGACAGGGTCCTCCTCAGACATTGGCCATTGAAGAAAAAGCGAGCCAGAGCAGCCTTGCCCCTTTCATCCCTTAGCTTTTATACTGAGCATGATGCATATGGGATGGAATACTCTGTTGGTCAGTTTTGGGTCACCTGTCCTGTCCGCTCCTCCCTGCAGGTGGGACCCCTCTACTCTTCTCCGCTTCCGACCCTCTAATGGGGCAAATAGCGAAGTTAGCTGACCTTGGCTGTTATAGCAACAAGTATAAGCAAGAGCCTCTGTGCATACCATTCCTTGGTATAATCAGGTCTTATCACTCTGAGAGGGAACAGTTTCTGAGCAATATGATGTTAATTTCAGACTTTAGCCAGTTAGAAGAGGCCCAGCTAAAAAGTAAAATTACAAATCAGAAAATTGGTGCTGTTTTACCTCAAGCCAGGACAATTACTCTTATGCTCACATTCCGTTATAAATCCAGTCCTTCCTCAGTTTATTCTTTAGTAATGGGTAACACTCTCTATGAAAGAATGCAGTTTGCCTTATTCTCATTTTATGCTAATTTTGTTCAAATTCTACCTCAAAGACCAGTATCTGCCTGTAAAGAACCTACCACATTCTGGGACTAATGTGCAGTTCAAAATGCACCAGTGATTGCCTATATATTAGAGTTGGAATATTTTAAGAGCTACCCCATTCTAATCAGTAATATGAATGATTATTTACCTTGCTTGACTCTACAGAGCTGTGATTGCAGAAGAGGGTACCATTAATGTGAGATACAACAAGGGCTAATCAGGAACAAGTAAAAAAATGTGCCACCTTATAAGAGCAATGATGATTTACCATCAGAATGCTATTGAATATCCCCTTTCATCCCCCTTTTGGTGTGAAAAAAATCCGTATAAAAATATGGTGTCTTATTAAGTAACCCAAGCACACGTCTGTAAAATAAATCTGTCTTCTGAAAAAAAAGGCATTTAAAAAAAGAAAAGTCTTGCAACTCTATTTGTGTAGTATGAAGGACACTTATCTTATTCACGAGACCATTTTTTTTCTCCAGAATGTAGACATTAAAGATATTACAATTTCCAATCTACTTGCAGTGTAATTGATTCTTTGATGTCCATTTTCTGTGTGACAAACATTAAACAGCTTGTCTGCAGGTCAGTGATGATTTTTATTTTAGTGGGAGGTTATGATTTTTTTTTCTGTGTAATTGATGAAAGCTTTCAGTTATTTTTTTATTTTCTTGAGACTACACTGTATGACCTAAAATCCTATGTTCGCTGCAAAGGAATAAGAATTTTGAAGATACCTAACTTAGGTTACTCTGTACTCCTTACATGAGAAAGGTATAGAAAAATTGCAGGAATATATGATTAAAGCCACTGAGAAATTAAAACAATCAAAATATACAAACAGATTTTTAGAAGAAAAGATTACTCCAGATAAACAAGAGATGATCAACATTTTCTTGTATTCTATAGAAAATGAAAAATATTGAAACATTTCCTGCCCTGAGTAATAGTAAGAAGTCAGAATTTTGAGAGCTCTTTTCCTAACTTAAAATGTGCAGACAAAAAGGTCTTGTGTCTATCAAACTATTTAAACATTAATGGGATATTTGAAACATTTGTTTTCAAGAATGTACTTTGTGGAGACAGAGAGTAGCATAGGGAATCTGTTTGGCCTTGATGAGACAAAGCTGTACCTGAGATAGAAGTGGTGTTTTTGTATGTCTGCTGTGTAAGTGTGTGTGGGTGCCAATTTATATCTGCTGAACAGCATCTGTGCTACTGTTTGTTTGTTGCTGTGTGCAGTGTCGTTTGGTGACTCCACTTGAGCAGGTGTTCTGCCCGGTGTGGTACTGTTCTCGTACGTGACTAGGGCTGACACACTGTCAAGCAAAGAAGTTTGTATATACACAATGTTTAGATGTAAGGCGAGTGCACCCCAGGTAGATAGACCATGATGGGCCGTAGAACTGATGGAAGTCCTGAAATATTGGGGGAGTTTTTGCCAGCCGACATGCTTACGCTCTCGGGAACGGCTTACCCATGCAGGGCGTATGACTGGTTGTTTGTTGTTTGCCTATAAGATCATGGTTGATTGGGAAAAGGAGTTAAGCCAAAATCTATAGGATGCTCTGTAGGAAAATGAGAAACTTAAGGGTGAGCTCTTGTTGCAAGGCAGACTTTTATGTCAGCCGTAAGTGATGGGGAAGAAAAAAAAAAAAGAAAAAAAAGAAAGAAAAAAGAAAAAAAGAAAAAAGAAAAAAAAAGAAAGAAAAAAGAAAAAAGAAAAAAGAAAAAAGAAAAAGAAAAAAGAAAAAAAAGAAAAAAAAGGAACAATTAGAAGGGAAATGTGCCGCATTAGCACAAAAGTATGCCATACGCGCTACGAGAAAGCGGCAGAAAAAGAGAAACAGGACACCTGATTCAAGCAGTACTATAGAGATATGTTTTGGGCTTTTTTTTCCTATATGTATATATGTCATTGCACGCCTTTGTAAATTACTCTGTGTTATACTCTGCGAGACTAAATGAACCCCAGCAGAAGCGGTCTCTTAAGCGGGGGGGTGGAATATGGGAAAGCAACGGAAGATCAGCAAGGAGGATTGTAAATATGCTCAAAGGACTCGCACCTGGGTGCTGGAAAACACATATATCACACTAATTGTTATTCAGGCTCGGGTGCTTGCAAGAAAAACACTTAGATGACATCAGTCTGTAATGGACTCAGGGACACCTTATCTAGCTGCTTGAGAATCTTGGCCTGTTGTGGAAGAAGATCAAAGCCCAGTACCAGCAAGAACAGGGAGTCCGCATGCGCTCTTGCTAACAAGGACTCTTTCGATGCCAAGGATTCTTGAAAACAAGGACTCTCTCGCTGCCAAGGATAAGTTTAGTAATGCTACTAGTACAGCTGTTTCTGAGTTATTGCTAGATGTAGATAGTATTCAACATGCAATGCTGCAAAACAGAGCTGCTATTGATTTTTTGCTTTTAGCTCACGGACACAGTTGTCAAGATTTTAAAGGACTGTGTTGTACGAATCTAAGTGACCGCTCCAAATCCATCCATGCCCAGTTGCAAGAACTGCACCGACCGAGCCAGCAACTTGTGGAGACCACTGGGTGAAATCTCTTTGCTGGATGGACTTGGGGGTGGGGTTGGTTGAAGGAAATTATACTCATTATCTGTGTGGAAGGAATCTGTCTGTTATGTTTAGTATGCTATTTGCTGTGTTTAATAAGCATTATACGACCAGTTGCAGATGTTGTTATGCATCATACCCTTGTACGAGTTGTAGAATATCGTCATGTCCCAACTATGGACCACAGGGTGGCATGTGTAAGGGATAATAGAGGATGGTTCGAGTGAGACATGATGGAGAATTACTAGTTGAACCAAACCCAGTATACAGGTTGGGAAAAAGGGACTTGGTGCTGTTGCTGAAAAGCTATATGTGTATCCATGAGAACCTAACTTTCAAAGAAGATGATAACAAGGAGGGAGTACAAGGGAGTCAGGTATCAGACATCCGCAGTTAGCAAAGCTGGATCATGAGTCTGGTGAGGCTCGCTGCATGCGCTGGCCATGCATGCAGCGACCCTAGCCTGTACTTTTCCCCTCAATCCGGGGCAGGATATAAGGGGGCTGTCTCGGGTCGGAGAGAGGGGGAGAGACATGAGCGCACTTTGAAGATACAAGGGACGCCCTGAAGCGCTGTGTCTGCCCCTCCCTCCCCTGTGGGTTCCACGTTCATTAACCCCAACAACTCAGAAGGCATTACAGCACATTGTAGATTTGTTTATGATATATCAAGAATTTCAACCTTACGCCCTGATAGGACAGTGGAATGATACACTCGCAAAGAGCCTGACTGCATTAGAGTGGGTATTTTTGCCACATACCTTTTCAAAAACAGTAACTATGATGATTGAAATGTTAGCACGATTGATTTTGCAGGGTCATTTGCGCTGTCAGCAGCTGGCTCCTCTGCCATCATTTGTGGGGATTACCCTGCGAGGGCTTACACCTGATGAACTTTGGCAATCCGATGTTATGCACATTATAGAATTTGGACGTTTGCGCTATGTACGTGTTTCAGTTGATCTGTTTTCTCACCTTGTTGTAGCTAGTGCTCATATAGGAGAGAAGGCTCGTGATGTTATTCGACATTAGTTGCAATGCCTTGCAGTCATGGGAGTACCGAAAACTGTAAAAACTGATAACAGACCAGCTTATGTGTTTGCTAAAATACAGGCCTCTTTACAGACAAGGGGTATCAAACATGTCACCGGTATTCCTCATTCCCCAACTGGGCAAGCAATTGTGGAACGTATGCATCATACTTTAAAAACCATGCTTGATAAATGAAAAAGGGGGAATCCCGTCGGTATGACACCTCAAGAGCAATTGTATAAAGCAACTTATGTTTTAAATTTTCTAAACATGTCATCTTTGTCATCCAATGCTTGTCGTGTGATGTATTTTAGGCTGCTTACAGAAAATAGTGCAAAAAATGATTAATCAAGCTTTTGTTGCAGAAAAAATAAAAAAGGGGGAATTGTGGAGACAGAGAGTAGCATAGGGAATCTGTTTGGCCTTGATGAGACAAAGCTGTACCCGTGAGAGGCGCCTTGAGAGAAAAGATAAGCAAGCGTCAGGAGATACCAGCAAGGAAAGGAATGTGAAAAGCAAAGCTGCTACTCCGCGTGAACAGTCAGAGACGACCAGTTAGAAGACACTGAGAAGCGCGTGGCAATCAACCTTCAACCTATCAGCAGGATGCTGCCTGCGCGTGGACAGTACCTGTACCTATAAAACTCGGGAAATTGTTGTAATAAAGGTCTTTGGTCCATACCCTGCCAGAGTCCGTGATTCAATGCTCCACAGTACTTAACCAAGAAATTTCATCTGAATCCTATCTGTTCCTTATAAAAAAATGAAAAGGAGAATGAAATGAAGGGAAGAAAGTTTAAACACTCTTTTTTTAATTTTTTTTTTGAGGATTGTTTCTGGATACCTACTCTCTACAGAAAAAAATGGATTTTAAAAAAAATCTTGGAACAATAAGTGTCAAGTAAATCATTATTAGTGTATGTATTTTCCAAAGAGGATAATCTTCTGTTATGATATTTAAAGGAAATTTGGCAAGCAAAAGATTTGGGTTCAAGGACATAAAGTATTAATATCTATTTGATAATGAAAGTATCTACAAAGGGAAAAATGGCATATATCCTTTTCTTTCAGGTTTATCAAATGAACTGGATAGTTCCTGTAAAATTCAAAGGAGAAAACAGTATTTTAGAATCATAGAATCATAGAATTGCCTAGGTTGGAAGGGACCTTTCAGATCATTGAGTCCAACCATCAACCTAACACTGACAAAAACCATCACTAAACCATATCTCTAAGCACTATGTTTACCCATCTTTTAAATACCTCCTGGGATGGTGCCTCAACCACTTCCCTGGGCAGCCTGTTCCAATGGTTAATAACCCTTTCAGTGTAAAAAATTATCCTAATATCCAATCTAAACCTCCCCTGGTGCAACTTGAGGCCGTTTCCTCTTGTCCTATCGCCTGTTACTTGGGAGAAGAGACTGCCCCCCACCTCTCTACAGCCTCCTTTCAGGTAGTTGTACAGAGCGATAAGGTCTCCCCCCAGCCTCCTTTTCTCTAGGCTAAACAACCCCAGTTCCCTCAACCGCTCCCCATAAGACTTATTCTCCAGACCCCTCACCAGTTTTTTGCCCTTTTCTGGACCCGCTCCAGCACCTCAATGTCTTTTTTGTGGTCCAAAACTGGACACAGTACTCCAGGTGGGGCCTCACCAGTGCCGAGTACAGCGTGACGATCACTTCCCTAGTCCTACTCACCACACTGTTCCTGATACAGGCCAGGATGCTGTTGGCCTTCTTGGCCACCTGGGCACACTGCTGGCTCATATTCAGATGGCAGTTGGCCAACACCCCCATGTCCTTTTCTGCCGGGCAGCTCTCCAGCCACTCTTCCCCAAGCTTGTAACGCTGCATGGGGTTGTTGTGACCCAAGTGCAGGACCCAGCACTTGGCCTTGTTGAACCTCATACTATTGGCCTCGGCCCATCGATCCAGCCTGTCCAGATCCCTCTGAAGAGAGATGTCAGGAACCTGTTGTTCTGGACAGTATCAAGGATTCTTGCATTTCTAAAAACCTGGTTAGACAATTCTCATGACTGAACTATTAAGTCACTGTAAATGGTTTGCTTAGGAAGGCATAGTAAATAATAATAATAAAAAATAACCAAAACCAACCCCAAAAATGTGAGATGAAGTGTGCTATGGTAAAGATCTTGTTATCTGAATGTTAGTGCTAAATGAGAATAACAGAATTCTACATAGTAAACTCTTTGACTGTGTTCATTGGATTTTTTCTTTTAGTCTACCTGGTAGCCTGCTATTCCATTGTGAATCCTGGAAGACCATGTGCTCGGACTTGGATCTAGACATTAGAAACTACTCCTCTGACTCACTGAAAGTCAAATTCAAGATTTTTAGAATCATCAGTCATAAGCAAAGTAACCAGGTAATGAAAGCCAGGAAGAAGAACCTATGATGATGTACTAAACTACCAAATTAATGTTGCAGAATTCCTTTAACACGATTCTACAATATGCAGAAAGGGAAATCATGCTGTCATGTAGATTTCGAACTTAGTTGTATGTGCAGCTGGTGGTCCAAGTCTTCTGAATATCTGATAGTCATTAATAATGTTCAAGCAACAGCTCCTGGATTTCAGCATGATGTTTAATGGTAGGATTGTAGTGAGTGAACTAATTATTGCCTAGGTACCAGTGTTTTCTCTTAAGAGACAGGACAGAACATAGGGTGAGGGTACATGGAAAGTAAATGTATGTGGTTTCTGAGAATATCTGGTCAATGCCTGTTCAGCATAGAAGATTAGGATGAGAAACAGAAGTAGCACATTAAACACCCAGATACACAAATCCTAACAAACAGGAATTAAAGGAGGCACTACCAACAACCACAGCTCTCAGGTCACTGACTGATTGATGGACTTTTGAAGGGACAGCTCAAAGCCTTGAGAAAGTTCAGCCAGAACCAGCAAGAACTGATAAGAAGTTGGAAACAAGGTTATCATGAGTTTCAGAGGAAAGAGCAAATTTATTGTGAGATATTTGAAACGGCTTGTGGTGTTGTGCAAAACTTATTGTGGGATGTTTAGAGAAAGGGCAACAGGTAGGCAAAGGGAATGAGCAAGGTGAATCAGGGAGAAAACAAGGAAAATGGAGAAGATGGGGGATAAAAGATGTTGTGTAAGGAAGATGCAGAACAGTGTGCTCTTGCCTAGCCAATCCCTCTGCCCAGTCTGGTCATCTTCTTATCCAACTCTACTCCTACCTGTTTTCCCCAGTGAGAGTGCTTGGTGTTCTCTCTGTGTGTGTGAGGATAATGAACCTCAAGGTTGAGTAGCTAGAATAGTAAGAGATCTGGGAACCAGCTACCAGAAAGACCAGGTGTCTGAGAGTCAGATACTGGAGGCACCACAGGTCTCTCCCACAGCAACGGCAGAGATCTCTTTGTGTTTCATCGTTAAACATATGGAGGAAAAGAAGGTTATCAGGAGTGGTCAACATGGATTCACCAAGGGGAAATCAGGCTTGACCAAGCCTTCTACTGGCTGAATAGCAGAGCTCAGAGGATTGTGATCAGCAGCGCAGAGTCTAGTTGGAGGCTTGTAACCAGCAGTGTTCCCCAGGGGTCAGTACTGGGTCCAGTCCTCTTCAATATATTCATCAATGACCTGGATGAAGGGATAGAGTGCACCCTCAGCAAGTTTGCTGATGACACAAAACTGGGAGGGGTGGCTGACACACCAGAAGGCTGTGCCGCCATACAGAGAGACCTGGACAGGCTAGAGAGTTGGGCGGAGAGGAACCTTATGAAATTCAGTAAGGGCAAGTGTAGGGTGCTGCACCTGGGAAGGAATAACCCCATGCACCAGTACAGGTTGGGGGCTGACCTGCTGGAGAGCAGCTCTGTGGAAAGAGACCTGGGCGTCCTGGTGGACAAGAAGTTGACCATGAGGCAGCAATGTGCCCTTGTGGCCAAGAAGGCCAATGGTCTCCTGGGATGCATTAAAAAGAGCATGGCCAGCAGGTCGAGGGAGGTCATGCTCCCCCTCTACTCTGCCCTGGTGAGGCCGCATCTGGAGTACTGTGTCCAGTTCTGGGCTCCCCAGTTCAAGAAGGACAGGGAACTATTGGAGAGAGTCCAGCGGAGGGCTATGAAGATGATTAGAGGACTGGAGCACCTCTCTTATGAGGAAAGGCTGAGAGACCTGGGTCTGTTTAGCCCGGAGAAGAGAAGACTGAGAGGAGACCTCATCAGTGCTTACAAATACTTAAAGGGTGGGTGTCAGGAGGATGGGGCCAGGCTCTTTTCAGTGGTGCCCAGCAACAGGACAAGGGAGAATTGGGCACAAGCTATAACACAGGAAATTCCATCTGAACATAAGGAAAAACTTCTTTACTTTGAGGGTGGCTGAGCACTGGAACAGGCTGCCCAGAGAGGTGGTGGAGTGTCCTTCTCTGGAGATATTCAAAACCTGCCTGGATGTGTTCCTGTGCAACCTGCTCTAGGTCAACCTGCTCTGGCAGGTGGGTTGGACTAGACTGGGAGTTGGACTAGGGGGGCTGGTCCAACCCCTATCATTCTGTGGTTCTGTGATTCTGTGTTTGAGTGGGCAAGGGTGCAAAATCTGATCGCAAACATTGAGCCTGATTAGCCAGCAAACACAAACAGGATCAAGCCATTTGTATTATTTATGTTTCTGTGAGTGCTCTTTGTGTATATGTGGTGCCTGTAAGGGAGCTCTCACTGTGTTTGTGTTGATTAGTTCGTGTTTGATCACATGCACACTCAGCCTTTCTTCTGGCTGAACTGAGGGTCTGGGGTCTGCAGCAGCCTGACTGTAGCAGGCTGGGAAGGAGTCACAGCCTCCCATGGGAGTCTTGGTGCCCAGCAAATTCCCTTGGATTCCCATTGACTGTCTGGAAATGTATAACATAGTTCGAATCGTCCAAGGATACTAATTCACTATAGGCACGTTATCATTCAGTGCTTCCCATTAGCCAAGGCAGAGAATCATGCAGGTATCATAGTTTCGGTTCTGAAGTTCTCCAGGTGTTTCTGCTGACATTTTGCCTTCTGGGTATAGCCATAAGTTCCAGACCACAGAAGACAATAGGTCAAGTTTCCAAACCTCCTTTGTGGATACAGTTCAAACTCCATCCAAGGCCTTGTACCTAAACCTCTTGACCAGATATGCCAGAGCTATTGAAGAACAGGGCCAATGTAACATATTGCCTGTTAAACTTTCTTCCTGATGGTCTCTTCTTTGGAAGTATGAAAACATGGTGAGTGGCTTTCTAAGGTTAGGAAGCAAACTGATTATGAACCGGAGTTTTGTCTACCAACAATTTTTAATATGTAATCTTGTCATGAGTGAACTAAAGTCATTAATAATACAGTAAGCAAAATGTCCTACAGTTAACCTTAAATTACAGCTTACAAAGAGCATTCTTGTAGTTTCTGCTATGATTTACTCTATGCAAATTCATGTACAGTTTCTAATAAGAGGGAGGAGGAAAGATAAGAGCTTTTTCCACTTACCTTAATTTAGAAATATGAAGTTGAATATTTAAGTAGAGAATAATTACCTATTACTAATCTCCCACATAGTTTATCTATTTCAGCCCTGAACATCCTGAGCAATGGAAAACATAACTGCTTTACTACCTGTACCACTGTAAATATAATTAGGTGTACTTCAGTGCTAGTTTTTGCTGATACATGAGAAGACAGATATTGTAATATAATCAGGCAGTGCTTCACTATTGTTTTATATCCCTTTTAAAAACAATATACCTGCTGTTCAGTATTTCATTCATTGGACACAGTAAAGTTAACTTTTAAGAGGATGATGTCCTAGATAAGTTCCTTGAGCATGCTTTTCCAGATGTAATCCTTTGTTGACGCAGAAGGCTCGAGCAATAACATGCAGACCAATGTGATCAGGTTAATGCCAACTTTATTCAACCTAAGTGTTACATTTATAGTCTTATGATTTCTGTTCTCCTACTAATTGGCTGCATGTTATCCTCACGAGCTGTCCATGCGCTTAATTCTTTCTTGTCATTGGTCGACCTTTCTTGACGTATGATGTTTTCAATTCCTTTGTTACACTTCTTTGTGGTCAGCACCTCCTTATCTCATGTCCGACAGTAACCTTTCTTAAACTCATGTCAAGGCAGGCCTACACAGCTGCTACCAACTCCTCAGTGCTTGGAGTGTTCATAGGGTGACCTCGTTGTATTAGAAATCCTTCCACAAATCCCCCTTTTTGTTTTTGAACACTCCAAGACTCTTCAGTTGCAAGCATTACTTGATTAAACCATATTTTTCTTACCATGTGCTCCAAGCCTCTTTGCAAACAATAGAACAGACAAGGAACAATTAACAACACAACAAAAACCACGATCAAAATCATTACGCCTATCTTTAAAAGGGACGCAACCCAGCCTGTGAGTCCCCATCCTTTGAGCAGTCCTGTCAATGCCAGCTACTCTGTATCTCCACAATTCCCCCTTTTTTATTTTTTATGCAACAAAAAGCTTGATTAATCATTTTTTTGCACTATTTTCTGTAAGCAGCCTAAAATACAGCACATGACAAGGATTGGATGACAAAGATGACATGTTTAGAAAATTTAAAACATAAGTTGCTTTATACAATTGCTCTTGAGGTGTCATACCGATGGGATTCCCCCTTTTTCGTTTATCAAGCATGGTTTTTAAAGTATGATGCATACGTTCCACAATTGCTTGCCCAGTCGGGGAATGAGGAATACCGGTGACATGTTTGATACCCCTTGTCTGTAAAGAGGCCTGTATTTTAGCGAACACATAAGCTGGTCTGTTATCAGTTTTTACAGTTTTCGGTACTCCCATGACTGCAAAGCATTGCAACTAATGTCGAATAACATCACGAGCCTTCTCTCCTATATGAGCACTAGCTACAACAAGGTGAGAAAACAAATCAACTGAAACACGTACATAGCGCAAACGTCCAAATTCTATAATGTGCATAACATCGGATTGCCAAAGTTCATCAGGTGTAAGCCCTCGCAGGGTAATCCCCACAAATGATGGCAGAGGAGCCAGCTGCTGACAGCGCAAATGACCCTGCAAAATCAATCGTGCTAACATTTCAATCATCGTAGTTACTGTTTTTTGAAAAGTTATGTGGCAAAAATACCCACTCTAATGCAGTCAGGCTCTTTGCGAGTGTATCATTCCACTGTCCTATCAGGGTGTAAGGTTGAAATTCTTGATATATCATAAACAAATCTACAATGTGCTGTAATGCCTTCTGAGTTGTTGGGGTTAATGAACGTGGAACCCACAGGGGAGGGAGGGGCAGACACAGCGCTTCAGGGCGTCCCTTGTATCTTCAAAGTGCGCTCATGTCTCTCCCCCTCTCTCCGACCCGAGACAGCCCCCTTATATCCTGCCCCGGATTGAATGGAAAAGTACAGGCTAGGGTCGCTGCATGCGTGGCCAGCGCATGCAGCGAGCCTCACCAGACTCATGATCCAGCTTTGCTAACTGCGGATGTCTGATACCTGACTCCCTTGTACTCCCTCCTTGTTATCATCTTCTTTGAAAGTTAGGTTCTCATGGATACACATATAGCTTTTCAGCAACAGCACCAAGTCCCTTTTTCCCAACCTGTATACTGGGTTTGGTTCAACTAGTAATTCTCCATCATGTCTCACTCGAACCATCCTCTATTATCCCTTACACATGCCACCCTGTGGTCCATAGTTGGGACATGACGATATTCTACAACTCGTACAAGGGTATGATGCATAACAACATCTGCAACTGGTCGTATAATGCTTATTAAACACAGCAAATAGCATACTAAACATAACAGACAGATTCCTTCCACACAGATAATGAGTATAATTTCCTTCAACCAACCCCACCCCCAAGTCCATCCAGCAAAGAGATTTCACCCAGTGGTCTCCACAAGTTGCTGGCTCGGTCGGTGCAGTTCTTGCAACTGGGCATGGATGGATTTGGAGCGGTCACTTAGATTCGTACAACACAGTCCTTTAAAATCTTGACAACTGTGTCCGTGAGCTAAAAGCAAAAAATCAATAGCAGCTCTGTTTTGCAGCATTGCATGTTGAATACTATCTACATCTAGCAATAACTCAGAAACAGCTGTACTAGTAGCATTACTAAACTTATCCTTGGCAGCGAGAGAGTCCTTGTTTTCAAGAATCCTTGGCATCGAAAGAGTCCTTGTTAGCAAGAGCGCATGCGGACTCCCTGTTCTTGCTGGTACTGTGCTTTGATCTTCTTCCACAACAGGCCAAGATTCTCAAGCAGCTAGATAAGGTGTCCCTGAGTCCATTACAGACTGATGTCATCTAAGTGTTTTTCTTGCAAGCACCCGAGCCTGAATAACAATTAGTGTGATATATGTGTTTTCCAGCACCCAGGTGCGAGTCCTTTGAGCATATTTACAATCCTCCTTGCTGATCTTCCGTTGCTTTCCCATATTCCACCCCCCCGCTTAAGAGACCGCTTCTGCTGGGGTTCATTTAGTCTCGCAGAGTATAACACAGAGTAATTTACAAAGGCGTGCAATGACATATATACATATAGGAAAAAAAAGCCCAAAACATATCTCTATAGTACTGCTTGAATCAGGTGTCCTGTTTCTCTTTTTCTGCCGCTTTCTCGTAGCGCGTATGGCATACTTCTGTGCTAATGCGGCACATTTCCCTTCTAATCGTTCCCTTTTTTTTTTTTTTCCCCCCATCACTTATGGCTGACATAAAAGTCTGCCTTTGCAACAAGAACTCACCCTTAAGTTTCTCATTTTCCTACAGAGCATCCTATAGATTTTAGCTTAACTCCTTTTCCCAATCAACCATGATCTCATAGGCAAACAACAAACAACCAGTCATACGCCCTGCATGGGTAAGCCGTTCCCGAGAGCGTAAGCATGTCGGCTGGCGAAAACTCCCCCAATATTTCAGGACTTCCATCGGTTCTACAGCCCATCATGGTCTATCTACCTGGGGTGCGCTCGCCTTACATCTAAACATTGTGTATATACAAACTTCTTTGCTTGACAGTGTGTCAGCCCTAGTCACGTACGAGAACAGTACCACACCGGGCAGAACACCTGCTCAAGTGGAGTCACCAAACGACACTGCACACAGCAACAAACAAACAGTAGCACAGATGTTGATCAGCAGACATAAATTGGCACCCACACACACTTACACAGCAGACATACAAAAAACACCACTTCTATCTCAGGGAGATGGCTGGGGCGGGAGGGGGGGTGGCGGCTCTCTTCACTTGGTCCCACATGTGACTCCGAATGTGGATGACACAAAATGGAGCAGTACGTTGCTTAATCGCTGCCTGTAGCGCTCTCAGCAGCTCAAAGAGCCGCCGATTAGACAGCTCTTTTATTCTTGCGTCCGCTCTGGCTCTGTCCTTCTCCCCTGACATTCTGACAATACACTGCTATACCCTGATTCTGGCTGCGCACACATAAGCGGTTGAAAAGGAGGAACAAACGCGATACCTGGCGCAAATGGAGGAGGCTTAATAATGGAGGAACGCGATAACGACTTTCGTCTCTGTTGCTGTAAAATCTCCTCCGCAGTTGTAGCAGAGGCAGCCATAGCTTTAATCAGGGTTAAAGGTGGACATAAATCAGGTTCAGTCTCTGGATTTATTGGGCCAGGATCAAAGGGATCTTCTGGCTCTTCACCTCCTGAATTCTGTTTTTGGTAATGTTTTTCAGAATTGGGAATTCGAGCATATTTAGGCTAAGGGTCTGCAACTGGGGGTGTCATTTCAAAAGACTGAGGTTCCTTTGGGGGAGCTTGTGGTGCCCCTCCAGCAACCCCTTGCAGGGCTTGCTCTGCGGGATGCATTGCTCGTATGGCAGTGTATACAGTTAGCCAAGTAACTATTATTCCTCTGGCAAGGACAAGTGCAGCGTCTCCCGCGTTTGCAATTCCTCCCCCACTTTTAGCCACTGAGCCAAATTGTAGGACCACCCTTCAGGGAACCATAAGCAATAATCACGTATCCATACAAGCAAAAAATTTCCGAGTCAAATACTCATTCGCATCCTATGAACCCATCTCCGCTTCTTCTAGCATAGTACAAATCCATCTCCTCACTTTCTATTCTTTAACACTATCTCCCTTTTCTGATACATTACACTGCTGCGTATCCCCAGACTCGTCCGCTGCTGTTTCAGACGGATCACCCGTTCCCGGACTCCCACACACCCTCTCCTCAACCGCCTGCAAACCCTCCTTGATAACCTCATGAGCCTTTTTATAAGCAGCCCGTATCGCGCCCGCTTTCAAACCCTTATCAAGTCTCTGCATTTCCGCGAGCAATTGCTGCATAGTGTTCTGTTGATCGCGGAGAGCGTCACGGAGCTCCGCAGTATCTTTAGGTGGATAGAGGGTTTTCGGACGAATGTCCTCGGAGGATGATGACGTTTCCATAGGCTGAGGAGAGTCGGGGGGAACCTGCATGGATGACTCCGGTAGACCAGAGTACGGTGGAGCGGTCAGTTGCGGAGGCGTGAGAGGTGGCGGCAAAAATGTCCATTCGTCAGACGCCCCCCAGAACTCCTTTTCTGACTGCTTTATTACAGGAAATGCATTGGAGGATGAACTGTTTCCCTCTTCCCCAGCTGCATCTAACACCCTCTGGGCTGTGGCGGCAATAACAGCTGATCCATGCATGCCTGCAGTCAGTCCCTTCACCTGTCGATAAGTGCCTGCCAGTTTCCAGGCTTCCTTATTCTCTGACTGCACTGCTTCCCACATTTCCACTCCAATTCTAGTCCATGTTGAAAGGTCAAAAAACTGAGTCGGATCTCTGAGCAATCCTCATCGTCGGCACCAAGATAATAGTTCCAGTAAAGCACTCTCACTAAGGTTTTCCCTGGCATTTTTTGCCAGCTGCAGCAAACTTTGTACCGCTGCCTTTTCCACAGCTGATACAGCCGAACCCATACTACCGTTCCCACTCTAGGTGGCTCCCACTTCCTGTGGGGTCGCGGATCCGCTCCTGCCTCTCTCGGGCAGCCTGGCTTACTTCATCCCACAACACTGCCCCTATTTTAGCCCACGTATCCTGGGCGAAGGCAGCCGCCACCGTGGGAAAAAGCCCCTTGTCTCTTGCCCATACTAAAAGTGACTTCAAAGAGGCAGAATCATATTTCAGTCCTCTCATAGAGAGCATATGTTGGAGGAGCTTAACTACAGCCTCTTCTTCTTTTGAGGTTGCAGACCCCATCTCCTCCCGGCCACCTGCCTGATCAGAGCAGGATTTCCCTTTTTTGATGCGCTAGTGTCTTCCCGAGTGCCGGGGCAGCACTCACCTTTCGACCGCTTCTTCCGCCCCCTCCGATTGCCGGCTGGATTTCTGGGTAGATGCAGTCCCAAAAAACCGATCTGAGGGTCCCTGTTCGGGCGCCACTTGTTGACGCGGAAGGCTCGAGCAATAACATGCAGACCAATGTGATCAGGTTAATGCCAACTTTATTCAACCTAAGTGTTACATTTATAGTCTTATGATTTCTGTTCACGCGCTCTAACTCCTACTAATTGGCTGCATGTTATCCTCACGAGCTGTCCACGCGCTTAATTCTTTCTTGTCATTGGTCGACCTTTCTTGACGTATGATGTTTTCAATTCCTTTGTTACACTTCTTTCTGGTCAGCACCTCCTTATCTCATGTCCGACAGTAACCTTTCTTAAACTCATGTCAAGGCAGGCCTACACAGCTGCTACCAACTCCTCAGTGCTTGGAGTGTTCATAGGGTGACCTCGTTGTATTAGAAATCCTTCCACAGTTACTCTCTCGCCTTGAGGCACAGCTTTGATTGTACCCTGTAATTGTATGCCAATAGGCTTTAAAGATTCAGGGAGACCCCTTATCAAGGGAGTCATCTGTTCAGGGTCAACCGGCATCATCATGGGAGACTCTTGTCAGGGTCTAAGCTCCCGGTCGTGCATCATTTGTAAGCATGCTGCTTTTTGCACATTTTCTACCAATTGATCGACCAATCCCATAACAGCAAGAGGGTCTCCCCATTCCAAGGGGTTGAGACCTCCAGCACAATAGGCTGCCCTCTGAGTTAGGGACCAAGGGGCACGGTGATCGCCAGTAGTTAAAAACACCCTGGGCCCCCAATACCCTTCAGCTTCCTTTTCACTTAGTAGTATCTGGTCCCCTCCTGACAACGACACCCTCCACACATATTCCATTTTTGACTCCCTAGGAGTATGACCGAATTCTTTCTTTAGTTTGGCTAATTCTGTAGTGGTGTATGGCACTTCCTTAGTAGTAATTTGGGGGGAGTCGTCTTTGTCATCGTCATATGCATATTCCGTTTTGACCAAAGGTCGGAGCGAGTGAGGAGGCATTTCTAATTTCTCTAGCCTAGACCTCGCTTCTTCTAGCCCTTTGCAGAGGTATATTGTTTCTGTCTTGGGGGGGGCGAATGGCTGTCATGACTCTCACTCACAAGGGGCTGTTCTTTAAGGTCAGATTGTAGATAGTCTGCCTGAGCTCTCTCCTGATCTAATTGTCCCTTTAGATCCTCCACTTGTCCTTGCAGGGACTGGACAGGGCTTGTAAAGATTGTATAATTTGGGATTTAGCACTAGGTTGCTGGTCTTGGGCTTCTACAGCTGCTACCAGACTGGCGCCTAAGATGGCACATATTATAGATTTCCCTCTTCCAGGACAGAGTTTAGCGTCCTTTTGCAAGGCACTAATTCGGTTGGTAACACTCTGCAGATTATGCCAATTTTCTCATGCCCAGTCGTTACCTGGTACAGAGGGGTGTGCATTGTTTTTCTCTAAAAGGTTATACTGCGCATCCCTGCCTGCAGGGACAGTGTAATCATCGCTCATTTTCAACAATAGGGGAGGTGTGGTCGCCTCGGGGAGGTGTGGTCGCCTCAGGGAGGTAGCACACAAGTAGCAATTCTATACAAAGTCCCACCCTGAATGTCCCTGAGGGGTATGCGCATAAAACAGACCAAAAGTAAAATGGGCAAGAAGTGCAACACTCACAAAAATGGGGATAGTCACCTCAGGGAGGCCACACACTAGTAATCAGTTCACACAGATTCCCACCCCCTTACGTCCCCAAGAGGCACACTCATACACATAAAAGCGGATAGCAGCTGTGTCACTCTCACATCAAGGAATCCTGTCCATGATGCCAGTTAAAATGTTACGTCCCGGTCCGACTATGTTGGGCCTGGGAGAGGTTCGCAATGATTCCAAACGTGAGATTAAGACACAAACAAGGTCAGATGCCACTCACTGCAGGTTTATTGTTATTCCCCAGCAATAGTCACTGAGACGAGCCATAGAGTAAAGGCAGAAGTAGAGGAAAGGCAGAAAGGAGAAGCAGTATTATGGAACACAGCAAGAGTATAGTCACCACCAGAGGCCTGACAGCATCCCAGTGGTCCTCTGGAATTCAGCAGCATCTCACTGATCGGTGGTTCTCAAGTCGTGATGGTGGTGGAGGTCCCAGTTCCCAATTGTGGTGGGTCATCGTACCAGTTATAGTCCAGGTCGGTCCGTAGCTTGATGAATCAGTGTGACGGTGGCCTTTGCCCAGCTAATTGTTGTTTGACACAGTTGCTGTATGAGCTCTTCCTGCCCCCCATTGCTTGGGCAGCACTTGGCTCAGCACAGTCATGTGCCTCAGCGAGTTTGGGGTAGACAGGGTCTGGCCACTCTGATAACCAAAGGCCTACACCCTTTTCAGCTGGTGGCAATCTTGGGTGGTGACTGATAAGCAGAAGAATGGTCTGCAGAAAGTGCTAAATAGACACAAGCAAGGTTCTTATCAGCCCACAAGCCTGCCATTGATTTGCAGAAGCTTAAGCAAGCTTTGAGACAATTATTTTGACCTTCCAGTCTCTCACAGATATTTCTGGCATTGGAGCCAGCATTGCATCTTGCGTGTCTCCTGTTGGCTTAGTCCATTGCACTGCACCAGCTCCTCTTTCTCTTTTAGTACACAGAATTCTTTTCTTACTCCCTTGCATCAGGATCTCTGTGTGTCCCTTATTCTCCACTCTCATATCTCATTTTCTTCTGTTTTCCCCTCAAGCAAGGATGCTCTGTGCCTGCCACTCAGATAACTTCAAATCTCTGTTCCCTCATTCCTGCTTTCTTCCCTTATCCTTTACTTCTTCCCAGGGAAAATGTACATATCAGCCATTCCCCTTTTCATCTTCCTGGGGAGGGCAGATATTTCTCTCTGCCAGGTTTCCCAGTCCTCAAATTACCAATCCATATCCTAAACTGCTCCATGTTTACAGTCTCATTTTTATTCCAGTCCCCACAACAATTTTTATTTATTTTTAAACTCCATAGGAAATAATGAACAATTTTAGATGATACTAGCAAGAAGAATAAAACTGAGTCTGTAAGTGTTCACAGGAAAAACGGAAATAGATGATTATTCCATTTGACAAACACAGGACTGACAATATCCAGTGGCTACCACTTGAACAGTAACAAATTTAAAGAAAAAAAAACCAGAACATTAAAAATAAAATTATAGTGGCAGTGGTAAACTGCTGGCAATTTGAAAAGATATTGTTTCCTTCTCCTTTTTCTTTCCTCCTTCCCCTTCTCCCTCTCCCTCTCCTTCTCCTTCTTTGCTTAATATCCATTCTAATTCCATGAAGAATTAACTCAAAGCTTCATGAGCTGATTCTATTTTCTATAGAAGATTGTGCTGCATGACTACAATAGCCTGCTTACATTATAAACCATGTAAAGGTTTATAACAGAGGATGATTTTAATGGCTGCCATGAATGGTTTCTTTGACTGTTACAAGACTATAGAAGCTGGTGGGCCTACTAAAGTGACGTGTGATTCTTTGTGTCCCTCATCCAAAGTATAGCTTTTCCCCAAAGCCCATTGACAAGCCAGATCAAATGGAAAAAAAACTAAAATGAAGCAGACTTCTTTCTCTTTCCCTTTTTTACTATTCATGGTATCTAGTTTTCTAAGATATCCCACATAATCAAAACAGTGGGAAAACTTAATTAATATCTAAACTTCTGTTAAATTTTATTTTTACAAATGTTTTATTAATGCTAATTAGTGTTATATTTCAATATTGCTTGGGAACCTCAGTCATACATCAGGATCAGATGTATGTACATCTAGAGTACAGTACACTGTCCAGTCCATCACTTTTTGTATGCTACCCCCACTGAAGCAAAAGAAGCCACCTGTATTCATAACTATGACAAATGCAAGAAATAAGTGGAAGAAAATCCTTTCATTTGGAGTAAGAAGGGTAATTTCCTGATAGTAAGCTCCATTAGGATTAAAAATAGTTGTATAAACAATACTATGAAATCCCCCTCATCTAGGGAGCTCAAAACTGAGATGGAAGAAGCCCAGAACAGCCTAGGGGAAGAACTCCACCCTGATGAGGGACTGGGAGTGACTTAGCAGATACTCTCTTCCTCTAGTCTAAGTGGTTGAGGATTGTCAGTGATAGCATGGGTTATTTATGGCAGTCTGTTTTACCAAGTAGTGAACAGAAACCTTTGTTAAAGAAATTTTACTTTCAAACTTTATCACTCTTACAGCATTCCTGCTAAGCTTTCTGTCTCTGCCTACAAAGATCCTCTTCAGTTTTATCATTGCAACTTGTGCTTTTCCTTCAAAAATGGCTTCAATGGCTATGCAACTTTTTAAACCTATAACATGTTGGCCCATTTGCAGTAAGTTGGGGATTTACTGAGATCCAAAGGCATCCACTAGAACCAAAGCATCCATACCTGAGCGCTAGCAACCAGGAGCGCTGCGAACAGGGCGGGCAAACAGTTTGCACAGCAGTTCACGTGGAAGAGCATGCAGGAAGGGCCCTGCACTCTGCTTGTTGGTCCACAGCCCAGGGAAGTGCTCAAGGTCTCTGACAAAATGGTTGGCACTCACCTTAGAGCTAAAACCAGTGCTCCTACAGAGAAAGCCCTTCGGATGTGTGATGCATCCACACAGACGGAACTGGTAAGGAGGGAGACTTCAGTACAGGTGATAGGTTGCAGTGAGTGCCCCGACTCTTCTCCTTCTCCTGGCAGTAAGGTAAGTACTTGCACACAGTGTGCACAGATCGATGATCTGTTATGTCAGGTGGCTCAGTTGCAAGAAACGATTAAAAGGTTGCGTAGTATCAGAGGAGCCGAGACAGAGATAGATAGGAGGTTTCATAACCATGTTCCTGCAGTGGATACTACCGAGAATGAGGCACCTTGGACCCTGGTGACCCACAAAAGCAGGACTACGCTTCAGCCCCCACCCTCTGGCATCAAAACAAAAAGCAGATGTGAAGCTTTAATAGCTACAGACAACCAGGAACAAGGTCTGCTGGGAGGACCTGCACCGGCAGCACATAGTAGACATGGAAAAAAACAGTGACGAGCGATAATAGTGGGTGACTCCCTGTTAAAGGGCACTGAGGTGCCCATCTGCCATCCTGACAGGGAGTCATGTGAAGTATGCTGCCTTCCGGGAGCTAAGGTTCGAGATGTTGCTGAGAGGGTGCCACAACTTGTCAAGAACACAGACTACTACCCATTGTTACTTTTTCATGTGGGCATGAATGACACTGCAAGCCGGAATCTGGGAAGAATTAAGGAAGACTATATAGCCAAGGGAGTGCAAGTGAAAAATATTGGTGCCCAAGTCATCTTTTCCTCCATTTTAACAGTCAGAGGAAAGGGAGCAGCCAGAAATGGACTGTTAATGGATATCAATTCCTGGTTACGTGGCTGGTGCCATTGTGAGGGTTTTGGCTTTTATGACAATCGGACATTCTTTGATGATTATGGCCTGTTAGAGAAGGATGGGATCCACCCGTCTAGAAGGGGTAAGAGAATCTGGCAGCAGGCTGGCCAACTTGGTGAACGGGTGTTGCAGAATGGCTTGAGGAGCAAGGTCATGGGACAATAGAGGAGTTATGTGAGATGAGAACAGCGTAGAAGCAAGTTACAGCTCGGCGATGGGAAAGTACTAAGTAAACAAGCCATGAGAATGCAGAAGCAAGAATAAGGAGCTGATAAGAATAGGGAACTAAGGCTGAACCCTGTCGTGTGGACAGAGAGCCAATCACAGTGAGCAGATGACTTTTATAATTAGCCAATATTCAAGCGATGATGTAACCAGTAGCTATATAATGAAGCATATTCGGGCAATAAACTGAAGCTTGCTTTATCACTCACATTGAGTCGGCTGCTTGTCTTCCCTCGCTCGTCGCAAGTGGCGCCCAAACAGGGACCCCCAGCCTTGTTCCCACCGGACAGCGAGCTCGGAAAAGCACTGGTAGCAGCGACCAGGGGGTAAAAGACAGTACATGATATGGCTGGCACATGATATGTCTGTCCGTACCTGATCTTCGGATAATTAAGAGGAGGATCGCCGTCCGAGGAAAGCTACCTAAACGGAAAAGAAAAAAGGCTGCAAACAGAGTAATCAAGGGATCATAAGTAATCAAGGGATCATAAGTAATCAAGGGATCATAAAGAGGAAGTCGACGCGTCGCAAATGGATAGAGAGGTAGCTTTACAATTTTTACAATGCTTTTTAGAAAAGCGGGGAGTAGGCCCTATAAAAGATCTGGCCGGGTTAATTGCATTAGGCAAAGCTCCAGGATACTTTAAGGACCCAGACGATATGTTTGAAGTAGAAGAGTGGCGAACGTTTGGAGATTGCTTATGGGATAAAGTTATAGATGATGATAAAACTACAAAAAAGTTGATGAAATCTTGGCGAGACGTTATTAACTGTATGAAAAAGTATAAGGCGAAAAGGCAGCGGTACAAAGTTTGCTGCAGCTGGCAAAAAGTGCCAGGGAAAACCTTAGTGAGAGTGCTTTACTGGAACTATTATCTTGATGCCGACAATGAGGATTGCTCAGAGATCCAACTCAGTTTTTTGACCTTTCAACATGGACTAGAATTGGAGTGGAAATGTGCAGAGAATAAGGAAGCCCGGAACCTGGCAGGCACTTATCGACAGGTGAAGGGACTGACTGCAGGCATGCATGGATCAGCTGTTATTGCCGCCACAGCCCAGAGGGTGTTAGATGCAGCTGGGGAAGAGGGAAACAGTTCGTCCTCCAATGCATTTCCTGTAATAAAGCAGTCAGAAAAGGAGTTCTGGGGTGCGTCTGACGAATGGACATTTTTGCCTCCGCAACCGACCGCTCCACCGTACTCTGGTCTACCGGAGTCATCCATGCAGGTTCCCCCTGACTCTCCTCAGCCTATGGAAACATCATCATCCTCCGAGGATGTTCGTCTGAAAACCATCTATCCACCTAAAGATACGGCGGAGCTCCGTGACGCTCTCCGCGATCAACAGAACACTATGCAGCAATTGCTCGCGGAAATGCAGAGACTTGATAAGGGTTTGAAAGCGGGCGCGATACGGGCTGCTTATAAAAAGGCTCATGAGGTTATCAAGGAGGGTTTGCAGGCAGTTGAGGAGAGGGTGTGTGGGAGTCCGGGAACGGGTGATCCGTCTGAAACAGCAGCGGACGAGTCTGGGGATACGCAGCAGTGTAATGTATCAGAAAAGGGAGATAGTGTTAAAGAACAGAAAGTGAGGAGATGGATTTGTACTATGCTAGAAGAAGCAGAGATGGGTTCATAGGATGCGAATGAGTATTTGACTCGGAAATTTTTTGCTTGTATGGATACGTGATTATTGCTTATGGTTCCCTGGAGGGTGGTCCTACGATTTGGCTCAGTGGCTAAAAGTGGGGGAGGAATTGCAAACGCGGGAGATGCTGCACTTGTCCTTGCCAGAGCCCTGCAAGGGGTTGCTGGAGGGGCACCACAAGCTCCCCCAAAGGAACCTCAGTCTTTTGAAATGACACCCCCAGTTGCAGACCCTTAGCCTAAATATGCTCGAATTCCCAATTCTGAAAAACATTACCAAAAACAGAATTCAGGAGGTGAAGAGCCAGAAGATCCCTTTGATCCTGGCCCAATAAATCCAGAGACTGAACCTGATTTATGTCCACCTTTAACCCTGATTAAAGCTATGGCTGCATCTGCTACAACTGCGGAGGAGATTTTACAGCAACAGAGACGAAAGTCGTTATCGCGTTCCTCCATTATTAAGCCTCCTCCATTTGCGCCAGGTATCGCGTTTGTTCCTCCTTTTCAACCGCTTATGTGTGCGCAGCTAGAATCAGGGTATTGCAGTGTATTGTCAGAATGTCAGGGGAGAAGGACAGAGCCAGAGCGGACGCAAGAATAAAAGAGCTGTCTAATCGGCGGCTCTTTGAGCTGCTGAGAGCGCTACAGGCAGCGATTAAGCAACGTACTGCTCCATTTTGTGTCATCCACATTCGGAGTCACATGTGGGACCAAGGGTTAGGAGAAGGTAACGCCCGAGCAGACAGACTGGTGACAGTGGCAGCCCCCCTGAGTGAATTCATCAAAGCCAGGGAATCACATGGCATGTTCCATCAAAACGCTAAGGGATTGCATCGACAGTTCAATGTCACTATGGATGAAGCCAGAGGAATCGTGCGTGCTTGTCCCACCTGTAGTCACCACGGCCCTGGGCTCGGTTTAGGCGTTAACCCGTGAGGATTGGGTCCTTGTGAGCTCTGGCAGATGGATGTCACACACGTTCCCGAGTTTGGACGACTGAAATATGTACATGTTACTATTGATACTTATAGTGACTTTCTTTGGGCCACAGCTCAGGCTGGTGAGAGGGCCTTACATGTAATTAGGCATCTTACGAGTTGCTTTGCAGTCATGGGACTACCACGAGAAATTAAGACCGATAATGGACCTGCTTATACAAGTGAAGAGAGCCGCCACCCCCCCTCCCCCCCCCCCCCCCCCCCACCCCTCCCGCCCCAGCCATCTCCCTGAGATAGAAGTGGTGTTTTTTGTATGTCTGCTGTGTAAGTGTGTGTGGGTGCCAATTTATGTCTGCTGATCAACATCTGTGCTACTGTTTGTTTGTTGCTGTGTGCAGTGTCGTTTGGTGACTCCACTTGAGCAGGTGTTCTGCCCGGTGTGGTACTGTTCTCGTACGTGACTAGGGCTGACACACTGTCAAGCGAAGAAGTTTGTATATACACAATGTTTAGATGTAAGGCGAGCGCACCCCAGGTAGATAGACCATGATGGGCCGTAGAACTGATGGAAGTCCTGAAATATTGGGGGTGTTTTTGCCAGCCGACATGCTTACGCTCTCAGGAACGGCTTACCCATGCAGGGCGTATGACTGGTTGTTTGCCTATGAGATCATGGTTGATTGGGAAAAGGAGTTAAGCTAGAATCTATAGGATGCTCTGTAGGAAAATGAGAAACTTAAGGGTGAGCTCTTGTTGCAAGGCAGACTTTTATGTCAGCTGTAAGTGATGAGAGAAGAAAAAGGGAACAATTAGAAGGGAAATGTGCCGTCTTAGCACAAAAGTATGCCATACATGCTACAAGAAAGCAGCAGAAAAAGAGAAATAAGACACCTGATTCAAGCAGTATTATAGAGATATGTTTTGGTTTTTTTTTTTCCCTATATGTATATATGTTATTGTATGCCTTTGTAAGTTACTCTGTGTTATACCCTGTGAGACTAAATGAACACCAGCAGAAGCAGTCTCTTGAGCAGGGGGGTGGAATATGGGAAAGCAACGGAAGATCAGCAAGGAGGATTGTAAATACGCTCAAGGGACTCGCACCTGGGTGCTGGAAAACACATATATCACACTAATTGTTATTCAGTTTTGGGTGCTTGCAAGAAAAACACTTAGATGACATAAGTCTGTAATGGACTCAAGGACACCTTATCTAGCTGCTTGAGAATCTTGGCCTGTTGTGGAAGAAGATCAAAGCACAGTACCAGCAAGAACAGGGAGTCCGCATGCGCTCTTGCTAACAAGGACTCTTTCGATGCCAAGGATTCTTGATAACAAGGACTCTCTCACTGCCAAGGATAAATTTAGTAATGCTACTAGTACAGCTGTTTCTGAGTTATTGCTAGATGTAGATAGTATTCAACATGCAACGCTGCAAAACAGAGCTGCTATTGATTTTTTGCTTTTAGCTCACGGACACAGTTGTCAAGATTTTAAAGGACTGTGTTGTACGAATCTAAGTGACCGCTCCAAATCCATACATGCCCAGTTGCAAGAACTGCACCGACCGAGCCAGCAACTTGTGGAGACCACTGGGTGAAATTTCTTTGCTGGATGGACTTGGGGGTGGGGTTGGTTGAAGGAAATTATACTCATTATCTGTGTGGAAGGAATCTGTCTGTTATGTTTAGTATGCTATTTGCTGTGTCTAATAAGCATTATATGATCAGTTGCAGATGTTGCTTTGCATCATACCCTTGTACGAGTTATAGAATACTGTTGTGTCCCAACTATGGGCCACGGGGTGGCATGTGTAAGGGATAATAGAGGATGGTTCGAGTGAGACACGACGGAGAATTACTAGTTGAACCAAACCCAGTATACAGGTTGGGAAAAAGGGACTTGGTACTGTTGCTGAAAAACTATATGTGTATCTATGAGAACCTAACTTTCAAAGAAGAAGATAACAAGGAGGGAGTACAAGGGAGTCAGGTATCAGACATCCGCAGTTAGCAAAGCTGGATCATGAGTCTGGTGAGGCTCGCTGTATGTGCTGGCCACGCATGCAGCGACCCTAGCCTGTACTTTTCCATTCAATCCGGGACAGGATATAAGGGGGCTGTCTCGGGTCGGAGAGAGGGGGTTAGACATGAGCGCACTTTGAAGATACAGGGGACGCCCTGCAGTGCTGTGTCTGCCCACCCCCCCTCCCTGGTAGGTTCCACGTTCATTAACCCCAACAGCTCAGAAAGCATTACAGCACATTGCAGATTTGTTTATGATATATCAAAAATTTCAACCTTACGGCCTGATAGGACAGTGGAATGATACACTCGCAAAGAGCCTGACTGCATTAGAGTGGGTATTTTTGCCACATAACTTTTCAAAAAACAGTAACTACGATGATTGAAATGTTAGCACGATTGATTTCACAGGGTCGTTTGCGCTGTCAGCAGCTGGCTCCTCTGCCATCATTTGTGGGGATTACCCTGCGAATGCTTACACCTGCTGAACTTTGGCAATTTGATGTTATACACATTATGGAATTGGGACGTTTGCGCTATGTACATGTTTCAGTTGATTTGTTTTCTCACCTTGTTGTAGCTAGTGCTCATATAGGAGAGAAGGCTCGTGATGTTATTCGACATTAGTTGCAATGCCTTGCAGTCATGGGAGTACCGAAAACTGTAAAAACTGATAACAGACCAGCTTATGTGTTCGCTAAAATACAGGTCTCTTTACAGACATGGGGTATCAAACATGTCATCTTTGTCATCCAATGCTTGTCATGCGCTGTATTTTAGGCTGCTTACAGAAAATAGTGCAAAAAATGATTAATCAAGCTTTTTGTTGCATAAAAAATAAAAAAGGGGGAATTGTGGAGATGATAGAGAGCAGCGTAGGGAATCTGTTTGGCCTTGATGAGACAAAGCTGTACCCGTGAGAGGCGCCTTGAGAAGTAAGTGCTAGGAGATATCAGCAAGGAAAGGAATGTGAAAAGCAAAGCTGCTGCTCTGTGTGAACAGTCAGAGACGATCAGTTAAAAGACACTGAGAAGTGCGTGGCAATCGACCCTCAATCTATCAGCAGGATGCTGCCCCCGCGTGGACAGCTTGTGAAAATAGCATGCAACCAATCAGTAAGAGTTAGAGCGCGTGAACAGATAGCATAATACTATAAATGTAACGATAGCCAATGTCACCACAGAAATAATTGAAAGTTTGTTAGAAGATCAGAATAGCCTGCGCCATGCGATTTTGCAAAATAGAGCAGCAATTGACTTTTTGTTATTAGCTCAAGGACATGGTTGCGAAGATTTTGAGGGTATGTGTTGTATGAATTTGTCCAATCACAGTGAATCAATTCACAAACAGTTGCAGTGGTTAAAAGAACATGGGTTTTTTGATGAGTGGCTAACTAGCTTGTTTGGAAGTATTAGAATTGCTTGTTGAAGGCTTGCATATTATAATAATTCTTGTAATCATAAGTTTGTGCTTATGTGTAGTCCTTTCTTGTATTAAGAGAGCTATGTTAAAAGTAATAAACCAAGCCTGGATTGTTCAAAAAAAAAAAAAAAAAAAGGAAAAAAAAGGAAAAAAAAAAAGGGGGAATTGTTGCAGAATGGCTTGAGGAGCAAGGTCATGGGACAATAGAGGAGTTATGTGAGATGAGAATAGCGTAGAAGCAAGTTACAGCTCGGCGATGGGAAAGTACTAAGTAAACAAGCCATGAGAATGCAGAAGCAAGAATAAGGAGCTGATAAGAATAGGGAACTAAGGCTGAACCCTGTCGTGTGGACAGAGTGTGGGCGCCGCGGAAGCTCCGGACAATAACACACAGACCAATGTGATCAGGTTAATGCCACTTTATTGCCCCAATAGCTCAGTTAATATACTCTTCTTCACTACCCGGTTACATTAAATGTCATCAGCTAATTGGTTACACACTCAACCAACATTTTCTGATTGGTCCACCCTCCTTGTTCCTTGTCTTTCATCTGGCTCCTCGCTTATCTCCTCTTTACATGCCATCTGGCTGAGGTGATAGTTCTGCTTTGCTGTTATCCTACTCCCTCTTTCCTTACACAATGTTCCCTTTGATATTCACAGTTAGACCAAGTGCTGATAGCTCAGCAGACATCCACTTCTCCCTGACCTTTAAACTCAGGCTAATCCTAAGGCCTCAGTGCTAACAGAACTCTCATTCTTATACAAAGTATCTGGAGTGTTCACAGGATGTCCATTCTCATACAAGAATTCTGCCACAATTCCCCCTTTTTGTTTTTGAACACTCCAAGCGTCCTCAGACATCAGTAGCTCCTGTCCCAGCCAGATTTTTCGCACCATCCGCTCTAACGCCTTTTGTAAACATTGCAAAAGACAAGGAACGAAAAGGGCAACTATTAACACAATAAGTAAAATTAACAATCCCGTTTTTACAATGGAGGTTAACCATCCGGTAATACCCAAAGAATTTAACAGCGATTCAAACCAAGAAGCCTTGTCTTGAGATATGTTATGCAACACTCTTGCTTGATTATAAATTTCTTCTATATCCGTTAACACCTTTCCTGCTTGATCCACATAGGCACAACAGGTTTCATTAATTAGGGTGCAAACCCCTCTGGCCTGTGCAGTGAGTATATCCAAGGCTTGCCTATTTTGCCAAACTACTCCCTTTAAGGATTGCAACTCCGTCTGTAGTCCCAAAATAGCATCCGCAGTAGCGTTAGCTATCTTTTCCATTTCTCCTGAAATGTTCACAATAGCCTTCTCGAGTTGATAAATTCCTATTGATGGTATCAATGCTCTTACAAAACTATGATAACCCGTATTGTACCTAGCTAGTGGATTATCCGTTCTTTTTGCCTGCTTCCATACTCCTCTTACTATTCCTCCTATTTCGGTATGGTTAATCAATCGCAAATTTGGCACTAACATACCCAAAGTACAATGACCAGTCCAATTTCCGGGCAGCTGCTTCTTAGCCTTTCCTTTTCCACATAGCCACCACAGCCCTGTTGGTAAGTTACAAGTAGCATTAATCGCTGTACTACGGTTTTGACCAGTAAGGCCATAAAGGTAATCTGACCATTGTTGTAACGGTGCTCCTTCGGTAAGGTTAGCCGGGCCATTCTTGACTGAGTCAAATTTACCATATTTTAGCTGCACCTGTGTCCAATTCCCTTTGCTCATGTTAAATTCTCCCATATAATTTTCTACTGTCTTATTCCATGTGACAGCCTGTCCCCCTTCTGTATAATTAATGAATAAAACCGTTTCGTTTATCAGCTGCAAACTATACCCAACTTCTTCCAATGGGTTGGATTCATTCTTACACTGATAACTCGTATTCAATACTTCATAGGGATTGTATTGACTCCAATTACCTATGGGGATGCCAATAATAGGATTATGATATTGATCAGCAAAGCCACAAACCCAACAATCCTTAATGTTAGTATAATTCACCACGTTATATAACAATGCAACGAAAGTATTGCTCTTAAAAGCAGCCTCAACCCAGCCTCCTAATAAAAGCAAGGTTGCCAATATTATTATGCCCTTCATTCTTTCTTCTCTTTTTTACTACGTTTTTTCCAAGCCAATCTCTTTTTACACTTTGTTTTCGTTTTCTGCCAATCAGCGGGGTGCACTGTCCACAGGAGTGGTACCTAGTTATTTTTACTACACTCAGTTCTTACTGGTTGATACTTGGCTTGCTGCTGTCGTATAAACCTAAACCACTCTAGAACCTGACGCTCTAGCCGATTATCATACGGGTTATTGGGAGGAATAATGTTGTGTCCTGTCTTCTCAACAAGGTTTGCAGCCTGCCGTGCTAGTATAAATTGCCACTGAAAACAGGTGTCACACCAATATCCTCCGCGAGTACTATGGATCCACTCCCGATTATTACAGTACCCACATTGTCGCAGCACCCATGGTTTACAGGCCCCACAGTCCAGACAAATAGTAGTTATCACTGTCGACGGGGCCAGTGTCACCAGTGCCGCTATCTTCTACAGGATCGTTAGTTGTGGTTTCAGCTCCTTCTCTCCATGGCTTGATCCACCGCGCAGGCACCCAGCGAGGCCCTTGATCTGTCAAGACACAAGCATAACCTCTTCCCATAAGTTTCAGTTCTACCGGACCTCTCCATTGTCCAGTGCTTAATTCCTTATATCGAACCTTCACAGGAGTTGCTGTTTGCAAACCCGATTTCAGAGAAGTGTGGTGAACCACAATTGGAGGAGAATCCCGATCCCCTGTTAATCGCAAATAATTTAATACATAGGTCGCTTTTGCAATACGTTCAGCAGGTGCCTTCAGAGGTTGTTCTCCCCCTTTTTGTTTTTGCAAAAGCGACTTTAGGGTGCCATGAGCCCGTTCAACAATGGCTTGTCCAGTAGGCGAGTGCGGAATTCCTGTTACGTGCCGTATACCCCATAATTGACAAAAATGACCAAATTTAGAAGAAATATAAGCAGGTCCGTTATCAGTTTTGAGCTCTTGTGGCACTCCCAACGCTGCCATGGCAGCGCACATGTGTTTAATCACATGTTTGGCCGTTTCCCCCATTTGAGCTGTAGCCCAGATGGCATGGGAATAAGTGTCTATGGACACATGTACATACTTCTGCCTCCCAAACTCGGGTATATGGGTAACGTCCATCTGCTTGTAGACCCCGAGGATTTACCCCCAGGCCTAAACCCATACCTTGTTTCTGACAGGCTGGACATGACTGTACAATTCCTCTAGCGTCTGAGACGCTCAAATTAAACTGTTTGGCCAACACTTTGGCAGATTGATGGAAAAAATTATGAGAGTTACGGGCCTGTTCAAAAAGGTTTGTCTGCTTATTCTCCCAATTTGCTGCTACTAGATTGTCCGCACGATTATTACCAATGGCCAAGCCATAATTGGGCTGATGGCTTCGAATATGGGTAACAAAATATGGACAACATCGTTGGTTTAACAGATGTAACAGATGCAACAATAGCTGGTACAAAGTCTCATTTTTTAAAGTTCGAATCATCGATCCTTCCAAACGCATAACAGTACCTACTACATATAATGAGTCGGAAACCACATTGATCGGCTGATCATACCAATTCTGAAATGCCCAAACTACTGCTTTCAATGCCAATGTTTGTAAAGAATCTGCCTCCTGTCCTTGCAGGAGTCGAGAATGCCACTTACCCTCTATGCACCAAGTAACAGCAGCCCTTTTAGATTTTCGGCCAGCATCTGTGAATATCGTTAATCCCGCGACCGGCGATTCCAATCGTTGCAGTTGATTTTCAAAATTCTGATTTTGCAATAGTGGTAATAGCCTACTAGGTGGGTAAGCATTTGTGAGTTGTCCTGGAAAATTTGCCAGGGCATATTGTAACACTTCAGAAGAATACATCAGCCAATCAAGATAAGTGTTCGTAATAGGTACACAAATGATACAAGGCTCTGATCCTGTCAAATCTATTATTCTTCGACGACCCTTGACAATCAAATCAGAAATCATTTCTATTTTTGTATACACAGTATTCTTAGGCTGATAGGGTAAGAATATCCATTCCAGTATTTTAATTTGTGATTTTTCACATTGTCCTATTATCGCACATAAATGCTTCCTGTTTCCACCTGAATTAACAATCAATAACTGCATTGGTGCTTCCAACACGCGACGAGATGCAAACCCTGTTAAAATCTTGTCCATAATTTTGCTTAAAGCTTCCCGCTGTCCTTCCGTTAAGGTCCTCATTTCCCCTACTGCTGTATCGGTTCCTAACAAAGGCATCAATGGTACTAGGTCATCGTTAGTTATACCCACTATAGAGCGTACCCATTGAATGTCTCCCATTAATTTCTGCACATCGTTAAGATTGCTTATTTCTGATGTCAATCTTATTTTTTGTGGTTTCACAATACCGTTTGTAATTACCCAACCAAGATAGTTCCATGGGGATGTTATTTGAACCTTTTCTGGAGCTATTTTCAAACCTCTTCTTTCTACTGTTCGGGTTAGCTCCCCTAGTTTTTCTTTTATAGCCATATCGGGTCCTGCTACTAATATATCATCCATATAATGATAAATTAGCAGAGATGGATTCCGTTGCCTAAAAGGTTGCAACGCCCAGGCGACAAACATTTGACAAAGTGTGGGGGAGTTTTTCATTCCTTGAGGTAAAACTACCCAGTGATATCTTTTTGCCGGCTCGCCTTTGTTAACGGAGGGAACAGTAAATGCAAACTTTTCAGCATCTTCTGGGTGTAAGGGTATGGTAAAAAAGCAATCCTTCAAATCTACAATAAACAACTTCCACCCTGCCGGGATCATGGTAGGAGAGGGTAACCCTGGTTGCAATGCCCCCATGTCTTGCATTACTGCATTGATTGCCCTGAGATCATGTAATAATCGCCACTTTCCCGATTTCTTCGGAATTGTAAATATAGGTGTATTCCAGGGGCTGGTAGAGGGAACAATATGTCCTGCCTCTAACTGCTCTTGCACCAATGTTTGAACAATTTGCAGCCTCTCCTCTTTTAGCGGCCACTGTTCTACCCACACAGGATTGTTGGTCACCCATGTGAGTTTTAGTATCGGCTGCTCGACCGTGGCCGCCCCTAAAAAGGCGATGTAGTTAAACAGGCACCTAGCTGTCCTAAGATATCTCTTCCCAACAAGGAAACAGGTATCTGCTTTATGTAGGGCTTAGTGGTTGCTGCCGTCCCATCCGAAAAAGCAAAAGCAACCGCGGACATACTAATCATTTTCTGTGTACCTCCTACCCCTACTACGCAAGTGGCTGCGGGGACAAGAGGCCAGCTTGCAGGCCAATTGCTTTGGGCAATTACTGTAACATCTGCACCTGTATCAATAAGCATAGTTATGGACTTTGATCCGCCATTCGGATGAGTCATGGTTACTCTCTTTTCAGGCTTACCACGTGATATATCTACTGTCCATAATACCTCGGGAGCACCTGTCGATCCAAACCCTCTATCTCCTCGGTTGTTAGGTAGTACTCGAGGTACGCAGGAACGGAAAGGCACCAATTGGGCGATCTTGGATAGTCTAGGAATAGTCAACGGTGGGGTTAAAGTATACACCATAATTTTTATAATTCCAGTATAATCTGAATCAATTAAACCTGGTATCACAAAAATACCTTGTCGAGATACTGATGAGCGACCTAGCAATAATGCACTTAGCCCATGACCTAGTGGACCCCTTTGATCTGAATCGACTAAGGTCACAGCAGCAGAAGTTAGGGTGACCTCTACTGCTGTTGCCAAGTCCACTCCTGCGCTGCCTGCGGTGGCGGCGGCGCAGCGGTCCAGGCACCCTGTACCGTCCCCTGTGCTTGTGTCATAGCGCGAGGAGGACGAGACGCGCTCACCCCCCGGTTTCCCGACCGTCGGCACTCGATGGTATTATGTGTCCCCTTTTGACAATTAACACACCATTTCTCACGTGGTTGGTTATTCCCCTTGGCACGGCAATCCTTTTTAAAGTGTCCCACCTTGCCGCAATTGTAGCAACGCTTATCCTGCCCCCCCCCTTTTGAAACATTCTTAACAGCTGCCCCAACAGTGGCAGCCATAACCGTAGCTTGTTCTTGCAACAGCATTCGCTCAGCCATTTCCAACATTGCCGCAGTGCTACTTCCCTTTGGTAATGTGGCTAAAACCCGCTTTGTTTTGTCATTAGCTCCTTCAAATGCACACAAGTCTAGCAACTTCCCTTTAGTATCATTATCTAGGTCCGGATGAGCAGATATGGCCGCATATAGTTTATCGAC
Source organism: Fratercula arctica (assembly GCA_947846985.1). NCBI lineage: Eukaryota > Metazoa > Chordata > Aves > Charadriiformes > Alcidae > Fratercula > Fratercula arctica. The sequence continues at coordinate 15,151,566 of CANTUZ010000025.1, read as the reverse complement.
AAATGTCGAAAAGGATTCATTGGGGCCCTGTTTTAATTTGGTAAAGGAAGGTGTTACCTTTTCCTCTTTTATGGCTGCTAGCGCCTTTTGAGCCAATTGTTGACTTAACTGTAACGCCTCTCCCTGGAACTGTGCTTGCCACTGAGGGTCTGCATACGGCCCTCTTCCCATTAACATCTGTGCCTGTATTCCCTGCAATGGGTCGCCCTGTTGTCTCGGAACGGCTGCGGCTCCTTCACACAGTCGTTCCCACTCATTCCAAAATACCAATTTTTGCGACGGGGTTAGCAACATTTGCATTAACTGCTGGATATCATGAGGAGTTAGCAGATTCGCAGTAAACACATGATCAATCAATGATTTAGTATAAGGAGAGCAGAGGCCATACTGTACCACTGCTTGTTTAGCCTCTTTTAACATTTTCCAATCGAAAGGTTCCCATTCCCTCTGATTCCCAGCATTGGTAAACACCGGATACAGAGAAGGCGCAATATCTAAAACTATTCCTTCTATAGCTGCTTCTCTAATTACACCTTTCCATCTATTTCGTATACTGTCCCCACTTCCGCCTCCCATTCCCGGCCCCAAAGGCGCCGTTGGTGCAACTGGCATTAAGCATTCCGGCGGAGCTGGCGGGTTGACAACAGGAGTCGCCTGTCTCCTTTCCAGCCCTTCCAGGCGCGATTGTAAGGCTTCCAACTTTTCCACCAACGCCTCGACCTGCAGCGGGGTTACATCCGCTGGTTTTCGAGGGCTACCGGGCGATGTCTGTCCAGAGGGTGGCAGAGGTGGATAAAGTATTGCAGCATCTTGCCCCCCTGCTTCTCCTTCTAGCTCGGGATGTTGCAATAATTCTGGTGGCGGAGGAGGAGGGAAAGGTTTCTCCCCGGCGTCCCGCTGTTCGTTTTCATTACGGGGGCCCGGGGGGACAATTGGTGGCGATAAAGGAGCAGGTGTCCGTCCTGATATACGTCCCCCATCTTTACTACGAGGTTGTGGAGGAGGGGCAGTCGGTGAGTCAAAAGTTGCTGCAGAACTCCCTTTTTCCGTGCTGGGCGACGCTATTGCTGTAAAAGCAGCAGCGGCAGCAGCCCTCTCCGCTTGCATGGCTCGAAGGGTGTCTGATATAAGCCGCCACAGGGTAGAAAGTTTCTGGGCCTCCCTGGATCCTTTGCTAACTTCATCCCACAATACCGCCCCTATCTTCCTCCATGTATCTTGAGTAAAGGCAGCGGCAACAGTGGGGATAAGTCCTCTATCTCGCGCCCATAGTAGGAGCGCCTTCAGGGAGGTTGTATCATAACTCAGTCCTCTCTTAGAGAGCATATGTTGGAGGAGCTTAACTACTGCCTCTTCATCTTTTGAGAGTGTAGACCCCATCTCCTCCCGGCCGCTCGCCTGGCCAAAGCGAGTTTCCCTTAATGCGCGATCCAGCGTCTTCCCGAGTGCCGGGGCAGCACTCACCTTTCGGCCGCTTTTCCGTCCCCTTCAACGGTCGGCTGTCGTCGGAGGTTATCAGCCCCAACGCCGATCTGAGGGTCCCTGTTCGGGCGCCACCTGTGGGCGCGGAAGCTCCGGACAATAACACACAGACCAATGTGATCAGGTTAATGCCACTTTATTGCCCCAATAGCTCAGTTAATATACTCTTCTTCACTACCCGGTTACATTAAATGTCATCAGCTAATTGGTTACACACTCAACCAACATTTTCTGATTGGTCCACTCTCCTTGTTCCTTGTCTTTCATCTGGCTCCTGGCTTATCTCCTCTTTACATGCCATCTGGCTGAGATGATAGTTCTGCTTTGCTGTTATCCTACTCCCTCTTTCCTTACACAATGTTCCCTTTGATATTCACAGTTAGACCAAGTGCTGATAGCTCAGCAGACATCCACTTCTCCCTGACCTTTAAACTCAGGCTAATCCTAAGGCCTCAGTGCTAACAGAACTCTCATTCTTATACAAAGTATCTGGAGTGTTCACAGGATGTCCATTCTCATACAAGAATTCTGCCACAACAGAGAACCAATCGCAGTGAGCAGATGACTTTTATAATTAGCCAATATTCAAGCGATGATGTAACCAATAGCTATATAATGAAGCGTATTCGGGCAATAAACTGAAGCTTGCTTTATCACTCACATTGAGTCGGCTGCTTGTCTTCCCTCGCTCGTCGCAAACGGGGCTTTAAACTGAAGGACTTGGGGGGTGGGGTCCAGGGTGGCAATGCTCACACCAACTTAGCCAACTGGAGAATAAGCCAAGCCAACCACAGCAGTCACATGACGGGAATGATTTGATCACCTTTGATTTGATCACCTCTGAAAGAACCCCTAGTACTAGCCAGCTGATTGATAAGGACGTGCTGGAGCTCACGCACCGCGAGCTGCAGAAGATTTGAAGAAGGGAGTGTTTTGAAAAGAAACTTTTAGCTAAATAAGACTGTTTACCGTCACAAGATAAGCATTGTGTAAGAGCCAGATAGCCTTTCACCGTATAACCAATTAGGAGCTCAGCTTTAGCAATATGTATGAAGCTATTATCTGTGTAACCAATGAGCCTTTTACACGCTGACCTATGTTGAATAACTTAGGGTATAAAAAAGAACTATTGAACAATAAAGAGAGATCTAGCTTGCACCCAACTGGGTCTCCGTCTCTCAATCGCGGCAAATTGGTGACCCCGACGTGATGGGTTTATGAACCGCCTAGCTGAGCGGCTTGCTGCGAGTCCCACAGAACGTTGAATGTGCTGCTGAAAGGAAGCAGGAGCCGGCCGGCCTGAAATCCCTCCGGAGTAGAGAGGTGAGCTGTGGGAAACATGGGGAATCAAGCGTCTTCCCCGGAGAGAGACGTATATGAACTTATGACAAGTCTTCTTAAAAAGCATGGGAAAAATATTTCCGGGCATGACCTCAAGGCAATGCTTAAATGGGTGCAAGTAAAGATTCCCACTGTAACTGCATCTAGTATTTTTACACGGGAACTCTGGGATGACGTGGGGGTAAAACTATGGGACGCAGCAACGATCGGGAATGCTGAAGCACAACGTATGCTTCCTTGGTGGCGAACCATTTTTGAAACCTTAAAAGCACAAGAAGGCCAGGGTAGTAAAGACGTCGATAATCAAAATAATCCGCCTGATGTCGACTCTGTTAAAGGGCTCCTTACGGTGGGCTTGGCTGGGCGCCCCCCAGAGGAAGATCCCTTTGACCCTGGTCCTGTGGACCCTGACAAAGAGCCACAGCTTTACCCCCCAGACCCTCATGATGTATGGGCTAACATTAAACGACAAGCTTTAAAGGAAGGAGACTTAGACATAGCCCAGACAATAGTCGCCCCTGTGATTTATCAAGGTCGGGGGGGTGGAGCACAATGGGAAGCTCTATCCTTCCCGGTAATAAAAGAACTGCGCCGCACTATCACAGAGCATGGGCTCTCTTCTCCATATTTTGCGAGCCTACTATCTTCTGTATTTGACACTTACGTGATGACTCCTCATGACTTAAAATCTCTTGCGCAGCTGTTATTGACTCCTACTCAGTACTCGTTATGGGAGTCACATTGGAGGGGGGGACTCCAAGCTCTCCTCCTGACCTATGTAGGTCATGCTAATGAAAGTTTTACTGCTCTGACTATAGAACATCTTACGGGCACAGGACGCTGGGCGAGTCCGATCGCCCAGGCGCGAGATATTCCACGAGAAGCTCTCGAGGCAGTTCGAGAGGAAGCAAGAAAGGCTTTAGGAAAAGTCCCAGACTCCCAAAAGCCGCAAAAAGCCTTTACTTCTATTACACAAGAACCACGAGAGCCCTACATGCAGTTTATCGATAGACTGAAACAAGCCTTAGAGCGTCAGATAGATAACACAGAAGCTCGTGAAATCTTGTTGTTGAAATTGGCAGTAGAAAATGCTAACGCAGATTGTAAAAAACTTTTGAAATCTCTTCCTAATCAAAACCCTACCTTGGTCGAAATGGTGGAAGCCTGTAACAGAATTGGTACTACGGAACACAAGTATGAAGCAATGGCAGCCGCCTTTGCAGCTATGCGCGGCCCAATGACTCCGGGTGTATGCTATGGGTGTGGTAAGCCTGGTCACTTAAAAAAGAATTGTTTGACCGCTAATACCAGTGTGAGAGCTCGCGCTCCGGGAATCTGTCCTAGATGCAAGAAAGGGCGTCATTATGCTAATCAGTGCCGCTCTAAGTATGATTTGCAGGGTCAATTGATCCAGGGAAACCGCTCACGGAGCGCGGGGCAGCGACGCGTGCAGACACAAATGCCGCAGCCGATACCTCTAAGCCCCCAGGAGGGGGCAACAGCGCCTCAAGTCTTCGCCCAGCAACAGCCGGTAGCGCCGGATTGGACTTGGCAACCTCCCACACGGTAACGTTACTCGATCCCTCGGTTCACCTATTGTCAACCAATATCTCGGGGCCTCTACCCTCTGGAACGCAAGCACTGTTGTTAGGAAGATCATCTACAACATTGTCAGGACTTTTTGTATTACCAAGGGTCATTGACTCTGACAGTACTAATGAAATCAAGATTATGGTATAGACCCCATTTCCTCCTTGCACAATACCACAAGGTAGCCGTATAGCGCAACTAATTTTAATTCCCAAAGACCCGGGTTCCCCCATCCCCACTCAATCCCAACAGAGACAGGGAAGTTTTGGATCTACAGGGCACCCCCAAATTTTGTGGGTAGAATCTATTTCTCACAAACGACCCATATGCCAGTGTACCCTCACTCTCAAGGGACAACGACTTGTGTTGAGTGGAATCGTGGATACTGGAGCCGATGTTACAGTTATTTCTCGGGCCAAGTGGCCCCCACAATGGCCCCTTGCTAATATTTCTCAGGCTCTAGCAGGGATTGGCGGAACTGGTAGTAGCCAACAGAGTCTAGAATTGATCCAAATTGAAGGGCCGGAAGGACACGTGGCTTCTGTTAAGCCTTTTGTATTACCTGTTCCCATGATTTTGTGGGGACGAGATGTATTGTCCCAGTGGGGGGTATCCCTTCAGACACATTTTTAGGTGGGGCCATTGGGGGGCGCGACACCCTGAAATTGACTTGGAAAACCGACACCCCTGTTTGGGTTGACCAATGGCCCCTGCCGCTAGAGAAGCTTCGCGCCCTCCAAGAATTAGTCGCTGAGCAACTATCAAAGGGCCATATTGTGCCCTCTGTTAGCCCTTGGAATTCACCTATTTTTGTTATTAAAAAACAAACTGGCAAGTGGCGCCTTCTCCACGACCTCAGAAAAATTAATGACGCTATGGAAGACATGGGAGCCCTCCAACCAGGACTCCCGTCCCCCACTATGATTCCTCGACATTGGCATTTGACTGTTATTGACCTCAAAGACTGCTTTTTTAATATCCCACTGCATCCACACGATGCTCCTAAATTTGCTTTTTCAGTTCCAAGCGTCAACATGCAAGCCCCGTTGCAAAGATACCAGTGGGTTGTGCTGCCACAAGGAATGAAGAACAGCCCTACAATCTGTCAGTGGTATGTAGCTAAGGTACTTAGTCCTATTAGAACCGCAATGTCCAGTGTCTTATTGTATCATTACATGGATGATATCCTAGTGGCCGCACAACATCACGAAGTCATGGAGGAAGCTGTAGCCCTTGTCACAACTGCTGTCAACTCTGCAGGTCTCTGTATTGCGTCGGAAAAGGTTCAAAAGGTACCCCCATGGAAATATCTAGGCTGGCGCATACGGGCTCAAACTATAATTCCCCAGCCACTACAAATTCCAATAGATGTGCACAACCTACACGATGTGCAGAAACTGCTAGGAACAATTAATTGGGTTAGACCATTATTAGGAATTTCCAATGCAGACTTGCGTCCTTTGTTTGAACTACTAAAAGGGGATACTAATCTCAATTCTCCTCGAGCTCTTGGCCCTGAGGCTGTTGACTCCCTGCAAAAGGTCGCTACCGCGATCGCCTCAAGACAAGCACACCGCTGTGCTCCCGATTTGCCTTTCTATCTGATCATTTTGAATCCTGTTCGACAGCCTTGTGCCTTGATATTTCAATGGGACTCACAGAACCCTGATCCATTGTTAATCATTGAATGGATTTTTTTACCAAATCAACCCACGAAAACTGTCTTGACACAGCATGAAATGTTCGCATCTTTACTCATTCGAGCCCGGCGACGTTTATTGACATTGTCTGGACTAGACTTTGCCTGTGTTTATTTACCTGTAGCTAAAGATTATCTGCAGTGGCTTCACCAGCAATCAGAAGCCTTTGGTATGGCACTCGCCAGCTATGCGGGACAACTTTCTTCTCACCCGCCTTCACATCGACTGTTCAGCACTACCTTTTCTATCATGCCCAAGCCTAAAAGGAGTGACCAACCTTTACAAGCCCTGACAGTATTTACGGACGGATCCGGCAAGTCACATAAGTCTGTGATCCTCTGGTGGGACGATCATAGCGGCCGCTGGGATTCAGACATAGAAACTGTACCAGGCTCTCCCCAAATTGTAGAATTAGCAGCTGTTGTCCGAGTCTTTCGGAAATGGTCTTTACCGCTTAATATTGTTACAGATTCTGCTTATGTTACAGGAATTGTCGAACGGGCTGAAGCGTCTCTGTTACGCGAAGTTTTACCTGTTAACTTATTTTTTCTTTTGCAGGAGCTTGTTTTTCTCCTCGATTCACACTCTCACCCCTATTTTATTATGCATATTAGATCTCACACCTCTTTGCCTAGCTTTATTGCAGAAGGCAACCAGCGAGCCGATTTGCTTACGCTGCCTGTACATGTATTACCTGACCGCATAGCGCAAACTAAATTGAGTCATTCTTTTTTCCACCAGAATACTGCAAGTCTCAAACAGCAGTTTGAACTTACCTCCCAACAAGCGTCTAATATTATTGCTGTATGCCCTGACTGCCAAAGACATTCTTTCCCGTCGATAGCAAGCGGAGTTAATCCCAGAGGACTGCAAAGTTTACAGCTCTGGCAGACAGACGTTACACATTATCCAGAGTTTGGTAATTTGAAATGTGTCCATTCCTCTATTGACACCTTTTCCGGTGCCTTGTTTGCCTCTTGCCACACAGGAGAGAAGGCGCGTGACGTCCGCAAACATTTGTTGCGTGCCTTTGCTACCTTGGGCATACCCTCTCAGGTAAAAACAGACAATGGTCCTGCATATGTTTCAACCGCAACAAAAGCCTTTTTTGATTCCTGGGGCGTGACCCACGTCACCGGCATTCCTCATTCCCCTACAGGTCAATCTCTAATTGAACGCTCTCACCAGTCTTTGAAGCGCTTATTGCAACAACAGAAAGGGGGAATGGGGACTGCTACTCCTGAGGAACGACTACAGAAAGCTTTGTATGTTTTTAACTTTTTGAATTGCTCTTTAATAGATAACAATCCTCCGATAGTCCGACATTTTAATGCCAATACTTCACTTGAGGCGCGAATTAAAGCCCCGGTGTTGGTTCGGGATCCAGAAACAGGTAAGATCATGGGACCGTATCCTCTTGTTACATGGGGAAGAGGTTATGCTTGTGTCTCCACAGAAAGAGGCCCCAGGTGGATACCAGCAAAGAACGTACGACCCTTCCGTGAATCCCTACCGCAATCATCGGGTGACGACTCCGATTATCTCGACTCCGGTCATCTCTTTGATCAACAGACTCCTGCACCCTCTGGGACCCCGAACGACTGATACAACACTGCTGACTCATGAGGGTCTCAGAGCGCCAGGACAAGATCAGACTTTGACTCTTGTTACTTTGAAAGAACTTGGGACCATGATTGGGTGTCTGGTTTTGATAACAATAGGTATAGGACCCTTACCCCTTTGGGGCAGTCCTTTCCCTTTCCCCCCTCCTCTTCCCAAAGTAAATGTGTGGGTTACATTGGCAAATTTGACCAGACAGGACACTTTGTGTCTTACTACTGCCTCCCCTAACAACCCCTTTTCTACGTGTCTAGTGGGTTTGCCCCTAGACGAGTGGCCGATACCTACGAGTCTCCAACACATCGTCACATCCAGAAATGTGACAGACTCTTGGGACACATGGACCCCCTACCTCCCACTCGCTACCCTAGAACCACAAGAGATTGAGCTCCTCGGATCAGTAAAAATGGATTTTTGTGTTAAATTTAACTACACAGGAAAAAATCAATCTAGAGCATGGGATGTCTCTCCTTCCCATCCCGTTTTTAAAAATGCTACTGTTTGGTGCAATTACACGGCAACAAATTTGTCTCACTCTACCAATGCTCCCGTTCTCCTACCATCAGGGATATTTTTTATTTGCGGAGACAGAGCATGGTCCGCTATCCCTTCTCACATAAAAGGAGGTCCCTGTAGCCTCGGACGCCTTACTGTCCTGACTCCTAATACATCCATGATTTTACAGCACCGTCTTTCTCATAGAGAGAAGCGCAGCATTCATGCATATGCCCCTGACTGTGATGATAACACAGATTTTTGGTCTTTTGGTCAACGCTTTGCCACCTCTTTGCTTTTACCAGGCGTTGCTGCTAGCAAAGCCTTATCAGTCTTAGATAAACTTGGTTGTTGGCTTGCCAAACAGACTAATGCTACTAGTGGAGCACTATCAGGCCTTTTATTAGATGTTGATAGTGTGCGCCACGCTACATTGCAAAATAGAGCTGCTATTGATTTTTTGCTTTTAGCGCAAGGCCATGGCTGTGAAGACTTTGACGGTATGTGTTGTATGAATCTTTCTGACCACTCGGAATCGATTCATGCCAGCATTCGACAGCTTAAAGATGGGGTCTCTAAACTCCGACAAGACGATAGTTGGGATTGGTTAGATAAACTTTTTGGAGAATGGGGTCTCTCAGGATGGTTACGAAGTTTGGTGAAAACGCTCGTATATGCCTCGGCTGCTTTTCTTTTTTTGTTGCTCTTTTTGCCCTGTTTCTTGCAATGCTTGCGGAAGTTAATCACTGACTCCATGACACGAATCCTTGTTGTGCAACAAGAGGGGGGAAGTGACGGGAATGATTTGATCACCTTTGATTTGATCACCTCTGAAAGAACCCCTAGTACTAGCCAGCTGATTGATAAGGACGTGCTGGAGCTCACGCACCGCGAGCTGCAGAAGATTTGAAGAAGGGAGTGTTTTGAAAAGAAACTTTTAGCTAAATAAGACTGTTTACCGTCACAAGATAAGCATTGTGTAAGAGCCAGATAGCCTTTCACCGTATAACCAATTAGGAGCTCAGCTTTAGCAATATGTATGAAGCTATTATCTGTGTAACCAATGAGCCTTTTACACGCTGACCTATGTTGAATAACTTAGGGTATAAAAAAGAACTATTGAACAATAAAGAGAGATCTAGCTTGCACCCAACTGGGTCTCCGTCTCTCAATCGCGGCAGTCACAAATGTTCCTTACCTGACTCCCAAGATGAGATCCAGAAGGCCAGCCACCTCAAGGGTGTGTATGGCTGTGGTGGATCCTCTTGCTCCCCTCCAGGGAAACCCACACACTCGACTACGTCTCTGCAATGCTTGTATACCAACGCACGCAGCATGGGGAATAAACAGGAAGAGCTGGAGATCTGTGTGCGGTCACAGGGCCATGATCTCATTGCAATTACAGAGACATGGTGGGATAGCTCACATGACTGGAATGCTGTTATGGATAGCTATGTACTTTTTAGGAAAGACAGGCCAGCCGGGCGTGGTGGTGGAGTTGCTCTCTATGTGAGAGGGCAACTGGAATGTATCGAGCTCTGCCTAGGGGTGGATGAAGAAAGTGTTGAGAGAATTAAGGGGCAGGCTAATATGGGAGATACTGTTGTGGGTGTTTACTGCAGACCACCGTATCAGGAAGAGGAAGTCGATGAGGCCTTCTACAGACAGATGGAAATAGCCTCATGATCACAGGCCCTGGTTCTCATGGGGGACTTCAATCACCCTGATATTTGCTGGGAAGGCTACACAGCCAGGAACACACAGTCCCGGAGATTTCTGCAGAGCACTGATGATAACTTCTTGACACAAGTGGTAAAGGAACCAAGGAGGAGAGGTGTGCTGCTGAACCTTGTGCTGACAAACAAAGAAGGACTGGTTGGGGATGTGAAAGTCGGGGGTAGCCTTGGCTGCAGTGACCATGAGAGGGTGGAGTTCAGGATGCTGCGTGGAAGAAGCAGGGCAAAAAGTAGAATTATAACCCTGAACTTCAGGAGTGCTGACTTTGGCCTCCTCAAAGACCTACTTTGAGGAATCCCATGGGCTAAGGCTCTAGAAGGAAGAGGGGTGCAAGAGAGCTGGTTAATATTTAAGCAGCACTTCCTCTGAGCTCAAGATCGGTGCATCCCTAGGAGCAAGAAATCAGGCAAAGGAGGCAGGAAACCTGCATGGAAGAGCAAGGAGCTTCTGGATAAACTCGGATGGAAGAAGGAAGCTTACAGAATGTGGAAAAAGGGACTGGCCACTTGGGAGAAGTATAGGAGCGTTGTCACAGTATGCAGGGATGCAACGACGAAGGTGAAGGCCGACTTGGAATTAAGCCTGGCAAGGGATTTCAAGGACAATAAGAAGGGCTTCTTCAAGTACATCAGCAGTAAAAGGAAGACTAGGGAAAATGTGGGCCCGCTGCTGAATGAGATAGGTGCCCTGGTGACGGAGGATGCAGAGAAGGCAGAGTTACCAAATGCCTTTGCTTCAGTCTTTACTGCTAAGGCCAGCCCTCAGGAAACCCAGATGCTGGAGGCAGGAGAGAGAGAGCCTGGAGTAAGGAAGACTCTCCCTCAGTCCAGGAGGATTGGGTTAGAGATCATTTGGGCAAAAGTGACACTCACAAATCCATGGGCCCTGATGGGATGCACTCATGAGTGCTGAGGGAGCTGGCAGATGTTATTGCGAAGCCGCTCTCCATCATCTTTGAAAAGTCATGGAGAACAGGAGAGGTGCCTGAGAACTGGAGGAAAGCTAATGTCACTCCAGTCCTCAAAAAGGGCAAGAAGGAGGACCTGGGAAACTACAGGCAAGTCAGCCTCACCTCCAAAGGTGATGGAACAGCTCCTCCTGAATGTCATCTCTAAGCATGTAGAAGAAAAGAAGGTTATCTGGAGTGGTCAGCATGGATTCACCAAGCAGAAATCATGCTTGACCAATCTGACTGGCTGGGTGGATGAGGGGAGAGCAGTGGACGTTGTCTACCTTGACTTCAGCAAGGCTTTTGACTTAGTCTCCCATAACATCCTCATAGGTAAGCTCAGGAAGTGTGGGTTAGGTGAGTGGACAGTGAGGTGCATTGAGAACTGGCTGAATGGCAGAGCTCAGAGGGTTGTGATTAGGGGCACAGAATCTAGTTGGAAGCCTGTAACTAGCAGTGTTCTCCAGGGGTCAGTACTGAGTCCAGTCTTGTTCAATATATTCATCAACAACCTGGATGAGGGGACAGAGTGTACCCTCAGCAAGTTTGCTGATGACACCAAACTGGGAGGAGTGGCTGACACTTCAGAAGGCTGTGCTGCCATTCATCAAGACCTGGACAGGCTGGAGAGTTGGGCGGAGAGAAACCTTATGAAATTCAACAAGGGCAAGTGTAGGGTGCTGCACCTGGGGAGGAATAACCCCATGCACCAGTACAGGTTAGGGGCTGACCTAAAGCAGCTCTGCAGAGAGAGACCTAGGAGACATTGGAGTCCTGGTGGACAAGAAGTTGACCATGAGGCAGCAATGTGCCCTTGTGGCCAAGAAGGCCAATGGCATCCTGGGGTGCATTAAAAAGAGCATGGCCAGCAGGTCAAGGGAGGTCATCCTCCCTCTCTACTCTGCCCTGGTGAGGCCGCATTTGGAGTACTGTTTCCTGGGGCCCCCAGTTCAAGAAGGACAGGGAACTACTGGAGAGGGTGCAGCAGAGGGCTACCAAGATGATCAAGGGACTGGAGCACCTCTCTTATGAGGAAAGGCTGAGAGACCTGGGTCTGTTTAGCCTGGAGAAGAGAAGACTGAGAGGAGACCTCATCAGTGGTTATAAATATCTAAAGGGTGGGTGTCAAGAGGATGGGACCAGGCTCTTTTCAGTGGTGTCTGGTGACAAGGGGCAATGGGCACAAACTTGAACATAGGAAGTTCCATCTCAACATGAGGAGGACCTTCTTTACTTTGAGGGTGACAGAGCACTGGAACAGGCTGCCCAGAGAGGTTATGGAGTCTCCTTCTCTGGAGACATTCAAAACCCACCTGGATGTGTTCCTGTGCAACCTGCTCTAGGTGACCCTGCTCTGGCAGGGGGGTTGGACTAGATGATCTCCGAAGGTCCCTTCCAACCCCTATCATGCTGTGATTCTGTGATACCTGGATCGTTATGTCAAATGCTAGGTTTTGTGAAATGCTCAGAACGGTTATTCCCTTAGTTTCAAAGACCAATGATAAATAACTGTCCAATTTATTAAGGCTTCTTGGACATTGTAGTCTTTTCTGTTCCTCCAGCATGGATATTTTTGAAGTTGGTGGGAATATAGGATATCAGACAAAGCAAATAATTCAGGGTTTTAAATGAACCCAAGGAACTTTGGTCTTCATTTATTTTATAGTTACTTTCTAATTTCTTTTGAAACCAATTGCTAGCCAAATCTGATGATTTTTTATGTCTCACAGTGTTAAGGATTTTACTTGAATGCTAAACTTAAAAATTATACCAGTTATCAGTAATTTACAGAGAGTAATCTCTAATACAGAAAACACAACTGGAAGATATGTTTAGAAACCAAGTAGTCCATCCTCATTCCTGATAGATGTTAATAATTTCTTGAAGACCTCCGGTGATGAAGAGCCTATAGCTTTCCTTCACTAATAGTCCCAGAACTTCGCTATCATTATCTCAGGGATTTCTCTTCTTCCTCTACTTTTTCATAGTGTCTCTGTCCTCTTGTGTTCTTCATTTTTAGAGTTTAAAATTACAGCTAAACTTTTACTGCTTCTGAGTGTCTTCTCTGCTAAGACTAAGTGCTTGTATTTTCACATAAAGTGAAGCCAAAAGGGCTGCAAACAAGAACCACTTCAGAAATTTCTTTCTAATTCAAATGAATATTCAGGGTCCTCTCCTGTCTCAACCAGATTGTTCTGCAAAAAATATTTTTTTTTTATGAAAGATGTAATAGAAAACTCAGCACAGTTTCCTATTTCTTCTCCCTTTCCAGATTTTTGTATAATAAACAAAAATTCCCAAATAAATAATTAACAAAAAAATGACTGACTTATTATTAGAAATGTTTGGCTACCAGATGGTCCAGAGTATATCTTCATATAATAGGATCTCGAATACAGTTTCAACTCTGTGGGAACAAACAGCAGAATATTAATAAAATGTCAATTAGTTTAATTTAGTCTCATATCTATTGAATATATATATATATTGGCACCTATATGGGTTTTATTTCATTTTGGGATTCCAGCTGCTATTGAAGGCAGAAAACTTTTAAACAAGTAAATTAAAAAAATTGCAAAGACAAATAAATATGTAAAAGGATGGAAAGAAATAATTTTAAATGGAGCTGACAAGGTACTTCACTGGGAACGTAAGAACTTTTTGCACATCTGCATTGTTAATATCCTTGATTGTTTTCTTTCTGACATTAAACTGAAAGTCTTATCCTAATTCAAAATAGTTTTCATTACAGCATGATCCTGAAATATTCCTAAAGTCAGTGTTTCTTCCCCTCTCCACTCCCCATATTCAGACTCCTAAAGTTCTTTGATGCATGGGTAGATTTTTGGATACTTTATGCAAGTTTATTTTCCTCAGACTTTATTGATTCCTCTGAAATCCATTCTTAGATTCTAGATTGAAAATCACTGTTTTATGTATTTTCCTGAATTACACTTGTGTTTAAAGCATCTCAAAGAAATTCAACAATTATAATAAACTCACTGTGAGTTAGTCACAAGATTGTATTTGACCCTCTCTCAAACACAAGGTATTTTAAGGGTCAGGCTGAGAATGGGTGATGAGGGCAAATATATCAAACTGAAATTTAACCTCAGCTGTTGTACTGTATCTGGCTGGGATAGAAATAACTTCCTTCACACCAGCTGGTATAGTGCTGTGTTTTGAATTTGTGGCTAAAAGAGTGTTGGTAACACACCAATGTTTTAGCTGTTGCCGAACAGTGTTTGCTGTGTCAAAGTTTTCTCTGTTTCTTGCCCTGCCCCTTTGTGATGAGTAGGCTGGGGGTGGGCAAGAAGTTGGGAGGGACACAGTTGGGACAGCCAACCCAAACTAACCAAAGGGATATTCCATACCACATGACATCATGCTCAGCAATAAAAACTGGAGTGCGTGGGGGGGTTGTCTTCCAAGTTAGCTGTTTCTTGGAGACTGGCAGGGCATCAGTCTGATTGTGGAAGGTGGCAATTGCCTTTGTATCACTTGGGTTTTCCCCTCTTTCCTTCTCTTGAACCATGAGTTTTCTTGCTTTTGCTATTCTTGTCCTTCTCTTGAACCGTGAGTTTTCTTGGTTTTGCTACTCTCATTTTCTCCCCCATCCTGCTGGAGATAGGAGTGAGTGAGAATCTGGGTGGGTGCTTAGTTGCTGGCCATGGTCCACCCACCACAGATGTTCATCAGTTGCAGCAAGGGCTGCAAAATCCAGTTGGGAAGGGAGTCAGTGCTTGATGATTAGCCAGGGCTGAACTCAATGCTATTGTAAAAGTACTATAAGTACCTGAGTCCATTGGGCTATGTCTACCTACAGCATTAGCACTGAGTTATATGTAACGAGTCTCGAGACACTTTTGTTTTCTAACACATGCTGGCTGTCACCTATCTGCAGCCGGGGCTTGATAAATACACATTGCTCCTAGGAAGAGCAAAGATGGCAATGCTTGATGTAGGGCTAAGCTGTCATACATTAGCTCTGTGCATGACAACTCTGATGAGAGTTTATGGTGCAGGCATGGGTCTGATTTTAGGGTTTGAGATAATCTAGGATTTGTTCCACCCAAGTTCTAAAACTTATACTGAGGTGCCCCACTCTCACTGAGGTGAGAAAAAGTACTATGTCAATGGTGATTGAACTCTGAATTAAGAATAAGCTCAGATCTGTGCTTAAATTGCAATGTAGTCTTAACCTTTAATTTAAAACTAGAAATGTCTATACAAGTAGATGTCAAAAGTGACTGCATTAAAGAAAAACCCTTAAGACAGTATTTCAGGATTACTTAACTTTCTATCTGTGCTGCAGCATGAAGTTTAAGCCCATACTTCTCTGAGAGTTCAGTGGAGAACATCCACAACTGTGTCCTATGTAGGAAAACTCCCACATTTCAACTTAAAGTGTTGTGCCAGAAGAGTCTAACCTCCTGTCCTTGTCGTGATGGATGTTGCAGTTATGTAGATAGGTCCCTCTTTCCAGGTTCCATCTTCTTTTATTTTCACCCTTTTCTGTGAGGACAAAACACACAATTTCACACACTCTGGCTGTAGAAATTTCATTTAGGGAAGGATGAAATACTAGGGTGAACACAGCTACCACTGCATTATCTGAGGGAAAAGCATGCACAGTACGTAGGGAGGTGCTAACAGAAGGGACCTTGGTCCCCTCCTTCCCTCCAACTCTTCCTGAGAAGAAATTCATTCCTGTCTTTCAGGCATACTGTGCTTTTTAAACACCAAGCTGCTCCATTTAATATTTTTTTTCTTGGAACTCATATGTATTTTACCTCTAGATAAATGCCCATGTGACTGTACTCTTATTAAAGCCTATACTGATATTTTATCCAGGACACAGGTTTTTGCAGTGCTGCATTGCACTGGAATTGCTGATGGCACTTAAACCCTATGTTGCCAGGGGATAGTTTTGTTTATTTCTATGATCTAGATACTGCATATAATCCAGAACCATCTGCAGACACACTGGCTACAGAAAGGTAAATTAACATTATCTTCGACATGTGGATCTTGGAGCTTTGTTTCAATTATTATTTGTAGGATGTTCCAACAAAGAACAGAGCCCCTTTGCACTTGGGGTTTTATAGACATGAAGCAAGGGATGGTACTTAATCTTAAGAGTCTACAATATAAATAGACAAGAGTGAGGAGGGAAAGCTTGCTCAGAGACTTGCCTAAAGTCACACTGCAGGGAAGAGCTTGGAATAGTATCTAGGTCTCCTGATCCCCCCAAGTTTGTTGCTTTATTCACTAGGCCATGTTGTCTCCCTCCACTTAATTCCCTTCTCCTTTTTTTATTCTACTGGATAAAAATCATCAGCATAGGTTCCTATATGCAAATAGACATTCAGTTAAGGGGAAAAAATCCCAAGAAAACCACAAAAACCAACCCTCTGGAAAAACACCCCTTCTATAGATTTGCTACAGTGCACTTTGAATAGGATAGCAGCTGTACAGATAGGGAGTAGCATAGGGGATCTGTTTGACCCTGGTGAGACAAAGCTGTATCCTTGAGAGAAAAGATAAGCAAGCATCAGGAGATATCAGCAAGAAAAGGAATGTGAAAGCAAAGCTGCTACTCCGCGTGAACAGTCAGAGACGACCAATCGCAAGACACCGAGAATTGCGTGGCAATTGACCTTCAACCTATCAGTAGGATGCTGCCTGCACGTGGACAGTACCTGTACCTATAAAACTCGGGAAATTGTTGTAATAAAGGTCTTTGGTCCATACCCTGCCAGAGTCCATGAATCAATGCTCCACAATGCTCCTTAACCTTTTGACTTCCTCTTGCAGCTCTGCCACCAGGCTGAACAGATCGTTCACCTGCTCACAACGCACACAGCGGTTCTCATAGCTGCCACCCATTGCCAGTGAAAGGCTCTGGCACTCCCTGCAGCCTGTGACCTGGACAGCTGTATGTTCCTGTGGGAGCTGTCTGGGTTCCCACATCCATTCTGGCTAAGGTTGAGAGCACGACCTTCTGCTGGATGGAGACCATAGCTAAGCTCCTTCGAAGAGTGTGATGACTGCCCTTGTTGTGGTGTTTCCAGGTGATGCTCACTCACTGCTTGCTTACTCAATGTGCAGCAACCTAGTTGCTGCACTCCCAAAAGGCTTCTTTTCTGCTGGCGGAGGTCTTGCATATAAGCAGAGATAGAATCAACAGCCAGGGTTAACAAGTTTCCACATGGAGAATTTATTAAGAGCACAATAACAAAAGGACAATCCTGTTGTTGCCTTTTAGATTCCAGCTACTGCAGATTTGGGTTGGCCTCAAAACTTCCTGGGATGAGATAAGGAGAGGGGTACGTTTATACAGGCATTCCCCTCAGTCCCTGTACCTCTTCCAGACAAGTGGTTCCAGCAGCTGTCTGTCTCTTTGGATATTAACTTTCACATACCCTCATTATTGTTGTCAGCTGGGACCTCTAGCAACCTGCCTCTGGTGATAACCTTGTCAGTTCTCCCTAGATAAGCTGGAAGGGTTGTTTTTTGGGTAGGAGCTGCAGTGACATTCCCCAACTTTGTGGGAAACGCTGCTGGTGACATGCAAGTGGCATTCACTTCTCCCCTGACAAATATGTCTGGCACCAGTGCCAGAATCTTGAGCTTTGAAGATTTCTGGAGAAGGCACATTAATATCACTAAATGTGGGATAAAAGTTCTCCAATACCCGAAGAGTCCCACAAAGATCTGTAACTGTTTTACTGTGATTGGTACAGGAAATCACTAGACTGTTTGCTGTACCTGATTTGCTATTTCTCTAATCTGTCCATGCCAAACTATTCCCCAAAATTGTACAGTAGCACTAGGGCCCTGTATTTTCTTTGGATAAATTGCCCGGCCTCAGTCCTGCAAATGCACTTTCAGCAATTCGGCAGCTGCTTCACTTTCTTGTTGTGACTCTGCCATAATCAATAGATCATCAATATAATAGTAATATAATAGTAAACAGTAATGGTACCTGACCATACTGCTAAATCAGCTGCTATCATTAGGTGGCAAATGGAGGGACTGTGTTTGTATCCCTGAGGCAATACCTGTAAAGTATATTGCTTTTGTTCCCAGGTCACATCTTGCATTGAGGTGTCAGGCAGGGCAGAGGGGGGGCATGGAGTTGGTGGTGGGGCTGGGGGCGGTTGGCCTTTTTGCATAAATGCTAACTTTTGCCACCGGGGAAACATTTCTGATGTGAGCCCATCTATTTCTGATCGTGGGATAACGGCTTGTACAAAATCATTCCGCATTTGTTTCCTTGTCACCCGTGCTGTAACTGCTTTCTGTTTTGTTGGCTTTCCTTTTTTGACCACCCACACAGATGGTCCCGAAATCACAGCCTCAGTTTCCCTCAAGGTATTTCCTAGGGCACCTACAGTACCCATAGCATTTGTCACTGCTGGTATAATCAAGGGATTTAGTGAGGCAGGCGCTCCTCTCAAAAACTGCATTTTGATACTTTTTGTCACTGCTGCAGTGTCCGGATTGCATTCTGTAACCAACACATGAGCCATCCCCATCTGCTGCACCAAATTGATACCTTCCTCCATTGCACAACAGTTTCCGAGGGACGACACTAATTCAACAAGTTCTGTATATGCTGTTAAAACTGCTGCACACGATCACTGATACAACACAGGTGCAATAATGTCCCACCTGTCAGGACCTCTGACATTTTGCAGCTGAGCATATCCTTGTATCTGATCATGAATGGGGATAGGGCTTAATACATCTTTTTCACTCTCTGATAAATGGATAGATGCAGCTCCACTATCCCAAGCTCGCAAAATCCATGCCAATATGCCTTCCCCACTCTTATTCCCTTAACTCTTTCGGAGTATCAGTACGCATGATCTGCACTCCCCTGTCTACTCATTCCTGCTCCCCCCTCATTTGAATGAGGGGTCGTGCTACCACCACCTCACTGCTTTTTAAGTCCGCATCAAATTCAAACTCAGTCTCAGAGTCTGACGGTTCACTCCAAATATTTTCATCCCATTCCTCGGGATCCCATGACCATTTTGTGGTGAGAGCATGAACTTGGGAAACTGAAAGCTTACTTTTCCCATATTTCTCCTTTTGTTTATTAACAATACCCGCTACCAACCGGTCTACATTATCTTGCAGCTCATGGCATCGCTCTGCTTGAACAGTAACTACTTCTTGCGCAGTCATCTTTGCATCTTGTAGACTCCTGTATTATTTTTCCAATTCTCTCACTTTAATAGGTAATGCAACAACTTCACAGTCAAGAGCTCTAAGTCCAGTAGCTAACAGCCATCCTAATTTCCCTGCTAATTCACTCAAGAACGCGATGCTGTTTTCCACGGCGACCGACATAAAGCTGTTTGTCGTGGTTTGGCCTCAGACGGCAAAAAAGAACCACGTGTCACTCGCTCAGCGCTTCCCGGTACGGGAAGGATCAGAAGAAAAAGGCAAAACTCTTGGGTTGAGACAAAGGCAGTTTAACAGAACAGCAAAGGGAACAAAAAAACAACAACACGGACAGAGGAATATGCAAACGGAATTACGGAACCACCCCTCCCCTCCGGTCCGGACCCAGGACGCGCCAGCCCACTCCAAACCCAACTGCCTGCCCCCTCCCCTCCTTCTAATCTCAGAGTGGGCGGGGCTCACATGGCATGGAATACTTAACCCTGTCCCTGCCGGAACCAGGACATTATCCACCCCTTATTCCATACCATTTTGCCACGCCCAGATCTTACAGTTTTTGGAACATGTGACTGGTGTACCCGGCGTAGCTCATGCACACAGTCCATGGGCTGAAGATGTAGATCTTGAGGAAGTTGCTGGGCATCAGCTCTGATCCCATCACCACTTTGCTTTACTCAATTCTTCATCAAAGTCCATCTGTCCTTAATTTGGGTGATTCTTACTGCAGTACAGCCGATAGCAATTATAGTAACGAGGACATACAGTGACAGTGTTACACACAATTTGCTTCATTGGCTATTCTCACCCAAAATCAAGTCCCCATGAGGTACACATCGGACTTCCCCATCCTGCCGCATTACCCACCAAGTGCACCCAGGTCCTTGGGCAAAAGCAATCCCATGGATGGGTTTGCCTTTGCCTGAGGCAGGACTAACCCAGACTGTCTTCCCTAACATATTCTTCAGGTGCACTACGGGGACCTTATCCCTTTCTACAGTACGTGGAAGTTTTGATTGGGCAGGGCCAGCCTGATTGGTAGATCCCCTGGAGTTAACTAGCCAGGTAGCCTTTGCTAAATGTGCATCCCAGTGTTTTAAGGTCCCACCACCCATTGCTCTCAGTGTAGTTTTTAACAGTCCATTGTACCGTTCTATCGTCCCAGAGGCTGGTACGTGATAGGGGATGTGATATACCCACTCAATACCATGCTCTTTGGCCCAGGTGTCTATGAGGCTGTTTCGGAAATGAGTCCCATTGTCCGACTGAGTTCTCTCTGGGGTACCATGTTGCCACAGGACTTGCTTTTCAAGGCCCAGGATAGTATTCCGGGCAGTGGCATGGGGCACAGGGTATGTTTCCAGCCATCCAGTGGTTGCTTCCACCATTGTGAGCACATAGCGCTTGCCTTGACGGATTCGTGGCAGTGTGATATAATCAATCTGCCAGGCCTCCCCATATTTATATTTCAACCATCGTCCTCCATACCAAAGAGGCTTCAAACGCTTGGCTTGCTTGATTGCAGCGCATGTCTCACATTCATGGATGACCTGCGCAATAGTGTCCATGGTCAAGTCCACCCCTCAGTCAAAAGCCTATCCATATGTCGCATCTCTTCCTTGATGGCCTAAGGTCTCATGGGCCCACAGAGCTATGAATAGTTCACCCTTATGTTGCCAGTCCAGATCCACCTGAGGCACTTCAATCCTAGCAGCCCGATCCACCTGCTGGTTGTTCTGATGTTCCTCCGTGGCCCGATTCTTGGGTACGTGGGCATCTACGTGGCATACTTTCACAACCAGATTCTCTAGCCGGGCAGCAATATCTTGCCACAGGTCAGCAGCCCAGATGGGTTTGCCTCTGCGCTGCCAGTTGCCCTGCTTCCACTGCTGTAACCACCCGCACAGAGCATTTGCCACCATCCATGAGTCAGTGTAGAGATAAAGTACCAGCCATTTTTCGCGCTCGGCAATGTCCAAAGCCAGCTGAATGGCTTTCACCTCTGCAAACTGGCTCCACTCACCTTGTCCTTCACTGGCTTCTGCAACTTGTCGTGTAGGACTCCACACAGCAGCCTTCCACTTTCGATGCTTTCCCACAATCCGGCAGGACCCATCAGTGAACAGGGCACATTGCTTCTCATTTTCTGGCAGTTTATTATATGGTGGGGCCTCTTCCGCACGCGTCACCTCCTCCTCTGGTGACATTCCAAAATCCTTGCCTTCTGGCCAGTCCATGATCACTTCCAGAATTCCTGGGCGACTGGGGTTTCCCATTCGAGTTCGCTGTGTGATCAGTGCAATCCACTTACTCCATGTAGCATCAGTTGCATGATGTGTGGTGGGGACCCTTTCTTTGAACATCCAACCCAGCACCGGCAGTCGAGGTGCTAAGAGGAGCTGCGCTTCTGTACCAACCACCTCTGAAGCAGCTCAAACCCCTTCATATGCTGCCAATATCTCCTTTTCTGTTGGGGTGTAGCGGGCTTCGGATCCTCTGTATCCCCGACTCCAAAACCCTAGGGGTCGACCTCGGGTCTCCCCTGGTGCCTTCTGCCAGAGGCTCCAGGTAGGGCCATTCTCCCCGGCTGCGGTGTAGAGCACATTTTTAACATCTTGTCCTGCCCGGACTGGCCCCAGGGCCACTGCATGGACTATTTCCTGTTTGATTTGTTCAAAAGCTTGTCGTTGCTCAGGACCCCATTTAAAATCGTTCTTCTTCCGGGTTACTTGATACAGAGGGCTTACAATCAGACTGTAATCTGGGATATGCATCCTCCAAAAACCCACAATGCCTAAGAAAGCTTGTGTTTCCTTTTTGCTAGTTGGTGGAGACATAGCTGCTATATTGTTGATCACATCCATTGGGATCTGACGACGTCCATCTTGCCATTTTATTCCTAATGTGAGAAACGCTCCTTATCCAATAACAATGGCTCAGGCAATGATCAATACAAAGCACATTTTATTTAGACATTCTTGCAAGAACGGGTGTCCTAGCAGGTAGGCACACCTGAGGTCCCAAAATAACTTCTTTTTATTTCCTATCCCCGGCTGAAATTTCCCTCCCCTGTTTCCCCATTGGCTAGGTACTCCAGGGTTTACAGCCTATCCGATTCGCCTAAAACTACTTCCGTTCGTCCCGCCCCTGTTTACTTCTCCCCATCATCCCTCCTAAACCCCTTACTTCACCTGTTTATTTCTTCCCTTTTTTGGTATTATTGCCCACGGTAGCTGGTCTCAGTTAAACATTCATCCTCCCGTTAAACTCCCGATCCGGCATAGACTGGTTTCTCCTTTGTCTAAGGGATAAGTATGCTTGCATGTCTCTTGATCAGCCTTTGTGTTGTTAATCATTCTTTAGCTACATTATTTCAGACTGGCCAAGTTGTTCCTCTGCAAAAACAATACTTAGATTTTTCTTACAATCCCTCCTCTTTGATTTTCTAAGTTTATTTCTTTTTGCACTTACTTATCAGGGTATAGTCCCATAAGAAGCTTCTAAGTTTGCAAGCATCAATTCACATTCCTCATCCTCTTTCTTGTTCTTTTCCTTGAGTTGAAACATTTTCCCAGGGTATGCGGGAGGGTCTACTTCCATTCATTTCATTAGGGCAGTTCCAATTTATCGTTGAACTAATCCTCGCACACAGGGAATGATACAGCATCCTACAGCCACTAAGACTCCTGCTAGAATTATAAGAGAAGTCAATATTGATACCACCATACCTTTCCATTTCCCAAACCAGGAATCCAGCCAACCTGTCAGTGAGGTGTCTATTCCAGAGTTCTCAGCTAACTCATCAGCTAGAGTGGTGAGCCCTTGAAGGGCTTTAGTTATAGTACCATCTGGAGCTGTATTGTTTGTGATGAGGTACAGCACCAATTCCCTAACGTTACACACACGCCTCCCTTCTCCGCTAAGATCATGTCCAGGGCGATCCTATTTTCCCATGCCATTCGACTGGTTGCATCCAATTGTTCTGCTATTCCTTTCAGTGCATCTCTGGTATAATTAATAAACCTCTGTTGGTTATAGTGAATATAATTTACCCAATCTACATTTTTGTTTATAGTTACCCACCAGAAAAGGACAGATTCGAATCCTACTCCTATCTGATTCCTTGCTTTGTGTTCATCTGGAACTCCTCTAGGGACTCCAGTGGAATCTATATATATATCCGTTCATCAAAGGATACACCTAAACTTCTTCTTACTCTGTTGCCTGAGCTCAGGGATCCTGTTCCTTTGTCAAATGCTAGGGTGAATGGTATTGCCAATTGTACTATTCCGCATGTACCTTTCCAGTTAGCTGGCAACACAGATCGCAAGGTCTTCCCTCCACAATACCACCAGAGATCTGCCCGAGGCACTCGTAACGCTGAGTAGTTTCCTCTTACATCCTTGGTCACATTCAGAGTTTCAGTGCATAGGGTGAATTCCCCCACAGGTCTGGTAGCATTCACACCCTGCCATGAGAGGCAGACTGTATGGTTACCAATTGCTGTGGAAAATACTGGTGGCACTTTAACATCTCTAGACTCCAAGGCAGGAAACAGTAAGGAAAGTGAATGACAAGTCTCATTTCTCCAGGCGGTCTTTTCTTGGTATAATGCTATCATACACCACATCCCTACGGAATCTTTCATCCACCCCAAGGGAAAAGGGACGATCTGTGCTGTGGGCCTTCCTGTGGCACAAGCATAGCAATTGCTTTGGTTCAAACTATTAACAGTATATTTTACCCATTCTACCTAAGCATTCATCTCACCGTACCCTGTCTCAATCTCAAATGTTTGTCTAAGATCTTTAATCTCGGTAACCGTTACCAAAGCTGGATCATTCAGTGGTTCCCACTGTTGTATTACTGGGAGTTTAGTAGTCATAGTTGTCCCTTCCGCTTGACTGCTATTTTCCAGTATGTCTATTCTAAATCTTCCCCTTGGATCTCTTCCAAACACATCTGCTCCTATTCCATATATTAGGTCACTTGATCCACCCGTCATCAACGGTCTACCTTCCAATTTGGGTGGTCCACCACACTTCACTCCATTGTTCACAAGATGCAGGCTCGGGATATCTCTCTGCGACCCTCCAAATTTCTGGGCACAGGTACTTGCTTTCGCCACTCAACTGTCTTTGGGCCTCCAGCCTTTGCTGGAGCCTCTTTGTCTTAGTCATTCCCTTATCACGTCACCTCTGATGGAAACAGCTTTTCTCCATTGCAAAAACAATAACTGCCTTTCTTAAAAACTGAGGGAAGAGATTTGTACTACAGGGAGAAGCAGCAAATGGAAAGTGTGTAGCCATGGTAAAAGAGCATGAAAAACATGGGCAAGAAACAGAGATTTGAAGCTATAAACATCTCCTGGTTACCATGTGGGTAACCCATTTTAGCAATCTACCTGCAGTGTCATTACTGGAAAATAAATTTGGTATTTACATGATGGCTTTGAAAGGTGGTGGGCCACATGTATTGCTGCTGTAATCCCACTGGTGTCACCACAGACTGTGAAGTTCCTCTGGGGAGAGGACCCTTGGATGTTACACCTGCAGTTAATAAACCTCAGCACATCTCAGCCCCTCTTTTCTGATCAAAGGCAGTGGTTCATGATAAACCAGACACAACAGCGAGCTTGAGGCTTTTGCGGCTGCTCTTAGGAACCAGGCTCACTGGCAAGGTTGGCTCCACTATTTAGTTAGTGTAATTCTTACTCTATTCCTCAATTTACACCTACAACAGATTTGACTCAGAGCTGTAAAATCTTAGCTTGAACAGCCTTTGCTCTAGTTATTTAGCACAATGATAATTATTTTTAGTGGTTTTAAATTCAGAGTGTTAGAAGCATAAATTATTACATTTGCTTGGATGTGTGCAGATAAGGTTTGTAACAATTGTAATGATCTTTGATGGAGAGAGTCTTAGCTATTTCTGCTCTATTGAAAGGCAATAATTCAGTGCAGAAACAAAGGCATCAGATGGGAAAGATGTTATCTGAACTGTAAACGTAAAGAAGATTGACTCTTGTAAAAATAAAGTCAGATGGATAGACGGCAATTTGGGTTACATGAGCATAAAATTGATGTAACTATTTCTACATTGGTGAAGCTTGAATCAGAGCTCATTGTGGCTCAGCTGGATGCTAGATCTCATTCAAGCTCAGGGCATGATTCTTACCACTCGCTCAGTTTAATACTGATCACAGAGCTGCTCTAAAGATCATAGAATCATAGAATCATAGAACCATAGGGTTGGAAGGGACCTCTGGAGATCATCTAGTCCAACCCCCCTGCCACAGCAGGGTCACCTAGAGCAGGTTACACAGGAACACGTCCAGGCGGGTTTTGAATGTCTCCAGAGATGGAGACTCCACCACCTCTCTGGGCAGCCTGTTCCAGTGCTCTGCCACCCTCAGGGTAAAGAAGTTCCTCCTCATGTTTAGGTGGAACTTCTTGTGCTCAAGTTTGTGCCCATTGCCTCTTGTCCTGTCCCCGGGCACTACTGAAAAGAGCCTGGTCCCATCCTCCTGACACCCACCCTTTAAGTATTTATAAGTGTTGATAAGATCCCCCCTCAGCCGTCTTTTTTCCAGACTGAAGAGACCCAAATCCCTCAGCCTTTCCTCATAAGAGAGGTGTTCCAGTCCCCTAATCATCTTGGTAGCCCTCTGCTGCACCCTTTCCAGCAGTTCCCTGTCCTTCTTGAACCGGGGAGCCCAGAACTGGACACGGTACTCCAGGTGTGGCCTCACCAATGCAGAGTAGAGGGGGAGGATGACCTCCCTTGACCTGCTGGCCACACTCTTTTTGATGCACCCCAGGATGCCATTGGCCTTCTTGGCCACAAGGGCACATTGCTGCCTCATGGTCATCCTGTTGTCCACCAGGACTCCCAGATCTCTTTCCACAGAGCTGCTCTCCAGCAGGTCAGCCCCCAACCTGTACTGGTGCATGGGGTTGTTCCTCCCCAGGTGCAGCACCCTACACTTGCCCTTGTTGAATTTCATAAGGTTTCTCTCTGCCCAGATCTCCAACCTGTCCAGGTCTCTCTGTATGGCAGCACAGCCCTCCGGTGTGTCAGCCGCCCCCCCCAGCTTTGTGTCATCAGCAAACTTGCTGAGGGTGCACTCTATCCCCTCATCCAGGTCATTGATGAATATATTGAAGAGGACTGGACCCAGTACTGACCCCTGGGGAACACCACTCGTCACTGGTCTCCAACTAGATTCTGTGCCCCTAATGACAACCCTCTGAGCTCTATCTTTCAACCAGTTTTCTATCCACCTTACTGTCCATTCATCTAACCCACACTTCCTAAGCTTCCCTATGAGGATGCTGTGGGAGACCGTGTCAAACGCCTTGCTTAAGTCAAGATAGACCACATCTACCGCCCTCCCCTCATCTATCCATCCAGTCATGCCATCATAGAAGGCTATCAGATTAGTCAGACATGATTTCCCCTTGGTGAATCCATGCTGAGTACTTCTGATAGCTTTCTTTTCCTCCACGTGCCTTGAGATGACGCCCAGAACGAGCTGTTCCATCATCTTTCCAGGGATGGAGGTGAGGCTGACCGGCCTGTAGTTCCCCGGCTCCTCCTTCTTGCCTTTTTTGAAGACTGGAGTGACATTAGCTTTCCTCCAGTCCTCAGGCACCTCGCTTGTTCTCCAGGACCTTTCAAAGATGATGGAGAGCGGCCCAGCAATGACTTCTGCCAGCTCCCTCAGCACTCTCAGGTGCATCCCATCGGGGCCCATGGACTTGTGAATATCTAAATGATCTAATTGATCCCTCACTCGCTCCTCCTCAACCCAAGGGAAGTCTTCTTCTTTCCCTGTTACTTTATTCAATGCCTGGGACTTCTGAGGGCTGGGCCGAGCAGTAAAGACCGAAGCAAAGAAGGCATTCAGTAACTCTGCCTTCTCCGCATCCTCCGTCACCATGACTCCTGTCTCATTCAACAGTGGGCCCACAACTTCTCTGGTCTTCCTTTTGCTTCCAATATACTTGTAGAAGCTCTTTTTGTTGTGCTTGACGTCCCTAGCCAGGTCTAATTCCAAGGCGGCCTTGGCTTTCCTTGTTTCATCCCTGCACGCTCTGGTGGCATTCTTGTAATCCTCCCAAGGGGTCAGTCCCTTCTTCCACTTATTATAAACTTCCTTCTTCCACTTGAGCTTTTTCTGAAGCTCCCTGCTTAACCATGCAGGTCTCCTGCATCCCTTGGCCGATTTCTTTCTCTTAGGGATGCACCGATCCTGAGCTTGGAGGAAGTGGTCTTTGAATATCAACCAGCTTCCTTGAGCCCCTTTGCCTTCCATAGCCCTAGCCCACGGGATCTCTCCAAGCAGTTTCTTGAAGAGGCCAAAGTTAGCCCTCCTGAAATCCAAGGTTGTAATTTTACTTCTTGTTGTTTTGTGGATAGTGCCCATGATCCTGAACTCAATCATTTCATGATCACTACAACCTAGGGTGCCCCCAACCTTAATGTCCTCCACCAATCCCTCTGTGTTTGTCAGGGATTAACATATTAACTACCTGAAAAACTGCTAAGGACAGGGGTCCACCCAACCAGGACTTAAATACTTATTCTTTGCTATAGGCAAGCAGGTAAGGCAGCAACACTTTTGTTTCAAAGTCAGAATGGGGAAAACCTATTTATTCAGAAATCAACCAGAGTAGGCTGCGCTCCCTTCTATTGCAGTGGTTAGACCTGCATGGTTCCAACCATACTTTCCTCTTCCGATGATACGTTCAAAGCAAATCCTACCTATATGAAGAAGTCCACCCTATCAGTTGATTGGCTATACCAGGCTTGACAATATTTACCAGATTGATAATTACTTGACTATTCTTAGTTAAGCGAAGGTAAGTGGGAGAAAGATTAAAACTAAACACGAATATTCAACCTGGTAACAATGTCATCCACCCAGGAAAAATATAACTTGTCAGTTCTCCATGATCCCCAGGTATCTGGGTTATGCAGAAATAGTTAAGAAGTTAGCCTTCTATCCACCAGTCATTGCAATTATAACAGGAAAGTCCCCTCTATTCATATCTTGTCTGACCAGTGAGTTTCTTCAAATTATATAGTTTTTCTAGGCTGGCCAATGCTTTCAGACAAACCACATTCAAAGCCAAGTGCAATACAACTACCTCAATAATTTCTTCACATAAGTACCTATAGAGAAACAGCCACAGCTCAGCAATTCAAGCAATTTCCCTCCTCTGGGAAAGAAGAAAAAGAAAAATATTATAGCTGTCCTGTCTAATCTGAAATATTTGAGACATACTGAATTACTGCACTGATAAGACCTATGATTTCCATGAGAAAATGAGACATTTAGGTGTGGCGGAGAGAAAAAGACTTCACTGAGAGGTTCAAATTAACAATTTATTTGGACTTCACTCACAGGTCCAATGCGCCACTATTTCAAGTTTTAGGGATACAATGGAAGAATGCACTATTGCAATTTAAGAAAAAAACCCCAAACAATTCACAGAATACACTATTACAACCTAACAAGTGATCCTGAAAAGTAACAACACAAACCACAAGCACGCTAGATATGAATACCTTAAAAGAGTACACAAATCACAGTCTTAAAGTATGCCAAATATCATACATATGTTATTAAATCACTTACCCTCTCTCTCAGGTAAGGCCGCTCAATCCCTGGGAAGTTACCTTGCACAGCGTCCTGGACAAGGGGGGAAGAATCTCCTACAGGCCAGCTGTATCTTTGGAAGACTCCCCCTTTTGCTCCCCAAAACTTAGGGTTTATATTTCTTGATTCGATGGGTGGGCAGGATTGTGCCTGAATGGATTGCACTATCTGGGATGGTTATCTCTGGTGGTTTGATGGCCCCTTAGGTAATATTGTTTATTTTGTGATGTCTGGTACTCACACTCACCGAATAGTTGTGGGATGTGACTCAGGGCATTTTGTTTGTTAAAGGCACCATTCGGGTGTCTTATTGTAATGAAATGTTGAGACCACCCCGGGCTGAGCCATTTCCACAGCTCCCCCCAAGTTATCTCTGCATAGATAGGGATCAATAAGCATCTGTCAAGGCAAGATGGAGCTGAGTCGAATGACAACTCCCTGCATCTCACCTTTTGTGCTCTGAAACTGGTTTGGCTGGGTGATCCCATTCAGTAGGTTCCCTCTGGGAAGGTGTTTGACTTTAACAGAAACATGCATGTTCCCCCAGGCTGGGATGTGACTGGCAATGTACCATCGATCTGTAAACTGACTGATTTCTTATCCTGCTTGCTATGCACAGTGTTATCACTGAAGAAGCTGTTCAGCATTTAGAGCAAGAAGCCACTGCAGACCATCTCTGGTGGGGGGTCATGAGTGTATCTGATATCCTAGATGCCATATTTGAGGAAAGAGAGAAGATTAATGCCTTTCAGAAACTTCCAGCTGCTTATGCTATACTCATTTCAACATTTTTGTGGGGTCCATCAATCCTATGCACTCTCCCAGCTATTCGTCAGCCATGAAGACTTCAAGTCGGAAAAAGGGCTGTTCTATCCCAGATCCTCTCCTCCATCCCCTCTCTAGCCTCCAAATGGAGGAAGAGTGAAATTTTCACTCCTCAATCCTAACAGTAAAGCCTAATCTGATGTCCAGGTGAATCATCAGGGACAGTTTGACAACCCTCTGCATTAAGAAGACATGAAGAACAACAAATTAAAACAAACTGGTGTCCTACTCCTGGTTTGGGGTGAAGCAGAGCCAACTTTCTGTTCAGTGAGAAAGGCTCTTGCTTACACTTGTTGCTGTGGCAATCAGGGTCAGCTGACTTGGTTGTTTACCCTGTGGAAGGGCTACACCTGTGGAAAGGTCAGGTGACCCAAAGTGACCAATAGGGTATTCCATCCCATCTGTCATGCTCAGTATAAAAGCTGAGGGTTCAAAGGGATCAGGCTGGCTTCTTTTCAAGGGTTCTTTGTGTTTTGATTATGTCCAGTGGGCTCTTTTTCAATGGCTCTCTTCAGTGACTGACATCTGAGGAGGACCCAGGCAGCTCATCTGTCTTTTGATTCTGGTCAGTGTGTTCCAGTTCCCATTTGTCACTGGATCCAGTCTGGAACTTTCCCAGTGATATCTTCCTAGGAACTTGATCTGGTTTTGTGTATATTTATTTATATCTATTTCATTATTTACTACTTCTTTATTTTATTGTTAATATTTCATTAAAGTAGTTTAGTTTTTTCTAAGCTCACAAATCTCTTTATCTCTCTTCTTCCTTTCCTTAGAGTGAGAGGTGGGGGAAAGCATCTGTTGTCTTGTCATTGGCCAACCCAGCCTAAACCATGACAACTGGAGAACCTGAAGTATTGCATAGTGACATATGCTCACACCTGGGCTGATCCTGCAATGTTTTAGGCTCTCCTGTAATAGTCTGCTCTGATAGACCCATCTCAGATATCTACCAACATCCTTAGTCACCTCTTCTCCTCTTCCAGCAATGTCTCCCTGATCAGCCTTTAATGCCAGATCACTGGACAGTCTGTCCTGGGATTTGGGATGAAATGAATGAAAACAAATCAGCAATTGGAAAAAAAAAAAAATTTAAAGGAAGCCTCCTTAAAAGTGTAGAGTCAAACCATAGTACCATTAGATACCTTTTACATGTATGTTCATAATCTCTGATGCAGAGCATGGAATTGGGATACAGCAGTTCCTGTTTTACTGTTATTTCACCATTTAACACCAGTCAATACACTCCATATGTGCGTGTCTCTCAGATTCCTCATCAAAAGGAAAATCAAAACCCCAAAACAAGACAGGTCATAAATCTCAACTCCCATTATTGGAATTATTTGTAAAATGCTTTAACATGTATTGACAAGGTTTTATTAGAGGCTGGTGGTTAGTAACAGTCCAGGTATGAACTCCATGCTTTATCTGAGAACCTACAGAAAATGGGTTTGAGGTAGAAAGAGAACAATATACTAGAGGAATGAACGAACGAACGAATGGTGAGAGAGACAAACAGTGGATGGATAAGTAGAAGGAAATTATTTTCATCACTGGAAGTAAATAGAGTGTTCCCTTTAACTTCAGGCCAACAAAAATGGATGTGTATAGCTTTAAAAAAAAGATATAAAGCATGAAATGTAGGAACTTGTCTTCCAGCCTATTGTTCAGGTGACAGATGACTTTGTAAATGTCACACAATTTTTTCCCTCCCATATGAAAAAATAAAGAATTTGATCAATTCTTCCCTGCTCCCCCTGCTTCCCCAGGCAACTTCGGCAACTGATGCAAAGCATAGCATTCAGTGCCAAAGCCTGTTACATGCTGCTATCTCCTAATAATATTAAAATGAAAATAGCTCCCAAACAATTTCTAAATCAATCCTAATGTGATAAAATTAAATATCTCCCCCTTTCTTTTCCTCCTCCCTTCTCCCTTCCCTATTGAATGTTTACTACAGCTTTTTGTCTGCAGCAATGGATTCAATTGTCACATTGATGATGGTGTCCAGTCTCTCAAGTTTGACATAATTGTTCTATTCAAAGGGTTGCTGTACCTATCTTTTTAATGTGATTTTTTTTTTCTGACCTGGAGCTGCAGCATGTTTTTTTGTGTAATTGAACTGACCATAAGAAGATAAGAACTTTTACAGTGATAGGGAAGGAAGTAACTTCTGTGTCTTCTGGTCTAAGGATGGCCTGTATTTTCCAGACCTTGTCTTTGTATGGGCTACCCTCAATGCTTACCAGAACTGTTGTCTCTGGATACTTCCTCCCTGTTTTTTGCTGCTGCTATGAAATAGCCAGGATAAAAGTGTCCTTTGACAATTTTCATAATTCTCATCTGCACTTGACTTGTTCTGGAAAACTAAAAAGCATTTGAAGAAAGCTGAAAAAGTGTAGAAAATAGTTGCCATACTTTTTTTTTTCCTTCATATAAAAGAGACTAATAACTGATTTTTTTTATGATCAGACATTGTGAAGTAGACTAAATTTATTTTTAATGCATCAGTCATTATAGCTTGGAAAGACTGATGTTATCGTAAGCAAATGAAAACTTCAAAGTCCTGGCCAAGGGTTGGCTGATTATAAGAACTTTCTTGCAACAAGAAGTTAGAACAGTTCTCTAAGAAGAAGGGGAAGAGGGAGTTGGTAGTGCTGGTTTTAATAATTAATATAGCTTACTTTGCACAGATGAAAAAAATACTGAGTATTGGATCCCAAAATATCACATAAAAAGAGCAATCAAGCCCTCAAAAGCTCCTTTCAGTGGAATTCCAGAGATGTCATGGTTCATAACTATCATTATTAAATAGTTTTAACAAGGACTGGGGAAAAAAAAAAAAACAGAAAATCATTACTGAGAGTATTTTCAGATTACATAAATTTGGGTATAGCAGTAAATAACGAGCAAAACAGATGACTGACTTGGAGCTCTCTAGATTGCTTGATAAGCTGGGTGTAAGCAGACAATTGTGACCGAGCATGCCATTACAAAACCAGGGAATATAAGAATTAAAGCTGACTATACAAACAGAAGGATAATGCAAGGAGGTAGTAACCCAATTTTTAAACGTGCTATAACTGCTGCTCTTTCAGATTCCCTTTGTAAAGTCTTTTTCGCACCAGGGTTCAGACATATTTTTTTCTTATGTGTCCCCATATGAATTCAGTATTTCATTTGATTTGACTTGGTAGAGGTAAAACATGTGGAGATATGATTAGTCTGTATCTATGTAAAGAACATTGTGGACAAAGTTGTAGCAATGGTCAAAGGTTGGTTGTTAAAGCTACAAAAATTCAAACTGAAAATAAAGCATAGATTTAAACAGCAAGATGATTAACCACAGGAACTATTTACCAAAGATGATGATAGATTTTCCATCTTTGGGTGTTCTTAAAATGGGTTTGCTATTCTTTTTCTACTTCAAACATAGATTTTTGACTCAGTGTAGGAATTAATATAAGTAACTCCCAGGGCTTACTTTGTGGAAAGAGGTTTTCCTTTATCCAGAAAGCTAAAGAAATTACACTGTCAGCAATGCCTTGTTTGGCCCAAGATTTAACCAACTAGAAAAGTTTTTTACACCAAGCCCAATTCATCTAGCTCTGCAGACATGACCTAGAGGACCAAGGGTGCACTACTAATTGTCTATCTGCCTTTAAGGTAGCACCTGTTTTCCCTGATACACTCAATATTTTCAACTCAGTCCTGAATTTGGCACTGCTTCAAGCTATTTATTATGATTTAGAAATAAATCCTTGTCTCATGACACAGCTGCTTTTGTCACAATAATTACCTGAGCAAAATATGTTCCTGTTGTGAAGCTTGATAGGTTAATCAAGCTTCACAAAGCTTGCAACTGGGTTTGAGATGCTTGGATAAAAATATTGGGTGAAATCACTGTTAATATTCTTTAAAACCTCTCAGGTATAGTGGCACCCAGTTATACATGCTGAGAACATTAGCAGAGTATTAATCAAGATATACATCAGCACCTTTCTCTCCTCAACCTTCTTTTGTATAAGAACAGAGAATTAATTTATTTTTTTTCTATAGATCCGGCACTGAATCATTAGGGCTTGAATAGGGACCCTAGTGGGTGGCATATCTTGTGCTTGTGCTTCACAGCAAGACTGCATTCATTTTCCTTAAGCCATTACTGTTCGACTAATTATAAGTCTGCCCTTGAAAGCTTCTAAGTGTTTCTGCGACTTCCCTTGGCAGTTTGTTCCATGGCTCTAGCTATCCTAATAGTTATAAAGTTTGTCTTAATCATTAATTTAAATTTCCCCTTTGTTGCAGCTTCATTCCATTACTTCTTGTTCTGACCTTGGTGACTAATTAGAATTGTCCCCTGACCACCTCCTATTATTCTTTATGTATTTGGAAGAGAGATGGGTGTAGACCAAAAAATGTGGAACTATATCCTCATGCCCTGACAGCCTCAGGAAAACACACAGCCTTGGGACTTCTGTTTGACCTACAATAAGGTTAAAAGCCATGTGTAAAAGTTAGAATAGCATTACATCTTTAAAGAAGCTCCCTTGTACTAGAGTTGTTATGTAGGTTGATCAAATTGTCCATATTAGCAAGCCAAAAAGGGTTTGCTGAACTGAATTGAACTTACCTGGCCACAACTACTTGGTTACTCAAGTCAGGTCTCCCCTTACTCAGCCACAAAGGTAATAATGAGACATTAGTAGCTCAGAGCAGTACAGAGATTTCCATCAGAGGAACTTGCCTGGAGTTCAGTGCTATAGTACCTGAATGCTGCCAAATCTTAGCAGATCCATCCAAAAAAGCTGTGATTTTTCACCATCCCTGCTTTATGGAGGAAGAACAGTGAAGATCAGGTTAGATGCTCAAAGATATTCGAGGAGCTATTCTTACTGGTTTTGGTAGAGAAACTGAATCCATGACTCTCTAAGATACAAATTTTTATGTTAATCACACCCTTCCCCTCCCTCTGAAACTTATCTATTGAGTTTAGGAGTCAGGATCTTCTCCAGAGTCACAGGTGTAGGTTGTTTTATTGGACCCCTTAATTTCTGAGATTAAGGTTTGTTCAGATTCAAAATATTTGTCTTTTCTATGTCAGACATTGTTCTGGGTAGTGACAACTGACTATTTAAGAGAGTCATTTTTCATTAAATAATTTTACATTTTTACTACATATGCTGTCTTACTACGGTGGATCTTGGAAAGATGGTCATAAGGGTCCATTTCTTTCCAACAGAGTTTATAATTTCTGTTCCATACAGACTGGCATGTACTTAATGCTATTTTCCAATGCCATGAGCTGAACTGAGGAACTTATATCCAAAAGATACTTATGACTCTGAGATCATAGAAACTTTGGTAATCTCTTAATGCAGAGCATTAGTATGTCATGTACCCTCAGTCCTCCCATGCAGCAAATATGATGATTTAGGAGGAAAAGGAGTTTCTGTCTTCCTCTTATTGGATTAGCACCCAATGGTTAGATCAGCCATTGGCATTATCTGAAGGTGCCTTAAAATGCTGTAGAAATTAGGTCTTGTTAATAGGAATTATAATAATATTCATCAACAATTTAACATTATCAACAAATGTAATTTTTAGAAATGAATAAAATTATTTTGTAGCTAATGTATACTTTTGGATTCTATTACAATCCATGGCAGAGTTACACAAGATTGGTATATTACTCATGGGAAAAAAAATAATATATTTACCCCAGTACCTAATAATTTCCTTGTTTGCTCCATGGTTCTCATACTGAGGGGAAGAATAATAATTTTCTTTATACCCCTCTGTAGCAGTTTTAAAGACCTCTGTTTCTTCTCCCTTATCTGTGGAGATCTAATATTATTGCACTTGGTTGTACTTCTCTGCCACATTGACATTGTTGGGGTCAGTGAAATCTGTAACTCATTGAGTTCAAGAGGAGTATATGGGAGCAGACCTTTCTTTCTCTGATAAATGGATTTTTCCTCTAAATGGTGAAGGAAAAGACTTTGATGCATAGAACAGCACACTCAAATTCAGTGGCTAAACTCACAAGTGATGTGTAAAGAAATCAAACAAGATTTCTTTAACTTCTACTCCATTAACATGATACTTCCCTGGAATAGTACAGCAATGGTATATTGAAGTCTTGGTCCTAAATTAGGTAGGCAGATAAGAAAATTTTACCGGTGGGACCAGATTCCATGTCTTGCTTGACAGCTGTGACAGAAGGTAACTTCTGAGTTACAGCACCTTATCATTCATGGCGTGTCACAAAATGTTAACAGCCTTGAGTATGATTAAGTGACACATCATAATAACTTACCGTATATCTTGAAGTAAGTCAGAAGTCAGTGCTGGCCTCATTTGATCATCTCAGCTGCTAGCAAATGTGAAAAAAAAGTTATACATTGTCTGCAACCTAAGAGCCAACATCTCACTAAGACATCCAGTGAAAGGCTTCTCCAATAATAAGTAAAATTAAATGGAAATAGTTCTATCAAAGGCAGGGAAGAACTATGTACCCATCAACATAAATCTTGTTTGTGAAGTACATATTGATCTGAAATGTAATGATAGGTTTTGCATACAGGTCATTTAACTGGGGGATGGAAGAGGGTAACATGGAGTCAAAAGTTCTGAATCCCCATTGCTAGATGGTCATTGCCTTATCATGGGAAGGCTACCAAACTGATCTATGATTATGCAAATATGTTTGCTATGATTTGAAATAGACCCAACAAGAGATAGAATCTTTTTTTCTTTATTCACAATATTGTTTAGGGTTATTAAGATGTATATAATGAAAAAATCCTTTTTGTAAAAAATATTGTCCTGGTTTGGGGTGGAGCAGAGCCAACTTTCTGTTCAGTGAGAGAGGCTCTTGCTTACACTTGTTGCTGTGGCAACCAGGGTCAGCTGACTTGGTTGTTTACCCTGATGAGGGGTTGCACCTGTGGTGAGGAGTGGACTCAAGAGCGTATTTTTTATCATTTACATTAGTTGTTTTGCAATTCCATATTTCATTATTCTATGCAGCTTGTATCAGGTGTCCTTATATTCTTTCTCTTTGTATTATAGAGTGTCTTGATCACAGTTCATCTAAGGTAGAAGATCACTTAGCTTTTCTTCACAGGACTGCAGCTGAGATCCACGTCTTCCAGGAGGCCATCTGTGATACAAGATAAGTGACTCCCAGGAGGATGTCACGGAAATTTACATCAATTAGTATGTTCAGACACCAGAAATATCTGATAGCTTGTGAAGGGGACTTAAAAAAAAAAAAAAGGCAAAATAACCCCTCCTCAATATTCATTACTGTCTTCTTTGAATTACCCTGCAGGACTATGAAGCTGTAATGGAGAACCATGACCATGGAAGAGACAGTACTGCTGCTTCTGAGTGTCTCTGATGCTACCCAGGCATATTTTCATAAGCTTGGTTCAAGGTTCATATATTTAGACAAAGTGGTGTATTACTATCTCTCTAAGGCAAACAACCCTACCAAGATTTAAAAATGTATAGTTTCTGATTTACAGTTTAATAGTATGACACATTTTAAGCTGAAGATTGGGTAGAGACAGTCAAAGGTTACAGAGACAGAGGTAGCTACACATGGAGAGCCCTCCAGGAGGAATTTCTATCATCCCAAAATATGGAAGATCAAGAAATTTCATGCTCCACTGCTTGAAATGTCCCTAGTGCCAATCTAAATTGGGTAATGTGGAAGGATTTCTAATACAACGAGGTCACCCTATGAACACTCCAAGCACTGAGGAGTTGGTAGCAGCTGTGTAGGCCTGCCTTGACATGAGTTTAAGAAAGGTTACTGTCGGACATGAGATAAGGAGGTGCTGACCACAAAGAAGTGTAACAAAGGAATTGAAAACATCATACGTCAAGAAAGGTCGACCAATGACAAGAAAGAATTAAGCGCGTGGACAGCTCGTGAGGTTAACATGCAGCCAATTAGTAGGAGTTAGAGCGCGTGAACAGAAATCATAATACTATAAATGTAACACTTAGGTTGAATAAAGTGGCATTAACC
Source organism: Fratercula arctica (assembly GCA_947846985.1). NCBI lineage: Eukaryota > Metazoa > Chordata > Aves > Charadriiformes > Alcidae > Fratercula > Fratercula arctica. Next base: position 15,113,932 of record CANTUZ010000025.1, on the reverse strand, counting down.
TGATCACATTGGTCTGCATGTTATTGCTCGAGCCTTCCGCGTCAACAGGGTAAGGGTGTAAAAGTTTAAGACAGGGAATGTAACACCACAAATTCATAAAAATATAATACACTTCTCTTTAGTTTTGCTTTTCTGTCTTCACTGAGAGTCTTCCATTATCATGTTTGGTCTCCACATTAACCACTCAAATGTTATTAGTCATATACTATGATATGGGTTAGAGAGATCCTCTCTGAATACTGCAGAAAAGGAGGATTTAAAAACGTCACCAGAAGAATATCAAGTTGCACCTGTTGCTCAGAAGTGCAATGGTCATTGCTGGTTCTATAAAGCAATCTTAACTAAAATGCCCCTGTGGTACATGTATCCTCCTAGACTATTTTCATACCACTTCCCTAGAAGGTAGAAAAGTACCATGATGGTTTTGATAAAAAGAAAGTCAAAACGGATTAAGTGGCATAGTCATGACCATACAGAAGATATGTGGCAAAGCAGGAACCTGAATGAGGATCTCAAACTAGAGACACAATGTATTAAGAGTCTGCATGGGCTCAAGCTGAGGAAATCAATTACTTAAGCTGTTGAAAGCAGATGGATAAGTATAGGTAAAATCTTCACATTAATTACTAACTCCTTTCAGCTTTTTATTTTATCAGCAGAATGGAGGAAAAGGGGAGAGGAAAAAAAAGAAAAAAGTCTCCGTATAAGGAGTGATCAAAAAAATTTTTTTTTTCCGAGAAAAGCTGTAACAAGGCTTCATCAATTATAAATCAAGAAAGACAGGGGCAAGAAGAACACTTGGCAGGTTGGTTTTTTGCTTTTTTCTTTTTTTCCCCTTCCTCCTTCCTTTGCTCTTGTGCTCCTTCCTCAACCAGGAGCAGTTCTGCCACAGTGAATGCACACCTGATGTACAGCACTAGTTCATGGTTAGACAATTGACAGCTACTCTCTGCAGGTCTTTTTGGCAGGGCAAGAAGAAAGGAACGGGGCTGTCTAGACTCTGAGTGGGTATAGGAAATTGCACTTCTGTGGCCTTTTGCCTCTGAGTACATTGTCCTATGTCTAGCCTGGAACCATCAAAGTCACATGTGCAAAGAGACCCTCCAGTATTGAGATTTAATGACAGATATTAATATTATTCAGAGGAAGAAAAAAAAAAAGTCTTTCAAGATCTGACAATAAGTTCTCTTCCTTCTGCCCGTACCGTGACTGCTTTCAGTTCTGCTTAGGAACTAATTTGCTCTTTCTCAGTACAAACCTCCCTTTTCTTCTCTTCTCTACCCCCCCCTTCTTTTCCTTTTAGGTTCTCAATTTGTCTTTTTTATCTTCTACCTCTTTGTTCCTCTTCTCTGTGGACCCCTCTGCCGAGATCAGATTTCTTTTGGTTTTGCTGGTTCTTTTTCACTTTCTAAAACTCATTATTTCTTTTGATGACCAGCATTCATCCTTCTAATAATTCAGATATAAAGACAGACAGTATGTAAAGAGAATAGCTAATAACTTCTGTTAATGTTTCAGTCTGCAACAGGAGCTGACATCCTCAGGAGGACATGGTAACAAGTTTTGGAGAAACTTGTGAGGGACCTGCCACGGAAATTAACAGGAGAGACCCTTAGTCACAAAGAAAGAAAAGCAAATTCTTCCTTGGGCTGGTGAAAGCCCCTTAACTCATTTGTGTTTTCTTCTCAGAGGCGTGACAGAAAAAGCCTACGGGTGGGAAAAGAGGATGCAAGGACTGATGTTCAAATATCATGAAAACAGACCAGATCCTCAGCTGGCATAAATCAACACAGACCCATAGGAATCAATGCAGCAATTCCAATTTACACCAGATAAAGACCTGGCCCAATAAATATATCATGCTCTGGATAAAGGGGTGAGTGGGGAGAGGGAATGTACTGTGAATTAGTGTCTGGTCAAATAGGCAGTGAAATACAAACACAGCTCCTGCTTGTTGCAGAGGGCTAGCTGTAGAAAATGCTTCCTTTGGAGAGCAAGCATGTCCCTCAGGACTCCCTGTGCCCTTCGTTCCTGTTCCTCTGAGGGAGATGATGGCCAATGTAGTACCAGGTGTGCTTGCTCGAAGGTTCAAAGGAGATTGAGGCATTGATTCTACATTAAATAGAGGGTGCTATTAAGAAGTAGCTGTAAAAGAAGCAACCCTCCTGTAAGGGCTTTTCCTCCTTTGCCTTGAATACCCCAGCCAGAGAGTGTCCTGAGCTTGTGCTTAGTGTGCGGTATCATCTCTACCAGACATACTGTTGTTAACCTACAGATCTCCAGTATTTGATCATTTTGTGATGATTAAATGAAATACTGCATCTGTTTCTTCACCTTTGGTGTCTCTTTAGCGTTTAAAAGAATGTTTTGGGGCTTGCTTGTGGTTTTGAGGTATGTGATGTGAAGAGTGGGACATCTCTGAGGTGTTCTGAAAGACAAATAAACAAGTACATGAACCACTTTCCTTTGTTTCTTTCCACTGGTGCTTTCATAATATTTACTCTTCCTCACTTTCCATCTCCCATAGCAATACAGTTAAGAGGAAAGTGGGAAACAGAAAGAAAAAAGACTGAAAGAAAGCACAGAGGGTTTGTTTGGTTTTGCATTTGGGGAGTAAAAATCTCAATTAAAAATATCATAGAAAAACCAAGCAACTCAAGTTGAAGGTAGGATGAATAGGAAGTTTTGCTCAGTTCTCAATGTTCTTTTCGAGAACAAATGCTAATGGCTTAAAAGAAGACTACGAGTAACTCTCAGATACTGTCAATGATGCCATGCAATATTGTAACTCTCCTTTATAATTTGCTGGAAAGTTTTGGGGGGAATTTTTTGCCTTTTTTTTTGGCCTTTTTTCCTTTGTTTCTAATGCCATTTAAATTTCAGTATAGCAAAAGAAATACAGTGCATATCAGCCAAAACTAAATACCAGCTGGTTGTCAGAAACTAATACAGAAGACGGTTTCCCAGTGACAAAAGTGAGCAATTTCTCACTTAACATAAAAAAGAGGGGAAAAAGAAACTTGGATCTAAGGGCAGAAGAATGAAAACTGATATACATAAAATGGCAAAATTACATTTGGACTCCAAATGAAAAGATTCTGTTTCTGTTAATCTCTGGAAAACTCATTGGGAGAAGTAAATTGGTAACGTTTCCATTTGTTTTACTGATAAAGCTTGAAAAATTAGCAAGGTTCAAAAATGAACAGTATCAAATCATCAAAGCAGAGAAATTGTGTCACAATCAGACCAGCACAGCAAACAAGCACAGACAACCATGTTTAGCAGGTCATGAGAATTTTTAACAATTTAATTAAGAAAACAAGAAAGGAAAGTAAGGGATTTACCTTAGTGTCTGAGAAGGTTCTCTTCAATTTTATATCTTTAATGAATAAAAAGCTGTTTTTGTTAAAGTAGTTTGGGGTAAATCTTTCAATGTCCATTGTTAACAGGCAAACTCAGACAGATCTACCTCTGATGAGAATTTTACCATGTAAATGCTGATGGTTGGTTTTCTTCAGAGCCACCTCAGGGATGGAAAGAACCCAACCTATCTGCCTACCCTAGGTCTCTATAAGTTACTGAACTACACTATCGACAGAAGCCCACATATCCATCATCTGCAAAGACATCGAAAAGATAATTCTTCTCACCCAAACAATTCACAAGGATGTGCATGGAAAGGCAGAGTGAGTCTGGATCTTGCTTAACTCCAGAGAGGAAAAGGGATAAGTTGTTAATTGTTTTCCTGTTTATTGACTTCAACATACGCACAAGCTTGATTTCTGAATACAAGAAGACTTGAGTCACAGAAGAAACTTTGATAGCTCCTCTCTTTTGCCAGGGAATGGTTGTATTCTTCCTCCCTCTCTCTGTCTTTTTTTCCTCTTTTTTCTTAGCCATATTTCCAGGCCTTATCTATCTGTCTGGCCCTTCTCTATTACTTCTATTTCTGCTTCTGCCCTTTCACCCTTTTCTTCCCGCCCCTTCTCTGCACAGCTGCAAACAAATCCACTCTCCCTCCTTCCCCACCACTGCTATATTCTGATTCTGTGAATTTTTCCACCCATGTATTCCAGATCCCTGATTTATTTTATGTGTGACCTGTATTTGGGGCAGTGGCTACCATTGTTTCAGCTGCATCTAAACAAAGGGCTGTTTAATTGTTCCCTCATTTAGCTCCAAGAGGAGGTGGCATGCCCACTTCCCTGAGGTTTCTCCCACCATAATGAAGCTATTTTGTTATTTTCTTCAAAATTAAAATGCAAGAGAACAACAGGCTAAATCTATTTAGGCAGATAGAAAGTCCATGGAGGGGATGAAATATGAAGCATTAAAAAAGGAAAAAGAAAGTGAGAGAAAGTGACTACTGAATAGAAACAAAAATTTAAAGATAAATGCAGATTTAAGTTATAAAAACATTCTAAAAGGTCCCCGAGGAGAGATGCAGGACTTTATTCAGAAGACGACAAGTCTTATCGGGGTTACAGTACATATATATTGAAAAGCTCCCTCACAGGTTAGCCACACTGCTAGATGCCAGCACTTTCTTTTCAAGATCCAACTTGCAGCAAATTGACTGTGAAAGGAAGGCAGAAAAAAAAAGAAGAAAGAGAAAGAAAGGAAGGAAGGAGAACTGCTTGACAGAAGGCCTTCAACCCCCCTGTTTTTTCTCCTCATTCAGCCATACTGCATACAAATGCATTTAAACATCTCTGAAATGCCTTGCTTGTACAACCCCCTACAACTTCTCTCTTGGACTATGATTTCTCAGAAACCTGCCACTTTCACTTCTGGAGGAGAGAAAATAAAAATATTCTCCCTGCCAATAACACCTCTCTGAAATCTCCTCAAAGAACAGCACTTCTTGCACCTATGCTTTTCCTCCACAAGCTGCCATCTGCTGTATTGCATCTCTATTTTAAGCTTTAGAATCCACATAAGTGTTGATTGTACGTGATTGCCTTTATTGATTCTTCCTGTGACACAACTTGCCTGTATCCAACTTCATATATAGTTTTACTCTGGACTTTTCTTCCACTCTTTCTCTAATACTTTCTTTTTCTGTCTTTCCATTATTATGATTATTCTTTTTACTGTGGTAGTGCCTGGGAATTTCAGGCAATTAGAAAAAGTCCTGTTATGCTATATGTGCAACAAGCATTTCTCCAAGAATGTAAAGAATCCTCTGTCTTGCTCTGAAGACTACCTTACATTGTAATAACAGCCAGTAAATCTGAAAAAAAATAAGCAGCCTGAGTAATCTAAAATTAGGGAAAAAATAGAAATTATTCTAGTGAGGAAAAGTGAATTTATTAAAGGGTAGTTTGAAACAAGTATTGCTGTGCTTTTGGTGGGGATAAGTAAGACTCATAACCCTTTTTGTTTTGGATAACTAGATTACAGTAGAAACTAGATATCAATGCTGTTTCTACCTGTCTGTCATGGTTTGGGGTAGAACAGAGCCAACTTTCTGTTCAGTGAGAGAGGCTCTTGCTTACACTTGTTGCTGTGGCAACCAGGGTCAGCTGACTTGGTTGTTTACCCTGATGAGGGGTTGCACCTGTGGGAAGGAGTGGACAGGTCAGGTGACCCAAACTGACCAATCGGGTATTCCAGCCCATCTGCCATGCTCAGTATAAAAGCTGAGGGACCAAAAGGATCAGGTTGGCTCTTCTTCAATGGTTCTGTCTAGTGGGCTGCTTCTTTAATGGCTCTCTTTTCTTTTTTTTCTTCAGTGGCTGATGTCTGAGGAGGACCCTGTAAGCTCATCTGCCTTTTGATCCTGGTCAGTGTGTTCTAGTTCCCATTTGTCACTGAGTCCAGTTTGGAAATTTCCCAGCGCCTGCCAGTGGCATCTCCCTGGGAGCTTGATATGGTTTTGTGTATGCTTGTATGCATTGTGTCTAATTCATTATTTTATTTTATTATTAATATTTTCATTGGAGTAGTTTAGTTTTTCTGAACTCATAAATCTCTTTATCTCTCTTATTCCTCTTCTTAGAGCAAGAGGTGAGGGAAAACATCTGTTGTCTTGTCATTGACCAGCCTGTCTCAAACCATGACTCTCTCTTGCCAGACTACTTCCAGGATGAGGGGTCTTTTGCCTCTCTCTTATGTTACTTAATTGAGATGTTTAGACCAATGCTTTGGGGCTTTTCTCTAGGTTTCCTTTTCTGATTAGCAGAATCTGCCAACAACTACTCAGTTATTTCTCTGATTTGCTTTTGTCCTACTTATTTCTAATAAATTCAGTAGTGACACTGCTTTCATCATTAGTGCTCTTTTGTGTATCCCTATATGGATCTGAATTTTAATATATTAACTTGTGTTCAGCTTCTTTCAAATTTTCTTAAAACTAAAAACTGAATAGTGCTTGATCCACTGTTTATAATTTACATCCTTTTTCCATGCAGGGATTGAACAGGTATCCTGGGTGCCAGAGCAGTCCTGATCAAATTAGCATGTTACTCATATGCTTAGAATTAGGTACCTGGTTACATTGTCTGCCTAGTGAGCAGCTGAGTGAGTGAAATGGCTTGTGAACATCCTGAGAACAAATCTCCAGATTTATCTCCAAAAATAGTTGCTAATGCTTTAAAAATATAGTTTCCCTGTATTCAGTCAGGAGGGAGTGTGACTCCTCTTGGGTAGGATTTGGCTTTAGAAAGTAAACAGACACTTGAGAGGAAAGATTCAGAATGTTTCCTGCTTTTATTTTATATTCTTTCCCCCCCTCACCCCTTCTTTTCTTTAAATGATGGACTTGAGCTCAGATCATTTGCAAGACTTTTGGATACAGATCAGCAAATATACCCAGAGTATGAATCTCAAATTTTCCATTTCACACTCTGCCTGAACAGGGTAATAGCTTGAGGTCCTGTCAGGACCTTCATCTGCAAGAAATGATGAGAGTAGCAAGCTTTCTGTGATTACACAGCTGGGGAACACACCACAGGATCTTTGGATGACCGAACCAGGGAGAACTAAACAAGCATTTGATTTTTACTGATGCTTATATGTGTGCACACTGGAGCTGATAAATTAAAGGAGGAAGGACTCTGTAGTCCTTCTCTGGACAGGAGGAAGATGAGAAGATAAAGTACAGGGCTAAAATTCAGCCAATTCAGGGTGTGACATTGCTATAGGCTATTTAGTAGTCTTGTTTGAGGATGGGATAATTAGTGAATCCCGGTTGTGGGTGGATGGGGTGAGGGAAAGAAAAAGGAGTGGTGAGCAAACATGACTCACAGGTTTATTGGGTAGAATATGTTCTGGAGGGGTGACCAGGAGCTGGAGGGGTCTGTGTGTGGTGCATTTACAGATTCCTCCTCTGCCTGGTAATGCTCCCAAAATCTTGGGAAGTCAGTAGATTTTGTCTTTCATACCAAAGGATGTGATAGAGATTTTTTGTTTGCTGTTTCATTATGGGTTAAATCTAAAGAAAATCAAACATCTCAGATATTTGATTGAAGAGATCCTGTGGAGTTTAATATAGAAGACAAGTGATGCACAGAGATCAAGCTGATTGTCTCTGGGAAGATACTTTTCCCCAGATTTTTTCAGCCAACACTACTGAAATATATTTTTTGTGTAGGTAGCACGCAATCATATATCAAAACTAGCTACAGAGGAAAAAAGAGACTATCTAAAAGAACAGTCAGTTCAACGTGTCTGCTGCAGCAACTAGAAATATTTTATCTTTAAAGTGGGAGAAGCATTAACATTTAAGTAAGGTTTCAAGGAGGAACCTCTGAATCATGTGTCTTTGGCTCATCATTATGTGTTAAGAATGGGATTGCAGAAAGCTGTCTCAGACACACCAGGCCCAGCAGAGTACTTGTGAGCTAATTCATTATGGGTGGTTTTTCCTTTTTTTTTTGGTTGTAATTTAGAAGAATGCAATCAAAACTGAACTTGATAATTAATTCAGAGATTGTGACTATAATGCTATATAGTCATTGATATAAATATTCATGAGGTTTCATTGTTTTATGTTTTTTTTATAAAGCACACAGCTTATTTGAAGAAGTAAAATTAAAGTACTATTATTTAACATTATAGTGCAAATAAGACTCAAAAGAGAAAGACAAAAAATATATGCACGGTAAAATGTAACATACACTCTGTAAATATGTTTATGGGTATTTGTGCATTTAAATGTGGGTGCTGTATGCTGTATTATGTAGTTTATATTATATACAGATATTGTATAGCTGGTTTATTAGATATTCTTACAAGCATATACAGAGTCACAACATATGAAACTGTTGCACTCAAAAGCATGTGTGCCCATATTCCCAGAATCATAGAATGGTTTAGGTTGGAAGGGACCTTAAAGATCATCTAGTTCCAACCCCCCTGCCATGGGCAGGGACACCTCCCACTAGACCAGGTTGCTCAAAGCCCCATCCAGAATCTCCATCATCCATAAATACAACAGAATTAGGAAGAAAATAAACAAGTTTGGATCTCAATCATCTGGGCACTACCTTGTGACTGAAATTCATAGAAATCGACTTATCCTACCACCAAAAATCAATCAACATATAAAACTAATCATGTATAGTTGATAACAGAGTAAGAAAATGGCCTGTCTTATTGCATTCTTGGCTCAAGATGTTCATCATAGCTGCCTCCAGAGCAAAATCCCTTTTAAACTTGGAATCTTCAAAAATCCCAGAAAAATAAAAATACGCTGACAAACAGTGCCTAAAGGAAACAATACGGCTAGAGGAAAGCTCAGTGCCTGTCTAGATTGAAACAGGCAATGAAATAACAGAGAAGAAAAGAAAAATAACATGCAAAGGAGAAGTTCAACATTCAGTATACTGTTTGAGCTAATTTAATTTTTTTATTTAATTAAAGTAGAGATACAGTGGCTTAAACAAAATTGCTCCCTGTAGTGTTGGAGACCTGGGGAAGCTGGCTGTAGCTCGGGCCCTCCAGTCAGCAAACACAATATTCAAATTGGAACAAGATTTAAATCTCCTGCACTGATATGTTCAGTTCATTTATTGTGAAGCACTGAAAAGTCAAATTCAGTATTATGTGATTAAGCTACATGTGTTTCAGCACAACCATAACCATATTTCTTTAAGTTCAGCAGGTGTTTTGCAAAGAATCTGAAAGACTTTGTACGAAATTAGTGCCTATAATAAAGCACCAGCGATGAAGAGACAGCTTTTTATATCACTGATATATTATAGTTTTGTTCTAATAAATGTCATTGACGTATATTTCAAAACCTAAAACAGATTTGCTGATTAAACTGTTTTGCAAACATATTTCCAATGCTTATTGCAAAGATGTTCTTTTATAGACATACAGTTTCGAAATTTTATTTGACACTGCTGACTACTAAATTAGCAGCTTTTCAACTTTGCCAGACTCTTGCAACACAACTGAGATAAAAGGTATAATGCATAACTTCTGCATTGATTCTTGTTGGCAGTGTCATAAGAATCCTCAAGATGTGTTAATTGAGCCTAGAGTATGTGAAACAAATGGTAAAGCCCCCTTCCCACCTCGAGATCCTCTCTCCCCCCTTCCTCTCTCTCATTTTGTTCATTCTGCACTAAGTCTATTGTTACGATATATGAATGCAGCCCGAGTACAGTATGGCTTGCACTGAGACATGTGGCTCTCCAAAAAGAAAATAAGTCTTTGGTATAATGTGCATCTTGTGAGCGTGTTTGGGAGAAAATAAGTGACATTTCCAGCTTTCTAGTTCTCATTTCTTGCATTTACTGCTGGGGAATTACTTTGGACTATGATTTTAAGTGTGTAAATGTACAGCTTCCTAATGCGTCAGGGATACACCCCTGGAAACACAATCCTGTTGAATTTCCAATAGAAGAGACAAAATTCCCACAGAAATATGCAAAAGTTTCAGGATGTAGAATTCAATGGTCTTTCTTTAAAGTCAGCTTTGTAATATGAGTATACATTTTCTTGTTATTGATTTTTATATTGAAATCAAAAATTTCTTAAAACACAATTTTAAGTGGGATTTTTTTATCCTTTCAACAAAAGGAGGGAATTAGCAAACAAACAGAAGAAAAATTCTCTAAATTTTATAAAAGTATAAAGTTTTGGGAAGGACAAGTAAAGGATATGTTTTCTGTGGGTCTTTTTGTTTGTTTCATTTTTCCCCCCCTGGAATCCTGGAGCAAAACTTTATGACAATTTTTTCAGTCATTTGTGACATAGTTTTCACAATGTCCAAAAGCCTGAAGCAGCTTGGGACTGTATGATGATGAGTACAAAACTAGAAAAGTAAAACATTAAGTGGGAGGTCCTGATTTCATCAGGACAGCAAAGATCTAAGGAGGTCACTTGTATTCCTGTAAGTTCTTATTGAGAATTGCTGTGTGGGTTGTTTTGGATTTTTTGGGGGGGGGGCAGACTTAATTGGCTCTCATTCGTCTCCTAAAAAGTGCTAGAGTAGGCAAATCAAGCCCAGCAGACTCAAGATGTTGGTCATGTTAGTGTTATAGCTTTTAATTTCAATTAGCATACAAATACAGTTTAACAAGTTGTCCAATTTTTTATTTAAGCTATGAGAGAACAGCAAAAAATTAATCATTTCTGGGAGAGAAATATAACCTTCAAACAAAAATCAGAGGAAAGCGCAGCTCAAAACTCCACAGTTCTATGTTAAAATGTGCTTCAAATACTGTCTTGAACCTTATTTAACTGATCAATATTTTGCTGTCTGAGCAACTTGTATAAAAAGACACAGTTTCAACTGACATAACATAAAATATCTGAGGTATTTAAACTAGGAATGCAATTACTTTAGGTTCTTCCCGCTGTCACTAGAGAGAAATAAATTGTTTTTAATTCCTGGGTGAGCCAGTTCATCCTCCAGAGGAACCTATTTCTTTGCACTGATTATGGAGGGAGCCTAACTGTGGCTGTGCTGCTAACTTAGTCATCTCAGTTAGGTTCGCATAGCTAGCTAGGATGAATCCAAGCCAAAAACAATAGCAAAATCTGTCAGTCTTCTGGAAAGAAAAAAAAAAATTCCAGTATCTCCCTCTCTTCTCCCCTACTCTGTTATCCCCTCTGATAACCATGTAAACCAGGAGCCTTCCTTCCATGTGCACTTTCTTTGGAGTGCTCCAGCTGTTCTGCATGGAGAATGCTGAAAACAAGAAAATGCACAGAGCGTAGGTCCAGAAATAACCTCTGCAATGTGTCCCTAGAGTGCAGCTGCCTCTGCAGAGAGCCTTTCTGGGTTCAATGGATCAGTTCTGCAATGAATGGTGACTGATGGACAAGACTAAGAAATCTCGTATACATTTTACAGTGTTGCTATGAATGGATGTCTGGAATTTACTTTCAAATGAATTTCTCTGACCCTGAACTACTGCACAAGAAGTTCCTTGAATACACACTTGGTTCCCAGGGTTTAATTACAACACATAAAAATGAACAGCAGGAAACCTTGTATTTGTTGTTATTTTTCTTTTAAGAACAGAAATAAACAAGGTGAAGCAGAATACCAAACAAAGCCAGTTGTAAGCTTTGTTTTCAGAAATCTCTACTTTTACAAAAATATTGTAATCACACTTTCAAATATACTGTTGAAAGTAATAAACTTTTTTACCTAGAGCATACATTTATGGAAACAGGAAATACTGTAATCATTAAAAACTGAAGGCTCTAGTTAAGCGTTTTGTCTGTTATCATAGAATGTGTTGGGTTGGAAGGGACCTTTAAAGGTCATCTAGTCCAACCCCCCTGCAGTAAGCAGGGACATCTTCAACTAGATCAGATTGCTCAGAGCCTCGTCCAGCCTGGCCTTGAATGTCTCCAGGGATGGGGCCTCCACCACCTCTGGGCAACCTGTTCCAGTGCCTCACCACCCTCATTGTAAAGGACTCCTTCCTAATGTCTAATCTAAACCTACCCTGCTCCAGTTTAAAACCATTAGCCCTCGTCCTATTGCTACATGCCCTTGCAAACAGCCCCTCCCCATCCTTCCTGTAGGCCCCTTTTGGGTACCGGAAGGCTGCTATAAGGTCTCCCTGGAGCCTTCTCTTCTCCAGGCTGAACAACCCCAACTCTCTCAGCCTGTCTTCATAGGAGAGGTGCTCCAGCCCTTAGATCATCTTTGTGGCCCTCCTCTGGACCCCCTCCAACAGGTCCATGTCCTTCTTGTGCTGAGGACTCCAGAGCTGGACACAGTACTCCAGGTGGGGTCTCACGAGAGCAGAGTAGAGGGGGAGAATCACCTCTCTGGATCTGCTGGCCACAGTTCTTTTGATGCAACCCAGGATGCGATTGGCCTTCTGGGCTGCAAGCGCACATTGTTGGTTCATGTCCAGCTTTTCATCCACGAGTACCCCCAAGTCCTTTTCCGCAGGGCTGCTCTCTATCACACCATCCCCCAGCCTGTATTGATAACGAGGATTGTCCCGACCCAAGTGCAGGGCCTTGCACTTGGCCTTGTTGAACTTCATGAGGTTTGCACAGGCCCACCTCTCTAGCTCGTCCAGGTCCCTCTGGATGGCATTCCATCCCTCTGGCCTGTCAACTGCACCACTCAGCTTGGTGTCATCTGCAAACTTGCTGAGGGTGCACTTGATCCCACTGTCCACTGTCATTGATGAAAATATTAAACAGTACCAGTCCCAGTACAGATCCCTGAGGGACACCACTTGTCACCCTTCTCCATCTGGACATTGAGCCATTGACCACCACCCTTCCGATGCGACCATCCAGCCAGTTCCTTAGCCACTGGACAGTCCACCCATCAAATCCGTATCTCTTCAACTTAGAAGGATGTTGTGGGGGACCGTGTCAAAGGCCTTGCAGAAGTCCAGATAGATGATATCCATTGCTCTTCCCTTGTCCACTGATGCAGTCACTCCATTGTGGAAAGCCACGAGGTTGGTCAGGCAGGACTTGCCCCTGGTGAAGCCATGCTGGCTGTCTCGAATCGCCTCCCTGTCTTCCATGTGCCTTCCCATAGCTTCTAGGAGGATCTGTTCCATGATCTTCCCAAGGCACAGAGGTGAGGCTGACAGGTCAGTAGTTCCCGGGGTCCTCCTTTCTACCCTTTTTAAAAATGGGTGCGATGTGTCCCTTTTTCCAGTCACCAGGGACTTCACCTGACTGCCATGACTTTTCAAATATCATGGAGAGTGGCTTGGCAACTACATCAGCCAGTTCCCTCAGGACTCTGGGGTGCATCTCATCAGGTCCCATGGACTTGTATATATTCAGGTTCCTCAGGTGGTCACGAACCTTGTCTTCACTTACAGTGGGAGGGACTTTGTCCCCCAGGTCCCCGTCTTGCGGTCCTTCAACCCAGGAGGCATGAGGAGAGAGGCTGGCAGTAAAGACCGAGGCAAAAAAGTTGTTGAGAACCTCAGCCTTCTCCTCATCTGTTGTTACCAGTTTGCCATTCTTGGTCATCAGGGAGGGCACGCTTTCTTTGACCTTCCTTTTCTGGTTGACATACCTGTAGAAGCCCTTCTTGTTATTCTTAGCATCCCTTGCCAAGTTCAGCTCCAGCCGCGCCTTGGCCTTCCTGACCTCATCCCTACATAACCGGGCAACGTCCCTATACTCTTCCCAGGACACCTGATGCTGCTTGAACTGCCTGTGCAGTTCCTTCTTGCCTTTTAGTTATGAGGTAGATCTTTTCTGTTTTCATTTTAAAGAGTTTGCAATAATATTTTCAGTGAACCACTCTTTCTAGTAGGGAAAAAGAAAAAGAAAACTACAATGAAACAAAATATTAAGTAAGTAGGTTACCATCCTTTCCATCTACCTAATTGTTATAACTTGATAAAAGTTTAACAATGGGATTTGATTGCCTCAAATCTTCCTTTCCCCCCCCCCCCTTTAATAGAAAGTCAAAATACTTGATGAGTTTCATGTAGGAAAATACACCCCATTTGTAGTTAGCACTCTGTCAAGAAATTGTATGTAATATGAAAAACGAAGCTATAAAGAAATAGAAAATGTATTAGAATTAATGCTTGTGCCAATGCTGTGAAGAAAATATATGAATCTCATGATTTCCACACCTGGTCATAACGCAATGTCTCAGGGAAACATTTTCTCTCTGTAAGGCCAGAGTTTGCAGTTTAGCTGAATCTTTCACCTTGTTTTCAGTTATATACTTCAGGAAATAAGTCCACCAGCTGTAGAGACTTTGGAAGAAGAAATTACTGGAGATCTTAGAAATATGTCTTTGGGTTGTGATAGCACTGTCAAGTCCTACAAAAGAGGGAAATAATCCCTTCATCCTGTTATGACAGACAGGACAAGAAGTTGCTCACTTAAATTGCTGCAAGAAAGATATAAACTACGAGTTAAGAAACTTTTCCAATGGTGAGGCAAGTTAGGGTCTGGAATATAGTTTCATAGGGAAATGGTGGGGGGACTTTCAGAATAGTTTAGATGACTGTTAACTGAAAACAATAGGGGTGGTGTCAGATTTGGCACATGCCTGGGACACAGAGTCAGCCCATCTCACCTCTTGACATATCTTTGAGCCTGTTTGTCTATGATCCTATGGAGAACCATTTGGAGATAAAGGCACAAAGGTGAGCACTGATAATAAGAATTCAATTTCCAGCTCTTCCTGGACTTTGTGTGTTCTGCAGCAATTATCTTTCATCTTTTCATACCTCAGCTTCGTAAAATAATACCAATTCCATGTTTTGTCAGGCCATAAAGATGATGATGAAATAGCATCTGAGAGGGTGTCCAGTATGGTGATGACTGAAGCTACAGAAGAGCCAGGAGAGATGAAATAGTGGCAATTATTATAACTACCTACTCAGCTGGAAAAAAGGCTGTATTTGCAGCTGTGCATAGAAATATTCTCAATACTGGTTTACAGATAAGAAATTATAGGTCCTTTAAAAAGGACCTATACTGGGGGTCTGCTACAAGCCACCCGGCCAGGAAGATCAAGCAGATGAGGCTCTCTATAGACAGAAGCAGCCTCATATTCACAAGCCCTGGCCCTGTTGGGGGACTTCAACCACCCCAATAGCTGTTGGAGGGACAACACAGCAGGGCATAAGCAATCCAGGAGGTTCCTGGAATGCATCGATAACTTCCTTCTCTGAGTGATAGAGGAGCCAATGAGGAAAGGTGCTATGCTGGACCTCGTTCTCACCAACAAGGAGGGGCTGGTGGGGAATGTGAAGCTCAAGGGCAGCCTTGCCTCCAGTGACCATGAAATGGTAGAGTTCAAGAACCTTAGGGCAGTAAGAAGGGCACACCACAAGCTCACTCCCCTGGACTTCAGGAGAGCAGACTTCGGCCTCTTCAGGGATCTGCTAGGTAGAGTACCATGGGATAAAGCCCTGGAGGGAAGAGGGACACAAGAAAGCTGGTTAATATTCAAGGATTACCTCCTCCAAGCTCAGGAGCGATGCATCCCAACAAAGAGAAAGTTTGGCAAAAACGCCGGGAGGCCTGCATAGATGAATGTCTTGGTTTGAGGTAAAAAACAACCAACTTCCTGTTCAGTAATTTTACTTCTTAGCTAGGCCTCTCCTAACTCTCTGAAATTAACAACATATTGTGCTGAAAATGGTTCGTTCTCAGAGTGATAAGACCAATGTTTACAGTTTCTGCCAAGGAATGGTACGCAGAGAGGCTCTTGCTTATACTTATTGCTATAACAACCAAGGTCAGCTAATTTCATTATTTGCCCCGTTGGAGGGTCAGAAGCGGAAGAGTGTAGAGGGGTCCCACCTGCAGGGAGGAGCGGACAGGGCAGGTGACCCACAATTGACCAACAGGGGTATTCCATCCCATCTGCCCCATGCTCAGTATAAAAGCTGAGGGATCAAAGGGTCAGCCTCTCTTCAATGACTGACATCCGAGGAGGACCCTGTCTGTTCATCTGCCTTTGATCCCGAGTCGTGTGTTCCTGACTCCATCTCTGGAACCCAGTTCCCACCCATCGCTGAGTCCAGTCTGGGACTTCCCCAGTGCTTGCTGGTGATGTCATCCTGGGAGCTTAATATGGTTTTGTATATACTGTATCTATTTCATTATTTTCCTTTTTATTTTATTCTTAATATTTTATTAAAGTAGTTTAGTTTCTCCTAAACTCATAAATCTCTTCGTCTCTCCTCCTCCTCTCCTTGGAGCGAGAGGTGGGGGGAGAGCATCTGTCACCGGACATTGGCCAATTTGGCCAAAACCACAACAATGACCAAGGAGCTCTTGGACAAACTCAGAGACAAAAAGGAAGCCTAAAGAGGGTGGAAGCAAGGACAGGTAGCCTGGGAGGAATACAGAGAAACTGTCCGAGAAGCCAGGGATCAGGTTAGGAAAGCTAAAGCCCTGATAGAACTAAATCTGGCTAGGGGCATCAAGGGCAACAAGAAAAGCTTCTACAGGTACGTCAGTGATAAAAGGAAGACTAAGGAAGATGTGGGCCTTCTCTGGAAGGAAAAAGGAAACCTGGTCACCCAGGATATGGAGAAGGACGAGGTACTCAATGACTTTTTCGCCCGGGTGTTCACTGGCAAGTGCTCTAGCCATACCGCCCAAGTCGCAGAAGGCAAAGGCAGGGACTGGGAGAATGAAGAACCACCCACTGTAGGAGAAGATCAAGTTCGACACCATCTGAGGAACCTGAAGGTGCACAAATCCATGGGACCTGATGAGATACATCTGGGGGTCCTGAGGGAAGTGGCAGATGAAATTGCTAAGCTACTATACATCATATTTGAGAAGTCGTGGCAGTCTGGTGAAGGTCCCACTGAGTGGAAAAGGGGAAACATAATCCCCATTTTCAAAAAGGGGAAAAAAGGAAGACCCAGGGAACTACAGGCCTGTCAGTCTCACCTCTGTGCCTGGCAAGATCATGGAGCAGATCCTCCTGGAATCTCTGCTAAGGCACATGGAAAATAAGGAGGTGATTGGTGACAGCCAACATGGCTTCACTAAGGGCAAATCATGTCTGACAAATTTGATGTCCTTCTATGATGGTGTTACAGCATTGGTGGATAAGGGAAGAACAACTGACATTATCTACCTGGACTTATGCAAAGCATTTGACACTGTCCTGCAAAACATCCTGGTCTCTAAATTGGAGAGACATGGATTTGATGGATGGACCACTCGGTGGATAAGGAATTGGCAGGATGGTCGCACTCAAAGATTTGTGGTAACGGCTCAATGTCCAAGTGGAAACCAGTGACGAGTGGTGTTCCTCAGGGGTTGGTATTGGGACCGGTGCTGTTTAACATCTTTGTCGGCGACATGGACAGTGGCATTGAGTGCACTCTCAGCAAGTTTGACAATGACACCAAGCTATGTGGTGTGGTCAACACGCTGGAGGGAAGGGATGCCATCCAGAGGGACCTGGACAGGCTGGAGAGGTGGGCCCATGCAAACCTCATGAAGTTCAACCAGGCCAAGTGCAAGGTCCTGCACATGGGTCAGGGCAATCCCAGGCGCAAATACAGGTTGGGCAGAGAATGGATTGAGAGCAGCCCTGAGGAGAAGGACTTGGTGGTGGTGGAGGAGAAGCTGGACATGAGCTGGAAATGTGCGCTCACAGCCCAGAAGGCCAATTGCATACTGGGCTGCATCAAAAGAACTGTGGCCAGCAGATCCAGAGAGGTGATTCTCCCCCTCTACTCTGCTCTCATGAGACTCCACCTGGAGTACTGTGTCCAGCTCTGGAGTCCTCGGCACAAGAAGGACATGGACCTGTTGGAGGGGGTCCAGAGGAGGGCCACGAAGATGATCAGAGGGCTGGAGCACCTCTCCTATGAAGACAGGCTGAGAGAGTTGGGGTTGTTCAGCCTGGAGAAGAGAAGGCTCCGGGGAGACCTTATAGCGGCTTTCCAGTACCTGAAGGGGGCCTACAGGAAGGATGGGGAGGGGCTGTTTGCAAGGGCATGTAGCAATAGGACGAGGGGTAATGGTTTTAAACTGAAAGAGGGGAGATTTAGATTGGATATTAGGAAGAAATTCTTTACTGTGAGGGTGGTGAGGCAGTGGAACAGGTTGCCCAGGGAAGTTGCAAACAGCCCTTCCCTGGAAGGGTTCAAGGCCAGGCTGGATGGGGCTTTGAGCAGCCTGGTCTAGTGGGAGGTGTCCCTGCCCAGGGCATGGGGGTTGGAACTAGATGATCTTTAACATCCCTTCCAGCCGAACACATTCTATGATTCTATGATTCTATGAAAAAAATACTTGGAAAAGGGATTTTGAGAAAATATTTAACTAAATACTTGTGGTGGGTTAATTTAAATGAACTCTTTAATTACTTCTATGAAACAAATAGACTGGATAGTATTGATAAATGGAATAGATATTGGTGCCAGTGGTTGTATTTCACTTATTTCAAAGGCCAAATAACTGTAACTGTTCAGTTATCATAGAATCATAGAATCATTTAGGTTGGAAAAGACCCTCGGGTTCATTGAGTCCAACCATCAACCCCACTCTACAAAGTTCTCCCCTACACCATATCCCCTAACACCACATCTCCTAACACCACAGCTAAATGACTCGTAAACACATTCAGGGATGGTGACTCCACCTCTCTCTTCGACCAAGAACTTCATTAAAATACTAGACTTATCCCTTAGCTTCTTTTCTGAGAGTTGGGGTCCATTGTGAAGCTGTTTGAACTACTCCTAGGCAATGTTACCTGTGTTTTATTCCTGCAAATGATCTACTTGCATCCCTTTCATAGTCTCTTCAGTCTGGCAACTAAAAGGCACTCATCATTGAAGTTCAAAGCTTGCATGTAGCCCTGTACCATCCTGCGCTGAGCCTTAGTGACTAATAATGAGAAAAGGGTGAGGGTGGTGTATGAATGAGCTGGAATTTGTTTTGGAACAAAAGTGAATTTAAAGTGTTATTTTAGTGTATCAGCTTTTTTTCTTTTTTTTTTTTAGAGATATGAATTCTCTGTTATTTATGGAATACTGGCTACATAAAGGGCATATGAAATTTTAATGAATCAAGCTTCCAAAACCAGAAAAAAATATACAAATGGAAACTGGACCCTTTCCATGTTATCACAGATACAGACATATTAATTATTTAGCAGTAAATAATGTAACCCAGACACTGATTCACCACATTAGGATGGAGATGAAATAGTGACTCCACTACCAAAGTGCAACTAGTGGTTCATTTTAAACCTAATTCTGTATCACTCCTCCCACCCCTTCTCCCCAAACACATATAGGAAATGATTTGCAAATAGCTTGCTTTTACTTTAAAACTATTTTATAAGTTTTGATGCTGGGGAGGTTTTCTTTATTTTGCCAACTTTTAATTTAATCAAATGAGGTCATGCAGAGACATAAGAGAGGAGCCTGAGCCATTTACCCCTTTAGGGAGATGTCTCCTAATGTTTATGGAGAGAACTTCAAGGATCAAAAATTACCCTATCCTATGTCAGCAAATGGATTACATTTATGTGTCTGCAAGAAAAAACAGTGACCTGGACTCTTTTCAAGAAAAGGAACTGAATCTATTTGCATTTCCTGTGGAAGAACCGATCTTTAGAAAATTCTGAAATTGCTGTCCACTGCCAAGCTCATAAACGTGGGTCTGCAGCAAGATCTATTACTTCCTTGCAGCCATGCATAATCGCAGTAACTGTATTTAAGTTTTGAATCAATGTATATTAGTGGGTCATACAAGCAAAATTAACATAAAGACAGCTCTACCAAGTCAGACCATCCATTTATCCTGTCTCCAACAGCAGTCAACAGTAGATGGCTGATAAGGAATATAAGAATATGTTAGTCATTGAATGGCACTTTACCACAGTACTCTTCTGGCCTCCAAAAATTAGGGACTACAGTATTTTTTTTTGAGAGGTGGTATCTTTGTATTTAGTACTCTTAAAAAATATTATTCTTCCATTAATTTCTTTGTCTTTTGAAACCACGTAAAATTTTAACATTCATTAATTACTTCTTACATGCATATTATGTGAAGAAAAATTTAATTGAAGTGAAGAAGAATTTAATATAATGTGTGATAAGTTGGAAAAGACTATGAGAAATTGTTTTCTATTCACCTTCTCCATGTCACCCATGGTTTTGTTTAGTCTGTCTTGTATGTACTGGCACTACAGCAGCAACTTATTTGATCTGTCCAACATATGCAAGCTTGGCTGCCTATATTAATAGTTTAATTTACAGTTTATCATTCAGGCTAAAAAAAAATAATTTTCTTTGACATTTAATAGATACTGGACACTTACCTACTTTAAACAGCATTGGAGATGTCATCCATAAAGATAACATTAATCTAAAAAATCCTCCCTAGACATTACTGAAATGCAAATTATGATAATTACAGCATTACAGCTGCTCAGCTGGTATTTTAGTTTGGAACCAAAAACTTCCCCTCTCCTTTCCTCACACCCTATTTCCATCTTTATAGATTTGCAGTTGTAAAGAAGAGAGGAAAACAACAATAAAAAGCCATTGTGATTTTTTTCTGGAAGGGACAATACTTTTATAAATCCCCCTTGAAGCAGTACTTGATTTTGTAATAAGTTTTTCTTTCTCTGGTAGTGCTCCTCAGAAGGGGCTGCACGTGTTTCAGGGAGGTGGGGGGAGAGGTTGCAGGGGAGAGAGGGTGAGGAAGGCAGAGGAAGGGAAGCTGATAGCTTTGTAACTAAAAATGACGTCCTCAAATCCTTTAAAAAAATATCTTCCATGCCCTCAAGTGCCCATTGCAGGTCAGACATTTGCAGACTTGAGTACCAAACCAGACATCTTCTTTTGCAGCAAATACCTTTCAGGAGGCGCCAGCAACGTCAGCGATTTCAGCACTATTCACGTAAGGAGGCAGAATTAAATTCCTCATATCCTGGCGGAGCAGGGAGGAGGCTGGAATTTATCTACCATTGTTCAAGCATAGGGTGATAGCAAGACTGCAGCTGCTCGGCTCCCTCTTAAACAAACCTCCTAACCGGACACCATGGAGCATCTTTCACTCTGTTCCCATGGCAACACCTCTATCCTCTGGTGCCCATGGTGTCTCTAATGCTTTTGACTAGATGGATTCCTTGGCACCTGCCTCCAGTGCCAGGTCTTGTCAAACCTTATTAGACTGAGAATCTGTTTCAGCTGCACTAGTGGGAAAAGAAAGCAGACAAATTTAGTCCACCTGAGATCTCTCTCAAATCCCAGTGAAGTCAATTTCTCAAGTTTCCAACTAAGAGCTGAACTTGCTTAGGGTAAAGATGTGCATGTGCACACGCACAAAAACACAGAATCTCCTTCCGTCATGTGCGCTGTTTCTTCTTTCTTCTGTAGAGTACACATGCATGATCAGAGTCTCTTGTGCTCACAGACTAATACAGATGCTCTTGCTTTTCTTTGCAACAAGAAACCCCCTAAAAACCTGGTTTTTTATGCATGAGCAAACTGTCATACACACACAACTTGCCCCTCAGGTTTTACACATTAGCTCATCTCAGACTTCCTTGCACATATGTAGTTATAGGAACTACCTATCCCTCTCCTACACTGACACACAGAAGCTTTCTGTTTTACAAGCGACACATGCAGACTCAAAATACAACACACTTTGTCTTTTCACACGCTCACTCTTCCACACTCACTATAGCTCCTATAAAGTCATTATGTTTGTCTAAATACAGATAAAACTCGACCAATTTAGTTGAGAAACAAAAGGCACATTTCTAACCAATATGAATGCCCACTGACTAGGAGGAATAGTGTTATAAGTGCACCTGGGTATGATTACATCCCATGCTCATAACCCTCATTTCTAAGTACCTACATATGTATAAGCATATTAATATGTGGGAATGACCTATATGCTGGTACCTGCACTGCATTTTTGATGGGCGTGTTTTGCCAGTTAGGGGGATAGCTGTTTTTACCTTGATCCCCAAGCTGACTTTTTCAATCAGCATCAAGTTCAGAGTTTGAATTTAAGTGTTTAACAGAGACACACTGTTACTCTGGCCTCCATC
This sequence comes from Fratercula arctica, assembly GCA_947846985.1. Classification (NCBI taxonomy): domain Eukaryota; kingdom Metazoa; phylum Chordata; class Aves; order Charadriiformes; family Alcidae; genus Fratercula; species Fratercula arctica. The sequence continues at coordinate 15,091,959 of CANTUZ010000025.1, read as the reverse complement.
TGTATCTAATGTTGTAGACTGATGACTTTGTTTAGTCAAGTCTGAACAAGATCTCTCTAGTGGTGTCTAATCTAAATAAGTCATCTAAGCTCTTTCTACAGAGACAGAAAGAAAAAGACCTGTAGAAGATGATTCAGTACACTAAACTTCCCCTTAAATATCTTCTTTTTAAAGGAACACAGATGATTGTATACTTTGCTAAACATATAAGTTACATGCCTAAAAATGAATCTGGGGCAAAATGGTTATGCATTTGAATCCTCTTTTGGAGGAAAAGCTAAGAGTATTTTCTTCAGGTTAACTTCTGATGTGCAGGACTGTTTCAGCAAAGAATGCATCATTTTCCTCTGTTAATACCCTCCCCTAAACTGTCCAAGGAAGCAATAGCTCCTTAGACCTGGGTCCTCACTGTGTTTGCTAGGGCATTACTTTTTACTTGGCTCAGTGACAGGTGGCTCTGGATCTCTCTGAACAAATCTATTCCATTGAATACCTTTGTATCCTTTGATGTTGTCTATATTACTACAGGTTTATGTGGCACTATTCAGAGTACAACTGGTCTGGATTACCTCCAACTTCTATGGAACATTTAAAGCTAAGTGTTGCTCTTAGCTCTATCGGTATGCTGGGCACCAATTTCTGGAATCACGTCATTTCAGAACGTTTTTTCATGGAAACATCTCTCTTCATCAAACTTTCACTACATGCAAACCTGATTTGTTAGCTATGTTCTTAAACAGGATTCCCAGGGGCAAAGAACACAAGTATGAGAAGAAAAATTAATTTTTAAGCTATAGGCCATTTCATACTCTTCTCGGTGTCCACTCAAGGATGTGGTAGATGATTCAATCGTGAAGACCAGTCTGTACAGATATTCTTGTGTCACCAGTCCCCCAAAAGTGTAGTGACATCTAAAATGTCTGCCCAATCCTAATGAACTTTGCTGTGGGGAAGGCATGCAGGAAGGATGTCAGACTGTCTACTACCTAATTTTTCTTGTGTGTCAGTTTTGTAAAAGTTCATGCTTATCACTGGACATGGTTAAAAAATGATTAATTCATTTTATTCTGTCTGCAGTAGAGGCTAAAGGAAGATTTTAATGTTTGGTGAGATGGTTGCAAAAGTAAATCTGATAATTACACTGATTGCAGAACATTAGCGAGACCTGTTGTCAGTAATTTCTTTGAGACCCCTCTCACTGAGGAATGATTCAGTCTCCTTCATAATGCTTTTGTCAGAGATCAGCTTGTTCAGTGGGATGTCACCCAGCACAGGACACAAGCTCCATTTACAAAGCTTCCCCAAATTTTGTTGCTATGCCACACAGGACAGACTTCTGTTTGGAGGATGACAACTGAGCCCGTGGCTTAAAAATGTGTTTCATCCATTAAATTTGAGGATAATGCTAACAACCGCTACTTCTGTCAGAAGCATGCTTTTCTAAACTGTATTGTGGTCATTACACCCCTCAGAGCCCTGCTTACATGCATCAGAACTCTAAGTAGGACTTTCTAACATACAACTTACTTTCCTCTCAGGGCTGAGTAACAAAAAAATGCCCCTCTGCTTTCTATTTCACCCATAACTTCAGTGGAACTCACAGTAGTTGGATTTGAAACTTAACTAATTAAAACTAATCATCAAAGAAAACCAAGAACCTATTTAACTCACAGAACTCAGTGGTTATGCAAATATCTTAGCTTGGGCTATTTGTTTGATTCTTGTACTCTAATTGAAAGGTTTGATTCCTTCCACCTCTGGTGCATCCTAAGACAATCCACAGTTCAGCTTATCTAGTTGTAACAATTATGTAGTTTAAAGATAATTGCATAAAATCACAGCAGTATCACTCAATTCAATTTCTCCTTAAGAATCTTGACGAGGAGACCAGCTTCAGTGCAGGTAAGTCTGCACTGGGGACGGGAATCACGGCAAAGAGAGCTGGCAAGGGGCTCGTTTTGGGGCTTTTCAAAGCCGGGAAAAGCGGCAAGCTCGGGCCGGTCCCCAGCAGCTCCAGGGGACAGAGGCAGCTGAGAAGCCGGGGATGGAGCCAGCACCCCCGGCAGCAGATTTAAACGAGGCATATTCTCTGGGACTACTCCCCCCCTCATAAAAGAAGCCCTTTTGACTGAGTAAACAAGCAGTGAGTGGGCATCACTCATGGCATCACCTGGGAGCACAGTCATGGCACAGCAGTTTGCACGGCAGTTCGCATGGGAGAGCGCTGAAAGACTGCCGACTCAGCCAGGAAGCGATGGTATCCACTTGGAAGAAGATCATGGCATCCGTGAGCTCCACACCCACCAGCTCTGATGCAGCCTCCCAGACGAGGCTCCTGTGGGAACACGCTGCCACACAGACCTCGGTCAGCAGGGTGTGCCCTGCTCTTATGCCAGTGTTAGACAGCAGTGGTGGGCATGCCTGTGGGAGGTGTGCCCAGGTAGAGGAGCTCCTCCGCTTAGTGATGGAGCTCAGGGAGGAGGTAAACAGGTTGAGGGCCATCAGGGAATGTGAGAGAGAGATGCTTGGAGTCGCACCCTGCCTCCCATGATAGAAACCAAGCAGGCAGACAGAACCCCTGCTACAGAGAACTCCCTGTCCTCTCTCTGCCTGACTGAATGTGGTGACTTGGAGGACAGGGGGCAATGGCAAGAAGTTCCTGCCCAGCGCAACCCAGCGACTACCCCACCTTCCCAGATGTCATTGTATAACAGGTACAGTGCTCTGCAAGGGGAACTGGACAACGATGAGCATGATAGTTCTTCTACCTTGGAGGTGTCAGCGAGGTCTAGTCAGACCTCCCCCTGCATCAAAACCTCTGCGGTAAAGAAGAAAAGACGGGTCATTGTCATAGGTGACTCGCTACTGAAGGGAGTGGAAGGCCCGATATGCAGACCAGAACCACTACATAGGGAGGTCCGCTGCCTCCCTGGGGCCCAGGTTAAGGATGTAAAGCAGCAGCTTCCTTCCCTAGTATGGCCCTCAGGTTATTACCCCCTTTTGATCTTTCAGGTAGGCAGCGATGAGGTAGTGAGAAGAAGTCCAAGGGCAATGAAGAGAGATTTCAGGACCTTGGGACGGCTGGTCAAGGGATCGAGAGCACAAGTTGTGTTCTTCTCTATCCCCCCAGTTGTGGAGAATGATGAGGGGGTAAACAGGAAGAGCCAGCAGATCAATGCCTGGCTCCAAGCCTTGGGGCTCACAGCAGGACTTTGGGTTCTCTGACCATGGCTTGATTTACAAGACACCAGGCCTGCTGGTAATAGGCGGGAATAACTTATCTTGCAGGGGGAAAAGGGTTCTAGGACAAAAGTTATCAGGGCTCATTGAGAGAGCTTTAAACTAGATTTGAAGGGGGGTGGGGATGCATCAGGGCTTGCCAGTGAGGTGCCTGGGTGTAGTAGCTCAGCACTTGTGGGGGAGCGTGCTAGTATTTTTAAGAACCAGAAGACCTACCACATCTCTGTAGCTGAAAATTACACACACAGTTCCCTCTCTGAAATGTTTATACACCAATGCACGCAGCATGGGGAATAAGCAGGAAGAGCTGGAGATTTGTGTGCGGTCGCAGGGCCATGATCTCATTGCAATCACTGAGACATGGTGGGATAGCTCACATGACTGGAACGCTACATCCTTTTCAGGAAAGACAGGCCAGCCAGGTGAGGTGGTGGAGTTGCTCTCTATGTGAGAGAGCATCTGGAATGTATCAAGCTCTCCCTGGGGGCAGATGAAGAGAGAGTTGAGAGCTTGTGGGTAAGGATTAAGGGGCAGGCTAATATGAGAGACACTGTTGTGGGTGTTTATTACAGACCACCTGATCAGGATGGGGAAGCTGATGAGGCCTTCTACAGACAGCTGAAAGTAGCCTCACAATCACAGGCCTTGCTTCTCATGGGGGACTTCAATCACCCTGATGTCTGCTGGGAAGACCACACAGCCAGGCATGCACAGTCCAGGAGGTTCCTCCAGTGTATTGATGACAACTTTTTGACTCAGGTGGTGCAGGAGCCAACAAGGAGAGGAGTACTACTGGACCTAGTATTGACAAACACAGGGACTGGTGGAGGACATGAAGGTTGGGGGCAGCCTTGGCTGTAGTGATCATGTGAAGATAGAGTTCAGGATCATGGGTAGTATGCACAAAACAACAAGTAGGATTGCAGCCTTGGACTTCAGCAGGGCTAACTTTGACCTCTTCAAGAAACTGCTTGGAGAAATCCCATGGGCTAGGGCTCTGGAAGGCAGGGGGACTCAAGAGAGCTGGTTGATATTCAAATACCACTTCCTCCAAGCTCAGGATTGGTGCATCCCTAAGAGCAAGAAATCAGGCAAGGGACGCAGGAGACCTGCGTGGTTGAACAGGGAGCTTCTGAAAAAGCTCAAGTGGAAGAGGGAAGTTTACAGCATGTGGAAGAAGGGACTGACCACTTGGGAAGATTACAAGAATGCCACCAGAGCGTGCAGGGATGAAACAAGGAAAGCCAAGGCCTCCTTGGAATTAAACCTGGCAAGGGATGTCAAGCTCAACAGGAAGGGCTTCTTCAAGTATATTGGAGGCAAAAGGAAAACTAGAGAAGTTGTGGGCCTGCTGTTGAATGAGACAGGAGCCATGGTACCAAAGGATATAGAGAAGGCGGAGTTACTGAATGCCTTCTTTGCTTTGGTCTTTGCTGCTCGGCCCAGCCCTCAGGAGTCCCAGACTTTGGAGAAAGTAACAGGGAAAGTCTGGATGAAGGAAGACTTCCCCTTGGTTGAGGAGGATCAAGTGAGAGATCAATTAAGTCAATTGGATATCCACAAGTCCATGGGTCCTGATGGGCTCTACCTGAGAGTGCTGAGGGAGCTGGTGGAAGTCATTGCTGGGCTGCTCTCCATCATCTTTGAAAGGTCCTGGAGAACAGGCAAGGTGCCTGAGGACTGGAGGAAAGCTAATGTCACTCCAGTCTTCAAAAAGGGCAAGAAGGAAAACCCAGGAAACTACAGGCCGGTCAGCCTCACCTCCATCCCTGGAAAGATGATGGAACAGCTCATTCTGGGCGTCATCTCAAAGCATGTGGAGGAAAAGAAAGCTATCAGAATTAGTCAACACGGATTCACCAAGGGGAAATCATGTCTGACTAACCTGATAGCCTTCTATGATGGCATGACTGGATGGATAGATGAGGGGAGGGCAGTGATAACCCTGCCAGGGTAAGCGCTATGTTCTTACAATGGTGGAAGGAAGCACCACATGGTTGGAAACCTACGCCATACCCCATGCCACTGCCAGGAATACCATCCTGGGCCTTGAAAGGCAAGTCTTGTGGCGACATGGTACTCCAGAAAGAATTGAGTCAGACAAAGGGACTCATTTCAAAAATAGTCTTATACGTACTTGGGCAAAAGAACATGGCATTGAGTGGGTATATCATATCCCCTATCATGCACCAGCTTCTGGGAAAGTTGAGCGATACAAGGGATTATTAAAAACTACCCTGAAAGCAATGGGTGATGGAACATTTAAAAATTGGGACAAGCCTTTAGCACAAGCTACCTGGTTAGTTAACAGCAGGGGATCCATCAATCGAGCTGGTCCTGCTCAGTCAGACCTTTTACATACAGTAGAAGGGGATAACGTCCCTGTGGTGCATGAAAGGAATATGCTCTAAAAAGAACCGGTTACATCTATATATCAAGAGTTTCCATGAAGACGACAATTTGGACTACAGCCCTGGCTGGAAATAGTCAATGCCTCCTAAAAGATGCTTCAGTCTTTACTGCTCAGGCCATCCCTCAGGAGTTCTAGACTTTGGAGAAAGTAACAGGGAAAGTCTGGACGAAGGAAGACTTCCCCTTGGTTGAGGAGGATCAAGTGAGAGATCAATTAAGTGAACTGGATATCCACAAGTCCGTGGGTCCTGATGGGATCTACCTGAGAGTGCTGAGGGAGCTGGCAGAAGTCATTGCTGGGCTGCTCTCCATCATCTTTGAAAGGTCCTGGAGAACAGGCGAGGTGCCTGAGGACTGGAGGAAAGCCAATGTCACTCCAGTCTTCAAAAAGGGCAAGAAGGAAGACCCAGGAAACCACAGGCCAGTCAGCCTCACCTCCATCCCTGGAAAGATGATGGAACAGCTATCGGAAAGCTGTTGGAAGTAGTCAACACGGATTCACCAAGGGGAAATCATGTCTGACTAATCTGATAACCTTCTACGATAGCATGACTGGATGGATAGATGAGGGGAGGGCAGTGGATGTTGTCTACCTTGACTTCAGCAAGGCTTTCGACACTGTCTCCCACAGCATCCTCATAGGGAAGCTTAGGAAGTGTGGGTTAGATGAATGGAAAGTAAGGTGGATAGAAAACTGGTTGAAAGATAGAGCTCAGAGGGTTGTCATTAGGGGCACAGAATCCAGTTGGAGGTCAGTGACACGTGGTGTTCCCCAGGGGTCAGTACTGGGTCCAGTCCTCTTCAACATATTCATCAATGACCTGGATGAGGGGACAGAGTGCACCCTCAGCAAGTTTGCTGATGACACAAAGCTGGGAGGGGTGGCTGACACACCAGAAGGCTGTGCCGCCATACAGAGAGACCTGGACAGGCTGGTGAGTTGGGCGGAGAGGAACCTTATGAAATTCAGTAAGGGCAAGTGTAGGGTCCTGCACCTGGGGAGGAATAACCCCATGCACCAGTACAGGTTGGGGGCTGACCTGCTGGAGAGCAGCTCTGTGGAAAGAGATCTGGGAGTCCTGGTGGACAACAGGATGACCATGAGGCAGCAATGTGCCCTTGTGGCCAAGAAGGCCAAGGGCATCCTGGGGTGCATCAAGAAGAGTGTGGCAAGCAGATCGAGGGAGGTCATCCTTCCCCTCTACTCTGCCTTGGTGAGGCCGCTTCTGGAGTACTGTGTCCAGTTCTGGGCTCCTCGGTTCCAGAAGGACAGGGAACTGCTGGAGAGGGTACAGCAAAGGGCTACCAAGATGATTAGGGGAGTAGAACTTCTCCTGTATGAAGAAAGGCTGAGGGACTTGGGTCTTTTTAGTCTGGAAAAATGACGACTGAGGGGGTGATCTTATCAATGCTTATAAATATCTAAGGATGAGTGTCAAGAGGATGGGGCCAGTCTTTTCTCAGTGGTGCCCAGCGACAGGACAAGGGGCAATGGTCACATGCTGGAACATAGGAAATTCCATCTCAACATGAGGAGGAACTTTTTTACTTTGAGGGTGGCAGAGCACTGGAACAGGCTGCCCAGAGAGGTGGTGGAGTCTCCGTCTCTGGAGACATTCAAAACCCTCCTGGACACGTTCCTGTCCAACCTGCTCTAGGTGAACCTCCTCTGGCAGGGCGGTTGGACTAGATGATCTCCAGAGGTCCCTTCAACCCCTATCATTCTATCATTCATTCTGTAATTCAGAACACATAAATGTAACAGGAAACTAAATTAAGCGTAGGGTATTGTGATTGTTTCTCACTGACAATTTTTTATAGCTTTTCAGATTTTCAAGGCTTCCCATTGGGTAACTATGTGTCTCGAGCCACAAATTAATCCAGAGCTCCCAAAACTTTTAAGCTTCTAGTTTTAAGCTATCCACTTTAGGAGGGCAGTGCACTGATTGCTAAAGTAGAAGAGTTATTTCTGCAGGAAGTGCTGAAATTCTTTGCCTTCAAAATAACATGTAAACTTTTTCATTTTTTAAAGCTCTGATTTTCTTCCAAAATGGAGTCGTGAGTTTCAGACAGCATTGGTTTATTCCTTGTGCTTGCGTGCAGCCAGAAAAAGAGATTTTCCTAATCATATTCTGTTTTGTAATCTCAGTAACATCTGTGCATCAAGATAACCTGAGACCATGACATTCTTATGTTAGTTGAGTTTAGAGCTGATGTTCCTTTCATCAGAAAAATTTTAATCCCTGGAGAATAGGGGTTCTGTATCTCCCTCACAAATAATCTAGGCATGAATCTGCTGAATAATAAGATGTAATTTGTACATGCACTTGTTAATTCCATTCAAAGCTCTGGCAGTGATGTTTCGGAGGCTTCAGTGCATTTAACTAACCTAAATTGTACATTTCACATTCAAGACTTAAACTGAAACAATGACACATTTAACTAAAATTTAGAATCCAGAAATATTAGCAGAAAAGGAAAGATTGTCCAATGAAATTATGTTATTTGTTTTTATAATTTGAGGGTTTTTTGTTCTCCATTGTTTCTAAAACCTAGTTAGGATAGTATATAAACCCACAATATTTCTTCACTTAGCCTTCAATATTTTTGTCATTTTTAAACATGAAAAAGTAATTATTCCTTCTCCTTTGCCCATTTTGAAACTTTTATCTTTCTTCTTGCTCATTTTGCTCTAATGCACAGAAGAAGGTCTGTGGCTGGAATGCTATATACGACAAATTTCAGCTTCCATTTCAGCTTCCATTTCATTTCTCGACTATCTTGGAACAATTGATTTTTATTGTGATCCTGAAAACACTTAAATTTAAGTACATGGAGCAAGCGAAACAGGAGTCTGAGTGCTGGTAGGGTGATTGGTAGATGCTGGTTCATGCTACTTGGTGCTCCTGGTAGGATAGGTTCTTATGTGCATCCAAACTGCAAACCTGGTATAGCCATTCCTTAACAAAATTAGGTATAGTCCTTCCTGGATCTGAAATCCCACTGAAGGTATAACAAAACTGGGTTTTATTAACCATTTTTGGTTGAAAAGAATGATTGCAGCATCAAACGAACACAACAGCTTTGCATCTGGATGCCGTCTTATGAAACTCTATGGTTCTGTGTGGCAGATCTATGAGCAGAGGCCTGTGTACGGCCAAGGACACAGTGAGCAGAGCACACAGAAGCAGGAACACAGATGTTGATACGGATGGAATGAAGAAGAACTGGTCCAATATAAACATGGAACAGAAAACAGCTTCGCAATATAAACATGGAACAAGAAAACAGCTTCGCGTGCTTATCTTAGTGGGAACCGAATAAGGCGACTGGGTTAGTGATCTGAAATATGTGTTTACTTGCCTAGCAGGTGCATGGAAAGTTTTAGAGCTCAGGTATAAAAGCCGAGGCTTGAGAAGTAATAAACGATTTCGTGCTTATCACAGCTGGAGTCTGTGCCCTCATACACCGCAGTTCTGTCCTATGTCAAGCCACCAAGAGACCCACTGAGTTTTATCTCAACAATTTCTGTTCTGTTTCACATTGTCTGATGCAGATAGATATATCAATGTGCACATATAAAATTTATTTCAAAGAGGTTCTTGCCTTTATCGTACCCTCTAAGATCAAATGTTCCAAAGTCTGAAATGTTCTCATTCCTTGAACTGAGGTCACATTGCTACATTCTCTGGTCCTTTTCACTCTCAAATGTGGGCTGGAGCAGTACTTTAATGGAAAAAAATTAAGGACACAGGTGGTATTGGAGATGGATATTTCAGATGGCAATCACCCCTAGAGATCTTTTCCTTGATTAGTGACTCCATTGGCTTTCGCTGGAAACCCTTCATTCTATTGCCTCATCCTATAAAATACTTAGGACCTCTGAGATGCACAAGGAACACGTACCTTCTCATATTAATTTGCCTCTAGGTAGTAAACCAAAAATGGGGTAAAAAGGATAATTATACAGACACACATGTTAAATCAACATGAAAGCACACTCACTCAGGACAAGACTTTCAAGTTGTTTTCTGTAACTTTCCTTCTACAGAAGTGAGGCATGTATACCTAGTCTCTGTCTGTAGCAAATTGATAGAGGAAGAAGCCTTCAGAGATGCTTCAGCTCACATATCTTAAGGAGCTTTTTTAGGAGGGGATGTCTCCATGGCAAATAGATAGAGCCTATGTGACCAACTTAGACTCAACATCTAGCATTTACACAGTTAAGTAGGTGAGATGAAACACATAATTGACTTCCTTGGTTCACCTACAGAAGGTACATACCATCTTATGCATTAACTCAATTGTTATTCCTTTTCCTTTCCAAATGTAATTGATGATTGGTATTATTAAAGAATAGTGTTACATAGTTGAAATTAATGGGAGTTTGTCACTGGCATTTGAAAACTTATTATATTCCTGCCCAAATCTGGGTATCTCTCATCCTTGAGTGAGCCCTCGCCCCTTTTCGGTGAGCGATTATATCTTCTGGGTACCCTTGAGTGAGAGGCCTTCCTTTGTGTGTGGGTGAGTGTGTGCACACTTTGGAATCATCATTCTTATGTGTCGTTGTTCTTATGTGTTGTTGTGTGGTAATAACTTCCACAACTGGTACATCAAACCTACAATTTGTTAAATGTTATCAGAGCATTATTTCTGCTACCCCTGTTGTCTCGTCGTTTTTGTCTGTTTGGATTTAGTTACAAATTAAAGTCTGTTTAAGTTTGTTATCTGTGTGAAGTTGTTTTGGGGTGCCTCTGTAACACCTTGGCAAGAAGTTTTTGGACACAAGTCAGCAAAGTTAGGGAGATTTGCTCAGTTCTTTGCTAGCCGTCATCACAATTTGTTATCCAAATATCCAAGGTCTGAGTCAGACATACGAAAGACACAGATCACCAAGATTTTAGAGCACACTGTTTTCCATCAAGATGGATGTCATTGTACAAATGCAATCTATCATTACTATTGTTATTGTTGCACATTACAAATAATGTTTATCTAGAATCTTTTCTGAAAGCAACTGACACTGGTACAATCACTGATGTTCTCTGTAATGAGAAAAACAATTAGTTTTCAGTCAATTGCCTTCCTGGGAGTGCTACATGCTAAATTACATCCCTTGTTCTTCAATAAAGAGACTCTGTAAGACTTAGTATTTCTGTTGCAAGACTTTCAGACAATAAGGGTGGACCCGCAGAGAGGCTCTTGCTTATATTTATTGCTATAACAACCAAGGTCAGATAACTTCGTTACTTGCCCCGTTGGAGGGTCAGAAATGGAAAAGCGTAGAGGGGTCCCACCTGCAGGGAGGAGCAGACAGGACAGGTGACCCACAATTGACCAACAGGGGTATTCCATCCCATCTGCCCCATGCTCAGTATAAAAGCTGAGGGATCAAAGGGTCAACTCTCTTTCTTCAATGGCTGACGTCCGAGGAGGACCCTGTCTGTTCATCTGCCTTTGATCCCAATCTGAGCATTCCTGACTCCAGATCCAAAATCCAGTTCCCACCCATCGCTGAGTCCAGCCTGGGACTTCCCCAGTGCCTGCTGGTGATGTCATCCTGGGAGCTTGATACGGTTTTGTGTATACTGTATCTATTTCATTATTTCCTTTTTATTTTATTATTAATATTTCATTAGTTTACTTTTTTTCTAAACTCATAAATCTCTTTATCTCTCTTCTTACTCTCCTTGGAGTGAGAGGTGGGGGGAGAGCATCTGTCACCTTGTCATTGGCCAATTTGGCTAAACCCACAACATCAGTATAATTGAAATCTTACTAGTCTTATAATTATTAGTTCAAATCTAATTATTACAGAAAAAGAATAATTTTGTGCAGAAAAAGTTTCAACAATAATAACAATAGAGTTATAATGTTATAAAACACTTAGGTTTTACTTCTTGTCATGCTGTTATGTTAACCCTTCTATTGTTCCTCATAGTCCCAAGGTTACTGGCTTCATTCAGTTGTAGTGGGGTGTTATGGTGAGTTGTCAGGATCAGGAGTCCTTTGCTGTTTATTACAATAATAAATCTATATAAAACTATGTTTTTTTAACTAAACTTGGTTAAAAAATTAAAGAGTAAAAACTGTAGTCAGTTTTAAAAACTAAAACTCACTACATCCTACAGGCCTTAGTAGAATTTCCTCTGGTGTATTGGGAAGGGGGAGCAGATTTTCTAATAAAACTCTAATCATACATGGTTAATTTGTTTAGAGTGTCTTAGGCACTCTACAGCTGCCTATCCTCCTAGTATATTAAGCCTGTTTTTCAGTGTTGAGACAAATATTCAGGCCTGGTTTCTGCTTCAAAGAGCTTACTGTCTAAATTTAGATACATGACATGGAAATGAGAAGTGACAAGTGAACAAAAGAAAGAGCAGGGGCAAAAGGGAGCACAAAAGGATATGGTTTACAGAATTATCATAGAGTTTCTTGAAGGCATGTTTCATCTCATCTAAATTTAATCATCAAAGTTATATATCTAGTATTAGCAAATAGAAGACCATTTCTGCATGTGGTCAATGGAGCTAACCAGATGCTTTAATTTAATTTAGAAATTTATTTTAAGGTGGATGAATGACTTTCTGGATGTCACTATCTCACTACTCCAACAATTGAAAGACCCTTGGTTTGTTCTGACGGGCACAAACTCGAACATAGGAAGTTCCATCTCAACATGAGGAGGAACTTCTTTACCTTGAGGGTGGCAGAGCACTGGAACAGGCTGCCCAGAGAGGTGGTGGAGTCTCCGTCTCTGGAGACATTCAAAACTCACCTGGACGCATTCATGTGCAACCTGCTCTAGGTGACCCTGCTCTGTCAGGGGGGTTGGACGAGATGATCTCCGAAGGTCCCTTCCAACCCCTACCATTCTGTGATTCTGTTCTACTCACCTAGCTTTCAGTTTGTAATGTTTTATATGACAAATCTTTTGTAAGAAAGACCATATGGCTAGCTAAGAAAAGATGACAAAGTAACAAGGCAATAATAAGGAATTGACTTAGTGAAAGATCATGGAGGTTCATCTTGTCCTATACACCATTTTAGAAATGTTTTAAAGAATGACACCGATTGATGTCATTTTCCTCTCTCAGTACACTTAAATTTAGGACCCTGTCAGCAGTGGCTTTTCTTGCCTCATAACAGTGTTCAGTGATGAAATTCTCACCCAAGCTCAGCTCTTTGCTTTGAGAGATTGCATAGGCAGAGTGCCTCATGCTCCTGAGTAGCAATGCAACCATGCAACCAAGTCATTTAGTAAAAAGGTAAAGCAAGTGTTTTCTCCTAAACACATTAATGTATGGTCTGTAGTGACTTCATAATGGAGGAATGTCTTCTAACATAAAGCTTTGATCTGTGGCTAAAACATCTTTCTTCTGTAAATGTCACCATTCTTTAGTCTGTAAATACCACCTACATCATGTGTAAGGATAGGTTTTAAAATGGACAGCTTTAACGCTTCTTTCTAACACAGGGAGTTTATTATCATCTAAAGGACAACATTTATCTTTTTCTCTTTTTTTTCTTTTTCTTTATGCTGCAATGCAAAATGTAGGTGTAAAGCAATACTCTGCCAATAGCCTTTACACATCACATGTAGATGAATTAAAAATAATTGATGGAAAATCTTTTGCTCGCATACGCAGAATTCAAAATGAAACCTGTCCCCTCACACCTCACACCCAAAGGCCTCCACAAACGTATAGTCTATTCACCAGAAATTACACACACTGAGACACAACCCTTAGCCTCTCAGAGGTAATTCTCCACACGTGTAAGCACATAGCAGCCTCCACCTTAGGAACTGCATCTAGATACGTACTGGACAAAAAGCAACCTCAGATCCATATCTGCACCCTTACACCTAGATTCTACACACGGTCAGACACATTCAGTAAAACATGCATATAAACTGTACTGCATGTATTCAACATAGACTCACATTACGGAAGCATGCTTAAAGAGCACAGGCTATATATCATTTAAAATTAAAAAAGTGAGAAACGTGTTCCTCTTCAGTTTAGACATTCTAGAGGACACTCAAGTATAGAAAGATGGAATTAACTTATTGAAAAAAGAGTGGAAGTAATGGATTTACTTTTTGCTTGGATAATATTTCCACAAAGCTTGTGAAAAAGAAAATATATTTGGTGAGCCAGATATAGCTTTTGTTTGAAAATTTTGACAAATTGAAACATTAAAAATATATTCTTAATTTGAAGTAAATGTTGCTTTTTATCCACCTATTCAACCCTTTTCAACATTTGAAACAAAGAAATTTTGAAATACCTTTTTTATTTGAATAGGCTTTTTGAAAGGGAAAATCCAAAAATTTTATATGAAAAAGCTTCAAGAAAAATATTTTAATTTTCTCCAAGAAAGAAATAAGAAAACAAGGAAGCTTAAGTGAAATGATGGCAACGCAGTTTACTGCTGAGAGTCTGAATCCTCTTCTTAATGTATGAGCTTAAAAAGTTCACCAAGGTGTAACCAGCAGGTTTCTCAGCCACACCTCTTGAATATTGATGACCCCTCTTTATTGTTCTTGATTTGCTCTCCTGGATTTTCTTCAAATGTAATTAATTTATCATATCAGATCAACGTGGATCAGAATTCTGCTCTTGGAAACTGCTATACCACCCTCAAATCAGCTTCTACTGCATATTTCACTCAGTGGTCTTATTTCTTTCCATTAATGTGTAGAGAAATCATGATTTTAAATCCTGAAGGGAACAAAATACTAAGACTTAGGAATATAGCTGGAAATATTCAGATTAAATTGTTTTTCACTTGAAAATGCTGATACATCAACTTGAAAACCTTGGAGTTCCCATAAAGTTTCTTTTGTGCAAATCCTCTTTGTTTCAGGCAGAATTTCTATGGACTTTCATTCTTTGACGTATTAGATCAATTTTCCAAATTTGGGACTGGCAGAGGTTCTGTATTTGATCAGTTTAGTGAGGCATTGAGTAATAAACAAATAAATATTGTTTTTATTGCTAATGGTTGCAAGAAAAATATTTGAAATTTGGAAAAAGGTCTGTCTGCACAGATAACCCCCAGATGTTTAGTTATATTCAGAACTAGAATTTCTACTTCCAGCTCTGCTGACATCTGTTTTCTGAGCTTCAGTTCTGTTCTTTTCCATGACTCAAATTTCTCATTTGTAAAACAGGAATAAGTATACTTGCTCTGGTTATACAGAAGATGTAATTACAACTTAATGAAAACTGATAGAATTACCAATTTCAGATGGATATGGCTTGAAAGGAGAACTGAAATTGTTAATTTCTCATCAAGAAAGATAGTTATGACAGATTTGAAACATTTCAATTGACTTTTTATCATTTGTATTATGATGTAGTATATTATGGAATGATATTGTATGGTGTGTTATGCAATATTAAAACACAGAAATGGAAAGTAATTTCAGAAGAAAGAGCCAAAAAGAAAGAAATAGCTTATTTCAACAATGTCAAAATGTAGTATTTTGAATTGTGAGAGCTTTTATTCCATTTTTCTTCAGAACAATATTATATTGAATCTGACACAATTTTGTAAAGTGCTTCATTTCTGAGTGAACTGTGCATTCCTGATGGGAATATGGTTTTGTCAAAGACTCTTCTACTTCCTTGAAAAGTGCTGTGAAATCTAAGAGTGAAAAGTGCTATATAAAGACCAAGAATTACTATAATGGGTTTGATCCCAATCAGGCTAAAAAAGGATGACAGCTCAGATAACTTGCTCCTCTCCCTTTTACACAGCTATGAAAGCACCAACCACACTCCTGTTTCTTGATCTCTGAAGGAAGGTTGCAAAGATCTGGTCTTGAATCCTGCACCAATTGATACAGAAGAAACATGTGAGCAGCGTAAGTAATAGAAACTTTTGCAGTATGGCTTTATGTTTCATGGCTGGACTTTCTGATGTCTTGTAAAGTATGAACATTGATTGCAGTATTTCCTGTTGCTGGGTTTTATTGCTACAGGTTGCAAGAAAACTATCTGAAATTTGGAAAAAAGTCTCACAGCTCCTTTTTCCCATGTGAGCTCTAGTGTAACTATTAAGGATAGATTTTATGATCTTACCCCTCAGACGATGATATGAATTAATAAGATGTCTTTTCTTTCTTTCAAATATTATTTTCATGAAACATTAGAATTTAACAACTGTAAATACCTTCTCTATTAGTTGTGCACAAAACTGAGTAACAGGTTCACAAGCTGTTGAAGAGGGAGTGCTGACACATACAGAAAGAAACAAATGTGCACACATTGACATAAATACAGAATGTTATTTTATCAGGTTTATTTACTTAGAAAACCAGGCTGGAATATACACAAAGAAACAATTCTACATGCAGATCAAGTTTGAGATATGAGAACATGTGAATTTTCTAACATGTGAATTTTCAATGCAAGTTGAACCAAGCCATAGACTAAATACTCAGAGTAAGGTTGAAAATATAAAACTATCTCAGTTTAAGTTGCATGAGAAATGTCTGTGTGTGATTGGAATAAGGGGTAATTGAATCAATACTTGAGTGAGAGCCTGGGTCATCTGCAGTAAAGCCATTGCCTGAGTGCTCAAAATAAACACTTGGCTGACAGAATAGGATGTGTATTCTAAGAAGTCAAAGTGTAATCTCACTGGGTGAAGCATCATGAAAAATCCAGTAGTTATGAATGAGTGACACTAGCAAGTATAAAATAACAGGGGATCTCAACCCTCCTGCTTCAGGGCATGAATTGTCACCTGAAGTGAGCTTTAGCTAATCTTTTATCTTAGATAGAAACAGTACAAACACTGGTTTCATTTCCCCAACACAAGATAAACACCCATCCAGTCACTGCAGCAGCTAAGAAAGAGGTAAAAGTTGTGTTGATAGAGACAAAGACTGGGTCTGATA
The DNA here is from genome assembly GCA_947846985.1 of Fratercula arctica. Taxonomy (NCBI): domain Eukaryota; kingdom Metazoa; phylum Chordata; class Aves; order Charadriiformes; family Alcidae; genus Fratercula; species Fratercula arctica. The sequence continues at coordinate 15,075,392 of CANTUZ010000025.1, read as the reverse complement.
TCCATGTCAACAGACAGAAGGATTCCAAAGGTGAAATTAAAATGTATTTAATGCCAACAAAGAAACAAAACAAATGAGCATGAAGACTAAAAGGCATCATTTCTTCATTCCCAACAAGATTTGAATTAAAACCAAGCAATACTTCCAATTCTTCCTACTTAACTTCCTTCCTATTCTGTTTCTTCACTCATTTGAAAGTATATGCTTCCTTTCTGTTAATCTCTAGATTCACTATATCAGTGCAGCATACAGGAGAGTGGAAAAATCTATTAGATATCCCAGGCCTTTTATATCATACACCAAAGAACAGAATCAAACGTGACCTTTGAAATGTTTGGAGAATTCATTGTGTAGAAGACTTTTTTTCATATGAAATAGCCTGAAAAACTTGCCTCTCTCACAGGAAGTAAATTCTCGCTGAGCAGAATTAAGTGAAATGATCCTTCTTTTGGCAAACCAAATATAGTTCCAGATTGACCAAGAAACAGAATTGCAGGCTTCAGAATTAAAATTATTCCTTAGCATAGAAACACTAATCTAAACTACTTAATTTTACTTCATTTTATTTAACTTTACTTTATAATTGTCATGGTTTGGGCCAGGTTGGCCAATGACAAGATGAAAAATGTTCTCCCCCACCTCTCGCTCCAAGGAGAGGAAGAAGAGAGATAAAGAGATTTATGAGTTTAGAAGGAACTAAACTACTTTAATGAAATATTATTAATAAAATAAAAAAGGAAATAATGTAAGAGATACAATATATATAAATATATACAAAACCAGATCAAGTTCCTAGGAAGATGTCACTGGGAAAGTTCCAGACTGGACTCAGTGACAAATGGGAACTGGAACACACTAACCAGGATCAAAAGGCAGATGAGCTTACAGGGTCCTCCTCAAACATCAGCCATCAAAGATATGAGAACCATTGGAAAATAGACAAAGAGCCCATCTGACCCCTTTGCTCCCTCAGCTTTCATACTGAGCATGACAGATGGGATGGAATACCCTTATGGTCAGTTTGGGTCACCTGACCTTTCCACTCCTCCCCACAGGTGCAACCCCTCCACAGGGTAAACAACCAAGTCAGCTGACCCTGGTTGCTACAGCAACAAGTAATAACAAGAGCCTCTCTCACTGAACAGAAAGTTAGCTCTGCTCCACCCCAAACCAGGACAATAATCCAATTAGTATCCTAACAACCTTCTTACTGCCTCCCTACCTGAGCTCTGAATTTAAACTTAGTTGGGAGAAGTGTTACAGAAACACAGCAGCTTTAAGATTCTTCCTAAGACTGCATGTAACCTCTCAAGTCCAATGTTATAATTGTCTGAGCACTTAGCTGCAAAGAAAAAAAAAAAAAAAAATCTTTCTTGAACTGACATAAAGGTTGACAAGCCTGGTGACATAATGGCTACTATTTCGAGTAGTTTCTAAACAATATAATTTTTGCGCCCTTCTGCTTTCAATAAAATTATAGGTTTCTTTATTTTTTATGAAACAATGTCTCTCAGCTCCCATGCTATATTTCCCGGGCAAATTTCCAATGAGACTGCCATGACTTGCTATTAATGCAATTATTGCTGTTGACATCAATGGAAGCATTGGCTATGCTGAGGTCTCCATTCATGGTGTCACTTCTGAGGACAGAGTTATAAACACTGTCTTGTTATTTAGCCTGCCTGTGTAAACCAAATAAATAAATAAAAATACTATGAAATAAAATAAGCTGCTAATTCAAAATACAGCCAGATAAGTAAGAGCAATATTTATAGAAATTCACTGGTGAGAGATCAGCTGTGAATGTGAATGAGGAGCTGATAAATTCTCATTACCTGCTTGGGGCTGACAACTGAAATGACCTGCTAGGCATCCACTGGAAATTCAATCAGGTACCTGGAAATACCAGACATCCCTTGCAAAAATCCAATATGTGTAGGGTTTCACTTAGTGTTTAGGTGTTCCATCCCTGTGCAGTAAGGAGTGAAGAAGGCCTGTCAAGATTTCAAGCTTGTCTAAGGCACAAGGAAACTTTAAAGGGCTTTCTTTTTCCCTTTTCCTTCCTACTTCATCCTACTGTGAAGTTTGTGTCTTAGTTTCTAATAGGGGAATAAAAACTTACCTATTTTTTTTGAAAAAACTTTATTTTTAATGTCCTTAGGCACCAACCAAAAAGAGCTCATGATTATAGGATAGGAGGATATTGGCTCTACTCACATGATGTTGACTTCGCTCACATGAGTCTGCAAAAGCTTAAACTGAAGGAGAAATTGACAACCATGTTGGTGATAGACACAAAGTTTTAGCTGGCCATAGGAACTTCGTACTGGCTCCACCAATGCTGGAAGAACTGCCTCTCCAGTCACAGCTCTCTCTCTAGCTCTCAACTCATGTTCTGAAAACCCCCAAACCCCATTACTGAAACTCATTAATATCCTTCTGCCCAGTCCTAAAAATTTACCCCAGACTCCCAGTAGACTTACCTCCTTCACTGAGATCTCAATGGTTTTCTTTTATTGGATTGCATCACATAGGGGGTTGAGAAGATATCTATGACAATCCTAAAACAATGTTAGGCAACTCTGAAAAGAGAAAGAGAGAGGCTAAGCTGACACTTTTGTAATCAAAAAAGTGAAATCAAAGTAGAGAGAGTATTAATGCAATTCAGAGAGCATTTGGGAGAACTGCCCACATATGTGACCACACTTGTCCAAGGAACATAAATGCCAAATTGGATCAAGCCGTTGAAAGACTCAAGGAATGATCTAGGAAAGGAGAACTTATTTTGTGAAATTAACTTGATTTGTTTAGATCAGCAAAATGAAGGCAGAGAGGGAATAAACTGTTCCCTGTTAAAGAAATCATAGAATCATAGAAAGGTTTGGGTTGGAAGGGACCTTAAAAATCTTGTTCTAACCCCCCCTGCCATGGGCAGGGACACCTCCCACTAGGCCAGGTTGATAAAAAGACCCATCCAGACTGGTCTAGAACATTTCCATGGAAGGGGCATCTACACCTTCTCTAGTGACCTGTTCCAGTGTCTCACCACCCTCACAGTAAACAATTTCTTCCTAATATCTGATCTAAATCTCCCCTCTTTCAGTTTAAAACTGTTACCCCTCGTCCTATGGCTACACTCTCTCATAAAGAGTCCCTCCCTATCTCTCCTGTAGGCCCCCTTTAGGTACTGGAGGGCTGCTATAAGGGCTCCCCGGAGCCTTCTCTTCTCCAGGCTGAACAACCCGAGCTCTCTCAGCTTGTCCTCATAGGAGAGGTGCTCCAGCCCTCTGATCGTCTTCATGGCCCTCCTCTGGACATGTTCCAACAGGTCCATGTCCTTCTTATGTTGGGAACTCCAAAGTTGGATGCAGTACTCCAGGTGGGGTCTCATCAGAGTGGAGTAGAGGGGCAGAATCACCTCCCTCGACCTGCTGGCCATACTTCTTCTGATGCAGCCCAGGATGCTGTTGGCTTTCTGGGCTGCGAGTGCGCATTGCCAGCTCATGTTGAGCTTCTCATCCACCAGCACCACCAAGTCCTTCTCCTCAGGGATGTTCTCAAGCCATTCTCCGCCCAGCCTGTATTTCTACTTGGGATTGCCCTGACCCATGTGCAGGACCTTGCACTTGGCCTGGCTGAACTTCATGAGGCTTGCATGGGCCCACCTCTCAAGCCTGTCCAGGTCCCTCTGGATAGCAATCCCTTCCCTCCAGTGTGTTGACTGCACCACACAGCTTGGTGTCATCAGCTAACTTGCAGAGGGTGCACTCAGTCCCACTGTCCATGTCGCCAACAAAGATGTTAAGCAGTAATGACCCCTGAGGAATGCCATTCGTCACTGGTTTCCACTTGGATATCAAGCTGTTGACTGCAACCCTTTGAGTGCGGCCCTCTAGCCAGTTCCTTATCCACTGAGTGGTCCATCCATCAGATCCATGCCTTTCCAATTTAGAGACCAGGATGTCTTGCAGGACAGTGTCAAACACTTTGCATAAGTCCAGGTAAATGACGTCTGTTGCTCTCCCCTTATCTACCAATGCTGTAACACCATCGTAGAAGGACATCAGACTTTTCAGGCATGACTTGCTCTTGGTGAAGCAATGTTCACTGTCACCAATCACCTCCTTATTTTCCATGTGCATTAGCAGAGATTACAGAAGGATCTGCTCCATGATCTTGCCGGGCACAGAGGTGAGACTGACCGGTCTGTAATTCCCTGGGTCTTCCTTTTTTCCCCTTTTTGAAAATGGGGGTTATATTCCTTCTTTTCCACTCAGTGGGAACTTCACCAGACTGCCACGACTTCTCAAATATAATGGAAAGTGGCTTAGCAACTTCATCTGCCAGCTCCCTCAGGACCCATGGATGGATTTCATCAGGTCCCATGGACTTATGCACCTTCAAGTTCCTTAGACGGTCTGAATCAGATGAACCTGATCTTCTCCTATAGTGGGCGATTCTTCATTCTTATAGCCCCTGGTTTTGCCTTCTACAACTTGGGCGATGTGGTTAGAGCCCTTGATGGTGAAGACCGAAGCAAAAAAATCATTCAGTACCTCAGCCTTCTCCATATCCTGGGTGACCAGGTCTCCTGTTTCCTTCCAGAGAGGGCCCACACCTTCCCTAGTCTTCCCCTTATCTCTGACGTACTTATAGAAATTATAGAAATTTTTCTTGTTGTCCTTGATGTCCCTGACCAGATTTAATTCTGTCTGGGCTTTAGCTTGCCTAACCTGGTTCCTGGCTGCTCGGACAGTTTCTCCGTATTCCTCCCAGTCTACCTGTCCTTGCTTCCACCCTCTGTAGGCCTCCTTTTTGCTTTTGAGCTTGTTCAGGAGCTCCCTGTTCATCCACACAGACCTCCTGGCTTTTTTGCCTGACTTCTTCTTTCTTGGGATACACCGCTCCTGAGCTTGGAGGAGGTGATCTTTGAATACTAACCAGCTTCCTTGGGCCCCTCTCCCCTCCAGTGCTTTATCCCATGTTTCACTGCCAAGCAGGTCCCTCAAGAGGCCAAAGTCTGCTCTCCTGAAGTCCAGGGGGGTGAGCTTGCTGCGCATTCTCCTCACTGCCCTAAGAATCTTGAACTCTACCATTTCATGATCACTGCAGCCAAGGCTATCCTTGAGCTTGACATTCCCCACCAGCCCCTCCTTGTTGGTTAGGACAAGGTCCAGCATAGTTCTGCTCCTCGTTGGCTCTTCTACCATTTGAAGAAGAAAGTTGTCATCGACACATTCCAAGAACTTCCTGGATTTCTTGTGCCCTGCTGTGTTGTCCCTCCAACAGAGATCGGGGTGGTTCAAGTCCCCCATGAGGACCAGGGTCTGTGAATGCGAGGCTGCTCCTATCTGTCTATGGAGGGCCTCATCTGCTCTGTCGTCCTGGTCAGGTGGCCTGTAGCAGACCCCCACTGTAACATCACCTGCCCCTGCATTCCCTTTAATCTTGACCCATAAGCTCTCCATTGGCTCTTCATCCATCCCCAGGTGGAGCTCCATGCACTCCAGCTGGTCATTGACATAGAGGGCAACACCCCCTCCTCATCTCCCCAGCCTGTCCTTCCTGAAGGGCCTGTATCCCTCCATTCCAACACTCCAGTCACAGGAGCCATCCCACCAGGTCTCTGTGATGCCAGTGAGATCATAGCCCTGGAGGCGTGCACAGGTCTCTAACTCCTCTTACTTGTTCCCCATGCGTTTTCATAGAGGCCCTTCAGCTGGGCACCCAGTGAAGCTGACTTACAGGCTGGAGTGTCTGCATTTCCTTTGTGCTGCTCCTCAGGTGGCCTTCCTTTGAGGTGTTTTACCTGTGACTCCCCTTTGGTTCCTATTGCCTCAGGAGCCCCTGGGTCCTCTCCGTAAGACTTCGAGTGTGCTGCAGTGTACCCAGCACATCTCAGAGCAACAGGTTGAGGGCCTTTGCTAGTGACCCATCCCTCAGACCTTGGAGTGTCATCCCTTGGCTTGTCACAAGCAAGACTGATAATATCCCCCTCCCCCATCAAGTCTAGTTTAAAGCTCGGTCAATGAGGCCCGCTAGCTCATGAGCGAAGACCCTCTTCCCCCTTGCAGAAAGATGCACCCCATCCAACGCCAGCAAGCCTGGTGCCGTGCAGGCCATCCCATTGTCAAAAAATCCAAAATTGTGGTGGTGACACCAGCCATGGAGCCCTCTATTGACAGACTGAGCACGTCTGCTTCTTTCAGAGTCACTGCTTACAACTGGGAGAAGGGAAGAAAAGATAACCTGCACCCCAGATTCCCTTACTAACCTTCCCAAGGCCCTGAAGTCTCTTTTGATTACCCTTGGGCTACGTGTTGCCACCTCATCACCACCCACATGGAAGAGCAACAGCGGTTAATAGTCTGAGGGCCGAACCAGGCTAGGAGGTTTCCTAGTGATGTCCCTGACCCAGGCCCCAGGGAGGCAGCATACTTCCCTAAGAAGAGGGTCTGCCCAGCATATTGGTCCCTCTGTTCCCCTTAGAAGGGAGTCACCCACAACTATAACCCATCTCTTCTTCCTCGTGGAGGTGGTCGTTTAACGAGGGGTAGGCCTTTCTGGTCCTGGCAACTCTTCTGGTGTAATTGGACCATCTTCCATATCATCCATGGGCTGGCCTACCTCCTCGAGAGCCTCATACCTATTGTACAGAGGCACCTGATTAGAGGAGATGGGCAAGGAGGGGGTTTGCTTGCCACCCCTAGCATGGACTTGCCTCCATTCACAGCTCTCCTTTTGCCTTTCAGAGAGTTAGAAGAGGCCTAGCTAAGAAGTAAAATTACTGGCCACAATGTTGGTTCTGTTTTACCTCAAACCAGAACACACAGAATCATAGATTGGTTTGAGTTGGAAGGGACCTTAAAGATCATCTGTTTCCAACCCCCCTGCCATGCACAGGGACACCTCCCACTAGACGTGGTTGCCCCATCCAACCTGGTCTTGAATGCTTCCAGGGATGGGGCATCCACAACTTCCCTGGGCAACCTGTTCCAGTGTCTCACCACCGTCATAGTGAATAATTTCTTCCTAACATCTAATCTAAATCTCCCCTCTTCCACTTTGAAGCCGTTACCCCTCGTCCTGTCACTACACGCCCTTGTAAAAAGTCCCTTCTTGTAGGTGCCCTTCAGATACTGGAAAGCTGCTATAAGGTCTCCCCGGAGCCTTCTCTTTTCCTGGATGAGCAACCCCAACTCTCTCAGCCTGTCCTCATAGGAGAGGTATTCCAGCCCTTTGATCATCTTTGTGGCCCTCCTCTGGACCCGCTCCAACAGGTCCATGTCCTTCTTATGTGACAGCATATAGTTAAGACCACTCTTGGGCAGGTAGCTAAACTTCTCAAGTCTATTCCAACTCTTTTCCTGTGTTGCTAGTCTTATAAGTAGTACTATTGCTACTGTCACTGCCACTACTGCCCATTCTGTTGCTACTACTACTATTAAACTGTAGTTACTCCTTTTTCATCACAGTATGAATTGATTTTCCTAGTATGGAGAAATCATCATGTTCTTTAAATTAAGCATGCAATTAAGAACTGTTCTGGCTAGGGATGGACTTAGTTATTGATGTAGCATTTTCCCAAGCCACAACTCATGATGGAGGGATTTATCACAGTGTGAAAAGAAAGCAAAACCTCAAATCCTTTGAGAAGCTCAATTCAACAGAAAAAGACAGCTGAAAGTTTGTGTTCATCATTATCTTATCTATTTAGATAGAATTAACATATTTTACTTTGTTTTTCTCCATGCCTCTATCATTGACAGATTAAGTTTGTCTAATAGCAGGACTTGAGTTGATTTCATAATTAGCATAGTTCTATGTCTCTAAAAATTCTTTATTAGAAAGGGTTGGTATCAAAGAAGTAAGGATTGAAAAGAAAAGGGGAGGCAATCTTTGCTGACATCTAATTACTAATTACAAATTTGGACTTCCACCAAACTAAATAAAAAGCCCAGTCTGCTTTGATTCCAGGGAAAATTAACTGGATAACTTTAATGTATTGCAGTCTTTGTTTTTGTACATCTCTCTGTCTTGTTTTCTTCTATGAAGAGTTTCAAAATAGGCTTATAAGATCATGGAGCAGGTAGATCAGTTGAGATTAAAAAAGAAAAAAAAGAAATATTTAGAGCTTTCAGACAGTATTAAAGCTAATTTTGAGCTAATCTTAAATGCAAAGCAAAGCTGGCTTATCTGTTTGTTATAATTTGTTTTGATTTACTTCATTGTTTTGTTCTGACTGGTCCCCATGGGTTTTTTAGTCTTATCCCTAGTATACAGACAGGTCAGGTAAGAAAATGAATAAATGATCATCAGCTGAAAACGTCTGCTGCACTGATTCTCTGGATATGACTGGGAAAATGACCCAATTTTTAGAGTATTTGGGTTCTGTTTCTGATTCTCAGAAAATTTGGGCTAAGGGCTACTGATTGGGCACTTCAGTCCCCGTTTAGCAGACATTAGGCAGGAACTTTAAATATAAAGCTTAACTAAGACAGTTTTCATACAAACATGTTCTGACCGAAGTTCACTACATGCAGCATCTTTCTAATGCACTTTCAATTTGAAGAGCTACAGGTTTTGACCAAGTACCATGATTGTTTTGAAATATAGCCACTTACATCTCAGGATCCAATCTGCTGTATGTGTTCTGCCTTGTCTTGTTCAGTCAACACTGAATATTGTGCACAGGTTACCAGAAATTACCAGGAGGCTGAGGAGGTGACTTCACACACAGCTGACAAGTGGTTATGGTTTTTAAAATCTTGAGCTGCAGACATGAGTCCTACAGCCTTTTGGGGTGGAACTGGGGGGAGGTAGGTAATTAAATACTTTTAAAATTAGTTGCCTGCAGCCCTTTCTTTTTTCCCTCTAGCCAGATGTAGTTAGCTGAAGTGTAACAAAGGTTGCTGCAGCAGGTATTTAATCTGTCATATCAAAACATTTTCAATACCCACTACCAATACGACACTAAATTTTGGTCTCCCATTAATGTCAGCCCATTTATAATTTTGGGTTGCAGCACTACAAAAGAGAGATGACAAGCTACTGTTTCACACTTGCTATTGAAATGAATAAAAATGACTAGTCCCTTAAAAGAAAGTGTATGAAGGGGAGTTTATGTGGGGTTGTGTGGGTGCGTGGGCTCACTTGTGTTTTTCAGAAAGAAGACTCTGGAAAGCATGTGGTGATTTGCAAATCTGTTCCCACAGAAATTTCACCCAGGGTGTTTGAAAGACTAAGGCTGGGCTATCTTGCTAATATCCACAATTAAGGTGTGATATTAGCAGCCATGAATACTTTGGTTAGAGCTATTGGTGTGAATAAGAAGGACCTAAAATGGATGAGAGAACCTGAATGCAGTGGCAGGGATAAGATCAGGAATAAAAATTAATAGGAGATGGAATTCTCTCTTCAGCTGACACAAATGCATACTGCTGGAAAAAATAGCACGCACTCATTCATAATGATCACTGCCTAATTGGAATCATTCTTTTGGATACATATCTTTAACAAAATGGTATGTTTAATAGAGATGATAATGTCATGCAGGACGTGAGACCCACTAGACTGACTGAGCATCTTATTGAGCTGCACAGAACGTGATGAACACTTATTTGGATTCCACTTACAGGTAGACGCAAAATGAAATCTCAGAAGTCAATATTTTATCACCATCCCCTGGCTTCAAAAAAAAATTGAATAAGTGAAGAGAAATTGATAGGAAATGTGTATGTTGTGTGTGTTGGGGTCACTTTTCTGACATGTTTGGTTTCTCCTCTTAATGCAAAAAAAGAAGTAGAGAGATATTTTTCAGCATTTCCCATTCAAAATGTTGACTTTAAAATAATAATAATAAAAAAGGCAAATAAAATGTCTGTTTAAAAGAGAAAAATATAAATGGATTTGAATTTTTGAGGAGCACACGCCTCACAGGAGCTGGAGTATGGAAACCTTTGTGACTTCAGGCTGGTACACTGGCAAAGTTTTTTGGTTGAAGTGTAATGTCCACAAGCAACAATTGCTTCCCCTGGTATATAAGATACAATGTATATATGACAAGCTGGTCTGGATATGAAATCAAGCATATATCAACAAAGAGGTAAATGAAGCACTCATTTAAGTAAAGTATTTTGGATGCTCAGTTTGTTGTTGTTTTAGAGTTTAAAAGTACACATTTTCATGTGTTGATTTTTGACAAGGCAAATCTTCGGGAAAGCTGAAAAAAATTATTTTTGACTACATGATACACTTGATCTGATGACTGTTTCTACAAAACACAAAAACAAGCTGGGGAACAGGGATTAGAACCAACACTCTGACATAACAGTTTATTGCCCAATAAACTATATTACAGAGACATTCTCTTCCTCTGGTCCTTTAATTTTTCAAAGGTACCCAAGTTCAGTAAAAGCATTGAAAAACACTCTCCACAAGACACAATCTCAGGAAAAAATTGAAAACAAATCTCCTACTTTTGTATTAATACCCTAGTCACTTAGTGTAGAATAGATACATCTTATTTAATGTAGATTTCTAAAACTAATATATACATTGAGATTTGCTACATACCTTCATGAAAGAAGTGTTTGTTTCTTTCCAGTGATCATTAAGAATGACTAGTTATGTGTAGTGGGTCTATACTGTAGGTGTCTGAAGCTAGGTCAGATGATCTCTGAGCTTCTACGTAAAGAGGGATTTAATGATTAGTATCACTTCTGTCCTAAAAAGTGATCTTTATTTCTCTTACAAAACAATAATTTAACCACTTCAGACAACAGTTCTGATTAAGGAGCTGTTTTCCTTACTAGGAAAGGTTTCCTTACTAGGAAAGAGTTGTGTCTCAGAGTACTTAAACACTTAAAGCTGCTATTTTTCATTACAGGTTTGATCTCAAATTTACAGATCCATGTAGCCAAAGACCTATACACTAATTCTGTCTCTAGCTACACCAGGAAGTTGCATAAGTCTTTCAACTCTGAGATAGGCTAAAATCTTCTTTCCTAAGTAAAGAAAGATTGTTTTGAATAAGAAGTGTGAATATTGTAAGGATAATGTGAGTATTTTGATGAACTTTCTGAATATATATATATTTGCTCATATAGATGGGTTTATATCTCTCCATCTATATATGTATATATACGAACGAGAAAAGGTCACGCTTGTGAAGAAAGCAGCTCTTTCTTATCCGTTATGTAGGCAGATGACTGGTCCCGGCATGAGGTTTATCTATCTGAACAGAACATGAGAAACTACTGGACATGACATCAGTAATTACTGGATGTAACAAATAAAATAGTGAGAAGCTGACAAGAGTTAGATAGTGCCGGGTGGGATGGCTGGATTTCACAGGTAGTCAAGGGGGAGTTATGGAGAAATGGCCAACCCTCACAGAAAATTGCAAGGGAGTTCTGGGGACCTTTTGAGGTCTTACAAGGCCAGCATTACCTAGATGACCTATCAGTACTACTGCATTAGGCCAAGATTACATTAGTAACAGTATCAGAAATATCAAATTTAGATATGAATGTAGCAAACCTGAGACCAGTGGGGAAAAAGTAATTAGGAGTAAGTTGTTCATTTGTGAGGGGACTGGAACAGAAAAATGAAGGGCTCAAGATAGATGTGCAAAGAAAACTCATGGGGAAATGGAGGAAAAGGATGAATAAAAGGGACTGATTGCATGTAAGCAAGTATCTAGTCAGTGCTTATCTAACAGAGTCCTGCACCTGATCACTGCTCATGAAGTTCAAGCTGGAGTAACCAGTGAGTAGGAGGAGACCAGAATCCAGACCCAAGGTCTGAGCTGGTGACCAGGTAAGGGACCTAGGATCTGGGCATGCACAGTAGATGGACTGAAACCCTGTGTTAATATTCAAAAGATCTGTCAATACAGGTGTTCTTGTAAATCAAGAGTGAGGGAGTGTAAATGTTACACTGGTCCTGATCAGGCAGGGAGGAACTGGTTCAGGCCATCCATGGTGTGCATGTTTAAGTGAGTGTTGCTGGTGTTTATATAGGTAAAGGCACTGCTCCCTGTCTTTGCTGATCTGTGTGCAGAGCATGTGCAAGTGTGTGCACATGTACATGTGTTTATTGGGACCACACACGCACCTCTGTTATTGGCCAGGCATGCAGGCAGGCAGCTGCAGCCTGGCTTGTAGTAGAAGGAGAGGAGAAATCCCTTGGTTTTAAAGTCCACAAGATCCTGCTTGCCTTAAATCTACTGTGATTTTTGGTGGATAAGTATCTGCTAATTCTCAGAGGAATTAAGGGAAGGGGAGAGAATGAATTACCACACAATTTACTTTTTTGCACTCTTTTTTCACAGTCACTTATTTTGTCATCTGCTGCTTGGTGACCTCTTGGTCTAGTTACACTGTCACATCAAAGCTTTATTTTGTGTTCCTTCAGACAAAGATGAGCCCTCTCGTTTCCCAGGACACATTGCCTTGGACTTTGTTCTGACATTGATGCCAGTAGCTTTAATTCTTTTGTTCCTTTTCTCTGCTTGTGTTAAAGTAAATCTGAAGTAGATGCTTATGCCTCCAATTCCCTTCTTTTTGGAGGCCTCCAGGGCTCTTAGGAGTACTGGACATAGAATTAGAAGGAATTTGCTGTGCTCAGTATTCAGCTCCTGGGAACACCAGTGGACAACATTGCTCATATGCTCTTCTGAGCAAAGCAGGTGGAGATAGGGACTCAGTTCCTCTGCTTTCCTCTCCTCAAGTAGACTACATTTTAGTAACTGATCTTTCCCATCAGACAGACAAGTGCAGTACAAACTGCTAAGCATGTTTTTATGTAGCTTTTTCATATCTGATTTGCATGGAAAAGCAACCCTACAGCTACTGCCTGTGTGTTGTTTGTAGGAAGGATGTTCATCACCTTTCATTAACAGGGCAGGTGGCAGGGCAAGGCTCAGCAGCCACTCTGCAGAGCAGCTTTCCAGAGATGCAAACAACCCAGGTGCTTGCTGCCTCTTCTGGATCTTCCCAAATGTGGATGTCTTATTCCAGACAAGGTACTTCTGACATGCCCAGGAGAAGCTCTCTTAAAGTTCAGATGGTGATGTGAAGCTTGTGGCCTGGAGTGTTCGCTCCATCTCACAGACCTGTGTGCCTTGAAGATTTTCCTGCCAGCACTGATGGCATTGTATTTACATTACTAGTCCTAATTAACATAGGTGAAAATCAAAAAGGTTTTGCTTTACTAAGCAGGAGAGAACAAAGATTGAACCTGATTTGTGAATACATCTTCTCTTTCAAGAGTAAAACAGAACTGTTCAGTACATCAGATGAAATTATCAGCCATCTGTGAACTGAGCATCAAAGACACAATTAAAACACCAACATGAATTCTCTTGAAATAATTTATAACAATGCTTTGTGCACACATCTCTGTTTTTCCCTGAGCTCCAGACCTCTCTGTAGTGATATTTTAATTTGCATCCAGAATATTGAAAAAAACCCAGTAATAATAGGAAGAAGGCGAAAAATAAGAAGGAAGACAAAGGTTTATGACAGGATACAGGGATATTGGGTTTTGTTTTAGCATATTAGAGAGTCTAAAGCTCAGCCACAGGGTTACAAAACTGCGCCTATCATCAAAAAGAGCGGTGAGAGCAACAAGGACAGGGGCATAGATGGGTGTCCCAGAATTTTTATGTTACCAAGAGATGTTAGCAATGATGTTGACTCAAAGTAAAAACTTTCTTCCTCTCTTTCTCTCTCTCTTTATTTTGCTTCACAAGAAGTGAGAATGTAAGAAAATTATTTCAGGAAAAAAAAAGAAAAGATGAAGAAGGAGTTGCTGGCATAAAGATGTTGCTTTCAGCCACGTTATTGGGTAACCGTGGGTTTATCAAATATTGACAAACATGAAATGATTGTAATCAGTCACTGTCAGAAGGGAACAGGTACCCTCCTCTCTTTTACAAATGATCCAATTAAAGGAAACGTTGTCTATAAAAGTCAAAATCAACAATGCACTGTACGCTGACAGCCCATCCAACATATAAAATCAATAGTGCATTCTTCTTCTAGCCAGCACAAAGCAACAGCAGCAGCTTTCCCACCTCTTCAGTCAAATATGACACCGTATCAATCAATCAAAATTTAGTATTTATTGAACACTGGCTGAAGAATGCAAAATGTATTGTTCTTTCCTTATTTTATTTCAATAAAGTTTAACTTAAAGGCATAACACTTGAGAGATCTCAACTGTTTTATTGTGGTTAGATATAGCTATAGCTAGCAGGATAGATAGATCTAAATGTATATTAATACATGCTTCTTGGGAAACAGACTGCACATACATTCTTTGTCTGAATACTCTCAGAATAATGCTGTTGACTGTCATAGAAATGCAGACTGAAGGTGGGAAAAACTCGGTTTATGGGACTAAAACTCTTTCTGATGCAGGATTGCAAGATTTTTTTTTCCTTTGTTTTTTGTTTGCATTAAAATTCAGCGGTCATTTGCAGTGCTTTTTGTGCAGAAGAAAACTTTCTTATCCCCCATAGATTTCATCAATACAGGAAGACATGATTATTCTGCTGAAATTGAATCTGTGTTTATCATTCTCCACTGTCCTTGATCCAGGGGAAGAGTATTAAACATGACTGTATGTCAGCACATGGTCAAAACTAAGCCTATGTTTAAGTATGGTCCTGATAAGAAATACCTTAAGTATGTGTTAATTGCTTTCAGTAACCCTGGGTAATTAGCCTTAGTCATAGATCAACTAATGTTACCTAAAAAATTTCTCTGCCTCACTGTTTACACTCACTGGTGGCTGTGATGGGTCTGTGTATTTTCGTAGCTATTTTTCCCTTGGTTTTCACTAGGGATTAGGAATTCCCAAAGACATGATTCAGTTAAAATATTTGACCAATTAAATGAAAAAACAAAGAAACAACAAAACTCTCCAATGCTTTGTTTATGTATATGTAGTTGTAATTACTTATTTGACCAAAAAAGGTGTGATCTGCAAGCTACCAATATCACTGGAAAAACACTTCAGCTAGGTTCAATCAGACCCTAAGACAACAATCAGACTTTTTATTTCAATTGCTGAAATTCAGAGTTCATAAATTATGCACATCTCTGATATAATGGACATTGCCTAATTGGCAATGCACATTGGCTGCTTGATTATCATTTTACTTTTAAATCACTAGCTTTCCCAATTACAAGGCAAACCAGTTCATAATATATTGACATCTCAAAGAGACCTGCTTGTACCAGTTGAAGAAATGTGTGTCTAATTTTAATATGCCACTTTCCCCTTTCCTAAGAACACGGACAGTACCAAAAAAGGCAAGTGATTTACTTTTTCATGCTTTGTTCTCATAAAAGGAAATACAGAATCATAGAATGTGTTGGGTTGGAAGGGACCTTTAAAAGTCATCTAGTCCAACCCCCTGCAGTAAGCAGGGACATCTTCAACTAGATCAGATTGCTCAGAGCCTCATCAAGCTTGGCCTTGAATGTCTCCAGGGATGGGGCCTCCACCACCTCTCTGGGCAACCTGTTCCAGTGCCTCACCACCCTCATTGTAAAGGACTCCTTCCTAATGTCTAATCTAAACCTAGTTTAAAACCATTGCCCCTTGTCCTATCGCTACATGCCCTTGCAAACAGCCCCTCCCCAGCTTTCCTGTAGGCCCCCTTCAGGTACTGGAAGGCCGCTATAAGATCTCCCCAGAGCTGTAACCGGTTCTTTTTTAAAGATTCCAATGTACAAACTGGAGCCCACAAAAAAGAAAAAAAAAAAAAGGTTAACTCTGCTTTATTGTGAAGCCTTGCTACAGAGGAAAAAAAAGCAGTGAACTCAGCTTTATTGTGAAGCCTTGCTAAGCAGTTCCCAAATGTCCCAAAAGTTACTTCAGAGAGTAGAGAGTCTTACTACCCCACAGATCGTAGTAGTACCGCTGACCAGCAGGATAATGAGGAGCTCCATCGGTACAGCAGAGGGAGGTAGGCACAGCCCTTGCTAAGCAGTTCCCAAATGTTCCAGAAGTTACTTAAGAGAGTCTTACCACCTGTCCTGGTTCCGGTGGGGATAGGGTTAAGTATTCCATGCCATGTGAGCCATGCCCACCCTGAGCTGCCGGGGGAGGGGGCAGGAAGTCGCCGCTTGGAGCGGGCTGGGGCGTCCCAGGTCTGGTCGGTGAGCGGCAGGGAGGGCGGTTCTGTAATCATGTTTGTATACTCCTCTATCCGTGTTATTGTTGTTGTTTTTCTTGTTCCCTCTGCTGTTCTGTTAAACTGCCTTTGTCTCAACCCAAGAGTTTTGCCTTTTTCTTCTGATTCTTCCCATATTGGGAAGACCCGAGCGAGCGGCATGTGGTTCTTTGTTGCCGTCTGAGGCCAAACCACGATACCACCCCATAGTTCATAGTAGCACCGCCGAGCAGCAGGATAACGAGGAGCCACATCGGTACGGCAGAGGAAGGCAAGGCACAGCGTGTACAGGGCATTCCCTGTATCTTCAAAGTGTACTCGTGTCTCCCTCTCCGCCCCGAGACAGCCCCCTTATATCCTGCACCAGACTTAGTGGAAAAGTACAGGCTAGAGTCGCTGCACGCATGGCCAGCGCATGCAGCAAGCACCACCAGGCTCATTATCCAGCTTTGCTAACCGTGGATGTCTGATACGCGACCACATTGTTGCACTCCCTTCTTGTTATCTTCTTCTTCGAAGGTCAGGTTCTCATGGATACGCACATAGTTTTTGGAACAACAGTACTGAGGGCCTTTTTCTCGGCACGTATACTGGGTTTGGTTCAACTAGGAATTTTTCATCATGTCTCACTTGGACCATCCTCTGTTATCCCTTACACATGCCACCCCGTGGTCCGTAGTTGGGACACGACGGTATTCTACAACTCGTACAAGGGTATGATGCAAAGTAGCATCTACAACTGATCGTATAATGCTTATTAAACACGGCAAACAGTATACTAAACATAACAGACAAATTCCTTCCACACAGGCCATGAGTATAATTTCCTTCAACCAACCCCACCCCCAAGTCCATCCAGCAAAGAGATTTCACCCAGTGGTTTCCATAAGATGCTGGTTCAGTCTTGTGCAGTTCTTGCAACTGGGCATGGATGGATTTGGAGTGGTCACTTAGATTCATACAACACAGTCCTTTAAAATCTTGACAACCATGTCCGTGAGCCAAAGGCATCCCTATGGGGGGTCCCGGAAGTCAAAGGCAGTCTGTGATGGAGTCCTCCTTTACTTGTTCACAATGGTGTCTTCCCTGATATTCCCCCTTTCTTGGGCTATTTTTATACTATTTTTTACCTTCAAGGTGGAGTTTGAGTGACTTTAGTCATAAATACCTTTATTATGATTGGTGTAAAATTCTCTCGCCTCACATTTAAAGGTATAGTTTATGAAAAAATTCAGGGTGCAGACTCAAGGAGGAGTGGTCGCACCTTGGAGGCGGGTAGCCTTTGGGATGGAGGTGTGTTTTGGTGTTATAATGATATTATAATGAGCAAAGGTTGTACAAAGGACAGCATTTCATCGAAATTTGACAAACCGTTGGCTCAGGGTAGTAAATAGGCAGCTTATCAGTTCCATCGGACCATCTCGTTCCCATATCTGCTGGATTATCACAGGGCTTGTCCGTAGAATTTCCATCCCACTCCATTCCCCGTGTTGCTTTGCAAGCAATATTGTACAGGGAATCGCAGATGCAGTGGATTCCTCGCATACCAGCTGCTGCTGTATTCTACCCTAGAAACTTTTTGATTTTATACCTTTCCTTAATGTGTAAACAATACTGTATTTTTGATCATCTTAATAATTATTCCACAACTAGTAGCATTACTAAACTTGGCTAACCAGCATCCAAGTTTATTCAGGGTTGTCAGCGCTTGTGCACTAGCAACTCCTGGGGCTAAAAAGGATGCAACTATGGTCCTGGCAGGACCCCAGAATTCAGTTTGGTCATTGCAGTTTGGGGGAAATGCAGGTACATCGCGTCAATGCCGGTGTAATGTTTGGTTCTGTTGTAACCATAAAGCTACAGTGACACTGGGATTAAAAACAGTCAGTCAGCCTAATGTACATAGTCCTCCTTTAATTTCTTTGGGAATTCTGGCCCATACCCAGTCCCCACAGATTAAAAACACTCCTGATGAGAGAGTCATATCTGTTGAGTAACTCTTCATGATATTCGGACTGGTGGTATTACACCATCGTGTGTTATTCTGGTACAACGGGGTGGTGGCATTGACCCACCAGGAGACTGTGTTGTTGTTTGTACTGGTAAACTAAGGAAAAAACAAAAACACATAGGTCCACATTTAGTGTTCCTAAAATGCAGAGCTCCTGGGGTGGTAACGCAGGGGACTCCCCAATATATGGGGAGCCAGCTGTCTCATACTTTGATGATGCTTGCATCTGACTGGAGGCTGGGGCTGGCAGCGGTGCCATGGATCGTCATATTGAATTCACTAGTTGTTAGCAGTACTCCCATTAGGCACATCGTGAACGGATTTTGGAGTGTGGCTGTGCTAAGACACAGCATATCTCGTCCCATCGCATTAGCCAGAGTTACCCAGATGTTTTTATCACGGGGGTACTGTGTTTGCAGGTACCTATTCAAGGGTATAAACAGAAGAAATGGCTAGAGTCACACGCACACCCCCCCTCAGCCTTCTAATCTCTGCACCGTAATTGCTGAGCAGGCACACGTAGCCACTGTGCTTCTCCTGGTACCGCCGTTGTAACTGCCTGTGTGTCATCAGTTACCACTACTTCAGCTGCAGTAGGCCCCACTTCTCCTGGGGCTTGATACCAGACGCATGCACCTGCAAATATCTTTGGTATGGGGGGGGGGGGCTGGTGATACAAAGTGGGGGCATTACCCAAAAGTAAATATAGGCCAACAGCCCTGTGTTCAATGGGCACCATGGAGTGAGAGAGAGTCCTTATTAGCAAGAAGCCTTGGCAGCAAGAGAGTCCTTGTTATCAAGAATCCTTGGCAGTGAGAGAGTCCTTGTTAGCAAGAGTGCGCACGGACTCCCTGTTCTTGCTGGTATTTACAGGGTTCAAACAGGCATAGTTTTCCCACTGTGCTTTGATCTTCAATAACAGGCCAGGATTCTCAAGCGGCTAGATAAGGTGTCCCTGAATCCATCACAGCCTTATGTTATCTAAGTGCAAGTGTTTTTCTTGCAAGCACCCGAGGCTGAATAACAATTAATGTGATATATGTGTCTTCCAGCACCCAGGTGCGAGTCCCTTGAGCATATTTACAATCCTCCTTGCTGATCTTCCGTTGCTTTCCCATATTCCACCCCCCCACTCAAGAGACCGCTTCTGCTGGGGTTCATTTAGTCTCGCAGAATATAACACAGAGTAATTTACAAAGGCATGCAATAACATATATATATAAAAGGGAAAAAAAACCCCATATCTCTACAGTACTGCTTTGAATCAGGTGTCCTATTTCTCTTTTTCTGCCGCTTTATCATAGCGCGTACGGCATACTTTTGTGCTAACACGGCACATTTCCTTTCTAATTGATCCTGCTGTTTTTTTTGGTTTTTTTCCTTATCACTTATGGCTGACATAAAAGTCTGCCTTTGCAACAAGCGCTCACCCTTAAGTTTCTCATTTTCCTGCAGAGCATCCTATAGATTTTGGCTTAACTCCTTTTCCCGATCAACCTTATAGGCAAACAACAAACAACCAGCCATACGCCCTGCATGGGCAAGCCGTTCCCAAGAGCGTAAGCATGTCGGCTGGCGAAAACTCCCCCAATATTTCAGGACTTCCATCGGTTCTATGGCCCATCATGGTCTATCTACCTGGGGTGCGCTCGCCTTACATCTAAACATTGTGTATATACAAACTTCTTCGCTTGACGGAGTGTCAGCCCTAGTCACGTATGAGAACAGTACCACACCGGGCAGAGCACTTGCTCAAGCGGAGTCACCTAATGACACTGCACACAACAAAAAACAAACAGTAGCACAGATGGTGATCAGCAGGTGTAAGCTGGCGCCCACACACACTTACACAGTAGACATACAAAAACACCACTTCTATCTCGGGGAGACAATGCTCCAACCATGGGCCCCCCCATACAGGGACAGCGCAATCTTGGGGCAGCTATGCTCTCTACTGACCAAGCCCCATCCATTAGTCACCAGTGTGGGGGACAGCGCGATCTTGGTGCAGCTGTGCACTCCACTGACCACGCCCCATCCACTATTAACTGGTTTGGGACAGTGCCATCTTTGTGCAGCTGTGCACTCCACTGACCAAGCCCCGTCCATATCTCTACTGTAATATTTTTGCAATACAAGCTGTGAGACTTCTGTTTAAAGCATAGTGTGAATTTGTTTTCTAGACCCGTGGCCCTTCCCACTGTATTTCTTTTTAAAGTGGGAAATGTTAGCTTTAGGCTTTTCATTTTTTTTTAACATTGTATAGTCATTTGCTGTCATCCAGTTAGCTATTTGCATATTACCACAGCTAAAGAAACACAATTATCTCACAAAAATGATGTTAAATAATGACTTATTTGACAATACAAGTAGTATTCAAAGCTTAAGATATCAGTATTTTACCTGTTAGCATAAACCAATCGTCATATACAGTTTAAAATGCAGCTCTTTAACCCGTATTATATGACATTCTATAATTCCGTTTTTTCTTCCATTCTGTCTTCTTTAACCTTCTGCTCACTCCTGCACTGTTCAATTCGCTCAATTGTTTTATCTTCATCTTTCCAGAATTTCTGGGCCCACTCTAGTCCTGCTTGGGACGGTGCACACATTTTTTTGTAGCAGTTTATCCATGGCATATCCTGCCTGACTACGCCAATTTTTACTGTCGCGTTTAAAGGACTGTATTTGTCTGTCAGAGTCCCAGGACTTTCACTGATTTACTATCAGAGTCCCACCAAAGGACTTTCACTGAATCAGATTCACAAATAATCGAAATCAGTTATTTTATTGAGAGCGACAGTCACAGATTCGAGATTGCCATTGATAAATTCACTAACTACAATAGCGCTAATTACTTAAGGTTAACATTGCTAGCGAAAATAACGACAGTACAACAACCCGGGGTAACGTTCACCAGAGGGTGAAAGGCACAGCGCTTACCCAAAAAGGCGTCCCTGCCTGGGGTGGAGGAAGAGAACACAGCCCATTGACTGGTCCATCAGGTATCAAGTTTCTTCTCCCTCCCAATTTAACAGTCATTTTCTCCATCCTTTTATCCCCAAAATTACGAGGCTTCCCTCCCCTAGGTGACGTGTAGTATGATTTGGGTGGAGAGACGAGTGCTATAGTCATATATGTTTAGCATGATCTCTAAAATCTTCATTAGCATATACAGGGGTGTCAACTTCAATATGCATTTCGCAGGTAATGAGGCAAAGGTCAATTACCGGGCATGGTAGCCTCTCAAGGAAACAAAGAGCTACACAAAGTCTCTGTTATCTTGATTTTACTGTCTCTGCTGAGGAAAAGCAGGGCTGTCCTGGCTCCCCAAGATTACCCCATTATTTATGTATCCTGTGATAGCCAGACAAGCCTTCACTCCCCTGGGTTGCACAAGAGATAGCAAAGCCAGTCTTAATTGCTCTTTGAGCACAGAGACTTCACCTCATTATCCAAATTCCACACCCCTTCACATCTAGTTTAAAGCCCTGGCAACCAGCTCTGCAATCTCTTGGGCAAAGGCCCTCTTCCCCCTTTGAGAAAGGCGTCTCCCATTTGATGCCAGCAAGCCCTGTGCCATGTAGGCCATCCCATTGTCAAAAAAAAAGAAATTGTGGCGGTGACACCAGCCACGGAGCCCTGTCTTAATAGGCTGGATCTGTCTGTTCCTTCCAATGTCATTTCCTAAGGCCCTGAAGTCCCCTTTGATTGCTCTTGGTCTAAGATTTGCAGCTTCCTCTCCACCTACATGGAAGATCAGTAATGGGTAATAGTCTGAGGACTGTAACAAGCTAGGGAGTTTCCTGGTGCTGTCCTTAACCCACGCTCCAGAAAGACAGCAGATTTCCCTATGAGGAGGGTCTACCCGGCATATTGGACCCTCTGTTCCCCTCAGGAGGGAGTCAACAATGACTATAACCCTTCTTTTCTTCCTTGTGGATGTGGTCGTTATACAGGCGGTACACCTTTCTGACTGTAGAGACGTCTCTGGTGTAGATTGCCCATCATCCACTGTGGAGACAGAGAGTAGCATAGGAAATCTGTTTGGCCTTGATGAGACAAAGCTGTACCCGTGAGAGGCGCCTTGACAGAAAAGATAAGCAAGCATCAGGAGATATCAGCAAGGAAAGGAATGTGAAAAGCAAAGCTGCTGCTCCGCGTGAACAGTCGTGAACAGTCAGAGACGACCAGTTAGAAGACACTGAGAAGCGCGTGGCAATCAACCTTCAACCTATCAGCAGGATGCTGCCTGCGCGTGGACAGTACCTGTACCTATAAAACTCGGGAAATTGTTGTAATAAAGGTCTTTGGTCCATACCCTGCCAGAGTCCGTGAATCAATGCTCCACAAATGGCTGCCCGAATCGGGACTTGAATCATAGGAAGATACGACTGGTGGAGCAGCCCGGCTGAACGAAAAAAAGCAGCGGTATCGGAGAGCTGCAGTCCGGACGACTAATCACCAAGGAAAGGTGAGCAGCCGGGAACGTGTGAGAATGGGGTCAAAAATGTCCTCAGAGGAAAAGGCGATTGTATGTATATTAGAAAAGTTTTTAAGTAAAAGGGGTATACAATATGTAATAAACAGCCAGATTCCTTAAACAGAAATGGCACTTATTTTATTATAGGGACAAAGTCGATAAAGCAAAAGCACAGCACTGGGTGCATGACTCAAGTCAGAGGCACACCAGCTGATACTTCACCCATGTCTTATATACATTCAACATTGCATCAGAGTAATGATTTATGATGATTGATTATCATTAATCCCTTTTTCTTCTATTTGTGTGTTTTCCTTCTGGCAATTGTTTCTGAGGATCGATAATCTTCAGTTCCCTTTTTCCATGCATATCAGCTCCCTTCTCCTATGCGTCTGTCTCCTTCTGTTAATCATTTGTGGGGTCTCTTGGAGAAGTTCTCTTTTGTTTCTCTCAGATGTTCTTCTTCATAGCTGCTGTTAGTTGTTATCTTTAAGGTTTCTCATGTTTCCTAATTTACTAAAGGTTAATTATCCTTATCATTCAAGTATTTATAGCCTTGTTATTATTGCAAAAGCCAACAATACCTTCACTATTTTTCACACAATATGATGAAGGAACTCTTCAGCTTTTGCTAGCATGGCTAAAAACCAAGGGCCTTCCCGCTGATTCTACAACAGCTTTCCAATTATCAAGTTGGGAGCAAGCCGGTGAAACTTTGTTTGAGGCAGCAATGAAAGGGGATGTGGTAGCTACGAAGGTCTTAACAACCTGGAGGTTAATTAAGGACACATTACAGCAGATGAAATCCGAACGGGCTGCCGCGGCCGCCGCCGTTGCCGCGGTGGCGCCGGACAGCCCGGCTGCCGCTCATATAGAGGAAAAGGAGGGGGAGAAGCTCGAGCCCCCGGGCCATCATGCTACGTCGTCAGCACCCCCGTTAGATTCGGCGGCAGCACCGCCGCAGCCCCCCGGGTCCGAGCCTCTAGTTCGAATACGACAGTGCTTGCAGGAAAGGGATTTACCGGGCTGGGAGGATCCCCCGCCAAGTCAGGCAGTTCCCACGACTTACGATCCCGCCCAGCACTGGCAGCAGTTACGTAAACAGGCAATACAAGACGGCGATTTAGAAGCCGCTACTGCCCTCGTGTGTCCTGTGAAAATCACTCGACAAGGACCAAATACTTGGGAACCGCTGAGCTGGGAGCTAGTTAAAGAAATGCGAAAGCCGATTATGCAGCATGGACTAACTTCCCCGTATGCGCAAGGATTATTAAATACCATTATGAAGGGACACATACTAACTCCGTTTGATATCAGACAATTGGCAGATGTTATCTTTACCCCCACGCAGCGTGTTCTCTTTATGGCACACTGGAGAGACGCATGCAGTTTTGCCGCAATAGATAATTTGTCTAGAGAAGATGGAGATCCTCTACAGGGGGCAGGTCTCCCTCAATTGTTGGGGGAGTCACCCGTCGATACTCCGCAGCTCCAAGCGCGGCGAGCACCAGAAATTTTAAAGCAGTCGGCAGACCTTGCCCTGAAAGCTATAATTAAGGTCCCTGACACAGGCAAGGCAACCCAATCTTTCACAACTATCAAGCAGGGTCCCAATGAACCATACATGACATTTATTGATCGTTTACAAGAAGCTATTCATAAGCAAGTGGATAATGTAGAGGCCAAAGAAGCTCTGATGTTAAAACTAGCAGTGGAAAATGCTAATATTGATTGTAAATGTATTTTGCAACCCCTAAAGAATCCAAGCCTAACAGATATGATAGAGGCTTGTAATAGAGTGGGATCCATTTCCTATCAAACCGATATGCTTGCGGCTGCATTCGCTGCCGTCGTTACAACAAAAGAGCGAATATGCTTCCGTTGTGGCAAACCAGGTCATTTTAAGCGTAGTTGTCCGCAAGGGACAGGAGCCAATGATCTGACCCCAGATATCTGTTCACGCTGCGGTAAAGGCAAACATTTTGCAAATCAGTGCCGTTCAAGATATAATCAGGT
Organism: Fratercula arctica; assembly: GCA_947846985.1. NCBI lineage: Eukaryota > Metazoa > Chordata > Aves > Charadriiformes > Alcidae > Fratercula > Fratercula arctica. The sequence continues at coordinate 15,050,693 of CANTUZ010000025.1, read as the reverse complement.
CAGGCAACCGCTATCCCCGCATTCGGGAAACGGGAGGACCAGCGCGAAGCAGGGGCGCGCCTCGACACAAATGCCCCGCAACCCAAGCCTATTAGGCATGCGCCCACGGACATCACGGGTCTGGACAGCCTCCGAGCACAAACCACCGGAAGCGCCGGTATGGATGTTGCCACAGCCATCGACATCACAATAACAGACCCTCAGCCTGAATATGCTCAAATGCCCAATCCTGAAGAACATTACCAAAAGCAGAATTCAGGAGGCGAAGGGCCAGAAGATCCCTTTGATCCTGGCCCAATAAATCCAGAGACTGAACCAGATTTATGTCCACCTTTAACCCTGATTAAAGCTATGGCTGCATCTGCTCCAACTGCGGAGGAGATTTTGCAGCAACAGAGACGGAAGTCGTTATCGCACTCCTCCATTCTTAACCCTCCTCCATTTGCACCAGGTATTGCGTCTGGTCCTCCTTCGCAGCCGGAATCAGGGTATTGCAGTGTATTGTCAGAATGTCAGGGGAGAAGGACGGAGCCCAAGCCGCTTCCCTCCCGCCGCTGCCCGCCTCACCCCCTCCCCTCCCCAGCCGTCTCCCTGAGATAGAAGTGGTGTTTTTGTATGTCTGCTGTGTAAGTGTGTGTGGGCGCCAATTTATATCTGCTGATCAGCATCTGTGCTACTGTTTGTTTGTTGCTGTGTGCAGTGTCGTTTGGTGACTCCACTTGAGCAAGTGCTCTGCCCGGTGTGGTACTGTTCTCATACGTGACTAGGGCTGACACTCCGTCAAGCGAAGAAGTTTGTATATACACAATGTTTAGATGTAAGGCGAGCGCACCCCAGGTAGATAGACCATGATGGGCCATAGAACCGATGGAAGTCCTGAAATATTGGGGGAGTTTTCGCCAGCCAACATGCTTACGCTCTCGGGAACGGCTTACCCATGCAGGGCGTATGGCTGGTTGTTTGTTGTTTGCCTATAAGATCATGGTTGATTGGGAAAAGGAGTTAAGCCAAAATCTATAGGATGCTCTGCAGGAAAATGAGAAACTTAAGGGTGAGCTCTTGTTGCAAGGCAGACTTTTATGTTAGCTGTAAGTGATGGGGAAAGAAAAAAAAAAAGAGAAAAAAAAAGAGAAAAACAACAAGAAAAAAAGAAAAAAGAAAAAAGAAAAAAGAAAAAAGAAAAAAAGAAAAGAAAAAAAGAAAAAAGGGAACAATTAGAAGGGAAATGTGCCGCATTAGCACAAAAGTATGCCATACGCACTATGAGAAAGCGGCAGAAAAAGAGAAATAGGACACCTGATTCAAGCAGTACTATAGAGATATGTTTGGGGTTTTTTTTTTCCTATATGTATATATGTTATTGCACGCCTTTGTAAATTACTCTGTGTTATACCCTGTGAGACTAAATGAACCCCAGCAGAAGCGGTCTCTTGAGTTGGGGGGGTGGAATATGGGAAAGCAACGGCAGATCAGCAAGGAGGATTGTAAATACGCTCAAGGGACTCGCACCTGGGTGCTGGAAAACACATCTATCACACTAATTGTTATTCAGTCTCAGGTGCTTGCAAGAAAAACACTTAGATGACATCAGTCTGTAATGGACTCAAGGACACCTTATCTAGCTGCTTGAGAATCTTGGCCTGTTGCAGAAGAAGATCAAAGCCCAGTACCAGCAAGAACAGGGAGTCCGCATGCGCTCTTGCTAACAAGGACTCTTTCGCTGCCAAGGATTCTTGATAACAAGGACTCCCTCGCTGCCAAGGATAAGTTTAGTAATGCTACTAGTACAGCTATTTCTGAGTTATTGCTAGATGTAGATAGTATTCAACATGCAACGCTGCAAAACAGAGCTGCTATTGATTTTTTGCTTTTAGCTCACAGACACAGTTGTCAAGAGTTTAAAGGACTGTGTTGTATGAATCTAAGTGACCGCTCCATGCCCAGTTGCAAGAACTGCACCAACCGAGCCAGCAACTTGTGGAGACCACAGGGTGAAATCTCTTTGCTGGATGGACTTGGGGGTGGGGTTGGTTGAAGCAAATTATACTCATTGCCTGTGTGGAAGGAATCTGTCTGTTATGTTTAGTATGCTATTTGCTATGTTTAATAAGCATTATACGGTCAGTTGTAGATGTTACTTTGCATCATACCCTTGTATGAATTGTAGAATATCGTCGTGTCCCAACTAGGGACCACGGGGTGGCATGTGTAAGGGATAATAGAGGATGGTTCGAGTGAGACATGACGGAGAATTACTAGTTGAACCAAACCCAGTATACAGGTTGGGAAAAAGGGACTTGGTGCTGTTGCTGAAAAGCTATATGTATATCCATGAGAACCTAACTTTCAAAGAAGATGATAACAAGGAGGGAGTACAAGGGAGTCAGGTATCAGACATCTGCAGTTAGCAAAGCTGGATCATGAGTCTGGTGAGGCTTGCTGCATGCGCTGGCCACGCATGCAGCGACCCCAGCCTGTACTTTTCCAGTCAATCCGGGGCAGGATATAAGGGGGCTGTCTCGGGTCGGAGAGAGGGGGATAGACATGAGTGCACTTTGAAGATACAGGGGACGCCCTGAAGCGCTGTGTCTGCCCTCCCTCCCCAGTAGGTTCCACGTTCATTAGCCCCAACAGCTCAGAAAGCATTACAGCACATTGTAGATTTGTTTATGATATATCAAGAATTTCAACCTTACGCCCTGATAGGACAGTGGGATGATGCACTTGCAAAGAGCCTGACTGCATTAGAGTGAGTATTTTTGCCACATACCTTTTCAAAAAACAGTAACTACGATGATTGAAATGTTAGCACGATTGATTTTGCAGGGTCGTTTGTGCTGTCAGCAGCTGGCTCCTCTGCCATCATTTGCGGGGGTTAACCCGCGAGGGCTTACACCTGATAAATTTTGGCAATCCGAGGTTACGCACATTATGGAATTTGGATGTTTGCACTATGTACATGTTTCAGTTGATTTGTTTTCTCACCTTGTTGTAGCTACTGCTCGTACAGGAGAGAAGGCTCGTGATGTTATTCGACATTGGTTGCAATGCATTGCAGTCATGGGAGTACCGAAAACTGTAAAAACTGATTGTCCTGGTTCCGGCAGGGACAGGGTTAATTATTCCATGCCATGTGAGCCCCGCCCACCGTGAGATTAAAAGGAGGGAGGGGGCGGGCAGGCAGTCGGGTTCAGAGTGGGCTGGCGCGTCCCGGGTCCGGACCGCCCGGACCGGCGGGAAGCGGCTGTTCCGTAATCGCGTTTGTATATTTCTCTGTCGGTGTTGTTGTTGTTGTTTTCTTGTTCCCTTTGCTGTTCTGTTAAACTGCCTTTGTCTCAACCCAAGAGTTTTGCCTTTTTCTTTTGATCCTTCCCCGTACCGGGAAGCGCTGAGCGAGCGACATGTGGTTCTTTGTTGCCATCTGAGGCCAAACCACGACAGTCCTTTTTGGCGCCCAACGTGGGGCTCGAAGGGTTGAGACAAGGACAGAATCCAACTAGAGCTTGAAAAAACGAATTTGTTAGGTAAATAGTCAGGGTCACTATGTTGCTCAGTTTGTTCTCATGGCTGTGTTATGTAAATTCCTATGTGTTTTATGCACTCCCTGTGATGATATTTGTTACTTCTGGGAGGGGGATGAGGATTATCATTTTACTGTCCTGTGCAATATCGGCTTATGATATGATAACATCACTTGTTAGACGGTTATTTTGGGGTGTTTATGTGGTATTGCTGTCCTGTCCATACATTGGGCACCACCTCTCAGAATTCATTAACAATTACACCCAGTCTATGGGGGAAACAGGGGGAGACAATTTCCCCAGCTCTTTTGCCTCCCTTTTCTCCTTCGGGTCAGGTATGACAGCTTTTGAGAATTTTGAATATCCTTGGGATGCTCAAACCAGCATGTTCCTAGTGTTATGTCTGCTGAATATGTTCCAGGTCTCGTTTAGGGTTAAACGACTCTTTAAGACTACCACCCAGAGATCTGCTCCAAGGCTGGACAGTCAGGGGTGGCATGGCAGGTGGGAGAACATGGGCAGGTACTTAGAGATCTTCTCACCTCCAATGGTCTGGGACTTCACCCCTGAACAATTACAGGACCCTGATAGAATAGTAGAATATCTGAAGGGAAAATGCTGTGGCTATTCTAGAGAGGCACAACTCACCGCACTGTGCTGGGCCCTGGCTAGTGTCTACCAGGCACTGCTCAGTGCTATGCAGCACCCTCAGGAGAAAGAGACAGAGACCAGACCAGCAGGCGCTGCGGCTGCCGCGGCCCCTGCAGCAGGCACTGCGGCTGCTGCGGCCCCTGCGACAGACACTGTAGCTACCGCAACCCCTGCGGCAGGCACTGCGGCTGCCGCGGCCCCTGCGACAGACACTGTAGCTACCGCAACCCCTGCGACAGACACTGTAGCTACTGCAACCCCTGTGACAGACAATGCGGCTACTCCAACCCTGGTGACAGCCACTGCTGCTGAACCAGGGAACCAACCCGTGCCAGTATTCGTTGCCCCCATACAAAAGAAGAAGTACACAAAGAAATCGGTTCGCATAGTAAGAGATGACGATGAACCAGGGCCATCACAAGGACAGGAGGAAGAGGCAGAACCAGAGATAATCACCCGATCCCTATCCCTGAGTGAGCTGCAGGATATGCGAAAAGATTTTAGCCGACTTTCAGGTGAGCACATTGTCACCTGGCTGCTTCGGTGTTGGGATAATGGGGCCAGTAGCCTGGAATTAGAGGGTAGGGAAGCCAGGCAGTTGGGATCCCTGTCTAGGGAAGGCGGCATTGACAAGGCAATTGGAAAGAAGACCCAAGCCCTCAGCCTCTGGAAACGACTCCTGTCAGGCATGAGGGAGAGGTACCCCTTCAGTGAAGATGTTGTATGTCAACCAAGCAAGTGGACCACCATGGAAAGAGGTATCCAGTCCCTGAGAGAATTAGCCATGCGGGAGATGATTTACTATGACTTGGACAACACAGACTTGCCCACAGACCCTGATGAGGTGCACTGCACAAGGCCCATGTGGCGGAAGTTTGTACGGAGTGCACCATCGTCATATGCCAACTCACTGGCAGTAATGGAATGGAAAGGTGAAGAAGGACCAACGGTGGATGAGGTGGCTGGCCGGCTCCGGCGATATGAAGAAAGCCTCTCTTCCCCCCTTGTCTCAGCTGTGGAGAAACTGTCCCGGAAGGTTCAGCAACTTGAAGAGAATATGTCCTACTCCCCACCTGTACGGGCCAGCATCTCAGCTATTAGAAGCAGGCATTTCCCCACTCAGGAGAGGGAGTACAGAGGGTACACACCACGAGGCACCCTCTGGTTCTACCTGCGAGACCATGGAGAGGACATGAGGAAGTGGGATGGACAACCTACTTGGATCCTGCGGACACGGGTACAGGAGTTGCAAGGAAGGACAACCACAAAAGGGGATCCCTCCAGGAAAAGTGCCGCCCCAGTTACCAGCGGGCAGTTCCCCAGACAGAGCAGAAGGCCTGATCTTGCTTCTGATCCTCTTGAAGGAACCTCCAAGTCATTTCTGCAGGAAGTGAGTACCGGATACCATGACCGGTATTAGAGGGGCCCTGCCTCCAGCCAGGTGGAGGAAAGGGACAACCGGGTTTATTGGACAGTGTGGATGCGATGGCCTGGCACATCAGACCCACAGGAGTATAAGGCTCTAGTGGACACAGGAGCACAGTGCACTCTGATACCATCAAGCTATAGAGGGGCAGAACCCATTTGTATTTCTGGGGTCACAGGGGGATCCCAAGAGTTGACTGTACTGGAGGCTGAAGTGAGCCTAACTGGGAATGAGTGGCAAAAGCATCCCATTGTGACTGGCCCAGATGCTCCATGCATCCTTGGTATAGATTACCTCAGGAGAGGGTATTTTAAGGACCCAAAGGGGTATCGGTGGGCCTTTGGCATAGCTGCCTTGGAGACGGAGGAAGTTAAACAGTTGTCCACCTTGCCTGGTCTCTCGGAGGACTCTTCTGTTGTGGGGTTGTTGAGGGTCGAAGAACAGCAGGTGCTGATTGCTACCACAACGGTGCATCGGCGGCAATATCGCACTAACCGAGACTCTCTGATTCCCATCCATAAGCTGATTCATCAGCTAGAGATTCAAGGAGTGATCAGCAAGACTCGCTCACCCTTTAAGAGTCCTATATGGCCGGTGCGAAAATCTAATGGAGAGTGGAAGCTAACTGTAGACTATCGTGGCCTGAATGAAGTCACGCCACCGCTGAGCGCTGCTGTGCCGGACATGCTAGAACTCCAGTATGAACTGGAGTCCAAGGCAGCCAAGTGGTATGCCACGATTGATATAGCGAATGCATTTTTCTCAATCCCTTTGGCAGCAGAGTGCAGGCCACAGTTTGCTTTCACTTGGAGGGGCATCCAGTACACCTGGAATCGACTGCCCCAGGGGTGGAAACACAGCCCCACCATTTGCCATGGACTGATCCAGACTGCACTGGAACAGGGTGAAGCTCCAGAACATCTGCAGTACATTGATGACATCATCGTATGGGGAAACACAGCCGAAGAAGTTTTTGAGAAAGGGGATAAAATAGTCCGAATCCATCTGAAAGCTGGTTTTGCCATAAAACGAAGTAAGGTCAAGGGACCTGCACAGGAGATCCAGTTCTTAGGAATAAAATGGCAAGATGGACGCCGCCAAATCCCAATGGATGTGATCAACAAAATAGCAGCTATGTCTCCACCAACTAGCAAAAAGGAAACACAAGCTTTCTTAGGCATTGTGGGTTTTTGGAGGATGCATATCCCAGATTACAGTCCGATTGTAAGCCCTCTGTATCAAGTAACCCGGAAGAAGAATGACTTTAAATGGGGTCCTGAGCAACGACAAGCTTTTGAACAAATCAAACAGGAAATAGTCCATGCAGTGGCCCTGGGGCCAGTCCGGGCAGGACAAGATGTTAAAAACGTGCTCTACACCGCAGCCGGGGAGAATGGCCCTACCTGGAGCCTCTGGCAGAAGGCACCAGGGGAGACCCGAGGTCGACCCCTAGGGTTTTGGAGTCGGGGATACAGAGGATCCGAAGCCCGCTACACTCCAACAGAAAAGGAGATATTGGCAGCATATGAAGGGGTTCGAGCTGCTTCGCAGGTGGTTGGTACAGAAGCGCAGCTCCTCTTAGCACCTCGACTGCCGGTGCTGGGCAGGATGTTCAAAGAAAGGGTCCCCACCACACATCATGCAACTGATGCTACATGGAGTAAGTGGATTGCACTGATCACACAGTGAACTCGAATGGGAAACCCCAGTCGCCCAGGAATTCTGGAAGTGATCATGGACTGGCCAGAAGGCAAGGATTTTGGAATGTCACCAGAGGAGGAGGTGACGCGTGTGGAAGAGGCCCCACCATATAATAAACTGCCAGAAAATGAGAAGAAATATGCCCTGTTCACTGATGGGTCCTGCCGGATTGTGGGAAAGCATCGAAAGTGGAAGGCTGCTGTGTGGCGTCCTACACGACAAGTTGCAGAAGCCAGTGAAGGACAAGGTGAGTGGAGCCAGTTTGCAGAGGCGAAAGCCATTCAGCTGGCTTTGGACATCGCCGAACGAGAAAAATGGCCAGTACTTTCTCTCTACACTGACTCATGGATGGTGGCAAATGCTCTGTGGGGATGGTTACAGCAGTGGAAGCAGGGCAACTGTCAGTGCAGAGGCAAACCCATCTGGGCTGCTGAACTATGGCAAGATATTGCTGCCCGGATAGAGAATCTGGTTGTGAAAGTACGCCACGTAGATGCCCACGTACCGAAGAATCGGGCCACGGAGGAACATCAGAACAACCAGCAGGTGGATCAGGCTGCTAGGATTGAAGTGGCTCAAGTGAATCTGGAATGGCAACGTAAGGGTGAACTATTCATAGCTCGATGGGCCCATGAGACCTCAGGCCACCAAGGAAAAGATGCGACATATAGATGGGCTCTTGACCGAGGGGTGGACTTGACCATGGACACTATTGCACAGGTCATCCATGAATGTGAGACATGCGCTGCAATCAAGCAAGCCAAGCGTTTGAAGCCTCTTTGGTATGGAGGACGATGGTTGAAATATAAATATGGGGAGGCCTGGCAGATTGATTATATCACACTGCCACGAACCCGTCAAGGCAAGCGCTATGTGCTCACAATGGTGGAAGCAACCACTGGATGGCTGGAAACATACCCTGTGCCCCATGCCACTGCCCGGAATACTATCCTGGGCCTTGAAAAGCAAGTCCTGTGGCGACATCGTACCCCAGAGAGAATCGAGTCAGACAACGGGACTCATTTCCGAAACAGCCTCATAGACACCTGGGCCAAAGAGCATGGTATTGAGTGGGTATATCACATCCCCTATCACGCACCAGCCTCTGGGAAGATAGAACAGTACAATGGACTGTTAAAAACTACACTGAGAGCAATGGGTGGTGGGACCTTAAAACATTGGGATGCACATTTAGCAAAGGCTACCTGGCTAGTTAACACCAGGGGATCTACCAATCGGGCTGGCCCTGCCGAATCAAAACTTCCACGTACTGTAGAAGGGGATAAAGTCCCCGTAGTGCACATGAAGAATATGTTAGGGAAGACAGTCTGGGTTAGCCCTGCCTCAGGCAAAGGCAAACCCATCCATGGGATTGCTTTTGCCCAAGGACCTGGGTGCACTTGGTGGGTAATGCGGCAGGATGGGGAAGTCCGATGTGTACCTCATGGGGACTTGATTTTGGGTGAGAATAGCCAATGAATCAAAATTGTGTGCAACACTGTCACTGTATGTCCTTGTTACTATAATTGCTATCGGCTGTACTGCGGTAAGAATCACCCAAATTAAGGACAGATGGACTTTGATGAAGAATTGAGTAAAGCAAAGTGGTGATGGGATCAGAGCTGACACCCAGCAACTTCCTCAAGATCTGCATCTTTGGCCCATGGACTGTGTGCATGAGCTACGCCGGGTACACCAGTCACACGTTCCGAAAACTGTAAGATCTGGGCGTGGCAAAAATGGTATGGAATAAGGGGTGGATAATGTCCTGGTTCCGGCAGGGACAGGGTTAAGTATTCCATGCCATGTGAGCCCCGCCCACCCTGAGATTAAAAGGAGGGGAGGGGGCAGGCAGTTGGGTTTGGAGTGGGCTGGCGCGTCCCGGGTCTAGGCCGGCGGTTTCGTAATCGCGTTTGTATATTTCTCCATCGGTGTTATTGTTGTTGTTTTGTTGTTCCCTTTGCTATTCTGTTAAACTGCCTTTGTCTCAACCCAAGAGTTTTGCCTTTTTCTTTTGATCCTTCCCCGTACCGGGAAGCGCTGAGCGAGCGACATGTGGTTCTTTGTTGCCATCTGAGGCCAAACCACGACACTGATAATGGACGAGCTTATGTGTCTGCTAAAATACAGGCCTCTTTGCAGACATGGGGTATTAAACATATCACCGGTATTCCTCATTCCCCAACTGGGCAAGCAATTGTGGAACGTATGCATCATACTTTAAAAACCATGCTTGATAAACGAAAAAGGGGGAATCCCGTAGGTATAACTCCTCAAGAGCAATTGTATAAAGCAACTTATGTTTTCAGTTTTCTAAACATGTTGTCTTTGTCATCCAACGCTTGTCATGTTCTGTATTTTAGGCTGCTTACAGAAAATAGTGCAAAAAATGATTAATCAAGCTTTTGTTGCAGAAAAAATAAAAAAGGGGGAATTGTGGAGACAGAGAGTAGCATAGGGAATCTGTTTGGCCTTGATGAGACAAAGCTGTACCCGTGAGAGGCACCTTGGCAGAAAAGATAAGCAAGCGCCAGGAGATATCAGCAAGGAAAGGAATGTGAAAAGCAGAGCTGCTGCTCCGCGTGAACAGTCAGAGACGACCAGTTAGAAGACACTGAGAAGTGCGTGGCAATCAACCTTCAACCTATCAGCAGGATGCTGCCTGCGCGTGGACAGTACCTGTACCTATAAAACTCGGGAAATTGTTGTAATAAAGGTCTTTGGTCCATACCCTGCCAGAGTCCATGAATCAATGCTCCACAATCCACATCATCATTTGACTGGCCTTCCTCAACCAGAACCTCATATCTCTTGTTCAAAGGTACCGGAGGGGGGGCGAGGTGGGCAAGGAGGGAGTTCGCCTGCTGCCACGACCATGAACTTACCTCCATTCACTCTTTTCATTTAGGCTTCTGCCTGACAGGGGTAGGGTACAGGGGCCCCTTGATCCCGGTTACTTTCTGATAGGTGCTCCTGTTTCTGTATCAAGGAGGGCAGAGCCTGGCTCCATCAGTCTCTTTCTTGTTCAGCCTCCCTAATGCTCCTTAACCTTTTGACTTCCTCTCGCAGCTCCGCCACCAGGCTGAGCAGATCATTCACCTGCTCACAACGCACACAGCAGTTCTCATAGCTGCCACCCATTGCCAGTGAAAGGCTCTGGCACTCCCTGCAGCCTGTCACCCGGATGGCTGTATGTTCCTGTGGGAGCTCTGTCTGGGTTCCTACATCCATTTTGGCTAAGGTTGAGAGCACGACCTTCTGCCAGGTGGAGACCATAGCTAAGCTCCTTCCAAGAGGGTGATGACCACCCACAGGACTCACCTGTCAAACTAACAGTGCGTGCGTGCCCTTCCCCACACCCTGCTATATCCCACACTGACTTACACCCACCCTGTGAGCTCCCTGAGGCTTCTTTTAACAGCATGGTTGCCGTTACCCTGGCAATACCCACGCTTCGTCAGCGTGTCTCTTGAGAACTGCCGGCTCCGGAAGGGTCTCTCCGCTCCCCTAGCATCTCTCTGCCTCAGGAAAACCTCGGGAAACCCCCCTGTACACCGAGATCTGCTGCTCCGGTTCTGTCCAGGTAGGTTTCCTGGCCGAGTTGGCAGTCTTTCAGTGCTCTCCTGTGCAAACTGCTGAGCCCTGACTGTCGTGCTGCACCCCATTTGCCTGGTCTGTTCACCTGCCCAGGGAGCTCGCCCTTGTCGTGGCGCTCCCAGGTGATGCCTTGGGTGACACCCACTCACTGCTTGTTTACTCAGTGTACATCGACCAGGTTGCTGTGCTCCCAAAAGGCTTCTTTTATGAGGGGGGAGTGGTCCTAGTGAGTATGCCTCATTTAGATCTGCCGCAGGTGGTGCTGGCTCCGCCCATGCCTTCTCAGCAGCCCACCTACAGGCTGCCGGTTTCTGGCACAGGCTAGCTGTTTTTCCCAGCTTCCAAAAAGCCCCCAAAAGAGCCCGTTGTTGGCCCTTTTTGCCGTGATTTCCTTCCCCAGTGCAGACTTACCTGCACTGGAGCTGGTCTCCTCAGTGAGGAGAAGTTGTATCTGTGTCTATATTAATTTTATATCTTATAAATAAAATTCACAGTTATACTGGGCACTGTTAAAGACAATGTTTTTATAAATCAAAGTCAGCTTGTAGATCTTGAGTAAGATCAAGGTTTCAAAATGATAGTTGCTTCATTTATTAGATTTAAGAGGGAAAGAGTTTATATCCTAGGCGCTCTTAAAAAAAATTAGGAATCATGTTCAAAACAAAAAAAAGACAAAAGGGTATGATATTTAGCGATGGATTTCTCTGGCATAAAATACCTAAGTTCTTACAGATTCAAGGGAAAACTGGGCAAGTTTCCAGCAGATAAATCTGTTGCAGGTTAAAAAATACAAATAAACCATCTGTGGGTCAGGAAGCCCCTGTACCACAAGTTCCTCATTGCTGTGAGAATTTTCAGTGGTAGTATCATGTCTGCTTGCTTCGTTTTTATATCCTGCTCTTAGGTATCTGTTTTGGTTGGGGTCTGTCCTGGTTTGAGGTAAAACAGAACCAATTTTCTGTTTTGTAATTTTACTTTTTAGCTGGGCCTCTTCTAACTGGCTAAACTCTGAAATTAACAGCATATTGTTCAGAAACTGTTCAAGGGATCAAAGGGTCGAGTCTCTTTCTTCAATGGCCGACGTCCGAGGAGGACCCTGTCTCTTCGTCCGCCTTTGATCCCGATCCGAGCATTCCTGACTCCAGATCAAGAATTCAGCTCCTGTCTTTCGCTGACTCCTCTTTTCCACCCCTTATTCCATACCATTTGCATCATGCTCAGATTACTGTCACTTCTTATCCATCAAATATATACATATATACATATATATATACACACATACATATATATACACACAGAGATCTCTCACTTATGATTTATCTTTATACACCAAAGTCCATTAAGTTTATTTAGTTCATAATTGCAGGTTTTCATCTATCATAGCAGACTCTCAGGGCAGAAAAGATGATATGAAATTCATTGTGGTCCAAGTTCACAGGTAGCATGTCCAGCCTGAAGAGTTTGCTGGACACCACTTGATGAAGCTAGCTCAGGTTTCATCACCATTATGTTATCCTGAAAAACACTTATAGAACACTGTTAGTATTATATAACAATTAACATCATACAACTCAGAATTAAGTATTCTCACCAAGGGTTAAATTTCCTTGAGGTACACATTGAACTTCTCCATTCTCCAGCATCACCCACCAAGTACATCCAGGTCCTTGAGCAAAAAAAGTCCCACCAATGGATTTGCCTTTGCCTGAGGCAGGAAAAACCCAAACAGTTTTCCCCAGCATATTCCTTCCATGCACCACAGGGACCTTATCCCCTTCTACTGTATGTAAAAGGTCTGATTGAGCTGGACCAGCTCAATTGATGGATGCCCTGGTGTTAACTAACCAGGTAGCTTGTGCTAAATGCTTGTCCCAATTTTTAAAGGTTCCACCCCCCATTGATTTCAGGATGGTTTTCAACAGTCCATTATACCGCTCAATTTTCCCTGAAGCTGGTGCATGATAGGGGATGTGATATACCCACTCAATGCCATGTTCTTTTGCCCAAGTACTTATAAGACTGATTTTGAAATGAGTCCCATTGTCTGACTCAATTCTTTCTGGAGTACCATGTCGCCACAAGACTTGCCTTTCAAGGCCCAGGATGGTATTCCTGGCAGTGGCATGGGGTACGGCATAGGTTTCCAACCATCTGATGCTTTCTTCCACCATTGTAAGCACATAGCTCTTACCCTGGTGGGTTTGAGGGAGTGTGATATAGTCAGTTTGCCAGGCCTCCCCATACTTATATTTTAACCATCGTCCCCCATACCACAAAGGTTTTAACCTTTTAGCTTGTTTGATTTTGGTGCATGTTTCCCAGTCGTGGATAACCTGTGCAATAGCGTCCATGGTTAAATCCACCCCTCGGTCACGGGCCCATTTATATGTTGCATCTCTTCCTTGATGTCCAGAAGTATCATGGGACCACCGAGCTAAAAATAGTTCACCTTTATGTTCCCAGTCCAAATCTGTCTGGAAAATCTTAGTAGCCTTATCCACTTGCTGATTATTTCAACATTCCTCAGTGGCTCAACTCATGGGTACATGGGCATCTACGTGAAGTACCTTCAAGACTAGTTTCTCTAGGCAGTCAGCAATATCTTGCTATAATTCAGCAGCCCAGATGGGTTTACCTTTTCGCTGCCAGTTGCTCTGCTTCTGCTGCTTTAACCACCCCCACAGAGCATTTGCTACCATCCATGAGTCAGTATAGAGACAGAGTACTGGCCACTTTTCTCCTTCAGCAATGTCTAAGGCCAGCTGGATAGCTTTTACCTCTGCAAATTGACTCGATTCACCTTCTCCTTCAGTTGCTTCTGCAACTCATCATGTAGGACTCCATACAGCAGCTTTCCACTTTCTGTGTTTCCCTACAATACAACAAGAACAGTGAACAAAACATATTGTTTCTCATTATCTGAGAGTTCATTATATGGTGGGGCCTCCTCAGCACGAGTTACCACCTCCTCAGGTGGCATTGTGAAGTCTTTGCCTTCGGGCCTCTTTGTGATCACTTCTACGATTCCTGGATGATTGGGGTTTCCTATTCGAGCTCGCTGTGTGATTAAGGCAACCCACATACTCAAGGTAGCATCGGTGGTACCCTTGAACATCCAGCCCAGGACTGGTAATCAGGGTGCCAGGAGGAGCTGTGCTTCAGTATCAATTACTTCTGAAGCAGCTCTAACTCTTTCGTATGCTGCCAAGATTTCTTTCTCAGTGTGGAATAATTACTAAATTGGATAAAAAATGCAAAAGTACAGCATTGTTCACACATTAAGGAAAAGTATAAAATCAAGAGGCCTCTGAGGTAGAAAACAGCTGCAGCTGGCATGAAGAATACAACATCCGCGGTTCCCTGATAAGGATGCTTGTGAAGCTACATGAGGTACGGGGCGGGATGCAATTATTCCGCGGCTTTACCTTATGATGTATAGCAGATACGGGGACGGGACGATACCATGAAACAGATAAGCTGCCAATTAGCTGCCTGCTCGATACTTGGAGCCAACATTTTGTCAAATTTTGATGAAATGCTGTCCTTTGTGCGAACTTTGCTCATTATAATGTCATTATAATACCAAAACACACCTCCATCCCAAAGGCTACCCGCCTCCAAGGTGCGACCACTCCTTCTTGAGTCTGCGCCCTGAATTTTTTGTAAACTATACCTTTAATTGTGAAGCGAGAGAATTTTACACCAATCATAATTAAAGTATTTATGACTAAAGTCACTCAAACTCCACCTTGAAGATAACAAATAGTATAAAAATAGCCCGAGAGAGGGGGGATACTCAGGGAAGACACCATCACAAAGAACTTCATCACTGACTTCCAGGATCAGTCGACGGGCTGAGCCTTTCTTCCCCCCCATAGGGACGCCTTTGGGTAAGACTTAGATTATACTGAGTGCTTTCTCAGGAAACTTAGGAATTTCTCTAGAGAATCTCTTTCCTACATTTATAGCCAGGCTGTATCGTTTATAACTTTGTCGCGCGTTTGATATATGTAATAATACTTTCATTTGCACATGCTTTGCAGACAGTGTATTTATCACCAGCAATCCTAAGAACCTATCTATCTGTTGTTTAAATAAACTGCACTAAGTAGCTAGTCGTTTCGGTTCCTCATTGAACGCGACCAAAGACTCGAGAGTGGCCGTGCTAGTTCATGAGCACGACTAGACTGAAGGTGCAGTCCACTATTAGTGTATCCAAATCGTAATAGTTTAATACATATTAAACGCGATTGGACTGCTAGTGCTGAATTGGGCATCACTCAGAATTTAAACCCAGCCGCACCTAGCCTCCCACCTCGGTGAGGAGTGTTAGAACGCAAGAGGGTTTATCTTCTGCCAAAACCGCTTTGCCCCTTTCCACGCAACAGAATCTCGCGTAGTCGGCAGGATTGCCATGGATAAACTGCTGCAAAAATATGATTGTGCCCCTTCCCAGGCTGGGAAGGAGTGGGCCCAAAAATTTTGGAAGGATGAAGATAAAGTGGTGGAACGTATTGAAGAGTGTCGAGCTTCACTAAAGCTCAGAACGGGGAAAGGCAAGGGTGTGATTTGTGCGGTGTTAGGCGCCTGTTTATCTTGTGCACAACAAGAAGCTAGGGAAACCCCTGCTCCTAATCTGATCTCAGCCGTAGAATATGCAACACTGAAATCGGAGAATGAGGTGCTGAAGTCATCATTAGCTTTTCAGAAGGAGACAGGAGAAAAATTAAGAACTCAAGTTGATAAGCTTGTGAGTGAGAATGAACGTTTAGGAAACCGAAATGCTCAACTTGGGAGTGAAAATCTCCAACTTAAAATGTTATTGGAAAGAGTGACTGGGCTCTTAGATAAAATGCAGCCCTCGACCCAGGTCCAACAAATTCGTAATTTAATGTGTTATCCAAATTCCGGAACCCAGACCGGAGGTTTTTGGTCTAATAGTGAGGATGAGGAAGAAGATGAGGAGGAAAGGAGTTTTGCTTTGAAATCCCAAGTCTTTCCTTTACGTCCTCTGATTAAAACTGAAACTGCAGTTGATGATGATGATGAAGTCCGCACCACTGCGCGTACTGTTCCATGGACACCAACCGAATTAGCGAAAATAAGGGAGAAATATTCGAGGCGTCCAGAAGAATCAGCTGTTGAGTATGTGTGGCGAGTTTCTTCTGAAGGGGGAGACAGAATTATGTTGAGCGAGGAGGAAGCAGGAGACTCTTGGGGACCAGGAGTGTTTTTAACTACTATGCCCGGGGACCATGATTACTCCCTAACTGCTCGAGCAGTTTATTGGGCAGGTGTTATGGATCCGCGAGAGAGGGGGGAGCCATTAGGGATTAGAGCTACAGGCTACTCTGATCTGTTTGCGGCTGTGTGGAAAGCAGCTTGTCTGCAAGCCATGTATAACAGAGAGGAATTTCGTAAATCCCCAATGTCAGCCCCTGTCGACTCCGATGATAGATTAGCCCCTCTCATCCGTGGTCTTCCCGATTGCCTGAAACCATTCGTTGTCCACACTCAAGATCGCATACGAGATGCTCGGAGTGCTCATAGGTGGAGTCGTCGTAACTACATGCCCACCTGGAACGAATATGTACAGGAAATAGATCAATATGGGCGCCGAATGGGCTGGGCCAATCTAACTAGTGAAAAATCCTCCGAACACCCCGGAAAGTTCACCAAGTCCGAACTCACACTCAAAACCCTAAATCGGAGGGAAGGTTTAAGCCTGACAAGGACCGAAATGAGTTGTGGCGTAAAGACCTACAATTAGGTGTGCCCCGACAATTCTTGCATGGTGTCCCTACAGGAGATCTCCGCACGCTAGTCCAGTCTCTAACTAGAAAGAATAATTCGGCTGGGGAAAAAAGTCTAACAAGAGAATCCCCAAGTTGTGAGAAAATTGTGCCTTCTGCACCGGAGCATAATTTGATTGATTTGTAAGAGTCCCAGTCAAAAAACTCCATTCCCCGGGGAGGGCAGTGAGCCATCCTGCCTGACGGGTACTAGCGATCCAATGGCTCTCTCATAAAGACTCCGAACCTGTTATTGTCATTCCTGTTGGACCCCGAAAGATGTCGGTAAACTTTATTATCGACACCGGAGCCCAAATGTCCGCAATTACCAATGAAACAGCATGACTTCTAGGTATAAATCCCACCTGACGCAGAGTCAACTTCACAGGAATTGATGGTGTGGTAAAAACATGCCCCACCACGAAAATTAACCTCTGGTTGCCGGGAGAGCAGCGAATGACTAGGGCAGAAGTGTTAGTGGGTGCCTTGCGTACTAACCTCCTGGGGTTTGATGTGCTGCGTGGGCGGATGTGGAAATTCCCAGATGGAACTGTGTGGAGTTTTGCAGGATGCGAAAAAGGATTAGACACAGCGAAACTGAGTCTATTGGAAACTTCTATACCTTTGCCTCCCTCTAAAATTACCAACGTCTGGCAGTATCCACTGCCTGCAGCTGCACTTGCAGGAGCAGACGGGGTGGTATCAGATTTAGAAAAAAGAGGCATCATTAAGAGGACTCACTCTCCTTATAATTCACCGGTGTGGCCAGTAAAGAAACCAACGGGGCAATGGCGTTTCACAGTAGATTACCGAAAGTTAAACGCCAACACTGCACCCCTGACCGCCGCGGTTCCAAATATCGCTGAAATTGTGACAATGATACAAGGAACTGCCCATCCTTGGATGGCTGCCTTAGATGTTAAAGACATGTTTTTTATGATTCCCCTCCTTGAGCAAGACAAAGCGCGGTTTGCATTCACGTGGAAAGGAGTCCAAGGATACAAGCATTCCCCCACTATTGCTCATAATGCTTTAGCTAAAGTGCTATCAGAGATTCCCGTTTCACAGGGATGTATGGTATACCAATATATTGATGACATCCTAATAGGGGGAGAGAACCAAGAAAGTGTTAAAGACATGATGGAAAACATCCGAAAAACATTACTGGATTTAGGATTGGAAATTCCAGACTCAAAAAGTCAGGGACCTGCCCAAGAAGTTAAATTCCTGGGGGTCTGGTGGATTAAGGGAGCTGCTTCCATCCCTCAGGATACCCTGAAAAAAACAGAACATGGACAGAATCCTTCCAGCACAAAGGAGTTACAACAAGTTCTGGGAACTTTAAGTTATTGGCGTAAACATATCCCTGGATTTTCCATCATTGCTCGACCCCTTTATAGTTTGCTCAAAAAGGGTAAATCCTGGGAGTGGACTGAACAACATACTAATGCCCTGGAATTGCTAATAAAGGAGCTAAGGTTATTCCAACAACTTGGTCCTATACATCCAACTGACCCTGTCCATGTAGAGTGGGGGTTCAGTGAACATGGTTCTCATTGTAACTTATGGCAGAAGGGACCAGCAGGACCAGAGAGACCATTAGAATTTAGCTCTCACTCCTTTAATGATACTGAGAGCAGATATTCAGACCTTGAGAAGGGTTTACTGTCCCTAATGCGAGCGTTGCAACGAGCAGAGCAGATAAGGAGGGAACAGAGTGTGATCGTTCGGGGACCTTTCCGCCTCCTAGATGTGGTCCGTAAAGGGACAGCACCACCAGCCGGCATTGCCCAGAAACCCACAGTTCGAAAGTGGCATGCTTATTTAGAAGGCATTAATGAAATCATGCCAATCTCTGAAGGTAGTGTTAAAGTATCCAAGCTCCAGAAGGATATAGATGGTGCCCTATTGTTCCAATCACCACCAAACAGACCATCTCCGATCCAAGAAGCACCTCCTCTGAAGGAAGGCAGTGATCTTGCAGGAGTGTGGTTTACTGATGCGTCATCTCACCGCGAGAACAATAAGTGGAAATACAAGGCCGTAGCACTTGAAGTAGCAACAGGAGAAAGAGCAGTTGAAACAGGAGAAGGTAGTGCACAAGTAGGGGAACTCAGAGCTGTCCTACTAGCTGCACAACATGGGGCTACTTACATTTACACTGATTCATATGCTGTTTTTAAAGGAGCCACTGAATGGATAGGTCACTGGGCAGCCAATGATTGGCAGGTGAACAGAGTCCCAATTTGGGAGACGGATAGTTGGAAGCAACTGTTAGAAATAGGAGGACAGAGAGCATTGCACATTGGTTGGGTAGAAGGCCATGATCGTTCGAACTCGATCACTGCTCAGTTCAACCAACAGGTAGATAGCCTCACGTGGCTGCAGCAAATTGATATTGTAGATGATGGTCAGGAATGGGAACGCTTACTCGAATGGCTGCATGTTAAGCGTGGCCACACAGGCCATGCTGACCTGTATCAGGAAGGTCTAGCCCGGGGGTGGCCTGTATCAGCTAAGCTGTGCGAACAAGTAGTAACTGCCTGTTCACAATGTCGCCTACGACTCAATAAAGATCATCCGAGTAAGGCACCTCCCTTACACATTCAGGACAAGAAAACATTGTGGCATTCATGGCAGATTGATTATATTGGGCCCTTGAGATCATCAGGTGGGAAAAGATACGTCCTAGTGGGAGTGGAAATTATTTCCGGTCTCACTATGGCCACCAGCTTCAAATCAGCTACGGGGGACAACGCAGTGAAAGGCCTAAAAGGGTGGTTCAGCACACTTCCCCTTCCCGAGGAAATCCAAAGGGATAACGGTTCACACTTTACCGCTACGGTGGTACAAGACTGGGCCAAAGAAGAAGGGATTCGATGGGTATTTCATACTCCCTATTATCCTCAGGCTAATGGCGTTGTTGAACGCACCAATGGATTGGTTAAGCGTTTTGCAAAAACTCATGAACCTGGTTGGCATTTGCGATTGGATGATGCCATCTATCAATTAAATAACAGATGGAGTGGAGACGGCTGTCCTAAAATGAAAGCTTTCTGTGTATCTACCAATATCATCACTCCAAAAGTTCCCAATGAACCGGGAAAATACCTAGGAAGATTTCACCCTGGGCAACCAGTGTTAGTGAAAATGCCTCAAACTGGAACAGTACCAATGGTGCTGGCTACTCCCAAAAATCCCCATGCATGGGAAGCCAAAGACTGTTCAGGGAAGATACACCGGATCAGTACTTGGTGGATTTCGCCCTCTTTTTAACCCCGTCGGTCAAAAAGACCGAGCAGATTTTCTTTTCCTTTGTGTCTTACAGGAACCTTAGATGAACTGTACGTGGACAGATGGACTGGCTTACGCTAACCTTGAGTGTCTCCAAGGAATCCTGACATTGATCTTGGCAGTAATATTATTCTTATTATGTATGGCTATCTGCAGACCTAGATTCTAAAATGACAAATAGGCAGATGCAACTGATGCTATTCAGTTTTACCTTTTTATTCCCTGTTGTTTGTAGTCAAAGAGACCCAGAGTGGCCATGGTCTCAAGCTTTTGTTAAACACAATGCGATGGCAGGTACAAGAAAGGGAGAACTGAGTTTGGCCACTGTAGTTCTACAGGAAAATGAGGTGTTACATGAGTGGACCTGGAATAGTTGGTACCCAACCCTGAAAGGTAAGGCAGGGGTGGAAATCCGAGTAGGGTGTAGAATGATCAACGGCTCAAACCATGAGAAGGCCATGAGAATAGAGATATTTCGCCCTAAGAACCCACGCTCAATGACAACAAAGCACTGTGTCACCGACGAGTGGGATTGCTGGTATAATTTTACTCTTGTGGAACCCACTCTTGTAACTTGTCGTTGGCAACAGGATGAAATAGCGCTGTTATTTGAATTCAAGATAGACATAGTACCTGAGCTTTGGCATAGTGCATTGTCACGGTACACTGCAAGCACTGGAACACCAGAAAACAAAAGGGGTTTAAATCTCTCCACTCTGGTTATACAAGGAAGTGAAGTATATTCCAGAGAGAAATGGAGATGGAATGAATCACTTCGAATGGCAAAAATCGAGGCCGCCCTTGGAAAGAGAATACAAATTGGTTGTCGATTTATCAATGGCTCTACCCACCACAGGCCAACTGTAATTAAAACCATCCATGTAGACTCTACCAAACCGAACAAATACAACACTGATTGTTACAAAATTATGGAGCCAAATTCAGATTGCTGGCACAATTTCACTTTTATCAAACCTGTAGTAGTGTATTGTATTTGGGGTTACAAGGGCACAGAATTGTTATTTGAATTTATGATTGACTCTAACACATCTGAACCTGCTGAAATGAATCCAGAACCTACACCCCCACAAACTCTCAAAGCTGTACCTACTCAGCCCTCCATTAGTCTAACTCCTTACACCTTCAACGTTGGCCCCTATGTTATTAAACACACAGGACAACAACGGATATTGTTCAATCCAACGTATTCCCTCAAACGAGTAGAACTGTCAATGCAGATTAAAATCTCTGCGATCAAACCCACCTGCTCACCATTCCTGAGTACATCTTATGCAGGATGGTCAGCATGGTTACACAGACGAACTCTTGCCACTTCACAACGGCTGAAGAGAGATGTGACTGGTATCTTAGGAACAGGACTGGGAGTCCTAAATAGTATAGATGCTGAGATACTTGCCAACAAACTAGTCACAGTCACTAGTGATCTAGACAAATTAAGACATCCCCTACAGTCCTCTCTATCAGCACTGGGAAACCACCAATGGCTTTTGTTGAATATATTGCCTCAGTGGGAAGAAATGGGTGAAAAAGACCATCAGCTGATCACAGATGCACTTGGTACAACCCAAAACAATGTTTCCTTGGCTCTTAGTTGTATCCAAGCCCAATTGTGGATGCAATCTATGACAGCCGCAATCATAAGGGAAGGTGAAGAAGGCACCTTGCCCACCGAAATTCGAAAAGTAATATGGGATAACGCAATTGAATTTGAGAAAAAATTTCAGTCCTGGTGGTACCTGGTTAATTTCACCTATGATCCCATTGAGAGCAAGGCCACAGCTTTTGTCTTAACAATACGCAATGCTTTGGTATACACCATATACCCAATCATCGCACTGGGGTTGAATCACCATGGAGCCATACTCTATCCAATAGAGCATAGAGTGTGGGCACAACAAAATGAGAATAAATGGCAAACTGTTGAGGTTGACGCATGCGTTACACGAGACCAACAAGGATTCATTTGTGAGATGTCTTGACACCAACCAAAATGTTTGTCATTTTGAGATACATCCCAATGAAACCCCAGAAACTGTGCTTGGGAAAGGGTGCATTTGCATGAGGTCTCCCTGTAGGCTTGTATTCGTAGATGACATAGTAGTTGATATAAGTAATCACTCAAATCTTTGTGTTTGTAACTTTACTAACATTGTCGGATGTGACTTCGATTATTCAGCTCCTGTTACGTCTTTTCAGTTGCTACATTCTAATTATACATTGATCCGAGATTTGTTGCCTACCCCTATCGGAATGAATCTCTCATTGGTGAAGAAGCTGCTACAACACGACGACTTGAAGCGACTGTTGAAAGAGGCCCAAGAAAATGGACAGAGAACTTTGATTACTGTCCATCATGATGTTGAAGAAATACACCAAGCAATGGAAAGAGTCAAGAAAGACGGAGGATATGAATGGTGGGACACTCTTTTTGGATGGTCGCCAACAGCTACAGGAATTTTTAACAAGATGCTCCATCCTGTTGTTGTTGTACTAGTAGTACTCACTGTATTGTGCTTTGCTTTGACAATTGCTCTGTATGTTAAACTTTGGATTATGATGAAGAGCTTAACTTGCTTGATCGCTCCACAAGATGTATTTGTAGTTGATGACCCTCACCACAAGAGCACATGTAATATTCCCAATCAGTTTTGAACATCGTGGAGCTTGAGTGACTGTAGTCACGGGGTGGATTATGTGGAATAATTACTAAATTGGCTAAAAAATACAAAAGTACGACATTGTTCACACATTAAGGAAAAGTATAAAATCAAGAGGCCTCTGAGGTAGAAAACAGCTGCAGCTGGCATGAAGAATACAACATCCGCGGTTCCCTGATAAGGATGCTTGTGAAGCTACATGAAGTACGGGGCGGGATGCAATTATTCCGCGGCTTTACCTTATGATGTATAGCAGATACGGGGACGGGACGATACCATGAAACAGATAAGCTGCCAATTAGCTGCCTGCTCAATACTTGGAGCCAACATTTTGTCAAATTTTGATGAAATGCTGTCCTTTGTGCGAACTTTGCTCATTATAATGTCATTATAATACCAAAACACACCTCCATCCCAAAGGCTACCCGCCTCCAAGGTGCGACCACTCCTTCTTGAGTCTGCGCTCTGAATTTTTTGTAAACTATACCTTTAATTGTGAAGCGAGAGAATTTTACACCAATCATAATAAAAGTATTTATGACTAAAGTCACTCAAACTCCACCTTGAAGATAACAAATAGTATAAAAATAGCCCGAGAGAGGGGGGATACTCAGGGAAGACACCATCACAAAGAACTTCATCACTGACTTCCAGGATCAGTCGACGGGCTGAGCCTTTCTTCCCCCCCATAGGGACGCCTTTGGGTAAGACTTAGATTATACTGAGTGCTTTCTCAGGAAACTTAGGAATTTCTCTAGAGAATCTCTTTCCTACATTTATAGCCAGGCTGTATCGTTTATAACTTTGTCGCGCGTTTGATATATGTAATAATACTTTCATTTGCACGTGCTTTGCAGACAGTGTATTTATCACCAGCAATCCTAAGAACCTATCTATCTGTTGTTTAAATAAACTGCACTAAGTAGCTAGTCGTTTCGGTTCCTCATTGAACACGACCAAAGACTCGAGAGTGGCCGTGCTAGTTCATGAGCACGACTAGACTGAAGGTGCAGTCCACTATTAGTGTATCCAAATTGTAATAGTTTAATACATATTAAACGCGATTGGACTGATAGCGCTGAATTGGGCATCACTCAGAATTTAAACCCAGCCGCACCTAGCCTCCCACCTCGGTGAGGAGTGTTAGAACGCAAGAGGGTTTATCTTCTGCCAAAACTGCTTTGCCCCTTTCCACGCAACACCTGGTTCAGCAGCAGTGGCTGTCACTGGGGTTGGAGTAGCTGCAGTTGCTGTTGCAGGGGTTGCAGTAGCTACAGTGTCTGTTGCAGGGGTTGCAGTAGCCGCAGTGCCGGTCGCAGGGGTTGCAGTAGCCGCAGTGCCTGTCGCAGGGGTTGCAGCAGCCGCAGTGCCTGTTGCAGCAGTGCCTGCCGCAGGGGTCACAGCAGCTGCAGCGCCTACTTCTCTGGTCTCTGTCTCTTTCTTCTGAGGGTGCTGCATAGCACTGAGCAGTGCCTGGTAGACACTAGCCAGGGCCCAGCACAGTGCGGTGAGTTGTGCCTCTCTAGAATAGCCACAGCATTTTCCCTTCAGATATTCTACTATTCTATCAGGGTCCTGTAATTGTTCAGGGGTGAAGTCCCAGACCATTGGAGGTGAGAAGTTCTCTAGGTACCTGCCCATGGTCTCCCACATGCCATGCCACCCCTGACTGTCCAGCCTTGGAGCAGATCTCTGGGTGGTAGTCTTAAAGAGTCGTTTAACCCTAAACGAGACCTGGAACATATTCAGCAAACATAACACTAGGAACATGCTGGTTTGAGCATCCCAAGGATATTCAAAATTCCCAAAAGCTGTCATACCTGACTCAAAGGAGAAAAGGGAGGCAAAAGAGCTGGGGAAAGTGTCTCCCCCTGTTTCCCCCATAGACTGGGTGTAATTGTTAATGAATTCTGAGAGACGGTGCCCAATGTACGGACAGGACAGCAATACCACATAAACACCCCAAAATAACCGTCTAACAAGTGATGTTATCATGTCATAAGCCGATATTGCACAGGACAGTAAAATGATAATCCTCATCCCCCTCCCAGAAGTAACAAATATCATCCCAGGGAGTGCATAAAACACATAGGAATTTACATAACACAGCCATGAGAACAAACTAAGCAACATAGTGACCAGCGACTATTTACCTAACAAATTCATTTTTTTCAAGCTCTAGTTGGATTCTGTCCTTGTCTCAACCCTTCGAGCCCCACGTTGGGCGCCAAAAAGGACTGTCGTGGTTTGGCCTCAGATGGCAACAAAGAACCACATGTCGCTCGCTCAGTGCTTCCCGGTATGGGAAGGATCAGAAGAAAAAGGCAAAACTCTTGGGTTGAGACAAAGGCAGTTTAACAGAACAGCAAAGGGAACAAGAAAACAATAACACGGACAGAGAAATATACAAACGCGATTACGGAACAGCCGCTTCCCGCCGGTCCGGACCCAGGAGGCGCCAGCCTGCTCCAAACCCGACTGCCTGTCCCCTCCCTCCTTTTAATCTCAGGGTGGACGTGGCTCACATGGCATGGAATATTTAACCCTGTCCCCGCCGGAAGCAGGACAGGGTACCACCCAGACCACGCAGTTATTAGAACTAAATCTCATAACAATCTGGAGCCTGCAGTTCAAAGCTGTCAGTTTTTAAGTCAGTTTGGAAAGGCCTCTGATTTTTTAAACCTTATGCAACCATTCCCCATCAATGGAGAGAAAACAGGTTTGGAAGTAGAAATGAATTAAATGATTAGAGGATACCCCTAGAGACTGAAGAGAAACCTGATAATTTCACATGTAGGATGCACTTCAGTGAAACAGTTTTCTAATTGTCCTAGTTTGAGGTAAAACAGAACCAGTTTTCTGATTTGTAATTTTACTTTTTAGCTGGGCCTCTTCTAACTGACTAAACTCTGAAATTCACAGCATATTGTTCAGAAACTGTTCACTCTCAGAGTGATAAGACCTGATTATGCCAAGGAATGGTATGCACAGAGGCTCTTGCTTATACTTATTGCTATAACAACTAAGGTCAGCTAACTTCGTTATTTGCCCCGTTGGAGGGTCAGAAGTGGAGAAGCATAGAGGGGTCCCACCTGCAGGGAGGAGCAGACAGGACAGGTGACCCAAAACTGACCAACAGGGGTATTCCATCCCATATGCATCATGCTCAGTATAAAAGCTAAGGGATCAAAGGGGCAAGTGGCTCGCTCTCCTTCTTCAGTGGCCGACATCCGAGGAGGACCCTGTCTGTTCATCTGCCTTTGATCCCGATCTGAGCATTCCTGACTCCAGATCCGTAATTCAGCTCCTGTCTGTCACTGACTCCAGTCTGGGACTTTCCCTGTGCCTGCTGGTGACGCGATCGTCATCCTAGGAGCTGGATATGGTTTTGTATATATTGTATACTTTTTTTATTCTATTATTATTTACTATTTCCTTATTTATTATTATTTTCATTAGTTTAGTTCTTTTTCTAAACTTGTAAATCTCCTTATCTCTTTCTCTCCTCTCTGAGGAGAGAGGTGGGGGAGGGCCATCTGTCATTCTGATTGGCCAATCCAGCCAAAACCACGACACTAACACAGCTATTGTCTCTTTGTTTAGGATTTGCATTGTGGTGGGTTTTATTTTGGGGGTTTTTTTTGTGTGTCTTAAAGACTTGTTTTCCACAGTACTATTTAAAACAGCATCATAAAGTTGTCAGTACATGCTAGCTTTATTTTAGAAGTCTTATCTATGCTGCAAATCAAACAAAGTAAAAGCATAAACAACAGTTGCATATAAATATAGATCAAGATTTTTTGATGTAAGAATTTAAAGGCAGGCACGAAAATGGCATAACCAACTAAATTAAAGACCAAGTTTCTGAAGGTCTGAGCACCTGTGGCTACTGGTTGTATTGATCCAAATGGGAATGCCTAATGGTTCCTCAGAAAATCTGTTCTTCTGTTAGTGCTTAGTAAGGGGTTGGGGTTCTGACTGTGGAATATGTATTTTTAGAATATTAGGGAGAGATGCTAACACAGTCTCTTGGTATTTCAAAATATTTTACCATTTCTATTGCAATGCTATTTTTTAAAAAATATATTCCTCTAGATACCTCTACTAATGTATGTAATTGATTTGATGCCCTCACTTTACCAACCCCATCACTCACCGTGAGATATTTCCTTCATTTGTCCAAACGGGAATGTTCCATTGAGAGGTGGTTAAAGGTAATTAATGACATTGATCCTGCCTTGCAAATCTCATTGAAATCCATACATTCCTGCTTTTGTAGAACAATTTGCTGGACCTAGAATATCACGTTCTCACTGTATAATAGGATGCATGGCTGTGAGTGGGAAATGGGAGACCTGCTTGAGCAGTGGAGGATGCACTGTTCTTCAAAGTACCTGCCACTGATTACAATTATATCCTTTCTATAAGGGAAAATAATTTGGGTTTTGAACTTTTGGGGCAGATAATATAACCTGATAATACAACCTATTTCAATTACAAACTTCTGGTGGCAAAAGCAGACTATTATCCACACTTATATAAGTGCTATCATAATGTATGCTCTGAGGCTTTTTAGTAATACAAAAGATAAATAATAAGATGTTCCAGGGAAATACAAGTATCTCAATGTTAACTTTTTTTTCATAAATCAGAATTAAAAAACCGAAATACAAGAAAACCTGCATGGAATGTAATTTTCTGAAAAGATTTCTTTAGAATGAAAGTCTTGTTTAATCACTTTCTGAAATGCAGAGTTTCATCTTGCTTGCCTTCACTTACTGGATTCTGAACCATTCAGGTAACGGGCACTCATTCTTTCCAAAGGCATGTACTCCTCCAAAAGACTATGTCTCCAAAATGCACTAAATGATATGTGATTGCTGAAAATTTGCGTCACTCAAAGCCTCAGCTCATTATGAACAACATAGCTCATCCACCCAAAAGAGAGTATGAGATAATCAGAATTATACTTTCCAGTATGCTGTAAAGCACAAAAAGAAAGCTTCTTTTTAGGAAAAAATAACTCAAATCAGCAGAAGTGTAAAGTATAAACTGCCTGGCACTCCATGTTCTAGTGATCTCTATGATTTGTCACATCTTCTGCTCAACTCTTCCCATTCTGTAATACGTTTCTTGTAAGTATGTAGATGCTGGGTTTGGATTCATTTAACCTTGTATTGCATGGAAAACAAAATGAAAAAAAAAAGTAACTACAATTAGGGGGTTGCTTCCCATGGCATTTGTGAGCTCCATTCTGAGCTTTGCACTGGGATCTATATGCACCTCTGTTCATTTTTTGAAAGGTCAGTCATGCCATGAAAACTAAACACTTAAAGTGCATATACCACTCCATACCTACAAATGGCCGCTTATGAATCTAAAATGTGGATGGAACAAAAGTTTTACTGTAAGTGAACATGCAAATCCTGCAAGTCTACATGTGAATGAGCAGCAGTCAAACGCAAAAGTTACCTCTACTTCTTCCTTTGTATATGATTAATAGAAGACTTGAAAATTAAGCACTAGAAACATAACAAACCAATTCCCTGACTTGACCAGGCCCTGGATCCCTAAAAGAAAACAATTTGTGCAATGACGACTCCTTTACTTTGTTCTACAGTAAAGGCACTCCTCATTAACTGATGCTGCAGGCAAAGTGAGTAGGAATCTATACCAGACAAACTCTAAATAAGGAATCCAGAAGCTAGGAGATGTGGAAAAAGCATAAAATGAAGCTTCATGACAAAATTAGCCAGTTATTAACGCTTATTTCAGACTTCATACTGCAGAACTAAACAAAACAGGAAAAACAAAAAAGAGCCAATGAGATGCCCGTGCTTGCAGTTATTTCCATTCATAACATCTTTTTTTAATCTGAGTTTGTGTTTTTGACATTAAAAGACTGAATTGTGTCCCCTTTTTACTTTAAATGCTATGCATATAAAAATCAGTAACACTTCTACCCTGCCTAGTGTGGGAAATCTTTGACTCCTGGGAAAAACTAGGAAAAGCTTCATCCAGATATTCTTCTTCCAGGAATCTGAGATCTCACCAACTGCTTTACCTTAGTTGTCTTCCTACTCCTGGGCCTTTAGTGATGGTCAGAGGAGAGTTCTTACTGAAAGAAAATAGTTTATATAGAGGATGGGACCAGACTTTTCAGTAGTGCCTGGCAACAGGACAAGGGGCAACAGGCACAAACTGGAACACAGGAAATTCCATCTCAACATAAGGAAAAATTTCTTTACTTTGAGGGTGGCAGAGCACTGGAACAGGCTGCCCAGAGAGGTGGTGGAGTCTCCGTCTCTGGAGATATTCAAAACCTGCCTGGATGCGTTCCTGTCCAGCCTACTCTAGGTGAACCTGCTTTGGCAGGTGAGTTGGACTAGATGATCCCCAAAGGTCCCTTCCAACCCTTACCATTCTGTGACTCTGCTTAATAGGAATATTTCCTGCCGCTGTCTAAGAATTTGTAACCTTTCTTATAACTGCCTAGTTTTTCTTAAGTAGTTGGCTTTTGAAAATGGCTTCCCTTACTTATCTGTTAAAAACAACTCCTGGAATTCATTTTCTGGGAACCCTCTCTAAAATTTGTGAAAGATGTGAAGTCTGAAGGACTAAAAGCCCAGGGTCTGATCTGCAGCAGGTACTGTTTATCAAACACAGCACTTCAGAAGCATGTCCCATAACTGATCAGATTTGTGTTGTGAATTAACCCCAATAGCAGAGGCTGGTTGGGAGATATACCCAAGCAGTGAGCACATATAACATTGTTATTTATGTTAATGTGTGTGTGCATGTGTGTGGATGGATGTATCATAAAATTCTGGTAGCAATTGAAGTGTTATTTCTCCTTGACCATTTGCAATGTTGATTTTCTGTATGGTATAAGTAACATGCTTCACAAGTTAGTTGGCATCCCTAGGGGAGACTGTGTTCTGCAAATATAGAGGCACAATTCTTGTCACAAATGTGTGCTGAAGTTTGTAATGGGTTTCTTCTGAACCTTTCACACTTCTGCTTTCTACAGAAAGTTCATTTCCCACTTCAAAGTAGAACAGAACTGTTTTTAGATTGCCTTGATTCCAATGGACACTCAGATCCCTTGAGTCTAAATTGGGATGCCTTCATCTAAGCAAATTTTTTATCTGACTGGTTGGCAGTCAAAGCAAGAAAATGGCATCAACTCTAAAAAGCTTCATGCCTTGTGTTTTGTAGTTCATTAATTATTCCTTTCACCAATTTCTGCACTACTTGTCTTTCTCATGTCCAGTTCCTTAATTAAAATTGCACATGCCTTAATTGGTTAACTGAAATCCAGACACTTTCTTAGTTTGTCAGTTTCAGAAATAACTTCTCATGCATGCTAATTAATAATTGGGTATAATGTTGCCATATAATTATTTTATTCACACAACAAGTATACAATGTTTACCATGACCACTACAATGAACTCTCTGTTTAGGTAACTGTCTCTCTGTAGTTGTTGCCCTTGGAGAATACCCACACTTGTCACTGGCTTACTTCCCCAGTATCTGTACCTTACAGCTAGTATCCTAGCCCGGTTGCAATAACCCACCTCGCGTTCAATGAGGAACTACCACGACTAGCTACTTAAACAGTGCAGTTTATTTAAACAACAGATAGATAGGTTCTTAGGATTGCCGGTGATGAATACACTGTCTGCAAAGCACGTGCAAATGAAAGTATTATTACATATATCAAACGCGCGACAAAGTTATAAACGATACAGCCTGGCTATAAATGTAGGAAAGAGATTCTCTAGAGAAATTCCTAAGTTTCCTGAGAAAGCACTCAGTATAATCTAAGTCTTACCCAAAGGCGTCCCTATGGGGGGGAAGAAAGGCTCAGCCCATCGACTGATCCCGGAAGTCAGTGATGGAGTTCTCCTCGACTTGTTCGCGATGGTGTCTTCCCTGAGTATCCCCCCTCTCTCGGGCTATTTTTATACTATTTTTTTATCTTCAAGGTGGAGTTTGAGTGACTTTAGTCATAAATACTTTAATTATGATTGGTGTACTCAAGGAGGAGTGGTCACACCTTGGGGGCAGGTAGCCTCCGGGATGGAGGTGTGTTTTGGTACACTTGTAATAAACAAAGTTCGCACAAAGGACAGCATTTCATCAAAATTTGACGAAATATTGGCTCGAGTAGCAAGTAGGCCACTTATCCATTTCGTAGTAAACAAGTAGGCAGCTTATCTGTTCCGTAGTACCATCTCGTTCCCATAGCTGCTATTTGTCACAAGGGAAGGCCACAGAATGATAACATTTCGTTCTGTCCCTCGGGTAGCTTCGCAAGCAACCTTGTACAGGGAACTGCAGATGTTGCATTCTTCGTGTGCCAGCTGCAGCTGTATTCTACCTCAGAAGCCTCTTGATTTTATGACTTTCCTTAATGTGTGAACAATGCTGTACTTTTGTATTTTAGCCAATTTAGTAATTATTCCACAACAGGGTCCCCCTCAGACACCAAGCCCTAAACACAAGCCAAAAACAACAAACACACATGACCCTTTTGATCCCTCAGCTTTTATACTGAGCATGGCAGATGGGATGGAATACCCGATTGGTCAGTTTGGGTCACCTGACCTGTCCACTCCTCCCCACAGGTGCAACCCCTCCACAGGGTAAACAACCAAGTCAGCTGACCCTGGTTACCACAGCAACAAATGTAAGCAAGACCCTCTCTCAGTGAACAGAAAGTTGCCTCTGCTCCACCCCAAACCAGGACATCACCAAGCTACGAAATGCTTCAGCATGGGTTTCTTTTTTTATTCTGTTGAAACTGTTCCACTTCGTATGAATAATTAAATACTCCTTGATTTGGGGAGAGGAGGAGTAGTGATTCTGTACCTTACCAGTTAATTACAGGAGGCAGTGACTAAAATTTTATCGTTTCTATTCACAAATAGTTACTGAAATAAGTTCTCTGATACTGGTTTATGTATGTTGGGGCACTCATTCATGAGGATATGGAGAAGGCTAAGGCACTGAATGACTTTTTCACCTGGGTCTTCACCGGCAAGGGCTCTAGCCACACTGCCCGAGTCACAGAAGGCAAAAACATGGCTGTGAGAATAAAGAACCAACCACTATAGGAGAAGATCAGGTTCAAGACCATCTGAGGAACCTGAAGGTGCATAAGTCCATGGGACCTGATGAAATCCATCTACGGGTCCTGAGGGAACTGGTGGATGAAGTTACTAAGCCGCCTTCCATTATATTTGAAAAGTCATGGCAGTCTGGTGAGGTTCCCGCTGACTGGAAAAGGGGAAACATAACCCCCATTTCCAAAAAGGGAAAAAAGGAAGACCTGGGAAACTACAGGCCTGTCAGCCTCACCTCTGTGCCCGGCAAGATCATGGAGCAGATCCTCCTGGAATCTCTGCTAAGGCACATGGAAAATAAGGAGGTGATTGGTGACAGCCAACATGGCCCTTCACCAAGGGCAAGTCATACCTGACAAATCTGGTGGCCTTCTACAACAGGGTTACAGCATTGGTAGATAAGGGGAGAGCAACAGACGTTACTTACCTGGACTTATGCAAAGCATTTGACACTGTCCCGCAAGACATCCTGGTCTCTAAATTGGAAAGGCATGGATTTGATGGATGGACCACTGGGTGGATAAGGAACTGGCTAGATGGTTGCACTCAAAGGGTTGCGGTCAACAGCTCAATGTCCACACGGAAACCAGTGACGAGTGGCATTCCTCAGGGGTCAGTACTTGGACCGGTGCTGTTTAACATCTTTGTCAGCAACACAGTGGGATTGAGTGCATCTTCAGCAAGTTTTCCCATGACACGAAGCTGTGTGGCACGGTCGACACGCTGGAGGGAAGGGATGCCATCCAGAGGGACCTGGACAGGCTTGAGAGGTGAGCCCAAGCAAACCTCATGAAGTTCAACCAGGCCAAGTGCAAGGTCCTGCACCTGGGTCATGGCAATCCCAAGCACAAATACAGGCTGGGCGGGGAATGGCTTGAGAGAAGCCCTGAGGAGAAGGACTTGGGGGTGTTGGTGGATGAGAAACTCAACATGAGGTGGCAATGCACACTCGCAGCCGAGAAAGCCAACCGCATCCTAGGCTGCATGAAAAGAAGCATGGCCAGCAGGTCGAGGGAGGTGATTCTGCCCCTCTACTCCACTCTCGTGAGACCCCATCTGGAGTACTGCATCCAGCTCTGGAGTCCTCAGCACAAGAAGGACATGGACCTATTGGAACGTGTCCAGAGGAGGGCCACGAAGATGATCAGAGGGTTAGAGCACCTCTCCTATGAGGACAGGCTGAGAGAGTTGGGGTTGTCCGGCATGGATAAGGTGAGGCTCCGGGGAGACCTTATAGCAGCCTTCCAGTACTTAAAGGGGGCCTACGGGAGAGATGGGGAGGGACTCTTTATGAGGGAGTGTAAGGATAGGACGAGGGGTAATGGTTTTAACCTGAAAGAGGGTAGATTTAGATTAGGTATTAGGAAGAAATTCTTTACTGTGTGGGTGGTGAGGCAGTGGAACAGGTTGCCCAGGGAAGTTCTTAATGCCCCATCCCTGGATGTGTTCAAGGCCATGCTGGATGGGACTTTGAGCAACCTGGTCTAGTGGGAGGTGTCCCTGCCCATGGCAGGGGGGGGTTAGAACAAGATGATTTTTAAGATCCCTTCCAACCCAAACCATTGTATGATTCTATGATTCTATCATTCTGTGATTCTACTCCTTGAAGTTTTGAATTAGCTATTGGTGGTCTGATCTTTTTTTTTTTAAATTCCCAAATTTTATATTTATAGAAATTTTGGGTTTTGGTAAAGAGAAGGTGGAGGATTATTTTTATTTTTTTAATTTTGACAATAAAAATAGTAAATGAAGAAGAAATTGAATTGAAATAAAAAACAAGGTTGGAGGGGGTAGTGTTTTTTTGCTTTAAAAAAAAAATCTTTACAGTTAAACAGAGGTAAGCTTATCAATTATATGAGTGAGTAGATAGTCCATGAATATTTCTGTGGAAATTTTGGAAATGAAAAACAAAATCAGATTTACAACAACTCACCCCCTAAAAAACCTAGCAAATCCAAAGCATCAACAATAAGCAAACAATTAAAACTTCCAATTGAAAACCATTGCACAAGCACATAAAATTTAAAACTAAAATATATTCATATATTCATAGAGACTTTTATAGTTTCATAGTTTGCATTTATTCACTGCCTTGAATCCTCTGAAGTAACTTGACTAAATATAGGTCTCAACTCATCCAAGTTGTAAAGCTCACACTGAAATTTATTCTTTGTAAGAGAGCAGTTATATCTGTAAGTAACTTTGAGCACTTTCCTAATCAGTTGGAGTTAAAAGGATTAAAATACACAAATAGACTTCAACACTTTCTTAACTGAATGTAGAGAAACAGGTTGCAACATTCTGTTTTTACCAGGATCTGACCTTTCCTGGGTTTTGATGCAATCTGAATTAGCAATCTTGATGGCATTCTCCATGAGCTAATCTTGTTTCCAGTTCCTCCTGTTTATCATCTCTGTGGTTCTTAGATTGCCACAGTTTATTGCAACAGATTAGACCAATGTAAAATCTGATGTGCATCTTATTGGTAGGAGCAGTATGCAAGAGTCGTTATCCATAAACTTCGGTAGAGTTGCAACCCTCAATGCTTTCAATATAGGCAGCCCGATAGAGAACTTCACTCCAAAAGTGTGCGGTATTTCACTATTATAACTCCATCATGGTCAATTAGCCAGACATGTTCCTGGCTTTTATGTTCAAAAATGATGCTTCTTGATTATTTATGTTTCCAAAAAGCTATTATTGAGTAATTCAGTGTAGTGAAGGACTTCAATATGCTCTACCATTGTGATTGTAAATCCAGGTGTTAATGCTCCCAGGTGGCTCATCATCTCACTGCAGATACCTAATAAAGTTGCCATTAGCTGGCAGTATACACTGCAGAAAGCTATACAGCCAGCTGATCTTCTCTTTAAAGAAAGGGCTACTGGAGAATGCCTGGACATTATCTGAGTTGTCCGAGTTTTTAAAGAACGGAAGGGAAAGAACTAGAGAATGGTTATTTTCACAGATTGCTTCTAGGAACAATACTGGAAGCAGTAACCAACAACAGATGGAGGACAAAGAATGGATAGCTTGTAGAATAAGAGCAGACCACAGCTAAAGTAGTCAGGCTGGGTTAGTAGTCAGATATTGGTTCTCCAGTCTTGCTTCTGAGAATAACTTTAAAAATCCTCTGATTCTGATAAATTCAATGTAATTTGACTTATCTTGTCAAATGAAAAGATATAGTCCTGAAAGACTCTTCATCTTTGACTGGGAGAGGAAATTTGGGGAAAGTGGATAAAATATTACTAAGGAAATTGTTGATGACTTTTTTGCTTGCTACTGAAAAAAATATATTAAATTTAAGATCGTTATTGTAATAACATTTTAGGATGTAATAATCTTGTTCATATCAGGTGCAGGATAGATCTGGTCCAACTGAGGAAGAAATGGTAACAAAAGTTTCTGTCCACTGGTATATGCTCATATTCAGAGACTGGAGAGGAACCTAAAATTTTAGGTTTTTCCATTCCTTTTCTGATAGCAGTCAGCAGATAAATAGTGATCTCCAGGGAAACTGGAGATGCTTCCAAGTTCTTGAGTTGGAATGTCCGTTCTGGCTGTGTCACCAGGAAGAGTTCTGGGTATTTCTGCCAAAACATTCTAGTTTCCCAGCAAAGACAACTTGGTCATGCAACCCAGGTGATAACAGGGGTACACTCTGACCAGATGAAAGTCTGGATGAGTACTGCATTGCAAGTCAAAAGCTATCAGTGAATATGTGTCATATAGAGAATGACTTCCTAATCTAGCCTTACTTTATTCCTTTACTTCAAGTGCTCAAGGGCTGTGTAAACCATGAGATTGTCAGCATAAGCACAGCATAACCACGTTTCTGTGTGGGTTTTCCCCTCTGCTTTTTCAGAACTCTTTTTCATTACCTGCAATGAACAGGTATGCTAAGTCAAGCCCTCAGAAACGATAAAAAACCAGAATTACAGTCACTTGTGATCATATGCATGGGGATACACTCCCGAACACACTTCTTTGACTGAAAACTCTTGTTTTCAGAGTGGCTGCAGTCTCATTCACTGCGAAAAGGGATGGTGTTTTGGAGGCTGACTAGGTCTTGACGGGGGGGTGTTCACGTAG
Source organism: Fratercula arctica (assembly GCA_947846985.1). Classification (NCBI taxonomy): domain Eukaryota; kingdom Metazoa; phylum Chordata; class Aves; order Charadriiformes; family Alcidae; genus Fratercula; species Fratercula arctica. The sequence goes on along the minus strand of CANTUZ010000025.1, from coordinate 15,014,808 downwards.
ATAAACACATCCTCTTAAAAAAAAAAAACCTCAGAAAACTTCTGCAGCTTCTAGCGTCAGGGCATGTGAAACTCGGTTCAGTGAAATGCCTTGTTTGAGTGGTTGGTGTAAGGATCAATAACAGTAAAGGGTCAATTGCAGAGTTTATGCATCCAAAATTTTTGTCTCCCTGTCATTGCAAAAGCAGCACAAAGCAAGCAGGCAGATAACCCTCTGTGACCAAATGCAGTGATCTGAAATATTAGCAACACAAATTTTAATATGCTTCTACCTGCCTGTAGATGTTGACACAGTAGTTAACAAGAACAACAGAAATAACTGGAGTTCTTGGAGTATTCTTCTTTGAAACATTTGAAGTGAAGACTGAAATTAAAATGTAAAGGAGTGAGCATCTGAGGCAAATTTTCTCCTGTATTAAAAACTCCTGTCCTCCAAACCTGCTCATTCCAGATGCACAGCTGGTAGCCATTGCAACAACAACTGTAACTCTGTAATATCCTCCCACGTAGGCTGTTGCAGCTTGTCTGTTTTGCATCCCCTGATGTGTCTTAGCCTCTTTTTACTGATTCACTGTTTATCCTAAGGAAAAGTAAACAGAGAAAATACGTTATTTTCTGGATATTTATGCAGGTTGCAGTAACAGATCTGCACTGTAGACAGAGTCAGTTGGGACTGTAAGATTGGCTAATATAGTATCTCAGGACTAACTTTTATGATGTAATAAATTTTGATTTTGTTAATGAATCCTCTATAAAAGACTAACATTCATTTATAAATATTGAATCAAAGACTATTGCTCTAATATTATATACATATAAATATAGAGTTGGTGCTTTGAGAGTAGGACAGACCTCATATAAGAATCACAGATTGCAAAGGTCTTGTTTATACCTCTGTGCTCAGTCATTGAAATCTTCACAAGGAATAAATTTTGGCTTCCTTGTCAAAACCATTAATGTCATACTCCAGCCACTATCAATAAAGTCTAAGAAAAAACCCAAATATTATATTGGAGTTTAAAAATGAAAAAGTCTTGCTTTGAAGCATTTTGGTATATGCGCATATTAGAACTGATCAGAAAATAAAATCTCTGTCCCAATGTTTTGATGTTCCAGTACTTTGACATTTATTTTAACTCCAAATTGGGACAGAGTTGAAATCACTGAAAATTTACAGAGAAAAAAGTGGTTTGGTTTTTTTTGTCTTTCTTTTATAAAAATAATTCGAAGGGGCACCCCCAGAAAAGAAGAGTTTCTATATTGCATGAGAAGCAAATCCAACAACTAAAATTGTTTTGATATTTCAGCCTGTTCAACTCTGATGTGACAAATTTCAATTTATTGTGAAATAACTGTCCATTTTACATGCCATTTGAAGTCAAATTAACACTTTGAAATGCAGTATTTTAATGTGGCTCTCAACATGTGGTGCTTGTTTGGTTTGAAATGTCATTTGGGAAAAGCAAAAGAAAAACTGTCAAATTCAAGACAGTGTTGACTAAAACACATTTTCTACTTGGAAATTCTTTTGTTCCAAAGGAGAGCATTCCAGTTGACCATTTGTATGCTTCTGGGGCCCATTTTTTGGTTGTATTTTCATGCCAACACACCTATGAAGGGGAGATGTGGATTTCTATGTAATCCAGGATGAACTTCAGGAAGAAAAGTAACACTCCCTGCGCTTCTCACAGCTGTTACCTAGGAATTTTGGAAAGGTAGGGAAAGTCCTCTTTGAGCTGACAAATCAGTCATCCTCATCATCCTCCCACCTCCCAATTACAGAATACAAGTCAGAAGCAGTGATCAGTTTGAACTGGGGGATGCTAGGTGAGATTGATACAGGAGAAAATATCAAACAATGATGTGATTGGTTTAAGTTAAAGATAGCTGTGTGTAGCAAAGAGGGAAAGAGGCAGTGACTGGCTCCGGAGCTCCCAATTTGTGGTTCTGAATGGAAAGTGGATACAGTAAAAACTTTAACCCATTTCACATACAGGCTCTTCACAGAGCACAGGCTGTATCTTATTACCTACCTCTTTGGCAAACTTCAGAATTTGCTAGGAATCCTTTAAAAGTGTCTCAAACTGGATATGTGAAAAATAGACTATACTAAATGTCAATTTTAACTGTGATCTCTCTCATTTGTAAACACCTTCACCCCCACTGGTCACATGGATTTGGAGAACTACTTTGAGCAAAGAAACTTTGTAAGTAGGATACAAGCAAGGCTGGGACAATAAGAGCTGCATAAGGTTTGACATGAGATAAATGTAAAATCCTACTGCTAGGACAGAAGCAGCAGCAGTACAGACTGGGGTCTGCCTCGATTAGGTGTATCTCTGATGGCAGGACCTTAGGGTCCTGAGGGACACCAAACTTAACATAAGTCAGCAGAGTGCTCTTACAGCTATGAAGGAAAACTGTTTCCTGAGCTCCATGAGCAAGAACATAGCCAGCAGATGGAGGGATGTGATTGTTCCACTCTGGTCAGCAACTTGTTTGGATACACCTGGAACACTATGTTCAGTTTCAGTTTGCTTCCCGTCCTAATTTTTGTTCTGAAAAAACAGAGTCTGGAGTAGGACCACCAACCAAGATGATTAAAGGATTGCAGAACCTGATTTATGAAGGGAGGTAGAAAACCTCTGTGCCGTGAGAACAATTAAACGCTGGAATAGGCTTCACAGAGAAGTGGTGGAATCTGCCTCATTGGAAATTTGGTTTGAGAGGACCCTTGTTCAAAGGCCTTTCCTTTAAGAGAAGGTTGGACCAGATCTACAGAGATCCAGCTTGGATTTTTTCAATGATTCTGTTCTATAATTCTAAATGCAATTATTTATTTGTTAATAGGTGCAACAGATACAAAGGTTTGCTGATGACACAAAGCTGGGAGGGGTGGCTGACACACCAGAAGGCTGTGCCGCCATACAGAGAGACCTAGACAGGCTGGAAAGTTGGGCGGAGAGGAACCTTATGAAATTCAGTAAGGGCAAGTGTAGGGTGCTGCACCTGGGGAGGAATAACCCCATGCACCAGTACAGGTTGGGGGCTGACCTGCTGGAGAGCAGCTCTGTGGAAAGAGACCTGGGAGTCCTGGTGGACAACAGGATGACCATGAGGCAGCAATGTGCCCTTGTGGCCAAGAAGGCCAATGGCATCCTGGGGTGCATCAAAAAGAGTGTGGCCAGCAGGTCAAGGGAGGTCATCCTCCCCCTCTACTCTGCCCTGGTGAGGCCGCATCTGGAGTGCTGTGTCCAGTTCTGGGCTCCCCGGTTCAAGAAGGACAGGGAACTGCTGGAAAGGGTGCAGCAAAGGGCTACCAAGATGATTAGGGGACTGGAACACCTCTCTTATGAAGAAAGGCTGAGGGACTTGGGTCTCTTCAGTCTGGAAAAAAGACGACTGAGGGGGGACCTTATCAATGCTTATAAATACTTAAAGGGTTGGTGTCAGGAGGATGTGGCTAGGCTCTTTTCAGTGGTGCCCAGCAACAGGACAAGAGGTAATGGGCACAAACTTGAGCATAGGAAGTTCCACCTAAACATGAGGAGGAACTTCTTTACTTTGAGGGTGGCAGAGCACTGGAACAGGCTGCCCAGAGAGGTGGTGGAGTCTCCGTCTCTGGAGACATTCAAAACTCACCTGGACGCATTCATGTGCAACCTGCTCTAGGTGACCCTGCTCTGGCAGGGGGGTTGGACTGGATGATCTCCAGAGGTCCCTTCAAACCCTATGATTCTGTGATTAATAGCTAAGAAAAAAGAAATTTGGTGAGCCTTTGCTCTGTCATTTGGGGAAGGATCATCTTCCATTGCTTTTACGAGTACCTCAACAATGTTAGGTTGTCACCTCTTGAGTTTTTGAAACTTAGAGTTTTTTAATTTTCTGTGTTAACGTTTCCCCTTGAATCCTTACATAACTTTTTCTGTCTTAACAATTACACTCTGACTCTGTTTTAACCTTTCTTATCTTTTGTTGTTTTGGCCATCTTACCGTATCGCACTTCAACACAAAATTTCTGTGTAAAAATGAACTAACATCACACTTGTACATCAAGATAGGACTTGGATATCAGACACCTGAACCCTTGAGCTGAGATTTACCCCACTTGATCTATATTGGTCTTTCTTTGGAGTTTACATACACGACTATTTACATACACATGAATGCAAGTTTCCAAGCTTTTAATGCCTAATTTTTGAGATATATGTTAAAGGAAAACTATGTTTCTGTAAGTTAGTAACAACACTGGAAAGAAACATGTTGCTCTGTATATTTATATGGTTCAGTGTGAGTCAAAAAGTATGTATATACTCTTCTGTCATTCCTGAGGGAATTTCTTAGGAGCTTTTTTACCAGCTGCCATTGGTATGTCACTTTTATTTCACAAGATCATTTTAGTTGCAGTAGCAGGTTCAGGAACATCAATGTGCCTTAATCAAGATTCACAATCCACTTGGGTATTCAGAAAACAGTGAAAAATGGTCTCTGGCAGAAAGAGCATATAGTTATAGATTCTTATACAAAGCACAGTGGAGTCAGTGGAAAGACTTAAGTGTTTCAAGTCTGTTGGCAAGGCCAGCAAGAGTCATATAAAAGAGGGAAGGAGGAATGATGGAAGGCATTCACAAAATGATTGTTTGGTAGAATAAGGAATGATATGACTACCTGCTCACACAAAGACATCACAAAAAGACTGGAAAGCACATGTTACTGACCACAGCAAAGCACTGTACTCTCCTGAAAACAAGAGAAAAGAAAGATAAATTCCACCCCAAATTAATTAGAACCTACTGGCTAGGGAAATTGTCTTAAGATTTCTTTGGTAAAGGTCTGAATCCTCACTCTGCTTTGCCTCCAATTTATGTGTCTCAAATCAGATTCATACACGTGATTAATTGTGAGTCAGTGGAGAAGGCAGTCAATTAGGTGGTAAGAGATTAAAGTCTATTTTTCTGTTTCTAGAAAATTGTTTTATTCAATGTTTCTCATACAGCGGGTCAAAAATCTTTCATTGACCTACTCTGATGTGGGGACACAGATGCAGTTCTTGTCCTTGTCATGGTTTTGGCCAGACTGGCCAATCAGAATGACAGATGCCCCCTTCCCTCCCTCTCCAAAAAGAGAAGAGAAGAAGAGATAAAGAGATTTATGAGTTTAGGAAAAAAATAAACTACTTTAATGAAAATATTAATAAATTAATGAAATAATAATAATAATAATGATGTAAATGATATATACAAAACTGTATCAAGCTCCCAGGATGATGATCGTGTCACCAGCTGGCACAGGGAAAGTCCCAGACTGGTCTCAGCAACGGGTGGGAACTGGATTCCAGAGCTGGAGTCAGGAATGCTCAGATCAGGATCAAAGGCAGATGAACAGACAGAGTCCTCCTTGGACATCGGCCATTGAAGAAAGAGACTTGCCCCTTTGATCCCTTAGCTTTTATACTGAGCATGGGGCAGATGGGATGGAATACCCTGTTGGTCAGTTTTGGGTCACCTGTCCTGTCCGCTCCTCCCCACAGGTGGGACCCCTCTACGCTTCTCCACTTCCATCCCTCTAATGGGGCAAATAGCGAAGTTATCTGACCTTGGTTGTTATAGCAATAAGTATAAGCAAGAGCCTCTGTGCATACCATTCCTTGGCATAATCAGGTCTTATCACTCTGAGATCAAAGTTTCTACACAATGTGCTGTTAATTTCAGAGAGTTTAATTAGTTAGAAGAGGCACAGCTAAAAAGTAAAATTACTGAACAGAAAATTGGTTCTGTTTTACCTCAACCCAGGGCAGTCCTACAGTTTTTCTCTGAACAGGATCCATGACCACTGCACTGGGATCCTTATGTAAGACAGATAAAGCAGCTCCTTGTTTGAGGGTCATGAGTACAAAGACAGCACTTTGCAGCTTGCTGAACTGTGAAGAGAGAGATATTCTGTGGAGACCTTACACAGGACCAACAGGAGAAATTCTAGTACCATGGGAATACAGGTAGTCTTTGAGCCACTTGAGCGGTAGTTCTGACCACATTTGTGCCATATAATTGATGAGGTTAGGTGCTTACACAAGCTGATAAGTGGTGAATTATCTTCGTTATTCTAGCCCTACATATTTGGGCCATGAAGATTCAGATTTTCCAGTTTTACTCATTTGCTTCCTGTTCCTTGCAAGAAAATTTCAAAGGAGTGTTCTTAGTCATAGTCCAATGAAAGCTTTGATGGAAAAACATATGTGGAGTCCCTGTACCTTCTACACGCCTGAGATCTGGAACTAGATCTGTGACTAAACGCATCAGATTCCAGATGATTAATTTCCATTCAGAGCACCTGTTATCAGTCCTCCACAATATAGTATTAAATAAATGTAGTTTTAGTGCAGTCATCAGTCCTAGTTGCTCTGATAGTGCACTAAGATTCTTTCTCAGTCTAGATCCCAGCTGTTGGTTTGAATGTGTATGTCAAACCTGATATCCATGAGCTAATGCAGTGTAGAGTAGGAAATGAGTATTAGAACAGATTTACTTTTAATTCTCTGCAATTAGTAGGGGGTTTGGGTTTTTTTTGTTTTGTTTTTATGTGGATTTGGAGTTTGGGGTGGGGTTTTTTTTTTTCCGTTTTTTTTTCCCCACAGTTTTGGACTTTTATTTCTTTATAGCTCGTAATTCTTGAAAAAAACATGGCTGAAGTATCTTCTGCAACTGACCCAATCAGAAATTTAATTGCTCCATTATCTTTTTTTTTATTATTACTCTATGTAATATTTCAATTAAAATGTCCCCTCAGACTGCTCCGGTCTAAGTGATCTCAGGCTCCTGTGCCTTCCATAGCCTTATTGACTTGAAAAATAACAAACAAGTGTAAATGACATTTCCAGCTCTTAATTGGTGTCATTAGCAGTTCTTATTATTCAGCAGGACAAGCGGTGGCTTTTTATTGAGAATTCAGTGATGTACATCTGCTTTGAGCTCATCAGACTTAAAGACAAGTAATAAAACAGCTGAGTGAATGACTTAGGGCCATATCCATCATTAAAGGATGCTTGCAGAAGATTTTTATATTTTTTTTGCTTAAAAAAGATGACTTTTGGGACTATGATCATAGAAGGGTTAATGCTTCTTTAATAGAAGTATATCTTGAAATAATGTTAATGTATTGAATCATTAATAATAACCTAAATGTTAATTGTTTATCTTATTGCCAGTGCTAATTTCTACAAACCAAACCTTGAGGCAAATCATGGGGGGATTAGATTCATAATAGTATGTAAGTGTGAAAGGGCTGTTGATACCAATAAGATGTAAGACTGAAGATTTGTTTGATCCTTCGAGTTAAGTACTGTTGAGCACTAAAATTGATGTTTTAGATACCCAAGCCCAAAGTTTCATTCTTCAGAACACCTTTATTAGACATTCACACTGTGATACCAAAATTTCTTAGACTTCTAAATTTCTACCATGAATATCTGCATTTCTTCTGTGGTATATGCACATAATCAACCAACCTTTTAGTGACGTAGTTAGTGAGTTCCATTAAGCTCCTGTGGAATTCATAAAGTGGAGAAAGATTAATCTAATTTTTCTCTAGAATGCTTCAATGAAGGAGTCATGTAGGCTCTCTCCAGTCTATGACAGATACTATTGGAGGGCAACTGATTGCATCTACCTTTGGAAGCTTTCTTAGGGTTCTCTAGGTGACCTCGTGGAGATACCATGGACAGATTTAGGGAACTAGCATAGACTTGGTCAACTGAGGCGGCATTCATATGCCCAGATTTATGAATTTAAAAATAGCTTAGTCATCCTGTAAAGTCAATGGAAAGAAGCTCAAGAGACTTATCTCATCCTAAGATGGGCAAACAAGGTAGATCAGATGAAATGTACTCCTGATTTGCTTTTGAGTATAAAAGGGTGGATGTCCTGCTCAGATTTGATCAACCTGTAATGTCTATCATTAGATTTTTTTTTTTTTTTAACAGCAAGCTCAAGAACGAGCTGCAGTTCTAACAGACATTTCTGTCAAAACAGATCAAAATGTCTTCACCACAGGTCTGAAATCAGCGTCTCATTTCACCCTGTGCATTTCCTACTGTAGCTTCTCAGCTTTATGGACTACTTTCTTGGTGTCTGATTCTTCTCACGCATTAGATACACTACCTAAACGCCTAATTCTGCATTTTATTAAGTGACAACATCTAAAACCTTTATGGAGCTAATCCATACTGGATACTCTGGTAGTGGGATTCAGATAAATTTGGAGAAAAAATAGGAACTGGAGAAAAAAATCTCAAATTGGATGCATTCCTTTAAAAACAAGTGAAGTTGGTGAAATTTTGTTCATTCTGCATAACATAGTAGTCCAGTGAAACTACAGCCAGGTGTGATTAAAAATTAACTGACTGTGACAAAGACCCCCCAAATCCTGCCAGAAATCTTAAGAAAAGTTCTCTCATCTCATTGGAGCTATACACTGTAGCAGATAAATTACTGCCTAATTGTTCAGTACTGTGTTAACTGTCAAAATGCTAACTATTGTTCCATATGAAAAATCCACATTGAGAATCGAGCTCAAAGAAGTCTGAGAGTTCTGTAATGAAAAGGAAGCATTTGTTAAGCAGAAGTGCTTTGTGACTCTCTTATTACCAAGAAAAACCTTGCTTTGGTTCAGCTAATTTGTAGTGATATCAAGATGGCATTTTCAAAGATGCCTAAAGAAGTTAAATGACTGGCTCCTATTGACTTTCTTTGCAGCTACAATTCTGATCAGACCTTTTAGTATTCCTTTCATTTTAATGAAGGAAAGTGAAGGAAAGGGTCAGCTAACAGAGGGATTGATTTACTTGGAACTTCACACATCTGCAAAGATTTTGCTCAATGCATTAGCAAATGTATTATTATTAATAGCAATAATAATAATAATAGCTACTTATCTCATACTCTATATGAGTACACCCAAAACACTTCATAGAAAATCATGTTTATCTCTATTTTGTAGGTGAAAAAATGAAGCTCTATGACTGCTCCACAGGTGCCCCCGCTGTACGCATACCACTTGGAAAAAAGAGCGCCTACAGACGGTGACCGTGCAACAACAGATACAATGTAAAATCGCAGCACCAAAATTTAGCTATTGGTAAATTCTTCAGGAATCCATACCCTTGGTCAAGGTTACTCAAAGATGTACGACACATTCATAATGAAATGATGGATTTGCCAGGGTCCCAAATCAGAATCCAACTAACTCTTATCTTTGGGGAGCTTGATGATAAAACAAGACCATCCTTGAACTTGACATGAGGCTACCACATGGCTTATACTCCAGTTAAGCACCATATTTATCTATTTTTAACCTCATTAATAAGAGGTGTTAGAATTCACAGTTCTTCTTTGAAGGATGATGAATTTAATACCGAACCATATGAAAAAAGAAGAAAAACAACTGGAATTTTAGATTGTTTCAAGCTTTACATTTAACCCATGTCCTGGTTTGGGGTGGAGCAGAGCCAACATTCTGTTCAGTGAGAGAGGCTCTTGCTTACACTTGTTGCTGTGGCAACCAGGGTCAGCTGACTTGGTTGTTTACCCTGTGGAGGGCTTGTACCTGTGGACAGGTCAGGTGACCCAAGCTGACCAATAGGGTATTCCATCCCATCTGCCATGCTCAGCATAAAAGCTGAGGAATGAAAGGGATTAGGTTAGCTCCTCTCCAAGGACTCTTTCCCTGGGGTTCTTTGTCTTTTGGTCTTCCTCAATGGTTCTTTTTCTTCAATGACTGATGTTTGAGGAAGACCCTGTCAGCTCATCTGCCTTTTGATCCTGGTCAGTGTGTTCCAGTTCCCATTTGTTGCTGAGTCTGGTCTGGAACTTTCCCAGTGCCTGCTACTGACATCTCCCTGGGAGCTTGATATGGATTTGTGTATATTTGTATATATTGTATCTATTTCATTATGTCTTTATTTTATTATTAATATTTAAGTAGTTTAGTTTTTTCCTACACTCACAAATCTCTTTATCTCTCTCCTTCCTCTCCTTGGAGTGAGAGGTGGGGGAGAGCATCTGTTGTCTTGTCATTGGTCAACCCAGTGCAAATCACAACAACCTATTAGAAAATAAAAGGTGGTTGTTGTGATCAATTTAGAAAAAAACCATATATTTCCATTTCTGAGCTAGTATGAACTAATTCTTTTGAGAAAAAAATGAAGTCTATTTCTAAGTTATGTGACTGAAAATGGGTCCTGTTTTGAAGTCAATGTTTTGGGACCATGACAAAACCAACATTTGTGGATCTTTTTGAAGCCAAAACCTACTTATTCAGAGACTTCAAAGAGCACAAATTTACCCTGTAGAATATACTTCTATAACACTATTATTCCTTTAGATAGCCATATTCATTACATTTGATAGAAGACAAGACTTATACTTGTTTCTCTTACATAGGAAAACAGTTGAGAAAATCACAGTTCATGTAATGTGAAATATTTTGTGATGCCATTCAAGGTAAATGAACTTGTTGCAGAGATGAAGACTGGAACAGAAAAATAAAAATTAAATGCATAGTAGTAAATGCTGAAAAAGCTGGAATCTTTTTCTCTGGTTACTTGCCGAGGAGACCAGCTCCAGTGCAGGTAAGTCTGCACTCTGAAAGGGAATCGTGTCAAAAAAGGGACGGCAAGGGGCTCGATTTTGAGGCTTTTTGAAGCCGGGAAAAGCGGCAAGCCCAGGCCAGTACCTGGCAGTTCTGGGGGGCAGAGACAGCTGAGGAGGCATGGGCAGAGCCGGCACCCCCGGTGGCAGATCTAAAAGAGGTGTAAATTCACCTCCCCCCCCCCCATAAAAGAAACCTTTTGGGAGCACAGCGACCAGGTCACTGGGCACTTGAGTAAACTAGCAGCGAGTGGGTGTTTCCCAGGGTGTCACCTGAGAGCACCATGACAAGGGCTGTCATCTCACTCTCCAAGGAGCTTAGCTATGGCTTCCACCCGGAAGAAGGTTGTGCGCTCAGCCTTAGCCAGAAAGGATGTGGGAACCCTGACGGAGCTCCCACAGAGACATGTAGCCATCCAGGTCACGGGCTGCAGGGAGTGCCAGAGCCTTTCACTGGCAACAGGGGGCAGCTATGAGAACAACTGTGTACGTTGCGAACAGGTAAATGATCTGCTCAGCCTGGTGGCAGAGCTATGAGAGGAAGTTGAAAGGTTAAGAAGCATCAGGGAGGCTGAAGAAGAAATAGACTGGTGGAGCCAGGCTCTGCCCTCCTTGATACAGAAACAGGAGCACCTGGCAGAAAGCAACCAGGATCAAGGAGCCCCTGTACCCTGCTCCTGTCAGGCAGAAGCCTAAATGAAAAGAGCGAATGGAGGCAAGTTCATGGTTGGGGCAGTGGGCGAACCCTCTCCTTGCCCCCCCTGCCCCCTCCAGTACCTCTGAACAACAGATATGAGGTACTGGATGAGGAAGGCCAGTCAAATGAGGATGTGGATGATGGGCAATCTACACCAGAGAGGTCTCCACAGTCAGAAAGGCGTACCACTCCACATCCACAAGGAAGAAAAGGAGGGTTATAGTTGTTGGTGACTCCCTCCTGAGGGGAACAGAAGGTCCAATATGCCGGGTAGACCTCCCTCGCAGGGAAGTCTGCTGTCTTCCTGGAGCCCGGGTTAAGGATGTAACTAGTAAACTCCCTAGTTTGATACAGTCCTCAGACTATTACCCATTACTGATCTTCCATGTAGGTGGAGAGGAAGCTGTGACTCATAGACCAAGAGCAATCAAAGGGGACTTCAGGGCCTTGGGAAGGTTGGTGAGGGACTCTGGGGCACAGGTTATTTTCTCCTTACTCCGTCCAGTTGCAGGCGGTGACATTGGAAGGAACAGACGGATCCAATCCATTAATACATGGCTCCGTGGCTGGTGCTGCCGCCACATTTTTGGGTTTTTTGATAATGGGACAGCCTACACAGCACCGGGCTTGCTGGCATCCAATGGGAGACACCTTTCTCAAAGGGGGAAGAGGGTCTTTGCCCAAGAGATTGAGGGACTGATCAACAGGACTTTAAACTAGATGTGAAGGGGGATGATAATATTAGGCTTGTCTGTGACAAGCTGTGGGATAACACATCAGGGTTAGAGGGATGGGGTGCTAGCAAGGGCCTTTGACCTGTTCCACTGAAGCATGCTGGAGACACTGCATCACAGCCAAAGTCTTACGGAGACAAGCCAGGGGCTCCTGAGGTAGTCCGAGTCAACAGGGAAACACCCGAGAAACACCCCAAGGGGTGCTCCTCTAAGAAGGTGTCACAGCCAACAGGCCAGCTGAAGTGCCTCTACGCAAATGCACACAGCATTGGCAACAAACAGGAGTTGGAAGCTACTGTGCTGCTGGACATCTATAACATAGTGGCCATTACTGAAACCTGGTGGGACAAATCCTATGACTGGAACGTGGCTATCGATGGCTACAGGATGTTCAGGAGGGACAGGTGAGGAAGGAGGGGCAGAGGTGTTGCCCTCTATGTTAAGAAATGGATAGAGAGTGTGAAGAGATGTCCCTAAAGAATAGCCAAGAGGAAGTTGAAAGCTTATGGGTAGGAATTAGAGGCCGAGGCAACAAGGGGAACCTTGTGGTTGGTGTCTACTACAGGCCGCCTGATCAAGGGGAACCTACTGATGAAGCCTTCTTCCTCCAGCTAAAGGAGGCATTGCGGTCGAAGGCTCTCATCCTGCTGGGGGATTTCAACCACCCTGACATCTGCTGGAAAAGTAACATGGCGAGCTGTAGACGATCCAGGAGGTTCCTGGAGTGCCTTGACGATAACTTCCTAAGACAGGAAATAGACAGCCCTACCCAAGGGGATGTGACACTGAACCTCATAGTCACCAATGTGAGTGAGCTCATTGGGGATGTCAAGACTGGAGGCAGCCTGGGCTGCAGTGACCACACACTGGTGGAGTTCATGGTCCTGAGGGATATGTGCCAGACGAGGAGCCTAGTCAGGACCCTGAATTTTAGGAAAGCAAACCTCCAGCTCTTCAAGGAGTTAGTCAATAGGACCCCCTGGGAAATGGTCCTCAGGGACAAGGGGGCAGAACAGAGCTGGCAGATCTTCAAGGATGCTTTCCATAAGCTCCACAAGAGCTCTCGATCCCCAGGGGTAAGAAATGAAGCAAGAAAGGGAGGAGACCAGCATGGCTGAGCTGGCACCTGCTGGTCAAACTAAAAGGCAAGAAGGAACCGCACAGGCAGTTCAAGCAGGATCAGGTATCCAGGGAAGAGTATAGGGACGCTGCCCGGTTATGTAGGGATGAGGTCAGGAAGGCCAAGGCGCGTCTGGAGCTGAACTTGGCAAGGGATGCTAAGAATAACGAGAAGGGCTTCTACAGGTATGTCAACCAGAAAAGGAAGGTCAAAGAAAGCGTGCCCTCCCCGATGACCAAGAATGGCAAACTGGTAACAACAGATGAGGAGAAGGCTGAGGTTCTCAACAACTTTTTTGCCTCGGTCTTTACTGCCAGCCTCTCTCCTCACGCCTCCCGGGTTGAAGGACCACAAGACGGGGACCTGGGGGACAAAGTCACTCCCACTGTAAGTGAAGACAAGGTTTGCGACCACCTGAGGAACCTGAACATACACAAGTCTATGGGACCTGATGAGATGCACCCCAGAGTCCTGAGGGGGGAACTGGCTGATGTAGTTGCCAAGTCACTCTCCATATTTGAAAAGTCATGGCAGTCAGGTGAAGTCCCTGGTGACTGGAAAAAGGGAAACATCGCACCCATTTTTAAAAAGGGTAGAAAGGAGGACCCCGGGAACTACTGCCCTGTCAGCCTCACCTCTGTGCCTTGGGAAGATCATGGAACAGATCCTCCTAGAAGCTATGGGAAGGCACATGGAGGACAGGGAGGCGATTCGAGACAGCCAGCATGGCTTCACTAGGGGCAAGTCCTGCCTGACCAACCTCGTGGCTTTCTACAATGGACTGACTGCATCAGTGGACAAGGGAAGAGCAATGGATATCATCTATCTGGACTTCCGCAAGGCCTTTGACACGGTCCCCCACAACATCCTTCTCTCTATAGTTGGAGAGATATGGATTTGATGGGTGGACTGTTCAGTGGCTAAGGAACTGGCTGGATGGTCGCATCCAGAGGGTAGTGGTCAATGGCTCGATGTCCAGATGGAGAGGGGTGGCAAGTGGTGTCCCTCAGGGATCTGTACTGGGAATGGTACTGTTCAATATCTTCATCAATGACAGTGGGATCAAGTGCACCCTCAGCAAGCTTGCAGATGACACCAAGCTGAGTGGTGCAGTCAACGTGCCAGAGGGACCTGGGTGAGCTAGAGAGGTGGGCCCAAGCAAACCTTATGAAGTTCAACAAGGCCAAGTGCAAGGCCCTACACTTGGGTTGGGACAATCCTCATTATCAATACAGGCTGAGAGAGTGATTCTCCCCCTCTGCTCTGCTCTGGTGAGACCCTACCTGGAGTACTGTATCCAGCTCTGGAGCCCTCAGCATAAGAAGGACATGGACCTGTTGGAGGGGGTCCAGAGGAGGGCCACGAAGATGATCTGAGGGCTGGAGCACCTCTCCTACGAAGACAGGCTGAGAGAGTTGGGGTTGTTCAGCCTGGAGAAGAGAAGGCTCCGGGGAGATCTTATAGCAGCCTTCCAGTACCTGAAGGGGGCATGTAAGAAAGCTGGGGAGGGGCTGTTTGCAAGGGCATGTAGCGATAGGACAAGGGGCAATGGTTTTAAACTGGAGCAGGGTAGGTTTAGATTAGACATTAGGAAGGAGTCCTTTACAATGAGGTTGGTGAGGCACTGGAACAGGTTGCCCAGAGAGGTGGTGGAGGCCCCATCCCTGGAGACATTCAAGGCCAGGCTTGATGAGGCTCTGAGCAATCTGATCTAGTTAAAGATGTCCCTGCTTACTGCAGGGGGGGTTGGACTAGATGACCTTTAAAGGTCCCTTCCAACCCAACACATTCTATGATTAAGGCAGAGTATTCTGTATTAATTAAAAAAAAAATAAAATATTAAGGTATTTCCACAACATAGGCAATCCTTTAAAATGATAGGTAAACACAGTGTGAAATGAGAGTTCTTTTTTTCCCCTCTTGTACTTCATATACAAGGAAGTTGACTGTTTTCATTTGTATATTTTCAGATAACATCAGTCAAGAAGCACAGGACCAAATATATGCTCCACAAATGAGAATCTGGCATGACTGGCTTGATTTGATTACTCACTAATTGCTGATTAAACTTATATGGCATTTTAAATAATATTTACTGCCTAAAATTGAGATATGTTTCTGGTATTCAACATGTGTGCAGTCACTGGGAAAAACATAATGAATACGTGGGTATACATATTACCTGCCATCTCCTCAGACAGTTTGGTTTAAGATTTCAGATATTGCCCAATAGAATTGTTTTGATAAAAATCAATGAAATGAAAACACTTTTAAAGTTTTCTTTCCTGGGAAAGGTAAGAAGAGAGGGATATATAAGATATTCCACGTGTATTCAATACTGCAGACTCCAGAGAAAGACAAAGAAATGATGAGGCCATGTAATGATAATATTCTTAGCGGAGTATGGTTACCTGTTCAACTGATCAGAGTCTTGTGCTGCATATACTCAGAGTACCAAAACAAAACAAAAAAAAATCAAACAGAGAAAACCCCACATGCAGCCTTCTGTAATGAACTTTATGATCTATGTAGATAATGAAGGTAGAGGAGGCATCATTATCTCCATTTTGTTGATGGGCATAGGTTAGTGAGCAGCAAGATTGCAGCTGCAGGTCTGTGTTGAACCCAGACCTTCTGAATGACTATTATCTGGTGTCTTACCTAAAAGAACAGACTTTTGCAAAATGCCATGAAAGATGCTATGGACTTCCAGTGAAAGATCAGAAGTTAAGGCTTATCCTTGCCCACTAAGTGTTCTAACCATTTAAGCATCTAAATATCAGCTGGTTTCCACATTCATGCTGATTAAAGAGTTATTGCTCCTTGTCTGATTAACAAAGAGTGATCTAGCAAATGGTCCCTGGCTGCTCTCCCTGTAAGTTGTGTACATGTGTGTGTGTTCTCCATGTCCTTAGACAGCAACAAAGCAATTCTATTGCAGTGGGAACTTGTTCAGAAGCCATTAAGTACCAACATGAGGATCTACTCAGATGGCGAAATTTACTGTTAACAGCACAACAGAGATTGAAGCAGCCCCAATAGTAATTCTAGATGGCAAATAGCACCAGAGGTAGCATAACTACCACAGCTGTAAAAATGATGAGCAACGGATGGGAGTGACAGAAGAGGATATCATTACAGTGGCTTGATCAGATGTGACTGAAGATGTAATGATATGATCTCTTTGTTACTGTGGATGGTATTAAAGATAGGTGCCCTTTCAACCCATTTTCACATTCCCTTTCCTTTTCAACAGTGTTAAAGGAAACAGCTGGTAGCCCAGCTCTGGAAGCAGAGATTAGATTCTGCTGGGACGATCTGATTCTTTGTGTTATTTATCAAAAGATCTAGGAACCCTTACTACATCCCTCTTCTCCAGGGAATACTACAACTCACTTATGTAGCTCACATGAAGGGTAAATTCTTCCAGCAAAGATACCTTGGTTTGTAACTGATAATACAGAGTTGTCTGAACAATTACCATTTCAAAGTCTATAACAACATATCATCCAAAATAGTGTATATTGCATGTGACAACAAGACACTAGGATGGCAGTGCATGGGATTGGTAGAAATATCTATAATGGAAATAAAAAACCTAGAAAGCAGCAGTGAAGGGTTCCATTCAGTACTTGGTTGTCACATCATGATGAAATACTTCCCATTCAAATTCTATTTGGTTCATGTGAGATTCCCTTTTAAATCATTAGGACTCAGTAATTTTGTATTTAAGAATTTTAAAGACCTGGCTCAGGAACTACTCAAACCATTAAAGTAGATTTAATCCAGTCTTTAAAACTTCAGGACATGCCAGGAGCATAATGGAAAGAATGTATAGTAACAAACTTTTTAAGGAAAAATAAATAAGATAATCCAAGAAATTACAAGTTTCATTTAGATTCAAAGCAAAATGA
This sequence comes from Fratercula arctica, assembly GCA_947846985.1. Lineage (NCBI taxonomy): Eukaryota > Metazoa > Chordata > Aves > Charadriiformes > Alcidae > Fratercula > Fratercula arctica. Next base: position 14,997,701 of record CANTUZ010000025.1, on the reverse strand, counting down.
TGAACCATTTCAGACAAGCCTGAATTAACAATGAATTAAAGGAAAGTATTGTATTAATACCAGTGAATATGCACAGGTTGGAAATAAATCTTTTCAAACCACCTCATGTCAATGCTTTGATGAGAGGACTGACTAATTCAATAAAGTAATAATGTTGAATAATAATGTAACTCCTTTAAAGAGGTTGACTTGAATACAAGAAGCTAAAAAAAAAATTAAACCCCCATTGTTTTTCAAATTACATTGAATTATTGAAGAAATGGTTGATAACTGTCTCCCACAATGTAATTGCAAATTGGGAATTGTCCTGGTTCCGGCAGGGATAGGGTTAATTCTCCCCAGGACACAGGTATTCCATGACATGTGAGCCATGCCCACACTGAGCTGCCGGGGGAGGGGGCAGGAAGTTGCCGCTTGGAGCAGGCTGGGGCGTCCCGGGTCCGGTCGGTGAGCGGTGGGGAGCGGCAGTTCTGTAATCATGTTTTTATATTCCTCTATCTGCGTTATTGTTGCTGTTTTTCTTGTTCCCTCTGCTGTTCTGTTAAACTGCCTTTGTCTCAACCCAAGAGTTTTGCCTTTTTCTTCTGATTCTTCCCATATTGGGAAGAACTGAGCGAGCAACACGTAGTTCTTTGTTGCCGTCTGAGGCCAAACCATGAGAGTCCTTTTTGGCACCCAACGTGGGGCTCGAAGGGTTGAGATAATGACAGAATCCAACTAGAGCTTGAAAAAAATGAATTTGTTGTATGCATTTGTTGTATTAGGTAAATAGTCGCTGGTCACCATGTTGCTTGGTTTGTTCTCATGGCTGTGTTATGTAAATTCCTATATGGCTTATGCACTCCCTGTGATGATATTTGTCACTTCTGGGAGGGGGATGACGATTATCATTCTACTGTCCTGTGCAATATCGGCTTATGATATGATAACATCACTTGTTAGACGGTTATTTTGGGGTGTTTATGTGGTATTGCTGTCCTGTCCATACATTGGGCACCACCTCTCAGAATTCATTAACAATTACACCCAGTCTATGGGGGAAACAGGGGGAGACACTTTCCCCAGCTCTTTTGCCTCCCTTTTCTCCTTCGGGTCAGGTATGACAGCTTTTGAGAACTTTGAATATCCTTGGGATGCTCAAACCAGCCTGGTCCTAGTGTGATGTCTGCTGAATATGTTCCAGGTCTTGTTTAGGGTTAAACGACTATTTAAGACTACCACCCAGAGATCTGCTCCAAGGCTGGACAGTCAGGGGTGGCATGGCATGTGGGAGAACATGGGCAGGTACCTAGAGAACTTCTCACCTCCAATGGTCTGGGACTTCACCCCTGAACAATTACAGGACCCTGATAGAGTAGTAGAATATCTGAAGGGAAAATGCTGTGGCTATTCCAGAGTGGCACAACTCACCGCACTGTGTTGGGCCCTGGCTAGTATCTACCAGGCACTGCTCAGTGCTATGCAGCACCCTCAGGGGAAAGAGACAGAGACCAGACCGACAGACACTGCGGCTACTGCAGCCCCTGCGACGGGCACTACGGCTGCTGCAGCCCCTGCGACAGGCACTGCGGTTACTGCAGCCCCTGCGATGGGCACTGTGGCTGCTGCAGCCTCTGCGACAGGCACTGCGGCTACTGCAACCCCTGCGACAGCCACTGCGGCTACTGCAACCCCTGTGACAGGCACTGCAGCTACTCCAACCCCGGTGACAACCACTGCTGCTGAACCAGGGAACCAACCCGTGCCAGTATCCGTTGCCCCCATACAAAAGAAGAAGTACACAAAGAAATCAATTCACTTAGTAAGAAATGATGATGAACCAGGGCCATCACAAGGACAGGAGGAAGAGGCAGAATAAGAGATAACTATTACCCAATCCCTATCCTTGAGTGAGCTGCAGGATATGCGAAAAGATTTCAGCTGACTTTCAGGTGAGCACATTGTCACCTGGCTGCTTCGGTGTTGGGATAACAGGGCCAGTAGCCTGGAATTAGAGGGTAGGGAAGCCAGGCAGTTGGGATCCCTGTCTAGGGAAGGCGGCATTGACAAGGCAATTGGAAAGAAGACCCAAGCCCTCAGCCTCTGGAAACGACTCCTGTCAGGCGTGAGGGAGAGGTACCCCTTCAGTGAAGATGTTGTATGCCACCCAAGCAAGTGGACCACCATGGAAAGAGGTATCCAGTCCCTGAGAGAATTAGCCGTGCGGGAGATGATTTATTATGACTTGGACAACACAGACTTGCCCACGGACCCTGATGAGGTGCACTGCACAATGCCCATGTGGCGTAAGTTTGTACGGAGTGCGCCATCGTCATATGCCAACTCACTGGCAGTAATGGAATGGAAAGGTGAAGAGGGACCAACGGTGGATGAGGTGGCTGGCTGGCTCCGGCAATATGAAGAAAGTCTCTCTTCCCCCCTTGTCTCAGCTGTGGAGAAACTGTCCCGGAAGGTCCAGCAACTTGAAGAGAATATATCCTACTCCCCACCTGTACGGGCCAGCATCTCAGCTATTAGGAGCAGGCATTTCCCCACTCAAGAGAGAGAGTACAAAGGGTACACACCACGAGGCACCCTGTGGTTCTACCTGCGAGACCATGGAGAGGACATGAGGAAGTGGGATGGACAACCTACTTGGATCCTGCGGACACGGGTACAGGAGTTGCAAGGAAGGACAACCACAAAAGGGGATCCCTCCAGGAAAAGTGCCACCCCAGTTTCCAGCAGGCAGTTCCCCAGACAGAGCAGAAGGCCTGATCTTGCTTCTGATCCTCTTGAAGGAACCTCCAAGTCATTTCTGCAAGAAGTGAGTACCGGATACCATGACCAGTATTAGAGGGGCCCTGCCTCCAGCCAGGTGGAGGAAAGGGACAACCGGGTTTATTGGACAGTGTGGATGCGATGGCCTGGCACATCAGACCCACAGGAGTATAAGGCTCTAGTGGACACAGGAGCACAGTGCACTCTGATACCATCAAGCTATAGAGGGGCAGAACCCATTTGTATTTCTGGGGTCACAGGGGGATCCCAAGAGTTGACTGTACTGGAGGCTGAAGTGAGCCTAACTGGGAATGAGTGGCAAAAGCATCCCATTGTGAATGGCCCAGAGGCTCCATGCATCCTTGGTATAGATTACCTCAGGAGAGGGTATTTCAAGGACCCAAAGGGGTATCGGTGGGCCTTTGGCATAGCTGCCTTGGAGACGGAGGAAGTTAAACAGTTGTCTACCTTGCCTGGTCTCTCGGAGGACTCTTCTGTTGTGGGGTTGTTGAGGGTCGAAGAACAGCAGGTGCCGATTGCTACCACAATGGTGCATCGGCGGCAATATCGCACTAACCGAGACTCTCTGATTCCCATCCATAAGCGGATTCGTCAGCTAGAGGTTCAAGGAGTGATCAGCAAGACTCGCTCCCCCTTAAAGAGTCCTATATGGCCGGTGTGAAAAGCTAATGGAGAGTGGAGGCTAACTGTAGACTATCGTGGCCTGAATGAAGTCACGCCACCGCTGAGCGCTGCTGTGCCGGACATGCTAGAACTCCAGTATGAACTGGAGTCGAAGGCAGCCAAGTGGTATGCCACGATTGATATAGCAAATGCATTTTTCTCAATCCCTTTGGCAGCAGCGTGCAGGCCACAGTTTGCTTTCACTTGGAGGGGCATCCAGTACACCTGGAATCGACTGCCCCAGGGGTGGAAACACAGCCCCACCATTTGCCATGGACTGATCCAGACTGCGCTGGAACAGGGTGAAGCTCCAGAACATCTGCAGTACATTGATGACATCATCGTATGGGGAAACACAGCCAAAGAAGTTTTTGAGAAAGGGGATAAAATAGTCCGAATCCTTCTGAAAGCTGTTTTTGCCATAAAACGAAGGTCAAGGGACCTGCACAGGAGATCCAGTTCTTAGGAATAAAATGGCAAGATGGATGCCGCCAAATCCCAATGGATGTGATCAACAAAATAGCAGCTATGTCTCCACCAACTAGCAAAAAGGAAACACAAGCTTTCTTAGGCATTGTGGGTTTTTGGAGGATGCATATCCCAGATTACAGTCTGATTGTAAGCCCTCTGTATCGAGTAACCCGGAAGAAGAACGATTTTAAATGGGGTCCTGAGCAACGACAAGCTTTTGAACAAATCAAACAGGAAATAGTCCATGCAGTGGCCCTGGGGCCAGTCCGGGCAGGACAAGATGTTAAAAACGTGCTCTACACCGCAGCCGGGGAGAATGGCCCTACCTGGAGCCTCTGGCAGAAAGCACCAGGGGAGACCTGAGGTCGACCCCTAGGGTTTTGGAGTCGGGGATACAGAGGATCCGAAGCCCGCTACACTCGAACAGAAAAGGAGATCTTGGCAGCATATGAAGGGGATCAAGCTGCTTCGCAGGTGGTTTGTACAGAAGCGCAGCTCCTCTTAGCACCTCGACTGCCCGTGCTGGGTTGGATGTTCAAAGGAAGGGTCCCCACCACGCATCACGCAACTGATGCTACATGGAGTAAGTGGATTGCACTGATCACACAGTGAACTCGAATGGGAAACCCCAGTCGCCCAGGAATTCTGGAAGTGATCATGGACTGGCCAGAAGGCAAGGATTTTGGAATGTCACCAGAGGAGGAGGTGACGCGTGCAGAAGAGGCCCCACCATATAATAAACTGCCAGAAAATGAGAAGAAATATGCCCTGTTCACTGATGGGTCCTGCCGGATTGTGGGAAAGCATCGCAAGTGGAAGGCTGCTGTGTGGAGTCCTACACGACAAGTTGCAGAAGCCAGTGAAGGACAAGGTGAATCGAGCCAGTGTGCAGAGGCGAAAGCCAGTCAGCTGGCTTTGGACATCGCCGAACGAGAAAAATGGCCAGTACTTTCTCTCTACACTGACTCATGGATGGTGGCAAATGCTCTGTGGGGATGGTTACAGCAGTGGAAGCAGGGCAACTGTCAGTGCAGAGGCAAACCCATCTGGGCTGCTGAACTATGGCAAGGTAGTCCTGCCCGGATAGAGAATCTGGTTGTGAAAGTACGCCACGTAGATGCCCACGTACCGAAGAATCGGGCCACGGAGGAACATCAGAACAACCAGCAGGTGGATCGGGCTGCCAGGATTGAAGTGGCTCAGGTGGATCTGGATTGGCAACATAAGGGTGAACTATTCATAGCTCAGTGGGCCCATGACACCTCAGGCCATCAAGGAAGAGATGCGACATATAGATGGGCTCGTGACCGAGGGGTGGACTTGACCATGGACACTATTGCACGGGTCATCCATGAATGTGGCACATGCGCTGCAATCAAGCAAGCCAAGCGTTTGAAGCCTCTTTGGTATGGAGGATGATGGTTGAAATATAAATATGGGGAGGCCTGGCAGATTGATTATATCACACTGCCACGAACCCGTCAAGGCAAGCGCCATGTGCTCACAATGGTGGAAGCAACCACTGGATGGCTGGAAACATACCCTGTGCCCCATGCCACTGCCCGGAATACTATCCTGGGCCTTGAAAAGCAAGTCCTGTGGCGACATGGTACCCCAGAGAGAATCGAGTCAGACAACGGGACTCATTTCCAAAACAGCCTCATAGACGCCTGGGCCAAAGAGCATGGTATCACATCTCCTATCACGCACCAGCCTCTGGGAAGATAGAACGATACAATGGACTGTTAAAAACTACACTGAGAGCAATGGGTGGTGGGACCTTAAAACATTGGGATGCACATTTAGCAAAGGCTACCTGGCTAGTTAACACCAGGGGATCTACCAATCGGGCTGGCCCTGCCCAATCAAAACTTCCACGTACTGTAGAAGGGGATAAGGTCCCCATAGTGCACATGAAGAATATGTTAGGGAAGACAGTCTGGGTTAGTCCTGCCTCAGGCAAAGGCAAACCCATCCATGGGATTGCTTTTGCCCAAGGACCTGGGTGCACTTGGTGGGTAATGTGGAAGGATGGGGAAGTCCGATGTGTACCTCATGGGGATCTGAGTTTGGGTGAGAATAGCCAATGAATCAAATTGTGTGTTGTTGATTGCTAAGTAACACTGTCACTGTATGTCCTCGTTACTATAATTGCTATCAGCTGTACTGCAGTAAGAATCACCCAAATTAAGGACAGATGGACTTTGATGAAGAATTGAGTAAAGCAAAAGCGGTGATGGGATCAGAACTGACGTCAGCAGCTGACGCCCAGCAACTTCCTCAAGATCTACATCTTCAGCCCATGGACTGTGTGCATGAGCCACGCCGGGTACACCAGTCACGTGTTCCGAAAAATACAGCATGCAACAGGCCAGCACCACACACCATCTCACCTGCCCTGAGATACTGTTCTAACAGATGGAGCCCAAAGTCGTGGATTGAATGAACTCGCCAGACACTTTGGAGGGATGGCCCATAGACTAAGGGCATTATATCTGCATTAATATATATATATGTGCATATACATATATGACAGGGGAAAGTGGTGGCAATTCATTGGAACCTGTAAGATCTGGGCATGGCAAAAATGGTATGGAATAAGGGGTGGATAATGTCCTGGTTCCGGCGGGGATAGGGTTAATTCTCCCCAGGACACGGGTATTCCATGCCATGTGAGCCATGCCCACCCTGAGCTGCCGGGGGAGGGGGCAGGAAGTCGCCACTTGGAGCGGGCTGGGGTGTCCTGTGTCCTGTTGGGGAGCGGCGGTTCTGTAATCGTGTTTGTGTATTCCTCTATCCATGTTATTGTTGTTGTTTTTCTTGTTCCCTTTGCTGTTCTGTTAAACTGCCTTTGTCTCAACCCAAGAGTTTTTTCTTCTGATTCTTCCCATATTGGGAAGACCCGAGTGAGCAGAACATGGTTCTTTATTGCCATCTGAGGCCAAACCACGACAGGAATTAATACTAATAAGGTGTGTTCTGACTGGAGTCTCCCTGGGATTGATTTTTGGCTCTATGCTAGTAAACATTTTATCAACATGGTGGAAGAAAACACAAAATGATTACCAGTAAAGCTTGGAGTTGATACAAAAGCTAAAGGAATTATAAATAATGAAAACTACAGTCTGCTGATACACAGCGCGCTCTGTCTCCGATAATCTAGGGACAGGGATATTATTAGACTCAGATATATGAACAAGTTATTCTGGCATCACATATAACAAGTCAGCTGGCTCATGATAACTATCCATGCGAGTAGTCTACCCTGCAGAAAATCAAGGCTGTTAGAATTAGTTTACTTCCATGAAAAGAGGACTAAGCAAACTCAATTTATCTTATGTTTAACCTAGATTTATTGTACGCAATGGAACAGACACTAGAGATCATCTGACATGCAATAATAGGTTTTATGTCTAAGCCTGGTGTGTATTTTCAGTGTGGCTAATAATTTATTTAGGAGCAAAGCATGTTTGTCATATTTACAAAATGGGGAATTACCACAGTAAAAAAATAGAAATAAAAATAAAGATAATAATAATACAGAGCATACTAGTGGACAAGAGAAAAGAAAAAGTGAGTGCAAATTTAGGGTACACATTCACATTTTATGGTGAGAGTAATTAACTGTTAGAATGACAATATATATTGGTTTCTCCATCACATTTTTAACAAGATTGGACTTTGTTTTTTTCTAAAAGATTATTCTCTACGAAGCACTACTATTGACTTGAAGCAGGAATTAAAAGTCCTACGTTCTGTGCTATGAATGAGGCTAAACTAAATAAACCCAGTGATATCTTCTAACTTCAAAATCTAAGACTCCTATAAAAGTTCACCAGTGATTTGTCTGCCATAAAGTAGTTGATGAAAAGCAGGTAGCTAACTAGAAAAGACAGCATCTGCATTCTCTGAAAGAAGTCACACACATTATAGTGGTGACATGGAGCAATGTTAAGCTTTACTTGCCGTTCCAATTAAGTGAAGCTGAAAGTAAATGACAGACAGAACTGCCTTCAAATTACTGGTGATTTGGTCTCTAGAAAAATGCAGAACAGCTTCATTCTAGGATATTTAATTTCTTATCTGACCCCATGAAAGATAAAATTCCTTCTTTTATGGAAATTTATTGATAGTGAGGGTGTAAATCAAAATTCTATCTGAGAAAAAAGAAAGTTTATAATTTTGTCATGGAATTAAAGTCCATTTTTATTCAAGCACGAAGTAAAAATAAGAGTGTATCTATATTACTGTGTATCTATTATTCTTCTTATAGATATTGATTTTATTTTGCACCAGCTGAAGCATTTTGCTAAGACAAAACTGAAAAATGAATCAAGGTTTTACTTTTAGACTTACAAGTAAAGAAACCTCTGAAAACTCAGTTTAAACCACACCTGTGAAATCATACTGATTTACAGATTGATAAAGTGGTGAGTTTGAATTTTTTTTCAGTTTGTATTATTTCCATTACATTACTCCATTAAGAAGTGCTTGTAGACAAAGAGATCCATTTCACTCCAATATTATTATTGAATTGTGAGGTTTCTTGTTAGTCATCTTGTCTTCCTCTGTAACTAATGGAGAAAAAAGGGCATCTCTTATGCCTGGCTTGTAATCTTTTAAATATGGCTTTTAAATATGGTTAGCTTTGTTTTCTGAAGAGGTAGTTTACAAGATTAACTAGAGGAAGATGCTTAGTTTAGCCGTCTTTAAAAAAAAAACCACAAACCAAACCCACTTAAAAACACTTATCTGTCTTTGTACTGACAGATTTTAATTATTCTGTCTCTTTAATAGCTGAGCCTATAAGAAGTTTGCAAGTCATTGTGGCCTTCAGTTCAATGATAGTGGTTTCAGTCCATCACCCCTTATGCAATTACATCCAATGGTCTTTGGTTAAAGCAGGAGCTACATAAAAAATGGTGTACGTTTTATAAGTGAAAGACAGCTGATGGCATGAAAATAGCTTTCAAGGTAGACAGATATATGATCAGTTGGCACTTAGTATAGCATTGAAGCAAACTAACAGAAGAAAAATTTTGAAGTGGTCTCAGAACTTAATGTTAAGTTCTGTAAATTTCTTATTTTTCCAGTTGAGAGCGGTTGTTTTGACCTGCATTCTATGGTCTGTGAGCCGATACAGGCAGGATGCAGGAACAACCACAAAACCATGGATGAAAGGCAAAGAACAAATTTAATCTCGATACCTCACAGACTGGGGAATCTCTTGAAGTAACACCCGGGCAGAGGCACGCAAGCAGGGACCGCGGGCACCACGGCGCGAGAGAGAGTTCTTGCTAGCAAGAGTCCTTGGCAGTAAGAGAGTCCTTGTTAGCAAGAGCGGGTGCAGGCTCCCTGTTCTCGCTGGTATTTAAAAGGGTTCAAACAGGCATAGTTTTCCCACTGTGCTTTGATCTTCTTCAACAACAGGCCAGGATTCTCAAGCGGCTAGATAAGGTGTCCCTGAGTCCATCACAGACTTATGTTATCTAAGTGCAAGTGTTTTTCTTGCAAGCACCCGAGACTGAATAACAATTAGTGTGATATTTGTGTTTTCCAGCACCCCAGGTGTGAGTTCCTCGAGCGTATTTACAATCCTCCTCGCCAATCTTCCCTTGCTTTCCCACATTCCACCCCCCCGCTCAAGAGACCGCTTCTGCTGGGGTTCATTTAGTCTCATGGAGTACAACACAGAGTAATTGACAAAAGCATGCAATAAACATATATATGGAAAAAGGGAAAACAAACCCACAAAAATCATATCTCTACAGTACTGCTTTGAATCAGGTGTCCTATTCCTCTTACCAGGGGATTAAACCACTCAGCCAGGCAGGCACTACCAGTAGTTTGGTTCATTTGGTGTGTTAAGTCCCAGAGAATGCTGAATGTCGTGCTCCATGTCCATGCTGGCTGTTTCATCAGTTATGTTGAGGCAGCACACGCCTTCACAGTCAAAGTGGCATTTCTGGTGTCAGGGGAGGAAATAGACTACCTTCAGTTGATATTGTAGTATTCATTGGCATACAGCCGTTACCTACTCAGAAAAGATAGCAACGAAAGAGATTAATATCAAAAATCACTTAGCATAGTATCATTCTGTAATACAGCTGCTGGGGTTGATGCACCACTGAAAACAAGTTATCTAAATATCAGCAGCTGTTGACCTTCCCTTAATATATAAAAGGCAAATGAGTTAGGTACAGTAGAGGCTAAACAAATCCAAGTATTTACGTGCTGCTTTTGCAGAGATATATCCAGGGTGTGTACTTTTAGTACCAGACTATAAAGCACGGCGAGCCAACCTGTGATAGGGGAGGAATACAGGAGTGTCATCACTTTCCAGTAATACATACACTGTTGCTCCAGCTCCTTCAGCCAATATTACCCCAGGTTTGATGACCTGATGCAGGTTAGCTGCCCACACAGATTGGGGAGCTGTGGCTTGTGCTTTTTCGGATTGGACTTCAATTCGATGCTGGGCTCGCAATACCAATAACACTGTTCCAATGCTATCTCCTCTAGATAAGGCACAGGTACTTGTCGAGGACACCTGAAATACAAGAACTCGAGAATTGATATTAACAAAGGATGTAAAGTAAGAGGAGAAGTTGGGTTATGATGTATAGGGGAACTTTGTCATGCCTTGGACCAAAATCCTACAGGTTCTTTCTGGTTTTTCATCCCAGTCATCTGCCACAATCCCGAGACTGTATCATCTGGAATTGTTACTTCTAATTCAAAAGGATATCCTTGCTTAGGAGTGTATAATTGTGCATGCTCAATCAAAGCATTTTTGCAGTCATCAAAGGCTTATTGCTGCTGCTTGGTCCCCTGCCAGACAACTTGCTTCCTAGTTAATTTCTGCAAGAAGGCACATTAATATCACTAAATGTGGGATAAAAGTTCTCCAATACCCGAAGAGTCCCACAAAGATCTGTAACTGTTTTACTGTGATTGGTACAGGAAATCACTAGACTGTTTGCTGTACCTGATTTGCTATTTCTCTAATCTGTCCATGCCAAACTATTCCCCAAAATTGTACAGTAGCACTAGGGCCCTGTATTTTCTTTGGATAAATTGCCCGGCCTCAGTCCTGCAAATGCACTTTCAGCAATTCGGCAGCTGCTTCACTTTCTTGTTGTGACTCTGCCATAATCAATAGATCATCAATAGAGTAGTAAACAGAAATGGTACCTGACCATACTGCTAAATCAGCTGCTATCATTAGGTGGCAAATGGAGGGACTGTGTTTGTATCCCTGAGGCAATACCTGTAAAGTATATTGCTTTTGTTCCCAGGTCACATCTTGCATTGAGGTGTCAGGCAGGGCAGAGGGGGGGCATGGAGTTGGTGGTGGGGCTGGGGGCGGTTGGCCTTTTTGCATAAATGCTAACTTTTGCCACCGGGGAAACATTTCTGATGTGAGCCCATCTATTTCTGATCGTGGGATAACGGCTTGTACAAAATCATTCCGCATTTGTTTCCTTGTCACCCGTGCTGTAACTGCTTTCTGTTTTGTTGGCTTTCCTTTTTTGACCACCCACACAGATGGTCCCGAAATCACAGCCTCAGTTTCCCTCAAGGTATTTCCTAGGGCACCTACAGTACCCATAGCATTTGTCACTGCTGGTATAATCAAGGGATTTAGTGAGGCAGGCGCTCCTCTCAAAAACTGCATTTTGATACTTTTTGTCACTGCTGCAGTGTCCGGATTGCATTCTGTAACCAACACATGAGCCATCCCCATCTGCTGCACCAAATTGATACCTTCCTCCATTGCACAACAGTTTCCGAGGGACGACACTAATTCAACAAGTTCTGTATATGCTGTTAAAACTGCTGCACACGATCACTGATACAACACAGGTGCAATAATGTCCCACCTGTCAGGACCTCTGACATTTTGCAGCTGAGCATATCCTTGTATCTGATCATGAATGGGGATAGGGCTTAATACATCTTTTTCACTCTCTGATAAATGGATAGATGCAGCTCCACTATCCCAAGCTGGCAGAATCCATGCCAGTATACCTTCCCCACTCTTTTGCTGATAAATCTCTAAAAATTCCCTTAACTCTTTCGGAGTATCAGTACGCATGATCTGCACTCCCCTGTCTACTCATTCCTGCTCCCCCCTCATTTGAATGAGGGGTCGTGCTACCACCACCTCACTGCTTTTTAAGTCCGCATCAAATTCAAACTCAGTCTCAGAGTCTGAGGGTTCACTCCAAATATTTTCATCCCATTCCTTGGGATCCCATGACCATTTTGTGGTGAGAGCATGAACTTGGGAAATTGAAAGCTTACTTTTCCCATATTTCTCCCTTTGTTTATTAACAATACCCGCTACCAACCGGTCTACATTATCTTGCAGCTCATGGCACCGCTCTGCTTGAACAGTAATTACTTCTTGCACGATCACCTTTGCATCCCGTAAACTCCTGTATTCCTATTCCAACTCTCTCACTTTACTACGTAATGCAACAACTTCACAGTCAAGAGCTCTAAGTCCAGTAGCTAACAGCCATCCTAATTTCCCTGCTAATTCACACAAGAACGCGATGCCGTTTTCCATGGCAACCAACGCATAGCCATTTGAATTGCCTGGGGGGTAGTCACCGCCCTGTCATCTAATTCAGGCCATACCTGCAGTGGAGTCAATTGAGCCAGAAAAGCAGCAGCGGGAGTCCAGTATTCAGTACTGGGACATCCCGGAATATAGGAAGACATCTCATTTTCCCCCCCAGCCCACCATTTTTTCCTCAGCCATGGCATGGTTGTTCCTGGAGCTGCCGACGATGCCAAATGTGTGAGCAGATGCAGGCAGGATGCAGGAACAACCACAAAACCATGGATGAAAGGCAAAGAACAAATTTAATCTCGATACCTCACAGACTGGGGAATCTCTTGAAGTAACACCCGGGCAGAGGCACGCAAGCAGGGACCACGGGCACCACGGCGCGAGAGAGAGTTCTTGCTAGCAAGAGTCCTTGGCAGTAAGAGAGTCCTTGTTAGCAAGAGCGGGTGCAGGCTCCCTGTTCTCGCTGGTATTTAAAAGGGTTCAAACAGGCATAGTTTTCCCACTGTGCTTTGATCTTCTTCAACAACAGGCCAGGATTCTCAAGCGGCTAGATAAGGTGTCCCTGAGTCCATCACAGACTTATGTTATCTAAGTGCAAGTGTTTTTCTTGTAAGCACCTGAGACTGAATAACAACTAGTGTGATATTTGTGTTTTCCAGCACCCCAGGTGTGAGTTCCTCGAGCGTATTTACAATCCTCCTTGCTGATCTTCCGTTGCTTTCCCACATATGAGAAAAAAAATAATTTATTAGTATACTTATCTTTGCTGATGTCTCTCTTCCAGTGTATTGCATTTTTGTGTTTTGATAAAAATATATTTGCACTTAATTTCATTTTTCTTAAAAAATAAATTAAAAAAACCCTCTAAATGTTGAAGAATACTTAAAATGCTTCTTATAACTTTTATTATTTTTACCTTTTTTTTCAGGGAAAATAAAATATTTCTGTACTAGCACTAACAAAATGCCTGACAGGTCTGTGACAGGATGTCACAAATCAACTTCCACAGCAAGGAACGGACTTATGAACCTATTAAACTCACAGTCTTCGGCTTTGAAGCAAGTGTCATCATTATGAATTGTTATTATTGCACTCCCTGACATTTTCAAGAAAAAAAAAAAGGGCACAAAGGATTTTGTGAGAGCCGTAGCTGGTCACCTTAAGTCAAGGAAGCTGCTTTCACTGTCGTTAATTAAAATGTTGCTAAAAAAACACTGAAATGCAATACCTGTGAGCAAATCAGATGCCTACTTATCCATTTGCCTAAGTCCTGTTTTTTCTTACCTTATACGCAAATTGTAACATCACTGGCACAGAAAAAAAAAACACCCTTTTTAAATTTTTTTTATTGTTACAGACACAGCAAGGAATTTGTCTTTGACTAGGACTCCTGGACCAAAACACAGAAGAGAAGTAAACTACAGAGAAGATGCAGGAAAAGGTTTTCCATAGTTTTGGAATCTGCTTATTTACATCTTGAAATACCGCACAGTATGAAGGGGGTTGACACCTACAGGGCACTTTCCCTAGATAATTCTGAGTGTTTTACATATAAAACTGGACACACAATCCAAAATCCCATTTGCATATTTCAGCCAAGGTAACGATAATATTCAGAATTTAGTAATCTAAAAAAATTTTTTTGAAACTGTAGTGGTTTGGCCTCAGACGGCAACAAAGAACCACATGTCGCTTGCTCGGCTCTTCCCGGTACGGGAAGGATCAGAAGAAAAAAGCAAAACTCTTGGGTTGAGACAAAGGCAGTTTAACAGAACAGCAAAGGGAACAAGAAAACAACAACAACACGGACAGAGGAATATGCAAACGGGATTACGGAACCACCACTCACAGACCAGACACAGGACACCCCAGCCCACTCCAAACCCAACTGCCTGCCCCCTCCCCTCCTTTTAATCTCAGGGTGGGCGTGGCTCACATGGCATGGAATACTTAACCCTGTCCCCGCGGGAACCAGGACATGATCCACCCCTTATTCCATACCATTTTTGCCACGCACAGATCTTACAGTTTTTGGAACATGTGACTGGTGTACCCGGCGTAGCTCATGCACACAGTCCATGGGCCAAAGATGTAGATCTTGAGGAAGTTGCTGGGTGACAGCTCTGATCCCATCACCACTTTGCTTTACTCAATTCTTCATCAAAGTCCATCTGTCCTTAATTTGGGTGATTCTTACTGCAGTACAGCCAATAGCAATTATAGTAACAAGGACATACAGTGACAGTGTTACACACTATTTGATTCATTGGCTATTCTCCCCCAAAATCAGATCCCCATGAGGTACACATCGGACTTCCCCATCCTTCCGCATTACCCACCAAGTGCACCCAGGTCCTTGGGCAAAAGCAATCCCATGGATGGGTTTGCCTTTGCCTGAGGCAGGGCTAACCCAGACTGTCTTCCCTAACATATTCTTCATGTGCACTATGGGGACCTTATCCCCTTCTACAGTACGTGGAAGTTTTGATTGGGCAGGGCCAGCCCGATTGGTAGATCCCCTGGTGTTAACTAGCCAGGTAGCCTTTGCTAAATGTGCATCCCAGTGTTTTAAGGTCCCACCACCCATTGCTCTCAGTGTAGTTTTTAACAGTCCATTGTATCGTTCTATCTTCCCAGAGGCTGGTGCGTGATAGGGGATGTGATATACCCACTCAATACCATGCTCTTTGGCCCAGGCGTCTATGAGGCTGTTTCAGAAATGAGTCCCGTTGTCCAACTCAATTCTCTCTGGGGTGCCATGTCGCCACAGGACTTGCTTTTCAAGGCCCAGGATAGTATTCCGGGCAGTGGCATGGGGCACAGGGTATGTTTCCAGCCATCCAGTGGTTGCTTCCACCATTGTGAGCACATGGCGCTTGCCTTGACGGGTTCGTGGCAGTGTGATATAATCAATCTGCCAGGCCTCCCCATATTTATATTTCAACCATCATCCTCCATACCAAAGAGGCTTCAAACGCTTGGCTTGCTTGATTGCAGCGCATGTGCCACATTCATGGATGACCTGTGCAATAGTGTCCATGGTCAAGTACACCCCTCGGTCACGAGCCCATCTATATGTCGCATCTCTTCCTTGATGGCCTGAGGTCTCATGGGCCCACTGAGCTATGAATAGTTCACCCTTATGTTGCCAATCCAGATCCACCTGAGCCACTTCAATCCTGGCAGCCCGATCCACCTGCTGGTTGTTCTGATGTTCCTCCGTGGCCCGATTCTTCGGTACGTGGGCATCTTTCACAACCAGATTCTCTATGCGGGCAGCAATATCTTGCCATAGTTCAGCAGCCCAGATGGGTTTGCCTCTGCGCTGCCAGTTGCCCTGCTTCCACTGCTGTAACCATCCCCACAGAGCATTTGCCACCATCCATGAGTCAGTGTAGAGATAAAGTACTGGCCATTTTTCTCGCTCGGCGATGTCCAACGCCAGCTGACTGGCTTTCACCTCTGCAAACTGGCTCGATTCACCTTGTCCTTCACTGGCTTCTGCAACTTGTCGTGTAGGACTCCACGCAGCAGCCTTCCACTTTTGATGCTTTCCCACAATCCGGCAGGACCCATCAGTGAACAGGGCATATTTCTTCTCATTTTCTGGCAGTTTATTATATGGTGGGGCCTCTTCCGCACGCGTCACCTCCTCCTCTGGTGACATTCCAAAATCCTTGCCTTCTGGCCAGTCCATGATCACTTCCAGAATTCCTGGGCGACTGGGGTTTCCCATTCGAGTTCACTGTGTGATCAGTGCAATCCACTTACTCCATGTAGCATCAGTTGCGTGATGCGTGGTGGGGACCCTTCCTTTGAACATCCAACCCAGCACGGGCAGTCGAGGTGCTAAGAGGAGCTGTGCTTCTGTACCAACAACTTCCAAAGCAGCTCAAACCCCTTAATATGCTGCCAATATCTCCTTTTCTGTTGGAGTGTAGCGGGCTTCGGATCCTCTGTATCCCCGACTCCAAAACCCTAGGGGTCGACCTCGGGTCTCCCCTGGTGCCTTCTGCCAGAGGCTCCAGGTAGGGCCATTCTCCCCGGCTGTGGTGTAGAGCACGTTTTTAACATCTTGTCCTGCCCGGACTGGCCCCAGGGCCACTGCATGGACTATTTCCTGTTTGATTTGTTCAAAAGCTTGTTGTTGCTCAGGACCCCATTTAAAGTCATTCTTCTTCCGGGTTACTTGATACAGAGGGCTTACAATCAGACTGTAATCTGGGATATGCATCCTCCAAAAACCCACAATGCCTAAGAAAGCTTGTGTTTCCTTTTTGCTAGTTGGTGGAGACATAGCTGCTATTTTGTTGATCACATCCATTGGGATCTGATGGCATCCATCTTGCCATTTTATTCCTAAGAACTGGATCTCCTGTGCAGGTCCCTTGACCTTACTTCGTTTAATGGCAAAACCAGCTTTCAGAAGGATTCGGACTATTTTATCCCCTTTCTCAAAAACTTCTTCGGCTGTGTTTCCCCATACAATGATGTCATCAATGTACTGCAGATGTTCTGGAGCTTCACCCTGTTCCAGCGCAGTCTGGATCAGTCCATGGCAAATGGTGGGGCTGTGTTTCCACCCCTGGGGCAGTCGATTCCAGGTGTACTGGATGCCCCTCCAAGTGAAAGCAAACTGTGGCCTGCACGCTGCTGCCAAAGGGATTGAGAAAAATGCATTTGCTATATCAATCGTGGCATACCACTTGGCTGCCTTGGACTCCAGTTCATACTGGAGTTCTAGCATGTCTGGCACAGCAGCGCTCAGCGTTGGCGTGACTTCATTCAGGCCACAATAGTCTACAGTTAGCCTCCACTCTCCATTAGATTTTTGCACCGGCCATATGGGACTGTTAAAAGGTGAGCGAGTCTTGCTCCTCGAACCTCTAGTTGACAAATCAGCTTATGGATGGGAATCAGAGAGTCTCGGTTAGTGCGATATTGCTGCCGATGCACCGTTGTGGTAGCAATCGGCACCTGCTGTTATTCGACCCTCAACAACCCCACAACAGAAGAGTCCTCCGAGAGACCAGGCAAGGTAGACAGCTGTTTAACTTCCTCCGTCTCCAAGGCAGCTATGCCAAAGGCCCACCGATACCCCTTTGGGTCCTTGAAATACCCTCTCCTGAGGTAATCTATACCAAGGATGCATGGAGCCTCTGGGCCAGTCACAATGGGATGCTTTTGCCACTCATTCCCAGTTAGGCTCACTTAGGCCTCCTGTACAGTCAACTCTTGGGATCCCCCTGTGACCCCAGAAATACAAATGGGTTCTGCCCCTCTATAGCTTGATGGTATTAGGGTGCACTGTGCTCCTGTGTCCACTAGAGCCTTATACTCCTGTGGGTCTGATGTGCCAGGCCATCGCATCCACACTGTCCAATAAACCCAGTTGTCCCTTTCCTCCACCTGGCCGGAGGCAGGGCCCCTCTAATACTGGTCATGGTATCCGGTACTCACTTCCTGCAGAAATGACTTGGAAGTTCCCCCAAGAGAATCAGAAGCAAGATCAGGCCTTCTGCTCTGTCTGGGTAGCTGCCCACTGGAAACTGGGGCGGCACTTTTCCTGGAGGGATCTCCTTTTGTGGTTGTCCTTCCTTGCAACTCCTGTACCCGTGCCCGCAGGATCCAAGTAGGTTGTCCATCCCACTTCCTCATGTCCTCTCCATGGTCTCGCAGGTAGAACCACAGGGTGCCTCGTGGTGTGTACCCTTTGTACTCTCTCTCTTGAGTGGGGAAATGTCTGCTTCTAATAGCTGAGATGCTGGCCCGTACAGGTGGGGAGTAGGACATATTCTCTTCAAGTTGCTGAACCTTCCGGGACAGTTTCTCCACAGCTGAGACAAGGGGGGAAGAGAGGCTTTCTTCATATCGCCGGAGCCGGCCAGCCACCTCATCCACCGTTGGTCCTTCTTCACCTTTCCATTCCATTACTGCCAGTGAGTTGGCATATGACGATGGTGCACTCCGTACAAACTTCCGCCACATGGGCCTTGTGCAGTGCACCTCATCAGGGTCCGTGGGCAAGTCTGTGTTGTCCAAGTCATAATAAATCATCTCCCGCACGGCTAATTCTCTCAGGTACTGGATACCTCTTTCCATGGTGGTCCACTTGCTTGGTTGGCATACAACATCTTCACTGAAGGGGTACCTCTCCCTCACGCCTGACAGGAGTTGTTTCCAGAGGCTGAGGGCTTGGGTCTTTTTTCCAATTGCCTTGTCAATGCCGCCTTCCCTAGACAGGGATCCCAACTGCCTGGCTTCCCTACCCTCTAATTCCAGGCTACTGGCCCCGTTATCCCAACACCGAAGCAGCCAGGTGACAATGTGCTCGCCTGAAAGTCGGCTAAAATCTTTTCGCATATCCCGCAGCTCACTCAGGGATAGGGATCGGGTAATTATCTCTGGTTCTGCCTCTTCCTCCTGTCCTTGTGATGGCCCTGGTTCATCGTCATCTCTTACTATGCGAACCGATTTCTTTGTGTACTTCTTCTTTTGTATGGGGGCAACGGATACTGGCACGGGTTGGTTCCCTGGTTCAGCAGCAGTGTCTGTCACCGGGGTTGGAGTAGCTGCAGTGTCTGTCACCGGGGTTGCAGTAGCCGCAGTGCCTGTCACCGGGGTCGCAGTAGCCGCAGTGCCTGTCACCGGGGTCGCAGTAGCCGCAGTGCCTGTCGCAGGGGCTGCAGCAGCCGCAGTGCCCGTCGCAGGGGTCGCAGCAGCCGCAGTGCCCGTCGCAGGGGTCGCAGCAGCCGCAGTGCCCGTCGCAGCAGCACCTGCCACAGGGGCCACAGCAACCGCAGCGCCTGCCGCAGGGGCCACAGCGCCTGCTGGTCTGGTCTCTGTCTCTTTCTTCTGAGGGTGCTGCATAGCACTGAGCAGTGCCTGGTAGACACTAGCCAGGGCCCAGCACAGTGCGGTGAGTTGTGCCTCTCTAGAATAGCCACAGCATTTTCCCTTCAGATATTCTACTATTCTATCAGGGTCCTGTAATTGTTCAGGGGTGAAGTCCCAGACCATTGGAGGTGAGAAGTTCTCTAGATACCTGCCCATGTTCTCCCACCTGCCATGCCACCCCTGACTGTCCAGCCTTGGAGCAGATCTCTGGGTGGTAGTCTTAAATAGTTGTTTAACCCTAAACGAGACCTGGAACATATTCAGCAGACATAACACTAGGAACATGCTGGTTTGAGCATCCCAAGGATATTCAAAATTCCCAAAAGCTGTCATACCTGACTCAAAGGAGAAAAGGGAGGCAAAAGAGCTGGGGAAAGTGTCCCCCCCTGTTTCCCCCATAGACTGGGTGTAATTATTAATGAATTCTGAGAGGTGGTGCCCAATGTATGGACAGGAGAGCAATATCACATAAACACCCCAAAATAACCATCTAACAAGTGATGTTATCATATCATAAGCCGATATTGCACAGGACAGCAAAATGATAATCCTCATCCCCCTCCCAGAAGTAACAAATATCATCACAGGGAGTGCATAAAACACATAGGAATTTACATAACACAGCCATGAGAACAAACTAAGCAACATAGCGACCGTGACTATTTACCTAACAAATTCGTTTTTTCAAGCTCTAGTTAGATTCTGTCGTTGTCTCAACCCTTCGAGCCCCACGTTGGGCGCCAAAAAGGACTGTCGTGGTTTAGCCTCAGATGGCAACAAAGAACCACATGTCGCTCGCCCAGCGCTTCCCGGTACGGGAAGGATCAAAAGAAAAAGGCAAAACTCTTGGGTTGAGACAAAGGCAGTTTAACAGAACAGCAAAAGGAACAAGAAAATAACAACAATAACACCGACAGAGAAATATACAGACGCGAATACGGAACCGCCGCTCCCCGCCGGTCCGGCCCCGGGACGCGCCAGCCCGCTCCGAACCCGACTGCTCGCCCCCTCCCTCCTTTTAATCTCAGGGTGGGCGTGGCTCACATGGCATGGAATACTTAACCCTGTCCCTGCCGGAACCAGGACACAAATCTAAAATATTTCCACTCATTTTAAGTTCATAGTTTTTAAGGCTAGAAAAGTGCCTTTATGATCCTGTCATAATGAAGAGTAGAGCCATGTAATCTCTGCATATTACCAGGTATAGATTTCATGCAGTGATATCCATCAGACATTGCTCTTCAGCTAAGGTGAGTTGCACACTAGGTTTACCAGTAGAGTTAGATTCACTGTTGCCAGATAGACCAAAGCAATATGCAGCTGGATTTGGATGGCAGTGCTTTACAAATTTGGGCACTGTAGAAAGCAGCTTTGGAAAAAGTGACATAATGGAGAAAGAGGAATATACCCACACACAGATAAAACAATATCTAGTAAAATGACAAAACAATAAGAGAGTAATAGTGGAGTAAGAATGTGATTTGATCAGCAGGTTAAATGCTACATTAATTGATAATGTGTGTTTGTGCAATTATTATTAATGCTGTTATTTGTGTGATTTAATGATGAAAGAGACACAAACAGAAATACAAGAGACCCTTACTAGTTTTGTCATTGCTTAAAAGCCCGCACAGCTTAGCAAGTGAGAAGCTCAGGCTCTATGTGAGGTTAACGTGGTTTCTCCTCAAGAGGAATGGGAAGACAGGCCAGGAGTCAAACAGTGCATGACCCTTGATTCCACTTGACATTAAACAGGAGAGTTGAACTCCCCTGCAGCTTACTGTACCCTGTACTATATCTGTTCCTTTTTTCGAAAAGCAGTCCTGGAGGGTTTCTAGCAAAGATGGAGCAAATTTGAATTTTATCTGATCTTCCCAGTACAGCCAGTAGTTTAAAATCTAATTATGAATTAGACTGACCAGGAGTAATATTTTCATAAGCATCTAGGCAGCTTAAGAGACAAAATCTCAGTTTGAAATGCAACAAAAATATATGGGAGCCTAAGTTCCTTAAAATTTCACCTTTGGACAATGGGACTTAATTTAACTTTGGCCAATTCAGTGCATCTGATTTCACCTTGAAGTTATCTCAGTTCTACTACTTGTACTTACTGTAAGAAACATATTTTGAAATGGATGAAAAGACTAATTTTCTTCTGTCCCCTTTCTTCTCTATTTTTTCTTCTACATTTTATACTTTTTAAATATTATTCTAAAAAAGGGTGAAATTGTACACAACTCCTGTCCAGTACATCAGTGATATTTTTTAGTTCATCACCCTTAATTCAATTTAGTCTTAAACTTGATTATTTTTTTTCGATTAAGAATGCTCATCTTGATAAACTCCTAAGGGCCACCTCCTTGGTGGAGCTTTGTTAAATCTAATTGTATTAAAGCTTAGGATATGAAAATCTTGTTTGCATAGTTATCTACATTAAGTATTTCTACCTTTTTCTTTGGAGATCTCATTTGTAATCACTCTATTTTTTTCACCTTTACTTTTCACACTATAGTTTGAAACAAATTCTGTAGGGTAATAAAGTCTAGCTACATTGCAGAACTAGACTTCACTTGTTATGTACTTTGCTGCAGCTTAGTAGGAATTGTGATGGATGTTGTACCATTTTGCTGCGTGGTGCTGTGAAATGCAGTAAGTTAAATGATGACAGTAATGGAAAATAAGTTTGTCAGAAGAGGTTATCTTCATTCATAGAGAAAAAAACCTGAAAATTTGATTCAAAAGGTAATTTTTTTTCCTTTGAGCCAGCACTGAAGTATTGTTAGCACAGTTATGAAGAAGAATAGCTGTATCTCAGATAAATCCTTTTTAAAAAAAACTTTAAGAGACCTTCAGGTACCTGTTTAACTCTCTGGTCAGGAGAATCCTTATACTTGAAATCTATGGATCATTGGATTCCTGAAGATGAGAAGGCAATATGTAATGACAATTCTTGTTCACCAGTGTTGGAAAAGATATAAAGGATGCTGTAGAAGTAATTAAACACAACCTACTCATAATCCAGGATCAATAACATGTGATTTATTTTCCTATCATACATCATAAATTAATAATAGCTAACATGAATGTCTGGATCAATCTACACTAGTTTTCATTTTCTAAAACTTTGGTATCTATTCTAAACAAGTTGTCTACTCTCCCCCATTAGGTACTGGATGAACATTCAGCTCCAAAGAAGGCAGCTATTTTAGCATTGATTTTAGCTTTCCCTGGATGCTTCTCTCATTTTACAACAGAAAAAAAATTGATGATTTGAGACAAATACCTAACTTTTTTTATTATTAAAGTAAGATGACATGGATTCCACCTTAAAAAAATGTATTTCATAAACAGTACACAGTAAATTACATCTATTCATAAAGTAGTCAACAGAGATTATGGTTTTATAAAAGACTAGGATCAATTTGCAAAGTTTTTGGAAGAAAAACACAAAACAAAAAAAATATCCAGAATCTGTGTTCTACCAACTACATGGTTTACTATTCATAAATGGCTGACTGTAATTGTATGAGTCTTAATTATCAATGACTAATTATTAACTTTTCACTATTGACCTATAGAGCTGATTCAAAGTCTACTTTGAAAATATTTCAACTGTTAAGAAGCTGTTCTGATTTTCTTCAGCTATAATTGCATTATACATTCAATGACACAAGAAAGATCAAAATCCAAGTGTGGCCATCTTCCATCTGCAAAGCACTGTCAAGACCTACTTCATCAGTGTGTTGAGACTTCCTGAGATATAATATAGTATTACCACTGAGATAACCACAGACCTCAGTTATTCACTTGCAACTGATCCTGGTGCTTGGTTGCTCAGGCATGAATAAAGGATGTATAGGAAGTCTATGCCTTTGTATAGGTATTCTGACAGCTGATCATAAGGGTGTTGTTAGCCTCACTGCTCTTTAATCATAAGCAGACCACGTAGAAAGTGAAAAATCTCTGTTTTCTCCATCTGTGAACAGGATCAGCTGGCAAACTGCTAGTTTAGCCTGACTTTCAATGAGGATACTGTCACCTTTTTCTAAAGGCTGAAGGTTTTGTATTAATGTTCAATATATTGTAAATCCAAATTACTCCAAATTTTTGAGTATACAAACCCATAATTTGCTTTAGACAAATTTTGTTACATCTGTTATTATGTTAAATTATGTTAAATCTGCTCATCAGTTCCCTACTCCCTCCCTACTCTGATGGGCTCCTGTGGAGGAATGGCTGAGTGAGAAGGGACATGATTTGATTGTGATGAACAATCCAGCCTTTGACATGAGCCTGGAGGAGAAGCCTTAGCTACAGGCCCGAATGCGACCGTAAACTCCCCCTGAAGCTCTTAAAAAAGCAGAAGTAACAAGAATGTAAACAAGATAAGCGGAACTACACCCGTGAATAGAAGAAGAAGTTGCGATTACGTGGCAGTGCGTGGACGCAAGATGTGTACCAATGAAATAATTGCTTTAATCACATAACATAAGTTGTAAACCAATTACATAGCTGTTGCTAACGCGTACTTTTAGTGCCTGTCTATAAATATGCTGTAAAAACTTGAATAAAGAGAGAACGATCATACTCACATTGAGACTTCGTCGTTACTCTGGGTCCGTCTCCCACTCCGACAGGCTCCCAAGTCAGCCTCAAATTGGAGATGGAACTGCCTCTACGTTTTTCAGAAAACTGGCATGTCAGAAACATATAAGTCTCCTGAACT
This sequence comes from Fratercula arctica, assembly GCA_947846985.1. NCBI lineage: Eukaryota > Metazoa > Chordata > Aves > Charadriiformes > Alcidae > Fratercula > Fratercula arctica. The sequence goes on along the minus strand of CANTUZ010000025.1, from coordinate 14,973,582 downwards.
GCTGCTCAGATTCTTCAAGTTTATTACAGTGTGCTCAAAAAATGTTGGTCATAACCCTGAGCAACCTGCTCTAGCAGGGGTTTGAACTAGGCTTTGAGCTTGGTTTGAAGCATGGTTTTAAACCCTGCTTTGGGTTTGGACCAGGTGGTCTCCAGAGGTCCTGTCCAACCTCAGCTAGTCTGTGATTCTTGGGCAACTGAATACTGCTACTAAATTCAAAAACATCTGGAGACTTTAGACACTTAAATTTTGGTACTTGTGTGAACTGTGTGTCTAAGCTTCTATTATAGTCTATGGCAATCCAGCTAATACATTTAATGGAGACTGGAGAGGCACTCATCTGCCCACATGTAGGTGTCAGGTTTAAGGTGATCTGTGCAGAACTCCCATGGAGGCACTTATAGTTATCTGGTTACATATAGGTGACTACAGTTCTGAGCTAAATTACACATTTCATTTTTTAGAGGAGATAAGATTCTATTTTATCTCATATTAAGTAACCCAAAAATAAGGGCATCAGAATGAAATGGACGCTTTTGAAAACCTCTCAATTTCTCAAAAAATTCAAGAGAAGGGAAATGGTGGCTTCTTCATTTTGAAAACCCTTCAGGCTCATTGATCTTGAGATATTTTCATGTTTTTAATCATTAAGAATCATCATCATCCTATACATGATGTTCTGTTTAAATTAATTTAATACATGTGAAAAACAGTAACTGAAAAGTTCTGAATACAGGTGTTCTGTAATTTAAAGTCAATGGGATTTAGTGTTTAAGTGAATTCAGTACTTCAGAAAATGTCCCTATGAGGAAAGTCCCTTCTAATTTACATAAAACTAATAGCACTAGTATTCAAGTGCTAAATTTAGCACTTAAATGTTAAATCAAGGCACAGAAAGGAAAGAAAGAAAAAAGTTTGGGGCATGATTTGAGCAACTGTCTCTTTGATGATGAAAAGGTCTGATTCTGCTTTGATGTTAAGGGGTGTAAATTAGGATTAGGCTTCATTAAAGGAAGTGAGGATACATCTAATACCAAACATGTGCCAGTAAAATCCAGACCAGAGCTTTATTTGGGACCTTAATTTCTCTTTAATAACAAGAATTATTTCTATTTGAAATGATAAGGCAAAAATCTCTTGAAACAATTAACAAATTGATTCAGTAGCTTTACAAGTAAGAACTATATTAATCTGTTGTTGTTGTTATTATGCACATTTTGAATTATACTCACGAAAAGGCAAATGGCAAAGAAAAGAAACAGGAACTTTGTTTTAGGTGTGAAGCCTTAAATTGGCTGACAAATTTCCTGTGCTTGCTTCAGGATATTTTTATATCTTATTGTTAACTATATATAACAAATGTCCAATATTTGTATTTCTGCTGAATAACCTTGGAGATTTTTCATAAGTTGTCCTGGTTTGAGGTAAAACAGAACCAATTTTCTGATTTGTAATTTTACTTTTTAGCTGGGCCTCTTCTAATTGACTAAACTCTGAAATTAACAGCATATTGTTCAGAAACTGTTCCCTCTCAGAGTGATAAGACCTGATTATACCAAGGAATGGTATGCAGAGAGGCTCTTGCTTATACTTATTGCTATAACAGCCAAGGTCAGCTAACTTCGCTATTTGCCCTGTTAGAGGGTCAGAAGTGGAGAAGCGTAGAGGGGTCCCACCTGCAGGGAGGAGCGGACAGGACAGGTGACCCAAAACTGACCAACAGGGTATTCCATTCCATCTGCATCACGCTCAGTATAAAAGCTAAGGGATCAAAGGGGCAAGGCTGCTCTGGCTCGTTTTTTCTTCAATGGCCGACGTTTAAGGAGGACCCTGTCTGTTCGTCTGCCTTTGATCCTGATTCGAGCATTCCTGATGCTAGTTCTGGAATTCAGCTCCTGTCTGTCACTGACTCCAGTCTGGGACTTTCCCTGTGTCTGCTGGTGATGCGATCGTCATCCCAGGAGCTGGATATGGTTTTGTATATATTGTATACTTTTTTTTTATTTTATTCTATTATTATTTACTATTTCCTTATTTATTATTATTTTCATTAAAGTAGTTTAGTTCTTTTTCTAAACTCGTAAATCTCCTTATCTCTTTCTCTCCTCTCTGAGGAGAGAGGTGGGGGAGGGCTATCTGTCATTCTGATTGGCCAATCCGGCCAAAACCACGACAAGGATCTTGTCTATGGATCATAGTGCTTCTACAAGATATTCTTCTGACTTAAGGGTTTTGAAAACTTTACAGTGCTTCTTTAAAATACAAATACATCGTGCTGAAGAGAAAAACTTCATATTGCATGGATGTGTTCTGAGATGTTCCTTTTCTCTTTAAGCGTGATATTTACTAATGAAAACAAACAAGACTGCAGCCAAAAAGCTAATGAGTACCAGTGTGAATCTGAGAAGGATAAAGTTACTTCCCAGCAAAATATCTCACCTGTCTTTTTCTAGACTGTCATGTCTCACATAAGCATGGAAAAATCCATGAGTTCAATTCTTCACTGCCTTTTATGGTTTGTAATTCATCTCCCCTCAGGAAGTCACCTAAGGCAACATTTTCATACATTTTGTGCTCATTTTGCTCAAATATATCTATATGAGCTGTGTGAAATGTGTCTTTCAGTTAAAACTTGGCAAAATTAAACACATATAGAAAGGTTTTTATCAAAATAAACTGGGTAAGATTGGTCAATAAAGTAAATTTAGAGATCAGAGAAATCTTGAAAAATCATATCTAATTTATCAGAGATTTCTGTTCTTATTAATTATATTTATTATAGTATTCACTAGATATGCTACCTCACAAGCTTTTAGTGAATTTATCCTTTTCTGCAAGGCACAAGACAAGCACTTATGTGTGAAAGAGTTAATACAGTTTATCATTGGGTTTTACCACTGAATATCTAAGGTCCCAGTTATCAACAGCTTTCCTTACTGTTTGTACTTTGAGTTATCTGCTTTTATAAGTAGAGTAGTATTTTACATCCATGTTTTACTGGCGTAAAAAGCAATGCAAGGGGCAGCTTAACAGAGCAACAATTGTGTATGCATGTGTATGTGTGTCTATATACACACACACACATGCATGAAACCTAACATGTATATCTATGGTTTTACTACTGGTGTATGCTAAACATTGACTTAGATTTCCATCAGTACAAGTAGGACCTTTCTCCACATCTCATCAGTGTTCCTTGAGAGTAATGCAGGAAGACTGCTTCTAATCATGGAAATAAGCCATCAGCTTATACTCACTCCTTAGATGATACTGCCAGCTACAGTGTGAGCATACGTCCAATAGAAAGTGGACCCAAACTATTGATTCATCTAGGTTAACAGACTCTGAGTAGAGTTTTCCCTTTAAACACATGGAGTCATACGGCAGACACAAAGACCTGTAGGTCATCTCTGCAGATTTAGCTGTCATTAAGGGTTATAAATGTAATCGTGAAGTTGTGTGACTAAAACTCAGTCTCTCTCTTTTAGGCATTTTAATTCTTATTCTTTGATATCTGAACAAGGTATATCTTTTCATGCATCTTTTCTTCTCTGTTGTATATAAAAATGCTGACACCACTTTATTACAGACAGAGATTCAGGGTTTGGACACAGTACTGACTTACCTCAGCAAAACTGAGTATGTTTTCAGGCATCTTAAATATCAAATAAAAAGCTTATGAATGGAACACGTATTATTTAGACACTTCTCTTATTGGATCTATGATTAACTTTTCAGAACCTTTGGATACCAGCATGTAAAAAAGTACTGCAGAATAAACTAGAATGTAAACATACAGTGTAAACATACAGTGGATAAGTTAATTTATAGACACTGTTGGAACATATACTGTGCCTGCACAGTAAGTGCAAGGTGGTTTATCCCTGCCTCCACTGAGTGCCCTAACTTTCCTGTTACAGTGTTCCTTTTGTCTCTTTTTTCTCCACCTCTGTGTTTACCCCCCCCCCCCCAAATTCAGATTATTAAATACTAAAACTTCAGCAGATAGATAGAGTGAAAATCAGTGTTCTCTATCTTTTGCCTCCAGCTGTAATGGCATAAATCCTGTTGTTTGATACATGCTTGATGGAGAAATGTTTGAGCCCCATTAAAGTGTGGAAATGAACGTCTCCCACATCTTTGCAAAGTGCTTGAACTACTAAGATGTTAATTTAAAGAAAAGATGATAACCATTAATCTGCTTGAAAAGACAGGTGGAAACCACTGCAGCGCATAGATATCCCTATTACTATAAATGCTTATTAGACCTTTTTAAGATTGTCTTCTAGAATTAGATCCCCCAGGAGACTTGAGCAGAAGAAAGCCTAGTTGCTGCATTGTAATCAATATTAGGTATGAGTTAGGCTGCTCATCCCTGCCAAACCTTAATACTGTTATGTGGCAGATCTATGAGCAGAGGCCTGCGTACGGCCAAGGACACAGTGAGCAGAGCACACAGAAACAGGAACGCAGATATCGATACGGATGGAACGAAGAGGAACTGGTTCAATATAAACAAGGAACAAGAAAACAGCTTCGCGTGCTTATCTTGGTGGGAACTGGATAAGGCGACTGGGTTAGTGATCTGAAATATGTGTTTGCTTGCCTAGCAGGCACATGGAAAGTTTTAGAGCTCAGGTATAAAAGCTGAGGCTTGAGAAGCAATAAACGATTTTGTGCTTATCACAGCCGGAGTCCGTGCCTTCATACACCACACTGTTATAGGTACCTGGGGAACTTTAAACTAAAAAAGTCAGGTGGCAAAGGATTTTAAGCTCCTCGGACATTAGGGGTCAGCTAAGGATGACAGTTTAAGTGCTTACTGTACATTTTGTGTAAGTCCTAGATTAGATACTCAAGTCCTTATATCCCATTGGGTCCTAAGTCTTTGATGCATTGCACTAAGCCAAGGCGTTTATCTGACATGCTTAGTCACTTAAGCTCCTGATAGAGGGAAAGTCAGGCCACCTGTTATCTGAATCACTCTTTTGACTTCTCCATCTTTGTCAATTGACTGCAGAAAAAACCCAGGGAGAACAAGTTTTTAGATGCAGGTGTTCTTTAGGTATGACTTTAATACCTAAAGTTAGGTGAAATGTGCCAAAGCATCAGTAACTTAGTGCTGAAAGTCACAGAGGAACTTTGTGATGAACAGGAATTCAAAGTCAGCTCACAAAGTTCAAAACCCAGTGCTTTAGCCTACCCCCCACACACCCTTTGTTAGCATCTCCCTGCCTCAATTTACATGCTTTCATGGCTGTGCTTATACAGCAAGAATATTTGGAGTCTTTGTTAAAGTAAAACTGGCACAAATCTTGAATGCAAGTTAAGACAGCACATGAATGAAGAGTGACAAAACATATTCCACACACACATACAAAATTGTTGCTCAGAGTACAGTTTTTGTCACTTGATCTGAGTTGTCAGTGCAGCGGAAAAAGATTTTCTTTCATTTAAAAGTTACAAAGTGTTGCTATCTATTTGATCTGAAAGTCAGACGGTGCTGCCAGACCACTGCATTTGTAGCAGTAGCATTTCAGTGTGTGCAGTTTACTGAAATCTAGGCTGGCATTTTACATTATTAAGACTATACAAAAAGCTTTAGCAAATTGCCAAGACCCATTTCCCCTATCCTCACACTTTAAGCATTACCTGGGCTTATATCACTGCTAATGTGAAACACTTGCTCACAGCAGCAAGTGGCAATTCTGGGTACATCAAACCCCAGGTGAGGAGTAATTATGATTCAAGGTCAAGATTAATGTTGTCATAACTTTAAAATATGGCTGACATGACAAACCCCCCTTCTGTCTGAGGATAGCCCAGACGCAAATGCATTAGAACAGCTCCAGCATTTCCCTTAGCACCCTTAGTGCCAGGCAAATCTCCATCTGGTTCTCAAATAATGATGGAAAAAAGACTGGAAAAAGGAAGAAGAAAGATAAGGACAGATGGGATGAAAATAAAATAGAATGACCTATTCCATGCACAAACTGCTATGTGGGGGCAGGGGGAGAGGAGTGTTTCAAGATAAAACAAATAACTTCAGTTTAGTTTTAAAAGTGCCCATTGTTAGACAAGTTTGGGACTTCAATGGGAAATAAATTCCAAAGAGTTCTGCAAGCTCTTTGATGAATGCGTGGAATTGTCTCCTTGTCTTCTCATTACCACTTAAAAAAAAAAAGAAAAGAGGAAGAAAAAAATAGAAGATCTGACAATTCAAGCCATTGTCTTTAGCTTCTGTTGTTTTCCATTAGCAATGGGAACATACTCTTTTAGTGAAACACAAAAGCTGGTTTCCAAAGCTACAGATGAGTTCTGCAGCATGCCAGGACCTGATTCATTTGTTCTAAGAGCAGCTCAGAAAGGTGTTTAGAGACAGTTTTCAGTACTTTATTTGTCCCAATTATCTGTTCCTGCCTATTAAAGTGAATGAAACATCACATCATGGCATTGTTTATCACAGGCTTTATATTTGCTAATAACACTGTTGTTTATTACTCTGAACATGTTGTATGCAATCAATGCAGGTTCTGTTATTCTTTCCTGCTAATCCCCACAAGCTTTCAGACTCATTTCTTTCTTCTTTCACAATAAAACTGCACACTTCTGAATCAATGAAGGTTCCTCCCATAGTTTTTAATTTGAAACTTGCCTGTGATCATTTAGATTAAGGTTTCTGGCCTTATTTCAGAGATGTCCTTATTTATAATCCAGGCAAATCAAAATCCTGGACCTCATCCATCCAGATATTTTGAAATTGGATGTTAACTCAATGAATCATAATTATCATTGTCTGAAAAGTTCAATGCTCATGAACAGTTCCTGTGAGTCTGATTCTCTCTTTGGTCACTTGACTCCATTGTAATTCCATCAATTTCAGGAAAATGCATAAGAAAATGGAAGAGAAATTGGTGCAGATCCAGCTCAACAGTCCCATGGGAGTCTAAGCAGGCTTTCCTAAATGTGGAAGCAGAGCTAACAGAGTCAAAGTTTACCAGAACAGGTCCTCACTAAATTAAGATCTAATATTATGGACAATTGGGCATAATTCATGACAACATGCAAAGCTGTGTTGCTATAGTACTTTTAGGTTTTTACAGACTTGACTGCATATGACTGTTCTGCAAAAATCATTGGACGTAGCACCATCCTAGTAGTGTAGTGAAAGATGCTGGCAGCTGAGGGTGGTGCCACGATGAGATCTCTCACACAACACATTAATCAGAATATCATAATGTGATCCTCTATCTCCTTTTTACAAAATCTGATGAGTAGTTACTTAATCATGGGGACATTTATAGTATATCCCAAGATCTTTTTAGGAATTTACTGAGATGAATGAGGCTATTTTCCCCTAAAGTGGAAATTAGAGGTAAAAACGTGTAAAGCAATCTGTTTAGAACAAAAGGTTAGGTTTGTGCAGGGGGGGGGAAGTTTTTGTTGTTGTTGTTGGTGGTGGTGGTGGTGGCTTTTAATGTGGAAACACTTCATTTCCATATAGTCAAATACTTTTGTTCTAGCTGGTTAAATTATTTCTACTCTATAATGTTGATGTATTTAGTTCCCCCTGCTTAGTTTATCTTTATATGTATACCCACATAGTAATTATATTTACACACCTACTGTTATTAAATAAATTCTATATCATGTGGGATTAGCATTAATGTTTTAACAGAAAAACATAATCAACATTAGAATAACATATTTATTTGTTTCCCTTTATTAAAATATTTTTCCTTTAGGAAAATGGAATGTTTCAACACTATTAGAATAAAATGGAAAAGTCAAAATAACTCGCTTTAACATTCTCTGAGTAAATATTTCCTCAAATTTCAATCCATTCCAAAGAAAAGCTTCAATATAAAAAAACATGGACATTTTAATGCAAAACTGTTTTAGTACAGACTTTAAAGCTTTTCACAATTGCAAATATATTCTGTAAGTGGACAATATTTTGGTGATATTTTTCTGAGCATTATGCATATATCAGTCAGATTTTTAATGTTTCATTAGCAATGACAAATACTTTCTTTGTGAGTTCAGATGTAAAGACAGTTACGTAATGTCTACAGAAATGTCAGACATCTAACATAACTGTGCTCTAGTCCATGACTAGGAGTCCTACAAACTATTGCACTATGAATAATAGAGAGCAAAGTGACAAATGCACCCTTTACTCTCTAGAACTGTCGAGTGAGCTATCTCACTGTGTTTTACAACTGCATGTCAATCTGGGCCATTATAGTAAAAGATCACACCATGTGCTTCTTTAAGTGCCTTGGTTTGCTAGACCAGTTGACAGTTATCACCATTACTCTCTGAACAGAAAGAAGTCTAGAGAGCAAAAGACAAATATGTCTATGTTAAAATAAGGCATAGCAAATACATGCTGCCTTTATTCTAATTAGTGGCTTTGCAGCAGCACAGACTTCAGACATGTACATGCCAAATCAAATTCCTTGCCCTTGATATCAGTATTAAGATTGATAGTTCTTGCTAAAGTCTGTCACAACATCTTCATTGACATTACTACCCATCCTGGAGACATTGAAGGTATCAGGTATTTCTAGTCTCATGGAACAATTTGGATTGGAATAAACCTCAGTAGGCCATCCCACTCCTGTCAATAGCAGGGCTAATTCTGATGTTAGATGGGGTTGCATGGGGCTTGTACTTCACAGTCACATCTCCACATACAGAAGCAAAGCAGAGTAATGATGTATTAAAACCGATACAAGTCACTAGCAATCATTTGCTTTGTTGTTGTTTGTAATCCTGCATTTCCCTGTACTCCTTTGGAGATGTACTTCTCTCACAGTCTGACAATGTATTTCTTTCATAGCTTGAGAATGTGTCTGGCTAAAGGGGGAAAAAAGTAAACCACCATTATATGAAATAGTTGGATATCTCTACAAATTTTTAGCTATTGCTCCTGTTTTTCTTACTTCCTGAATATCATTTGCTTGTCACACTTTCTAAAGTGATGCTGGTGGTCTTCCATGCCGTGTTTAGTTCTCTGAAGGAAGATATTCTCTCTGCTGGAGATATTCAGCACATTTTCTATTGTCTCAAGGCATTTAATTTACTATTTGTTTAAGAATATTTTAAATAAGATCATGCATGTTACATGAGAAATAGCATTAGAAATGTTTCCCATTCTTCCACAGCCATTTTTAGCTTTATCACACGGATGACTTGAATGCATATATTCATGTATCTTCCCATAAAATAAAAAGATGTGTTTACCCATCCTTACAAACAGAAAGCAAAGGATTAACAGGAAAAAAAACCACTCTCCACAAGCCCCCCCTTTTTTGGTGTGTGTCTTGCTTCTGTCACATTCTTCCTTTCCTGTTCCTCTATGTTCTCTCTCTTCAGTTACAAGGAAAAAAAAAAAAAAAAGAAAAAAAGAAGAACTCTCCCTTCTATTTCTTAAACTCGAACAACATCATTAAAGCAAACCCTGAGCTACCATTGTATTATTATTCCGGCAATAATCAACAATGAAATGCCAAAGGCAAAATTCAAGAAAAGAGGATGTGTTCTTCTTTTTTTATACCACCCCCCCAAAAAACGTCCTTGAATGATTTTTTTCCTACCTGGTCAATGATGATGTAGTACACCAACACAGAAAATATCTTAATCTAAGGAAATACCACAAACCAGGCATTTTCTGCTGAATAAAATCTTGTTGTAGGTTTTTACACTGACTGTTAGAGACAAACCTGAACAGAACACGTTTTTTGTTTCTGGGCTAGATCTGTGAGCCCCATCTTGGCTCCAGAAGTACTCTAGCCTTGATGTCTGTTAAGTCCTGAAGACCGTGAATTCTCACTAGCCAAGATGTAAGATCATGGGAATGTGGTAGGCTGATTTGAGCCTTCTGAAGGCTCTGTGCCGTGTTCTGTAGACTTTGAGTTTGAGTACACATGAATTTAGGGATTACAGTTCTTGTTTGCGCTACAGACATGTATGACCCTCGACAAAATACCTTTCTCTGTGCATCAAACCTTATCTCCAACAAGACAGGAATCAATTCCTATCTCCTTTCACCTCTTTGAGGCAGAGCCTTATTCTTTTTACATGTGTAACACGTTGGTAAACAAGACCCCAATCTTAGTGGACATCTAGGAGTTCCTATCTTATCTCTGCAAATGATACAATTCTTAACGCATGTAGCAGGAGCAGCTTTGGCAAATATTTAAAGAGAAACACTTTATGATAGGGACCCAAAGGAAATAATCAGCACTAGACAATGTTTTTTCCTATTAAATATGCCTAGGTAAGTAAACAGATTTGAATAGAGGTGTTTGTAGCACATACACTCGGTGCTCTGGGCTGATACTTTTTGGGGGCTAAATTCTACTCTCAGTGCAGCCCAGACAAGTTTACAGGCTTTGTATCTTAATTAAATCTTTCTAATGATTCAGAGAAATTTTTTAACTTCCACTTTACATTTGTTCACTTGCTAACACGTACTGTATATATGCCTTCAGATAAAGATATGGATAAAGAATGGTTTGAAACTTTAAAACTCAATTTAACTATGATTTAAAGTGGTTATTTATTTATAAATAAAACATATTGGCTGACACTTTATTGTAGATAACCAAGTCGTTCAATTCAGAAGCCCTACTGAAAATAAAACAATATCTTGATTAACTAAAAGCTTATTTAAAGCTTATTTAGGAAGTTACAATGAAATACTGAGTGGTTTTTACTTTTACTAATGCAACTCCACCTATCTGCATGGTAATTCTCAACAATGCTAAGTTCTATTGCCCATTTGTAAGTTGATACAGTTGCATAGTACAAACAGATGTTAAATTAGTTTATAAAAACACCTAGGAACAACTGTAGCAGCAGATTGCTTGTAAGTAATAGTCAAGATTATAAAATTCAGATTACAACAAAATACAATAGCTTCATGAGCTGGCACAAATTAAAAAATATATATACCATGGACAAGGTGCAAAATTAAGATAATGCCAAAATATATGGACTCAATATTATGCTAATATTAAAGAACTTCACTAGCACAGTGATCATGCCAAGGAATTTTAATGCGTCTTCTATCTTTACTGGCGATGTTCCCTGCAAAGTATTAGTTCAAAAGTCTTACTAATATTCCCTAAATATAAATATATTTGCAGCATATTCAAAAGTAGATCTATACAATACAAAGATGTCGTATATATTGTCACAAGTATAGGGCCAAAACCTGAACTCACTTTGTTCATGTAAAAATTTCCAAAGAGGCCATTTTATTCAGTAAAGCAGAGGAATACATTATAACAGAAACACTGACATAACCCTAACTACAACAGCACAAATGTCAGTTCTGTAATGAGGCAGAAATCTCTGCTGCTTTGCTAATCTCTAGAGACATGATACTACAACAAAACAAAACAAAATATCCTAGAAAATATACAAGAAACAAGCTGGTGGTGGTGTTCTTTTTTTCCTTCCTAACGGACATGTTGCCAATCCAAATTAGGTTAAATAAGATTTGAAATTAGTTCAGTCTCTATTAACAGCCTAGTAGAAAGAGATATGCACGGGGAGAAATGTGATTAACTAGCTGAAAGGTATTACAAATTACAAAAGAAGAATGGACCATTGGACAAGCGCTGGGTGTGTTTTGGCTGAAATCAGTTTTGCTATTGGCAAGGGAAAATACTGGAGGGGAGCAGGGGAAAATTAAGTTTATTCTTAGCGATTTTAAAATATACATAGAGTTGATTTTAAAGCAGCTTTTTAATTCTGCCTTGCAGAAGTATTTATTGCAGCTCCTACAAAAGTACTAGCCCTGTTGATTCTATGAGTCTTTTATACATTGTGACTAGCATTACAATGACTGACGCAACGCAGTAAGTAAAAAAATAAAGTTCCCTTTTTCCCCTCAATCCCCCACCTCTCTCTCCAGCAGATCAATATTCTTGAAGAAAATGTCACAGACTCCATGGAAAGTAATAGGTTTAGATCACCATTACATTTTCTATTCAATGAACTGAGTCTTTTTGGTCTATTTCTGTTGGAAAATTCACCTGTTTGAAAAGATTCATTTTCTTCACTGCAGTAGAACTTAACAGCAGAGCAATGATGCCTGCAGTATATATATACCTGTGGTTCATGTGCTCTCTTCACTACATCAGGAGAGGGGAGTGGAGAAACAGGGAGAAAAAGAAAGAAGGGGTAGAAAGGAAGATTTAGCCAACTCTAATTAAAATATAGTCCTGAAAAGTAAAACAAACTGAGCTGCTCTGTGTTCCTTGTGCTGCCCTGAAGCAGTGGTATTTGTTTGGAAAGACAAGGTAGACAGGGTGTGATCTTAAGAGATGGTGTACCAGGTTCAGACCTGGTGCTCTGAAGTCAGAATAGTGAATAATTTACCTAGAATATTAAATGGTGAGGGATAGACACTGGGGTTTTTTTCTTTTCTTTTTTTTTTTTTTTCCTGGCTACAAGCCTATTTCTCAAACGTATAAGGTAAGACTCTACAATACATATCTGTAAGTACTATCAGACCTCTGTTGCATGTGCGGAGCAATAAACAGTTCCACAACAACTTGGTATGATATATAAGGAAATACTGTGTGCAAGAAAAAGGGTAAGAAATAGATTCTTGGATTTTTAGTTTCTAAATTATGAGAAATTGCAAAATCAGACTCTCTAGCATCTTGTAGAACACAATTGTCTCTGGTTTTGACCCTTTTGTATATGCTTAGCATCTTTTCCAAGACAGCTTGCACTCCTGATGCGGAGACATCTGTGATGAAGAATCTAGAACTCCTTGTGCAGCTTGTTCAGTCTTTCTCACTGCTGAAAATGTCTGCTTTACTGCTTGAATTTGTATGACTCCCTGCATTTTTTAGGGCTTTCTCTGCTAAATGAAAGTGCACTTTACTAGCTAATATTTTTCCTGCTAAGGTATGTGTAGATTGCAATGAAATTACCCCAATGTCTCTCTCTCTCTCTTTGTGTCTTTTCTTTTTCATATTCTAAACTTATCTGAATGGTTATAAACTTAGAATTACTCTTTAATTTGGTCAGGGTACAGGTATGCCCTTTAACTCTAGAGCTTTATCATACAGACATCTCCACCAAGACAACTCTTCAGAGTATGAGATATTAGATATCTTCATAGTAATAGAGAGACGTAATAAAATAAACAATATAAGGTATCATTCATCTCTTTAGTCTGTTTTCTAAATCAGAAAGAAATTAATTTCTTCTCAAAATGCCTGCTTCTCTCCATGAACTAAAAGGACAGCCAAGGGCACTAGCTCAGATGCACACATATGTACTGCAGAAAAGTCCAAACTTTTAGATGCGTAGATGGGTAATGGCACATATCACCAGCTGCTGGTAGAAATGATCAACATGAGTTTCCTTTCACTGTATTTTTATTTTTTCTGAAAAGGCAAAAATAAGGTCTTTTATTCCTTTATCAAAGTCTTTTTCATCAGGAACATGGAACTCCACAAACATGAGCTTCATTGCAAAAATATCAGTATTTTTTAGTGATTTTTGACAAAAATATTTTATTTACAGGGCATGATTGGTTCCTCTAGAATGTTTTGTATTTTCAGGTTTTGTCAAAAGCATTTTTATATTAAAGTTTTTTTTATATTATTTTTACAATTTCAAAGGGGACAGGCTACCTTTTAAGAGAGACAGTTAAAAGTTTGTGGGGGTTTTCTTTTTAATCCCTCTTTTCAAGATTTTTTTTGTGAGTCCAGATCAAAGGGTCATCCAACATCCTTCCACCTTCATATTTATCCAAGATGTCTATTTCTTAAATTTAATTGATTTCACATTACGTTTTACAATTTCCACCAGTCTTTCTTCCTCTTCGGCTTATTTCTAACAATGCTAGAACAGTAACTTATAGCTGTAAGGTGACCCATGAAGAGTCCAGTAGCAGAAATGGGATATGATTATATCATAAAAATACTGTTTCAGAATGTAAATATGAAAGAAAGATTAATTAAGATTAAATGAGCAATGCTGGTGGGGTGTTTTTGGCATTTCCAAATTTTGAGTGCTTACCTCTATATTTTTGTATTCTTTTAATGCAGTACTGCTGGATATAATAAAACATTGGAATGCATGCAGGAATGTGTGAATGCAGAAATATCAGGCAAAATTGAATGGCTGTTAACAATTTGAATGGATAATTTTAAGGATGAAACCTCCATTACCCATAATTTCATGAAATCGTAGTATAACTATTACTAGTTCTGAAAACACAGAGAGTGAACTTCTTTTTGGTTATGAATTCTGTGTGACCTGTGAATTTTATTTTATTTTACTATTGGAGGGAAGGGAAGGGCGGGGCAGGATAGGGCAGGGAAGGGAAGGAAAATTTTCAAATTTTGTGGTTCAGAGAAGAACATGAAAAATGAAGAAAAAGTGCTAAGCAATTAAAACCTGAATGAAAGGAACCATTTTAAAAATTGCATTCATTTTTGAGTTGAACTCATCACAGTGGCTTACAATGCATGACTATAAATGACTAGTATTGGTTAAGTTCTCTCTGTTAACAGAATAGATTATGGTGACTAGAAAACAGAAGCACTTTTGATTACAACTTGACTATATGCTCTCTGTGCTGGTTAAGGATCAGTAAAAGTTCAGCACCAGATGCTTTGGGCACACACACGAAATACCTGAAATCATTTAGCAGTGCAAAGAGAATTCTGATGCTAATGAGGGCTAAAAATTGGATTCACAAGTTTACAGAGTACACCAAACTGAACAAAATTGTCAGCATAACATTTAAATTACTTCTTTGATAAGCTTGGCTATTTACAAATCATTAGACAATTACATCTTCCAAAAACTATTTAACATCAATTCACTCTGCCTTTTCAACAGTGCACTTGACTAATTCCAAATAAATTGAAAAAAATTACCTTGCAGATTGCAAGTAACTGACTAAAAACAAGTGCCACAGTTTTAAATTGCATATTGTTAAACTAACTCTGCATAATAGTTTTCATTTGCACTATCTTCCCAGCTCCAAACATTAACTATTTCTCATAAAGACAGAAACATTTGGGTTTGATTAGTCTGATACACTGAAAGGACTGTGTTTACCCCTGAATTATCTGTCTATTTTATAAATTAAACCATGCCATTGAATAATGAAGGAATTGAAAAACTACATTTCATCTTTTCCTTTATTCCGTTATTATCACTACTTGTGCAGCACTAAAAGATGTCTGTAAGAAGAATAATCCTTGGAAATGAACTTTGGATATACAGACTATGTTTTTGCCTTAAAAGGAGGACCCCAGATCTCTTAAACATGAGAAAGCCAACTGCAAGAATAGGCTGTTACCATAGAGGCAGCCAGTGACTGAGTCTTAAATATCTACAGTGTAAGGTTCTGTCTCTATGTTTTTTAGCAGACTGTCCACTGGCCAAAAGATGTCCAGAGAAGCCTTGTGGAGATGAGGGGTGACGTTGAACACACGGGTTAAAATATTCCACATGCAGGTTCCTACACCTCAGTGTCTTTAATGCCAGTGAAGAAGTCATTGACGACCTCAGTTCAGTTGCCCACAGGTAGGTGTCTGGCATTGGTAGGAGCATCCCAGGTACCAAGGGCTGACCAAGCAGCTGACAGATGATCTGTAACTGCTGTGATAGCTACAACACAGGAACTGTGATTTCCTAGACTGGCAGCTGGGGACAGACAGAACATCCCATTACATCTGTAGTAGTACAAAACATTTGTCTGTGTACTTCAAATAAAAAAAAAAAAAGGAAAAAATCCACTGCAGACATTTTCAGTTTTAGTGCAAACGTAACTAGTTTGATTTACTATAGCTATAGGCCACCAACTCCACCTAAGCTTCCAATGAATTACTAAAAAGGAGAGGCAGAGAGCCAGAGGCAGCTGGGGGAGTAAAGAAGTGTGTGGGACCAGCTCTGACACCCTTACTCAAACACAGTGGTACCCTCAGGTAAGATTTTCATAAAAAGGACTCAGAGGGGCTTGAGGTTTGCATTTCTTTTTTTTTTTTTTTTTTCCTCCTTATTTGAGTACTTAAAACTCCTTAAGTCTCTTCAAAAAAACCTGTGCTTTATTCCAGATGCAGTATAGGATGCTTCCAGAATAATGCTCAGTGGTGTTAAAAATAACAGAAGTCTTGTGCTTTGGGAGAAAGAAGAGGGAATACAAAAGTGCACCCCCATAAATGCTCCTGACCAGCAAATGTTAATATAAAACTGTATCATCATACCCCTTCACATTCTCCCTTTCCAAATAGGAACAACACTGATCCAGCCTATATTCCCGCAGTCCTTACCATGTAAAAATATCCCTGTTTCACAAACAGAAAGGGCAGAAAGCACTATTTCAGAAGTCTTTTCAGGTTTTCTTCCTCTTATTTAGCCTTAATTGAATCTTTTCTCCCACTGCAGGACAGCAATAGTTGTCTCATAGTTAACCAGTAACAAATAACTGCTACTAGTTAATGAGTAATCATTACCTCAACTGAAGCCAATGGGAGCCTGAGGTTTCCTTCCTATTTGCAAGCTGCAGGGTATCCTGGTTTGGCCTCAGATGGCAACAAAGAACCACGTGTTGCTCGCTCAGCGCTTCCCGGTACGGGAAGGATCAGAAGAAAAAGGCAAAACTCTTGGGTTGAGACAAAGGCAGTTTAACAGAACAGCAAAGGGAACAAGAAAACAACAACAATAACACCGACAGAGAAATATACAAATGCGATTACGGAACCGCCGCCCCCGCTGGTCCAGACCCAGGAGGCACCAGCCCACTCCAAACCCAACTGCCTGCCCCCTCCCTCCTTTTAATCTCACAGTGGGCGTGGCTCACATGGCATGGAATACTTAACCCTGTCCCTGCCGGAACCAGGACATTATCCACCCTTTATTCCATACCATTTTTGCCACGCCCAGATCTTACAGTTTTCGGAACATGTGACTGGTGTACCCGGCGTAGCTCATGCACACAGTCCATGGGCCGAGGATGCAGATCTTGAGGAAGTTGCTGGGTGACAGCTCTGATCCCATCACCACTTTGCTTTACTCAATTCTTCATCAAAGTCCATCTGTCCTTAATTTGGGTGATTCTTACTGCAGCACAGCCGATAGCAATTATAGTAACAAGGACATACAGTGACAGTGTTGCACACGATTTGATTCATTGGCTATTCTCCCCCAAAATCAGATCCCCATGAGGTACACATCGGACTTCCCCATCCTTCCCCATTACCCACCAAGTGCACCCAGGTCCTTGGGCAAAAGCAATCCCATGGATGGGTTTGCCTTTGCCTGAGGCAGGACTAACCCAGACTGTCTTCCCTAACATATTCTTCATGTGCACTATGGGGACCTTATCCCCTTCTACAGTACGTGGAAGTTTTGATTCGGCAGGGCCAGCCCGATTGGTAGATCCCCTGGTGTTAACTAGCCAGGTAGCCTTTGCTAAATGTGCATCCCAATGTTTTAAGGTCCCATCACCCATTGCTCTCAGTATAGTTTATAACAGTCCATTGTATCGTTCTATCTTCCCAGAGGCTGGTGCGTGATAGAAGATGTGATACCATGCTCTTTGGCCCAGGTGTCTATGAGGCTGTTTCAGAAATGAGTCCCGTTGTCTAACTCGATTCTCTCTGGGGTACCATGTCGCCACAGGACTTGCTTTTCAAGGCCCAGGATAGTATTCCGGGCAGTGGCATGGGGCACAGGGTATGTTTCCAGCCATCCAGTGGTTGCTTCCACCATTGTGAGCACATGGCGCTTGCCTTGACGGGTTTGTGGCAGTGTGATATAATCAATCTGCCAGGCCTCCCCATATTTATATTTCAACCATCATCCTCCATACCAAAGAGGCTTCAAACGCTTGGCTTGCTTGATTGCAGCGCATGTGCCACATTCATGGATGACCTGTGCAATAGTGTCCATGGTCAAGTACACCCCTCGGTCACGAGCCCACCTATATGTCGCATCTCTTCCTTGATGGCCTGAGGTCTCATGGGCCCACTGAGCTATGAATAGTTCACCCTTATGTTGCCAATCCAGATCCACCTGAGCCACTTCAATCCTGGCAGCCCGATCCACCTGCTGGTTGTTCTGATGTTCCTCCGTGGCCCGATTCTTCGGTACGTGGGCATCTACGTGGCGTACTTTCACAACCAGATTCTCTATGCGGGCAGCAATATCTTGCCATAGTTCAGCAGCCCAGATGGGTTTGCCTCTGCGCTGCCAGTTGCCCTGCTTCCACTGCTGTAACCATCCCCACAGAGCATTTGCCACCATCCATGAGTCAGTGTAGAGAGAAAGTACTGGCCATTTTTCTCGCTCGGCAATGTCCAAAGCCAGCTGAATGGCTTTCACCTCTGCACACTGGCTCGATTCACCTTGTCCTTCACTGGCTTCTGCAACTTGTCGTGTAGGACTCCACACAGCAGCCTTCCACTTTCGATGCTTTCCCACAATCCGGCAGGACCCATCAGTGAACAGGGCATATTTCTTCTCATTTTCTGGCAGTTTATTATATGGTGGGGCCTCTTCTGCACGCGTCACCTCCTCCTCTGCTGACATTCCAAAATCCTTGCCTTCTGGCCAGTCCATGATCACTTCCAGAATTCCTGGGCGACTGGGGTTTCCCATTTGAGTTCGCTGTGTGATCAGTGCAATCCACTTATTCCATGTAGCAGCAGTTGCATGATGCGTGGTGGGGACCCTTTCTTTGAACATCCAACCCAGCACCGGCAGTCGAGGTGCTAAGAGGAGCTGCGCTTCTGTACCAACCACCTCCGAAGCAGCTCGAACCCCTTCATATGCTGCCAAGATCTCCTTTTCTGTTCGAGTGTAGCAGGCTTCGGATCCTCTGTATCCCCGACTCCAAAACCCTAGGGGTCGACCTCAGGTCTCCCCTGGTGCCTTCTGCCAGAGGCTCCAGGTAGGGCCATTCTCCCCGGCTGTGGTGTAGAGCACGTTTTTAACATCTTGTCCTGCCCGGACTGGCCCCAGGGCCACTGCATGGACTATTTCCTGTTTGATTTGTTCAAAAGCTTGTCGTTGCTCAGGACCCCATTTAAAATCGTTCTTCTTCCGGGTTACTTGATACAGAGGGCTTACAATCAGACTGTAATCTGGGATATGCATCCTCCAAAAACCCACAATGCCTAAGAAAGCTTGTGTTTCCTTTTGCTAGTTGGTGGAGACATAGCTGCTATTTTGTTGATCACATCCATTGGGATCTGGCGGCGTCCATCTTGCCATTTAATTCCTAAGAACTGGATCTCCTGTGCAGGTCCCTTGACCTTACTTCGTTTTATGGCAAAACCAGCTTCCAGAAGGATTCGGACTATTTTATCCCCTTTCTCAAAAACTTCTTCTGCTGTGTTTCCCCATACAATGATGTCATCAATGTACTGCAGATGTTCTGGAGCTTCACCCTGTTCCAGCGCAGTCTGGATCAGTCCATGGCAAATGGTGGGGCTGTGTTTCCACCCCTGGGGCAGTCGATTCCAGGTGTACTGGATGCCCCTCCAAGTGAAAGCAAACTGTGGCCTGCACTCTGCTGCCAAAGGGATTGAGAAAAATGCATTCGCTATATCAATCGTGGCATACCACTTGGCTGCCTTGGACTCCAGTTCATACTGGAGTTCTAGCATGTCCGGCACAGCAGCACTAAGTGGTGGCGTGACTTCATTCAGCCCACGATAGTCTACAGTTAGCCTCCACTCTCCATTGGATTTTCGCACCGGCCATATAGGACTGTTAAAGGCGAGCGAGTCTTGCTGATCACTCCTTGAACCTCTAGCTGACGAATCAGCTTATGGATGGGAATCAGAGAGTCTCGGTTAGTGCAATATTGCCGCCAATGCACCGTTGTGGTAGCAATCGGCACCTGTTGTTCTTCGACCCTCAACAACCCCACAACAGAAGGGTCCTCCGAGAGACCAGGCAAGGTAGACAACTGTTTAACTTCCTCCGTCTCCAAGGCAGCTATGCCAAAGGCCCACTGATACCCTTTTGTCTCCTTAAAATACCCTCTCCTGAGGTAATCTATACCAAGGATGCATGGAGCCTCTGGGCCAGTCACAATGGGATGCTTTTGCCACTCATTCCCAGTTAGGCTCACTTAGGCCTCCAGTACAGTCAACTCTTGGGATCCCCCTGTGACCCCAGAAATACAAATGGGTTCTGCCCCTCTATAGCTTGATGGTATTAGGGTGCACTGTGCTCCTGTGTCCACTAGAGCCTTATACTCCTGTGGGTCTGATGTGCCAGGCCATCGAATCCACACTGTCCAATAAACCCGGTTGTCCCTTTCCTCCACCTGGCTGGAGGCAGGGCCCCTCTAATACTGGTCATGGTATCCAGTACTCACTTCCTGCAGAAATGACTTGGAGGTTCCTTCAAGAGGATCAGAAGCAAGATCAGGCCTTCTGCTCTGTCTGGAGAACTGCCCGCTGGAAACTGGGGTGGCACTTTTCCTGGAGGGATCTCCTTTTGTGGTTGTCCTTCCTTGCAACTCCTGTACCCGTGTCCGCAGGATCCAAGTAGGTTGTCCATCCCACTTCCTCATGTCCTCTCCATGGTCATGCAGGTAGAACCACAGGGTGCCTCGTGGTGTGTACCTTCTGTACTCTCTCTCTTGAGTGGGGAAATGCCTGCTCCTAATAGCTGAGATGCTGGCCCTTACAGGTGGGGAGGAGGACATATTCTCTTCAAGTTGCTGGACCTTCCGGGACAGTTTCTCCACAGCTGAGACAAGGGGGGAAGAGAGACTTTCTTCATATTGCCAGAGCCAGCCAGCCACCTCATCCACCGTTGGTCCTTCTTCACCTTTCCATTCCATTACTGCCAGTGAGTTGGCATATGACGATGCTGCACTCCGTACAAACTTCCCCCACATGGGCCTTGTACAGTGCACCTCATCAGGGTCCGTGGGTAAGTCTGTATTGTCCAAGTCATAATAAATCATCTCCCGCACGGCTAATTCTCTCAGGTACTGGATACCTCTTTCCATGGTGGTCCACTTGCTTGGTTGGCATACAACATCTTCACTGAAGGGGTACCTCTCCCTCACGCCTGACAGGAGTCGTTTCCAGAGGCTGAGGGCTTGGGTCTTCTTTCCAATTGCCTTGTCAATGCCACCTTCCCTAGACAGGGATCCCAACTGCCTGGCTTCCCTACCCTCTAATTCCAGGCTACTGGCCCCATTATCCCAATACCAAAGCAGACAGGTGACAATGTGCTCGCCTGAAAGTCGGCTAAAATCTTTTCGCATATCCTGCGGCTCACTCAGGGATAGGGATCAGGTAATTATCTCTGGTTCTGCCTCTTCCTCCTGTCCTTGTGATGGCCCTGGTTCATCGTCATCTCTTACTAAGCGAACTGATTTCTTTGTGTACTTCTTCTTTTGTATAGGGGCAACGGATACTGGCACGGGTTGGTTCCCTGGTTCAGCAGCAGTGGTTGTCACTGGGGTTGGAGTACCTATAGTGTCTGCCGCAGGGGCCGCAGCAGCCACAGCGCCTGCTGGTCTAGTCTCTGTCTCTTTCTTCTGAGGGTGCTGCATAGCACTGAGCAGTGCCTGGTAGACACTAGCCAGGGCCCAGCACAGTGCGGTGAGTTGTGCCTCTCTGGAATAGCCACAGCATTTTCCCTTCAGATATTCTACTATTCTATCAGGGTCCTGTAATTGTTCAGGGGTGAAGTCCCAGACCACTGGAGGTGAGAAGTTCTCTAGGTACCTGCCCATGTTCTCCCACCTGCCATGCCACCCCTGACTGTCCAGCCTTGGAGCAGATCTCTGGGTGGTAGTCTTAAATAGTTGTTTAACCCTAAACAAGACCTGGAACATATTCAGCAAACATAACACTAGGAACATGCTGGTTTGAGCATCCCAAGGATATTCAAAATTCTCAAAAGCTGTCATACCTGACCCGAAGGAGAAAAGGGAGGCAAAAGAGCTGGGGAAAGTGTCCCCCCCTGTTTCCCCCATAGACTGGGTGTAATTATTAATGAATTCTGAGAGGTGGTGCCCAATGTATGGACAGGACAGCAATACCACATAAACGCCCCAAAATAGCCATCTAACAAGTGATGTTATCATATCATAAGCCAATATTGCACAGGACAGTAAAATGATAATCCTCATCCCCCTCCCAGAAGTCACAAATATCATCACAGGGAGTGCATAAAACACATAGGAATTTACATAACACAGCCATGAGAACAAACTAAGCAACAACGTGACCAGCAACTATTTACCTAACAAATTCATTTTTTTCAAGCTCTAGTTGGATTCTGTCGTTGTCTCAACCCTTCAAGCCCCACATTGGGCGCCAAATAAGGACTGTCATGGTTTGGCCTCAGATGGCAACAAAGAACCACATGTCGCTCGCTCAGCGCTTCCCGGTACGGGAAGAATCAAAAGAAAAAGGCAAAACTCTTGGGTTGAGACAAAGGCAGTTTAACAGAACAGCAAAGGGAACAAGAAAACAACAACACCACCGACAGAGAAATATACAAACATGATTATACAACTGCCACTCCCCACCAGTCCAGACCCAGGAGGTGCCAGCCCACTCCAAGCCCAACTACCTACCCCCTCCCCTCCTTTTAATCTCAGGGTGGGCGTGGCTCACATGGCATGGAATACTTAACCCTGTCCCTGCTGGAACCAGGACACAGGGTAACATCCTTCTCAATTTGGCCCAAATACTTCACTTGCTGCTTACCTTATCATCTGCATAAATGCCTCTGTGGTAGCATGAGGTATTTGATAAGACTGTGTCACATAGCAGTCAAACTCCATAATCATCTCTGAGCCACAGGAACTTAAAAACAGAGTGTGAAGTCATCTTTCAAGTTTGAATGCACAAGTAAGCAAAGACAGTAATTAAACTTCAATTGGTGTTTTATTTTTAATTCAGCTGCAAAGAGCAGAATCTCGCCTTCAAATTTAATTAACAGCCTTCCCCTCAGCCCCCTCCCACATACACAGGCAGCCATCTATCAATAGGGAGCTAAATTCTCCTTTCTCACAACCCCACTGAAATCATGGTGGAGAATTTGGTCCAGCAGTTTACAGAGTGCTGATGAGAGCCCTGTCATAAAAGGAAAAACATTAAGCTGAGACTTCCTCTTGCTGTTAAGAAATAACGGAGGACTTTTATTTTTTTTTTCTTATTAAGGATCAGTATGCCCTGCCTCACACCAAATGAATCTTTCTTATCCGCTGATTTTGGTCTTCATTCTGTCCCTGTTTAAAACACTGCAAAGCAAAACAACAATAAAAAAAGCCTTTTAGATCTTACTAATCAAAGGTGCTGTATCTGCATTTTTTTCTCCTTGAGACTGGCCTAGAATATTACAGGCAGATTCTCATAGACAAGATCACCAAGTACATGTCAGAGATGATTAGTGGGAAAGAATGGAAAACTTCCTCTATTGACACCACGGGATGGGGCTGAGAAGGAGGAGTGCAGCAAAGCTGAAAGAAATTATTCCTCTTTTAGTCATGAGCTATGGATCTTCCTTCGACCCACCTCCTTTTCTGTGTGGAGTTGAGATTCTTTGGGCTTTTGAAGACTTCTAAAAAGATGGGTTTAAGACTTTTTGCCAAACCAGGGTCAAACACAGATGTCAGAAGGTACAGTCAGCTTTGCCTCAGAAATGAGATGAGCAGAGTCTGCAGGAACATTCTTAATGTAAATGGTGGTTGAGCAGGGGAAATAATGGTTATCAATGGGAAGGTGCTGATATGACATGCCTCAGCCATTTGCTTTCTGTTCTGCTGTTCCTTCTGCAGTATTGGCACATGGCACTTGTGGACTGCCTGTTGTGATGCAAATGGCCAACCCACCCCCCAAATTACCTTTTTTCCCCTCCAGTATTTGGAATTAGTGTTCACTGTGCTCCCTTCTTGCATCTCACAATTGAGGAGATACTGGGAAGTTCCTGCGCTTCACGGAGTAACCAAATGCTAGCAGAGTATATATCCATAGGATTTCCCAAGGAGATCCAAGAAAGCACTGCCTAAAAATTAAATTAGTCAGTTTCAGTTATCCAGGTTTGAAAGATCAGCTGTGTAGCCATGTTCAGCACAGACATACATTCAAGCTGTATAAGTCTGCAAATAAGTGCTTATTGGGATTCTGGTGAAGAACAGGTTATGTCTGAACTACTGCGAGTCTAAGCTCTCTCTCGCCTGCAAAATGTTATGCAAGCAAACACAAAAAGCTTGAGGAAGATATGGGTTTTACAGGAAATTATATGGCAGCTGTTCATTGCAGGGTTTCACGTACCATCTTCCTGAATTCTTATAACTATCTGCTCTCAGAAGCAAGCTGCTAAAATGAACAGGCCACTGGTCTGGTCCACACTGCTAATCCTTGCTTTTGGATATACCAATTACAGTGAGTTCAGACTAGCAGCAAAATTAATTAGAGGAAGAAAGCTATTAACTTGTGCTGCAAAATTAGGTGACTTAAGCTCCCTTTTACACACACCCACAAATAGGTACAGCTTTACTAATTGATTACTGAGGAAGGCACCTGATATTATTACCTATATATGCAGCATGTTTTAAACTCCAGGGAGGGACTGAATTGTTTTTTAGTTTCTGAAGGCACTACTAAAACTAATGTTAAAAATGAGAGAATTGAATGCTACAACAGCATGGCGCAGAACTTTTGGACTAAATGCTCCAATATGTTGTGCCTACATAAATCCCATGAAGCGAACCTAACAGCCTACAAGCTGAGCCTAGCTAAAATTGCAGGTGTTGCCCTGACTGTAGTGTATTTTTCAACTATTTAACTTTTATCAAACATGGAGGCTCAGGATGGCTTGCTTTGGAAAGCTATTCACCTTTCTCCTGTTAAGAGATCTGTTATGTTCCAGGCTGCCCAAATCTGCTGAAGTCATGAGAGAGCCCTCCAAGATAGAAGCAGCATTATTTGGTTGGGGTTTTATTTTGTAAAACAGGCTGTTGTTTGCAGTCCTCATCCAGACTGAAAAAATTCTAGCGATAGACCTGCTCACTCTAAACCATTGAGTAAGGATTAAATGGGAAGGGGCTGTCCCCAATATTTTCTTTTAATGGATGAGGTCCATTAGGAATCAATCTTCAGAACAAGACTGATCAGATTGGATCCCAGCAGTAACTACTACCTAACTTATTGTATTGGTATCCTATGAGACAGAGGATAGGATAGAGGATCCTATCCAATAGAGAGAAGCAGGCATTTTAAAAAGCATATGCTAAGGTAGGCTATTTTAGATATCTCTAGCTCACAGCATCTCCAAAAAAAAGCACACCCATTAATGCAAGTGCAGTTTTCTGAGTTTATGTATCAGTGAGTTCTGATTTGTACAGCTTTCTGAATTTAGAGGTGTTGCTTCAAACAACAAGGTGATATTAGTAAAAGGTATAATTATAAGAATTATTATTATATAATGTATTCAATATACAAAAATCTATTAAATTGTCATGGCATTATGAGATGTTATAAAGGATATCAATAAAAGCATGCATGCAATATTCTCAAATGTATGACATCAAATAATCAAAGACCTAATAATGTCAGACTCTATTTATGTTAAATGTGGTCTTACATTACCCTTCTTTTTATAATTTTTATTTGTACTATTATGTTCTGAACATAAGCTTGAGAATTTTATAAACGTTTATATGACCGTATCAAGATAATTTCTTTCCTGTCAAGGTCTGTAGCTAACATGGTGACACTCAACAGAATCTTGTTTAACTGGCATTAGGTAAATATAAATAGCCTTCTAATAATTATAATATGTTGAATAGCAAGAGAAGCATATTAGAAGTGAAACAATATTGCCAGCCTAATTGAGTAGTGGAAGTAAGTTGACAGTCCAATAATGAAATATAAATTAAAATGCCATGACATCATGATAATATAATAAGAGTCTAAATAAGATTCAGTGACAGTAATATTTCAGACATAAAGCTTCTTTAAGAAAATTCTGTCTAAAATTACACATACAAAACTACATTAAAGGACCATTATTAATGTTGCAAAGTCAAGCACTCAAAACAAGTTAGGGAACGCTTGAATTAAGTTTGCCCACGCAACATTAATTTGGCAGCCTTGTGACAGGGCATTATGGCACAGTCTTTAATTACACGATCACATGCTATTTTTTCTACAGGGTGGCTGCCACCTTCAGCTAATTAAAGTTCACAGGAAAACTTAATTTTCACATTCTCTAATTTCTGCAGGCTTGACTTTACAACATTAATGATGGTATTTTAACATAGGGTTTTGGTTTTGTATCTTTGTGTGAGAGAGAGAGATAGAGCTGGAAGGGTGAAGGGGCAGGTGTGCATGTATTTCCCTAAGTTAAGAAAACAAACATTTTAAAGGTGGTAGCCGTCCCATGGTCTCATACTGACAGCCAGCTAGATCTTTGGTAAAGATGGAAATATAAAATTAAGCTTAGAAGTTAAGCTCTTTTTCGTCAAAGTACTGAGGAAAATAGGTAAGGGGTAGCAAAAATGGGCTGTGATCTGCATTTGGATAAGAAGTGGAGGATGCATCTTTTCCATCACCTTCCATCAGTATCGACTGGCTGCTAGAAACGGTTGAATTGCATATTTTTGGGTTCTTTCTTAGGTTTTAGGAAAAAATATGAACTGGACTGTTGTAAGGCCATTCACCCTGCCCTGGTCCAGTCTCTTTTCTCTGAGGGCTCTTAAGTTCTTCACATATCTTCTCATGGCAGTATTTATATGCTGTAAGTAAGACTACTCTTGATCTCCTTATAGGTAAGTTTAACAGTCTGAGTCCTTGGAGTAACAGTACTCCATTTTCTCCACCTTACATTTCTTATGTCTCTTTTCATCTTCTCTGATTTTAACATCTCTGCTAAAAATTTGGTACGGCAACAGGGTGGAGCATTCCAGCACAAGCCTCACACCTGGTGGTTACAGCATACTCCTGACTGCATGCTCAGGAATCACACAAACTTTTCACACCATCACACCTTTAGTAAGAGCTTGTGTTTGAGCTGTTGAGCCTGGATCTTCCCCCTTCTGTAAGTTTTTCCTTGTTTCTTCTTCACATTTTATATCTGTATCTATAATTGTTTATTTTTTTGTATGTCAGTATGCATGTGCATGTTGTATATATATTTGGCATTTTGTTATATATATATATTGAAAGTATATACACACATAAAAGCATGTGAACAAACCTTACATTTGACCACCTTAAAATACATCTCATTTGAATGCACTGATGGAATGCTAAGTAGGTTTTGTGGATTCAGGTGTGTCCAGCAGCCTGGCTGGATTAATTTACTGACAAATGTAATTGAATTAAATTACACTGGTGAAGTTTATGGTCTCTGCATACCTCAAGGTGTGACTGAGGGTGACCGTGCGCAGTAGAGGTGAGCGATGTTAGGCTGTGATGTGGACCCTGTTTAGGGAGCTCAGAGTTTTCTTCCAGCTCACTGTGCAGCCTGAAAATGCACTTGATTTGGCATGATCCCAGAGTCACCTTTTCACTCTTCCACCAGGTGTACTTGGACAAAACAGTTTGGAAATAACTCTGGTGAAGCTACACTTTTTTAGCCGATAGAAAGTCTAGGAATACCTTGCAGTCGCATAGCTATTTGAAATCATAACTATTTTGAAATCGACAAACTCCAGAACTAACTGCAATAGTGCTCACATCAGCTGAAACTTAATGTGGACTATTTTTCCATGCATATATTCAGACACAAAATGGACTTGAGAGCGTGTACTGGTTTGGTACTGGGAGACTCACACAGCTTGCAGTATCTCAGCTAATATCTTTGATATGTCTGTACAAAGCATCAGTTATTTCATAGATTTCAGCAACTGGTGGAGTCTGAACTGAACATTTGGGGAAACGGGAACTGAAAAACTGGCATGAGATATTCAGGCATCCTCCAGTCACCTGAAGATGGGTGGAAACGTTTAGGGAAATGTTACGTCCCAGTCTGACTACAACGGGCCCAGGAGAGGCTCACAATGATTCCAAGTGTGAAATTAAGACACAAACGAGGTCAGATGCCGCTCACTGTAGGTTTATTTTTATTCCCCAGCAATAGTCATTGAGATAAGCAACAGAGTAAAGGCAGAAGTACAGGAAAGGCAGAAAAGAGAGGCAGTATTATGGAGCGTAGCAAGAGTATAGTCACCACCACAGGCCCGACGACATCTCGGCGGTCCTCCAGAAGTTCAGCAGTGTCCCATTGATCCATGGTTGATGGTGGTGGGGATCTCAGTCCTAATTCCCAAATTGTGGTGGGTCACCGTGCCAGTTATAGTCCAGGTAGCCCAGGTAGGTCCGTAGCTTGACCAATCAGCATGACGGTGGCCTTTGCCCAGCTAATTGTAATTTTACACAGTTGCTGTATGAGCTTTTCCTGCCCCCTTGCTGCTTGGGCAGTGCTTGGCACAGTCATTGTGCTTCAGCAATTTTAGAGTTAACAACACAGGCTCTGGTGGGCCCCGAGCTAGGCAGGGTCTGGCCACTCTGATAGCCAGAGGCCTACACCCTTTCCAGCTGGGGGTGGGCAACACACCCTCTTCAGCTGATGGCAATCTTGGGTGGTGACTGGCAAGCAAAAGAATGGTCTGCAGAAGGTGCTAAATAGATACAAGCAAGCTTCTTATTGGCCTGCAAGCCTGCCAACAATTTGCAGAAGCTTAAGCAAGCTTTGAGATAATTATTTTAAAGTTCTAGTCTTTCACAGGAAACAATTCCTATCATCTTTTAGGACTACAGTATGGATCATATTGTGGTCTTGTACAGTGGCTGTTTATTCATCTAAAAATGGGGTAAATAAAGTTTCTTCCTTCTTCTGCCTATTTTTTTTTGTTTTTTCCTCTTTTGTTGTTTTGGGGTTTTTTGGGTTTTTTTTGGTTTTTTTTGGGTTTTTTTTGTAGTGATGTGCTTCATTATTTCAAGTGGAAACTCAAGACTGATCCTCCAGCTTTTTCCTAACCAGTCAGATTAGAATACCTGTGGTCAGGTTAAGGTCTTGTTAACTTTTCGTGTGTATGTGTCTGCATGCATTTCTCAGAGAAAAAAAATTCCCGTTTCCCTTGCATGTATATTAATGAAAGAAATGACACTCATTGCAAGATCTGTTGCATTTTCTTTTTAACTGAATCAAATTGGTGACATTATCAACATTTCCTAGACTCTGATTTGTTTCAGATATCCTTTAGTTTTTTCCCCTTGTTTATTTTTTAAACAGATGATGAAGGCCTGCTCTTGCAGTAGCAAGGTTCATGTTGCTCTGTACAGCTGGAGGAAGTGACCTGTGGCCTTTCTCCAACAACAAATTTCTCTCCTCATCTGGAAAGACCTATTTCTTTTGGGATGGCAAATGCAGCTGTATATCACTATATTTCCCACCTTTCTTTTTTTTTTCCTGAAATGGAACATTCTAAACAGTGCATTACAGATATCTGCATGATGCTGAACTGCTTTATGCAGAAATGTGGTGGGGATGCTGTAGCTTTTATTTGGTCTAGGACAACTGGAGTTGGTTTTCAGACTGTGTTTTCAAATGGATAAGGACCAGTGTGTTACTCTTTGCCAGCGTTACCTCCATCTCTCTTCTCTTACTCCTTTCTCACAGCTCTTTCTTATTTATTTATTTATTTGTTTTCTTTTTTCCTCAGGGTTGGTGGATAGTTTCCCAGCCATGGGGAATGGAAGGCTTGCAAGCTGACCTCTCTGTTGAGCTACAACATGATCCAAAGTCTCTCCTTTAGCTGACTCCCTTTGACTTCAAAGGGACTTAGGCCCATAGTGTTAGGGGACTCCAATTATAACTAATTACAGCAGCATGTTTTTTCTTAACATGAATATATGCCTGCAAGCCAAAGGACTGTGAAAAGGATTTCATAAAAGGCCACTCAGTCACCACTATTAAGTTATGTAATTAGTTTCTCAAATTTCTAGAAATGCTTTCTAAAGATAATATTACATATGCTAAAGCAAAATAGTGGTAGCAATTAATATTTGGCCTTTATATATAGCTTTTAATTCTAGTAATGAAGGAATTCTTACATACTAGAAGGTCTGTTAGCTCTCATGAGGAAAAACAAGATACCAGATGTAATGCAGTGTGATACATGTTTTGGAAAAAAATACATGGTGTCCAATGTCACCTCTTTACCTTAAAGCCATCAAAAAAAAATTCCCTTTGGTGCCAGTAGACCTAGCTATATTCAGATACAAGCCAGCATTAAAAAAATCTGCTTCCTGTGTTTGAGCCAGATCCTGGTTTGCCGTAAGTATTTGTGGTGCTTCTCAGGCAGAGTGAAGGTAACTCAATTCAACCTAAAGCTAACACGATAAACACTAGCCATGCCAAGCTGACATATGTATATCTGTCTATCTGTCCAAACCTTAGAATCATAGAATCATTCAGGTTGGAAAAGGCCCTTGGGATCCTCGAGTCCAACCATCAACCCCACTCTACAAAGTTCTCCCCTACACCATATCTCCCAACACCACATCTAAATGACTCTTAAACACATTCAGGGATGGTGACTCCACCACCTCCCTGGGCAGCCTATTCCAGTGTCTGACCACTCTTTCCGTGAAGAATTTTTTCCTAATGTCCAGTCCAAACCTACCCTATTGCAGCTTGAAGCCATTCCCTCTTGTTCTATCGCTAATTACCTGTGAGCAGAAACCAGCACCAACCTCTCTACACTGTCCTTTCAAGTAGTTGTAGAGAGTGATGAGGTCTCCCCTCAGCCTCCTCTTCCTCAAACTAAACAGTCCCAGCTCCTTCAGTCGCTCCTCATAAGACTTATTCTCCAGGCCCTTCACCAGCTTCATTGCCCTCCTCTGCACTCGCTCCAGCACCTCGATACCTCTCTCGTATTGAGGTGCCCAGAACTGGACACAATACTCAAGGTGTGGCCTCACCAGTGCTGAGTACAGGGGGACAATCACTTCCCTCCTTCTGCTGGTCACCCTATTTCTAATACAAGCCAGGATGCCATTGGCTTTCTTGGCCACCTGGGCACACTGCTGGCTCATGTTCAGCCGCTTATCAATTAGAACCCCCAGGTCCTTTTCTGCCAGGCAGCTCTCCAGTCACACTTCCCCAAGCCTGTAGCGATGCATGGGGTTGTTGTGGCCCAAGTGCAGGACCTGGCACTTGGCCTTGTTGAAGCACATTCCATTAGCATTGGCCCATCGGTCCAATCTATCCAAGTCTCTCTGTAGAGCCTCCCTGTCCTCATGCAGATCAACACTCCCGCTTAACATGGTGTCATCTGCGAACTTAATGATGATACACTCTATGTCCTTATCAAGATCATCAATAAAGATGTTAAACAGAAATGGTCCCAACACTGAGCCCTGAGGAACACCACTTGAGATCGGCTGCCATCTTACTTCCCCCATAAGGAGAACAGGCAAGAAAGGAGTCAACTGTGTTCAAGCAACCTCTGTCAGTGCTGTGACTCGGAGAGCTCTGCCAGGGAACCTAAAGAGAGTTCTCACCAGGCTTCAGTTTGTTCAGGAAATGGCTGAGGCTCTGCTGCTTACCAATGCAAGGAGGATCAGTAGAAAGTGTATTTCTTCTTTTATTTTTTCCTACTGACCTTCTTGCAAGGTTTAAGGTTTGCCTTGTTTCAGAGGATTGGTTTGCAGTCTTATAGCTACAAAGTCATACTTGTATAAGAGCAGATTTGATCCAAAGATCTTATATTCCCTCACCAACGTCATGAGCCATTGCATTTCCCCATCTGTAGTGATTTAAAAAAATACATTATATTACAGGACATGCAAAACATTAGCTATGAAAATGGTTGAATCTGAGGTTTTATGGTTTATCACAGAAAAAAGTCACATCAGCTAACCCAATATGCAGGATGTCCATTTATGGCAATTACTGCTAAACCTCCATGTAGCTATCCCTAATTATTATTTTTTAATTATTTATGAGGCTCTTTTTCCTTCTCTTATACCACCTACTAAACGCCTGAGTCTTGTTGCACCAACAAAATGAACCGCCTTTTAGTACCTGAAAGAAATTATGATTGCTAATGTACTCCTGTTCTGTATGTGTTAATATACTCTTCTACAAGAATGATGAGCCAGGTACTGAATGAAGTTCAGAAGCCAAGGGCAGAAATTCCCTGGCACATCATTTTCTAGGCACCAGATAAAGGGAGAGATGTAATAAGAGTTTCAACATGGTTTGATTTTGCTTTTATTTGGCTGTGGGACCAAATGGGATGCTTCTAATGAGGACTCATCATCTTGGCAAGTGGAGTTCAAATAGAAAATAAGATCAGGAAAACAACAGGGAAAATTTGTACCCAGAGGTGACTCTTATTCTGCATAACACTGTAATGTCAAAGTCCTGGCTCCTATGCTATTGTAGATTTCCATTAGCTCAAGTTGCTAGTGCACAGAAAAGGGAAAGATGCAGTCTTTTGAGGTATAATTTTTAGTACATTGGAATCACTTCAATACTTTTTATGGCCATGAAATTCTAGTTACAAGACCAACTTCCTTCTGGGGTCATGTGATTTCTTTGGTGTTTAACTTTTCATTAAGACAATTCTTGAAAAAATCTTGCATTAGGTGAGAGAAAAGAATGAATAGTCTTGCTGTGAAGAAAGAGATGAGAGCAGACCTTGTTTAATAAATCTAAGGAGTATGTATGATCTTTAGACATATATTTATAGTATGCCCAATTTATGGTAGCCCATTAATGCAGTCTGTATTTCAGAGAAGCCTCTATGCTTAATCTATTAATAATAACCATTGAATTAGAAATGGCCCACTATCTGAATCTGTAGATTAATTTATTTTAGATCCAGACATTACGCACTATGACCAGCCAAGATTATGGTCTTCAATACAATAGAATTTTTTTCAGAAATATCCTACTTTGTAAAGAACTCTGTGCAAGATGCTTTTCTTTCCCCTTCTAAAATAAAAAAGTGAGTACCTGGGAAATTATCCAGCCATCTAAAGAAAGTTTCAGGACTTTGTTGTTTTAGCCAGGAAAATGAAAAAAGGAAAAGCTAAGCAAAGTACATTTTTTAGTCTGCTGATAAGATGATGAGACCAATTATTAGTCTTCAGAGTATATATAAGCAGCAATATTTTTGCTGACTTTGCTAATTTCCCAATTATAAATGATAAGAAAACTAGGTTCACTACTTTTGCCAGATTAACACTTTAAACAAGGAGGAGTTACAATGAATAAGACCTAGTGGTAAATAATAAAATTTTAGTATGCCAAATTTCTTGATGGAGTAAGGAAACTCCATGTTTCACAGATATGGAACAGAGCTGAAACAAAAGCTTTTCATATCTGTGAAGGGAAAAAACATAGTCGTCGGTGCTGGAATAGCTCTCAGGAGGCTATGGTCTCTGAAGAAGGGATGGGCTAATCTGAAAAAATAATGCCAGTGTGTTCTGTTATGCCTGGAGGATCAAAACATGGGGATCCAGATAGGTCAACAAGTGTTTGAGTTAGCTCCTATGAAATATTATGTGCCTAATATTGCGGTTGTCCAGCCATGAATTTCAAGGAGGGTTGAAATGCAAGGCTGATCGGGCCAGCAATCTCATTTGAGGCTTATGCACAGCAGATCTAGCCTTTTGTGTTGAAGTAGGACCTTTTGATTAAATTCAGTCAGTTTCAGACAGTTGTTTTTGTAGGAGAACATGCCCTCAGTATTAGAGTGTAGCATATAAATGGCCAAGAATCAGAATTTTTGTTCATTGTATTCTTATCTGTTCTTGTGTTGAAGCAAACAGTCAAACTATTAAAATGCTTTGTAACATATCAAATTGTCAATGTGTTCAAAATTGATCAGAATTCACTTGAGTCAAGGTGGTTCCTGATGAGATTTTCAGAATGGATGTCTCATGTAACTATGGTTCAGGTCTGTATCTGGAGCGAATCTCCCATGATTGGGACTACAGGATAAAAATGTATCACAGGATGTAAAATTCAGCAGAAGATGCCAACTCATCACAAGATTGACCAAGATTATCATGAACTTTTGTTGCGTGAAAGGGACAAAGTGGTTTTGGCAGAAAATAAACCCCTTTGCGTTCTAACACTCCTCACCGAGGTGGGAGGCTAGGTGCGGCTAGGTTTAAATTCTGAGTGATGCCCAATTCAGCACTATCAGTCCAGTCGCGTTTAATATGTATTAAACTATTACAATTTGGATACACTAATAGTGGACTGCACCTTCAGTCTAGTCGTGCTCATGAGCTAGCACGGCCACTCTCGAGTCTTTGGTCGTGTTCAGTGAGAAACCACAATGACTAGCTACTTAGTGCAGTTTATTTAAACAACAGATATATAGGTTCTTAGGATTGCCAGTGATAAATACACTTGTCTGCAAAGCACGTGCAAATGAAGATATTGTTAAATACACAAAACGCGTGACAAAGTTACAAACAATACAGCCTGGCTATAAATGTAGGAGAGAGATCTCTAGAGAGATTTCTAAGTTCCCCGAGGAAACACTCGGTATAATCTAAGTCTTACCCAAAGGCATCCCTATGGGGGGGAAGAAAGGCTCAGCCCGTCGACTGATCCCGGAAGTCAGTGATGGAGTTCTCCTCGACTAGTTCGCGATGGTGTCTTCCCTGATATCCCCCCTCTCTCAGGCTATTTTTATACTATTTTTTTTATCTTCAAAGTGGAGTATGAGTGACTTTAGTCATAAATACTTTAATTATGAGTGTTCGCACCTTGGAGGCGGGTAGCCTCCGGGATGGAGGTGTGTTTTGGTACATTATGATGAGCAAAGTTCGCACAAAGGACAGCATTTCATCAAAATTTGACAAAATGTTGGCTCAGGGTAGCGAGTAGGCAGCTTATCGATCCCATAGTACCATCTCATTCCCATATCTGCTATTCGTCACAAGGCAAGGCCACGGAATAACATTTCGTTCCATCCCTCGTGTAGCTTCGCAAGCAACCTTGTACAGGGAACCGCAGATGTTGCATCATGCTAGCTCTGGCTGTTTTCTACCTCAGAAGCCTCTTGATTTTATACTTTTCCTTAATGTGTGAACAATGCTGTACTTTTGTATTCTTGGCCAATTTAGTAATTATTCCACAACTTTACAGCAACTGCTTCCAGAGCAGCTGAGATGAATTTCTGACTTTAAACTGACATGAAATGAATCACTTCATCTTTGTTTGGAGAAGCAGGAAATTCAAATCAGCGTGACCCAAAGACTTGTCTATGAACATTTTTTTATTATTATTTTCCATAAATCATGCTTATTAATACAAAAATATTTTGCTAGAGAAATCCCAACAAATTTAACTTCAGAAGCACATTTTTGTATTTTTAATTATTATTATAATTATTCTTATCTACATTTTTCATTCTCATTTATGGTTAAATATAATAAAAATATTAGTATTCATACCAAACTTTGATCTTTTTCTTTTCTATATAACCCAAATTTGCATTGACCTACTTAAATGATATTGCACATATCTCTAATTAAATTGATGCAGGATGAATAAACAGCATCAAGGACTGAATTTTATTGTGAAAAGACCATGCCATGGCACCTAGTGTCAAATCCCCTGTAATAATACGTGCAATAGAGATGTTCACCCACTGTCAATCGCAAACAGGAATCATCACTCTGTTACCTTTCCAAGATCTTCTAACAAATTTATATATTTTTAAATAGGGATGAAGAATAATAACGCAATTATATTCCAAAGCTGAACATTATGCTATAATGAACAATGCAAAGGATAATGACCAACAAATCTGATCTTTTCTGCTTCTGAACGCTGGTCTCAGCAGCCCACTCCTTTCAAGTCAAATCACTCTTTCACTCTTTGCTGCTTCTTTTAGCTGTTTTTTGGTTGGGTTTTTTATTGCGTATTTTTGTTGTTGGTTTTTTCCTTCCCCAAAATTTTCTTTAGCCAAGGCTGCAGTGGTATGTTTATTTTCTTTGTTTAACATCTACAATGTCAAGCAAAATAAGACTTTATTTAAAGGTAGAATTGTCCTGGGTTGAGCGACACAGGACTAATTTCTTTTCTAATGCTGAGGAAAACTCCACTTTTGCAAGACTCTAGTGTCTGAATTTGTGAAAATATTTACTTTATAGACAGCTAGGCTATGTGGGATTCAAGGTCTCAGTGTTTTCAAGCCTTGCCAGGCGCAGGGATGAGGAGGAGCAAGGCCTGGGTATTTGACCCAGGCTGGCCAACAGGATTATTTCATACCATGAACGTCACATTCAATATAAATTAGAAAGTTTGCTGCATAGTTTCTCTCTCTCTTGATGGCGGCAGTCCAGACAAACTCCTTGCTCTGGTGCCGGACCCCTGAGGCCTTCCCTTCCTTCTGAAGCCGTTGCGCTCGCAGTGTCCGACATTTGCTGTCCACTGCTGGGAGCGCACAACTTCCTACTGATATAATTGCCTGAGTACAATTCTTGTATACCTTATATTAGTATCGGGATTAATACTGGTTCTTTAGTATTATTGTTAATTATTTAGTCTTATCCTATTAAATCTATTTATATTTCAACCCTTGTGTTTCCTTGCTTTCCTCAATTGCCCTTTCCGGGTGGGGAGGGGTCATTGGGTGATAGAATAATTGTCTAAATGGCAATAAATTGTTATGGGTTTTCTCAAACCATAACAAGAAGTAACCTATTTCCCCCCATAATCTTAACAGCATAAATGTAAGAAGAATTCATATTGTGCTTCAAACTTCCTGCAGTAAGTGGAGACTGAGCCTAAATATACAATATCCAACCTCTGAAATTTTGCAAGATATTACGGTACTTAGACATCATGGGTATGTCTCTGTAGAATGGGCCCTTAAAACAGCTGCCTAACCTATATAATAATACCAATAATAAAGCCTTCAGTAGATATCAACCTCCTGCTAAGTGCACTCTCTCTGAAAATCTTGCTAATTCAAGGCCATTAAAATAGATTCTCTTGAAGACTCCATTCTGTCAAACACCAAAAGCAGCGATATATAGAGAAAGGGATTTAATTATCACTGTTCTACATCTCGAAGTGGGAGTATTTTTCTGAGTAATAATTGCCTGTTTGTCTTCAAAAGGCATTTTAATAGTGCTAATACTAGTAAATATTGCTCATTTTGGTACTGATGTGCCGTTTTAATAGTTCCCATGGTTTCTAAAAGTAATTTCTTATTGTTTTACTGTAGAAAGAATCTTACTTTAATTATGTCATAATTGTTTGTAAGGCATAGAATCTTAATTAATACCAATGGCTTAAAGGCACACACTGAGCACAGGCTTTATGTTTGTGTTTGTTTTCCAGGCTTTTCCTTCTGTAACAAAAGCCCCAGCATGAGTTGCTATGAGCTGCCTGTTTCCCCTGGTCCTTTCTTTTTGTTGCTGGTTTTTATATTAATATTTTGCATTCTTCTCACTCTTTCTGCTTCCCTGCTTCTGTCATATTTATTTGTAGGTTCTTCCTTCTCTTTTCAACCTCATTTCAATAGGTGATTATCAGTAGATTTCTAGACACAGAACCGATATCTGCTAAAAAACTACAAGTAAGTAAGAACTACAATAAAATCATAGAGTCTGAAATTATGTTTCCCTAAATACCTGTTTTTCCATGCTGGGAAAGCTTAGCCACTTGCATCAAGCTTCCAGTTAAAAAAATAGATAAATAGATGAAAACTAAATAACTTTTCTTTTTTGCAGTATATCTAGTATTGGAAGACCTCGAGGAATTCTTATGATTAATACATATATTCTGGTCTCAGCTTTGGCGTATGAGTAAAAATATGAAAAGATATTGCAGAGATAAAAGCTTCCAAAGTTTCTGCTGGAAGATAAATAATCCTATTTTTCCAGCTGAATCAAAGGTGAAGAGACAAACAATGGCTACAGCAGATTCACACCTGGATTTACTTACAAATGATTTTCATCACAGTAGTACCTCAAGGTCTTAAATCCAGACTCTCACATTCTAAGTGCTGCTTAAACACAGAAATTATTCTGTTAGAACACAAAGCTGAGAAATACAACATTACCATTATACAGGACAAAATGAAATGACACATAAAGAGATTAAAGAACTAAATTTTCAAAGGCACTCATACATGCAACTGAAAATAACTCTTGATTGTTTATTTTCTTAAAATATCTCAGAAGATACATACCTGAGTGGTCTGTGTGTCATTATT
This sequence comes from Fratercula arctica, assembly GCA_947846985.1. Taxonomy (NCBI): domain Eukaryota; kingdom Metazoa; phylum Chordata; class Aves; order Charadriiformes; family Alcidae; genus Fratercula; species Fratercula arctica. Next base: position 14,935,343 of record CANTUZ010000025.1, on the reverse strand, counting down.
TTCCACCCACAATCTCCAGCCATACCCAAATACGTATCAACTAATATAACATCGGGCAAAATTCACATTACATTTGTGTCATAGTTTAGCCTCAGATGGCAACAAAGAACCATGTGCCGCTCGCTCGGGCCTTCCCAATATGGGAAGAATCAGAAGAAAAAGGCAAAACTCTTGGGTTGAGACAAAGGCAGTTTAACAGAATAGCAAAGGGAACAAGAAAAACAACAATAACACAGATAGAGGAATATACAAACATGATTACGGAACCACCGCTCCCTGCCGCTCCCCGACCGGACCCGGGATGCCCCAGGCCCGCTCCAAGCATTGACTTCCTGCCCCCTCCCCCGTCAGCTCAGGATGGGCATGGCTCACATGGCATGGAGTACATGTGTCCTGGGGAGAATTAACCCTATCCCTGCCGGAACCAGGACAATTTACTAGCTGGTTTTTGTTGTTTTTTTTGTTTTGTTGTTGTTTTGGGTTTTTTTCCTGGAGTATATTTCTAAACTTTTACTTAAAAATAATGTACTGGCACTTTTTCTTTCCTCATGGAATGTATTTCAGCAGAAAAAGTACAATATTTAAAATTGTGTTTGTTCTTTTTTAATGTAATAAGAAATGTGAGATTTAATTAAATGGCATAAACCCCAGAAAATATATATTTTTTTTTCTTCTCAGAGCTCATTTATTAGATACTGGCAAGGCACTATGATATATATTGACCCTTACTCTAAAGAGCCTGAAAACCATACTGATCATCCATGGTCAAACTTGGCCATCTTTGTGTAGTGTGTAGCTAAAATGGAAATCCCACTGTGCATCTATCTGAATCTTCTGCTTTTCACATTTATTTCCAATTCTGATGTCACAAAAATTTTATGGCAGAACTGTGAAGTAATACAGTTCTGTCATATCCCAGCACGGTGATTAAGCTTCTAATGAAACTTCTTTATGGTCTAAAGAGAGACTTTTTAATTTTATCTATTTTGGTGCCTATACATGGAAGGGGATGGCTGTTACTAGACCTTGAGTAATTTAAGCTGGGAAGACTCCTCAAAATCACAACTCATTATGTTTCATCCATTTACCCCTGTGTAAACTTATGTTTGTCTTTCACATGTGTGCAAACATATAACCACTCTTGACTGAAAAGGGAGAATGCACTACACTACTCTTGTAGATGCTACATTAACTAATGCATTTCAAAAAGCTTTATCATTGGTAGCTAATTCATTAATATTCTACACTGGTATGCACTGTGATTTACAGTCTAAGGAAGACTAGGTTTTCCCTAGTGATGGAATAAAAGAAAGAGTTAATGATATGAATGATTTCTCAAGAAATTTAGAAGAATTTGAAATTGACAATTATTTTCCAATGAATTGGAGAATTCCTCTTATGTAAAGAAGCGGGGAGAAAGAAAGAAATTAGAACAAAGCCTGCAAAGGGAAGGTCTTAAAATTTTTATAAAAAATCCCTTGCAAAACCCATAATATTTTGATTGAAATATGTCTTACCTATGCACAATAAGAAAAATAATAATCCAACATGAAAAGCCACTTCAAAAGAAAATGAAAATGTATTTCATTGTGACTATGTCAAAATGAGATTCATGATACTGGAAGAATCTGAACTGACAGGATAAATTTAAGAAAATTAGTGTTGGCAAAAGTTAAAAAAGAGCTGAAACAGCTCAACAGCTTGCAATAGGCACTTGGTACTAAGCAGGATCAAGCCTTTATCATATGGCTTATCCATGCAGCAGAAGTAGTGTCTGTCTCTTATGATTTTTATTACCCTTCTTTCCCCTAAGTGTCTGCAAATGTCTAGTTTAGACTAGTAATTGAAAATACTGATAATCTAAAAAGGTGCAAGTTTCTGCTGCCTAAAATTTTTTTCATAGCAAGAAAGACAGATAACAAAAACAGGGGTGTCTGGAGGTAGAGGAAATACTTTAAAAACAGCTTGGGTTTGAATACTGCAATGCATATTATGGCACTTAGAACTGACATAAATTCCACCACTTTATGATCTGTCACCCAAGAAACTTGTAGATGGATGTCAGTAACATACAACGACAGAAGGCTGTTTTAGAGAGAATTTTTGTTTGCTTGTTTGTTTGTTTCTGCAAGAAAATAGTATAGTTTTAGTTCTGTATTCAAATAAATGGGATTTTAGACAGAAGTAGTTTCCTTCCTATACTTAATTTTTTTGAAGAGAGCTGCTTTCTTTTCTGCCTTCCTCTGTCTTCAGGTACTTAAATTCACCAAAGGCAGAAATTGCTGGATGAAATTCCACAGCCTGGAGTGTAATTAGAAAAGAGGAGAGAATATTCAAGTCTGTCATTCTCTAAACTGCCAGTAGAGACTCTGGGAAGTCAGGAGCAGTTTTCCTGCAGAGACCTCTCCAGGAGCAGGGTATCTTGCACCACCCTTCGAGTCCTGGGCACCAGCCACTAATGAAGGCAGGACACTGGGCTGGATGAACCAACACAGATCCAGCATGGCAGCTCCTAAAGCATCATTTGCCAGTAAAACCTTAAGACATGGTTGCTGCTGGAGACCTGGCAAGTTCTCCGCCTTTACAGCAAAAACAATGTCACATTTGATAGAGACTGATAGCTGAGATCCTGCAACACTGACATTAAATGTAAAGCATCCTTAAAGGAAAAGTAGCAGGAGGTATCCTCCCTTCAAGGAGAGCAAATATTTTGAGATGCGTATGGTTTTACTCTGTCAGAATACGCTTCCTTTTAATAATACCGTACCTTATCATATAATGAAACAACTAAACAACTCTTTATTGCCAATGATGTAAGCTGTCTGCAAGCAAAAAGAGACAGAATATCTTTTCCAGAACCTCAGAGTTTTAAAAATAAATGGGATTTTTAACTTCTGGTTTAATACAGATGCCTTTCCAATACAATATTAAGACCTTTCATGAAAACTTATGTCTTTTAAAAACAAATAAACAATATTTTTGTGGAAATACTTAATTTGTAAAAGAAGGATAATGTTTGTGACAAACATTTTTTAACTATTTAATTACAATAATCTTTTGGGTTTTCCTTTTTATTTTTTTTTAATATGAGGTGGGTTTTTGTGTGGTACATTTTGAAATAGGCAATATAAACCAACTATGGTGTGTACTTGCTATTCCTTGTGTTAGTACAAAAAAAAAAAAGAAAAAACCCAACAGGACATATTAAATGATGCCCGTATGCATGTGGCTGGAACTGTGATAGGATTAAATTAGGTACATTTTGATTGAAATATGTCTTACCTAGCACAGTGAAGTGTAACTGTGTACTGGACAGCATGTAAATCACTTGTGTGGGAAAAAATGTGTTTTTATTAAATCTCCTAGATATTTGGGGATCAATCATGGGACTGGCAGTAATTATTTCAACTTGAGTGTGAAAAAGTTTGACATGCCCAGTGCCCATAAAATGCCTTTTGATATATGGACCATCTTCACAAAAAGCCTGCTCCTTCCAATGAAGATCTTGCATTACTGGACAACTTTATGGACAACTACTTCATAGATGCTGTGAGCTTCCCTGTGGCCAACACCTTGAAAATTTTCTGTAGGGATCTGAGAACAATGTACTTGTCAAAGCACTGAGAAATATTTTCAGAAATATATCTTCAATGTCATACAGTGACAAGGGGATGGATGTATTTTCCTCTTCTAGCTTATATTAGCTGTAACATTTATTGAAAAAAAGGATAATATTTTTGATAAATGGGCTCTGGGTCATATTCTCAACTGGCATAAATTGCTGCAGCTCTATTGATCTGTCCTATTACTTGCAATTCTATTCGGGGGGAGGGAATCTCATGTTCTTCTGGTTTCACCAAATATCCTTCCATTTCACCTTTCATTCTCCAGGGCAGTGATTATCAGATGTTGAAGACAACACATAATTTGGGAAATGGTGACTTTTTGCTTCAGGCAAATTCACAAAAGTTTGCAGTTTTGATGCAGGGCAGAGGTAGAATGTAATCATATGTGCCACAAAAATAGTTATTTTCACAGTTGAACTAGAGAGCATTTTAGGCCAAGATTAATTTTCTCAATATTTGTGAAGAAATTAGTCCTCATGTACAGGCAGTTGCAAAATGAGAATCAATACATTGTTAATGTAAGGATACACATCAGGATGAGATTGCTCTGCCTACACGTAGACATCTCCATCTGAGCTACTCACCCACACTCCTTCACATCCAGTGAAGAAAAATAGGAGCTTTTAAGACAATCATTATCTCAGGCCCACATCTAAGATGGGTCAAATGAAGCATGCTCTAAAAGGGTCTGATTTTCCCCCTTGACTAGGTCATGGTGACTACCTCACATAGAAACATCTATATTCCACCATCCACAGTCAGGAATAAGGAAATCCCATCCTGAGTTTCACATATGGTGATATTTATATAAACTGTGTAGATCACAGAATCATAGAATAATAAAATGGCTTGGGTTGGAAGGGACCTTAAAGATCATCTGCCATGAGCAGGGACACCTCCCACTAGACCAGGTTACTCAAAGCCACATCCGGCCTGGCCTTGAACACTTCCAGGGATGGGGCATCCACCACCTCTCTGGACAACCTGTTCCACTGCCTCACCACCCTCACAGTAAAGAATTTCTTCCTAATATCTAATCTAAATCTACCCTCTTTCAGTTTACAACCATTACCCCTTGTCCTATCACTACACTCCCTCATAAAGAGTCCCTCCCCATCTTTCCTGTAGGCCCCCTTGAGGTACTGGAAGGCTGCTATAAGGCCTCCCCGGAGCCTTCTCTTCTCCAGGCTGAACAACCCCAACTCTCTCAGCCTGTCTTCATAGGAGAGGTGCTCCAGCCCTCTGATCATCTTCGTGGCCCTCTGCTGGACCTGTTCCAACAGGTCCATGTCCTTCCTGTGCTGAGGACTCCAGAGCTGGATGCAGTACTCCAGGTGGGGTCTCATCAGAGTGGAGTAGAGGGGCAGAATCACCTCCCTCGACCTGCTGGCCATGGTTCTTTTGATGCAGCCCAGGATGTGGTTGGCTTTCTCGGCTGCGAGTGTGCATTGCCACCTCATGTTGAGTTTCTCATCCACCAGCACCCCCAAGTCCTTCTCCTCAGGGCTCCTCTCAAGCCATTCCCCGCCCAGCCTGTATTTGTGCTTGGGATTGCCCTGACCCAGGTCCAGGACCTTGCCCTTGGCCTGGTTGAACTTCATGAGGTTCATACGGGCCCACCTCTCAAGCCTGTCCAGGTCCCTCTGGATGGCATCCCTTCCCTCCAGCGTGTCGACCGTGCCACACAGCTTCGTGTCATGGGCAAACTTGCTGAGGGTGCACTCAGTCCCACTGTCCATGTATAGGAGATGGACTGTAAATTCCCTGACAAGGGGCAGAAGGCCCTCCAAGCCTTCAATGGAATGCCTCAAACACTCGCAAGGAAATAAATAATGCAGGCCTGGCTTTCAAAGAACTGATAAGGCTAACACTTCTGGCACCTGAAAGTGTGGGAGAACTGTCTTGTGAAGACAGGATAGTTCTGCCACTCGTGTGGTGAGCTTGCTAGTTCTCAGTTCTCGAGGCCATTGTGTCCAATAAGTGACCTTTGCTTCATTACCTGATGAAAGCGCACACCCCTGCATATGCTAATGAAGATTATAGAGATCATGCTAAACGTATGACTATGGCACTCATCTCTCCACCCAAATCATGCTACATGTCACCTGGGAGAAGGGAGAAACCTGAGACGAGGCTGTCCTCAGCAAGGGGGGTGGACCATGCTAATTTAGCAAACATAAAAGGGGAAAATAAGTGCCTGGGACGATTCTTCCCAAGAAAGAAGAAGATTATGCCTGGGAAGATTCCCTGAAAAAGATGCTGGAACCAGGACCGGTGATCTCTTTATCTCTGTCTTTTTCTCTTTCTTTTCCTTTCTCTATCCCTCAGTTTCTCTTTTCTCTTAGAGTTGTTAAGTAACGGTTAGAGTTGTTAAGTAACGACCTTAAGTACCACTTGCCATAAGTTGTCCTATACCAGTTGTTAAGTAACACAATGCATACCTCACCATTTGCCATAATTTGTCATATACCTAACCAATTATCGTGGACTTGTTAAGACCTATACTAACCATTTTGGGAAGCTAATAAATGTTTCTATATGGACCTTGAGATTTATCTCACCTTAGTCTGTGCTGTTGGGGATTTACGAATCTGAAGCCACTTACATCCCCTCTGAGAGTGGGATGTGACACCATGTCACCATCAAAGATGTTTAACAGCACTGGTCCCAGTACCGACCCCTGAGGAATGCCATTTGCCACTGGTTTCCATGTGGACATTGAGCCGTTGACTGCAACCATTTGAGTGCAACCATCTAGCCAGTTCCTTATCCACCCAGTGGTCCATCCATCAAATCCATGCCTTTCCAATTTAGAGACCAGGATGTCTTGCGGGACAGTGTCAAATGCTTTGCACAAGTCCAGGTAAATGACATCTGTTGCTCTCCCCTTATCTACCAATGCTGTAACCCTGTTGTAGAAGGCCACCAGATTTCTCAGGCATGACTTGCCCTTGGTGAAGGGCCATGTTGGCTGTCACCAATCACCTCCTTATTTTCCATGTGCCTTAGCAGAGATTCCAGGAGGATCTGCTCCATGATCTTGCTGGGCACAGAGGTGAGGCTGACCAGTCCGTAGTTCCCTGGGTCATCCTTTTTTTCCTTTTTGAAAATGGGACTTATGTTTCCCCTTTTCCAGTCAGTGGGAACTTCACCAGACTGCCACGACTTTTCAAATATAATGGAAAGCGGCTTAGTAACTTCATCCACCAGTTCCCTCAGGACCCGTAGATGGATTTCATCAGGTCCCATGGACTTGTGTACCTTCAGGTTCCTCAGATGGTCTTGAACCTGATCTTCTCCTACAGTGGGTGTTTCTTCATTCTTAAAGCCTTCTACAACTTGGTCAGTGTAGTTAGAGCCCTTGCCAGTGAAGACCCAGGTGAAAAAGTCATTCAGTACCTCAGCCTTCTCCATATTCTGGGTGACCAGGTCTCCTGTTTCCTTCCAGAGAGGACCCACATCTTCCCTAGTCTTCCCTTTACCCCTGACATACTTTTATATGCTTTTCTTGTTGTCCTTGATGTCCCTGGCCAGATTTAATTCTATCATCTGGGCTTTAGCTTGCCTAATCTGGTTCCTGGCCACTCGGACAGTTTCTCGGTATTCCTCTCAGTCTACTCATCCTTGCTTCCACCCTCTGTAGGCCTCCTTTTTGCTTTTGAGCTTGTCCAGGAGCTCCTTGTTTATCCACGCAGGCCTCCTGGCTTTTTTGCCTGACTTCTTCTTTCTTGGGATACACCGCTCCTGAGCTTGGAGGAGGTGAACCTTGAATACTAACCAGATGGGAAGCTGGTGTGTGAAATCAGCCTCCCATTCATTTATCTTGTATTTGAAGCTAGACCAGCTTTTGGCATCAATTAAAGAAGACACATTTAAAATCCCCTTATGGAGTGTCTTCCTGGGTGTAGAATGGGCTGAATATGCCACCTTCCCTGACCGGCATCCTATCCATCTCTCCTCTCACCCTTGTTCATCTGACAAGAAACACCAGTGGGAAGGACCACAGGCTTCCTGCGTGCACCACATGGTGTGACATGTACTGTGTCCATCACGGGGTAGGTGAGTACTACATCACTGTGTCATCAGAGCGTTGTCTGTGCCTTAACAGTAACAGGCTTACTTCACTCCTTTGAGCACTATATGGATATAGTATTACCTTAAATTGCACTATGTATTTTAAAATCCATTTTAGCTACTCTCAGGACCCTATTCAAGAAGTGTGCCTATGACATACTAATGTTATCTATCTATCTATCTAGTGACATGAAGGGAAAAAAAAATAAAATCAGTGCCTGAATTAACACAAAGTTTCTGCTCATAATGGATGATTAAATGCAGTACAATGCTGTGTTTTAGAACTGTCAGTAACCCGTGGTCCTTTTTTTATATATTTACTTTAATGAGAATAACTCACAACAACAGCAGCTTGTCATCACTTCCACCTCGTTGCTCTTGTTTACACACAGGGCTGTAAAACTTTACCTCTGTGGATTGCTTTAAAAACATAAACAGAAATAAAATTTAATTTACATTTTTGTTCCAACTGGTTTTCTTGACAGACAGCTGCCCACAGCTCAGTGATTGCTCTGTTCAGTGTACTTTAATTTTGAGCTTTCAAGTTTTTCTGCAGCCCATTCAGAAGTAAATCCTCAGGGAAAATTGAGCTCTGTCATGGATGGATTAGTACTACAAGAGTTGGTCACATGTATTGAACAAAACCTTTCAAAAGCAAGGCAAATGAGAAGGAAATGAAATTCATTTCATACTTCAAGCACGCTAAAAGACTTTCTCTGCAAGTAATCTGTGAAGTACCGTTAGTTTATTGGAGGTTCACATAACTACCATTACATTATACCTTATTACAATCTCATATATTGGGTGATTGCTTTTTCTGAACTGATGGTAACTGCAATGTGTGCTCCATAGGCACTGAGGAGAGAATATTGTTTCTTAGATCAAAATGTATAGGTCCTAGGAATGGCATAAATAAAAGTACATTATGGGACGTTATGAGTCATAGGTCTGAAAATCTGAAAGGGAGATATATTGAGGAGATGTCGCATTTGCTATGTGATGAACTGATAAACTGAAAGAGAAAAGGGGGGAGAGAGAGGAGGGGAAAGAGTAAGACTGAGAAAGCATAATAAAGTTTTTTCTAGACAGCTAATGTACAGAAGCTACAGCCATTTTCCCTTGCGGAGGGAGAAGAGGCTATATTGCTTTTAGCAATCCATTTGGTTTCTTTCTCACTTGCAATGAAGGAAGCACTTCATCCCTTTAGCACATCTGTGTGTGCCTCTGAGAGTGTATAAACGTGTGTTTTATTTCTTCTTAGGGTAAGATAAACAAATATCTGCATTATTTTGGATAGCTATTTGATTTAGCCTTTTTGCTGAAAATTGTTTGCAGGCAAGGGGAAAAAAAAATACCTGCAAAATTCTTGTTCATGCATTGATGGTATCACAAAAAATTGTAAGTAGAAATACAGCTGATATTTCAGTGCTGATGCAGGTAGAGAAAGAATAGGTGTGAGTCATGATTCAGGCCTTGGTTCAGGGAAGCAATTAAACATATGCTTAAGACTTCTGGGATATAAAAACCTACTTGAAGGCCCTGATAAATCAGGAGTCAATAGTGCTCCCTGATTCTGCAATTTTGCTAACCACAATTTTTTTGTTATAAGTGGGAGAGGGTGATTACTCTAAAATACCTTTATTATAGCCAGTAATTGTGATTTAATTGTTAAGAAATCTGTTTTTCTGATTGTCAAGCAATTGCAACAATAACTCAAACTCAGTGCATTGGCAGAAAAGTGTTGAAAATATGATTTGTATATTTTAATTTTAAATTAAAAATCCAGGGACACTTTAAATGTTTTGGTTTCTTTGATTCTTTTTTTCTCTAAATTTCTGGTTTAGTCAACCTAAAACTTTATCAGGCTGTCCCTGCCCCAATGAATATTAAGAAAAATAGTTTTGTGAATTGAATTTAGTGACTTGCAGTCAGCCCTTGCCTTAACAAACCCAACAGAAGTGCTTTGTCTGATTACAGAATTATCCTAATTAGTGCTAAGGCCACTCTAGGAAAGAAAGATTTAGAGATGAGACTTTAAAGTATACTGAAGAAGGCATGAAACTAAATACTTTCCTCAGTGCAAATACAGAACAAAAATGTTTGATTTAACCTTAATTTACTTATGTCAACAATAAGGCTAATTTTCCCAATCTGTCTACTATTAAGACAATTCATGTCCTAGAACTAACCAAGTGTTTCCACATTAGGTGGATCATAGCTTTTATTATTATTATAATTGGTCAGCATAAAATTTCTGTTCATTACAATTTTAAGCTAAAATATTCTACACTGTCTTCCCCCTTATTCTATGTTTATTAGTACAAGAGACCTCTCTCAGCACGTATAGGAACAGGGGCACATTCATAAAGCAAACACCATGGGATATGGGTAAACAAGTAAAAAAGCACTGTAGAATCTTCCTACTTTCACCAAAAGGTCTCTTCAATCAATAGTGTTTTTTTCATACCCATTTAGAGGAATTACTGAATGAGGAGAAGTGGCAGTAAAATATCTTAGGGAGAAAACAAAGGTCCAAACTCAGGGCACCTAACCAAAATACCTTTGTGGGGAACATTGTTGGCTTAGATTCAGTATATATTCCATCAAGAAAGAAGACACCGAAGACATACTCTTTGAATGACTAGAGAGGGAGCCTAAGATAATCATTTCCCTGACTTAAATATTTTGGTTAGTTGTTTAAGGAACGAATATAGCCATGTTGCCTTCTCAGTAACAGTTATGACAATATTTAAGAACAGCTCTTATGTATCATTGTGCTGTTCAAACAGATATTAAAAGATAAGCTCTGACCTCGAGCAAGTACCATGTAAACATAAAGCAAGGCGGGGGGGGGAACCAAACCTGAAACTATCCACAGCTTTCTCCCTTGGAGAAGACATGTAAGGTAAGTAAAGAAATTCACCTGAAATGGGTGGGTTATTTTTCATATTTAACCATTTAAAATCGCAAAGAAATACAACAGGGAAAACGACTATGTTCATATCAAGTAGTCTACCAATATGTCACTAAAAAAAGTTCTGTCCAAGAGGAATGTGCCCAATGACACAGCCATCTGATTAGTGAAGGCATGTGACATATTGTTACGAGAACTCTCAGCATCTTCCTCGACTCGTAGTACAGTCATTGATTAATATGATTTAATGCTCCAGGTTAGCACTTTCCAACAGCCTCCAGGCAACCTGACATAGTGGAAGGCAAGAAATTAGAGCTATCAAAGGCCTGGGAGGTTAATCTGCCAGTTCTCCTGGTAATGCCAAGGATTGTTCTGTACAGTAGGTTTAAGGCCAAGGATACAGTCCAAAACAGAAGAGTTTCTGATCACACGTAGGAAAAGCACAGCTCTCTGTGTTAAACTTGTATACCGTCAACTGGAAGAGGAGAAGGAGGGAAAGAGCTGCAGTTGGAGCAGGTGTAGTTTTGCAGAGAGGACTGTGGTTTCTGGTTTGGGGGATGGATTCTTTTTGCTTGTTTTTATAAAACCGCAAAGGCATGCTGACCTTTTACCTTATGGCTTACTCATAATTCAATAAATGAGAATAGCTTTTGAAGAAATACATCCTCAAAAAATATCAGATCTAGAAAAATAAGAACAAAGAACTGCAACAAACTCTACAGTTTAATTTTAAAGACATAAAATGGGTTTCAGTTGGACACTTGTGTGCTTTAAAAGTGAGAATCGTCTCTTAAGTTCAGCTACATAGTCTGAAATAGATCTGGTGAATGAGGGAGAGGCAGACAGAGAGCACAATTTGTCTCATTCTAAGACAAGTTTCTGAGAAGGGATGAATTGCCTTCTGGAGTCCTGATATCCCTCCATGGACTAAAGTAGAAACCTATTTTGGTAGGTTAGACTACACAGCTAAATTTTAGATGTCTGAAGCTAGGCAAGATGAATATCACCAAATGCACTTTGTTAGACTGTTCCAAAAGACAGCTATTACCTGTAAAAAATCTTTTAACTTCTGCTAACAGTGTGATTGCTCAGTGAACCTAAACACTGGGTACAAGATTTGTTTGACATTGGAGATACAAGACAGAAGCACCTAATAAGACTTTTGAATGGCCAAAAACTTAACTGGTATAAGGGAGACCTCATAGTGGCCCTCCAGTATCTGAAGGGGGCCTGCAAGAAATCTGGAAAGGGACTTTTTACAAGGGCATGTAATGTTAGGACAAGGGGTAATGGCCTCAAACTGGAAGAGGGTAGATTTAAATTGGATATCGGGGAAAAAAAATTCACTATGAGGGTGGTGAGGCACTGGAACAGGTTGCCCAGGGAAGTTTTGGATACCCCATCCCTGGAGGTGTTCAAGGCCAGACTGGATGGGGCTTTGAGCAACCTGGTCTAGTGGAAGGTGTCCCTGCCCATGGCAGGGGGCTTGGAAGTAGATGGTCTTTAAGGTCCCTTCCAACCTAAACCATTCTATGATTCTATGATAACTATTCACAGTCCTAAAATGGGTAACTGAGCCATCTACATCACTAAAGTTTAGGCCCCAAAATCATGCATATGTCCAATATGGTGACAATATAGTTTGAAGAAAGAAAGGTTGGTGTGGAAAAAAAACCAACACGGGCCTTTTGGTTGCATTTCAGCAGGGGGCAGTGTGTATTCCGTCATTAAAACAAGTTAGAAGTATACCTCAGTAAACCTGAAGCCATCTGTAACACAGGGATATAAGAAGGACAGTGAGATATGCTGGACTAGGACCATGGAGCAAATTATAAAGTGAGCAATGTTAAAATCAATATGATATTTGACCGTCAGCCAATGCAATTTGTTCAAAATAGGTTAAATACACTCCTGCCATTTCCTCCTTTATAACGAACTTGGCAGCCTCATTCTGTTATCAAATGCAAAGCCCTCTCTGAGATCTGACTGGGATAGAAATGAACCCAACTTTGAAATGTTCCATAAATGCAGAGTGATATAGGGGCTATGACAGACATGAAATCAGACTGAAACTTTTTATCTGCTGTATATCAGGTTAGCAGTGAGATGAGATGACCTTTTCTAGATTTTTCCCCCAAAGAAGAAAACAAAATATATGAGTATTTTGCACACATACCACACTCTTCATCTTTCATCTTAAAGAACTGTATAAACACCAAACTAATTAATTATTGGTGCATTATCATTGTTGAGGTGGTATACAGGTCAGGAATTAGGGCTCTGCTATACTTAGCTTTGTACCAACAACTCTCAAAAAAGGATTGTGCAATGCCAATGCCATGGTAGAATGGCAATTGCTGGGCCAAATGATTATGCAGTTACACAGATATAAATCTGAGGCAGCTCTGCTGAAGTCAATGGTACTCCGATAAGGTAAAATTGGTGATAGGATGAGACACATACAATCTACAGGTGTACAAAATCTACATTCGGACAAAGTCAAAGTGGCAGCATTTTGCTTAACCATATTTCTTCCTCAAAGGATGATCCAAGACATCTGTCAGAAATTTCTATTCCTTTCTTTTATTTTATGTGTCTAGCAAAAGAAAAAAAATTAAAACTAATAATAATTGTTATTATTATTACTACTACTACCTCCTAGCCTTCATGTTTATAGCTGAATATTTATGATTTTTATTTTTTAACAAGATTTCAGTGCATTCATGCTGGAGGTGGAAATAAAACTGGTAGTTACCCACAGAAAATGAATTATGCACCAAACTGTAAATATTCTATTTCCTTTTCTGATCTGAAAGTCCCCAAAGAAATATGAACACTTTATTTAAAATTCATCTGCAATGACATTTCCTGGCTACACAGAACACTCCCACAAATGCACAAGTATTTGAGAAAAAAAATAGCTTTTTATGGGAATGCTACTGTGTGTTAATTCTGTTTTTTGCAGTCTGCTCTCTCCTTCTCAAATCAAATGAAATACTTTCCAGTGATGTGCTGTAAAAGAATAGATGTAAATAAATGCATCATTCAAAAATAGGATTTAACTTACTTATACAGTTGTGGGAAAGTAATGGAAGATTGGCGAGGAGGACTGTAAACATGCTCAAGTGACTCACACATGGGGTGCTGGGAAACACATATATCACACTAATTGTTGTTTAGTCTTATATGTTCAACAAGTAGAACATCTACACTTAGATAGAGTAGGCCTGTGATGGACTCAGGGGCACCTTATCAAACATGCCCGAGATTCCTGCCCTGCTGTTGAAGAAGATCAAAGCACAGTGAAAAACTATGCCTGCCCGAATCCTTGAAATACAGGCGAGAACAGCAAGTCTGAGCTCTTGCTCTCTCACTCTCTTGCTTACAAGGACTCTCTCGCTAATAAGGAGACTCTCTTGCTCCGCAGTGCCTGCATCCCCTGCTTGCATGCCTCTGCCCAGGTGTTGCTTCAGAGATTCCCCGATCCGTGAGGTACTGAGATTAAATTTGTTCTCTGCCTTTCATCCATGGTTTTGTGGTTGTTCCTGTGTCCTGCCTGCATCGGCTCACACAACAGTTGAATTTATTTAGACTACAGGATAAAGATTCATTCAAATAAAATACTTATTACAAGATGCATAAAGCCTGAAGGATAGGTTTGATATGCTATCAGCTGACAAGTAAACAACAGGGCACATGAGTATAATACTCCAACTACAGAATAGGAAATTTCTTCCATAGTCTTGACTATTTATTATTCTTCACATCTCTGAGCATTCTACATGAAGCACATTATCAACTCTTTAATTAGAATTGGGATCTTTTGGTTATTATGATGTACTTTCAAAGAAAATGCAATAAAAACAAACCTATTTGGTTTTTTTGGTCATTATCTTAAAGAACTTCTGGTATTTATTTAAACTCAATTTTTGTCATTTAGTTCTGTCTTCTACAAAGAAAAAAAAAACAAACACCACCAAAATTCATATTCCTTTTTACTAACTGATTTTTTTGGAGAAAGAATAAAGTTGATCTCTCTGTATTTGCTTGGCTCTCTCGATATGAGCATTTTCTGCAGAAATGACTGATTAATTTTTTTTTAAAAAGTTGAAGTGAAATATTTTGACAAGCTTACTAAGAATCACTCTGAAGGGTCCATGGAAGGAGAGTGCTGACTGACCTTCAGGTCCAGCCAGCTGATCCAATGCACCTCATATTCAGACATATTCATGCACCAGTGCCACACACCATTTAGATAAGCACAGCATCACCCAGTAAGTGTGACTTAGTCATGGCCCATTCCTCTTCTAGTTCAGTGAGCAGAAATAGGCCCATCCAGAGGGCAAGTTTTGGATTTTGTGACGGATGTCCTGAATCATTCAGAAGAATCACCCTTTAGAGGTGATTACTTTACAGGGAGCTTAGCTAAGTTTTGTGAGCCTGCTACCCAGATGGCTGATGTTAGAACAGATTAATTTCACTATTAATTTGTGGAGAAAAATTTCCCCCTAACTCAGCAAACCATAAGGCTGTAAAGATCAAGAAGCTGCAAAGGGTAGATATTCATTCCCTCCTTCTTTCCATTTCTTTATCTCCCACATTTTACCTCTAATATACCTCATTTTGGTGTGCTAGACCATGTCTTCTTCTAAAAAGAAAAAAAAAAGAGAAAAAACCCTGCCGTTTTCTTTAAACTACTGTTCCTTAGATCAAATAGAAAGGACATTGGTGCTGAATTCCCCACATGAAATCCCAGCTTATCTTTGTGATGAAACACACACACTTATCAGAGATCACGTTCCTTTTCTCTTACAATTACATCTGGCTTGTATTACAGCTTCTTCAGTACACATTGTACTTATCCAGTGTCTCTCTCTTGATGCGGAACTTCAAGCTCTTCTTTTCTGCCTAGAGGTGGTTGCTTAATAGTGAAATCACCCTCTCTGAGATTCAGACTACTACTTTTAAAAAATGAATTAATATTAAAAAATCCCTCTATATATATTTTCCATTAAAAGTAATTTTAAATCCTTGGATAAAAAAAATTCAAGTAGGGTATGTTACAGGTTAGCATCTTCCCCTTCCACACCCCCCAAAATAATATCCACTTTGATGGCTTGTCTTTTTCGAAAACAATATCTTTGGAGAAATGTAGGAATTTGATTTTGTAATGTACAATGTCAGCTTCCAATTTTACCTTTTATGTCTTCATTATATCTTTAACATCTTTACATTGTTCAACACTTTCTCTGTCTTCATGGTATATCATACTATAACATGTCTAAATTTAACACGGAAGGTGTTCATTTTATTTTTAAAATCATTAAAGGCAATTACTGCTTACTGTTGGTTGAAGCATCCAATTAGAGCTACCTGGGAATTCTCTGATGAAATAAGATTTGGATGTAAAACCCCAATTCCTCAAAGCTGAAATGTTTCATTTAAATGTCAGTTTCCACTAGCCAACATCAAAACACAAGTTTATCTTGGATGTTTTCTTAACATTTTTTCCAAAGAGTTTTTAACAACCTACTTTCTTTTGTTTTGGCAACCCAAAGTCTGTGTTCCTAAGGAATTTGTGTCATGTACTGACCATTGAGTCAGCAAGGATTTCAGGTTTCCAGGATCCCTATCTTCAGATATATTAGATTACATAAATTGAACGGGCACACAAGATACCCTGGCTTTCAAAGACCACCGATCCAATGCATCCTTGCTATATAGCCTGCCCAGTTGTGGTATAGAAGCTTTCAAGTTTCAAAGTTCATTTCTGCTATTGAATTAGGAGCTGATCCAAAGCTCTTCAAGCTAACAGACAGCTGCAGGTGCTAAACACCCTGGGCAGGGCTGGAGGGATCTTAAGGTCCTTGATATACTTGTTTTGAACAGACTTCACAAAGCTTCCAAATTTCATACTGTGAGTCTTGGAAGTTTCAGACATTCAGAAATACACTGAGAAATTTAGACATCAACTTTCATAAATAAATAACAAAAAAGAAATTCATTCTTTGCAAGATTTCAAAAAATGATGACTACCGTTTCAAATTAGCATATGGTAAACTAAATCAAGTTATTCAGTAACAAGGACAAAAGTATGTATATTGAATTTCCCATAGGGGAAACATCTAGTTGCCACCCATTGATAAAATCTGCCCTGGAAACAACAAAGAGCTTTAAGAAGGAGACTGTATGATATATGGAACACAAAGACCCCATTCCATCACAGAACCTTAGGCTGAACTAATGGGAAATGTACTTTTATTTTATTATACAAATAGTTTTTTCATAGCCATATAATGTAAATAAAGAATGAGAATGCTGCAGACAATTAGAAACAACCTACAGTTTTCTCAATTTTATAAATGATGCTACATTCATGCTCCCTAACAGTCATCTTCAGATGGCAGCCAAATTTCTTGGTAATCACTCAGTCAACTTCTGGTGTATTTTTATGAGATCACATTGTTCTGGTTTTGGCTAGGATAGAGTTAATTTTCTTTATAGTAGCTAGTAACAGTCTATGGTTTGGATTTGTGCTGAAAAAAGTATTGATAATAGAGAGATGTTTTTGTTATTGCTGAGCAGTGCTTACACAGAGTCAAGGCCTTTTCTGCTTTTCACACCACCCCACCAGCGAGTAGGCTGGGTGTGCACAGATGTTGGGAGGGAACAAAGCTGGGACAGCTGACCCCAACTCACCAAAGGGATATTCCATACCATATAACAGATGGTATAGAATCAGCATATAAAGCTGGGGGAGGGAGGAAGGAAGGAAGGAAGGAAGGAAGGAAGGAAGGAAGGATGTTCGAAGTTAAGGCATTTTGTCTTCCCAAGTAACCGTTACACATGATGGACCCCTGCTTTCCTGGAGGTGGTTTTAAACACCTGCTTGCCAATGGGAATTAGTGTCACAGTTAAGCCAGGTTGGCCAATGACAAGACAACAGATGCTCTCCCCCACCTCTCGATCCAAGGAGAGGAAGGAGAGAGATAAAGACAGTTATGAGTTTAGAAAAAACTAAACTACTTCAATGAAAATATTAATAATAAAATAAAAAAGGAAATAATGAAATAGATACAATATATACAAAACCATATCAAGCTCCCAGGGAGATGTCACCAGCAGGCACTGTGGAAGTTCCAGACTAGACTCAGTAACAAATGGGAACTATATTTCAGAACACAGTGATGGGGATCTAAGGTAGACAAACTGACAGGATCCTCCTCAGACATCAGTGATTGAAGAAAGAGAAAGAGAGCATTGAAGAAGAAACTAACCCTTTGATCCCTCAGCTTTTATACTGAGCATGGCAGATGGGATGGAATACCCTATTGATCAGTTTGGGTCACCTGACCTGTGCACTCCTGCCTTACCTTGCCTCGCCTCGCCTCACCTCGCCTCACCTTGCCTTGCCTTCATATGTGGCTTTTGTTTTACCTATTAAACTGTCTTTATCTCAACCCCTGAGTTTTCTCACTTTTACTCTTTCAGTTCTCTTCACCATCCCACTGGGGGGAATGAGCAAGCGGCTGTGTGGTGCTTAGTTGCCAGCTGGGGTTACACCATGACACATATATACTTGGATGTTCTGCATTTCAATTCAAAAAGACTTTAACTGGTTCATTGTGAGATAAAAATATTCAGAGAAACACCTAGTTTATTTGTCTCCAATAATGAAAATTACCTGTCCCCATCACCCAGTAACCCGGTCATTTCTCAGATGTTGTAAAGAGGAATTTAATCATTATTATAGCACTCCTACATGGTGACATCCCATCTTGTTTCAGAAGGAATTAGGTTGAATCTCACAAAGTCCTGTATAAAAACAGTGGTTATATTTAGGCACATACCATTTTCAGAAATATATATGTTGCAGTGTGGAGCTCCCTTTGCTAATTTACAATCTAACAGAAATCCGGGATATAGGACCTATCTTGGATATTTGGAAGAGTGAGTCCCCAATGTCTCTTAAATCAAGACTCATTTTTCCGTCTTCAGTTTTCTCTTTGCAAAGCTATTCAGTGAGAATATCTTGAGACCTCCTGAAGAAGAAATGACTTATCTGGTATGTGTTTTCTCCCTTGGATGCTCCTGCTGATATTCTACTTTGCATAAAATATTGAGTCAGCAAATGGAGACAGGGACCAAATGATTTTATTGGGTGGTGGTATGGATGTGTGTGAAGTGAGAAAGCTTGTTTCAAATAATTACAGTGTTTCTGAAAATAAAAAGAAGAATCAGTTCTTTCAGGTAGTAAGACTAATCCCCAAAAGATCCACATTTATCACAACATACCAAGGCACTTGTTTCCATTTTCATTAATTGCTACCTCTTTAGGATAAAATCTTTAGGTTTCTTCTTCCATTGTGTTCACTTGCCAGAGGTGGAAAAAAAATCACCTGTGTGTCTCTTGTGATTAAAGTCTCACTTAAGGAATGAGGCTTCAGAAACTGTTGAGGTTTTCAGGTGTTTTTACATTCTGCAGTCTGTCTCCATGGAGTTCCTTGAAAAGTAGCATCAATTAGGAAAGAAAAGAATAAAAAGAAAAAAAAAAAGAAAAAAGATGAAGGGGAGAGAGAGAAAAAAGCAATAATAAGATAACTAAGGAAGATTTTATTTTACACACAGCTATCTTCTCAGAATACATAATACGGTGTATAATGCTCCTAACTTAGAGAGAAGTTAAAGTATACTTTTAAAAACACCAAAACACCTCACAGCAAAATATGTTCCCTATGGGCCCCCACCAATTTTTCCCCACTAACTCAACTTCTTAAGGTCTTTGGTCAGGTCAGCTTTTAAACAATCTGGTTCATTATGTTTTGCAAATGGTCCCTTGTTTAGACAGCTGTTTTTCTTTTGCGCTTTCATGAGTATAAATACTTCTTATCCATGTTCTTTTGCTATGAATTATAAAGTAACAGACACTATGAACTTAGACCTAAATTTAGTGAACAATCTCTGATGCAACTTATCAGTTAAGCCCTGATGAGCCTATTGAAATCAATGGGAAGATTCACATTCAGCGAGTCTCTTCAGTGAGAATTGTATCAAGACCTTAGCAATGTTTAAAGCATTCACTGAGTTTAAGTTCCAGATGCAATATTGTATCTGCAATATTGATGGCAGTAAACCACACAGGCAGAGCTGAGTTAGGATCAAAATGAGCTATTGGTGCATTCATCTGTTAAGACCATAGAAGTAATAAAAGAATGGAACAAAATAAGCAGCACAGAGAAAGATTCTGTCATTGTATGCAGTTTCTTATATCAGCTAGTCAAACCTGACCACATGGGGTTTTGGTTTGTTTATTTGTTTGCTTATTTTTTGTGGGCTGTTTTTTTTGGTTTTGTGGGGGTTTTATCCTTAAAATCAAACAAAACAAAACATTTAAACAGTAGCACAAAGACATATTCTGATAAAGGCTACAATAATAATTTACTTTAAAAAATTAAGTCAATATTTCTACCTCACTTAGGGTAGACTTCATCACACCTAATGCTATTTTCAAAAAGTAATGTGTTCAGTCAAAACTGGTTGTTTCCTGTAGCCCATGGTTAGGGGTAGGCAATTCTAGATATGTCTAACTCATTGTGCCCTGAAGGTATTTTCTCTGCTGTCTGACTAGGGTAGCTAGATGCTAACCTTTCAGATATAGCCAATTATTTACACTGATGGAAAAGTGTCTGGTCAATTTGCTTTATTAGGTATTTATTTGTCCTGATCTGTCCGATTTGTACTGATAAAGTGTATTTCAGTATTTTTCTCACACTTAAATAGCCTAGGTAAATACATCACTACAGGAGATAGACAGGAGCTAAAATGAGATATGTTATTAGCTGAATTTTCAAAACAATTAAAATTAGCCAGAGATGCTGTTATAGAAGTAGTGTCTTGAAGGAAGAAACGTCCCTTACTAGTAAGAAAAAAAAAAAGTCTGAAAGGGCTAAAAGGAAGTCAGTGTAAGAAGAGAAGAAAGTAAAAGAAACAGAAAAAAGACAGTTCTTTTCCCAGTGGGTTTGAATAATAAAGCAGGAAACTTCAAATTAGTGCTATGAAGTAATAACATTGTTTTGTTAAACAATGTGGAGGAGATGCCTGTGTTGGTGAAATGCAAGTGATTCTGAAATACATTCTAGTTTGAGTCCAGAATCATGGTATTTGAAGAAAGTGATTTTTATTGGAGTTGGAAAGAAATTTCTGACAAAATTTTAGGAAAAGAAAACAACAGTTTGCTGAGAACATATGAATGAAGATGGATTTGGGGGGAGAGGCCAAAAGGAAACAAGAGTAGCTATTGCTTTTGTAATTATCCTGGAATATAGGGACTCAGAATTATTTTATGTGAGAAATTTTTTGTGATTTGCAATAGAGGTTTGAAAGAAGGTTCTTGAAAATCTTAAAAGCAAAGACTTTTTGCCATTTTCCCCATTCTGTCCCATCCCATCGTCTCTGAATTTTTTGCATGATGAATGGCTTTTACTTTTGATAGAATAATGTTCAAACCAAAGTGACTCTAAAGAAAGGAACTGGTCATTCATATTGGTAACTTGGGAGGAAGAAACCCAAATTACTCAGACTATGCAGAGGTACTCCAGCATGTACTCAGAATTTAGTAGAGTGCATGCTGGCATACTTCTGCATAGTCTTCACCACACATTACAGACTGCTGTTTAATGAGACATGGAAAAATCACAAGAGCAGAAGAAGAACAGCCAAAGGGAAGGATGAAGCTGGGTTTTGGCCATTGCACTGGAAGGAAGCAAACATTGGATCAAAATTACAGACAATATGTATCCAAAAAGTCCCATTAATCTCAGTTTCAACTTTCAACAAGGTCCAGCATTGATTTCTTCCCATTCCTACCTGAGTTCCCTAAGAAGTAAGCTTCAGTGTCACAGTCTAGCTTCCATAGATAAAATAAAGAAATTTTCAGCTTAGGGAGCCCCCATTTCAGAAATCAAACTAAAAAGGATATTAAACACAGCTTTTTCACTTCCTGTACAATGATTCATAATAAATAAATCAAGCAACAGAGTCTTGTCTTTGTCCTCAAATGATTGACTAAGGTGCCTGATGCTTAAGGATTCATTTGAAACTCCATTTTAACATGGTGGCCTAACTAAACCTTTGATACAAGTGCCCGAACCTCAAAAAGAAATAAAGCTTCAAATGTATCCCTCTCTCTTTACTGATTCTTATTGCCTCACAAAGATTTTTCCATGCTCAATATATCAGCTGTTGCAGACTCTTTACTTCAGTTGCTTATATTTTTTTTGGTTGGTATGTAGGGAGTATAGGCCCCAACCCATTCAGTTAGTTAACAGTTAAAATGTCTTCCAGGAACTGGCTGGCTCATTCCAAGTTATGAGATACTTAAATACCTTTTTTGGATCTAATCTTCAACATCAAATCAGATAGTAAAGTATAACGTTTTGGTGCCTTACAAGCACACTTGATTTGGTAATCAAAACAGGATTATAAAACTTACACTGTAAATGAATAACTAAAAAAACCCTGTTCTTGCAGCCACTGAAGATTTGAGTAGGCAAATGTAACTCAACAGGATCAATTGATAAATACCAGGAGCCTGTGATATCAGACTAGATAATCTAATGATTCTACTGTTCTTAAAATCTTTAAATATATGAAATCCAGGAGATGGCTTCTGATCTATTTAGGTTAGACTCATAATGAGTTAGAAAGGCCAGGGATGTCATAGTTCAGGTAGTCCCACTGCCTCCATTGGAAATATTAATGAGATAAGAGTGATGAAGGAAAAAATAGGGTTCTAAGTGTAACATCTATCAACATATTTAGGCTTTCAGATTCTGCTTAGGACTCTCCTAACCTCAGATTGATTTCCTGAAATCAATTAAATCAATAGGAAGCTTGAAACCTACATGGGAGTCAGAACTCTAAATCCATCTTTGTGACTGGGCCTGAATTGCTCCATTACGGACATTTGAATATATTCTATGTCGACACAGCTATAGTGAATTCCAGTCTCTGGCTCATAAGCATATTAAGTCCAATTCTGATTTTCTTTATGGCATTTGATTTCTGACTGTGAACATTACCTCCTGTTCAACAAGCTCCAGTGTAATTTTCCATTTTGTTTCATTGAATTAAAGGAAGAAAGGAAACTGTCTTGTATTTCATTTTATAGACAGCTGGTCATTTCATTAACGCTTTTCATATTCTTGTTTGTCATGATGACTGACTATAGTAAAAAGATTTTCTTCCCATTAACATGATAGAGCAGCACTTTTTTCCCAGGGATGTATGGATCAGGTGAGGAGTACATTTATTAAAATGTAACCAGCATCAACTTGCTGGCTTGTGTGAATGGTGCACACTTTAACCAATTAAATAGTCATGAAGAAGAAAAAAATCAATATTTCTTGGATCTTTCTACTCCAGACTTTGCCAGCAAAATGGCCTATATATTTACAAAATGAATAAATAAATGAACATAAATCTTATTATTTTGCTTTTTAATTATGTATTGGGTCAGAAGAGAACCTTCACAATTATCTGGAGCAAGATTAACATTGGTTAGATAATTATAATTCCATGATTCATAAATTATTACAATAAGGAAGATTATATGAATCAAAAACAATTTATTTCCTTCTGTTTTAACACGATCTTACAGTACTCCTTTTACTTGTTCAAAAGTGAACAAGAAAAGTGAATATTAGCTGTAACAATATTTGGAAGGCCAAATTCAGAATGTAATGAGGAAAAGAAGCAGAGGGAAGTAATGAGCAATGATGCGACTGAAGACAGGCCACATTATCATGTTTAAGGGTGGCATCTTAAAAAGTCCTTCCATTCTCTATTCTTCCTTGCGTTCTTAAATACTTTCTGTCTCGCTGCATTTTTTTATAGTACTGGACATGTTATTAAAGCACCAACTCAGAATCACAGAATCACATAATGGTTCGGGTTGGAAGGGATCTTAAAGATCATCTTGTTCCAACCCCCCTGCCATGGGCAGGGACACCTCCCACTAGACCAGGCTGCTCAAAGTCCCATCCAGCCTGGCCTTGAACGTTTCCAGGGATGGGGCATCCACAACTTCCCTGGGCAACCTGTTCCACTGCCTCACCACCCTCACAGTAAAGAATTTCTTCCTGATATCCAATCTCAATCTATCCTATTTCAATTTGACGCCGTTGCCCCGTGTCCTATCATTACACTCCCTGATAAAGAGTCCCTCCCCATCCTTCCTGTAGGTCCCCTTTGTGGAGATAGAGAGCAGCGTAGGGAATCTGTTTGGCCTTGATGAGACAAAGCTGTACCCGTGAGAGGTGCCTTGAGAGAAAAGTTAAGCAAGCGCCAGGAGATATCAGCAAGGAAAGGAATGCGAAAAGCAAAGCTGCTGCTCTGTGTGAACAGTCAGAGACGACCAGTTAGAAGACACTGAGAAGCGCGTGGCAATCGACCTTCAACCTATCAGCAGGATGCTACCTGTGCGTGGACAGCTCGTGAAAATAGCATGCAGCCAATCAGTAGGTGTTAGAGCGCGTGAACAGAAAGCATAATACCATAAATGTAACGATAAAGCTGAATAAAATTGGAATTGACTTGCATCATATTGGTGCGTTCGTCTTTCCCTGTGCCCGCACGACTGAGAGTCGGTTTGGACCCGGCAAATGGTGACCCTGACGTGATGAACGTTGTTGGACCGAAGGCCGGAGTAAGAAACGCGGGGATACTACCGCCGGCGCCAAGGTAGGCCGGGCTGCCCGAGAAAGGCAGGAGCGGATCCGCGACTCCACGGGAAGTGGGAGCCACCTAGAGTGGGAACGGTAGTATGGGTTCGGCTGTATCAGCCGTGGAAAAGGCAGCGGTACAAAGTTTGCTGCAGCTGGCAAAAAGTGCCAGGGAAAACCTCAGTGAGAGTGCTTTACTGGAACTATTATCTTGATGCCGACAATGAGGATTGCTCAGAGATCCGACTCAGTTTTTTGACCTTTCAACATGGACTAGAATTGGAGTGGAAATGTGGGAAGCAGTGCAGTCAGAGAATAAGGAAGCCTGGAACCTGGCAGGCACTTATCGACAGGTGAAGGGACTGATTGCAGGCATGCATGGATCAGCTGTTATTGCCGCCACAGCCCAGAGGGTGTTAGATGCAGCTGGGGAAGAGGGAAACAGTTTGTCCTCCAATGCATTTCCTGTAATAAAGCAGTCAGAAAAGGAGTTCTGGGGGGCATCTGACGAATGGACATTTTCGCTGCCACCGCCGCCACCTCTCACGCCTCCGCAACCGACCGCTCCGCCGTACTCTGGTCTACCGGAGTCATCCACGCAGGTTCCCCCCGACTCTCCTCAGCCTGTGGAAACATCATCATCCTCCGAGGACGTTCGTCCAAAAAACATCTATCCACCTAAAGATACTGCGGAGCTCCGTGACGCTCTCCGCGATCAACAGAACACTATGCAGCAATTGCTCGCGGAAATGCAGAGACTTGATAAGGGTTCGAAAGCGGGTGCGATACGGGCTGCTTATAAAAAGGCTCATGAGGTTATCAAGGAGGGTTTGCAGGCGGTTGAGGAGAGGGTGTGTAGGAGTCCGGGAACAGGTGATCCGTCTGAGACAGCAGCGGACGAGTCTGGGAATGCACAACAGTATAATGTATCAGAAAAGGGAGATAATGTTAAAGAGCAGAAAGTGAGGAGATGGATTTGTACACTGTTAAACGATGGGGAGATGGGTTTACAGGATGTGAATGAGTATTTGACTCAGAAATTTGGGACTGGAGTAGGGGAGGAAGAACGGGCGGCTTGGAAAAGAGGGCAGGAAAGGAGATGGGAAAATGCAAAAGAAAGGGCAACAAGTGAGGCAGAGTTAACTGTCGAAAAGGGTATGGAACAAAAAGGAGCTGTGGGGGATCTAGCCCCTGGAGGGGGACCGGTGCGGAAAGATCCAACTTTTGATACAGGACAAAGGTGGAAAGGTATTATAGAACATGCAGTGATAGAGGGCCAGATGCCACCGGAATCTCTTTCGGCCTTCCCAGTATTAACACAGGGGGGTCGTAGGGAATGGGTGCCATTTGATTGGAAGACTGTAAGTCATTTGCAATGAACAGTAATGCAATACGGGTATGACAACAAATACGTGATGACTTTATTACTTTCCTTTTTTAAAAATCAAATTTTGCTTATGTGTGCGCAGCCGGAATCGGGGTATTGCAGCGTATTGTCAGAATGTCGGGGGAGAAGGACGGAGCCGGAGCCGCTTCGCTCCCGCCGCCGCCGCCCGCCCCAGCCATCTCCCTGAGATAGAAGTGGTGTTTTTGTATGTCTGCTGTGTAAGTGTGTGTGGGCGCCAATTTATATCTGCTGATCAGCATCTGTGCTACTGTTTGTTTGTTGCTGTGTGCAGTGTCGTTTGGTGACTCCGCTTGAGCAGGTGTTCTGCCCGGTGTGGTACTGTTCTCGTACATGACTAGGGCTGACACACTGTCAAGCGAAGAAGTTTGTATATACACAATGTTTAAATGTAAGGCGAGCGCACTCCAGGTAGATAGACCATGATGGGCTGTAGAACCGATGGAAGTCCTGAAATATTGGGGGAGTTTTCGCCAGCCAACATGCTTACGCTCTCGGGAACAGCTTACCCATGCAGGGCGTATGGCTGGTTGGTTGTTGTTTGCCTATAAGATCATGGTTGATTGGGAAAAAGAGTTAAGCTAAAATCTATAGGATGCTCTGTAGGAAAATGAGAAACTTAAGGGTGAGCTCTTGTTGCAAAGGCAGACTTTTATGTCAGCCATAAGTGATGGGGAAAAAAAAGAAAAAGAGAGAGGAAAAAAAAGAAAGAAAAAAGAAAAAAAAAGAAAGAAAAAAGAAAAAAAGAAAAAAAAAACAAAGGGAGCAAAAGTATGCCATACATGCTACGAGAAAGCAGCAGAAAAAGAGAAATAGGACACCTGATTCAAGCAGTACTATAGAGATATATTTTTGGGGTTTTTTTCCTATATGTATATATGTTATTGCACGCCTTTGTAAATTACTCTGTGTTATACTCTGCAGACTAAATGAACCCCAGCAGAAGCGGTCTCTTGAGCAGGGGGGTGGAATATGGGAAAGCAAAGGCAGATCAGCAAGGAGGATTGTAAATACGCTCAAGGGACTTGCACCTGGGTGCTGGAAAACACATCTGTCACACTAATTGTTATTCAGTCTCAGATGCTTGCAAGAAAAACACTTAGATGACATCAGTCTGTAATGGACTCAGGGACACCTTATCTAGCTGCTTGAGAATCTTAGCCTGTTGTGGAAGAAGATCAAAGCCCAGTACCAGCAAGAACAGGGAGTCCGCATGCGCTCTTGCTAACAAGGACTCTTTCGCTGCCAAGGATTCTTGATAACAAGGACTCCCTCGCTGCCAAGGATAAGTTTAGTAATGCTACTAGTACAGCTGTTTCTGAGTTATTGCTAGATGTAGATAGTATTCAACATGCAATGCTGCAAAAGAGAGCTGCTATTGATTTTTGCTTTTAACTCACGGACACGGTTGTCAAGATTTTGAAGGACTGTGTTGTATGAATCTAAGTGACCACTCCAAATCCATCCATGCCCAGTTGCAAGAACTGCACCGACCGAGCCAGCAACTTGTGGAGACCACTGGGTAAAATCTCTTTGCTGGATGGACTTGGGGGTGGGGTTGATTGAAGGAAATTATACTCATTATCTGTGTGGAAGGAATCTGTCTGTTATGTTTAGTATGCTATTTGCTATGTTTAATAAGCATTATACGATCAGTTGCAGATGTTGCTTTGCATCATACCCTTGTACGAGTTGTAGAATATCGTCATGTCCCAACTATGGGCCACAGGGTGGCATGTGTAAGGGATAATAGAGGATGGTTCGAGTGAGACACGACGGAGAATTACTAGTTGAACCAAACCCAGTATACAGGTTGGGAAAAAGGGACTTGGTGCTGTTGCTGAAAAACTATATGTGTATCCATGAGAACCCAACTTTCAAAGAAGAAGATAACAAGGAGGGAGTGCAAGGTAGTCAGGTATCAGACATCCGCAGTTAGCAAAGCTGGATCATGAGTCTGGTGAGGCTCGCTGCATGCGCTGGCCATGCATGCAGCGACCCTAGCCTGTACTTTTCCCCTCAATCCGGGGCAGGATATAAGGGGGCTGTCTCGGGTCGGAGAGAGGGGAGAGACATGAGCGCACTTTGAAGATACAGGGGACGCCCTGCAGTGCTGTGTCTGCCCCTCCCTCCCCTCCCCGGTAGGTTCCACGTTCATTAACCCCAACAGCTCAGAAAGCATTACAGTACACTGCAGATATGTTTATGATATATCAAAAATTTCAACCTTACGCCCTGATAGGACAGTGGGATGATACACTCGCAAAGAGCCTGACTGCATTAGAGTGAGTATTTTTGCCACATACCTTTTCACAAAACAGTAACTACGATGATTGAAATGTTAGCACGATTGATTTCACAGGGTCGTTTGCGCTGTCAGCAGCCGGCTCCTCTGCCATCATTTGTGGGGATTACCCTGCGAGGGCTTACACCTGATGAATTTTGGCAATCTGATGTTATGCACATTATAGAATTTGGACGTTTGCGCTATGTACGTTTCAGTTGATTTGTTTTCTCACCTTGTTGTAGCTACTGCTCCTACAGGAGAGAAGGCTCGTGATGTTATTCGACATTGGTTGCAATGCATTGCAGTCATGGGAGTACCGTAAACTGTAAAAACTGATAACGGACCAGCTTATGTGTCCGATAAAATACAGGCCTCTCTACAGACATGGGGTATCAAACATGTCACCGGTATTCCTCATTCCCCAAGTGGGCAAGCAATTCTGAAACATATTCATCATACCTTAAAAACCATGCTTGATAATCGAAAAAGGGGGAATCCCATAGGTATGACACCTCAAGAGCAATTGTATAAAGCAACTTGTGTTTTAAATTTTCTAAACATGTCATCTTTGTCATCCAATGCTTGTCATGTTCTGTATTTTAGGCTGCTTACAGAAAATAGTGCAAAAAATGATTAATCAAGCTTTTGTTGTATAAAAAATAAAAAAGGGAGAATTGTGGAGATAGAGAGTAGCGTAGGGAATCTGTTTGGCCTTGATGAGACAAAGCTGTACCCGTGAGAGGTGCCTTGAGAGAAAAGTTAAGCAAGCGCCAGGAGATATCAGCAAGGAAAGGAATGTGAGAAGCAAAGCTGCTGCTCCATGTGAACAGTCAGAGACGACCAGTTAGAAGACACTGAGAAGCGTGTGGCAATCGACCTTCAACCTATCAGCAGGATGCTGCCTGCACATGGACAGCTCGTGAAAATAGCATGCAGCCAATCAGTAGGTGTTAGAGCGCATGAACAGATAGCATAATACTATAAATGTAACGATTAAGCTAAATAAAGTTGGAATTGACTTGCATCATATTGATGCGTTCATCTTTCCCTGTGCCCGCACGACTGAGAGTCGGTTTGGACCCGGCACCCCTTTAGGTACTGGAAGGCTGCTATAAGATCTCCTCGGAGCTTTCTCTTCTCCAGGCTGAACAACCCCAACTCTCTCAGCCTGTCTTCATAGGAGAGGTGCTCCAGCCCTCTGATCATCTTTGTGGCCCTCTGCTGGACCTGTTCCAACAGGTCCATGTCCTTCCTGTGCTGAGGACTCCAGAGTTGGATGCAGTACTCCAGGTGGGGTCTCATCAGAGTGGAGTAGAGGGGCAGAATCACCTCCCTCGACCTGCTGGCCATGGTTCTTTTGATGCAGCCCAGGATGCGGTTGGCTTTCTGGGCTGCAAGTGCGCGTTGCCACCTCATGTTGAGTTTCTCATCCACCAGCACCCCCAAGTCCTTCTCCTCAGGGCTTCTCTCAAGCCATTCCCCGCCCAGCCTGTATTTATGCCTGGGATTGCCCTGACCCATGTGCAGGACCTTGCCCTTGGGCTGGTTGAACTTCACGAGGTTCGCATGGGCCCACCTCTCAAGCCTGTCCAGGTCCCTCTGGATAGCATCCCTTCCCTCCAGCATGTCGACTGTGCCACACAGCTTGGTGTCGTCGGCAAACTTGCTGAGGGTGCACTCAGTCCCACTGTCCATGTCACCGACAAAGATGTCAAACAGCACTGGTCCTGGTACTGACCCCTGAGGAATGCCACTCGTCACTGGTTTCCATGTGGACATTGAGCCATTGACTGCAACCATTTGAGTGCAACCATCTAGCCAGTTCCTTATCCACCCAGTGGTCCATCCATCAAATCCATGCTTTTCCAATTTAGAGACCAGGATGTCGTGCGGGACAGTGTCAAATGCTTTGCACAAGTCCAGGTAAATGACATCTGTTGCTCTCCCCTTATCTACCAATGCTGTAACACCATCGTAGAAGGCCACCAAATTTGTCAGGCACGATTTGCCCTTGGTGAAGGGCCATGTTGGTTGTCACCAATCACCTCCTTATTTTCCATGTGCCTTAGCAGAGATTCCAGGAGGATCTGCTCCATGATCTTGCCGGGCACAGAGGTGAGGCTGACTGGCCTGTAGTTCCCTGGGTCATCCTTTTTTTCCTTTTTGAAAATGGGACTTATGTTTCCCCTTTTCCAGTCAGCGGGAACTTCACCAGACTGCCATGACTTTTCAAATATAATGGAAAGCGGCTTGGTGACTTCATCTGCCAGCTCCCTCAGGACCTGTGGATGGATTTCATCCGGTCCCATGGACTTATGCACCTTCAGGTTCCTCAGATGGTCTTGAACCTGATCTTCTCCTACAGTGGGCGGTTCTTCATTCTCATAGACCCTGCCTTTGCATCCTGCAACTTGGGTGGTGTGGTGGGAGCCCTTGCCAGTGAAGACCCAGGTGAAAAAGTCATTCAGCACCTCAGTCTTCTCCATATCCTGGGTAACCAGGTCTCCTGTTTCCTTCTGGAGAGGGCCCACATCTT
Organism: Fratercula arctica; assembly: GCA_947846985.1. Taxonomy (NCBI): domain Eukaryota; kingdom Metazoa; phylum Chordata; class Aves; order Charadriiformes; family Alcidae; genus Fratercula; species Fratercula arctica. The sequence goes on along the minus strand of CANTUZ010000025.1, from coordinate 14,904,780 downwards.
CCCTAGTCTTGCCTTTACCCCTGACATACTTTTATATGCTTTTCTTGTTGTCCTTGATGTCCCTAGCCAGATTTATTTATATCTGGGCTTTAGATTGCATAACCTGGATCCTGGCCACTCGGATAGTTTCTCCGTATTCCACCCAGTCAACCCATCCTTGCTTCCACCCTCTGTAGGCCTCCTTTTTGCTTTTGAGCTTGTCCAGGAGCTCCTTGTTCATCCATGCAGGCCTCCTGGCATTTTTTCCTGACTTCTTCTCTCTTGGGATGCACCACTTCTGAGCTTGGAGGAGGTGATCCTTGAATACTAACCAGCTTCCTTGGGCCCCTCTCCCCTCCAGTACTTTTTCCCATGTTACCCTGCCAAGCAAGTCCCTCAAGAGACCAAAGTCTGCTCTCCTGAAGTCTGGGGTAGTGAGCTTGCTGCGTGCTCTCCTCACTGTCCAAAGGATCTTGAATTCTACCATTTCACGGTCACTGCAGCCAAGGCTGCCCTTGAGCTTGACGTTCCCCACCAGCCCCTCCTTGTTGGTTAGGACAAGGTCCAGCATAGTTCCGCTCCTCGTTGGCTCCTCTATAATTTGGAGAAGAAAGTTGTCATCAACACATTCCAAGAACTTCCTGGATTTCTTGTGCCCTGCTGTGTTGTCCCTCCAACAGATATCGGGGTGGTTCAAGTCCCCCATGAGGACCAGGGTCTGTGAATGCGAGGCTGCTCCTATCTGTCTATGGAGGGCCTCATCTGCTCTGTCGTCCTGGTCAGGTGGCCTGTAGCAGACCCCTACCGTAATGTCCCCTGCCCCTGCGTTCCCTTTAATCTTGACCCATAAGCTCTCCATTGGCTCTTCATCCATCCCCAGGTGGAGCTCCATGCACTCCAGCTGGTCATTGACATAGAGGGCAACACCCCATCCTCTCCTCCCCTGCCTGTCCTTCCTGAAGAGTCGGTATCCCTCCATTCCAACACTCCAATCATAGGAGCCATCCCACCACGTCTCTGTGATGCCAATAAGATCATAGCCCTGGAGGCATGTGTACATCTCCAACTCCTCTTGCTTATTTCCCATGCTGCATGCATTTGCATAAAGTTTTTTGGTTTGGTACTGTTGCTACTTATTCTGTTATTAGTATTGTTAAATACATAAAACTTGAAAAATGGTGACCATAACAAAAATAATTTGAGAATCTGTCTCTGTGAGTCTTAGAATTAATCATCTGGCTTTCCAAGGGATAAACAGTCCCAAAGATCCAGTAACTAAGAAAGATACTGAGAATGAAATCAAAGCTGAAAATAAAGTCATTAAAATGAAAGAAAAAATGAGGCACACAAGGAGTCTTCAGATAAAGAGAAATTATGTACACAACGAATATCTTATTTGACTTAAACAGATGATAAATAGAAATCTGCTGCTTTCATTGTGTGCAAACACATTTTTCAGTCTTGCATTAGGGACAAATACATAGTGAGAATAAGGGGACAGGAAGAATACCAGGAAGAATTAAGAATGAAGCAGGCTTTTCAGTTGTGTTTTTACACTAAAACTGTTGAAAGAGGTTGCTGAGCATAACTCTGTGCATAGCTATATTAATATATTCTGCACTCTCTTTTGTAACATAAAATTACATTAGGATTAACCCCATTTAAGTCAGTAGAACCACTCTGAGTTTATATGAAAATTAGACACCAGACATAGAAATTTAAGTGCCGTGTGTAAGAAAGTCAGCCGTATAAGCAGAAATAGAGATATGCAGAGCTACCAATGAATGGAAGACAGACAGGAGAGAAAGTCTTGTGGCTTCTTTCCTCCCTTAAACAGTGACACAGGAAGAAAACAGGGCTCACTTGATCACTGCACAGATCACAGGTGCAAATAATCCCTCTGGGTTTTTTTGTTCATTATTTTTCTACATGCCACTCCAACATTTTAAAGTAAGCAATATTGGTGATTCTTACAAAAAGAGTGCTGAACTAGTCACTAGATTCATGTGCGTGGAAAGAGTCTCATTTTCTAAGGTCTTAATTTGGGAGTGCTCCATATTGACTGTAGAGGATCCTGCAGTGCTGGAAGGAGTTTGCATCAAGTCCCCAGTTTCTTTCAAAGTAGCTGAGTATTAGCCTGAATCTGATTCCAAGATCCGTGAACAGGGGAAACCAAGCTTTCGCATCCTGAGAAGTGCCTAGGAATTTCACACTCCAGGGCAGATTCAAGCAATGTATCCTGAGACCAGTTCCAGCTAGAGGGAGACACAGTTATCTTAATTTCTCCATGTGTCAAAAAAAAAAAAAGTGGAATACTGTTTTGTAACAATGCAGTTCTGTTGGTTTTTGTTGTAGGACCAGGGAGAACCAGGGACATGGGGGCAGAAACTGGCTTTGCCATATTTTAGTTTCTCTGTTAAAGAAAAAGATCAGTTGGGCAGACATGGGGAATTTGCTTGTTATCTTATTATAATATGAGTAAGCTACTCAATGTTAGATTGTTAGAGACCTCTTTGAGCCCGAGTCCTTCATTTTCCTCATAGATTTGTAGGAACCCATTTACCTTAACTCTAAAGCAGCAGATACATTTTCCAGAGCAGAAGCAATTTTCTGTGCTCTGCGAGGCCTCCAAAACAGCACAGAGAACTTTGTTCTTACTGTCTCTGTTAGACACTGCTTACTCCCTTTCAAAAAATGCCCTGTAATCTGTAAATAAGAAATGCAGCAAACATGCTAAATATGTTAATTAACTGGTTTTGTGTTATGCATTAATATTACCAAGTATTTATCCTTCCTTGTGATTGGAGTTGGCAAATCTGATCTTCCCTGTTTCTATAAAGTATTAAATCATTAGAGCTATGTCGAGTTTCAGGAAGGAAAAAAAAAGACAGGGATGTGATGAAAATTATAGCTTATACCCGTTTAAACTTAATGAGTCACTTGCCATCAATACATAAAGTGGCTCTGATATTTTGGAGGTGAGTGGGCTGTTATTAATCTTGCCCATTGCTTTTAATGCGTGATAGAGCACTAATCGGTATGCAGTAAACAGAAACAATTAAGTAAATTTGCTGGAAAATGCTTTGGAAGGTAACACCCTCCTCCACTTCACTATAACAGCCTTTCCACCATGATCAATTAAGCACCATTAATAAAACAAGATACTCAGCCAGAAATATATTTTTAACCTTGTTCTCTGAATGAAACAATTCAGGAGTCACCATCCCCCTCTTTCACATTCAGGCATTATCAGATGTAAAGAGTGGAATTTGTTTAGCCTGAGTAAACAAGGACCTAGGAAGGGGAGAACAAGAAACAACCAAGGACATTTGAAAGGTGGAGCAAAAAGAAACAGAACGGGGTGGTTCAAGGGAGTACAATTAAAAATAATGGGATGAAATTAAACAAGGGAAGAAGTGAAAGCCCTGGTGCTTGAGTAATTTAAAATAAGATTCGACAAAGCATTAGTGATTGATCAGTAGACATGAAACCAATCCTGTATGTCCTGGTTTGGGGTAAAGCAGAGCCAACTTTCTGTTCAGTGAGAGAGGCTCTTGCTTATACTTGTTGCTGGTGACATCTCCCTGGGAGCTTGATACAGTTTTGTATATATTGTATCTATTTCATTATTTCCTTTTTTATTTTATTATTAATTTTTCATTAAAGTAGTTTAGGTTTCTTCTAAATTCATAACTCTCTTTATCTGTCTTCTTCCTCTCCTTGGAGCGAGAGGTGGGGGAGAGCATCTGTTGTCTTGTCATTGGCCAACCTGGCCCAAACCACAACACTCTGTAAGATGTTAAAAAGGTGGAATGAAGTACTTGTTACCTCTCTACTTTTCTTGTCCTTCCTTCTCTAATGTATTTTCTCTACTTTCCCTTCTTTCATTTTTTCACTACTTATTCCTCTCGTTATATGCACTGTTCTTTTTTTTCTCAACATCCACTTTTTAAAAATTCAGAAGATGTTGAAAAGGGTCCTGTTGACTTCATTGGCTTTGGAACAATGTTCTTAGAATCATAGAATGGTTTAGGTTAGAAGGGACCTTAAAGATCATCTTGTTCCACCCCCCTGCCATGGTCAGGGACACCTTCCACTAGACCAGGTTGCTCAAAGCCTCATCCAGCCTGGCCTTGAATGTTTCCAGGGATGGGGCCTCCACAACTTCCCTGGGCAACCTGTTCCAGTGCCTCATAGTGAAAAATTTCTTCCTAATATCTAATCTAAATCTGCCCTCTTCCAGTTTGAGGCCATTACCCCTTGTCCTATCACTACATGCCCTTCTAAAAAGTCCCTTTCCAGCTTTCTTACAGGCCCCCTTCAAGTACTGGAAGGCTGCTATAAGGCCTCCCCGGAGCCTTCTCTTCTCCAGGCTGAACAACCCCAACTCTCTCAGCCTGTCCTCATAGGAGAGGTGCTCCAGCCCTCTGATCATCTTCATGACCCTCTGCTGGACCCCCTCCAACAGGTCCATGTCCTTCTTATGCTGAGGACTCCAGAGCTGGATGCAGTACTCCAGGTGGGGTCTCACGAGAGCAGAGGAGTAGAGGGGAAGAATCACCTCCCTCGACCTGCTGGCCATGGTTCTTTTCATGCAGCCCAGGATACAGTTGGCTTTCTGGGCTACAAGTGCACATTGCCAGGTCATGTTGAGCTTCTCATCCACCAACACTCCCAAGTCCTTCTCCTCAGGGCTGCTCTCAAGCCATTCTCTGCTTCAGCCTATCTCTGGGTTAAAGGAAACAAATTTGAGGGGGGAGGTTTGAAGAAGTAAATCTGAGCTAAATGTCCCTGATAGAAGGACATGCCAGACCATGGACCTTTTAATGGGAAAATCACTAAGGTTAGAAGAGTATTACTAGGGTTCAGTTCAAGTAATGAAATAAAATAAAAAGTTTGGCTGAATACCAGAGAAACCTTTCTGGCAGTGATATGTTCTGTCTTGTTTAACAGCCATCTTAAGGGCAAAGATGGAATCTCTAACTGTTTAAAAATGGTTAGAACAATATACTGGTGAATATTCATTGCCAGAAGGAAAGTTTAGTACTGAAGTCCTTCCTTCTGTCCACCTGTCAGTCAATATAGAAATTACTACATCCAGAGTGAGTTTTTCCCCATTTTATTTATTAATGAATGAATGAGAAGGAAAGAAAAACAAAGAGGAAGCAGAAGAGGGAAAGACAGAGAGGGAGAGAAAGCGAGAACAAGAGAAAGAAAGAGAGAAGGGGGAAAGAGAGAGAGAAAGGGAGAAAGATAAAAAGAGGAAGAGGAAGAGGAAGAGAAAGAGAAAGGAAGAAAGAAAGGATTTCAATACGCTACCTTTGATAGGAGTGAAGTCATACTTTGTGATACCCATCTGTATAACCTATTGAATGCTGCCTGTGGCTATGAGTTCTCGTATGGATCTTAAAATGACAGCACCATTTGGATGCAGAGCCTTCTACTTCTTCTGTCATTTCCCCGCCCCCTCTGCTTTTTCATGTTGGACTGAGATTAGGAGAGGAGGAAGCATGGGCTTAATATCTAAGGATCATTAAGTGGAGATGGTCCTCCATTCAAACAAAAGCATCTAATAAAACAATCTTTCTCCTAATGAGAACAACTGGATCATCAGGGAAGTGGTTCCTCTGGCAACAGCATCACCTGGTAGGCACCTCTGGTCACCTGGAAGAAGACAAATTGTCAGGTAACTATGGCAAAGGCTACAATAGGGCAGGGGCCCAGCCATTGACTCCTTGCAAGTCAGGCTGAGAGGGAGGGAGCTATGGAAGGGGCTTTGCTTATTACAGAGGAAATCTTGGACTTCTAAATTCATATTAACAACTGGGCTGTCTTGAGGGAGGTTGAGGTAGTGCTGGGCAATGTGTGGGGAAAGCTCTGTCTGTGGCAAAGAAGAGTTTAGGATCTCTGTGCAAAACCAGCTTTCCTCCCTATTACTCTCAAGAGCCATACCAGCACTAGAAGTTGCTCAGTGTCAGTTGTGTTAAGTGCAAAATGCAGTGAGACTCTGAAAGCACTAAGCTGTGGATGCCTCCCCTCTGTGGGGATGGGAGGTGAGGTCTTTGGAGACCAGAAACTCCAGAAGGCTTTATTAAATATTACTCCTAAACATAACAAGGGAACAGGATATCAGCCTATTCAGAGACTGTTCAGTTGAATTTAACTTTTCTCCCATATATTTAGTTATGAAGTAAAACATTTTTATTTCTTTATTTATAAGCATATTTACCCTTTGAAAGGATATATGTTTTCCCTAACTTCAGCCATCTGAAATGTGTCTGTCTACTTTAAAACTGTCATAGGATGGGGTGAATTGGTTTCCAGAGGTGTTTTTGATTTTCTTTATTATCTGTAGAGACAGCATAGTCAATTGTCTCTTTATTGGGCAGCAAAAGCTGCATGTGACGAACCCCAGTCCTTTGAGATTCACTGCTTGAAAATTCATTCCTAGATATTGACACTTGAATAATATTAAAGTAAGTGTTAAGGATATCCTACATCTAGCTCTTACAGTAACCTCTAATTCTATTGATAAAATCATCTTTCCCATGAAGTGCAAATAGTTAAAGCTCTCCTCTGAGCCTTTTATTTTTCTGAACATTTAGATGCTGTTCAATATTTATAGCAAAGTTTCCAGTTGCATTTCTAAACAAGGTGGGAAGGTTTGAAGTCTAAATATAGGTTGCTGAGCCTAGTCATATGTTATATTTCAGATGCCAATAAGGACATTTGCATATAAACTGTGCTATCAATATTTCATTTCAGTAGGCTAAAAAGCTTGCTGTAATGGGTGTTTTATTTTTTCTTGCCCATTTTATAGAGTACATTTGCACTTTAAGATCTCAAGCAGGACAGAATGGGAAACTCCCAAATCCTGTGAGAAACAGAATGTTGAACATTAGAACTGCTACTAAAAATCATAGTAATAAAAATGGGTGATGTGTTTTCCCCCCCTTCCCATTCCCACAGGAAATCTTCTTGAAAGGATTAAAAGCTATTTTCTTTTCTTTTTTTTTTTTTTTTTTTTTTTAACATCCAAATGTTACCTGTAAATGCTTTAAGAAAAGTTGTTGTGGTAACTGTTGTAAATATTCTACTTCTTTCTAGATCAAAATTTTAGGTCAGCTGACAATTTCCAGTACACAAGATGGCATCCCATTCTTGCAGTGTTATTTGTACTATGGCAATTGCTCTTTGTAAAGCCATAGTACAGCTCTGAGTTTTGAACTATAACACAGAGACATGAGCTCCCCAAATGTAATGAGGTGGGATATGTGAAACAAACTATTTAATCAAAATGTTTCAAGCTTAAGTTGGAATATTTTAAGAGTCAAACTAATGTAAAATAAAGAATCTACAGGAAGTGGTTGCTTTGCACAGTAGGGCGGGGGTGATGGGATGGGACATGGAGGAGCCATTTTCTGCCAAAGAGAAATGTGAGTGACTTTCATTAGTCTTACAGTAATACCTCTTGGTGAAAGTACTGACCACAGAAAAAGGGAGAGGGGAAAGAAGATATTGCCCTCATAAGCTTTTCAATCCCAAGAACCATCATCAAACAAATATCTATCATATTGCATCCTTTCCTTCGTGTCATTGGAACAAACACAACTTCTGGAGTGTTTGAAATCACAGTTTGGCTCCATGCTTTGTTGCTCCATCCCAATTCAAGTGTTATCAAAATCCTACAGGGCACAGAGATGACTTTAGCCATTATGCAATTAATGAATGCTACAGTACCTTTTCAGTGGTTTCTTTTGTCTAACTTCAACAACCCCTGTGATGGTGTTCCTGTCTCTTCCTCTAAGAGAATAGATGGTGTTCCTGTCTCTTCCTCTAAGAGAATAGTCCTATGATCTTATTTTCTTCCCCTGATATGTAGACAAACCCTTTTGTCCAAATCTAGTCTGATCCAGAATATTTTCAAGTGATAAGTAAAACTTCTTTGAACTTCAGTAAATTTTGAATCAGACTGCAAGAGTTGGGCTGATTCTTGCTACAGCTTCTATACTTACTGAACAATAACAAAAAGAAATTATTTTGCTTTGAACTGTTTCTTTTTCCACCATATTTCACAATCAAAAAGGATCTCTGCTTCCCTGAGACAGAGGTACTTCAGATAACATTTAGAAAAAAAAATATTTTAGAAGATTAAAAATTCTTTTTTTTTCCCCACCCTGATATCAAGTGTTTTTATGATCCTTTCAGACTGTCCAAAATCAAACTTGACAGTTTTTGACTGTTCTGTTTGGTGCAGGGAAGGGACAAATCCAGTGTAGCTTACAAACTATCTGAGCCCTCCAGCGACTGTCAGCATTATCCAAGATAAACTCACACCGGAACAGATGCCTCAATTTACAACTAGGTTTTATATTCCACAAATAATTTATTAAGATACAGAACATTCATCCATCGGGATTTAGAAATAAACTCATATCCTGTACAGATTGCACATTTCAGCTTCAAATTGGAAACAAAAGAGTCACCAAATATTATTAACACAGCTGCAGTGTTGTAATAGGTGCTAAGGGTGGCTTCTATGCTGAGGGTGGCTTCTAGCTGAGACAGTCTCAGCGTGGTGCTTACTGGCATGACCACAAGAAAGGTCCTATTTGGCATGGCTTGAAGAGCCCTTTGGAAAGACAGGGATATGGGTTGAATGTTTGTCTGTAGCAATGTGCAGAAGCCTGACTGTAGATGCATGCATGTATGCCTATGTTTTGGATAAAGCTCCTATTGCATTGACATTTACCTGCCCCATTGACTGAATTGGACCAGAAAGCCATCGGACAGAAGATTCTCCTAATTCAGTGGATTTGCTCCAGTGTTTAAATGCCAATTTACCAAATGAAACCTAATATGGAATATTAAATTACAACAATCAAAATCCATTATAACGCTAACTTATGTGCAGTGTTTCTACCATGGCATTTGTTCTGCTTCCTTCCTGTGCAGGAATAGAGTTTGTTTTTATGTGACACAGGCCATGCTTAGGGAGAATTGCTCCTTTTGAAAAATTGACACTAGTATTTCTCATAAAACAGCTGTAGCAAAGATAGTCTACAAAATCTGCAGGTAAGATCTTATATCCCAGTCTTACCTGCAGATTCCTAGCAGGCATTTGTGGAGTACTTACTGGTCAACTGGAGTCTAAGACTGCTGCTGGGCTCCTCTTGGGGGTGAAACATATATATCAGTAAATCTGAGGAATTCAGCTGATGGTTGGCTAAAAAACTTCCAAACTGGTAGACTTAGCCTCACTTCAAATAACTGCTGCCTCCAGTATGGTTTATAAAAATAAATACCTCTGATCTAGACATGGACTTGTTTGCTTACAAGAAAGTCTGACTAGCACAAAAAACTGCACAGTACTTACTCAGCACTAGGTCCACTAGCTTCTATGAAAACATCAGAATTGTCCTCTTTCCTACTTTGTCTTCCTTAGGAAACAGGTTTAGGACCTTTAAAGGTCTTCTGTATCTGACTCAATGAGCTCAACATAATCTGAATGAGTAGCCAAAGAGCATAACGATGAAGATTGTGTTGGTTGTTTTGTCTCTTAGGATAATGTGCTTAAAGGTTGGTTGTGTCAGAGAGATTTTTCAGAGTCTGGACTCAGATGATTCAAAAAATAATCAATCAAGCAAAAAAAATTTAAAAAAATTAAGAACATCAACTTGTTTGGCACCAAAATGCAATACAGTTTCTAGCATAAACCTGGAACAGTTAGCATACTTATGCATATAATTAATAAAACAGACACCCCCCACCCCCAAATCAAAACAGAAACCTCTACCGTAATAAAAAAAAAATAAAAATGAAGGGGTTTTTTTTTTGTGCACACTTTTCCACAAACCAGATGAAAGCATGAATCATAAATGAGAGATGTTAATAACATTGCTTGGAATTATGCAAAGTTTTCAGATAATATATTGCTGAGACCAGTGCATGGATGTCTGAACAGGTTAACAGAGAACTTATGTTTCCCTTCTATATTGGCAAGAGTCTGAAGAGCAGGTTTTCCTTTCCTTTCCTCCTTTCCACACCAAGTTTGAAAGTAGGTTTTGCTGTTTATTCTTTATTTGTTTTGCAGCAGAAATAACTGTCCAAGGAACACCATAGTCCCAAATTCTTAAGCGTCATATAAACATTTATTGAGACAGTCACTGTCGGAAAAAAATCTCCATGTAATGACAGAAAGGAAAAGAAAAGAATAATTTATTTGCAAGTAGGAAACTAAAGGTCAGACAGTAAAAGGCTTCTGTTGTGAAGTCGCATGGGAGGCTTCTCCTAAGGGCAGGGAACGAGGGAAGTTCTGTTTCTCATCTCATCAACTTCACTGTATGACAGTCCTTCCTCAAAAGTCTGCATTCTTCACACAAATGTTACAGAAACCAATATTTTGTATCTACCAAATATTTCATCCAAACTCTCCACTAAGTTTATGCAGTACAAAGGTTTGGAAGCACTTTTGCTTTGTGGACACTTAACTAATACAATACCTTTTGGTAAGTGGGGAGAACAATAAGATTCAAACTGTGACTTCTTTAATAGGACATTTTCTACACATAGTTGAGCAAAGATCTCCAGCATTAAGCATTGCTTACATTGTTCCTCTTTGTTTCATACTTTTTTGCTCATGATTCATTTAAGATTATGTTAATAAAGAGTAAAAAAAGACATGAAATAATTGAATTGTAAATTAAAGTACACAGATGTGCTGCTTTCTCATCTCTTGTCTGAACTTTGAACTACAATGTTCCTCAAATGGAAACAAGTAAATAACAGCACAGAATAATAATTCTGTACAAGGCTCATGCATTTATTAACAATCAAATCCTGCAACAAAACCTGAGCGCTCTATCATCCGAAAAGAAAAAAATAAATCTACGTTCAGTCAACTGCTAACAAAAACCTTACCTTATGCTTGAATTCAAAGGGCTTGAGACATTCTGTATCTTATTTTTTCATACCTCGTAACTACCAAGAAGACAGTTCTCCACTATTTTCCATGAGAGAATAGTGCATTCCATGTACTAAGAGAATCTAAATCTCCATGTTATTAAAGGGGAAGAAAAAAAAAAAAGCGACTCCACACACTTTGAAATTAATAATAAGGCATATTACCTGAATTTTAAAAATGTCTTTTAAAGGATTTTATTTTTTTTAACCCAAGATTTCATTTGATGTGCCAAACTATTTAGAGGCAATTGGAATAAAGTGTGACCCATTCTATCCAGTGGTTCATGAATATCAGAGATAGAACAGTACTCAGGCAGGGTCTGTACGTAGGGATAATTGCAGACCAAATACGGCTTTATATTACCTTGTACAAAACATAATTTTAAAAGGTTCCAGATTCCATAGAGACATATGCTGGAGAAGTACTTAAGAATACCTTTGTGTGGGGAAATATAATTATTTCCAAAATAATGACAATTATAAATGTGTAAGCAAATATGTAGTTGCACACTATACTTTTAAAAGAGTATAAATAGGTGATATGAATGTCAAATAATGAGATGGTTTCTTTATCATATTACTGAATCTTATCAGTTTGCAGGAATGCAATGCTAAACATAATGTATCAGAAACTCAATTATATACCGAAGCTTTACCTATACATCAGAAAGAGGAAATCATAATTCTCTTCAGCAAAAAATATATAAATTTTGTTGAGATTGCATGGATATTGGATGGGTAGATAATTGGTTTTATAATAATGGGTTGATTTTCCTGTTAGAGAGGGGACATAATTAGTATTTATACTTTGATGAAGGCTAGATCCACATTACCACTGCAGTTTTTGCCACTGGAACTGTGCAAGCATTCACACAAGATTTAGGAAGAAAGGAGTTGATATTTTACATCTTTAGCTGTTCAGCTTCTATTACACGTTCCATCTGTGTGTGAACAAGGAAACATATGGGTCTCCTACCACTACCACCTGTGGGACTTGCACTGTATTTAGCTTAAACTGCAGCAGTTCATAACCTCAGTTTTGAAAGTCCCTCTGCAGATCCCAAAGATCACAGTCCTGCATTTATGAGCATTTCCATAGACTAGATGATATCCAGACCAAGTTCTTGGAAAGGAGAAATTGTCTTCTGAAACAATGAGGTTGTATCCTTCCATTAGTCCAAAACTGGACACTTGTGAAGACTTGTTCTACTTTGCATTTGTTAAGCCTTCTCAGCTGAAGATCCAGACCGTCATGTACAACTGTAATTCTGCTGTATAGGATTCTTCCAAAAGTAATCTATTTGCTATTAACAAACCTTTACGAAAAACATTGCTGGAAGACAATTTCTTTTTCTCTATAGGAACATACAGTTAATTAGTTATTCCTCTTAGCTGTCTTTCCCTAATAAATCAGCTGCTCCAATAAGGAGAAACTCCACTAAACTATGGAGATGAATATTAAAATACGAGTGACAAGGATTTCCAAATATCTCAAAGGCAAACAAAGTAGGGAAAGACAGTGAAGGGTATGGGGTCAGAAGGAGATTAGGAAGATGCAGTGCTGCAAGTGCCTATTGATGTTATGAGACTTACTAGGCGCTTTGTTTCTCATGAATGTGAAATGATGCCCTCTGTTACAAGCACAGGCATGTCCTTACTAAGTAGATCCATCGGTGAGTTGTAAATGATTAGATATGACCTAGAAAATGTAGAGAGTTCAAAACAGAGAAGAAATACAGTTAATGGCATTATGGGAAATTCAGATTCAGTTCCTTATTTTGACCTCAGGCTATGTTTGGAGGGGCTAACATAGGCACCTGTTTTGGTCTTTGTAATGTCTGAAAAAGCAAGCACTAATGCTGGTAGCACACCCAGACCACACCTTGATGGTTTACTTCAGAAGCCTAATTTAGATTTGTCAGTATCTGAAATGTAGATGCCTGGCACCAACAGAGTGCTTCTGGGGGTGCAATTTAGATGCACAGGCTCTTTGTATGATGAACAGAGGAGTGTTTGGTGCCTCTGAAGAGTGATTCATAGTGTACTAGTGAAATGTCTTCCTTTTCATTATCTGGGTAGGAGCCTAAGCACTCCTGTTGGTTGACTGAGTTTTCCAAAGCTGAGCTACCAAAACAATTGCTACGCAGAGCATAGGCACAGGGATGGGGAAAAAGATTAATAGTTTGGAGTTCACAGCAATACTTTCAGGATTCAGATCAGGTGCGATTGTTCAGGCAAATGGCAGAGTGGTTACAACTTACACTACGACAGCCTAGTGGTTATGGTTTATGCTAAAATATGAAATACCTCAATCCCTGACGGGGGGCAGGGAAAATCACAGATGATCGGCTCCCATTTTCCATGAAAATACCTTCACCGTAGGTTGGGCTGGGAAGAAGCACTGCTCTTAACTTCTTAAAGAGCTGGATAGGACTTTGTATGTCTAAAGCACAATGCAGCATAATTGCACTTAGTGCTGTAAATATGTGGAATTAAACAGGAGGTTTTTATGTTTGGCTTGTAACAGGAAGTGTCAGCCATCCCTTCCCTAACATTTTCTTTCACACACATTAAATTCCCTTTCTAGAAGACTCAAAACCAGGAGATAGGAAATGGGTTGGGCGAGAAAATAAACAATGCTTCCAGAAGCAATTCCTCTGCTAAGTAATGGAGAGTCTCCTTTTCCCTTGCTCATACTGTAGGGGCTAAGTTATAAGGGATCTTCTGGGCTATCAATCCAGTGCCAGTTAGCACTGGTTATCTCATTTTGTGTGCATGCTCATTATGTATCTACCATTCCATAAGAATATTAAGTATATTATTACACATATGCAAAACTGAAAATATTTCACTCTAAACTTTCCTTGGGAAGCTGTCTTTCAGAAAAAGAGTGTTTCTGCTGGTTTGTGGATCTGACTACATTTTTAATTTGCAGAAAAGTAACATATTCTAATTCAATCTGTGAATATCCAGAGTTCAAAAACAGACTGCTGATTAAGATGCTCCCTCTTCTACTTATAGAATAAAAAACATGAAAGGAAAAAGTGGTGGTGGTTGTTGGAAGGGGTGTGTATGAAGGGAAAATATCCCAATGCAGAGAGTCTGATTTTGCAAAGATTTTTTTTTTTCTTTTCTCTGTGTTTTTTTTGGGTTTTTTTGTTTTTTTGTTTTTTAAGGGAAACTGCTGTCGTCTTTGTGGAATGTGGTTAGCAGCTCTGTTTACTTCAAAAGTAATCATTTATTGATTCAAACTGCTTCACCAGTAAATAGAATATCTTAGGACATTAATTATATGGGAGAGAAGTCTGTGTGAAGGAGCTGTTACAATTCATTACTGTACAAGAACTATCCAGAGAAGAGAGAAAAATGTAAGGACAGAGATAATTGTTATTGCCTCACTTCTTATGGTATTGGGATAGATGGATTGGAAAGGGGTTATCTTTCTCCCTTGTAATAAAGTGAGTACATACACACAGCACAAAGAGGAAAGTTAAAGTGTAGCCAAACAGCATTACATCAGCAGAGCTGCAGACAGTCTGCTGGGAACTCAGAAGACCAAGGCAATTGCAGGTGCGATACTGTGCTCAGGGATTAACCTGTTAGCATCTGGTTTTCTCCAAAAGTATGAAAATAAATCTCACAATTTAATAACCGGAGAATAAAATTGAAGGACCTATTTCAAATGTCAAATGACTATTAAACATTTCTGCTACTTTTTAAATTTATTATGCAATGCTTTACCTCTCTGTTCATTCACGTGCCCAAGTGTAAGGAATGGGTTATTACTTCCCCCTTCATAAGTAGGTGTGCATGGTTGAACTAATATGTGCCTGCAACTTCATTTTTTCAGAGTTCCACACTGAAAAAACAGTATTTATCATCCTATGTAAAGCCTTTAAACTAAAGGGTTTCAACTATCAGCAATTCTCTGTTATTTAGACCACTACTTCTAGAGAGGTTGAATAGTAAAATAGAAGTACTGTTCATATAAAATTTACTCATATTATGCTTGTGGTTTGTATCAGCATGTGTGTAAAAGAGTAACTATGAAAGAAAGAGGAGAAGAGAGATCATTTGATATAGTTTTTAATAGAATTGTATTAATGTTTTTGGTAGAAAATATTGAGAGTTAAAAGAAAAAATTAAATAACTTCTCCTCCACTCCTCCAATCCCAAGCAAAACTCAGTTGAAAACTGCTAGAGGGGAAGGGAAACTGCAGCTTTTCAATTGTAAAATGGAAAATTTCACCTTTTCTCTTTCCTTGAAAAAAGAAACATACATTAAAACAAATTTTTTTTCATCACAGAAAAGATGTTATTACCTAAAATACTGATAGCTATTCCTGCATATTCTGTAGCTGTGTATGCATATCCATGTATGCTGTCTTAGGTCTCTGGACTCTGTCAGATATTGAGTTCATTCCAGCATCATTTGTTGTGACTCAGCAGGCACTTTGGGGACTCTTTACAGCCAGCATTCAGGTGTAGAACATTACACGAATGAAGTGAGGACAGTTTGTGAGATGACTGCAGCTGCAACAGTGACAGTCATTGACCCTGGTTGTTGAGAGTTATTTGCTTTGCATTAATCAGTAAAGCACTTCAGCTATTTATTTTTCTCCACTTTGCAATCCAAAGACTTTAACACCAGCTTTGGAATGATTGCCAGAATAGGCCATTTCACTTGTCTTTTCCACCTTCTCGCTGGGATATTATTCTAAGTTAAATATATCTTTTGCTACAAGCTGCATGGAAGGGGCAGTGCTGCAGGAGCGAGCTAGCAACCAGCTACAATTTGAAAGCTGCTGATGACACAGCCTTCTGCCAGCACAGCTCTGTCAGTGAAGGAGTGTCAGAGAGACCATTTTACTAGGAAAGGGGGAAAGGAAGAGAAATACACTTTTACCAGTATAAAGTGTTTCACCCCAGGGCTTCATCCTCTTACATTGCTGCAAGAACCAGTTTCATGAGCTGTATTTGAACTTGGCCAGTCAAACATTATGCAAGGAAAACACCCCAGCTGAGGCATAGTTAGAAAGTCACAAAATGAAACATGGACTTTTGATTCCTCTCAAAGTTTGCTCCAATCCTGTGATGAAGCTGGTAGTGGTTAATTCCTTGCTAGGAAAGGTCAATATGGTCCATAAGTCTCTGGTGCATTCCTGTTACAGGTATCTCTGGGTTGGTCTGCAGGGCCCTGAATGTATTGGACCTTCACCAAACCTTCATTTATTTCTGTTCTTAAGAGCTCCAGTTTAACTTCAGGTGTCTAAGTAAGATTATGGTAAAAACCACTAAAACAAACAAAACAAAAACAAACAAAAAAACCCCAAACAAACACCCTCCCCCCAACCCCAGCCTCCCCCCAAAACCCCAAACTGTCTAGAATTTCTCTTTTACTAATACAACATTTAAGATACAATTTTTTTTTCAGGAGCTTCAAAATGAAATTAAACTTGGCTACTAGTACACTTTTTTTAAGAAAGGAGACAACTAATAAACAGCAGAACTTATATATACATACACAGAGTTACTTTCCTCATAGAATTCAAGTTATTCTGCATAGCGTGGTAAATATTTTATCAGCATGAAAAATGAAAGAAAAAACCAGAAATGTGAAATAGTTTGAATGAGTTTACACAGCTAGTGTGGAATTTGGATAATGAGGTGAAGTCTCTGTGCTCAAAGAGCAATAGCAATTAAGACTGGCTTTGCTATCTCTTGTGCAACCCAGGGGAGTGAAGACTTGTCTATGGATAACAGAGCTGTCTTGTGGATCCTGAATAGGGCAGATTCTATGAAATCAAGAGAAATATTAAAATAGTTTACTTTTAAAACATAGTAAATTCAATAAGCAAAGCAAAAGATTACAACCCACTCTTTATTTAATGATTTTTTAAACAAGAACTAGAAATACCTCTGGAGTTAGAGAAATACTTACGTGAAACAGAACTACTAATTCTCTACCCTGATCCCTGTTTGTTTTCCAGTTATATTTGCCAACTTTACTCATAAAAAAAAAAAGAAAAAAGAAAAAGCTTTCTTTTAAAAAAAATTCCTTTTGCAGAATCAGTACAAGTCTGGACAAGAGTGCTGGATTCTTCTCTGCCTCATGCATCATCAACAAAATTGTCAGCAGCTAAGCTCTCTGCAAGATCCTCATTGCTGGTGATGGCACAGTGACAGAAGAACATGGCTTGATTTTCATATCCCAACTTGCAGCTGTACTATTGGCAGTCAATGGTAAAAAAATATTGTGTTTTGACATGAATCAGGCACATTTGTTCTGAAAGTCATTGTGAGAGTCTAAAAATGGCATTTTCTAGACACTTTTCAGATACTTTTTTTTTTACTTTAAAACTACAGTTTAAGAGAATTCATGCTTAAGCTGTCTATGACGTCTGATAAAATTACCAGTGATGGGTTATTTATTATTATGTTTTTACTATTAAGGGAACACTGCTGCTAGGGTGAACACCTCTCTCTTCTCTGACATTAATTTCATTGCTTAATATGATTATTCCAAGAAATCAAATAGGTAGCTTATCTCTTTGAAAGTAGTTAGCTGTGTGTATATATATATATAAATACACTGTAAGCACAGAAGCTATTAATTTGCTACAGTAAATAAAAAATTGATATGTTAGGATAAAAGTCAAGAAAAATCCTCTGCCGGCATGTTCATAATCTTATTATTAAACATTTGTCATATGTGATGGGGAATTATCTGTTAATCCAAAATATCCATGGAGTGCCTGAAATACCTGCTCTCCCCCAGATCAGATATATCCTTTAAAAGCAGGTCTTTGTTCTGAATGTAATTCATCATACTTATCACATGTCACAAAGTGTTACACTGTGTCCTTTTACATTGCAATGTGACATGACATGGTGTAATTAAGGGAACACAATGCAATAGCTTCTATTACCAAAAAAAAAAGAAGGGGGGGGGGGGGGGGGGGGGGGGGGGAAGGGAACTTATTTTCTGTATCAGTTAATGAGTTTCAGTTCCAAAAGTCTTTGTGGAGAAGAAAATCACGCTGATTGATTAAAACCTAATAAGGGCCTGAGCCAATTCCCACTGAAAACAATAGGTACCTGCACATCAGGGAAGCATTCATGATTATATTTTTATTAAAGCACAACTGTAAGATCCAAATTTTAAATCTGGATTCATAGGGCTAAAGAAAGGAATTACCAGCAGGGTCTCTTGATTCTCATGTCAAAAACTGATGTACAACTGCTATTTATTATTAATATGGTTCTACAAGGACACAGCGCTATACGGTGCATTGGTTTGGTCCAGAAGAGAAGGATAAAATAAACAAGCTTCATTGGTCCCCACAGTAAAAGAGCTTATAGGCTAAAGATACAACTATGAATTGCAATTCATAGGAATTGCAGTTCCTTTGTCTTTAACGTTTATTAATCTTTGAAAGGGTGGATTTCCACCCAGTGTCTAATGTATTTCCAGCTTAACAGATATTTTAACAGTTCAATATACATCAGGGAGAGAGAAGAGCTTTTTAAACTAAAGGCCAATATTGGCACAAGAACAAATGTGTATAAATGAATAAATTTAGCCTAGAAATTAGAAGGAGGTTTTTACCATCTGGAACAGTCCTTCAGTGTGAGTAGCAAGATCAAATGATATAACTAGTTTAAAAATGGAGCTTGATAAATTTATAAATGAGATTATACACCATGGTTGCCTACAGAAGGAGGCGGCTTGATTTTAATGGTCCAGGAAGAACCTTCCAGTCTTACAAACACATGTAGGAGGAGTGGCTAAATTTGAAATGGAGAACTCCCAAGTGTTAAGTTCATAAAGAGTCATGCAGAGATGCAAATTTTCTGGATTTCAAATTTAGAGATGTTGCTCCAATCACCTTCAGTGACATGTCAGTTTAAGGAGTACTTTTTTTATCCTAACAAGGATATATGAATTTGCACCTTCATTTGGAGTACCCTAATACATGTAGGGTTGAGAATAACAAATTTTAGCAGATGCTAGGGTTGGGTTTTGGGATTTTGTTTGGTTTCATTTCATTTTTTTTGTAAAAAATAACATATTTTTCATTTGATGTAACAGGGATTATTTAAATCCATTGCAGGGATATCAGGGCTTAAATATAATAATTTAGACAAGATATCTTGAAGCCTTTAAAGTTTTTACAGAAAAGGCATAGTGTTAACTTCAAGCTAATGTAACATTTATGATTTCTTTGCTTCTCTCATCCTTTCACTTCAGATCTTTGGTCTCAGAAATGACTTTTTTTTCAGATGGAAAACCTGAATTTTTGTAGGAAATTTCCTGTGGGAATGATATTGATCGGGGAGTTGGAGGATCTGGATTTTGTTTCCAACTCTGTTGCATAGTTGTTCTATTTTGAATAATAACTTCATCCCAGTTTTCCAGCTTTTCATACCCAAGAGTTGAGCTGTTTTGATAAAGATTTCTTTTCACTATCTATTTCATAGGTACCTTGTATTGTACCTGTTACAGTTGGAAGTAGGAGAAAGCAATGTCTGAGTATCTGACAATGTGATAGAAGTCATGAAATCAAATATTATAAAAAAGTTACAATCTTTCAGCAGAGGCACAACAATTGCACGTGTGTGAAGCTAGTACACTACAACTGCAAAACAGAAGAAATTTACTCCATTTTTTCTTATGAATACTTAACCAGATCCTTGGAAGTGGTTTAAACTAATCCACTTTTAACATGTATTTCTAATGGACACTAATCAATTCTTGCATCTCATGGGATAAGAAGTAACTCCTAAGTGACATTTAATCTGTCCCTTGGGATCATTAGAAATGCAATGGATCTCAAATGACCAACACAAGAAAAATGTGAAATTTGTAGTTAACTCAAGCCAAACGGAGTTGAATTGTTACAAATTTTGAGCTATAACATGGGATTATTTTTTATTCGGATCTTGGCTCATCTTCCATTTTTATTGTTCACATTTTCATTGCATGCCAGCTCCTAAGACCTTAAAAATTAATATAATTAATCTAAAATATTATTCCATAGAAACAAAGTCAGAACATCTGTGAGGTATTTACAGCACTCTCTTATCATAATGTTTGAACTTGACTAGAGTTTTTTTAAGTCTTTTTTTTTTTCTCCACCACTTCCTTCATCATGACCTCAGTCAACAACCACCCAGTGGCACTAATTTCATCTGACTGCAAAAGATCTACTCTGTAACTGAGAGACACTCTAAGAGATGAAAGTATCCCAACACTGGTTTGATAGAACAGTTTTTTCACTGCTCCTATGTATAACAAGAAGGAAGGATGATCTGATGGCTAACCTGGAGATTGGTAAAACTGTTATATTGGACCCCTTATGTTCATCAGTTATGTCTAAGTTCAAAAGAAAGGTAAGTGATGCAGAATTAGACTTAACCATCAGGTTAATCAGACTTAACCATTCCTTGTAATAATGGCTAAGCCCTCAAATTAAAAAAAATGTAAAAAATCACAGAATCATATTCTTTTGTAGGGAGGTCCTCTAGTCCAAACTCCTGCTCAAATCTGAACCAGTCAGAGCAGGTTTTTCAGGCATGATCCAACTGAATTCTGAAAGTCTCTCAAGGATGGAGTTCTCACATGTTCTTTGAGCCCTCCTGCTCCACTATTTGACCACCTTCAGGTAAGGGGAAAAAAATATATTAAAAAAGCCCTTGTACCTAATTGGTATTTCCTGTATTGTAACTTATGTTGCTTTTTTTCCTTGTGTTGTGCACCTTCTAGAAGAGGCTTGCTCTGATCTCTGTCTTTCCCTCCTGTTAGTTTTCCCCAGAGCCATTCTCTACTGAATGTTGAATAAACCCAGCTCTCTCTCTCATCCTCTCATTGTCCAGTGTGCTCCAGACCCCTGCCCACCTTGATGGTCTCCCCTGGACTTGCTCCAGTCTCTCAGTGTCTTTCTCGTCTGGAGACCCCAAAGCTGGACATAGTAAGGCTCTTGATGCAGTCTCAGGTGGGTCAAATAGAGAGGACTGAACATTTCCCAGGAGCTGCTGGCTATGTTGTTGCTCATGTAGCTCAGGATGTATCTGACCCCTTCACTGTAAGGACACATTACTGACTCATGTTCAACTTGTTATCCACCAAGAACCAATAATCTTTGCTGCCAATTGCCTCAGCCTGTGCTGTTACATGGTGCCTATCAGTCTGAAGTAAACCTGGTGAAATCTAATGTAAAAGCTTTCAGCAATGGCTGATACAGTATTTCTTATTTTATTTTCTCTGGCATTTGCAATTTGAGAAATTAAAACAGGTACATCAATTGCCCTATCACAGTAGCTTATCTTTTCAGATTTTTTTTTTCCCAACTTCACTATAAAAAGTCCAAACCTATTCATTGATGTGTGAGCCGATGCAGGCAGGACACAGGAACAACCACAAAACCATGGATGAAAGGCAGAGAACAAATTTAATCTCAGTACCTCACGAATCGGGGAATCTCTGAAGCAACACCTGGGCAGAGGCATGCAAGCAGGGGATGCAGGCACTGCGGAGCAAGAGAGTCTCCTTATTAGCGAGAGAGTCCTTGTAAGCAAGAGAGTGAGAGAGCAAGAGCTCAGACTTGCTGTTCTCGCCTGTATTTCAAGGATTCGGGCAGGCATAGTTTTTCACTGTGCTTTGATCTTCTTCAACAGCAGGGCAAGAATCTCGGGCATGTTTGATAAGGTGCCCCTGAGTCCATCACAGGCCTACTCTATCTAAGTGTAGATGTTCTACTTGTTGAACATATAAGACTAAACAACAATTAGTGTGATATATGTGTTTCCCAGCACCCCATGTGTGAGTCACTTGAGCGTGTTTACAGTCCTCCTCACCAATCTTCCGTTACTTTCCCACAATTGTTTATTCTTCTTGAAATCATAACAACTGCATTCCAAAAAAATAAAAAGAAATGATGGAGTTTTGCCTATGAAATAAAAAAGACCCTGAAAAAAACAAGAAACATCCTTTTCTAGGGGCAAAAGAATTTCACACTGCTCACGGACATAGAGTTTATTTTTCTCTCCTACACAAAGAAGTATAGATTGGTTTATTTAAGTCTGAAAGATCACTTGCTATTTTTTTTTCTACATTTTAAGAGGGAAAAAAATACCATCTGGGGAAAAGAACCCTGAAGAAATAAATAAAATTAATATTGCCTCATACTCCATGAACTTTTGCTGTCTAGTAAAAAATACACTGAGAGTTTCAAGGTTAAAAAAATATCAACCAGACAGCACCAGTGCCAGAGCTACTGTACTGTAGGGTTAGGGTTAGTTAGCTGCTCAGTATCTAAAGCCAACTGAAAGGTATCATCTGAGCTGTAAAGGTAACTGAAGGTCATTGCTGCAAATACACAAAAGGAACTTAGCAAATATGGAAGAACTGCACTATATAAATAATAGTAAGTCCTGTTAGCTGCATTTCTGAAACTTTATTTTGGTCCTTACTAGATTCAAAATGAAGACTATAATCTTACAATTAAAAAAAAAAAAAGTAACTTCTATGTTTTCTGGGCACCTTTCAGAGCATGTTGGCCCACTCCCTGTCATTCCTTGTCACAATATTATTATCCTATCATATGATTTTGCCACTGAGCAAAAATATGGGCTGGTATTATTCAGCCATTCAAGTTCTCCAAACTTAAGCGTTTTTCCTTCAGCACATTTATTAATTGCATCAGTAGTTAATATTGGCAATTACACTTCTTTCTTTGTTTTAGACAAACAGCAGTTTTGGCAGTCTGATTAGTGTGTAATATTTCTCTAAACTGCTACAGGGTTAATGGAAAGTTGTTGTCTTATGTATGTTTTTAAAAATACGGGGAGGTTTTGGAGATATTGTAGTTTTGAGACATACTTTAGGGTAATTTCAGTACTTGGTCCTTTAAGAAACATTAAAGAGTTGAATAATGCAAGAGAGATTAGGGTTATTAAATACGCAGAGAATACCAAGCAGGGAGGATCTGCAAGTACTTTAGAGGACAGGATTAGAATGTGAAATGATCTCGACAAATTGGAGAAAAGGTCTGGAAAACTATGATGCAGTTTAAAAAGGACATCTGCATTTAAAAATAACTAACTGCACAAATACAAGATGAGGAACCAGTGATCAGGCAAAATTTCCAAATAAAGTATATCTGATGCTTTTCGTGAGTCACATTCCTAACATGACTCAACAGTTTCAGACTTGAATAAAAAAACAAGCAAAAAAACCCCACCAAAATACTGGCATGTATATGAAAATATCACATGCAAGATACACATGTAATCTTTTTGTTTTTCTTGCTATTGGCCATTTTTCAACTAAAGTACTACAGCTGGTTTGAGGTCTCACATTTGAAGAAATACATGGATCATCTTGTAAAAGCCCAGAGGAGGGTAAGTTGAAGTGTCAGATGCCTAGAAAACATGAGTTAAGAAAAAAAAATTGTTGTTTATTATAGCAAGAAAATGAAGAAACACACTTTGGGTATGTAAAGGAAAGGTCAATGCAAAGGTAAGGGAAAATCAGCTTGCCATGTTTGGCACAAGAAACATATTACAGAATCACAGAATGATAGGGGTTGGAAGGGACCTCTGGAGATCATCTAGTCCAACCCCCCTGACAGAACAGGGTCACCTAGAGCAGGTTGCACAGGAACGCATCCAGGTGGGTTTTGAATGTCTCCAGAGACGGAGACTCCACCACCTCTCTGGGCAACCTGTTACAGTACTCTGTAACCTCCAAAGTAAAGAAGTGCCTTCTCGTGTTGAGATGGAACTTCCTATGTTCAAGTTTGTGCCTGTTACCTCTTGTCCTGTCACTGGGCACCACTGAAAAAAGACTGGCCCCATCCTCCTGACACCCATCCTTTAAGTATTTATAAGCATTGATAAGATCCCCCCTCAGTTGTCTTTTTTCCAGACTGAAGAGACCCAAATCCCTCAGCCTTTCTTCATAAGAGAGGTGTTCTAGTCCCCTAATCATCTTCATAGCCCTATTTGTATGGAGAGATTTTACTCAGATGCTACAAAAAGCTTCATGCAAGTTAGTAAGTGCAAAACTAAACAGACATCTGTCAGGAACATTGCAGTTGTTGATCTTATTTTACGTAGAGGGGAGGACTAGATGCCCTCTGAGGATCCTTTTAAGTCCTATCATCAACGATCCTATGAATTAGATCATTATCTAGTAAAAGAATATAAAAGATCAGAAAATGGCACCAAAATTATTTTCTCAGAGTGGAAAGTATAGGCTTTTCAACTGCTGCTAGAATTTACTACAATTTATGAGCAGCAACAAGAAAATCAGAACTTATCTTTTGAAAGTTTGCTAGTAAGAAAGTGCTCTGTTCCCTTTGGCTGGAGACAATTAAAGGAGCTCTTGATTTTCTTTTCATGCTCCATTTCTACAAAACGTCTTTCAGGTGCAAAGAAGGACAATCTCAGAATCAATCAGACTTTCTTTCCTTTCCTGAAGCAGCATCACCGCAGAAAATACATAGCCATTTTTGCAAATCAATCTAATGAAGAACTGTAAGAATTTTATTGTGGTTGTGGGTTTTGTCTATTTGTTTATTTGGTTTTGCTAAGAGATGGGAGGGCGTGAAACAAGTAAATGGGTTTGTGATGTACATTAAGGGAGCAAGGACACAAACTGATCTTCTCCATGCTCCACTTCATACTGCACTTGGGTTGCATCCTTCCCATGTTTTTATCACACACTTGATTTTGGTTGGCATGTCTCACTCAGATTGAGAATTTCTGACTTTTGGTGTGTGATTAAACAGATTATCAATACTCTATCAAATTTTCCTCACTTGATCAGTAGTTCAGTTTCTCTAGCAATTCACTGGGTTGATGATCTCATTTTTCAGGTCTTATATTGTTTGATTTAGAATGTGAACTGATGCCTCCATTGTCATAATTAACTATTTTAATCTCTAGAATACTTGTTATACTGGAATTAAGTTCTGAGTCTTTTCAGCTGAATCTACTTTTCTTCCTATAAATATTCAGGAAGTCTCAGAGGAATAAAGAGGATAATTCTTTGTGCTGATAGTCAAAGAATAGCATTTACCTGCTATGTTAAAATGTAACCGAAGTTCCTATTCCAGATCTGATAGGTGTTTTTGAATGTTTGTCTCATGACAGACATAAAAGCAGCAGTGTTACTAAGCCATTGGAGGGACTTTTGAGTTTTTAGTGTAAAGTTTGAAAAATCTCAGTCACTGACACTCAGAACTAAGACATTTTTCGCAAAACAAAATCTTATCTTTCAGCCACCCTAATTTTAACTCCTTGGACTTGAAAGCAATGGTTACTTTTCTGACTAGCCATGCAATCCATTGTAGCAGATTGATCACTTTTATCTCATGCAGAAGTCAGTAACCAGAATTCCATCATATTCCTTTCTCATCATATCTGGCCAAAATTACAGAAATGCTGCCCGATCAGAGCTGAGCCTTCAGAGGAAGCAACAGAGAAAATTCATATGGAAATCACAGTGGCCAGTTACATGTCCCACATTCTGCTTTCTAAAACTAAAGACAAAAAACCCTAACCTTTTTCCTCAGGGTGTTGGAAAAAAAGTTTAAATTTCACTATTATCAGAGCTGATGTGATATTTTTTGATACCCTAGCTGAATTTAAAAATGAGATGAGAAGGAACAGAAACCAATTGAAATATCAAAAATAACATCGGAAACTAGAGGCAGAGGTGGAAAATCCAATCTCCAAATTTCTGGCTGAAATTACACCTTGCGTAGTATGCTGGTTTTAGCTGGGGTAGAGTTAATTTTCTTCATAGTAGTTAGTATAGGGCTACAATTTGCATTTGTGCTGGAAACAATGTTGATAATACAGGGAAGTTTTAGTTATTGCTGAGCAGTGCTTACACAGCATCAAGGCCTTTTCTGCTCCTCATACATCCCCACCAGTGAGTAGGCTGGGGGTGCACAAAAAGCTGGGAGGAGACACAGCTGAGAGCTGACTCCAACTGACCAAAGGGATATTTCATACCATATGAGGTCATGCTCAGCATATAAAGCTGGGTGAAGAAGAAGGAAGGGGGGACATTTGGAGTTAAGGCATTTTGTCTTCCCAAGTAACTATTATGTGTGATGGAGCCCTGCTTTCCTGGGGATGGTTGACCACCTGCCTGCTGATGGGAATTAGTGAATGAATTCCTTGTTTTGCTTTGCTTGCGTGCGCAGCTCTTGCTTTACCTATTAAACTGTCTTTATCTCAACCTATGAGTTTTCTCATTTTTACTCTTCTGATTCTCTCCCCTATCTCACCAGGGGGAAGTGAGCGAGTGTCTGTGTGGTGCTTAGTTGTCAGCTGGGGTTAAACCACAACACATAGTTACAGAACAACCTAAGTAGTGCTGTACAAAAGAATTACTTAACTGATACTGAACCTGATATAGTCTCCAATGCCAGTGAGCTCATTGGGGATGTCAAGACTGGAGGCAGCCTGGGCTGCAGTGACCACACACTGGTGGAGTTCATGGTCCTGAGGGATATGTGCCAGACGAGGAGCCTAGTCAGGACCCTGAATTTTAGGAAAGCAAACCTCCAGCTCTTCAAGGAGTTAGTCAATAGGACCCCCTGGGAAATGGTCCTCAGGGACAAGGGGGCAGAACAGAGCTGGCAGATCTTCAAGGATGCTTTCCATAAGCTCCACAAGAGCTCTCGATCCCCAGGGGTAAGAAATCAAGCAAGAAAGGGAGGAGACCAGCATGGCTGAGTTGGGACCTGCTGGTCAAACTAAAAGGCAAGAAGGAACTGCACAGGCAGTTCAAGCAGGATCAGGTATCCAGGGAAGAGTATAGGGACGCTGCCCGGTTATGTAGGGATGAGGTCAGGAAGGCCAAGGCGCGTCTGGAGCTGAACTTGGCAAGGGATGCTAAGAATAACAAGAAGGGCTTCTACAGGTATGTCAACCAGAAAAGGAAGGTCAAAGAAAGCGTGCCCTCCCTGATGACCAAGAATGGCAAACTGGTAACAACAGATGAGGAGAAGGCTGAGGTTCTCAACAACTTTTTTGCCTCGGTCTTTACTGCCAGCCTCTCTCCTCATGCCTCCTGGGTTGAAGGACCACAAGACGGGGACCTGGGGGACAAAGTCACTCCCACTGTAAGTGAAGACAAGGTTTGCGACCACCTGAGGAACCTGAATATACACAAGTCTATGGGAACTGATGAGATGCATCCCAGAGTCCTGAGGGGGGAACTGGCTGATGTAGTTGCCAAGTCACTCTCCATGATATTTGAAAAGTCATGGCAGTCAGGTGAAGTCCCTGGTGACTGGAAAAAGGGAAACATCGCACCCATTTTTAAAAAGGGTAGAAAGGAGGACCCCGGGAACTACTGCCCTGTCAGCCTCACCTCTGTGCCTTGGGAAGATCATGGAACAGATCCTCCTAGAAGCTATGGGAAGGCACATGGAGGACAGGGAGGTGATTCGAGACAGCCAGCATGGCTTCACCAGGGGCAAGTCCTGCCTGACCAACCTCGTGGCTTTCTACAATGGACTGACTGCATCAGCGGACAAGGGAAGAGCAATGGATATCATCTATCTGGACTTCTGCAAGGCCTTTGACACGGTCCCCCACAACATCCTTCTCTGTATAGTTGGAGAGATACATATTTGATGGGTGGACTGTTCAGTGGCTAAGGAACTGGCTGGATGGTCGCATCCAGAGGGTAGTGGTCAATGGCTCGATGTCCAGATGGAGAGGGGTGACAAGTGGTGTCCCTCAGGGATCCATACTGGAACCAGTGCTGTTTAATATCTTCATCAATGACAGCGGACAGTGGGATCAAGTGCACCCTCAGCAAGTTTGCAGATGACACCAAGCTGAGTGGTGCGGTTGACAGGCCAGAGGGATGGGATGTCATCCAGAGGGACCTGGATGAGCTTGAGAGGTGGGCCCGAGCAAACCTCATGAAGTTCAACAAGGCCAAGTGCAAGGCCCTGCACTTGGGTCGGGACAATCCTCATTATCAATACAGGCTGGGGGATGATGTGATAGAGAGCAGCCCTGCAGAAAAGGACTTGGGGGTACTCGTGGATGACAAGCTGGACATGAGCCAACAGTGTGCACTCGCAGCCCAGAAAGCCAACTGCATCCTGGGCTGCATCAAAAGAACCGTGGAGTTCTGCTCTGCTCTCGTGAGACGCCACCTGGAGTACTGTATCCAGCTCTGGAGTCCTCAGCACAAGAAGGACATGGATCTGTTGGAGCGAGTCCAGAGGAGGGTAACAAAGAGGATCCAAGGGCTGGATCACCTGTCCTACAAAGACAGGCTGAGAGAGCTGGGGTTGTTCAGCCTGGAGAAGAGAAGGCTCTGGGGAGCCCTTATAGCAGCCTTCCAGTACTTGAAGGGGGCTTACAACAAAGCTGGGGAGGGGCTGTTTGCAAGGGCATGTAGCGATAGGACGAGGGGCAATGGTTTTAAACTAGAGCAGGGTAGGTTTAGATTAGACATTAGGAAGGAGTCCTTTACAATGAGGGTGGTGAGGCACTGGAACAGGTTGCCCAGAGAGGTGGTGGAGGCCCCATCCCTGGAGACATTCAAGGCCAGGCTTGATGAGGCTCAGAGCAATCTGATCTAGTTAAAGATGTCCCTGCTTACTGCAGGGGTGGTTGGACTAGATGACCTTTAAAGGTCCCTTCCAATCCAACACACTCTATGATTCTATGATATTCCAGAAATGAGAGATGTATACAAGTGTACTAGGAACACAGCGTCCTCTCCTTTTTAAAAGTTAATATACTGAGATATAGATAAAAAAAAGTCACCATCTAAATGGACACTAATTAGAAGTCTTATTGTCAGTATTACCAGAGGCCAAGAACTAAAATTAGAACTGTCCTGAAAATAGAATGCCAGTCTAGTAAAAAAACTATTTTCTATATACTTTTCTGTTCCGAAGCACAAAGAAAAGTGAAACTAAGGAACATTTTACAGAAGAAAAACTTCTGAAATTTATCTGTTTGGAAAGGTCACAATGCAAAATTCACTATTTTCAATCCAAATGCAACACCTCATTGATCATTTTGACTTCATAATATTGTCAGTTCAAGCAGTATGTTGCATTATCTTTCACCATCTTCCTTTCCTCCTCCACCAAATCGAGAGGTTAAAAGGAGAAGGAAGAGGGAATGACACTGATGATATCTCTGTTAAAAAGAAAAAAAAATAAAAGCATTGTAAAAGAAGATGTTGAGGTTTTGGGGTTTTTTTTAAGGAGTTAAAGGAAAATCAGACAGCTCTACTAGCAATGCTATATTTGTTGTAGAAATGTACACAAGAATTCTGTTTACAGAAGCTTCAGTCTGTCCCTTTACTATTTGTACCAAAAATTACATCTAATATGTTTAAAAACCTTCCCTTTTTTCACATAAAGACAAAAACAGACTATAATTTCCTTAAACATTATACGATGGATGCTCAACTGGTGTGGCTGCAAAAGTGTAGTGAAGTGGATCTACACTGATTTACACCTGCTGAAGGATTAGATTCAGTAAAAAAAGTCAAATGAGTTAAGCATTTGTCACAATCCTCCACTGTCTCATCTCTTTGAAACAGAAAATGTATCACACTGTAGTTTGCTATTGCAAGGGAAGTTGGGAAAGAGTGAGTGAAGGTAGATAAAACTTGTTAGCTAATACATTCATGTCTTTATAGAAATGGCACACAGAAGGGGAAGAAAAAAAAGGACCTGTCCATGCTGAAATCTGCCATACAGTACAAGAAATATCAGAGATCTCAGTGTACCATATGGAAAGCTCTCTGCAAGACAGTGTCTCTGTTCTATGAGAGACCACTGTAGAGAAGAGATGGATTTTACATTTTTCGTTAGTGTACAGCTTAGACAGTTGAACTCTATTATAATGTCTTCAGGAAGTATCTGATCCATTCTATCATCGCTATGACAAAGAGAAAGAATTGCTTATGATTTCAGAAAGGTCACACTAAACTCATGTTCTGCCTGTATGTGCTCTAGCTATGATGACGATAATAATAATAAAAAAAAGTTTAAAGATGAAGTTTACAGTCAGACATACTGGGGGTGGGGTGGGGAATAAAAATTAACATTTAAAAAGAAAGTCTTTTCTGCAAGACATTTTCTAACCCTCTTATTTTTCTTCATCCCACCTGCTGGCAGTTAGTTTATTTATACACATACATATAAACAGGACAAGATTCTGATATCAGTTAAATATATCAGGTAAATATAATGTTGTAATAAAAGCACTGAAAAAGACGATTATTATTAAGTTATGTATGTGTTAGGATCGATCTTACTGGCTGATTTTGGGCAGATTTGAGATAGTTCCGACCATGATGTGAGACGCAAGCCACCTCCATTTTAAAAGCTGTGTGGCGAAGTTACTGTGTTGTTCAGGCCAAGATAATTCAGTCTCCCTCCCACCAGAGCTTATTATTTTTGGCTAGGAGCTCAACAGCAACTGCATGGCTTGGAGCAAGGGCAAGCCAAATTCTTGCACATATTGTGGATAGATAATATCACTTTCAGTATACCCCCTGTAGTTTCTGGAAGACTCTAGACAAAGGTGGGCTCTTCTTGAGCTAGGTGCTTTGCACATACATTGCAGATGACGGTTTCACCCCATAGAGCTTGGCAATAAGCATCTAATCATTATTAATTCCTTTGGTCATCTTTGTAATAACATTAATCATGATGAAACTCCTAGGCTGCTAAGGTGTTTGTGTTAAAGCAAGAGGAAAAGAATAATTCCACTTAAGCAGGTAGATCCGCAAACCCCAGCACCAGTGAAACCAAGGAGGCAAACAGCTCAAGTTTAAAATGCATAGAGACACAATTGCTTTGAAATGTATTCCCATGGAGTATAAAGGAATGGACTAACATCATTGAGTTGAGGAAAAATACAGATAAATGCATTGGATGAGGCTGTTCCTACGGGGCCTGAGACATTTCTCAGTTTCCTGGTTAAGTGCTGAACATCTCTCCGGAAATGGGAGTGGGAAAGGAACCACAACATGAATGAAAGGGACACAGAAGACAATGGAAAAGTTTTCTTGGTTATTTAGAGGAATTAACAAAACAAAGAAATGGAAAATGTAACTTTGACAAGTGACATTTCAGAAGTTTTGGAACTTGACAATTTTGCAAAGTGACTTCTTTCACAGAAAAAAACACCTAGACAGTCATTGACCTGTAATAGCCATCACTATAAAGGCAAAACCAGAAAAAATGAATCACATATAAAGTAGAAAGCACTGATTCAGAACTCAGAAGATTTTTTAGCATAATTCTTACATTTTCATTTTGCTGCTTTATTTTCTTGTTGCAAATATAGCTCTATAAACCATAGAAATAAGCTGCCTGCGATTAAAATGGCATAACAGCTGAAAGGAAAACATTGATAATTATGTTAAAATCTATAACATTAGAAGAGTCTAACACTGCTCAGAGTCCGCGCTTTGTCGTCTGTCGGTATTTGCAGCTCTGTTTTAACCTAGATCTAAAGCTTTTTCTTCCTGAGCTAACTTCTCTTACAACTTGTGGGTTAGTGGTGATTTTTTTTTTCTTTCACTCAGTTCAGTATAGTCCTCAAATCTTTTAACAGTTTTGGGGTTTGAAAACAGACAAAATGAAATAACATTCAACTTTAATGAAATATTTTGTGACACATTTTTGTGAGCTTAGAAAGGCCATAGATCTGCCACGATCCATCCTGTCCTCTTTTCTGCAGTAAAACAGTTGGGAAAGTAACTTTCATCTGTACACACATCAGAGAGTTTGTGAAAATATTGTCCTCATTCACTATTTTAATTACAGCAATAAAAGAGAATCATAGAAACATAGAATCATAGAATAGTTTGGGTTGGAAGAGACTTTTAAAGATCATCTATTCCAACCCCCCTGCAATGAGCAGGGATATCTTCAACTAGATCAGGTTGCTCAGAGCCCTGTCCAACTGGACCTTGAATGTTTCCAAGGATGGGGCATCTACCACCTCTCTGGGCAACCTGTGCCAGTGTTTCACCACCCTCAGTGTAAAAAAATTCTTCCTTATATCTAGTCTAAATCTACCCTCTTTTAGTTTAAAACCATTACCCCTTGTCCTATCAAAGGGGTAGGGTATTCATCTTTGCAACTCCTCAGTCCTCACATAGCATGCAGCTACTTTTTTAAGTGCTTTGTGACTTACTTGCCCATCTATAAAATAGCTCTCAGAGTAATAGTAGTGAAGGGTATGATGTCATTTATTTTTTGTGAAGAAAAATGAAAGTGCATAGCTATATGAAAGAAAACAGTTCTCTTAAAAAGCAGCAATAAAACATGGATGCAGAAAGAAAAGAGCATGCAAAGGTCTTCATCGTGCTGCTATGAAACCTGAGTTTTAGTATGTACTTTCATTTCCCAAAAGCTAAGTTTTGCTGTCTTTCCTCCTTCTGTGAAGCCAATGTGCATACATGTCACTACCAAGCCTTCCCCCTTCTCTGAATTTCTGTGCAACCTTGGACAACTGCCATAATCTTTTTCTGCCTCAATATTCATGTCCGCAAAAGGAAAAAGTGGTGTCACTGGTATCTTTATAAAAGAGTTTGAGCTCTTTAGTCAAATGCTCCTTTAGTATGGAAGCATTAACTATTATTAATGAATAACGATTGTTTTCAATCATTTAAAAAACAAAACAAAACCCAACAGCAACAAAAAACCCCACCACATTCTATTGGAAGACCTTACTGCACTATGACAACTTTTCTTGATGTTATTGTTGAAATTGGAGGGCTAGTTTAATCACATCTTTGCCATCTTCCATAAACCACAGGCATTGCATATCCCTGTGGACATAGACTTAAAGAAACACAACAAAGCAGCAAAGTTTAAAAAGAATTTAGTATAGATTTTTTCTTGTCTAAACATAAAAGTTCCTCTGTAACCAGCTCCTTAAAAAAGAAAATAAAAAGGAAAAGCTGTTGCTATTATTTTTGGTAGTCTGCTAGCACACCATGCTGGCAGCACTGTCTTTCAGACACATGCGCTTCTCTCCCCTTTCCAAACTCTGCCTGGGGAACTTATTTTTATCTGGGAACAAGATCCCGTTTTGCCTGGATTACCTGCTAAAAGTTGAATAACAAAAGTCTGGGCCAACAGAGCTATTATTTACTTCATATGGTAAAGAGAGACACATCTAACAAATAGTTCTCATAATTATTCTGAAATTCATTATGATATAATGAAAAGAAATATTGCACTTTCAGTTCAGCTTAAATTTAGCTTAGAACAAGAGCTAGTACTTGCCAAAAAGACTACAAATGGTTTTGACCAATTAAAAATTAATTTAATAAAGATTAAAGTTAAATATCTAAAATAAGCATTATTTTATACTACCTGTAACACATAAAACTTGCTATTCAATTTTTCTCTTAGTACTTCTCAGCTGAATATTACACCAATATTGATGACAGAAAATTTTCCTTCATAATTCTGGATATTTGTAACAGACATCCTACCTCTCTCTGCTGAAATCAAAACTTTATTCTTTTTTTATAGGTGACATTAAGCTGAAATCAAAGTTTTGGGAGTTTACCTTTGAGGATTACAGCAGTGGGGATAATTTCCCCTAATTTACACTGTCTAAAAGCTGAACTCTGGGCAAGGATCATTTTCTAGCTTGTCTCTGTAGTTAATGGAAAGAGGTAGAAATGGGTCACCTCTCTTAGGCACCATTTTAGGATAAATCACTCTCTGGAGGTATCTAATTCCCTTCATTGATTCCAGAAAGTCTTGACATCTAGCTTAGACAGGAGGCTAAAATTTTAGGCAACCAGTGTTAGGTGAGATGACTCCTACATTTAGCTCTAAGTGAATCAGGTTTTAATGCCTAGATTTTTAAAGCTATTTCAGCCTAAGCATCATAAGATCCAATTCATTTTAATAGCCCAGATCCATTTTCAGAAGTAGCTTAAACACTTATATAGCTATTAACATGCATAAAGAGGCAAATAGACATAAAATGAGTATTCCATCTGTTCACATATGCCTAATTCCCATCAAAATCAATGCATAGATGCTTTTGAAAAGCTCACTAGGCACATATATATTTAGATACCTGAATACTCTGAAGAATCTAGTCCTTGGTCTTTCACCAGGTAAAGAGGAACTAAAGTGAGGCTTACTAAGACCTTTTCACCTGGGCAGAAATATATCTCTTACTTGCACCGATCAAAACCTTTTATCTTTACAGTGCAACAGAAAGGTAATTTGCGACATCCTTGTCCCTGAAATAACATCTCTGTGTATGCAAACAGAAGTGTATCTATTATTTTTCTGTCTGCTTTACGTATTATATCACATTGCGAAGTAGCATCCATTTTGCTGAACAATGTTATTTCTATTATTTTTTTTCCTTTTGCAGCACTACTTTTCAAGTGTTTCTTTCTCCTCCAGTATATAGCCATTCTGCAAAATCCAGCTGTAGGATACCACAAAACCAATAGAATCAGTTGTGATTCACAAGCACTGTAATTGTATGATGACGGTAAGCATCCTCCAGCCTACGGATATGGAGATTTACAGCCAGAAGCAGTGAGTTTTTATCCATGCTAATATATACGATTCAATATGCAGGACCCTGCCAAGTCTATGAAGACCAAGTTCTACATATGACATGAGACATTAGTTAATGCTTTATGCACAGTTCCTCTGTTGATGTCAGACTGGCTACTCCCTCCCACTTTTTATTCATAAAGGCTTCATTTTTATGGTTCTTATTGCCTTTCTCTGATAAAAGAACAGAAAGAAATACTGAGATGCTGATCAGAAATGTCAAATTTTCCACCCAAAACTGCAATATTTTTTATATTACCACATGTTATTGCCAGTGTAGCCTTTTGGTGCTGCTTCCTCTATATGTTTCAGAGTGCAAACAAAATGCTGTATGCTCTTTTATTGCTCATCACCCCAGGAAAGTCCTTTCTCCTTTGTACCAAATTTCCTTATGAGAAAAATTATGGGTATTAAAATGTTTCCCCAGTAAAGGCATCTAATAATCATGAAAAAAGTAAGAGTGGATTGAAAGCTAGCCCCTCTTTGTCACATGCGAACCTGGGAAAGACACATCTGTTTCATGGATTCAGTTGAGATCATGAAAGCATACCATAAGTCTGATGAAAATCTTTTTTTTCCTTTATACTCGTCTTGCTTATCTTATCCTTTTGTCTGAATTCCATTACCAGAGAATCTGAACTTATAAAAAAAAAGGAAAACAGAATACTTATACTTCCAGCATTATTTTGAGATATGAGTAAGATTATCCCCATTTTACAGTTGGAATACTGAAGAACTGAGATGAAATAACTCGGAAAATGTTGAAGAAGTTAGTGGTATCAGTTAAACAAGGAAACTGGATTTTTTGAGTTTCAACAGCTGGTTGAACAGCTGAACAGCTGGTTCAGTTTTCCTTTATAGTTGATGGGTGATTATTAAAGCTGTTGAATATGTTTGGCTTTGAAACTTAATTCCCTTAAGCTTCTGGTGAGAACTGAGTTTTCATATCTCAGTAGACAACCTCAGTAATCCCTCCCTCTGTATTCTTGGGTGTAACTTGAGACTTGTTTCAGTATTACCTGTAGCATAGTACCAGATAAATTACTCTTTCACTTTATACTGTAGTCAGGTGATAGAGTTTTCTTTTGATACTGTGAAAACCATAACAGTCACATTTATCTTTCCTTCTTTCTGAAATAAGAGCGGAAAAATGGTAGTAAAACTCATCCATCACTCAGTAGATGAGAGTAGATGAGTATAGTATTCTGCTAAATCATTTGCTTACTAGACTCTTGCTTCCTAAAGGCATTAGTGCAAGATATCTCAACAGAATTAGCATTAAGTTCCTACCTACTTCCCACACGGTATTACAACACCAAGCAGAGGGGAAGAAGTGAGAATAAATTAGGCAGGCGTGGCTTGAGTGTTTTCAAACTGAAAAGCAAGACAGTTCACACAAAGGAAACCAGCTGGTCAACATGTGCCACAGAAGAAATTAATCTGTTAAACTCTATTAACCTGATTGCTTAGTTCTTTAGGAAAACTCATAGTGTTTTATTTTGTTTTGTTTTTTTCCATATGGAAGACCAGAACACTGACAAATCTAACAGTGCCCCTGTTCTTTCCAGCAACAAGAAGGATTCTCCTTTAAAAACAGACCTTTTTTTCCTTTGCACAACATTCTTTATGGATAGTAATAATAAAGTAATAAATAAATAAGCAGAAAAATAATGCAAGAAGAATTGGTCTGTGGTTAAATTCTGTACCAGTATTTTGATTTATACATCTTAAAATACAGGTTAAATATGCTCGTTCAAATGGTAACACAACACCTCAGAGATATTTTAGCTGGTGACTTATATTGCCATTCCTCATCAGAGCTGTGGCTCCGTGAACGGATTACAGCTCCCACAATGTAAAAAGTAATATACCCATTTAACTGACAAAGTGAAGAGACACAAAATGCTGTATGTTGTTTCAGTCCCATTCATGATGAAAAGGGAAGATGACCCCCTAAGCCTCCAGGATCGTTCCCATGATGGCAACTGATAAGAAGGACTCCTACCACTTCCTGTCACTCTTGAAATTCAGCTCACAGCAAAGTTTGCCCCTCTTCCTGCTGAAGAACTACTTCATCCTGACAGATGCCAACCACGTGGGAGGTTTCAACTAAACTTCAGGTATCGGGGTCAATGAATGACAAATGAGGGAATCCAACACACGTTTGGATTCTCTTAATGGTACAGATTCCCTCCACCTCCCATCTTCTTTAACATAATCACTGATACAGTCTTTTCAGCTTTTACTCATTTTAATTGTGCATGATTTATTTCCTTGCTTCATCAGCTCCACCTATCAGAGAAAAATGAGAGTTATGAAAAGGAACCTGAAGGCTGCCAAATATTGACTTTTTTATCAATTTTTTCTGTGTATATTATTAATTTCTTCCTAGAGCACTGGACTGACAGCTACATGCAATCTGACTTATGTTTAAAATAATGAAATGATGGCAGTATTTAAAACAATATATACATTTATAAACCTCACCCTCCTTCATAAAGATTACATACTGAGTGGTGAAATGGTTAGACCTATAGACCCTATTTTACTTGGCAAACCTTAATTATTCTGTTCTTTTACAAAGGTACCGATATTTAAGGCATATTATTTTAGAATAAAGGTTTCACTTTCCCTAAGCATTATGACTCTTGTAAAAAAAAAAAAAAGCAAAGAAAAGAAGAAAAACATTTAACTTTGACATTTCATTTATAGGCATTTTAATTATCTGGATGGTTTCCTTTAAATACTAGATGTCGGCAGTGAAAATTTGTACTTAGAGAAGGAGAAACTGCTTCCAGGAGTTCCTAATTTTCATGTGCTATGAATTTTAATACCTTATATGGGTCAGGTTTTCACAGGTTTAGAAAAGGAATACATTGACCTTAAACTATTGTACAGTTGTAATAGTATTTTTAGTCTCTATTGCTTATTTGCGGGCAGGAGCTCTAGTTTGTTTATGCTTCTTTTTCCCTCTACTTCCTTTCCACAGTAGCAGAAAAGCCCCAAGGCTTCAGAGAACAGGCTATTCCTTCTCTTTTTCTTTTCCCCCACCTCCTAACTTTTTAAAAGACAAATACAAAGAGCTATGAAATCCACTAGTCTGTGGGGTCAAGAAGTTTTCACCCACTCCTGTCAGATTGGACTGCTATCTTTGACATAATGAATCCCTGAACTCCCCTCTTGCAGTATCTCCCATTAATGAAGTTGAATTTTTATAGAGCCTTCTTTTTTCCCATCTTGCATCCCTTCCCCCCCCCAATTTCTTTCTGCTTCTTATGTTGTTAGGGATGTAGAATACTACTGACCCTGAGGGGAGGATTTGGAAATAATTTTATTTACTCTTAATTTGGTGTTATTTTTATTTCTTTCTCACCCTTGCCACCATTTTCTACCTTTACGTTTGGTTGACAAGCATAAACAGCAAGAGCAGCTCTAGGAAATATAACCAGAACACTGCAATATCTGAAGTCTCATCACCCCAAAACATGACCATTCTGTAAGTTATAACAATGTCCTTCCTTGAGGCTCAGACAGAAAAAAAAGTGTTCTGAGCCTAATTCTGGTTTGGGTTACATCAGTGTCAATATGGTACTTTTCTCTTGAAGAAGGAGCTATAAACACTCTGGCAAACTGTTGTACCTAAAATTATAGAATCATAGAATTGCCTAGGTTGGAAGGG
Organism: Fratercula arctica; assembly: GCA_947846985.1. Lineage (NCBI taxonomy): Eukaryota > Metazoa > Chordata > Aves > Charadriiformes > Alcidae > Fratercula > Fratercula arctica. The sequence continues at coordinate 14,866,542 of CANTUZ010000025.1, read as the reverse complement.
ACCTTTCAGATCATCTAGTCCAACCATTAACCTAACACTGACAAAAACCATCACTAAACCATATCTCTAAGCACTATGTCTACCTGTCTTTTAAATACCTTCAGGGATGGTGCCTCAACCACTTCCCTGGGCAGCCTGTTCCAATGCTTAATAACCCTTTCAGTGTAAAATTTTTTTCCTAATATACAATCAAGTAGGCTTTATTCTTATATTTTTACACCATTAAGTCAAAAGGGAATGGGACCCAATGCATTTATTTTTGGAAAAGGCTGGGCAGAAAAGGTTAGTTTTGTAACAAAAGCATGAGAATAAGATTGAGGATTTGGTGAGTGGTTGCTCTGTCTGAAATTCTCCATGCAAGTTTCCATCCCAGAACTCTGAAATGGAGACTCCAAACGGGAGTCTGCTGAGATAGGGAAAATCGTCCTTCCTATGATTTGCCTACCTGACTTTTAATTTCAGCCCTTCAGAGCAGTAAGCCCTTTAACAAATCTGGCATGGTAGGATATTGATTTCATCTGCTACTTGGAAACTCATTAAATATAAATAATAATACATTACAGTATATCTGACTGGTGAAGATCCACAAGCACAAGTTAGCTTTCCAGGCCACAAGTTGCCACAAGTTTATGACATTTTTGGTGCTTGTGATCCTAGTTCAACAAATTAAGTTAGCATTTTTTGGACAGCTTGTGATTTTCCTTTCAATTTTAGTTTTTCTGCAGCGTACTCTGCTTCCCTTTTGGCACATGACTAATACTTCTGACTGCAGTGACTATACTCATATTTTTAATGTTATAAGCAAGAGCTGAAGTTCTTTTACAAATGAGAAGCACGCATCCCTGAACTGAATAAACATCAGTCCTTTACACACTAGCCATTTTGCAGTTTTAAAGATTACAGGAAAATATGGTTTCAAGTTTGATGAAGAAAAATACAAAGATTAAATTTTGAAACAAATCTGTTCTGCCTTATTATTTTTTCCAAGTACACTAAAGGTTGATGACTGCTTTATTTGCTTGCTTTTATTTTATTGTTCTCATGATATAAATTCTATACAATACAGATGCAAAAAAAAATTGGGGGCAAGGGCAAGTTTTATAGTTAAACCTCAATGAGTTTCACTGAAATGAACTGCTTTATACCAACTCTGAGTCAGATATGGTGCACGGAGCAAATAATAAGTGAGAGTTGAACAGAAAGATGAGCAACAAACTAAATGAAGCTAAGTACTTAATGAGCAGAGAGCTAATGAGATTGTGAGTTAGCAATCTAATGAGCTGAGGTTCTCTGCTGCAAGCAGGTAATATGTAGTTTCCAGGTTGTGGCTTATCTTTAGCTACCTATTTCTAACTTTAGCTCTACTTTTCCCAAACCATGCTACTTCAAAATAATTTCTTGTCACCCATGTGAAAACTAGTATAAGAATCCTTCCCATATCCATTCACCATAACTAAGAACATGGGGAACTACTTGGGTAGAGAACAGTTTAGCCAAAAAAAATAAGTAAAATTTGTTTAACCTGGACTATTTTTCTTGCAATTCTCATGACATAGTAGCAGTACAATAAGTAGTGCTAGAACTTAAACAGCATCCTTATCCAAATTGCAATGAGCCCTCAAAAAATCAGTAGACCCACTTGTGAAGTAAATTATTTGTCATGCTGTGCAGAGTTTCATAACAACCTTTTACTTTCCTCATCCTCATAAAACCTCATGCTATGAAACAGAAGATGACAACACAGTTGAAAAGGTTTTAAAGCAATTTGTCCATTTGGTTACTTCTATGACAGTGTTTAACTTGTTTGCAATTAGGTCTGACCAAAAAAAAAAGATTAATGGACAAATAGGTTCCTAAATTTTCTAAACTCTCTTTTGCAGTGTCAGGTCATATGCCTTTCAAATGTTCTTTATCCTCATATTCATGAAATTGTCCTTTCAGGTAAGCTAGGATCCTTCATATTTTATTTTATTTTGTTTTATTTTATTATTTTATTATTTATTTATGCTTTGAGAGAGGTTTTCAACATTACAGAAGTGCATCATAAGAATGGGTGAAAAATACCGTATGAACGTATGTTTGTTCCTGTGTTTCTCCAGTTCACCTGATATCCCTTCCCTTAATATCTCCTGGGCTATTTCTGATCTGGTGGGGCAGAGAGCTAGGAGATCTCCGAGGCTCTGTGAAAAGTATGTATATAAAATAAACCAAACATATTAACGGTAATCACTGTATGAGCTCAATTTTTATCACAAGGGTAATGAATGCCTTAGCAGAGGGGAACAAAAAATGTGGACTTCTCGTCTTACAAGAAATAAAAAAATTAGATGTGACATGCAGAGCTGTAAGAAAAAAATACATTATTGATTTCCTCTCCTAATAGAGGAATTGATCTTGATAGTCCTGTTGGGCCTCTGATCATAGCTTGTCCCCACTGTAGTCCACAGAGAAAGTCTGTTATCTCAAAAGGCATCTCAAACCTTCTGAAGATAAATCTCTAAATTAGGTGAGATTATTAGCACTCTGGAGCTATCCATCTCTACCATTTGAAGGATATCTAGGCTCCTAGAAAGAGCCAAAGTGATAAGTTTAAAGTGAAGGCTTAACTTTCAGATTGCTGAAGCTGGATGAAATGTTAAAGGACAATAGGGCTCCAACTCAGGAAGCTGAGTGGCCTCCCTAACATGGGAGGTGCATCTGGGGTACAAGCATGTCTGTATGTCATTTAACAGTCAACAAAGTGAACTGAGCATGAAAGCAGCATTAGAGATGAGCAGAGCTCTAGAAAACATGACTTATGAGGAAAGAGTAAAAGAACTGGAGATATTTGTGGTCAAGAAGTGAGGGATGTGTGAGACTGCTGCATGCAGGATAATCAACTCGTTTCTGTGTTCAGAGTGGAAACTGCAAGTTGTGGAGGACTTGAGATAACAGGAAAAACCTTTGAAGAGAGAGGATTTAAAACACTAAAGAGGTGGTCTGGGGATGCTACAAGGATGACTGAAGCCTGACAATCATGGAGATGTAACTAATCCTACTTTGTAGCAGGGAAATTTGCTAGATGTTTTCTCAGGATCATTTATTGCCTTGTTTTCCAAGATTCTGAGAGGACAACATCAGCACACATACTTTAAGTGTGAACAGTGGCAAACTGCTGTTGATTTTAAAGGCAGAATCAGATCTTTTGTTTCCTAGTTTCTTAAACATGACACAAGGGAACCCAAATACTTTTTAAACTGCCATGGTTTTTATCATCATTTTTAAAAGTGGAACAACACTGGTCTTGTTAGCAAAAATATTAAAAAAAAAAGAAAAGAAAAAAGAGAAAAAAAATGATATGATATCCAGGATATGAGAAATTCACTGAAATATCCCTGTCCTTAATGAGAAATCACAAGGAAGATTACTGCAACTTCTTGCCTATATGCTCTGACTTATCAGTTGGTCTGGGAGTTTAAGCTTCTGCGATATTGAATGAAGATTATAAGCCAGATGGGCCACAAATTCTGTCAAGCCTTCTTGGCTTCTTGCGAAGCAAATTGGACTTATAGACCCTTATAATGCAATTGCACGCAGAGATGGGGACCTGAGCAAGCAGGCAGAAATATTATTGATGGCTGCTGAAAACAGGGAATAAGAAGTTATTAAGCCAAGTCAGAGATAGATATCGATAGCTAATATAGCCTTTATTGTTTTACAGGCTCCAGGAAAGAGGGTTCAGAGTTTTGACCCTTTGCTTTGCTTTTCATTTCACTGGAGATGTAGGTTTATGAATAAAACATATCTTCACTCATGATTTTGATATTAGTCACTACTTTCTGTCTCTCTCATTCTCTAAGAGCAAGCAACATGCACTAACTACATAAACTTTGAAAGCTCTGTTTTACAGAGATGGGAATGGATGCACACTGACAAAGAGGGAGTGGTTTGAGAGGAAAGAAAGAAGAGGAAAGATAAGACAAAAAGCAAGAAAGAGAATGATAGACTAGAAACAAGAGAAATAGGATGAAAAAGAGAGGAATACAAAGGAAGTTCTGGGAGACACAACAAGATAAGAATGGACGAAAGAAAATGGCTGGAAGAATTCACATTGCCTTCCTCCTCTGACAAGGCGTGATGGCAGAGCTGTTCTGCTCCTACTTTCGATCTGGTATTCTCCGTCTGGATGAACAGAAAACACAAGATTCCCTGCAAGAAGTATGGGGGATTCCTAAAGCCATGTCGCACATAACTTGACTCTACATCCTATTTACCTCGGTGTATCTGTAAGCATCTATACAATTATGAATAATAATGGTTAAAGGGGTTTTGACCCTTTCATAGGTCCTTTCACTGTCCTGAAAAATATGCAAAATGTCCCTCGAGTGAATAATGTTTCAGAATGCTAGCAAGGATTGGGAGAGAAGATATGTGCAAGAGAGCTAATAAAAATAATTTATTACAACCTTTTCAAATCATTAACAGCCCAGGTCAGTGGGTATGTCTCAACTGGCCTGGGGCATGCAGCAGAACACATCCCAAGATCCTGCACTCCACAGTAGACTAGCACAAGATTTGGTTGCAACATACTGTCAGTGATGCTAGATTTGTTCATACAGTTTTTTGTTGTTTTTTTTTTTTCTTTGGAAACAAATACACAGGATAAGAGCTTAATTTCTGATGATGAAGCTTTAGACCATGACTGGATTTATACCTTGGACTCAAAAATTCAAAATGCTCCAAGGTCCCTCAATTTAGATACAGACAGAGTAGCTTCAGTTCCTGTGTCTCATCTAGTCTCATCCAGGACAGACCTACTTAGATGTATGAAAACAGAATTAAGCTCTTTTTCTCCCAATTTAGGCTGTCCAGAACACCTATGTGGTTTCCATAGAGTCATACTAACATAGCAGTACATTTGAACTAGTGAATCCTCCTCTACATGTGATGAATAAGGAAGGGTATGGCATTGAGCTATTGTTCAGAACCAATAGAAGCCCGTCCAAAAAAAGGAATGAATCGATGAGATCAGATTTGGATAAAATACAGATGGTGGACATAACCAAAGAGTTTAGCAGAAGAGAAACAGAACTTCTGAACTACAGATTTTGTGTTCATACAAAATCTGCATGAAATAAGTATTTCATACAAAATGAGTAATTTGAGCCAGTCTACATACTCTCCGGCACAGTATCAGCTATGAATTTCATACCTGTGAAGCTAATGATGTTCTTTTGGGTGTGGGCAAATATTTCATCGAGCACCCAGTTCCAATCAAAAGACTCCACCATGGAGCTGAGAGGAGTAGGGATGATGGAAACGTCCAACTGTTTGACAAATGGCACAGGGAGTAACTACATGCTGGTATTAATGATCTTCTTAGAGATATTGCAGTGATCTGGTAATGGAAGAAATAACTTGGAACACTTATAGGAGATAATACAAGTTATGTAGGGTTTTGACCCTGTTTTGAGTGGATGGAATATTTTTTTATCTCTGCGATCTTCCAAAACTGTTGTCACAGTTGTGTCCCAAGTTGTGGAAAAGTAAGAAAGAACCACTTCAGACTTTAGGGTGCTTATTTGCAAAGTGCGCAGGATAAAAGCAACTGTCATTCAGCCTCTGCTTCACAAATGAAAATAATAGCTGAAATGTATGCCAAATTGACTAAAGTAGTCAACCAGCCTTTTGATGGGGCTATTATGCAATCGCTACACTTTCTTTGAGAACATTTATGAAATCACAGATGATGCTATCCAGTTTTTATAAGTATTAGTTCAGAAAATAGACTTTAATTCCACCACTCCTCTCCCTCTCTTTCTAGTGTGTTATAATTAATAATGAGCCTCAATGTTGTTTTGCTTTTCACAGCTTTAAAGTCAGAACTGAGGCTGCTCTTCCATCTTCCATTCACTTCATAAATTTTATGGAAAGACAACTCAGGTATTAAAATAGTCACCTGGTGTTCAGGTTCTACTTCCTTGTTCTTTAGTATTCCCATTTCTCTGAAATAGGGATCATAACATGTTACCTTTTTCCTTTTTTGGGCTTTCTATTGTATGCATCCTTCAGAACAAGCTATGACACTTCCTAAGCAGGGAGAGGAAGTAACTGGTTATCCAAACAGAATAACTGATCCTGTGAGTTGCTGCCCTACTATGAAACAACAGGTGGTGACATACAGGAAAAGGCTGCCCAGAGAAGTTATGAATGCCCCATCATTGAAATTGTTCAAGATCAGGTTGGATGGGGCTTTGAGCAATCTGGTCTAGTGAAACATGTCCCTGCCTGTGGCAGGGGGGTTGGACTAGGTAATCCTTAAAGGTCCCTTCCAAACAAAACCATTTGATGATTTTATGGTTCTATGATAACAGTAACAACACAATGCAAGCAATAATGAACACTGCAGGAACTCCCAGTGAGTGTTAGACAGCTTTAGTTGAAACAAGGGAGAATTTATCAGTTTTAAACTTAGACTGTTGTCCTAGTTTGAGGTAGAAAAGAACCAACTTTCTGTTCGGGAATTTTACTTCTTAGCTAGGCCTCTTCTAACTCTCTGAAATTAACAGCATGTTGTGCCAAAAACTGTTCATTCTCAGAGTGATAAGACCTATGTTTACAGTTAATGCCAAGGAATGGTACGCAGAGAGGCTCTTGCTTATACTTATTGCTATAACAACCAAGGTCAGCTAATTTTGTTATTTGCCCCGCTGGAGGGTCGGAAATGGAAAAGCATAGAGGGGTCCCACCTGTGGGGAGGAGCGGACAGGACAGGTGACCCAAAAACTGACCAACAGGGGTATTCCATCCCATCTGCCCCATGCTCAGTATAAAAGCTGAGGGATCAAAGGGTCAGCCCTCTTCCTTCAATGGCTGATGTCCGAGGAGGACCCTGTCTGTTCATCTGCCTTTGATCCCAATCCGTGTATTCCTGACTCCAGATGTGGAATCCGGTTCCCATTTGTCACTGAGTCCAGTCTGGGACTTCCCCAGTGCCTGCCGGTGACATCATCCTGGGAGCTTAATACAGTTTTGTATATATTGTATCTATTTCATGATTTCCTTTTTATTTTATTATTAATATTTCATTAAAGTAGTTTAGTTCCTTCTAAACTCGTAAATCTCTTTATCCCTCCTTGTCCTCTCCCTGAAGCAAGAGGTGGGGGAGAGCATCTGTCGTCTTGTCATTGGTTGATCTGGGCCAAACCTTGACAACTGTGTATAACACACCCTCTGTGTGCTGGCTGTTATGAAATAATTGTTTAAAGATGTTAAAAGACTACTTGTACATACTTCCATGGAAAATGCAGTCTTTTTTTGATAGTCTATAATAGAGACTTTCTACATGTTATTGATGACCTGTGGCCATTCATCACACGTTTCTAAGTGTATTATTACAAACAGCCTACGTGGAAAATTACTGATTTGACCACTACAATATACAGAGCAGAATTTGCTTGAAAAAGGAAGATTGATCCTATGAGTAATATGAGTGAACCATATCACTCCAAAATCTAACACTAACTCTGAACATAAGGTGATCCAGATATGAGGCTTTACAGTACTACTGCAAAGTAACCCAGTAGCACCACTGGTAAGACAAGAATTTAGCCTAAGAACAAATTGTGGCATCTGCCCTTTAGTATAACCAAGCAATAAAGGCAGCTGGCAAGACTTGTCCAGTAGCATGACCTGGGTCGTGTTTTGTGCTTGTATTAAATTATTTTAAATGAAATGCAAATGCATTAGAAAAAAAAAAAAAAAGCAAAAAAGATTAAGAAATGAGTACCTTCCAGTCCCACAGAAACCCATCTGCTGCAAAGCTTCCCAACATGTGGCACTGTATGCCCTCAATGCCAATAGCTCTCCTTTTTCCAGCAGCAGTAACTAAATGTTTCACTGCTACAGCTGCTTTTTGGCTCAGCTGCTGCTTGCTGGTTGTACTTCAATTTCTCTTTTCATTTTAGATTTCAGTGGCCCCTTTTCCCATCATACTGAGTATTATATGAGTCTGAATGATGTGTATAATGGGAAACTGATGTTATGTGTGTACTTTATTGATACAACTGACAAGAAAAGCCTTAGCCTACATCTCTAAGTAGTGTTCCAGTTCCCAGGTATCACTGAGTCCAGTCTAGAACTTCCCCAGTGCCTGCCAATGACATCTCCCTGGGAACTTGATCTGGTTTTGTATATATTTTGTATATATATTGTATCTATTTCACCCCTCTCCTTAGAGTAAAGGTGGTGGAGAACATCTGTTGTCTTGTCATGGGCCAACCTGGCCCAAACCGCAACAGTAGTGACTTTTGAGATATAGTAAATTGTTTGTTCATTATTGTTTGTCCCTATATAACACACTGGGATGAGAAATCTCGCTTTAACAAATATAAGCAATATAAGGCTGTGCATTTCTACCTTGTGAGTTCTATATCTCTACCTTGCGATGCTTTGTTAATCACTTCCCAATTGCAGCGTACAGGATGGCAGCAATGGTTGTTGGCATGCAGTTACGCTGCCTCTTCAATGATTTTGCATAGTGAAACAAGTTTTTGGTAGTGTTAAATCAGATCATCAATTGCTGCAGCAGGTAAGATATAAACTGCATTAATGAAGCAACTTTTTACAAAAATAATCTACACAGCTCTTAGCTTCTAAATTAAGATCATCTCCAAGATGCAATATGTGTGTATGCATATGTCTTGGTTTGAGATAAAACAGAACCAACTTTCTGATCAGTAATTTTGCTTCTTAGCTAGGCTTCTTCTAACTCTCTGAAATTAACAGCCTGTTGTGCCAAAAACGGTTCATTCAGAGTGATAAGACAGTTTGTGCCAAGGAATGGTATGCAGAGAGACTCTTGCTTATACTTATTGCTATAACAACTAGGGTCAGCTAATTTCGTTATTTGCCCTATTGGAGCGTCGGAAGCGGAAAAGTGTAGAGGGGTCCCACCTGCAGGGAGGATCGGACAGGACAGGTGACCCAAAAACTGACCAACAGGGGTATTCCATCCCATCTGCCCCATGCTCAGTATAAAAGCTGAGGGATCAAAGGGTCAGCCCTCTTCCTTCAATGGCCAATGTCCGAGGAGGACCCTGTCTGTTCATCTGCCTTTGATCCTGATCTGTGTGTTCCTGACTCCAGCTCTAGAATCCAGTTCCCACTCGTCGATGGGTCCAGCCTGGGACTTCCACAGTGCCTGCTGGTGACGTCATCCTGGGAGCTTAATATGGTTTTGTATATACTGTATCTATTTCATTATTTTCATTATTATTTTATTCTTAATATTTTATTAAAGTAGTTTAGTTTCTTCTAAACTTGTAAATCTCTCTCTCTCTCCCCCTCCTCTCCGTTCACGGTAGGCTGGGGGGGAGCATCTGTCGCTGGCCATTGGCCAATTTGGCCAAAACCATGACAGGTTTATTGGCGCCCAACATGGGGCATGAACGGAGCTCTGATAGATTGCCTGAATAGTCTGAATTCCAACTTGTTCAGGGAGAACAGACAGTTCACATCATGTCGTTCTTACATGAAATCTTGTATGGTGCCTTTAGAGAGCTTTTAAGAAGTTAATTGATGTAATGGGATTTAACTGGTCGAATATATTGCATGGCCTATTTACTCTTTGTGTTTGGATGTGGTGGTCTAAGCATACTATGTTGGTGTGGATTTGCCTTCAGATGTATAAAATAATTGTTTGCATAACAGTTCTACCTGCATATCTTGGGCATGATGGAGTCTTTTACTAATAACGCTTTCAGGACGGATTCTTTTACTAATTGCACTCTTGGTTTCACCAGGGGAAAGTTTACTTTGCCCTTTGATTATGCCAAACTGACAGTAACAGAATCAGGACCTTATGAAAAACCTTTGGGCTGTTTGGAGAGTGAATGTTACTTTCATTCGTACGTGATTCTGTTGTTGGTTTTCCTGAATGTGTTCAAGGGGCGGTTTATTTTTAAATATCAGTGCAGGAGTGAATATTATGTGACATCTGATATTTCTACTCAGACTCCACGGCCAGAGTCAAAGATAGCAGAAATTCAGACAACCCCCCCACTGAAAGCTACAGCAGAAACTCAAACTCAGATTACTGCCTAAACCACAGCACAGACACAAACGACAGCACCGGCCCCAACACCAGCCCGAGCGGCATCGGCTACCCCCCCACAGGCACCGGCATCGGCCAGGCCCACATCAGCTGCCCCCCGCCAACAAGCTCCGGCAAAAGCCACGTCTCCGCCCGTACTGGGGAAAGCCACGGCTCCGGCCATAGTGACACCGGCGCCAACGGCTGCCCGCCCCCCTCCCGCCTCAGGCCCCGGCCCGGCCCGGCCCATGCCGGCAACAGTCCCGCCGCAGCCTGCGGTCAAAGTCACTCCGCCGCCTACCTCCCCTCCCAACCCCCCGCCCACGTATCCCCAGCCCCTCCCCCGCCCACAGTGGCACCGGCTGCTCCAGCCTAGACAAGGAGCACTGTCGCTGCTCCGGCTGTCCCAACAACGAGCGCTGCTGCTACCCAAACTCCAGCAGAACCGGTACAAGTTGCCCTGCAGAACAGGAAACAGAAAAAGTTAGCTCGTTCCCTTGCCTCTGAGGACAAAGGCCAGCCCAAGCCAGTCAGCGTAGGAGAGGGCTCCTCTGAGGAAGATCCAGGAGAGGGTCCTTCTCAGCCAACATTAACACAGGACGAGGACTCAGATGCAGAGATAATCATTAAATCCTTTTCTATGAAGGATTTGTGAAATATAGGTGTCCTGGTTGCGGCGGGGACAGTGTTAAGTATTCCGTGCCATGTGAGCCACGCCCACCCTGAGATTAAGAGGAGGGGAGGGGGCAGGAAGTTGGGTTTGGAGGGGCCTGGGGTGTCCCGGGTCTGGTCGGTGAGCGGTGGTTCTGTAACTGTGTTTGTATATTCCTCTGTGTTACTGTTGCTGATGTTTTGTTTTTTTTTTTCCTGTTCCCTCTGCTGTTCTGTTAAACTGCCTTTGTCTCAACCCAAGAGTTTTGCCTTTTTCTTTTGATTCGTCCCGTATTGGGAAGACCCGAGCGAGCGGCACATGGTTCTTTGTTGCCGTCTGAGGCGAAACCAATACAGTCCTTTTTGGTGCCCAACGTGGGGCTCAAAGGGTTGAGATAATGACAGAATCCAACTAGACCTTGAAAAACCAAATTTGTTGTATGCTTTTATCTTATTAAGTAAATAGTCACTGGTCACTATGTTACTTGGTTTGTTCTCATGGCTGTGCTATGTAAATTCCTATATGGTTTATGCATCCCTGCGATGATATTTGTTACTTCTGGGAGGGGGATGAGGATTATCATTTTACTGTCCTGTGTGATATTGGCTTATGATATGATAACATGACTGTTCAGACAGTTATTTTGGGGTATTTATGTGGTATTGCTGTCCTGTCCGTACATTGGGCACCACCTCTCAGAATTCATTAATAATTACACCCAGTCTATGGGGGAAACAGGGGGAGACGCTTTCCCCAGCTCTTTTGCCTCCCTTTTCTCCTTTGAGTCAGGTATGACAGCTTTTGAGAATTTTGAATATCCTTGGGATGTTCAAACCAGCATGTTCCTATTGTTATGTCTCTTGAATGTGTTCCAGGTCCTGTTTAGGGTTAAACAACTATTTAAGACTACCACCCAGAGATCTGCTCCAAGGCTGGACAGTCAGGGGTGGCATGGCATGTGGGAGAACATGGGCAGGTACTTAGAGAACTTCTCACCTCCAGTGGTCTGGGACTTCACCCCTGAACAATTACAGGACCCTGATAGAGTAGTAGAATATCTGAAGGGAAAATGCTGTGGCTATTCTAGAGAGGCACAACTCACCGCACTGTGCTGGGCCCTGGCCAGTATCTACCAGGCACTGCTCAGTGCTATGCAGCACCCTCAGGAGAAAGAGACAGAGACCAGACCAGCAGGCGCTGCGGCTGCTGCAGCCCCTGCGGCAGACACTGTAGCTACTCCAACCCCGGTGGCAGCCACTGCTGCTGAAACAGGGAACCAACCCGTGCCAGTATCCGTTGCCCCCATACAAAAGAAGTACACAAAGAAATCAGTTCGCTTAGTAAGAGATGACGATGAACCAGGGCCATCACAAGGACAGGAGGAAGAGGCAGAACCAGAGATAATTACCCGATCCCTATCCTTGAGTGAGCTGCGGGATATGAGAAAAGATTTCAGCCGACTTTCAGGTGAGCACATTGTCACCTGGCTGCTTCGGTGTTGGGATAACGGGGCCAGTAGCCTGGAATTAGAGGGTAGGGAAGCCAGGCAGTTGGGATCCCTGTCTAGGGAAGGCGGCATTGACAAGGCAATTGGGAAGAAGACCCAAGCCCTCAGCCTCTGGAAACGACTCCTGTCAGGCGTGAGGGAGAGGTACCCCTTCAGTGAAGATGTTGTATGCCAACCAAGCAAGTGGACCACCATGGAAAGAGGTATCCAGTACCTGAGAGAATTAGCCATGCGGGAGATGATTTATTATGACTTGGACAACACAGACTTGCCCACGGACCCTGATGAGGTGCACTGCACAAGGCCCATGTGGCGGAAGTTTGTACGGAGCGCACTGTCGTCAAAAGCCAACTCACTGGCAGTAATGGAATGGAAAGGTGAAGAAGGACCAACGGTGGATGAGGTGGCTGGCCGGCTCCGGCGATATGAAGAAAGCCTCTCTTCCCCCCTTGTCTCAGCTGTGGAGAAACTGTCCCGGAAGGTTCAGCAACTTGAAGAGAATATGTCCTACTCCCCACCTGTACGGGCCAGCATCTCAGCTATTAGGAGCAGGCATTTCCCCACTCAAGAGAGGGAGTACAGAGGGTACACACCACGAGGCACCCTGTGGTTCTACCTGCGAGACCATGGAGAGGACATGAGGAAGTGGGATGGACAACCTACTTGGATCCTGCGGACACGGGTACAGGAGTTGCAAGGAAGGACAACCACAAAAGGGGATCCCTCCAGGAAATGTGCCACCCCAGACAGAGCATAAGGCCTGATCTTGCTTCTGATCCTCTTGAAGGAACCTCCAAGTCATTTCTGCAAGAAGTGAGTACCGGATACCATGACCAGTATTAGAGGGGCCCTGCCTCCAGCCAGGTGAAGGAAAGGGACAACCGGGTTTATTGGACAGTGTGGATGCGATGGCCTGGCACATCAGACCCACAGGAGTATAAGGCTCTAGTGGACACAGGAGCACAGTGCACCCTAATACCATCAAGCTATAGAGGGGCAGAACCCATTTGTATTTCTGGGGTCACAGGGGGATCCCAAGAGTTGACTGCATTGGAGGCTGAAGTGAGCCTAACTGGGAATGAGTGGCAAAAGCTCCATGCATCCTTGGTATAGATTACCTCAGGAGAGGTTATTTTAAGGAGACAAAAGGGTATCAGTGAGCCTTTGGCATAGCTGCCTTGGAGACGGAGGAAGTTAAACAGTTGTCTACCTTGCCTGGTCTCTCGGAGGACTATTCTGTTGTGGGGTTGTTGAGGGTCGAAGAACAGCAGGTGCCAATTGCTACCACAACGGTGCATGAGTGGCAATATCGCACTAACCGAGACTCTCTGATTCCCATCCATAAGCTGATTCGTCAACTAGAGGTTCAAGGAGTGATCGGCAAGACTCACTCACCCTTTAACAGTCCCATATGGCCGGTGTGAAAATCTAATGGAGAGTGGAGGCTAACTGTAGACTATCGTGGCCTGAATGAAGTCACACCTCCGCTGAGCGCTGCTGTGCCGGACATGCTAGAACTCCAGTATGAACTGGAGTCCAAGGCAGCCAAGTGGTATGCCACGATTGATATAGCGAATGCATTCTTCTCTATTCCTTTAGCAGCAGAGTGCAGGCCACAGTTTGCTTTCACTTGGAGGGGCATCCAGTACACCTGGAATCGACTGCCCCAGGGGTGGAAACACAGCCCCACCATTTGCCATGGACTGATCCAGACTGCACTGGAACAGGGTGAAGCTCCAGAACATCTGCAGTACATTGATGACATCATCGTATGGGGAAACACAGCCGAAGAAGTTTTTGAGAAAGGGGATAAAATAGTCCGAGTCCTTCTGGAAGCTGGTTTTGCCATAAAACGAAGTAAGGTCAAGGGACCTGCACAGGAGATCCAGTTCTTAGGAATTAAATGGCAAGATGGACGCCGTCAGATCCCAATGGATGTGATCAACAAAATAGCAGCTATGTCTCCACCAACTAGCAAAAAGGAAACACAAGCTTTCTTAGGCATTGTGGGTTTTTGGAGGATGCATATCCCAGATTACAGTCTAATTGTAAGCCCTCTGTATCAAGTAACCCGGAAGAAGAACAATTTTAAATGGGGTCCTGAGCAACGACAAGCTTTTGAACAAATCAAACAGGAAATAGTCCATGCAGTGGCCCTGGGGCCAGTCCGGGCAGGACAAGATGTGAAAAATGTGCTCTACACCGCAGCCGGGGAGAATGGCCCTACCTGGAGCCTCTGGCAGAAGGCACCAGGGGAGACCCGAGGTCGACCCCTAGGGTTTTGGAGTCGGGGATACAGAGGATCCGAAGCCTGCTACACTCCAACAGAAAAGGAGATATTGGCAGCATATGAAGGGGTTTGAGCTGCTTTGGAAGTTGTTGGTACAGAAGCGCAGCTCCTCTTAGCACCTCGACTGCCGGTGCTGGGCTGGATGTTCAAAGAAAGGGTCCCCACCACGCATCATGCAACTGCTGCTACATGGAATAAGTGGATTGCACTGATCACACAGCGAACTCAAATGGGAAACCCCAGTCGCCCAGGAATTCTGGAAGTGATCATGGACTGGCCAGAAGGCAAGGATTTTGGAATGTCACCAGAGGAGGAGGTGACGCGTGCAGAAGAGGCCCCACCATATAATAAACTGCCAGAAAATGAGAAGCAATATGCCCTGTTCACTGATGGGTCCTGCCGGATTGTGGGAAAGCATCGCAAGTGGAAGGCTGCTGCGTGGAGTCCTACACGACAAGTTGCAGAAGCCAGTGAAGGACAAGGTGAATCGAGCCAGTGTGCAGAGGTGAAAGCCATTCAGCTGGCTTTGGACATCGCCGAGCGAGAAAATGGCCAGTACTTTATCTCTACACTGACTCATGGATGGTGGCCAATGCTCTGTGGGGGTGGTTACAGCAGTGGAAGCAGGGCAACTGGCAGCACAGAGGCAAACCCATCTGGGCTGCTGAACTATGGCAAGATATTGCTGCCCAGATAGAGAATCTGGTTGTGAAAGTATGCCACGTGGATGCCCACGTACCAAAGAATCGGGCCACGGAGGAACATCAGAACAACCAGCAGGTGGATCGGGCTGCCAGGATTGAAGTGGCTCAAGTGGATGTGGCCTGGCAACATAAGGGTGAACTATTCATAGCTCGATGGGCCCATGAGACCTCAGGCCATCAAGGAAGAGATGCGACATATAGATGGGCTCGTGACCAAGGGGTGGACTTGACCATGGACAGGTCATCCATGAATGTGAGACATGCGCTGCAATCAAGCAAGCCAAGCATTTGAAGCCTCTTTGGTATGGAGGACGATGGTTGAAATATAAATATGGGGAGGCCTGGCAGATTGATTATATCACACTGCCACAAACCCGTCAAGGCAAGCGCTATGTGCTCACAATGGTGGAAGCAACCACTGGATGGCTGGAAACATACCCTGTGCCCCATGCCACTGCCCGGAACACTATCCTTTGCCTTGAAAAGCAAGTCCTGTGGCGACATGGTACCCCAGAGAGAAGTCAGTCGGACAACGGGACTCATTTCTGAAACAGCCTCATAGACACCTGGGCCAAAGAGCATGGTATTGAGTGGGTGTATCACATCCCCTATCACGCACCAGCCTCTGGGACGATAGAACGGTACAATGGACTGTTAAAAACTACACTGAGAGCAATGGGTGGTGGGACCTTAAAACATTGGGATGCACCTTTAGCAAAGGCTACCTGGCTAGTTAACACCAGGGGATCTACCAATTGGGGTGGCCCTGCCCAATCAAAACTTCTGTGTACCGTAGAAGGGGATAAAGTCCCCATAGTGCACATGAAGAATATGTTAGGGAAGACAGTCTGGGTTAGTCCTGCCTCAGGCAAAGGCAAACCCATCCATGGGATTGCTTTTGCCCAAGGACCTGGGTGCACTTGGTGGGTAATGGGGAAGGATGGGGAAGTCCGATGTGTACCTCATGGGGATCTGATTTTGGGTGAGAATAGCCAATGAATCAAATTGTGTGTTGTTGATTGCTAAGTAACACTGCCACTGTATGTCCTCGTTACTATAATTGCTATCAGCTGTACTGCAGTAAGAATCACCCAAATTAAGGACAGATGGACTTTGTTGAAGAATTGAGTAAAGCAAAAGTGGTGATGGGATCAGAACTGACGTCAGCAGCTGACGCCCAGCAACTTCCTCAAGATCTACATCTTCAGCCCATGGACTGTGTGCATGAGCCATGCCGGGTACACCAGTCACATGTTCCGAAAAATACAGTATGCAACAGGCCAGCACCACACACCATCTCACCTGCCCTGAGATACTGTTCTAACAGATGGAGACCAAAGCTGTGGATTGAATGAACTCGCCAGACACTTTGGAGGGATGGCCCATAGACTAAGGGCATTATATCTTCATGAATATATATGTACATATATATATACACATATGACAGTGGAAAGTGGTGGCAATTTATTGGAACCTGTAAGATCTGGGCATGACAAAAATGGTATGGAATAAGGGGTGGATAATGTCCTCGTTCCGGCGGGGACAGGTTTAAGTATTCCATGCCATGTGAACCACACCCACCCTGAGATTAAGAGGAGGGGAGGGGGCAGGAAGTCAGGTTTGGAGGGGGCTGGGGCGTCCTGGGTCCGATTGGTGAGCGGCCGGGAGCGGCGGTTCCGTAATCGTGTTTGTATATTCCTCTATCCTTGTTATTGTTGCTGTTTTTTTTTTTTTCCTGTTCCCTCTGCTGTTCAGTTAAACTGCCTTTGTCTCAACCCAAGAGTTTTGCCTTTTTCTTCTGATTCTTCCCGTATTGGGAAGACCCAAGCGAGCGGCATGTGGTTCTTTGTTGCCGTCTGAGGCCAAACCACAACAATAAGGAAGGACTTTAGTTGTCATGAAGGGGAGACACTTGTCTCCTGGTTGCTGCAATGCTGGGACAATGGAGCTGATTCCATAGATTTAGACAGCAGAGAAGCTAAGCAGTTGGGAAACCTGGCTGAAGATGGAGGGACTGATAAAGCGATTGGGAGAAAGGCAGATGTCCTCAGTCTCTGGAGGTGACTGTTAGCCGCTCTGAAAGGCAGGTATCCCTTTGAGGATGATATCGAATGCCGTCCAAGGAAATGGACCAGCATGGAAAAGGGTATCAAGTACCTGAGGGAACTGGCTGTGCAAGAGGTGATTTATAGCAACAGGCAAGTGATTATGGACTCTGATGCCATGCCATGCAAACGATCTTTGTTGAGAAAGTTTGTGCAGAGTGCACCATCAAGGTGTTCCCACACATTGTCAACAATGGTCTGGGGAGGATCTGATACTGATACACCAATTGTAAATGAGGTGGCTAACAAGGTGCAACAGTATGAAGACAGTCTCTCCTGTCCCCTTCATGTAGCAGCCGTGGCGAAAATGGCTGAGCAAACTAAGATGATTGCTGAGACAGCAGACAAAATGACTAAGACAACAGCCAAAAATAATGAGAAAACTGATAAACTGCTTCATGAACTTCTTGGAAAACTGTCTGAGAAGGGGAAAGAATCCCACTCTTCCCCTGAGCAGACCCAGGTTGCAGTCATTAAGAAAAAATGCACTCCTATGAGACCAACTCAAGGGAAACAGGACCTGCTCCAAGATTTCCTATGGCTTTGCCTCTGCAACTATGGAAAGGACATGAGTAAGTGTGATAAAAAAACCTACCCCAGCCCTACAGGCACGGGTGCTTGAGTTGCAAGGTAAAGCAGATGGAAGAAAGAATTCCTGCAGGAGGAGGGCTGCTCCAGTCCATGGTAAGTGATGCTCCCGTCCTTGCAGGAACTCATCTTCTAATTGTAGATGTTGTTCTCAATATTAGGGTTGCCCTGCCTCCAGCCAGGAGGAGGAGAGGATAACCGAGTTTATTGGACTGTGTGGATTTAATGGCCTGGCACATTAGAGCCACAAAAGTATAAAGCCCTGGTGGACACTGGTGCACAGTGTACCCTATTGCCATCGAATCATAAAGGGGCAGAATCTGTGACTATTTCTGGAGTGACAGGCGGGTCTCAAGAACTGACTGTATTAGAGGCCGAAGTGAGCCTGAATGGGAATAAATGGGAGAAGCACCCCATTGTGACTGGCCCAAATGCTCTGTGTATCCTTGTCATAGACTACCTTAAGAGAGGGTATTTCAAAGACCCGAAAGGGTATTGGTGGGCTCTTGGTATAGCAGCTGTAGAGACTGAGGATATTACACAGCTGTCTACCTTACCTGGCCTTTCAGATGACCCTTCTGTGGTAGGACTGCTGAAGGTTAAAGAACAGCAGGTGCCAATTGCTTACTGGCATGGTGCATCAATGACAGCATCGCACTAACCGAGACTCCCTGATTCCCATCCAGAACCCGATTCATCAGCTGGAGACCCAAAGAGTGATCAGCAAGACTTGCTCACCCTTTAACAGCCCTATATGGCCAGAGCGAAAGTCTGATGGAGATTAGAGATTAACAGTAGACTATCGTGGTCTGAATGAAGTCACACCACCACTGAGTGCTGCTGTGCCGGACATGCTAGAACTCCAGTATGAACTGGAGTCAAAGGCAGCCAAATGGTATGCCACGACTGATATAGCGAATGCATTCTTCTCTATTCCTTTAGCAGCAGAGCGCAGGCCACAGTTTGCTTTCACCTGGAGAGGTGTCCAGTACACCTGGAATCGACTGCCCCAGGGGTGGAAACACAGCCCCACCATTTGCCATGGACTGATCCAGACTGCACTGGAACAGGGTGAAGCTCCAGAACATCTGCAGTACATTGATGACATCATTGTATGGGGAGACACAGCCGAAGAAGTTTTTGAGAAAGGGGATAAAATAGTCCGAGTCCTTCTGAAAGCTGGTTTTGCCATAATACGAAGTAAGGTCAAGGGACCTGCACAAGACATACAGTTCTTGGGAATTAAGTGGCAAGATGGACGTCGTCAGATCATAGAATCATAGAATCATAGAATCATAGAACCATAGGGTTGGAAGGGACCTCTGGAGATCATCTAGTCCAACCCCCCTGCCAGAGCAGGGTCACCTAGAGCAGGTTACACAGGAACACGTCCAGGCGGGTTTTGAATGTCTCCAGAGATGGAGACTCCACCACCTCTCTGGGCAGCCTGTTCCAGTGCTCTGCCACCCTCAGGGTAAAGAAGTTCCTCCTCATGTTTAGGTGGAACTTCTTGTGCTCCAGTTTGTGCCCATTGCCTCTTGTCCTGTCCCCGGGCACTACTGAAAAGAGCCTGGTCCCATCCTCCTGACACCCACCCTTTAAGTATTTATAAGTGTTGATAAGATCCCCCCTCAGCCGTCTTTTTTCCAGACTGAAGAGACCCAAATCCCTCAGCCTTTCCTCATAAGAGAGGTGTTCCAGTCCCCTAATCATCTTGGTAGCCCTCTGCTGCACCCTTTCCAGCAGTTCCCTGTCCTTCTGGAACCGGGGAGCCCAGAACTGGACACAGTACTCCAGGTGTGGCCTCACCAAGGCAGAGTAGAGGGGGAGGATGACCTCCCTTGACCTGCTGGCCACACTCTTTTTGATGCACCCCAGGATGCCATTGGCCTTCTTGGCCACAAGGGCACATTGCTGGCTCATAGTCATCCTGTTGTCCACCAGGACTCCCAGATCTCTTTCCACAGAGCTGCTCTCCAGCAGGTCAGCCCCCAACCTGTACTGGTGCATGGGGTTGTTCCTCCCCAGGTGCAGCACCCTACACTTGCCCTTGTTGAATTTCATAAGGTTTCTCTCTGCCCAGATCTCCAACCTGTCCAGGTCTCTCTGTATGGCAGCACAGCCCTCCGGTGTGTCAGCCGCCCCCCCCAGCTTTGTGTCATCAATGGATGTGATTAACAAAATAACATCTATGTCCCCACCTTCTAACAAAAAGGAAACACAAGTCTTCTTAGGCGTTGTGGGTTTCTGGAGAATGCACATTCCAGGTTATAGTCAGATTCTGAAACCTCTCTATGAAGTGACTCTGAAGAAAAATGATTTTAAATGGGGTCCTGAGCAACGACAAGCCTTTGAGCAAATTAAACAAGAGATTGTGCATGCAGTAGCCCTTGGACCACTCCGAACAGGACGGGACATTAAAAATGTGCTCTACACTGCAGCCGGGGAGAATGGCCCTACCTGGAGCCTCTGGCAGAAAGCACCAGGGACGACTCGAGGTCGACCCCTAGGATTCTGGAGTCGAGGCTATAAAGGCTCTGAGGCCAACTATACCCCAACTGAGAAAGAAATCTTGGCAGCATATGAAGGAGTCAGAGCTGCTTCAGAGGTAATTGGTACTGAAGCACAGCTCCTCCTGGCGCCCTGATTACCAGTCCTGGGCTGGATGTTCAAGGGTTAAGTTCCTTCTACTCATCGTGCCAACAATGCTACCTGGAGTAAGTGGGTTGCCTTAATCACACAGCGAGCTCGAATAGGAAACCCCAATCGTCCAGGAATTGTGGAAGTGATCACAAACTGGCCTGAAGGCAAAGACTTCACAGTGCCACCTGAGGAGGTGGTGAATCCTGCTGAGGAAGCCCCACCATATAATGAACTCTCAGATAATGAGAAACAGTATGCTTTGTTCGCTGATGGATCTTGTCGTGTTGAAGGAAAGCATCGAAGGTGGAAAGCTGCTGTGTGGAATCTTACATGACAAGTTGCAGAAGCAACTGAAGGAGAAGGTGAATCGAGTCAATTTGCAGAGGTAAAAGCTATCCAGCTGGCCCTACGCATTGCTGAATGGGAAAAGTGGCCAATACTCTGTCTCTATACTGAGTCATGGATAGTGGCGAATGCTCTGTGGGGGTGGTTAAAGCAGTGGAAGCAGAGCAACTGGCAGTGCAAAGGTAAACCCATCTGGGCTGCTGAATTGTGGCAAGATATTGCTGACCGTCTAGAGAAACTAGTCCTGAAGGTACGTCACGTAGATGCCCACGTACCCATGAGTCGAGCCACTGAGGAACATCAAAACAATCAGCAAGTGGATCAAGCTGCTAAGATTTTCCAGACAGATTTGGACTGGGAACATAAAGGTGAACTGTTTTTAGCTCAGTGGGCCCATGACACTTCAGGACATCAAGGAAGAGATGCAACATATAAATGGGCTCGTGACCGAGGGGTGGATTTAACCATGGACGCTATTGCACAGATTATTCACGACTGTGAAACATGCGTTGAAATCAAGCAAGCTAAAAGGTTAAAACCTTTGTGGTATGGGGAGGCCTGGCAAATTAACTATATCACACTCCCTCAGACCCACCAGGGTAAGTGCTATGTGCTTATAATGGTGGAAGGAAGCACCACATGGTTGGAAACCTACGCCATACCCCATGCTACTGCCAGGAATACCATCCTGTGCCTTGAAAGGCAAGTCTTGTGGCGACATGGTACTCCAGAAAGAATTGAGTCAGACAATGGGACTCATTTCAAAATCAGTCTTATACGTACTTGGGCAAAAGAACATGGTATTGAGTGGGTATATCATATCCCCTATCATGCACCAGCTTCTGGGAAAATTGAGCGATACAATGGATTGGTAAAAACTACCCTGAAGGCAATGGGTGGTGGATCCTTTAAAAATTGGGACAAGCATTTAGCACAAGCTACCTGGTTAGTTAACAGCAGGGGATCCATCAATCGAGCTGGTCCTGCTCAGTCAGACCTTTTACATACAGTAGAAGGGGATAAAGTCCCTGTGGTGCATGGAAGGAATATGCTGGGGAAAACTGTTTGGGTTTTTCCTGCCTCAGGCAAAGGCAAATCCATTGGTGGGACTGTTTTTGCTCAAGGACCTGGATGTACTTGGTGGGTGATGCTGGAGAATGGAGAAGCTCAGTGTGTGCCTCAAGGAAATTTGACCCTGGGTGAGAAGACTTAATTCTGAGTTGTATGATATTAATTGTTATGTGATACTAACAGTGTTCTATAAGTGTTTTTCAGGATAACATAGTGGTGATGAAACCTGAACCAGCTTTATCAAGTGGCATCCAGCAAAACCCTTTGAGATGGACATACTCCCATGGGCATGGACCACAATGAATTTCATTCATCCCTGAGAATTTCATTCATCTTTCCTACCCTAAGATCCTGCTATGAGAGATGAAACTCTACAGTTATGAACTAAATGGACTTAATGGACTTTTGTAGATAAAATCATAATTGAGTAACCTGCATATATCTATTTTTATATGTATATATATGTACATGTAGATTTGATAGTTAAAGTATTAGTGATCTCAGCATGATGGAAATGGTATGGAATAAGGGGTGGAATGTCCTGCCTCGAGGTAAAACAGAACCAACTTTCTGTTCAGTAATTTTAGTTTCTTAGCTAGGCCTCTTCTAACTCTCTGAAATTAACAGCCTGTTGTGTCTACAACGGTTCATTCAGAGTGATAAGACAGTTTGTACGAAGGAATGGTATGCAGAAAGGCTCTTGCTTATACTTATTGCTATAACAACCAAGGTCAGCTAATTTCGTTATTTGCCCCGTTTGAGTGTCAGAAGCGGAAAAGCATAGAGGGGTCCCACCTGCAGGGAGGAGCGGACAGGACAGGTGACCCCAAACTGACCAACAGGGGTATTCCATCCCATCTGCCCCATGCTCAGTATAAAAGCTGAGGGATCAAAGGGTCAACACTCTTCCTTCAATGGCCAATGTCCGAGGAGGACCTTGCCTGTTCATCTGCCTTTGATCCTGATCTGTGTCTTCCTGACTCCATCTGTGGAATCCGGTTCCCATCCGTCGCCGAGTCCAGCCTGGGACTTCCCCGGTGCCTGCTGGTGACATCATCCTGGGAGCTTAATATGGTTTTGTGTATCCTGTATCTATTTCATTATTTTCCTTTTTATTTTATTATTCATATTTCATTAGTTTAGTTTCTTCTAAACTCAAAAATCTCTTTATCTCTCCTTGTCCTCTCTGTGTGTGAGAGGTGGGGGGAGAGCATCTGTCGCCGGCCATTGGCCAATTTTGCCATAACCATGGCAGTATATATATAAGAAAATCACAATATTTTTTTGTGTTTTTCCCTTCCAAGCTTTTTTTGTTATTTTATATTTCCTTTGGGAATTTAGAAAACTGTTGTATTACGCCTCTTCTGGTTTGCCTCCCTTCTCACCTATGTGCTTTTCCACCTTTATATATGATTATTAGATCCATTGGGTTTACAACCGCAAAGTGGATAAGTAATCTGACCTGCATGAGTCACAGCATAGGCTTGCACTGTTCCTTTACCTAATCCTAAAACCTGTCATTGAACTAGAACACGCATTGGTGAAAGGCACTTAGTTTTGATAAAGATTCCAAGATTTCAGCAGTGAAGAATCCATTCATTATAAGGGGTGAGTAGAGACGCTATGCAAAGATGTCTGAGGATTTGCATTTAAAATAGGAATTAAATCTCTCTTTTACAGCTGAATTGAATTTGCTCTCCTGATTTGGCATAATAACATTCAAACTGAATTTTCTATGTTCTTTGATTAGTAAAAGAGTCCTTAGCTTCTGCACAGAAAACAGAAAGAATGCTTCCTTTGTGAAATTATTCTGCTTTCCTCAAGTTTCTTTGGGCTTTTTTTAACATGCAGCTAGTAGGTACACCAGAATATTTCCCACATTTCTCCATTTCAAGATGCACTTTTGAATTATTCTATGTTTCCAGAATGAAACTAGCAAAAGGTGGTACTATTCCTTCCTCCTCCAGTTCCTTCACACTCACACTTTCTCACATTGCTGGAAAGCCATTAGAAAAGATAGGAACAAATGTTAAGTGTTGAAAATATTACTTCATGAAGTTTTTATCCTCCAAATGCTTTAATACTGAGTATTTAAGAGCATAAAAACACTTCAGTAAATTTTAATGAAAAAAAATTAGTTGCCAAGTTTGGATTAAAAAAAAAGAAATATATAATTTTTATTACTTACAATATATGTTGCTCGGGATTCATCTGGGCAATCCTTCCAACAGAAACTAAATTTGGGGAACTGAGATATTGGAGTTCCTTAGTTTATATAAAAAAATATGAAATGTCACCAGAGAAATCTAGTTGTTAATGTCCCCAGTGATGCTTCCTTTCTAATGAAAGGGAGGTGTAGTCTGCAAAGTTCTCTCCTTGATCATTCTTTACTGTCCTGTTTTCCCAGGACTCCACAGTATTAGCATGCAGCCTTATGACACAAAAAGCTCATTGCAATGACACAGGAAACAGGCTCTCATGAATCTCATGGATTCAAAATCCTGCCACTTAATAATTTCAAGCCAAAAAAAGGATAAACTTTCCTTATCCTAGAGGACTTGCATTGTCATGAAGTATCATGGGCATTTTCTCTGTCCTGGCAATAAAAAAAGGCATTATAAAGTTCCTTGGGGTTATCACACTCAAATCTAGTCAAAGAAAGACACAAGTCTGCCATTCTGATCTCTAAGATACTAACACCTTTATTTAAAAATCATATACTCTAGCTCATTTTTTGAGGATAACAATAAGTTTTCTGAGTTTAGCAAAACAATTGTACAAACTCTTAGGTGCCTTCCACTGGTGCTTTACCTGTGCACTCCTGCAGCATGACACAAACCACCTTATCAGGAGGAACAATCGGAAGGGGAGGGAAGATCTGAGTCAGGGATCTGGAGAGGACAGAAGATAGGAAATGTTTTGCTGTAGGAGTTTTGCCCCACAGCTCCAGAGACATCAATGCACCACATATGTTGCAGGCAGATTAAGGTCAGAGGTCAGGAAAAGAACATGGAAGAACTCTACCTACAACTGCTGAGACTATGGTGACTTACACAACTTTAATTATTGTGGAAATCAAACAGCTTGTGATCATGTATATCTTTGTGTGGACGTGAGGCATGTGAAATCGTGTTGCTTAGATAACCTTGATTCTGACATTTCTTATTTTTAAACAAATTTTGCATTTCAATTTTTTTTTTTTTTATAGATAGAGATGTATAGACATATACTTTTGGGATAAAGAATCATTCATAGGATATAAAGAGTTAAAGATATGTAGAAAGATACTGAGCATACAGTGGTTTCCATATCAATAGTTTTAAGGGAATATATGGCTATAATGAAGTTAAAGCAGATATAGGTGAAACAAAATACACCACAATGACACTCTAGCAACCACAAATCAGTTCCACTAGAGACTAAATAAGGTAAAAAGGATGGGTTTTTTTCTTATAATTTTCATTTCATTCTTAACAGTCATGGTTTTCCAATTTCAGCTTCTCTCTAATTTTCCACCCTGCCTACTTCTAAGCATTCTGTTCAAGATATTGTTCCTCTTACTGTTAAAAGAGAAGCACTTCTTAATATTGAATTATTTGATGCTATTTCATTTTATTTCTCTCAGGTGCCACAAACAATAAAATATATAGGTGTATAATGAGGTTGAAAACATTGGGTATGGTACAGAGAAGAATTTAATTTTGTGACAATGTAACATGACACGTTTTACTTATATGTAAATGCTTCTTAAAAAACTTGCTCACTGTGTTCATTTAGAAATTCAAAATTACTGAACATATAGTTTTCAGATGTAATTCAGATGCAAATTGAGAAAGCATCTCTCTGGCTGAAAACTCAATAGTCCATTGCAGTCGGATCCATGTAACACAACATTTTTCTAGACAGGCAATTAGTGGTTTGAGGGGTTTTTTTTTCCTCTTAACAAGGAAATACCTTAAATTGCATTAGTTAAATACTTTCCTATGAAATTTGAACCAAAATAACTATAAAACAAGCTAACACGTGCACACACAATTTGTCATTCTCATGAAATAAAATATTGAATGTTTTGGGTTCAACTGAAACATCTTATTAAAATCAAAATGTATCATTCTGACTTCATTTTTTAATTAGATTTCTGCCATTTTTATATGGAAAGTAATAATGACTTTTAAAGTCAGCCTGAGATGGAAATTCAAATTCAAAAATTCTAACAATTATAAAAATTCTGGAAATGTTAGTTTTATTTATCTTTTTTGTTTCCTTTTCTAAAGATTTGTCTGAAAAAAAAATAGACCTTTTCTTTCACTTTGTTTTAATACTTCACAAACCCATTCTGCCAAGTTTTGCACTCCAGAAGATATTGGAGCAGCTCACAGTTGTGATTAGCATGGATGTCTCCTGAGAAGCAGAACAACGAGGTTATGTGGGACTAAGAGCTACAGCTCCTAGAGAGTGCAACAGTAGATCATGAAAAAGGAAGAATCAAGTGGGCCCAGATCAAAATGAAACATGTCTGCTCATAGCTTGGATGGGTATACCCTTTGCTGGGTAAAAAGTTGGCTGGGTGGCTGGGCCCAAAGAGTTGTGGTGAATGGATTTAAATCCAGTTGGTGACAGGTCACAAGTGGTATTCCCCAGGGCTCAGTACTGGGGCCGGTTCTGTTTACTCTCTTTATCAATAATTTGGATGAGGGGATTGAGTGTACCCTCAGTAAGTTTGCAGAAAACACCAAGTTGGGTGGGAGTGTCAATTTGCTTTAGGGTAGGAAGGTTCTACAGAGGGATCTGGACAGGCTGGATCGATGGACCGAGGCCAATGGTATGAGGTTCAACAAGACCAAGTGCTGGGTCCTGCACTTGGGTCACTACGACCCCATGCAGCGCTACAGGCTTGGGGAAGAGTGGCTAGAAAGCTGCCTGGCAGAAAAGGACCTGGGGGTGTTGGTCGACTGCTGGCTGAATATGAGCCAGCAGTGTGCCCAGGTGGCCAAGAAGGCCAACAGCATCCTGGCCTGTATCAGGACTAGGGAAGTGACCGTCCCCTGTACTTGGCACTGATGAGGCTGCACCTCAAGTACTGTATCCAGTTTTGGGCCCCTCACTACAGGAAAGACACTGAGGTGCTGGAGCGTGTCCGGAGCAGGGCAACAAAGCTGGTGAGGGGTCTGGAGAACAAGTCTTATGAGGAGCGGCTGAGGGAACTGGGGTTGTCTAGCCTGGAGAAAAGGAAGCTGAGGGGAGACTTTGTTGCTCTCTACAACTACCTGAAAGGAGGTTGTAGCGAGGTGGGGGTCGGTCTCTTCTCCCAAGTAACAAGCGATAGGACAAGAGGAAATGGCCTCAAGTTGTTCCAGGGGAGGTTTAGATTGGATATTGGGGAAAATTTCTTCACCGAACGGGTTGTCAAGCATTGGAACAGGCTGCCCAGGGAAGTGGTTGAGTCACCATCCCTGGATATATTAAAAGACGTGTAGATGTGGTCATTAGGGACGTGGTTTAGTGGTAACTTGGCAGTGTTAGGTTAATGGTTGGACTCAATGATCTGAAAGGTCTTTTCCAACCTAAATGATTCTATGACACTATATAGTTGTAGGTTTTAAACTGGTCAAATTCATTGAACATTTAATGTTTATATTTATTACTCAGACTCACCTGTTTTAAGCTAATTTCATGACTTTGAGAGTGTCGTGGTTTGGCCTCAGATGGCAACAAAGAACCACGTGTCGCTCGCTCAGCGCTTCCCGGTACGGGAAGGATCAGAAGAAAAAGGCAAAACTCTTGGGTTGAGACAAAGGCAGTTTAACAGAACAGCAAAGGGAACAAGAAAACAACAACAATAACACGGACAGAGAAATATACAAACGCGATTACGGAACCGCCCTTCCCCGCCGGTCCCGACCGAGGACGCGCCAGCCCGCTCCAAACCCAACTGCCTGCCCCCTCCCTCCTTTTAATCTCAGGGTGGGCGTGGCTCACATGGCATGGAATACTTAACCCTGTCCCTGCCGGAACCAGGACGTTATCCACCCCTTATTCCATACCATTTTTGCCACGCCCAGATCTTACAGTTTTTGGAACATGTGACTGGTGTACCCAGTGTAGCTCATGCACACAGTCCATGGGCCGAGGATGTAGATCTTGAGGAAGTTGCTGGGTGTCAGCTCTGATCCCATCACCACTTTGCTTTACTCAATTCTTCATCAAAGTCCATCTATCCTTAATTTGGGTGATTCTTACTGCAGTACAGCCGATAGCAATTATAGGAACGAGGACATACAGTGACAGTGTTGCACACGATTTGATTCATTGGCTATTCTCCCCCAAAATCGAGTCCCCATGAGGTACACATCGGACTTCCCCATCCTTCCCCATTACCCACCAAGTGCACCCAGGTCCTTGGGCAAAAGCAATCCCACGGATGGGTTTGCCTTTGCCTGAGGCAGGACTAACCCAGACTGTCTTCCTTAACATATTCTTCATGTGCACTACGGGGACCTTATCCCCTTCTACAGTATGTGGAAGTTTTGATTGGGCAGGGCCAGCCCGATTGGTAGATCCCCTGGTATTAACTAGCCAGGTAGCCTTTGATAAATGTGCATCCCAATGTTTTAAGGTCCCACCACCCATTGCTCTCAGTGTAGTTTTTAACAGTCCATTGTACCGTTCTACCTTCCCAGAGGCTGGTGCGTGATAGGGGATGTGATATACCCACTCAATACCATGCTCTTTGGCCCAGGTGTCTGTGAGGCTGTTTCAGAAATGAGTCCCGTTGTCCGACTGAGTTCTCTCTGGGGTACCATGTTGCCACAGGACTTGCTTTTCAAGGCCCAGGATAGTGTTCCGGGCAGTGGCATGGGGCACAGGGTATGTTTCCAGCCATCCAGTGGTTGCTTCCACCATTGTGAGCACATAGCGCTTGCCTTGACGGGTTCGTGGCAGTGTGATATAATCAATCTGCCAGGCCTCCCCATATTTATATTTCAACCATCGTCCTCCATACCAAAGAGGCTTCAAACGCTTGGCTTGCTTGATTGCAGCGCATGTGCCACATTCATGGATGACCTGTGCAATAGTGTCCATGGTCAAGTCCACCCCTCGGTCACGAGCCCATCTATATGTCGCATCTCTTCCTTGATGGCCTGAGGTCTCATGGGCCCATCGAGCTATGAATAGTTCACCCTTATGTTGCCAATCCAGATCCACTTGAGCCACTTCAATCCTGGCAGCCCGATCCACCTGCTGGTTGTTCTGATGTTCCTCCGTGGCCCGATTCTTCGGTACGTGGGCATCCACGTGGCGTACTTTCACAACCAGATTCTCTATGCGGGCAGCAATATCTTGCTATAGTTCAGCAGCCCAGATGGGTTTGCCTCTGCGCTGCCAGTTGCCCTGCTTCCACTGCTGTAACCATCCCCACAGAGCATTGGCCACCATCCATGAGTCAGTGTAGAGATAAAGTACTGGCCATTTTTCTCGCTCGGCGATATCCAAAGCCAGCTGACTGGCTTTCACCTCTGCACACTGGCTCGATTCACCTTGTCCTTCACTGGCTTCTGCAACTTGTCGTGTAGGACTCCACACAGCAGCCTTCCACTTTTGATGCTTTCCCACAATCCGGCAGGACCCATCAGTGAACAGGGCATATTGCTTCTCATTTTCTGGCAGTTTATTATATGGTGGGGCCTCTTCCGCACGCGTCACCTCCTCCTCTGGTGACATTCCAAAATCCTTGCCTTCTGGCCAGTCCATGATCACTTCCAGAATTCCTGGGCGACTGGGGTTTCCCATTCGAGTTCGCTGTGTGATCAGTGCAATCCACTTAGTCCATGTAGCATCAGTTGCATGATGTGTGGTGGGGACCCTTTCTTTGAACATCCAACCCAGCACCGGCAGTCGAGGTGCTAAGAGGAGCTGCGCTTCTGTACCAACCACCTGCGAAGCAGCTCGAACCCCTTCATATGCTGCCAATATCTCCTTTTCTGTTGGAGTGTAGCAGGCTTCGGATCCTCTGTATCCCCGACTCCAAAACCCTAGGGGTCGACCTCGGGTCTCCCCTGGTGCCTTCTGCCAGAGGCTCCAGGTAGGGCCATTCTCCCCGGCTGCAGTGTAGAGCACATTTTTCACATCTTGTCCTGCCCGGACTGGCCCCAGGGCCACTGCATGGACTATTTCCTGTTTGATTTGTTCAAAAGCTTGTCGTTGCTCAGGACCCCATTTAAAATTGTTCTTCTTCCGGGTTACTTGATACAGAGGGCTTACAATTAGACTGTAATCTGGGATATGCATCCTCCAGAAACCCACAATGCCTAAGAAAGCTTGTGTTTCCTTTTTGCTAGTTGGTGGAGACATAGCTGCTATTTTGTTGATCACATCCATTGGGATTTGGCGGCATCCATCTTGCCATTTAATTCCTAAGAACTGGATCTCCTGTGCAGGTCCCTTGACCTTACTTCGTTTTATGGCAAAACCAGCCTTCAGAAGGACTGGTACTATTTTATCCCCTTTCTCAAAAACTTCTTCGGCTGTGTCTCCCCATACAATGATGTCATCAATGTACTGCAGATATCCTGGAGCTTCACCCTGTTCCAGTGCAGTCTGGATCAGTCCATGGCAAATGGTGGGGCCGTGTTTCCACCCCTGGGGCAGTCGATTCCAGGTGTACTGGATGCCCCTCCAAGTGAAAGCAAACTGTGGCCTGCACTCTGCTGCCAAAGGGATTGAGAAGAATGCATTCGCTATATCAATCGTGGCATACCACTTGGCTGCCTTCGACTCCAGTTCATACTGGAGTTCCAGCATGTCCGGCACAGCAGCGCTCAGCAGTGGCGTGACTTCATTCAGGCCACGATAGTCTACAGTTAGCCTCCACTCTCCATTGGATTTTCGCACCGGCCATATGGGACTGTTAAAAGGCGAGCGAGTCTTACTGATCACTCCTTGAACCTGTAGTTGACGAATCAGCTTATGGATGGGAATCAGAGAGTCTCAGTTAGTGCGATATTGCCGCCGATGCACCGTTGTGGTAGCAATCAGCACCTGCTGTTCTTCGACCCTCAACAACCCCACAACAGAAGAGTCCTCTGAGAGACCAGGCAAGGTGGACAACTGTTTAACTTCCTCCGTCTCCAAGGCAGCTATGCCAAAGGCCCACCGATACCCCTTTGGGTCCTTAAAATAACCTCTCCTGAGGTAATCTATACCAAGGATGCATGGAGCATCTGGGCCAGTCACAATGGGATGCTTTTGCCACTCATTCCCAGTTAGGCTCACTTCAGCCTCCAATGCAGTCAACTCTTGGGATCCCCCTGTGACCCCAGAAATACAAATGGGTTCTGCCCCTCTATAGCTTGATGGTATCAGAGTGCACTGTGCTCCTGTGTCCACTAGAGCCTTATACTCCTGTGGGTCTGATGTGCCAGGCCTTCGAATCCACACTGTCCAATAAACCCGGTTGTCCCTTTCCTCCACCTGGCTGGAGGCAGGGCCCCTCTAATACTGGTCATGGTATCCAGTACTCACTTCTTGCAGAAATGACTTGGAGGTTCCTTCAAGAGGATCAGAAGCAAGATCAGGCCTTCTGCTCTGTCTGGGGAACTGCCCACTGGAAACTGGGGTGGCACTTTTCCTGGAGGGATCCCCTTTTGTGGTTGTCCTTCCTTGCAACTCCTGTACCCGTGTCCGCAGGATCCAAGTAGGTTGTCCATCCCACTTCCTCATGTCCTCTCCATGGTCTCGCAGGTAGAACCACAGGGTGCCTCGTGGTGTGTACCCTCTGTACTCCCTCTCTTGAGTGGGGAAATGCCTGCTCCTAATAGCTGAGATGCTGGCCCTTACAGGTGGGGAGTAGGACATATTCTCTTCAAGTTGCTGAACCTTCCGGGACAGTTTCTCCACAGCTGAGACAAGGGGGGAAGAGAGGCTTTCTTCATATCGCCGGAGCCAGCCAGCCACCTCATCCACCGTTGGTCCTTCTTCACCTTTCCATTCCATTACTGCCAGTGAGTTGGCATATGACGATGCTGCACTCCGTACAAACTTCCGCCACATGGGCCTTGTGCATTGCACCTCATCAGGGTCCGTGGGTAAGTCTGTATTGTCCAAGTCATAATAAATCATCTCCCGCACGGCTAATTCTCTCAGGTACTGGATACCTCTTTCCATGGTGGTCCACTTGCTTGGGTGACATACAACATCTTCACTGAAGGGGTACCTCTCCCTCACGCCTGACAGGAGTCATTTCCAGAGGCTGAGGGCTTGGGCCTTCTTTCCAATTGCCTTGTCAATGCCGCCTTCCCTAGACAGGGATCCCAACTGCCTGGCTTCCCTACCCTCTAATTCCAGGCTACTGGCCCCGTTATCCCAACACCGAAGCAGCCAGGTGACAATGTGCTCGCCTGAAAGTCGGCTGAAATCTTTTCGCATATCCTGCAGCTCACTCAGGGATAGGGATCGGGTAATTATCTCTGGTTCTGCCTCTTCCTCCTGTCCTTGTGATGGCCCTGGTTCATCATCATCTCTTACTATGCGAACCGATTTCTTTGTGTACTTCTTCTTTTGTATGGGGGCAACAGATACTGGCACGGGTTGGTTCCCTGGTTCAGCGGCAGTGGCTGTCACCGGGGTTGGAGTAGCTGCAGTGGCTGCCACAGGGGTTGTGGTCGCCGCAGTGTCTGTCACAGGGGTTGCAGCAGCCGCAGTGCCCGTCGCAGGGGTCGCAGCAGCCGCAGTGCCTGTCGCAGGGGTCGCAGCAGCCGCAGTGCCTGTTGCAGCAGCGCCTGCCACAGGGGCCGCAGCAGCCGCAGCACCTGCCGCAGGGGCCGCAGCGCCTGCTGGTCTGGTCTCTGTCTCTTTCTCCTGAGGGTGCTGCATAGCACTGAGCAGTGCCTGGTAGATACTGGCCAGGGCCCAGCACAGTGCGGTGAGTTGTGCCTCTCTAGAATAGCCACAGCATTTTCCCTTCAGATATTCTACTACTCTATCAGGGTCCTGTAACTGTTCAGGGGTGAAGTCCCAGACCATTGGAGGTGAGAAGTTCTCTAAGTACCTGCCCATGTTCTCCCACCTGCCATGCCACCCCTGACTGTCCAGCCTTGGAGCAGATCTCTGGGTGGTAGTCTTAAATAGTTGTTTAACCCTAAACGAGACCTGGAACATATTCAGCAAACATAACACTAGGAACATGCTGGTTTGAGCATCCCAAGGATATTCAAAATTCTCCAAAGCTGTCATACCTGACCCGAAGGAGAAAAGGGAGGCAAAAGAGCTGGGGAAAGTGTCTCCCCCTGTTTCCCCCATAGACTGGGTGTAATTATTAATGAATTCTGAGAGGTGGTGCCCAATGTACGGACAGGACAGCAATACCACATAAACGCCCCAAAATAACCGTCTAACAAGTGATGTTATCATATCATAAGCCGATATTGCACAGGACAGTAAAATGATAATCCTCATCCCCCTCCCAGAAGTAACAAATATCATCACAGGGAGTGCATAAAACACATAGGAATTTACATAACACAGCCATGAGAACAAACTAAGCAACATAGTGACCAGTGACTATTTACTTAACAAATTCATTTTTTCAAGCTCTAGTTGGATTCTGTCGTTGTCTCAACCCTTCAAGCCCCACGTTGGGCGCCAAATAAGGACTGTCGTGGTTTGGCCTCAGATGGCAACAAAGAACCACGTGTCGCTCGCTCAGCGCTTCCCGGTATGGGAAGGATCAAAAGAAAAAGGCAAAACTCTTGGGTTGAGACAAAGGCAGTTTAACAGAACAGCAAAGGGAACAAGAAAACAACAACAATAACACCGACAGAGAAATATACAAACGCAATTACGGAACTGCTGCTCCCCACCAGTCCGGACCCGGGACGCGCCAGCCCCGGGACGCGCCAGCCCGCTCCGAACCCGACTGCCTGCCCCCTCCCTCCTTTTAATCTCAGGGTGGGTGTGGCTCACATGGCATGGAATACTTAACCCTGTCCCTGCCGGAACCAGGACAGAGAGGTTTAAAAGTATAATGCTTTACTACTTATGATTATGTTACTGCACTTTTTTTTGTCTTTAGCTTTTTTCTGCTTTGATAATTCAACAAGATAAGCCTGCTTTCACTTCTGACCAGTTAATGCAGTAGTACATGAAAGCTATGCTTTGTTTCTTTTCTCTTTTTATCACAACAGTGGTTTCTTTGTCAGGCTAATGGAGACAGACAGTTCACAAGTCTCAGTCTCTTACCCACATCATTTATGTTGTGACTACCTTTTTGGTTCATTTCAGATGCCTTTTAGAAGCTTTCACTGGGCTTCATCTTGGGCCTTGAGCTGCTTAGAGTTTAACACATTACCTTCCTCTTAATCTTTATAACCAAGTTTTAGATGATCTCTTGCTCTTATGCTTCTGTCTTCAGGAGGATCATTCTGTGTTTGTTTGCTCTTTTTGTTTTGTTCTTTTTTGCCAGCACAAGCCTTTCAATTCACTTTTGTCACTCATGACAATCTTATGTCCTTGCAAGCAGCCCACAATACTTGCAGTGCAGTAATGGCCCTTTCAAAAAAAAAAAAAAAAAAAAAAAAAACAGAAAGAAAACACTCATAGGATCAGCCTACAAGTGGGTGTGGGATTTCTTGTGACTCATTTTTCTCAGATGAGGTGAACCTGTTAGCTGTCCTTTTGTGGTAAGCACTACGGCTATTTTCCTTACTTTCATCCAGGTATTGAATATATGGCACACTCATGAATTTCCTTGAATTCAGAGCTAGGTCTGCTACTTCTGTATCTATTTTGTGTCCTGGTGAACCAACTGAGGTCTTTGTCCTGCTGCTCATTCTCTTTAAAGGACTTCTTGCCACAAGGACTTTTAAATGGGAGCCTCACCCAGGTGAGAATATGTGACATGATCTTGTGTGAGATGTCCAGTGTTTTTATCCAAGAAAAGAAATATTGCTGCAGAGGTGACCAAGCCCTTCTCTGACATTGCAGTAGTGCAGTGAGACCTCTGCGTCAAGTCTCTTTGACACTAGTGGCTACATCTGTCCTCATAAATGAAAAGCACCTATGATTCTTCTCAGGCACTTAAAGCAGCGGAATGACCCCGACCTGTATTGGCTGAACTTGCTTATCCTCTGAAACAAAGTAATTGCATGTGAACTACTCATTAGAAATCATCTCTGGATTAAGCTAACTCCTTATCCATGTCTGAGAATTGATTCAAAGAATTCTAGATGGCTTAGGTCAAAAATATGCCACTGGCAGGTCTAAGTATATAACGCTGTAGCTGATCAGGTTCCAGATATATTCCCTGGCACTAAACAAGTTCAATTTATTTGTATAGATATTGCTACAGGATCCTTGATAAAAATATAGATTGACTATTACAGTATGATACACAAATGCCTCATGATGCCATTAGTCTTTCACCTTAGATGCTTCTGAAGACATCCCTCAGAGATCCGTACTGGGACTGGTGCTGTTCAATATCTTCATCAATGATTTAGTGGGATCAAGTGCACCCTTAGCAAGTTTGCCGATGACACCAAGCTGAGTGGTGCGCTTGACAGGCCAGAGGGATGGGATGTCATCTAGAGGGACCTGGATGAGCTAGAGAGGTGGGCCGTGCAAACCTCATGAAGTTCAACCAGGCCAAGTGCAAGGTCCTGCAGCTGGGTCGGGACAATCCTTGTTATCAATACAGGATAGGGGATGATGTGATAGAGAGCAGCCCTGCAGAAAATGACTTGGGGGTACTCGTGGATGAAAAGCTGGACATGAGCCAACAATGTGTGCTTGCAGCCCAGAAAGCCAACTGCATCCTGGGCTGCATCAAAAGAACCGTGGCCAGCAGATCCAGAGAGGTGATTCTCCCCCTCTACTCTGCTCTCGTGAGACCCCACCTGGAGTACTGTGTCCAGCTCTGGAGCCCTCAGCACAAGAAGGACATGGACCTGTTGGAGGGGGTCCAGAGGAGGGCCACAAAGATGATCCAAGGGCTGGAGCACCTGTCCTACAAAGACAGGCTGAGAGAGCTGGGGTTGTTCAGCCTGGAGAAGAGAAGGCTCCGGGGAGCCCTTATAGCAGCCTTCCAGTACCTGAAGGGGGCCTATAAGAAAGCTGGGGAGGGGCTGTTTGCAAGGGCATGTAGCGACAGGACGAGGGGCAATGGTTTTAAACTAGAGCAGGGTAGGTTTAGATTAGACATTAGGGAGAAGTTCTTTACAATGAGAGTGGTGAGACACTGGAACGGGTTTCCCAGAGATGTGGTGGAGGTCCCATCCCTGGAAGTGTTCAAGGCCAGGCTTGATGAGGCTCTGAGCAACCTGATGTTAAAGATGTCCCTGCTTAGTGCAGGGGGATTGGACTAGATGACCTTTAAAGGTCCCTTCCAACCCAACACATTCTATGATTCTGTGATTTCCCGAGCAAGAATAAAACACTGTTCCTAGAGTAGAATTCCCTTTAAGTCCCTACAAATTCTGTAGATACATTTGAGAACAGAATTTAATCTACTGCAGCTGAGGATAAACACATTGCTTCAGTGCAGTCACCTCTGATGTAGAATATGGGCAGCTCCTGAAAGAAAAAAAGGAATCTGTAGCCAACATTCAGGCCAAACTCTTTTTCCATGGCCTGACTCTTCAGATTCTTCTGAAAGCAGGTTTTGCTGTAAAAAGAGGTAAGGTCAAGGGACCTGCACAAGACATCCAGTTCTTGGGATATGGCAAGATGGGTGTCGTCAGATCCCAATGGATGTGATTAACAAACTAACATCTATGTCCCCATCTACTAACAAAAAGGAAACACAAGCCTTCTTAGGCGTTGTGGGTTTCTGGAGACTGCATATTCCAGGTTATAGTCAGATTCTGAGCCCTCTCTATGAAGTGACTCGAAAGAAAAATGTGTTTCACCATCACCTCTTTCTCTAGATTTATAATTATATGTGTGTGTGTGTGTATATGTGTATATGTGTGTGTGTGTGTATATATATAATATTAAAAAAAAATGTTAGAATACATTTAAGGAATTCAGGATAGAATCAATGATCTAGAAGAACGCAGTAGGGTAATTGTTCCCAGAAGTGATTATGTCATACAAAGATGGTATTGGTGGAGTTGGATACTGGTCCAGAAGTTGTTTCCCTTCTTTTTAGTGATCTGAAAATGTAAGATCAGATGTTAGATCAGACGATCTCCATAAATGCTCCAATCTGTCCTGGTTGGGGAGAGCTTCTGTCATTTGTTTCAGTGGCCAGTCCGGCCCAAACCATGACAGTCTCTCTGATTTAATTAGCACCAGTTCCTCCGTAAATAATGGCTGCATTTTGATGACTTAGGGGAAGTTGTTCTTAAACACTGACACTATTCTAAACATTAAATACTAATGTTTAAAATAAAACATTAAATACTATTTTTCATTCACCATCTCAGAACTGCTTATAATAATCTCTTGTTGTTCATAAAACTCACACAGTCATTGTGTTTCTGATCCCTCATTTCTGAGTTTGGTCTCATCAATTACCCTTGTGGAAACGATGCTTGTATGACCAAAAAGAATAAGATGGAAGTAGAAGCTATAAAGCACAATTAATGCTCTGCGAAAAATTTGTTAGATGTGGCCTAAAATATAAGCTGATCTCAGTATAAACACAGAGGCTACATGATTAGAGCAAAAAGTTAATTCATATTTTGAAGGGGAATGAATAAATAAATCAGCATAACCATCTGTGCTGTGTATATCAGGGAGATCATAGAATGGTTTAGGTTGGAAGGGACCTTAAAGATCATCTAGTTCTAACCCCCCTGCCATGGGCAGGGACACCTCCCACTAGACCAGGCTGCTCAGAGCCTCATCCAGCCTGGCCTTGAACACTTCCAGGGATGGGGCATTGGCAGCTTCCCTGGGCAACCTGTTCCACTGCCTCACCACCCACACAGTAAAGAATTTCTTCCTAATATCTAATCTAAATCTACCCTCTTTCAGTTTAAAAACATTACCCCTTGTCCTATCGCTACTCTCCCTCATAAAGAGTCCCTCCTCATCTTTTCTGTAGGCCCCCTTCAGGTACTGGAAGGCTGCTATAAGGTCTCCCTGGAGCCTTCTCTTTTCCAGGCTGAACAACCTCAACTCCCTCAGCCTGTCTTCATAGGAGAGGTGCTCCAGCCCTCTGATCGTCTTCGTGGCCCTCCTCTGGACACATTCCAACAGGTCCATGTCCTTCCTGTGCTGAAGACTCCAGAGTTGGACGCAGTACTCCAGGTGGGGTCTCACCAGAGCAGAGTAGAGGAGAAGAATCACCTCCCTCGACCTGCTGGCCATGCTTCTTTTCATGCAGCCCGGGATGCGGTTGGCTTTCTGGGCTGCAAGCGCACATTGCCACCTCATGTTGAGCTTCTCGTCCACCAACACCCCCAAGTCCTTCTCCTCAGGGCTTCTCTCAATCCATTCTCTGCCCAGCCTGTATTTGTGCTTGGGATTGCCATGACCCAGGTGCAGGACCTTGCACTTGGCCTTGTTGAACTTCATGAGGTTTGTACGGCCCACCTCTCAAGACTGTCCGGGTCCCCCTGGATGACATCCCTTCCCTCCAGCATGTTGACCGTGCCACTCAGCTTGGTGTTGTCGTCAAACTTGCTGAGAGTGCGCTCAATCCCACTGTCCATGTCACCGACAAAGATGTTAACCAGCACTGGTCCCAGTACTGACCCCTGAGGAATGCCACTCATCACTGGTTTCCACTTGGACATGGAGCCGTTGACCGCAACCCTCTGAGTGCAGCCATCCAGCCAGTTCCTTGTCCACCAAGCGGTCCATCCATCAAATCCATGCCTTTCCAATTTAGAGACCAGGATTTTGTGCGGGACAGTGTCAAACACTTTGCATAAATCCAGGTAGATGACATCAGTTGGTCTCCCCTTATCTACCAATGCTGTGGCAACATCATAGAAGGCCACCAAATTTGTCAGGCATGACTTACTCATGGTGAAGCCATGTTGTCTGTCACCAATCACCTCCTTATTTTCCATGTGCCTTAGCAGAGATTCCAGGAGGATCTGCTCCATGATCTTGCCAGGCACAGAGGTGAGGCTGACTGGCCTGTAGTTCCCTGGGTCGTCCTTTTTTGAAAATGGGGGGGCTATGTTTCCCCTTTTCCAGTCAGCGGGAACTTCACCAGACTGCCACGACTTTTCAAATATAATGGAAAGCGGCTTGGCAACTTCATCTGCCAGCTCCCTCAGGACCCATGGATGGATTTCATCTGATCCCATGGACTTATGCACCTTCA
Source organism: Fratercula arctica (assembly GCA_947846985.1). Lineage (NCBI taxonomy): Eukaryota > Metazoa > Chordata > Aves > Charadriiformes > Alcidae > Fratercula > Fratercula arctica. The sequence goes on along the minus strand of CANTUZ010000025.1, from coordinate 14,827,287 downwards.
GGTTCCTTAGATGGTCTCGAACCTGATCTTCTCCTACAGTGGGCGGTTCTTCATTCTCATAGACCCTGTCTTTGCCTTCTGTGACTTGGGCATTGTGGTTAGAGCCCTTGCCAGTGAAGACCCAGGCGAAAAAGTCTGAAGATCTGAGGAGATACTTCTTCAAAGCTCTTCAGGATCATTCAGCTGCCAGACATGTAACACTCAGTCTGACATGGGCAAGGAAGTCATAGAGAAATTCATAATAATTGGTAAAGAGAAGGGGCGTTGTGCTAGCATGAAATAGTTCTGAGACTGGAGGTACCCACTGTTAAATAAGTTTCAAGACCTATTGCCAGTGAGGAGAAATCTGCCCACAGGACCACCATACTCTGTGAGTAATATCTCCCTGTGGTGTCAGTTTTTGTCTTTTCATTTGCAAGACATCTCCTCCATTCAGTTTACTGTAAAATGTTGCACATAGAGAAATCCTGCAAGGTAATAATTATTGGTGTAATGTGGTGATTTCCATGCGAAGGGTTTCCTAAGGATTGTAAGGTCTGTATATCCCCACTAGGCATTGATTAGGCACTATCTAAGAGATAAGCAGCACAGAATAAGCATGAAAACAGCAGCTCCTGGACCCCAGTGTGAAATCTCTCACTGACACAGGGTGCAGCCTCTGCTTGCTGTGGGAAACTATAGAAACTATGCCTACCTAAGGATGTCTGATGTATAGTCTCATGCAATTTGCAGTCTCATGCAATAGGAGCTACTTTGTTGAGGAACATGTAGCTACTTCTGCATGAAGTGAATGAACAATAACCTTGGAGGGGAGAACATGTATTTATTCTCTAAGACATCACAAGATGTTAACTAGTTAGGATGTAGCCAAGAAGTTATTTCATTTGAACTTTTAAATGTACATACCATATCCTGTAACTGATGGCATGGGACTTAACAAGTAGCAACAAGAAATAAACTCTTCTCAGAAAGGCAATCATTCAAATTATAGATTATATTTATCACTATTCTGTAACACTAGTTTAGTACTGATTTAAAAAAAAAAAAACAACAACCAAAAAAAGTCTACTGAATAGAGAATCACTACCTGAAACATCTGGTTATCCTCAGAAGATTTTCATCTCAGTACTAATCTTAGCATTGCTCACTAACTGTGGTTAAGAAGCCTTTGGTACAAGAGTTTGGGTTACACGGCTTTCTGCTTCTGTTTCCTTACTCATATGCTTACTTTTCAAAGTCAAAACTTTTCTTTGTCAAGGGTACTGACTGATTAATTTTACCAGTTTTACTGTAGCTGTAGTAAGGGCAGTATATTTTCAGGGGCATTTTTGAGATTTTGACTTTTTTAATTTTGTCAAGTATCTTGAACAGGGAAAAATCATGAATCCTTGAAAATACCTGTGTGAAGAAAAAACTGATTTCCTGTAAGCCTATTCCTGTATTGAATGCATCATGAAAAAGAATCCTTCAGTAACAGGTACATAGATGATATAAGCTAGGCAAAATTTCCTAATTTTTATTATGATGATTAAGAGATTGTGATTATTTTACATTGCGCATATGACGTACAAAAATTCTTTGTCAGTTTTAGAGCACTATTCACTTGACTCACTGAGGGGATTTGTGGCTCAGTGGTAGCCTAAGCTGCATACTTATGACCTGAGTGTACTAAAGATGCAAGGATGTTCTGCTGTGAGGAATGTATTAATGCAATTAACTCAAAACCACAATTCATTTCCTCTTATAATTTGTATGAATATTTCTTAATTGCATCACCTTGTTTAAACATTCCCCAGTGGTGACAATAGAAAGGTCTGTTAGTCATACAAACTTTCTGCAGCATTGCTCTGAACACTCTGAAGATCAAGAGGAAACAGCCTCAAGTTGTGCCAGGGGAGGTTTAGACTGGATATTAGGAAAAATTTTTACACTGAAAGGGTTATTAAGCATTGGAACAGGCTGCCCAGGGAAGTGGTTGAGGCACCATCCCTAGAGATATTTAAAAGATGAGTAGACATAGTGCTTAGAGATATAATTTAGATTAGTGATGGTTTTTGTCAAGAGTTAGGTTGATGGTTGGACTAGATGATCTGAAAGGTCCCTTCCAACCTAGGCGATTCTATGATTCTATGATTAACATTCTAATCACAAAAGGAAGGAGAGAAATTTGCAGAACTTTATAACCCAGGCTGTCATTTTTAAATAGGAGCAAAAAATGCCTAATATGCATAAATTCTCATATCATACAGAGAAAATAGCATGACTTACCAGACTGGCTACCAGCCAGTAGTGCAAAAGTATCACTCTTGGCAGGTGCATTCACTCATACTGCATATGTGACACATCTTACTGATGGATTGTAGAAAACTACTGTTATGATGTCAGAGGTGACTTGTTCCATCTCCGCTAAGGTCAAGATTGGTTCAAGCTCCATATGGCTCAGGACCTGGACCAAAGCCCAGTGAAGTTAATATGACCATTTCCATTGATTTTGATAGGTCTTGAATCAGGCAGTGTAGATAGGAGTAGTTGCTGGAATTCAAGCAGGGAAGAAAATGGGAGTAGAAAAACAAAAAGTAATGTGTGAAAATCTGAAGAACCCTCACAGGTTCCAGCTGCAGTCAAGTTTCCCCCTTTGTCAAATTAAATTCCTTAAGTTTGGATTAGCAGCAAATGGTTAAAACATTCTGTAAACTCAGGTTATTATCAACAATCTATTTTTATCAGAATTTTTGTCTTTTCTATTGATTTCACAAAAGAAAATTACTATCATATTGTGAGAAATAAAACCAAATGGTGACAACACATGATGAGAAATCCTCCACCAAGCCCAGAAATGCCCACATGTTCCCAGGCTTACTCAAGGTTGAACTCCCTTTAATTGTTCATTTCAAAGCAGCAGGAAAGAGAAAGCTTGTTCACAGCAGGTATTTAGAGAAGAGTGAGAGGCTGAATGTGGACTTCTCTTTTAAAATTTCCTGGAGTTCAAGTGCCATTTCTTCAGAGACAAAGATGCCATACTTGTGTGTGGGTAACCGCATATTCCATCTGTAATGAGAAATGCCACATAAACAAGAGATCCAGGTAAGTGAGCCAAGGAATCAAACGGACAATTAGTTGGCTTCGTTCTCTCACAAGGTATTTAAGTGGTTGATAAATAGGGAATATAAAGAGGGGAAAGAAGTGTTCCAAGGTAGGGACTGGAGAGGAAGAAAATAGAATTTAAAGGCAATGACTTTCATGTTACACCATGTTATTGGTATTATCTGGAAAGGTTTGCCAAAAACAAATAAAACCCTATAATGTGTTTATTAAGAACAAACAGATATGGAGGTAAAAGAGAATGGGTCCCTCACAGCAGTGATACATGTCCTGAGAGGATATGGGATGCATCAGTGGCATTATTATGAGGACAGGAGCACATCTCTGAAGTAGACTTGTTCTGTTATTTCACCCAAGCACATACATACGCATAAGTAAGGAATGGTACAGGAGTATTCATATGGATGTGACCTGGAAAAACACATCAGATATCTAGAGGTACATTACAGAGGTACATCACTTTAGGTGTGTGCGGGAAGAACTACTTATATGACTGCATTCCTCCTGGTTGAAATTCAGTAGAGAAATCGGAAGTCACAGTAAATAAAACTGAAAGTTCCCTCCCTTTCCCTAATGCCTTCTCAGGTCATGTGTTACAATAAATAACACAGTCATGGAAGTGCTTGTACAGTATACCCTTAAAAGTCTTCAGAGAGAAATTCCTGCAGTGTTTCCAGACAAACCCAGCTCAAAATCCACCTGAGACGTTATCAACATGGAGTATTCCTGAAGATTTTCATGTGTCCCCTTGAAAATATTCCTGTTTCTACATTATTTTGTCCCTTCAGCATGAACTACAGCCTAAACAGTCATTCCCATGCCTGTGGTTGTACAGCTGGTTGATTGCCAAGCATGAAACTCTGCATTGGAAAATTCTCTGTTTTCATTCAGGTTTTTAATGGAAATATGAAATAGTTCTTGATCCAGGTTGTTTCATACTATCATATGAAACAACATCAAAAGCCTTACTTAAATCAAGAATCTTAGCTCTATCATTCCAGAATAGTTTAGGCAGTGAAAGATTGGGAAATGTCTCTAAACTTTCTCCTGGTTCTTTGCATAAGAACGCACTCATCCAGAGCATTAGATACTGTGATAGAGGAGGAATATAGTAATTATATTTTCCTGAAGGTGCAAGAAACTTGATAGGTCTTGTGATATACTCTTGCTATTCCACAAAACCAATCAACCAACCAAAACCAAACCAAACCCAACAACAAAAAGGCAACCTAAAAAATGAAGACTCATAAAGATGCCCCAGAGACAATAGGCTTTTCCTTAGAGGGTGTGGTAGCTCTTAAATTTTCTGTATTTGCTCAAAACTATTTATAAATTAGCTTATGAATTAGTGTTTTCATTTATGACTACCTGTGAATGACCACCCATTTTCAGCTTTGTGGTTGCCATTAAGGAAAAAAAAAAAAAACAAAAAAGGAGAAAAAAAATTTTAGAGAAAGTTAAGATAATTACTTCTAGCTTCTGATAGGTGAGCTTTCCAAAATGGAAGCACTCTCTGTAGCTGCAATAACTACCCTGCTTCCTTCCTGCTTGGAGGAATAGGGAAGTAATTTAATTCTCATCAATAGCAGAAGCGAGTAATAACTCTTCTCATTCAATACGTAGAGCAGGTGGAGAGAATAAAAAATTCTACCCAGATTCAATCCAACTGGTAACACGCCTGTGACAAAATCTAAATTCAAGGAGCTCATAGGGGACTACAGTTTGTCCCTATAGTGAAAATAATACTGCCCAAATTAGAGTCTGGCCCTTCTTAGTTAAGGCACCCTCTGGTATTGAAAAGAGATACTATTTGAGTATCAATGTGTATCAGAAACATAATATCCAAAGGAAGTGTTAATGTAGTACTAAGTATTTTTATGCTATTAAAGTGCTAGTCAAGTGGTAAAAGTAAACTGTGGTGAAGCAAATGATCAAGGAAACTTTTCTGGAGAACATTATGCACTCCTGACAGCCCCAATGTGATAAGTATATCAAGATTTAGTGCCCATTTATTAGTTTCTCAGCACAAGAAAATCCTGGGGCTGCCAAACCTGAATCATTACTCTCATTTTTCATGATACAATCAGTATGAAAATGGTGAGTACCTGGATATTTTCCTGGACATGAGGGGTTCTAACTAAGTACAGCTAGATCACCATTATTGCATCATTGACTGATTGTCATTCTGATTAATCTCTTCTTTGTTTTCATTCCCTGTACTGAAACAATGCATATGTCACTGCGTAATTAGTATAGTGCCTGCTTCTGAATTATGCCCTTGACAAGCTTGTACCTTTGTCACTGCTACTCTAGCTTTACCCTGTTCCTTGAACCCTTTCCCTCAAAGGAAATAAATTAACACCAAGCTCGGGGTCAAAAATTGAGAATATTCCCCTTATTCTCTGCTACATGCAAATCCCTTGCCGCTAGTATTTTCCTTGACCATTACATTCGTCCCTCAAAGAATGTGTCCGAGAGGCATGCCTATTGGGTTGCATTCGGATATATTAAAAATCTGCTTCTTTCAGCTTGAATGATGGGAGTGTTGATGTAAAAGTTTTACACATACTTTGGAGATGACTACACAGGCAATTCATATGAAGAACCTCTCTGCTCATGGATTTGCCACCGTTTTGAAGGTGTGAGGTGAGCTTTTCCCATAGTAGCATTCCCATTTGCTACATCTAAATGAATAAATATATAGAATCATAGAATCGTCTAGGTTGGAAGGGACCTTTCAGATCATCGAGTCCAACCATTAACCTAACACTGACAAAACCCATCACTAAACCATATCTCTAAGCACCATGTCTACCCATCTTTTCAATACCTCCAGGGATGGTGCCTCAACCACTTCCCTGGGCAGCCTGTTCCAATGCTTGACAACCCTTTCGGTGAAGAAATTTTCCCCAATATCCAATCTAAACCTCCCCTGGAACAACTTGAGGCCGTTTCCTCTTGTCCTATCGCTTGTTACTTGGGAGAAGAGACCGACCCCCACCTCTCTACAACCTCCTATCTGAAGGTAGTTGTAGAGAGCAATAAGGTCTCCCCTCAGCCTCCTTTTCTCCAGGCTAAACAACCCCAGTTCCCTCAGCTGCTCCTCATAAGACTTGTTCTCCAGACCCCTCACCAGCTTTGTTGCCCTGCTCTGGACTCTCTCCAGCACCTCAATGTCTTTCCTGTAGTGAGGGGCCCAAAACCACAGTACTCGAGGTGGGGCCTCACCAGTGCCGAGTACAGGGGGGCTATCTCTTCCCTAGTCCTGCTGGCCACACTGTTCCTGATACAGGCCAGGATGCTGTTGGCCTTCTTGGCCACCTGGGCACACTGCTGGCTCATATTCATCCGGCTCTCTGGGCCTGACCCTCCAGCCAGTATTTTACCCAGCGAAGAGTACTCCCGTCCAAGCCATGGGCAGACAGTTTCTCCAGGAGGATGCTGTAGGAATCACTGTCAAAGGCTTTACTAAAGTCCAGGTAAACAACAGCCACAGCCTTTCCCTCATCCACCAAGAGGGTCACCTTGTCATAGAAGGAGATCAGGTTAGTCAAGCAGGACCTGCCTTTCATGAACTCATGCTGACTGGGCCTGATCGCCTGGTTGTCCTTCATGTGATGCATAATGGCACTCAGGATGATCTGTTCCATGACCTTCCCAGGCACCGAGGTCAGACTGACAGGTCTGTAGTTCCCTGGATCCTCCTTGCGGCCCTTCTTGTGGATGGGCATCACAGTTGCTAGCCTCCAGTCAACTGAGACTTCCATGGTTAGCCAGGACTGCTGGTAAATGATGGAAAGTGGCTCGATGAGCACTTCCGCCAGCTCCCTCAGTACCCTTGGGTGGATCCCATCTGGCCCCATAGACTTGTGTATATCTAAGTGCTGTAGTATGTCACTCACCATTTCCCCTTGGATTACTGGGGCTTCATTTTGCTCCCCGCCCCTGTCTGCTAGCTCAGGGGTCTGAGTACTCAGGGAACAACTGGTCTTACTCTTAAAGAATGAGACAAAGGCGGCATTAAGTACCCTCAGCCTTCTCCTCATCCTTTGTCACTATGTTTCTGTCCCCATCTAATAAAGGATGGAGATTCTCCTTAGTCCTCCTTTTATTACTAATATATTTAAAGAAACTTTTTTTATTGCCCTTAACATCTGAAGCCAGGTTAAGTTCTAGTTGGGCTTTGGCCCTTCTAATTTTCTCCCTACATAGCCTCACAACATCTTTGTAGCCTTCCTGAGTGGCCTGCCCCTTCTTCCAAAGGCCATAAACTCTACTTTTCTCCCTGAGTTGTATCCATCTCTCTCTGTTCAGCCAGGCTGGTCTTCTCCCCTGATGGCTCATTTTTCAGCACATGGGGACGGCCTGCTCCTGCGCCTTTAAGACTTCCTTCTTGAAAAACGTCCAGCCTTCCTGGACACCTTTGCCCTTCAGGAATGCCTCTCAAGGACTCTGTCAAGCAGGCTCCTGAATAGACCAAAGTCTGCCCTCCAGAAGTCCATGGTGGCAGTTCTGCTGACCCCCATCCTTGCTTCTCCAGGAATCGACAACTCTATCATTTTGTGCTCACTATGCCCAAGATGGCCTCCAACCGCCATATCCCCCACAAGTCCTTCTCTACTTACAAACAACAGGTCCAGCAGGGCTCCTTCCCTAGTCGGCTCCCTCACCAGCTGTGTCAGGAAGTTATCCTCAACACACTCCAGGAACCTCCTAGACTGTTACCTCTCAGCGGTATTGTATTTCCAGCAGATATCTGTTAGGTTGAAGTCCCCCATGAGGACAAGGGCTAGTGATCTTGAGACTTCTCCCAGCTGCTTGTAGGATATTTCATCTGCCTCTACATCCTGGTTGGGCAGTCTATAACGGACTCCCACCATGATATCAGCCTTTTTGGCCCTCCTCCTGATTCTTACCCATAAACACTCAACCCTATTGTCACCATCATTAAGTTCTTGACATTCATAACACTCCCTAACATACAGAGCCACCCCACCTCCTCTCCTTCCTTGCCTGTCCCTTCTGAAGAGTTTGTAGCCATCCAATGCAGCACTCCAGTCATGCGAGTCATCCCACCACATTTCCGTGATGGTGACTACATCACAGTTTTTCTGCTGCACAATGGCTTCCAGCTCCTCCTGTTTGTTGCCCATGCTGTGTACATTAGTGTAGAAGCACTTCAGTTGGGCTATCAGTCCTGCCACCTTTTTGCTAAGAGAAGTCTTAGCTCCTACCTGTCCATTCCCAGTCGTGGCCGTAGTTTCTAACCCATCAATGACCCTCGTGTATCTGCTGCTGCATGAATCTCCATTCTCTGCCTTCACTGAGTCAGCAGACTGAGGGACCTCACGAGCATCCCGTCCCCCAGACATTGGCACGCCACCCCCAGGCTTACCTCTAAAGAGCCTGGTTTCATCTGAAGTACGGTTTGATATATTAAAGCTGTAAAGTAAATGAAGTAGGTGCTTAATATATTAGAACTGTAAATTAGAGTAGGAGCTTAATTTAAGAGACTGGGTGCCTTAAGGCTGTACAAAGAGCAGATGCAACAGTTGTAGTACTAAATGTCAGAACTTATCTCCTATTTTTTAAGAAAGAATGCTTTAGGTCAATATAACCTTGTAGTAGAAGCTTATGTCTCAAAACAAGGGGCCCAGGATTACTGAGGAATGCAGAGACTAGTCAAAGCTAACACTTTTGATGCGCCAGCAAGAATAAAGGAGTAGAGCAGAGGCCTGCAGTTCACCCAGAAGTCACAATGATGAAGAGGAGTGGAGGAAGTAAACGACCACCAGATGTCTCTGAAGACCACCGAGAGACTCTAGTGTGCATGCAGGAGTGGGCAGTAACCTGTAATGAGTTAATGAATAGGTAATCATTTCTTGGAAAACTAGTGAATATGCATACATAGTATGTATTTAAACTGTACATCTAAATCAGTCGGCACGCACATTAGGTGGACCAATCCCCTGTGTGCCCAGTGCTGCAATAAAGAATACCTGCTTAATAGTCACTGAGGCTATTGAGTCTTAACTTCGGCATTTCACGGCATCAGGACATCATATGTTCCTCGTTCGTGCATGGCTTGTATGCAAGCGGCTTTTGTGACGTCTGTGGATAGCTCACTTAGAGATTTAATGGGGATTATAGAGGGCTCACCCCGCTCCATGGCGTCGATTCCTCCCGCACAATAAACTACTCAGCTGGTGATAGAATGGGGTCTATCTGCCGGGTCAGGTCCTAAATTTAAGAAAACTCCTGGACCCCAGTAACCACTGGCTTCATCCCGGCTTAACATTATTCGGTTGCCACCACTTAAGCATACTCGCCACAAATATTCAGTTTCAGTTTCACCGGGGTTTCTGCTATATCTCTCTTGCAAATTTGTCAATTGCAACGGATCCCAGGGGCTGGTTCGCGTAGTATGCCGTGGATTACCACCCCGAGGTCCCGCAGTTATTTCTGTTTTAACAATGGGTCTGGCTTCATATTCGGGAGTATTTGTGGGGAACAAAGGAACGCCTTCTTCTGACTCACTATTATCGGGATCACCCCAAATGTTTCCGTCCCAATCTTCAGGGGATACTATCAGTTTCCTAATCTGTACAACGTCAGGGGGGTGGGGAGCCTGTATAAGCATCATTTCAACTTTTTCTCCCAATTTCTGCCTTTTCTCCTTTTCTTCCTGCAATTGTTTTTGCAGCTGTTCATTCTTAAAAGACAGCAGTAACTCAGTTGCCACCCTGCTCTCTATTTCCTTCTCTAGGTCCTGCTCTCTCCTATTTCTATTCTCCCTATCTTGGTACACAGCTTCTAAACAAGTGCCTAACATCTTGCAGATAACTCCCTTATCTTTTCCATCCTTTGTGCGGCCCCTAATTGCTTTTAAGTGCTCTTCAACGACTTCCCAATTGTACCAATTATCATGAGCCCATTCCTCTGAGAATTTGGGTTTACTCCATGCCTCCGTAAATAATCAGTGATAACTTCTGACATCCTGCTGACTATGACAGGTGTCACGGGGGGGGGAGGGGGGAGTGATTAACTTTACTCATAAGAGAGAAGTAGTGAAATATTTATTAACATAAAACAGTGATTTAACAAAGTTAGTAGTGAATGCGACAGTGTTTTACAAGATTCCATGTCAGGGTACACTTGATTATTTACCGCATAGAGGACAGGGTCAGACAAGCTGTCAGGGAAACCCTCCCGTTGAGTCACGAGGTTCAGAAAGGACCCCCTTGCTTTCTAAAGTCCTTCTCAGAGGAGTCTAGTGGCGGATGGATCCAATCCTAGTCCCAGACTTGGTCAACGGTTTATGTCTAAAGCATTATATATGCGCAATCAATCCTTTGTATCACTTAGCTAAGATTTCAAAGTTTAGCATGCTCTTAGTCACTTACCGAGAATCTGTTGCGGCAAGGAATCTCTCAACCTCGAGGAGCAGAACCTTAAGCGAGCGTCCCCACTCAAGGGGAGATCCTGGCATGCAGCCCGCTGCCATGCAGGAGAGCTCAAAGGGCTCTTGGGCTGTCTGCTATTTATGGAGTAAGATAATTGACCTATAGTCATATTCGCAAGGGAACAAAATACCTAGGTTCCCACTCCAGACAGTGTTTTGGTTATGTTGCCAGCCATCCCCCATAGTTCAAGTGCAACTCATAACAAGTCCCACTGATGCCCATGGCTTGAGCAGGAGACGGGGGGGGGGGGGGGGGGGGGAGGGGGAACACACCGCCACAGATGTTAAACAGCACTGGTCCCAGTACTGACCCCTGAGGAATGCCACTCATCACTGGTTTCCACTTGGACATGGAGCCGTTGACCGCAACCCTCTGAGTGCAGCCATCCAGCCAGTTCCTTGTCCACCAAGCGGTCCATCCATCAAATCCATGCCTTTCCAATTTAGAGACCAGGATTTTGTGCGGGACAGTGTCAAACACTTTGCATAAATCCAGGTAGATGACATCAGTTGGTCTCCCCTTATCTACCAATGCTGTGGCAACATCATAGAAGGCCACCAAATTTGTCAGGCATGACTTACTCATGGTGAAGCCATGTTGTCTGTCACCAATCACCTCCTTATTTTCCATGTGCCTTAGCAGAGATTCCAGGAGGATCTGCTCCATGATCTTGCCAGGCACAGAGGTGAGGCTGACTGGCCTGTAGTTCCCTGGGTCGTCCTTTTTTGAAAATGGGGGGGCTATGTTTCCCCTTTTCCAGTCAGCGGGAACTTCACCAGACTGCCACGACTTTTCAAATATAATGGAAAGCGGCTTGGCAACTTCATCTGCCAGCTCCCTCAGGACCCATAGATGGATTTCATCCGATCCCATGCACTTATGCACCTTCAGGTTCCTTAGATGGTCTCGAACCTGATCTTCTCCTACAGTGGGCGGTTCTTCATTCTCATAGACCCTGTCTTTGCCTTCTGTGACTTGGGCATTGTGGTCAGAGCCCTTGCCAGTGAAGACCCAGGTGAAAAAGTCATTCAGTACCTCAGCCTTCTCCATATCCTGGGTGACCAGGTCTCCTGTTTCCTTCCGGAGAGGGCTCACATCTTCCCTAGTCTTCCTTTTATCACTGACATACCTATAGAAGCTTTTCTTGTTGTCCTTGATGTCCCTGGCCAGATTTAATTCTATATGGGCTTTAGCTTGCCTAACCTGGTTCCTGGCTGCTCGGACAGTTTCTCTGTATTCCGCCCAGGCTACCTGTCCTTGCTTCCACCCTCTGTAGGCCTCTGTGTGAGCCGATGCAGGCAGGACGGAGGAACAACCACAAAACTACGGATGAAAGGCAAAGAACAAATTTAATTTCAATCCCTCACAGACCGGGGAATCTCCGAAGCAACACCCGGGCAGAGGCACGCAAGCAGGGGACGCAGGCACCGCAGAACGAGAGAGAATCCTTGTTAGCAAGAGTCCTTGTGTCCTGATTCCGGCAGGGACAGGGTTAAGTATTCCATGCCATGTGAGCCACGCCCACCCTGAGATTAAAAGGAGGGAGGGGGCAGGCAGTTGGGTTCGGAGCGGGCTGGTGCGTCCCTGGTCCGGACTGGCGGTTCCGTAATCGCGTTTGTATATTCCTCTGTCGGTGTTATTGTTGTTGTTTTCTTGTTCCCTTTGCTGTTCTGTTAAACTGCCTTTGTCTCAACCCAAGAGTTTTGCCTTTTTCTTTTGATCCTTCCCGTACCGGGAAGCGCTGAGTGAGCAACACGTGGTTCTTTGTTGCCATCTGAGGCCAAACCACGACAGGTGCTTATCCACCCCTTATTCCATACCATTTTTGCCACGCCCAGATCTTACAGTTTTTGGAACATGTGACTGGTGTACCCAGTGTAGCTCATGCACACAGTCTATGGGCCGAAGATGCAGATCTTGAGGAAGTTGCTGAGTGTCAGCTCTGATCCCATCACCACTTTGCTTTACTCAATTCTTCATCAAAGTCCATCTGTCCTTAATTTGGGTGATTCTTACTGCAGTACAGCCGATAGCAATTATAGGAACGAGGACATACAGTGACAGTGTTACACACGATTTTGATTCATTGGCTATTCTCCCCCAAAATCAAGTCCCCATGAGGTACACATCGGACTTCCCCATCCTTCCCCATTACCCACCAAGTGCACCCAGGTCCTTGGGCAAAAGCAATCCCACGGATGGGTTTGCCTTTGCCTGAGGCAGGACTAACCCAGACTGTCTTCCCTAACATATTCTTCATGTGCACTACGGGGACCTTATCCCCTTCTACAGTACGTGGAAGTTTTGATTAGGCAGGGCCAGCCCGATTGGTAGATCCCCTGGTATTAACTAGCCAGGTAGCCTTTGATAAATGTGCATCCCAATGTTTTAAGGTCCCACAACCCATCAGCTCTGGCATCGGTTCAAGAGGAGCCAGGGATGCCATATGCGTTCACATCCTGGCCACACGTGGTGATGGTAATAAATAATTGGTTGCAAATGCATGTGTTGCTTTCTTGATTAGTTGCTTTACTGTGGAATCTGCTGTATTGATTAATCTACTTTGTATGTTATTTAGATCTGAAATTGAGTGGAGTGCAGGGGATGAGGAAACTGCTCTAATTTTTAGGGAGTATACTGCATTTGATAAATTTTACAGCTGAAGAAGTTTTTGAGAAAGGGGATAAAATAGTCCGAGTCCTTCTGGAAGCTGTTTTTGCCATAAAACGAAGTAAGGTCAAGGGACCTGCACAGGAGATCCAGTTCTTAGGAATAAAATGGCAAGATGGACGCCGCCAAATCCCAATGGATGTGATCAACAAAATAGCAGCTATGTCTCCACCAACTAGCAAAAAGGAAACACAAGCTTTCTTAGGCATTGTGGGTTTTTGGAGGATGCATATCCCAGATTACAGTCTTATTGTAAGCCCTCTGTATCAAGCAACCCGGAAGAAGAACGATTTTAAATGGGGTCCTGAGCAACGACAAGCTTTTGAACAAATCAAACAGGAAATAGTCCATGCAGTGGCCCTGGGGCCAGTCTGGGCAGGACAAGATGTTAAAAATGTGCTATACACCGCAGCCGGGGAGAATGGCCCTACCTGGAGCCTCTGGCAGAAGGCACCAGGGGAGACCCGAGGTCGACCCCTAGGGTTTCACTCAATCCCAGTTAGGCTCACTTCAGCCTCCAATGCAGTCAACTCTTGGGATCCCCCTGTGACCCCAGAAATACAAATGGGTTCTGCCCCTCTATAGCTTGATGGTATCAGAGTGCACTGTGCTCCTGTGTCCACTAGAGCCTTATACTCCTGTGGGTCTGATGTGCCAGGCCTTCGAATCCACACTGTCCAATAAACCCGGTTGTCCCTTTCCTCCACCTGGCTGGAGGCAGGGCCCCTCTAATACTGGTCATGGTATCCGGTACTCACTTCTTGCAGAAATGACTTGGAGGTTCCTTCAAGAGGATCAGAAGCAAGATCAGGCCTTCTGCTCTGTCTGGGGAACTGCCCGCTGGAAACTGGGGTGGCACTTTTCCTGGAGGGATCCCCTTTTGTGGTTGTCCTTCCTTGCAACTCCTGTACCCGTGTCCGCAGGATCCAAGTAGGTTGTCCATCCCACTTCCTCATGTCCTCTCCATGGTCTCGCAGGTAGAACCAGAGGGTACCTCGTGGTGTGTACCTTCTGTACTCTCTCTCTTGAGTGGGGAAATGCCTGCTCCTAATAGCTGAGATGCTGGCCCTTACAGGTGGGGAGTAGGACATATTCTCTTCAAGTTGCTGGACGTTCCGGGACAGTTTCTCCACAGCTGAGACAAGGGGGGAAGAGAGGCTTTCTTCATATTGCCAGAGCCGGCCAGCCACCTCATCCACCGTTGGTCCCTCTTCACCTTTCCATTCCATTACTGCCAGTGAGTTGGCATATGACGATGGTGCACTCCGTACAAACTTCCGCCACATGGGCCTTGTGCAGTGCACCTCATCAGGGTCCGTGGGCAAGTCTGTGTTGTCCAAGTCATAATAAATCATCTCCCGCATGGCTAATTCTCTCAGGTACTGGATACCTCTTTCCATGGTGGTCCACTTGCTTGGGTGACATACAACATCTTCACTGAAGGGGTACCTCTCCCTCACGCCTGACAGGAGTCGTTTCCAGAGGCTGAGGGCTTGGGCCTTCTTTCCAATTGCCTTGTCAATGCCGCCTTCCCTAGACAGGGATCCCAACTGCCTGGCTTCCCTACCCTCTAATTCCAGGCTACTGGCCCCGTTATCCCAACACCGAAGCAGCCAGGTGACAATGTGCTCACCTGAAAGTCGGCTAAAATCTTTTCGCATATCCCGCAGCTCACTCAGGGATAGGGATCGGGTAATTATCTCTGGTTCTGCCTCTTCCTCCTGTCCTTGTGATGGCCCTGGTTCATCGTCATCTCTTACTATGCGAACCGATTTCTTTGTGTACTTCTTCTTTTGTATGGGGGCAACGGATACTGGCACGGGTTGGTTCCCTGGTTCAGCAGCAGTGGCTGCCACAGGGGCCGCAGCACCTGCTGGTCTGGTCTCTGTCTCTTTCTTCTGAGGGTGCTGCATAGCACTGAGCAGTGCCTGGTAGACACTAGCCAGGGCCCAGCACAGTGCGGTGAGTTGTGCCTCTCTAGAATAGCCACAGCATTTTCCCTTCAGATATTCTACTATTCTATCAGGGTCCTGTAATTGTTCAGGGGTGAAGTCCCAGACCATTGGAGGTGAGAAGTTCTCTAGATACCTGCCCATGTTCTCCCACATGCCATGCCACCCCTGACTGTCCAGCCTCGGAGCACATCTCTGGGTGGTAGTCTTAAATAGTTGTTTAACCCTAAACGAGACCTGGAACATATTCAGCAAACATAACACTAGGAACATGCTGGTTTGAGCATCCCAAGGATATTCAAAATTCTCAAAAGCTGTCATACCTGACCCAAAGGAGAAAAGCGAGGCAAAAGAGCTGGGGAAAGTGTCTCCCCCTGTTTCCCCCATGGGTGTAATTATTAATGAATTCTGAGAGGTGGTGCCCAATGTACGGACAGGAGAGCAATACCACATAAACGCCCCAAAATAACCGTCTAACGAGTGATGTTATCATATCATAAGCCGATATTGCACAGGACAGCAAAATGATAATCCTCATCCCCCTCCCAGAAGTAACAAATATCATCACAGGGAGTGCATAAAACACATAAGAGTTTACATAACACAGCCATGAGAACAAACTAAGCAACACAGTGTCCGGTGACTATTTACTTAACAAATTCATTTTTTCAAGCTCTAGTTGGATTCTGTCGTTGTCTCAACCCTTCGAGCCCCACGTTGGGCGCCAAAAAAGGACTGTCGTGGTTTGGTCTCAGATGGCAACAAAGAACCACGTGTCGCTCGCTCAGCGCTTCCCGGTACGGGGAAGGATCAAAAGAAAAAGGCAAAACTCTTGGGTTGAGACAAAGGCAGTTTAACAGAACAGCAAAGGGAACAAGAAAACAACAACAATAACACCGACAGAGAAATATACAAACGCAATTACGGAACTGCCGCTCCCCGCCGGTCCGGACCCCGGACGCGCTAGCCCGCTCCAAACCTGACTGCCTGCCCCCTCCCTCCTTTTAATCTCAGGGTGGGCGTGGCTCACATGGCATGGAATACTTAACCCTGTCCCTGCCGGAACCAGGACACCTTGGTAGTGAGAGTGTCCTTGTTAGCAAGAGCGCACATGAACTCCCTGTTCTGGCTGGTATGTAAAAGGGTTCAAACAGGCATAGTTTTCGCACTGTGCTTTGATCTTCAACAACAGGCCAGGATTCTCAAGCGGCTAGATAAGGTGTCCCTGAGTCCATCACAAACTTATGTCATCTAAGTGCAAGTGTTTTTCTTGCAAGCACCCAAGACTGAATAACAATTAGCGTGATATATGTGTTTTCCAGCACCCCAGGTGTGAGTCCCTTGAGCGTGTTTACAATCCTCCTCGCTGATCTTCCGTTGCTTTCCCACAGCCTCCTTTTTGCTTTTGAGGTTATCCAGGAGCTCCTTGTTCATCCACGCAGGCCTCCTGTCTTTTTTGCCTGACTTCTTCTTTCTTGGGATACACCGCTCCTGAGCTTGGAGGAGGTGATCCTTGAATACTAACCAGCTTCCTTGGGCCCCTCTCCCCTCCAGTACTTTTTCCCATGTTACCCTGCCAAGCAGGTCTCCCAAGAGGCCAAAGTCTGCTCTCCTGAAGTCCAGGGTAGTGAGCTTGCTGTGCACCCTTCTTAATGCCCTAAGGATCTTGAATTCTACCATTTCATTATCACTGCAGCCAAGGCTGTCCTTGAGCTTGACGTTCCCCACCAGCCCCTCCTTGTTGGTTAGGACAAGGTCCAGCATAGTTCCGCTCCTCGTTGGCTCCTCTATAATTTGGAGAAGAAAGTTGTCATCGACACATTCCAAGAACTTCCTGGATTTCTTGTGCCCTGCTGTGTTGTCCCTCCAACAGATATCGGGGTGGTTCAAGTCCCCCATGAGGACCAGGATTTGTGAATGCGAGGCTGCTCCATCTGTCTATGGAGGACCTCATCTGCTCTGTCGTCCTGGTCAGGTGGCCTGTAGCAGACCCCCACTGTAACATCACCTGCCCCTGCATTCCCTTTAATCTTGACCCATAAGCTCTCTGTTGGCTCTTCATCCATCCCCAGGTGGAGCTCCATGCACTCCAGCTGGTCATTGACATAAAGGGCAACACCCCCTCCTCATCTCCCCTGCCTGTCCTTCCTGAAGAGCCTGTATCCCTCCATTCCAACACTCCAATCATAAGAGCCATCCCACCACATTTCTGTGATGCCAATGAGATCATAGCCCTGGAGGCATGTGCACATCTCTAACTCCTCTTGCTTGTTTCCCATGCTATGTGCAGTTGCGTAAAGGCACTTCAGCTGGGTGCCTGATGAAGCTGACTCACTGGCTGGAGCAGCTGCATTTCCTTTGTGCTGCTCTTCAGATGGTCTTCCTTTGAGGTGTTTTACCTGTGACTCCCCTTTGGTTCCTATTGCCTCAGGAGCCCCTGAGTCCTCTCCATAAGACTTCGAGTGTGCTGCAGCGTACCCAGCACATCTCAGAGCAACAGGTTGAGGGCCTTTGGCAGCAACCCATCCCTTAGACCTGGGAGTGTCATCCCTTGGCTTTTCACAAGCAAGCCTGATAATATCCCCCTCCCCCATCAAGTCTAGTTTAAAGCTCGGTCAATGAGCCCTTCTAGCTCATGAGCGAAGACCCTCTTCCCCCTTGCAGAAAGATGAACCCCATCCGACACCAACAAGCCTGGTGCCATGTAGGCCATCCCATTGTTGAAAAATCAAAAATTGTGGTGGTGACACCAGCCATGGAGCCATGTATTGACAGACTGAGCATGTCTGCTTCTTTCAGAGTCACTGCCTGTAATTGGGATAACAGAAGAAAAGATAACCTGCACCCCATATTCCCTTATTAACCTTCCCAAGGCCCTGAATTCTCTTTTGATTGCTCTTGGGCTGTGTGTTGCCACCTCATCACCACCCACATGGAAGAGCAACAGCGGGTAGTAGTCCGAGGGCCAAACAAGGCTGGGAAGTTTCCTTAGTGATGTCCCTGACCCGGGCCCCAGGGAGGCAGCATATTTCCCTAAGAAGAGGTTCTGCCCAGCATATTGGGCCCTCTGTTCCCCTCAGAAGGGAGTCACCTACTACTACAACCCACCTCTTCTTACTTGTGGAGGCGTCTTTTAAACAGGGGGTAGGCCTTACTGGTCCTGGCAATTCTTCTGGTGTAGCTGAACCATCTTCCATGCCATCCATGGGCTGGCCTACCTCCTTGAGAGCCTCATACCTACTATACAGAGGCACCTGGTTAGGGGAGGTGGGCAAGGAGAGGGTTTGCTTGCCGCCCCTAGTACGGACTCCTTTTGGCCACTGCCTTCAGTCTGGCAAGGGGAGGGTACCAGATCTCCTTCAGCTCAGGGTTTTTTTGGTGGCTCTTCTGTTTTTTTTTTACTCAGGGAGGTCAGAGCCTGATTCCACCAATCTATTTCTGTCTCACTCTCCCTGATGTTCCATAGCCTTTCTATTTCCTCTTTTAGCTCTGTTACCAGGCTGAGTAGATCCACCTGGTTACACCTCACAGCTGTCATCCCTTCTACCATCCATTAGCCTTGAGAGGTTAAAGTACTCCCTGCAGCCTGAGACCTGGGTGGCTATATGTTGAAATGGGAGCTCTGTCTGTGTGGCTACATCTGCTCTGGCTAATACAGAAGATGCAGTTTTCTGCCAGGTAGAGACCATGGCTGAGCTCCCCTCTTGAGCCTTCTGCATAAACTGCTGTGCCACATCCTGATCACTCACGCTCCCTAGGGCTGCCTTTTAAGTGGGTGGGAGCTGGCTACTGCTGCTGCAGGCTCTGCCACTGCCTCATCAGCCACCCTTGCGTGAGCTGCAGGTCCCTGCCACTGCCCGGGCTTCTCCTGGCCTCAGAAAAACTCAGGAAAAGCCCCTTTTCACCACAATCGTCCGGCTCTGTTGCCGATGTGCCAGCACTGGAGCTGTTTGTCTCAGCGAGTGACTGAAAAATGATTTTGTTGAACATGGTTCTGCCTAATACTGTCCCCAAGGACAGCGTGATATATGTTCTAACTTTCCATTTTTAGCCTGCCAACCAGTACATGGCGAGCATCAGCAGGCTACAATTTAAAAACAAATTTATGTTCTTCTAGTATGGAGCTCTTACATCCAACACAGCGGATCCAACAGAGTGACTATGTTTGAAACCTGTCTAAACAATGCGTCTACCAGCAGTACCCAAAGCTGAGCACCAAATGCCTCAGCTTTAGAAACCCCCCTTTAACTTTTAACCTTACTACCCTATGGAATAACTACTTAGTGTACTAAATCTGCTAAGCAAGGACTTTGCAATTCCAATCCAATATAAATGAATAAATATCTGACTGCTAAATGAATAATCTCTCATATGTTAAACCAGTAAGCCAAAAATGTGATTATAATGTATTCATTTAAATTATAATATACAAATATACAAAAGGGAATACAGACATCCATTGAGACCAGAGAACTGATTACATGGTGTCCTGGTTCCGGCAGGGACAGGGTTAAGTATTCCATGCCATGTGAGCCACGCCCACCCTGAGATTAAAAGGACGGAGGGGGCAGGCAGTCGGGTTTGGAGCGGGCTGACGCGTCCCGGGTCCGGACTGGCGGGAGCGGCGGTTCCGTAATCGCGTTTGTGTATTCCTCTGTCGGTGTTATTGTTGTTGTTTTCTTGTTCCCTTTGCTGTTCTGTTAAACTGCCTTTGTCTCAACCCAAGAGTTTTGCCTTTTTCTTTTGATCCTTCCCGTACCGGGAAGCGCTGAGCGAGCAACACGTGGTTCTTTGTTGCCATCTGAGGCCAAACCACGACACATGGTTAACAAGTGGAATATTTATAAGTCATTATTCGTATTAATACTAATAGTTCTTTTGTGCTGCTTTCCTCCATTCTATTGTAAGACACAATGAAGTCAGTGGCTTCATTTCCCTTCATTAACCCACCCCCTACCTCAAATTTACCCTTGCATCCACCATTCTGCTTTCTCCTGAATAACCTTGTGTGGGCACAGAAGCTCCAGACAATAACACACAGACCAATGTGATCAGGTTAATGCCACTTTATTGCCCCAATAGCTCAGTTAATATACTCTTCCCCACTACCCGGTTACATTAAATGTCATCAGCTAATTGGTTACACACTCAATCAACATTTTCTGATTGGTCCACCCTCCTTGTTCCTTATCCTTCATCTGGCTCCTGGCTTATCTCCTCTTTACGTGCCATCTGGCTGAGGTGATAGTTCTGCTTTGCTGTTATCCTACTTCCTCTTTCCTTACACAATGTTCCCTTTGATATTCACAGTTAGATCAAGTGCTGATAGCTCAGCAGATATCCACTTCTCGCTGACCTTTAAACTCAGGCTAATCCTAAGGCCTCAGTGCTAACAGAACTCTCATTCTTATACAAAGTATCTGGAGTGTTCACAGGATGTCCATTCTCATACAAGAATTCTGCCACAATTCCCCCTTTTTGTTTTTGAACACTCCAAGCGTCCTCAGACGTCAGTAGCTCCTGTCCCAGCCAGATTTTTCGCACCATCCGCTCTAATGCCTTTTGTAAACATTGCAAAAGACAAGGAACGAAAAGGGCAACTATTAACACAATAAGTAAAATTAACAATCCCGTTTTTACAATGGAGGTTAACCATCCGGTAATACCCAAAGAATTTAACAGCGATTCAAACCAAGAAGCCTTGTCTTGAGATATGTTATGCAACACTCTTGCTTGATTATAAATTTCTTCTATATCCGTTAACACCTTTCCTGCTTGATCCACATAGGCACAACAGGTTTCATTAATTAGGGTGCAAACCCCTCCGGCCTGTGCAGTGAGTATATCCAAGGCTTGCCTATTTTGCCAAACTACTCCCTTTAAGGATTGCAACTCCGTCTGTAGTCCCAAAATAGCATCCGCAGTAGCGTTAGCTATCTTTTCCATTTCTCCTGAAATGTTCACAATAGCCTTCTCGAGTTGATAAATTCCTATTGATGGTATCAATGCTCTTACAAAACTATGATAACCCGTATTGTACCTAGCTAGTGGATTATCCGTTCTTTTTGCCTGCTTCCATACTCCTCTTACTATTCCTCCTATTTCGGTATGGTTAATCAATCGCAAATTTGGCACTAACATACCCAAAGTACAATGACCAGTCCAATTTCCGGGCAGCTGCTTCTTAGCCTTTCCTTTTCCACATAGCCACCACAGCCCTGTTGGTAAGTTACAAGTAGCATTAATCGCTGTACTACGGTTTTGACCAGTAAGGCCATAAAGGTAATCTGACCATTGTTGTAACGGTGCTCCTTCGGTAAGGTTAGCCGGGCCATTCTTGACTGAGTCAAATTTACCATATTTTAGCTGCACCTGTGTCCAATTCCCTTTGCTCATGTTAAATTCTCCCATATAATTTTCTACTGTCTTATTCCATGTGACAGCCTGTCCCCCTTCTGTATAATTAATGAATAAAACCGTTTCGTTTATCAGCTGCAAACTATACCCAACTTCTTCCAATGGGTTGGATTCATTCTTACACTGATAACTCGTATTCAATACTTCATAGGGATTGTATTGACTCCAATTACCTATGGGGATGCCAATAATAGGATTATGATATTGATCAGCAAAGCCACAAACCCAACAATCCTTAATGTTAGTATAATTCACCACGTTATATAACAATGCAACGAAAGTATTGCTCTTAAAAGCAGCCTCAACCCAGCCTCCTAATAAAAGCAAGGTTGCCAATATTATTATGCCCTTCATTCTTTCTTCTCTTTTTTACTACGTTTTTTCCAAGCCAATCTCTTTTTACGCTTTGTTTTCGTTTTCTGCCAATCAGCGGGGTGCACTGTCCACAGGAGTGGTACCTAGTTATTTTTACTACACTCAGTTCTTACTGGTTGATACTTGGCTTGCTGCTGTCGTATAAACCTAAACCACTCTAGAACCTGACGCTCTAGCCGATTATCATACGGGTTATTGGGAGGAATAATGTCGTGTCCTGTCTTCTCAACAAGGTTTGCAGCCTGCCGTGCTAGTATAAAAATTGTCATTGAAAACAGGTGTCACACCAATATCCTCCGCGAGTACTATGGATCCACTCCCGATTATTACAGTACCCACATTGTCGCAGCACCCATGGTTTACAGGCCCCACAATCCAGACAAATAGTAGTTATCACTGTCGACGGGGCCAGTGTCACCAGTGCCGCTATCTTCTACAGGATCGTTAGTTGTGGTTTCAGCTCCTTCTCTCCATGGCTTGATCCACCGCGCAGGCACCCAGCGAGGCCCTTGATCTGTCAAGACACAAGCATAACCTCTTCCCATAAGTTTCAGTTCTACCGGACCTCTCCATTGTCCAGTGCTTAATTCCTTATATCGAACCTTCACAGGAGTTGCTGTTTGCAAACCCGATTTCAGAGAAGTGTGGTGAACCACAATTGGAGGAGAATCCCGATCCCCTGTTAATCGCAAATAATTTAATACATAGGTCGCTTTTGCAATACGTTCAGCAGGTGCCTTCAGAGGTTGTTCTCCCCCTTTTTGTTTTTGCAAAAGCGACTTTAGGGTGCCATGAGCCCGTTCAACAATGGCTTGTCCAGTAGGCGAGTGCGGAATTCCTGTTACGTGCCGTATACCCCATAATTGACAAAAATGACTAAATTTAGAAGAAATATAAGCAGGTCCGTTATCAGTTTTGAGCTCTTGTGGCACTCCCAACGCTGCCATGGCAGCGCACATGTGTTTAATCACATGTTTGGCCGTTTCCCCCATTTGAGCTGTAGCCCAGATGGCATGGGAATAAGTGTCTATGGACACATGTACATACTTCTGCCTCCCAAACTCGGGTATATGGGTAACGTCCATCTGCCAAAGCTGTAGAGCTTGTAGACCCCGAGGATTTACCCCCAGGCCTAAACCCATACCTTGTTTCTGACAGACTGGACACGACTGTACAATTCCTCTAGCGTCTGAGACGCTCAAATTAAACTGTTTGGCCAACACTTTGGCAGATTGATGGAAAAAATTATGAGAGTTACGGGCCTGTTCAAAAAGGTTTGTCTGCTTATTCTCCCAATTTGCTGCTACTAGATTGTCCGCACGATTATTACCAATGGCCAAGCCATAATTGGGCTGATGGCTTCGAATATGGGTAACAAAATATGGACAACATCGTTGGTTTAACAGATGTAACAGATGCAACAATAGCTGGTACAAAGTCTCATTTTTTAAAGTTCGAATCATCGATCCTTCCAAACGCATAACAGTACCTACTACATATAATGAGTCGGAAACCACATTGATCGGCTGATCATACCAATTCTGAAATGCCCAAACTACTGCTTTCAATTCCAATGTTTGTAAAGAATCTGCCTCCTGTCCTTGCAGGAGTCGAGAATGCCACTTACCCTCTATGCACCAAGTAACAGCGGCCCTTTTAGATTTTCGGCCAGCATCTGTAAATACCGTTAATCCCGCGACCGGCGATTCCGATCGTTGCGGTTGATTTTCAAAATTCTGATTTTGCAATAGTGGTAATAGCCTACTGGGTGGGTAAGCATTTGTGAGTTGTCCTGGGAAATTTTCCAGGGTGTTGCAGAATGGCTTGAGGAGCAAGGTCATGGGACAACAGAGGAGTTATGTGAGATGAGAATAGCGTAGACAGCTCGGCGATGGGAAAGTACTAAGTAAACAAGCCATGAGAATGCAGAAGCAAGAATAAGGAGCTGATAAGAATAGGGAACTAAGGCTGAACCCTGTCGTGTGGACAGAGAACCAATCGCAGTGAGCAGATGACTTTTATAATTAGCCAATATTCAAGCGATGATGTAACCAGTAGCTATATAATGAAGCGTATCCGGGCAATAAACTGAAGCTTGCTTTATCACTCACATTGAGTCGGCCGCTTGTCTTCCCTTGCTTGTCGCAAGTGGCGCCCGAACAGGGACCCCCAGCCTTGTTCCCACCGGACAGCGAGCTCGGAAAAGCACTGGTAGCAGCGACCAGGGGGTAAAAGACAGTACATGATATGGCTGGCACATGATATGTCTGTCCGTACCTGATCTTCGGATAATTAAGAGGAGGATCGCCGTCCGAGGAAAGCTACCTAAACGGAAAAGAAAAAAGGCTGCAAACAGAGTAATCAAGGGATCATAAGTAATCAAGGGATCACAAGTAATCAAGGGATCAAAGTAATCAAGGGATCATAAAGAGGAAGACGATGCGTCGCAAATGGATAGAGAGGTAGCTTTACAATTTTTACAATGCTTTTTAGAAAAGCGGGGAGTAGGCCCTATAAAAGATCTGGCCGGGTTAATTGCATTAGGCAAAGCTCCAGGATACTTTAAGGACCCAGACGATATGTTTGAAGTAGAAGAGTGGTGAACGTTTGGAGATTGCTTATGGGATAAAGTTATAGATGACGATAAAACTACAAAAAAGTTGATGAAATCTTGACGAGATGTTATTAACTGTATGAAAAAGTATAAGGCGAAAAGGCAGCGGTACAAAGTTTGCTGCAGCTGGCAAAAAGTGCCAGGGAAAACCTTAGTGAGAGTGCTTTACTGGAACTATTATCTTGATGCCGACAATGAGGATTGCTCAGAGATCCGACTCAGTTTTTTGACCTTTCAACATGGACTAGAATTGGAGTGGAAACGTGCAGTCAGAGAATAAGGAAGCCTGGAACCTGGCAGGCACTTATCGACAGGTGAAGGGACTGATTGCAGGCATGCATGGATCAGCTGTTATTGCCGCCACAGCCCAGAGGGTGTTAGATGCAGCTGGGGAAGAGGGAAACAGTTCGTCCTCCAATGCATTTCCTGTAATAAAGCAGTCAGAAAAGGAGTTCTGGGGAGCGTCTGACGAATGGACATTTTTGCCTCTGCAACCGACCGCTCCACCGTACTCTGGTCTACCGGAGTCATCCATGCAGGTTCCCCCCGACTCTCCTCAGCCTATGGAAACATCATCATCCTCCGAGGATGTTCGTCTGAAAACCATCTATCCACCTAAAGATACTGCGGAGCTCCGTGACGCTCTCCGCGATCAACAGAACACTATGCAGCAATTGCTCGCGGAAATGCAGAGACTTGATAAGGGTTTGAAAGTGGGCGCGATACGGGCTGCTTATAAAAAGGCTCATGAGGTTATCAAGGAGGGTTTGCAGGCGGTTGAGGAGAGGGTGTGTGGGAGTCCGGGAATGGGTGATCCGTCTGAAACAGCAGCAGACGATTTTGGGGATACGCAATAGTGTAATGTATCAGAAAAGGGAGATAGTGTTAAAGAATAGAAAGTGAGGAGATGGATTTGTACTATGCTGGAAAACAGCAGAGATGGGTTCATAGGATGCGGATGAGTATTTGACTCGGAAATTTTTTGCTTGTATGGATACGTGATTATTGCTTATGGTTCCCTGAAGGGTGGTCCTACGATTTGGCTCAGTGGCTAAAAGTGGGGGAGGAATTGCAAACGCGGGAGACGCTGCACTTGTCCTTGCCAGAGCCCTGCAAGGGGTTGCTGGAGGGGCACCACAAGCTCCCCCAAAGGAACCTCAGTCTTTTGAAATGACACCCCCAGTTGCAGACCCTTAGCCTAAATATGCTCAAATTCCCAATTCTGAAAAACATTACCAAAAACAGAATTCAGGAGGTGAAGAGCCAGAAGATCCCTTTGATCCTGGCCCAATAAATCCAGAGACTGAACCTGATTTATGTCCACCTTTAACCCTGATTAAAGCTATGGCTGCCTCTGCTACAACTGCGGAGGAGATTTTACAGCAACAGAGACGAAAGTCGTTATCGCGTTCCTCCATTATTAAGCCTCCTCCATTTGCGCCAGGTATCGCGTTTGTTCCTCCTTTTCAACCGCTTATGTGTGCGCAGCTAGAATCAGGGTATAGCAGTGTATTGTCAGAATGTCAGGGGAGAAGGACAGAGCCAGAGCGGATGCAAGAATAAAAGAGCTGTCTAATCGGCGGCTCTTTGAGCTGCTGAGAGCGCTACAGGCAGCGATTAAGCAACGTACTGCTCCATTTTGTGTCATCCACATTCGGAGTCACATGTGGGACCAAGGGTTAGGAGAAGGTAACGCCCGAGCAGACAGACTGGTGACAGTGGCAGCCCCCCTGAGTGAATTCATCAAAGCCAGGGAATCACATGGCATGTTCCATCAAAACGCTAAGGGATTGCATCGACAGTTCAATGTCACTATGGATGAAGCCAGAGGAATCGTGCGTGCTTGTCCCACCTGTAGTCACCACGGCCCTGGGCTCGGTTTAGGCGTTAACTCGCGAGGATTGGGTCCTTGTGAGCTCTGGCAGATGGATGTCACACATGTTCCCATGTTTGGACGACTGAAATATGTACATGTTACTATTGATACTTATAGTGACTTTCTTTGGGCCACAGCTCAGGCTGGCGAGAGGGCCTTACATGTAATTAGGCATCTTGCGAGTTGCTTTGCAGTCATGGGACTACCACGAGAAATTAAGACCGATAATAGACCTGCTTATACAAGTGAAAAGAGCCGCCACCCCCCCCCGCTTCCTTCCCCCCCCCCCTCCCCACCCCAGCCATCTCCCTGAGATAGAAGTGGTGTTTTTTGTATGTCTGCTGTGTAAGTGTGTGTGGGTGCCAATTTATATCTGCTGATCAACATCTGTGCTACTGTTTGTTTGTTGCTGTGTGCAGTGTCGTTTGGTGACTCCGCTTGAGCAGGTGTTCTGCCCAGTGTGGTACTGTTCTCGTACGTGACTAGGGCTGACACTCTGTCAAGCGAAGAAGTTTGTACATACACAATGTTTAGATGTAAGGCGAGTGCACCCCAGGTAGATAGACCATGATGGGCCATAGAACCGATGGAAGTCCTGAAATATTGGGGGTGTTTTCACCAGCCGACATGCTTACAGTCTCGGGAACAGCTTACCCATGCAGGGCGTATGACTGGTTGTTTGTTGTTTGCCTATGAGATCATGGTTGATTGGGAAAAGGAGTTAAGCTAGAATCTATAGGATGCTCTGTAGGAAAATGAGAAACTTAAGGGTGAGCTCTTGTTGCAAGGCAGACTTTTATGTCAGCTGTAAGTGATGAGAGAAGAAAAAGGGAACAATTAGAAGGGAAATGTGCCGTCTTAGCACAAAAGTATGCCATACATGCTACAAGACAGCAGCAGAAAAAGAAATAGGACACCTGATTCAAGCAGTACTATAGAGATATGTTTCGGGGTTTTTTTTCCTATATGTATATATGTTATTGCACGCCTTTGTAAGTTACTCTGTGTTATACCCTGTGAGACTAAATGAACGCCAGCAGAAGCAGTCTCTTGAGCAGGGGGGTGGAATATGGGAAAGCAAAGGCAGATCAGCAAGGAGGATTGTAAATACGCTCAAGGGACTCGCACCTGGGTGCTGGAAAACACATCTATCACTAATTGTTATTCAGTCTCAGATGCTTGCAAGAAAAACACTTAGATGACATAAGTCTGTAATGGACTCAGGGACACCTTATCTAGCTGCCTGAGAATCTTGGCCTGTTGTGGAAGAAGATCAAAGCACAGTACCAGCAAGAACAGGGAGTCCGCATGCGCTCTTGCTAACAAGGACTCTTTCGCTGCCAAGGATTCTTGATAACAAGGACTCTCTCGCTGCCAGGGATAAATTTAGTAATGCTACTAGTACAGCTGTTTCTGAGTTATTGCTAGATGTAGATAGTATTCAACATGCAATGCTGCAAAACAGAGCTGCTATTGATTTTTTGCTTTTAGCTCACGTACACAGTTGTCAAGATTTTAAAGGACTGTGTTGTATGAATCTAAGTGACCACTCCAAATCCATCCATGCCCAGTTGCAAGAACTGCACCGACCGAGCCAGCAACTTGTGGAGACCACTGTGTGAAATCTCTTTGCTGGATGGACTTGGGGGTGGGGTTGGTTGAAGGAAATTATACTCACTGCCTGTGTGGAAGGAATCTGTCTGTTATGTTTAGTATGCTATTTGCTATGTTTAATAAGCATTATACGATCAGTTGCAGATGTTGCTTTGCATCATACCTTTGTACGAGTTAGAGAATACTGTTGTGTCCCAACTATGGGCCACAGGGTGGCATGTGTAAGGGATAATAGAGGATGGTTCGAGTGAGACACGACGGAGAATTACTAGTTGAACCAAACCCAGTATGCATGTTGGGAAAAAGGGACTCAGTACTGTTGCTGAAAAACTATATGTGTATCCATGAGAACCTAACATTCAAAGAAGAAGATAACAAGGAGGGAGTACAAGGGAGTCAGGTATCAGACATCCGCAGTTAGCAAAGCTGGATCATGAGTCTGGTGAGGCTCGCTGCATGTGCTGGCCACGCATGCAGCGACCCTAGCCTGTACTTTTCCATTCAATCCGGGACAGGATATAAGGGGGCTGTCTTGGATCGGAGAGAGGGGGTTAGACATGAGCGTGCTTTGAAGATACAGGGGACGCCCTGAAGTGCTGTGTCTGCCCACCCCCCCTCCCCTGTAGGTTCCACGTTCATTAACCCCAACAGCTCAGAAGGCATTACAGCACATTGCAGATTTGTTTATGATACATCAAAAATTTCAACCTTACGCCCTGATAGGACAGTGGGATGATACACTTGCAAAGAGCCTGACTGCATTAGAGTGAGTATTTTTGCCACATACCTTTTCAAAAAACAGTAACTACGATGATTGAAATGTTAGCACGATTGATTTCACAGGGTCGTTTGCGCTGTCAGCAGCCGGCTCCTCTGACATCATTTGTGGGGATTACCCTGCGAATGCTTACACCTGATGAACTTTGGCAATCTGATGTTATGCACATTATGGAATTTGGACGTTTGCGCTATGTACATGTTTCAGTTGATTTGTTTTCTCACCTTGTTGTAGCTAGTGCTCATATAGGAGAGAAGGCTCGTGATGTTATTCGACGTTAGTTGCAATGCCTTGCAGTCATGGGAGTACCGAAAACTGTAAAAACTAACAGACCAGCTTATGTGTTCGCTAAAATACAGGTCTCTTTACAGACATGGGGTATCAAACATGTCATCTTTGTCATCCAATGCTTGTCATGCGCTGTATTTTAGGCTGCTTACAGAAAATAGTGCAAAAAATGATTAATCAAGCTTTTTGTTGCATAAAAAATAAAAAAGGGGGAATTGTGGAGATGATAGAGAGCAGCGTAGGGAATCTGTTTGGCCTTGATCAGACAAAGCTGTACCCGTGAGAGGCGCCTTGAGAAGCAAGTGCCAGGAGATATCAGCAAGGAAAGGAATGTGAAAAGCAAAGCTGCTGCTCTGTGTGAACAGAGACGATCAGTTAAAAGACACTGAGAAGTGCGTGGCAATCGACCCTCAACCTATCAGCAGGATGCTGCCTGCGCGTGGACAGCTCATGAAAATAGCATGCAGCCAATCAGTAAGAGTTAGAGCGCGTGAACAGATAGCATAATACTATAAATGTAATGATAGCCAATGTCACCACAGAAATAATTGAAAGTTTGTTAGAAGATCAGAATAGCCTGCGCCATGCGATTTTGCAAAATAGAGCAGCAATTGACTTTTTGTTATTAGCTCAAGGACATGGTTGCGAAGATTTTGAGGGTATGTGTTGTATGAATTTGTCCGATCACAGTGAATCAATTCACAAACAGTTGCAGTGGTTAAAAGAACATACAAACAAAATTCAGCAAACTCATGGGTTTTTTGATGAGTGGCTAACTAGCTTGTTTGGAAGTATTAGAATTGCTTGTTGAAGGCTTGCATATTATAATAATTCTTGTAATCATAAGTTTGTGCTTATGTGTAGTCCTTTCTTGTGTTAAGAGAGCTATGTTAAAAGTAATAAACCAAGCCTGGATTGCTCAAAAAAAAAAAAAGGGAAAAAAAAAGAAAAAAAAAAAGGAAAAAAAAAGAAAAAAAAGAAAAAAAAGGGGGAATTGTTGCAGAATGGCTTGAGGAGCAAGGTCATGGGACAACAGAGGAGTTATGTGAGATGAGAATAGCGTAGACAGCTCGGCAATGGGAAAGTACTAAGTAAACAAGCCATGAGAATGCAGAAGCAAGAATAAGGAGCTGATAAGAATAGGGAACTAAGGCTGAACCCTGTCGTGTGGACAGAGAGCCAATCGCAGTGAGCAGATGACTTTTATAATTAGCCAATATTCAAGCGATGATGTAACCAGTAGCTATATAATGAAGCGTATCCGGGCAATAAACTGAAGCTTGCTTTATCACTCACATTGAGTCGGCTGCTTGTCTTCCCTCGCTCGTCGCACCAGGGCATATTGTAACACTTCAGAAGAATACATCAGCCAATCAAGATAAGTGTTCGTAATAGGTACACAAATGATACAGGGCTCTGATCCTGTCAAATCTATTATTCTTCGACG
The DNA here is from genome assembly GCA_947846985.1 of Fratercula arctica. Classification (NCBI taxonomy): domain Eukaryota; kingdom Metazoa; phylum Chordata; class Aves; order Charadriiformes; family Alcidae; genus Fratercula; species Fratercula arctica. The sequence continues at coordinate 14,796,691 of CANTUZ010000025.1, read as the reverse complement.
ACCCTTGACAATCAAATCAGAAATCATTTCTATTTTTGTATACACAGTATTCTTAGGCTGATAGGGTAAGAATATCCATTCCAGTATTTTAAGTTGTGATTTTTCACATTGTCCTATTATTGCACATAAATGCTTCCTGTTTCCGCCTGAATTAACAATCAATAACTGCATTGGTGCTTCCAACACGCGACGAGATGCAAACCCTGTTAAAATCTTGTCCATAATTTTGCTTAAAGCTTCCCGCTGTCCTTCCATTAAGGTCCTCATTTCCCCTACTGCCGTATCGGTTCCTAACAAAGGCATCAATGGTACTAGGTCATCGTTAGTTATACCCACTATAGAGCGTACCCATTGAATGTCTCCCATTAATTTCTGCACATCGTTAAGATTGCTTATTTCTGATGTCAATCTTATTTTTTGTGGTTTCACAATACCGTTTGTAATTACCCAACCAAGATAGTTCCATGGGGATGTTATTTGAACCTTTTCTGGAGCTATTTTCAAACCTCTTCTTTCTACTGTTCGGGTTAGTTCCTCTAGTTTTTCTTTTATAGCCATATCGGGTCCTGCTACTAATATATCATCCATATAATGATAAATTAGCAGAGATGGATTCCGTTGCCTAAAAGGTTGCAACGCCCAGGCGACAAACATTTGACAAAGTGTGGGGGAGTTTTTCATTCCTTGAGGTAAAACTACCCAGTGATATCTTTTTGCCGGCTCGCCTTTGTTAACGGAGGGAACAGTAAATGCAAACTTTTCAGCATCTTCTGGGTGTAAGGGTATGGTAAAAAAGCAATCCTTCAAATCTACAATAAACAACTTCCACCCTGCCGGGATCATGGTAGGAGAGGGTAACCCTGGTTGCAATGCCCCCATGTCTTGCATTACTGCATTGATTGCCCTGAGATCATGTAATAATCGCCACTTTCCCGATTTCTTCGGAATTGTAAATATAGGTGTATTCCAGGGGCTGGTAGAGGGAACAATATGTCCTGCCTCTAACTGCTCTTGCACCAATGTTTGAACAATTCGCAGCCTCTCCTCTTTTAGCGGCCACTGGTCTACCCACACAGGATTGTTGGTCACCCATGTGAGTTTTAGTATCGGCTGCTCGACCGTGGCCGCCCCTAAAAAGGCGATGTAGTTAAACAGGCACCTAGCTGTCCTAAGATATCTCTTCCCAACAAGGAAACAGGTATCTGCTTTATGTAGGGCTTAGTGGTTGCTGCCGTCCCATCCGAAAAAGCAAAAGCAACCGTGGACATACTAATCATCGTTCTCTGGGTACCTCCTACCCCTACTACGCAAGTGGCTGCGGGGACAAGAGGCCAGCTTGCAGGCCAATTGCTTTGGGCAATTACTGTAACATCTGCACCTGTATCAATAAGCATAGTTATGGACTTTGATCCGCCATTCGGATGAGTCATGGTTACTCTCTTTTCAGGTTTACCACGTGATATATCTACTGTCCATAATACCTCGGGAGCACCTGTCGATCCAAACCCTCTATCTCCTCGGCTGTTAGGTAGTACTCAAGGTACGCAGGAACGGAAAGGCACCAATTGGGCGATCTTGGATAGTCTAGGAATAGTCAACGGTGGGGTTAAAGTATACACCATAATTTTTATAATTCCAGTATAATCTGAATCAATTAAACCTGGTATCACAAAAATACCTTGTCGAGATACCGATGAGCGACCTAGCAATAATGCACTTAGCCCATGACCTAGTGGACCCCTTTGATCTGAATCGACTAAGGTCACAGCAGCAGAAGTTAGGGTGACCTCTACTGCTGTTGCCAAGTCCACTCCTGCGCTGCCTGCGGTGGCGGCGGCGCAGCGGTCCAGGCACCCTGTACCGTCCCCTGTGCTTGTGTCATAGCGCGAGGAGGACGAGACGCGCTCACCCCCCGGTTTCCCGACCGTCGGCACTCGATGGTATTATGTGTCCCCTTTTGACAATTAACACACCATTTCTCACGTGGTTGGTTATTCCCCTTGGCACGGCAATCCTTTTTAAAGTGTCCCACCTTGCCGCAATTGTAGCAACGCTTATCCCGCCCCCCTTTTGAAACATTCTTAACAGCTGCCCCAACAGTGGCAGCCATAACCGTAGCTTGTTCTTGCAACAGCATTCGCTCAGCCATTTCCAACATTGCCGCAGTGCTACTTCCCTTTGGTAATGTGGCTAAAACCCGCTTTGTTTTGTCATTAGCTCCTTCAAATGCACACAAGTCTAGCAACTTCCCTTTAGTATCATTATCTAGGTCCGGATGAGCAGATATGGCCGCATATAGTTTATCGACAAATGTCGAAAAGGATTCGTTGGGGCCCTGTTTTAATTTGGTAAAGGAAGGTGCTACCTTTTCCTCTTTTATGGCTGCTAGCGCCTTTTGAGCCAATTGTTGACTTAACTGTAACACCTCTCCCTGGAACTGTGCTTGCCACTGAGGGTCTGCATACGGCCCTCTTCCCATCAACATCTGCGCCTGTATTCCCTGCAATGGGTCGCCCTGTTGTCTCGGAACGGCTGCCGCTCCTTCACACAGTCGTTCCCACTCATTCCAAAATACCAATTTTTGCGACGGGGTTAGCAACATTTGCATTAACTGCTGGATATCGTGAGGAGTTAACAGATTCGCAGCAAACACGTGATCAATCAATGATTTAGTATAAGGAGAGCAGAGGCCATACTGTACCACTGCTTGTTTAGCCTCTTTTAACATTTTCCAATCGAAAGGTTCCCATTCCCTCTGATTCCCAGCATTGGTAAACACCGGATACAGAGAAGGCGCAATATCTAAAACTATTCCTTCTATAGCTGCTTCTCTAATTACACCTTTCCATCTATTTCGTATACTGTCCCCACTTCCGCCTCCCATTCCCGGCCCCAAAGGCGCCGTTGGTGCAACTGGCATTAAGCATTCCGGCAGAGCTGGCGGGTTGACAACAGGAGTCGCCTGTCTCCTTTCCAGCCCTTCCAGGCGCGATTGTAAGGCTTCCAACTTTTCCACCAACGCCTCGACCTGCAGCGGGGTTACATCCGCTGGTTTTCGAGGGCTACCGGGCGATGTCTGTCCAGAGGGTGGCAGAGGTGGATAAAGTGTTGCAGCATCTTGCCCCCCTGCTTCTCCTTCTAGCTCGGGATGTTGCAATAATTCTGGTGGCGGAGGAGGAGGGAAAGGTTTCTCCCCGGCGTCCCGCTGTTCGTTTTCATTACGGGGGCCCGGGGGGACAATTGGTGGCGATAAAGGAGCGGGTGTCCATCCTGATATACGTCCCCCATCTTTACTACGAGGTTGTGGAGGAGGGGCAGTCGGTGAGTCAAAAGTTGCTGCAGAACTCCCTTTTTCCGTGCTGGGCGACGCTATTGCTGTAAAAGCAGCAGCGGCAGCAGCCCTCTCCGCTTGCATGGCTCGAAGGGTGTCTGATATAAGCCGCCACAGGGTAGAAAGTTTCTGGGCCTCCCTGGATCCTTTGCTAACTTCATCCCACAATACCGCCCCTATCTTCCTCCATGTATCTTGAGTAAAGGCAGCGGCAACAGTGGGGATAAGTCCTTTATCTCGCGCCCATAGTAGGAGCGCCTTCAGGGAGGTTGTATCATAACTCAGTCCTCTCTTAGAGAGCATATGTTGGAGGAGCTTAACTACTGCCTCTTCATCTTTTGAGAGTGTAGACCCCATCTCCTCCCGGCCGCTCGCTTGGCCAAAGCGAGTTTCCCCTTATGCGCGATCCAGCGTCTTCCTGAGTGCCGGGGCAGCACTCACCTTTCGGCCTCTTTTCCATCCCCTTCAACGGTCGGCTGTCGTCGGAGGTTATCAGCCCCAACGCCGATCTGAGGGTCCCTGTTCGGGCGCCACCTGTGGGCGCGGAAGCTCCGGACAATAACACACAGACCAATGTGATCAGGTTAATGCCACTTTATTGCCCCAATAGCTCAGTTAATATACTCTTCCCCACTACCCGGTTACATTAAATGTCATCAGCTAATTGGTTACACACTCAATCAACATTTTCTGATTGGTCCACCCTCCTTGTTCCTTATCCTTCATCTGGCTCCTGGCTTATCTCCTCTTTACGTGCCATCTGGCTGAGGTGATAGTTCTGCTTTGCTGTTATCCTACTCCCTCTTTCCTTACACAATGTTCCCTTTGATATTCACAGTTAGATCAAGTGCTGATAGCTCAGCAGATATCCACTTCTCGCTGACCTTTAAACTCAGGCTAATCCTAAGGCCTCAGTGCTAACAGAACTCTCATTCTTATACAAAGTATCTGGAGTGTTCACAGGATGTCCATTCTCATACAAGAATTCTGCCACAACCTTGCCTAATATAGTTTCAATTTTAAAAGTAAGTGTTAAGCTGAGAAATGGATAAAAGAGGAAACCACTACATATAAGCATGAAAGTTCACTGTGCATTATTAACAGTAATAATAGTACTTTGCATTTAATTCCCTTCCTGTAAGGGGATTAAAACATTACTAATTATTAATCATTATTAAGCAGTTTATAATTACCTCTGCAAGAAGGTAATTATTAATATGCCTATTTTGCAGATAATCTAAACCACTAAAATACAAAATGACTATATAACTTTGCCAAAATGGCACAAAAAAGGGATCCAAGAAGCAAAAGAAGAAGAAAGGTTATGTTTCCTGTCTCTTGTTCCTGTTTTAATTCATGTAGTAACACACTGTTCTTGGGAAGATATATTCCACCAACAAGCTGCCAGGCACTAAAAAAGATGAAACTGTTATGAAAATTATGTCAGTTTAAGTATGAAAAGATCACCTTACATAGTACATAGTTAACAAAAACAAACAAATAAGCACCACACACACACACATCAACTGTAAATTCCTCTACTGAAGCTTTTTCCTGCCAAACATCAGTTTAGAGGTGTTGACTCTAACATGTTTTGTATACATATAGGTGCTGCATTCATAATTTCTATTGATACATATGCATCTCAGGACTACCTAATTCACCCCCATCTCAAGGAAAACTCATATATTACAGGACCTTCCTTCAACCCAACAAAATATTTGGCATTTACTTTGAACTATACTTATTCTTTTTCTCTGCCATAACTTATAGTTTGATTCATTAATTCATAGAATCATAGAATCATTTAGATTGGAAAAGACCTTTAAGATCATCAAGTCCAACCATTAACCTAACACTGACAAAACCGCCACTAAACCATGTCCCTCAGCACCACATCTACACGTCTTTTAAATACCTTCCGGGATGGCAATTCCACCACTTCCCTGGGCAGCCTATTCCAATGCTTGTGTCCTGGTTTGAGGTAAAACAGAACCAATTTTCTGTTTTGCAATTTTACTTTTTATCTGGGCCTCTTCTAATTGACTAAACTCTGAAATTAACAGCATATTGTTCAGAAACTGTTCCCTCTCAGAGTGATAAGACCTGAGTATACCAAGGAATGGTATGCACAGAGGCCCTTGCTTATACTTATTGCTATAACAACCAAGGTCAGGTAACTTTGCTATTTGCCCCGTTAGACGGTCGGAAGTAGAGAAGCGTAGAGGGGTCACAGCTGCAGGGAGGAGCGGATGGGACAGGTGACCCAAAACTGACCAACAGGGGTATTCCATCCCATATGCATCATGCTCAGTATAAAAGCTAAGGGATCAAAGGGGCAAGGCTGCTCTGGCTCGCTCTTTTTCTTCAATGGCCGATGTCTGTTTGTCTGCCTTTGATCCCGATCTGAGCATTCCTGATGCTAGTTCCGGAATTCAGCTCCTGTCCATCGCTGATTCCAGTCTGGGATTTTCCCTGTATCTGCTGGTGACGCGATTGTCATCCCGGGAGCTGGATACGGTTTTGTATATGTTGTATACTTTTTTTTTATTATTCTATTATTATTTACTATTTCCTTATTTATTATTATTTTCATTAAAGTAGTTTAGATCTTTTTCTAAACTCATAAATCTCCTTATCTCATCCTCTCCTCTCTAAGGAGAGAGGTGGGGGAGGACCATCTGTCGTTCTGATTGGCCAATGCGGCCAAAACCACAACAGATTTATTGGCACCCAACGTGGGGCTCGACTGTGGCCCGACTGTGGCACTACCAGAGTTCTGATAGATGGTTTGAATAGTTTGAATTCCAGCTTGCTCAGAGATTGATACAGACAGCTCACATCATGTCGTTGCTAAACAGATTATTGTATCATCATCTCTTTGTAGGGATTACTTTAAAGTTAATTGATATGACAATGCTTAGCTTGCCTTATGTGTTGTATTGCTTGCTTTCTTGCTCTGTCTGTCTGTATGCGGTGGTTCAAACATGCTATTTTGCTGCTCTGTTTCATTCTGATCCAGGCTGTGATTGAATGTATAGCCTCTTTACCTGCATACCTTGGGCATTACGTAATGGTTTCTGTTACTACTTACACTAATTATACTTTGAATTTTACCATGGACATGTTTGCTTCACCCTTTACTTCTTATGCCAAATTGTCACCATCAGAGCCAGGAGAGGGATCTCCTTTGGATATCGTGAATGACAGTTGCTTTCCTAAAATCATGCTTTTAGTGTCGATTTTCCTGAATGGGTTGCAGGGGTGGTTTTCCTTTAAATCTTGGTGCAGGAGTAGGTGTTGTACAATATGCACTACTCAAACTCCATCGGCACCAGTACAAGTTGCCCCGGAGACAAGAAGGAAAAAGAAGAGGTCAGTAAGTTCCTCTGTCCCTTGTGATAAAGACCAAGTAAAGCCAGATAGAAGGGGGGACGATCTTCTGATGAAGATCGAGGAAAGAGTTCTTCAAAAGACAATAGGGGATAAGCTCTTGCATCATCCCAGGAGGAGGAATCAGATACAGAGGTGATCATTAAATCCTTCTCTATGAAGGATCTGCGAAATGTGAGAAAGGATTTTACCCGGAATGATGGTGAGACACTTGTCTCCTGGTGTCGTGGTTTGGCCTCAGACGGCAACAAAGAACCACGTGCCGCTCGCTCGGGTATTCCCAATACGGGAAGAATCAGAAGAAAAAGGCAAAACTCTTGGGTTGAGACAAAGGCAGTTTAACAGAACAGCAGAGGGAACAAGAAAAACCAGCAACAATAACACGGATAGAGGAATATACAAACACGATTACGGAACCGCCGCTCCCCACTGCTCACCGACCGGACCCGGGATGCCCCAGCCCGCTCCAAGCGGCGACTTCCTGCCCCCTCCCCCGGCAGCTCAGGGTGGGCATGGCTCACATAGCATGGAATACTGTCTCTTGGGGAGAATTAACCCTATCCCTGCCAGAACCAGGACACCTGGTTGCTCCTGGTTGCTGGGATAATGGGGCTGATAGCATGGAGTTAGATGGTGGCGAAGCTAGGCAGCTAGGAAACCTGGCCAGAGAGGGCGGTATAGATAAAGCTCTTGGGAAAAAGTCACAGACTCTCAGTCTCTGGAGGCGACTCATATCAGCCGTAAAAGGCAGATATCCTTTTAAGGATGATATTGAATGCCGCCCAATTAAATGGACCAGCATAGAGAAAGGTATTAGGTACCTGAGAGAAATGGCTGTGAAAGAGGTGATTTATGGTGACTGGGAAGTGAATGTAGATCCTGATGAAATGCCATGTAGACGACCTATGTTGCGAAAGTTTGTGCAGAGTGCACCACCAATGTATTCCCATACCTTGTCAATGCTGATTTGGGGAGGAGTTGATGATGATTCACTAACTGTAAATGAAGTGGCTAGCAGAATGCGACAGTATGAAGACAGTCTTTCTCGTCCCCTCACTGTAGCAGCTGTGGAAAGATTGACTGATAAAACTGAGAAAATGATTGAGAACAATGAGAAACTGTTTGATAAACTATCTAGGATGGAGGAGAGATCTTATTCTTCCCCTGCGCAGACCCATGTTGCAGCCATTAGGAGAAGACCCCCTCGTATGAGACCGACTCAGAGGAAACAGAACACACTACGAAATATCCTGTGGTTTTGCCTCTGTGATTATGGAGAGGACATGAGTAAGTGGGATAAAAGACCTACCTTGGCCCTACAGGCACAAATAAGTGAGTTGCAAGGTAACGCAGATAGAAGAACAAATTATTCCAGGAGGACTGCTGCTCCAGTCCACAGGGAGCGGTTCTGCGGTCCAGGTGGAAACTCATCTACTAATTACAGACATTAGAGTTGCCCTGCCTCCAGCCAGGAGGAGGAGAGGGACAACGAAGTTTATTGGACTGTATGGATTTGATGGCCTGGCACATTACAGACACAAAAATATAAAGCCCTGGTGGACACTATTGCCGTCGAATCATAAAGGGACAGAATCTGTCACTATTCCTGGAGTGACAGGTGAGTCTCAAGAACTGACTGTATTAGAGGCCGAAGTGAGCCCGAATGGGAATAAATGGGAGAAGCACCCTATTGTGACTGGCCCAAATGCTCCGTGCATCCTTGGCATGGCCTTCCTCAGAAGTCTTCCTCAGAAATACCTCATGGTATTTCAAAGACCAGAAAGGGTATTGGTGGGCTTTTGGCATAGCAACTGTAGAGACTGAGGATATTACACAGCTGTCTACCTTACCTGGCCTTTCAGATGACCCTTCTGTGGTGGGACTGCTGAAGGTTAAAGAACAGCAGGTGACAATTGCTACTGCCACAGTGCATTGGCGACAGTATCACCCTAACCGAGACTCCCTGATTCCCATCCAGAACCTGATTCGTTGGCTGGAGACCCAAGGAGTGATCAGCAAGACTTGCTCACCCTTTAACAGCCCTATATGGCCAGTGCGAAAGTCTGATGGAGACTGGTGGCTAACAGTAGACTATCATGGCGTGAATGAAGTCACACCACCACTGAGTGCTGCTGTGCCAGACATGCTAGAACTGCAGTATGAACTGGAGTCAAAGGCAGCCAAATGGTATGCTACAATTGACATTGCTAATTCTCCTGGTTCCCGCGGGGATAGGGTTAATTCTCCCCAGGCTCAGGCAGAGACACGAGTATTCCATGCCATGTGAGCCATGCCCACTCTGAGCTGCTGGGGGAGGGGGCAGGAAGTCACCGCTTGGAGCAGGCTGGGGCATCCCGGGTCTGCTCTGTGGCCGGCAGGGAGTGGCAGTTCCGTAATCGTGTTTGTATATTCCTCTATCCGTGTTATTGATGTCGTTTTCCTTGTTCCCTTTGTTGTTCTGTTAAACTGCCTTTGTCTCAACCCAAGAGTTTTGCCTTTTTCTTCTGATTCTTCCCATACTGGGAAGGCCCGACCGAGCGGCACGTGGTTCTTTGTTGCCGTCTGAGATCAAACCACGACACTAATGCATTCTCTATTCCTTTAGCAGCAGAGTGCAGGCCACAGTTTGCTTTCACCTGGAGGGGCATCCAGTACACCTGGAATCAACTGCCCCAGGGGTGGAAACACAGCCCTACTACTATTTGCCATGGACTTATCCAGACTGCACTGGAGAAGGGTGGAGCTCCAGAACACCTGCAATACAGTGATGACATCATTGTGTGGGGTAATACAGCAGAGGAAGTTTTCAAGAAAGGTAAGAAAATAATCAAGAGTCTTTTGAAAGCAGGTTTTGCCATAAAAAGAGGTAAGGTCAAGGGACCTGCACGAGAGATCCAGTTCTTGGGAAGTAAGTGGCAAGATGGGCGTTGTCAGATCCCAATGGATGTGATCAACAAAATAACATCTATGTCCCCACCTACTAACAAAAAGGAAACACAAGCCTTCTTAGGGGTTATGGGTTTCTGGAGACTGCACATTCCAGGTTATAGTCAGATTCTGAAAACTCTCTATGAAGTGACTCAAAAGAAAAATGATTTTAAATGGGGTCCTAAGCAACAAAAGGCCTTTGAGCAAATGAAACAAGAGACTGTGCATGCAGTAGCCCTTGGACCACTCCGAACAGGACGGGACATTGAAAATGTGCTCTACACTGCAGCCGGGGACAATCGCCCTACCTGGAGCCTCTGGCAGAAAGCACCAGTGATGACTCGAGGTCGACCCCTGGGATTCTGGAGTCGGGGATACAAAGGCTCCGAGGCCAACTATACCCCAACTGAGAAAGAAATCTTGGCAGCATATGAAGGAGTTAGAGCTGCTTCAGAGGTAATTGGTACTGAAGCACAGCTTCTCTTATCACCCTGATTACCAGTCCTGGGCTGGATGTTCAAGGGTTAAGTTCCTTCTACTCATCATGCCAACAATGCTACCTGGAGTAAGTGGGTTGCCTTAATCACACAGCGAGCTCAAATAGGAAACCCAAATCATCCAGGAATCGTAGAAGTGATCACAAACTGGCCCAAAGGCAGAGAATTCACAATGCCACCTGAGGAGGTGGTGAATCCTGCTGAGGAAGCCCCACCATATAATGAACTCTCAGATAGTGAGAAGCAGTATGCCTTGTTCACTGATGGGTCTTGTCGTATTGTAGGGAAACACAGGAAGTGGAAAGCTGCTGTATGGAGTCCTATATGACAAGTTGCAGAAGCAACTGAAGGAGAAGGTGAATCGAGTCAATTTGCAGAGGTAAAAGCCATCCAGCTGGCCTTAGACATTGCTGAATGAGAAAAGTGGCCAATACTCTCTCTGTATACTGAGTCATGGATAGTGGCGAATGCTCTGTGGGGGTGGTTAAAGCAGTGGAAGCAGAGCAACTGGCAGCACAGAGGCAAACCCATCTGGGCTGATGAATTATGGCAAGATATTGCTGATCATCTAGGAAAACTAGTTGGGAACGTACACCATGTAGATGCCCACGTACCCATGAGTCGAGCCACTGAGGAACATCAAAACAATCAGCAAGTGGATCAAGCTGCTAAGGTTTTCCAGACAGATTTGGACTGGGAACATAAAGGTGAACTGTTTTTAGCTCAGTGGGCCCATGACACTTCAGGTCATCAAGGAAGAGATGCAACATATATATGGGCCCGTGACCGAGGGGTGGATTTAACCATGGATGCTATTGCGCAGAGTATCTGCGATTGTGAAACATGTGCCGAAATCAAGCAAGCTAAACAGCTAAAACCTTTATTGTATGGGGGACGATGGTTGAAATATAAATATGGGGAAGCCTGGAAAACTGACTATATCACACTCCCTCAAACCCACCAGGGTAAGCGCTATGTGCTTACTGTGGTGGAAGGAAGCACTGGATGGTTGAAACCTATGCCATACCCCATGCTACTGCCTGGGCCTTGAAAAGCAAGTCTTGTGACGACATGGTACTCCAGAAAGAATTGAGTCAGACAATGGGACTCATTTCAAAATCAGTCTTATACGTACTTGGGCAAAAGAACATGGCATTGAGTGGGTATATCATATCCCCTATCATGCACCAGCTTTTGGGAAAATTGAGAGATACAATGGATTGGTAAAAACTACCCTGAAGGCAATGGGTGGTGAATCCTTTAAAAATTGGGACAAGCATTTAGCACAAGCTACCTGGTTAGTTAACACTAGGGGGCTCCATCAATCGAGCTGGTCCTGCTCAGTCAGACCTTTTACATACAGTAGAAGGGGATAAAGTCCCTGTGGTGCATGGAAGGAATATGCTGGGGAAAACTGTTTGGGTTTTTCCTGCCTCAGGCAAAGGCAAACCCATTGGTGGGACTGTTTTTGCTCAAGGACCTGGATGTACTTGGTGGGTGATGCTGGAGAATGGAGAAGCTCAGTGTGTGCCTCAAGGAAATTTGACCCTGGGTGAGAAGACTTAATTCTGAGTTGTATGATATTAATTGTTATGTGATACTAACAGTGTTCTATAAGTGTTTTTCAGGATAACATAGTGGTGATGAAACCTGAACCAGCTTTATCAAGTGGCGTCCATCAAAACTCTCTGAGATGGACATAATAAACATGGGCACGAACCACAATGAATTTCATTCATCTTTTCCTACCCTGAGAGTCTGCTATGATAGATGAAACCCTACAGTTATGAACTAAATGGACTTAGTGAACTTTTGTATATAAAGTTAAATCATAAGTGAGAACCTGCATTTCTATATATATGTGTATACAGATTTGATAAAAGTAGTAGTGATCTGAGCATGACGCAAATGGTATGGAATAAGGAGTGGAAGCGGAAGGAGGCTAAGGAATCCCCGCCTCCTGAACGAATTGCATATGTGGAATATGCTACTTTAAAGTCATAAAATGAAGTGTTACAGAAATCTCTAAGTTTTGAACGGGAACAGTTAGGAACGCGAGTAGATACTCTCCTAATAGAAAATGCAAATTTAAAGAAGGAAAATGAGCTGCTTAAGACGTTATTGTTGGCTGTTGGTGAAAAATCAATAGAAAGTCCGTTTCGGGAAAAGTTGCGCTCTGTGCTGGAATCAATGCCGACCGCTAGCGATTCCACAGCATAGATCCGCAGGATAGTTTGTCATACTAACCCTGAAACATGGGATGGAGATACCTGGTATGATGATGATGACTCTGATGAACTGGAGGAGGGTTCCAATTATGATTATACCCCAGAGCCCGTATCCGTACAGCCACTCATTAAAACTGAGGTCACAAATGAGGGGGGGAGCGATCGTACCACTATGCAGACTGTCCCATGGTCTCCTACTGATTTAGCCAAGCTGCGGGAAAAATACTCGCGGCGCCCAGGGGAGTCCGAGACTGAGTACGTGTGGCGTGTATCCCTCACAGGAGGGGATAACATTTTGTTAAGTGAAGAAGAAGCAGGAGGTTATTGGGGTCCTGGAGTATTTTTAACCACCATGCCAGGTGATCATAATTATTCATTGACCACACGGGCTGCTTATTGGGCCGGTGGTATTGATCCACAAGATAGGGGAGACCCTCGTGTGATAAAGACTTCAGGGTTTGCTGACTTGACCGCATCTGTGCAAAAGGCAGCCTGTATACAGGCAATGTATGAGCGGAACTTGTTAAGGAAATCCACAATGTTAGCCCCTATTGATCCAGCTAGATTAATCCCCCTTATCCGTGGACTCCCAGATAGTCTAAAGACATATGTGGCAAATGTGCAAGATCGCATACAAGCCACCCGCAATGTAGTGCAACAGGGTGGTATGTGACGGAGAGACCAGGCAGAACAGGCTCGTGTAACTACTTGGGGTGATTTTGTACAGGAACTGGTAGATTATGGACGCAGGATGGGTTGGGTTGGCTCGACTGCTGAGAGGCCCCACGACCCTCCCCCTCGCCGAGTCCGTCAAGTCTATACTCCTAAGCCAAAACCTGAGGTCAAACCTAAATTTGATAAGGAGCGCAATGACCTCTGGTGACGGGCTGTGGCGATGGGAGTGTCTCGATGGTTGTTACATGGCTCGCTCATCCACTGCTGATCTCCGAGCTCTGGTAAAATTGCTGAGCAGGAAAACTGATTCGCAAAAGAGAGATCAGTCACCAGGAAGGCATATAGCCCCTGGCAAACTCACACCCTCAGCGCCACAGAGGGATTTGATTGACAGGAAAGATACACTGCAAAAAAATGTATGCCCCCGGGGAGGACAGTGAGCCACCCTGCCCGGAGGGTATTAGCCATGCAGTGGCTCTCTAATAAACATCATGAACCAATTATCGCTATACCAGTGGGACCCCAGAGAGTTTCTGTAAATTTTCTTATTGATGCTGGTGCCCAAATATCAGTGATTACTAAAAAGACCGCAGAACGCCTAAATGTTAAACCCAGTCGCCGCAAGCTAAAATTCACAGGAATTGATGGGATCATAAAGGAATGTCCCCCTGTAAAGATCACTTTATGGCTCCCGGGGAAGATAAATTGACTCGAACTGAAGTGTTGGTGGGTACAGCCAATACTAACATATTGGGATTTGATTTATTATTTGGCAGAACATGGAAACTCCCTGATGGCTCAGTTTGGAGCTTCGCTGGGCAAGTTAACGCAGGAGGGGATGAGACAAAAAGTATAAATTTATTAGAGATGTCTATACCCTTGCCCCCATCAAAACTTACCAATGTGAGACAATACCTGCTGCCAGCGACCGTGCATTCGGGCATTGACAGGGTGGTAGCAGACTTGGAAAAAAGAGATATTATCACTCGCACTCACTCCCCATATAATTCTCCTGTCTGGCCGGTAAGAAAACCAAACAGACAGTGGCGGCTTACGATTGATTACAGGCAATTGAATGCAAACACTGCACCTTTAACTGCCGCCGTACCAAATATTGCAGAGTTAGTGACCCTAATCCAGGGAGCATCTCACACATGGATGGCAACTCTAGATATAAAGGATATGTTTTTTATGATTCCGCTGCAGGAATGTGATAAGGCTAAATTTGCCTTTACTTGGAAAGGGGTACAGTATACCTTTAACAGGCTGCCCCAGGGTTATAAGCACTCCCCTACCATCGCCCATAATGCCCTGGCGAAGGTTTTAGCAGAAATTTCTAGCCCACCAGGCGTTACCATCTATCAATATATTGATGACATACTGATAGGGGGAGACAATTTAGAGGATGTCAAGTGCACTCTGGAAGGTGTGCGAGAAAAATTAATAACTCTAGGACTAGACATTCCTCTGTATAAGTGTCAGGGCCCTGCGCAGGAGGTTAAGTTTTTAGGGGTCTGGTGGATAAAAGGAGCTGCTTCCATTCCCCCAGACACACTAGAGAAGATAGAGCAGGGACAGGAACCATCTAACAGAAAGGAGCTACAGCAGTTGTTGGGGACTCTGGGTTATTGGCGCAAACATGTTCCTGGTTTTTCTATTATTGCACGCCCATTGTATAACCTATTGAGAAAAGGAAAAAAATGGGAATGGACTGAACAGCAGGCAAAGGCCCTGAAGACCTTGGTCAGAGAATTAAGGTTGTTCCAGCAATTAGGCCCGATACATCCATCTGATCCCATTTTCGTGGAATGGGGATTCAGTGAGCATGGTTCTCATTGTAATTTGTGGCAGAAAGGACCAGATGGGCCTGAGAGGCCATTAGAATTCAGCTCTTACTCTTTTAATGATACTGAGATGCCATATTCGGATCTTGAAAAGGACCTACTATCCTTAGTACGAGCCGTAGAATGGGCTGAACACATTAGGAGAGATCAGAATGTGATCACCAGGGGTCCTTTCCGCCTTTTAGACCTAGTTCATAAGGGTACAGTGCCACCCGCAGGCATTGCCCAGAAACCTACAGTCCATAAGTGGTATGCCTACCTGGAAGGTATCAATGAGATAATGCCTATCACGGAAGGCAGTGTTAAATTATCTAAGTTACAGAAAGACATAGATAGCACTTTACTATTCCAAACCCCACCGAGTAAGTCGTCTCCAATACAAGAGGCGCCACCCCTGGAAGAAGGTAGCGACCTAAAAGGAGTGTGGTTCATGAATGCAACATCCTATAGACGGAACAGTGAGTGGAATTACAAGGCTGTGGCATTAGAGGTGGTCACAGGGGAAAGGTTGAGTGAGGAAGGTAAAGGAAGTGCACAAGTGGGGAACTTAGAGCAGTCCTGCTAGCTGCACAACATGGTGCTAGCCATATCTATACCGACTCATATGCTGTTTTCTAAGGGGCCACAGAGTGGATAGGTCATTGGGTAGCCAATGATTGGCAAGTAAATAGAGTTCCAGTCTGGCAAACTGACAGTTGGAAGCAATTGCTAGAGATAGGGGAACAAAGAATGCTGTGTGTTGGATGGGTAAAAGGACATGATCGATCAGCTTCTATTGCTGCCCAGTTTAACCAGCAAGTTGATAGTCTCACACGACTGCGAGAAATTGATATCATAAGTGATAACCACGAATGGGAACGCTTGCTCGAATGGTTGCATGTTAAACGAGGCCACACTGGACGAGCTGACCTGTACCAGGAAGGCATAGCCCGTGGATGGCCTGTATCAGTAAAGCTGTGTGAACAAGTGGTGACAGCCTGCTCACAATGTCGTTTACGACTTAACAAAGACCATCCAAGTAAAGCACCTCCCTGTGGAATAATTACTGAATTGGCTAAAAAATACAAAAGTACAACATTGTTCACACATTAAGGAAAAGTATAAAATCAAGAGGCCTCTGAGGTAGAAAACAGCTGCAGCTGGCATGAAGAATGCAACATCCGCGGTTCCCTGATAAGGAGCTTGTGAAGCTACATGAGGTACGGAGCGGGATGCAATTATTCCGCGGCTTTACCTTATGATGTATAGCAGATACAGGGATGGGACGATACCATGAAACAGATAAGCTGCCAATTAGCTGCCTGCTCGATACTCGGAGCCAACATTTTGTCAAATTTTGATGAAATGCTGTCCTTTGTGCGAACTTTGCTCATTATAATGTCATTATAATACCAAAACACACCTCCATCCCAAAGGCTACCCGCCTCCAAGGTGCGACCACTCCTTCTTGAGTCTGCGCTCTGAATTTTTTGTAAACTATACCTTTAATTGTGAAGCGAGAGAATTTTACACCAATCATAATTAAAGTATTTATGACTAAAGTCACTCAAACTCCACCTTGAAGATAACAAATAGTATAAAAATAGCCCGAGAGAGGGGGATACTCAGGGAAGACACCATCACAAAGAATTTCATCACTGACTTCCGGGATCAGTCGACGGGCTGAGCCTTTCTTCCCCCCCATAGGGACGCCTTTGGGTAAGACTTAGATTACACTGAGTGCTTTCTCAGGAAACTTAGAAATTTCTCTAGAGAATCTCTTTCCTACATTTATAGCCAGGCTGTATCGTTTATAACTTTGTCGCGCGTTTGATATATGTAATAATACTTTTATTTGCACGTGCTTTGCAGACAGTGTATTTATCACCGGCAATCCTAAGAACCTATCTATCTGTTGTTTAAATAAACTGCACTGTTTAAGTAGCTAGTCGTTTCGGTTTCTCACTGAACGCGACCAAAGACTCGAGAGTGGCCGTGCTAGTTCATGAGCACGACTAGACTGAAGGTGCAGTCCACTATTAGTGTATCCAAATCGTAATAGTTTAATACATATTAAACGCGATTGGACTGATAGTGCTGAATTGGGCATCACTCAGAACTTAAACCCAGCCGCACCTAGCCTCCCACCTCGGTGAGGAGTGTTAGAACGCAAGGGGGTTTATCTTCTGCCAAAACTGCTTTGCCCCTTTCCACGCAACACTCCCCTACATATCCGAGATAAGAAGACACTGTGGCACACTTGGCAGATTGATTACGTAGGCCCGCTCCGGCCTTCAGGAAAGAGGAAATACATACTAGTGGGGGTGGAAGTTGTTTCAGGAGTAACCATGGCTACAGCAGTTGCAGCTGCCTCTGGGGAAAACACTGTCCGATGTTTGAAAGAGTGGTTTAGCACACTTCCTCTTCCTGAGGAGATTCAAAGTGATAACGGGTCACACTTTTCAGCTACAGTAGTCCAAGACTGGGCAAAGGAAGAAGGGATTCGATGGGTATTCCATACTCCGTACTATCCCCAAGCTAATGGTACTGTTGAGCGAACGAATGGGTTGGTCAAACGGTTCGCTAAAACATATGAACATGGGTGGCACCTGCGATTTTCTGATGCTACCTATCAGTTAAATAATCGGTGGAGTGGAGGTGGATGCCCGAGGATGAAAGCTTTTTGTGTATCAGCCTCCACCATTGTCCCTAAAGTACACGCTAAACCAGGGGAATATCCTACAGGATTGTATGTGGGCCAACCAGTAATGGTCAAAATGCCCCAGATTGGAACAGTGGCAATGGTGTTAACAACTCCAAAGAATCTCTATGCTTGGGAAGCAAAGGACAGTTCTGGGAAAATACACCGAATTAGTACCAGATGGGTGGTACCTACCTTTTAACTTAACTCTGCCGGTCAGAATACGACCGAGCATTTTCTTTTGTTTTACTTTGCAGAAACACTGATGACAACAGATTGCACCTGGGACCATGGTCTATCCTACACAGAGTTGGAGTGTCCTTAAGGCTTGTTCATGGCTGTAACAATCTGATTTGCTTTCGTAGTGTTGATAATAGTTTTGCAACTGAAATTTTAACCGTGATGCTGGTAAAAGATAGTTTGGGTATTCTATTGTTGTCTACCTGCGTATGGAGTTTTTCCTCAAACCTTGTATTGCAATTGATCCGTGCTTTTGGGCATATACATAATGTCAGTCAAATAACAGCATGTTTGCCTCTCCCCAAGTCCGCTGCTTCACCTTTGGACTGGGGAATTTTAACCCTTGATCTAAATCGAACCTTTACGGCCATGACAAAAACTAGCGTAGGCAAGATGAAGTTTGGAAACACTACAATATATTCTCTTGGCTGGTTGTACAATGGCCAGAAAGAGACCTGCTGGGAAGGTAAATATTCCCATGCAACAATCAAAACCATATGTGACAAATTTCCCTGGGGAATGCACTTACCCAAAATATGGGAAGAACCCCAAACGGGGGACTGGCATTACATGCAGACTACTGACTGTTGCATTGATTGGGATGGGACCATTGGACCATCAAAGACCCTTGTTGATGTATATACTGATTTTAAGGTTTCTCGTTCCATTAAACCAAAATGCTATAATTGGAATTGTACCAAAGTTTACAATTGCACTAGCAATGAGAGTGGAATTCAGAAATTGGGCCTGATAGCTCAAGCTCTTCGCCTGGGTTGTATTTGCCGTAAATATACCACTCGTATCAATGACACCTGGTCACGTTTTACAGTTAAGGATACCCATATAAATTGTAAAAAGCTAACATTGCCTTCTACGGGACACACTGTTTGGGTTAGTAGTGATGGAACATGGACTACCGATTTGCCAGTAGAAGGCCCGCGACGCCAACACGCATTGGGATTGCTGACACTCTGGCCTCTCTGGCAAAAACAACCCCTTGTGCCACCCCTATGGGGCCGGATCAAACGGGAAGCAGGAGACCCTTGGCAGCATCCGACCATGGGAACTGTAGTTGGATGGACTTTGGAATCCATCTTTACACCCCAGATAATGGCTTTCCAGAATCGCATGATGCTGTATAACCTTACGGGACAAATTGAAGCATTGGCTAATGCAACTCGGGTTGGACTGGAAAAATTAAATGAACAGCTGCAGGCAACATCAAAAATGACACTGCAAAATAGACTGGCATTAGATCTGCTATTGCTGCATGAAAAGGGAGTGTGTGGATATTTAGACTTAGTAAATGATACCTGTTGTGTTCATATACCAAATGTGACTAAAGATCTTGACAAACAACTAGATCACATAAAGCTTGTGGCAAAGGCCAGCTGCGAATTGAGGAAAGGGATGGAAACAACATGGTTGAATAAGCTATTACAAGGATTAGGATTTTCACTATCAGGATGGCTTGCTTCTTTATTGCAATCTGTGATTATTGTAGTCATTGTAGTCATTGTTTTTTGTATGATATTGGCTTGTGTTAAATCTATGTTGACCCGGATGTTAATTCGTCAGGTGTGGATGATCTCTGGTGGGACAGAATTGAAGGTGAATCCTGAAGTGGAGGAAGAGAAGAAGTCTAATCTAAGGGATACCTTTGGTGGGACTCTGATAGAAAATCAGTGAAAGTCCTGGGACTCTGACAGACAAATATCCAAACTACAGTCCTTTTAATGCGACAAGATATATGAGAAATTATGGGAAATGGTGAGGTATGCATTGTGTTACTTAACAACTGGTATAGGACAACTTATGGCAAACGGTACTTAAGATCATACTTAAGGTCGTTGCTTAACAACTCTAAGAGAAAAGAGAAACTGAGGGACAGAGAAAGGAAAAGACAGAGAAAAAGACAGAGATAAAGAGATCCTGGTTCCAGCGTCTTTTTCAGGGAATCTTCCCAGGCATAATCTTCTTCTTTCTTGGGAAAAATCTTCCCAGGCATGATCTTCTGTTGTTTCTTCTTTGTTCCCCTGATGAAGCAAAGGTGACTTATCGGACACAATGGCCTTGAGAACTGAGAACGAGCAAGCTCACCACACAAGTGGCAGAACTATCCTGTCTTCACAAGACAGTTCTCCCACACTTTCAGGCGCCAGAAGTGTTAGTCTTATCAGTTCTTTGAAGGCCAGGCCTGCATTATTTATTTCCTTGCGAGTGTTTGAGGCATTCCATTGAAGGCTTGGAGGGCCTTCTGCCCCTCGTCAGGGAATTTACAGTCCTTCTCTTACAAGAGACTATCTGCATGATGAGCTAGACTGCTTCCCCAACGAAGTCGATGATAACGGCAATGTTTTTGACATAATTGTGTTAGTTCTTGTAGTTGCAGGAGACATCTGAAAATATTTATTGCAAAAGGATAAAGAAGAGGAAGAAAAAAAGAAGAAAGAGGAAGAGAAAAGTTGCTAAATAACCAGAGCAAGATTAATTTCTATTTAAACTGACCCTAGACATGCTATTGTTTTACAGATTGTTGCAGCATGTGATCAAATAGGGTGGTAGAAAATAAACACTTGCAATGAAGCAGGAAACCAGTTCTCCAGCAGCTGAGTGGAATGTAGCTGCTTAAATGCAGCCAAGCTAAAATCAGCTCCAAGTTGAGAGGTTGTTATAGTGGAGGGAGGGGGATACAGTCACGCTGGATCAGTAGCGAGAGCAGACTCCTCTTTGATCTTTTTTCAGCTTCCATGCATGTATAAAAAAATGCAAATAAAATAGACCCACTGTTTTCTGTAAATTAAAGGAATTTTCCCCCCTTAAATTATCGAGCCATATTTTTTCCATGTGCTTTCAAAGAAATTAAAACAGCTTGAAAAAAAGGGACTTAAATATATTGAATGCATAGAAGTGGGAGTTCTGCATAATCAGCTTCCAAGAATTCTTAAATCTCTGTATATAAACTGTTTAAAAGTAAATTAAAATTATTCCTTAATGAAATACAAATCTGAAGTCACTTGAATAACTAATTGTTTTATGACCCATGCAGTGAATTTTTAATGCCTGCCTCTGCCTGATTATTTTAGATATGTCTGTGTTGTAAATTAAAAGCTACATAAATCATTAATGTGTTGATACAGATCAGTGAGCTGACTACACTGTATCTGATTCCTCAGGACATACAGTGTCTGATTCACCACACTTCTGTTTTATGGAGTCCAGATTTAGTCCACATTTGTTCTTGGTTAAAATCTTATTTGAAGAATTTGAATTGACTTTGTATAGGATTTACAGCACTGAGGTTACCCACGCCTTATAGATCATCAGTTTGCAAAAATTCTACCGCAGGTAAAGAGGCTATTATTTCTATGACAATTACTGTGTACTTGCAGAAAGCATTTTATTCATGGTACTCAAATTGCTTTGCAACCATTAATTAAGTCTTACAGTTCACAAAAACCCCTTTGAGGTAGGTAACTATTAGGATTTCTATCTACAGCCTGGTAAACAAGGACGGAGTCATTGACCACTTGAAATAGGAATAGATACGGGAATAGAAGATAGTTGTCCTGACTTTAGTTGCCTACTTTAATGGCTAGAAAAAAAAATCTCCCATAAGAATAAAATGCACATTTTAAAAGTACAAGCTGAGTCCCTGAAGTGAAGGAGAAAAAAATAAGATCTGTAAAATATTTAAAACTCATGGACTATTGAAGTTGGCATATGTTTGTATGTGGGAATTTGCTGAAAGGAGAAAAACAAGCCCAGTGGAATAGCATTTTACTTCACCTGGACCAGTAACAGGGATTCTCCCTGTCTTATCAGGTCCCATGATTCTCTTGCATTAATGAGCAATCAGATGGGTCTACTACTGCTGCAGTGGAAGTGTTGTTTTGCTTTAACTGCTGCCACGATTGGTTGCCTTGAACTGTAAAAGCATAGCTTCTGAATCATATTTGCTTGCTTTGTTTTCTCTGATCTTTCCTTCCAACTTCCATAAATGAGCTTTGTTTCTTGACAGAAGTACTCCATTTTCTGAGTACAGTTAAACAGCCACAGTTTAACTGAAAATCTGATGTTGGTATTCGGGTGCATTTTTGCTTTTCATCAGCGTATGCCTCTGGGCTAAATCAGAGCCCAATATAATGAATGCTTGTGATAGAATAGGGCATGCTATCGAACAATCCCATTGATGTGTGGAGAGCATTTACGTGCAATCTTATTGCCAGATGAAGCTTTTACAAGAGCAAACCCATTGTCATTGAAATACATGCTGGTTTTACTACAAAATAAATTAAAATAAGTCCTTTTACACTATGTGAAGATATGGCTTGTGAACATTAAAAGATGCGTTCATACAGAAAAGCCCACTCACATCACCTTTTGACATTTTCTGTACTGATAATTTAAAATGAGGAGAGTATTTGTAGTAGAGAAGATACTGTAGATATTTTTGAATGGAAGGATGAAAACTGCAATCAGGTCAAAATATATTTGCTCTCACTTACACCTGTGTAAATCCAGACTGACTTACTGGAGTCAACAGTGTTACCCTGGATTTTAAGAGAGTTATTGAGACTGGAATCTGTTCCATTATATTATCAATATGGAAACTTGCAATTACCTCTCTAAAAGATAACAAAGAGCCTGTCAATCCTCTTTCTTTTTCCTTGTTTGATCTGGATTGCTGATGTGTTGTTTTTTGCAGCATCAGATGTATGTTAATTTACAGAGTATGTGATTTTTGTTGATAAGGACTCATTTATTTTTGTTTGATTCCTTGTAAACTGACCAAGGGGAGAAAAAGCCTCTTTAACCCATTTTACACATGTATTGTACACTGTGTTAATGGTGGTACTGAAATAAAAAGAAAGCCATAAAGACTTGCAGATAAAAGAGAAGAAAAAGTCCTTCATGTGTTTGAAGTGTACTGTTGATGGCTTATTTTTTTTCCAAATTATTATCAGTGATCTCCCAACCTTTTTAGGTTCATACGATGAAATCTGTATGTGTCAGATAAGTATGCTGAAGTCCATAATACAAGTGCCTTCTGATTTCCATAGGAGAAGGAATTAACTACTTTTAAAACCAGAAGGGATAGTCATGTGGTCTGCTTTTACCTCCTGGATAAAGTTAACTGTAGATTTTTACCTGGTGATCCTTACAATGGGGAAAGTGTGTTCAGCTTGGATTTATAAGTGAGTGCGGTCAAGCTGAGCAATATGTGGTGGAACCAAGGCCTGTCTCAGCAAGAGCTCTTAACAAGAACAGTATTAATTGTTCTGGCAATCAATGGCTAGTAGAGCTCATTTATTCAGTAAATACCATTAAAAAAATAATCATCTGTACTCCAGAATTTAAATTCAAACAGACAAAGGTTATTTTGAGTCATTATAAGATGCCCTGAAACTAATATTCTGAACACATGTATATGCTATCAAAATAGCCCTCAAAGCTATACTTTTACTCTCTTACAGTTCACCTCAAGACCCAGGACTTTTGTTTTCTTTCTATTTTTTTCTTGGGGGGTGGGGTGGGGTGGGGTGTTTTGGGTGTGGGGCAGTGTGTTTGGTTTATTTTTTCTTTTTTTGTTAGTTTAAAAAATTTGAAAAGAAAGATAGGACACTTCTCAAATATTCTCATTAATATTGGCTTCTAATTTATTTCTTCTGCAGCTATTTTGCAATGTCTCCAATGAAGCTGCACTCCAATTTGTCTTATAATAGTGGCAGTAATGTTTTTTTAGGTTTTTTTCTTTTTCTAAAGAATCTAGGTGCCCCAAGGAGTTTCTCTCTCCTTCCACACACAAACCTACAGTTCCCTCAAACACTTCTTCATTCAGAACATTTTCTAGTGCTTTCTTCCACAGTGTAGCACTGGCAGAGCTATTAAAAGCAGCATCACACAATGTTCTCTCACACAAGAAGGTGGCATAGAGGATCCTAAAAAAGCAGAGTTGTGAGTTTAAATGAGAGTTTAAACAAAGCAACTCTGACAGAAATGCATATTTCATGGTACTAACTGAAACCTTGAACTTTTTGGTGTTGATGCTGCAAACATTGTGAAATTTTGGTAGAATTTTATTCACTCCATGTAAGCCAGACTCTTTCTGTGAACAAATCCAATATAAATGGACTTGCTGCAGCCCAGAAGGCCAATTGCATCCTGGGCTGCATCAAAAGAACTGTGGCCAGCAGATCCAGAGAGGTGATTCTCCCCCTCTACTCTGCTCTCATGAGACCCCACCTGGAGTACTGTATCCAGCTCTGGAACCCTCAGCACAAGAAGGACACGGATCTGTTGGAACGGGTCCAGAGGAGGGCCACAAAGATGATCAGAGGGCTGGAGCACCTCTCCTATGAAGGCAGGCTGAGAGAGTTGGGGTTGTTCAGCCTGGAGAAGAGAAGGCTCCGGGGAGACCTTATAGCAGCCTTCCGGTACCCAAAAGGGGGCCTATAAGAAAGCTGGGGAGGGACTGTTTGCAAGGGCATGTAGCGATAGGATGAGGGGTAATGGCTTTAAGCTAGAGCAGGGTAGGTTTAGATTAGACATTAGGAAGGAGTCCTTTACAATGAGGGTGGTGAGGCACTGGAACAGGTTGCCCAGAGAGGTGGTGGAGGCCCTATCCCTGGAGACATTCAAGGCCAGGCTGGATGAGGCTCTGAGCAATATCTGATCTAGTTGAAGATGTCCCTGCTTACTGCAGGGGGGGTTGGACTAGATGACCTTTAAAGGTCCCTTCCAATCCAACACATTCTATGATTCTATGAATTCCTGCTTGAATTCAAGGGCTTTTCAAATACTTTGTGGTAATTTTAGACATGTCTTGTTCCTAGTAATATAGTACCTGCTTGGTGTTTTAAGGCCTTGATCCTTAGCTGACAAAAATCAGTGTAGCTCCACTGAAATCATTTTACTTCAGCTATAGAGCTGACATCCAGTCCATAGTACTCTTGAAAGCTCCTGGTGAATATTGGTGAAGTCTTTTATGAAACTTTTTGGGATAACTAACTGTTGGGGGAAATTTCTAAAAGGTGAATTTCAAATCCTAATTCCCCTTGAATTTTACTGAATGTCAACGAGACTTTGAGTCATACATTCAGAAATAATTAGATGCTGAAATAAAAGAATAGGCAGCTAGTGACATTCTGGGGGAAAAAGAGCAAAAAAGAAAGAAAGGAATAAAGAAAGAAAGAAAAAAAAAAAACCTCAATCAAAACCTATGCAGGTGGTCAAATCCAAAATTATGCTACTCTGTTGCTGTGTAACTTGAGCAGTACCAAAGTGTCATGGCAAAATTCTCTAAAAAGAATAAAATTCATTTTTGAGGCTGTTTTAGCATTTCTGGACAGTTTAGGACCTATCTTATGCCTGAACTCAGCTGGAATGCATAAAAAAGAAAGTATTTATCTCAGCTGAGTACCTTGTTTGTGCTGCTTTCTCAGACTACAATTAATGTGCAAGCCATGGATGTCTATTGGATGATTCAACCATGGCAGTTGGTCAGCAAAATCCCTCAGCCTTTCAGCTATAAGATATTCAGGTACTGAGCTACTCGGATATCCTGACCTATTCAAGACATTCCAGGGCACAGAATAATTACATATTAATTGAAGCAGGAATTTTACCAGATTATGGACTAGTTGGTTGTTATGAGTGCCCTCTCCAAAAAAGAAAGTAACTACAGTCGTGCACTCATTCCTACAGCTGCTTTGACATGCAGGTTTTCATTTTGTCCCAATTAGCATCTGAAAAGAGGTCAGTGGTCAAAAAGGTGATGCCCAGACTGAGTGGCGGACCTTTGACCTGTTGTATGCTGCAGCACATCGTGTGAGAGATGCCCATCTGCCATATGTTTCCAAATGCCAGGACAGAGCTCCTGATCCAGCTGATGCAGACAGAGGAAGCTAAGAAGTTGTTGCCTTGATCAGAATCCAAACAGAGTGTCTATTCTGGGACCTGGATTAAGGGACCATGTAATGAGTTTGAGGTCAAGACTACCTGCAAAGCAACTCTCTGGGCACAAATTCCCACATCAACCTATGGAGGAAACAGAGAAGGCTCATTGCAGTGTAACATTCCCTGGGAGATGTGGTGAACCTCTCATCTGAGTGGATAAAATCTTCCAGCATGGCCTGTGCTGTAGCAAGATCACCTTTGGCACAATACTGTAATCCATGCTGAGGAGTAATCCAGTGCTACCTCCAGCTCCACAGTTTGTGCTCAAAGGGTTCAGGTGGCAACACCCAATATGGGATGACCAGCATGAGAGGAGATGGCCTTTTTCTCAGAATGGCCAGCTTCTTCACTACGTGGATTCCTGACTAGTATTCCAAGGACTGTATATCACCATAGAGTATCTCCTTTCTTGGCTGGCTGTAAGGGGTGGATAGATCTAAGCACCTGAGTGGGCAGGTTTGGAAGCACCATAGAAGGGAGGGAGACAGATGTGAGCAATACTGTGGTTGGCAGTGCTAAAGACAGTTGCAGCCTGGTGTTGGAGATGAGCCTAGGTGATAGTGTGTGGAGATTGTGGTGATATGACTCTTCTATGCCTCTTCTGGGAGACAGAATATTGGTCAGGTAGATCAGTCTGATCCAGTAGGTTATTTAT
Organism: Fratercula arctica; assembly: GCA_947846985.1. Lineage (NCBI taxonomy): Eukaryota > Metazoa > Chordata > Aves > Charadriiformes > Alcidae > Fratercula > Fratercula arctica. Next base: position 14,770,261 of record CANTUZ010000025.1, on the reverse strand, counting down.
ATTTTTATTGGCTGTTTACAAGAATTAATGCATTCATAATTACATTTTCATAGATCTATTTTTGTATAAGTTCACTTTTTAAACTGATTCCAAATCACTTTGAAAAGATTTGTGTGACATGGTCACTGAAATCCATTAGAGCTTCTAGAAATTTCACAAACATTTTTTTGAGTTGAATATTTATGTTTTAAGATAGCACTTACTATATGGCATACTGTTTAATTAATGTCAGTGGTTTTAAACAGACCTAATTCTTCTTTATATGACTCAGAAGTTTTCATGTACAGCATTTCTAAAACAAATTCAGATTCTGTCAAGGTGAAAGAATATTTATTATGTTTATATCCTTAGCTATGAATGACCTCTTAACAATTGTAAGCAATCAGGAGGATGAATTTCAGTTAAATGTTATAAAAAGTTACAGTCTTTCTAATTTGTGTGGTTGTTATTGTTTGAGAAACATAACAATTTATTGTTGTTTAGACAATTATTCTGTCACCCAATGACCCTTCCCCACCCAGAAAGGGGAATCAGGGAAAGCAAGGAAACACAAGGGTTGAAATATAAATAGATTTAATAGGATAAGACTAAATAATTAACAATAATAATGAAGAACCAGTATTGATCTCGATAACAATATAAAATATACAAGGATTATACTCAGCCAATTATATCAGTAGGAAGCTGTGCACTCCCAGCAGTGGACAGCAAATGTTGGACACTGCGAGCGCTATGGCTTCAGGAGGAAGGGAAGGCCTCAGGGGTCCAGCACTGGGGCAAGGAGTTCTCTGGATCGTCACCATCAAGAGAGAGAGAAACTATGCAGCAAACTTTCTAATTTATATTGAATGTGACGTTCATGGTATGAAATAATCCTGTTGGCCAGCCTGGATCAAATGCCCAGGCCTTGCTCCTCCTCATCCCTGCACCAGGCAAGGCTTGAAAACACTGAGACCTTGAATCCCACATAGCCTAGCTGTCTATAAAGTAAATATTTTCACAAATTCAGACACTAGAGTCTTCTAAAAGATGGAGTTTTCCCAGTCATTAGAAGAGAAATTAGTCCTGTGTTGCTCAAATCAAGACAGTTGTCTTCCTGAAGAAATTTAAATTATAATTAATCAGGATTAGTAACAAAGAAACTGTGAACAAAATTTGAATTCTAAAGGAAATACAAGCAATAATAATAATAATAAGATAAACTGCTGATAAAAAGACTGACATTTAAGCAGTAATCCTTACCACTGAATGTTCAACACTGAGATAATTAAATGTAACATCAGTTATATAGCCTAAATGAAAACCAAGATGTACAATGGTAACACTTCTTTTTCACAATATTGCAGTTAGATAAATAGAAAGTATAAAAGAAAGTGTTTTGCATAGAAAAATTACTTGTGTGAATAAGTACTTTCCAGTGCAAATAAGGAATTCACAGTTTGGCCCCATGGCTATTTTTTAGAATTATTACCTCTAAGTGTTATATATGATTCTTCACAATAATTATAATTTGCATATACAATGACCCAGATGACTAAAATAACAAAGCTGCATCTTTAAGCTTCTACTTAAAATTCAGCGTCAGTAGTAAATGTTAAAACTATGAAATATATTTAAGGCTAACATACAAATTCACTCAGAATTCACCTCCATTCAGTGCTGTGCATGACACACTTTATATCAATGGCATTTCTCTTATAGCTACATATAGAAATGTTTGTCAGCTCTGAATGGAGGTTTTGTTACTTATTTCCTGATCTGTTGGGTCTAAAACATACTCTTGGGAGGAACAGTAGAAGCAGATTTGATTTGTGTTCTCAAGGGAAGCAGATGGATTGTGTCTCTTTCATCCTATCAGAGAGTAGCTAGAATATGTCCTGTTTTTCTCGTGCCTTGACTTCAGGCTGTACTTAGTGACCACACCAAGAATGGCATGGTGGGAATGATTGACTGCCAAGAGTTGGAAGGCGTGAATGCTGTCCTGATCTTCTGAAAAGGTTTGCCAATTTAAAAAGCAGATTTTGAAAGTTTTTATTTTCTTTTTAAAAAATCTTCTTTAGCAAACTAATAATAACCTAAAAAAAATGAAAAGAAAGATATAATTTTGTTTTGTTTCTTGTTTGAAAACTTGAAAAGTATATAGCTGTTATTTCTCCATCAATTTAATAAATTCTGATTCTTCATGCACTTGTGTGTGGTTATGGTCATCTATGGAGCTAAGCTGCAGAGTTTTTATAGCCTTCCATTTTATCACAGAGGAAGAGTAAGAGTATGTGTGTGAGTTGGAGATGGGAAGGGGTGGAAAATAATGAGAACATTTGTTTCTACTCAGGAAAATGTCTAATCTTTTCAAGAAGCAGCAGGTGGACTTCATCTTGCAAATGTGTAAAGTCACTGTTTTGTCTAGGTTTTTGCTTTTTTCTCCAGTTTCCCACTTTCTAGTCCTTCATCCAACACGTTGTTCTTGAATGTGTTATAAAAAGTTAGACACTTTCAAAATCTCCAGAAGACTCTTGTAGGCATGAGCATATTTAATCCAGTGAAAGGTAGGAGACCTGAGTCCTTCTGAGGAAAGGGTTTTATTGGTTTAGGATCAGCAGAAACACTAAGGGGAAACAAAACAAACAAACAAATGGCTCAAGGGACTTATACTTGAATTAGATGGGACAAAGAGGTTAGATGTTTGGTTAGGTAAGTTGGAGTAGAAGTTCAGAGAAGCAGAATCATGTTTCTTGAGGTGATTCCATAGTTTATCTAGGAAAAAAAATCTCTTAATTTCCAAAAAAAATGGAGTCTGGTACACCAGAGATATAAAAAGAATGTGTTTCATGGGTGATTTCTATTACATGAGTGTATGGCTTTAACTCACAGTAATCTCAGTCTCTAATTGAAGAATTTATTACATTTTGGGACAATAATAATTCTTTTGGTAGTTGAAAGCCTGAAAATTGGAAAAAAAAAAAAAAGAAAAAGAGATTTAGATTCACCCCAGATGACTTTAAGGCACATTACTGAGTTGTCTAAACTAAATATCATTTCCCTAGACTCACTGCATAGTCAATGGAGAGAGACTGGGATGTCTCAGTGTTGATTTCTTTTACCTAAAATGTCATTTTGGAATTATTTATCTCTCAGTGCTCACAACTGAGGAGACCTACAAACATTATGTGCTTAACTTAAACTTTTGTTAGGTGCCTAAAGTTAGATGGGGTGAATCTGGGTTCATTTCTCCATTCACACCTTTATTCATAATGACATTACCCAACTGGTTGAGAAGGTTGTGAATGGGAAAATATTTCAGGAAGTTTGCCCTTTTGGCATTTGTTCTGTAGAGAAATAACCAGACGTCAATTTTTGGGGTGAGTGGGTTTATATGTTCTGCGAGAATCAAATGAACTAAAAAAAACCCCAACAAACTTTCAAATTTTAACCTATTGTATAGATGCAGACAATTTTAATATTTTCTTCCCCCCCCCCATTGTCTGAGATGTCTCATCTTGTATAATGATGTTACACAAGTTTTGCTACAGTTCTTTTATAAAGGTAGCGATAACAAAATGTCAGCCATTTGATTATACAGAACTTGCCCTGGCTTCTCTTCCAACTTTTGTCTAATATTAGATAAAACACATGACATGTTCAGATAGTGGCACAGTGTATTATGGCAGGATGTTATAGTGAACAAATGTTATTTATTATTATCCATCTGATCTTGAGATAACTGGGGCTTTGTGAATAATCTTTGCTTAAAAAAAAAAGAAAAAAAAGAGGATGATGGTGGTAGAAATTGCATGGTCCACTTTAAAATCTAATTCAAAAAAGGTCCCTGTGATTCATCCTTTCCAGCTCCAAGGTTAACAGTGAGATTGGTAGCACATTCATAATTCAATGTGGTTAAATGCCAAGGGCCAGAGAGCACCCTCCCAGCTAGTACGAGCAGAATGACATTCATGGTTGATTCAGCTCCTTGCAGCAAGCTGTGTAATTGGAAAAACCAAGGGAAATGACCCCAGTCTCTGTGTCCTGCTGATGTCAAAATGCATTCGAATCACTCTGACAAGTGGCCAGTTTGGAGGCTTCCTAAGAATAGGAGGCTGAGAGAAAAGGTAAGAGCTTATAAGTAGCCTGAAATAGCTACAGCACAGGTAGGGTATAGAGTAGATGCTTTGTAAGATTTGTACCTGGGTTTTGAAAATGATTGAGCAAAACAGGCTCAGAAGAGGACATCTGTTTAGCATAATTTGGTGTCTTAATTCCACTGGATGATATGCACCAATGTGTTTAATGACACTTGCTGTACTTAATAAACATGTAGACACTGCTGTAAAGTGGATCAGTGTAATCAGTAGAAATGGATGGGATATCTGAAGATGCTGACACTGTGCTCAAATCTAAAAATTATGGTCTGTAGTTTATCTGGACTGAGAGGAAGGGAAAATTATAATCTAGGACGTGTGTGTGTGTGAAGATCTGAAGCTCTGTATCATTTGGGGCATTCAAATCCCTTCAAGGGGGAGAAAAGTGGTTCTGAATTAAGACCATCTATGGCATATACTTTTCCTGTCAGATCACTAACACAAAACATTTAGCTAAACAGTATCCAGTCAGGGCTTTAAAAGTAGGTAGTACTACCTACTTAGTAATAATGCATTATTGAGGATACACTGTTATTAATAATAATTAATATAATAATATAATTAATAATGTATTATTCTTAATACATGCATACAATCTTGCTCAGCTGGATTTTTCCATCTGTTAAAAGAAGAAAATGAACAGCATTGAACAAATGAAGAAATTGGTTTCCATTCATTTCTTCTGAGCTATGGACTGTCACTTCCACGGTGAACTGTGGAATGAGGGTCAGCTGCATTTATACACCATTTAAACTGTTCAGATATTCTTTTGGGAGGAGAGGGTGCCTAGCAAATTGTTTGTGTTCTTTAGTATGCCCCTACCGCTTAGTATCAGTTCTTTCAGAAATTTATTACAAAATGCTTCCCCATGGTAATCTAAAGGACGTACTTTCTTTTTACTAACCTTTCTCACTCTCAGTACATGAAGAATAGAATTTTTTTCTGGGTATTTTGTTTAATTTATTATAAGTTTTCCTATATCCAGAGCATGCAGACACTATCATTTGAATATAATAGTTGAATATATATGGTCCTATGCTTCATTTGCTTATATCGGTTGTAATGCTGATTGTAAACGTGAAATGTTTACTATTTGTTCAGATTATTTTCCATCTCTTTTATATTTCTACTGAAGATTTTAATTCAAAGACAAACAGAAAGAAAAATAGCCTTTTTTCCCCAAAAATGGATTTCATAAAATTATAAATACATATTTTTGATTTACTTTCACTTAAATATATTCTACAAAACCACACACTTCATAATTTTTTGGAGGCGGGAAATAGAAAATGTTAATTTCCTCTGAACTTTCTTTTATCAGAGACATTGGTTTCTGATTTATTCTATTCTTAATGGAAACACAGATAAATAAATTGATAAACTACATTTCTCTGTATTCTCCTTATTTCATACCATACTTATTTGTCATCTCCTCACCCTCAGCTTTTTCCTATTATCTTTGCCTCCATTAATCCAATCAAAATACTTCTAAAAGCTGATTGCTTGCCTTGTCTGACTCTGCTTCCAAACTGTTTTACCAAACTGCATTTTACTGTTCTTCCTAACAGTACTTTTTCTACCTCATCTTTATCTTTTTCCTCCCTAGCTTTACCCTACCTTGGTGTCATCTGGTCTCATCTCTTCTCCCCCTGATCACTCCATCACCTGCAGCAGTGACCTGAGCTCAGTGCTCCTTATTGGCTTCTCAAGACCTCAACTGAGGCAAACTAAACTCAGGTCTCCATAGTGGGAGGAGGATGTTCTAGCCCCACACTATAACAAGATGAGGCACCTCCTTTAACTCAGTCTATGCTCAGGAGATAATTATCTGGACAAAAGGGGCAGTATAATTACTTATGGTTCATGTAGACATCTGAATTTTTACATCTTACATAAGAAACAAAGTGCAAGAAAGAGTTGGGGAGATCGAGAATGTCTTTAAGGGAAACCCTAAGAACAGTGAATCAAGTATAGCTTGATGTTTATATGTTATATGTTATGTTATATGTTATATGTTTATGTTATATAATTGCTTTAGTTACTAATAAAGTAACTAATTGCTTTAGTTACTAATAAAGACAAATCCAGTAAGTAAATTTGAGTTTTATATTTTTTGTGATGAGCATAACTCTCTTTCTGTATGTATATACATGTTTGTGTATGTAGGGTTGAGTGTGGTGTGGGGTGCATTATATTGCTAAAAAAGTGAGTTTGAGAGAATTGATTTCTTCTACAAAGAATTCTGAATGAGTTGAAAAATAGGTTTCTCCAAAAAAAAACCAGGACTGGCAGGTCTATCATATTGACAAACATGATACATGAACAATGTTTTATTTACATACTAAAGTATATTTCCTTGAAATTGAATCCATATGCTTAAGCTACAATGTCTCCTCATCTGTAGTCTTGAATTGTCTGAAGAGTGTTTTAATTATTTGAAAAGCAATGTGTTTGCAATAGCAACTGGTATGTTATTACTTACGCATGAGAACATTCAATCATGACTCAACTTGTTTGGGTTGTTAATAACCTCTGAGTTAAAAATTCCACCAGGGTCAGTTAGAAAACCTAAGTTGAAATTCATATTAATGTTATTGTTAATGTTATTAAACAGAAAGTTGAAAGGCAAAGCAGAAAGTATCATGCATACATGTAAAGATGATGTTCCTCTGCAATGTTTGATATTGACAGATATGTCTATAAAGCCTGTACACAGGGGGAATGGGAGTAGGGTGAACTTTAATTGGATACGAGCTGCAGCAAACTTCTGAAGATTTTGAAGAAAAGTCATTTCAATTAAGTCTGAAGCAATTGAAATGAGTGTAACAACCAGTAACATTGGAGTTCTAGAATTTCACCTGGCATCTTGAACTTAAACTCAGTTTTCCAAATTTTGAAGGTGTTCACATATACAGGCACTGACAGTATTACCAGAAAGTTTCAAAAGTTTGGTTGCTTTCATAAGCGATGTTCTAAACAAGGCTTATTTCTGCAATCTGCACACTATCTTTAGCTCAGAAAGTCTTTATACTGCTAAATGTACACTAAGAAGATATAAAAAAGCAATAATTTTCCTGCTTTACATACACTTTCCTTGAGCATTAGCTATTGATGACAACTGGAAATAGTATGATGGGCCAGTTTGTTACATGATATTGTCCAAAAAGTCACTTCCAAAGCATCACAGAGTAGAAAAAACTGTGGCATATTTTTAACTGTGGTGTGGCTGCAGTAAATCCAGAATGAGTGAAACAAGCCAGTGCATTCATTAATTGGCTCTAACTAAAAACCACTGAGGGCTGAGAGAGGGAAAGGCTGTTTCTGGAAGAAACACACTTTGCTACTTTGATTTGTTGGCCAAGCTGCAGCAGACACTGTTGAAACTGGTGCCTGCAACTCGGAAATTAAAAGAGAAAGAAATAAATGGAAAGGAGGGCAGGGCTCCAAGACTGATTACTGTTGCATAAGCATTTTGTCATAAACAGAAAAGGAATGCAGACCAGATAGGGGCCTCTAACAGTGACAGAGATAAAGAGGATAAAGTTTAAAAGCATAGAAGTTTAACTGCCAGTGTTTATTTATTGCTTTACACATACAAAGGCACTGCTATTTCAGGGAAATGGCACTATTTTTTATATGTGTCAGTTTTGAATAGTCCAGACACAGTAAAAGTAAAATAAAGTGAACTGCATGTGTTAAGAAACAAATTTAAATAGCAATGGCTCTGAGAATAACATGTACATTAAAATAAGGGAAGAGGCTACAGCTCATTTAATTTGCCAAATAAATCTCTGACAAAGATCCCTGTCTTGGGTACAGAGATGATATTAGGAGTTGAGAAAAAGATATAAGCCACAGTCTAATATAATATGTGTGTTTGTATGTATGTGTGTATAAATGCTACCACTAACTATCTATCCATCAGTAATACATGCACATTCAGAAAAATTCATGTTTATATTATTCATTAATATACAAAGTCTTACCTATTAGCTGTATCAATACTTTATTGATAATAAATTCTTTGAGGCAAGAATTTTCCTTGTTTTTATACATTACACATATACAGCATGGAGAGATAATTGGTTCTATAACGATAAAGAAGTTGTGCTTCCTTGCCACCTTATTTCCTACTGACAGTATCAGAGCTGTTCAATAAATGCTAGTTCTTCACCCTCTGATACACCAGTTTTACTCATTATATGCCACATGATTTAAAGAGAAAAAAAAGAAAAAGTGGATCACATGAAAAATATTTTTAAATTTCCTAGAACTTCACTGGAGTGTGTTTTCATTGTCTCTATATTTCTAGAGTTAGTTTTCTAGTTAACAAACTAACTCTTTACATAATTTTATCTGGTTGAACTCCTGTCTTCAACCTCCTTTAAATGAAGGATACAATACTATTATCTATGCTATAAAATACACTATCACTCTGGAGATAAAGAATGAAAAGCTATCCCAAAGATCCATTCCTATCTTTTCCTTGTCTAACATGTATGCTATTTACATAGTGCTGAATTGTGGACTTCTCCATTGATTATAAAGGCATAAAGAAGGATCCTGCTTCATTGCAGTTTTTGACTTGCGTTTTTTTCCATTCCCATGTCTTTGTCAAGGGAAACTTTAAGTATTTCAATTTTTATGCCTCTCATTCATGGAAATTTCCTTTCTCTGAGATATCATAAAGACAAAAACCTTGTTTTTTGTAGTCTGCTGCTACAGCTGTCCTTAGGAAGATCAAGCCCTGAGCTCTGTGTTTCTCTCCCAGAGCTCAGCCACATCTCTGCTTACAAGAAATGGGCCACAGCCTTGTTGGGTACCTCACAGCAGAAAACTAAAGGGAAGAGAGGGCAGCTCAGCACCACGTCGTAAAGGGGATGTATCCAGTGCATTACAGAGCATCAAAATTAGGTCTGAGAGACTTAGTAATTAGTATAGACGTCTGCCCAAATTTGTGCACTTTACTTCCTATGGTTAACAGGGCAAGTGTGCTATTGGAATTTGGCCTGGCACCGTCTAGATCCCACCCCTGTGGGACATGAGATCTGTTTTTTCCCTATCAACCATCTTTAAGGAACGTATCTCTTCATTGCTTTAAGAAATTCAAAACATTTAAAGCTGGAGAAAAATGGCAATCTACTCTGATTTAAAGACAAGATCCTTTATTTTTAAAGTTGGCATGGCTTTCTTCTAAACTGTTTATGAACTGAGAAGAATCTCCACTGCAAGTTAGTGAATTGCCTCAGAACTGTCTCCGAAAAGCTTTACCTTTTTTTCTCCTTTCCCTTATTACAGCTGTTGCCAAAAAATTTGATATAAACTTGTGTTCTTGATTTTTTCCCTTTTATTCCTTATTTATTTCCTTTTATTTTCCTAATTTTTACAGATTAACTTATAAAACTATAACATTATCTTCTGGAAAAGCAAAAACAGTCAAAATTTTCTCAGTTGAAAAACATTTACTTATCTTATTTCTCTTAGAAATGAAAACAGCTTATCCATAATCACCGATTTCTGTCGTCTTTATTTTCTCTCTCTCCATTTCCTTATTATGATTTTTTTTTTTTAAATGATGAATTTTCCATTATTTCAATAGAATATGAAAGTAAAAGTCTGGAAAAAATCATCTCAACTGATACTTCTCATCATCTTTATCCTTCCCTTTTCACCCTCTCCTCCTAATGACTTTCTGACAAAAAAAAAGGCTAAACTCCTAAGATTTTAATGAACAGTTGTTTTTTTTTCTTATCTAGTAATAGCTCCCTTTGATTTCAGTGGTTCTGCTCATAAAGTAAGATACAAGCAGGTATTATCAAGGGTATATTAATCATTAACAATTATCTAAATGACTAAGGATCGCAATTTTACATAGAATAGATTAGATTGTTTCTAAGAAGTCAACAACATTTTAAGAACTCCCAAGGCTAATCTATTTAAATCTTGGATCTTTCACTTAGTACTGTAGGGGGATAATCAGCATCTCTCTACCTTCTTAGTGAGAACAGGTGAATATTTATTTGGTTACTCCCTCATTTTCCATCAGACAATACTATATGGGTAGTAATTTGCTACATGTATGAAGCATAACTCCTCTCTCCCAGGAATAAATGAAAAGACATGAAATCAGAGCTATTCAGAGAGACTTCAACCCTTATGGGCTATTTCTGCAGTAGTTCGCTGTGCATCCATCTTCCACTTTATTCAGGGCTCATTCCAAAATCAATCTGTAGCCTTATATGTGTTTATATAGCATTGTATTGGCATATCTAAGAACATAACAGCACCTCTTTCCCCCTGTGGGAAAGCAACGGAAGATCGGCAAGGAGGATTGTAAATACGCTCAAGGGACTCGCACCTGGGGTGCTGGAAAACACATATATCACACTAATTGTTATTCAGTCTTGGGTGCTTGCAAGAAAAACACTTGCACTTAGATAACATAAGTCTGTGATGGACTCAGGGACACCTTCTCTAGCCGCTTGAGAATCCTGGCCTGTTATTGAAGATCAAAGCACAGTGCGAAAACTATGCCTGTTTGAACCCTTTAAATACCAGCGAGAACAGGGAGTCCGCGCCCGGTCTTGCTAACGAGGACTCTCTCCCTGACAAGGACTCTTGCTAACAAGGATTCTTTCTCACGCTGCAGTGCCTGCGTCCCCTGCTTGCGTGCCTCTGCCCGGGTGTTGCTTCGGAGATTCCCCGGTCTGTGAGGTATCGAGATTAAACTTGTTCTTTGCCTTTCATCCATGGTTTTGTGGTTGTTCCTGCGTCCTGCCTGCATCGGCTCACACACCTCCCATGGTGACTTCCAGCATCTTACTGCAAAATATATTTTTGGAATGAGATTTTACTTGCCAGTTACTCTGGGGTGACTTTGTAAAGGTCAATGAAATTATTCTCAGTTTGTTCTAGTCAAACTCTGACACACCCACATGGGGGCAAATAAAATCCATGTGGATTATACTGACATTATAATAGTGATTTTTTTGTTTGCTTGTTTATATATAAATATGTGTATGTGTGGCTATGTGTGTATTTCTCTCCCCCTCATCACTCTTAGACTCTCACTACAGCCCCTGTCATAATTGAAGGGAGTGGACAGTTATCTCATACCTAAAGGCATTAGCCAAATTATCATGGATCAGACATCTGCAAAATACAAAATGAGGTATCATTTGACATAGACATTTACATCAAACATATACAGAATAATTATTTCCACTGGAGCATTGATGAATCAACCAATGGGAATTTAATGATAATACTGTCTGTCCTTGTAAGTTATATTCCCCTTCAGTTGCAAAGGTGCTAGCCAAGCGCACTGTATCACTCAGTCTTGTCAGAGTTCTGTCACTGATTAAAGAGCTGGATGTCCTCTTTAGTCACAAAAACATTTCATGGAATAAACTTGTTTCTGTCTTAATGGATTCTTGCAATGTAATGAAAGGCTCCAAACTGGACTTGAAGAAACCCGCAGAGAGACAGAGTGTCACTTCTCACTTAGTCACTGCTGGCAATTGCTGCCACTCTGCCCATAGCACACCTGAGAAGAAAAGTCATTTAAAAGGCACATTCCGTCAAATGCATAATGGACAAGAAAAGTATCACAAGATTTTTTACTTCCTTCCCCCTCCTCAGCCTCCTCAACTTTTCAATTTATCAGATTTGTCACAGACAAACAAGGGGGTCAAGTGTAAGAACGAATATTTGATACCATTCTGTGAGCTGCGTGTGACATGCTGATGGCGCCTTGGTAATCTCTGCCAGGCAAATGATTTCCCAGGGTTTGCGGGGAGGAAGGGGGGAAAAGGAAAGGAGAACTGATGATGCAGTTTCGCTCCACATTTGCTGCCGATTTTAAGGAGCCGCTAATTCACAGACTATATGGTAAGCACATTTAACTGTTCTAGCATTTTTCTCATACTTCATGAAAACAGAGACAATAACTGGTAAACCAACTGTAAAATTAAAAGAACTAGATGTTGACAATAAAGATCATCATTTCAGGAAAATAAATTTGTGTCTTGGAAGCTGCTCTCTAACGTATGCTTTAGGTGCCCACAAGAAAAGCAATTCAACCGGAGAGTAAATTGATCTTGCTCCACTGATTTATATGAATGGAGCAAAAACATACACCAACAGGTTATCACTTAATAACTCTTTGTTTCCCTAATATTGAATCAATAGCAGGATCACTTGGAGTCATCAAATCTTGAAGTGCAACGTAAAAAGTAATTCAAGGACGCACACCCATAGACACTTATACATGCATGCGCACACATGCACTACTGAAGGCAAAAGCATTTCCAAGGCAAAATGTGCCATCACACTTAAGACAATACTGGTCTTCTGAAGATAAGAAAAAGTAGTTTAATATCTTCTCACACAGAACTCACGGTCCAAAGCATCTGCTAGTATAACTTCTTATTTCTGCAGAGGAACTGGTTTTATATGCAGCTAGAACTGTGTTTTAAAACTGTTGTGGTTTGGGCTGGGTTGGCCATTAAAATGAATGACAGATGCTCTCTTTTACCTCTCTCCCCTTCAGAGAAGGAAAAGCATCTCCCTTCAGAAGAGAGGAGAGAAAATGAGAGGAAAAGAGAACTTATGGGTTGAAAAAGAAGCTAAACTAATGAAATATTAATAATAAAAAGAAAATATAACAGTATTAATAAGAAAACAATGAAATATATAAAATATATACAGAACAATATCGAGCTCCCAGGATGACGACCACATCACTGGTAGACACTGGGAAAGTCCCAGACTGGACTCAGTGACAAATGGGAACTGGATTCCAGAACTGGATTCAGGAACGCACAGATCGAGATCAAAGGCAAACAAACAGACTCCTCCTTGGATGCTGGCCATTGAAGAAAGAGGCTGACCCCTTTGATCCCTCAGCTTTTATACTGAGCATGGGACATGGGATAGATGGGATGGAATACCCTGTTGGTCAATTGTGGGTCACCTGTCCTGTCCGCTCCTCCCTGCAGGTGCGACCCCGCTATGCTCTTCTGCTTCCAACCCTCCAACTTGGTACATAATGAAGTTAGCTGACCTTGGTTGTTATAGCAATAAGTATAAGCAAGAGCCTCTCTGCATACCATTCCTTGGTATTAACTATAAACATCAGACCTTATCTGCTAGAAGTGGATACTGTCTGAAAAATATGCTGTTAATTTCAGAGAGTTAGAAGAGGTTAACTGAAAAGTAAAATTACTGAAAAGAAAATTGGTTCTGTTTTACCTCAAACCAGGACAAAAACACACACTAAGTGCCATGTATGGCCAAGCTGATCTCTTCTCCCTGGTATCCAGTGACAGGACGCATGGGAATGGTTCAAAGCTGCACCAGGGGAGGTTTAGACTGCACATTAGGAAGCATTTCTTTACTGAGAGGATGGTCAAATACTGGAACAGGCTTCCTAGAGAGATGGTCGATGCCCTAAGCCTGTCAGTGTTTAAAAGGCATTTGGATAATGCCCTTAACAACATGCTTTAACTTTTGGTCAGCCCTGAATTGGTCAGGCAGTTGGACTAGATGACCAGTGTAGGTCCCTTCCAACTGAAATATTCTGTTCTAGTCTAATCTAGTCTAGTCTAAGTAAAGATAGTCACTTACAAAGGCTGAGGGTTTTGTGGTTGGGCTTAAAATCAGGTCCATTTTGCTGATAATCACAAGCAATGTTAACGTTGCTTATGTTATTTTTATATCAAGAATTTGGGGAGTGAAGCCTCTGAGATCTGTTCCCTTAAAAGAGAGGGGGGAAAAACTGCTGGGGTGGTCATTGACTCAAGTGCAGTTTGTAGAAACACCCTTAGCCTGAAATTTACTCAGGCTCCATCAAGGTACCAGATTGTTTCAGGACCTAAATACTGTATATAGGTTTCCTTTACTGTCAGTAAAGAGAAATAGGCAGGTCTAGGGAAATTCTTACATGATCTAATTTCAATGACTGCATTAGGGTAAGGTAAATAGCATCTGAAATGATCTTATTTCTTCCTTTTGGCAATAAAAGGTGCCTAAGATGCTTAGCACAAAGACAGCTATCTACATTAAATAGATGCATCCTATGAAGGACTGATATAAGCCACAGACTTGTTCATACCCATATGGCCCATTAGAATGGGTGAAGTAAAATTTCTAACAACAATGGTACGCAAGAAGGAAATGCATCTAGAAGATAATCAAACTACTTTAGCTCCCTCATTTCTTGGGAAAGAGACTCTCACTTAAACTGAGAAATAGCTCAGGACAAACTGTGAAGTATTCAAATTCCCTCCTTTCCATGAAAACATACTCCGAGCATCTCATGATCACTTCTTTCTGTACGTATAAAGAAAAAAAATTAATAAACTCTCTTATATCTCAGCACCAGCTGTACCAGTGCTAGCAATATGGGGAATAACAGTATTTTCATTGCAAAAGTCTAATCTAGAAAAATGAATAAGATAACATCTTTTTCTATTGCTGACCTGTGAAAAAGCACATTAGTGTGAAATGCAAATGCCATCCTGTTGGTTATTGTTGCATACAATAGATAGGTTCTAAAACAATGGCTTGGTTTAATGCTTCTAATACTAAACATGGTAGAATCATAGAATGGTTCAGTTTAGAAGGGACCTTAAAGATAATCTAGTTCCAACCCCCCTGCCATGGGCAGGGACACCTCCCACTAGACCAGGCTGCTCAGAGCCTCATCCAGCCTGGGATCACTTCCAGGGATGGGGCATCGACAGCTTCCCTGGGCAACCTGTTCCAATACCTCACCACCCTCACAGTAAAGAATTTCTTCCTGATATCTAACCTAAATCTACCCTCTTCCAGTTTAAAACCGTTACTCTTCATCCTATCACTACATGCCCTTGTAAAAAGTCCCCCCCCATCCTTCCAGTAAGTCCCTTTCAGGTACTGGAAGGCTGCTATAAGGTCTCCCCGAAGCCTTCTCTTCTCCAGGCTGAACAACCCCAACTCTTTCAGCCAGTCCTCATAGGAGAGGTGCTCCAGCCCTCTGATCATCTTTGTGGCCCTCCGCTGGATCCCCCCCAACAGGTCCATGTCCTTCTTGTGCTGAGGACTCCAGAGCTGGACGCAGTAGTCCAGGTGGGGTCTCACGAGAGCAGAGTAGAGGAGTAGAATCTCCTCCCTCAGCCTGCTGGCCATACTTTTTTTGATGCAGCCCAGGATGCAGTTGGCTTTCTGGGCTGCAAGCGTGCATTGCCGGCTCATTGTGTCCAGTTTTGGGTACCTCAACATGAGAGAGATATCGAGGTGCTGGAGCGAGTGCAGAGGAGGGCAATGAAGCTGGTGAAGGGCCTGGAGAATAAATCTTATGAGGAGCGACTGAAGGAGCTGGGACTGTTTAGTTTGAGGAAGAGGAGGCTGAGGGGAGACCTCATCACTCTCTACAACTACTTGAAAGGACAGTGTAGAGAGGTTGGTGCTGGTCTCTGCTCACAGGTAATTAGCGATAGAACAAGAGGGAATGGGTTCAAGCTGCAGCAGGGTAGGTTTAGGCTGGACATTAGGAAAAAATTCTTCACGGAAAGAGTGGTCAGACACTGGAATAGGCTGCCCAGGGAGGTGGTGGAGTCACCATCCCTGAATGTGTTTAGATGTGGTGTTGGGGGATATGGTGTAAGGGAGAACTCTGTAGAGTGGGGTTGATGGTTGGACTCGATGATCCCAAGGGTCTTTTCCAACCTAAATGATTCTATGATTCTATGATTCTGTGTTGAGCTTCTCATCCACCAGCACCTCCAAGTCCTTCTATTCAGGGCTGCTCTCAAGCCAGTCACTGCCCAGCCTGTATTTGTGCCTGGGATTGCCATGACCCAGCTGCAGGACCTTGCACTTGGCCTGGTTGAACTTCATGAAGCTTGCATGGGCCCGCCTCTCAAGCCTGTCTGGGTCCCTCTGGGTGGCATCCCTTCCCTCCAGTGTGTCGACCGCGCCACACAGCTTGGTGTCATGGGCAAACTTGCTGAGGGTGCACTCAGTCCCACTGTCCATGTCACCGACAAAGATGTTAAACAGCACTGGTCCCAGTACTGACCCCTGAGGAATGCCACTCGTCACTGGTTTCCACTTGGACGTGGAGCCGTTGACCGCAACCTTCTTGAGTGCGGCCATCTAGCCAGTTCCTTATCCACCAAGTGGTCCATCCATCAGATCCAGCTAGCTGCACTACTAGTGCAGTGACATATGCGTACTAGTGCATATGACAGTACTAGCTGCACTGTCATACCTGTGGTCAAATTTCGACTCCTAGTGAGTGAAAATAAGAAAAAGAAACAGAAAAAAAGTTATATTTCAAGGGCATGAATTAATTGGAAAGGTATATTTCCACTACAGTTGATATTAAGCTTTTCCTTTGACACCAGAGCTATGAAATATAGCTGACTCAAGGAGTAGGAAAATAGAGGAATATGTTTTCCTGACATTTGACACATGGCCTGCTGTCTCCTTAAAGGGCTGCTGGCCATCCGCTCTGCTTCCTGGCTCCAGCAGGCCACCCTGGGTCTCAGCAGCAACAGGCAAATTTCTGCAAAGTTTGGCTGCTCAAGCACACCACATTTCAGCCAGGGAAGAGGACTGGAAATCACAGACGATTGATTCCTCTTGCTGGGTTTCCAGCATCACCTGGTTTGGGATACAAATCAAGGCCTCTATTTCTTTTAGTCTAAAAGGAAGTAAAAAGGGCTGCTACCCATTTATTTCACATCAAACCAAACTCTTTTTCTTTTTTTTTTTCTTTTCCTTTCAAATTTTGAATAAGGTTCAGTGCTAGTCCTGATCCACGCTGGTGAGAAAAGATGTCAGTTCTAGTCTTTCATCAGAACTAGTTGCTTTATTAGTTCAGACTTTATTTTAGATTCAAGGAATAAAACAAATGACTGATAATGATAAAAGGATAACATTTATGTTATGGCTTATATATTCTGAGCACTGTAAATATCAGTAAATCAATCCTTTTCAACTGCCATGACTCTCTATTAGCAGTCCATTCAGAGGAGAAGAAATTGAGGCCAAAAAGTCACTTTGCAAGAGCTGTACACAGAGTCTGATATGAGCTGATCTTTTGGATGTCCTGATCACTGTCATTCCTCAAGAAAAAAGATTCCTTAATTAGTTTGTCTGCTTATAGGGTGCACTGAACAAATTGTGTGTGTGCATATGTGTAAGAAGCTTCTGGTGTCTCAAAAAGGAGATGATGCTTCCCAGTCTGGAAAGGCAATACCAGTCAGCTTAAAAAAATCTGTGATAAACACATTTACCCGCTAGGGGATGCCTGGACAAGCTCTTCTCAGTAGAAAACTGGGTCTTATGCTGAAAACTTCAGTGACTGATTCTCAAAAGCACAAGTGTGTGGTTACATTCCTAATTTGTGTGGGCCGTCGCCGTTATCAGGACTGCCAATAAAGCAGCAGCAAATGGGCAGCTATATGTGCACCAACAGGCATTTCAGCAGGCAATTATGAGATTTCCTGGTGCAACTGATGCAAAGCACACAGGGAGTTCTGAACCATGGGTCCAACAAGCAAGCAGTGAAACGGGGTGAGATGTGCTTTAAAGTTAAATGGATGCTTTACTTAGGCAAGAAGCTTAAGCACAGGCCTAGCAGCTGTTTGCACATAAAACATCTCTATCCCTTTTCCATGAGTTCCCTGCTCCTCACCTGGTTCTGCAGTTTTATTTATATGGCTCAAACTCAGCCACCAGTAAGGCTGCAGAAGGCAGCGGAAGCTGCCTGCTCAGGAGAGGGGGACATAGGGAACTGATTTTTGCAGGATTTAAGGTTATGCTTTTAGAAAGCACTGCAGAAATGAGCTGTACAGTTTGGTTTGGTACAATTCCCCAGTAGTCTCTAGCTGTCTCTGAGGAATGGGAGTTCACAGCAGCTCTGGCTCATCAGGGTTAAGAAATAAGGTACAGACCTTCTACCAAGTTGGCATTCTGCTGCTTTGACAGAGTCCATGCTTAAAGTCAGTACAGAGCAAAACAGCTGATAAGCAGTTCAGAAATTTTCCCCATCTGTAACAGCTCTCTGCATTTAGAATATTTTCACCTTAAACAACTGCACCTGAATGCACGTAACAACTATTGCCGATTCACTCAGTATTTGTACATCATGCAACTTATTTGCTCATCCTCTGGTGCTGCCAAGAAGTTACTGTGAAATAAAATAAAAATAAACCCCTCAAACCTAAAATCCCAAATTGCCATGTATATTTTTAAAAAATATGTACAATTATTTTTATTGTTTGTGCCCAGTCCCATTTATTACCAAATGTTTAACAGGATGAAGTCTAACAATTGAACAGCTAATAATGGTAGGTATTGAATTTACAATTGAACACAAAGTGGATGAGTCTATTTTAAAGCTTGTCCAGGGAATGCATTTATGAGTTATCCTCTAATCAGGCAAAGAGAGGGGGCATGTTTGTCCTTTCTCTGTTGCATTGTGCATTAGTGTTACACTGAAAGACTGGCTCGTACCCAGGAAACAGCAGATGTGGGTGGATAGAATTTTTTTTCTTGACTTTCACTTAAAATAGGTCTGTTTCCAAAATTTAATTATAAAAAAGATCATCAGAATTGTTTCTTTTACAATTAAAATAATTACAAATATAAGCTCAGAAGATTTCCCCTTCATCTCACTATATCTTTCTTGACTTTGGCTCAATGCCACCACTTTTAGATGTAATTTTTTGCATGCATTGCAAAGCCCCAAATGTTTCAGAGAGCTTTGAATATTTGATTTATTGAGTTGTTTTAATGCAGCTTAATTCAGCTTGTACCTACCTTCTCTGGATACTGGAGGATCTGTGGTGGTGGTTTACATTATAAAAAGGAAACATTTATCTTGTTGTGATATTGATGTTATCCTGATAAGTTGCAATATATAACCATTTTTAGTAGCATCGAGGAGGGCTGATACCAACAAAATAAGATGAATGCTTCCATTTTGTTTCAAAGCAAAATTCATGAAAATAAAAGGCCATGGTCCCTACTTGATTGCATTTTCTTTCCTCTCCCTGGACATCCTATTATCAGATGAAAATGCAGATAATGGGCTATTTTGCTCTTTTTCTGTCTAGATTGGCAAATTGTTGTCTGTGCCCTCTCATCCATTCATAGTACAGAAGAATTATCTCTTAATACTGACTACTAGACTTTCAACAACAACTATAAAATACTAATATATACGCAATATTTTTATCCATAGATCTTATAAACATTTATAAAGAACTTAAATATCATAATTTTCTCTGACACATACAAATAGGCTACGACATGACTTTGGCAAATGTAGAAACTGAGGCAGGAAGCAATGAAAAGACTTTCCCAAGAGAACAGAAAAAGTTTTAGATTGTCAGCTACATTCTAGGGAAAACATTGGCCAAATACATAGACATCTAACCATGCAATGGACTTAAAAAGCAGTGTCCACAACTATACCAGAATATAATCTATACTGTTTGCTAGGAATTTGAAAGTATTGAGTAACTTTAACCCAAAGGAAGAGCAGCCTGTATTTAAATCTCTAGAATATTCCTCCTATGTTACTCAGTGATGTGCCATTTGAGAATATACTTTATGTAATAAGGAGGATTATTACTTCCCAATAATTACTATAGCCATTGATTTAAATTGATTGATAAAAGATGGGTTTTTTTCTTGCATGTTGTATAATAGAACTTATCTTATGTGTTGCCTTGGAACTGAAAACACTTCACCCAGGCATTTCTATACTTTAGGAATGAGTGTTTGGTCTGAATGAAACAAGAACTACGTCCAAGCATAAGATAGACTAAAGCAGAATTGCTCCACTGATGAATGTAATTACTAACATGTACATTTTTCCTCACAGAAGTAAATATTTTTCTACATGTTTTATTTTCAGAATTACTGAGTGTCCTGGTTCCGACGGGGACAGGGTTAAGTATTCCATGCCATGTGAGCCACGCCCACCCTGAGATTAAGAGCAGGGGAGGGGGCAGGAAGTCGGGTTTTGGAGCAGGCTGGGGTGTCTTGGGTCTGGTCAGTGAGTGGCGGGGAGCGGCCGTTCTGTAATCGCGCTTGTATATTCCTCCGTCTGTGTTATTGTTGTTGTTTTCTTGTTCCCTTTGCTGTTCTGTTAAACTGCCTTTGTCTCAACCCAAGAGTTTTGCCCTTTTTTTTTTGATTCGTCCTGTATTGCGAAGACCCGAGTGAACGGCACATGGTTCTTTGTTGTCATCTGAGGCCAAACCACGACAGTCCTTTTTGGCGCCCAACGTGGGGCTCGAAGGGTTGAGATAATGACAGAATCCAACTAGAGCTTGAAAAACCGAATTTGTTGTATGCGTTTATTTTATTAGGTAAATAGTCACTGGTCACCATGTTGCTTGGTTTGTTCTCATGGCTGTGTTATGTAAATTCCTATGTGTTTTATGCACTCCCTGTGATGATATTTGTTACTTCTGGGAGGGGGATGAGGATTATCATTTTACTGTCCTGTGCGATATCGGCTTATGATATGATAACATCACTTGTTAGACAGTTACTTTGGGGCGTTTATGTGGCATTGCTGTCCTGTCCGTACATTGGGCACCGTCTCTCAGATTTTATGACAGCTTTTGAGAATTTTGAATATCCTTGGGATGCTCAAACCAGCCTGGTCCTAGTGTTATGTCTCCTGAATGTGTTCCAGGTCTCATTTAGGGTTAAACGACTATTTAAGACTACCACCCAGAGATCTGCTCTGAGGCTGGACAGTCAGGGGTGGCATGGCATGTGGGAGAGAACATGGGCAGGTACTTATATATGCAGTAGCTTGCTCATTACTTTCTGTTCTCTGTCACATCTGTTCTGTGACCTACTGCCTCCGTTCCTCTGTTTTACTCTTAGACCAGCTGCTGTTACCGCTTTTACGAGCCCTTTACTGCTTTTCACTCAAAGCTATAATAGGCAGTTTTTCTGAGCTCAGTATGATCTAAGGAAGTCTTGGTAAAGAGAGACACATGCTTATGTGTGTAGTGTTGAGGGAGGTTTCAGAGTGGAAAATAAAGTAATATCTGCATTCCTTGGTATGCTTTCAATTTGATTTGATGCAGAATTATCAAGCAAAGTTATCATCTGACCTGTGTTATGCAGGAGGAGTTACATGAGGTCCCTTTTGGACTTAAAATCGACAAATCTATATCAGCAATGTAAAGTACGTGAGGTGACCTTCCCAGATTCATATTACACTTCAGTCGAGAGTGTCTTATCTGACTACTCATTTAACAAGAAAAGGGTTATAACCAACAATCTCAAAAGCACCTTAGTATATTTTAAAGGCAAGGTAATTTGCAATGATTCATTAATTTTCAGGAAGCATTTAATTTTTTCAGTTTGGGTTTTCTGTGGTGATTTTTTTTTTTTTTTTAATGCAGATTAAAATGTGGGTTGGGAGGGATGATTTTTAAAATCTACTGGGAAAGATAGCCTTTAGTTCCTAGGTAAAGGGTCTTGTCAAGGAGTGTCAAACTTCTGTTTTTTTCTGTGCCCAGAGAACATCAGCACACAAAGAGATGATTGCTAAGACACCATTCCCTTGCTTTTACTCCCTTGCTTAGCAATAACTGTAATTTATTTGAAAGAGTACAAGTAATGGCTGGACTGAGCAATGTGTCCTTGAGATGTAACCTTAGTAGATACTTAATTCTTACAGTTTGTTGACCAGAGTGAGTCAAATGCCCTTGTCTTGTCTAAGATAGCTGAAAAAGTTATCTGAACAGTTCCAATAGTGTGAACCATGATGATTTGGGATAGAGCACCCTGAGGTCTCTGGATGACTGAGGGAAGGGTTCCTGGAGGCAACGTGAGGAAGAACTACACTGGAGGAAGGCAGAGGTACAAGAATGATGTCCTTCATTTCCTGCCTCCTGAACAGAGAGTGCAGGTGAGAGAATGGGATGGAGGGAGCCCTCATCCCCCATGGGTAATTTAAGACCATTCCTTTTTTTTCTTTCCCAAGGACAGTCCTTCTCAGGCAGCTAAGGCTCCAGGACTGAGTGAGCTTCCCAGACAGTCACATTTCTCCTTAGCTGTGCTATTTTCATTTCCAGTCCCACTCTGCAGTGCTTTTGATGAAAATGATGGCAAATGAAGAGCAGATCAGGCAACCTCAAGTCCCCTTTCTCATGTTCTCTCCCCCAACATACAATGATACGCGGTCTGCATAATCTGTCCTCCAGTAATAGGATGTGTGCATATGTGTGTTTGCAGAAAGCAGTGTGATAGGGTTAGGTAGCTCGTTCAGATAAGACGTCTTGTGTATCTTCATCAGGAGATGCCTTGAAGAAGCTCTACTGCTGACCACAGAGCTTAATAGATCTCAAAGGGACAACTACACTTTGATTCATGTTTTGCCTCAGGGCTCCTGCCCCATGCATACACTACTTTGTTTCAAGGTTTCAGTGAAGAGTGAGGCATCTAGCTCTGCTGTCTAGACAAAAAAAAGCAACAGAAAAAACACAAAACAAAACCCACACAAACTGAAAAGTTGGGACAGTTTTCTTTATAGTCCAGTTTCTAGAGACAGTGAAAACATGAGCTAGTCCACCCCAGCTGGCCAGGGACCAGGGCTCATTCCCTGACATAGCTCACTAATTCAGTAAAAGAATATTCTTTATCTCCTTCTCTGTTTGTCTTGTTCAAGGCCGTGAGTTTGTTGCATGTAACAATCTGCTGCCTTTCTCACCTACCTGCTTTGCCTTTTCTGTTTTCCCACATAAAAGATAGTTCCTGACATGAATAGGAAATATTCTTCTATGGTGGGATGATGTATTACAGGAATATATTATAGAAGTCTACAGTATAATATATTATTTCTGGAATACTATTCATATATTTAAATCTGAACTGTAGTTAGACTGTCAGTGACCCAAACACAGCAGAATGCATGAATATCCATCCTCCAATATTACTGTCCCTTAATCCTCCCTTTTTTTTTTTTTACTACTCTCAAAATGCATTTTCTTCTTTTGGAAGATACTGCTTCTTTATCAGCCACACTGGTACAAAACAAACAAATGAAAGTGCTAATTTCCCCTGCTTATCTACCACATCAGAGGTCACCTTTTAGAGAGTGGTAGAGATTATAGAGGGAAAGCATTTCTTCTCCTTGCAGTCCTCAGATATTCTTGGTGCAAGAGATTATGGGGATGGGACAATAATGACAGGGCAGGATGATCTTACCTAATTTTAAAATTCTAAAAGCTTTCTTATTTCAGATAGGCTTTCTCTGTAGTTAATAGGGAGATATAGACACTTATCCTAAGAATAGGACATAAGGCATACGGGATGAATCATTCCCTGGAGACGTCTGTCTCTCTCCACTCAGCACTGAAGGAGTCAAGACAAACTGCTTAGTTTAGGTATCCAAATTCTGTGTGGCTACAATTATGTGAAATGAATCTTGCTCCTGTTTATTCTATAAGAGTTGTCTAGTAATATTCAGATTTACAAAAAAATAAATATTCCTGTTCTCAGTTTACCCATTCAATGATAATTAAATATTTCATCATTGTTAATGTATTTAAATTCACAACATTTAGCCAACATTAGGAAACACGGTTACTTCCAATGTAGAAGAATAACCTGAGTGATTTATCCAAGGTTACACAGAATGTCTTTCAGGCAGAAATTCTGGACTCATGAAATCTTAAGCTTAGATCATTCTTCTCTTTAAGCTTCAGTGGAATTTAGGCACTGAACTCCTATAGTCTCCTTTGAAAGAATTATATTGTGGTGGCCAAAATTGCACCTAAGCCTCAGTGACAGAATATCTGAAAGAGGCAGCTGAAGGAAAATTTATGCACAGGACCAAAGGTGGAATTTAGACTTTGAATATAGCTCTTAATCATTTCAGATAAGTCAACCAAAACCCATAATTAATAACAAAAAGTAATAATGAACTTCTGTCTAATATACACTACTTAACTAACCTCAATTCAAATCACTGACCTAGAAGTATTAAACTCCCTTTCCTATTCGTAATCAGATGAGAGAAACATCCAGTGTTCAGAGAAATGATCTTTTTTTCATTTGTTTCACTGAGACAAATTAAGCTCTTTTCAGTCTGTGTGTTATTTTTTCACAAGCAGAGCTGATGGCAAAAAAACCCACTTCTTTTTATTTGTCAAAACATTTGTTGAGAGAAAAAAAGGTGGAGAGTGCTAAAAATCAGAATTATTTGAGTCATAGTTCTTAAATTTTTAAGAAACTTTCATCCGTTTCACAAAGTTCTTTATCTTGGAAAAAAAAATACTGGAAAGTTTCATTCTCTTTCTATTTAACCCTGTCATTTTTCTTTCAAAATGGAAGATTTCTGGCAAAGGAAAAGTGAGCAATGTATTTTATTATGGTGATTGGTCTGTGAGTTCAGGGCTTGTCCTTCAGTCAGGTTGAAAAGCATTCCACTCATCCCTGCTACACATGACTACTTGAACATCAGCATTTGCAATAAAAAGGCAGCCAGAGACTGAGAGAAACCTCAGAAAGACTTGACATTAGATTTTAGAAACTATTTAGTTTTGTATTGACACTGCTTTTTCTTAGAGTCAGTAGTGAAATTTGCACCAACCTCATGGGCAACAGAGGAAGGCCTACACTGTGTACTTCCAAATAGCTTACCAGAAGTCTTTAAAATGTATTCCCTTGCTTGGCTCTCCTCTTTGCCTGTTTGATCTATGCTGTAATGAGAATGGTTTCATCTGCACTGCTGCTAGCCATCTGAGCTATTCACCATTCCCAAAGAATTTTGCTTTTGAGCTGGCTACAAGCTGACATTGCCTTTTTGTAATATATTTATCTGAGTGTTTGCTGGCAGGGGTGGAGAGAAATGCCAGTTATATATGTGAGAAAACCTGTTTTACAAGTGAAAATAATGTCTACAATCTGGAAGATTTAAATGAGTCAGACATTAGGATACACATTTAAACCAAAACCCTGATGATATATTTGTATCCAGAAAATGTTTGCAAATGCACATAATCCTTGGGTAATCAGTGAAGAAATACTCACATGACTTAAGCTATTCACAGGTATGAGACTTTGCATGACTGCTCCCTCAAGTGGAAATATTAAAATTTCTGCAAGTGAAGTAGTAAGCACAGGTTCTTACTAAGGGTCACTTACTATATCAGCTGCAAAACCAATTGCATGACATGTTCTGCACGGCACACATCATCAATTAAGCAAAACTGCAGTGATAGGTTAGAAGTGGCCAAATAACAAGGTTTTATGATGAGCATCAGTCAGAATTTCACTGTTTGGAAAATCAGAGTTCATATATGGCTAAAAAAAAAAAGGAGCAAAGATTTTAATTTTATTTATTTTTAATGATGTCTGACTGCAACAGCGGCTAATTAGAAATATTCAATATAATTTAATTAAATTATAATTTTATATTTATAACATCTGCAAGTTAAAATTGTTTTCAGCTTAAATCTTACCATTTGCTAGTACAGAAATGATATGTTAGGCATATTGCACTCTCTCTCAGTATGATAGCAACTAAAGTGGCTTAAAATTGGATTCATTTATAAAGCTGGACACCATTAATATCACCCCCTGCATGACAGTAATTAATTTCATTCTGGTTTGTCTGCACAGCAGTATGGGCTCTGGTCCTTGTATTCAGATCACAGTCCTAATTAAGTATTCATTGTAGAATACATTTTTTTCATTTAAGACAGAATATCAAACATTCATGCCTAGTATTAAACTTGTTTACCATTGCACTATTGTTTTATTAATAAACATTACCATACATGTCAGCACTAACTTCAGGGTCAAAAATAGAGCTGGGTTGAAACTCAACCCTCACATACAAATTTCTTGGGACTTTTTGGGAAGAAAAGATGCCACCTTTACATTAGTATCAACCCTTGTGATTTCAGGGGGAGTAATAAAACCTTGTGAGATTCTTTATTCTACTTTCTGTTTGAACATACCTGAAATTTCATGAGAAAAAGCCGAGTAGTTTGTGGTATCAAATAAAACTCTATGGCAGATAGAGCCTAGACAGAGCTACATTTCTAATGCAGTTAATAAATTCTCCAAATCAAGCAGTCTGAAGAAAATTTCTTGATTCAGAGTCAGAATACTAATTTCTGAGCACCGTGTAACAAGAGATGGAAACCCATCCTGCTCAAATCAGCTTGCATTTATAGAGTCACAGATGACATCAACCTGCTGTTCTTTTTTCTTCTCACACCTGTCTAAACCAAAGCCCACAGGATTTCCTCAGCCCAGCTCCAGAGACGCCAGAGGCCAGGAGGACCTCAACAATATCCTCTCTGCTGTGCTTGACTTTCCCTGCTCTGGTACTCCTCAACTCCCCTTGGCTTGGTCAAGCAGCAAAACTCTGTTTCACCTTGACCTTTCCAGCACATCTAGAAGGTATACCTTTTCTGTGAGCTCCTTTTACTGAAAAAAGTCCATATGAATTGTGAGTCTGTACCTTGCAAACATCTCATAGTCTTGCTGGAAGAGCTTTCCCAAAGGTAGAAGAAAGAACGCATAGGTACAATTAACCTTAGCTAACTTTGGAAATGTAAAAATATATTCATAATTCTGTGCTACTTACTCAATGTTCTTCCAAGAGTCAATGGAAAAAAAAAGGACCTCTACAGGAAAATGCAGCTAATCCATTTTATATGCTTATCTTAGCATGAGGGGAATCAAGGAATAATCCAGCTACTCAAATATAGGTTTATAATGTAATTAAGGGTGCTGTTGGACGTCTGAGACACTGTGAGAAGGAATAGCTCTTAGATGCCAGAATCCAGCCCCTGGTTTGCTTAATCTGCCTTTGGGAGCTCCAGGAGACAAGACAGGATTTCCTCATGTTTCACTCATTCTCTTAACCTGTCAGTTCTGAATGGGCTGAGATCTATCAAGGTTAACATGCTTTAGTTTTCAGTGTTGTGTCACCACTTTCTGCACTTTTGGTCTAAAATAAGACTAGAAAGACAATAGAGATGGTAAATAATTCTACAGTCATCATTAGGTTTAGAGTATGTGGAAGAAAATCTAGACAAGTCCCAGTATTTCCATCTTCATCATTTCCACATACAGAGACTCACAAAAGTCTCAGAGGATAAATGTGAAGTAATATTTTATATGTATAGAATACTCAGGAATAGTGGAATAAATTCATTATTTGAATAAAAGCTCTCCATCTTGACAGCATATTTTTCAAATAAAAAAAATATATTTGGGTTCTTCTTCAGAAAAAAACCCCCACCCAAACCCAACTTTGAATGGGAGTTTTTGTTTCCTGTACTTGAAAGAAGTTAATGTAAAGAGAAAGTAGAAACTTTATAGGATGATTCAAACCATTAGAAATAGCAACAGTTTGAAGAAACTAAGGGAAGGGATTTATTAAGGGTTTGGCCTTTTCATCTTTATTGCTGCCCATCAAGCAGTCGTAGAGTGCAGTCAACTCTTACTTCTGGTCTTCACCAGAAAAGTTGTGAAATGGGGCAATAAATCGTAATTCAGTACAAATCACAATTTTTTAAAAAAAAAAAAAAAGAAAAAAAATGGTTAAAACATCTGCCGTAGAAAGAATTATGTCACAACTATCAGAAAGTCAGACTAATTACAGTGATCTTCATGGAGTCATGCTGACTCCTCTTGACCCTTCTATATTTTCCATCTGAGTAAACTGTCTCTTTTCCTCAAAGATGTAACCAGAAACCTCAGGAGATCAAACCTCCTTCAGGACCTTTTCTAGTTGAGATGGAACCAGCTTAAATATAAACCATGGCAACTTCATAAATATTTTTGTCAGTGTACAGCTTCTTCATATAATTTAGTTGTAATTAAGATTTGGCCAGCTCAGGACCTGTCACTTTCTGGTTCCACAGTCCAACTTTGCTGATGTTTTTTGCAGATCAGTGAACATCTGCCTTGAAAAGAGCCTGGGTCCTTCAGCAATGGGTTTATTGAGGGAAATTCTGTGGTCCATGTGTGTGCATTCAGGACTTTGCTACTAGAGGAAACTGACTGGCCTTAAATTCTGTGAAATGTTTAAATCATAACTATCACATTGGTAGCCAGTGGCATCACATTGTCACTGATCAAATCCCACCTGTTTCTCAGAGCTGTACCACAGATTAATCAGAAAAATTTTTCCACAGGTCTTAGCAGTCAGGAGAGATCTATTGTTGTTGGTTAGTGTGAACCTTATCTCCAGAATGTCAACAACATGTTTTGTATAATGATTTTAAAATATGGTCAGTGCCTTTTTGCTCTATTTTAATCCTTATAAAATTAATAAAGTATGCTTCCACTGCTGTTAAATTAGCGGTGCAGTTTGCCTAATAAAATATGTTTTGCTGTATTTGTTTTATGGGCAAAGTAATAAACTACAGTTTTCAAAAGCAGCTTGATACAGTAGAAGAAAAACCTTTACAAGTTTCTACTTAGATTCTAGTCGAAAATAATAAGGCACAGATTATTTTTAGATTAAAGACCATATGTTAGACAATAGACATTTTGAAAAACACTGTGGTTTTCATACATGCATTCAGGTGCTATTTTCATATTCTGCCCTACAAGTGCAAGATATTAATTTGTCAATTAGGGGTGGGAAGAAAGAATATAGATATACATAATGTGCCAAAAAATACAGAGCGCTGTTAATCTGCTGTGATTCATTAAATTCTTGATCAGTTCTTATATGCCCTCCTCTCCCCACTCCTGAGACAGAATGGGAGATTTCCTCTTGCTTATGATTTCTGTTGGTTTTCTCGACCTGTACATTTAATTTTTCCAGACAAAATGTTACAAGCCAAAAATTAAGAAGAGGGGAAAAAAAGTAACTTTCTTCTGCTTTTTCACAAAAAATAAAAAAATAAATCCTCCATTGGCAAAAAAAGAAGTAGCCAGATTTTTTACAAAACTAAAATCTCCTTATAAAAGGAATCACAAAGAACAAATCTGTTCTGAAACCTGAAAGATTAACTATTCTTAAGAAAGTGAATAAAAAAAGTAAATAATTTAAAGGAAATGGTGGCTGAATCTTGACAGATTCTGAGCTTGGTCTTGACTGAGAATAAATAGCTCAATAGCTCTAAATCTTTCACGGCTAGGTTCTCGGTTAGTCTCCTAAAAGAGTATTTAAGCACATGAATGAAACATTTTATTTTTTGGTGGTGTAAACACAATCAGCTTTCAGGTGCTGAATCAAAAAAAACCAGGGCAGACCTAACTTTAGGCATCTGCAAGTTAGGGACATTCTCTAAGTTCACAGTCTTGTCTCTTTCCCTGGTCAATAGGGAGAAACAGCCCTCCATGGATTATTTTATCAACTTCAAGGATACATGCTTATGGTATGTAATATGAATCATGCACATCACCCTCAACTGTCTACGGAAGTTTCTTAGACAACTAACTTAGTTTAGATTGGAGATGCTTAACTTGGAGATGCTTAAGGTTAGGCAAAAAATATATACCCTCTTTAATGCATATTATATAAGCATATCCTTAAATTGCTTTGCAGCCTCCTAAGGGATTTAAATGTATTTCTGTGGAATTCTTTATTGATTCAATTGCAGTTAATCAACTCCTTAAGCTAGTTTTGCAAAAGTACCTGAGGTTTTTTTGCTTGCTTGTTTTTTTTTTAGGCAACCATATTTCAGCCAATGAATTGGAACATTTTGATCTTTCTCCAGAGTTTCTTTGAAAAAGCAGATCATCATCTCAAAATTGGTGCAGAAATCTTACAAGACCCTGAGAAAATAAGTTTATCGTAGTTTGTGAGGGGTTTTTATTTTATTTTTTTTTCCTAGAGTTATGACGCATGGAATCATCTGCCAAAATGAAAAGTTGTATGGTAAAGGGAAATAAGTTTAAAATGAGAACTTTCAGTTCAGACTGAAAATGGACAGCATAAGGACAGTCTACATGATCTTTCCTGATTGCTCATTCACCTCTATACCTTTTTCCTCATTCAGAATTTTGTGCAGATGAGAAGTGAAATTTATCTTGAATTGGTTTGGTGATTTAAGATGCTTTCCTTAAGACAGTAGCCTGTTGCAGACTGGCTTTTCCTAGGCTTCACAGCTTAGAAACAACCTTTTATGTGGTGATAAAATCAAAACTGTTCCCTGACCACCAGAATATAGAGTACCTTGTTGTAATGATTTCTAAATTTCTACATCAGCTTAGATAGCAGAGCCTTGTCCTTCATCAGAAAACCCTTTAGCCTATTGTACTGGACTTCTCTGAAATATGGAAGATATGAGGACACGACTTTTTAGAAAAAGTAAGGTTTTGAGCTTAGTTTAACAATGTACTGTACATAAGTTTTCATCATTACATTATTAGATAGAATAGAATCAAGATTTTCTACACATCTTGCAGGTCTTTAATGTGGGTGAGGTGATGAGCTAGATTTATGTGACTCTGGGCAGCACAGAAGCAAACATCTAGCTCCATAATAGATACTAGTCAGTGCTAGATGGAGTGCTGAGATGTATACAAAGATATCTATACCAGAAATTCCATAAGAGTAGGAAATCACAGTTCCATCAGGGTCAACTTTGCAAATAGCTTTTCAGTGGTGCCAAATCTGGTACTAAATGACACCCAAACCGACCAATATGAACATCACCCAACAGCATTTCCCTTCAAAAACATCACTGTGTCAGGCAAGCTTACACAATACTACATGCAAGATGGGTATGTGATGAAAGTACTCAATTAAATATTAGGAAATAAGATCATTACAACACCAGTTACTACCCAAATTATGGTTTTGAATTACATATTTTTTGTCAGTAAAGCAGAGGTAAAAGATTAGGTATTATTCCGCAGATGGAGGTCAGTTTTCGGAAGGAATATTAAAAGGAAGGCTGTATCACCCCTCAACTCAGACCCTGAGGAGGGAAGAAAATGTATGGATTTTGACAAGAACTGGGTCAGTTTCCAGAAAGACCTTGCAAGTATCTTTTACTGTTTATTTCCTTTATGGATTTTGTTTCCAATTTTGTAAAGAGATATCTTACCCTGACACTTGTTGGAGTAAACTGGACTTACTATTCTTACTAAATCTTTTAAGAAATAAAAAGTGATCTCAAATATACCTGAAAAACATTGAGAACTCCTTTTCTTAGGGAACTGTGAAACTCTTTATAAAAGTGTGTCTTGAGACATTTGTGTCCTTTTGTATGTGCTACCAAAGTGTTATTTGGAAAGAAGCAGGAAGTGAGAAGAAAATTAGTTACATACATTATAACTACTAACAGGACATTTAAAGATCTATATTGCTAGGTAGAAAAGATGAGATTTGTTTTATGTTGTCCCTTTGAAACTTAGATCCATCAAGAAGATTTTTATTGATTTCATTTTCTTTGCACTTTAACACCATCAGCTGTATTGATAGAACAGTTGTGTATAGCTCCAAATAACTCCTGCAATAAAGCAAAAGAAGGAATACATTTTGCTCCATTTAAAGCTTGTCTTCCCAGTTATGTTTCTCAAAAGGTAAACCTAGCTTTTATAAGGCGATCTTGGTGTCTTTAAGGGAAAATTCCAATTATCAGTCAGGGAATGAGCAGTGGCTGGAATACAGGAAGAGGTGGCTTAGCAAGAGAGATAATACACTGCTTTGTTCCTGAATAAAACAGTAGAAGATTCGTTCCTGCTTGTAAGTACAGGCACTGGACTCATTTCATTCGTTAGTGATTATGACTTCCAAATTTCTTCAGGGTTTGCCTGCACCTGAATATAAGGTGGGAACTAGAGGCACAGAGGGGAGGCTGGAGAGCATGCTGCAGGTGTAGCAATCACATTTCCCAGCTTCGCAAGAGCAGCTCAAGTCTGGAAGCACTGGTATAGTTATAACACAGATAGAATCTGGACACAGGTTAATGAAGACTGTGTGGATGAAGACAGACTGAGCCCTGCTGGCCCTGCTGTTTGTAAATAAAGAAGGATTTGTGGGGGATGTGACAGTTGGAGGCCATCTTGGGCACAGTGACCATGAAATGATAGAGTTTTTGATTCTCAGAGAAGCAAGGAAGGGGGTCAGCAGAACTGCCACCATGGACTTCCAGAGGGCAGACTTTGGTCTTTTCAGGAGCCTGATTGACAGAGTCCCTTGGGAGGCAGTCCTGAAGGGCAAAGGAGTCCAGGAAGGCTGGATGTTCTTCAAGAAGGAAGTCTTAAAGGCGTAGGAGCAGGCTGTCCCCATGTGCTGTAAAATAAGCCATCGGGGAAAAGACCAGCCTGGCTGAACAGAGAGAGGTGGTGGCAACTCAGGGAAAAAAGGAGAGTTTATGGCCTTTGGAAGAAGGGGCAGGCCACTCAGGAAGGCTACAAAGATGTTGTGAGGCTATGTAGGGAGAAAATTAGAAAGGCCAAAGCCCAACGAGAACTTAACCTGGCTTTGGATGTTAAGAACAATAAAAAGAGTTTCTATAAATATATTAGAAACAAAAGAAGGACTTGGGAGAATCTCCGTCCTTTATCAGATGAAGGCGGTAACACAGTGACAAAGGATGAGGAGAAGGCTGAGGTACTTAATGCCTTCTTTGCCTCAGTCTTTAGTAGTAGAGTCAGTTGTTCCCTGAGTACCCAGACCCCTGAGCTAGTAGGGAGGGGCAGGGAGCAGAACGAAGCTCCCGTAATCCAAAGGGAGATGGTGAGGGACCTGCTCCAACACCTGGATGTACACAACTATGGGGCTGGATGGGATCTACCCAAGGGTACTGAGGGAGCTGGCGGAAGTGCTCATCGAGCCACTTTCCATCATTTACCAGCAGTCCTGGCTAACCATGGAAGTCTCAGTTGACTGGAGGCTAGCAACTGTGATGCCCATCCACAAGAAGGGCCGCAAGGAGGATCCGGGGAACTACAGACCTGTCAGTCTGACCTCGGTGCCTGGGAAGGTCATGGAACAGGTCATCCTGAGTGCCATTATGCATCACATGAAAGACAACCAGGCGATCAGGCCCAGTCAGCATGGGTTCATGAAAGGCAGGTCCTGCTTGACAAACTTGATCTCCTTCTATGACAAGGAGCCCCTCTTGGTGGATGAGGGAAAGGCTGTGGCTGTTGTTTACCTAGACTTTAGTAAGGCCTTTGATACAGTTTCCCACAGCATCCTCCTGGAGAAACTGGCTGCCCATGGCTTGGATGGGAGTACTCTACGCTGGGTTAAAAACTGGCTGGAGGGCTGGGCCCAGAGAGTGGTGGTGAATGGAGTTAAATCCAGTTGACTTGTCACAAGTGGTGTTCCCCAGGGCTCGGTATTGGGTCCATTTCTCTTTAATATCCTTATCAATGATCTGGATGAGGGGACTGAATGCACCCTCAGCAAGTTTGCAGATGACACCAAATTAGGTGGGAGTGTTGACCTGCTTGAGGGTAGAAAGGCTCTACAGAGGGATCTGGACAGGCTGGATCAATGGGCCAAGGCCAATGGTATGAGGTTCAACAAGGCCAAGTGCTGGGTCCTGCACTTGGTTCACAACAACCCCACGCAGTGTTACAAGCTTGGGGAAGAGTGGCTATAGAATCATAGAATCATAGAATTGTTAGGGTTGCAAGGGACCTTAAAGATCATCTAGTTCCAACCCCCCTGCCATGGGCAGGGACACCTCCCACTAGATCAGGTTGCTCAGAGCCCCATCCAGCCTGGCCTTAAAAACTTCCAGGGATGGGGCTTCCACAACTTCCCTGGGCAACCTGTTCCAGTGTCTCACCACCCTCATGGTGAAGAACTTCTTCCTAACGTCCAGTCTGAATCAACCCATCTCTAGTTTTAATCCATTCCCTCTAGTCCTGCCATTATCCGACATCCTAAAAAGTCCCTCCCCAGCTTTCTTGTAGGCCCCCTTAAGATACTGGTAGGCCACTATAAGGTCTCCTCGGAGCCTTCTTTTCTCCAGGCTGAATAACCCCAACTCTCTCAGTCTGTCCTCATAGGAGAGGTGCTCCAGCCCTCTGATCATCCTCGTGGCCCTTCTCTGGACACATTCCAGCACGTCCATATCTTTCTTGTAGTAGGGGCTCCAGAATTGGATGCAGTACTCCAGGTGGGGTCTCACGAGAGTGGAGTAGAGGGGGAGAATCACCTCCCTCGACCTGCTGGCCATGCTTCTCCTGATGCATCCCAGGATACGATTGGCTTTCTTGGCTGCTAGTGCACACTGACGGCTCATGTTGAGCTTCTCGTCCACCAGCACCCCCAAGTCCTTTTCTTCAGGGCTGCTCTCGAGCCAGTCACTGCCCAGCCTATATCGGTGCTTGGGATTGCCCCAACCCAGATGGAGGACCTTGCACTTGGTCTTGTTGAACTTCATGAGGTTGGCGTGGGCCCACCTCTCCAGCCTGTCAAGGTCCCTCTGGGTGGCATCCCTTCCCTCCAGCGTGTCAGCCGCCCCACACAGCTTGGTGTTGTTGGCAAACTTGCTGAGGGTGCACTCTATGCCACTGTCCATGTCGCTGACGATGATGTTAAACAAGACCGGTCCCAGTACTGATCCTTGAGGGACTCCACTTGTCGCTGGCCTCCACTTGGACATGGACCCATTGACAGCCACTCTTTGGGTGCGGCCGTCAAGCCAGTTCTTTATCCACTGAATTGTCAGTCCATCAAAGCCATATTTTATCAGCTTGGAGACCAGGATGTCATGCAGGACAGTGTCAAAGGCTTTGCTCAGGTCCAGGTAAATGACATCAGTTGCTCTCCCCTTGTCTACTGATGTTGTAACCTTCTCATAGAAGGCCACCAGGTTTGTCAGGCACAATTTGCCCTTGGTGAAGCTGTGTTGATTGTACCCAATCACCTCTTCGTTATTCTTCTGCCTCAGCAGTGCCTCCAGAAGGATCTGCTCCATAATCTTACCAGGCACAGAGGTGAGACTGACTGGCCTATAGTTCCCTGGTTCCTCCTTCTTTCCCTTTTTGAAAATGGGGATTATGTTTCCCCTTTTCCAGTCAGTGGGGACTTCACCAGACTGCCACGACTTTTGGAATATAATAGAGCGTGGTTTAGTAACCTCATCCGCCAGTTCCTTCAGTACCCGTGGGTGTATCCCATCAGGTCCCATGGACGTATCCCATCAGGTCCCATGGACTTGTTCACTTTCAGGTTCATCAGATGGTCACAAACCTGATCTTCACTTACGATGGGCAGTTCTTTCCAACCCCTGCCATTGTCTTCTGTGACTCCGGGAGTGTGGCTGGAGCCCTTGCCAGTGAAGACTGAGGAAAAGAAGTCGTTGAGAACCTTGGCCTTCTCCATATCACTTGTCACCAGCTCCCCCGTTTCCTTTCTGAGGGGGCCCACACCCTCCCTAGTCTTCTTCTTACCATTAATGTACCTATAGAAATTTTTGCTGTTTCCCTTGATCTCCTTGGCTAGATTTAATTCTAACTGAGCTTTAGCTTTTCTCACCAGGTCTCTTGCTGTTCGGACAGCTTCCTTATATGCCCCCCATTCTAGCTGTCCTTTCTTCCACTCCTTATAAAGTTTCTTTTTGTGCAACAATGTGTCCAGGAGCTCCCTATTCATCCAGGCAGGTCTCCTAGCATTCTTTCCTGCCTTCCTCTTTGTCGGTATAGTTTGCTCCTGGACATGGAGAAGGTGATACTGACCAGCTGTCCTGGGCCCCCCTTCCCTCTAGAGCTTTGTCCCACGGCACTTTGGCCAGCAGATCCCTGAAGCGATCAAAGCCTGCATGCCTAAAGTCCAGAGTTGTAAGCTTGGAATATATCCTCCTAGTTGCCCTGAGGATCTTAAATTCTATTGCTTCATGGTCACTGCAGCCAAGGTTATCCCTGAGCCTCACGTTGGTCACCAGCCCTTCCCTGTTGGTGAGAACGAAGTCCAGCATAGCACCGTTTCTTGTTGGTTCCTCTACCATTTGGAGGAGGAAGCTGTCATCTATGCATTCCAGGAACATCCTGGATTGCTGGTGCCTTGCTGTGTTGTCCCTCCAGCAGATGTCAGGGTGGTTGAAATTCCCCACGAGGACCAGGGCCTGTGAACATGAAGCCACTTCTATCTGCCTATGGAGGGCCTCATCTGCTTGGCTCTGCTGGTCAGGTGGACTGTAGCAGACCCCTACTGTAACGTCGCCTTCCCCTGTCTTCCCTTTAATCTTAACCCATACACTCTCAACGAGCTCCTCGTCCTTCCCCATGTGGAGCTCCATCAATTCTAGCTGGTCATTGATGTAGAGGGAAACACCTCCTCCCCTCCGACCCTGCCTGTCCTTCCTATAGAGCCTCCTGGCAGAAAAGGACCTGGGGGTGT
The DNA here is from genome assembly GCA_947846985.1 of Fratercula arctica. Classification (NCBI taxonomy): domain Eukaryota; kingdom Metazoa; phylum Chordata; class Aves; order Charadriiformes; family Alcidae; genus Fratercula; species Fratercula arctica. Next base: position 14,733,811 of record CANTUZ010000025.1, on the reverse strand, counting down.
TGGTTGACTGCCATCTGAATATGAGCCAGCAGTGTGCCCAGGTGGCCAAGAAGGCCAACAGCATCCTGGCCTGTATCAGGAACAGTGTGGTGAGGGGGACTAGGGAAGTGATCGTCCCCCTGTACTCAGCACTGGTGAGGCCCCACCTCGAGTACTGTGTCCAGTTTTGGGCCCCTCACTAAAGGAAAGACATTGAGGTGCTGGAGCATGTCCAGAGAAGGGCAATGAAGCTGGTGAGGGGTCTGGAGAATGTGTCTTATAAGGAGCAGCTGAGGGAACTGGCATTGTGTAGCCTAGAGAAAAGGAGGCTGAGGGGAGACCTTATTGCTCTCTACAGCTACCTGAAAGGAGGTTGTAGAGAGGTGGGGTTCGGTCTCTTCTCCCAAGTAACAGGCAATAGGACAAGAGGAAATGGACTCAAGTTGCACCAGGGGACACAAATACTGGAGCGTATAGTGATAAAAGGAGAGCATATAAATAAAGTGCAGGCAGCTGAAGACAAAAGCTATGGACTGATAAAAAAACACGAGTAAAATTAGTAACTGTCCTTGATAATAGAGGGAAGTAAAGATTATACTTGTTTTTCAAGTATGAGTTACTCTTTATTGGCTGTGTTTAACAATAAGTTCCTTGTCCCAATTATAAACTTTAAAAATTAATTGTGCACACCAAATTTCCTGTCTTGCTGTTGTCACTGCATCACTGTTGCATGAGGTACCTGTTTATAGCTAAATGTCCATCTTACCAAGGGCTTTAGGGCAACATGATTATAGAATTTAATAGAAGCTCTGAGAAGAATGTGAAGCAAACAAACCCAGTCCTGGTGCTTCTCTTTTTTTTTTTTTTAATTTTTTAGTAATATCTCTGTTTTAATATAATACAAACTACATTCAAAATGGAGGCTTGGCAGTTTACAGCTAAATGAACAGAAGCAAAAGCTTTTTGGGGAGAAAATTAAGTGATGAAAATTGCTACGGCAAAGCATACAAGGTAATAGCATAGAAGATGTACATTCTGGGCTCTGTGCTGTGACTATTAAATTTACTGTTTTAAATGCTTGAGGGAAGACAGGAGTTTCTCCATCCATGTTCAACAGGGCTCATTAGTTCTTGCACAAAAATACAAATTCATGGCTATAGAGCTCCAGAGGGGAGCTGACTATAATCTAACCATCCATGTGGCTGGTTTATATGGGCAGTGTTAAACAAGTCTATATACATCCATGGCTGTAAAAGTACTTATCTATATGGATATATATATATATTTTGGGTGGAATTCAGCTCCAGATTAAGAAACCTACATTAGGTATCTGTGTGAGTGCTGTGGTTTAGCCTCAGACGGCAACAAAGAACCACGTGCTGCTCGCTTGGACCTTCCCAATATGGGAAGAAACAGAAGAAAAAAAGGCAAAACTTGGGTTGAGACAAAGGCAGTTTAACAGAACAGCAGAGGGAACAAGAAAAACAACAACAATAACACAGATAGAGGAATATACAAACACGATTACAGAATCGCTGCTCCCCGCCGCTCCCCGACCAGACCCTGGATGCGGCCACTTCCTGCCCCCTCCCCCAGCAGCTCAGGGTGGGCATGGAATACCCGTGTCCTGGGGAGAATTAACGCTATCCCCATTGGAACCAGGACAGTGAGGAAAGTTTTCCAAGCTCCATGATCTTTACTGATCTCCAAGTTTATTTACTGACATACAGGACTATAGCACATTGAAATGCCCTTTGGTTTCCCACCTAGCCTCCTGTGACTGTGTCAAGAGGGCATATAAAATTAATTTATGGACAGGACACCAGCAGTGGGATTCATCACCTATTTTTAGATCTCTGTGATGTAGATATCTATGAATCCCACTCCTGCTATAGGGTGCTATTAAGATATGTTATATGTTTGCCCTCTTCAAGCTGACCATTGGGCTCACTAATGGCTACACAGCCAATGAATTTCGGTAGTTGACATGTACTCTTTCTGCATAGACAAATGCTTGCTAAGACACAGTTTACTAGCACTGACAGTTTATGTATAGCACATATATGTCATTTAGCCTCCAATCCATGATACTAGACCAGTCAATATGATTTCTTTCCCTGAGTTACCCAAATAAGAAAGTATCTGAGACACCAGACCCAAGGGAAGGAGTTTTATTCTTGAGTAATATACATGTTTGTCTCCAATGTTTCTTAGGCAGATGTTAAAAGACATTACCAGGTAAACTCTCCCATGGATTCCAAATACTCCAGATTCCTCATCTGCCTCCTCTAGGATGGTTCTGGCTAAGAAAATTAAGTAAAAATTACTGAGTCACTATAAAAGGAAAAATAGAAGATTAAAGAAAAGTCATAATATAGCTTGAGAGGACAAGTTCTATAAAAAAATTGTACCTTGCTCCCTAACTGCACAGAACACATTAAAATCATAATATTCTATGTCCTTTCGGGAAAAGCAAGTTGTCACCTGAATAGTAGAATAAATGAAGCCTTGATTCCTATGTTTGTTAAACTTAATCTCAAGGTCTCTGATATCTAATAATGTGCAAATTCTGACTGATAACTTCTGTCACTTCATGTTCACTTCTAAACTTTGTTATGGATATTTTTTGAGGTACAATAAATTCATGTGTTCAAAATACATGAGAACACTGCTCTTTTGTTAAACAGCTAAAATTCAAATATTAGTTCAAAGCTACTAGAGAGGAAAAGTAGGGAGACAGACATACAGATGCAGATATACAGACATAGAAACATGATTTCAAATGCCTTATTTCCTTCTGGAATCAGGCGCACATAGCAGATGTGAGTCAGAGATCTTTTCTTTTCCTCTGATTGGTTTTGTTCACATCTTTTCAATTTGTATAGTATTGCTGGCCCCAGAAACAAAACATAACTTTAGCTAAATTGAGAAGCACAAGCTAGTGCAAAGTTTAAATAAAGATATCTAATATTACTGGGGGTCCTTTCATAAAATGAGTTTACATGATGAATCCAATGAGGTATGCGTGCCTGGACTGCCTAGAATCATCCCATTTCTCCCACCAAAACTTTACATTGTCTAAGTTTGTTGAACTTACTTTTCATTTATGGTCTGTTCAATTCCTTGCTGCAAACTGTTCACTGAACAAGACTAAGATCTCCAGAAACCCTACTAGCAATAAGAAGCACCAGCTTTTGTTGAGAAAATCAGAATATAAAGGTTGCCTAGGGTATTTCAAAGATAATACATGCTGTTCTGTCAGCCTGCACAGCTGCTTCTGCTTCAGAAGTAATTACATAGATTTTTCTGTCTTGTACTTGCAAAAACACAGCACAGCACTCCACTGCTTATAGCTCAGGGCTTCAGCTACATGCATCTGGAAAATGTTTACACAATTCCTTTTAAGTTTTTTAAACCACAGTAAGGGATGTGGCTAGCTCTTCATCTGAGATAGGAATAGAAGAGTCCTCTCTGAAGCTGGACTTGGGTGAAGGGAAGGACTTCCTTGTAAGGCAATATAATTATATCTTTCTCAAAGAAATAGCTTCTGCCATACTGTAAATAATCCTTTTTTACTGAATTTTTTAACTAGAGAGGAAGTCAAAAGAATTTGGACATTGATCTGGACATCCAATTCTCAGTTTCAGATGCAGAATCCTGATTTTAAACTCATTGCTAATTGTATTCAGTAGTTTTCTGGGTTACAATAAGAAATGTGTCCATTCTTTTTGATTCGACAAATAAAAGAATATACATATTCAACAAATAGAAAATGTGTTCATCAGTAAAAAAAATGTGTGAATATGTATATTCCTCCCTCATTACTTTGATGTGCTTGAAAAATTGCTTGGTTAATTACCACAGTTTGGGCCAGGCTGGCCAATGACAAGATGACAGATGTTCTCCCCAACCTCTCACCCCAAGGAGAGGAAGACAGATAAAGAGATTTATGAGTTTAGAAAAAAATAAGCTACTTCAAAGAAATATTAATAGCAACATAAAAAAAGAAATAATGAAATAGATACAATATAAATAAACATACACAAAAAGCAGATTAAGCTTCCAGGGAGATGTCACTGGCAGGCACTGGGGAAGATCTAGACCAGACTCAGTGATAAATGGGAACTGGAACACACTGACCAGGATCACAAAGCAAATGAGCTAATGGGGTCCTCCTCAGATGTCAGCCATTGAAGAAAGAGAGCCATTAAAGAAGCAGTCCATCAAAGAAAAGCCAACTTAACACCTTTGATCCCTCATCTTTTATACTGAGCATGGCAGATGGGATGGAATACCCTATTGGTCAGTTTGGGTCACCTGACCTGTCCACTCCTCCCCACAGGTGCAACCCCTGCATGGGGTAAACACCCAGGTCAGCTGACCCTGGTTCCCACAGCAACAAGTAAGAGCAAGAGCCTCTTTCATTGAACAGAAAGTTGGCTCTGCTCTACTGCAAACCAGGACATTAATGCAGTACTTAGATGGGCATTTCAAATCATATATAAATTCAAATTTAAGTATTCAAACCAATACTTATAACATACACTTTCATTAGATTTTGTGACAAACGGAATGTCCAAATTGTTTTGAAAAGACAATTCTGTACTTAAGTATAAACTTAATGTCTTTTTCTAACATGGACCTGCTTGTAGTGTTGCAATCTTTACTAGCAAATATGATACAGCAGCTTTCTATATGTTTACGTCTATATACAAGGCATGAGACAATGATGGAAACTATAGAAATTTTAAAAAAAGCAATAAAACACAAACTCCAAGATTCAGGGTGAAAGGGACTTTGAGAGTCTACCTGATCACTGTACCTTGAGATGGGAGGAATTTCTCTTCTGTTGCCTATGACACATGGTTGTCCAATCTCTTCATAAAAGCTTCCAGGCAGTCACTGCCTGTGTTACCTTATCTTCACCATTAGAAACTCATTCCTGTTGCTTTTGCTACGTCTTCTTCCAGATATAAAATGTAATTGCCCTTACCCATAATGCAGAGTTCCCTTCCTCTGTGGCGCTGCCTTCAGAATGGCTGAAATAGTCCTCATCTTTTCCTCATTCTTCTCTTTCTTTGACTAAACAATCTTTGTATTTTTCCACACTTGTCAAGTTTTTCAGACTTCTGACTATTCTTGAGATCCTCAGGAAACTCTCTTAAAACCAGTTTCCTGCGCTGCAACACTTAAATGAAGCGGATAAACTGAAGCGTACATTTTGAAAAGGGAATTTTAACTTAGTTTGTATTGTTTTATTCATATAAAGAAAAATTCTGGTTAATTTGTGGCAATGGAGACCTCGTTCATTTCTTAAGTATTTTTTCAATAAAAACTAGGCAAGTATTTGGCTTGAGTCACATCTTCACTATGAACACATCAGTAGATTATTACATTTTTTGTCTGCATTGATACTTGTACTTGATTTTCAACTGTAGAGGAAGGGATATATGACTAAGTGCACTACAAAACCCTGAAATAATGAAACCATCATGTTTGATTCAAGTAGGAGCTTGGTTTTTTATTTCAGCACTCTGAATGTTTTCTTCCTTTTTTAATTTCCATCATGTTTTTCTTCATCACTATCATGACTTATGCACCCTTCTTATACTCCTTCATAGAATCATAGAATCATAGAATGGTTTGGGTTAGAAGGGACCTTAAAGATCATCTTGTTCCAACCCCCCTGCCATGGGCAGGGACACCTCCCACTGGACCAGGCTGATCAAAGCCCCATCCAGCCTGGCCTTGAACACTTCCAGGGATGGGGCATTGGCAGCTTCCCTGGGCAACCTGTTCCACTGCCTCACCACCCTCACAGTAAAAAATTTCTTCCTAATATCCAATCTAAATCTACCCTCTTTCAGTTTGAAGCCATTACCCCTCATCCTATCATTACACTCCCTCATAAAGAGTCCCTCCCCATCTCTCCTGTAGGCCCCCTTTGGGTACTGGAAGGCTGCTATAAGGTCTCCCCGGAGTCTTCTCCAGGCTGAACAACCCCAACTCTCTCAGCCTGTCTTCATAGGAGAGGTGCTCCAGCCCTCTGATCGTCTTCGTGGCCCTCCTCTGGACACGTTCCAACAGGTCCATGTCCTTCTTGTGCTGAGGACTCCAGAGCTGGATGCAGTACTCCAGGTGGGGTCTCATCAGAGTGGAGTAGAGGGGCAGAATCACCTCCCTCGACCTGCTGGCCACGCTTCTCTTGATGCAGCCCAGGATACAGTTGGCTTTCTGGGCTGCAAGTGCGCATTGCCACCTCATGTTGAGCTTCTCGTCCACCAGCACCTCCAAGTCCTTCTCCTCAGGGCTTCTCTCAATCCATTCTCTGCCCAGCCTGTATTTGTGCTTGGGATTGCCATGACCCAGCTGCAGGACCTTGCACTTGGCCTGGTTGAACTTCATGAGATTTGCTTGGGCTCACCTCTCCAGCCTGTCCAGGTCCCTCTGGATGGCATCCCTTCCCTCTAGCATGTCGACTGCATCACACAGCTTGGTGTCATGGGCAAAATTGCTGAGGGTGCACTCAGTCCCACTGTCCATGTCTCTGACAAAGATGTTAAACAGCACCGGTCCCAGTACCGACCCCTGAGGAATGCCACTCGTCACTGGTTTCCACTTGGACATTGAACCATTGACCGCAACCCTTTGAGTGTGGCCATCTAGCCAGTTCCTTATCCACTGAGTGGTGCATCCATCAAATCCATGCCTTTCCAATTTAGAGACCAGGATGTCACACGGGACAGTGTCAATCTGTCATCTTCAAAAACATACAGTTCGTTTTCCTTGGTGGCAGATATTTGGCTCCTAAACAATTTCTCTTCTCATTGTGACCTTGCTACAGGCTGGAATATTAAGGGGAGGGAAGGGAAAAGGAAAAAGGAAGAACAAAAAAAGGGAAAATGAAAAAGGACAAAGAGAAACACTACTAAGGGAGAAAGGTGCAGTCAGACCTTACTCCTTCAGAAAATGTCAGCTGATTTGAACAGGAACAGTATGAGGCATGAGGGAGGATCAAAGCAAGGTTTAATACTGTGCGACGAGCGAGGGAAGACAAGCAGCCGACTCAATGTGAGTGATAAAGCAAGCTTCAGTTTATTGCCCGAATACGCTTCATTATATAGCTACTGGTTACATCATCGCTTGAATATTGGCTAATTATAAAAGTCATCTGCTCACTGCGATTGGTTCTCTGTCCACACAACAGGGTTCAGCCTTTAGTTCCCTATTCTTATCAGCTCCTTATTCTTGCTTCTGCATTCTCATGGCTTGTTTACTTAGTACTTTCCCATCGCCGAGCTGTCTACGCTATTCTCATCTCACATAACTCCTCTATTGCCCCATGACCTTGCTCCTCAAGCCATTCTGCAACAATACTGCATTTCAGAATGGGGTTCTTTTTTTCAGGATTTGGTATTTTCAGGAGTGATTTCTCACCTTTTTTTCAGGTACACATATTTTTCTGTGTGGTCAGAAGGTGAGAAACCGACAGCACAACTTCATCACTGGTTTATGTTGTGTCTAGATAATCTCAATGAAGTTGCGTACTAGATAATCCCAATGAGGAAACGTGCTCGTTTTGTTGCTTAGAAATAAAGGCAACTCTACTAGATGACAGGAATTTGCATTCTGACTGATTAATAATAATTCCCTCTAAATTGAGAGGAGGGATTTATTTTCTCTGTTTTTTTTTTTACGGATTAAATTTATTAGGGAGATTAGACACTTAGATAGATATAAAATATAAGAAATTATACAAGTGCAGTGAGAGAAAAAAAGAGGAAAACCAAAATGCACCCGCTTCCACTATGGATGGAGATAATAAGTGTATGGGAATCCAGTTCCTACAACAGCTGAGGCAATTATAGTTCATAATAAAGTTAGGAGGATGTTTTACATCCATAACTAAAAAATAAAAAAAACAAGGAAAAAGGAGAGAGAAAAACCTATTTAATGGAAAAACAGTCTTTATCACTCCATAAAAAGTGGTCATTTTCAGGGTATCGCATTCTCAGAGTTCAACTCCCTTTTACCTAAAAAAATAAATTAAAAAAAAATCCGTGGGCATAGCTCCTTTAAGAGCCCATAGAAAAGGTAAGTGGCAAACGCAGAGTCAGAGGGGAAGCAGCTTCAAGCAATAGTTATTATTTCTTGTCTCTTTGTGGGTTTAGGCCTAGATTGGGTTGTGCTGTGTTTGAAGACTTGTGTTAGAGGATATTGAACATGTGCTGTTACTCCTTGTCATTAAGGTTAGCTTTTATTGCTAGAGTGCAAACCGGCTCTCTCTGTTCTGCAGCCCTTTGGTTTCATCATTTTACTTTCATCGGGAAAGTAATCAAAACGCTATCTGAGCAATGCATATTTACTTGCTGAAAGCATATTGTCATACAGTGTCGGTTTAGAAGTGATCATCCCAGACACCATTGGCAAAATATAATGCACTTCTTTCTTGAATGAAGTTTAACAACTTCCATCATGAATTTTGGACAGGAAGTAGAATGCTGAGGTTGTGAAAATGTTCTCTACAATATCACAGAGCATGTACAGGTCTCTATTTTCACACAAGCTTTGATAGTTTCTCTTCATGAAAGCCAGCATAGCAGACATTAGAAATCAGATTTTATTCACAAACTCGGTCAGGTTTTGTTCGTAAGATCCCTTTCTGATGGACTTTTACATTAGATTTTTTTGAGGTCTTGAAAAATAAAAGTTAGTTTAAGCATGATTTCAGTGCAGCTCCTAGCAGACAATTAACATCATTCAAGCCATCAACACAATTGTCATTAATTGGCTCCCTTGCCATAGCTGAGAAGCGTAAGGGTCATAAAGATCAGGAGTCTTTTGGAAGATTTATAAACTAGGGGAAAAAAGACCTTCTCTACTAGCAGTCAAAAACCTATTTTTTTTTAAAACAATGAAGTTATCCAAAATATAATTAGCTGTTGTCTGGGGGCTTGCTTAGTTGCTTGGTTTTGAGTAAAAGTAAGAAAAAGGGTGTCCTGGTTTGAGGTAAAACAGAACATACTTTCTGTTCAGTAATTTTACTTCTTAGCTAGGCCTCTTCTAAGTCTCTGAAATTAACAGCATATTGTGCTGAAAACGGTTTGTTCTCAGAGTGATAAGACAGTTTGTGCCAAGGAATGGTACACAGAAAGGCTCTTGCTTATACTTATTGCTATAACAACCAAGGTCAGCTAATTTTGTTATTTGCCCCATTGGAGGGTCAGAAATGGAAAAGCGTAGAGGGATCCCACCTGCAGAGAGGATCAGACAGGACAGGTGACCCAAAACTGACCAACAGGGGTGTTCCATCCCATCTGCCCCATGCTCAGTATAAAAGCTGAGGGATCAAAGGGACAACTCTCTTCCTTCAATGGCTGACGTCCGAGGAGGACCCTGTCTGTTCAGCTGCCTTTGATCCCGATCATTGTGTTCCTGACTCCATCTGTGGAATCCAGTTCCCATCCGTCGCTGACTCCAGTCTGGGACTTCCCCAGTGCCTGCCAGTGACATCATCCTGGGAGCTTAATATGGTTTTGTATATACTGTATCTATTTCATTATTTTCCTTATTATTTTATTCTTAATATTTTATTAAAAGTAGTTTCTTCTAAACTCATAAATCTCTCTTTATCTCTCCTCCTCCTCTCCATGTACGAGAGGTGGGGGGGAGTATCTGTTGCTGGCCATTGGCTGATTTGGCCAAAACCTTGACAAAGGGGTTAGATTGCCTGCGTGGTTACAGAAGCCCATTTTTGACTTAGCACTGTAAGGTGCTGATGCATTCAAGGTATATTTTGAGCATTATTATTATTATTAATATTAATATTATTATTACTTTGTCTTACATAAAGTTTTATGTGCTTTACCGAAAGTAAACCTAGCCTCTACCATTTGGAACATGCAAGGCAAATACAAAACCAGAAGACACCTGGATATATAGCAAGGTGACAAGCCACGTCATAGTTGACACATCAGATCATTACAGATGTGGGAAAACAATGCCATTTCCTCAAGTTCCCAGTCCACTGTTCTAACCACTGAATCGAGTTCCCCACATTAATTTATTTCTAGCCATATGTTACAGAAGAAAAATAATATCTGCAAAATGGGAGAAAATAGGGAAAAACTAAACTGATATTTGCTTTTCACACTACCGATAAGGGCATCACTCACGAGGAGTAGGGTTTTTTAATTTTATTTTTTTGTTAACTGGCTGACAGTATCCATTTAAGAGGTGGAATTTATTGGGATAGCTTGAACAGCAACATCTAAGACAAAAGGAAATGTGACACGAAACAGTTAGTTATAAAAAGATTTGTAGAAAAATAAAGGAGGATCTTTTTGTTTGGTTTGGTTTTATTTTTCTGCTAAGATTGCATGCCCTATTACTTTCACTTGTTACTAAGAAGAAAAAAAAAACAGATAACATCTAAAGAAACATCCATTTCAGTATATTTTCAATTCAAATAAACAGTCTACCTTCAACAATGAAATTCATAAAAGAAAGAAAAATGGCAGGGTTTTTTTCTTCTTTACTTTCCTTCTTTTATTTGTATAACCACAATCAGATAAACTATAATGCTATCTAAAGAACTATACACATTAAAGAACAAGCATAGATCAATAGCTATAATTTGACACATATACACTGTTCACTGTGAAAACATCAATAGTACAAAAGCTTCATGGGCATATCTGGGAAAAATCTGTTCAGTAGATGGTGTTGGCAGAAGATTAAATAGCCACGTGTCAGAAAGAAGAAAAAAAAATTCAATGAAACTGCACGTACTGGAGATGTGCAAGTACTCTGAGCTAAACTGTTAGAATTAATAAGAAAATTATCTTTGTCTTCCAGTCATTCAATTGCTTCATGAACAAATATTTTGGCTTGGATCTCTGATATTCAAATATATACTGTCTTTCCTATCTGCCAAATGACTGCTATTGAAAGACAAGAAAACAGGAAAAGACTTGCATGTTGGACAACAATATCTTGAGCTGCTATATGCTATTTCATAAACAGTGCTATAGGTAACTATTCATCTCATCCTGATCCCTAACACTCTGATGGAGTCATGAGAGAGAGATGTAGCAAGTAATTATTTGTCCAGGAAGAAAAGAGACACAAAGTTTATTCAAAGAAGGTAACAGAAAATAGAAAATTCAGGGCTATATGACCATGTCCAGTATGTGCACAGTGAACTCCCCTATTGAATCCCATGGTATTACTCTGAGATATACAGTTAAGTACATACTTAAAAGCTCCTAGGATCTGACTTTCAATGTCTCATTAATTCATTAATTTATTTCAATGTGCTAATTGATTTATAAGACAAAATTAAGCTGGAAATTGTCTTGAAGACCACAAGAAAGTTTTTAATATCTGTTAACCAAGTAACTCCATTCTTTTAACCATTGTGCCTACTCCATAAAGCCTTTCTCATTGGTTTGTTTTATGAGCCAGTTTTTCTTCTTTCTTCTTCAGAATGTCTTAACTTATGTGTTTTTTTATTCTTCAGGTGATGGGAATTGTAGTTCTTTTCAATTTCAGTTAAAGTTTTGTGTGATAACCACTTAGAAAACTGGTTCAATCACGTCTCCTCTCTCTCCCTCTCTCAAAAAACAAAAAAAAACCAGGTTGGAATGACGGTTTATAATGAAGAGATTGTATAAGGGAAGTCCTTCAAACTGAGCTGATATTGTCAACAAAGGGAAATCCAAAAAAAAAAGGAAAATTGTTTTGAAGCATGAAATATGCATCTCACAAAAAGGTATTTCCATATTCCTCCTGCCTGATGGTTATATATGACAAATGGGTGCTTCCACACATAAATTACCCTCCTAAAAGCTAGTTTGCATGTGCTTGTGCACCTAGTGAGATTTTTGAATATACACATCTATCTCTTGTTTGTTACTACACTGCCAATTCTTCATTTCATGATGATGTAAGTAATGAGATTTTGGTGGTGGTGGTTACATTTTTAAAGACTCATACAGTGATTGGATTACATGCAAATTCAATTGTAACTAAACCAAACAAAAAAAATACAAAATGTGTTTCAAGCTCTTATGGTTAGGAAGAAGCACTTCGGATCCTGAGTCTTAAGAAAAAAATATTATTTTAACAGCCTTTTCTTGAAATTCTTTTACTGTGACCTTTATAATTGTAGTAAGGTCTGGCCCGTGATATCTTAATGCCTACGGCTAGCAATATAGAAATTTGGGAATGGATTAGTCTCTCCAGTTTAAGTTGCTTAGCTAAGGTGCTGAACTCAGGAGCTTAGTTATTCCAGAATTTTTGAGATTAGTGCTTAGATTTAGGTATGTGCACAGGGCTATTCATCTACTACAGATCTTGGTTACCCTCTGAAGTGCTCAAGGGGAATATTCAAGTTGATAGGACTCTTAGTATTGATGCCATATTCCTGATATATACATCACAGTTAACATTTATTATATTAGTTCAATTCAGTTCTACCAAAATTTTAATTTCCCAAGACTGTGGACTTGAGAAACCCAATTTTTAAACTTGTTTTTTTTTCTGTTCCCTATATGTGTTGACAGTTTACTCAATGTTCCAGCTGCCAAAGTGCTGAGATACATCTCTCTCACCTTTAGCTGATCAGTTCTCAAAGACTTTATAAAGCCATATGCAGTCTGAGTCCCAACCATCATGAATCTGACAGCTGAAATCAATGAGGATGTCCTCATTGATATTTTCCAGAGGTAGGTTATTGGTCTTGCCCCTTTTATGGGTTTCTCATATTGGGTCCAAGAAATTCAAGCTTTACTGACCTACAAGGAGTGCTGTCGTTCTCTGTTCCCTTGTGTTTTTACCCAAGGATGATCGCTCAAGTGGATTATTCACTTTAAATGACAAAGGAATGTTTGGTCTGTCAGGTGGTCCAGTTTTAAGCTATACAAGATTTCCTTTCTGCTGTGAAAAAAATCACATAATCTTCAAATACATGGAAATAGAAAACTAAGAGCAGTCATAATTTCAGCATTTATCAAGTGAGTCTGCTCGTGTTTACACTGAGGACTGAATACAGTCCAACTGCTCAGAGAATTCAGTATGAGAAAGGCAGTTTAAAAGATTCAAGGCTACAGATAAAATGCTAAAGGCATGCACTTGAACGTACAAGCCAAATAGTGCAGCAGGGCTTGCACCCACATTCCTCTATACATTTCTCGTCTTCAAAAGCCACCATTTTAATACTTCTTAGAATCTCGTTTGGTTTTCCTAAGGCTTTATTTAGCACACCTCTGGCCTTAAGATTTTTTTTCCTCCTCTTTTTTTTTTTCTTCTTCTTTTTTTTCTAATTCCACTTAGAGTGCCTGAAATAACATGAGGACTGTACTGTGGCTCATGTGAGTGACTGATATGAGTATCTGATATGATAAGGTCAAGGGTCTGTATTGCATTTCTGACTCATGGAAGACGTGGGAAAGCAACGGAAGATTGGTGAGGAGGATTTTAAATACACTCAAGGGACTCGCACCTGGGGTACTGGAAAACACATATATCACACTAATTGTTATTCAGTCTCGGGTGCTTGCAAGAAAAACACTTGCACTTAGATAACATAAGTCTGTGATGGACTCAGGGACACCTTCTCTAGCCGCTTGAGAATCCTGGCCTGTTGTTGAAGATCAAAGCACAGTGCAAAAACTATGCCTGTTTGAACCCTTTAAATACCAGCGAGAACAGGGAGTCCGCGCCTGGTCTTGCTAACGAGGACTCTCTCCCTGACAAGGACTCTTGCTAACAAGGATTCTTTCTCACGCTGCAGTGCCTGCGTCCCCTGCTTGCGTGCCTCTGCCCGGGTGTTGCTTCGGAGATTCCCCGGTCTGTGAGGTATCGAGATTAAACTTGTTCTTTGCCTTTCATCCATGGTTTTGTGGTTGTTCCTGCATCCTGCCTGCATTGGCTCACACACATGTGTAACTATTAATGGTGCAAGGCATTCTGGAATAGAGACTGCAACGCTTGTGCAAATCAGGAAAGGAAAACATGGTACCGACTCATAAGTCCTGCCTGCAGACATGAACTGTCCCCAGAACTATATCAGTATTCCTAGAGGTAAACTATTGACTTAACCTAAAGAAAGAGCCTGTTAACAAACTAACATGAGGATAAATAAGGAACAAGGAGCAAACCAAGAACTTAAATTATTTGACAATTTAAATGCATCCCTACAGAGTTACTTCATTAATATTCCTCATGCAAGAATACGGATAACTTAGAATCAAAACCACTTTCTCTTTCCTTCTCTTTCAGCAAGTGGATAATTTACATTGACAGCAGAGGAAGAGATGGCTGTGTTAACCTGGTCATTTTCTGGTGTCAAAGAAGGGCATTGGTACCTTAGCTTCCAGATTTGAGATATTTTATAGCCCTAGAGAATCTTGTCCAGCTGATTCTTCCAGTGTTGATAATGTCTGAAGATTTTTAATATACTGACAAATGTCTGCAGACAAGGTTAGCAATGCATGTTTTTTCCTTTTTTTTCTTTTTTCTTTTTTCTGTTTTTTTCTTTTTTTCTTTTTTTTTCTTTTTTTTTCTTTTTTTTTCTTTTTGTTTTCTTTTTCATGTTGAACCACTGCTTCACATTTTAATAACCTGTTTTCCAGGGTCCGTAGCTTTACCAAAATTTTCAGTACTTTTGCTGAACTTTGTCAAATAACACAGAATTTTCTTCAAAAAGAATGTATATTACTTCTTCTTTTTATATTACCCACTTCTTTGATCAAGTAATCTTTTTTCTTTGGTCTGTCCACTTAGGTTTGTATTTCTTATAGCTGAAGTAATAGAGTGATTTCAGATCAACCGACTGAAGAGCCAGGATCTGTGGTGGGTTGACCCTGGCTGGATGCCAGGTGCCCACCAAAGCTGCTCTATCACTCCCCTCCTCAGCTGGGCAGGGGAGTGAAAATATAACAAAAGGCTCATGGGTCGAGATAAGGACAAGGAGAGATCATTCACCAATTACTGTCACGGGCAAAACAGACTCGACTTGGGGAAATTAACTTAATTTATTGCCAATCAAATCAGAGTAGGGTAATAAGAAATAAAACCAAATCTTAAAAACACCTTTCCCTTGCCCCTCCCTTCTTCCCAGGCTTAACTCTACTCCTGAATTCTCTACCTCTTCCCCCCGAGCGATGCAAGGGGACAGGGAATAGGGTTTCTGGTCAGTTCATCACACGTTGTCTCTGCTGCTCCTTCCTCCTCAGGGGAGGACTCCTCACATTCTTCCCCTGCTCCATGATGGGGTCCCTCTCACAGGAGACAGTCCTCCACGAACTTCTCCAATGTGAGTCCTTCCCACGGGCTGCAGTTCTTCATGAACTACTCCGGCATGGGTTCTTTCCACCGGGTACAGTCCTTCAGGAACAGACTGCTCCAGTGTGGGTCCCTCACAGGGTCACAAGTCATGCCAGCAAACCTGCTCCAGCGTGGGCTCCTCTCTCCATGGGTGCACAGGTCCTGCCAGGAGCCTGCTCCAGCGTGGGCTCTCCACAGGGTCACAGCCTCCTTCGGGCATCCACCCACTCCAGCGTGGGGTCCTCCATGGGATGCAGATGGATATCTGCTCCACCATTAACTTCCATGGGCTGCAGGGGGACAGCCTGCCTCACCATGGTCTTCACCATGGACTGCAGAGAAATCTGCTCTGCCGCCTGGAGCATCACCTTCTGCACTGACCTTGGTGTCTGCAGAGCTGTTGCTCTCACATATTCTTACTCCTCTCTCTGGCTGCAGTTGCTGTTCCGCTGCAGGGTTTTTTTTCCCTTCTTAAATATGTTATCCCAGAGGCACTACCACCATCACTGATGGGCTCAGCCTTGGCCATCAGCGGGTCCATCTTGGAACCGGCTGGCATTGGCTCTATCGGACATGGGAGAAGCTTCTATCAGCTTCTCACAGAAGCCACCCCTGTAGCCCCCCGCTACCAAAACCTTGCAACACAAACTCAATACAGCATCTGATAGGAGAGTAGAGAATCAGCATGGAATGAGGAGATTGATCCTGGGATATGCCAGGAAGAGAGGGAAAAAGTAGTGGGCCAAATATGAGCAGGCCAGCAGTGTCATCTTGAGATGACATTCCCAGATGCTCCTTGGAAGAAAGGACTTAATGAGATCCAGCCTTCCCAACCCTTTGTTTACAAGAGAATATGCTGCTTGCAAGCAAAGTATCAGATAGACAGGAAAGAAAAGGATGCTTACATGATGGGAGTCTGGTATTTCTGTTTGTGACATACAGAGCTCCTCTGTGTATGTCTATAGGATGCCCACATCTGCCACTCATAGGCTAAATTTGCCCACAGACTGTGATTGAGAACTAATGAGCCCAGGAAGATCAAGGCTGTGGAAAAGATTTGATGGAGGTGCCATTTCAATTTGAAAATAAAAATACCTGGAAATAAAAATAGCCTTTTTTAAAACAAAACATAAAAAATCAAAACAGGGTCTAAGAAATTCAAATTAACATCTGAAATTGGTGAATGATTTTAACTTTAACCAGAAAGATTCTTACAGATTCTTGCAAGATCTAGTCTAAAGTGAAAACATTAAGTTGTGTATATAGTTGATGCCTCAGAATCTATTAGTTAATTATACTGAACCTCTCCCACTGTGAATTGTTTATTGGTATGTAGATGTAAGCACCATGAACACCAAGGAAGACAGAAATGAAACTGTGAAAATGTCTTGTTGAATGCATATTATTTACCCCATTCACCAAAAGGACTGAGGTTCCTGAGGGGAGGAAGTGTGGCAAAAACAATGTATGTGATTATTTAATCGAAGACTATGTCATAACACACACAAGGTTAATAACACATTGTTACTGTAAGTCAGCAAAATAGGAACTCTTTAAGACTCAATTTGGAGTTTTAGAAAGCAGGCATTCTTTATTGCGGCACCGGGCGCACAGGGGATCGCTCCTCCTAATGTGTGTGCTGACTTGATGACCAGAGATTATAAGTAATCAAAATATACATATTCATTGAATTTCTAAGAAATAATTAACATATTCATATTATTTCCTGCCCGTAGAGGTGAAAGCCATGGCTCCAGCCATAGCGACACCGGCGCCAGCGGCTGCCCCGCCACAGGCCCCAGCAAAAGCCACAGCAGCGGCCCCAACACCAGCCTCGACCCGGCCCATGCCGGCACTGGTCACTCTGCAGCCTGCGGTCAAAGTCACTCTGCCGCCTGCCCCCCCTCACGCCTGTATTGCCAGCCCCGCCCGCAGTGGCACCGGCCACTCCAGCCCCGACAAAGAGCACGGTCACTGCTCCGGCTGCTCCAACAACGAGATCTGCTGGTACCCAAACCCCAGCAGAACTGGCACAAGTTGCCCCGGCGACCAGGAAACAGAAAAAGTTAGCTTGTTCCCCTGCCTCTGATGACAAAGACCAGCCCAAGCCAGACAGCAAAGGAGAGGGCTCCTCTGTTGAAGATCCAGGAGAGGGTCCTTCTCAGCCAGCATTAACACAGGACGAGGACTCAGATGCAGAGATAATCATTAAATCCTTTTCTATGAAGGATTTGCGAAATATAAGGAAGGACTTCAGTCATCATGAAGGGGAGACACTTGTCTCCTGGTTGCTCCGATGCTGGGACAATGGAGCTGACACCATAGATTTAGATGGCAGAGAAGCTAAGCAGTTGGGAAACCTATCCAAAGACGGAGGGATTGATAAAGCGATTGCGAGAAAGGCAGACATCCTCAGTCTCTGGAGCCGAATGTTAGCAGCTGTAAAGGGCAAGTATCCCTTTAAGGATGATATCGAATGCCATCCAGACAAATGGACCAGCATGGAAAAAGGTATTAAGTACCTGAGGGAACTGGCTGTGCGAGAAGTGATTTATAGCAACAGGCAAGTGATTATAGACCCTGATGAAATGCCATGCAAATGATCTCTGTTGAGAAAGTTTGTGCAGAGTGCACCATCAAATTATTCCCACACTTTGTCAACAATGGTTTGGGGAGGATCTGATACTGATACACCAACTGTAAATGAGGTGGCTAACAAGGTGCGACAGTATGAAGACAGTCTCTCCTGTCCCCTTCATGTAGCAGCTGTGGAGAAAATGGCTGAGCAAACCAAAATGATGGCTGATCAAACTAAGACCATTGCTGAGACAGTGGAGAAAATGACTAAGACAATAGATGAGCAAAATGAGAAAAATTATAAACTTTTGCATGAACTGCTTGAAAAACTGTCTAAGAAGGGGAAAGAATCCCACTCTTCCCATGAACAGGCCCAGGTTGCAGTCATTAAGAAAAGAAAGCCCTCCTACAAAATCAACTCAAGGGATACAGGATCCACTCCAAGATTTCCTATGGCTTTCCCTCTGCAACTACAGAGAGGACATGAGTAAGCAGGATAAAAAACCTACTCCAGCCCTACAGGCACGAGTGCTTGAGTTGCAAGGTAAAGCAGATGGAAGAAAGAATTTCTGCAGGAGGGTGTCTGCTCTAGTCCATGGTAAGCAGTTCTCTGGTCCTTGCAGGAACTCATCTTCTAATTGTAGATGTTGTTCTCAACATTAGAGTTGCCCTGCCTCCAGCCAGGAGGAGGAGAGGGCTGAGTTTATTGGACCGTGTGGATTCGATGGCCTGGCACATTAGAGCCACAAAAGTATAAAGCCCTGGTGGACACTGGTGCACAGTGTACCCTATTGCCATGGAATCATAAAGTGACAGAATCTGTGACTATTTCTTTTGTGACAGGCAGGTCTCAAGAACTGACTGTTTTGGAGGCTGAAGTGAACCTGAATGGGAATAAGTGGGAGAAGCACCCTATTGTGACTGGCCCAAATGCTCTGTGTATCCTTGTCATAGACTATCTTAAGAGAGGGTATTTCAAAGACCTGAAAGGTTATTGGTGGGCTTTTGGTATAGCAGCTGTAGAGACTGAGGATATTACACAGCTGTCTACCTTACCTGGCCTTTCAGATGACCCTTCCGTGGTAGGACTGCTGAAGCTTAAAGAACAGCAGGTGACAATTGCTACTTCACAGTGCATCGGCAACAGTATCGCACTAACCAAGACTCCCTGATTCCCATCCAGAACCTGATTCGTTGGCTGGAGACCCAAGGGGTGATCAGCAAGACTTGCTCACCCTTTAACAGCCCTATATGGCCAGAGCGAAAGTCTGATGGAGAGTGGAGGCTAACTGTAGACTATCATAGCCTGAATGAGGTCACACCACCACTGAGTGCTGCTGTGCCAGACATCCTGGAACTCCAATATGAACTGGAGTCCAAGGCAGCCAAGTGGTATGCCACAATTGATATAGCTAAGGCATTCTTCTCAGTCCCTTTGGCAGCAGAGTGCAGGCCACAGTTTGCTTTCACCTGGAGGGGCATCCAGTACACCTGGAATCGACTGCCCCAGGGGTGGAAACACAGCCCCACCATTTGCCATGGACTGATCCAGACTGCACTGGAGAAGGCTGGAGCTCCAGAACACCTGCAATACATTGATGACATCATTGTGTGGGGTAATACAGCAGAAGAAGTTTTCAAGAAAGGTAAGGAACGAATCAAGATTCTTCTGAAAGCAGGTTTTGCTGTAAAAAAAGGTAAGGTCAAGGGACCTGCACAAGACGTCCAGTTCTTGGGAATTAAGTGGCAAGATGGTCGTCGCTAGATCCCAATGGATGTGATCAACAAACTAACATCTATGTCCCCACCTACTAACAAAAAGGAAACACAAGTCTTCTTAGGGGTTGTGGGTTTCTGGAGACTGCACATTCCAGGTTATAGTCAGATTGTGAAACCTCTCTATGAAGTGACTCAAAAGAAAAATGATTTTAAATGGGGTCCTGAGCAACGACAAGCCTTTGAGCAAATGAAACGAGATTGTGCATGCAGTAGCCCTTGGACCAGTCCGAACAGGACGGGACATTAAATATGTGCTGTACAGGGCAGCCAGGGACAATGTCCCTACCTGGAGCCTCTGGCAGAAAGCACCAGGGCAGACTCAAGGTCGACCCCTGGGATTCTGGAGTTGAGGCTATAAAGGCTCTGAGGTCAACTATACCCCAACTGAGAAAGAAATCTTGGCAGCATTTGAAGGAGTTAGAGCTGCTTCAGAGGTAATTGGTACTGAAGCACAGCTTCTCTTAGCACCCTGATTACCAGTTCTGGGCTGGATGTTCAAGGGTAAAGTTCCTTCTACTCATCATGCCACTGATGCTACCTGGAGTAAGTGGGTTGCCTTAATCACACTGCAAGCTTGAATAGGAAACACCAATCGTCCAGGAATCTTGGAAGTGATCACAAACCGGCCTGAAGGCAGAGAATTCACAATGCCACCTGAGGAGGTGGTGAATCCTGCTGAGGAAGCCCCACCATATAATGAACTCTCAGATAGTGAGAAGCAGTATGCTCTGTTCACTGATGGATCTTGTCATATTGTAGGAAAGCATCGAAAGTGGAAAGCTGCTGTATGGAGTCCTATATGACAAGTTGCAGAAGCAACTGAAGGAGAAGGTGAATCGAGTCAATTTGCAGAGGTAAAAGCCATCCATCTGGCCTTAGACATTGCTGAAGGAGAAAAGTGGCCAATACTCTGTCTCTACACTGACTCATGGATAGTGGCGAATGCTCTGTGGGGGTGGTTAAAGAAGTGGAAGCAGAGCAACTGGCAGCGCAAAGGTAAACCCATCTGGGCTGCTGAATTATGGCAAGATATTGCTGATCATCTAGGAAAACTAGTTGGGAATGTACACCATGTAGATGCCCACGTACCCATGGGACGGGCCACTGAGGAACATCAAAACAATCAGCAAGTGGATCAGGCTGCTAAGATTTTCCAGACAGATTTGGACTGGGAACATAAAGGTGAACTATTTTTAGCTCAGTGGGCCCATGACACTTCAGGACATCAAGGAAGAGATGCAACATATAAATGGGCTCGTGACCGAGGGGTGGATTTAACCATGGACGCTATTGCACAGATTATTCACGACTGTGAAACATGCGTTGAAATCAAGCAAGCTAAAAGGTTAAAACCTTTGTGGTATGGGGAGGCCTGGCAAATTAACTATATCACACTCCCTCAGACCCACCAGGGTAAGTGCTATGTGCTTATAATGGTGGAAGGAAGCACCACATGGTTGGAAACCTACGCCATACCCCATGCTACTGCCAGGAATACCATCCTGTGCCTTGAAAGGCAAGTCTTGTGGCGACATGGTACTCCAGAAAGAATTGAGTCAGACAATGGGACTCATTTCAAAATCAGTCTTATACGTACTTGGGCAAAAGAACATGGTATTGAGTGGGTATATCATATCCCCTATCATGCACCAGCTTCTGGGAAAATTGAGCGATACAATGGATTGGTAAAAACTACCCTGAAGGCAATGGGTGGTGGATCCTTTAAAAATTGGGACAAGCATTTAGCACAAGCTACCTGGTTAGTTAACAGCAGGGGATCCATCAATCGAGCTGGTCCTGCTCAGTCAGACCTTTTACATACAGTAGAAGGGGATAAAGTCCCTGTGGTGCATGGAAGGAATATGCTGGGGAAAACTGTTTGGGTTTTTCCTGCCTCAGGCAAAGGCAAATCCATTGGTGGGACTGTTTTTGCTCAAGGACCTGGATGTACTTGGTGGGTGATGCTGGAGAATGGAGAAGCTCAGTGTGTGCCTCAAGGAAATTTGACCCTGGGTGAGAAGACTTAATTCTGAGTTGTATGATATTAATTGTTATGTGATACTAACAGTGTTCTATAAGTGTTTTTCAGGATAACATAGTGGTGATGAAACCTGAACCAGCTTTATCAAGTGGCATCCAGCAAAACCCTTTGAGATGGACATACTCCCATGGGCATGGACCACAATGAATTTCATTCATCCCTGAGAATTTCATTCATCTTTCCTACCCTAAGATCCTGCTATGAGAGATGAAACTCTACAGTTATGAACTAAATGGACTTAATGGACTTTTGTAGATAAAATCATAATTGAGTAACCTGCATATATCTATTTTTATATGTATATATATGTACATGTAGATTTGATAGTTAAAGTATTAGTGATCTCAGCATGATGGAAATGGTATGGAATAAGGGGTGGAATGTCCTGCCTTGAGGTAAAACAGAACCAACTTTCTGTTCAGTAATTTTAGTTTCTTAGCTAGGCCTCTTCTAAGTCTCTGAAATTAACAGCCTGTTGTGTCTGAAATGGTTCGTTCAGAGTGATAAGACAGTTTGTCTTAGGACAAGGTGGAAGGAATGGTATGCAGAAAGGCTCTTGCTTCTACTTATTGCTATAACAACCAAGGTCAGCTAATTTAATTATTTGTCCCGTTAGAGGGTCGGAAGCGGAAAAGCGTAGAGGGGTCCCACCTGCAGGGAGGATCGGACAGGACAGGTGACCCAAAACTGACCAACAGGGATATTCCATCCCATCTGCCCCATGCTCAGTATAAAAGCTGAGGGATCAAAGGGTCAACACTCTTCCTTCAATGGCCAATGTCCGAGGAGGACCCTGTCTGTTCATCTGCCTTTGATTCTGATCTGTGTGTTCCTGACTCCAGCTCCGGAATCCGGTTCCCGCCTATCGCTGAGTCCAGTCTGGGACTTCCCCAGTGCCTGCCAGTGACGTCATCCTGGGAGCTTAATATGGTTTTTTATATGCTGTATCTATTTCATTATTTTCCTTTTTATTTTATTAATATTTCATTAAAGTAGTTTAGTTTCTTCTAAACTCGTAAATCTCTCTTTATCTCTCCCCCTCCTCCCCATGTGCAAGAGGTGGGGGGAGAGCATCTGTTGCTGGCCATTGGCCGATTTGGCCAAAACCACAACACTGTCTAAATGCTAATTTAAGATAATCATCTAAGCCCTGCTGATAATCAGTGAAGACTTATAAACATGTCCAGAAATTTCTTCAGCCTACATATGTTGGACTTGAGAACAGAAAAATTGCCATTTGCAAGTAGCTATCTGTTTCTGGTGTCTAAAGAACAATTCTAGATGGCAAACTAAGACTGGAATCTAGCTGTTAAGAGACTAACAGATAACTTAAATGATTCCTACCATGTGTGACTGATTTAACATTGACTAAAATTTATGGAAAAACACCCATTGTCCATAGCAGGTTTCTGGCCAGTCCTTGTATAAGACTATTTTAAGAGTCTGAGTTAAAAGAAAGAAGAGTTTTGGATGACAGAACTTAAAATCACATGTAGACAATTTAACTGACTGAACCATGGAAGTCACTATCATTTTGATAAGCTGCAATCTTATCAGTAAAACCCTTGGAAATTAAAAGTACAATAACAAACATTGTTTTTCTGTGTTAGATATATGGATAGCATTAAAATCTCTATCTATGTCTGCATCTCTATCTAGCCACACATTTTAAGACAAGAAAGACAAAGACAAATTCATTCAATAATGTCTGGCAATTGAAGTGCACAGAAGCTTCTAGATAACAACACCACAAAATATGAGCGTTCTGAAATTTAAATAGTAGCCATTTGAACATGTACTGTTCCAAAAAGATAAAGTTGAAAAGAACATTCTTTTCAAAAGAACTTCATTATATTTACCTTTGTCATAGGAAAATTCAAATTTAGGAAGCTAGGATTTGCACTTCATTAATAAGTCAAAAAGTGTAACAGTGTAATGCCTTGTAAAATTTATTGGGATCTACTTACTTCCAAAGTTCCATATCTGGAAGTAATCAAGCACCCATACCATGACTGTGCAGTGCCTATGGGAAGTGAGTTTCTGTTTTTTAGTTTAGTGTCAAAATGGTAATTCTCCATAACACCGATGAAAGCATCATGACTGGCAGTGATTGACACTCTTTACTGATTTGGTAGCAAAGGCACAGGCAATGGTGATTGAACTAACTAATATCGCACCAAGAAGTGGTCTCTCAGGAAAAGAGTCAGGTGCAATTGCTGGAAGCAACACGCTGCCTGTCTTCTGGATAAATTGGGAAGTTTGGGTATTGGAAATGAAAAAAGACCAGTTATACAGAAAACTCTGAGATAATGTATTGCTTAGGAAAGAGAGATATATCCTGGCAAAGGTCTCTTTCTAAAAAAAGGGGAAAAAAAAGCTTGTAGGTGTTCTGAAGCAATTTATAAAATTAGAGTTATTTAATTTTTCATAATCATGATTTATAGAATCATAGAATGTGTTGGGTTGGAAGGGACCTTTAAAGGTCATCTAGTACAGCCCCCCCTGCAGTAAGCAGGGACGACATCAACTAGATCAGATTGCTCAGAGCCTCATCAAGCCTGGCCTTGAATGTCTCCAGGGATGGGGCCTCCACCACCTCTCTGGGCAACCTGTTCCAGTGCCTCACCACCCTCATTGTAAAGGACTCCTTCCTAATGTCTAATCTAAACCTACCCTGTTCTAGCTTAAAGCCATTACCCCTCGTCCTGTCGCTACATGCCCTTGCAAACAGTCCCTCCCCAGCTTTCTTATAGGCCCCCTTTTGGGTACCGGAAGGCTGCTATAAGGTCTCCCCGGAGCCTTCTCTTCTCCAGGCTGAACAACCCCAACTCTCTCACCCTGTCTTCATAGGAGAGATGCTCCAGCCCTTGGATCATCTTTGTGGCCCTCCTCTGGACCCCCTCCAACAGGTCCATGTCCTTCTTGTGCTGAGGGTTCCAGAGCTGGATACAGTAGTATGCTGAATAGTATGCTGAGATGGCTCAATCGGATCCATATGAACACATATATGGAAATTTCTTGCTTTTCTATTACTATTGCTTTGGTGACATAGCTTTCAGAGTCTTAAGGTGATGCTTAGCTTCACACCATTACTACTCCCATAATGTGTGCTTTCATATACATCGTAGAATGGTAGTCATCAGACTAAATATGTGTATATACTGAACTGGTTATCTAGACTGGTTTTAATATCAGCAAAGGGAAATAGGTACTTCTAGTGCCCAATTAATTCACCATGTAGGTCTTTAATAGGATCCATTTTTTTCCATGTGATATGGAGGGATCCTAAGATGATTATTAACTTCATTTCATAGATATTTGAAGTGAGGTGAAACAACTCTCAGACAGCCTAGGAATCATGTATATCAGCTTTTGAACAATCAAAGCAGTCAAATTCTAATCTCTGGGTTGTTTATGATGAGTCTCTGGTCACATTGCTTAACCTTAAACAACTTTATATCTTGCATGGGAAAGTCTGAAATCAGAGCTTTCCCTGGTGAAGCATTTCCAAAGTCGAAGGAAGCATTTCTGTTGACTTTAATAAAAGGTGACTTGGATTCTCCATGCACTGGAAAAATAAATGTCTGAATTCTAGGTCCAATCTTTTTGGCTTTTTCTCTATGTCCATTTTGAGGGCTATGGATCACTACATTCTCCATTATTAGCTAAGAGAACACAAATAAATGGAGCACAGGGAATTACTTGCTTGGAGGTCATAGCTCTTTTGAGGACAAAGAGGAGAAGAAACTATGCATGGCTGATGCTGATGGAGAGTCTTCTGCAGACAGCATGCTACAGCCATGGATTCTTCCAGAGCTATTGTGCAATGATGTGTTTGAGACCCACAGGCAGCTGGTGCCAGCTCTTGTCCAGAAGATTTGCTATAAGCATTGACTTGCTGCAAATAAGTGACCAGAGAAACTGTCAGTCACATTCTAGTATGGGGAAGCAAGTTTATCTTCCATATCTACCTTACAGCTGTCTACAAATTCATGCCCATTTTCATGTTCCTGTAATCTTTTCAGATCATAGGAAATGAACTGTAAAGAACGGATGATGCTTCCTACATCAAGGGACATTTGGTGAAATTCTGGGCACTCTAAAACTCAATCCACACTGGATTTTTGGCTTTAAAGACAATATAAAATAGTTACAGAGTTTACATACCCTGAGGCATTGCTTCAGCAGCAATTTTCATTTGCGCACCAAGTTGTAGTATCTCATTTGAGATACAAATCTTTGTGGATATTAGACAAAGGGTAGTAGATCTGTCAGCCTGCTTACTGTAGTTCAGGATGTCACATATTGACAAAGCTGAAATTTTCCACGGAGGCTGAGGTTCATTGTCAAATAATAGTCAGTGGGATCAGGTACTTATCTTTTAGAAATTAATTTTGGAGGAAGGCTGATTTACGTTTGCTGGGATCTAACCCAGGCTCTTCATTATCTGCCAAGGAAAGGAGAGGGGCAGAGCAGCCCCATGAACTGGCAAAGGGGAATTGCTTAAGAGCATCAAAATCACCCACACAGCAGACATAGGCATTTTGTAACTAAATGGCAAAGCCATCCCTTTTTTTCATTGACTAGACCAATTACATTGTGTCCTGGTTCCGGCAGGGACAGGGTTCAGTATTCCATGCCATGTGAGCCACGCCCACCCTGAGATTAAAAGGAGGGAGGGGGCAGGCAGTCGGGTTTGGAGTGGGCTGGCGCGTCCCGGGTCCGGACCGGCGGGGAGTGGTGGTTCCGTAATCGCGTTTGTATATTCCTCTGTCCGTGTTATTGTTTTCTTGTTCCCTTTGCTGTTCTGTTAAACTGCCTTTGTCTCAACCCAAGAGTTTTGCCTTTTTCTTCTGATCCTTCCCGTACCGGGAAGCGCTGAGCGAGCGACACGTGGTTCTTTGTTGCCATCTGAGGCCAAACCACGACACATTGTATTACAGATTCCCTAGGAAACACCAACATTTCCACAAATTTATTTCAAGCTTCTTGCAATATGATACGTGTTGTTTGGTATATAGATTTAGAAAATAAATAAGAAAAAAATCTGAAATCCCAAATGAAAGAAAGTTGGTTGAGCAGTGGAGGAGAGGAAGGAAGTACATTTATAAGAGTTTTTTTGCTGTAAACACTTAGATTTAGAAGAGAGGAAATGGCAGCACTCTCTTTAATTTAAAGAAAAAGTGAGATCATTTGATGAGTACAGCCTAATCCTCGGTGAATGTTCATCAACTTCATAAAACCTAGTTCCAAAGCCTCATGGCCATCCTTCAAGTAGCAATCCTTTCAGTAAGTTTCCACTGAGGATATTACTCTGGTGATGCAGAGAGTGCCTTAGAGTTTGCTACAAAACTGCAATGCATCAGTGCACACCTTCAAATGAACCCTGAGAGGTAGAGGGGAAAGCTTAAAGTTGGAAGTAATTTTGTTACTTAAGGACAAATTTGACCCAGATGGTCCCTTGGAAGTTAGTGAGAGATGAACTCAGTTGTCGTGGTTTTGGCCAGATTGGCCAATCAGAATGACAGACGGCCCCTTCCCCTCCTCTCTCTCCAAAGAGAGGAGAGGAAGAGATAAAGAGATTTACGAGTTTAGAAAAACTGAACTACTGTAATGAAAATATTAATAAATAATGAAATAATACATGATAATAAAATAAAATTTTTTACAAAGTATACAATATATACAAAAGCGTATCCAGCTCCCAGGATGACGATCGCATCACCAGCAGGCACAGGGAAAGTCCCAGACTGGAGTCAGCGACGGACAGGAGCTGGATTCCGGATCTGGAGTCAAGAATGCTCAGATAGGGATCAAAAGCAGACAAACAGACAGGGTCCTCCTCAGACATCAGCCATTGAAGAAAGAGAGTTGACCCTTTGATCCCTTAACTTTTATACTGAGCATGACGCATATGGGATGGAATACCCCTCTTGGTCAATTGTGGGTCACCTGTCCTGTTTGCTCCTCCCTGCAGGTGGGACCCCTCTACGCTTTTCCGTTTCCGACCCTCCAATGGGGCAAGTAACGAAGTTATCTGACCTTGGTTGTTATAGCAATAAGTATAAGCAAGAGCCTCTCTGCGTATCATTCCTTGGCACAAACTGTAAACATTGGTCTTATCACTCTGAGAACGAACAGTTTTCGGCACAATATGATGTTAATTTCAGAGAGTTCGAAGAGGCCTAGCTAAGAAATAAAATTCCTGAACAGAAAGTTGGTTCTGTTTTACCTCAAACCAAGACATCAGTTCTCCCTTTTTACTGGGAATGAAAAAATCATTTCCACTAATTAATATGTTTGAGAAAAGTAATTGCCTCTTTTCCTGCAGAGAAGTAAAAAAAAAAAAAAAGCTCTATAATTATTCTACACCGAAAAAGAAAATAATTTTGCTACTTCGGACATGAAGATGGGTTACATCAGCAAGGTTTTCATTAAGTCAGTGGAGCTATGTTGTGTATCAGCTAAGAGTTTGCCTTCTCAGGGCAGAGATCTGATATATTTCTATAATCAGGTTTCCTGAGATGATTGTCACAATTGGCTTTGGATAGTAAATTACATTGCTTTTTATTCCTGGTTGGTTTGGGTTATCAGCATTTCTTGCCTTAAAGTCAGTGAATATTCAACAGGACATCAGATTCTTAAAGATTATCTCTACATCTGAGAACTATAAAGGTCACTGGACTGATTTAATGTTTTACCTCTACAGTTTTCCTTCCCATGCAATACTCATCACTATTTGAGTCAAATGACAACTCATACCTCATTATCCTTTGTTCATATATTTTGTGTTATTAGACTCACTTCTAGCATTATTACTATTAAAATCTTATTATCACTATTACTGTAGCATTATGGGGCTATATATAGGTAATGCACAAAATCCAAACAATTTTTTTTTCTCAATTATTCATAGCTTTCAAACGCACGACAGAGAAAAAAAAAAATGAAAAAAAACCCCAAATCACTACTTATATTATTAAGTGACTTACCCATATTCCAAGGAGGACATGGACGCTTTATCCAGATGAGAAACTAGTTTCAATTATTTTCCTGAAACACAAAAGCAGAAGTGAAGTCCTGGCCTTATTAAGGATATCGGCTGTATTGGCTGCTTAGCCATTGGTTTTAAGTGGTTCTCTCTCTCTCCATCTTTTCCTTACAGATCTTTTTTTCTTTCTTTCTTTCTTCCCTCCCCCACCCTTTTTTTTACATTTTTTTTTTTTTGCAACTATTCTTTAGTGAATCCATCAGAGCTGTTTGGTGTAGATTCAGACTCCACACATGAGGATCAAAAAGATGTCTGTGTGGTACTGAGTAAATTCGATGTGTTCCTTCTCTGAACTACAAACTCCAGGCTTCTACAACAGTTAACTTTGAAAGGGAGAAAAGGTATGTTTTCACAGAATCACAGAATGGTTCGGGTTGGAAGGGACCTTAAAGATCATCTAGTTCCAACCCCCCTGCCATGGGCAGGGACACCTCCCACTAGACAAGACTGCTCAGAGCCTTCCCATACCGGGAAGCACTGAGCGAGCGACACGTGGTTCTTTGTTGCCATCTGAGGCCAAACCACGACAGTCCTTTTTGGTGCCCAACGTGGGGCTCGAAGGGTTGAGACAACGACAGAATCCAACTAGAGCTTGAAAAAAAACGAATTTGTTAGGTAAATAGTCGCTGGTCACTATGTTGCTTGGTTTGTTCTCATGGCTGTGTTATGTAAATTCCTATGTGTCTTATGCACTCCCTGTGATGATATTTGTTACTTCTGGGAGGGGGATGAGGATTATCATTTTACTGTCCTGTGCAATATCGGCTTATGATATGATAACATCACTTGTTAGATGGTTATTTTGGGGCATTTATGTGGTATTGCTGTCCTGTCCGTACATTGGGCACCACGTCTCAGAATTCATTAACAATTACACCCAGTCTATGGGGAAAACAGGGGGGGACACTTTCCCCAGCTCTTTTGCCTCCCTTTTCTCCTTCGGGTCAGGTATGACAGCTTTTGAGAATTTTGAATATCCTTGGGATGATCAAACCAGCATGTTCCTAGTGTTATGTTTGCTGAATATGTTCCAGGTCTCGTTTAGGGTTAAACAACTCTTTAAGACTACCACCCAGAGATCTGCTCCAAGGCTGGACAGTCAGGGGTGGCATGGCATGTGGGAGAACATGGGCAGGTATCTAGAGAACTTCTCACCTCCAATGGTCTGGGACTTCACCCCTGAACAATTACAGGACCCTGATAGAATAGTAGAATATCTGAAGGGAAAATGCTGTGGCTGTTCTAGAGAGGCACAACTCACCGCACTGTGCTGGGCCCTGGCTAGTGTCTACCAGGCACTGCTCAGTGCTATGCAGCACCCTCAGAAGAAAGAGACAGAGACCAGAGAAGCAGGTGCTGCGGCTGCTGCGGCCCCTGCAGCAGGCACTGCGGCTGCTGCAGCCCCTACAGCAGGTGCTGCTGCAACAGGCACTGCGGCTGCTGCAGCCCCTGCAACAGGCACTGCGGCTGCTGCAGCCCCTGCAAAAGGCACTGCGGCTACTGCAACCCCTGCGACAGACACTGTGGCTACTGCAACCCCTGCGACAGACACTGTGGCTACCGCAACCCCTGTGGCAGACACTGCAGCTACTCCAACCCCGGTGACAGCCACTGCTGCTGAACCAGGGAACCAACCTGTGCCAGTATCTGTTGCCCCCATACAAAAGAAGAAGTACACAAAGAAATCAGTTCGCATAGTAAGAGATGACGATGAACCAGGGCCATCACAAGGACAGGAGGAAGAGGCAGAACCAGAGATAATTACCCGATCCCTATCCCTGAGTGAGCTGCGGGATATGCGAAAAGATTTTAGCCGACTTTCAGGTGAGCACATTGTCACCTGGCTGCTTCGGTGTTGGGATAACGGGGCCAGTAGCCTGGAATTAGAGGGTAGGGAAGCCAGGCAGTTGGGATCCCTGTCTAGGGAAGGCGGCATTGACAAGGCAATTGGGAAGGAGACCCAAGCCCTCAGCCTCTGGAAACGACTCCTGTCAGGCGTGAGGGAGAGGTACCCCTTCAGTGAAGATGTTGTATGTCACCCAAGCAAGTGGATCACCATGGAAAGAGGTATCCAGTACCTGAGAGAATTAGCCGTGCGGGAGATGATTTATTATGACTTGGACAATACAGACTTGCCCACGGACCCTGATGAGGTGCACTGCACAAGGCCCATGTGGCGGAAGTTTGTATGGAGCGCACCATCGTCATATGCCAACTCACTGGCAGTAATGGAATGGAAGGGTGAAGAAGGACCAACGGTGGATGAGGTGGCTGGCCGGCTCCGGCGATATGAAGAAAGCCTCTCTTCCCCCCTTGTCTCAGCTGTGGAGAAACTGTCCCGGAAGGTCCAGCAACTTGAAGAGAATATGTCCTACTCCCCACCTGTAAGGGCCAGCATCTCAGCTATTAGGAGCAGGCATTTCCCCACTCAAGAGAGAGAGTACAAAGGGTACACACCACGAGGCACCCTCTGGTTCTACCTGCGAGACCATGGAGAGGACATGAGGAAGTGGGATGGACAACCTACTTGGATCCTGCGGACACGGGTACAGGAGTTGCAAGGAAGGACATCCATAAAAGGGGATCCCTCCAGGAAAAGTGCTGCCCCAGTTTCCTGTGGGCAGTTCCCCAGACAGAGCAGACGGCCTGATCTTGCTTCTGATCCTCTTGAAGGAACCTCCAAGTCATTTCTGCAAGAAGTGAGTACCGGATACCATGACCAGTATTAGAGGGGCCCTGCCTCCAGCCAGGTGGAGGAAAGGGACAACCGGGTTTATTGGACAGTGTGGATTCGATGGCCTGGCACATCAGACCCACAGGAGTATAAGGCTCTAGTGGACACAGGAGCACAGTGCACTCTGATACCATCAAGCTATAGAGGGGCAGAACCCATTTGGATTTCTGGGGTCACAGGGGGATCCCAAGAGTTGACTGTACTGGAGGCTGAAGTGAGCCTAACTGGGAATGAGTGGCAAAAGCATCCCATTGTGACTGGCCCAGAGGCTCCATGCATCCTTGGTATAGATTACCTCAGGAGAGGGTATTTTAAGGACCCAAAGGGGTATCGGTGGGCCTTTGGCATAGCTGCCTTGGAGACGGAGGAAGTTAAACAGTTGTCTACCTTGCCTGGTCTCTCGGAGGACTCTTCTGTTGTAGGGTTGTTGAGGGTCGAAGAACAGCAGGTGCCGATTGCTACCACAACGGTGCATTGGCGTCAATATCGCACTAACCGAGACTCTCTGATTCCCATCCATAAGCTGATTCGTCAGCTAGAGGTTCAAGGAGTGATCGGCAAGACTCGCTCGCCTTTTAACAGTCCCATATGGCCGGTGCGAAAATCCAATGGAGAGTGGAGGCTAACTGTAGACTATCGTGGCCTGAATGAAGTCACGCCACCGCTGAGCGCTGCTGTGCCGGACATGCTAGAACTCCAGTATGAACTGGAGTCCAAGGCAGCCAAGTGGTATGCCACGATTGATATAGCGAATGCATTCTTCTCTATTCCTTTAGCAGCAGAGTGCAGGCCACAGTTTGCTTTCACTTGGAGGGGCATCCAGTACACCTGGAATCGACTGCCCCAGGGGTGGAAACACAGCCCCACCATTTGCCATGGACTGATCCAGACTGCACTGGAACAGGGTGAAGCTCCAGAACATCTGCAGTACATTGATGACATCATTGTATGGGGAGACGCAGCCGAAGAAGTTTTTGAGAAAGGGGATAAAATAGTCCGAATCCTTCTGAAGGCTGGTTTTGCCATAAAACGAAGTAAGGTCAAGGGACCTGCACAGGAGATCCAGTTCTTAGGAATAAAATGGCAAGATGGATGCCATCAGATCCCAATGGATGTGATCAACAAAATAGCAGCTATGTCTCCACCAACTAGCAAAAAGGAAACACAAGCTTTCTTAGGCATTGTGGGTTTTTGGAGGATGCATATCCCAGATTACAGTCTGATTGTAAGCCCTCTGTATCAAGTAACCCGGAAGAAGAACGATTTTAAATGGGGTCCTGAGCAACGACAAGCTTTTGAACAAATCAAACAGGAAATAGTCCATGCAGTGGCCCTGGGGCCAGTCCGGGCAGGACAAGATGTTAAAAACGTGCTCTACACCACAGCCGGGGAGAATGGCCCTACCTGGAGCCTCTGGCAGAAGGCACCAGGGGAGGCCCGAGGTCGACCCCTAGGGTTTTGGAGTCGGGGATACAGAGGATCCGAAGCCTGCTACACTCCAACAGAAAAGGAGATATTGGCAGCATATGAAGGGGTTCGAGCTGCTTCGGAGGTGGTTGGTACAGAAGCGCAGCTCCTCTTAGCACCTCGACTGCCCGTGCTGGGTTGGATGTTCAAAGAAAGGGTCCCCACCACACATCATGCAACTGCTGCTACATGGAGTAAGTGGATTGCACTGATCACACAGCGAACTCGAATGGGAAACCCCAGTCGCCCAGGAATTCTGGAAGTGATCATGGACTGGCCAGAAGGCAAGGATTTTGGAATGTCACCAGAGGAGGAGGTGACGCGTGCGGAAGAGGCCCCACCATATAATAAACTGCCAGAAAATGAGAAGAAATATGCCCTGTTCACTGATGGGTCCTGCCGGATTGTGGGAAAGCATCGCAAGTGGAAGGCTGCTGTGTGGAGTCCTACACGACAAGTTGCAGAAGCCAGTGAAGGACAAGGTGAATCGAGCCAGTTTGCAGAGGTGAAAGCCATTCAGCTGGCTTTGGACATCGCCGAGCGAGAAAGATGGCCAGTACTTTCTCTCTACACTGACTCATGGATGGTGGCAAATGCTCTGTGGGGGTGGTTACAGCAGTGGAAGCAGGGCAACTGGCAGCGCAGAGGCAAACCCATCTGGGCTGCTGAACTATGGCAAGATATTGCTGCCCGGATAGAGAATCTGGTTGTGAAAGTACGCCACGTGGATGCCCACGTACCGAAGAATCGGGCCACGGAGGAACATCAGAACAACCAGCAGGTGGATCGGGCTGCCAGGATTGAAGTGGCTCAGGTGGATCTGGACTGGCAACATAAGGGTGAACTATTCATAGCTCAGTGGGCCCATGAGACCTCAGGCCATCAAGGAAGAGATGCAACATATAGATGGGCTCGTGACCGAGGGGTGGACTTGACCATGGACACTATTGCACAGGTCATCCATGAATGTGAGACATGTGCTGCAATCAAGCAAGCCAAGCGTTTGAAGCCTCTTTGGTATGGAGGACGATGGTTGAAATATAAATATGGGGAGGCCTGGCAGATTGATTACATCACACTGCCACGAACCCGTCAAGGCAAGCGCTATGTGCTCACCATGGTGGAAGCAACCACTGGATGGCTGGAAACATACCCTGTGCCCCATGCCACTGCCCGGAATACTATCCTGGGCCTTGAAAAGCAAGTCCTGTGGCGACATGGTACCCCAGAGAGAATTGAGTCGGACAATGGGACTCATTTCCAAAACAGCCTCATAGACACCTGGGCCAAAGAGCATGGTATTGAGTGGGTATATCACATCCCCTATCACGCACCAGCCTCTGGGAAGATAGAACGGTACAATGGACTGTTAAAAACTACACTGAGAGCAATGGGTGGTGGGACCTTAAAACATTGGGATGCACATTTAGCAAAGGCTACCTGGCTAGTTAACACCAGGGGATCTACCAATCGGGCTGGCCCTGCCCAATCAAAACTTCCACGTACCGTAGAAGGGGATAAAGTCCCCGTAGTGCACATGAAGAATACGTTAGGGAAGACAGTCTGGGTTAGTCCTGCCTCAGGCAAAGGCAAACCCATCCGTGGGATTGCTTTTGCCCAAGGACCTGGGTGCACTTGGTGGGTGATGCGGCAGGATGGGGAAGTCCGATGTGTACCTCATGGGGACTTGATTTTGGGTGAGAATAGCCAATGAATCAAATTGTATGTTACACTGTCACTGTATGTCCTCATTACTATAATTGCTATCGGCTGTACTGCAGTAAGAATCACCCAAATTAAGGACAGATGGACTTTGATGAAGAATTGAGTAAAGCACAGTGGTGATGGGATCAGAGCTGTCACCCAGCAACTTGCTCAAGATCTGCATCTTCGGCCCATGGGCTGTGTGCATGAGCTACGCCGGGTACACCAGTCACATGTTCCGAAAACTGTAAGATCTGGGCGTGGCAAAAATGGTATGGAATAAGGGGTGGATAACGTCCTGGTTCCGGCAGGGACAGGGTTCAGTATTCCATGCCATGTGAGCCCCGCCCACCCTGAGATTAAAAGGAGGGGAGGGGGCAGGCAGTTGGGTTTGGAGTGGGCTGGCGCGTCCCGGGTCCGGACCGGCGGGGAGTGGCGGTTCCGTAATCGCGTTTGTATATTCCTCTGTCCGTGTTATTGTTTTCTTGTTCCCTTTGCTGTTCTGTTAAACTGCCTTTGTCTCAACCCAAGAGTTTTGCCTTTTTCTTCTGATCCTTCCCGTACCGGGAAGCGCTGAGCGAGTGACACGTGGTTCTTTGTTGCCGTCTGAGGCCAAACCATGATAATGGCATAAAGATACACTGAGTGAGAGCAAGCAGGCAAGGTGGTTGTTTTCTTCTCTGTTTGTGTCTTAATTGCTATAACGCAATGACTAACATTTGCAAAAATGAGACTTCATAGTCAGAGGACCTTTACAGGCTCGTTATATGTATCGTGGTTTGGGGTGAAGCAGAGCCAACATTCTGTTTATTGAGAGAGGCTCTTGCTTATACTTGTTGTTGTGGCAACCAGGGTCAGCTGACTTGGTTGTTTACCCTGATGAGAGGTTGCACCTGTGGGGAGGAGTGGACAGGTCAGGTGACCCAAACTGACCAATAGGGTATTCCATCCCATCTGCCATGCTCAGTATAAAAGCTGAGGGAGGAGGTGGTTTTGGCTGGTTTTTTTTCAATGGCTGTTTATGTAGTGGTTTTTTTTGTTTGATGGTTGATAGCTGTGGAGGATGCTGTCAGTTTGTCTGAGTTTGTTCCTGCTCTGTGTGTTTTGTGAAGCAAGATCCAGAATCCAGTTCCCGTTTGTTACTGAGTCTGGTCTGGAACTTCCCCCCTGCTTGCCAGTGACATCTCCCTGGGAGCTTGATATGGATTTGTATATATTGTATCTATTTCATTATTTCATTTTTTTATTTTATTATTAATATTTCATTAGTTTAGTTTTTTCTAAACTCATAACTCTCTTTGTTTCTCTTTTTCCTTTCCTTGGAGTGAGAGGTGGGGGAGAGCATCTGTTGTCTTGTCATTGGCCAACCCGGCCCAAACCATGACAATAGGTTTCCGTGATTGTGTCTGGGTTTTTTTTCCTGCAATGATTTGCATTTGAGATTTTATAAGAACTGAGAGCCAGATATTCAGCTGGTGTAAACTAGTGATACTCTGCTGAAATCAGTGGAATCAAACTGATTTCCCCCATTCTTGTGATTCAATGTTCATTTTGAAAGCATCGTGAAAAAATCTGAAAGTGTTTCATAAAGGTGATTTTTTGAAGGATGGGTCTGGATGTAATCACCGGGTGAAGAAATAATTTGCTGAGTGTCAAAAGATATGTGGGCACACTGGGAAGATCGCTGGCTCCAGACACTGATTTCAAAACATCTATTACTGAACACTCACAGAGGCAAGGTCCTTGTCTAGATGGACAGCTCTTGTTTTCTTTTCTTCTAATTAAAAGTAAAAAGCTATTTGCTCAGAAATGCACCCATTTCTTGGAGTTTTTATTGTAGGATTTGCTGGTTTTGCTTATGTTTTGGCTGTTATGTATATTGGATCAGAGGATACCTTTGTCTGTGATTTCCTTGCTGTTGCTTCTCAGCAGCACATATGTGCATAATCAGCTGTTCTAAATGACCCCTTGTCCTCACCTGGATCCGTCTCAATCTGTTACTAATTCTGCTCACCATTAGTCTGACCCTTGAAAAGCAAAACCTTACAAAGTCAGTAGGTACTTTTTTTGTGTAAGCACCAAAGCTGGTTATGTACAATAGAGCCTTAATTAATCAGGAGCATCTAGTATCTACTCAATGCAGATTGTTATTATTCACAAAGAACTGCATTTCACCTGGAAAAGAGGTGATATTTCAGCACTCTGGCACTGCCACATTTCATTTCCATCCCTTCAGACAGTTTCTTTAGTCTGTGGTGCCAATCAGGAGTGATTTCCCCCAACTATATGTCATTACATGGGGGGTAAACCCAGCTGCAAGCTCAGACTCTGTTTGCCTGCATCTGCTAGGTTTTAACCATGCACTAATCACCAGGGAATCCAGTTACCATTATTCCTGCAGAGACAATTTGACAGGTGACACTGTGACAGTAATGTTGTTGCTGACTGCCAGCTAAGTCCCTGGCTCTGGAGCGGCAAGACTACTGTAAAACTCAGCAGATTGCCTTTTCCCTGCCTGTGTGCGCTTGCCATGTTTCATCTGAACAAAGGCACCCTCCTCTCCCCGCAAATTGCATTACACTTTCTGTTTTCTGATGGAAAGTGGTAGTGAACCTGTAGAGCCCCGAAACAGATAATGTGCACGACTGCTGTTTTACACTTGTAACATCTTGTATGCACTGAAATGTACAGCTGTTTACACTTGTAGCTCTGTCAAGTAAACAAGTGGTGATTTCTTATGATAGAGGGGAAATTGGCATAGGGCTGCTATTCACTCACCTACAGCCTGGCAACTCTTGGTGGTGGAAATCATTCTTTAAGCACCAAACTGGCTTCAAGCATATACTGTAAAACTGGTTTCTCCGAGGCGGAGAGGAGGCAAGAGGAAATCTGTTGGCTGCATCTGTACCTCTAGAAAAGGCAGCCACTGATCACCTGATGGGCTCTGCCTCCTGCCGCAGCCACCCACATAAGTGCCTCACGAACAGCCTGTCCAGTGGCTGTGCCAGGACATGCTGGCACACAAGTCCAGACCAAGCATTTTCAGGTAGCTCTTCTCCAGGAGCTGTAGAGCTTGTTACCTAAACTGCTTGTGAGTCTGCACTGGAGAGGGGCTCGGAGATATATTTTTCCCCTAAAGAAGGCTCCATTGTAACTTTTAGGTTTAGCAAAGATGATTAGAAATTCTAAAACAGCTGCTTCTAGATGGTCTTTTTAGGGATGAACTAGAAAGAGTATCCAATGAAGCTAGCGAGTTGCGAGTTCACAGCAAATAAAGCAAACCTGTTATTTTACATGGTGTAGAGATGACTTTGGTATTGCTTTTCAGCAGAAAGCTAGTGTGTACTAAAAGTTGGCATGAGTTCTCAGGGAAGCTGGACATACTTGTGGAGATGAAATCCTTAAAATATTAAGAAAAACAAATATCAGAGAAGAGCAGAGAAGAACGTTGGAAATGACCCTTAAGATCATCGAGACCAACCGTTAACCTAACACTACCAAGTCCACCACTAAACCATGTCCCTAAGTGCCACATCTACATCTCCAGGGATGGTGACTCAACCACTTCCCTGGTCAGCCTGTTCCAATGCTTAATAACCCTTTCAGTGAAGAAATTTTTCCTAATATCCAATCTAAACCTCCCCTGGTGCAACTTGAGGCCATTTCCTCTTATCCTATCTCCTGTTACTTGTGAGAGGAGACCGACCCCCACCTCTCTACAACCTCCTTTCAGGTGGTTGTAGAGAGCAATAAGGTCTCCCCTCAGCCTCCTTTTCTCCAGGCTAAACAACCCCAGTTCCCTCAGCTGCTCCTCATAAGACTTGTTCTCTAGACCCCTCACCAGCTTTGTTGCCCTTCTCTGGACACTCTCCAGTACCTCAATGCCTTTCCTGTAGTGAGGGGCCCAAAACTGGACACAGTACTCGAGGTGTGGCCTCACCAGTGCCGAGTACAGGGGGATGATCACTTCCCTAGTCCTGCTGGCCATACTGTTCCTGATACAGGCCAGGATGCTGTTGGCCTTCTTGGCCACCTGGGCACACTGCTGGCTCATATTCAGCATATTCCTTTTCTGCTGGGCAGCTTTCCAGCCACTCTTCCCCAAGCCTGTAGCGTTGCATGGGATTGTTGTGACCCAAGTGCAGGACCCAGCATTTGACCTTGTTGAATCTAAGAGACATTTCTGTCTCAGGAGAGTCGATCAGCAAACTGTTGGAATCTGGGAGAGTCTCCAGGGACATGTATGCTTCCCCTGTTCTCATATGCTTGCCCTTTCTATATGTCTTTATATGTTTGTCCTATTCCTATCCTCATACACGGACATCTGCTTCTGATCATAGCTGCAGACAGGACATGGGACTAAATGGTCCTTTTCTTGACAAAGGTGTTTAAATTCCCTTCATGTCTTCTCTGTACTAAAAATCAAATGTCTCTGTATAACATAGGCTCTTTATTTGTAGCCTGGATTAAGAAACAGTAAAATATTTTTTGCTATCTTTTACCGGACCACAAAATTACCATATGACCAAGCAAGCAGAATCATATTTGTTCTTCATGGCAGCCTCTGTTTCAGCTAAAAATAATAATAATAAAAAAATTTGAAAAAGAAACCTGAAAACATCCTCCATGCACAATTACACAGTTCTACCATCACGAACTGGGGTCCAGCAGCACAGCATATCACATCTGACATGTAGAGATGTAAAATAAAAAAATGAGAACGCCAAA
This sequence comes from Fratercula arctica, assembly GCA_947846985.1. NCBI lineage: Eukaryota > Metazoa > Chordata > Aves > Charadriiformes > Alcidae > Fratercula > Fratercula arctica. The sequence continues at coordinate 14,694,421 of CANTUZ010000025.1, read as the reverse complement.
GCTGTAAGAGTGAAGGAAAGGACACCTACAAGCTCACTCTACCCATCTGAAATCTGGGCAAGGGGAAAGGAAGACATTACCAGAAGTGTCAGGGAGAGCTGAGGTGCTCCATCCCTTGAGACATGTCTCTCAGGTTTACCTGTGAGGAGTGACATGGTGTGTAAAGTGACACCAGCTGGTGCTCATGATGGGAGGTCTCACATTGCATCCAACACAAGAGCAATAGCTGGGGAGTGCTCAGCACTGGGGATTTAGAGGAAGATACAGGAGAGGTTACACTGGACAGCTACAGACTGGAGAATGCAGAGTCACATTCCCTTCAAAGGGTACATGTTTTGGTAATTATTGAAGATGCTTTGTCTGAAACTTACTGAAAAGATTCACTGGATATTTTTTTTCAACATTTCTAGGAAGAAACAGAACAAAACAAAACAATGAAGCAATCAGCAATACCTGAATTCCAATTTAATATTGGAGGCTGGTGGTCCAAGAAAAGAATTGGAGGCTGAACACATTTTTAATTTTCCATAATTAAAGCTTTTGGCTTACATTTTTGGGACTTTTTTTTTTTTTGAAGGTAGCAGGAGGGGAAAGAGGGTTGAGTATAACTCCCTTTGAACTGCAGGGAAAACTCAACCATGCTCACCACCTTTTTTCACAGCTGATTTTTCAGCTTTGTTTTAGTGCGTATAATACATACAAGGACTACTGCTCTAGCATAGAGAATTATAGAGCACCTGAGTCCTGCCAGGGTGCAATGCTCCTCTCCTGATACCAGAGGAATACACCCGCAATATCCCACTCACAACCTACACACACACATACGTACCCATATACATACGCTTTACTTACACCTAAATGTTTCACGGAATCACTCTCATTTCTTGTGGTTCAGAAGAAAGCACTTGAGATTTGCATTTGTATGACTCAAGTAGAATGGAGTAAACTAGTTTTAAATAAAACCTACAGAGAAAAAAAATAAAATCACCATTTACATTACACCCAATATGCATGTTTTTAAAAGTCCTGAAGTATTGATCACAGTAGTTAGGCATAATCAAAAAGCCTCCAACAGGGTCCTAAGCACAGCTCTGCCTGTATGGTTTTTTGTTCTCAGCATTAGGTACATCTCCCTTGAGTTTTTCTGGAGCTGTATTAATAGGATGATTAAAGCAAAAGCCAGATCAATCGGAACTTGAAGAGATGGTGAGTGTTATAATAAAACAAAAATTAAAACATTGTATCTACATGGTTAAAAAAAATCAATAAAGTTTAGAGGAATAATGCAAAGAAGAAAATAAGAAAAGGCTAATTGCTCCATCTTTCTGCAGAGTTATTTCCTGAGTCACTTTCCAATCTTTATTCTTTTCTTTTTATGTCTCTGCAGAATGACCCTTGCTCTCCTTTTTCACACATATGCAAAACCACAGCTACATTAACAACTCTGCTGCTTGCTCCCTTGATTTCTTTTTTGCTTAAAATTGCCCTTTCTGGCCTTATTACACACAGTGGCTAATGCATTCAGCTGGGATAGAGGAGATCTGAGTTTAACCCATAGTTCTACCCCTAAATAAGTGTATAATCTAGGGCACAATTTTTAGTGAGTTCCCCACTTGTCTATTCTGACTATTCAAATCGTCAGCCCATCTGGTAGGATCATTTCCTTTTCAGAGTCAGAGTTCAGATCCCATTCTCAGTTTGGGTCTATTGGCACTACAGTAGTTGGTGAAAAAAAGTAATAATACAAGTAAATTCAGTTCTACAGGGGGAAGTGACAACATTTGCAGTTATATTAAGGATCTGTTTAAACACTCACTTGTCTCAGCAGTGCACAACTCTGAGAAAAAACAGGGAGCAGCACGGTGATACTTCTGCTGCTAAAAGTGCACCTCCATTAATTGGCAGGATGAAGGACAGGCTGTTAACTTTCCTGCTGGTGCTCTGTGTACTGAAAAGATGAATCTTCTAAATAAGACATTGTATCCTGTGGTTCAGTACATAAGCCTGGACTCTGTTTCTTTTTGAAACTTGGGCAATGACTTGTTCCACTCTGATGGCCTGGAGGTAGTCTTTTCAACCCAAATTTGAATACCTAAATAAATGCATTGCCTTGGAAAGATCCTTCCTACCCAGCATATCATTGCTGAAGATTAGGCTGCTTATTTAGCTGCTTAAACATAGACTTCAGCTTCAAACATTTAAGCATCTGACTTGAAAGATCTTGGTGCACAATTCCCCTGTCTCCAGCTATAGCATTGGATGCGCTCCCAGAAGTCCAGGGCTATCAGAAGGTAAACATTGTTCCCCCTACTGAAAATAATAATTTTCATCATTCCCAACCAGGGACTTCTCTATACTATTTAAATGCTTTCCAAATAACTTGTAAGGAAGACAAGTGATGTCAAAATAACACAAAACAGTTTCACTGACCCTGCCACTGCTGAGAAGTCAACTAAAGTATGTACAGATCACTTCTACACCTGGGGTTATCTGGTGAGTTGGACACAAAATAAACTATAGACTAAAATAAACCATCACCTGTACTAAGAAAATGGCTGCATGCCCTGGACCTCTCCTGCACAACATGAAAAGGTATGCCCAGCAATCTCCTGGTGTTTTTGCCTCTTCTGGTTTCTCTTAGACTCTTTGCTGTTGATTGCTGTCAGTGTATGCCTTCAGACATCTCATAATTTAGCTCCTGAAGCCCTAATTCATCCTAATGGTCTATCTCCTGTCCCCTACCTCCCCACCCTGATTCCCTCCTCTTTCCCAGCAATGTCCTTCCCTCCAGCAAAATTGTAAGACCAAAGAACAGGCTTCTCCATCTGGAAAATGCTATATTTGTCTCTCCTTAGGACCGCGTCACCAGTGTTGGAGTGAGGAATGAGCTGGTGTGTTGTGAAGTGCTTCCTCATTATCCAGAGTGCTCTCACTCAGAAGGACTTAACTGCCCCAGTGAAAAGTTGCGGGAAAGTGTCCTGATTCATATAGCAAGCAGTGTGAATATAGAAGCATATGGAGGCAGAATGAATCAGAAGAGCGCTATTGATTTCAAGTCAGGGGGGTGACACTGATTTACAATAGCAGAGGAGCTTACATTTTAAGACAAGTGGTGAAACCTTGATTCCTTTGAAGCCAATTTTGCCATTGACTTCATCAAGGCAGTATTTAATTTTAGGAGGACTGACAACTGACGTTATTTTTTAAGGTAAAAATTAAGCAGCCCTGGGGAAAATTTTTAAAGAATTCTTAACCCCTTGTTCCTCCTCCTGGTGTGTGACATTTCAAAGCTTACACTACAATACTAATAATAAATTAAAAAGTCCCTATTTTTGTTATATTTAGTGTCTTAAATTTACTAGGTATATCCCAGGCAAACAAGTGAATTCCATTCACCTTGCCCTGAAGAATGAAAACTCCAAGGGCAAGCCTATAGATAGAGATTAGAAGGAAAGAAAAAAAGAAAGATATATTGCTTTTAATTAAAGTACATATCCGCTAGGCAAGCGTGGGCCTTTAGGAAAGTGACTTTAGCATAGAAAAAGTGAGAGATCTGTGAACTGTCCCAATAACCTTATCAGGAGGGGAGAGTGAGGAGGGGAAGAAGGCAGGAGTTTCTGAATGTGGAAATGAACATTAATAAGGGATGAGGATACGACACATAAGCCATTAAGCAAATTTCAGGCTGCAGCTGAACTGAGCTGTGCTATGCTTTAAAATAAACCTTGACAGAATGTTTACCTTCACATACTGCTCCTTTGGTTTATATGATGTGTCTAGTGTGGGGGTGTCTGTGGGACCCTTCCACAGAATTGTATTTTTGTTCCTTAAAGAGATTAAATAAATTGTGCTTCGTGGTTGAGTTTTGGGTTTAGGTTTCAGTTTGGTTTGGGTTTTTTTTATGATTAGTTTCCCATCCCATTAAGGCACCATTCTGTTTTGTGCAAGTTTTGAAAAAAAAAAAGAAAAAATTAGAAAAGACAGCATTGCTAATTAAAATTCCTGCCTCTCTACCTCTGTGTCTTAAAGGCTACCTTTTCCCCTCCCTTTTATTTTCCCCCGCCTTTTCGACTGACTTATCGTATACTGTTATGTTGCACTTTGCAGTTCTTCAGCTGGTACTTAAGCCCATGGCCTTAATTATATCTAGGTAGCCATTCTATTGTAGAAATAGCAATGGGAGAAATATATGTGTGTGTATGTATTTATATAAATATATATATCACTATTTAGCTCATAGTATGAAAATTTAATATCCCTGCTACCCCTTATTCCAGGGGAAGGCTGGAGGTTTCCTTTACAATTTTTATTTTGGGTGAGTGAGCAAATGAACTTCTGTTTCCCTGAAAAGATGGAACTTTTATGTGATGTTTAGATCAGATCTTGAGCTTATGAGATTTGTAGGGCTTTAGTAGCAGCTGAGGGGAAAATGCCATGTCTCCCTTATTTACGACTGACTCTGAACTTACGGAGAAGCTCATTTGTATACATCAGGATAATCTATTTCTACAGTTAAAGTCAGTCCAGAAAAATCTAACATTGGAAAGCAAAAATAATAAAAATAATACAAAACCAGCCATATAGAAAAATGTGTAAATATTAGTTGAACACAATGAGACATTTGCTAGGGGCTGAGGAACTAGAAAATTACAAGCATTTAAGGGAAATGCTTCTTACTTTAAATTCACTTGCACATCCCATAGTAATATGTCTCACTATGGCAGACTGCTAGGCAGAGAGAAAAAAAGCCTTGAGAGTTCAATGGCTGCCCACTGATTGTAAACATGAGAAGGAACTGTGAACACAGTGCTGAAATATAGGGTAATTTCCTCTTTATTAGAGTCCATGAACTCTGCTACATTAATGATTAGGCTCTGCATACAGTGCATATAACAGAATTATACAGTTATTTTCTGTAGCACTTTACTGGCCCTTTTAAGTTCCTTTAGGAGAAAAAAAAAAAAGGCAAAATATTCTTACTTTTTCCTTTCCTCCTCTCATGATACTTTCCACCTCTCCTGTTAATATGTAGTACAAGATATTCGGTGACTGATGTCTCTGTGATGCCCTACAATGCCCTACAATGATTTTGAGGGGCATTTAACTCTTATCATGTACTCCAACTCAACTTTGTTCATCAGGAGAAGAAAGAGAAAGAATATTAGTGTTTGAGTTAGAAAAAGAAATTAATCAATGTATGGTGTATTCAGTCTATGGGCTGGGAACTCTAACATGTGAAGTCTTCACCTCAGTTTGGCCATGAAGTCCCTAAGGCAACAGAGGTGCTGAGAGGCTGAGCACATACCCCATATCCTGATTTTCCAAGAGAAGGAAACTTAGATCTGGAAATGAGAAAGGAGACGTGGCCACTCCCATGGGTTGTCCCAGGCAGAGTGTGGAAAACATGCGGTGGCACTGCCACTGCCACCTGGCTGCAGCCCAAGTGACTTTTGGGAAACAGCTTGATTCCCTGCTGCACAAATATAAGATTACTCCTACAGGGGGAGTGTCAGGACCCTGAGAGCACCAATGGTCCTGAATGACCCTGACCAACCTCACCCAAGACGCCTACCTACCCACTGCCATGGCACAGGAGTCCTGTTTCAGCTCAGTCCTGGACACCAGTCCCTGCCCCAATGGCACCATAGGATACTGGTCTCCAGCCTTGCCTCCTGAGTGGACCTTGGACCTGCACTGTGGGTTGCTCATCTCCTGGATAGACCCCTCAGACATATGCCATGGCTTGTCTCCAGCCTTGTCTCCAGCTCCATCTCTTTTTCATCCTAATGGGACATGTGGATAGACCCTGGATCCGATTCTTCCCTTCACAGTGTTACTAGTCCTCATCTCTACTTGCCATGTCAGGATCCCACAAAACTGCCCTGTCAGCGAAGACCCTGCCTGTGCTGGGTCACCCTTGGCTTGTTCCCCCTCATGGGGCAGCCCCACTCTCAGTACACCCTGGCAGAGAATGAGAGGAGGAGAAAGGTGGCTGTGCTTCCCAAGTGTATTTTAGCATAGACAAAGTTCCATTTGTATTATGAACAGGCCATGTCCTCTGCATACAAAATGTAATGGGGTGGTTTTTTAGATATTAATGATGAGACTGATGTTGATTTAAAATTGTGAAATCTGGGGAAGAGGTTGTCCATGGTGTGTTTGTAAAGGAAGGTGAACAATCCTTACATGTTGACGTTACCAAATCCCTCATGCTTTACTGTGATAATTGGTTAAAAAAAAAAAAAGGCTTAAGTGAAATGAAACAACCTATTTGTCCTAGTGTAACGTAAAAGAGAATTAGGGTTGAGTTAAACATCTTTAAATAAGTTGATTGCTGTTATTGTTAATATAACAATAATATTGTTAATATTACAATAATTTCTGATAGCACTATTTGCAATCTTGGCCATTGTACTAAGTTGACACAGAGAATGTATTTTAGGCCTGGATTTTTATAATTATGATCAATATTATTATCAGCAATAGAAATAGAAAAAGACCTGAAACAACATGATTCTTTATTCCTTTAATGCCAGTCAGGGGTGATGTCAAATACTGATTTATTTTTTTTCAGTGATGAAATTTAAGTGAAGGCTTATCAGAAGTGTTTCTTCTATTATCTGAGCTGTTTTGCCTATCATTCCTCATTTCTCTTTGCCAAGCCTGTGTTTGCAAAACAGAAAACCCAAATCCAAGTCCCTGCATCTGGTGTCAATTGAAATAAAACAAAGACAGGCTCATTTTAGCCACATAATCTAGGAAAGAAGACAGTATGATAACATTTAGAACAAGCCTCGTACACACCAGCCAGCCATTATCCTTCAGAAGTAGGTGGCAGATGGCATGAAATCATCTTCGTCAGACCTCCAAAGCTTTGCTGCCACATTTGGGAGGATGGTTCCTGTAATGACTACTTCATATTCATACTGTGTGATGGGCATTTCTCAATTTTGGAAAGAAGCTAATATGGCTACACATGTACTTTATTGCACCATTCACATTTGGCATCATTAAGAGGAAGGAGGTTTATTTTTTTTTGCTGCACGCATCCTTCTCTGCTTGTGGCAGAATGGCACAGGGAATCAAAATGCATAGCAAAATCTGGAGCACCAAGGCTTGCCTGAAGCTGTGATGAAATCAGCCTGTGTGTAACGCCTCCTGTGAGGTAATATCAGAACTATTCCTCCCCAGGTCATACAGCCACATCTGTCAAAAATAGATTCTCCTTCAGGTCTAGAGCTCAAGGATTGCTCTCCAGTTTTTCTAACATAGTTCTCAAAGTCCTTTTCAAAACTGGGTATGCAAAGATACCTGCAGTTTACAAAGCAGCAAGGTGCTTTTCCAAGACTGCCAGGAGAATCAATGGCAAATCTAGCAATTTACTTAGGGTCACGAAGAAGTAATTTTCTCATACCTTACTTGCACTACTGAGTCCCTTTTGTTGTTGGGAGTTCAGACAAGTACATGACAAGGCTTCCCTTGACTTCAGCAGGATATCACAGTATTGACAAATTTCAGGATTGTGCCATAAGCCTTATAGTACCTTATGCTTCAGTTAAAGACCTTTGTAAGCTAGTGATGGTACAGGAGTCAGTTACATTACTGTATAGTGTTGAAGATAAAGCTTCTGGTTCCTGCAAGTACTGAGAAATGTATAAAACCTGAATCTTAAAGGCTCAAAAATACAGCAAAAGAAAAACAGATTCATTACTTCAGTCTGCTTCAACATTAGTCTCATCAGCTTCTAATCCTGAAGACAGTATTATAGAAAGGGAACAAAGAGAAACATGACTGATTTTGATCTTTTGGCTGAGTGGTGCCTTATCTGTGGTCAAAAGCAACATGGTGCCTTGGATATCCTCTAATAAATTATTTAAAAGATATGTAGTGTATTTGTAGCTACTGCAGCTTTTTTAGGTCTGTAAGGTCACTCATCTAATGGAAGTCATAAGACAGGCATATTTTGCACACATGTATATATATACAAAAAAATTAATATATTGATTTTTGCTCCTCACTACCAAATAACAATGTTTTTATTTTCTAATTTGAGCTAGAAAAAATAAGACAAAAAATTTCTCAAACTATTTCCTTATCTAAGAAAACCATCACAATTCTGCTGGGATTCATACATACCCACATTCACACACGTGCCAGAAAGATTTGTATAAACAACTTCTCTCTCAAACAATTTAAATTTTTGATTTTGGGAAATCACATTTATCTTTCAGCTCTGTTTCCTCACTCATCCTTTGTCAATTCTTTTTACATTATAAGCTTCTACAACAAATACCATGACTATGTGTTTGAAAAGTCCCTGAAATGACTAACATTAATTTCAGTTGTTGCCTTCTGGAGATACTATTAAACAAATATGTTGTGAATAGTGAACCCATTGCAAAGCAGGGTTAAATAGACCTTTTTGGTTCCATAACAAAGACCAAGGTCTCTATTCCAAATTCTTCAGGAACTGCTGTGAATCCCTTCTGAATGTTGCCTGTCTCTGTCCACCAACTGTAGCAGGAATCTCGGGCAACTGCAGTCTGACTTCATATATCTCATCTAAGTGTTTAAAATTAGTTGAGGTCAAATAATATCTAAATATCTTAGATAAGCCTCTGAAACAGTGTGTGTCCTTCCCAGGCACTTTGCTGAATCTTTGCTTATCAATCACCCCCAGTTTTACTGTAGTGAGGAAACCACTGCGTCACTATAATCTCTTGTATGCTGCATTGCTGAAATGGCATGGGTATTAAAACACTGGATGTTAAGCAATGATTGGTACGTGCCATGAATTAGCAGAAAAAAACACCATGAGATGAACTTGAAGTTACAGGAATTAGTTTCACAGGAAGACTGTTATTGCCCCCATTAACAGCTAAAAATTCACATGCAGACACATCTTAATATGTTGAGCTGTCCAAAAGGTAATTTAAATGCTGTCAAGGCAAACAAGAATATGCTCACAAATTCAAGAGCAATATATGTGCAATTTGCACAACATCAATTTCTTTGGTTGATTTTTGGATGGAACTATCGCCATCAATCAAGTTAGTGACTCTTTGATTCAAATTACTTTTTGACACATGGAATGGCTCATGAGAGCATTATTTTCCCCATTGTTCCCTAGCCAGCCATAGAGTAAATGCAAACAAGTGGAAGTGTGGAACATCACTGTTGCTGAATCACTTAACTGACCAACTAGGAAGAATCAGCATAATAAATATAAATATTTTGAGATGGGAGACAGTGGAAATGGATATTTACGTCCTTCCTGTTGTTCAGCATTTGACGTAACAGCACAGTCTGCCAAAGAGAGTTTAATAAAAACGCTGAGCCAGATTCTCAGATGGTGAAATATGCTCTAACTCTACAATGTACCCAGAAGATAGAGCAAATAATGGAATCAGAGCACAGAACTGGGAGTTTGGAATAGTATATTCTAAGGTGCAAAATTCATCTACAGAAAGTCCACGGCTCTTCCACTGAAGAGTATTAACACAAGAGCAAATGAGGAAACATGAGTCATGATATGAGAATCCGATGACAGTTTCTATTCAGTTATGTTACAGCAGAGACTTGCCGTTAGCATAATATTTAACTAGTTCTTCAAAACAGGGCCTCAGAAACCAAATAGGACATAAACAACAGTAACTCGTACTAGGAAGGTACTGGTAACCAGTCACTCTTCCAGTGCCATGCCCTATAATCCAAGTGCAGCTTTGGGTCACAGAGGTTTTTTGAGGACTCCATGGATTAGGATTTCACCTTGAGTCAACCCTAGTTCTGTGCCTCCATTTCCTTTTTGTTTCTCAGTCTGACACAGACTCATCATTACAGAGGAGCGGGGTTTTTTCCTGCACCTTATACAGCTCTGAACATACAGTCAGAGCCTACCATGTTATTAGCAACACACATATAGAAGAAAACTCATGTCACTCTGACACAAAAGATACTGAATGCTAAATTAAAGTCTAATAAGCTGTTAAATAAAGTGCCTTGGGCAACCATTTAAAGTGAGATGGGAGGCAGCTGGGTCTTGCCACAGGTCTGGTCCTCAATCTGTTTCTCTGCTGTTGATTTTTACACAGCAGAGGCACAGAGCAATGAGCAGGATCACTGCATTGCCTGAAGATGCATTGGCTTGGGAAGTGCTGACATCACTGTTAGCAAAGCCTTGTGCACCATAGAAGTGGGTTCCTGACTCCAGATCTGGAATCCAGTTCCCATCCATTGCTGAGTCCAGTCTGTAACTTCCCCAGTGCCTGCCGGTGACATCATCCTGCGAGCTTGATATGGTTTTGTATATACCACTCTTTAAGTATTTATAAGTGTTGACAAGGTCCCCCCTCAGTCATCTTTTTTCCAGACTGAAGAGACCCAAATCCCTCAGCCTTTCTTCATGAGAGAGGTGTTCCAGTCCCCTAATCATCTTGGTAGCCCTACCAAATTAGACTCATGAACAGGTTGGTGTTAGCGGTAGGACTTGTGAGAAAGTTTCTGTCAAAACCATGTTTTCCAAAAATACACATTTTGACAATGTTCTGTGTCAGTGTCTAGTTGTGTGTACACACATACATATTGTTTTAATTATCCATTTTGGAGGGATCTATTTTCAGACTAAGAACAGACCATTTTGAGACAGAAACAGTAGAAAGGGCAGGCAGGCTCATAGCTGCTGGAAGAAGATTTAACAGCCCATTCAAGACAAAATTGTAATGTTTAGTCTAATTAAATTGGTCTGAACTATCACTTGTACAGCCCTGATGCTTTCCACTGGAAAAATTGGAGAACTGAATATCCAGTACCATTTATGTTAATTTTTAAATGTTGTAGTGGTGCTTCATGGGGGTTCAGGTGCAGACGGATTTCTTTTGGGTTTTGGCCTTGTAGTGTTTTAACTGTGATGGTACAAATCGACCCATTGGTTCCAAGGGGAAAGAAGTAGATGGTGGATCATGGTCAAAGCAACCTGATTTAAGAATTGCATAGTGAGAGGAATGGCAGACTACAAAGAAGAGATACTACATCTACTAAGCTACTGCAGAACCATTTTTTTAAATTATTATTATTATTTAATTTTGTACTTAAGAGGTATATTTCCAGGTGAAGAGGTGATCAGCTTTACCCATGCCCGCATAATTGGATGCTAACATTTTGTGTTCCCTTCATCACCAAGCTACCTTTCTCTCATGTGTCTGGTATTTCTTGTTCCCCAGAAGATGGTAATATACATACAATTACTGCTGAAATCAAAGCAAAACATTCAGAGTTACATAACTTTTCTTGAGGCAGAATTGTGTCTCATTAGTGAACTGTGTTGCCATACTGAGGTTAGTAAGTAGTATTAACCCTACTTTAAAGGTGGGGAGAGTGAAGCAAATGTTAAGAACAGAAAGTGCAACTTCACAGCTAGACAGTGAGTCAGCAGTAGAGCAGGAAAGGATACACGTATTTTCTTTCCCTGGTACCCTCCTGTCACTGCTGCCTCTATTTTCAGCACTAGACATGGTACTTTGTCATAGGAAAAAAAAAGAGAGGGAAATATAGACTCCCTTCTTAAAAGTTTTCTTTTTTTCTTTTTTTTTCTCTAGCAGTGTACTGTGACCTAGCAAATAATTTCAAAAAGAAAAGGAGAGGGGGAAAAAAAAAAGAAGGAAAAAAAAAGGAAAAATCAGTAAGTATATCTTATTAAACGCTTGGGTCAGCTTATCTGCCTGTCAGCAAAAGGGGAAAACATGCATTTGGCATATTGCTGCTGAGCATGCTTTCTGTTTCATCCCAGTGCACACCTCAGCTGTACCCAGCATTTTATAAGCATTATATTCAGTGCCCTCTAAAAAAATTAATTAATTTTTGCTCTTTTTATGGTTCCATAAATGCCTTTATTAATTTGGGGGAAGAGGCTGTGTCTTGCCTGCCTGGCCAATCCACAGTGAGTGATTAAATTATTCATGAAGCTTCCAGTTGGCTTTGTTTACTGTGTCTGAATCATGTCTTTAGTTTGGAAAATGGAAGCCAAGTAAGTGCATGTATCTGGTGGTTTCTGGGTGTGATTGGGCTGCAGCGAGGATGGTGATGGAGTGTAAATCAGCAAAGGCTTATGTAAAAAAAACCCACAGAAAATGTATGCATAGAGAGTATTCATATGAAATTCTTGTCAGTTACTACCCAGATTGGCCTGGAGGACACTGAGGGAAGGGAGAAACTTAGATAAGTTTGCTTTGAGACAAAATTTCCCAAGCTTATTGTTTCACTGCTAAGGCTGAAATTGGGGAAGGAGCCATGGTGCCCACTGAAGTCAAAGAGAGGAACCTCACTGAGGGCTGATGCGGGACTTTGGATTTCTATAGTTATGGATGGTAATGGTGAAATCATTCTGTTAAATGTGCTGCAATTTACTTAAGACCTTGTTCTTTCCTCCACAGGTAGAGAAAATGGGTTAATTTATATAATCTGCCAATAATAGAATTTACTTATATTAGTCAGAAGAAAAGTAAACCTCTAGGATAAAATAACTCTAACCCATGAAGTCACCACAAGTACCACTCCATATATGTTTGTACATGAGATCTACCCATACATCCTTAAAACCCCAGTGCTGTCTTAACTTACTAAGTCAATAAGAAGACTACTTTGAGCTGCAGGATCTATTTTAGCATCCTTAGCTTTGATGAATTTACTGTAAATAGCTTGGTAAAATATGCCCTGGGTAACTGAAGTGGAATAGTGGAATTTTGCAGCAAAGGAGTCTCTAATTTCCTGACTGAGATGAAAGTTTATAACAGATTAATAAATTTCTTCATCTGAATTGTGCTGCTTTCCGGACCTGAGAGATTGTTCTTTTTGTGTCCCTGGGGAAAAAAAACCACCACAAACCAATGAAAATTTGTCTGTTGTGTTGAAAAAGGAAAAACAATTAAAAATAAAAATATAAATTAAAAATGTTTTTTAAAACCAGCACACAGAGATTTTGGACTGGCAGCACTTGTGACTTTCTACAACAGAGACAGACCTGGAAGGGTGTTTTGGGGTTTTTTTGTTTGTTTGTTTGTTTTTCCATGCATGATTTTTTTTTTTTGAGTGTGAGGTGTATCATTTAAAAAAAATCAAAGAAACAGGGCACTACCACATGTAATCCTACCCTTCACCAGAGCATTTTTAAATACTTCCTGCTCCAGGAATTTTCTCCATGTGTGTCATACTTTGCAATGTTCTTCTTTGTGTTACTGTTCAAAACCAGTCCCTTAAAATTAATCTTTCCTCATTGGAAATGCTTTCTTTTTTCTTTTTTTTTTAAATTTCAGTTGTCCTTTCTGTCTGCCAAGATGAGGCACAATCTCACTTGACATACTGTGTTTTAAGGAGCCAAATGTTGGGATTATTCCAGAGTTTTTAAAGTCTTGAGTTATGCCAGATGCTAATTTCAGTAACAGGGTCCCATCATGCTGGTGCTGTACAAAGACAGACATTCAATGGCCTGAACAGCACACTATGAGAGTCTGATTCACGGTACGATTTCTTCAATCACTTCCATGTCAAAACTCTAAAGATTTATAAAAAGGCAAGACTGAAGTCCATCTATGGTAAATCAGATCCCTATATACACTAACCTTTAATTTAAATGGGACAAGAAAGAAATGAGGAGTTGCATCTCAGGCCATGGGGAAGGAAGAACATTTAATGAATATTCATTGCTTAGACAAACAGCAAAGAAAGCAAGCATCTGGGAAAGGCACATTGACAAAGAGCAAAGGACATAACCCACTTCATAGCTATGCATGGCAAATGAATTTAATGTCTTTCATTACTGCTTGAAAATGGAAACTTACATGCAAACAATAAACTTTAATCTGATTGATTGGCAACAGTTTAAAAAATGCACTGAAAGCACGTTTCGGCTGCATGACATACTTTATGACACTTATTAAAAAGACATACTTGTAAGTCAATTAACCTGCCCAATAATACATTTTAACTTGTTTTCTATTAGGAAAGGCAGAAAAAGGGCAAAGTTTTTCATTTAGGAAGGTTCTGAGTTGATTTCTTTTTCCTCTTTAAGCAAAGGACATTGCTGGTGTCATCGTCCCTAACAGTCTGTCATGGTTTGGCCAGATTGGCCAATCAGAATGACAGATGGCCCTCGCCCCCCTCTCTCCAAAGAGAGGAGAGGAAGGGATATGTGGAAGGATTTCTAATACAACGAGGTCACCCTATGAACACTCCAAGCACTGAGGAGTTGGTAGCAGCTGTGTAGGCCTGCCTTGACATGAGTTTAAGAAAGGTTACTGTCGGACATAAGATAAGGAGGTGCTGACCAGAAAGAAGTGTAACAAAGGAATTGAAAACATCATACGTCAAGAAAGGTCGACCAATGACAAGAAAGAATTAAGCGCGTGGACAGCTCGTGAGGATAACATGCAGCCAATTAGTAGGAGTTAGAGCGCGTGAACAGAAATCATAATACTATAAATGTAACACTTAGGTTGAATAAAGTGGCATTAACCTGATCACATTGGTCTGCATGTTATTGCTCGAGCCTTCCGCGTCAACAAGTGGCGCCCGAACAGGGACCCTCAGATCGGTTTTTTGGGACTGCATCTACCCAGAAATCCAGCCGGCAATCGGAGGGGGCGGAAGAAGCGGTCGAAAGGTGAGTGCTGCCCCGGCACTCGGGAAGACGCTAGCGCATCAAAAAAGGGAAATCCTGCTCTGATCAGGCAGGCGGCCGGGAGGAGATGGGGTCTGCAACCTCAAAAGAAGAAGAGGCTGTAGTTAAGCTCTTCCAACATATGCTCTCTATGAGAGGATTGAAATATGATTCTGCCTCTTTGAAGTCACTTTTAGTATGGACAAGAGACAAGGGGCTTTATCCCACGGTGGCGGTTGCCTTCGCCCAGGATACGTGGGCTAAAATAGGGGCAGTGTTGTGGGATGAAGTAAGCTGGGCTGCCCGAGAGAGGCAGGAGCGGATCCACGACCCCACGGGAAGTGGGAGCCACCTAGAATGGGAACGGTAGTATGGGTTTGGCTGTATCAGCCGTGGAAAAGGCAGCAGTACAAAGTTTGCTGCAGCTGGCAAAAAATGCCGGTGAAAACCTTAGTGAGAGTGCTTTACTGGAACTATTATCTTGATGCCGACAATGAGGATTGCTCAGAGATCCGACTCAGTTTTTTGACCTTTCAACATGGACTAGAATTGGAGTGGAAATGTGGGAAGCAGTGCAGTCAGAGAATAAGGAAGCCTGGAACCTGGCAGGCACTTATCGACAGGTGAAGGGACTGATTGCAGGCATGCATGGATCAGCTGTTATTGCCGCCACAGCCCAGAGGGTGTTAGATGCAGCTGGGGAAGAGGGAAACAGTTCGTCCTCCAATGCATTTCCTGTAATAAAGCAGTCAGAAAAGGAGTTCTGGGGTGCGTCTGACGAATGGACATTTTCGCCTCCGCAACCGACCGCTCCACCGTACTCTGGTCTACCGGAGTCATCCACGCAGGTTCCCCCCGACTCTCCTCAGCCTATGGAAACATCATCATCCTCCGAGGACGTTCGTCTGAAAACCGTCTATCCACCTAAAGATACTGCGGAGCTCCCAGACGCTCTCCGCGATCAACAGAACTCTATGCAGCAATTGCTCGCGGAAATGCAGAGACTTGATAAGGGTTTGAAAGCGGGCGCGATACGGGCTGCTTATAAAAAGGCTCATGAGGTTATCAAGGAGGGTTTGCAGGCGGTTGAGGAGAGGGTGTGTGGGAGTCCGGGAACGGGTGATCCATCTGAAACAGCAGCGGACGAGTCTGGAGATACATAATAGTGTAATGTATCAGAAAAGGGAGATAGTGTTAAAGAATAGAAAGTGAGGAGATGGATTTGTACTATGCTAGAAGAAGCAGAGATGGGTTCATAGGATGCAAATGAGTATTTGACTCGGAAATTTTTTGCTTGTATGGATACGTGATTATTGCTTATGGTTCCCTGAAGGGTGGTCCTACAATTTGGCTCAGTGGCTAAAAGTGGGGGAGGAATTGCAAACGCAGGAGACACTGCGCTTGTCCTTGCCAGAGGAATAATAGTTACTTGGCGAACTGTATACACTGCCATACGAGCAATGCATCCCGCAGAGCAAGCCCTGCAAGGGGTTGCTAGAGGGGCACCACAAGCTCCCCCAAAGGAACCTCAGTCTTTTGAAATGACACCCCCAGTTGCAGACCCTCAGCCTAAATATGCTCAAATTCCCAATTCTGAAAAACATTACCAAAAACAGAATTCAGGAGGTGAAGAGCCAGAAGATCCCTTTGATCCTGGCCCAATAAATCCAGAGACTGAACCTGATTCATGTCCACCTTTAACCCCAATTAAAGCTATGGCTGCCTCTGCTACAACTGCGGAGGAGATTTTACAGCAACAGAGACGAAAGTCGTTATCGCGTTCCTCCATTCTTAAGCCTCCTCCATTTGCGCCAGGTATCACGTCTGTTCCTCCTTCTCAACCGCTTATGTGTGCGCAGCCGGAATCGGGGTATTGCAGTGTATTGTCAGAATGTCAGGGGAGAAGGACGGAGCCGGAGCCGCTTCGCTCCCGCCGCCGTTTGCCTCACCCCCTCCCCTTCCCAGTCCTCTCCCTGAGATAGAAGTGGTGTTTTTGTATGTCTGCTGTGTAAGTGTGTGTGGGCTCCAATTTATATCTGCTGATCAGCATCTGTGCTACTGTTTGTTTGTTGCTGTGTGCAGTGTCGTTTGGTGACTCCGCTTGAGCAGGTGTTCTGCCCGGTGTGGTACTGTTCTCGTACATGACTAGGGCTGCCACACTGTCAAGCGAAGAAGTTTGTATATACACAATGTTTAGATGTAAGGCGAGTGCACCCCAGGTAGATAGACCATGATGGGCTGTAGAACCGATGGAAGTCCTGAAATATTGGGGCAGTTTTCGCCAGCCGACATGCTTACGCTCTCGGGAACGGCTTACCCATGCAGGGCGTATGACTGGTTGTTTGTTGTTTGCCTATAAGATCATGGTTGATTGGGAAAAGGAGTTAAGCTAGAATCTATAGGATGCTCTGTAGGAAAATGAGAAACTTAAGGGTGAGCTCTTGTTGCAAGGCAGACTTTTATGTCAGCCGTAAGTGATGGAAAAAAAAAAAAAAAAAAGAAAAAAAAAGAAAAAAAAAAAGAACAATTAGAAGGGAAATGTGCCGTCTTAGCACAAAAGTATGCCATACATGCTACAAGACAGCAGCAGAAAAAGAGAAATAAGACACCTGATTCAAGCAGTATTATAGAGATATGTTTTGGGCTTTTTTTTTTCCTATATGTATATATGTTATTGCACGCCTTTATAAATTACTCTGTGTTATACTCTGTGAGACTAAATGAACACCAGCAGAAGCAGTCTCTTGAGCGGGGGGGTGGAATATGGGAAAGCAACGGAAGATCAGCAAGGAGGATTGTAAATATGCTCAAGGGACTCGCACCTGGGTGCTGGAAAACACATATATCACACTAATTGTTATTCAGTTTTGGGTGCTTGCAAGAAAAACACTTAGATGACATAAGTCTGTAATGGACTCAGGGACACCTTATCTAGCTGCCTGAGAATCTTGGCCTGTTGTGGAAGAAAATCAAAGCACAGTACAGCAAGAACAGGGAGTCCGCATGCGCTCTTGCTAACAAGGACTCTTTCGATGCCAAGGATTCTTGATAACAAGGACTCTCTCACTGCCAGGGATAAATTTAGTAATGCTACTAGTACAGCTGTTTCTGAGTTATTGCTAGATGTAGATAGTATTCAACATGCAATGCTGCAAAACAGAGCTGCTATTGATTTTTTGCTTTTAGCTCACGGACACAGTTGTCAAGATTTTAAAGGACTGTGTTGTATGAGTCTAAGTGACCACTCCAAATCCATCCATGCCCAGTTGCAAGAACTGCACCGACCGAGCCAGCAACTTGTGGAGACCACTGGGTGAAATCTCTTTGCTGGATGGACTTGGGGGTGGGGTTGATTGAAGGAAATTATACTCATTGCCTGTGTGGAAGGAATCTGTCTGTTATGTTTAGTATGCTATTTGCTATGTTTAATAAGCATTATACGATCAGTTGCAGATGTTGCTTTGCATCATACCCTTGTACGAGTTATAAACTATCATTGTGTCCCAACTATGGGCCACAGGGTGGCATGTGTAAAGGATAATAGAGGATGGTTCGAGTGAGACACAATAGAGAATTACTAGTTGAACCAAACCCGGTATACATGTAGGGAAAAAGGGATTCAGTACTGTTGCTGAAAAACTATATCTGTATCCATGAGAACCTAACTTTCAAAGAAGAAGATAACAAGAAGGGAGTACAAGGGAGTCAGGTATCAGACATCCGCAGTTAGCAAAGCTGGATCATGAGTCTGGTGAGGCTCGCGGCATGCGCTGGCCACGCATGCAGTGACCCTAGCCTGTACTTTTCCATTCAATCCGGGACAGGATATAAGCGGGCTGTCTCGGGTCGGAGAGAGGGGGTTAGACATGAGCGCACTTTGAAGATACAGGGGACGCCCTGAAGTGCTGTGTCTGCCCACCCCCCCTCCCTGGTAGGTTCCACGTTCATTAACCCCAACAGCTCAGAAAGCATTACAGCACATTGTATATTTGTTTATGATACATCAAAAATTTCAACCTTACGCCCTGATAGGACAGTGGGATGATACACTCGCAAAGAGCCTGACTGCATTAGAGTGGGTATTTTTGCCACATATCTTTTCAAAACCAGTAACTATGATGATTGAAATGTTAGCACGATTGATTTTACAGGGTCATTTGCGCTGTCAGCAGCTGGCTCCTCTGCCATCATTTGCGGGGATTACCCTGCAAGGGCTTACACCTGATGAACTTTGGCAATCTGATGTTATGCACATTATAGAATTTGGACGTTTGCGCTATGTACCTGTTTCAGTTGATCTGTTTTCTCACCTTGTTGTAGCTAGTGCTCATATAGGAGAGAAGGCTCGTGATGTTATTCGACATGAGTTGCAATGCATTGCAGTCATGGGAGTACCAAAAACTGTAAAAACTGATAACAGACCAGCTTATGTGTTCGCTAAAATACAGGCCTCTTTACAGACATGGGGTATCAAACATGTCACCGGTATTCCTCATTCCCCAACTGGGCAAGCAATTCTGAAACGTATTCATCATACCTTAAAAACCATGCTTGATAAACAAAAAAGGGGGAATCCTGTCGGTATGACACCTTAAGAGCAATTGTATAAAGCAACTTATGTTTTAAATTTTCTAAACATGTCATCTTTGTCATCCAGTCCTTGTCATGTGCTGTATTTTAGGCTGCTTACAGAAAATAGTGCAAAAAATGATTAATCAAGCTTTTTGTTGCATAAAAAATAAAAAAGGGGGAATTGTGGAGATAGAGAGTAGCTGGCATTGGCTTACAGGACTGCTCAAAGGATGGGGAATCACAGGCTGGGTTGCATCCCTTTTAAAGATAGGTGTAATGATTTTGATCGTGGTATTTGTTGTGTTGTTAATTGTTCCTTGTCTGTTCTAGTGTTTGAAAAGAGGCTTGGAGCGCATGGTAAGAAAAATATGGTTTAATCAAGTAATGCTTGTAACTGAAGAGTCTTGGAGTGTTCAAAAACAAAAAGGGGGATTTGTGGAAGGATTTCTAATACAACGAGGTCACCCTATGAACACTCCAAGCACTGAGGAGTTGGTAGCAGCTGTGTAGGCCTGCCTTGACATGAGTTTAAGAAAGGTTACTGTCGGACATGAGATAAGGAGGTGCTGACCAGAAAGAAGTGTAACAAAGGAATTGAAAACATCATACGTCAAGAAAGGTCGACCAATGACAAGAAAGAATTAAGCGCGTGGACAGCTCGTGAGGATAACATGCAGCCAATTAGTAGGAGTTAGAGCGCGTGAACAGAAATCATAATACTATAAATGTAACACTTAGGTTGAATAAAGTGGCATTAACCTGATCACATTGGTCTGCATGTTATTGCTCGAGCCTTCCGCGTCAACAGGGATAAGGGAATTTACAAGTTTAGAAAAAGAACTAAACTACTTTAATTAAAATAATCATACTACACCTACTCCTGCACCAAGATTTAAAGGAAAACCACCCCTGCAACCCATTCAGGAAAATCGACACTAAAAGCATGATTTTAGGAAAGCAACTGTCATTCACGATATCCAAAGGAGATCCCTCTCCTGGCTCTGATGGTGACAATTTGGCATAAGAAGTAAAGGGTGAAGCAAACATGTCCATGGTAAAATTCAAAGTATAATTAGTGTAAGTAGTAACAGAAACCATTACGTAATGCCCAAGGTATGCAGGTAAAGAGGCTATACATTCAATCACAGCCTGGATCAGAATGAAACAGAGCAGCAAAATAGCACGTTTGAACCACCGCATACAGACAGAAAGAGCAAGAAAGCAATACAACACATAAGGCAAGCTAAGCATTGTCATATCAATTAACTTTAAAGTAATCCCTACAAAGAGATGATGATACAATAATCTGTTTAGCAACGACATGATGTGAGCTGTCTGTATCAATCTCTGAGCAAGCTGGAATTCAAACTATTCAGACCATCTATCAGAACTCTGGTAGTGCCACAGTCGGGCCACAGTCGAGCCCCACGTTGGGTGCCAATAAATCTGTTGTGGTTTTGGCCGCATTGGCCAATCAGAACGACAGATGGCCCTCCCCCACCTCTCTCCTCAGAGAGGAGAGGAAGAGATAAGGAGATTTACGAGTTTAGAAAAAGAACTAAACTAATGAAAATAATAATAAATAAGGAAATAGTAAATAATAATAGAATAATAATTAAAAAAAGTATACAATATATACAAAACCATATCCAGCTCCCGGGATGACAATCGCGTCACCAGCAGATACAGGGAAAGTCCCAGATTGGAGTAAGTGACAGACAGGAGCTGAATTCCGGAACTAGCATCAGGAATGCTCGGATCAGGATCAAAGGCAGATGAACAGACAGGGTCCTCCTCGGATGTCGGCCACTGAAGGAAGAGACTTGACCCTTTGATCCCTCAGCTTTTATACTGAGCATGGGGCAAATGGGGTGGAATATCCCTGTTGGTCAGTTTTGGGTCACCTGTCCTGTCCACTCGTCCCTGCAGGTGAGACCCCTCTATGCTTCTCTACTTCTGACCGTCTAACAGGGCAAATAGCAAAGTTACCTGACCTTGGTTGTTATAGCAATAAGTATAAGCAAGAGCCTCTGTGCATACCATTCCTTGGTATAATCAGGTCTTATCACTCTGAGGGCGAACAGTTTCTGAACAATATGCTGTTAATTTCAGAGTTTAGTCAATTAGAAGAGGCCCAGCTAAAAAGTAAAATTACTGAGCAGAAAATTGGTTCTGTTTTACCTCAAACCAGGACACAGTCCAATATGAAATATATGCCATTGGTGTCCACCACCCCATACTGTCACAGGCAATGGCTGCTTATTCTCTAAATCTTTATAGTCACTGCAGTTTGCTATTGTAATTCATTAATTACAGTAATGATGGCACCACAGGACGAGGCAGTTAACAAGACACGTCTATCTGGATATTGCAGAGAGCATCAGTTGCACCCAGCATAGATAGGGTAACAAAATCATTTTAGCTGAGCTTCTCTCATCCCAGAACTTTCCCAAACATTTAGATGTTCTTGTTCCTATTCCTGTTCCCATTCCTGTTCCCATCCCCTTCCTTCCCTTCAAATTTTATGCTATTAAAATATAAGCATGCACATAAACATGCACACACACTCGGTCGTATGTATACATTTATTTACATATCTATGAATTCTCTGTATAAAATACATAAATATATAATGTGTACATATTAAATATATGTATATACTGCATATATTATAAATACACTTCATGTATATGTGACGTGCATGTATATGTATATACATGTATACATAAAGACTCATAAGGACATAAGCATACATAAACATTTTGTATAGATTTTCCAAAAAAAAATTGCATTGCTATATGATTTCTGGTAGCTTAGCTTTATGGAAACGTGTATTGGAAAGGCAGGAGCGTATTGGAAGGGAGGAGAGAACTAAGGTTTTCTCCCTTTGTGAAAGTGTATTGAATTACACCTTGGCTTATGGATATAGGGAGCTGAGTCCTCAAATAGGGTTTAACTATTTAAGTTCCAATGGGTTCTGTAGATCAATACAAATGTAGACAGGATGGGATGTTTTGTCCATAATACTGTGGTTCCAACAGAACAGATACAAAACAATGTTGTGTAAATGGTGTACCTAATTGCATTCCAATTAATCTTGTAATGATTAGTTCAACCTGGATTCAGAGGCACAAGTTAGCTCTGAGTTTTGCCTAACTTGAATGATTTTAAGCCACCTGCCTGCTTTTCTTACTGTTAAAATCATAGAGACAAGACTGGTTGATCTGGTTGGACTTTGACAACTAAGAACAGTGAAACTTTGTTTAGTTGCATCTAATGCTTGTGTCAGACCTAGTTCACTGATGATTTCAAGTTTAGTGATTCTGAATGTGTTAGTAACTTGAAGTTTGCCGGAATCACTTTGTTTTGCAAGTTAAAGTTCTTGCAACATTTGTAAATGTCCTAATTTGGGCAATATTCAAAGGACATTTTTTTCTTATGAGACATTTGATATTTTTACATCCTGTCTTTGCCTAGACTTGGAAATGATGAACTGTAACAGCAGTAGAATTTTAATTTCTATAATAAATATAAGAGGACAACTAGGCAGTTTAGGAGCATGGATATACACATATTTAGCTGTGCACTGAGTTATCTCTGAATCATTACTATTTTTGTTTCAGAGTTCTGTTTCTTTGCTTTAATTGTAGGCGAAGATCTTACATTAATTGAAATTTGTACAAATGTTTACAACATTTCTAGTTCCTAATGGCAATGGCATGCTGCATAACCTTATATATTAACATTCTTCTTTAGACCTCAGAACACTTCAGAAATATGGCCGGTTTCATTATGTATGTCATTTTGGATATTTAAGCCACATCTAACATTGCTGCTCAAGAGTGGAATTGAACTGGGCTTGAAGCAACATTCGCTTTGTGGCCACATTATTTAACTGCTAGCTCTTGCCAAATCTAGCTACATGCTGTGTGCTAGAGCAAGTGGTGTGATGTGTGCACGAGTGCAATAGCACTCTGTGCTTAGTCCAGCTGTAACCCTGTATATCATCTGCCTCAGGAGCGAGGAGGCAGTCTGATGGGGCAGTCATCAGGGAAACATCTGGTAGAGACCTTCTTTAATAAGGATTGAGGTTATTGACCAGACAGGATATTTAGACAGCTAAGACAGAGTTAGTACTGCCTTCTAGAGGAAGGAAGATTAGTAAAGTTATATCCTGGGACTATCCTGGGTTCTTCTAGAACATCGATTCCCTGATTATGTGGGTGGCCAGAAAGAACAACTGGAAGGTGATAGATTGCTGCATGAACATTTAAAAACTCATGTGGGAATTATAGTGTTTTCTATGTCTGTCTTTCTTGGAGAAGCTTTTTGCTAAATGTATATTTTATTGTCTGTAATTATATACACATGTGTACATATTTGTGAATACATATGCAGAAAACAAGCATGAAAGATCTGTAAGAACAGAGGAAGGTTTCTGAGTGTTCCATGAATTCTTTCAAATATCAAGAAGCAAGTGAAAAAGAAAGGAGGTAGGTAGTCAGTGAATAGGTAGCCTATAGTAGAGAAATGTGGGGAAAAAAGAAAAATACCCCACCTTTTAAAATGTATACAAAGCAAGCCTCAAAAGGGCCTACAAGCTCAAACACTCTCAAGAGTTTTCAATAACTGTTTTTTATCTTCAGTTTTTTTACTTTATCTCACTTTCTCCAAGGGCAGAAGTTGACCCCAAGAGGGTCGTGAAATCTGATTTATTGTACTGTGTTTAAATCAACAAAGTCAATTTTTCAAAGCTGTACTGTAACTCTTTGGCAATCTTACTTGAACTTACATATCTTCCTCTTTCTCCCCCCTTCATGTTTGTTTAGAGTGAGAAAGATTCTGGTATCAAAAGGCCAAGAAAATAAAAGGTATAATCATGAAAGTTGGCTCCTAGTAAAGTACTTTCCTTTTTTTTTTTTAAAGTGAGTGAAGTTTAGAGTAATCATATTTATTTATTTATTTGTGTTCTAAGGAACTGACATCTAAATCTGTGGGAAAGCAACGGAAGATCAGCAAGGAGGATTGTAAATATGCTCAAAGGACTCGCACCTGGGGTACTGGAAAACACATATATCACACTAATTGTTATTCAGTCTCGGGTGCTTGCAAGACAAACACTTGCACTTAGATAACATAAGTCTGTGATGGACTCAGGGACACCTTATCTAGCCGCTTGAGAATCCTGGCCTGTTGTTGAAGATCAAAGCACAGTGGGAAAACTATGCCTGTTTGAACCCTTTAAATACCAGCGAGAACAGGGAGTCCGTGCGCACTCTTGCTAACAAGGACTCTCTCTTGTGCTGCGGTGCCCGTGGTCCCTGCTTGCGTGCCTCTTCCCGGGTGTTGCTTCAGAGATTCCCCAATCTGTGAGGTATCGAGATTAAATTTGTTCTTTGCTTTCCATCCATGGTTTGTGGTTGTTCCTGCATCCTGCCTGCATCGGCTCATACATTTGGCGTCATCGTCAGCTCCAGGAACAACCATGCTATGGCTGAGGAAAAAATGGTGGGCTGGGGGGGAAAATGAGATGTCTTCCTATATTCCGGGATGTCCCAGTACTGAATACTGGACTCCCGTTGCTGCTTTTCTGGCTCAATTGACTCTGCCGCAGGCATGGCCTGAATTAGATGATGGAGCAGTGACTACTCCCCAGGCAATTGAAATGGCTATGCGTTGGTTGCCGTGGAAAACGGCATCGCGTTCTTGTGTGAATTAGCAGGGAAATTAGGATGGCTGTTAGCTACTGGACTTAGAGCTCTTAATCGTGAAGTTGTTGCATTACGTAGTAAAGTGAGAGAACTGGAAAAGGAATACGGGAGTTTACAGAATGATATGATGCTAAGTGATTTTTGATATTAATCTCTTTCGTTGATATCTTTTCTGAGTAGGTAACGGCTGTATGCCAATGAATACTACAATATCAACTGAAGGTAGACTATTTCCTCCCCTGACACCAGAAATGCCACTTTGACTGTGAAGGCATGTGCTGCCTCAACATAACTGATGAAACAGCCAGCATGGAGCACAACATTCAGCATTCTCTGGGACTTAACGCACCAAATGAACCAAACTACTGGTGGTGTCTGCCTGGCTGAGTGGTTTAATCCCCTGGTAAGAGGAATAGGACACCTGATTCAAAGCATTATTGTAGAGATATATTTATTCCTTTTTCCATATATATGTTTATTGCACGCCTTTGTAAATTACTCTGTGTTATACTCTGCGAGACTAAATGAACCCCAGCAGAAGCGGTCTCTTGAGCGGGGGGGTGGAATATGGGAAAGCAACGGAAGATCAGCAAGGAGGATTGTAAATACGCTCAAGGGACTCGCACCTGGGTGCTGGAAACCACATATATCACACTAATTGTTATTCAGTCTCGGGTGCTTGCAAGAAAAACACTTGCACTTAGATAACAGAAGTCTGTGATGGACTCGGGGACACCTTATCTAGCCGCTTGAGAATCCTGGCCTGTTGTTGAAGAAGATCAAAGCACAGTGGGAAAACTATGCCTGTTTGAACTCTTTAAATATCAGCGAGAACAGGGAGAAAATAAAAGTGCTGTGGACTGATGGAGAAACACCTTTACATTAGTGTTCCTCAGTTCCACATTGCTAACAGGCACAGAAAACTAACAGTGCAAAATAGCCCAACAAGCAGAGAAAAATCTGGTCATGTCTGTGTTAAATAATTTATTTACTATTTTTGACAGTTGACTAGTAGAGGTTGAGAAATTTTACCATTGATCCCAAATTAAGAATGTGCACTGGTTTGAATGAACTAGAACTATAGAGATTGTTTACTTTGCCCTTATTTTTTTTAACACACCCATTAAAATCTAGAAAAAGTGAATACTTCTGTTTGTCACAAAAGGTTAGAAGTGACCTTAGTTGATGACAAAGAGGGAACAGTATCCTTACTGCTAAACTCCAGTCATCTAATTTAGGAGCTTGCTCTTAAGCTTCCCAGTTGTCTCTTTAATGTCTTCGACTCTGGACTGAGCCTCTTACTTTCTAAGGTAAGAAACATTGAGTTGAAGCTGGATTATATTTGAGTTTAATTAGCACAGGTGGGTGTGCTGCAATTAACCCAAATAATTTACCTTGGATAAATCTGGCTTAAATTCCAGCACAGCTCCTGAAGACAACAGATATTATACTGTAATCCAAAGGGGAATTCAGAGCTTGTAAACCAAGATGCTGCTCTGAAACATGCTGAAACAGGGGTGCTGACAATGAAGTGGGTTTGAAAAACCTGTTCAGTTTATGCCATCTGATATCTACATCATTGCTCTAAGCACTTGAAATGATTACAGCATAAACCTCAGGAATGATCCTGCCATATTTCCATGTGGCACAGGAGCTTATCAGGATCCTACTTTATATCTATATCCAAATAATCAACAACAGGAAATTATATTTATCTGGAAATGAACAAGAACCCTTTGGGGTAAAGTTAATAACATAACACAAGTGACTATCACTTCTTTATTGCAGCAATAGATTAAAAATAGAAACTAGTCTCAAAGGGTGGAAAAGCTTACTGATATAGAATAGCAAAGATAATAGTGTGGTATTGTGATTCTTCTGCTAAACTGTGCTCATAGCTCTTTAATTGTATTCTAATGTATCATGGTAAGAATGGTGTGAGTATAACAGCTATTGTAGATTAAACATGGAAATATATATCAATGTATTACTCACTGT
This sequence comes from Fratercula arctica, assembly GCA_947846985.1. Taxonomy (NCBI): domain Eukaryota; kingdom Metazoa; phylum Chordata; class Aves; order Charadriiformes; family Alcidae; genus Fratercula; species Fratercula arctica. Next base: position 14,667,490 of record CANTUZ010000025.1, on the reverse strand, counting down.
GACAGAAGGTTGCTACTTCATAAACCTTTTTGACTAACACTTATTGATAAAAAAGCAGGCGGGGGTTGTGCTTCATTTTCTTTCTTTGTGTGTTTTTTAGAGGTGTAGATATTTAAAATTCTCTGACTTCAATGTCAAAAGGAACACTTCCAACAACATTATGTGATCCCTTGTGATCCATGGGTTAAGGCAATTTTTGTATTACAGCTTTTAGAAGAACATTAAAGTCTTTGCATAAGGAGTTCAAGCAATGCAGACTCTAGTACGCTTGTAAACCAGACATTTGAACAGTCATTCTTAACTCCTGTTCTGTCCTTCCATCCATGTTTCCATCCTAAACTTTGAAGCTTCAGCTTCCAACAGCTTAATCATGTTTTTTTTCTTTTCTTTTTTTTTTAAACTCTTACAGACTGCAATCCAGTCAACTCTTTACTTTTTCTTTGTTAAAGTAAATAGACTGAACCTTTCTAGTTTCTCATTATAAAGAATGTTCTCAAAACCTCTGATCATGTAGTAGCCATAACATCATATAAAAATTTTATTCCAATGGAACAATTGAATTTTCTAGTCCCATATCCTGCATTAATAAGTTCCTTGTCTTTTATCTAGTTGCAACCTACATTACACCAAACATTGTCTAGAAAAATCTGTGGTGCTGAATTAAACCCACCAGGAAACAATACCATCTTCATTGACAGTTTGTTCCAAAATCTGTTTATCTAGGCTTGTTACAAATGTGAGCCTGGTTTCTCATTTGAATTTATTTGACTTTAGTGTTCAATTGTTGACTTTGTTACCATTCTCTATTCAATGAAACAAACTTCCAAATTTCCAGTCTTTTCTCTTCTTTACATTTACATTTTCTGTTTTAAGGCATTTCTTCCAGTCCTTAGATCATTTTTTGTGAGTCTTCTCTACACTTAAGACTAAGTGCACAATGTGGATACTAATGTTCTGTATAATATTCCATGACTGGAATATTATACTTCCCAATGCAGTGCCTGCCCTCTTTCTGTAAAAATAGCCTTGCCCTTTTGTAGGGAAATACTTCACGGGAGCACTGAGTGGTCTTTCTTTGCTTGTCATATTTGTGACTGCCATGATACTGCTGCCCCCTTCAGATTCTGTTTTTCTCTTTCTGTAGCTGTGGCTTGAATGTACATTTCTGCAAAATCTGAGATCTTTCTCTTCTTTTGGCTGAATTAAGATACATTTTGTTTAAATGGGCTCAGTTTCTTTTATTTGTTAACAGTTACCCAGTTGTCCTTTCATTTAGCAAATATTTTGTTGATATCCCATACTCCTAACTTTTTCAATGGAGTCTAAGTCAGTGCCCTTTCCAGAGAAATTATGAAGAATGATTTAGAGATATATTAATAACTACCACATTGGTGTGCTATAATAAAACAACAAGGTTTTTTTTAAGTTTCTTTCTGAGGCATAGAAGAGTGAGGACTGAGAAAGAAAGAACTGGTCTTGTGGATAATTTACTTCAGGTTGTGGAAAATTATGTGTCTCAGAGAGAATTTAAATATCTTCTCATCTCGTGGGTAGTATAAACAGTTCTATCAATAAGTGAGAAAACAGAAGAGGTCATTAAAAGCAGAAGGTGCTGAAATACGTAAGAATGAAATTGCCTTCAAACTCAGGATTATAGAACATAGTTCAGTAGTCCCCTACATAACTTTAACGTGTGGGTCAGGGAACTGACTAAATCATAGACTGCTCTCATCTCCTCTGACCGTAGAAAGAGAGGATCTGATAGAGAACCTGATTTATTCATCACGTTCTTTAAATTTAAACTCTAATATCTGCAATCATCCTAGTAATAAATGCCTCTATGAAAAGTCCCTTTTGTTGGAAATGCATCACCGAGTGTGCAACAGGTAACATGAAGTTCCTTACCTTGCATAAAGCCCAATGTATATAACATTATTCTATGATATTCTGTTGCTATAGGCTATTGTACAGACAGCACATATGATTCAACAGGAATTATTATTCCGGTTGTGTTAGTTGACACTTTTCAGCAGTGCGTTTTAAAATCATAATCACAAAAAGCCCCACAGACACCATTAAGTAAGAAATCTCAGAATGTTATCTAGGGCTTTCTAATACAAAGCATAGGGCGTTGGGGTGAAAAGCTGAATGTCATCTCCTTTCAAGGAAGCAACAAGAGAGCTCTGAACTGATAATATCCAACTGTTGAGAACAAATCCAAAGCCCAATGACATCAGTGGAGAAATGTCATGGATTTCATGGGGCCATGGATTGGATACTTAGGCATGTTCAGCAAAGCACTTATACGTATGCAGATGGTCCTCATTTTCCAAAACATTTAAGGACACAATGAACTTTCAGTAAGTGCTCACAGCTCCACTGAACTCAATTTAAGCATATTTTAAGGTGGTTTGTTGAACTGTGAGGAAATGATGAATCTGGGCCCCAGTGAATTTTATGGAAATGCATGATGTACTTAAATTTAACATATTTATGTAGTAAACAGATTTCTCCACTGAGTCCAATTGAAAAATGAATAATACATAACATCTGGCCCTGTGCTTCTTTTGAGCTACAGAGGCCAAGCAGCCCAGAAGCCAAATGGTTACCTATTTCTATGCCAGTCTTTTCCTCAAATCCCAGCAGGAAGTTTCTACTTAATGGAGAGACTAAACTTCTGTATTCAGCTTTCTATTAATCCCTTGCCAAGAGTATGGAAAACAGCAAATGGAGCTTCAACTGGGAAAAAAAATATAATAAATTTGTTAATTTTATTTGCACCATTTCTGAATAGATCAATTCATATGCCCTCAGATTATGATTACCTTCATATAAATTGGACTCAGAAGCTGACAACTTCCATAAACTCTCCATCAATGAGAAATACCATTTATGTACAAAATTTAGTGCTTAATACAGTTTTTATTTTATTGCTAAAGGTTTCTGCATAGCTGAGATGATTTAAGCAGTCAGTAAGCTTCAAGGGAAAGTGCATAGTAAAATGAAGAACAATGCCTTGCTCTTCTCTGTAGCTCCTAACTTTGCCAAGAAATTTATTTCTTCTGTTTTTGTAACAGGAACTCAATTCTGTGAAGTAAGAAAAAACCTAAAATCTAATGAAAACTTTTTAAAATCCAGACTTCTTTTCTATTTTATTCAAGTATGCATGCAAGGAAAAACATTTTTACTTGAATGGGCTTTATGGGCCACTTCTGACAACTACCTCCATGTTGAAATGTACTTAATTCTGTGAGTGATCTCCAGAGCTTCAGATTTGCTTCCAACCAGTCTTATGCTTCTAAATTCTATAACTCTGCTTTCCATATAGCATTTAGTAAAGAAAACAAGATGAATTTATCTATTCTGAAAATATTCAGGGTTTCTGATACTGTTGTTAAAGCCTTAATATTGTAAACACCGATGTATCAGCAGCCCTGAGGAGAAGGACTTGGGGGTGTTGGTGGATGAAAAGCTCAACATGAGCCAGCAATGTGCACTCGCAGCCCAGAAAGCCAACCACATCCATTCAAAAGAAGCCAACCAACCATCCATTCAAAAGAAGCGTGGCCAGTAGGTCGAAGGAGGTGATTCTACCTCTCTACTCCACTTTGGTGAGACCCCACCTGGAGTACTGCATCCAGCTCTGGAGTCCTCAGCACAAGAAGGACATGGACCTGTTGGAGGGGGTCCAGAGGAGGGCCACGAAGATGATCAGAGAGCTGGAGCACCTCTCCTATGAGGACAGGCTGAGAGAGTTGGGGTTGTTCAGCCTGGAGAAGAGAAGACTCCGGGGAGACCTTATAGCAGCCTTCCAGTACCTAAAGGGGGCCTACAGGAGAGATGGGGAGGGACTCTTTATGAGGGAGTGTAGCGATAGGATGAGGGGTTTTAAACTGAAAGAGGGTAGATTTAGATTAGATATCAGGAAGAAATTCTTTACTGTGTGGGTGGTGAGGCACTGGAACAGGTTGCCCAGGGAAGTTGTGGATGCCCCATCCCTGGAAGTGATCCCAGGCTGGATGAGGCTCTGAGCAGCCTGGTCTAGTGGGAGGTGTCCCTGCCCATGGCAGGGGGATTGGAACTAGATGATCTTTAAGGTCCCTTCCAACCCAAACCATTGTATGATTCTATGATTCTGTGATTCTATGATTCTATCAGATTTACTGATGTAAGTCAAATGTGTTGGCTCACAAGTATGAAACAGTATAGCTAAGTATTAGGTGTATAGCTATAGGCATAAATTGCTGCCTTGCTCTATGGTACACAATTTTACGGACTAGACAGCTATACTGTTGTCAGAGGCAGAAAAATATCATGCTGAACACAGCGCAAATGATACCATAAAGTTAATAACTCAAAGAAGTGTATGGATGAAATAAGTCATACTGAAGGGAATATCTTTCTTCAGATTAGAATCAGGATGAGCAGGAAAACTTATATGTATATACTCCAATTAAGAATTTTTTTTATTATTATTAAATATTCTTTGTAAAGTCTTTAAAAAAAAAAAAACAACCAAAAAAAACAGGCAGTGAAAATGTGTCAGGAAGCCAGATGAAAAGAAGTTAGAAAAGAAGGTAGCTCTGGCAAACATTTTGCAGGCATGCAGCATAAGCAAGGATGATTTCAGAGGCATTATTATTTTTGTCATTTTAATAGACTTACTGGCTCCACATTAACAGAAAGTAACTCTTAGAGATATTTACCATATGGCATCTGTATGTACCAGTATCTAGGGTGTGGGAGATTTTAACTCAAGGCAGGTTTCAGGGCTGGCCTGAAGCTATATGATGGATTTTGCAAGCATTTAGACAGAGACCCTTGAGATCTATATAAAATCTTGAACACAGACCTACTTTCAGGCTTTGTCCCACTTGGGTAGCCCTTGAACTCACCAGATTTGTTATGATACATGAGTGCTCACTGCTGAATACTTGTGTTCCATTTAAGACTTGTCTGAGCAGTCTATTGCATTGCAGCCTATGATACACCATTTTGTTATTATACATGAAATATACTCACTGCAATCACAATTAAAAATTCAAACTGGGGATCCTAATACCAGGTGCTATTACCCCAGACTAACTACCAAGTACCAGCTATTGTGTCAGCTAACAAACAAAAATTTTGCTGGAGAAAAATCACATTTGACAAATATTATGCTATCCTGGAAGCAACAGTTGGAATGTATTTTACCTCTCCACAGATGCATAAATACAAATAATGGTAATGCATCTCCAGGATTTTTATGTCTGTTAATCCTGGATAGTAATGACACAATTTAATCTAAGATATAAAATAATGATATTTTTATATATGTATTTCTATATGCATATATATACATAAATGAGCACAGAGAGATGTATGTGTAAATACATACCTGTGATTATAGTAAAGATACATATACTGTTATTTAGATTACAAAACACTAAAGAAGAAGGTAGGAGTGAGTCTTGCTATTTTATACCTGTAGAAATAAGAAGAGAAATGTGAAACAAGTTATGTAGTAAGTCACTTGCTAACTGGGAAAAAAACTGTTTCTCAACTGCAGGCTCCTTTTATCCACTTAGCACCACTGCTTCTCCTAATTCAATCCCAGCTATTGAGTGGATTAAAAAAGCATGCTAAAACTCGTCTCAAGTGTTCACTCCGCTGTCCTGACTGAAAAAAAACAAGAGGAAAAAAAACCTAACAACCCACACTGTAAAACAGAAGCTAATATCATCAAAACACTGGAGCACTGGCCATAGGTCTCACAGCCATTTGTACCAGGGCTGCTCTCCTCCTCCTCCTCACTCCCTGATAATTAGCTGTCATTTCTGCACTTCCTCATCTTCTTCATATTGATCTTTCATCATATAATGGGTGCAAACAGCAAGAGGAAGGCTTAATAACGAACATTAAAATGAATAAATAATTACAGCCACAAATCTTCCTCAACCAGCTGATTATTTGTTCAGTGACAATATTACAAGAAATTGGCTTTACATAATTTAAAAGGACACTAGCAAGTAGGGAATTTTTAATAGCTTTTTTCCTCTCTACACTCTGAAAAGGTGGAGGGGGGGTTGGTGGTCTTTTCTCTAAAAGACTATAAGGGCTTAACTTCCTAATCACTTTTCCAGCATCTTTGTGATATTCAGTAGATTTCTGAGGAGGTAAAAATGGTTTTTCAGTGATCAGGAGTGAATTACCTTTCTCAAAGATCTACGAGAGCATTGACTCAGAGTGTACGTGTGCCTGATTTTCCTGTCCTGAACTTGGGTCTCTTACAGGTCTGAAGGACAAGAGCTCTAAGTAGGCTGGTGAGAGTAGACAAAATGAAAAGACTGAAGGAGAGGTCAGTTGAAGAGACCTTGGCTGAGGAGAAATCTTCCCATGTGGAATGAGTTGAATTCATCCTCACCCCTTCTTTCTGATGAGCAGTGCTGCTGTGGCACACTCAAGGCCACATGATGGGATAGGAACAGGAGCAATGCTCAGGCTCCTACAGTCTGCAAAGTCAAGGACCCTCCTGCCACCTCCTCTGCAGGACAGAGCTCAAGCCTGTGCCCTGGCCCTTGCTTAGGCACATCCTTAATCCTGTTCTTATTAGGATAGATGAGGCTTTTGTGTAAGTGGCTCAATATTCATAGAAACATAGAATTGTTAGGGTTGGAAGGGACCTTAAAGATCATCTAGTTCCAACCCCCCTGCCATGGGCAGGGACATCTCCCACTAGATCAGGTTGCTCAGAGCCCCATCCAGCCTGGCCTTAAAAACTTCCAGGGATGGGGCTTCCACCACCTCTCTGGGCAACCTGTTCCAGTGTCTCACCACCCTCATGGTGAAGAACTTCTTCCTAATGTCCAGTCTGAATCAACCCATCTCTAGTTTTAATCCATTCCCTCTAGTCCTGCCATTACCTGACATCCTAAAAAGTCCCTCCCCAGCTTTCTTGTAGGCCCCCTTAAGATACTGGTAGGCCACTATAAGGTCTCCTCGGAGCCTTCTTTTCTCCAGACTGAACAACCCCAACTCTCTCAGTCTGTCCTCATAGGAGAGGTGCTCCAGCCCTCTGATCATCCTCGTGGCCCTTCTCTGGACACGTTCCAGCACATCCATATCTTTCTTGTAGTAGGAGCTCCAGAATTGGATGCAGTACTCCAGGTGGGGTCTCACGAGAGTGGAGTAGAGGGGGAGAATCACCTCCCTCGACCTGCTGGCCATGCTTCTCCTGATGCATCCCAGGATACGATTGGCTTTCTGGGCTGCTAGTGCACACTGACGGCTCATGTTGAGCTTCTCGTCCACCAGCACCCCCAAGTCCTTTTCTTCAGGGCTGCTCTCGAGCCAGTCACTGCCCAGCCTATATCGGTGCTTGGGATTGCCCCAACCCAGATGGAGGACCTTGCACTTGGTCTTGTTGAACTTCATGAGGTTGGCGTGGGCCCACCTCTCCAGCCTGTCAAGGTCCCTCTGGGTGGCATCCCTTCCCTCCAGCGTGTCAGCCACCCCACACAGCTTGGTGTTGTTGGCAAACTTGCTGAGGGTGCACTCTATGCCACTGTCCATGTCGCTGATGAACGTTAGTAATAAGGGCTCAATATTCCATAGCTGATGTGGAAATGCAGCTCACAGTGTTGTTTTGGAAGATGAATATGAGGGAATGTCTGCCCTCAGTGTGGGAATTCTGTGCCATGGTGACATGACAGGTCCCCAATACAAGCTTGATACATTATGTTTAATTCAGAAATTCACCTTAATGCAATCACCCTTATCACAGAGACTACAAGCATCAGCATCATCAAGGGCATGAAAGTTTGCTGTTGCATCTATCGTAAACGGTCTCTGACCTCAGTGCACATCATTAGCTATTTCAGAGCTGTCATGGGGTTGCCTGATAGGAACACCTATCTGTGACACGTCCCACACCCCTGAAATGAGAGGAATTAAAAATACTAGCTTGTTTTGAGACAAGATTTTGAAGGCGAGAGGTCGTGTGCTTTATTCATTAACATACTTCTCATTCAGAAAGCTCTGTAACTAGATGTCCACACGTTGAACAAGTAATGACCTGAAAATGGCATGATTTACAGGATGATATGCTGGCAGAAAGTTTTCTAACACCTCCCAGAAGTGCACTTCCAGAAACCCACTGTACATAAACATAAAGGTCTGCAATCTGTCAGTTAATATTAACGTGGTCATTTGCTGGTAAGTTGTAATAACATGATGCACATGGGACTTGCTACACTGACCTTTTTGGTGGAAGTGTTTCATTAAATGATCACTCATTTAGGCAGCAGTAACTGTTTGCACAGCTATTAACATTTTAGATCTTAACTGGGTATTTATTGCTTTCAAAAATCAATTTTTACCAAGGTTAGCTGAAGACCAGATTTTTCATTATTCAATAAAGGAAAGAATTTGAAATTCAGGAGCATCAATTGCAAATGGGTGGGACATTTTGTATGAAATGTCTAACTTCAGATTAGTTTAAATGGCTGAGCTATTATCTGTGTGCTTTTCAGCCCATGGCTACAAATCATTGCTTTCACTGTCAAAGGCTAAAACAAAATGTTTCTTTTTTCCTGGGCTGTATTATTCCTCTTTCATTCCCACACCATTTAAAAAGTACAGACAGAGAAAGCATGGAAAGTAGTGAGAGCTGTTAAATCACTAGTAATATACCCCTAAACCAAGAGCCATCAACTTCAATAGGTACCTGCTTCTGTCAGCAGGTTTACTGCCTTCTGCTAATCTGGGTTTAAATTTTGCACAAACCCAAACTCAAATATAGATACAGAAATTCCTATAGGAACATACTGATTTTAGCAAAATTCTAACACAAAATAATTTTCCTTGATGTCCTGATGGGATGGATGCCAGGCACCTTTTCTTTCAGTTTGCCTTCAAAGCTTCTCAGCAGTATCCCAAAGGTCTGGCAGAAACTCAGAGCTAGCAGAGTGGCATCTTTTCAAATTTCCCAATGCACCGCCTCCAGAGATGGTGTGATGAGGCATGCCATACATGACCAGCCATCAAATATTAAAAGCGACCATAGGAGTGACAAGATTGTTCAGCTGAACAGTTACAGTCAGTCTGATAAGCAAGGGATCCTTCTTTGCTTCCCAATGAGCTGTTAAAGGGCTTACATTTTTGCAAATCTCTCCAGTGTCTCCTCTGTTTGCAAAAAGCACTTGCATTAAAGCAAATCTAGGAAAACACAACTCCACTGGGAAGTAGAGAAGCCATGCAAAATCATTATCCTAACAGCCCTAAACACTCCAAACTAGACTGTTGTTTCATAACATGTTGATCACAGCAAGGCTGAGTGGCATGTGTGTGTGCTGTAGATATATGGTACACTTGCTTATAAATGAAGTGGGGAAAATGATCAGGGGAAAATAAGCTGTTAGCTTGGCCCACAGGAGAGCAGAGTTCAAATTCTGATTTAACCACACAAACATCCATAGACCAGTGTGACAGTTTACGATCTCATGCCTCACTTTGCTTTTGCAAAATGTGTGTGATAGTTCCCTTTTCATAACAGTATTATGATGAGAAAACAAGCCCCTTTGTTAGACACTTAGTAATGTGCAAACATATAGATTTACACTTCTAACTGAAAGCAACTTTAAATGACTGAGCCCCAATTGTTTAATATATTGTCGTGGTTTTGGCCAAATTGACCAATGACAAGGTGACAGATGCTCCCCCCCCAGCCTCCCGTGCATGGAGAGAAGGAGGAGAGATAAAGAGATTTACGAGTTTAGAAGAAACTAAACTACTTTAATGAAATATTAATAATAAAATAAAAAGGAAAATAATGAAATAGATACAGTATACACAAAACCATATTAAGCTCCCAGGATGACATCACCGGCAGGCACTGGGGAAGTCCCAGACTGGACTCAGTGACAAATGGGAACCGGATTCCACATCTGGAGTCAGGAACACACGGATTGGGATCAAAGGCAGATGAACAGACAGGATCCTCCTCGGACATCAGCCATAGAAGAAAGAGGGCTGACCCTTTGATCCCTCAACTTTTATACTGAGCATGGGGCAGATGGGATGGAATATCCCTGTTGGTCAATTGTGGGTCACCTGTCCTGTCTGATCCTCTCTGCAGGTGAGACCCCTCTACGCTTTTCTGCTTCCGACCCTCAAACGGGGCAAATAACAAAATTAGCTGACCTTGGTTGTTATAGCAATAAGTATAATCAAGAGCCTCTCTGCATATCATTCCTTGGCACTAATTGTAAACATTGGTCTTATCACTCTGAGAACGAACTGTTTTCAGCACAATATGCTGTTAATTTCAAAGAGTTAGGAGAGGCCTAGCTAAGAAGTAAAATTATTGAACAGAAAGTTGGTTCTATTTTACCTCAAACCAGGACATATATATATAAAGGGATTTAAAACTATGATAACAGACAGTGCATGAATAAGTTATATTAACACTATACCAGCATAAAAGAAAATAACAAATAGGAATTAAAATAAATACAATACAGCTCTTGCATGAAACAAACTTCACTATATGAAATCTTCAATCTTTTCACAACTCTTGCTTTGCCTTCCTTTTTTTGTATTTAGCAACATTATTTCATGATCACTTTACACTATATTCAGTATTAATGGCATAATTAACTGTGGAAAATATTTAGTTGTCGCTTTGTATTTATTTATTTTCCTGGGATCATGTAAAGTTCTGCTACGTTAAAATTTAATTTGAAAAAAAAAAATTTATTTGTTTTTCAGTGTAATGACCATTTCTGCTTGGCTTATATGAATGATAAAATATTGTTTGAACACACTTTTCCATTTTCTTTCCAGGCATTTATGTAAACTCCTAAAGAAAACACTGCAATGCTTTGTTGGCTGACTATTTGACAAAAGAATTGTAGAGACATATTTTATTCTCAGCATCCTGTCAGGAAATGTTCACAGTCCCATACATCATTTAGCACTTAATTTGTTAATCAATTGATCAATTGATTTGGGGATATTTTATACTGGGATTAACTTGCGCACACACAAAAATCTTGTCTCTATGGTAAATTCAGGAAAATTGTATCAGAATGTAAAATGTTCTGGTGTTTACAGATGTAAACTGAATCTGTCATGGGTTGGCAACTACTGAAAATAATCCATTGCTTGGAACATAAATATTTTGGATCAAACCTTAAAACTCATTCGATTTGGTGTAATTATTCCTTCCATATTCAAAAGAATGTGGGGCTATTCTATGGGAAGGAAAACTGCATTTATTACATCATGTCTTCTGAAGAATTTTTTTCCCAGTCTATAAACAAAAAAAGAGCTACTGCTAGTCTCAGAAACCAAATGTTCTTCAATGCCATGGTGTTTAAGGATCTCCGACCTTTTCACCACATTTCTCCTCACAACACCAGGCTAATGCTCTAGGAAGTCCTTTAATTGATAATTGCCAGAAGCTGTACATAAATATTCCTTGTATGGAGTTAATCTCAGACAGGGCTTTAGTCTGAGGTTTGTTCCTTGGTGACAGTATTACTTTAAGCAACTCCCAGTTTTCCCCCCTTCCCTGAGTTGGACCAGGATGATTGTTTGTGAGATTACATGGTTGCTCGTGATAATGGGGCAGGTGGACCTTTGGTTAGATGGAATGTGAGTGCTGTTATGATCCCTAAATAATGGATATTATGGCCTCTCTGTGACCCAGGATTTACGGACCTGCAAGTCCCTGGTCCCAGCTCTTTAATGATTTAGACTCACTTACTCTTCCTACTGTACTGCTGAGTCTCCTTCAAAAGTTAGTTTGGGTAATCTGGAGGAACTCAGTGGAGCTACTGTGGTCCCCTTCGAGTCACAGTCTAGATACATCCCACCCAATATATTCAGCAGTGTGGTTCCAGGTCTGTAGTACCAGACATGTGGGACCATATGATTTGCTCAATGCTCTGTGCTACTTATTCCTTAAACTTGCAGCTTGTTGACAATTATGCCACTGGGGTTCTCAAGGAGTATTCAAAATAAAATTACTTTTAACTAAGCTTTGGCTTAAGCAAACTACTTCCATACAGAGAAAAATAATGTTTATCTGACCAAAAAGCCTTTGCACAGCTTTTGAACTTATGCAATGACAAGTAATAAGCAGGATGTTAAATGGGGCGATTGCATACCTCCATATTTTATCCATATGCTTCCTTTGCTTATTGCTTTTGATAATATTCCAGTTTTGTTTTCCATGTTCCCCTTTCTGTTGAACGTGTGATTGTGCACAAAGACAGACTCTCTTTTTGATGAGCAGAGAAAAAGAAAGGAGCTATTGTAAAACTGGGATGAAATCCAGCCATGATGGGCCAAGTTCTGTGATCAGATGTGCTTGTAGGTCTCCAACTGCCTTTCACTGTGTTCTTCGCGTAAGCATCCGAGAGTGGAGCAGAGTCTCTCATATTTGGATTTTTTAGTGGAGCAGGTTGTACATTGAGAATACTGGGACATGGACCAATGCAGGAGGCAATCCAGAGCCTAAGAAAGCTGCCACTGTGCTAACTGAACTGCCTGAATTAAATCCCAAACTCCTCAGCATCAGATGCTCAAGTGATTTCCACTTCCATCTGAATGTGTTCCAGATTTACCATGAGGTTTACCTTTTGGTTTTGGAAGCCCTCTTTCCCCTGTTGATTTGACTGTGGTAAAACAACTTGCACACACACAAAAATATGCAAGTGAAAGAAAAAGAAAGAGGCAGGGAGAAGGGGGGCTGACGAGGACCAACAACTTGTTTATCAGATTCAAGTTGAACCATCCGTTGTTAATGATCAGATCTTCAGCTTCCAATTTTCATTTGAATGTTATTGCTCATTTCTAGCTGGGTACCGAAATATCACTTACCACTGCATGCAGGATTCTAAATAAGAGACTATTTAGATTATAAATCTGTTGGAGGAGGAAATTATGTTCCCTATTATACAGCAAAATACCTTTTCTAACACTGACACTTTCTGGTATTGTGTTGTTGACTTTTTAGGGAAGGAGACTCAAGGTCTGAGGCTGAAAAATGAATTCACTGGTGATGCAAATTATATTTGGGCTAGAGGGTGTTTGGTGCATGTCAAGGGTCCAGGTTCTGACCTCAGGAACAGTGGTGTAAAACAAGAAAAAAATTGTAGTCATCAAGTATCTATTCCAGATCTACAGCAAAGAGAAGAGACTCAGCATCTGACCATGGAAGTTTAAGATGATGCTTGTTATACAACACTGCTAGAAGATATATTTTAAAAAAGAAATAACGCAGCTTGCACTTGCTTACACTTTTCTTACTTGTTTTCACCCCTTCTAATTCTGCACTCATATCATCTATTGCTAGAACAATTTATTTTTTTTATACCATAGTCTTTATATTCCTAACATTTCTGAAAGGCAAAGATATGTGATTAGTTCTATTTAAAAAAAAAACAAACACAGAAGAATATTTCTTAACACCATTTATCAGTTTGTAGCTCCTCTTTCGTTGATAACCCCTCTTGGTTGGGCCTCAGATGGCAACAAAGAACCACATGTCGCTCACTCAGCTCTTCCCAATACAGGAAGGATCAGAAGAAAAAGGCAAAACTCTTGGGTTGAGACAAAGGCAGTTTAACAGAACAGCAAAGGGAACAAGAAAACAACAACACGGACAAAGAAATAAATAAACGCAATTACAGAACCATCACTGACAGACCACACCCATGACACACCAGCCCACTCCAAAACCAACTGCCTGCCCCCTCCCCTCCTTTTAATCTCAGGGTGGGCGTGGCTCACATGGCATGGAATACTTAACCCTGTCCCTGCCGGAACTAGGACATTATTCACCCCTTATTCCATACCATTGCTGCCATGCCCAGATCTTATAGTTTTTGGAACATGTGACTGGTGTACCCGGCATAGCTCATGCACACAGTCCATGGGCCGAAGATGCAGATCTTGAGGAAGTTGCTGGGTGTCAGCTCTGATCCCATCACCACTTTGCTTTACTCAATTCTTCATCAAAGTCCATCTGTCCTTAATTTGGGTGATTCTTACTGCAGTACAGCCGATAGCAATTATAGGAACGAGGACATACAGTGACAGTGTTACACACGATTTGATTCATTGGCTATTCTCCCCCAAAATCAAGTCCCCATGAGGTACACATCGGACTTCCCCATCCTTCCCCATTACCCACCAAGTGCACCCAGGTCCTTGGGCAAAAGCAATCCCACGGATGGGTTTGCCTTTGCCTGAGGCAGGACTAACCCAGACTGTCTTCCCTAACATATTCCTCATGTGCACTACGGGGATTTTATCCCTTTCTACAGTACGTGGAAGTTTTGATTGGGCAGGGCCAGCCCGATTGGTAGATCCCCTGGTATTAACTAGCCAGGTAGCCTTTGATAAATGTGCATCCCAATGTTTTAAGGTCCCACCACCCATTGCTCTCAGTGTAGTTTTTAACAGTCCATTGTACCGTTCTATCTTCCCAGAGGCTGGTGCGTGATAGGGGATGTGATATACCCACTCAATACCATGCTCTTTGGCCCAGGTGTCTATGAGGCTGTTTCGGAAATGAGTCCCGTTGTCCGACTCGGTTCTCTCTGGGGTACCATGTCGCCACAGGACTTGCTTTTCAAGGCAAAGGATAGTGTTCCGGGCAGTGGCATGGGGCACAGGGTATGTTTCCAGCCATCCAGTGGTTGCTTCCACCATGGTGAGCACATGGCGCTTGCCTTGACGGATTCGTGGCAGAGTGATATAATCAATCTGCCAGGCCTCCCCATATTTATATTTCAACCATCGTCCTCCATACCAAAGAGGCTTCAAACGCTTGGCTTGCTTGATTGCAGCGCATGTCTCACATTCATGGATGACCTGTGCAATAGTGTCCATGGTCAAGTCCACCCCTCGGTCACGAGCCCATCTATATGTCGCGTCTCTTCCTTGATGGCCTGAGGTCTCATGGGCCCACTGAGCTATGAATAGTTCACCCTTATGTTGCCAGGCCACATCCACTTGAGCCACTTCAATCCTGGCAGCCCGATCCACCTGCTGGTTGTTCTGATGTTCCTCCGTGGCCCGATTCTTCGGTATGTGGGCATCTACGTGGCATATTTCACAACCAGATTCTCTATGCGGGCAGCAATATCTTGCCATAGTTCAGCAGCCCAGATGGGTTTGCCTCTGCGCTGCCAGTTGCCCTGCTTCCACTGATGTAACCACCCCCACAGAGCATTTGCCACCATCCATGAGTCAGTGTAGAGAGAAAGTACTGGCCATTTTTCTCGCTCGGCAATGTCCAAAGCCAGCTGAATGGCTTTCACCTCTGCACACTGGCTCGATTCACCTTGTCCTTCACTGGCTTCTGCAACTTGTCGTGTAGGACTCCACACAGCAGCCTTCCACTTGCGATGCTTTCCCACAATCCGGCAGGACCCATCAGTGAACAGGGCATATTGCTTCTCATTTTCTGGCAGTTTATTATATGGTGGGGCCTCTTCCGCACGCGTCACCTCCTCCTCTGGTGACATTCCAAAATCCTTGCCTTCTGGCCAGTCCATGATCACTTCCAGAATTCCTGGGCGACTGGGGTTTCCCATTCGAGTTCGCTGTGTGATCAGTGCAATCCACTTATTCCATGTAGCAGCAGTTGCATGATGCGTGGTGGGGACCCTTTCTTTGAACATCCAGCCCAGCACGGGCAGTCGAGGTGCTAAGAGGAGCTGCGCTTCTGTACCAACCACTTCCGAAGCAGCTCGAACCCCTTCATATGCTGCCAATATCTCCTTTTCTGTTGGAGTGTAGCGGGCTTCGGATCCTCTGTATCCCCGACTCCAAAACCCTAGGGGTCGACCTCGGGCCTCCCCTGGTGCCTTCTGCCAGAGGCTCCAGGTAGGGCCATTCTCCCCGGCTGCGGTGTAGAGCACATTTTTAACATCTTGTCCTGCCCGGACTGGCCCCAGGGCCACTGCATGGACTATTTCCTGTTTGATTTGTTCAAAAGCTTGTCGTTGCTCAGGACCCCATTTAAAGTCGTTCTTCTTCCGGGTTACTTGATACAGAGGGCTTACAATTAGACTGTAATCTGGGATATGCATCCTCCAAAAACCCACAATGCCTAAGAAAGCTTGTGTTTCCTTTTTGCTAGTTGGTGGAGACATAGCTGCTATTTTGTTGATCACATCCATTGGGATTTGGCGGCATCCATCTTGCCATTTTATTCCTAAGAACTGGATCTCCTGTGCAGGTCCCTTGACCTTACTTCGTTTTATGGCAAAACCAGCTTTCAGAAGGATTCGGACTATTTTATCCCCTTTCTCAAAAACTTCTTCTGCTGTGTTTCCCCATACAATGATGTCATCAATGTACTGCAGATGTTCTGGGGCTTCACCCTGTTCCAGTGCAGTCTGGATCAGTCCATGGCAAATGGTGGGGCTGTGTTTCCACCCCTGGGGCAGTCGATTCCAGGTGTACTGGATGCCCCTCCAAGTGAAAGGTAGACAGCTGTTTAACTTCCTCCGTCTCCAAGGCAGCTATGCCAAAGGCCCACCGATACCCCTTTGGGTCCTTAAAATACCCTCTCCTGAGGTAATCTATACCAAGGATGCATGGAGCATCTGGGCCAGTCACAATGGGATGCTTTTGCCACTCATTCCCAGTTAGGCTCACTTCAGCCTCCAATACAGTCAACTCTTGGGATCCCCCTGTGACCCCAGAAATCCAAATGGGTTCTGCCCCTCTATAGCTTGATGGTATTATGGTGCACTGTGCTCCTGTGTCCACTAGAGCCTTATACTCCTGTGGGTCTGATGTGCCAGGCCATTGCATCCACACTGTCCAATAAACCCGGTTGTCCCTTTCCTCCACCTGGCTGGAGGCAGGGCCCCTCTAATACTGGTCATGGTATCCGGTACTCACTTCCTGCAGAAATGACTTGGAGGTTCCTTCAAGAGGATCAGAAGCAAGATCAGGCCGTCTGCTCTGTCTGGAGAACTGCCCACTGGAAACTGGGGCGGCACTTTTCCTGGAGGGATCCCCTTTTGTGGTTGTCCTTCCTTGCAACTCCTGTACCTGTGTCTGCAGGATCCAAGTAGGTTGTCCATCCCACTTCCTCATGTCCTCTCCATGGTCTCGCAGGTAGAACCACAGGGTGCCTCGTGGTGTGTACCCTCTGTACTCTCTCTCTTGAGGATGCTGCATAACACTGAGCAGTGCCTGGTAGATACTGGCCAGGGCCCAGCACAGTGCATTGAATTGTGCCTATCTGGAATAGCCACAACATTTTCCCTTCAGATATTCTACTACTCTATCAGGGTCCTGTAATTGTTCAGGGGTGAAGTCCCAGACCATTGGAGGTGAGAAGTTCTCTAAGTACCTGCCCATGTTCTCCCACATGCTATGCTATCCCTGGCTATCCAGCCTCGGAGCAGATCTCTGGGTGGTAGTCTTAAATAGTCGTTTAACCCTAAACAAGACCTGGAACATATTCAGCAGACATAACACTAGGACCAGGCTGGTTTGATCATCCCAAGGATATTCAAAATTCTCCAAAGCTGTCATACCTGACCCGAAGGAGAAAAGGGAGGCAAAAGAGCTGGGGAAAGTGTCTCCCCCTGTTTCCCCCATAGACTGGGTGTAATTATTAATGAATTCTGAGAGGTGGTGCCCAATGTACGGACAGGACAGCAATACCACATAAATACCCCAAAATAACTGTCTGAACAGTCATGTTATCATATCATAAGCCGATATTGCACAGGACAGTAAAATGATAATCCTCATCCCCCTCCCAGAAGTAACAAATATCATCACAGGGAGTGCATAAGACACATAGGAATTTACATAACACAGCCATGAGAACAAACTAAGCAACATAGTGACCAGCGACTATTTACCTAACAAATTCGTTTTTTCAAGCTCTAGTTGGATTCTGTCCTTGTCTCAACCCTTCGAGCCCCACGTTGGGCGCCAAAAAGGACTGTCGTGGTTTGGTCTCAGATGGCAACAAAGAACCACGTGTCGCTCGCTCAGCGCTTCCCGGTACGGGAAGGATCAGAAAAAAAAGGCAAAACTCTTGGGTTGAGACAAAGGCAGTTTAACAGAACAGCAGAGGGAACAAGAAAACAATAACACGGACAGAGGAATACACAAACGTGATTACGGAACCGCTGCTCACCAACCGGACCCAGGACGCACCAGCCCGCTCCAAACCCGACTTCCTGCCCCCTCCCCTCCTTTTAATCTCAGGGTGGGCGTGGCTCACATGGCATGGAATACTTAATCCTGTCCCCGCCAGAACCAGGACATCCATGAAATTACTTTGAAGATTCAAAATAAAAATAAAAAGCATGAATACATACATGCACAAAGGCAAACAAAAAAAAAAATCAATGAAATAAAGAACAGTACAAAGTCTAGCCTCATTGTGAATTGATTGTATATAAAAATCATTGTGACAGCCCTGCACAAGATGATCTTTGTAATTTTTTTTTTGCCAAATAAGGTTAGGTGGTCCAAGTGACCAAGTGACAAGATTACTTATCAAAGGACGCCCACAGCAGAAAATCCCCAAGTATTATTTGGGCACTGAAAAATCCTGCAACAATAAGAGGTACTTCCTCCTCTTTTTAAGTTGGAAATTAGAAAAATCTAGAAGTATCATTCTCCAAAGCACCTAACTGACTTCTGTATACACACATAAATCACAGGCACTTTGGAGTCTAGATCCCACTGGGAGGACATATGAGGCTGTGGTACTTAGGCAATTTAGAAAAAAATTACTCCTAAAGGAAGAGCTGATCTGATATTGTTTTTTGCAGTTACTTTGTTTGCTTTGCAATCATATTTTACTTATGGAATCTTTGTGCTCTTATGCTTGCAGGCTGTGACAGAGTTTTCATTTGCTATTTTTCACAGCTTGCATTCACCATATAGAATTTGTTCTATTGATTGCAGGTAATTAACTTGTATTTATTTGTTTTCATTACTAATGTGGTTCATGTGAGAGTCTGACCCACAATCTCTATGGTAAATATAATAGTGTTTTATCTATACTGTACTTCAGTTTTAGTGTCAAACAAATAGGACAGAGAGCACTTGTACAAGTTGGTGGTTTGCACTAAAAAAAGGTGAAATACTTGTACTACCATGTTGAGAAGCTGAAGTATTTATATCCTACTCATTTTAACATCCCTTGGAAAAAGAATGAGACATAACAATTTATTGTTGAATCAAATGCACTTTCTGTATCTCGTGTGGCAAGAAGAGATACATCTGACAAACTGATTTAAGTGCTATGTGTATGTTAAAGCAATGCTATGCAAACCTGAGAAATGCAAATCCTTATGGTTTCTGAGCAACAAAAGTAACATAAAGATTAGACTGATATGCAGTGAGATAATAGACTAATGAACAGGATGTTTGCAGTCCATTGAAAGAATAAAAAAGGTCTATGAATGACACCTATGATGATATACGTTGAACACTGTGTAGTCCTGGAAGTATATAAATACAGTACTTAAAAATATGCATCTTGAACTGACAATGTCATATCGTTAACAACTGGGGCTTGAGTCATCTTTAATGTATGAACACAGTAATTAACCCATCAAAAAGGAAACAATGGGTAGGTATACAGTATAAGAATGATATTTAACAAGGAGATCTATGATGTGGTGTATAAAGAACTGATTAAATGAACAGGAAGGCAGTCATACCATGGCATCTCTAGATTCAAGTACTTGGAAAGTGTTATTTAGCTATGGCTTCGCAAGAATACCTGATGGTATTCTGCACTTGCCCTCAGCTGGACAACAGTGTGCTAATCTAGTCCCTGCAAGAGTGAGTCTGAAAACAGACCCTGGGGCAGTTAGTTGTAACTAGCTGCACCATGAAGTGCCATTAACATGTGGAGGTCCCTGGAGAGCTTGAAGACCCAGGTGTCTTGGAAATGATAGTAGATAACCTGATCTGTGGAAAAATCCAACATAGCACAAACTTCTGAATTTCCTTGCATCATAAGTGTGTAAAAACACCAGCTAAAAATTTTTGTAGTTGTTGGAATGCTTTAAAAAGGTCATGACATGACCACTGACCTTCACCTACTGACAGTGGCATTTTAGCTGAAACAATAGAAACACATGTTTTTAATTTTGAAGGACTTGAGCTCAATTTCAATAGATGGTGTGCCCACGAGCACTGCTAGTAGATTAACACTGTATGGATTGCAAACCAATGAGCGCTATGTTGTTATCTTATCTCCCTGTCCTTTGTCTATAGGATGATTTTAAGGATTTGAGTGTTCAATAAACTGTACCTGCCTTAGATTAAAAGACATTTTAACAGAGAAATATTTCTACAAAAGACCTTATTCGTGGTTTGGTTTAAACTTTCAGCCCTCGGGGCATGATGCCTGAATGTAAGTGTAATGGTTACCATCGTGGCCAGCACACTGGTGCTTCAGTTGAGATGGTCTCCAGAATTAAACACATGAGCAGTTCTGTGCTTTGGATCCAGTATTAAATAGCTGGGGGCTATAATGTGCCTGTATTGTCTGTGAACTGGGAACAACTGTATTTTACAATTGCATTGTATTCTACACAATTCTCAACACTGAGATACACTTACTGGCTTCAGAAGAACAAAGTTTGTTTACAGCTTCTGTTCTGTGGATTTTGAAATATCAGGAGATATATGACCTTGGACTTTGGTATCTTTGGGACCTGGAGAGTATTTTTCACCCACTGTTCTTTTCAGTGTAGATGCAAAATAAAGCCATTTGGAGAACTGTGACTGATTTTTCAAATGGTTTCGGTTTGGAAAGAGAAAAGCAAAAGACACCCCCCACTTCCAAATCAAAATGTCTTGCTTCAACATTTTCCAAATGTCTTAAGTTTTGGAACAACTTATATTTAGAAGGATATACAGATTTAGAAATATTTCTCTTTAAATAAAAAGAAAAAAGGAGAAATGTTTCACTTAAGATATTATAAAATAAAATCTATGCTTAATCTTTAATTATGATTGCAATGAACTGCAACTGAACAAAGAAAAATGGCTGAAGACTATAGCACATTTAAACTGCGCTATAACATTTAAATTGTGCCTGCATGGCATCAAGATTGACTCTCCAACCCCTGCCTGCCAAAGGCCAGTAGGTTGGGGTGAGCAAGAGGTTGTGAGGGGACATAGCTGGGACGGCTGATCCAACCTGACCAAAGGGATATTCCCTACTATATGATGTTGTGCTCAGCAATAAAAGCTAAGAGAAAGGAGAAGGATGTGGTAGGGGGGAATGGGAGAAGCATTCATTATTGAGGCATTTGTCTTCCAAAGCAACCACTACACACATACTGAGGCCCTAATTCCAAGGAATTGGCTGGACATCGCCTGCTGATGGGAAGTAGTGAATAAATCTTTTTTTTTCTTCGTTTCCAAATGTGGCTTCTGCTTTCTTTTGTTAAACTGCTTTTATCTCAACCCACAAGTTCTTAATCTTATTTTCTCCTCCTGTTCCACTGCGGAGCAGGAATGAGAAAGTGGCTTGATGGGCACCCGGTGGCCAGCCAAGGTCAACCCCTCATGTTATCTTTTCAGTTTTTGAACATTTCCATTTCATATTTTGCCCTCAAGATCCTGTATTATGAGAAACACTGAATAATTGTTCCTCTTTATCTCTTGCTCACTCATCACTCACCACTTCTCATTACAGGTCATAGGTCTCCATGGGCGGCTCTTTCTTGCCTCCCTAAAGCTACACTCTTCTTCTTGAAGGAAAATATATTGTCTTTTACAGAATTAGTCCCAAGCCAGTGGCATTCATTTTCCAAGAAAATTTCCTTGTTGATGAAGGAAAGTGTGAAGGCCTCTAGATTCTAGGTGGTTCAATTACCTACTTAATGTCCTGGTTTGAGGTAGAACAGAACCAACTTTCCGTTCAGTAATTTTACTTCTTAGCTAGGCCTCTTCTAACTCATATTGTGTTCGTTCTCAGAGTGATAAGACCAATGTTTACAATTAGTGCCAAGGAATGGTATGCAGAGAGGCTCTTGCTTCTACTTATTGCTATAACAACCAAGGTCAGGTAACTTTGCTATTTGCCCTGTTTGAGGGTCGGAAACAGAAAAGCGTAGAGGGGTCCCACCTGCAGGGAGGAGCGGACAGGACAGGTGACCCAGAGTTGACCAACAGGGGTATTCCATCCCATCTGCCCCATGCTCAGTATAAAAGTTGAGGGATCAAAGGGTCAGCTCTTTTTCTTCAATGGCCGACGTCCGAGGATTGTTGCACCTACGGTCAGTAGATGTATTTTGACTTCATTCTATCACCACTATCAAATTAACTTCATCAAAAGCCAATTAACTACTGTAAATTATTCTACTTCAATTAAAAGAAACAGAAGTGGTGAAGGATTTTAATATACCAATTTTAATCCACAGACTTATGAGGAACCAAAAAGAAAACTTGAATCCTTTTTTTGTAAGAAATGAGAAATTATCTGGAAGAAATGTAATAAAAAATAAGGATCAGGCTAAGTGTCATTATCATTATAACTTAATTTGTCAACAGAGTAATATATCTAGCTTTATTACTCAGTTGACAAATCAATTACAGTTATAATGAAACTTGATACGATTTTACTTTTATTTAATTAGTTGCATCAATATGTTTTTTTATTTCAGTTGCACATGAATGCATCAGAGTATAAATGATGGAATAAGGTTATTTATAAGCCCTCAAAACATACATATTTTAGAAACAAAAAGAAATTTACAGTGCAAAATGTCATAAGTAATGCAAGCTGCAAGATGATTTGTTAAGCTGGCTAGAGGCCATTTTCTTAAATAATAATAATAATAACAATAATCTATGTCTTTGTCACAAGCTATTGGAATTTTACAGAACCGTCTCAAATAATGGATGTGAAGCTATTCCCCCAGATTTTTTTTTCTTCAAATCTCTTTGCTCCCAAGGGTAACACATTTTATTCTCCGCAAGGGAATGTAACTCCAACATGAAGATAGTGAGTCATCTAAAAAAGTGTTATCCTGTTCACTGGTGCTAAATACATTTGATGCACAGAGGGAGACAGTGGTAATTTAAGAGAAATTTTGACTATGCTATTTTATGTATTTTTTTTTAAACACTGTTCAGTAGACATGTTACAATCTTAGCAACTGCTGCATCAAATGACGATTATACTAACATTAAGATATAGATCACCTCCTTAAACAGACACTGGGAATTACACTTCTGTGGTGCTACACAGAGCTTTTAAAGTGGGTGTTGCAATTATTCCACACAATTACCTAAGTGGCATTCCTGATTCAGGAATGTATTAAACATGCTTAAAATTAAATTAAAATGAAGCTTGTGCTTAAATATTTTCCTGCATGAAGAAGGTGTCCTAATTTTTTTCTGTTAAGTAGGAAATTGCTATGTTAAATCAATAGATACTTTATTCAGGTATTCACTGTCATCTCCAGGAAAACTACACTGAAGCCCCAGACAGATGGCATCCATTTCAGTTAAAATCCAAACAGCTATCCTTATATTCACATCATTTCAGCTTTTTCTCTCACAGTTTGTGATGTATCACAGGGTACATGGATGGAGATGCATGGTTGGTTGTGGGGAGTGGGGGCAGCAGCCAGCAGTGTGATTTTCACACAGTAAAATTGGATTCATAATTTCATAGAATCATAGAACACTTTGGGTTGGAAGGGACCTTTAAAGGTCATCTAGTCCAACCTCCCCTGCAATGAGCAGGGACATCTTCAACTAGATCAGGAAAACTTCTCAAAATGTCTCTTTTCAAAGTTAGACTGGACAGATCCTGGCCAGAGAAGTTGGAGGTTTATTTACTCTTTAATAGCTCCCAGGAGACCTGTGTTCAGTTCCTTCCTCCTTTGGAGTGGATTTAAGACCACATTTCTTACCCCTAAATAAGGCACTTTAATCACTATGATGATGGCCATTTAATAGGGGAAGAGCATGGTTCTTATTCTTCTGAACATAAAATAATTAAAATTTGTTGGACCAACAAGAGAAAAAGAGGGAGAGTCACAAAAGCTCCAAAACCTCAAACTGCAATTCTTTGCTCAGTGAGTATGGCACTTTCTTGGCTTCTCTTCCCTCTTGTAAAGATTATTTGATGTAGAAGTCATACATTGCCTAGAGCTCAAGTTTACCCTTCTTCCAAGTAAGTGTCCTAACCCATATAGCAGAAATTCATATTGAGTCTCACTCTCTGGCATTTCGTTCTCAGGTGCTTGACTCTACCTCTCTGTCATGTGGAAGAACCATCTAAATGAGGACTGGGGAACAGAAAACTATATTTACAAAACCTAAATATACTTGCTGATCTGCCAGAACCACCTGTACTGGGGACACGGAAAGCACAGTTGTGTGCAAAGTGCTGCTAAATGAACTTAGGGTGTGATTAAAAAAAAAAAAAAGAAAAAAAAAGGAAAAAAGTTTTGCTTCATCTCACTGCAGGCCTACTGTGTGCCACTGGCCAGCTCTGGGGTAGCATTCTCTCCCAGGAGAAAAGGGAGTGGGCAGCTCTGTCCACAATGCAGTGCAAAGTGGAGCAGAGATACAATTTCAGATCCCTAAAGGCGTAATAGCTGCACAGCTGAGCACCTTCTGATTAACTGCTCATGGTACCATGCTGGTGCACCTTGATGAAGTGGGGGTAGTGATATCAGTTCCAGAATTAACTCCTGGGAATCATTATTTGTGACTCCACTTGTGGATCCCACTTTCTGTTTCTGCCCCTTGTTTTCAGTTTTCCATGTAAATGGATAATTAATTACAGTAATGATAGTATTCCCCTTGTATCAGTCATTGGGCTGTATAGCATGACCTCTTATCTCAGCCTTTTATTATCAAGGACATTTTCCCTTACAAGTCAGTGGCTATTTATACAACTTTACTGCTCAGAGATTTTTTACAGGCTGGACTTCACCTCCTCTTCTGCAGAGAAGAGAGTTCTTAATGTCTGCTTCTGCACTGACAAGAGGATTTAAAGTGAAGGAACCAGGCCATACCACAGCAGTCAATCTAAGTGCCTGGACCATCAAAGGAGACGATGTGAAGTTTATGCAATGCAAATATTCGGGTAAAAATTTGCCATTCACAGAGTCAGTACTTCACTAAAGTTTCAATGCACAAATGAATTCGTGTCACTTTTGCTGACTCTCTTCTGGAGTGTTTCCTTTTGCCACTTTCTCACAAAGATTGTGGTTCTAATGTCCCCTTGGGAACAGTGAGGAAGAGACATAACAGGTCAGATATCTGACATTTCAGGGAGGGGAAAAAGGAAAAAAAGGAAAGAAGAAAAAAAAAAGTCCTTTTTTCTCTTGGGCATTTTGTTTTTCAGACATCATTTTTGAAAATTATAAACCCCAAAATTTTGGGAGATAAGATACAGATTTCAAATGATAGATATGTGACAAGAAAAGAAAAACAATACACAGAATTTTTACCTATACATTGAGCACTGAAGATCCTATCTGTCTACAGACATAACAGTAACTAGTTTTCTACTTTCATAATTTTTAAAAAACACTGTCTGGAAACTGATAATGGGAATGGTTTCATTGCTTAAGGATGGATTTTGAACAAACACTAATATAATCTCAGAGCATAGCAATCACAAATTTGTTTAGTTTCTGTAATAATGCTTCCATTTCCACCGTTTCCTAATTGTTAGCATTTTTATTAAATGCAAATAAACATATTGTTCCCTTACTTTCTCTTCTTTTCTCTTCCCTTTTATTCTTTGCTTCTTTCCCCTTTATACTTAATCACTCAGAAAGAAAATAAATGTCTCTAGAAAAGCACTTGGTATATAACGCCCCCTCCCCCGAATGCATTTTTTGCATTAGAAAAAGTTATCAGTGTTGTTCAAGTTCATTACTCTGAACTATTTGTTCACAAGCTACATAATGAAAATCTTTTAAAAGGAAACCAACATTTTTTTCATTTGTAATGAACTTGTAGGTACATTAAACAGGTAAAGTATATTTTAGAAGGTATATTGAACAGGTAGGTATGCTTGCTTATATATAAATTCAAAGGTGAAGGAGAGGCTATTCAGATGCTATCATTTTTCTCATCTCTTAATTGCAATAACTGTTTCAAGTTAAAGCACTTGCTCTGAAATCAAACAGCTATGAGTCAGTAGGAATTCAGGAAGACTGAAGTGATATCTTAGCAAAGGTGACACTGTGTACACATAGACCTGGCTCCTGGATATACTTTTAGGTTCTTTTAATTTCTTATTTATGACTAGCTTCATCAGTTCCAAATGAGCTGACCTCACATGCCCAAAATTAGACAAAGCAAATTTAGGTTTAAACTCAGAGGGGGAAAACAATGTGAGCGGTAATAAAATGTGCAGCAAATATTAGATTTTTTTAAAATACATTTTGAGAATGCATTTTGATAGCTAGAGACTATATTTTCAAGTGGGTTTATATCCACTACTGCAGCTTTCTTTTGAAACAGCAAAACACAGTGAGTTGAAAACTATCTTGATGATAATTGTAACAGCCTGATTTGTGTTACCAGAAAACTTTTTTTCTCTAAATTGTGTTATGGTTCTAAAAAGTCTTTGTAGTGCAATTCTTTGTGAACGTGTCCACAGTATAAAATGAGTGTGTCTTTGTTGCCACTTTTGATGGAAAAACTTGGGAATGGGTGAAGTTAGGAAAGTGAACACGCTGAAGATGAAACATAGGGTTCAGGACCTTGCTCTACCCTTCTAGATGCTCTTCCTCATCTAGAGCACTAATGAGAAAGTTTCATTCTTCAGATATAATTACCTAACTTGCTGTGGAGGTCCACAAAAATAAGAGATAAGCAGATTCCTATATTATACTTACCTCTGTGGGTATTGAAACTATCTTCCCATGACTGTCACAGACACAGACACCAAGAAATTGTGCATTGCCACAGCACCCAGCAGTCAGATCCTGCTAGCCTTAGTCTTTTCTGCTATCTGCACTTTCCTAGAAGTTTAGTTGGAGGCAAGCTCTTGATTTGACCCAGAATCTTAGAAACTAAGACTTGAAAAATCACACACTACATTCAGCTTTTCCTCCCTCTTTGTTCTCAGCTTCTCCCTGCTATCCCATCACATCTCCGAATGCCTCTTCACCTCAGTAAGATTTTGACATTTGGGAAAAACTCGCTTTAAAAAAAAAAAAAAAAGGATAAAACAGTTTGGCACAAGGAAGCTGCAGCTCTTCAGTGCCCATTAGAATTTCTGAAACGACAATAGCTGAAAGGTTAGGGCAAAACCTCTTAGAAAAGAAAAGTTGAGGTAAATCAGGTGAGCTCATTGAAGAAAATAGGGAAAGATTGGTTCCCTTTTGGGTTTAGGTCTAATTAAGGTGAGTAAGCAACTGTGCCTGTTTGAAATAACAATTGTGCTAGCATGTCACTTTTTTTCTGCTTAGTTGAAATTTTTATACTTTGGGAATGGTGGATGTAAGAAAATTAAAGCTCATTTAGAATCTGTTGAAAGGACACTGCGTCTTCATTATTAGTTTTGCATCTGAATTTTCCTGGGGCTGTTCTCTCACTGTTATAGGCAATGGATTTTTCCCCAGATGTAATTGGATGAATTTATTTTTTTTTTTTCATTACCTGTCTAGAAGCCCTCTGCTCCTATTTCCCTTTGTGTTTTATTAGGACTGTAACCCCTATTTAAATAAAGGCTTTGATTGTGATTATATATGTTCAATCAGCACTTTCTGATTGAATAGTTTTGGTCACACAACGCTCTTGCCTAGCTAATGCTAATTACATTTTAGCTATGGTTGCGTACTGTAGATCTTAAAACTGTTTTATACCTTTAAACTACGTGTAAAAGTTTGTACCTCCCATGGGCCAAAGTACTTAAGCAAATGTAGGCATTTTCTGATACTAAGGTATATGAGCTGAGCTATAGGTCATTCTACCAGGTTACAGTAGTTGCCCACTAAAAACATGTAGCACTGATTACATCTTTTCCAGAGTCTTTGGCTATATAAATGAAGTTGGCTATTTTTTTAGTCTTCTGTAGTCTTGATTTTCATAGTTTTCTTGTAGCTTTTGGGTTTTGTTTTGTTTTTTTGTTTGTTTGTTTGGGGGTTTTTTTTCCAGTTTGAAGATATATTTTTTCCCGTTTACATGTTTTAAAATTACTATTACTGTGCAAAAACATTGAGTTTTCTGCTGTCATAAATGACTATACAGGAACTGATTTGTTACTTACAAACATCTGATTTATTCTGATATAATTCTGGTATTCTGGTATTCTCACACCACAGAAGTTATGCCACGGTGAAGAAGGAATTCCATTTTAGTTTTCTAGGTTTTACAAAGCTCATTGGGAACAAAATGTCTTCCTGTAAATCCTCCTCAGTGTCTTTAACTCCTTTAATTAGTATAAGAGACATAATGAAAATTGTTGATTACAGATGTTAGACCCAATTCAGAAGCGTAACTTTGGAAATCTAAAGACCTGTCTCTTTTCGTCCTCATACATTAATGCATTAATTATCTTTCTTTCCATGGTGCTCAAAGTACCATGTCAGGTTTAGATTGCTTAAGTTAACAACACTCAGCTGGCAACTTTGGGGCCATTTATACCTCTTTAAAGTGAATGCAAAGTGGGTTGAACACATAAACAAATCAAAATGGTAGTGTTTGATATCATTCTGCATTACCCTTTTATACCTCTCAGGAAAAGTGATTACAGAAAGCTGAAAAAAATCCATATCTAGTCTGACACAAATTGATCCTTACACCACATATCCTGGTCTATAGCTAAAGAATCTGGCTCAGGATTTAGTAGTGGAGAATGTATCAGAAAATCCCAGTTTTTCTTGTAACTGGGAAAGGGACCACTTAGGTCTAGATCTCTAGTCTAGATTAAACAAAGCTGTCACCAGCTGTGGAATACATCAACCTCATACTAGCTTATATAATCTGCTTTTTCAGGGTATCAGTGGTTAGAGATATTGAATGGACACTTTATTATCTATATATTTCCAGCATTATGTTGCTATCTGCAGATGCAATTCTAGCAGATCTATTTGGTATTTCAGCTTTGAAACATTTTCATCCATCACATTATTAGAAAATGACTAATGTCGATGCGGAAGGTTCGAGCAATAACACGCAGACCAATATGATCAGGTTAATGCCAACTTTATTCAACCTAAGCGTTACATTTATAGTATTATGATTTCTGTTCACGCGCTCTAACTCCTACTGATTGGCTGCATGTTATCCTCACGAGCTGTCCACGCGCAGGCAGCATCCTGCTGATAGGTTGAAGGTCGATTGCCACGCGCTTCTCAGTGTCTTCTAACTGGTCGTCTCTGACTGTTCACACAGAGCAGCAGCTTTGCTTTTCACATTCCTTTCCTTGCTGATATCTCCTGGCGCTTGCTTAACTTTTCTCTCAAGGCGCCTCTCACGGGTACAGCTTTGTCTCATCAAGGCCAAACAGATTCCCTACGCTACTCTCTATCTTCACAGACTAAACAGTGGGTGGTTATAAGAGATCACTATTGGAAGAAGCTTACAAACAGCTTGTATCCCTCCATACATATTTATATAACTTAGATGCTTTAGAATTCTTTTATCGTGAATAATTTCAATGCCACAGAAAAGCTACTTCAAAACCAATAAACAGCCTCAATGTAAAATAGTTATAATAATAGAATCCTGTACTTATAAATAAATAAATAGATAAGTAAAATTAACTTTCTCGCCTTAAGAATGCATTAGTTAGTTACTGCATTTCTTTGGAGAATTGTCATCAGGCATAACATGATGAATTCACAACAACTGCCAAACTTCTTAGTTTCAGAGCTCAAGAGGCAAAGCATCAAGGATTTTACTGACAAAAATTCTGCCTCTAAAAACAGGAGGATGAGAATTCATGAGAACATAGTGAAACAGGACATTAAATCATCGACTTGAAACATTCACAAGAATTAAGTTTTAGAAATTCTTGTACCCACTTTTTCAGTTTGCTTTTCTCCACCCATTTTGTTCCTTGGTTGTCCCTACTGCATACTTAGTGTCTCCAGTTCTCACTAAACCAATTATTCTCTTTGCTGATGATTCTTAGGTCTGGTCTTTAGGAATAATATAGACACAAACTGGTTCCTAACAGCCCAGAAGCAAAATTTTTCCTTGTCATAGATCACAAAGGCAATATAGAGCTAAGCATTCACTATCAAAGAACAGAGCGAGGGAGGAAAGTAATGTAAAGGTCAGATAATTTGCAAAAAGAAGGCAGAGGTGACCTCAGAATGACCAGCTGTATCAGCCAAATGCTGGTTTCATACCTTCTGGGGCAAGATATGCCTGGTAATAGTTTGTACAGTGCATTTACAAAAGCTTCATTGTTTCTGAAAATAGAATATGTGAAGGTGGTATTTATGAGAATGATTTCAAAAGAAAATATACTGAAGTTAAATGGAAGTTTTATCAGTGATTCTTATGGAGCATAATGATATTAATAACAAGAGCTTTTGAAAATTGCAGCAAGAATTTCTGATTCTAACAACAGCTTTCTTGCTGGCTTCTTCCCTTTTCAAAGTATTTTCATAGTTTTGATATTAATATAAAGTGAGAAATATTGGTGTCTTGTATATCCAACATACATATTGCAAGTATTCATGCTTTATTTTCATTCAAAAATAATGAAAATAACCAATGAATTTTTACATGATATTTGTGTTGCAAACAGCCTTGTGGACATCTAAGTAAAAGCTGTAATGAAGTTACATCAAACAAGCAAGTAATAAATTTTTAATTTAATTTTATTGAGGATGAACTTTCACAATTCTTTTTTTCTGTCCTCACACTGAAAACAGCATCTGCTACTAAGCATGAGCTTCAGTTAAAAGTGAAATTAAAAATAAAAATCAAAGGATTTTCTCATATTGCTATTTTTTTCAAAATCAAATGAATAACATTTGGTTTTGGTTTTTTTCCTCAGCTATTCTTTTTCTATTGTGTTTTTAAGGAATTGCTTCCCAAAAGTTCCAAATCTCACATGGCAGAGACAGTAATATTTTCTTTTTGCCTTTTTGAAGCATATTCTAAACATTATTTTTAGCTTATTTGGATGGTTACATCTCTTAGTAGCTAATAATGGCATTGATATAATATTTTCAGTGCAAAAGGATTCCAGACTTCAGTGCTTAATACAAACAGAGTCTGTTTTGTAGAAGGAACTAACAAATTTACCCATTACCAAGTTCTCCATGGAATTACAGCCACCAATGGATAGCCAAAATTAGGGCAGTTGTCTAACCTAAGTTTATAACATTTTATACTATAAGCAAATTATCCTCCACCCTCCAATAAGCTTTTTGGGGGAAATTTAACTTTAGAAGAATATAATTACTAGGGATATGCAAATAATGGATTTTTTCATGAATATTCATTCAAATAGAGAGCAATCTCTGTGATTATTTTGTGATTTCTTATGACAAACAGTCATGAGTTCTTGTTTTGCTGACATTAACACTTCCAAAACTGAAAATGTATTGTATAGAGTTTATTTATTGGACTAGCATGTTATTTTTCTATTTTTCACTGAACAACTTATGCAAGTAGTCAGGCTTCATCTCCAAGTTCTCAAGTGCTCAGTAATGTCGTATCACTTTGACATTATTTTTAGGATAAAACTTTGATGATACAGATGCTTTGTGATCTATAGTATTTGATGGGCATTACTACAGTTTCTGCATTTAAAAAAAAAGGATACCTGTTTCTCATTGATAACATTCACCCAAGGGAAATGGATATATAAATATATTTTATTTCATCCTTTGGGAGACTATCTGCTGGCAGATACAGATGCCTAAATTTAAGCAAATTGTACTATAGGAGAAATCAGTGTCTAAGTCAATGCAGACTCTAGAAGGATATTTATCTGAAAAACTGCTCAATTTAGGTGAAAAAGCCTCAACTTAGATGCCTTTATAGTCAACCAGGGCTATTTGACAGGCCCTTGCATTTTTTCTGCAGATGTTGCTCCAGTTTGGTTTAAGTGTTGTGTGGGTGTCATGTTCCAGGTCAACACTGATATCTTTAGATAGGACAGGCTTTGGACACCTAAGTATGCGCAACTAAACTGAGCCCCATGACCTGACCTTAGTGCCTCTTTGTCCTCATCTAATTATATTAATGGGTTCAACAGTAACTACATTGGGAGTTAGACTTATAGATCAGATGTGGGTGCCTGACTGTAGAGAAGAATTCTGCCAGCTGAAAACTTTTAAGATCAGAAGGTGCTTTATAAAACACAGGAGAAAATGCTGGAGAAAATGCAAGCTATTGCAGTGTATTCCTTGTGGACAGGAGTCTGCCAATCAGATGAGTACAGGTAAATTAAACTCGTTTTTTTTGAGACATCTGTGCTGTATCTTTAGTAATTGAACACCCATTTAATAAAAAAAGTAATTTTGAATATTCTTCAACTTGAGAGAATTTAACCTCAGTAGTAAAACACTCTAAGGAGCTGACTTAAGCAATGGATAACTGGACATTTTAAATTATGATATGCTATTTCTGTAATAGTTGAGCACTATGCAAAAAAGAATTTGGTATTCAGGGAAGTAAAAGGAAAAAAGCAAAAGAGAGATGGCTGCAGGACTATGGTTAGAGATCTCAGCTGAAAGAAGATGGACGTTGAAGATGTCTGCTTTGCATGAAGTTGGCCAATTGTCCATTGTGGAATACAACAAACAGTCTGAAGAACCACAGATACAATGAAGCTGGATGAAGAAATAATTGGAGCAATAGCAATAACAGCAGCATGACTGATAAGAGTCATAGTAACTTTACATTAATTTGACATTTCCAAGTCTATATTAACTAATATTTAATATCTCTAGTATTAATAAAAGCTAGAGTCCAAATGCATTATGCATGTATAATAAAATCCAATGCACGTTCTGCTCCTGACTGCATTATGCACAGAAACCAGCTCACAGCAGATAAAACTCACCTAATTTCTGCTCATGACTTACAATGTCTTTGGCAA
The DNA here is from genome assembly GCA_947846985.1 of Fratercula arctica. Taxonomy (NCBI): domain Eukaryota; kingdom Metazoa; phylum Chordata; class Aves; order Charadriiformes; family Alcidae; genus Fratercula; species Fratercula arctica. The sequence goes on along the minus strand of CANTUZ010000025.1, from coordinate 14,634,435 downwards.
GAGCTTATCACTAGAACAACGATGATGACATATTACATCAGGAATAGGTCTGAGACTCTTTTAATGAATATCACTTTATTTGGGAAGACCTAAGCATAGGTACGACTCAATTCGCTAGTATATGCTGTCTGTGTAATTCACTTCATGAGGTTAATAATCAGCATGGGCAGTATATTTACACTGAAATAAAGTTAGCTAACATTTCATTCATATATTTCATTATTTCTTTGAGACAGGGAGATGCTGTAAATCATCATCTACTTCATAGATGACATAAAAGATGAATTTGGTTTATAGTATTTTCTTATTGATTGCCAGACATATCACAAATGATGCTCATGGACTTGGCCCTTGATGGAAAATCTTCAAAGGAAGAAAAATGCAACACATGATCATGACTTCCAGCTAGCAAAAGCAGTAGGTATGTCCCTGGAGTTCAACAAACATCTGTGGAAAACTTTTATTTCAATACATCATCCTAACGTCAGTCTGTGGAAATCACAGTGCATCCTCTGGAGAAAAGTCAGCATCTGTATCTGTGATTTATAGGTGGGATACAGCAGAAGCTCACATAGTTGTGACTGCCATGGTAAGAAGGGGAAGAATGCTGTACAGGCACATAACCATTACTGTATCATAGAGCTGGGATCATATATTGCAACTGCAAACTAATGTGAAAAGATGGAGAAGAAATAGTTCCCAAAGGCCCTCTTCCCCCACAGTAAATGAATGCCCATGGTGCACACAGACTAATTGATTATAATAGCAAAGTTAGTAATTGAACCTGCATCACTTGAATCCTTTTGCCAAAGTGCATTCCTCATCTTAAAACTGCATTTATGAGCAGGTTTGAGTCTAAATTGCACGCTAATGCTGAGACTCTATCAGCAATTATAAAGGCAAAATATTTTCAAATTCTCAAAGTTTGGATCAATGTGATTTGTTGGATTCCTCACAGAAAGTTTTCTAAACAAGATTTTTTCAAGTGGGAAGGAAATCTAAAACAAATAAATCTGCATTTCTATGCTAGTTGTAACAAACCACCTGAAAGTTTGATCCTGCAAAGTGCTGGTTTCCCCTTCACAATATTCACCCCAGAAAACAGCACTACCTGTTAGCTAAGGCAATAGCCCTGTACCTAGTGAGAATGTTTTCTCTTCCCTTCAGCATCCCTGGAAATGCAAAGATCACAGAATTTAGCAGGATAGGAACATTGGACTCGATTTCCAATTCTTTCTTTCTACATACATGATTTCTGAAGGCCAATGTTCTTTTGAGATGGTAAAAAGATTACTCCACTGATGCATATCATCAGCTTATATTTAGGAGAAAAGATGGAAGTGACTTGGAAAGAAGGGAATTCTGTTACCTTACTAATTGAATCGGAATGTCTTATTAGTATCCTCTCTCAGTAATCTGATATGAAAGTCACTAATACGATACAACTGTAAGATTGTATTAGCCCAAATATATTCTGATATTATATGAATGCTAATGCAATACAAAGGAATGTTGCTAATGTTCCAATCAGATAAGATACTGCTAATGAGATATGAGAGATTCCAATAAAAAAAATCATATTACTTCCCTTAACTTTTTGAAGATAGCATTAACCTTGCTCACCAGAGGTACTGTAAAATGTCCTTTTGCTCGTTCCTGAATATTTTGGGTTCTGTCTGTCCACATTTCAGGTTTGTAGGCTATCGTGGTTTTGGCCAAATCAGCCAATGGTCGGCAACAGATGCTCTCCCCCCACCTCTTGCACATGGGGACAAGGAGGAAAGGTAAAAAGATTTATGAGTTTAGAAGAAACTAAACTACTTTAATGGAATATTAATAATAAAATAAAAAGGAAAATAATGAAATAGATACAGTATATACAAAACCATATTAAGCTCCCAGGATGATGTCACCAGCAGGCACTGGGGAAGTCCCAGACTGGACTCAGCGATGGGTGGGAACTGGATTCCACATCTGGAGTCAGGAATACACGGATTGGGATCAAAGGCAGATGAACAGACAGGGTCCTCCTCGGACGTCAGCCATTGAAGGAAGAGGGCTGACCCTTTGATCCCTCAGCTTTTATACTGAGCATGGGGCAGATGGGATGGAATACCCCTGTTAGTCAATTGTGGGTCACCTGTCCTGTCCGCTCCTCCCTGCAGGTCGGACCCCTCTACGCTTGATAAATTCACTAACTACAATAGCGCTAATTACTTAAGGTTAATATTGCTAGCAGAAATAACGATAGTACTACAACCCGGGGTAACATTCACCAGAGGGTGAAAGGCGCAGCGCTTACCCAAAAAGGCGTCCCTGCCTGGGGTGGAGGAAGAGAACACAGCCCATCGACTGGTCCGTCAGGTATCAAGTTTCTTCTCTCCTAATTTAACAGTCACTTCCTCCATCCTTTTATCCCCAAAATTACGAGGCTTCCCTCCCCTAGGTGACGTGTAGTATGATTTGGGTGGAGAGACGAGTGCTATAGTCATATATGTTTAGCGTGATCTCTAAAATCTTCATTAGCATATACAGGGGTGTCAACTTCAATATGCATTTCGCAGGTAATGAGGCAAAGGTCAATTACCGGGCATGGTAGCCTCTCAAGGAAACAAAGAGCTACACAAAGTCTCTGTTATCTTGATTTTACTGTCTCTGCTGAGGAAAAGCAGGGCTGTCCTGGCTCCCCAAGATTACCCCATTATTTATGTATCTTGCAATGGCAGGTTGCACAGGAGATAGCAAAGCCAGTCTTAATTGCTCTTTGAGCACAGAGACTTCACCTCATTATCCAAATTCCACATTATCCACCCCGTGACTATAGTCACTCGAATTGAAATCCAAATCACACTCATAAAATCAATTTTGGGGATATCCCTTAGATTAGACTTCTTCTCTTCCTCCACTTCAGGATTCACCTTCAATTCTGTCCCACCAGAGATCATCCACACCTGACGAATTAACATCCGGGTCAACATAGATTTAACACAAGCCAATATCATACAAAAAACAATGACTACAATGACTACAATAATCACAGATTGCAATAAAGAAGCAAGCCATCCTGATAGTGAAAATCCTAATCCTTGTAATAGCTTATTCAACCATGTTGTTTCCATCCCTTTCCTCAATTCGCAGCTGGCCTTTGCCACAAGCTTTATGTGATCTAGTTGTTTGTCAAGATCTTTAGTCACATTTGGTATATGAACACAACAGGTATCATTTACTAAGTCTAAATATCCACACACTCCCTTTTCATGCAGCAATAGCAGATCTAATGCCAGTCTATTTTGCAGTGTCATTTTTGATGTTGCCTGCAGCTGTTCATTTAATTTTTCCAGTCCAACCCGAGTTGCATTAGCCAATGCTTCAATTTGTCCCGTAAGGTTATACAGCATCATGCGATTCTGGAAAGCCATTATCTGGGGTGTAAAGATGGATTCCAAAGTCCATCCAACTACAGTTCCCATGGTCGGATGCTGCCAAGGGTCTCCTGCTTCCCGTTTGATCCGGCCCCATAGGGGTGGCACAAGGGGTTGTTTTTGCCAGAGAGGCCAGAGTGTCAGCAATCCCAATGCGTGTTGGCGTCGCGGGCCTTCTACTGGCAAATCGGTAGTCCATGTTCCATCACTACTAACCCAAACAGTGTGTCCCGTAGAAGGCAATGTTAGCTTTTTACAATTTATATGGGTATCCTTAACTGTAAAACGTGACCAGGTGTCATTGATACGAGTGGTATATTTACGGCAAATACAACCCAGGCGAAGAGCTTGAGCTATCAGGCCCAATTTCTGAATTCCACTCTCATTGCTAGTGCAATTGTAAACTTTGGTACAATTCCAATTATAGCATTTTGGTTTAATGGAACGAGAAACCTTAAAATCAGTATATACATCAACAAGGGTCTTTGATGGTCCAATGGTCCCATCCCAATCAATGCAACAGTCAGTAGTCTGCATGTAATGCCAGTCCCCCGTTTGGGGTTCTTCCCATATTTTGGGTAAGTGCATTCCCCAGGGAAATTTGTCACATATGGTTTTGATTGTTGCATGGGAATATTTACCTTCCCAGCAGGTCTCTTTCTGGCCATTGTACAACCAGCCAAGAGAATATATTGTAGTGTTTCCAAACTTCATCTTGCCTACGCTAGTTTTTGTCATGGCCGTAAAGGTTCGATTTAGATCAAGGGTTAAAATTCCCCAGTCCAAAGGTGAAGCAGCGGACTTGGGGAGAGGCAAACATGCTGTTATTTGACTGACATTATGTATATGCCCAAAAGCACGGATCAATTGCAATACAAGGTTTGAGGAAAAACTCCATACGCAGGTAGACAACAATAGAATACCCAAACTATCTTTTACCAGCATCACAGTTAAAATTTCAGTTGCAAAACTATTATCAACACTACGAAAGCAAATCAGATTGTTACAGCCATGAACAAGCCTTAAGGACACTCCAACTCTGTGTAGGATAGACCATGGTCCCAGGTGCAATCTGTTGTCATCAGTGTTTCTGCAAAGTAAAACAAAAGAAAATGCTCGGTCGTATTCTGACCGGCAGAGTTAAGTTAAAAGGTAGGTACCACCCATCTGGTACTAATTCGGTGTATTTTCCCAGAACTGTCCTTTGCTTCCCAAGCATAGAGATTCTTTGGAGTTGTTAACACCATTGCCACTGTTCCAATCTGGGGCATTTTGACCATTACTGGTTGGCCCACATACAATCCTGTAGGATATTCCCCTGGTTTAGCGTGTACTTTAGGGACAATGGTGGAGGCTGATACACAAAAAGCTTTCATCCTCGGGCATCCACCTCCACTCCACCGATTATTTAACTGATAGGTAGCATCAGACAATCGCAGGTGCCACCCATGTTCATATGTTTTAGCGAACCGTTTGACCAACCCATTCGTTCGCTCAACAGTACCATTAGCTTGGGGATAGTACGGAGTATGGAATACCCATCGAATCCCTTCTTCCTTTGCCCAGTCTTGGACTACTGTAGCTGAAAAGTGTGACCCGTTATCACTTTGAATCTCCTCAGGAAGAGGAAGTGTGCTAAACCACTCTTTCAAACATCGGACAGTGTTTTCCCCAGAGGCAGCTGCAACTGCTGTAGCCATGGTTACTCCTGAAACAACTTCCACCCCCACTAGTATGTATTTCCTCTTTCCTGAAGGCCGGAGCGGGCCTACGTAATCAATCTGCCAAGTGTGCCACAGTGTCTTCTTATCTCGGATATGTAGGGGAGGTGCTTTACTTGGATGGTCTTTGTTAAGTCGTAAACGACATTGTGAGCAGGCTGTCACCACTTGTTCACACAGCTTTACTGATACAGGCCATCCACGGGCTATGCCTTCCTGGTACAGGTCAGCTCGTCCAGTGTGGCCTCGTTTAACATGCAACCATTCGAGCAAGCGTTCCCATTCGTGGTTATCACTTATGATATCAATTTCTCGCAGTCGTGTGAGACTATCAACTTGCTGGTTAAACTGGGCAGCAATAGAAGCTGATCGATCATGTCCTTTTACCCATCCAACACACAGCATTCTTTGTTCCCCTATCTCTAGCAATTGCTTCCAACTGTCAGTTTGCCAGACTGGAACTCTATTTACTTGCCAATCATTGGCTGCCCAATGACCTATCCACTCTGTGGCCCCTTAGAAAACAGCATATGAGTCGGTATAGATATGGCTAGCACCATGTTGTGCAGCTAGCAGGACTGCTCTAAGTTCCCCACTTGTGCACTTCCTTTACCTTCCTCACTCAACCTTTCCCCTGTGACCACCTCTAATGCCACAGCCTTGTAATTCCACTCACTGTTCCGTCTATAGGATGTTGCATTCATGAACCACACTCCTTTTAGGTCGCTACCTTCTTCCAGGGGTGGCGCCTCTTGTATTGGAGACGACTTACTCGGTGGGGTTTGGAATAGTAAAGTGCTATCTATGTCTTTCTGTAACTTAGATAATTTAACACTGCCTTCCGTGATAGGCATTATCTCATTGATACCTTCCAGGTAGGCATACCACTTATGGACTGTAGGTTTCTGGGCAATGCCTGCGGGTGGCACTGTACCCTTATGAACTAGGTCTAAAAGGCGGAAAGGACCCCTGGTGATCACATTCTGATCTCTCCTAATGTGTTCAGCCCATTCTACGGCTCGTACTAAGGATAGTAGGCCCTTTTCAAGATCCGAATATGGCATCTCAGTATCATTAAAAGAGTAAGAGCTGAATTCTAATGGCCTCTCAGGCCCATCTGGTCCTTTCTGCCACAAATTACAATGAGAACCATGCTCACTGAATCCCCATTCCACGAAAATGGGATCAGATGGATGTATCGGGCCTAATTGCTGGAACAACCTTAATTCTCTGACCAAGGTCTTCAGGGCCTTTGCCTGCTGTTCAGTCCATTCCCATTTTTTTCCTTTTCTCAATAGGTTATACAATGGGCGTGCAATAATAGAAAAACCAGGAACATGTTTGCGCCAATAACCCAGAGTCCCCAACAACTGCTGTAGCTCCTTTCTGTTAGATGGTTCCTGTCCCTGCTCTATCTTCTCTAGTGTGTCTGGGGGAATGGAAGCAGCTCCTTTTATCCACCAGACCCCTAAAAACTTAACCTCCTGCGCAGGGCCCTGACACTTATACAGAGGAATGTCTAGTCCTAGAGTTATTAATTTTTCTCGCACACCTTCCAGAGTGCACTTGACATCCTCTAAATTGTCTCCCCCTATCAGTATGTCATCAATATATTGATAGATGGTAACGCCTGGTGGGCTAGAAATTTCTGCTAAAACCTTCACCAGGGCATTATGGGCGATGGTAGGGGAGTGCTTATAACCCTGGGGCAGCCTGTTAAAGGTATACTGTACCCCTTTCCAAGTAAAGGCAAATTTAGCCTTATCACATTCCTGCAGCGGAATCATAAAAAACATATCCTTTATATCTAGAGTTGCCATCCATGTGTGAGATGCTCCCTGGATTAGGGTCACTAACTCTGCAATATTTGGTACGGCGGCAGTTAAAGGTGCAGTGTTTGCATTCAATTGCCTGTAATCAATCGTAAGCCGCCACTGTCTGTTTGGTTTTCTTACCGGCCAGACAGGAGAATTATATGGGGAGTGAGTGCGAGTGATAATATCTCTTTTTTCCAAGTCTGCTACCACCCTGTCAATGCCCGAATGCACGGTCGCTGGCAGCAGGTATTGTCTCACATTGGTAAGTTTTGATGGGGGCAAGGGTATAGACATCTCTAATAAATTTATACTTTTTGTCTCATCCCCTCCTGCGTTAACTTGCCCAGCGAAGCTCCAAACTGAGCCATCAGGGAGTTTCCATGTTCTGCCAAATAATAAATCAAATCCCAATATGTTAGTATTGGCTGTACCCACCAACACTTCAGTTCGAGTCAATTTATCTTCCCCGGGAGCCATAAAGTGATCTTTACAGGGGGACATTCCTTTATGATCCCATCAATTCCTGTGAATTTTAGCTTGCGGCGACTGGGTTTAACATTTAGGCGTTCTGCGGTCTTTTTAGTAATCACTGATATTTGGGCACCAGCATCAATAAGAAAATTTACAGAAACTCTCTGGGGTCCCACTGGTATAGCGATAATTGGTTCATGATGTTTATTAGAGAGCCACTGCATGGCTAATACCCTCCGGGCAGGGTGGCTCACTGTCCTCCCCGGGGGCATACATTTTTTTGCAGTGTATCTTTCCTGTCAATCAAATCCCTCTGTGGCGCTGAGGGTGTGAGTTTGCCAGGGGCTATATGCCTTCCTGGTGACTGATCTCTCTTTTGCGAATCAGTTTTCCTGCTCAGCAATTTTACCAGAGCTCGGAGATCAGCAGTGGATGAGCGAGCCATGTAACAACCATCGAGACACTCCCATCGCCACAGCCCGTCACCAGAGGTCATTGCGCTCCTTATCAAATTTAGGTTTGACCTCAGGTTTTGGCTTAGGAGTATAGACTTGACGGACTCGGCGAGGGGGAGGGTCGTGGGGCCTCTCAGCAGTCGAGCCAACCCAACCCATCCTGCGTCCATAATCTACCAGTTCCTGTACAAAATCACCCCAAGTAGTTACACGAGCCCGTTCTGCCTCCTGGTCTCTCCGTCACATACCACCCTGTTGCACTACATTGCGGGTGGCTTGTATGCGATCTTGCACATTTGCCACATATGTCTTTAGACTATCTGGGAGTCCACGGATAAGGGGGATTAATCTAGCTGGATCAATAGGGGCTAACATTGTGGATTTCCTTAACAAGTTCCGCTCATACATTGCCTGTATACAGGCTGCCTTTTGCACAGATGCGGTCAAGTCAGCAAACCCTGAAGTCTTTATCACACGAGGGTCTCCCCTATCTTGTGGATCAATACCACCGGCCCAATAAGCAGCCCGTGTGGTCAATGAATAATTATGATCACCTGGCATGGTGGTTAAAAATACTCCAGGACCCCAATAACCTCCTGCTTCTTCTTCACTTAACAAAATGTTATCCCCTCCTGTGAGGGATACACGCCACACGTACTCAGTCTCGGACTCCCCTGGGCGCCGCGAGTATTTTTCCCGCAGCTTGGCTAAATCAGTAGGAGACCATGGGACAGTCTGCATAGTGGTACGATCGCTCCCCCCCTCATTTGTGACCTCAGTTTTAATGAGTGGCTGTACGGATACGGGCTCTGGGGTATAATCATAATTGGAACCCTCCTCCAGTTCATCAGAGTCATCATCATCATACCAGGTATCTCCATCCCATGTTTCAGGGTTAGTATGACAAACTATCCTGCGGATCTATGCTGTGGAATCGCTAGCGGTCGGCATTGATTCCAGCACAGAGCGCAACTTTTCCCGAAACGGACTTTCTATTGATTTTTCACCAACAGCCAACAATAACGTCTTAAGCAGCTCATTTTCCTTCTTTAAATTTGCATTTTCTATTAGGAGAGTATCTACTCGCGTTCCTAACTGTTCCCGTTCAAAACTTAGAGATTTCTGTAACACTTCATTTTATGACTTTAAAGTAGCATATTCCACATATGCAATTCGTTCAGGAGGCGGGGATTCCTTAGCCTCCTGCTGTGCGCATTATAAACAAGCTCCTAAAATCGCACAGACAATTCCTTTACAGTTATCATCTTTAACCTTCTGCTCACTCCTGCACTGTTCAATTTGCTCGATTATTTTATCTTCATCTTTCCAGAATTTCTGGGCCCACTCTAGTCCTGCTTGGGACGGTGCACACATTTTTTTGTAGCAGTTTATCCATGGCATATCCTGCCTGACTACGCCAATTTTTACTATCGCGTTTAAAGGACTGTATTTGTCTGTCAGAGTCCCAGGACTTTCACTGATTTACTATCAGAGTCCCACCAAAGGACTTTCACTGAATCAGATTCACAAATAATCGAAATCAGTTATTTTATTGAGAGCGACAGTCACAGATTCGAGATTGCCATTGATAAATTCACTAACTACAATAGCGCTAATTATTTAAGGTTAATATTGCTAGCAGAAATAACGATAATACAACCCAGGGTAACATTCACCAGAGGGTGAAAGGCACAGCGCTTACCCAAAAAGGCGTCCCTGCCTGGGGTGGAGGAAGAGAACACAGCCCATCGACTGGTCCATCAGGTATCAAGTTTCTTCTCCCTCCCAATTTAACAGTCATTTTCTCCATCCTTTTATCCCCAAAATTACGAGGCTTCCCTCCCCTAGGTGACGTGTAGTATGATTTGGGTGGAGAGACGAGTGCTATAGTCATATATGTTTAGCATGATCTCTAAAATCTTCATTAGCATATACAGGGGTGTCAACTTCAATATGCATTTCGCAGGTAATGAGGCAAAGGTCAATTACCGGGCATGGTAGCCTCTCAAGGAAACAAAGAGCTACACAAAGTCTCTGTTATCTTGATTTTACTGTCTCTGCTGATGAAAAGCAGGGCTGTCCTGGCTCCACAAGACAGCTCTGTTATCCATATATCCTGTGATAGCCAGACAAGTTGTCACCCCCCTGGGTTGCACAAGAGATAGCAAAGCCAGTCTTAATTGCTCTTTGAGCACAGAGACTTCACCTCATTATCCAAATTCCACAGGAAGTTCACCTTTCCACTACTCTGCAAGTCTCAGCACCCCAAAGCAGTCAGTAAAAGCAAAACATCTTCTCTGAGATGTTCCAGACTGGAAGTTTTACTTCTAATTTAAATGAAGATACTAGTCTTCCTGATGGTGCAGCTGAAGTCTAATCATATGTAGCCTTTTTCCAGCTTTGCTATAGGTCTACGAGGGGGGAAGACAGCTAGAGGGGAAGGCATCTAGAGACGGTAGTGTCTTAAACCACTGAAGCAAGGTTTTGCAGATCTCCTCATCTAACAGAGCCTTTAGATATTGCATATACAAAGGGACTATGTAAACTTAAATTAAATGGGGTAGGATGGTGGTGGGGATAGAGATTCCTCAATGGATTTTACACACATAACCTTTATTTTGATACTAAATCTTCCGTTGAAATTAATGGCAGCTTAGGCAGCTAAATGTATTTACAAATCTGACATGTAGACTAAGATACTTCAATGAAGAAGGCATCACTATTTGATGGGATTAGGAAGAAATACACAGTTATATAATTACAGGTACTGATTTCTTACCTTTTCTACTGAAGCATCAGATACTGCCTAATGACAAGGATGGGAGCCTGGATAATAAAGACCAATTTTGTGATCTAGAATAATGGGAAGGTTTACATAGCTGTAAACCATGTTGATCCACAGCACATGATCAAATTATTGAAATATTCTTAAAGCATGAATATCAGCGAATGAATTTTGGTCTTTGGGCCAGTGACAGAGATGTCATTCCACTTATATATAAAAACAAATTAATTCCTTTCAGTTTGAAATGCTCTACTAACAGCAGAAAGAAGTCTTACATTAAACAGTTTAGGAGAATATTGGTGAAAAGACAGAAAGTTTTTAACTGCACCCACTGTAGATGAGAAATGATTTGTTGATCAGATACCTGTTATTTGAGAAAAGACTGATAGCTTGGGAAAACCAACTGGAACGTAACATATTTGGGGAGTACCAATTTATCCTGGTGTTTCACTTATAGTATCTTTCCAATGCCTTGATTCCACCAAATAAAATTTGCAGCATTCCCAGGCGACAAAAGACAAAGTTGTTGGATCATTTAACTTCTCATAGTAGCCCAAGAGAAAAAATGAGAAAAAGTGGAGGGACAATGGTAAAAGACATGATGCTGAGTTATTATTAAAGTTGTTCAGATGGATGAGCAAGGCACTTCAAATGGAAGTAGGAGTGTCTCAAACATTGTTCAGCTTTCAGACAGAACCTTCTGGGTAAAATTAGAAAATGTGGAACAGCATGTGGGGGGAGAAAACTTTTTTTACACATTACTAGCTATGGAGTTCAGCAATTCTAATTTATTTGTTTATCTGTTGACATCCACCTACTTGCTCACAGTCAAACACATGCTTACATCAATCAAAACATAAAAGTCAGATACCATCACTAGCATCACTGGAGTTATACCATCTTTATCAGCTATCTATAAAGTACTTCTAATTTAGTCAAAACCAGAACCCTTGGAAAGGTTGTGGGAATCATTTTTTATGAGACTCTTTCCATCCAGTTTTGAAATTAAAAAGCTTTCAAGGGCTTCTTCCCATGTTAACTATCCAAGTTCTCTCTTCAGCAATCATTTGCAACTCACTTAAATAAATATCTCTATCCTTACATCACACACCATTTTCTTACAAAATTTATATTAGTGTAAAATGCTTAATAACTCAGAAAACTTGTAAAAAGTAAAATTAATCTGTTAATGAATGTATAATATCAGCATCAGATGACCGGTGCTTCCAAGGTAAATCTCTTTTGGGCTCCTCTGTTAGGAATCCCTTTGTGCAACAACTAATAAAATAAGGTATAAGATCAAAGCTATGGTACTAGAAGGGTGAGATCTGTTGGAAAAGAAAGACAAACAAATATTTTTATTAGAAAAACTGAGAAAAAAAAGAACAAGCTTTTGAGCACATGAGATCTGGAGAACAACTATGTTGGTTGGTGTAATAAAGTTGATTTCTTTTGCTACAAATCTTTTCCTTTGACTACCACAAACACAAGAATACCATTACTCCTAAACATGTTATAATACATTTAATACCGATATCCATGGTGATAGTCCCCTGTTAAAGAAAATGAGCAGGAAAGCAACTTAGGAAAGCTAAATTTTAGAAATGGCTTTTCACAAAGGGATTAAGAGAAAAATCACCTTCAAAAGCTAAACATACTACCCTGTTTGATAATTTGACTGGAAAGGAGTCAAATTGTTCCTAGAAAGTCTGTGAACATAAAACTGAAGAAGACAGCCCTAGATCCAAAGGCATTCACAGTTCTAGAACAGGTGGTAAGGGTTTGCTCTGATCAAGGAATCTCTTTCTGAGTTTTCTGCTTGGAAGGCAGACTGAATGCTGAGACATAGACCATTGCTTCAGCACACACAACCTTTTTCTGGTGTAAGGGTGCAAGTCCTATACATCTACTCATGTTACTCATGCTAATACACTCATGTATGTTACATTACTATGCAGAAAACTGCTTTGCTATGTAAGTATGTAAAACTAACTTCAGTTAAGGTGGTTGTTCCTCTTACAAATGAACGCATCAGAATCTGGCTCACAAGATCAAGCAAGAACGACTTTTCAAATAAACTCACTAGCACAGTTACATTATGCAAAGCATGACCCCCAAATCCGCGTTTACATGGTAGAAAAGAATGGCTCTGAAGGTAATAGATTTTGCCTTTTTAGAAGAATTTGCATTATAAAAAAATGCATTTAAGTGGAAATAGATCTAACATAATACACATTTTAAAAAGCTGCCTCAAAATGTATTTAACTGGCAGAACAGCTGTTCTGGTCTCCTGAGTAAATAATTAGATGTTTTAAAGAAACTGCACATATACATATTTGCCTGATAGAATGGAACAAATATAGCCAATATTTTTTATCATGCTTGGAATACATAAAAATTATTTCTGCAAGGACATGAGCCAATATGGTCCTCATCATTTTGTAAACTTGTCCTGAGGAACAGCCTTTAAATATGAGGTCGAGATGTTTTGCCAAAACAAAAAAAAACAAACAAAACAATGAAAAACAGAGAGTTAAAGTGCTGATTCATTAAAACCAAAAGCATTCTGAAGACAGGATTATTTTTAATGGCAATTTTGACATTTTGATTTTTGGGAATAGGGACAAGAAATTCAGAATTGACGAAACCTTCTGTTTTTACACTCTCAAATGAATATTTTCATTTTATTCACTGACATGCATTTTCTGTTATGTATAGATATTCTCTCAGTTTGATTTTTTATGCTAGGTTTTTTTCAGTCCCAGAGGAGAGTGAGAACATAGGTTGGGAAAATAAGATGAAAGGTCTTTGAATAGCCTGTGAGGTTTCTGGTTAGTTTGGAAATGAATAGCAGAATTCCAGACTGACAGCCACAGCATTGCAGAGGGACTGACACAGATCTTCATGCCGAACCTGCAAAGGCAACAACATACAAATACTATATACGTGGCCTGCATGAGAGCTGCCCGCAGGAGCTGCTAAAGACATTCAGCTCGAAGGCTGCTAGTATTCATCAACAGCTGGTTTCTGTAGGAGGCAGAGTTAGAAAATGTCATGTTTTATGAACCTACCTCCCTCACTCTGAGGATTCCAGTGAAAGACAGAAGCAGAACAAATCTCCTGTGTTATCCAAGCGAGCAATATAGAAGGCATTTGAGACATTTCCAGTTCTGGCTATTTTGGCCAAAGGTCTGGTATCACACCCAATTTTCCAGCAGCCAGAATAGAATCAATATCAATCAGTATCAACTTAGTCTGTTTGTTTCCTGCATTTGTTTGACTCTCACAATATTTAATTTTTTTTCCATAAAAATGGTCCTCTCTACATATGTGTTGTGGTTTAGCCTCAGACGGCAACAAAGAACCACGCGGCCGCTCTCTCAAACCCCTCACGGCCGTGGGGAGAATTGGAAGAAAAAGGCAAAACTCGTGGGTTGAGGCAAAAGCAGTTTAACAGAACAGCAAAGAGAACAGGAAAACAACAACAATAATACTGAGAGAGGAATGTACAAGCACGATTACGGTACCACCGCTCACCAACCGGACCCTGAACGCCCCAGCCCGCTCCCAAGCAGCAACTTCCTGCCCCCTCCCCCGGCCAGCTCCGGGCTAAAGACTGGGCATGGATCACATGCTATGGAATACCTGTGTCCCTGCCAGCTCCTTGGGAAAATTAACCCTATCCCCGCCAGAACCAGGACAATATGAAAGGAATTCTCTGCATCTTAGGGTCTCTTCATAGTCAATGGGCATTTCTAGAATGCAATTCATCTTATACCCAAGTAGACATGTAAATGAGATCAGATGAATAGTGACCTGAAAGTGTCTATTGTTTTTCACCGAGTATAAAGGAAGATGAGTGAGTAGCTAAGATATAGATTTCTATACTGCTGATGTCTACATTTAGCTACAAGGATTCCTGTTTCTTTCCTGGGCTGTGCAGGAGCAGACTCAATAGAGCAGCCTGTACATCAGACTGGTATGACATGTTGAACTAGAATTTGGCCTGAAGAAAGGTCATAATATTGTTTTCAGTGTAGCCAACTTGTCATTTTACAGGTATGCACGCTGCTCTAAGTAGCATGTATGACTAAGAGAGCCTCTTTGTTTACCCAGAAAAGCAACAAGTCATTAAATCTGAAAAAGATGACAAACAGATGCAAGGAATTAATTCCAAACAGGTCTGAAAGCCGTTAACAAGGTTATCCGAGCCTCCCTCACAAACCTAAAGAGAATGCTATCATTTTTGCTACATGCAACTTTACTATTGCTTTAGCAGTCACTGAAGTTTTAGAAACAAATCTAAATTCTTTTCTGTCTTTTCAGGAGAGATGTCTGAAGTCTCCTTTTCACAAAGCATGGGGTGATGCAATGTTTTTCCACATATGAATGAAATATAGGTTGAAAATTGGCCTTCTGTATTGGAAATCCAAATTTAGATTTAACAATGACATGAGTGTGAGTATGCTATGCACACCAGAACACACATATACCTGCAATTGTGGCACCAGATTCCATTTGGTTCATCCATCTGAAACAACATGCCAGGATCTTCTCAGTCCTGAGTAGGAAATATGACCGAAGAAACAGTACTTTTAAGGGGGCTTATCCTCCTTGAACATTTCAATTCCATAAGACAGTTAGGACATATGGAGTAGTTGCTGATTAGATCTAGTGATATAGAGCTCATATGAAAATAATAATTAAAATGCTTGAAAGAAGGGGTTCTCACTCAGTTATCTGCTTTACCCTTGTCCTGGTTCCGGCGGGGATAGGGTTAATTTTCCACAGGCTCCGGCAGGGACACAGATATTCCAGCCCATGTGAGCCATGCCCAGGCTGAGCTGCTGGGGGAGGGGGTAGGAAGTCATGGCTGGGAGCTGGCTGAGGCGTCATGGGTCCAGTCGGTGAGCGGCGGTTCCGTAATCGTGTTTGTATACTCCTCTATCCGTGTTATTGTTGTTGTTTTCTTGTTCCCTTTGCTGTTCTGTTAAACTGCCTTTGTCTCAACCCACGAGTTTTGCCTTTTTCTTCTGATTCTTTCCTGTGTTGGGGGAAGCTCTGAGAGAGTGGCACATGGTTCTTTGTTGCCGCCTGGGGCCAAATCACAACAATCCTTTATGTTCCGTTCATTAAATACAATCTCTTATATGCATGATTTCTTAGGTGTTCAGAGAAAAGGGAAGCTTGAATCATGAGCAGACACAGACTATGAGAGTGCTTTAACCTTATGAACCTTTTCTTGTTGATATGAGAAAGAACTGACCTGGTTTGTTTAATTATGTGAGAGGATTTGTAGCTGAGAAGGGCCTTCAGCAGCCCAGAGTGAGGTTCTGCCTCTGAGATGACTTTGAAAAGATTCCTAAATATTGCCTGTTATGAATTGCAGTTTTAGGTGCCTCACTCTTCCCCATATGTGTCCTCAAAAGTCTATGACCATCTCAGGTGTCTGGCTGTCCTTGAACATTGCAGCAAAGAGCTGGACATTGCCACTTTGACAGTGAGTCTTGTTTATAGATTGGACCCTTCCTCTTTCCATGCTTCAGTCAGCATCTGAAAAATGGTGACATTAGCACTTGCCTTTTTCCGAGGACTGGTGAAAGTAAATATAAAAGAACTACAGTTACAATGTCTTCTTAATCAAGCTATTATGGAGTAAGTTCTCATTTCACTTACCCTGGTGTAAACCAAGAATAAATTACTGCTACCTTAGTTTGTATATGTATAAAATATTATAGGAAAATCAGTTTGGGGAGCCTTATTTTAAATTCCATTTTGTTTGTTTGTTTGTTTTTAAAGGATTATGGTGAAATTTTTGATTGGGGGAGAGGCTTTTCAAACTGTTTGAAAGGCAAGGAGGAATGGCTGTTGCACTGACAAAGCATAATCACATTAATACTTTATTGCTGTATTTGTCAATATATTAGTGCAATATTTTATTGTATACATTATTAACTGTTGCTGTTAAATGTTTTATGCTGGTCTGTTACATTTTTTATTTTGACTGTGATACATTTTGGTCTAAGAGACTTTTTTTTTCCTTTGGAACGAGAAAAATGATAACATCACATTAAAGGAAACTTATGAGATCTAAGCCAAACATAGTAAATAAAAAAGGTGATGTTTTTCTGCCTCCTCTAATCTTTCCCCCTCCCACCTGCTCTCTTTGTGTGAGTGCTCCATTCTTTGCTTGGAAGCTGGAGGGTTTATGACTCTAAAATCTGTACTGTTGGCGGCTGAGAGCTCTTTGCTTTTTACAGTATCTGTACAAAACATCTGTAAGTCCTAAGCAACAAGCAGGAATTGGTTCAAGAAGGAACTATAGATGAATCAGTAAGTAATACTGTCTACAATATGTTTGACATCCCAGGGGTAGCAAAAAAACCAACCACCACCAAAAAAAGGAAAACCCTACTAAAAATAACACTGTAAGTTTTTTAACTATTGAATAGAAAGTTAGGAGAAAAAGGAGAGAAAACAGAAAGCAGGCTGGTGCTAACTCCAGAAGCCAGGAAATTAAAGGCAATTTTTTTAAGGCCCTCAGCAACATAGATCCTTAATAAGAATCTCACATCTGCTTGCCATTTGAGCCTTTGAAAACATCCTCCTGAAATCCTTCATCTCCTTTTCATGTAAATGTACCATAGACATATGAAAGTCATAGAAGGCCTGCATACCCTTTGACATGAGGAGGAGGAGGGAGGGAAAATGTAAATGACTGTGTTGAAGGGGTTGTTCAAGCCAAACAAGCACTGCTTCAGAAATGGAAATCCAAAACCTGAGGAATCATGGAGAGGCATCTAAATACTCAAAGAAGCTATTAAGTCATTCCATGTGGAGCTGAAAAAGAGTAGGTTAGGATGGTTTCTTGCTTCTCATTCTGTTACTGTTAAGAGCAGAAAGTCATCCCTCTGGGCTGGCAATCTTGCTGCTGCCTAAGCATCCTGTTTTGGGAGGTTTGAGAAAAGCTCCCCAAGGCACATGTCCTGAGGCAGCCAGGTCTTCTGTCATCATTATTTGAAGGTGACTGCCTGGAAAATGAACAAACTGTTGCTTGAAGAGTGATTGTTTGATAATCACTGAATGAATGTTTAATAAATTTCCTAAGACCACATACTTCCAATATACTTTTCCATCTTGTGGGAGTTATTTTTCTGTCAGAGAACCCACCTGCCACACCTATTTCCTCCAGGCTTTTTCCTGATGTTGTATAATAAAGAACTTGAAGTCAATTCATTTAGAATATCCTTGCAGTCATTTGTGTAGACCATGGATTCTTTTGAAGAGATGTTGATAATTACTCCTAAAGCAAAAGACTTAATTTCTTCCTTTTGCAAATACCAGCTGTCCCTCCTCGTCAATCTACAGCAGGACTTAACCTTTTTTTCTATAAGGCCAGGGTATTTCCTCAAATCCCAATGGAGTACTATTTATGAGTGTGATTGTTAATTGCAATCATGTTACCAGATTGAACTGAGCTCTTGGTCATCCTTGACTGATCCTCCCTTCATCATCCAGAAAATCCTTTTTCATCTTCCACCATAATTATAATATGGCAACTCTGTCTAAATAAGTTCCTTTTTACAATTAACTACTAATTATTGAATTCTCTCTGACACCAAACTTTACCAGAGCTCCATGCTCATATATAAATTATTGCATTTTGAACAGACTGACTGAAAAGTGTAACAGGGGTTTTTTTTTTTAGATTTTTGGATGGAAGATTATTTATTAGTTATATGAAAATTTTCTTTATAAATACCTACATACACGTATATGTATATATCTATTACATGCATGCATGCATGTGTATATGCACTCACATATGCATGTGGAACAAAATGCTTTGTTTTGATTTGGGTTTTTTAACATTTTGTTTGTTTCTGCAGCCTTTTTCCCTTCCATACTATCTTGTGGGGGGTTGTTTGTTAGTTTATTTTTCCTCTCAAGGGAGCCAAAATTTTCCACGAGACTTGAATGAAAAATTGCTATGCTGATGACTGTATACAACATATACATTAATTTAAGCTATAATGTTAAAGTTATGTCAATATTGTTCTTTAGCACTTAGATGTGTGAAGAAGAAAATTTGGCTTTCATGACTGCAATAAAGGGAGAGAGGTTAGGGCTGCCACTTTCCAGATGCACACAGTGATACCTGCTTAGCTCTTGAACAGTCAGGCCAGACACAGAAAGATGCCAAACTGTTCTAGGGGACTTCCACACATGGGAAATGGTGGCTACCACCTCTATATCAGAGGCAAGTAAGGCTTATCTGTCACCTCACATTTGCATTGCACTGCGTAAGTAGAGAGATGAGGGTCATGCCCCAGTTCTTTGTATCTGATTCCTGGAGGAGAAATATTGCTTAGCATCCTAAGTGAGAGACAGGACACTAAACTGCAATTATCAGTGACTCACCTTCCTTTGGCTCCAGCAAGAGAGGCTTGTAATTTTGGGGATGGACAACATGAGCTCTGTTTCTGCTGAGATATTAATGGCTGAGGATAGTACAAAGTGTATTGGCAGCTGCAGCATCAATGAAAATCATCAGTTAGTTAATAACAGTGTATGCAGTGTAACAATTCCATCCTATTAGAAGCTTTTTTTTTTTTTTTGCAAGAAGATTTAGAGTTTCTAAGTGACATTTGGTCCAGGATACAAAGTGCTGTATTTTCCCAAACCAATAGGCAATCCTTGCCCCAAACAGCTCAGACCCTGATCCACAGAGGTAATTCAGCTCTTACTTTCTAGTCCATCAAGATAAATTACCTTGATTTACCTTCATGAATCTAGGCCCCAGAGTTCAAAGAAACAAAACATAATAGCAGAGAAGGTATGACTGTCCCAGTGTTTCACAAAAGCACAGAGAAATTGTCATGTCCCACTCAGAAAGGAGGGGGGGTAAGTGACTCAGATTCGTAAATCCCCAGCAGCACGGACTAAGGTGAGACAAATCTCAAGGTCTGTATACAAACATTTATTAGGTTAGTAACCAGGTCTTAACTAAGTCCACGATAATTAGTTAGATATATAACAAATTATGGCAAGCGGTAAGGTATACATTGCATTAATTAGCAACAGGTATACAACGAACTATGGCAAGTGGTACTTAATAGCAGGTATACAATGAATTATGGCAAGTGGTACGGTATGCCTTGCATTACTTCTTTGAAAGGAAAGAAAGAAGAAAGGAAAAAAAAGAAGGAAAGAAGCAAAGGAGTAGAGAAGGAGAGATCGAAGGAGAGATCAAGAGGGAGAGAGATAAAGAGATCACCAGTCCTGGTTCCAGCATTACTCTGGTCAGCATGGGTCATAGAAGTGCTCTTCAGGGTCTCTTCAGGGAAAAATCTTTCTAGGTCATAAATCTTCTTCTTCCTCTCTTCAGGGAAAGTCTTCCCCCTTTTTATGTTCGTCCACTCCTAGGGGCAGTTTGGTCTCAAGTTTCTCCCCCCTCCAGGTGATGTGCAGCATGATTTGGTGTGGGGAGACGAGAGCTATAGTCATATATATTTAGCATGAGCTCGATAATCTTCATTAACATATGCAGTGGTGTGAACTTTAATATGCATTTCATGGATAATCAGGCAAAGGTCAACACTGGGCATAGCGTCTTTTTCGAAGAAAGAGCTCGTCCTTCAAGGGAGAGAAAACAGGGCTGTTCTGTTTCTTTGAAACTGGTGGCCCTGACGCCAGTCTCTCTCTTTCCCATAAATAACACGAGACAACCAGGTGTTAGCCTTATCAGTTCCTTGAGCAGAAGGCCTGGTACTGCGAGTGTTTGAGACATTAAAAGTCTCTTCAGGCTGCTTTACTTAGGAGAAATTACGAGTGGTCCCTTATTTGCCCAAGGTCATGTAGGGCACAACAGGAACAGAATTCAGGTCTCTGAGTCCCAATCTAATATATTAACTATAGATTCTGCTTTCTTCCCCTCTGTGCTTTTATACTTTCATACATGGTACAGAAAAGACCAAGTGCCATGTATTATTGAACCAATCTCTCCTTTTTTAAGTTCCTGACTTTCTGTTGCAAAGGGGCTAAGCAGAAAATTAATCAAGGGTAAAGACAAAAATTAAAGGAATCTATAAATGTATTTCCAGCAATTTGCAACTAGAAAGTTGGATCAACACAATATCAATTAGAAAATACAATAGGAAAACAAACAAAAAAGGCATCTCTAAGTTAAAGAATGTAATTCTTACATTCCCACTGTTAAGTTCATTAGAAAAATCATCTTCATCTGTATTATTTCCTCTCTCTTTTCACTTTAAAGACTAATCTGGTAATTTCCACTTTTACATATGCTAACACCCAACCTGATTTCAATATGGTTTTCAGCTGCACCATGCCCTTGTAAGCCCCCTAACCTTTGAAAGCTGTTCTGGAATTTCTCATATCTTTATTATTATTTTTATTATTATTATTATTATTATTATTATTATTATTATTATTATTATTATTATTTAAGGATCACAAAGTGGAAGTCGAGTTGCTGCATTTTCAGAGAGAGATGAAACAAAGTGCTCCACTGGGAGTATTCAGCCGCAGTGCCTTACTGTATTACAGCATATGGAGTTGTGTCTCCAGGCACTGACATTAGCAGTCCTGCTTCAGGTAACTCATTTAGCTTTGGTGTCATTTTACAATAAATATACCATCCACCAACACAAATTAGACAGCTATTGAGATTAATTTCAAGGCACTATCGGCAACATCTTAAATCAAAAATCATTCTTTATTAGCATGCTTGGCTGTCCCCTTCCCCCCTCCCTTCCCTGACACAAGAATAAATGAGCCCCCATGGTTGACACAGCGCATCAAGTGTTTTATAATAGTCTAACTGTAGCTAATGGTTTGTGCAGCTAATTAAGGCTCTATGAATTACAGTAATCAATCAGTCAGCCTCATCTTCTAAACCAGATAGTTCTATTCAAGCGTCCCTTTAGGAAGAAAAAAAAAAAGAAAAAAAGGAGAGAGAATCAGGAGAAAAATTCTGAAAAGAAAGAAAAAGAAAGGAAGGAAGGAAGGAGAAAAGATACCATAATGATCTGGTATGTTCATTGGAGTGCAAATAAATTTAAAAAACTTTTTCTTCCATTTCTTGTTAGTTACTACAGAAATGTTTATGTAAAGTAACAGGAGTCTTTGCATTATGGTTTGCAATAGCAGAAGAGGAAATTATGGTGTTCTTATTTCTCATGTATGATATATAATTTAATTACGGCACTTTATTGGAGAAGAATATCTTCATTTGGGCAAAAAACTGTGAATGAATAGTGATTTTGATTATATCATCATTTAGGAGAAAAGGTTAAATACAGGAAAGGCATACGTAAGCACTAGTTGCACCATAACCAAATGTGGGAGAACCCAAAGCCTGTAAGTGGAGACTATGTCATTAAGTTATGGAGAAGGCATGGTTGTGCAATATGGGGCGTGGCTACTAAGAGGGAATGTCCATACTCCCCAAGATGTTTACTACATCAGCTCTTCCACGCTGTGGTGGGTTAACCCTAGTAGGCAGCTAAGCACCCCACAACCAGTTCTTCACTTCTCCCTCCCACCCCCAGCGGGATGGAGGAAGAGGAAAGGAAGAGTAAAAGCAAGAAAAACCATGGGTTGAGATAACCATGTTGACAAGAAGTTCAACATGAGCTGGCAATGCACACTTGCAGCCCAGAAAGCCAACCGCATCCTGGGCTGCATCAAAAGAAATATGGCCAGCAGATCGAGGGAGGTGATTCTGCCCCTCTACTCTGCTCTTGTGAGACACCACCTGGTGTACTGTGTCCAGCTCTGGAGTCCTCAGCACAAGAAGGACATGGACCTGTTGGAGGGGGTCCAGCGGAGGGCCACGAAGATGATCAGAGGGCTGGAGAACCTGTGCTATGAGGCCTATGCTGTCCAGGCTGAGAGAGTTGTGGTTGTTCATCCTGGAAAAGAGAAGGCTCCGGGGAGACCTTATAGCAGCCTTCCAGTACCTAAAGGGGGCCTACAGGAAAGATGGGGAGGGACTCTTTATGAGGGACTGTAACGATAGGATGAGGGGTAACGGTTTCAAACTGAAAGAGGGTAGATTAACATCGGATATCAGGAAGAAATTATTTACTGTGAGGGTGGTGAGGCAGTGGAAAGGGTTGCCCAGGGAGGTTGTGGATCCTATAACTACATGCCCTTGCAAACAGTCCCTCCACAGCCTGGCCTTGTTGAACTTCATAAGGTTTGCTCAGGCCCACCTCTCCAGCTCATCCAGGTCCCTCTGGATGACATCCCGTCCCTCTGGCACATCGATTGCACCACTCAGCTTAGTGTCGTCAGCAAACTTGCTGAGGGTGCGCTTGATCCCACTGTCCATGTCATTGATGAAGATGTTGAACAGCACCAGTCCCAGTACGGATCCCTGAGGGACACCCCTTGTCACCCCTCTCCATCTGGACATCGAGCCATTGACCACCACCCTCTGGATGCGACCATCCAGCCAGTTCCTTAGCCACTGAACAGTCCACCCATCAAATATGTATCTCTCCAACTATACAGAGAAGGATGTTGTGGGGGACCATGTCAAAGGCCTTGCAGAAGTCCAGATAGATGATATCCATTGCTCTTCCCTTGTCCACTGATGCAGTCAGTCCATTGTGGAAAGCCACGAGGTTGGTCAGGCAGGACTTGCCCCTGGTGAACCCATGCTGGCTGTCTCGAATCGCCTCCCTGTCCTCCATGTGCCTTCCCATAGCTTCTAGGAGGATCCGTTCCATGATCTTCCCAAGGCACAGAGGTGAGGCTGACAGGGCAGTAGTTCCCGGGGTCCTCCTTTCTACCCTTTTTAAAAATGGGTGCGATGTGTCCCTTTTTCCAGTCACCAGGGACTTCACCTGACTGCCATGACTTTTCAAATATCATGGAGAGTGGCTTGGCAACTACATCAGCCAGTTCCCTCAGGACTCTGGGGTGCATCTCATCAGGTCCCATGGACTTGTGTATATTCAGGTTCCTCAGGTGCTCACAAACCTTGTCTTCGCTTACAGTGGGAGGGACTTTGTCCCCCAGGTCCCCGTCTTGCGGTCCTTCAACCCAGGAGGCATGAGGAGAGAGGCTGGCAGTAAAGACCGAGGCAAAAAAATTGTTCAGAACCTCAGCCTTCTTCTCATCTTTTGTTACCAGTTTGCCATTCTTGGTCATCGGGGAGGGCACGCTTTCTTTGACCTTCCTTTTCTGGTTGACATACCTGTAGAAGCCCTTCTTGTTATTCTTAGCATCCCTTGCCAAGTTCAGCTCCAGACGCGCCTTGGCTTTCCTGACCTCGTCCCTACATAACCGGGCAGCATCCCTATACTCTTCCCTGGATACCTGATCCTGCTTGAACTGCCTGTGCGGTTCCTTCTTGCCTTTTAGTTTGACCAGCAGGTGCCAGCTCAGCCATGCTGGTCTCCTCCCTTTCTTACTTGATTTCTTACACCTGGGGATCGAGAGCTCTTGTGCTCTATGGAAAGCATCCTTGAAGATCTGCCAGCTCTGTTCTGCCCCCTTGTCCCTGAGGACCATTTCCCAGGGGGTCCTATTGACTAACTCCTTGAAGAGCTGGAGGTTTGCTTTCCTAAAATTCAGGGTCCTGATTAGGCTCCTCGTCTGGCACGTATCCCTTAGGACCGTGAACTCCACCAGTGTGTGGTCACTGCAGCCCAGGCTGCCTCCAGTCTTGACATCCCCAATGAGCTCACTCACATTGGTGACTATGAGGTCCAGTATGGCATCCCCTCGGGTAGGGCTGTCTGTTTCCTGTCTTGGGAAGTTATCATAGAGGCACTCCAGGAACCTCCTGGATCATCTACAGCTCGCTGTGTTGCTTTTCCAGCAGATGTCAGGGTGGTTGAAATCCCCCAGCAGGACGAGAGCCTTCGAGCACAATGCCTCCTTTAGCTGGAGGAAGAAGGCTTCATCAGTAGGTTCCCCTTGATCAGGCGGCCTGTAGTAGACACCAACCACAAGGTTCCCCATGTTGCCTCGGCCTCTAATTCCTGCCCATAAGCTTTCGACTTCCTCTTGGCTATTCTTTAGGGACATCTCTTCACACTCTATCCATTCCTTAACATAGAGGGCAACACCTCTGCCCCTCCTTCCTCACCTGTCCCTTCTGAACATCCTGTAGCCGTTGATAGTCATGTTCCAGTCATAGGATTCATCCCACCAGGTTTCAGTAATGGCCACTATGTCATAGCTTTCCAGCAGCACTGTAGCTTCCAACTCCTCCTGTTTGTTCCCCATGCTGCATGCATTCGTGTAGAGGCACTTCAGCCAGGCTGTTGGCTGTGACGCCTTTTATTCCATATTGGTTTGTGTGTGTGAATATATTTTTATGTATACTTTCAACTATTCCCTCATCAGTAAATAAGTAAATGCATTAAAATACTACATAAGTCACCAGAGAACATGCCTCACCCAGGATTAGAAAGCTTTTCTACTTAGCCAAAGTAGTGGCTGTGCACTCAAAACATTTTATTCATGCCAGGATTACTTCAGGACACTACCTACTACCTCCTCCCTCTCCTCAGAAAATGGTATGTACAGAAAAGGAGTATGAGGAGATTACCACAGATTTATTTTTAATAACTGCATTTAAAAACATAAATTATGTTTTAAAACCTGTATAGCAAATTTAAGGACTGGTATGAAATGAACTAGGCATGTTCAAGGTGTGTGAGGGTTTATCTGGGTTGCTAAATGCCTGCATTTTACTTGTTTGTTTGCTACAAGAAGACTACAGTAATGTGTTCAGCATAGCACTTAAAATAATCTCAGAGTGTCCCCTGGGTTCATCTTTTAGGAGTTAACTTCTTGCTTTCTCCCTCCTTTCTACCATTCCTTGCAGAAAATATTATTGCACTGCAATTATCAATCTGCTTATCTATCCAATCTAATTATTTGCAAAGGAAGGCTAAATATGTGTTTGATATTTTCTCACGTATCTTGTCAATGAGATTGCACTGTTACAGTGGTATATAAAAGCCCTCATTATCCATTATACCTGTCCTCTTCACTTTTCCAACCCACAGGCATGAAGTCTTAGGACGTGATAATTAGTTTAAGATCCAATGCTGCAGCACATCCCATGCTCTATCTGTTGGATTTCTGAGATCTCCATAACAGTTCAGCATTTTTCTTCTTATAAGAAGCTGCTGTGTTGATTTCAAAGCCTTTTTAAAATGACATTAGGCTCAGATGTTCCTCTGTATTCCTTCCCCAAAACTCTTGTCGTTTTACTAACATATTCATCCCTTTATGAAAAACGTATTTTCTTTCCCTGTGGTATGGAGAGAGAAACGCACTCAAGCAGGAAAGTGAACAAGCCAAGCTCACAGCCTAAGTGTGTGAGACCTGATTGCTACAGACTGGTTCTCGTGAACTTGCAGAGCTCCAAAGACGGGGGGCTCTGCATGGGGCAGGTCTGGACACATGCACACTAGACTGATGGATTGACAACAGTTTAGGGTTTAAGCTGTAGCTGTTACATGGACTTGTACACAACAGGCAGTGAATAAGAAAATAAAGGTATAAGATATTTTTTTTCCCCTAAATTATTGCCTACTAGAACTCTACCCTGGCTTCCAACAGGTATGCAAAGCCATGTTCATTAATTGCAGTGAGATTATTCCTGTGCTCAAATTAAGCCTGATTAAGAGGGAATCTGGGTTTAACCACTGACTCAGTAATGGCTGTAATGGCATCTTCAAGCAGGAACAGTCATGAGTACTAAGTGACTCTGCCCGCTTTTAAGGGTAGCTGGGCTTTGTGCTTCTTTATAGTCAGTTTAAAGCAGCAGCCATAATGCCTAAATTAAACATCTATAGTATCCTTTTGCTGACTTCAATAAGTGAAGGGATGATCAAACAGCAAGAGGAAAAGCTCAAAAACTGTCAAGCCATCTGTCTGAAAACAAACCAAACACATATGTTTTCTATCAACGGAAGAATAAATTATGGGACTCACTGAGACTCAATTGTCATTGTAGAAATCATGATAATAAATAAATGCCATCAACCCCCCTCCCCCCCACCATAAACCAGATTACATAAACTCCTGAAAACATAATTCTATTAGCACAAATTAATTATGATGGTTAAAAAGCAAACTTGATCACAGACAGCTCATAAACTGCTGATTTAGAGATTAAATGGTGTGTGCTTGTATCTGTTTTGTTACATTCTTTACCATGCATCCCTGACCAGTCATTCTGTTGCAGAAGATACTGGCTTTTCTGACCTTTTGTTTTTAGCCAGTATGGCTGTTCTTATGTAGGATTTTATTCTGGTCTAGAATAATGGATTCTGAGGCTGAGCTTATATTCGTCACTTTAGATATATAAAAAAATGAAAGAACAGCATGTACGCTTCACATTTCATTAATACTAACTCTGCCTGTAGAACTGTAGGTGACTCAAAGGCAAAGAAAAGATCTAATAATGATTTTGGTGATATTAAAAGCAGGTTTGGCTATCTACCTCATCACCTTTCACACACACAAACACTGAAAAGAATGCATTTTCTACAGACTTACCCATATATTCTCAGTATTTCTCAAGTACAGAGCCCACAACATAATATATCACCACAATGTCATGGCCAAGATTCACAACTTCTATAGGCTTGAGCATTGCAGAGTGCCTCTGACCTTAGTATGAACAGAGCCTTAAATTTTATAGCCACAGACCAAACCCTTCCACCAATGCAGTCACTCCATTGTAGAAGGCCACCAGATCTGTCAGGTAGGAAATGAATTCTTAAACAATTAATTTAAGAAGGGTTCGATGGGGCTTTGAGCAACCTGATCCAGTGGATGGTGTCCCTGACCACAGCAGGAGGGTTGGAAGTAGATGACCTTTAAAGGTCGCTTCCAACCAAAACCATTCTATGATTCTATGGTTCTATTACAAAGAATGAGAGAAAGAAGAAAAAATACATATCTATATATGTATTTATGTATCTTCCCTCAACAGTACAACTCTGGTATGAGCCCAGCCCTGAGAGTAATGGTAAATTGTGGCAATTAGGCACGGACTCAGTTTGATGCACAAGCGAGTCACTTTAATCTCCGCAATTGCCTCTTTAAGTACCCCTTTTTTACAGAGCTGGTAGTTTCCACTCCTACATCCTTCTTATCTGATCACACAACGCATACCATATATGGTGTAAACAAAGACAAACTATTTTATCTTTAGCAACCCGGCCATCAGCACTCTCTCTTATTCTTCCGCTTATCATGGCCCGTTAGGACTTGTTTACTTATCCCATGGTTTGCCGCTAACAAGAGCAATGAGATCTCCAGGGCTGGTTCCGGGTGCCACATCCGCAGGTTCTTCGGCATCCACAGTAAGTACAATAAAAAAGCTACTCTTTAGACATCAAAGAGAAGAACATTGATTTAACCAATTAAATAACCAGAGACTAAGAGGTAAGGAAACTTTCCTCTCGGTGTAAGGTAGTTAATGTGGAGACAGAATAAACAAAGGCAACTACAGCAGCTGCTCCTGCAAGTATGTCCAAGAATAGGTTAGAAAAGACCTTTTTCTGTCTCTCTAGGCCCCTGACATCCATGTATATTTGTCTGTAGCCTAAACTATGCAAAATGTTTGCAAACATCTCTTAACCAAACTAAAGCAGCCTCAGCCACATCCTTGGAGTAAAATTTGTCCCCCCGCAAAAACAAGACAGCTTCTTTATTACCTGTAATTAACTGTGAATGTATGTATGCAACCAAGCGAATACTCCCTTGATTTGCAGATTAAAATCGTATACTTAAAGCCATTCAGCTGCTCATGTTTACTGATCAGATTTCATCTGTGGGCTTAATGCTAGGTGTGTGCATGCACACGCACATGCACACACACACACTTTCCTTCCCTAATCATGTCAAATATCTGATCCAGGTGCAAGGAGATACTATATGCCAGCTGAGCCATCACAGTGGCCAGTGCTTACTTTCTCAGTCCACACTCACAGTCAAGACCTGCAAGTTAGTTCAAGTAAGAGAGTTAAGTAAGCTACTAAGGTTCATCTAAGAGTTGCAATGACCTATGAGCAAGCAACAAGTTGAGAGCTATATCTGATCAAATGATGAGCAGCAATGGCTTAAATAAGCAGTTAGGTCCTAAATCTACCCATATTTTTTCTTACCTTTTCTACTGTGTTGTTTTTTTCCTAGTTTGATTCTTCAACTCCTCTCCTGGCTGCTCACAATCTTTCTTAACCTTTGCTGTATCTTAGCTCAAATTTAACGTGCATGAAATGCTTATTCAAAGTTCACCTCTTTAGATACTACACACCAAGAGTTCCCACTAAAATCAGTAATTGTTAATAGAACTAGTGGTGATAAGGAGAAAAAGGCTTGGTTTGCTATTGTAGCAGGCAACTGAATAGCTGTATGGAGTTAACATCAATATAATCATAAAATTTTGAAAATCCTGCTTCATTTTACCAACGCTGAAACCTACCTTTTTAAAGGAGAACTGGTGAAACAAGGTGCTTTAATTTTGAAATATATTCAAAGATCCTGGCAATCACCTTCCCCATAAGAGTTTCTTGAGAATTAACCCTTGTGTTCAGGCATTCACACAGCAATTGTCTTTTTTGAAATTTAAAACCTGCCTCTGTGTCATCTTTATTAGCATGAGGTTAACTCCAGAGAAACCAAAAGCTTTATCAGAGAGAATTTCTTCCCATTTATAGGCCTTAATGGACAAACACTGACATCTCCAAATCCAGAATAGCAATTACCATTAATTGTCATTCTTCTTGGTAGTCTTAGACCAGAGACCAAATGGACCTTGGAGCTAGAGCAGTAAAATGGTTTCTGCTAATCTGATTATCTTGCTTTTTGTCCTTACAATTATATTAATTCTCCAATTACAGAACATTGTACAAAAAATAACTAATTAAACAGTTCATTGAATCTATGCTTCCAGGTTAGAGGTTAAAGTCAAATATCAGCACTTTCTTGCTCTCCTATTTATTATTTAGAACTCCTTTCTCTGCTTTTTAATTCTTTTCTCTTCCCAGAAGAAAACTCTTAAATTATTATTATAAATATGATTTCTATTAAAGATAAGCTTTGGAGTGTATCTTTATTAATCCCAGAGAAGACAACATTCAATCAGCAGAAGAAAAGAAGCGTGATGAGAAAAGAAGCATCAGGATGTGTCACGTCCCACTCTCAGGAAAGAGGGGGGGTAAGTGGCTTCAGATTCGTAAATTCCCAATGGCGCGGACTAAAGTGAGATAAATCTCCAGGTCCATATAGAAACATTTATTAGCTTCACAAAATGGTTAGTATAGGTCTTAACAAGTCCACGA
This sequence comes from Fratercula arctica, assembly GCA_947846985.1. Taxonomy (NCBI): domain Eukaryota; kingdom Metazoa; phylum Chordata; class Aves; order Charadriiformes; family Alcidae; genus Fratercula; species Fratercula arctica. The sequence goes on along the minus strand of CANTUZ010000025.1, from coordinate 14,604,418 downwards.
TAATTGGTTAGGTATATAACAAATTATGGCAAATGGTGAGGTATGCATTGTGTTACTTAACAACAGGTATAGGACAACTTATGGCAAACAGTACTTAAGGTCGTTACTTAACAACTCTAACCGTTACTTAACAATTCTAAGAGAAAAAAGAAACTGAGGGATAGAGAAAGGAAAAGACAGAGAAAAAGACAGAGATAAAGATCACCAGTCCTGGTTCCAGCATCTTTTCCAGGGAATCTTCCCAGGCATAATCATCTTCTTTCTTGGAAAAATCTTCCCAGGTACGGTCTTCTTTCTTGGGAAGAATCTTCCCAGGCACTACTTTCTTCTTTTGTTTCTTCTTTGTTCCCCTCTCAGGGGCACTTATTTTCTCCTTTTATGTTTGCTGAATCAGCATGGTCCACCCCCCTTGTCGAGGACAGCCCCATCTCAGGTTTCTCCCTTCTCCCAGGTGACATGTAGCATGATTTGGCTGGAGAGATGAGTGCCATAGTCATACATGTTTAGCATGATCTCTATAATCTTCATTAGCATATGCAGGGATGTGCGCTTTCATATGCATTTCGCAGATAATGAAGCAAAGGTGACTTATCGGACACAATGGCCTTGAGAACTGAGAACGAGCAAGCTCACCACACAAGTGGCAGAACTATCCTGTCTTCACAAGACAGTTCTCCCACACTTTCAGGCGCCAGAAGTGTTAGCCTTATCAGTTCTTTGAAGGCCAGGCCTGCATTATTTATTTCCTTGCGAGTGTTTGAGGCATTCCATTGAAGGCTTGGAGGGCCTTCTGCCCCTCGTCAGGGAATTTACAGTTCGTCTCTTACAAGATGAAATACAGTGTGATGCAAAAAGAAAAGAATTTAACAGAGTTTTTCTCTGGTCTTTAGTTTGTGTTAGATTAGTACACCAGTCACCATGTGGGGCATGTGCTGTTGGAGAAAAAAACAGCTAAACAGTTTCAGGGAACATAAGGTTTATCCCTCTATCCTAAAATAAGGATTAACTCGCGACTGATCTAAACAGGTGTTTAACTTCTTTAAAAATCTGGTAGAGACCTCACAATGTCATTTGACAATCTGTTTCAGAGTTTAACTTTTCTTATTGTTGAGAAAACTTTTTTTGCATATGTAATCTTAGGGGAGAGAAAAGAAAAAACAGAACATCAAACAGCTATTTATAAACAAACTGAAAGTAGGAACACCAAAGGTAGAGAATTGTTCAGACTGATGTAGAGATTGAACATAACAGTACATAAACAAATAAATGAACCTTAAAAATGTGCTACATCCTTCATCACAGAGTAATGGACTGAAATTCTGTAATCTATGGAGCCTGAATCTTTGGTTTTCATCTAAATTCTAGTATTAGACTTTAATCATGCATTTATTGCATTTCTGGGTGTGGAAGTATGATTTGTCTAAGTTTGCAAAACAAACCAAACAACAATTAAGCTATATCTAAAATTTCTGTACATAAATGCTAGAAGAGATCATATCAAGATATTATCTAGGTACATATAGATGAGACCCTAGAAAACGTGAATGACACAGAAGAGCATTAAAGCCAATATTGAAGCTAATGCTGCTGCCTGCCAGATGAGGTCAAAGTAATGCTATATTGCTAATATGGGCAATCAAAGTTATTTTAATGCTGCTGCTGCTGAAGTCATGAGATCTGGAGTCAATGTATCAGTATCAGAATTTTCACTGAGTTTGATGAAACTTTTCTGGAGAAAACAGATAGCAGTTTTCCATACACAAAGAAAGAACAATGAATGTTTATTTTGTGTAGGCTGGACCCCAGCTTTCCTAAACATCTTAGGCTCTATTATGAATTAAAATTTAAACTCTGTGTCCTTCATGGAGATGTTTGCCCAAAGTACTTACTCCCCTAACTAATCAATGGAGACGGATAGGCACGTTAGAAGGCCTCCAAATGTCAATCTTTCATTAACTTATGCATGTCATTGTGCATTCATATGATCCCAGATTCACAGGTCCATGAGGTTGGAAGTGACCTCAGGAAGGCTGTACACCAACCTCCTGCCCAAAGCAGGGTCAGCTCTGGTGACAGAACAGGCTGTTCAGGCCTTACATAAAATTGGATCTTGAAAATCTCCAGGTTCAGAGACTTCATAGCCTCTCTGTGCAGCTTGAGAGCTGTTATTATTAAAGAGAATTCTGACATTAAAAGCATCATTATTCTGGTGTTAGCCACACTGAACTACCCAACACAGAAACAGACAAAGACAAATCACGATCTTTTTCTACCACTATGGGGCATGATGGGATTCTTCTATGTGCTTATACATACGCTGGTTGGAAGAAACCAAATCTCATCTTGCCTCTCCCCCCACCTTCCCTTCCCTTCCCTTCCCTTCCCTTCCCTTCCCTTCCCTTCCCTTCCCTTCCCTTCCCTTCCCTTCCCTTCCCTTCCCTTCCCTTCCCTCCATGTACTGTAGGACGCAAATATATGATATCTGCTGGAATCTGTCAACTTTAGACAATATGTTAAAGAGAATTTCTCTCTCATGCAACCACAAGTCACAAAAAAGTCAGAAGAAAACTATTTGATCTCAGTCTCATTTTCTGTATATCAAAGCTCACAGAGTTTGTATGTTTATTTTAGGTTTTAGTTTTGCTCCCCCTAAAAAAACTTTTATAAAACCCAATGATAATGAGGCTGAATATGTCAGCCTTAAGGAAGCCTACATCACAGGCAAAGGGCAGGAGGGGCTAAAACACTGCTGGTATATGAGTCCCTACAACATGAGGACTCTGATCCGTGTTTCAGCCTGAGCACAAGCTAGACAAGTGCCTAAAAGGATTCTCTGTCACTGCGTGCCACTTAGTACTACACTTTCAGTCATGGCCAATCTCAGACTAAGGGGTTTTTTGCCCTTTTTTTTTTTTTTGAGAAATACATGCTTTTACATTATATGATACACTGGAGGAAAAAATCCTTCTGACCCTGCCAAGTACTTGTCTATAGTGTGGTATTTGCTTATAAACAGCATCTCTATGCAGAAATCTGAGTATTAAAAGCCTACTAAACACAATGCAAACTTTTTTTTTATTGTCCTCCCAAGTACTTATGAAAACAGTGGATGAACAGGTGAATCCCACTCATCTCCACAAATAACGCATTTATCTTATAACTGAGATCAAGGCATTTATTTCTGAAAAAATAAAATAATGTGATATCATCATCAGTTCTTGTTGACGCGGAAGGCTCGAGCAATAACATGCAGACCAATGTGATCAGGTTAATGCCACTTTATTCAACCTAAGCGTTACATTTATAGTATTATGATTTCTGTTCACGCGCTCTAACTCCTACTAATTGGCTGCATGTTATCCTCACGAGCTGTCCACGCGCTTAATTCTTTCTTGTCATTGGTCGACCTTTCTTGACGTATGATGTTTTCAATTCCTTTGTTACACTTCTTTCTGGTCAGCACCTCCTTATCTCATGTCCGACAGTAACCTTTCTTAAACTCATGTCAAGGCAGGCCTACACAGCTGCTACCAACTCCTCAGTGCTTGGAGTGTTCATAGGGTGACCTCGTTGTATTAGAAATCCTTCCACAAATCCCCCTTTTTGTTTTTGAACACTCCAAGACTCTTCAGTTGCAAGCATTACTTGATTAAACCATATTTTTCTTACCATGCGCTCCAAGCCTCTTTGCAAACAATAGAACAGACAAGGAACAATTAACAACACAACAAATACCACGATCAAAATCATTACACCTATTTTTAAAAGGGATGCAACCCAGCCTGTGATTCCCCATCCTTTGAGCAGTCCTGTAAGCCAATGCCAGCTACTCTCTATCTCCACAATTCCCCCTTTTTTATGCAACAAAAAGCTTGATTAATCATTTTTTGCACTATTTTCTGTAAGCAGCCTAAAATACAGCACATGACAAGGATTGGATGACAAAGATGACATGTTTAGAAAATTTAAAACATAAGTTGCTTTATACAATTGCTCTTAAGGTGTCATACCAACAGGATTCCCCCTTTTTTGTTTATCAAGCATGGTTTTTAAGGTATGATGCATACGTTCCACAATTGCTTGCCCAGTTGGGGAATGAGGAATACCGGTGACATGTTTGATACCCCATGTCTGTAAAGAGGCCTGTATTTTAGCGAACACATAAGCTGGTCTGTTATCAGTTTTTACAGTTTTCGGTACTCCCATGACTGCAATGCATTGCAACCCATGTCGAATAACATCACGAGCCTTCTCTCCTATATGAGCACTAGCTACAACAAGGTGAGAAAACAAATCAACTGAAACAGGTACATAGCGCAAACGTCCAAATTCCATAATGTGCATAACATCGGATTGCCAAAGTTCATCAGGTGTAAGCCCTCGCAGGGTAATCCCCGCAAATGATGGCAGAGGAGCCAGCCGCTGACAGCGCAAATGACCCTGCAAAATCAATCGTGCTAACATTTCAATCATCATAGTTACTGGTTTTGAAAAGATATGTGGCAAAAATACCCACTCTAATGCAGTCAGGCTCTTTGCGAGTGTATCATCCCACTGTCCTATCAGGGCGTAAGGTTGAAATTTTTGATGTATCATAAATAAATATACAATGTGCTGTAATGCCTTCTGAGCTGTTGGGGTTAATGAACGTGGAACCTACCAGGGAGGGGGGGCGGGCAGACACAGCACTTCAGGGCGTCCCCTGTATCTTCAAAGTGCGCTCATGTCTAACCCCCTCTCTCCGATCCGAGACAGCCCCCTTATATCCTGCCCCGGACTGAGTGGAAAAGTACAGGCTAGGGTCACTGCATGCGTGGCCAGCACATGCAGCGAGCCTCACCAGACTCATGATCCAGCTTTGCTAACTGCGGATGTCTGATACCTGACTCCCTTGTACTCCCTTCTTGTTATCTTCTTCTTTGAAAGTTAGGTTCTCATGGATACAGATATAGTTTTTCAGCAACAGTACTGAGTCCCTTTTTCCCAACATGCATACTGGGTTTGGTACAACTAGTAATTCTCCGTCGTGTCTCACTCGAACCATCCTCTATTATCCCTTACACATGCTACCCCGTGGCCCATAGTTGGGACACAACAGTATTCTATAACTCGTACAAGGTTATGATGCAAAGCAACATCTGCAACTGATCGTATAATGCTTATTAAACATAGCAAATAGCATACTAAACATAACAGACAGATTCCTTCCACACAGGCAATGAGTATAATTTCCTTCAATCAACCCCACCCCCAAGTCCATCCAGCAAAGAGATTTCACCCAGTGGTCTCCACAAGTTGCTGGCTCGGTCGGTGCAGTTCTTGCAACTGGGCATGGATGGATTTGGAGTGGTCACTTAGACTCATACAACACAGTCCTTTAAAATCTTGACAACTGTGTCCGTGAGCTAAAAGCAAAAAATCAATAGCAGCTCTGTTTTGCAGCATTGCATGTTGAATACTATCTACATCTAGCAATAACTCAGAAACAGCTGTACTAGTAGCATTACTAAATTTATCCCTGGCAGCGAGAGAGTCCTTGTTATCAAGAATCCTTGGCAGCGAAAGAGTCCTTGTTAGCAAGAGCGCATGCGGACTCCCTGTTCTTGCTGGTACTGTGCTTTGATCTTCTTCCACAACAGGCCAAGATTCTCAGGCAGCTAGATAAGGTGTCCTTGAGTCCATTACAGACTTATGTCATCTAAGTGTTTTTCTTGCAAGCACCCAAAACTGAATAACAATTAGTGTGATATATGTGTTTTCCAGCACCCAGGTGCGAGTCCCTTGAGCGTATTTACAATCCTCCTTGCTGATCTTCCGTTGCTTTCCCATATTCCACCCCCCGCTCAAGAGACCGCTTCTGCTGGTGTTCATTTAGTCTCACAGAGTATAACACAGAGTAATTTATAAAGGCGTGCAATAACATATATACATATAGGAAAAAAAAAAGCCCAAAACATATCTCTATAATACTGCTTGAATCAGGTGTCTTATTTCTCTTTTTCTGCTGCTGTCTTGTAGCATGTATGGCATACTTTTGTGCTAAGACGGCACATTTCCCTTCTAATTGTTCCCTTTTTTTTTTCTTTTTTTTTCTTTTTTTTTTTTTTTCATCACTTACGGCTGACATAAAAGTCTGCCTTGCAACAAGAGCTCACCCTTAAGTTTCTCATTTTCCTACAGAGCATCCTATAGATTCTAGCTTAACTCCTTTTCCCAATCAACCATGATCTTATAGGCAAACAACAAACAACCAGTCATACGCCCTGCATGGGTAAGCCGTTCCCGAAAGCGTAAGCATGTCGGCTGGCGAAAACTCCCCCAATATTTCAGGACTTCCATCAGTTCTACAGCCCATCATGGTCTATCTACCTGGGGTGCACTTGCCTTACATCTAAACATTGTGTATATACAAACTTCTTCGCTTGACAGAGTGTCAGCCCTAGTCATGTACGAGAACAGTACCACACCGGGCAGAACACCTGCTCAAGCGGAGTCACCAAACGACACTGCACACAGCAACAAACAAACAGTAGCACAGATGCTGATCAGCAGATATAAACTGGCGCCCACACACACTTACACAGCAGACATACAAAAACACCACTTCTATCTCAGGGAGAGGACTGGGAAGGGGAGGGGGTGAGGCAAACGGCGGCGGGAGCGAAGCGGCTCCAGCTCTGTCCTTCTCCCCCGACATTCTGACAATACACTGCAATACCCCGATTCCGGCTGCGCACGCATAAGCGGTTGAGAAGGAGGAACAGACGTGATACCTGGCACAAATGGAGGAGGCTTAAGAATGGAGGAACGCGATAACGGCTTTCGTCTCTGTTGCTGTAAAATCTCCTCCGCAGTTGTAGCAGAGGCAGCCATAGCTTTAATCGGGGTTAAAGGTGGACATAAATCAGGTTCAGTCTCTGGATTTATTGGGCCAGGATCAAAGGGATCTTCTGGCTCTTCACCTCCTGAATTCTGTTTTTGGTAATGTTTTTCAGAATTGGGAATTTGAGCATATTTAGGCTGAGGGTCTGCAACTGGGGGTGTCATTTCAAAAGACTGAGGTTCCTTTGGGGGAGCTTGTGGTGCCCCTCTAGCAACCCCTTGCAGGGCTTGCTCTGCAGGATGCATTGTTCGTATGGCAGTGTATACAGTTCGCCAAGTAACTATTATTCCTCTGGCAAGGACAAGCGCAGCGTCTCCTGCGTTTGCAATTCCTCCCCCACTTTTAGCCGCTGAGCCAAATCGTAGGACCACCCTTCAGGGAACCATAAGCAATAATCACGTATCCATACAAGCAAAAAATTTCCGAGTCAAATACTCATTTGCATCCTATGAACCCATCTCCGCTTCTTCTAGCATAGTACAAATCCATCTCTTCACTTTCTATTCTTTAACACTATCTCCCTTTTCTGATACATTACACTATTATGTATCCCCAGACTCGTCCGCTGCTGTTTCAGACGGATCACCCGTTCCCGGACTCCCACACACCCTCTCCTCAACCGCCTGCAAACCCTCCTTGATAACCTCATGAGCCTTTTTATAAGCAGCCCGTATCGCGCCCGCTTTCAAACCCTTATCAAGTCTCTGCATTTCCGCGAGCAATTGCTGCATAGAGTTCTGTTGATCGCGGAGAGCATCACGGAGCTCCGCAGTATCTTTAGGTGGATAGACGGTTTTCAGACGAACGTCCTCGGAGGATGATGACGTTTCCATAGGCTGAGGAGAGTCGGGGGGAACCTGCGTGGATGACTCCGGTAGACCAGAGTACGGTGGAGCAGTCGGTTGCGGAAGCGAAAATGTCCATTCGTCAGACGCCCCCCAGAACTCCTTTTCTGACTGCTTTATTACAGGAAATGCATTGGAGGACGAACTGTTTCCCTCTTCCCCAGCTGCATCTAACACCCTCTGGGCTGTGGTGGCAATAACAGCTGATCCATGCATGCCTGCAATCAGTCCCTTCACCTGTCGATAAGTGCCTGCCAGGTTCCAGGCTTCCTTATTCTCTGACTGCACTGCTTCCCACATTTCCACTCCAATTCTAGTCCATGTTGAAAGGTCAAAAAAACTGAGTCGGATCTCTGAGCAATCCTCATTGTCAGCATCAAGATAATAGTTCCAGTAAAGCACTCTCACTAAGGTTTTCACCAGCATTTTTTGCCAGCTGCAGCAAACTTTGTACTGCTGCCTTTTCCACAGCTGATACAGCCAAACCCATACTACCGTTCCCATTCTAGGTGGCTCCCACTTCCCGTGGGGTTGCGGATCTGCTCCTGCCTCTCTCGGGCAGCTCAGCTTACTTCATCCCACAACACTGCCCCTATTTTAGCCCAAATATCCTGGGCGAAGGCAACCGCCACCGTGGGATAAAGCCCCTTGTCTCTTGTCCATACTAAAAGTGACTTCAAAGAGGCAGAATCATATTTCAGTCCTCTCATAGAGAGCATATGTTGGAGGAGCTTAACTACAGCCTCTTCTTCTTTTGAGGTTGCAGACCCCATCTCCTCCCGGCCGCCTGCCTGATCAGAGCAGGATTTCCCTTTTTTGATGCGCTAGCGTCTTCCCGAGTGCCGGGGCAGCACTCACCTTTCGACCGCTTCTTCCGCCCCCTCCGATTGCCGGCTGGATTTCTGGGTAGATACAGTCCCAAAAAACCGATCTGAGGGTCCCTGTTTGGGCGCCACTTGTTGACGCGGAAGGCTCGAGCAATAACATGCAGACCAATGTGATCAGGTTAATGCCACTTTATTCAACCTAAGCGTTACATTTATAGTATTATGATTTCTGTTCACGCGCTCTAACTCCTACTAATTGGCTGCATGTTATCCTCACGAGCTGTCCACGCGCTTAATTCTTTCTTGTCATTGGTCGACCTTTCTTGACGTATGATGTTTTCAATTCCTTTGTTACACTTCTTTCTGGTCAGCACCTCCTTATCTCATGTCCGACAGTAACCTTTCTTAAACTCATGTCAAGGCAGGCCTACACAGCTGCTACCAACTCCTCAGTGCTTGGAGTGTTCATAGGGTGACCTTGTTGTATTAGAAATCCTTCCACAAGTTCTTTAAGTGATAATGCATCAACCCTTTTCAATGGGACAATGTTTTAAAGTTTCATGCATTTACTTGCTGGACTGACTTTGCATTTCTGAATCCCTGCATACAGGTGCACATCCTGTCTGCATCCTCATTCCATCCCAGAGAGATACTCAGGAGTACAGTAGCTCCTTCACACACTGTGGTTTCCAAATAAAGATCAGATGAAAGTCCTAGTATAGTCCAGCAGTTTTCTGATCTCTACAATGACATGAGAACCCCAGGGCAAGCATTAGTACACTCCTCTGGGTCTTTTTAGACCTGAAGACAATATTACCCATATCAGAAATAGGCAGACTCTGCTTGCTGCTCTTACCCTTGACTATATCACAGATATTTTCCAGTTCTAAGTACCTGTGTGAAGTTATTGTAAATCACCTCCTTGCTCTTCTTTCAGCCCTTTGAATAAGTTGAGTCCTTGTTGGTCATACTGTAGATTTCATTTTCCAGTCTGCTGGCTGTTTTTATTTTGTGTGTGTATACGCATTTCTGAACTATTTTTGATACTTCAATATCCCTGAACCATGAACACTAAAAGTAGACATCATATTCTAATGTCAACCATTAAAAAAACCTATACAAAAAAGACAGGCCACTGTCTTGCCTGTATTTCATAGACTTTTCTTCCATTCACATGGAAAGAAAGAATTCACATCTAACAGCTTATTTACTGTTGGATACATCTGACCGTATCACAAGGAGACCTTTTATTGATGTGACTATCTCCCAGGATGCTAAAACTTTCTTCTGAGTTTCCTGTTTTATAGAATAAAATTTTGCTTCTTGAAGGTATGGTCTACTTCCCTGATTTCCTAACACAGCATTTTTAATCAAAGTGTATTAAATCACATAAATTACCACTTCTGAAGAGTAGCCTGTCCCATACTAATTTTCTAGCAGCAGTTAAAAGATGCCAGTAAATGCTGATATATGGTACATTACTTCAGGAGGTATGGATGCACTTTCCACAAAAGTGAAAAATGAAAATAAACAATATACTGGGACTTAAACATCTCGATGCTGCATTTTTTTAATGTTCATAATTAAGCTTTAAAATTCTCACTTCTGACACTGCTTGTCTCGCAATTTCATTTCATTTATAAATTTTATGAGTGAAGATTCGTAATCACTGCTTAGAATGATATTAAAAATAAACAACAAAACAAACCCAAATGTCACAGGATGAAGAATCAAACCCTGTAGGAGCATATTGCAAACAACTGTATTCATCGAGTTCTCCCCTTTAAAAGATCTCTCTTAAGATGAAAAACAGGTTTCGGTCTATCCTTTATATTCCCTGAAAATCTCATATATTGCAAACTTTAGAGAAATAATTATATAATATGAAATCAAACACTTTAGAGAGGTCAGCTATATTCTATCAACAAACCTCTTGCCTTTATCTGTGAGACATGAAAGCTACTGAAAAACTTTAACAGCTACTGACTGAACTTCAGTATTTACCTTCTCTATTCTTGGGCATTGTTTTAAAAAATTGAGAGCAGCAATACTTATTTTTCTGAACTTAACACTTGTTTCCCTCTGTTATGGAAACATGTTGGTTACTGTACTGAGTCAGTGAGAAGTCCATCTAGTTTTCTAAGTAGGCCATCGAATCATAAAGGGACAGAATCTGTGACTATTTCTGGAGTGACAGGTTGTGGAATAATTACTAAAATGACCAAAAATACAGCATTGTTCACGCATTAAGGAAAGGTATAAAATCAAAAGGCTTCTAAGGTAGAATACAGCCGCAGCTGGCATGCGAAGAATTCAACATCTGTGATTCCCTGTACAATATTGCTTGCAAAGCAACATGGGGGACTGAGCGGAATGTGACCTTCCACGGCCCTGCCCTGTGATATACAGCAGATATGGGAATGAGATGGTCCTATGGAACTGATAAGCTGCCTATGTGCTACCCTGAGCCAACATTTTGTCAAATTTTGATGAAATGCTGTCCTTTGTGCAAACTTTGCTCATTATAATGTCATTATAATACCAAAACACACCTCCATCCCAAAGGCTACCTGCCTCCAAGGTGCAACCACTCCTCGAGTCTGCGCCCTGAATTTTTCGTAAACTATACATTTAAATGTGAGGCGAGAGAATTTTACACCAATCATAATTAAAGTATTTATGACTGAAGTCACTCAAACTCCACCTTGAAGGTAAAAAATAGTATAAAAATAGCCCAAGAAAGGGGGGATATCAGGGAAGACACCATTGTGAACAAGTAAAGGAGGACTCCATCACAGACTGCCTTTGACTTCCGGGACCAGTCGACGGGCTAAGCCTTTCTTCCCCCCTATAGGGACGCCTTTGGGTAAGACTTAGATTATACTGAGTGCTTTCTCAGGAAACTTAGAAATCTCTCTAGAGAGTCTCTCTCCTACATTTATAGCCAGGCTGTATCATTTATAACTTTGTCGCGCGTTTTGTATACTTAACAATACTTTCATTTGCACGTGCTTTGCAGACAGTGTATTTATCACCGGCAATCCTAAGAACCTATATATCTGTTGTTTAAATAAACTGCACTGTTTAAGTAGCTAGTCGTTTCGGTTTCTCACTGAATGCGACCAAAGACTCGAGAGTGGCCGTGCTAGTTCACGAGCACGATTAGACTGAAGGTGCAGTCTACTATTAGTGTATCCAAATTGTAATAGTTTAATATATTAAACGCGATTGGACTGATAGTGCTGAATTGGGCATCACTCAGAATTTAAATCCAGCTGCACCTAGCCTCCCACCTCGGTGAGGAGTGTTAGAACACAAGGGGGTTTATTTTCTGCCAAATCCACTTTGCCCCTTTCATGCAATACAGGTGGGTCTCAAGAACTGACTGTACTGGAGGCCGAAGTGAGCCTGAATGGGAATAAATGGGAGAAGCACCCTATTGTGACTGGCCCAAATGCTCCGTGCATCCTTGGCATAGACTTCCTCAAGAGAGGGTATTTCAAAGACCCGAAAGGTTATAGGGTGGGCTTTTGGTATAGCAGCTGTAGAGACTGAGGATATTACACAGCTGTCTACCTTACTTGGTCTTTCAGATGACCCTTCTGTGGTCGGACTGCTGAAGGTTAAAGAACAGCAGGTGACAATTGCTATTTCACAGTGCATCGACGACAGTATCGCACTAACCAAGACTCCCTGATTCCCATCCAGAACCTGATTCGTTGGCTAGAGACTCAAGGAGTGATCAGCAAGACTTGTTCACCCTTTAACAGCCCTATGTGGCCAGTGCAAAAGTCTGATGGAGAGTGGCAGCTAACAGTAGACTATCGTGGCCTGAATGAAGTCACACCACCACTGAGTGCTGCTGTGCCAGACATGCTAGAACTGCAGTATGAACTGGAGTCAAAGGCAGCCAAGTGGTATGCTACAATTGACATTGCTAATGTCTTTTTCTCCATTCCCTTAGCAGCAGAGTGCAGGCCACAGTTTGCTTTCACCTGGAGGGGCATCCAGTACACCTGGAATCAACTGCCCCAGGGGTGGAAACACAGCCCTATTATTTGCCATGGACTGATCCAGACTGCACTGGAGAAGGGTGGAGCTCCAGAACACCTGCAATACATTGATGACATCATTGTGTGGGGTAATACAGCAGAAGAAGTTTTTGAGAAAGGTAAGAAAATAATCAAGATTCTTCTGAAAGCAGGTTTTGCTGTCAAAAGAGTTAAGGTCAAGGGACCTGCACGAGACATCCAGTTCTTGGGAATTAAGTGGCAAGATGGACGTCACTAGATCCCAATGGATGTGATCAACAAAATAACATCTATGTCCCCACGTACTAACAAAAAGGAAACACAAGCCTTCTTAGGGGTTGTGGGTTTCTGGAGACTGCACATTCCAGATTATAGTCAGATTCTGAAACCTCTCTATTAAGTGACTCGAAAGAAAAATAACTTTATGTGGGATCCTGAGCAACGACAAGCCTTTGAGCAAATGAAACAAGAGATTGTGCATGCAGTAGCCCTTGGACCACTCCGAACAGGATGGGACATTAAAAATGTGCTCTACACTGCAGCCGGGGACAATGTCCCTACCTGGAGCCTCTGGCAGAAAGCTCCAGGGATGACTCGAGGTCAACCCCTAGGATTCTGGAGTCGAGGCTATAAAGGCTCTGAGGCCAGCTATACCCCAACTGAGTGTCGCGTAGAAAGGGGCAAAGCGGTTTTGGCAGAAGATAAACCCCCTTGCGTTCTAACACTCCTCACCGAGGTGGGAGGCTAGGTGCAGCTGGGTTTAAATTCTGAGTGATGCCCAATTCAGCACTATCAGTCCAATCGCGTTTAATATGTATTAAACTATTACGATTTGGATACACTAATAGTGGACTGCACCTTCAGTCTAGTCGTGCTCATGAACTAGCACGGCCACTCTCGAGTCTTTGGTCGCGTTCAGTGAGAAACCGAAACGACTAGCTACTTAAACAGTGCAGTTTATTTAAACAACAGATAGATAGGTTCTTAGGATTGCCGGTGATAAATACACTGTCTGCAAAGCACGTGCAACTGAAAGTATTATTACATCTATCAAACGCGCGACAAAGTTATAAACGATACAGCCTGGCTATAAATGTAGGAAAGAGATTCTCTAGAGAAATTCCTAAGTTTCCTGAGAAAGCACTCAGTATAATCTAAGTCTTACCCAAAGGCGTCCCTATGGGGGGGAAGAAAGGCTCAGCCCGTCGACTGATCCCGGAAGTCAGTGATGAAGTTCTTTGTGATGGTGTCTTCCCTGAGTATCCCCCCTCTCTCGGGCTATTTTTATACTATTTGTTATCTTCAAGGTGGAGTTTGAGTGACTTTAGTCATAAATACTTTAATTATGATTGGTGTAAAATTCTCTCGCTTCACAATTAAATGTATAGTTTACAAAAAATTCAGAGTGCAGACTCAAGAAGGAGTGGTCGCACCTTGGAGGCGGGTAGCCTTTGGGATGGAGGTGTGTTTTGGTATTATAATGACATTATAATGAGCAAAGTTTGCACAAAGAACAGCATTTCATCAAAATTTGACAAAATGTTGGCTCCAAGTATCGAGCAGGCAGCTAATTGGCAGCTTATCTGTTTCATGGTATCGTACCGTCCCCATATCTGCTATACATCATAAGGTAAAGCCACGGAATAATTGCATCCCGCCCCGTACCTCATGTAGCTTCACAAGCATCCTTATCAGGGAAACGCGGATGTTGTATTCTTCATGCCAGCTGCAGCTGTTTTCTACCTCAGAGGCCTCTTGATTTTATACTTTTCCTTAATGTGTGAACAATGTCGTACTTTTGTATTTTTTAGCCAATTTAGTAATTATTCCACACCAGGGAACAAACCCGTGCCAGTATCCGTTGCCCCCATACAAAAGAAGAAGTACACAAAGAAATCGGTTCGCATAGTAAGAGATGACGATGAACCAGGGCCATCACAAGGACAGGAGGAAGAGGCAGAACCAGAGATAATTACCCAATCCCTATCCCTGAGTGAGCTGTGGGATATGCGAAAAGATTTTAGCCGACTTTCAGGTGAGCACATTGTCACCCGGCTGCTTCGGTGTTGGGATAACGGGGCCAGTAGCCTGGAATTAGAGGGTAGGGAAGCCAGGCAGTTGGGATCCCTGTCTAGGGAAGGTGGCATTGACAAGGCAATTGGAAAGAAGACCCAAGCCCTCAGCCTCTGGAAACGACTCCTGTCAGGCGTGAGGGAGAGGTACCCCTTCAGTGAAGATGTTGTATGTCACCCAAGCAAGTGGACCACCATGGAAAGAGGTATCCAGTACCTGAGAGAATTAACCATGCGGGAGATGATTTATTATGACTTGGACAATACAGACTTACCCACGGACCCTGATGAGGTGCACTGCACAAGGCCCATGTGGCGGAAGTTTGTACGGAGCGCACCATCGTCATATGCCAACTCACTGGCAGTAATGGAATGGAAAGGTGAAGAAGGACCAACGGTGGATGAGGTGGCTGGCCGGCTCTGGCGATATGAAGAAAGCCTCTCTTCCCCCCTTGTCTCAGCTGTGGAGAAACTGTCCCAGAAGGTCCAGCAACTTGAAGAGAATATGTCCTACTCCCCACCTGTACGGGCCAGCATCTCAGCTATTAGGAGCAGGCATTTCCCCACTCAAGAGAGAGACTACAGAGGGTACACACCACGAGGCACCCTCTGGTTCTACCTGCGAGACCATGGAGAGGACATGAGGAAGTGGGATGGACAACCTACTTGGATCCTGCGGACACGGGTACAGGAGTTGCAAGAAAGGACAACCACAAAAGGGGATCCCTCCAGGAAAAGTGCCGCCCCAGTTTCCAGTGGGCGGTTCCCCAGACAGAGCAGAAGGCCTGATCTTGCTTCTGATCCTCTTGAAGGAACCTCCAAGTCATTTCTGCAAGAAGTGAGTACCGGATACCATGACCAGTATTAGAGGGGCCCTGCCTCCAGCCAGGTGGAGGAAAGGGACAACCGGGTTTATTGGACAGTGTGGATGCGATGGCCTGGCACATCAGACCCACAGGAGTATAAGGCTCTAGTGGACACAGGAGCACAGTGTACTCTGATACCATCAAGCTATAGAGGGGCAGAGCCCATTTGTATTTCTGGGGTCACAGGGGGATCCCAAGAGTTGACTGTACTGGAGGCTGAAGTGAGCCTAACTGGGAATGAGTGGCAAAAGCATCCCATTGTGACTGGCCCAGAGGCTCCATGCATCCTTGGTATAGATTACCTCAGGAGAGGGTATTTCAAGGACCCAAAGGGGTATCGGTGGGCTTTTGGCATAGCTGCCTTGGAGGCGGAGGAAGTTAAACAGTTGTCTACCTTGCCTGGTCTCTCGGAGGACTCTTCTGTTGTGGGGTTGTTGAGGGTTGAAGAACAGCAGGTGCCGATTGCTACCACAACGGTGCATCGGCGGCAATATCGCACTAACCGAGACTCTCTGATTCCCATCCATAACCTGATTCATCAACTAGAGGTTTGAGGAGTGATCAGCAAGACTCGTTCACCCTTTAACAGTCCCATATGGCCAGTGCAAAAGTCTAAAGGAGAGTGGAGGCTAACTGTAGGCTATCGTGGCCTGAATGAAGTCACGCCACCGCTGAGCGCTGCCGTGCCGGACATGCTAGAACTGCAGTATGAACTGGAGTCCAAGGCAGCCAAGTGGTATGCCACGATTGATATAGCGAATGCATTCTTCTCGATCCCTTTGGCAGCAGAGTGCAGGCCACAGTTTGCTTTCACTTGGAGGGGCATCCAGTACACCTGGAATCGACTGCCCCAGGGGTGGAAACACAGCCCCACCATTTGCCATGGACTGATCCAGACTGCACTGGAACAGGGTGAAGCTCCAGAACATCTGCAGTACATTGACGACATCATCGTATGGGGAAACACAGCCGAAGAAGTTTTTGAGAAAGGGGATAAAATAGTCCGAATCCTTCTGAAAGCTGGTTTTGCCATAAAACGAAGTAAGGTCAAGGGACCTGCACAGGAGATCCAGTTCTTAGGAATAAAATGGCAAGATGGATGCCATCAGATCCCAATGGATGTGATCAACAAAATAGCAGCTATGTCTCCACCAACTAGCAAAAAGGAAACACAAGCTTTCTTAGGTGTTGTGGGGTTTTTGGAGGATGCATATCCCAGATTACAGTCTGATTGTAAGCCCTCTGTATCAAGTAACCCAGAAGAAGAACAATTTTAAATGGGGTCCTGAGCAACGACAAGCTTTTGAACAAATCAAACAGGAAATAGTCCATGCAGTGGCCCTGGGGCCAGTCCGGGCAGGACAAGATGTTAAAAATGTGCTCTACACCGCAGCCGGGGAGAATGGCCCTACCTGGAGCCTCTGGCAGAAGGCACCAGGGGAGACCCGAGGTCGACCCCTAGGGTTTTGGAGTCGGGGATACAGAGGATCCGAAGCCCGCTACACTCCAACAGAAAAGGAGATATTGGCAGCATATGAAGGGGTTCGAGCTGCTTCGGAGGTGGTTGGTACAGAAGCGCAGCTCCTCTTAGCACCTCGACTGCCCGTGCTGGGCTGGATGTTCAAAGAAAGGGTCCCCACCACGCATCATGCAACTGCTGCTACATGGAATAAGTGGATTGCACTGATCACACAGCGAACTCGAATGGGAAACCCCAGTCGCCCAGGAATTCTGGAAGTGATCATGGACTGGCCAGAAGGCAAGGATTTTGGAATGTCACCAGAGGAGGAGGTGACGCGTGCGGAAGAGGCCCCACCATATAATAAACTGCCAGAAAATGAGAAGCAATATGCCCTGTTCACTGATGGGTCCTGCCGGATTGTGGGAAAGCATCGCAAGTGGAAGGCTGCTGTGTGGAGTCCTACACGACAAGTTGCAGAAGCCAGTGAAGGACAAGGTGAATCGAGCCAGTGTGCAGAGGTGAAAGCCATTCAGCTGGCTTTGGACATTGCCGAGCGAGAAAAATGGCCAGTACTTTCTCTCTACACTGACTCATGGATGGTGGCAAATGCTCTGTGGGGGTGGTTACAGCAGTGGAAGCAGGGCAACTGGCAGCGCAGAGGCAAACCCATCTGGGCTGCTGAACTATGGCAAGGTAGTGCTGCCCGGATAAGGGAATCTGGTTGTGAAAGTACGCCACGTAGATGCCCACGTACCGAAGAATCAGGCCACGGAGGAACATCAGAACAACCAGCAGGTGGATCGGGCTGCCAGGATTGAAGTGGCTCAGGTGGATCTGGACTGGCAACGTAAGGGTGAACTATTCATAGCTCGGTGGGCCCATGAGACCTCAGGCCATCAAGGAAGAGACGCGACATATAGATGGGCTCGTGACGAAGGGGTGGACTTGACCATGAACACTATTGCACAGGTCATCCATGAATGTGAGACATGCGCTGCAATCAAGCAAGCCAAGCGTTTGAAGCCTCTTTGGTATGGAGGACGATGGTTGAAATATAAATATGGGGAGGCCTGGCAGATTGATTATATCACACTGCCACGAACCCGTCAAGGCAAGCGCTATGTGCTCACAATGGTGGAAGCAACCACTGGATGGCTGGAAACATACCCTGTGCCCCATGCCACTGCCCGGAACACTATCCTGGGCCTTGAAAAGCAAGTCCTGTGGCGACATGGTACCCCAGAGAGAACCGAGTCGGACAATGGGACTCATTTCTGAAACAGCCTCACAGACACCTTGGCCAAAGAGCATGGTATTGAGTGGGTATATCACATCCCCTATCACGCACCAGCCTCTGGGAAGATAGAACGGTACAATGGACTGTTAAAAACTACACTGAGAGCAATGGGTGGTGGGACCTTAAAACATTGGGATGCACATTTAGCAAAGGCTACCTGGCTAGTTAATACCAGGGGATCTACCAATCGGGCTGGCCCTGCCCGGTCAAAACTTCCACGTACTGTAGAAGGGGATAAGGTCCCCGTAGTGCACATGAAGAATATGTTAGGGAAGACAGTCTGGGTTAGTCCTGCCTCAGGTAAAGGCAAACCCATCCGTGGGATTGCTTTTGCCCAAGGACCTGGGTGCACTTGGTGGGTGATGCGGAAGGATGGGGAAGTCCAATGTGTACCTCATGGGGACTTGATTTTGGGGGAGAATAGCCAATGAATCAAATTGTATGTTACACTGTCACTGTATGTCCTCGTTCCTATAATTGCTATCGGCTGTACTGCAGTAAGAATCACCCAAATTAAGGACAGATGGACTTTGATGAAGAATTGAGTAAAGCACAGTGGTGATGGGATCAGAGCTGATGCCCAGCAACTTCCTCAAGATCTACATCTTCGGCCCATGGACTGTGTGCATGAGCCATGCCGGGTACACCAGTCACATGTTCCAAAAACTGTAAGATCTGGGTGTAGCAAAAATGGTATGGAATAAGGGGTGGATAACGTCCTGGTTCCGGCAGGGACAGGGTTAAGTATTCCATGCCATGTGAGCCACGCCCACCCTGGGATTAAAAGGAGGGAGGTGGCAGGCAGTCGGTTTCGGAGCGGGCTGGCGCGTCCCGGGTCCGGACCGGCGGGGAGGGGCGGTTCCGTAATCGCGTTTGTATATTCCTTTGTCAGTGTTGTTGTTTTCTTGTTCCTTTTGCTGTTCTGTTAAACTGCCTTTGTCTCAACCCAAGAGTTTTGCCTTTTTCTTTTGATCCTTCCCGTACCTGGAAGCGCTGAGCGAGCGACACGTGGTTCTTTTTTGCCGTCTGAGGCCAAACCACGACATACCCTTATAGGAGCTCTGAGCTATTGGAAAATATTATGAATAATACAACCAGACTATAAAGTACAAATGCCCTGAAGTAGCCAATACACACCTTTGTGTTGCCATATAAAGGTGGTCTGCTTTGTTTAAGCTGCCATCAGGGATGTTACCCGGAATAGTGCTGTGGGAGAGAATATGGCATACACAGTGCCCTTCATCTAAGGGGTAGTTGCTGCAAATACTGAGGTGGAATGAAAAAAACCACATCCTTGAAGCACGTGTTTGCTTCATACCCTGATATCAGAAATATTGTAATTGTATCTGTATGAGTTATCTTTTCTATTTTCTTATTTTTATATCCACTGAAATACATTCCTTTAAACAAACAGCCCTTCTTTTTTTTTTTCCTGTTTTCCCCATATATTTTCATTTGTGTCATCCTTCGAAGCAAAGTACCCCCCTCCAGTTTAGTTCAGAAATAAATCAATATCTTTCAAAAGTGGAAGGTATGTGCACTCAATGAAAATAGCAAAAAAGCTTTACTGCGGACAAGTTGAATGTTAAAACATAATAAAAATAGGCTTAAAGGATTAGTGTGAGAAACAAGCTGCTAAAGTTTCTAAAATAAAAGAAGTAATAATAAAAGGTTTTTCATATCCATCAAAAGCAAGAAACTTGCCAGAGAGTTTATGGGATTTAGAAATGACCAAGATGTAAAAGAACCATACAAGGAAGATAATGCCATAACAGAAAACAAAAATTAATTCTTTATATACATGTTCACTGTGAAGAAGGGAAGTTCTGTTGCTTCTCTGTGTTTGAATGTCAGTCTCAAAATGAATTGTCAGCAGAGGAGATTTTAGACATATTGATAAAAAGTAACAAATCATCAGGACCAGATGTTATTTACCTAAGACTCTGAAAGGAATTCAAGGATGTAATTACTGAATTAACTGTGTTTTAAACCCTAGTGCTTCAGGATAAGAGGTAAGGGGGTAAGGGAATGGGGAAAGGAAGGGAGATTCATTGCTTGTAAAGATGTCTTGTTCAAGAACTGAAATCATAAGCCCAATCAGAATTCCCACTAACTTCAGTGTCCCTAACTTCACATTGCATTAAGATTGCATGCAGAGCTTCTACTAGTATATATTTGTTGGTTTTTATTTGGAAAAAAAGGAATTCCATGATTTGGAAGACCACCTTAGCAATTTCATTAACGTAATTTTTAAGTATTCTGAACATTTAACACGCTTCTGAGCTTAAAAGTTTAGATATTCATGCTTTCTTCCATTTACTCCACAATATGGCAGCTATCACATCAGACTTCTTACTCTGCTCATTAAGAAAAGAAATCACAACAACATTAACAACAAAAGCTCTCCAAAACTGTGTTTAAATCTTGCTCTTTTAAGGAAATGTGAAATTAATTGCTGACGACATGGCTATTTTCTAATCAAACATTTCTTTTGGTTGCAAAGACGGGAAGCATGTGAAAACAAAAAGACATTTTGGCAATAACAGCTTTAACAAAAATCACTACACAGCAGCTTCAGCGGCTGTGAAATATCAGTCTTTGAAGGGTAATACTATTTCAAGTAGCGTAGCACTGCATACAAGTAAGGGGTCCAAAGACCTTGAATGTTGAAAAGAACTACAGATCTTCAAAGTCTCACATACAAGCAAAAAAAAAGGTAGTATGTAATGGAGACCTGAATCATGTAAAAGGCTTTGTCTGTGAGGAAGGGAGGTGAAGGGGAGGGAGAAATAGAGGAAGGAGTGGTGGGAAAAAGAGAAGGGGAGAAGTGAAATATGAGTCTTAAGCATTGTAATCAGATGTGAGTTGTCACCTCTTGCCTAGATCTCACAAACAGCAATATCCAAACAGTACAAAATAAAATAAAAAAAGCAGGAAAATAGGCTCCCTCCCTAAAAGGGGAGCAAAGCCAGCTTATATTAAACAACTCTTAAACTAGCAGTTTTCACAAAGCTACTAGTTAGCATTCCATTTCCAGGCTCTGGCAAGCACCCCATCCCATTATGAGGGAATATAAACTTCTTTGTGCTTCATCATTTGTTTTTAATGTCACATGCAGAGCTTTTATATCATATGCCTCCAAAATAAAACTCGTGTGCACACATCTCACATAAAATAATAAATACACATGCATACACACACAAGCAGAAGCCAAATTACTGAGTTGCCAGGGTCCCAAATGCTGGATTGTAAATTATAGATTGGTTTGGAAACTTTTCCCTGTTTGACTCAGTTGTGATAAATATGTTTTAAAACGTAAACTGTGTGATGCTGATATACTGTGGGTGTATTCACAGGGAGTCTGGGTTCCTCCGATACATATTATTCTGGCTTATACAGAAAGGTCAGCATTTTACCTGCTTCTGGAGCAAAGACAATTCTTGTAGGTCTGGACAATGCCATGAGTTTTCTTTAGCAACTTACTCTGTGTTATAAATACTCCGAGTCCGTAAGGAGTTTAATAAATGTTTATTAGATAAGAAAGCAAAAGCAGCGCTGGGCGGCCGGGGAGTCGCAGCTCCACAAAGGCTCGCAAATTCGAATGTCTCAAGCAACTCCTTTTATCTTCTCGGGGGTGGGTTTCAGCATCCTTAGTCTCCGCCAGGTGCCCCCCTATAGATTGCCGGGTCAGCTAACATATACAAGGATCTGCACCGAGACACAAGCTCAACAAACAAATGGGCATGAGAACGGCGTCACGGGCAGCCGCTCAAGGACATCAATCCTTCATGGCAACATTCCCCAGGTCTCATCCCTTCACCCAGATAAGGCAGTCTTCCGTAGCAACAGCTGGCAGTATATCATATCATGACATTTACTGCTAGTATAGCAATTAAGTCTTATCGCAAGACAGGATGTCCTGCTTCACAGAGCAGGACACTTCCATTGCTTGTTTGGTGCAATAATTACCCTCCTTGTTCAGCTCTCCTGGTCATCAGCAAATTACCTGTTAGTCACCTATTGCAATTCCCCCTTTCTGTTATTTACCAGTAATTTGCTGATCAAATCTAGATAATACCTCATAGGCTCTATCCAATCTAGAGTTTTCATCCGGTATGTTCTCCATTTCTAGTTGTGACTGCTTTATTACCATCAACTGTACTTTCTCTAACCTGTTTTTAATAAAGGTTACAAATTTATTAATGACACAGGGTCCAAAAGTCAGAGCCACTACTAGCATTATGAAGGGCCCTGCCAAGGTAGAAATTAAAGTAGTCAGCCACGGTGATTGGTTAAACCACGATTCATACCATGAGGACTGAGCTTCTCGTTCTCGTTTTCGCTTCTCTAATCCTTCTCTTAGTTTGGCTAGCGAATCTCTCACTACCCCTGTATGGTCAGCATAAAAACAACACTCTTCGCCTAAGGCTGCACATAGTCCTCCGTTCTGCAAGAACAGGAGGTCCAATCCTCTTCGATTTTGTAAAACCACTTCAGACAATGAGGTTAGAGATTTTTCTAAGTAAGAAATAGACTTTTCTATTCGGGTCAGATCCTCGTCCACTGCCTCTCTCAAGGACAATAGACCTCGATGTTGCAGGGCTAGAGAAGCCGCGCCGGTGGCGGTTCCTGCGATCCCTAAGCCAACTAAAGTAGCTATAGTTATTGCGGATATCGGTTCCCTCTTTTCTATCCTATGTTTGGTACTTCCCCAATGTAAATACATACTTTCTTCGCTATGAAAAAAGATCTTAGGTACCACAGTAACTTGCACACAAAAGTCTGAGTTATTTTTCAGAACGATCGTGGACAAACACGGAGTCAGTCCAGTTTTGGAACAAGCCCACCATGCCCCTGGACTAGGCAAGACCCATTTAATCCCGGTAGCAAAGCTTTTGGTTTGGTTAGTACATAGACTTTGTCTCCCTCTTGGTACTGTCCCTACACACGAACCCTTTCCTCGGACTTGTTGCAGGGTGATTCCCGCAGTGCGTGCTTTCCAGTCACAGCCGGGAGGTATGGTCCCATTGGTGATATTAAAAGGGGATGACACTGCTATTCCCTCATAGAAAGGTGGTTCTGAGTTGTAGCACAGCCAACAAGAATTAGTAAGATTCGGGTTGGTCATGTTTAAGGTCTGGTAAGCTGCTTTCATCATAGTCCATAAAGGTACTTGGGGTGGGTCCCATGCCTCATTGGTAGGAGTGGGATATGCTTCAGTGGGATATGCTTCTGAGGAGTTAACGACCTCAGGCTTTCCCAATTGCCCGTTGAGGAGATCATTGGGCCCTACTACCACGGTCGGGGTTTGTTTAACCTCGCGTTTCTGAATGAATATTAGCCCTCCCTGGTCTGTCCCCGGTTGCGAGTATCGAAAACCCCAGGTTCGCCCTATGAGCCAGCCGGGATCATCTGGCTTATGGACTGCTAAATATATACTACCATTGCAGAGAGGTTTCCTATCCGAGGAGGCTCTTGTTCCCCACTGGCCATAATGACGAGTCCCTCCCATTCCTGAGGGTAGTTGGCACCCTATAGGGACCCATTCGGTGCTTAAAAATTGATCTTTGACAATGGGGGTCCAGGCTGAGGCAATTGTTTCACATCCCCAATAAGCACAATAATAATGTCCTGGGGAGTTGCAATAGCCTCTTCCTGGGTTGGAGCTGGGGCACATGTAGTAATGGAATCGATCCTCACAACGTCCTGGAACTTGCTGTGCTGGTACTAATTCACAAGGGGATGTCAGGAACCTTGGGGCCCCCGCTGTGATATTTGTCCTTAAAATAGAATATTCTCTACTTCCAAGTACCCATTCATAGGGTTGATGGTATGGGTTTCCCCATGTTGTGGTGGCGAGGATTAAGATTCCCAGGAGGAGGCTAGCAGCCATTCTCCCCACTTTTGCAGCACTCCTCTGCCTTCCTCGTCTACTCTTTTGCAGAGAGCAACGGGATTTTAGCTTCTTCTCGGCAGCAGTGAGTGATCTTCAGGGGAATCTACTGCCTCTCCTTTCGCCGCGCGTTGCTCCCTGCTCTGGCTTGGGCAGAGGTCTGCTTATTGCTAGTCTTTCTAATGCAGCCCTGACTCCCCTCGTACGGGATCTTTATTCCACGAATCTTTGTCAAATTCCTTAAGCTCGTCACAGTCTACTAACTTTCCACAAAAATGTTCCTAATATTTTTGTCTGTCTAATCCCTCTTATATGCTTCATTAGTTTATATAGATCCCACCAAATTAGGCTTAAACCCCAATGTTCATTGTTTTCTATCACAAACCGTATATTCCTGCTAAAGTTATCTGGGTACCCCTCCGTGGTTGTCCAGTTCCGTTCCAACGTAGGATATAGATGTTGTTCTAGAGTCTCGTACTGATACCGATCCTGGCACGTTGGACACACGCCTCTGTGAAAAAGCACTATACGATTAGTTATATTTGTTCGTTTATACCTCCCACACTGATAAAACACCCAAAACCCACATGTGAGGGTTTTGCACTGGCAAACTCCTCTCAGTCTCTGTTCAGCTTTCCAGCTGCCCCAATAAGCTCTGGGATTATTAATTATCCCTTCGGTTATGAACAGTAGCTGGTCACTGTTCCTGGGGAGACCAGACCCCGTGACCTCTTTTTTTTTTTTTTTTTTTTTTTACCGACGGCAATAAAACCCTGTGCCACTGACTCTGCCTTCGTCTAAGGACTTCCGCTGGTCAGAGATCCGGCCTTTCCATATATTGGGGAATCCGTTACTATGGTTCCCACCCATCGGGGTCTTGGAATTGCCCCTGGGTGACCCTGATTGCACACTGCCTTAGCACCCGGTACCAATCAGACTCGTATACCTCCCACAATTCGGGCAGTAGTAATTCCCAGCCGCAAAAGAGCCGAACTATTTGGGCCTGGTCCCCATTTGCTCCAAGGTGTCTTCGGCAGCGCATGCAATTAGACTGCCTGTTAAAAGCTACACAAGACCAATGATCGCCGCAGTGACAACATTTACACACCACCCAACTTAAATGTCCGTGGAGAGGGTGTTTTAAACAAGGGATCGCCCCGACGGTCGAAGTAGGGGTTTCTGGTATCCCAGTTTCTACCTCACAACAAAGTGAGAGTGTCGTGGAGGTCTCTGTGATTCTATATACCCCAGCCCCACCAGTTTGTGGGGGTAAGCGCTCCCTGGACCAGGGTGCGGAGTATACTTTTCGGAGGGTATGATCCGACTGCACCTGAAACCACCGGTAGAGACTGCTTCGGACCCCTTCCCCTTCTTCTGAATTAGTCATTCACTTAGTGGCTGTCGTTGTAGTCTTACACGGAGAGTTCCTGGTTCTGGCACCGCGGTCCACTTCTCCGGGGGAAGCGGTCCTTTAATACGGCTAGCATGGGTCCATCCCTTTTCCGCTGTCCGGACTGCCGTATCTGTTGTAAGCAAGACAACAAAGGGGCCTTCCCAACGTGGTGTCAGGGAGGTTTCTTTCCAGGTTTTGATTAGTACTTGGTCCCCAGGTTGAACGCGATGTATAGAAACGTCTAAGGGAGGTCTCTGTACTACCAATCCTTTCTTTTGCAACTCTCGCCTCCTTCGTGTGAGTTCTAAAATATATTCTGTCAGAAGTTTGTCCTCAACTTTTGGATGCTCTATTAATAACCCAAAGTCATAGGGCATCCCATATAACATTTCAAAGGGGGAGATACCAGTATCCGTCCTTGGCTGGGTCCTGATATACAACAGTGCTAATGGTAAGCACTTGACCCAATTCATTTTCGTCTCCACCATAAGTTTGGTTAGGTGTTTCTTTATCTCCCCGTTCATTCTCTCTACTCTCCCAGAACTCTGTGGGTGCCAGGGGGTATGATATTCCCACTTCGTACCAAGAAGCTCAGTAGTTTCTTTAATAATTTTAGACGTGAAATGTGGGCCTCGGTCCGAATCAATCACCGCAATGGTCCCATATCTTGGAATGATTTCCTCCAAGAGAATTTTAGTGACTGTTTTTGCGGTAGCTCTTACTACTGGGAAAGCTTCTACAAAGTGGGTGAGGTGGTCAATCAAGACTAATAAATACTGATATCTTCCTACCTTTGGCAATTCAGTAAAATCTACTTGTACTTTCTCGAACGGTCGTTTAGCTAATTCACGACCTCCTTGGACCTTTTCCCTAAGTTGTCGCTTGTTTATTTTATGGCAAGTTAAACAACCCTCTAGAGTCCTCTTTGCTAGGCCATAAATTCCGACGCAGGCATACTTTGTTTCAAACTGGTCTACTAACGCTTGAACGCCCCAGTGGGTTTTATGGTGTAATTTATTCAGTATTCCCCGTGCTAACCCCTTTGGAAGGATTTCTCTGCCGTCTGGTAACAGCCATCTATCGCCCTCTCTTTTTGCTCCAATTTGTTTTAGCTTGTCTAATTCTTGGAGGGTAAAGGTTTTTTTCTAAGTTCAGTCTTTCAGGTTCCTCTCTCAAGGCCTGAACCATTAATAATGCCGCTCGTTTTGCTTCTGCATCGGCTATATTGTTTCCTCTTACCGTGGGAGTCAGTCCCCTTTGGTGTCCCCTTACATGTACTATAGCTATTCTCAGTGGACCCCTTAATGCTTTCAAAACTTCTAAGATTAGTTTCTCGTGGACTAATCCTTTCCCCTGGGTGTTGATTAGGCCTCTCTCCTCCCAGATTTTTCCAAAAGTATGTACTACCCCAAAGGCATACTTGGAATCAGTATAAATAGTCCCTGCTTTATTTTCTAAGAGCTTTAATGCTCTTAACATAGCATATAACTCGCATGCTTGTGCGGACCAAGTTTTGTCCAATGGTCCTGATTCCTTTATCTGAAAGGTATGCCCATCTACAATAGCATATCCTGATTTTCTTTTTCCTTCCACTACTCGTGAAGAACCGTCTATAAATAATTTCTCCCCTTCCTCTAATTCCTCCTCTTCTAAATCTTCCCTTATCTTTGTCTGTAAATTTATTAGTTGGAGACAGTCATGTACTAAATCTTCTTTAGGCTCCCCATATAAAAATTGAGCAGGGTTCTGAAGGGAGGTGGCTTCTATTTCTAATTTGGGGGAGTTAATTAAAATACCTTCATATTTTAGCAATCGACTGTCCGTGAGCCATTTATCAGCTCGTTGTTGCAACACTCCTCGAATATTATGGGGAGTATATACTTTTAGTTCACCTCCTAAGGTGACTTTTCCAACTTCTTCCACTAATAATGCCGTGGCTACTATAGCTTGTAAGCAGGTGGGCCATCCACGACTTACAGGGTCCAGAATTTTAGAATAATAGCCCACTGGCTTCCTCTGTCCAGCCCATCCTTGGGTTAAAACCCCATAGGCTGTCCCATTATCTACATTGACAAAAAGTTGAAAGGGTTTGCGAATATCGGGTAAACTGAGAACAGGTGCTTCTACCAGATCTCTTTTTATGCTCTCCCATCGGTCCTCATCCTCAGGGAACCATTTTACCAACCCGTTTTTAGTTAATTTTTCGTACAAGAACTTTACTTTACTGCTGTAGTTTTCTATCCATTGTCGACAATACCCTAATAGCCCTAATAGTTGTCTTATTTGTCTTTTGTTAGTTGGTGCTGTTAGAGACAAAATGCCTTTTACTCTCTCGGGATCCAGCTTCTTATACCCTTTTATGAGCCAATGCCCTAAATATTTCACCTCTTCTTCAGTAAACTGCAATTTGGACTTTGAAACTTTCAACCCTTTAAGACCCAAAAAGTTCAATAATTTGATACTCTCATTTCTAACTTCTTCCTGAGTTTTTCCAGCAATCAATAAATCATCTACGTATTGTATTAAGACCAGTCCCTGACTCAGTTCATAAGATTCTAATAGCTGTTCCAGGGCTTGTCCAAACAAGTTCGGGGATTCCGTAAATCCTTGGGGCAAAACAGTCCACCGTAATTGTTGTTTCCTATGGGTATTGGGGTTTTCCCATTCAAAGGCAAAATAGTCTCTACATTTCTCTTCTAAGGGACAGGCCCAGAAAGCATCCTTCAAATCTATAACACTATACCATTTATAATCTGGGCTTAACTGGTTAAGGATAGTATGGGGGTTAGCCACCATAGGGAACCGGGTAATAGTTCGTTCATTTACCGCCCTTAGATCTTGTACTAAGCGATAAGACCCATCCGCCTTTTTTACGGGTAGTATAGGGGTATTGTGGGGAGACATACAGGGCTCCAAGAGTCCTTGTGTTAAAAGTCTCTCAATTACTGGTTGTAATCCTTCTCTCCCCTCTCTAGAAATGGGGTATTGTTTTATCCGGATGGGCTGGTCTGGGGTCTTTATGGAAACAGTGATTGGCTTAATGTTTAGTTTTCCCACCGACTCTGGGCTAGACCAGGTTTCTGGATTGATCTTGGCTTCATCTTCTGCAGTTAACAAGCATAATCTGGCTATTAATTTTTCTGCTTTTACCTCTAGATTTATCCCTAAATCTACCATTAAGTCACGTCCCAAAAGGTTATATTCTGCTTCCGGAACTAATAAAAATGTCCCCACCCCATACTTGTTGGGGGTTTCTATTGCTACATTCTTTATCAGGGGCACCTTAAAGGGTTCCCCCTTTGCACCAATTACTTGAAGTTTCTCTTTTGATTCTACACACCCAGATGGTAGTTTTTGGACTGTTGATCTTTCAGCACCCGAGTCCACAAGGAACTCGAATACTTCACGCTGAGGACCCAATTTCAGTTTTATCAAGGGCTCGGTGACTTTAAGGGTCCCCAGCAAATAGAGCCCCTGACCCCCCTAATCTTCCTTAAAAATCTCCTCATCTTGTAATCTCTTTCGGCAGTTCCTCTGTATATGTCCCTTCTTGCGACAATAAAAACACTCCGCATTTCGTGGACTAAATCCTCTCCTTCCTAATTCTACTGGGTCTTTCCGAGAACTTTCCCTCTTAGCCTGATTCTGTCCTTCCCTTACAGCTGCCACCAGAATTCTGGCTTGTTTCTTCTGGTTTTCTTCTTCTCTTCTCACATACACCTTCTGAGCCTCTCTTAGTAACTCATCTAACCCTCTTTCCTGCCAATCTTCTATCTTCTCTAACTTCTTCCTTATGTCAGTCCAAGATTTAGCTACAAATTGAGTTTTCAGTAGGGCTTGACCCACCTGACTATCGGGGTCTAACCCAGAATACAGTTGTAAACTCTTTCTCAATCTTTCTAACCATTCGGTGGGGGTTTCATCTCTTTTCTGTTGTTCATTAAAAGCCTTATTAATATTTTTTCCTCTGGGTACAGAATCTCTAATCCCCTGAATTATCATATCTCGGAGATCAACCATATTATTTCTATGTGCTGGGTCTTGGTTGTCCCAATTGGGCCGCTGTAAGGGCCATTTTACATCCCCGGCGGGACCATGCTGATGTCTTTGATCCCAATGCCTCATACCGGCAGTTCTGATCATTCCTCGTTCTTCGTTCGTGAATAATATTCTTAAAATGGACTCCATTTCGTCCCAAGTGTAGATATTAGGTCCGAGGAATTGATCCAAACGCTCTGCTACCCCTAATGGATCCTCTAACAGATGTCCCATTTCTTTCTTAAATTCTCTCACATCCCCGGAGCTGAGAGGTACAGACACAAACCCCACTCCAGGCTGTGGTCCCCCCATAGCAGTCTCCCTTAAGGGGTATAATAAACTTTCCTCTCTCCTTTCCCTAGTTTGACTTCTAGTTATTCTTTGATTAGGAGGAGGGGTCTCCTCCCCAGATTCCGTGGGGACTGTTGGAGGGAGATTTGGCTCAGGACCCGGTGGAGGGGGAGCATAGGGTGGGGGAGACGTTGGAGGTTCGCCTACATCCCACTTCCTCCTTTTATCAGCTTTCTTTTCCTTTAATGAAAACAAGTTCGTAACTTGTGTTATGCCTTGGATCCAAAAAAAGGCGTACTCGCTTTCCTCTTTATTAAATGGTCGTTTGTTGTTAACATATATGTTTAATTGTTGGCATATCCAATCCTCAGACGACCCATAAATTGGCCAGCATAGGTCTTTTCTTATCTGTTTTCCTCCCCATATCTCCATACAATAATGGACCATTTTCTCCCTAGGTTTCTCTTTCCGAGAAGGGGAACTATCCCAATATTGGATCATTAAGCCTAACGGGCTACCTGGGGGTATATTAGGAAGCCTACCCCCACCCCGTTTCTCCTGTATGGAACCAGAAGCTTTACCGTTCTTCTGTCCCATCTTCCGAAAGTGCCTTCTTTCTTTTCCACTCACTCACTTCCCTCCGTTCGTGGCCCACGCCCTCGCGGACTATGGGAACCGCACTACTGGGAGGTCCACACTCACTTCGTCCGGTGGATTACTAAATCCGATGGACGTCTCATTCACTCGCACTTCGGGTATCCAATCCCCGACCGAACGGAACCACAATATACTTACCCCAGAGTCTTCATTCGATACATCGAACGGGAACCACAATTCCGGACTCACTCTGGAGTCTTCGTTCGGCTTTTCCGAACGGGATCCGCTACATACTCACTTCCGAGTCTTCGTCCGGGTCTTCGTGCACAAAGATTACAGGGAAACAAAACTGCAGTATCTCTTTCTTTTTGCTTTCTCACCTCCGTTCGGAAAATCCAGGTTAGCTAGCCCGGGACTCCCTCCGGGACCATCCGAAGATGGGGCGCCTTCCCAGAGGTGAGTTCCGAAATCAGCTGTCTGGATCCGAGTCACGGCACCAAAATTGTTATAAATACTCCGAGTCCGTAAGGAGTTTAATAAATGTTTATTAGATAAGAAAGCAAAAGCAGCGCTGGGCGGCCGGGGAGTCGCAGCTCCACAAAGGCTCGCAAATTCGAATGTCTCAAGCAACTCCTTTTATCTTCTCGGGGGTGGGTTTCAGCATCCTTAGTCTCCGCCAGGTGCCCCCCTATAGATTGCCGGGTCAGCTAACATATACAAGGATCTGCACCGAGACACAAGCTCAACAAACAAATGGGCATGAGAACGGCGTCACGGGCAGCCGCTCAAGGACATCAATCCTTCATGGCAACATTCCCCAGGTCTCATCCCTTCACCCAGATAAGGCAGTCTTCCGTAGCAACAGCTGGCAGTATATCATATCATGACATTTACTGCTAGTATAGCAATTAAGTCTTATCGCAAGACAGGATGTCCTGCTTCACAGAGCAGGACACTTCCATTGCTTGTTTGGTGCAATAATTACCCTCCTTGTTCAGCTCTCCTGGTCATCAGCAAATTACCTGTTAGTCACCTATTGCACTCTGCTTCCATATGTTAAAAGTGGGAGCACTAATTTCATACTTGCCATAATGAGGGCTATCATGTAATTTTCTAAATATTATCAACTCCAGATATGCACAGTAAACCACATAACATTATTCAAAATTATTATTTTTATTATAATAAAAATGTGACTTTTGGTTTCGTCAGCTAGTTTTATGTGGGGAGGTACTTCTAGTGCATGTTTTTCCAACCTCTTCCTGCAATGATAATGAGTACAAATTTGTACAAACAGAGAAACAAGGTTTTACTGTCAGAAAAACCACACAAATCTGAGAAGTAGAGATTTAAGAAATGAAATAAACTTTGTGAAACATGACAAATTGATAGCACTAAGTAGAGGTTATCTAATGCAGAAATATAAGAAACTAAACCGGAACTTAAAGCAAAATTAACTTAGTTTCATTCAAGCCTACGCTTCAATTTATTGCCATCCCAAGCTGCAACTAGGTGACATTTCCATGAAGGGCAGCTCTTCCAATGTACCAGTGTAGATACGTTGGTAGTGGACTATGAAGCTTCAACATTGTGTGCTACTCCACGTAAATGAGAATAGTGTGCTAAAATTAGATAAAATATTAAATAGAAATAAATAAAATCATTAAAAAACATCCCGGAGAGACAGTGACTTACTTGGCCAGCAGGTCAAGGGAGGTCATCCTCCCCCTCTACTCTGCATTGGTGAGGCCACACCTCGAGTACTGTGTCCAGTTCTGAGCTCCCCGGTTCCAGAAGGACAGGGAACTGCTGGAAAGGGTGCAGTAGAGGGCTACAAAGATGATTAGGGGACTGGAACACCTCTCTTATGAGGAAAGGCTGAGGGACTTGGGTCTCTTCAGTCTGGAAAAAAGACGGCTGAGGGGGGATCTTATCAACACTTATAAATACTTAAAGGGTGGGTGTCAGGAGGATGGGACCAGGCTCTTTTCAGTAGTGCCCGGGGACAGGACAAGAGGCAATGGGCACAAACTTGAGCATAAGAAGTTCCACCTAAACATGAGGAAGAACTTCTTTACCCTGAGGGTGGCAGAGCACTGGAACAGGCTGCCCAGAGAGGTGGTGGAGTCTCCAACTCTGGAGACATTCAAAACCCGCCTGGACGTGTTCCTGTGTAACCTGCTCTAGGTGACCCTGCTCTGGCAGGGGGGTTGGACTAGATGATCTCCAGAGGTCCCTTCCAACCCTATGGTTCTATCGTTCTATGGTTCTATGGTTCTATGTTTATTTGCTTTGGTTTGAGTTAAAGTTTTGGTAAAGTGTTTTGCATGGTAAATGCTGTTTTGCATTCATAGTGACAGGAATTATATTCTTGTCCCTATGTACTATAGGATGATGGGTGAGAATTTTCTCTCAGCAAGTTTCTGGATGACATAAAATTGGAGCGAGGGGTAGCACTGTGACTCAGAGGTATCTCCACAGGTTGCAGAAGTGGTCTTTCATAAACCTCATGAAGTTCAAAAAAGGCAAATACTAAGTCCTGTATCTGGAACGGAATAACACCATGCAACAGTACAGACTGGGGACCAACTGGCAAAAATAAAGCTTTACTTTGTACTTTCTAATTCTAACTTCTGTTTTTAACTATGTATTTCTATAGGCTGATAAGTGCATGGACAGGGATAGAGCTATGGTGTTTTATGAGTTCATTGCTAGATTTTTATGTGTCTGTATGAAAGGTTGTTCCACCAGTGATTTTGCTACGGGCAACTGCCTCAGAAAACAAGAAAAAGAAGAAATAGGGAAATAAGTTCACAAGAACAAATGACAAAATAGGTAATATTCCTTTATGCTTCTACATGCTTTTTCATCATTTGATTGTATTCCAGACCACTGATTCTAATGGCTTTTAAGAAAAGTTTTCAATGTCCCTGTATAGTAGTAACTCAAAGGTTGAAATGTAACACATGCAATCAAAAATACTCTGTGGGATTCTGAGGGGAAGGTCACAGCCTTGCTATGTTTTGAAGATAATAGAATGAGATTTGTGTGATTTAAAATTATAATCAAAGACAGTTCAGGATGAAAGATGACCACCAAAGTTATGAACCTTAGTGGGAGGCTGCATACTCCTATAAAAAGAAACTGCAAAGGAGAAAGTGTTGATCATTTGGTTGCATGGAGCCAACACAAAACACTAGGCTCCATTCAGAATTTAACTTCAGGATTTATTCACTTGTCCAAACAGCACATGCAGCTCAGGGGATTAATTGTATCAGAGTGGGCAAGGATGGGAAAAAACATACCAAACTATGGCTTCAACCCCCAGGGTCATGCAGGTTGCCACTGGAGAGAAAAGAGGGTGGGATGAAAGCAGCTGTAATTCTCAGTCCAAGATGCAGGGAACACAGGTGTAAGGATTAAGATTTACAAAATCACTTTGTAAAGCAGAATTAAGGTCCTGTTTCTATATCTTATGGTTTTTGTTTCTTTTTATTTTAATATTTGGCTGCTATTATGGCTCTGAAATAGTTACTGATATCTTATGGCATTCAAAAAGGGGAACAAGAGAAATTAGGATGAAACTGTGCTGCACATCAGAACAGGAACATGCATGTAAACATCTGTCATGGTTTGGGCCAGGTTGGCCAGTGACAAGAGAACAGATGCTCTCCCCCACCTCTCAGTCCAAGGAGAGGAAGAAGAACAATAAAGAGAGTTAAGAGTTTAGAAATAAAAACAAGCTACTTCAATCAAAAATTAATAATAAAATAAAAAAGGATATCATGAAATAGATACTATATATATATACAAAACCCTATCAAGCTCCCAGGAAGATATCACTGGTAGGCACTGGGAAAGTTCCAGACTTGACTTAGTGACAAATAGGAACCGGAACACACTGACCAGGATCAAAAGGCAGATGAGCTGACAGAGGTATGGCCACTATGATCTTCCAACAACAGTCCACTGAAAAAGAACCCACCTGACCCCTTTGATCCCTCAGCTTTTATACTGAGCATGTGTCCCTGAGTCCATTACAGACTGATGTCATCTAAGTGTTTTTCTTGCAAGCATCTGAGACTGAATAACAATTAGTGTGACAGATGTGTTTTCCAGCACCCAGGTGCGAGTCCCTTGAGCGTATTTACAATCCTCCTTGCTGATCTTCCGTTGCTTTCCCATATTCCACCCCCCTGCTCAAGAGACTGCTTCTGCTGGGGTTCATTTAGTCTCACAGGGTATAACACAGAGTAATTTACAAAGGCGTGCAATAACATATATACATATAGGAAAAAAACCCAAAACATATCTCTATAATACTGCTTGAATCAGGTGTCTTATTTCTCTTTTTCTGCTGCTGTCTTGTAGCATGTATGGCATACTTTTGTGCTAAGATGGCACATTTCCCTTCTAATTGTTCCCTTTTTTTTTTCTTTCTTTTTTTCTCTTCCTTTTTCTTTTTTCTCTTTTCTTTTTTTTTTCTCTCTCTCTCTTTTTTTTTTTTTTTTTTTTTCCCCCTCATCACTTATGGCTGACATAAAAGTCTGCCTTGCAACAAGAGCTCACCCTTAAGTTTCTCATTTTCCTACAGAGCATCCTATAAATTTTAGCTTAACTCCTTTTCCCAATCAACCATGATCTTATAGGCAAACAACAAACAACCAGTCATACGCCCTGCATGGGTAAGCTGTTCCCGAGACTGTAAGCATGTCGGCTGGTGAAAACGCCCCCAATATTTCAGGACTTCCATCAGTTCTACGGCCCATCATGGTCTATCTACCTGGGGTGCACTCGCCTTACATCTAAACATTGTGTATGTACAAACTTCTTCGCTTGACAGAGTGTCAGCCCTAGTCACGTACGAGAACAGTACCACACCGGGCAGAACACCTGCTCAAGCGGAGTCACCAAACGACACTGCACACAGCAACAAACAAACAGTAGCACAGATGCTGATCAGCAGATATAAATTGGCACCCACACACACTTACACAGCAGACATACAAAAAACACCACTTCTATCTCAGGGAAATGGCTGGGGCGGGGAGGGGGGGGGTGGCGGCTGTTTTCACTTGTATAAGCAGGTCCATTATCGGTCTTAATTTCTCGTGGTAGTCCCATGACTGCAAAGCAACTCGTAAGATGCCTAATTACATGTAAGGCCCTCTCACCAGCCTGAGCTGTGGCCCAAAGAAAGTCACTATAAGTATCAATAGTAACATGTACATATTTTAGTCGTCCAAACTCGGGAACATGTGTGACATCCATCTGCCAGAGCTCACAAGGACCCAATCCTCACGGGTTAACGCCTAAACTGAGCCCAGGGCCGTGGTGACTACAGGTGGGACAAGCACGCACGATTCCTCTGGCTTCATCCATAGTGACATTGAACTGTTGATGCAATCCCTTAGCGTTTTGATGGAACATGCCATGTGATTCCCTGGCTTTGATGAATTCACTCAGGGGGGCTGCCACTGTCACCAATCTGTCTGCTCGGGCGTTACCTTCTCCTAACCCTTGGTCCCACATGGGACTCCGAATGTGGATGACACAAAATGGAGCAGTACGTTGCTTAATCGCTGCCTGTAGCGCTCTCAGCAGCTCAAAGAGCCACCGATTAGACAGCTCTTTTATTCTTGCGTCCGCTCTGGCTCTGTCCTTCTCCCCTGACATTCTGACAATACACTGCTATACCCTGATTCTGGCTGCGCACACATAAGCGGTTGAAAAGGAAGAACAAACGCGATACCTGGCGCAAATGGAGGAGGCTTAATAATGGAGGAACGCGATAACGACTTTCGTCTCTGTTGCTGTAAAATCTCCTCCGCAGTTGTAGCAGAGGCAGCCATAGCTTTAATCAGGGTTAAAGGTGGACATAAATCAGGTTCAGTCTCTGGATTTATTAGGCCAGGATCAAAGGGATCTTCTGGCTCTTTGCCTCCTGAATTCTGTTTTTGGTAATGTTTTTTCAGAATTGGGAATTTGAGCATATTTAGGCTAAGGGTCTGCAACTGGGGGTGTCATTTCAAAAGACTGAGGTTCCTTTGGGGGAGCTTGTGGTGCCCCTCCAGCAACCCCTTGCAGGGCTCTGGCAAGGACAAGTGCAGCATCTCCCGCGTTTGCAATTCCTCCCCCACTTTTAGCCACTGAGCCAAATCGTAGGACCACCCTTCAGGGAACCATAAGCAATAATCACGTATCCATACAAGCAAAAAATTTCCAAGTCAAATACTCATTCGCATCCTATGAACCCATCTCTGCTGTTTTCCAGCATAGTACAAATCCATCTCCTCACTTTCTATTCTTTAACACTATCTCCCTTTTCTGATACATTACACTATTGCGTATCCCCAGACTAGTCCGCTGCAGTTTCAGACGGATCACCCGTTCCCGGACTCCCACACACCCTCTCCTCAACCGCCTGCAAACCCTCCTTGATAACCTCATGAGCCTTTTTATAAGCAGCCCGTATCGCGCCCGCTTTCAAACCCTTATCAAGTCTCTGCATTTCTGTGAGCAATTGCTGCATAGTGTTCTGTTGATCGCGGAGAGCGTCACGGAGATCCGCAGTATCTTTAGGTGGATAGACGATTTTCAGACGAACGTCCTCGGAGGATGATGATGTTTCCATAGGCTGAGGAGAGTCGGGGGGAACCTGCATGGATGACTCCGGTAGACCAAAGTACGGTGGAGCGGTCGGTTGCGGAGGCAAAAATGTCCATTTGTCAGACGCCCCCCAGAACTCCTTTTCTGACTGCTTTATTACAGGAAATGCATTGGAGGACGAACTGTTTCCCTCTTCCCCAGCTGCATCTAACACCCTCTGGGCTGTGGTGGCAATAACAGCTGATCCATGCATGCCTGCAATCAGTCCCTTCACCTGTCGATAAGTGCCTGCCAGGTTCCAGGCTTCCTTATTCTCTGACTGCACTGCTTCCCACATTTCCACTCCAATTCTAGTCCATGTTGAAAGGTCAAAAACTGAGTCGGATCTCTGAGCAATCCTCATTGTCGGCATCAAGATAATAGTTCCAGTAAGGCACTCTCACTAAGGTTTTCCCTGGCACTTTTTGCCAGCTGCAGCAAACTTTGTACCGCTGCCTTTTTGCCTTATACCTTTTCATACAGTTAATAAAGTCTCGTCAAGATTTCATCAACTTTTTTGTAGTTTTATCGTCATCTATAACTTTATCCCATAGGCAATCTCCAAACGTTCACCACTCTTCTACTTCAAACATATCGTCTGGGTCCTTAAAGTATCCTGGAGCTTTGCCTAATGCAATTAACCCGGCCAGATCTTTTATAGGGCCTACTCCCCGCTTTTCTAAAAAGCATTGTAAAAATTGTAAAGCTACCTCTCTATCCATTTGCGACGCGTCGACTTCCTCTTTATGATCCCTTGATTACTTTGATCCCTTGATTACTTTGTTTGCAGCCTTTTTCCTTTCCCTTTAGGTAGCTTTCCTCGGACGGCGATCCTCCTCTTAATTATCCGAAGATCAGGTACGGACAGACATATCATGTACCAGCCATATCATGTACTGTCTTTTACCCCCTGGTCGCTGCTACCAGTGCTTTTCTGAGCTCACTGTCCGGTGGGAACAAGGCTGGGGGTCCCTGTTCGGGCGCCACTTGCGACGAGCGAGGGAAGACAAGCGGCCGACTCAATGTGAGTGATAAAGCAAGCTTCAGTTTATTGCCCGAATACGCTTCATTATATAGCTACTGGTTACATCATCGCTTGAATATTGGCTAATTATAAAAGTCATCTGCTCACTGCGATTGGCTCTCTGTCCACACGACAGGGTTCAGCCTTAGTTCCCTATTCTTATCAGCTCCTTATTCTTGCTTCTGCATTCTCATGGCTTGTTTACTTAGTACTTTCCCATCGCCGAGCTGTAACTTGCTTCTACGCTATTCTCATCTCACATAACTCCTCTGTTGTCCCATGACCTTGCTCCTCAAGCCATTCTGCAACACCTCATCCTATCCTTACACTCCCTCATAAAGAGTCCCTCCCCAACACTCCCTGATAAAGAGCCAGCAGATCAATACCTGGCTCCGAGCCTGGTGTCAGTGGCAGGACTTTGGTTATTTTGATCACAGGATGGTTTACATGATACCAGGCCTGCTGGAGACTGATGGGGTACACCTGTCTCAAAGGGGGAAAAGGATCTTGGCACAGGAGTTGGGAGGGCTCATCGAATAGACTTTAAACTAGATTTGGAGGGGGAAGGGGATGAAACCAGGCTCTTTAGAGGTAAGCCTGGGAGTGGTGTGCCAATGTCTGGGGGACAGGATGCTAGTGAGGTCCCTTGGTCTGCTGACTCAGTGAAGACAGGGAATGGAGATTCATGCAGCAGCAGAGATGCGAGGGTCATTGATGGGTTAGAAACTACAGCCGCACCTGGGAATGAACAGGTAAGAGCTAAAGCTTCTCCCAACAAAAAGAAGGTGGCAGGACTGATAGCCCAACTGAAGTGCTTCTACACTACTGCACGCAGCATGGGCAACAAACAGGAGGAGCTGGAAGCCATTGTGCAGCAGAAAAACTATGATGTAGTTGCCGTCACGGAAATGTGGTGGGATGACTTGCATGACTGGAGTGCTGCATTGTGTGATGGTTGGAGGCTGTCTTGGGCATAGTGATCACAAAATGACAGAGTTTTCAATTGTTAGAGAAGCATGGAGGGGGGTTGCAGAACTGCCACCTTGGACTTCCAGAGGGCGAACTTCGGTCTTTTCAAGAGCCTGCTTGACAGAGTCCCTTGGGAGGAAGTCCTGAAGGGCAAAGGAGTCCAGGAAGGCTTGACGTTTTTCAAGAAGGAAGTCTTAAAGGCACAGGAGCAGGCCATTCTCATGTGCCAAAAACTGAGCCATCGGGGAAAAAGACTGGCTGAACAGAGAGATATGGTTGCAACTCAGGGAACAAAGGAGAATTTATGGCCTTTGGAAGAAGGGGCAGGCCACTCAGAAAGACTACAAAGATGTGAGGCTATGTAGGGATAAAATGAGAAGGGCCAAAGCCCAACTAGAACTTAACCTGGCTTCGGATGTTAAGGACAATTTAAAAAGTTTCTATAAATACATCAGTAATAAAAGGAGGACTAAGGATAATCTCCATCCTTTATTAGATGGAGGCGGTAACATGGTGACAAAGGATGAAGAAAAGTTTGAGGTACTTAATGCTGCCTTTGCCTCAGTCTTTATTAGTAGAATCAGTTGTTCCCTGAGTACCCAGACCCCTGAGCTAGTGGATGGGGGAGAGGACAGAAAAAAGCCCCCATAAAACAAAGGGAAATGGTGAGGGATCTGCTACAGCACCTAGAAATACCCTAGAAGTCTATGGAGCCAGATGGGATCCACCTGAGGGTACTGAGGGAGCTGGCAGGGGTGCTCACAAAGCCACTTCCTATCATTTATCAGCAGTCCTGACAAACCAGGGAGGTCCCAGTTGACTGGAGGCTAGCAAATGTGATGCCCATCCACAAGAAGGGCCGCAAGGAGGATCCGGGGAACTACAGGCCTGTCCGTCTGACCTCGGTGCCTGGGAAGGTTATGGAACAGATCATCCTGAGTGCTATTATGCATCACATGAAGGACAACCAGGTGATCAGGCCCAGTCAGCATGGGTTCATGAAAGGCAGGTCCTGCTTGACTAACCTGATCTCCTTCTATGATAAGGTGAATCGCTTGGTGGGTGAGGGAAAGGCTGTGGATGTTGGTTACCTGGACTTTAGTAAAGCCTTTGACAGCATTTCCCACAGCATTCTCCTGGAGAAACTGTCTGCCCATGGCTTGGACGGGAGTACTCTTCGCTGGGTAAAAATCTGGCTGGAGGGCCAGGCCCAGAGAGTGGTGGTGAATGGAGTTAAATCCAGTAGGCGTCTGGTCACAAGTGGTGTTCCCCAGGGCTCGATATTGGGGCCAGTTCTCTTTAATATCTTTATCAATGATCTGGATGAGGGGATTGAGTGCCCCCTCAGTAAGTTTGCAGACGACACCAAGTTGTGTGGGAGTGTTTATCTGCTTGAGGGTAGAAAGGCTTTGCAGAGGGACCTGGACAAGCTGGATCAATGGGCTGAGGCCAATGGTATGAGGTTCACCAAGGCCAAGTGCCAGGTCCTGCACTTGGGTCACAACAATCCCATGTAGTGTTACAGGCTTGAGGAAGAGTGTCTAGAGAGCTGCCTGGCAGAAAGGGACCTGGGGGTGTTGGTCGACTGCCATCTGAATATGAGCCAGCAGTGTGCCCAGGTGGCCAAGAAGGCCAGCAGCATCCTGGCCTGTATCAGGAACAGTGTGGTGAGTAGGACTAGGGAAGTGATCGTCCCCCTGTACTCAGCACTGGTGAGGCCCCACCTCGAGTACTGTGTCCAGTTTTGGGCCCCTCACTAAAGGAAAGACATTGAGGTGCTGGAGCATGTCCAGAGAAGGGCAATGAAGCTGGCGATGGGTCTGGAGAACAAGTCTTATGAGGAGTGGCTGAGGGAGCTGGGGTTGTTTAGCCTGGAGAAAAGGAGGCTGAGGGGAGACCTTATTGCTCTCTACAACCACCTGAAAGGAGGTTGTAGTGAGGTGGAGGTCAGTCTCTTCTCCCAAGTAACAAGTGATAGGATAAGAGGAAATGGCCTCAAGTGGCATGAGGGGAGGTTTAGATTGGATATTGGGAAAATTTTTTACACTGAAAGGGTTGTCAATCATTGGAATAGGCTACCCAGGGAAGTTGTAGAATCGCCATCCCTGGAGGTATTTAAAAGATGGGTAGACTTAGTGCTTAGCGATATGGTTTTGTGGTGGTTTTCGTCAGTGTTAGGTTGATGGTTGGACTAGATGATCTGAAAAGTCCCTTCCAACCTAGACAATTCTATGATTCTATGATCTTACACATGTTTAATTTAAAATAATTAAACTCTAATTTACAGATTTACACTGTGCCATAGGGCAGTGTTATGTCTTTACATAATTTCAAATTACATATGAAAAATACAGTAACTCACATTAATGCATTTCCACAACACAATCAA
Organism: Fratercula arctica; assembly: GCA_947846985.1. Lineage (NCBI taxonomy): Eukaryota > Metazoa > Chordata > Aves > Charadriiformes > Alcidae > Fratercula > Fratercula arctica. The sequence continues at coordinate 14,562,893 of CANTUZ010000025.1, read as the reverse complement.
TTACATTGTATTTCCCAGCTGTTGAAGTACAGTTTTATAGCATCAATAACAAATGTAATAAATTCATATTTCCTTATTAGGTCTTTTTTTAATGAAAAAAAACAATAACTGATAATTGTTTTCTTCAAAGTTGCTTTTTATTAAAAAATGGTTTAATTGTTCTTATATTACATAATAAAAGAACAAACGGTATTGTCAAAATTAATTCTAGAAAAAATGGTTGCTGTTTGTTTTTTATCTTCCAATAAAGCACAATGCTTGACTGGAATTTGGAAAATGGCCTAATAAAAAGAAATCGCTTACAAAAATGTGAGAATTGGTAAAGGTTTTGGTTTACTTTTTGTCATTCAGTAGCTGATTTGAAGAACTGTAAATTACTGTAAATACTTTGATCCAATTTTAATTTAGAGTAACCTTATTTGCAATTATTCTAATTGAAAAATAGAAAATGTTCTAGAGTGGGATTTTTTTTATGTATACTTGATATATACTACTTTTCAGCAGACGTTTCTCATCTTTCGTCTCCACTTGGTGCACAAAGGCTTTTATCTTCAAAACTTTTTTCTTTCCTGATGATACACAGGCTGGGAGAGAAGGGAAACTTACTTACTGAGGAAATTAGCTTGTAGAACTTCTTTTGTGAGGTCTGAGAGATTTTCACTGACCTTTGACTGACTGAGGAAGTTGATGTTTGTGTGGATCACAGACATCAATAAATCTATGATTCCTTTGTCCTAGGTTTTTGAAATCACACTCAGTCTGGTCCCAGAACCTGTCCTAATAAGGAGACTGTGGAAGCAGATCAACAAACAGGCGGCCTGGCTCTCCTGTCATGTGTGGAATTTGGGGAAATGGTTGTGGGGGAATGCCTATTACTTTTGAACACTTTAATTTCCTAATCTCAAACAGGCACACAGACCATAGGGAGTCATTAATATTTCTTATGTGTTCCTGGAATTACTTTTTTAGTTGTATTTTCAAAATTCTTCCTGAGAAGAATTGAGTGTGACTAGTCCGTATAACCTCATGTACTTGCAAGTGCCACGGTTGGTCTCTTTCAGCCTGGACACTTCCTGCTTCTTCTCTACCTATCCTTAACATAAGATCAAAACTCGTAGATGTTTATGAATACATTAAAGAATGCTGCATAAAAAGCACACAGATGGTATGGTTTGTTGCTTCACTTTGCCATGTATTACTTTTGTAATATCACTGTGATATATTATGAGGTTTAGTAAAAATATATCAGACGGTTGAAGTTGGGATATTATCCCCATAATGTCCAATATCAGAAAGACCTGATTTTAATTGGGGTGTTTGATTACCTGTGCAGTGCAGGTATTAAAGAAAAGCAATTCACGGGTCCTTGATGTTCTTCCATACTGGAAAATTTTCAAAGAACATACCTGTAAGTCCTTCAGAATACAGAAATGACTTTTAATGTCTTGCCCTGTTCTTGCCAACATTTTCCATTGGAAATTAAGATTTCTTCAATGATTGAAGAGAGATTACATTTGCAAACTTCCTTTAGTTAGCAACTTCCACAGTGTCCATACACTTAGTCCACACTGAAGCCTGAAAACCTCTTGTGTAGGGATAATACATTAGCATTTAAATGGTGCCTACCACTGGATATTACAGAATCGCAGAATGATAGGGGTTGGAAGGGACCTCTGGAGATCATCCAGTCCAACCCCCCTGCCAGAGCAGAGTCACCTAGAGCAAGTTGCACAGGAACGCATCCAGGCAGGTTTTGAATGTTTCCAGACATGGAGACTCCACCACCTCTCTGGGCAGCTTGTTCCAGTGCTCTGCCACCCTCAAAGTAAAGAAGTTCCTCCTCATGTTTAGGTGGAACTTCCTATGCTCAAGTTTGTGCCCGTTACCTCTTGTCCTGTCACTGGGCACCACTGAAAAGAGCCTGGCCCCATCCTCCTGACACCCACCCTTTAAGTATTTATAAGTGTTGATAAGGTCCCCCCCTCAGCCGTCTTTTTTCCAGACTGAAGAGACCCAAATCCCTCAGCCTTTCTTCATAAGAGAGATGTTCCAGTCCCCTAATCATCTTTGTAGCCCTTTGCTGTACCCTTTCCAGAAGTTCCCTGTCCTTCTTGAACTGGGGAGCCCAGAACTGGACACAGTACTCCAGATGCGGCCTCACCAGGGCAGAGTAGAGGGGGAGGATGACCTCCCTCGACCTGCTGGCCACACTCTTCTTGATGCACCCCAGGATGCCATTGGCCTTCTTGGCCACAAGGGCACATTGCTGGCTCATGGTCATCCTGTTGTCCACCAGGACTCCCAGGTCCCTCTCTGCAGAGCTGCTCTCCAGCAGGTCAGCCCCCAACCTGTACTGGTGCATGGGGTTATATAATAATAATCATCATCATCACCATCATCTGTCCTTAATTATTGCATTTTACCAAGCCAAGAGCATTCCACATAAGCCTGGGAGCAATATGAAGATATAATTTGCTCCTTTATTGCAGGTTAGAATTGCTAACTACAAAACAAGTCATGTTTACTGTGTTGACCTTTAACTGTGGCTAGGCTCCTATAGTACTCAAATGAAACAGTCAAATCAGTCATTCATGTGAAGCAATGCAGATCCTGAAGCACAATCTACATTTGGCCAGCTCTTCAGATTACATTGGATTTAAGGGTCCATCCAGTCACCTAAACTAGACCAGTAGATATGACACAGACCTAAATGGAGACCCACATCCTTTTGGGAATGGTAGCTGGAGGGGAGACAACACTCAACAATGAAAGGACACTAGACACCTGTGTTAACAGTAACTTCATAATTCTTCCTGAAGTCTCTACTGAATATAGTGAGGATTTTGACACAAATTCATATATAGACAACTATACATTTGGCATACACATTTTGATGTTTCACTCTGGAGCTGACTCCCAATAAAAGAGTATTTCCAAATCATTATTTGAATCAAGGAAAAGAAAAATATGTCATAAGCAGATGTTCAAGCAAAAGTCCTAGTAAGGAAGTCAACATGATTAAGAGTTCATAGAATCATATAATCATAGAATGTGTTGGGTTGGAAGGGACCTTTAAAGGTCATCTAGTCCAACCCCCCCTGCAGTAAGCAGGGACATCTTTAACTAGATCAGATTGCTCAGAGCCTCATCAAGCCTGGCCTTGAATGTCTCCAGGGATGGGGCCTCCACCACCTCTCTGGGCAACCTGTTCCAGTGCCTCACCACCCTCATTGTAAAGGACTTCTTCCTAATGTCTAATCTAAACCTACCCTGCTCCACTTTAAAACCATTACCCCTTGTCCTATCGCTACATGCCCTTGCAAACAGCCCCTCCACAGCTTTCTTATAGGCCCCCTTCAGGTACTGGAAGGCTGCTATAAGGTCTCCCCAGAGCCTTCTCTTCTCCAGGCTGAACAACCCCAACTCTCTCAGCCTGTCTTCATAGGAGAGGTGCTCCAGCCCTCTGATCATCCTCGTGGCCCTCCTCTGGACCCCCCTCCAACAGGTCCATGTCCTTCTTGTGCTGAGGGCTCCAGAGCTGGACACAGTACTCCAGGTGGGGTCTCACGAGAGCAGAGTAGAGGGGGAGAATCACTTCTCTGGATCTGCTGGACACAGTTCTTTTGATGCAGCCCAGGATGTGATTGGCCTTCTGGGCTGCAAGCACACATTGTTGGCTCATGTCCAGCTTTTCATCTACCAGTACCCCCAAGTCCTTTTCTGCAGGGCTAGGGGGTACTGGTAGATGAAAAGCTGTACGTGAGTTGACAAGTTAATGTTTAAACATAAAATAAACAGGTTGCAGAAAAGGAAATTGATCTTTTCAAATGCTAAAATTTTGGACAAGAAAAAAGAGCAAACAAATGGAAGAAGGAAGGAAGGAAGGGAGGAAGGGAGAATTAAGAAAAAATTTAGAATTTTGATTTTAAAAAAATAAAGAAAGAAGAAAAAGAAAGAAAAAATATAAGAATTAAAACCAAAAAGATAGTATTACTTGGTGTTCCAAGCTGTTTACTTGGAACAATGCCACATACTGCTAGGCATGTCGTACAGGCAAAATCAGTAATTCAGTCATGATATGGCACAAGAATAGTGTAAAAGTGTCAGCTTCAGTCCTGCCCAGATCTCCAGGAGGCTATAAGGACAAATTTCAAAGAGATGGACACTTGGAAGGCAAGCTAAATTTTGAAATATACCCCTCTCAAACAAGCTCATGAGACTACCTAAATTTCCGTTACAGCTCAATATAGATGCACACAGGCATATAATCCATCACTTGTCTATTTAGATTATAAACTTCTCGACAAGAGAGATCACTTTTGACTCCATGCTTCACAGTGCCTGGTGCAATGGTGTTTCAGTCTTGGTAGGAGCTTCTAGGTACTATTACACTAAATTAATCAGTAAAGTTCCTGGGCATTCTTTGCCCCTGTATGCAGTTTCTGCTACATTTTCTGTGGGATTACACACAAGAAGAACAAACGAGAAGAATCATATCATATAAATAGAGGTATCTGTCTATATCTAGTCATTCCTCATAGTCAAATTAGAAAAAAGTTGCTTTCAGGGTAAAATTTATATGATGCATTTGCAATGTCTGTTTTAGGATGAGATTAGCCTTAGTCTAGAAGTGCTTGTTTTTCTGCTTACAATACAGGGAGTCTAGATGACTGGCCCAGGTATATATGGTTACATGTTAGATTTCTACTCTTGGACAGATTAGACCCAACACAAATCAGTTGAAAACTATAACAAAACCAAAAACAGAAAAAAACCCAAACAAACAAAGCTGTGACTAAATGTCCTTGACATTCTTGATGGTTGACAGCATTCTTTTTTTTTATTTTTTTTTTCCCCTAGACATTTTTTTTTCTCCCCTATAGGATACCAATATTAATTCTCAGCTGTGAGGGTTACAAAAAAGATGATTGAAGTTTTACAAACTACTTAAAGTAGTGTCATGGTTTGGCCTCAGACGGCAACAAAGAACCACATGCCGCTCTCTCAGAGCTTCCCCCAACACAGGGAAGAATCAGAAGAAAAAGGCGAAACTCATGGGTTAAGACAAAGGCAGTTTAACAGAACAGCAGAGGGAACAAGAAAACAGCAACAATAACACAGACAGAGGAATATACAAACACGATTACTGTACCACGGCTCACTGACTGGACCTGGGACACCCCAGCCTGCTCCCCAGCGGCGACTTCCTGCCCCCTCCCCCTAGCAGCTCAGCCTGGGCATGGCTCACATGGGATGCAATACCTGTGTCCCTGCCGGAGCCTGGGGAGAATTAAACCCATCCCCTCCGGAACCAGGACATTATCCACCCCTTATTCCATACCATTTTTGCCATGCCCAGATCTTACAGGTTCCAATGAATTGCCACCACTTTCCCCTGTCTTACATAATATATATCTATATGTACATATATATTCATACAGATATCATGCCCTTAGTCTATGGGCCATCCCTCTAAAATGTCCATTGAGTTCATTTCATCCATGGCTTGGGCTTCATCTGTTAGAACAGTATCTCAGGACAGGTGAGATGGTGTGTGGTGCTGGACTGTTGCATGCTGTATTTTTGGAGCTTGTGGCTGGTGTACCCGGTGCGGCTCATGCCCACAGTCCATGGGCTGAAGATGTCGATCTTGAGGAAGTTGCTGGGTGCCAGCTGCTGAGGTCAGCTCTGATCCCATTACCACTGTGCTTTACTCAATTTTTCATCAAAGTCCACCTGTCATTACTTTGGTTGATTCTTACTGTAGTACAACTGATAGCAATTATAGTAATGAGGACATACAGTGGCAGGGTTACTTAGCAATTAACATCATACAATTTGATTCATTGGTTATTCCCGCCCAAAATCAGATCCCCATGAGGTACACATCATGCTTCACCATCCTTCTGCATCACCCACCAAGTGCACCCAGGTCCTTGGGCAAAAGTAATCCCATGGATGGGTTTGCCTTTGCCTGAGGCAGGACTAACCCAGACTGTCTTCCCCAACATATTCTTCATGTGCACTACGGGGACCTTATCCCCTTCTACAGTACGTGGAAGTTTTGATTGGGCAGGGCCAGCCCGATTGGTAGATCCCCTGGTATTAACTAGCCAGGTAGCCTTTGCTAAATGTGTATCCCAATGTTTTAAGGTCCCACCACCCATTGCTCTCAGTGTAGTTTTTAACAGTCCATTGTATCGTTCTATCGTCCCAGAGGCTGGTGCGTGATAGGGGATGTGATACACCCACTCAATACCATGCTCTTTGGCCCAGGTGTCTATGAGGCTGTTTTGGAAATGAGTCCCATTGTCCGACTCGGTTCTCTCTGGGGTACCATGTCGCCACAGGACTTGCTTTTCAAGGCCCAGGATAGTGATCCGGGCAGTGGCATGGGGCATGGGGCACAGGGCATGTTTCCAGCCATCTGGTAGTTGCTTCCACCATTGTGAGCACATAGCACTTGCTTTGACGGGTTCGTGGCAGTGTGATATAATCAATCTGCCAGGCCTCCCCATATTTATATTTCAACCATCGTCCTCCATACCAAAGAGGCTTCAAACGCTTGGCTTGCTTGATTGCAGCACGTCTCACATTCATGGATGACCTGTGCAATGGTGTCCATGGTCAAGTCCACCCCTCGGTCACGAGCCCAACTATATGTCGCGTCTCTCCCTTGATGGCCTGAGGTCTCATGGGCCCACCGAGCTATGAATAGTTCACCCTTACGTTGCCAGTCCAGATCCACCTGAGCCACTTCAATCCTGGCAGCCCGATCCACCTGCTGGTTGTTCTGATGTTCCTCCGTGGCCCGATTCTTCGGTACGTGGGCATCCACGTGGCGTACTTTCACAACCAGATTCTCTATCCAGGCAGCAATATCTTGCCATAGTTCAGCAGCCCAGATGGGTTTGCCTCTGCGCTGCCAGTTGCCCTGCTTCCACTGCTGTAACCACCCGCACAGAGCATTTGCCACCATCCATGAGTCAGTGTAGAGAGAAAGTACTGGCCATTTTTCTCGCTCGGCAATGTCCAAAGCCAGCTGAATGGCTTTCACCTCTGCACACTGGCTCGATTCACCTTGTCCTTCACTGGCTTCTGCAACTTGTCGTGTAGGACTCCACACAGCAGCCTTCCACTTTTGATGCTTTCCCACAATCCGGCAGGACCCATCAGTGAACAGGGCACATTGCTTCTCATTTTCTGGCAGTTTATTATATGGTGGGGCCTCTTCCGCACGCGTCACCTCCCCCTCTGGTGACATTCCAAAATCCTTGCCTTCTGGCCAGTCCATGATCACTTCCAGAATTCCTGGGCGACTGGGGTTTCCCATTTGAGTTCGCTGTGTGATCAGTGCAATCCACTTATTCCATGTAGCATCAGTTGCATGATGTGTGGTGGGGACCCTTTCTTTGAACATCCAACCCAGCACGGGCAGTCGAGGTGCTAAGAGGAGCTGCGCTTCTGTACCAACCACTTCCGAAGCAGCTCGAACCCCTTCATATGCTGCCAATATCTCCTTTTCTGTTGGAGTGTAGCGGGCTTCGGATCCTCTGTATCCCCGACTCCAAAACCCTAGGGGTCGACCTCGGGTCTCCCCTGGTGCCTTCTGCCAGAGGCTCCAGGTAGGGCCATTCTCCCCGGCTGCGGTGTAGAGCACATTTTTAACATCTTGTCCTGCCCGGACTGGCCCCAGGGCCACTGCATGGACTATTTCCTGTTTGATTTGTTCAAAAGCTTGTCGTTGCTCAGGACCCCATTTAAAGTCGTTCTTCTTCCGGGTTGCTTGATACAGAGGGCTTACAATTAGACTGTAATCTGGGATATGCATCCTCCAAAAACCCACAAAGCCTAAGAAAGCTTGTGTTTCCTTTTTGCTAGTTGGTGGAGACATAGCTGCTATTATGTTGATCACATCCATTGGGATTTGGCGGCGTCCATCTTGCCATTTTATTCCTAAGAACTGGATCTCCTGTGCAGGTCCCTTGACCTTACTTCGTTTTATGGCAAAACCAGCTTTCAGAAGGATTCAGACTATTTTATCCCCTTTCTCAAAAACTTCTTCGGCTGTGTCTCCCCATATAATGATGTCATCAATGTACTAGCATGTACATCAATGTTCTAGCATGTCCGGCACAGCAGCACTCAGCGGTGGCATGACTTCATTCAGGCCACGATAGTCTACAGTTAGCCTCCACTCTCCATTGGATTTTCGCACCGGCCATATAGGACTGTTAAAAGGCGAGCGAGTCTTGCTGATCACTCCTTGAACCTCTAGTTGACGAATCAGCTTATGGATGGGAATCAGAGAGTCTCGGTTAGTGCGATATTGCCGCCGATGCACCGTTGTGGTAGCAATCGGCACCTGCTGTTCTTCGACCCTCAACAACCCCACAACAGAAGAGTCCTCCGAGAGACCAGGCAAGGTAGACAACTGTTTAACTTCCTCCGTCTCCAAGGCAGCTATGCCAAAGGCCCACTGATACCCCTTTGGGTCCTTAAAATACCCTCTCCTGAGGTAATCTATACCAAGGATGCATGGAGCCTCTGGGCCGGTCACAATGGGATGCTTTTGCCACTCATTCCCAGTTAGGCTCACTTCAGCCTCCAGTACAGTCAACTCTTGGGATCCCCCTGTGACCCCAGAAATACAAATGGGTTCTGCCCCTCTATAGCTTGATGGTATTAGGGTACACTGTGCTCCTGTGTCCACTAGAGCCTTATACTCCTGTGGGTCTGATGTGCCAGGCCATCGAATCCACACTGTCCAATAAACCCGGTTGTCCCTTTCCTCCACCTGGCTGGAGGCAGGGCCCCTCTAATACTGGTCATGGTATCTGGTACTCACTTCTTGCAGAAATGACTTGGAAGTTCCTTCAAGAGGATCAGAAGCAAGATCAGGCCTTCTGCTCTCTCTGGGGAACTGCCCACTGGAAAATGGGGCCGCACTTTTCCTGGAGGGATCCCCTTTTGTGGTTGTCCTTCCTTGCAACTCCTGTACCCGTGTCCGCAGGATCCAAGTAGGTTGTCCATCCCACTTCCTCATGTCCTCTCCATGGTCTCGTAGGTAGAACCACAGGGTGCCTTGTGGTGTGTACCCTCTGTACTCTCTCTCTTGAGTGGGGAAATGCCTGCTCCTAATAGCTGAGATGCTGGCCCGTACAGGTGGGGAGTAGGACATATTGTCTTCAAGTTGCTGGACCTTCCGGGACAGTTTCTCCACAGCTGAGACAAGGGGGGAAGAGAGGCTTTCTTCATATTGCCGGAGCCAGCCAGCCACCTCATCCACCGTTGGTCCTTCTTCACCCTTCCATTCCATTACTGCCAGCGAGTTGGCATATGACGATGGTGCGCTCCATACAAACTTCCGCCACATGGGCCTTGTGCAGTGCACCTCATCAGGATCTGTGGGTAACTGTGCATTGTCCAAGTCATAACAAATCATCTCCCGCATGGCTAATTCTCTCCGGTACTGGATACCTCTTTCCATGGTGGTCCACTTGCTTGGGTGACATACAACATCTTCACTGAAGGGGTACCTCTCCCTCACGCCTGACAGGAGTCATTTCCAGAGGCTGAGGGCTTGGGTCTTCTTTCCAATTGCCTTGTCAATGCCACCTTCCCTAGACAGGGATCCCAACTGCCTGGCTTCCCTACCCTCTAATTCCAGGCTACTGGCCCCATTATCCCAACACCGAAGCAGCCAGGTGACAATGTGCTCACCTGAAAGTCGGCTAAAATCTTTTCGCATATCCTGCAGCTCACTCAGGGATAGGGATCGGGTGATTATCTCTGGTTCTGCCTCTTCCTCCTGTCCTTGTGATGGCCCTGGTTCATCGTCATCTCTTACTAAGCGAACTGATTTCTTTGTGTACTTCTTCTTTTGTATAGGGGCAACTGATACTGGCACAGGTTGGTGTAAAAGACGAACTGTAAATTCCCTGATGCGGGGCAGAAGGCCCTCGAAGCCTTCAGTGGAATGCCTCAAACACTCGCAAGGAAATAAATAATACAAGCCTGGTTTTCAAAGAACTGATAAGGCTTACACTTCAGGCGCCTGAAAGTGTGGGAGAACTGTCTTGTGAAGACAGGATAGTTCTGCCACTTGTGTGGTGAGCTTGCTCGTTCTCACATCTCAAGGGCATTGTGTCCGATAAGTGACCTTTGCTTCATTATCTGTGAAATGCGTATGAAAGCGCATACCCCTGCATATGCTAATGAAGATTATAGAGATCATGCTAAACATGTATGACTATGGCACTCATCTCTCCAGCCAAATCATGCTACACATCACCTGGGAGAAGGGAGAAACCTGAGATGGGGCTGTCCTCAACAAGTCGGGTGGACCATGCCAATTCATCAAACATAAAAGGGGAAAATAAGTGTCCCTGGGGAGGGAACCAAGAAGAAACAAAAGAAGAAGATTGTGCCTGGGAAGATTCTTCCTAAGAAAGAAGACCGTACCTGGGAAGATTTTTCCAAGAAAGAAGAAGATTATGCCTGGGAAGATTCCCTGAAAAGGACGCTGGAACCAGGACTGGTGATCTCTTTATCTCTGTCTTTTCCTCTGTCTTTTCCTTTCTCTATCCCTCAGTTTCTCTTTTCTCTTAGAGTTTTTAAGTAATGGTTAGAGTTGTTAAGTAATGACCTTAAGCACGACTTTAAGTACCGCTTGTCATAAGTTGTTGCATATCTGTTGTTAACTAACACGATGTATATCCCAACACTTGCCATAATTTGTTATATACCTAACCAATTATCGTGGACTTGTTAAGACCTATACTAATCATTTTGGGAAGCTAATAAATGTTTCTATATGGACCTTGAGATGTATCTCACCTTAGTCCGTGCCATTGGGAATTTACGAATCTGAAGCCACTTACCCCCCCCCCCTTTCCTGAGAGTGGGACGTGACATTCTAAAAGGCGTCACAGACAGGATTCTCTTTGCGTCAGAAGGTCCTAAGGGAAATGATCTCTCAGGTATAAGCTGGGAGAGGTTCGAGCAGGGATTAGTGCTTGACTGCTGCCAGTATTAAGGGATACTGATTCTCTATCCGGCATCGGACAGGGAGGATTGGGAAGCAGCCTCTCAGCTATAAGCCGGGAGAGGTTTGAACAGGAACAAAGGCCTGACTGCTACCCGTTGGCCTAAGGGATACCAGTTCTCTATTCAGCTGCGGACAGGGAGAGTCTGGGAAGAGGCCTCTCAGCTATAAGCCAGGAGAGGTTTGAGCAGGGGTTAGTGCTTGACTGCTACCCATATTAAGGTATACCGATTCTCTATCCGGCATCGGACAGGGGGGATTGGGAAACAGCCTCTCAGCTATAAGCCGGGAGGGGTTTGAGCAGGAGCAAAGGCTTGACTGCTACCCGTTGGCCTAACGGATACCGGTTCTCTATCCGGCTGCAGACAGGGAGAGTCTGGGAAGTGGCTTCTCATCTATAAGCCAGGGAAGATTCGAGCAGTAGCAAGCCATGACAACCCGAGAAATGTCTGTGCTTGACTACTCCCCAATTTTGGAAAAATTGAAGGAGTACAAGGCCGCCGGGAATGGTCTGGGCCCACGATAATTGGCACAATCCAGAAGCAGTGGCAAGTTGTATCACCACCCTTGCAAAGGAGCGAAAGTTGCGGTTAGGTAAAGGAAAAGCTATAGTGTGTGCGCAGTATTAGGGGCAGCACTGACTGCAGCCCAAGAGGATAGACACTTGACCAGGAAAACAGAAGGAGAGAAAATAAAATCCCTGCAAGAGCAAATTGAAATTTTGCAAAGCCAATTAGCCGCTGAGCGTAACACCACTCAGCAACTCTACGCAGCTCTGTTGGATGCCCTGGACCAAGAAAAAATCTTATGGTCCAAACTAGAGGAGAGTAAACGAGAAACCCATGACCAGATGGATCTTAACCCTTTCCTGGACAATGAACCAAGATTTACAAGCCTGGCAAAATTGGCCAATAGACCTTTGTATCTGACAAAGGAGTTAGAGATGAGCCAGAAAACTTTTTACCCCCAAAATGAGGAGGCAACATTGAGACCTCTAATTAAGACCGAGATGACTGATAATGGTCAGACGGGGGGGCCCCCGCAAGTTACCACCCGAACGATACCATATTCGGCGGCCGAACTGTTAAAAATCCATGAAAAATATACTAGACTAGCTCAAGAAACTGAGACTGAATATGTATGGAGGGTATCATTGTCTGGCGGAGTCTGGATTTTCTTGTCAGAAGATAAGGCACAGGGGTACTGGGGGCCCGGGGTATTTTTGACTACTGACGACCCGAGAGAACCATGGTCCTTAACCCAACGAGTCACATATTGGGCAGGGGGGTTAGATCCCATGGAACGAGGTGACCCAGTGTGTATTGAGACCCCAACTATAAACCACTTAACCGAAAGTCTGCAAAAGACTGCCTGTCTCCAGTTGATGCATGACAGACATTTAGTATCTCGGCAACCCTCTCCAATGTTACTAAACACAAATCCTGACAGAATGACTCCCCTGATCCGAGGCTTGCCTGACTCTTTAAAACTATATGCTATCCAACTCCAGGACCACTTGCAGGATGCATTAGCCCCGAGGGGAGGGAGACAGAATCAGCAGGGGAGAGCTATGACCTGGGTGGAGGTGGCACAAGAATTGATTAGATATGGCCGAAGGATGGGCCTTATAGGGGAATTGGGTAAATCTAAACCAGCTGTGAGTAGAGTAGAACAACAGGAGGATACCACCCCACCACGAAATCTAGGGGCAAAGAGAAATCTATCGTGGATTGAAGGAGCTAAGGAGGGAATTCCCCGGGATGTGATGGATGGCCTACCCACTGCAGCCCTAGAGAAGCTCGTTCGAGCCTGGAAAGATCAAAGGAAATTATCTCCCAGGACAGATAGACCTTCATGGGGAAAAGGCGAGGCAGAAATGCAATGTAGCGAGATGGTGCTAACTGTTCCTCAGACACCAACTGCCCCTGAGGAGGACTTGATTGATCTCAAGTTGGGAAACTGGACGCGCCGTCCCCAGTAAGTGAGCCAGGGGACGGCCAGTGCATTCACCTAAGAAGGCTCACAGACAATAGTAAGGGAGACTTGTTAATTACCTTTCCCCTTGGCCCTTTTAAAACCCCAGTTACATTTTTAGCGGACACCAGTGCTCAGGTCTCAGCACTCCGAGCGGATGTTGCTGAGCGCAGTGGCATAGTTGCCGATAAAAAACAGATTTGGATTACAGATGTTTTTGGAAACTCTAAGCCACAGCCAACAGCCCAGGTTAAGTGCTGGTTACCTGGAAATGAAACTGCAATAGAGGCTCTCATGATTTTGGGAACTTTCCCCACTAATATCTTGGGACTCGATCTTTTAAAGGGACAAGCCTGGGTGGATTCAAAAGGAAGGGAATGGAAATTTGGGCTCCCTACTGTCTCTATGAGACTTTTACAGCAAACGCCTACACATCCTCCCTCCAAAATTGTTAATGTAAAACCCTACACCCTGCCCCTGGGAGCAAGGGAAGGGATCACCCCAGTGATAGCTGAACTATGAGAGCAAGGGGTAATTATCCCCACACACTCACCCTATAATTCCCTGGTGTGGCCAATCTGTAAACCCAATGGGAAGTGGCAACTGACAATTGATTACTGGCATCTGAATGCCAACACAGGCCCCTTGACAGCTGCAGCGCCTAACATAGCTGAAAGAATCATACAGCAACAACTGATCATTCTACAATGACCCTTTAAGGTCTTGAAACCTGTGCTGGATGGAGCCTCCTCCCCTGTGAGGGTTGCACAGTGAGAAACAGTGAGGAAGTGGTATACACAATTAGATCACTGTTGCCACACACAACAGATAGAGGAGGGAACCCCCAAAGCGCTCATAAAACTTGTCCCTCCATTTGAACCCCACCTGAAGAACGTATGGGTTAGGAATCTGTTGTTGGCTGAAGGAACTGAGAAGCTTATTCGAGCATGGAAAAAATGAAAGAAATTACCCCTCAGGAAATCTAGTGAGATGGCAGTGATCTAACAGCAGTCCAGAAAAAAAAAAGGGGTGTGGGGGGGGGGGATCAGAAAAAAAAAACCCAAAACCAAAACCCCACAACTTTGTCTCCTGCTGTCTCCTGTTATATGAATCCCTTTGCTCCTTTTTTGTGGACCTCTTAGAGACACTCCACAGAATGACTGAACTCTTGCCTTCTTAACCATTTCATCACTGTATTACAATTTTTTTTTTATTTTTAAAAGGATATAAACCCTGAAGACTCCCATCAACATAAATGTGTGGGCAGCCACTAATGCTCATGGGAAGGACTATCGGATCCACACTAGGTGGATCGCCCCATCTTTTTAATTATTTTCTGCTTTATATATGTTTTACAGGTTATAAACAACCATTGTGGGACTTATATTTTTGATTGTTAAGTGGGTTATTCCTTGCTTGTACTTTAGTAGGGAAAGATGGTGTGGGAGAAATTTGTATTCTTACTTAGTGTATGTATAATCTTGTCTCAGTCAATCATAAATTTGAAACCCAGTTTGGCATGGGAGTCGATACAAAGGTTTATGCATATATGGAACCATATGGACTAGGGGATGTGCATCACCCTCCCCGGTTCTGCACCAGAAGAGTCCAAATTTACAATGATTAGTCTAAATCTTAGAAAAATATTGAAAATAAATTAAGTTCCCTTTTTCTTGACCAAAAGATGTATTGGAAATACACAATTCAATTTTCCAGTCTTTAATGTTGAAAAGTAAGAAATAGTTCTAAACAAAATTTTATCAAAACAGATATAACTTCAAATAAAAAAGTTTTTCTAGAAACTTTTTCCTGAAATGACATTTTTCTGATGGAGAACTTTATTATGGGTTTTCTATTTTGTTTTGTTATATTTTTTATGAACATTTATAGAAGGTATAGATATTAACCCCTCAACTTCTGGCATCTTTCCTGTCACTTTGTGACAATATGTGGTATTTTCAAAGACATTGCGGGTTGCTTGAGAGCAGAAGAAATCTTCAGAGAATGTGTACCATTTTCCCCTTGAAAATGGTCTGAATCACATCAGGTTTCTATCACTCATGTCATTTTCCATGATGTTCCATGACACACACTGAAATCACAGAGAGAAAAAACACTTCAATTGTTTCTGGGTTTTTTTAAGTCCCGGTCACCTGACAGAATGTATTATCCTCAAAAGCCGTGACAGTACAGATTTCTTTAAAAACATGATTAAGAGAGTGTCCTGGTTCCGGCAGGGACAGGGTTAAGTATTCCATGCCATGTGAGCCACGCCCACCCTGAGATTAAAAGGAGGGAGGGGGCGAGCAGTCGGGTTGGGAGTGGGCTGGCGCGTCCCCGGGCCGGACTGGTGGTTCTGTAATCGCGTTTGTATATTTCTCTGTCGGTGGTGTTGTTGTTTTCTTGTTCCCTCTGCTGTTCTGTTAAACTGCCTTTGTCTCAACCCAAGAGTTTTGCCTTTTTCTTCTGATCCTTCCCGTACCGGGAAGCGCTGAGCGAGCGACATGTGGTTCTTTGTTGCCATCTGAGGCCAAACCACGACAGAGAGTCACAAAATGTCAAGGAGTCAAAGAAAGGAGGGGACCAAAAGACACGGTGTTACATCCCAGTCTGACTACGTTGGGCCCGAGAGAGGTTCGCAATGATTCCAAGCATGAGATTAAGACACAAACAAGGTCAGATGCCGCTCACTGCAGGTTTATTGTTATTCCCCAGCAATAGTCACTGAGACGAGCCATAGAATAAAGGCAGAAGTAGAGGAAAGGCAGAAAGGAGAAGCAGTATTACGGAACACAGCAAGAGTATAGTCACCACCAGAGGCCCAACGGCATCCCGATGGTCCCCTGGAGTTCAGCAGCATCCTGTTGATCCGTGGTTCTCAAGTCATGATGGTGGTGGGGGTCCCGGTCCCAATTGTGGTGGGTCACCGTACCAGTTATAGTCCAGGTCGGTCCGTAGCTTGACCAATCAGCGTGACGGTGGCCTTTGTCCAGCTAATTGTCATTTGACACAGTCGCTGTATGAGCTCTTCCTGCCTTTGTTGCTTGGTCAGAGCTTGGTTCAGTACAGTCATCGTGCCTCAGCGAGTTTGGGGTAGACAGGGTCTGGCCACTCTGATAACCAAAGGCTTACACCCTTTTCAGATGGTGGCAATCTTGGGTGGTGACTGATAAGCAGAAGAATGGTCTGCAGAAAGTGCTAAATAGACACAAGCAAGGTTCTTATCAGCCCACAAGCCTGCCATTGATTTGCAGAAGCTTAAGCAAGCTTTGAGACAATTATTTTGAGGTTCCAGTCTCTCACACACGGGCTGCTAATTACAGTTTTACATCCAAAGTATTAGATTTAATAGTTGATTAACTTTTCTTCAGATATTCTTATCCACTGATACAATGTAATCTAAATGTAAACTCAGTTTATATTTCCAAGATATTGATTCCTGACTATATGCATATGTCTGATAAAAAGAAAATATAGTAGTTAAAATATATCCTCTCTGCTGTGACACTAACAATTATTTACCTTGTACATTTAACACATTTTTATTTTGCCTATGAGATACAGACAAATATAATTATTTCTTCAACATCATCTACAGAAAAAAAAATATGGGAAAAAATCTTTATTGCCTCTGGAGAATTTTTTTTATCATATTGAAATAGCTGTGTCAATGTAAAATCACATTGGAGCAAGATATAGATGTTTCTTACATCACTTTGACCAGGTGAGGTCAACATTAAACTCCCTTCCTAGGGTTGACTTTGAATGCCTACAGGTTAGAACAACAATATCCAAACTTCCCACAGTGTGACATCCATGCTGAGATAGTTACTGTAAAAAGCTAATCTTTTTTCTTTGAAGACTTACTTTTGAGAAATTTTGTATAAAAGTTATGTCCGCTAAGGAAACTATCTGTATTCTGTCTACAGGCAGTGGAGAGAAATTGGTTTCTCCCTGTGGGAATTTTATCCCATCCTAAAGTGAGATGTCTCATGCACATCTTTAGATAGTTAATATTAGGTGATATGAATCTTACCTTGAGTTATTAACTTCAGAACAAATAGGTGGGAAACCAATGAATTCATTTTCCCTCTGTGTTCTTTACCTAAACAACCAAGTATTTTGAATCCTTATATTTTTAAAAAAAATACTAAAGCTACAGGTGAAACTTGAGGGATTCAGTCTGATTCAGCAATGAAATCTCTGATACTTGGAAAAGAATCAGTAGCCAATTTTTTTTTGGCAAAAAAAAACCCCAAAGAATGAAGGTCAGTAGATAAAATAGTTTTAGAATTTTTATAAAAAAAGAAATGTGAATTTCTTTGTCCCACCTTTTGTCATTTAGTGATTAAATCACAGAAGTGGGACTTACTTGTTTAGTGCAAACACAATTAAGATTTTTAGTCAGATGAAACAGTAGTGAAGGCTACACAAGTACCCAAAATTTAGAGTCTCTATTTCTTTTCATAATGTCAGACTTGAGGTCAAAAAGGACATGTAAAGCAACACTACCTAGTCAAAAGCAGTTTTTGTAAAAGATAGGAGTAGGAGAAAAATACAGAATGATACAGCATTAATTTCTACAGCTATATGCTGCATCCAGAACAAACAGACCCATATAGGCTCCACTGCATGAAGGTTCAAAGGAGGTTGTTCAACTGGTGCATACAAAAGATACACCAGGACTCATAAAACAACAGCTGAATGAGCAGAAAATAAAAGCCTAACTGTAAGAGGCAGTTAAATGATAAAGAGATACTGCAGCACTGAACTTGCTTAGGTAAGAACTTTCTGCCCAGTGCCACTCCATTATGATTAATGTGTGCACATGCGAACTTTATGAAAAAGATAATGAATTGATTGTGTTCCTAAACAATGCCATTTTAGACCCATTTGGATTCCTGCGTTCCCCAGGGAGCAGATAAACACAGTCTGTTAGCTTAAAAAAATGAACATTTAATGGTCATCTTTCTGCCAGCCAAGTGGAAAAGGGGAAACATTTATCAACAGAAGGATATAGGTGGGATCACCAGAGGGATATAGGTGCTGCAAAGTGGCTGTTGAGAAAGGAAAACTGCAGCAGTTACAATGCTTTGGGCATTGTTCAAAATGCGGAGGTCACAGAATCCAAAAATGGAGAGAATTTCACATCCTGGGTTTCTCAGAATACAAAATCCAAGAAAGGTTAGTTTAATTACTTAACCACACAAAAATGCAAGCACAGGAAGATCTTGCAGTTGATGTGGTCATTCTGCAATGTTTTTATTTTTTATGTTGTGTTCTGTTCAATGAGACTGGGAAAACTCACAAAAGCTTTTGGCTTTGTGAAGGGTTTTCTTTTCCTTTGTTTTGGTTTTTTACATCTGTTTTGCTTTACATATTTTTTAAATCACACTTAAATTTATCTCCTCCAGTCAATTGCTTTAATTCTTAATGGATGGGTTCCTTAAGCAAAGCAGATAATCTAACAATTCAGTGTCTTTCCATGTACTGGATTTGTTTCACTTGTTTTCAGGTGTCCATTTTCACTGAGAAAAACTAGTCTAGTGACTAGTTTTAACTGAACACCTAATTTAGAATGATTGAAGTGATACAAATCCTTTGTCCAGAGACATGTCTTCATCATTCCTGTTGGTAAATCATCATCCATGTTTTTGTACTAGTTATAGTGATTAGACAAAAAAAAAGACTGTATTTATCAGTGCCCACTGGAACAATGCAACATTAAGTATGTAATAGTACAGGCTGGGTGCCAACTCAGTAGAAAACAGCTTTACCAAAAAAAATTGGTATCCTGGTGGATAAGTTGAACAGGTCAGCAGTGTGCCCTTGTAGAGAAAGCTAACTGCATATGGACCTGTATTTGCAGTAGTATAGTCAGAAGACTGAGTGATTTGATTATTTTCCTCTATTCTGCACTTATTAAACTGTATCTGAAGGGCTGTGTCCACTTTTGGGCCCCCAGTACAAGAAAGAGGTTGGCAGACTACAGCAAGTCAAGGTGAGGGCCACCAAGATGCTTAGGGGGCTGGAGCATGAAAAGACACTGAGACGTTCAGGTTTGTTCAGCCTAGAGAAGAGAAGGTCAGAGAGTGGGAAGGCTAATAACTGTTTACAAGTTGCAATAGAGAAAATTCCAGCTGGGTATTAGGATTTTCTTTTATTTTTTTTTCCCAACCTGATGATGATGAAACAATGAAATAGGAGCCCAGAAAAGTTGTGGACTATCCATCTTTTGAAATAGTAAAAACTTGACTGGGCCAAGCCCTAAGCTACATGATCTAACCTTGAAGTTAGCTCTAAATTTGAATAATGATTAATGGTTTATTTTTTATGAAGTCTTTATATTCATCTTCTTGAGACACAACAACAGAAGCAACTATCCTGATTGTGCAGAACTAATCTTTTCAGCCTCACTCACTTATGTGTAGTTGTTCCTCTCCAGTTTATAGCTGTACCATTTTGAAAACTTTCTTATTCTAGAAATAGCTTTCCAGTATATCTATTTACCATAATAAGAAAAAAAATTCATGCAAATAGCAAATTTCATTCCATGTGTTGTAAGAATGGTTTAGAAATAATAGACATTCATACATAGAAGTCCAGTCAATGCTGAATGGGAGGCTGGCAAGCACAAAGAGTAACAACTAGACAGCACCCTAATTTTAAATGACTTGGGCAACTTCCTGGGATCTTTATTCAGCACAGGCAATCAGGTGTTCAGTTTGATGTCTCATACAGAAAATACTTCTTCCCATAGCAGAGCACTGTTCTAATACAGCATTGAGAAATGTTGCAGAATGGCTTGAGGAGCAAGGTCATGGGACAATAGAGGAGTTATGTGAGATGAGAATAGCGTAGAAGCAAGTTACAGCTCGGCGATGGGAAAGTACTAAGTAAACAAGCCATGAGAATGCAGAAGCAAGAATAAGGAGCTGATAAGAATAGGGAACTAAGGCTGAACCCTGTCATGTGGACAGAGAGCCAATCGCAGTGAGCAGATGACTTTTATAATTAGCCAATATTCAAGCGGTGATGTAACCAGTAGCTATATAATGAAGCGTATTCGGGCAATAAACTGAAGCTTGCTTTATCACTCACATTGAGTCGGCTGCTTGTCTTCCCTCGCTCGTCGCAAGTGGCGCCCGAACAGGGACCCCCAGCCTTGTTCCCACCGGACAGCGAGCTCGGAAAAGCACTGGTAGCAGCGACCAGGGGGTAAAAGATAGTACATGATATGGCTGGTACATGATATGTCTGTCCGTACCTGATCTTCGGATAATTAAGAGGAGGATCGCCGTCCGAGGAAAGCTACCTAAAGGGAAAGGAAAAAGGCTGCAAACAAAGTAATCAAGGGATCAAACTAATCAAGGGATCATAAAGAGGAAGTCGACGCGTCGCAAAAGGATAGAGAGGTAGCTTTACAATTTTTATGCTTTTTAGAAAAGCGGGGAGTAGGCCCTATAAAAGATCTGGCCGGGTTAATTGCATTAGGCAAAGCTCCAGGATACTTTAAGGACCCAGACGATATGTTTGAAGTAGAAGAGTGGTGAACGTTTGGAGATTGCCTATGGGATAAAGTTATAGATGACGATAAAACTACAAAAAAGTTGATGAAATCCTGACGAGACGTTATTAACTGTATGAAAAAGTATAAGGCGAAAAGGCAGCGGTACAAAGTTTGCTGCAGCTGGCAAAAAGTGCCAGGGAAAACCTTAGTGAGAGTGCCTTACTGGAACTATTATCTTGATGCCGACAATGAGGATTGCTCAGAGATCCGACTCAGTTTTTTGACCTTTCAACATGGACTAGAATTGGAGTGGAAATGTGGGAAGCAGTGCAGTCAGAGAATAAGGAAGCCCGGAACCTGGCAGGCACTTATCGACAGGTGAAGGGACTGATTGCAGGCATGCATGGATCAGCTGTTATTGCCGCCACAGCCCAGAGGGTGTTAGATGCAGCTGGGGAAGAGGGAAACAGTTCGTCCTCCAATGTATTTCCTGTAATAAAGCAGTCAGAAAAGGAGTTCTGGGGGGCGTCTGACAAATGGACATTTTCGCCTCCGCAACTGACCGCTCCACCGTACTCTGGTCTACCGGAGTCATCCATGCAGGTTCCCCCCGACTCTCCTCAACCTATGGAAACATCATCATCCTCCGAGGACG
The DNA here is from genome assembly GCA_947846985.1 of Fratercula arctica. NCBI lineage: Eukaryota > Metazoa > Chordata > Aves > Charadriiformes > Alcidae > Fratercula > Fratercula arctica. The sequence continues at coordinate 14,541,707 of CANTUZ010000025.1, read as the reverse complement.
TTCGTCTGAAAACCGTCTATCCACCTAAAGATACTGCGGAGCTCCGTGACGCTCTCCGCGATCAACAGAACACTATGCAGCAACTGCTCGCGGAAATGCAGAGACTTGATAAGGGTTTGAAAGCGGGCGCGATACGGGCTGCTTATAAAAAGGCTCATGAGGTTATCAAGAGGGTTTGCAGGCGGTTGAGGAGAGGGTGTGTGGGAGTCCGGGAACGGGTGATCCGTCTGAAACAGCAGCGGACGAGTCTGGGGATACGCAATAGTGCAATGTATCAGAAAAGGGAGATAGTGTTAAAGAATAGAAAGTGAGGAGATGGATTTGTACTATGCTGGAAAACAGCAGAGATGGGTTCATAGGATGCGAATGAGTATTTGACTCGGAAATTTTTTGCTTGTATGGATACATGATTATTGCTTATGGTTCCCTGAAGGGTGGTCTTACGATTTGGCTCAGTGGCTAAAAGTGGGGGAGGAATTGCAAACGCGGGAGATGCTGCACTTGTCCTTGCCAGAGCCCTGCAAGGGGTTGCTGGAGGGGCACCACAAGCTCCCCCAAAGGAACCTCAGTCTTTTGAAATGACACCCCCAGTTGCAGACCCTTAGCCTAAATATGCTCAAATTCCCAATTCTGAAAAACATTACCAAAAACAGAATTCAGGAGGCAAAGAGCCAGAAGATCCCTTTGATCCTGGCCCAATAAATCCAGAGATTGAACCTGATTTATGTCCACCTTTAACCCTGATTAAAGCTATGGCTGCCTCTGCTACAACTGCGGAGGAGATTTTACAGCAACAGAGACGAAAGTCGTTATCGCGTTCCTCCATTATTAAGCCTCCTCCATTTGCGCCAGGTATCGCGTTTGTTCCTCCTTTTCAACCGCTTATGTGTGCGCAGCCGGAATCAGGGTATAGCAGTGTATTGTCAGAATGTCAGGGGAGAAGGACAGAGCCAGAGCGGACGCAAGAATAAAAGAGCTGTCTAATCGGTGGCTCTTTGAGCTGCTGAGAGCGCTACAGGCAGCGATTAAGCAACGTACTGCTCCATTTTGTGTCATCCACATTCGGAGTCCCATGTGGGACCAAGGGTTAGGAGAAGGTAACGCCCGAGCAGACAGATTGGTGACAGTGGCAGCCCCCCTGAGTGAATTCATCAAAGCCAGGGAATCACATGGCATGTTCCATCAAAACGCTAAGGGATTGCATCAACAGTTCAATGTCACTATGGATGAAGCCAGAGGAATCGTGCGTGCTTGTCCCACCTGTAGTCACCACGGCCCTGGGCTCGGTTTAGGCGTTAACTCGCGAGGATTGGGTCCTTGTGAGCTCTGGCAGATGGATGTCACACACGTTCCCGAGTTTGGACGACTGAAATATGTACATGTTACTATTGATACTTATAGTGACTTTCTTTGGGCCACAGCTCAGGCTGGCGAGAGGGCCTTACATGTAATTAGGCATCTTACGAGTTGCTTTGCAGTCATGGGACTACCACGAGAAATTAAGACCGATAATAGACCTGCTTATACAAGTGAAAACAGCCGCACCCCCCCCCCCCCCCCCCCCAGCCATTTCCCTGAGATAGAAGTGGTGTTTTTTGTATGTCTGCTGTGTAAGTGTGTGTGTGTGCCAATTTATATCTGCTGATCAGCATCTGTGCTACTGTTTGTTTGTTGCTGTGTGCAGTGTCGTTTGGTGACTCCGCTTGAGCAGGTGTTCTGCCCGGTGTGGTACTGTTCTCGTACGTGACTAGGACTGACACTCTGTCAAGCGAAGAAGTTTGTACATACACAATGTTTAGATGTAAGGCGAGTGCACCCCAGGTAGATAGACCATGATGGGCCGTAGAACTGATGGAAGTCCTGAAATATTGGGGGCGTTTTCACCAGCCGACATGCTTACGCTTTCGGGAACGGCTTACCCATGCAGGGCGTATGACTGGTTGTTTGTTGTTTGCCTATAAGATCATGGTTGATTGGGAAAAGGAGTTAAGCTAGAATCTATAGGATGCTCTGTAGGAAAATGCAAAACTTAAGGGTGAGCTCTTGTTGCAAGGCAGACTTTTATGTCAGCTGTAAGTGATGAAAAAAAAAAAAAAAAAGAGAAAAAAAAAGAGAAAAAAAAGAGAAAAAAGAAAAAGGAAGAGAAAAAAAAAAGAAAAGAAAAAAAAAGGGAACAATTAGAAGGGAAATGTGCCGTCTTAGCACAAAAGTATGCCATATATGCTACAAGACAGCAGCAGAAAAAGAGAAATAAGACACCTGATTCAAGCAGTATTATAGAGATATGTTTTGGTTTTTGTAAATTACTCTGTGTTATACCCTGTGAGACTAAATGAACACCAGCAGAAGCAGTCTCTTGAGCAGGGGGGTGGAATATGGGAAAGCAACGGAAGATCAGCAAGGAGGATTGTAAATACACTCAAGGGACTCGCACCTGGGTGCTGGAAAACACATCTATCACTAATTGTTATTCAGTTTTGGGTGCTTGCAAGAAAAACACTTAGATGACATAAGTCTGTAATGGACTCAGGGACACCTTATCTAGCTGCCTGAGAATCTTGGCCTGTTGTGGAAGAAGATCAAAGCACAGTACAGCAAGAACAGGGAGTCCGCATGCGCTCTTGCTAACAAGGACTCTTTCGCTGCCAAGGATTCTTGATAACAAGGACTCTCTCACTGCCAGGGATAAATTTAGTAATGCTACTAGTACAGCTGTTTCTGAGTTATTGCTAGATGTAGATAGTATTCAACATGCAATGCTGCAAAACAGAGCTGCTATTGATTTTTTGCTTTTAGCTCACGGACACAGTTGTCAAGATTTTAAAGGACTGTGTTGTATGAGTCTAAGTGACCACTCCAAATCCATCCATGCCCAGTTGCAAAAACTGCACCGACCGAGCCAGCAACTTGTGGAGACCACTGTGTGAAATCTCTTTGCTGGATGGACTTGGGGGTGGGGTTGGTTGAAGGAAATTATACTCATTATCTGTGTGGAAGGAATCTGTCTGTTACGTTTAGTATGCTGTTTGCTATGTTTAATAAGCATTATACGATCAGTTGCAGATGTTGCTTTGCATCATACCCTTGTACGAGTTATAGAATACTGTTGTGTCCCAACTATGGGCCACGGGGTAGCATGTGTAAGGGATAATAGAGGATGGTTCGAGTGAGACACGACGGAGAATTACTAGTTGAACCAAACCCAGTATGCATGTTGGGAAAAAGGGACTCAGTACTGTTGCTGAAAAACTATGTCTGTATCCATGAGAACCTAACTTTCAAAGAAGAAGATAACAAGGAGGGAGTACAAGGGAGTCAGGTATCAGACATCCGCAGTTAGCAAAGCTGGATCATGAGTCTGGTGAGGCTCGCTGCATGTGCTGGCCACGCATGCAGCGACCCTAGCCTGTACTTTTCCATTCAATCCGGGACAGGATATAAGGGGGCTGTCTCGGATCGGAGAGAGGGGGTCAGACATGAGCGCACTTTGAAGATACAGGGGACGCCCTAAAGTGCTGTGTCTGCCCACCCCCCCTCCCTGGTAGGTTCCACGTTCATTAACCCCAACAGTTCAGAAAGCATTACAGCACATTGCAGATTTGTTTATGATACATCAAAAATTTCAACCTTACACCCTGATAGGACAGTGGGATGATACACTCGCAAAGAGCCTGACTGCATTAGAGTGAGTATTTTTTCCACATAACTTTTCAAAAAACAGTAACTATGATGATTGAAATGTTAGCACGATTGATTTCACGGGGTCGTTTGCACTATCAGCAGCCGGCTCCTCTGCCATCATTTGTGGGAATTACCCTGCGAATGCTTACACCTGATGAACTTTGGCAATTTGATGTTATACACATTATGGAATTGGGACGTTGGCTCTATGTACATGTTTTAGTTGATTTGTTTTCTCACCTTGTTGTAGCTAGTGCTCATATAGGAGAAAAGGCTCGTGATGTTATTCGACATTAGTTGCAATGCCTTGCAGTCATGGGAGTACCGAAAACTGTAAAAACTAACAGACCAGCTTATGTGTTCGCTAAAATACAGGTCTCTTTACAGACATGGGGTATCAAACATGTCATCTTTGTCATCCAATGCTTGTCATGCGCTGTAGTTTAGGTTGCTTACAGAAAATAGTGCAAAAAATGATTAATCAAGCTTTTTGTTGCATAAAAAATAAAAAAAAAAAAAAAAAAAGGGGAAATTGTGGAGATGATAGAGAGCAGTGTAGGGAATCTGTTTGGCCTTGATCAGACAAAGCTGTACCCGTGAGAGGCGCCTTGAGAAGCAAGTGCCAGGAGATATCAGCAAGGAAAGGAATGTGAAAAGCAAAGCTGCTGCTCTGTGTGAACAGTCAGAGACGATCAGTTAAAAGACGCTGAGAGGTGCGTGGCAACCGACCCTCAATCTATCAGCAGGATGCTGCCCGTGCGTGGACAGCTCGTGAAAATAGCATGCAGCCAATCAGTAAGAGTTAGAGCGCGTGAACAGATGTAACGATAGCCAATGTCACCACAGAAATAATTGAAAGTTTGTTAGAAGATCACAATAGCCTGCGCCATGCGATTTTGCAAAATAAAGCAGCAATTGACTTTTTGTTATTAGCTCAAGGACACGGTTGCGAAGATTTTGAGGGTATGTGTTGTATGAATTTGTCCGATCACAGTGAATCAATTCACAAACAGTTGCAGTGGTTAAAAGAACATGGGTTTTTTTGATGAGTGGCTAACTAGCTTGTTTGAAAGTATTAGAATTGCTTGTTGAAGGCTTGCATATTATAATAATTCTTGTAATCATAAGTTTGTGCTTATGTGTAGTCCTTTCTTGTATTAAGAGAGCTATGTTAAAAGTAATAAACCAAGCCTGGATTGTTCAAAAAAAAAAAAAAAAAAAAAAAAGGGAAAAAAGAAAGAAAAAAAAAGAAAAAAAAAGGGGGAATTGTTGCAGAATGGCTTGAGGAGCAAGGTCATGGGACAATAGAGGAGTTATGTGAGATGAGAATAGCGTAGAAGCAAGTTACAGCTCGGCGATGGGAAAGTACTAAGTAAACAAGCCATGAGAATGCAGAAGCAAGAATAAGGAGCTGATAAGAATAGGGAACTAAGGCTGAACCCTGTCATGTGGACAGAGAGCCAATCGCAGTGAGCAGATGACTTTTATAATTAGCCAATATTCAAGCGGTGATGTAACCAGTAGCTATATAATGAAGCGTATTCGGGCAATAAACTGAAGCTTGCTTTATCACTCACATTGAGTCGGCTGCTTGTCTTCCCTCGCTCGTCGCAGAGAAATCCTTAAAGACTATTGCGTATTGAAGAAGTCACACCTCTGTTAATGAATAGTTGATTTTTCCAAAAGTGCTGGGCTAGCCTTCTGAAATAAGTATAGTCCCTTTGCTAGGGCTTCTCACGAATGTTGGATGTCCAGCTGAAAGTATTTATAGCTTCATTTGTAGAAAATTTTCATCATCAAGGAATACTCCATGATTTTAACATCTCCAGAACTAAGTGTAAGTGATCACTGAAATTTTAATTAAGACTTTCTCTGAAGTTGACTTAGTTTCCCACAAAATGAGCTGGATTGTTAAGGCAAGTAGTCATGAACTTAAGGCTGAGCTGTATGCTTTAAGATCATCTCTGTCAGAGATGTTCTGTCAATAAACCTTCTCAAGAAAATCTCTATTAAACAATGGGGTTTTGTTCTTCTGTTAGAGTTCCTCTTTTCAGACCACCTGAAAAAACACAACTCTAGTTAGCAATGTAAACTAGATGCTTGGCTTGTTCGTTCTACTAAGTACATTTTCTCTTTGTAAATTATAAACATGCCAACCTATTTAAAACATAACTCAGGTGACTGGTGAACCACTGTGCCTGCCAGCCCCTCAAATAAAAAGGATCCACTTACTCATCTGCTCTGTCTCATTCTGCCTGCTAAATTTTGATTGACTGCTCACTGTCTGTAGTGGTTTGGCCTCAGACAACAACAAAGAGCCACATGCCACTCGCTCGGGTCTTCCCAATATGGGAAGAATCAGAAGAAAAAGGCAAAACTCTTGGGTTGAGACAAAGGCAGTTTAACAGAACAACAGAGGGAACACGAAAAACAACAACAATGACACAGAAAGATACAAACTCGATTACAGAACAACCACTCACCAACACAACCCAGGACACCCCAGCCCACTTCAAGACCAATTTCCTGCCCCCTCCCCTCCTCTTAATCTCAGGGTGGGCGTGGCTCACATGGCATGGAATACTTAACCCTGTCCCCGCCAGAACCAGGACATTATCCACCCCTTCTTCCATACCATTTTTGCCATGCCCAGATCTTACAGTTTTCAGAACATGTGACTGGTGTACCCGGCATGGCTCATGCACACAGTCCATGGGCTGAAGATGTAGATCTTGAGGAAGTTGCTGGGCGCCAGCTGCTGAGGTCAGTTCTGATCCCATCACCACTGTGCTTTACTCAATTCTTCATCAAAGTCCATCTGTCCTTAATTTGGGTGATTCTTACTGCAGTACAGCTGATAGTAATTATAGTAATGAGGACATACAGTGGCAGTGTTACATAGCAATCAACAACACACAATTTGATTCATTGGCTATTCTCACCCAAAATCAGATCCCCATGAGGTACACATCGGACTTCCCCATCCTTCCCCATTACCCACCAAGTGCACCCAGGTCCTTGGGCAAAAGCAATCCCACGGATGGGTTTGCCTTTGCCTGAGGCAGGACTAACCCAGACTGTCTTCCCTAACATATTCTTCATGTGCACTACGGGGACTTTATCCCCTTCTACGGTACACGGAAGATTTGACTGGGCAGGGCCAGCCCGATTGGTAGATCCCCTGGTGTTAACTAGCCAGGTAGCCTTTGATAAATGTGCATCCCAATGTTTTAAGGTCCCACCACCCATTGCTCTCAGTGTAGTTTTTAACAGTCCATTGTACCGTTCTATCTTCCAGAGGCTGGTGCATGATAGGGGATGTGATATACCCACTCAATACCATGCTCTTTGGCCCAGGTGTCTATGAGGCTGTTTTGGAAATGAGTCCCATTGTCCGACTCGGTTCTCTCTGGGGTACCATGTCGCCACAGGACTTGCTTTTCAAGGCCCAGGATAGTGTTCCGGGCAGTGGCATGGGGCACAGGGTATGTTTCCAGCCATCCAGTGGTTGCTTCCACCATTGTGAGCACATAGCGCTTGCCTTGACGGGTTCGTGGCAGTGTGATATAATCAATCTGCCAGGCCTCCCCATATTTATATTTCAACCATCGTCCTCCATACCAAAGAGGCTTCAAACGCTTGGCTTGCTTGATTGCAGCGCATGTGCCACATTCATGGATGACCTGTGCAATAGTGTCCATGGTCAAGTCCACCCCTCGGTCACGAGCCCAACTATATGTCGCATCTCTTCCTTGATGGCCTGAGGTCTCATGGGCCCACCGAGCTATGAATAGTTCACCCTTATGTTGCCAGGCCACATCCACCTGAGCCACTTCAATCCTGGCAGCCCGATCCACCTGCTGGTTGTTCTGATGTTCCTCCGTGGCCCGATTCTTCGGTACGTGGGCATCCACGTGGCGTACTTTCACAACCAGATTCTCTATGCGGGCAGCAATATCTTGCCATAGTTCAGCAGCCCAGATGGGTTTGCCTCTGCGCTGCCAGTTGCCCTGCTTCCACTGCTGTAACCACCCCCACAGAGCATTTGCCACCATCCATGAGTCAGTGTAGAGAGAAAGTACTGGCCATTTTTCTCGCTCGGCGATGTCCAAAGCCAGCTGAATGGCTTTCACCTCTGCACACTGGCTCGATTCACCTTGTCCTTCACTGGCTTCTGCAACTTGTCGTGTAGGACTCCACACAGCAGCCTTCCACTTTTGATGCTTTCCCACAATCCGGCAGGACCCATCAGTGAACAGGGCACATTGCTTCTCATTTTCTGGCAGTTTATTATATGGTGGGGCCTCTTCTGCACGCGTCACCTCCTCCTCTGGTGACATTCCAAAATCCTTGCCTTCTGGCCAGTCCATGATCACTTCCAGAATTCCTGGGCGACTGGGGTTTCCCATTCGAGTTCACTGTGTGATCAGTGCAATCCACTTACTCCATGTAGCATCAGTTGCATGATGTGTGGTGGGGACCCTTTCTTTGAACATCCAACCCAGCACCGGCAGTCGAGGTGCTAAGAGGAGCTGCGCTTCTGTACCAACCACCTCCGAAGCAGCTCGAACCCCTTCATATGCTGCCAATATCTCCTTTTCTGTTGGAGTGTAGCGGGCTTCGGATCCTCTGTATCCCCGACTCCAAAACCCTAGGGGTCGACCTCGGGTCTCCCCTGGTGCCTTCTGCCAGAGGCTCCAGGTAGGGCCATTCTCCCCGGCTGCGGTGTAGAGCACATTTTTAACATCTTGTCCTGCCCGGACTGGCCCCAGGGCCACTGCATGGACTATTTCCTGTTTGATTTGTTCAAAAGCTTGTCGTTGCTCAGGACCCCATTTAAAGTCGTTCTTCTTCCGGGTTACTTGATACAGAGGGCTTACAATCAGACTGTAATCTGGGATATGCATCCTCCAAAAACCCACAATGCCTAAGAAAGCTTGTGTTTCCTTTTTGCTAGTTGGTGGAGACATAGCTGCTATTTTGTTGATCACATCCATTGGGATCTGATGGCATCCATCTTGCCATTTTATTCCTAAGAACTGGATCTCCTGTGCAGGTCCCTTGACCTTACTTCGTTTTATGGCAAAACCAGCTTTCAGAAGGATTCGGACTATTTTACTCCCTTTCTCAAAAACTTCTTCGGCTGTGTTTCCCCATACGATGATGTCATCAATGTACTGCAGATGTTCTGGAGCTTCACCCTGTTCCAGTGCAGTCTGGATCAGTCCATGGCAAATGGTGGGGCTGTGTTTCCACCCCTGGGGCAGTCGATTCCAGGTGTACTGGATGCCCCTCCAAGTGAAAGCAAACTGTGGCCTGCACTCTGCTGCCAAAGGGATTGAGAAAAATGCATTCGCTATATCAGGACACTGTCCAAACTGATAGCGTAAGGATCTGTTTGAGGACAATTCCTCTGAACACTTTTTTTTTGTCGTTTTCCTCTACATTACCCTCTCCTTTTGTAAAACAGGTTTGTTGCTCTACATTAATGTGACATGATGTAAGATAAACTATCACCACACATCAGAAATTAGAAAGAAAATATTTTTTCAGACCAGAATTCCTTATTTTATTTATATTTCCTTTAGCTTTTAGCAGATTGAGTATTGAATTGTTCAAGTACAGCCTGTGGATAATTTAATACCCAGAACATTCCTCCTAGTGTGAATTACAGACACATTTGATTTGTTCGACAAGGTCCTGAACATATAATTTCAGGCCTTATCTATTTCATGGGAATCTTGTAAATATTGATTGATGAAATTCCAGAAAAATCTCTTTTAACAAACCTGCCTTTTTAAAAAAAAAATACTAAAAAAAGAGACTAGTCATTATCCTTTCCATCCACTCCCATTTATAGACACTGGATGATTGTCAGGTGATGTAAATCAGCATAAAGGCACTGCTTTCAACATTCATTTTCACTAACAGATAATCTTATTCCTCTTAAAATTGTTTTACCTTTGGAAATTTTGAGAGATGTTGCAACTTTATAAGAATAACCTGAACCCCATTTTCCTTTTCTATCTGCAGTAATCATCAATCAAATCTGTGAAATGACTTCAATGAGAATTATGAGAATCAGAGGAGAATCAAGATCACTATGTTTATGTAGGAATTTCCTTTAGGTGGATGAAAGACTTCCACTTTCAGTGTGGAAAACTGAAGTTTAAGTCTTTTAAGAAAAAGATATAGATAATTCACTGATATAACTACAATGTTTAGAACTTGGAGACAATTTTTGAAGGACTTGAACAGAAAGGGGGTTGAGAGATCATAAGTAGGTAAAAGTTACTCAGTATAGTGAAATATATAAACAGTGTAGAATATAAACTATTTCCCATTCAGTAAAGAAGTTGTTATTCGTGGGTTTTTTGTTTGTTTGTTTCATGAAGTATACACATTTTAAACTGAACATGGTCAAATGAAAAATTCACATATCAATTTCACAGGGTCTAACATTCTTTCTGAAGTGTCATAGAGAGAAAATATACCTTAATACAATGTACAATAAAGGAGGGGAAAAAATTCTGATTTTCAGTTTAATATGGGCATCAGGAGGTTTGAATAATATAGCTAAATACTGACATTTACTTTGGGCAAGTTAAATAGTTCTCAACACCGCATTGACTATACCAATTAGTTCTGCACTAACTACTGTACAAGCCAGTGAATTGGTTTTTTTGCAGCTAATTGAGTCATATCCAGGGATGGAATTACTTTGACCAAAAGTGGTACTTCTAAATGTACAGTTTGTCTCATCTTAAAATATGTCCAAATATGTGAGAAGGATCATCTCTTTGGAGTGCTTACTTTTCTTTGCTGACTGTAAGGGGAGCCTAAGCTGTCTAGTTCAGAAGTATCTGCTCAATGCGGATACTTAAAATTAAGTGAAATTAATCACATCGCCAATTTCTTTGGAAACAGCTTTTGATCCTAAATATCAAAGCTATAAAAAGTATAAGGGAAATCATTAGGAAAGGAAAAGGAGGAAGTGAACAACAGAAAAGTTGTGGGAGGACATTGTTTATGACTGCTTGGAACTACAGCCCCCTTTTAGGACACCTTAAAAACCAAAAGTCTAAGTGTTATTTATTTGGGGAGAGACAGAAAACCTCTAAGGATGAGAAAAGCAGAGATGAAAGTTGGGGTAAGAAACCTTTTGTTCCCCAAGAACAAAAGGAGATTATGGATTCTGTGGGGTAACTTTGAAGGTCATTCTTTTATATTATTTATATGTATATTTATCTACTGTACTGAAAAATAGTTTAATTGAAAAATGATCTTAAAAGGTCTTCTCTCATATATTTTCTTTTTCAGTTTTGAATATATTCATCCAAAAGCATACAAGCATTTAAAAATGCAGTTACTTTTCCCTGCATTTGGGGTAAATTTAAAAGTGGAAGACTGAAAAAATGCCAAGAAAATGTAAATTTAATGATTTATGTGTTTATTTATATGTGTGTTCGATGGAAAAGACTTTTTCCTTCTTTTTCTTTTGCCCTTTTAATAACCTTTTTTTTTTATTTTAAGTCTAATCTAGTTGAGTAAGCAAGCAATTGGTTCTGAAAAAAAATATGAAGTAAAGGGAACATGTAGTTTATGTTGTAATTACAAAGTTTCAACTTTTGATTAATTTATAGTCATAAGCAAGCAAACAAAATGGGAGGATGAAAACCTTAAGAAAAAATAAACCAAAAATTGTGCTTTGCAATCATGGCTCAAGTCTCTTGAAAATTAGCAATACCTGATATATAAAAAAGCTGCTGCAAAACTTGTGTGAGCGCAAATGTCAGTGATAGATTTGTATTTTCTGAAAAAGAAACCACAGCAGGACAGGCTGAGTTTCTACCGTGAATTCAAAAAGATGAAAATCAGTGTGATACTTGGGGTTCTATTTTTTATTCATTAAAATATTGTGTTTGGACAAATAGCAGAAGACTATGCAGAAGGACAAAAATGTGAGAGTAAGTGAAAAATCTAGACAAGTTCCTAGAACCAAATGCTAGAGAAGTTGTTTAGAAAAAAAAGTGTGGGTTTTTTGTGGTTTGTTTGTTTGTTTGTTTTTATCTTAGAAGGAGGATAAACACTGTAGAAATGTGAAGAGGTCCATCTGAAAAACTGTAGAAAAAAATTCAAGAACTCCACTATCAGTCCTAAATGTCATTCTAAAAATAGCCAATGCATGATGAAAAAGCTACCAGATGAGAATTTCTAGCAAAAACCAAAGAATACCATCATTTGTGTCCAAGCCGATGAAGAAATCTCATCATGAAAGGCAGAATCTGTAAGTGAAATCTGTAGGCCAAAATCTTCTTTAATTCCAAGGAATCAGTTTACACCATGCAAAACCACAGCAAATGAAACCTGAATGGGTCCACTACAGAAATATTATACAAATTAATTAAAAATTAAGGTGTTAGTTTTTCACAGTCTCAAACCACTTGGTATGGTATTAACTATGTGCATTTAGAAGTGGTCTTCTGAAAAACTGTGATATTTCCAGAAACCTGAAACTGGAAAAACCCTGCCACCTCACTCCCTGAGCTGTTAGAGATGTGTAACAAGATTATGTTTTAGGTCTATATCACAGCGAACCCATCACGCTCCATCTTAAAAATATTTCAGTTTTGGGAGTTTTTTGCCATGACTATGCAAGAAATGTAAGCAAGTCAGTCTGTCTATCTCGTGTCCTAAGGTTCAACTCTAGCACTATCATTACTAAGAAATATGATGTTGAAGTCCTCTAATTCCGGCTAGTCCACAACTTTTCCAGCCAAACTATTCCTCGTTGCTTCAACATGTGGAAATTCTGGTAAGATTTTCCTTGAATCCAGCTTAATCTTTCTTCATGCAGTTTAAATGCATTAATTTGTCCTAATAATTATGGACTTGGAAAATAAACTTGTCCCATTTTTTTAGCAAGCATTTACGCATTTGAAGGATGTTACCAGTTATTCTGGCGGTCTTCTCTAGCAAAATTACCCCAATTATTTTGATCTTTCCTCATAGCTTGTTTCTGGACCTCTGATCACTGTGTGCACTTTCCTGTGTGCGCTTTCCACTTCTATCTCTGAAGTGCAGCACTCAGAATTGGATACCATGCTTTAGCTAAGGCCTTATCATGAAAACCAGAGGATTAGTTCATGTATCTCACAGGTTACATTTATGTTTATATATCCCAGTATGGTGTTTGCCATTTCATCTTCTTTTGTTTCAATTATGTGTCAAAATGTCTCAAATAATGGAAAAATCAGTTTAATCTTATTTTTATAATATTGTCCTGGTTCCGGCAGGGACAGGGTTAAGTATTCCATGCCATGTGAGCCACGCCCACCCTGAGATTAAAAGGAGGGAGGGGGCGGGCAGTCGGGTTCGGAGCGGGCTGGCGCATCCCGGGTCCGGACCCGGCGGGGAGCGGCAGTTCCGTAATCGCGTTTGTATATTTCTCTGTCGGTGTTATTGTTGTTTGTGGAGATAGAGAGTAGCTGGCATTGGCTTACAGGACTGCTCAAAGGATGGGGAATCACAGGCTGGGTTGCATCCCTTTTAAAAATATGTGTAATGATTTTGATCGTGGTATTTGTTGTGTTGTTAATTGTTCCTTGTCTGTTCTATTGTTTGCAAAGAGGCTTGGAGCGCATGGTAAGAAAAATATGGTTTAATCAAGTAATGCTTGCAACTGAAGTGTCTTGGAGTGTTCAAAAACAAAAAGGGGGATTTGTGGAAGGATTTCTAATACAACGAGGTCACCCTATGAACACTCCAAGCACTGAGGAGTTGGTAGCAGCTGTGTAGGCCTGCCTTGACATGAGTTTAAGAAAGGTTACTGTCGGACATGAGATAAGGAGGTGCTGACCAGAAAGAAGTGTAACAAAGGAATTGAAAACATCATATGTCAAGAAAGGTCGACCAATGACAAGAAAGAATTAAGCGCGTGGACAGCTCGTGAGGATAACATGCAGCCAATTAGTAGGAGTTAGAGCGCGTGAACAGAAATCATAATACTATAAATGTAACGCTTAGGTTGAATAAAGTGGCATTAACCTGATCACATTGGTCTGCATGTTATTGCTCGAGCCTTCCGCGTCAACAAGTGGCGCCCGAACAGGGACCCTCAGATCGGTTTTTTGGGACTGTATCTACCCAGAAATCCAGCCGGCAATCGGAGGGGGCGGAAGAAGCGGTCGAAAGGTGAGTGCTGCCCCGGCACTCGGGAAGACGCTAGCGCATCAAAAAAGGGAAATCCTGCTCTGATCAGGCAGGCGGCCGGGAGGAGATGGGGTCTGCAACCTCCAAAAGAGGAAGAGGCTGTAGTTAAGCTCCTCCAACATATGCTCTCTATGAGAGGACTGAAATATGATTCTGCCTCTTTGAAGTCACTTTTAGTATGGACAAGAGACAAGGGGCTTTATCCCACGGTGGCGGTTGCCTTCGCCCAGGATACGTGGGCTAAAATAGGGGCAGTGTTGTGGGATGAAGTAAGCTGGGCTGCCCGAGAGAGGCAGGAGCGGATCCACGACCCCACGGGAAGTGGGAGCCACCTAGAATGGGAACGGTAGTATGGGTTTGGCTGTATCAGCTGTGGAAAAGGCAGCAGTACAAAGTTTGCTGCAGCTGGCAAAAAATGCTGGTGAAAACCTTAGTGAGAGTGCTTTACTGGAACTATTATCTTGATGCTGACAATGAGGATTGCTCAGAGATCCGACTCAGTTGTTTGACCTTTCAACATGGACTAGAATTGGAGTGGAAATGTGGGAAGCAGTGCAGTCAGAGAATAAGGAAACCCGGAACCTGGCAGGCACTTATCGACAGGTGAAGGGACTGATTGCAGGCATGCATGGATCAGCTGTTATTGCCACCACAGCCCAGAGGGTGTTAGATGCAGCTGGGGAAGAGGGAAACAGTTCATCCTCCAATGCATTTCCTGTAATAAAGCAGTCAGAAAAGGAGTTCTGGGGAGTGTCTGACAGATGGACATTTTCGCCGCCACCGCCGCCACCTCTCACGCCTCCGCAACCGACCGCTCCACCGTACTCTGGTCTACCAGAGTCATCCACGCAGGTTCCCCCCGACTCTCCTCAGCCTATGGAAACGTCATCATCCTCCGAGGACGTTCGTCTGAAAACCGTCTATCCACCTAAAGATACTGCGGATCTCCGTGACGCTCTCCGCGATCAACAGAACACTATGCAGCAATTGCTCGCGGAAATGCAGAGAATTGATAAGGGTTTGAAAGCGGGCGCGATACAGGCTGCTTATAAAAAGGCTCATGAGGTTATCAAGGAGGGTTTGCAGGCAGTTGAGGAGAGGGTGTGTGGGAGTCCGGGAGCGGGTGATCCGTCTGGGGCAGCAGCGGACGAGTCTGGGGATACGCAACAGTGTAATGTATCAGAAAAGGGAGATAGTGTTAAAGAACAGAAAGCGAGGAGATGGATTTGTACTATGCTAGAAGAAGCGGAGATGGGTTCATAGGATGCGAATGAGTATTTGACTCGGAAATTTTTTGCTTGTATGGATACGTGATTATTGCTTATGGTTCCCTGAAGGGTGGTCCTACGATTTGGCTCAGCGGCTAAAAGTGGGGGAGGAATTGCAAACGCAGGAGACGCTGCGCTTGTCCTTGCCAGAGGAATAATAGTTACTTGGCGAACTGTATACACTGCCATACAAACAATGCATCCCGCAGAGCAAGCCCTGCAAGGGGTTGCTGGAGGGGCACCACAAGCTCCCCCAAAGGAACCTCAGTCTTTTGAAATGACACCCCCAGTTGCAGACCCTCAGCCTAAATATGCTCAAATTCCCAATTCTGAAAAACATTACCAAAAACAGAATTCAGGAGGTGAAGAGCCAGAAGATCCCTTTGATCCTGGCCCAATAAATCCAGAGACTGAACCTGATTTATGTCCACCTTTAACCCCGATTAAAGCTATGGCTGCCTCTGCTACAACTGCGGAGGAGATTTTACAGCAACAGAGACGAAAGCCGTTATCGCGTTCCTCCATTCTTAAGCCTCCTCCATTTGCGCCAGGTATCACGTCTGTTCCTCCTTCTCAACCGCTTATGCGTGCACAGCCGGAATCGGGGTATTGCAGTGTATTGTCAGAATGTTGGGGGAGAAGGACGGAGCCGGAGCCGCTTCGCTCCCGCCGCCGTTTGCCTCACCCCCTCCCCTTCCCAGTCCTCTCCCTGAGACAGAAGTGGTGTTTTTGTATGTCTGCTGTGTAAGTGTGTGTGGGCGCCAATTTATATCTGCTGATCAGCATCTGTGCTACTGTTTGTTTGTTGCTGTGTGCAGTGTCGTTTGGTGACTCCGCTTGAGCAGGTGTTCTGCCTGGTGTGGTACTGTTCTCATACATGACTACAGCTGACACACTGTCAAGCGAAGAAGTTTGTATATACACAATGTTTAGATGTAAGGCGAGTGCACCCCAGGTAGATAGACCATGATGGGCTGTAGAACCGATGGAAGTCCTGAAATATTGGGGGAGTTTTCGCCAGCCGACATGCTTACGCTCTCAGGAACGGCTTACCCATGCAGGGCATATGGCTGGTTGTTTGTTGTTTGCCTATAAGATAATGGTTGATTGGGAAAAGGAGTTAAGCTAAAATCTATAGGATGCTCTGTAGGAAAATGAGAAACTTAAGGGTGAGCTCTTGTTGCAAGGCAGACTTTTATGTCAGCCGTAAGTGATGAAAAAAAAAAAAAAAAAAGAAAAAAAAAGAAAAAAAAAAAAGAACAATTCGAAGGGAAATGTGCCGTCTTAGCACAAAAGTATGCCATACATGCTACAAGACAGCAGCAGAAAAAGAGAAATAAGACACCTGATTCAAGCAGTATTATAGAGATATGTTTTGGGCTTTTTTTTTCCTATATGTATATATGTTATTGCACGCCTTTGTAAATTACTCTGTGTTATACTCTGTGAGACTAAATGAACACCAGCAGAAGCGGTCTCTTGAGCGGGGGGGTGGAATATGGGAAAGCAACGGAAGATCAGCAAGGAGGATTGTAAATATGCTCAAGGGACTCGCACCTGGGTGCTGGAAAACACATATATCACACTAATTGTTATTCAGTTTTGGGTGCTTGCAAGAAAAACACTTAGATGACATAAGTCTGTAATGGACTCAAGGACACCTTATCTAGCTGCCTGAGAATCTTGGCCTGTTGTGGAAGAAGATCAAAGCACAGTACCAGCAAGAACAGGGAGTCCGCATGCGCTCTTGCTAACAAGGACTCTTTCGATGCCAAGGATTCTTGATAACAAAGACTCTCTCGCTGCCAGGGATAAATTTAGTAATGCTACTAGTACAGCTGTTTCTGAGTTATTGCTAGATGTAGATAGTATTCAACATGCAATGCTGCAAAAGAGAGCTGCTATTGATTTTTTGCTTTTAGCTCACGTACACAGTTGTCAAGATTTTAAAGGACTGTGTTGTACGAATATAAGTGACCGCTCCAAATCCATCCATGCCCAGTTGCAAGAACTGCACCGACCGAGCCAGCAACTTGTAGAGACCACTGGGTGAAATCTCTTTGCTGGATGGACTTGGGGGTGGGGTTGATTGAAGGAAATTATACTCATTGCCTGTGTGGAAGGAATCTGTCTGTTATGTTTAGTATGCTATTTGCTATGTTTAATAAGCATTATACGATCAGTTGCAGATGTTGCTTTGCATCATACCCTTGTACGAGTTATAAACTATCATTGTGTCCCAACTATGGGCCACGGAGTGGCATGTGTAAAGGACAATAGAGGATGGTTCGAGTGAGACACGACAGAGAATTACTAGTTGAACCAAACCCAGTATACATGTTGGGAAAAAGGGACTCAGTACTGTTGCTGAAAAACTATATGTGTATCCATGAGAACCTAACTTTCAAAGAAGAAGATAACAAGGAGGGAGTACAAGGGAGTCAGGTATCAGACATCCGCAGTTAGCAAAGCTGGATCATGAGTCTGGTGAGGCTCGCTGCATGTGCTGGCCACGCATGCAGTGACCCTAGCCTGTACTTTTCCACTCAGTCCGGGGCAGGATATAAGGGGGCTGTCCCGGGTCGGAGAGAGGGGGTTAGACATGAGCGCACTTTGAAGATACAGGGGACGCCCTGAAGTGCTGTGTCTGCCCGCCCCCCCTCCCTGGTAGGTTCCACGTTCATTAACCCCAACAGCTCAGAAGGCATTACAGCACATTGTATATTTGTTTATGATACATCAAAAATTTCAACCTTACGCCCTGATAGGACAGTGGGATGATACACTCGCAAAGAGCCTGACTGCATTAGAGTGAGTATTTTTGCCACATATCTTTTCAAAACCAGTAACTATGATGATTGAAATGTTAGCACGATTGATTTTACAGGGTCATTTGCACTGTCAGCAGCTGGCTCCTCTGCCATCATTTGCGGGGATTACCCTGCGAGGGCTTACACCTGATGAACTTTGGCAATCCGATGTTATGCACATTATAGAATTTGGACGTTTGCGCTATGTACCTGTTTCAGTTGATTTGTTTTCTCACCTTGTTGTAGCTAGTGCTCATATAGGAGAGAAGGCTTGTGATGTTATTCGACATTAGTTGCAATGCATTGCAGTCATGGGAGTACCAAAAACTGTAAAAACTGATAACAGACCAGCTTATGTGTTCGCTAAAATACAGGCCTCTTTACAGACAAGGGGTATCAAACATGTCACCGGTATTCCTCATTCCCCAACTGGGCAAGCAATTCTGAAACGTATTCATCATACCTTAAAAACCATGCTTGATAAACAAAAAAGGGGGAATCCTGTCGGTATGACACCTTAAGAGCAATTGTATAAAGCAACTTATATTTTAAATTTTCTAAACATGTCATCTTTGTCATCCAATCCTTGTCATGTGCTGTATTTTAGGCTGCTTACAGAAAATAGTGCAAAAAATGATTAATCAAGCTTTTTGTTGCATAAAAAATAAAAAAGGGGGAATTGTGGAGATAGAGAGTAGCTGGCATTGGCTTACAGGACTGCTCAAAGGATGGGGAATCACAGGCTGGGTTGCATCCCTTTTAAAAATATGTGTAATGATTTTGATCGTGGTATTTGTTGTGTTGTTAATTGTTCCTTGTCTGTTCTATTGTTTGCAAAGAGGCTTGGAGCGCATGGTAAGAAAAATATGGTTTAATCAAGTAATGCTTGCAACTGAAGTGTCTTGGAGTGTTCAAAAACAAAAAGGGGGATTTGTGGAAGGATTTCTAATACAACGAGGTCACCCTATGAACACTCCAAGCACTGAGGAGTTGGTAGCAGCTGTGTAGGCCTGCCTTGACATGAGTTTAAGAAAGGTTACTGTCGGACATGAGATAAGGAGGTGCTGACCAGAAAGAAGTGTAACAAAGGAATTGAAAACATCATACGTCAAGAAAGGTCGACCAATGACAAGAAAGAATTAAGCGCGTGGACAGCTCGTGAGGATAACATGCAGCCAATTAGTAGGAGTTAGAGCGCGTGAACAGAAATCATAATACTATAAATGTAACGCTTAGGTTGAATAAAGTGGCATTAACCTGATCACATTGGTCTGCATGTTATTGCTCGAGCCTTCCGCGTCAACAGTTGTTGTTTTCTTGTTCCCTTTGCTGTCCTGTTAAACTGCCTTTGTCTCAACCCAAGAGTTTTGCCTTTTTCTTTTGATCCTTCCCGTACCGGGAAGCGCTGAGTGAGCGACACGTGGTTTTTTGTTGCCATCTGAGGCCAAACCACGACAGTCCTTTTTGGCGCCCAACGTGGGGCTCGAAGGGTTGAGACAAGGACAGAATCCAACTAGAGCTTGAAAAAACGAATTTGTTAGGTAAATAGTCACGGTCGCTATGTTGCTTAGTTTGTTCTCATGGCTGTGTTATGTAAATTCCTATGTGTTTTATGCACTCCCTGTGATGATATTTGTTACTTCTGGGAGGGGGATGAGGATTATCATTTTACTGTCCTGTGCAATATCGGCTTATGATATGATAACATCACTTGTTAGATGGTTATTTTGGGGTATTTATGTGGTATTGCTGTCCTGTCCGTACATTGGGCACCGTCTCTCAGAATTCATTAATAATTACACCCAGTCTATGGGGGAAACAGGGGGGGGACACTTTCCCCAGCTCTTTTGCCTCCCTTTTCTTCTTTGAGTCAGGTATGACAGCTTTTGGGAATTTTGAATATCCTTGGGATGCTCAAACCAGCATGTTCCTAGTGTTATGTTTGCTGAATATGTTCCAGGTCTCGTTTAGGGTTAAACAACTCTTTAAGACTACCACCCAGAGATCTGCTCCAAGGCTGGACAGTCAGGGGTGGCATGGCATGTGGGAGAACATGGGCAGGTATCTAGAGAACTTCTCACCTCCAATGGTCTGGGACTTCACCCCTGAACAATTACAGGACCCTGATAGAGTAGTAGAATATCTGAAGGGAAAATGCTGCGGCTGTTCTAGAGAGGCACAACTCACCGCACTGTGCTGGGCCCTGGCTAGTGTCTACCAGGCACTGCTCAGTGCTATGCAGCACCCTCAGAAGAAAGAGACAGAGACCAGACCAGCAGGCGCTGCGGCCCCTGCGGCAGGCGCTGCGGCTGCTGCGGCCCCTGCGACGGGCACTGCGGCTACCGTTACCCCTGCGACAGACACTGCGGCTACCGCAACCCCTGCAACAGACACTGTGGCTACTCCAACCCCGGTGGCAGCCACTGCTGCTGAAACAGGGAACCAACCCGTGCCAGTATCTGTTGCCCCCATACACAAGAAGAAGTACACAAAGAAATCGGTTCGCATAGTAAGAGATGACGATGAACCAGGGCCATCACAAGGACAGGAGGAAGAGGCAGAACCAGAGATAATTACCCGATCCCTATCCCTGAGTGAGCTGCGGGATATGCGAAAAGATTTTAGCCAACTTTCAGGTGAGCACATTGTCACCTGGCTGCTTCGGTGTTGGGAAAAGGGGCCAGTAGCCTGGAACTAGAGGGTAGGGAAGCCAGGCAGTTGGGATCCCTGTCTAGGGAAGGTGGCATTGACAAGGTAATTGGAAAAAAGAGCCAAGCCCTCAGCCTCTGGAAAGGACTCCTGTCAGGCGTGAGGGAGAGGTACCCCTTCAGTGAAGATGTTGTATGTCACCCAAGCAAGTGGACCACCATGGAAAGAGGTATCCAGTACCTGAGAGAATTAACCATGCGGGAGATGATTTATTATGACTTGGACAACACAGACTTACCCACGGACCCTGATGAGGTGCACTGCACAAGGCCCATGTGGCGGAAGTTTGTACGGAGCGCACCATCGTCATATGCCAACTCACTGGCAGTAATGGAATGGAAAGGCGAAGAAGGACCAACGGTGGATGAGGTGGCTGGCTGGCTCCGGCGATATGAAGAAAGCCTCTCTTCCCCCCTTGTCTCAGCTGTGGAGAAACTGTCCCGGAAGGTCCAGTAACTTGAAGAGAATATGTCCTACTCCCCACCTGTACGGGCCAGCATCTCAGCTATTAGGAGCAGGCATTTCCCCACTCAAGAGAGAGAGTACAAAGGGTACACACCACAAGGCACCCTGTGGTTCTACCTGCGTGACCATGGAGAGGACATGAGGAAGTGGGATGGACAACCTACTTGGATCCTGCGGACACGGGTACAGGAGTTGCAAGGAAGGACAACCACAAAAGGGGATCCCTCCAGGAAAAGTGCGGCCCCAGTTTCCAGTGGGCAGTTCCCCAGAGAGAGCAGAAGGCCTGATCTTGCTTCTGATCCTCTTGAAGGAACCTCCAAGTCATTTCTGCAAGAAGTGAGTACCGGATACCATGACCAGTATTAGAGGGGCCCTGCCTCCAGCCAGGTGGAGGAAAGGGACAACCGGGTTTATTGGACAGTGTGGATTCGATGGTCTGGCACATCAGACCCACAGGAGTATAAGGCTCTAGTGGACACAGGAGCACAGTGCACTCTGATACCATCAAGCTATAGAGGGGCAGAGCCCATTTGTATTTCTGGGGTCACAGGGGGATCCCAAGAGTTGACTGTACTGGAGGCGGAAGTGAGCCTAACTGGGAATGAGTGGCAAAAGCATCCCATTGTGACCGGCCCAGAGGCTCCATGCATCCTTGGTATAGATTACCTCAGGAGAGGGTATTTCAAGGACCCAAAGGGGTATCGGTGGGCCTTTGGCATAGCTGCCTTGGAGACGGAGGAAGTTAAACAGTTGTCTACCTTGCCTGGTCTCTCGGAGGACCCTTCTGTTGTGGGGTTGTTGAGGGTCGAAGAACAGCAGGTGCCGATTGCTACCACAACGGTGCATCGGCGGCAATATCGCACTAACCGAGACTCTCTGATTCCCATCCATAAGCTGATTCGTCAACTAGAGGTTCAAGGAGTGATCAGTAAGACTCGCTCGCCTTTTAACAGTCCTATATGGCCGGTGCGAAAATCCAATGGAGAGTGGAGGCTAACTGTAGACTATCGTGGCCTGAATGAAGTCACGCCACTGCTGAGCGCTGCCGTGCCGGACATGTTAGAACTCCAGTATGAACTGGAGTCGAAGGCAGCCAAGTGGTATGCCACGACTGATATAGCGAATGCATTTTTCTCAATCCCTTTGGCAGCAGAGTGCAGGCCACAGTTTGCTTTCACTTGGAGGGGCATCCAGTACACCTGGAATCGACTGCCCCAGGGGTGGAAACACAGCCCCACCATTTGCCATGGACTGATCCAGACTGCACTGGAACAGGGTGAAGCTCCAGAACATCTGCAGTACATTGATGACATCATTGTATGGGGAGACACAGCCGAAGAAGTTTTTGAGAAAGGGGATAAAATAGTCCGAATCCTTCTGAAAGCTGGTTTTGCCATAAAATGAAGTAAGGTCAAGGGACCTGCACAGGAGATCCAGTTCTTAGGAATAAAATGGCAAGATGGACGTCGTCAGATCCCAATGGATGTGATCAACAAAATAGCAGCTATGTCTCCACCAACTAGCAAAAAGGAAACACAAGCTTTCTTAGGCATTGTGGGTTTTTGGAGGATGCATATCCCAGATTACAGTCTGATTGTAAGCCCTCTGTATCAAGTAACCCGGAAGAAGAACGACTTTAAATGGGGTCCTGAGCAACGACAAGCTTTTGAACAAATCAAACAGGAAATAGTCCATGCAGTGGCCCTGGGGCCAGTCCGGGCAGGACAAGATGTTAAAAATGTGCTCTACACCGCAGCCGGGGAGAATGGCCCTACCTGGAGCCTCTGGCAGAAGGCACCAGGGGAGACCCGAGGTCGACCCCTAGGGTTTTGGAGTCGGGGATACAGAGGAT
Organism: Fratercula arctica; assembly: GCA_947846985.1. Classification (NCBI taxonomy): domain Eukaryota; kingdom Metazoa; phylum Chordata; class Aves; order Charadriiformes; family Alcidae; genus Fratercula; species Fratercula arctica. The sequence goes on along the minus strand of CANTUZ010000025.1, from coordinate 14,518,710 downwards.
CCGAAGCCCGCTACACTCCAACAGAAAAGGAGATATTGGCAGCATATGAAGGGGTTCGAGCTGCTTCGGAGGTGGTTGGTACAGAAGCGCAGCTCCTCTTAGCACCTCGACTGCCAGTGCTGGGTTGGATGTTCAAAGAAAGGGTCCCCACCACACATCATGCAACTGATGCTACATGGAGTAAGTGGATTGCACTGATCACACAGCGAACTCGAATGGGAAACCCCAGTCGCCCAGGAATTCTGGAAGTGATCATGGACTGGCCAGAAGGCAAGGATTTTGGAATGTCACCAGAGGAGGAGGTGACGCGTGCAGAAGAGGCCCCACCATATAATAAACTGCCAGAAAATGAGAAGCAATGTGCCCTGTTCACTGATGGGTCCTGCCGGATTGTGGGAAAGCATCAAAAGTGGAAGGCTACTGTGTGGAGTCCTACACGACAAGTTGCAGAAGCCAGTGAAGGACAAGGTGAATCGAGCCAGTGTGCAGAGGTGAAAGCCATTCAGCTGGCTTTGGACATTGCCGAGCGAGAAAAATGGCCAGTACTTTCTCTCTACACTGACTCATGGATGGTGGCAAATGCTCTGTGGGGGTGGTTACAGCAGTGGAAGCAGGGCAACTGGCAGCGCAGAGGCAAACCCATCTGGGCTGCTGAACTATGGCAAGATATTGCTGCCCGCATAGAGAATCTGGTTGTGAAAGTACGCCACGTGGATGCCCACGTACCGAAGAATCGGGCCACGGAGGAACATCAGAACAACCAGCAGGTGGATCGGGCTGCCAGGATTGAAGTGGCTCAAGTGGATCTGGACTGGCAACGTAAGGGTGAACTATTCATAGCTCGGTGGGCCCATGAGACCTCAGGCCATCAAGGAAGAGATGCGACATATAGTTGGGCTCGTGACCGAGGGGTGGACTTGACCATGGACACTATTGCACAGGTCATCCATGAATGTGAGACATGTGCTGCAATCAAGCAAGCCAAGCGTTTGAAGCCTCTTTGGTATGGAGGACGATGGTTGAAATATAAATATGGGGAGGCCTGGCAGATTGATTACATCACACTGCCACGAACCCGTCAAGGCAAGCGCTATGTGCTCACAATGGTGGAAGCAACCACTGGATGGCTGGAAACATACCCTGTGCCCCATGCCACTGCCCGGAATACTATCCTGGGCCTTGAAAAGCAAGTCCTGTGGCGACATGGTACCCCAGAGAGAATTGAGTCAGACAATGGGACTCATTTCCGAAACAGCCTCATAGACACCTGGGCCAAAGAGCATGGTATTGAGTGGGTATATCACATCCCCTATCACGCACCAGCCTCTGGGAAGATAGAACGGTACAATGGACTGTTAAAAACTACACTGAGAGCAATGGGTGGTGGGACCTTAAAACATTGGGATGCACATTTAGCAAAGGCTACCTGGCTAGTTAATACCAGGGGATCTACCAATCGGGCTGGCCCTGCCCAATCAAAACTTCCACGTACTGTAGAAGGGGATAAGGTCCCCGTAGTGCACATGAAGAATATGTTGGGGAAGACAGTCTGGGTTAGTCCTGCCTCAGGTAAAGGCAAACCCATCCGTGGGATTGCTTTTGCCCAAGGACCTGGGTGCACTTGGTGGGTAATGGGGAAGGATGGGGAAGTCCGATGTGTACCTCATGGGGACTTGATTTTGGGTGAGAATAGCCAATGAATCAAATTGTATGTTACACTGTCACTGTATGTCCTCGTTACTATAATTGCTATCGGCTGTACTGCAGTAAGAATCACCCAAATTAAGGACAGATGGACTTTGATGAAGAGTTGAGTAAAGCAAAGTGGTGATGGGATCAGAGCTGACGCCCAGCAACTTCCTCAAGATCTGCATCTTCGGACCATGGACTGTGTGCATGAGCTACGCCGGGTACACCAGTCACATGTTCCGAAAACTGTAAGATCTGGGCGTGGCAAAATGGTATGGAATAAGGGGTGGATAATGTCCTGGTTCCGGCAGGGACAGGGTTAAGTATTCCATGCCATGTGAGCCACGCCCCCCCTGAGATTGAAAGGAGGGAGGGGGCAGGCAGTCGGTTTCGGAGCGGGCTGGCGCGTCCCGGGGCCGGACCGGCGGGGAGCGGCGGTTCCGTAATCTCGTTTGTATATTTCTCTGTCGGTGTTATTGTTGTTGTTTTCTTGTTCCCTTTGCTGTTCTGTTAAACTGCCTTTGTCTCAACCCAAGAGTTTTGCCTTTTTCTTTTGATCCTTCCCGTACCGGGAAGCGCTGAGTGAGCGACACGTGGTTTTTTGTTGCCATCTGAGGCCAAACCTCGACAAATATGTAATTATTTTTTTCCTGCCTCTAGCAGTGGTCTGATAGTTGTCCTGGAGCAAGTTACTTTATTTTTCTGTGCCTCATTTTTCTTATTTCTAGTGTGGGAATACTGACACTATTTACATAATACATCTATGTAGTTCTTTGAAATCTAGGGTTAACTGTTACAATATATGAAGTAAAGATTAGTATTTTAGATTATAGACAACATTTTAGTACAATGTTTTATTGTTGTCAAGTCACTATGTTCCCACACTAAATTGTTTATACATTTTAGGGAAGTATGAAAATTTTAAATCTTTTCAGCATATATACACACTGAAGCTTCTGAAAATCCTGCTTTATAATGATCAGTGTTTTTTTCTGATTACCCCAAACTACTAAATGACTACTTGTTTAGACTCCAGTCCTACACTGTGAGACTGGATTTATCAAAAACATAACATGAATTTTGTTGTGCTGTTGCAATTCATATCCTAACTGACCCCATTTTTGCAATAGTCAATTTTTGCCACTCTCTACCAGTAAAATCCAATTATAAAAAAAATCTATGAGACTCAGTCAAATGTGCATATGAAGGTCTCTTAGGCACCAGTATGGACTCAAAACTGTTGGGATTCAGCTGTAGAATGCATGAAGCAGAGGAATAGCATTTTAATGACAGTAAAACCATAGTTTACATGTCCATTACACACCTAATTCAGTTGTAAAAGAATTTACTAAATTCTTATTTCATTATTCTTACATGTTACCAAGAGGAAAAATAAAAGGCTACATACAAAGATTTTAGGGTCCCTTTTGAAAACTTAACAGATTTAGAAAGTTATGCCTAGGAAGCTGCCTGGACAGCTCCTGAAGTCAATGCTTGTCCCTTAAAAGCAATGTTCTGCTTCTGAAAAAAGTATTTTCTGGGGGGAGGGGAAGAGCATTTAGTATCACAAGGGGCTGCCTAGCAAACTTCAGAAAGTCAGTAATAATAAATCAACACTGTTAATGTGTAAAGATATCATATTTTAGAACCTGTCTTGCATTGTCTACTGGTTCTGCCAGCCACCCTAAAAGCATTGTGGCAGAAGTCCTAACATGAATCTTTTGCTGCCTGTTTCCAGTAAGGTTCTGCAGTCAACCAATGAGCACATCTACTGGTGCATCACTAACTGTGCTCACTTGTCCTGAGTTTAGGTAAGTCCAGCATACGTGCCTGACTATTACGTGCAATACAGAACTAAAGGGAGCCTGTGGACTCCTCATCATGGGTACCCAACTTGATCATAGTATTTGTATTCCATTGACAGATCTCCTTAACTAAGCTGATATTTCTGATAACTTCAAAAAGCTACCTCTAAGCCTTGGTCATATTCAAAAGCAGTACTTATTCACATAAGGTTTCTGCACAACACATCAGTGAAATACTCAAAAGCAAACTAATGATGAATGACAGCAAATGACAAATGACAGCATTTAAAATGCTAAGCCTAGAGCTTGTATCCCAGTCACCATGACGGCCTTTCCCTTACCTACTCCTACGTAGCTTTCCCAGGAGATAAATACAAGAGGGGCACCTCCTTTCTTCCTTACTGGCTAGCGTAGTTCCTTTTTGACTCTTGTTGGAGAGACTTGCCCACCTCTGAACTCACCCTTAACCTTTCAGAATGCTAAAGACTCACACATATGTAGATAAAAGCCTGTCTTCTTAGGGTATTCTGTTATGTTCACATGATGCTCCCTCTTCCCTGTGATCTCTCTCTCTCTCCCTCTTGCTGCAGCTCAGCAAGCACTTGCTTGCCCCACTTAAGCAAGTGTTTAATAGCAAGCTCCCAGCTCTGCAGAGCTTCAGGCCACAGTATGTATATCTGTTTGAACTGCTAACAACTATTTTTCCCATACATTAGCATGGAAGCAAACTCACTATTTATGCACCAAGATCTTAAGCACCATCTGAGCAAAATTATGCACAGATTGAGCAAAAGGCTCTAGCTATCATTTTCAGTGTGCAGAGATGTTGATAATATCTCTCTGGCATGAAACTGCCCATAATCACTGATCACCAAACCTCTTACTCTGATTTTAAGAGTGGGAGAGGGAAGGCAATTTTAGTTTTAGCTGTTCTGACAATTCAGAGAGGAGGCATACTAGATGATGGTTTAAAAATGGTGTACTGAACACTGATCTTCAGTACAACAGTTTCTGATAGTGATGGACTTCAAGGTTGTGAAATGATTCTACTGTGGATATAAGATGCCACAAACTAGAATACTGTTCAAATCGAGCAATTACATGAGACAGCGAGGTAAATCTTCCAGACCAAACAAAGAGATAGCTTTTCACCTGAAATTTTAAGCCTTATGTCAAAAAGGTGAACAAACAATTTAAAAAAAAAAAAATTCTCTTGAGATATTATTTTTATAGGAAGGATGTGATCTCCTGTGGTTTATAAGACTCATTGATCTGGAAAAGTACTGTCATGAGGTTTGAAAATACTTTTATGAAAACTCTCTGAGTATGGTCCATAAGTAAGGTTGTTAGGTGAGTAGTGATAAAAGACACTGGCCTGTATTAAAGAAATCCATGTGTAGGGGGTTATTCTTGGCAATTAAATTTCTGGAGAGATCCAATACAAATGGAGGCTGTGCAATATACAGGTGCTCTCTTATGATACTGCAATCTGATTACAGTCAATGTCTGAGATCATTTCTCCATTCTCAGTTAATGTGAGCAGACTGAATAGTTTTGTTTCACTTTTGTGTTATATACATTATCTGGTAATAAATTTTACAATATGTCTTCATTTCAATCACAATTTCAAGAACTGCTTTATTCTGCTTGCTTTCTTTTTTTAGGATAATAAACATTTCATATGTGTTTCTTCTTTTTGTTGTCATCTGTGATAGACAATATTGACATCTAATAATTTCATAAACCAACAAAAATATTAAGGAAAAAATTGTATCACAAAGCAGAAAGTATATTTTTTCCCTTAAATCCTGCCACATATACACCTATATGTTCTGTACTAAAATTGTACAGATTTAAAAATGGATATACACAAGGATCATGTGCAAGAGTGCAATCTGTGAAACCTCCAACGAGGAAATGTATTTCTATTTATTAGGTAAACAACTGAGTAGATAGAAGTTAAAATGTAGTTTGAGGTCTATATGTAAAATTAAAAACTTAATTTAAAAATAGGCAGTGAAATTCTACTCTGAAGTGTATTGTATCAGGTAGAAAATAGGAAATGAGATTTTCATCACACTTTTCTGTTTTCCCCCCAAGTTCTAGGAATCCATAGATAAAGGTTTTGCAACATGCAAAATTGTACCATCCATGAACTCCACCATGATCTGGAAGGCAACTGCAAAGTCACTGAATACCTCACTTTTGTCACCATCTAACTAGAAGTTCTGTTACACAGGACTGGAGCTTGTTATTTGTGGGATTTCACCAATACAGGAACATCTTTAGAGGAAAAAACACCCATGGTTGCAAGATGTCCACTGACATGCTGTTCGTATTGCACTAAATCTTTCTGTTCATATATACATACATACTTGCATAAAGCAATAAAGCACATTGATTTTTGTTGTCACCAGCATGTTTTCTGTGTACTGCTGTTTCATTTTACCTCTCTAAAAATAAATTTTCTGAAGTACATCTTCACGAAGTGAGTAGTCTGTGCTTGCATTGTTGGACAGGAAATGGTGCGGGCAATTCATCCTCAGTCTCCGTCTTCACACTTCACCAAGATTTATTAATTAATAAGGATGTATTTTCCACAGAGGGCCAAGAGGACTCTAGCTCCACATTAGCAGTAGCTTGTAGAGACTCTCATTCCCTGTTACATTACAAAGATGATGCTGTATGCCTGCTTTGTCCTCTCATCAGACTGTGGCTGTGTCCAATCCTGACTGCTATTTCTGCTGTAATTGCAAACAGTTTGATTTCTCAAACAATCTCAGCTCTTGCTATGCTCCCCTGGTCCTTTTATAGAAAAATAATTTGTTTTGGTTTTTTTTCTGCCTGCAGATTCCGTAAACATCAGATCACATTTTGAAGTGTCCCCTCCACCCCCCACCCGCTATTTATGGAGCCTGCAGTGACTGATAGGATCATGAGGGGTGTGTTATTGGCAGGATGTTTTAATAGGCAAGGAGTTTTAGGGCTCAGACACAAATTCCCTGAGTGACCTCAACCCAATAATTTCATCTTCCCTATGCTCCAGTTGAATGAAAGAGTAATCTTATCTTTCTTTAAAATGTTATGAGATGTTTGCTTAGTACCGTGCTATTTAAGCACCTATGTGACCTTTGGGGGGATTGTTATTCTCCCCATTGTCTATTTGTTTTATTTATGTTTTTAAATAAATACCTAAATCATAAGAAAGCTTCTTAGATTCCTAGATTCTGTTTCCATTACAGACCCATATATAACATAGCTCTAATATTAAGGGTTATGGATTTCTGTATAATGCCAAGGAAGCGACTTGAAAATTATGAATGATTAGATAAGCTTAGCCACTTAATTTTTATGCTGTTGATAATGTTTATGTTTTGTCTTTTTAATTAAAATGAGGTAGGGGGATAATAAAAAAGATGACCTTTGCTTATAGGAAATGCTTTTTTTAGCATGTGTTTTCCTGTCAGCCTTTTGCAAGAGTTGTCCTTGACGCCAAATGCCAAAACATCTTTTCTATATAAATTATTAAGAAAGAGCATTGCATATATGTTGCACCAGATAAATTATGCATCCATTTTAATCTAGATGAGAAATAAGGAATTCCTATTCCAATGCATATCTGAATTTTGTATGGAATTTTGCACATACTGTGATGTTGGGCCCAATATTTTATGCGTCAGCATATCTCATGTTTTCTTTATAAACTGCAAAGAATCTGCACACTGAGTTGTGTGTTTTATAAAAGGGAAGAAAGAATACAAAATTAAAATAATGTAATCAAACAAGGTGGGAGGGGTGGTGGTGTTTGGGTTTTTTCCCCCCTTTTCCTGCTTCTTCCTTCCCCCTTTACCTTTTCCCATTCTTTTTTGGATCATTTTGAATCTCTTCAGTCACATGCAATTTCACAAATTAATTTCTCAGTAAGAGGATGAAGAAACAAAACATCCAATGCACCAAATCTGATAATTTAAATGCTGCTCTGCTCTCCAGCCACAAACTTTTGCTCATTTGAAGTAAACTAAAGCTAACTTTGTGGGGAGGGGTTTTTGTATGTGTTGAATAATGTGGTTACCTTATTAATTTTCACCATGTGTTTAGTCCTGCCAAGATTGCCTCCAGCAAGGGATATTGATAGGGAAAGATGAGAAATAGACAAGGTTACCACAGAAGGGCAGATAAACAAATAGGGTTTGATCCAAAGCCTGTTTGAGTCAACGAGAGATTTTTCCACCGACTTCAGGAGACTTTGGATCTGACCCATCAGGCATTTATGTATTGATACGGTGAAATGCTGAGCAGATCCTATGAAATGTCAGTTGTCCTCAGCTCCCACCTGTGTCAGAAAGAGGTAAGGGGGTTCAGTGCCCTGGAGATTCGGAGTATTTAAAAGTTAATAAGAAAGTACACGGCTGAAAGAGGAACAAGGGGACAGAGATCACATACTTTACTTACAGCTTCTGAGAAATCCTGTTAAAGTCAATCAGATCAAGCAGGCAGAACTGCTTTGGTGAATTAAGCTGAGAGTGAAGAAAGAGGCACAGGGAGATAGCAGCTGAAGCAGAGGAGGGAAAAGATGGCAAAAAACCAACCGAGTTCTCCACAGGAGAGTGGAGAATAGAGGAAAACTTAGAAGAGCCAAGATTAAACATGAGGCAGGAGGATAAATACTTGGTTTGGTCTGATTTTTGCCTCCTGAACACTTAATATATGATGGGAATTAAAACATTTTTATTTTATTTTTTTCACTCTCTTTTTAGCACTATTTAGTTTTCACTTCTGATTTTGAACAACCCCTAAAATTGCATAAGATCTCTGGGACATTTACAACCTTCTATTTCACACACCACTCCTGGGATCTTCCCTAGGGGCTAAATTTTGTTCACAGCTGGTGGCATGACATGAAGACTCTTTTTTTCTTTGCAAATTTAACCCTTTACTATATTTTTTTTCTATTCTCATTGCTACTGTGCCAGAAATGCTTTCTGTTTCCAAGATGTGGGTTTTATAGAGATACAGCTTCACAAAACTGATGTATTATTAACAGACCACTAGCAATACAGGAAATGCTGGGGAAAGGTAGAAAACCTGATTTGTATTAAGTTACATCTTGTAGGTCACTAATCCTAAAAAGAGTCAAGAATAGGATTCATGTATTCTCATAAATCACATTAGAAGGGACCTCCAGAGGTCATATAGTCCGTCTACCTAACTAAAGGCAGGGTCAAAGATTTCTAAACTGTATTGTAATCTTGCTCATATAGACAAAAAACAGAGAAATATTTTGCATTTTATAAAGAACTACAGCTAATTAAATAAGCTCATCAAAGGAGCTTCTTTTTTTTTTAATAATAAATAAAAAACAGTTGAATGTGACTGCATAAGTATTTAAAGGAATAGCAATAAGAAAATAATTGAAAATATTGAAATTTGACTGAATAAATTATTTTACTATGGTGCCAGCTCTCCTAGCAAAATCCTGACATATGCTGCATGTGATAATTTAACCTTTTATGCATAAGCTTTGTTGATGTGGAAAATGGTATTGCTTTTGTGTTCTTCTAGGCTGAGTCATTCTTTTTCCCTGGGCCAAAATAAGGTCTATGTGCCTGTTATGCTACATGGAAGTCATGAGAATAGTATCAACACTTTGAAATTTACCTTAAATTTTGCATTGTTTTTGCTTATATTATACTGCCAATGTCTAAGTATAAAAGTCAAAATAAGCACGAGAAATAAAACAGAGACTGTTGAGCTGTTATTTATTTTGGGAACTGATAAAGTAAAATAATCCTAAGAATCTGATATGAATGACAGTTGCAGCCTTAAAGAAGGAAAGAAATATTAAAATAATTTCACAATGGTTCTCTGCAAAATAACAAAAAAAAATAATAATAAGCAAAAAAACTTTCTCATTCTGATTTCAAAATATTGCAGTTAACAAGGACATAAAATACAGTTCAATAAGACTTCAGAGATGACATTCTTCATTCTGCTACAACTGGGGAGATGATGATTACAGCTAGTATTATGAAGATAGCGCTTTCTACTAGAAATGGAATGAATTGTACTGATAAAAGCACATAGAGCTTGTTCTCCCCTACCCCTAGGCCCAAAGAGAAAGGGAGCAAGATTTAAAAGTTTTTGAATGTATTTATTCCAAAGATCTGTGTTAAAGACTAAGAGGTCACGATGAATATGCCAGAGACATTTCCCAAGGGACAGGGAACATACATTAAAATGAAAAGAGAAACACGTACAAATTAATCAAACAGTGACTATGGGTGCTTTCAGCATCTTCAACACTGGTTGGAGAACATTTAAGAACTGAGTTGTGTAGTAAACAATAGCCTCTTATAGCAAAATGTCACACGCTTCCCAGAATGGCTAATATCAAAATCCAAACTACTCTACTGACCAAAGTAAAATGAAGCAAATTCAAATAAGTAAACCAAACTGTGTGATTAACTGTGATTGAATACAGCTTTTTTGAAAGGGATAATTTCCCCAATCAAGAAGCAGGGCCCTGCTTTTCACAAGAAAGGAGTAGGAATACCAGACACCTTTTAGTGCAGCCCTTTCAGACACAAAGAACTTCATGGGATTGTGAGGAATGAATATGTTGCTCGTGAAGCATGAAATGTTATACTACAGTGAAATGGCAGTACCAGTGTGAAATGAGAAAACCCCAGATTTCCCCTTTGACTGGTAATTTAAGAGATAAATAAGGAAAACAAGGATTAGAAGCCAGGCCGCCTTTCTCTCAGTGGAGTATCAGAGGCATTAAGCTTCCAAATTATGCTTTCTTTTTCCTGGTCTCTCCCTATGAATATTGATGAGCCAGTGTGTAGCCAGGAATGCCTCAACAGGAGTCGTGAATTTACGCATATTAGGGGGGTAGGGCCTGTCCTTGGGTAACAGAAGATGCAGAATTAAACCCATTCAGTCTCAGGAGTGCTTTAAGCACTAGGTTATACAGAAGGAAACATGAAAATTAGGAATAAATCAAAAACATTGCAGAAAATTTTACCTTAACAAAATTCCCAGACCTACATAGTATTCATCTTTCTAAGTGCTAGTTTAAACAATGAAATGTGGCATGTAATGTCCCAGTAAAAATCCTTTATGTATGAAAACTGAATGTACCATGATATTTAATACTTGTTCTCACTAAATATCTAGGAAGTCAGGTGACAAATGTTTACTCTAATCTTACATCAGTTTAAGAAAAGTAAAACACAGAATGGAAATATATATCTATCAAAGCCACCATAATATCATGATGGAGAATCTGAAAAAAAAAAAAGTAAAAACATTCTGTAAAGTTATAACACAGTAAGGGAAAAATAAAAAAGTCAGAAAACTATAAAGAAAAGAAGACAAATGCAAGCCTCAGAAGAGCCTTTTACAAATCAATATACCCACAATACATTTCAGGGAAAAATAAAATAAAACAAAACCATAAGACTATTATTCAAAAAGAAGATTCTTTGCCCCAAGGCTGTAGCTGAGGCTGGGACTCATCAACCCTTGCTCCCCACTGACTTAAAGAGAAGACTTTCAAATAAGAGAGTTCAAAGAACAAAAGATGTGAATCTCAAAGCAACTAATGAAAGTAAAGCAAGAGCAAGCTCCACCTCCCACCCTGAGCTAGCTAGAGAAATAGCAAAAACGTATGAGCACAGCAGAGCTTTTTTTTTTTCTTTTCTTTTGCAAACTCTTGAGGAAAAAAAAAAGAAGAGCCAGAACATTCCTGGATGGAAACTTCAAGCTTGCAAAATCAAAAATAAAGAGAAAGTCTCCTTGAATATATCCTTCTATGCATGCATGTGTGCAAGCTCTCCTCTTTTTTGTCTCTAAAGATCTTTCAGGAAATGTTTTCTGAAAAAAAACTTAAAGAAACTTAACTCATGCTTCTGCTTCTGTACCTCTTTCTTTCACCAAATGTTCCTTATACAAAAGTCATCATTATTTAATTTTTTCAGACAGTATCCCAGTGAAGTCTAAAGTCTTTTTAGGTTACATGCTATTCCCACAGCTCTTCTTCAATATCAGGCTGCTTGGGTATTTTTTCCAACTGCTAACTTTTACTTCAAGAATTATTACTTTCATGAGTAAACTTTTATCTGAGTTAGCCAGGAATATATGGTCCAGTGTTCAATGTGATGATGAATTACAGTGTGGAGTGATGAGGAAAATCAAATGTTTTCAGACACTATCAGAGCTGCTTTTTTGATCCAAGTGAACATTAATGACAGTGTTTCATGAGAAAATCTATCGTTCAGAAAGTTACTGAGGAAAACCATCAAATATTTTACTTTGAGAAACAGAAAAACATTAAGTCATGATAAACCAGAAATGTCACTTTGTTTTATGTACATTTTTATATTTTCTTTCTCTTTATTTCACAAGTTTCTATTTTAAATGGGCTTTTTTATTATTTCAATTTGAAAACAGTATTTTTTCCAGCATACAAAATCCTTAATTAAGACCAAAATGAGAATAAAACTTTGAAGAGCTAACACCTGAACAAGTGAAGTCTAATACTGTTTTCAGAAGTCACAGAGGCGCGACCCTCACACCATGTACAGCGATATAATGGATCTATGACAGCTCAGACAGTAGTAATGAACAAAGAACCATTGCTAACTCTGGTCTGACTTTAAATCAGCTGAGGAGCTGTCAGGAAGATATTTGACAAGGGCTTTAGTACTTTGACATTCTTAGATAAGTCTGTGCTGTACAACCCAATGCCAAGTCAAGACGCCAGGCCATTTATCCTTATGTCTTCAGCAATATCCTGATGGCATGCTGGGATAAAGGATGCTCACCTGCCTTTCCTAGACCCCTCCTCCCCCTAAATGCCCTCATCTCCCTTGGATGAAAAGTTGTCTGCACAGATAGCAAGGTGTAAAACATTTGTTTTCTTCTTAATAATTAGAGGATGAAGACTTCAGAGAACATTTCCCTTACAACACATAGTAAAGTAACATGACACAAAGTCAGCTAAACCTTTGATGTCACACAGGAAACAGTTACCTCTCTCTCTTCGCTTCCTGACAGACTCCTCTGTTCCACAGGGAGTCAAGCCTATCTTTTCATTCCAACCCTTTAGCTGTTTAAGAGAATCAAGTGAAATGTAGGCCTTACGCAATACCAAAATTGGAAGAAAAGTTATTTTTGCCTTGCATCAAGTTAGCAGTTTAGTTCACAGAGCATTCTTGATGAGTTGTGTTGAAAGCTGGGAGGGGAAGGCAGATCAAACAGCTGTGAGACAAATGGACAGACAAAATGTCATCACTGTGGAATTATCACATGAAATTATGTGTTCCCAGGCTGTACCTCATTTCTTAACAAACCCAGAAACTAATGCATTATTTGCTGAGAAAACTGTTGCAAGATTCTTTGTGTTGCCCTTCTTTATTACTTAGCTTCTGCCCCAGAGCAGACTGCATTTGCAGAGTATCATGCCTTCATTTACCTACGCATAATCAACAAATATTGGAAAGATCTCTAAGTGTTCAGATTCTATGGCAATGGTATGGCAATTCTGTGCATGTAATTATCAAGACAATAATTGCCTTAAAGAATGCAAACACAACAACCATTGATTTGAAACGCTTCTCCAGCTAAACTGCAGAGACAACTACATGCAAAACTTTAAAGAGATTAAGGGTCAATTCAACCCTTGCCAATACTGTGCCTACTTTTGTCAAACAATAGCACTTGACAACATGATAACCCTATCACTTCGATTTCAGAAGGAGAACATGTAAAGTGAAAAAAGCTTTTCTGAATTCCCTGTAGCTCATATTTGATCAAAGAACTCCAGATAAAAGACTGAAAAATTGCTTAAAATATATAATAAAAATCCTCTGTATTTCAACTACCATAAAAGTTACTACTAAGAAGAAGACAGCAATCTTCTTCAATATGATATAAGCTTTCTGAAAGTACAAAGAGTTTCTTATCTGACTGTTACCTCTTTAGGAGAAGGCTAGGTATATTTTTGTTTTGTTTTATTTTGTTTTAAATTTTATTGTCAGTAAAAGTATCATGGGAAATCTGTGAATGCATGACAAAACCTGAGAGGTATTCAAGTGATTCAACCAATTAATTATTTTAGTCTAGGGAAGAAACTATTTTTTTCCCAGTCCCACTCTTACTGAGGATAGTTGTAAGCAGCATAGTATTAGCTACACTTTTCCTATGCAATATGCAGAAAGTTGTGTATGCAACATTTTCACATCACTTTTGTCAAAAAATATCCTTTTTTGATCAAAAAATATCCTTTCTTCTTGTAATAAACAGCCAGATTCCTTAAACAGAAATGGCACTTATTTTATTATAGGGACAAAGTCGATAAAGCAAAAGCACAGCGCTGGGTGCATGACTCAAGTCAGAGGCACACCAGCTAATACTTCACCCATGTCTTATATACATTCAACATTGCATCAGAGTAATGATTTATGATGATTGATTATCATTAATCCCTTTTTCTTCTATTTGTGTGTTTTCCTTCTGGCAATTGTTTCTGAGGATAATCTTCAGTTCCCTTTTTCCATGCATATCAGCTCCCTTCTCCTATGCGTCTGTCTCCTTCTGTTAATCATTTGTGGGGTCTCTTGGAGAAGTTCTCTTTTGTTTCTCTCAGATGTTCTTCTTCATAGCTGCTGTTAGTTGTTATCTTTAAGGTTTCTCATGTTTCCTAATTTACTAAAGGTTAATTATTCAAGTATTTATAGCCTTGTTATTATTGCGAAAGCCAACAATACCTTCACCATTTTTCACACTTCTTCATGACTCTTAGCACGACTGCTGGGAAATTAAAGTTGAAAATGCTCGAATAAATAGAATATAGAAGATTTATTCAACAATTGTATTATTTAGATCTGCATAAGGAATGAGACCTGTAAGGGAAAACTTCTGTTTGCAGTTCTCCAGGCTTTTTGGAACTTATTTGATATATAATTTCCTTAACTGTTTACTGTGATGTTTGAATCTTACTATTTATTTTTCTTGAAATTACTACAGCAAGATGACTTCTGGAGAAAAATCTACACTGAGACAGGTTTCACTGATCAATTAAAGCCCCATTTTCTCTCAGCTTCATAAGTCTAAATCAGAAATAACTATTGACTACAGCAGTTGCAGTGAAGTTACTTTAGATTTACTGACATAAGTGAAAGCATAATGGAGTCCCTGAGGATCTTTTTGCTTGAGTAGTAATATTAGATCTATTGAAGTGCCAAATGGATATTTGCCAGTGTTTGAATTCTGTTATTTCATTTCATCCTTTGCAATAATTTTAAAATTTGTGAATGTTGTTCTCCTGAAGGAGGGCAAAAGAGATGGCAAATGAACTTTAAATAAAAATGCATTGCCTGGTTCAATGCCTCAATTATTCCTCCTTAATTTGTTGCATGATTTTATATCTGCAGATGAAAGTTTCAAGAAGAAAGGAGAAATCATGAGTCAGATGACTTGAAGTTAAAAGGCTTATAACTGTGGGATAGCTTTGGCTGTGACTCACCATGTTTCACTTAATTTCACCTTGTTTACCTCTGCCTTGGTTTCTCCGTCAACAAAACTGGTATAATAACAATGCTGAGAAGAGCAAATTATTTGGTAGAATTTACATTGATGATTCTTCACAGCTGTATTGTGCAGACACTGGCTTTGCAAGATGCTCAAAATATACAGTATTCTGGAAGGTATAGTTTTTTGTACTTTTTCAGAGTACTATACGAGTTAAAATGAGTTGGGTTGTTGTTGTTCTTTTAAAAAGAAAAAAAATTGATTGCTTGTTCTGACTCAGATAATAAGCCAGTCTGCAAATAATGAGGATTCAGAAGAAGATATCCTGATCTGGGAGTTATTTCATAGTAATTCTATGGACATTTTTGTAATTTCCCCCTGAGATAGTGAATGCTGGCTGTTCTCTAGAGCAGGATGTCCAATCTCCTGTGGTCATCCTTAGGCACGAGGTTAAGGAATTTGGCAATATTCTTGTAAGGAAGAGTTGAGGAATTTTAGAAAGCCTACTTTTTTCCTTTTTTTTTCTTCTTTTTTTTTTTTAATATTGGAGCCAATAATACAGTAAGAAACTCATGTACTTACCTATATAATTATGAATGAAGGTATTTGTAAGATAGCTATGTGGGTTGTAAGAAAGATATCTTGAAACAAGATCCCAGTTCAGCTGTGTGATAAATTTGAATGCCTAGGTTAATATTAGCATATACTGATTTCTAACCTAATGTGCAGACAAAATTCCACAGCATTAAGTTTGATGCTACCATTTAACTTCACACACAGTGTAAAGTCAGCCAAAACTAATATGGAAGATGGGGAACAGTACAAAGACTTAAAGCAAGATACTTGATGGCAGACCAAAGTAGGTTGTTTGTACAGAACAGGCTTGCTCAGTTTGTTTTGTGTAATGCCTCACAGGAATGCTAATGAAGACAACAGGTCTCCTTAGAGAAATATACAATTGCTTTAATTTGTTTTCTTTTTTTAGAAGAACTGATGCAGTTTTCAGTAGCTTGAATAGCATTATGAATGTGATAACCAGACTGGGAAACTGATCCCACCCGGCCCTTATAATGAAAGTTAACCTACACCAAATCTATTCAGAAGTATTTGAATAATTTCGGGGGGAGTTGATCATTATTGCTTTTTGTTGTTGCTTTTTTTGGGGAGAGGTGGATTACAGCAAGCAACAAAGTTAATTCCTTCAGTGCTACTTCTGTCTTGAATGGAAAATAAGAACGTCAACCAGCTTTTAAAAGAAATCTGAAGATATATATATTTGTCTTTTGTCTTTATACAACAGGGTTTTCATGCACAATTAAATCTAAGTAAAAACATTTACAGGAACATAAGCCCTAGATAATCTTTTTGACCATGGTTTCATAGTCATTTGACCATGGTTTCATAGTCACACATTTGTGACCTGTCTTCAGCAAAGAAACCACACAGACACAGACCTTAAATTCAATGTAGGAGCAAATGCATCCTGCTAAGATTCATCCTGCTAAGACATATACTCTTGCTTATTACAGAGCTCTGCAGGTTGAGCTAAATAGCTAGACAGAAATTTAAGAGATATCTGTGCATATTTATCAAAACTGGGCTTTTTTTGTGTGCATGAAAACATTTATTTTGACAAAAGTGATGAAGTTTTCCCGAGTCCAGTATTAAATTCTGGTCTCAGAGTCACACTGACCTAGGTAATAGCTGAGATGACAGGATATGCACAGGGAAGATAGAAAAACAGTTATAGGTCATTGATCTCACTGTTTTTTTTTTTCCACCTAGATACTAAGAAATAAAATAGATCCAATTTTGATTCTGCATCAGAACAAAAAATAATTTTGAAACAATCTTTTTTTCATAAAATGAAATGTTGTTTTCCAGACAGCCCTAATGAGCTGTCATAATAATAAAAAATCATATGCCCATGAGATTTCCTGCACAACATTGTAACATAAAGGGGCTTATATCAGATTCAAATAAGCATCTTAAGTTTCAACATATATCCAAATGGCTTGACTTCACACTCACTTTAGTTAAGTTTCTCAAAATATGCATGACATAAATGAAGGAAGAGTAAGACAGGGGTTTTCCTACGCTCATCTATCCAAAGCAGGCTTAGAATAAATGATTTGTTTCAGTGTACTCGGTAACGTAAGGTTTTCAGTAGAATTAGTCAGGACAATTGGTTTTCTGTAATAGGGATGGATCTAATGCATGTAACACTAGATAACAGTTGATACTGAAAATGAGTCTGCATATCTATAGTTGTTTACTAAAAATAAACAGACTTAGCATTGTGTTAAGTGAAATGGCAAAAATATGTTTTCTTTTTAAGAATACAATATCTGCTCAACTACTCTTCACCCTGAACTCAACAGATTTGACTTCAGTCTACTTTTGATTTCAACAAACTGGTTAGTGGTGCTTGTTTTCATTGCATTGATGGCATAATGTGAGAAGACTCAGATAGTCTTTCTAACCACATAACAATTTTCTGTCATTGAAAAGAGGGAATCTTTTTAAAGCCAAGAGGAGAGGAACTTAGAATGAAGGATCTAACTGGTACAAAGAGGAATAAATTGTATGTCAAAGAAACAACAGCAACAAAAGGGAACAGAAAAATAATCTGGGCTGAATGAAATAAATAGCAATAAAAAGGAAGAAAAAAATCTCAAAATATGCATAAATAGGGGAAAATAATTTGTGACAGACTCAAATCTTCAACAATCTGGAAATTTTTTTTTTATTTTTTTCCCATTAGTTTTGAAAAACTCAGATAAAAATAGTTTTGTAATTAAGTTACTGAGGTAGCACTCAGGAAACTGCAGTTTATTTATTGCCTCTGTCAGATTTTCTACGCAGTTAGAGAAAATCCCTTAGAAACTGGGATTTAAAGCCCCTGATGGCAAACAAAGACAGCAATATTTCTCTCTCCACTCCTTATTTCCAATGCTGTTCCTTTAGATTATGTTCATAAGGTACAGAAAGCAAGTATGAAAAGATGATTCAGTACCTCCATGATCTAACATGGGAATATGAGCAAGTCAAGTTCTGGCTCCTGTATTAATGAATATTATTTATATAAAAGGACACGATTTTACTGGAGAAAATTAAAACTCTCTCATGTACATGTGAAGATTGTCTTCAAAAACGGCAAGACCTACAGCTTACCAGCCTAGTTGTGTTCCTTGGTGTAGCTCAGTATATACGATTTCTGCTGTGACTACTAAGAGGCAATAGGCTTTGTGCTGACCTGGTTGTGCTTGCTTTGGCTGTTAACAAAGGTCTTTTGGTCAAGTGACTATTGCCTAAATTGTTTCAGCTTAGCTCTTCTAATACTACATATGGTGAAGATCTGACAATCACTGAGTAACAAACATTAATCCTTTATGTTAATTGAGGCTGAGGAAAGTTAACAAATAACTTAAAATAACAGTTAATTTAAGGTGATTTTAGTTTGGTGGGAATCAGGGAAGAAAGAGCAAGTAGGAAACTATTAGAAAGCTTATAAAAACATCCTCAAGAAAAACCCAAACGAAGAGGGTTGAAATCAAAGTTTTATTGTTTTTACTGCTTTATTAGGAACTTGATTATTTGGCAACCCCTTAAACTCCCAAAACTAAACTGGTTGACTTTACAAGAATCTCTGAGGGAAAACTAAGGAAAGAGTTAGAAACTGTAAAGTATGAGTGTGTCAGTCTTAACTGCATTATTAAATGGAAATGTTACTGTCAGTCTCATTGGAATAACTGTTGTATTTTGATAAGACTGGGCTTGATTTAAACTAACAATAAATTCTTAGCTGCACCTACTAGGTGTGTTCCATTTTGGCCATAACAAGATTTTTAGTGTAACACTAGGAAGACTGTGAAGCAAATCTTCCTTGAGCCATGTCCAGGTATGAAAAGGATAAGAATGTGAAGTGGCCAGCCTGAATTTACCATGGGAAAAGTGTGCCTAATGAACTACCTTTATGATGAGATGACTAGCTTGGTAGATAGTGGAGGGCAGTGAAAATTGTTTATCTTATATTTAGCAAGGCTTTGGGGATGGTTTCCTACAGTGTCCTTTCAGTAAAATTAGAAAAAAAAAAAAAAAAAGAACCGATATTCAAAACCTGCCTAAGCTCTAACTTTGAAGTTGACTCCCCCCCACACCTCTGAGCAAATGTCACAACATATGACCTCCAGAGGTCACTTTCAGCATAAAATATTGCATAATTTTATGAGTACGCCATCCTCAGTACATTCAGCAGAATGGTTGTTTAAATACTCCTTGAAGAAATGTAAGTTTCAAATGCCTTTAGGCTAGCAAAAATTTGGAGATCATTCCAATGAACAAATTGATTTGCACAGCAAGAAATTCATTTCCAGTTCAGCATTACAGCAGAATCATAGATCCACAACCCTAAGTAATTATACAAAGCTTATTTCCCTTCTCTCTTCAGGAAATGAATGTATGACTCCTAACTGTCTAACAAGGAAAGCTGTTTCTATGTGAACACTGATTCTTGCTTGGGAACTGAGACGCACCTTCAACAGAGCCCAGCTGTCTCAAATTCAAGAACAGAGATTTGTTTTTTCTTGTTTTCCTGGCCACAGCAAAATACAAATTTGGAAGAAATAAGATCCAATTGCTCATAAGTAAATGGCAGCTTCAAAAAAGACAGTTGGGCAGTAATTGTTTCTGTGCTTTCAGTTGTTTCCATTTCAAGCTTTGTCATTGACTTTATTGGTATATGTTCTGTGTTGGCTAAGATTTTAGTTAGGCATGCCAAGAAAAATAATTTAGAATTTTGCAATCTAAGCAGGTCACAGCACTCTGTTACCTGCACCATTTTCCAAGTAGTTTCTTATGTCCTTATTCACTGAATAGGGAACCTGAATTCTGCACTCATGCTGAATATTTCCTTCATGAATACTGTGAGGAAAGGCTTTTTAATATTGATATTGACTAAAAGGTGAGAAGACCAAGAATACCTGAATAAACCCTGGAACTTGTAAGGTAAAATTTATTCCTGACACTGGGGTTTGACCAGAACACCCTGTATCTACAACTTTGTAAGAGCTGTGAATTCTGTAATAATGTAATGAATTGAAAAGTCCTAGTGAGTTCAGCAGGCCAGGTCCTCGATGTAGATGAGTTTGGTGGGAAGGATGCCACATAAAGGCCAGTCTAGTCACCAACAAATCCTTATCTGCAGCTGAACATAATCTTTGTGAATGATGAGGGTGTATATCGTATAGTAACAAGGGGTAGGACTCACCTCTACTTTTAGCTGTCTTGAAGATAAGTATCTAATTTAAGCTATTCCCTTAGACTCTCCATAGTTAATGGAGAGATATAGCTAAGATGAATCACTTTCTGCAGATCTTCCTCTTAAATACCCATCATAAAATGGGATGAATTGCCCTCCAGAGGCACTAATCTCCCACAGTTGGCTATAGAGGGAGCCCGGTTGTCTAGCTCAGACTGAACATCTAATCTGCTCTGAGATACTATTGTACCTTTCTTTGAGACAACTAGCTATCAAATTAAAAGAAACTACCATTGCTTTCAGATAAGAAAAAACACTCCAGGTCTGAAAAACAAATGCCAGGACTGTTCAGTTGTGGAAGGATTTCTAATACAACGAGGTCACCCTATGAACACTCCAAGCACTGAGGAGTTGGTAGCAGCTGTGTAGGCCTGCCTTGACATGAGTTTAAGAAAGGTTACTGTCGGACATGAGATAAGGAGGTGCTGACCACAAAGAAGTGTAACAAAGGAATTGAAAACATCATACGTCAAGAAAGGTCGACCAATGACAAGAAAGAATTAAGCGCGTGGACAGCTCGTGAGGATAACATGCAGCCAATTAGTAGGAGTTAGAGCGCGTGAACAGAAATCATAATACTATAAATGTAACACTTAGGTTGAATAAAGTGGCATTAACCTGATCACATTGGTCTGCATGTTATTGCTCGAGCCTTCCGCGTCAACATTCAGTAATTTAGGCCTGAATATAGGTTTGTTGGTTGCCTTCTCTTTGCTTCCCTTTTGCTTTCAATGATAAAAATGTTTTAAGGAAATTAAAATGTGGTGTGAATATCCACTGAGAGCTCCAAAGCCGGGTTTTTGACCACCTTGAAGATGCCCTTTCCTTCTCCTGTATTGTTGTATTACTTATCCTGTGTCGGCTTCATGCTGTTCTGCACAAATCAAAGAAACAAAATCTGTAACAATCAGTCAGAAAACCTGTTTTCCTATCAATCTGTCTGGTTTCTTGTCTTGACAAAAGGAGAATGCAAATTATTTTGCGCCTAGAGATGCCACTCCAGCCTGTAACTCAGCTTCATCAGGCGCCCAGCTGAAGTGCCTTAGGCAAATGTACCTAGCATGGGGAACAAGCAAGAGGAGTTAGAGATGTCCACATGCCTCCAGGGCTATGATCTCATTGGCATCATGGAGACCTGGTGGGATGACTCCTGTGACTGGAGTGTTGGAATGGAGGGATACAGACTCTTCAGGAAGGACAGGCAGGGGAGGAGAGGAGGGGGCATTGCCCTCTATGTCAATGAACAGCTAGAGTGCATGGAGCTCCACCTGGGGATGGATGAAGAGCCAACAGAGAGCTTATGGGTCAAGATTAAAGGGAACGCAGGGGCAGGTGACGTTACAGTGGGGGTCTGCTACAGGCCACCTAACCAGGACGACAGAGTGGATGAGGTCCTCTATACTTACAGACAGGAGCAGCCTCACGTTCACAGACCCTGGTCCTCATGGGGGACTTGAACCACCCCGATATCTGTTGGAGGGACAACACAGCGGGGCACAAGAAATACAGGAAGTTCTTGGAATGTGTCGGTGACAACTTCCTTCTCCAAATGGTAGAGGAGCCAATGAGGAGAGGAGCCATGCTGGACCTTGTCCTTACCAACAAAGAAGAGGCTGGTGGGGAATGTCAAGATCAAGGGTAACCTTGGCTGCAGTGATCATGAAATGGTAGAATGCAAGATCCTTAGGGCAGTGAGGAGAGCACGCAGCAAGCTCACTACCCTGGACTTCAGGAGAGCAGACTTTGGCCTCTTGGGAGACCTGCTTGGCAGGGTAACATGGGAAAAAGCACTGGAGGGGAGAGGGGCCCAAGGAAGCTGGTTAGTATTCAAGGATCACCTCCTCCAAGCTCAGGAGTGGTGTATCCCAAGAAAGAAGAAGTCAGGCAAGAAAGCCAGGAGGCCTGCATGGATGAACATGGACAAGTTAAAAAGCAAAAAGGAGGCCTACAGAGGGTGGAAGCAAGGACAGGTAGCCTGGGCGGAATACAGAGAAAACGTCTGAGTGGCCAGGAACCAGATTAAGCAAGCTAAAGCCCAGACAGAATTAAATCTGGCTAGAGACATCAAGGACAAGAAAAACTTCTATAAGTATGTCAGAGATAAAGGGAAGGTGTGGGCCCTCTCCGGAAGGAAACAGGAGACCTGGTCACCCAGGATATGGAGAAGACTGAGGTGCTGAATGACTTTTTCACCTGGGTCTTCACTGGCAAGGGCTCTAACTATACCGCCAAAGCAGCAGAAGGTAAAAACAGGGGCTTTAAGAATGAAGAATTGCCCACTGTAGGAGAAGATCAGGTTCGAGACCATCTGAGGAACCTGAAGGTATACAAGTCCATGGGACTTGATGAAATCCATCTACGGGTCCTGAGGGAACTGGAAGATGAATTTGGTAAGCTGCTTTCCATTATATTTGAAAAGTCGTGGCAGTCTGGTGAAGTTCCCGCTGACTGGAAAAGGGGAAACATAACCCCCATTTCCAAAAAGGGAAAAAAGGAAGACCCAGGGAATTACAGACCGGTCAGTCCCACCTCTGTGCCTGGCAAGATCATGGAGCAGATCCTCCTGGAATCTCTGCTAAGGCACATGGAAAATAAGGAGGTGACTGGTGACAGCCAACATGGCTTCATCAAGGGCAAGTCATGCCTGACAAACCTGGTGGCCTTCTACAACAGGGTTACAGCATTGGTAGATAAGGGGAGAGCAACAGACGTCACTTACCTGGACTTATGCAAAGTGTTTGACACTGTCCCGCACGACATCCTGGTCTCTAAATTGGAAAGACATGGATTTGATGGATGGACCACTGGGTGGACAAGGAACTGGCTAGATGGCTGCACTCAAATGGTTGTGGTCAACGAACAGCTCAATGTCCAAGTGGAAACCAGTGACGAGTGGCGTTCCTCAGGGGTCAGTACTGGGACCAGTGCTGTTTAACATCTTTGTCGGCAACATGGACAGTGGGATTGAGTGCACCCACAGCAAGCTTTCCCATGACACCAAGCTGTGTGGCGCGGTTGACACGCTGGAGGGAAGGGATGCTATCCAGAGGGACCTGGACAGGCTTGAGAGGTGGGCCCGTGCAAACCTCATGAAGTTCAACCAGGCCAAGTGCACCTGGGTCATGGCAATCCCACTGTCAAATACAGGCTGGGTGGAGAATGGCTTGAGAGAAGCCCTGAGCAGAAGGACTTGGGGGTGTTGGTGGATTAGAAGCTCAACATGAGGTGCCAATGAGCATTTGCAGCCCAGAAAGCCAACCACATCCTGGGCTGCATCAAAAGAAGTGTCGCCAGCAGGTCGAGGGAGGTGATTCTGCCCCTCTACTCTGCTCTGGTGAGACCCCACCTGGAGTACTGTATCCAGCTCTGGAGTCCTCAGCACAAGAAGGACATGGACCTGTTGGAGGCGGTCCAGAGGAGGGCCACGAAGATGATCAGAGGGCTGGAGCACCTCTCCTATGAGGACAGGCTGAGAGAGTTGGGGTTGTTCAGCCTGGAGAAGAGAAGGCTCCAGGGAGACCTTATAGCAACTTTCCAGTACCTTAAAGGGGGCCCACAGGAGAGATGGGGAGGGACTCTTTATGAGTGTAGCAATAGGACAAGGGGTAATAGTTTTAAACTCAAAGAGGGTAAATTTAGATTAGATATTAGGAAGAAATTCTTTACTGTGAGGGTGGTGAGGCAGTGGAACAGGTTGCCCAGGGAAGTTGTGGATGCCCCATCCCTGGAATTATTCAAGACCAGGATGGATGGGGCTTTGAGCAACCTGGTCAAGTGGGAGGTGTCCCTGTCCATGGCAGGGGTGTTGGGACTAGATGATCTTTAAAATCCCTTCCAACCTAAACCATTCTATGATTCTATGATAAAAGCAGTTTGGATCAGAACTCTTCTGCAGGTTACATTTCTCTTCAACATAATAGGTAGCTGAAACTCCTTTTCAAATCCAGTGTCATTAAAAAATCTTTCATTAAATCTTCCTTTAAAATCAATGATCTTTCAAAATATTCAAAGAAACAGGAGATGAGATATCTCTTAAATTTATTCCTGGTGCTGGGGTTAGGAACCAAGGCATCCTCCACTGAGGGAAAGACTGGAACAGACTCAAACTGACTTACAGAAATGCTGCTACCTGACCTCCTAATTTAAGAGGTTATAAAGATTGGGCACAAATTTCTATTTGGAAAGGATCTTAAAACAACAACTAATACTACTTTATCATTCTCTTACTTTGAATTTTACAATCAGATGAGAAAAGTATAGTGGATGTTAATTCTGACTGCCATATTTTCTGGAGCTTCAAATGGTAATATTTGTTTAACTGGAGTGATTCAGGCTCATTTTATAGTGATTAAATTGTTCTCCATTTCTGAAATGAGAGAAGATATCCCTGCCCACATCTTTCAAGTGTGTCAAAGGAGACTAAGAATTTGGCTAAGAATAATTTAATGAGTTTGTGTTGACTTCAGGACCCAGAGGAACATAGAAGGGTTAATCATAAGACCAGAGAAAAGAGATAGATAAAGGACTGTTTCAAACTTTAATTGAAAAGAAAAAAAGTTGTTAAAAAAAAAACCCATAAGCCTCTGTCGTGGTTTGGCTCAGATGGCAACAAAAAACCACGTGTCGCTCACTCAGCGCTTCCAGGTACGGGAAGGATCAAAAGAAAAAGGCAAAACTCTTGGGTTGAGACAAAGGCAGTTTAACAGAACAGCAGAGGGAACAAGAAAACAACAACAATAACACCGACAGAGAAATATACAAACGTGATTACGGAACCGCCACTCCCCGCTGGTCCGGCCCCGGGACGCGCCTGCTCCAAACACGACTGCCTGCCCCCTCCCTCCTTTTAATCTCAGGGTGGGCGTGGCTCACATGGCATGGAATACTTAACCCTGTCCCTGCCGGAACCAGGACATTATCCACCCCTTATTCCATACCATTTTTGCCATGCCCAGATCTTACAGTTTTCGGAACATGTGACTGGTGTACCCGGCGTAGCTCATGCACACAGTCCATGGGCCGAAGATGCAGATCTTGAGGAAGTTGCTGGGTGTCAGCTCTGATTCCATAACCACTGTGCTTTACTCAATTCTTCATCAAAGTCCATCTGTCCTTAATTTGGGTGATTCTTACTGCAGTACAGCCAATAGCAATTATAGGAACGAGGACATACAGTGACAGTGTTACACACGATTTGATTCATTGGCTATTCTCCCCCAAAATCAAGTCCCCATGAGGTACACATCGGACTTCCCCATCCTTCCGCATTACCCACAAAGTGCACCCAGGTCCTTGGGCAAAAGCAATCCCACGGATGGGTTTGCCTTTGCCTGAGGCAGGACTAACCCAGACTGTCTTCCCCAACATATTCTTCATGTGCACTACGGGGACCTTATCCCCTTCTACAGAACGTGGAAGTTTTGATTCGGCAGGGCCAGCCCGATTGGTAGATCCCCTGGTATTAACTAGCCAGGTAGCCTTTGCTAAATGTGCATCCCAATGTTTTAAGGTCCCACCACCCATTGCTCTCAGTGTAGTTTTTAACAGTCCATTGTACCGTTCTATCTTCCCAGAGGCTGGTGCGTGATAGGGGATGTGATATACCCACTCAATACCATGCTCTTTGGCCCAGGTGTCTATGAGGCTGTTTTGGAAATGAGTCCCGTTGTCCGACTCGGTTCTCTCTGGGGTGCCATGTCGCCACAGGACTTGCTTTTCAAGGCCCAGGATAGTATTCCGGGCAGTGGCATGGGGCACAGGGTATGTTTCCAGCCATCCAGTGGTTGCTTCCACCATTGTGAGCACATAGCGCTTGCCTTGACGGGTTCGTGGCAGTGTGATATAATCAATCTGCCAGGCCTCCCCATATTTATATTTCAACCATTGTCCTCCATACCAAAGAGGCTTCAAACGCTTGGCTTGCTTGATTGCAGCACATGTCTCACATTCATGGATGACCTGTGCAATAGTGTCCATGGTCAAGTCCACCCCTCGGTCACGAGCCCATCTATATGTCGCATCTCTTCCTTGATGGCCTGAGGTGTCATGGGCCCACCGAGCTATGAATAGTTCACCCTTATGTTGCCAGGCCACATCCACCTGAGCCACTTCAATCCTGGCAGCCCGATCCACCTGCTGGTTGTTCTGATGTTCCTCCATGGCCTGATTCTTCGGTACGTGGGCATCTACGTGGCGTA
The DNA here is from genome assembly GCA_947846985.1 of Fratercula arctica. NCBI lineage: Eukaryota > Metazoa > Chordata > Aves > Charadriiformes > Alcidae > Fratercula > Fratercula arctica. Next base: position 14,492,164 of record CANTUZ010000025.1, on the reverse strand, counting down.
CTTTCACAACCAGATTCTCTATGCGGGCAGCAATATCTTGCCATAGTTCAGCAGCCCAGATGGGTTTGCCTCTGCGCTGCCAGTTGCTCTGCTTCCACTGCTGTAACCACCCCCACAGAGCATTTGCCACCATCCATGAGTCAGTGTAGAGAGAAAGTACTGGCCATTTTTCTCGCTTGGCAATGTCCAAAGCCAGCTGAATGGCTTTCACCTCTGCAAACTGGCTCGATTCACCTTGTCCTTCACTAGCTTCTGCAACTTGTCGTGTAGGACTCCACACAGCAGCCTTCCACTTTCGATGCTTTCCCACAATCCGGCAGGACCCATCAGTGAACAGGGCACATTGCTTCTCATTTTCTGGCAGTTTATTATATGGTGGGGCCTCTTCCGCATGCGTCGACCTCGAGTCTCCCCTGGTGCCTTCTGCCAGAGGCTCCAGGTAGGGCCATTCTCCCCGGCTGCGGTGTAGAGCACATTTTTAACATCTTGTCCTGCCCGGACTGGCCCCAGGGCCACTGCATGGACTATTTCCTGTTTGATTTGTTCAAAAGCTTGTCGTTGCTCAGGACCCCATTTAAAATCGTTCTTCCAGGTTACTTGATACAGAGGGCTTACAATCAGACTGTAATCTGGGATATGCATCCTCCAAAAACCCCACAACACCTAAGAAAGCTTGTGTTTCCTTTTTGCTAGTTGGTGGAGACATAGCTGCTATTTTGTTGATCACATCCATTGGGATCTGATGGCATCCATGTTGCCATTTTATTCCTAAGAACTGGATCTCCTGTGCAGGTCCCTTGACCTTACTTCGTTTTATGGCAAAACCAGCTTTCAGAAGGATTCGGACTATTTTACTCCCTTTCTCAAAAACTTCTTCTGCTGTGTTTCCCCATACGATGATGTCATCAATGTTTTGCAGATGTTCTGGAGCTCCACCCTGTTCCAGTGCAGTCTGGATCAGTCCATGGCAAATGGTGGGGCTGTGTTTCCACCCCTGGGGCAGTCGATTCCAGGTGTACTGGATGCCCCTCCAAGTGAAAGCAAACTGTGGCCTGCACTCTGCTGCCAAAGGGATTGAGAAAAATGCATTCGCTATATCAGTCGTGGCATACCACTTGGCTGCCTTCGACTCCAGTTCATACTGCAGTTCTAGCATGTCCGCATGGCAGCGCTCAGCGATGGTGTGACTCCATTCAGGCCACGATAGTCTACAGTTAGCCTCCACTCTCCATTAGATTTTTGCACCGGCCGTATAGGACTGTTAAAGGGTGAGTGAGTCTTGCCGATCACTCCTTGAACATCTAGCTGACGAATCAGCTTATGGATGGGAATCAGAGAGTCTCGGTTAGTGCGATATTGCCGCCGATGCACCGTTGTGGTAGCAATCGGCACCTGCTGTTCTTCGATCCTCAACAACCCCACAACAGAAGAGTCCTCCGAGAGACCAGGGAAGGAAGACAACTGTTTAACTTCCTCCGTCTCCAAGGCAGCTATGCCAAAGGCCCACCGATACCCCTTTGGGTCCTTAAAATACCCTCTCCTGAGGTAATCTATACCAAGGATGCATGGAGCCTCTGGGCCGGTCACAATGGGATGCTTTTGCCACTCATTCCCAGTTAGGCTCACTTCAGCCTCCAATACAGTCAACTCTTGGGATCCCCCTGTGACCCCAGAAATACAAATGGGCTCTGCCCCTCTATAGCTTGATGGTATCAGAGTGCACTGTGCTCCTGTGTCCACTAGAGCCTTATACTCCTGTGGGTCTGATGTGCCAGGCCATCGAATCCACACTGTCCAATAAACCCGGTTGTCCCTTTCCTCCACCTGGCCGGAGGCAGGGCCCCTCTAATCCTGGTCATGGTATCCGGTACTCACTTCTTGCAGAAATGACTTGGAGGTTCCTTCAAGAGGATCAGAAGCAAGATCAGGCCTTATGTTCTGTCTGGGGAACTGCCCACTGGAAACTGAGGTGGCACTTTTCCTGGAGGGATCCCCTTTTGTGGTTGTCCTTCCTTGCAACTCCTGTACCCGTGTCCGCAGGATCCAAGTAGGTTGTCCATCCCACTTCCTCATGTCCTCTCCATGGTCACGCAGGTAGAACCACAGGGTGCCTCGTGGTGTGTACCCTTTGTACTCTCTCTCTCGAGTGGGGAAATGCCTGCTCCTAATAGCTGAGATGCTGGCCCGTACAGGTGGGGAGTAGTACATATTCTCTTCAAGTTGCTGAACCTTCCGGGACAGTTTCTCCACAGCTGAGACAAGGGGGGAAGAGAGGCTTTCTTCATATCGCCGGAGCCGGCCAGCCACCTCATCCACCGTTGGTCCTTCTTCACCCTTCCATTCCATTACTGCCAGTGAGTTGGCATATGACGATGGTGCGCTCCGTACAAACTTCCGCCACATGGGCCTTGTGCAGCGCACCTCATCAGGGTCCGTGGGTAAGTCTGTGTTGTCCAAGTCATAGTAAATCATCTCCCGCACGGCTAATTCTCTCAGGTACTGGATACCTCTTTCCATGGTGGTCCACTTGCTTGGGTGACATACAACATCTTCACTGAAGGGGTACCTCTCCCTCACGCCTGACAGGAGTCGCTTCCAGAGGCTAAGGGCTTGGGTCTTCTTTCCAATTGCCTTGTCAATGCCACCTTCCCTAGACAGGGATCCCAACTGCCTGGCTTCCCTACCCTCTAATTCCAGGCTACTGGCCCTGTTATCCCAACACCGAAGCAGCCAGGTGACAATGTGCTCGCCTGAAAGTCGGCTAAAATGTTTTCACATATCCCGCAGCTCACTCAGGGATAGGGATCGGGTAATTATCTCTGGTTCTGCCTCTTCCTCCTGTCCTTGTGATGGCCCTGGTTCATCGTCATCTCTTACTAAGTGAATTGATTTCTTTGTGTACTTCTTCTTGTGTATGGGGGCAACGGATACTGGCACGGGTTGGTTCCCTGGTTCAGCAGCAGTGGCTGCCACCGGGGTTGGAGTAGCTGCAGTGGCTGCCACAGGGGTTGCGGTAGCTACAGTGTCTGTCGCAGGGGTTGCAGTAGCCGCAGGGCCTGTCGCAGGGGTCGCAGTAGCCGCAGTGCCTGTTGTAGGGGTTATAGTAGCCGCAGTGTCTGTCGCAGCAGCGCCTGCCGCAGCAGCGCCTGCCGCAGGGGCCGCAGGAGCCGCAGCGCCTGCTGGTCTGGTCTCTGTCTCTCTCTCCTGAGGGTGCTGCATAGCACTGAGCAGTGCCTCATAGATACTGGCCAGGGCCCAGCACAGTGCGATGAGTTGTGCCTCTCTAGAATAGCCACAGCATTTTCCCTTCAGATATTCTACTACTCTATCAGAGTCCTGTAATTGTTCAGGGGTGAAGTTCCAGACCATTGGAGGTGAGAAGTTCTCTGAGTACCTGCCCATGTTCTCCCACATGCCATGCCACCCCTGACTGTCCAGCCTTGGAGCAGATCTCTGGGTGGTAGTCTTAAATAGTCGTTTAACCCTAAACAAGACCTGGAACACATTCAGGAGACATAACACTAGGAACATGCTGGTTTGAGCATCCCAAGGATATTCAAAATTCTCAAAAGCTGTCATACCTGACCCGAAGGAGAAAAGGGAGGCAAAAGAGCTGGGGAAAGTGTCCCCCCCTGTTTCCCCCATAGACTGGGTGTAATTATTAATGAATTCTGAGAGGCGGTGCCCAATGTATGGACAGGAGAGCAATACCACATAAACACCCCAAAGTAACCGTCTAACAAGTGATGTTATCATATCATAAGCCGATATTGCACAGGACAGCAAAATGATAATCCTCATCCCCCTCCCAGAAGTAACAAATATCATCACAGGGAGTGCATAAAACACATAGGAATTTACATAACACAGCCATGAGAACAAACTAAGCAACATAGCGACCAGTGACTATTTACCTAACAAATTCATTTTTTTCAAGCTCTAGTTGGATTCTGTCGTTGTCTCAACCCTTCGAGCCCCACGCTGGGCGCCAAAAAGGACTGTCGTGGTTTGGCCTCAGATGGCAACAAAGAACCGCGTGTCGCTCGCTCAGCGCTTCCCGGTACGGGAAGGATCAAAAGAAAAAGGCAAAACTCTTGGGTTGAGACAAAGGCAGTTTAACAGAACAGCAAAGGGAACAAGAAAACAACAACAACACCACCACCGACAGAGGAATATACAAACGAGATTACGGAACCGCCACTCCCCGCCAGTCCGGACCCGGGGCGCGCCCGCTCCAAACCCGACTGCCTGCCCCCTCCCTCCTTTTAATCTCAGGGTGGGCGTGGCTCACATGGCATGGAATACTTAACCCTGTCCCTGCCGGAACCAGGACAGCCTTCAAAACACTTCCAAGTGCTTTAGCTGAAATCCACTTGAAAGTTTAATTTTTTTATTTGGGAAATGCAGAGCACAAGCTGTAATTCAAAGGCTTTATGCTCCATGCAGCTTTATGAACTGGTCACACCAGTAATTCCATTTCTTCTGCATCACACCTCAGCTAGATGAATTCCATACTGTCTTCATGGCATCACAAAATGAGAAGGGTTAGAGATACATAATGGTAAATATCCATAGTCAAAAAGCTAAAAGGGAAAATGGATTCCCAAGATATACAAATTCCTCTGAGGCATTAAAACTATCATTTCTGGGGTTTTTGGTTTTTTAATATTATTATCTAAAATTAAAAATTACATTTTCTCTATCGATTTCCTCTATCCACCATACCATATAAGTTTATTACATTCACCAGCACCCTACCACATCCAGTTTTATGGAAACAATGGGATTTCTTCTGCTTCCTCTTACAGAATCTTTCACAATCTGACAGATCTCTCTGTAATTAAATATTTTCTGATTTCCAGTCTACAAATTTCTCTGTTTATTTCCTCCCATTAATTGTGAATCAGTCCCTTTGGAATGATCTACATAAAGCTTGTTCTTTTCTGTTGTTTGCTTCCTTGAATGAATCACAAACAATGATCATATCTTCTGAAACCTGTCATTTGGTCAATATAAATTTAGTTTTTAGGCTATACAGAGGAAGCCCTTGTGGATACAGGGTTGATCATCTGAGGATTATCATCTATTTGTTCCTTTTAGTGAGTAGCAGTGCAGAAATGCACTCCAGATTTGATCAAAGGTATCTAGTATCTTATTCTGTTCAAAGGCTACATATTTTACAGTTTCAAGAACAGCACTGACCCAGCAAGCAATACGAGATGTTAAAATTTTTATTTTTTTTCTTTCCTTACTTATAGTTATGTCGTGGTTTAGCCTCAGACGGCAACAAAGAACCACGTGCTACTCTCAAACTCCCCCACACATGGGGAAGAATCAGAAGAAAAAGGCAAAACTCGTGGGTTGAGACAAAGGCAGTTTAACAGAACAGCAGAGGGAACAAGAAAACAACAACAATAACACCGACAGAGAAATATACAAACACGATTACTGTACCACGGCTCACCAACTGGACCCGAGACACCCCAGCCTGCTCCCCAGCGGCGACTTCCTGCCCCCTCCCCCTAGCAGCTCAGCCTGGGCATGGCTCACATGGGATGCAATACCTGTGTCCCTGCCGGAGCCTGGGGAGAATTAAACCCATCCCCTCCGGAACCAGGACATTATCCACCCCTTATTCCATCCCATTTTTGCCATGCCCAGATCTTACAGGTTCCAATGAATTGCCACCACTTTCCCCTGTCTTACATAATATATATCTATATGTACATATATATTCATACAGATATCATGCCCTTAGTCTATGGGCCATCCCTCTAAAATGTCCATTGAGTTCATTTCATCCATGGCTTCGGGCTTCATCTGTTAGAACAGTATCTCAGGACAGGTGAGATGGTGTGTGGTGCTGGACTGTTGCATGCTGTATTTTCAGAGCTTGTGGCTGGTGTACCCGGTGCGGCTCATGCACACAGTCCATGGGCTGAAGATGTCGATCTTGAGGAAGTTGCTGGGCGCCAGCTGCTGAGGTCAGCTCTGATCCCATCACCTCTTTTGCTTTACTCAATTCTTCATCAAAGTCCATCTGTCCTTAATTTGGGCGATTCTTACTGCAGTACAGCTGATAGCAATTATAGTAACGAGGACATACAGTGACAGTGTTACTTAGCAATCAACAACACACAATTTGATTCATTGGCTATTCCCACCCAAAATCAGATCCCCATGAGGTACACATCGGACTTCCCCATCCTTCCCCATTACCCACCAAGTGCACCCAGGTCCTTGGGCAAAAGCAATCCCATGGATGGGTTTGCCTTTGCCTGAGGCAGGACTAACCCAGACTGTCTTCCCTAACATATTCTTCATGTGCACTACGGAGACCTTATCCCCTTCTACAGTACGTGGAAGTTTTGATTGGGCAGGGCCAGCCCGATTGGTAGATCCCCTGGTATTAACTAGCCAGGTAGCCTTTGCTAAATATGCATCCCAATGTTTTAAGGTCCCACCACCCATTGCTCTCAGTGTAGTTTTTAACAGTCCATTGTATCGTTCTATCTTCCCAGAGGCTGGTGCGTGATAGGGGATGTGATACACCCACTCAATACCATGCTCTTTGGCCCAGGTGTCTGTGAGGCTGTTTCGGAAATGAGTCCCATTGTCCGACTCAATTCTCTCTGGGGTGCCATGTCGCCACAGGACTTGCTTTTCAAGGCCCAGGATAGTGTTCCGGGCAGTGGCATGGGGCACAGGGTATGTTTCCAGCCATCCAGTGGTTGCTTCCACCATTGTGAGCACATAGCGCTTGCCTTGACGGGTTCGTGGCAGTGTGATGTAATCAATCTGCCAGGCCTCCCCATATTTATATTTCAACCATCGTCCTCCATACCAAAAAGGCTTCAAACACTTGGCTTCCTTGATTGCAGCGCATGTCTGTAACGGGTTCTTTTTTGGAGCGATGCCAACGTACAAACTGGAGCACACACAAAGAAGAAAAAGGTTAACTCTGCTTTATTGTGAAGCCTTGCTAAGCAGTTCCCAAATGTCCCAAAAGTTTCTTAAGAGAGTCTTACCAACCCATAGATCATAGTAGCACCACCAAGCAGCAGGATAACGAGGAGCTCCGTCGGTACAGCAGAGGGAGGTAGGCACAGCGGTTGCTAAGCAGTTCCCAAATGTCCCAAAAGTTACTTAAGAGAGTCTTACCAACCCATAGATTGTAGTAGCACCGCTGAGCAGCAGGATAAAGAGGAGCCACATCAGTACGGCCAAGAGAGGTAGGCACAGCACCTTCAGGGCATCCCCTGTATCTTCAAAGGGTGCTCATGTCTCTCTCACTCTCTCCAGCCCAAAACAGCCCCCTTATATCCTGCACTGGATTGAGTGGAAAAGTACAGGCTAGACTCGCTGCATGCGTGGCCAGCACATGCAGCGAGCCTCACCAGACGCATGATCCAGCTTTGCTAACTGCGGATGTCTGATACCTGACTCCCTTGTACTCCCTCCTTGTTATCTTCTTCTTTGAAAGTTAGGTTCTCATGGATACACATATACTTTTTCAGCAACAGTACTGAGTCCCTTTTTCCCAACATGCATACTGGGTTTGGTTCAACTAGTAATTCTCCGTCGTGTCTCACTCGAACCATCCTCTATTATCCCTTACACATGCTACCCCGTGGCCCATAGTTGGGACACAACGATATTTTATAACTCGTACAAGGGTATGATGCAAAGCAACATCTGCAACTGATCGTATAATGCTTATTAAACATAGCAAACAGCATACTAAACATAACAGACAGATTCCTTCCACACAGGCAATGAGTATAATTTCCTTCAATCAACCCCACCCCCAAGTCCATCCAGCAAAGAGATTTCACACAGTGGTCTCCACAAGTTGCTGGCTCGGTCGGTGCAGTTCTTGCAACTGGGCATGGATGGATTTGGAGCGGTCACTTATATTCGTACAACACAGTCCTTTAAAATCTTGACAACTGTGTACGTGAGCTAAAAGCAAAAAATCAATAGCAGCTCTCTTTTGCAGCATTGCATGTTGAATACTATCTACATCTAGCAATAACTCAGAAACAGCTGTACTAGTAGCATTACTAAATTTATCCCTGGCAGCGAGAGAGTCCTTGTTATCAAGAATCCTTGGCATCGAAAGAGTCCTTGTTAGCAAGAGCGCATGCGGACTCCCTGTTCTTGCTGGTACTGGGCTTTGATCTTCTTCCATAACAGGCCAAGATTCTCAAGCAGCTAGATAAGGTGTCCCTGAGTCCATTACAGACTTATGTCATCTAAGTGTTTTTCTTGCAAGCACCCAAAACTGAATAACAATTAGTGTGATAGATGTGTTTTCCAGCACCCAGGTGCGAGTCCCTTGAGCGTATTTACAATCCTCCTTGCTGATCTTCCGTTGCTTTCCCATATTCCACCCCCCTGCTCAAGAGACTGCTTCTGCTGGTGTTCATTTAGTCTCACAGGGTATAACACAGAGTAATTTACAAAAACCAAAACATATCTCTATAATACTGCTTGAATCAGGTGTCTTATTTCTCTTTTTCTGCTGCTGTCTTGTAGCATATATGGCATACTTTTGTGCTAAGACGGCACATTTCCCTTCTAATTGTTCCCCTTTTTTTTTTCCTTTCTTTTTTTCTCTTCCTTTTTCTTTTTTCTATTTTCTTTTTTTTTCTTTTTTTCTTTTTTTTTTTCTTTTTTTTCTTTTTTTTTTTTTTTTTCCTCGTCACTTACGGCTGACATAAAAGTCTGCCTTGCAACAAGAGCTCACCCTTAAGTTTCTCATTTTCCTACAGAGCATCCTATAAATTTTAGCTTAACTCCTTTTCCCAATCAACCATGATCTTATAGGCAAACAACAAACAACCAGTCATACGCCCTGCATGGGTAAGTTGTTCCCGAGACTGTAAGCATGTCGGCTGGTGAAAACGCCCCCAATATTTCAGGACTTCCATCAGTTCTACGGCCCATCATGGTCTATCTACCTGGGGTGCACTCGCCTTACATCTAAACATTGTGTATGTACAAACTTCTTCGCTTGACAGAGTGTCAGCCCTAGTCACGTACGAGAACAGTACCACACCGGGCAGAACACCTGCACAAGCGGAGTCACCAAACGACACTGCACACAGCAACAAACAAACAGTAGCACAGATGCTGATCAGCAGATATAAATTGGCACCCACACACACTTACACAGCAGACATACAAAAAACACCACTTCTATCTCAGGGAAATGGCTGGGGCGGGGGGAAGGGAGTGGGGGTGGGGGGAAGGGAGGGGGGGGGTGGCGGCTCTTTTCACTTGTATAAGCAGGTCTATTATCGGTCTTAATTTCTCGTGGTAGTCCCATGACTGCAAAGCAACTCGTAAGATGCCTAATTACATGTAAGGCCCTCTCGCCAGCCTGAGCTGTGGCCCAAAGAAAGCCACTATAAGTATCAATAGTAACATGTACATATTTCAGTCGTCCAAACTCGGGAACGTGTGTGACATCCATCTGCCAGAGCTCACAAGGACCCAATCCTCGCGAGTTAACGCCTAAACTGAGCCCAGGGCCGTGGTGACTACAGGTGGAACAAGCACGCACGATTCCTCTGGCTTCATCCATAGTGACATTGAACTGTTGATGCAATCCCTTAGCATTTTGATGGAACATGCCATGTGATTCCCTGGCTTTGATGAATTCACTCAGGGGGGCTGCCACTGTCACCAATCTGTCTGCTCGGGCGTTACCTTCTCCTAACCCTTGGTCCCACATGTGACTCCGAATGTGGATGACACAAAATGGAGCAGTACGTTGCTTAATCGCTGCCTGTAGCGCTCTCAGCAGCTCAAAGAGCCGCCGATTAGACAGCTCTTTTATTCTTGCGTCCGCTCTGGCTCTGTCCTTCTCCCCTGACATTCTGACAATACACTGCTATACCCTGATTCTGGCTGCGCACACATAAGCGGTTGAAAAGGAAGAACAAACGCGATACCTGGCGCAAATGGAGGAGGCTTAATAATGGAGGAACGCGATAATGACTTTCGTCTCTGTTGCTGTAAAATCTCCTCCGCAGTTGTAGCAGAGGCAGCCATAGCTTTAATCAGGGTTAAAGGTGGACATAAATCAGGTTCAGTCTCTGGATTTATTAGGCCAGGATCAAAGGGATCTTCTGGCTCTTTGCCTCCTGAATTCTGTTTTTGGTAATGTTTTTCAGAATTGGGAATTTGAGCATATTTAGGCTAAGGGTCTGCCACTGGGGGTGTCATTTCAAAAGACTGAGGTTCCTTTGGGGGAGCTTGTGGTGCCCCTCCAGCAACCCCTTGCAGGGCTCTGGCAAGGACAAGTGCAGCATCTCCCGCGTTTGCAATTCCTCCCCCACTTTTAGCCACTGAGCCAAATCGTAGGACCACCCTTCAGGGAACCATAAGCAATAATCACGTATCCATACAAGCAAAAAATTTCCGAGTCAAATACTCATTCGCATCCTATGAACCCATCTCTGCTTCTTCTAGCATAGTACAAATCCATCTCCTCACTTTCTATTCTTTAATACTGTCTCCCTTTTCTGATACATTACACTATTATGTATCCCCAAACTCGTCCGCTGCTGTTTCAGACGGATCACCCGTTCCCAGACTCCCACACACCCTCTCCTCAACCGCCTGCAAACCCTCCTTGATAACCTCATGAGCCTTTTTATAAGCAGCCCGTATCGCGCCCGCTTTCAAACCCTTATCAAGTCTCTGCATTTCCGCGAGCAGTTGCTGCATAGTGTTCTGTTGATCGCGGAGAGCGTCACGGAGCTCCGCAGTATCTTTAGGTGGATAGACGGTTTTCAGACGAACGTCCTCGGAGGATGATGATGTTTCCATAGGCTGAGGAGAGTCGGGGGGAACCTGCATGGATGACTCCGGTAGACCAGAGTACGGTGGAGCGGTCGGTTGCGGAGGCGAAAATGTCCATTCGTCAGACGCACCCCAGAATTCCTTTTCTGACTGCTTTATTACAGGAAATGCATTGGAGGACAAACTGTTTCCCTCTTCCCCAGCTGCATCTAACACCCTCTGGGCTGTGGCGGCAATAACAGCTGATCCATGCATGCCTGCAATCAGTCCCTTTACCTGTCAATAAGTGCCTGCCAGGTTCCAGGCTTCCTTATTCTCTGACTGCACTGCTTCCCACATTTCCACTCTCACTAAGGTTTTCCCTGGCACTTTTTGCCAGCTGCAGCAAACTTTGTACCGCTGCCTTTTCGCCTTATACTTTTTCATACAGTTAATAACGTCTCGTCAGGATTTCATCAACTTTTTTGTAGTTTTATCGTCATCTATAACTTTATCCCATAGGCAATCTCCAAACGTTCACCACTCTTCTACTTCAAACATATCGTCTGGGTCCTTAAAGTATCCTGGAGCTTTGCCTAATGCAATTAACCCGGCCAGATCTTTTATAGGGCCTACTCCCCGCTTTTCTAAAAAGCATTATAAAAATTGTAAAGCTACCTCTCTATCCTTTTGCAACGCGTCGACTTCCTCTTTATGATCCCTTGATTACTTTGATCCCTTGATTACTTGTGATCCCTTGATTACTTACGATCCCTTGATTACTTTGTTTGCAGCCTTTTTCTTTTCCGTTTAGGTAGCTTTCCTCGGACGGCGATCCTCCTCTTAATTATCCGAAGATCAGGTACGGACAGACATATCATGTACCAGCCATATCATGTACTGTCTTTTACCCCCTGGTCGCTGCTACCAGTGCTTTTCCGAGCTCGCTGTCCAGTGGGAACAAGGCTGGGGGTCCCTGTTCGGGCGCCACTTGCGACGAGCGAGGGAAGACAAGCGGCCGACTCAATGTGAGTGATAAAGCAAGCTTCAGTTTATTGCCCGAATACGCTTCATTATATAGCTACTGGTTACATCATCGCTTGAATATTGGCTAATTATAAAAGTCATCTGCTCACTGCGATTGGCTCTCTGTCCACACGACAGGGTTCAGCCTTAGTTCCCTATTCTTATCAGCTCCTTATTCTTGCTTCTGCATTCTCATGGCTTGTTTACTTAGTACTTTCCCATCGCCGAGCTGTAACTTGCTTCTACGCTATTCTCATCTCACATAACTCCTCTATTGCCCCATGACCTTGCTCCTCAAGCCATTCTGCAACACCCACCGATACCCCTTTGGGTCCTTGAAATACCCTCTCCTGAGGTAATCTATACCAAGGATGCATGGAGCCTCTGGGCCAGTCACAATGGGATGCTTTTGCCACTCATTCCCAGTTAGGCTCACTTCAGCCTCCAATAGAGTCAACTCTTGGGATCCCTCTGTGACCCCAGAAATACAAATGGGTTCTGCCCCTCTATAGCTTGATGGTATTAGGGTGCACTGTGCTCCTGTGTCCACTAGAGCCTTATACTCCTGTGGGTCTGATGTGCCAGGCCATCGAATCCACACTGTCCAATAAACCCGGTTGTCCCTTTCCTCTGCCTGGCCGGAGGCAGGGCCCCTCTAATACTGGTCATGGTATCCGGTACTCACTTCTTGCAGAAATGACTTGGAGGTTCCTTCAAGAGGATCAGAAGCAAGATCAGGCCTTCTGCTCTCTCTGGGGAACTGCCCACTGGAAACTGGGGCCGCACTTTTCCTGGAGGGATCCCCTTTTGTGGTTGTCCTTCCTTGCAACTCCTGTACCCGTGTCCGCAGGATCCAAGTAGGTTGTCCATCCCACTTCCTCATGCCTTCTCCATGGTCACGCAGGTAGAACCACAGGGTGCCTCGTGGTGTGTACCCTCTGTACTCTCTCTCTTGAGTGGGGAAATGCCTGCTCCTAATAGCTGAGATGCTGGCCCGTACAGGTGGGGAGTAGGACATATTCTCTGCAAGTTGCTGGACCTTCCGGGACAGTTTCTCCACAGCTGAGACAAGGGGGGAAGAGAGACTTTCTTCATATCGCCGGAGCCGGCCAGCCACCTCATCCACCGTTGGTCCTTCTTCACCCTTCCATTCCATTACTGCCAGTGAGTTGGCATATGACGATGGTGCGCTCCGTACAAACTTCCGCCACATGGGCCTTGTGAAGCACACCTCATCAGGGTCTGTGGGTTTGTCTGCATTGTCCAAGTCATAACAAATCATCTCCCGCACGGCTAATTCTCTCAGGTACTGGATACCTCTTTCCATGGTGGTCCACTTGCTTGGGTGACATACAACATCTTCACTGAAGGGGTACCTCTCCCTCACGCCTGACAGGAGTCATTTCCAGAGGCTGAGGGCTTGGGTCTTCTTTCCAATTGCCTTGTCAATGCCACCTTCCCTAGACAGGGATCCCAACTGCCTGGCTTCCCTACCCTCTAATTCCAGGCTACTGGCCCCGTTATCCCAACACCGAAGCAGCCAGGTGACAATGTGCTCGCCTGAAAGTCGGCTAAAATGTTTTCACATATCCTGCAGCTCACTCAGGGATAGGGATCGGGTAATTATCTCTGGTTCTGCCTCTTCCTCCTGTCCTTGTGATGGCCCTGGTTCATCGTCATCTCTTACTAAGCAAACTGATTTCTTTGTGTACTTCTTCTTCTGTATAGGGGCAACTGATACAGGCACAGGATAGTTTCCTGGTTCAGCAGCAGTGGCTGTCACCGTGGTTGGAGTATCTGCAGTGGCTGCCACCGGGTTTGCAGTAGCTGCATTGCCTGTTGCAGGGGTTCCAGTAGCTGCAGTAGCATTTCGTGTAAGAACGACATGATGTGAACTGTCTGTTCTCCCTGAGCAAGCTGGAATTCAGCCTATTCAGGCAATCTATCAGAGCTTTGGTCGAGCTCCGTTCATTCCCCATGTTATGTGCCAATAAATCTGTCATGGTTTTGGACAAACTGGCCAATGGTCGGTGACAGATGCTCCCCCCCACCTCTCGCACATAGAGAGGAGTAGGAGAGTTAAAGAGATTTATGAGTTTAGAAGAAACTAAACTAATGAAATATTAATAATAAAATAAAAAGGAAAATAATGAAATAGATACAGTATATACAAAACCGTATTAAGCTCCCAGGATCACGTCACCAGCAGGCACTGGGGAAGTCCCAGGCTGGACTTCAGGAATGGGTGGGAACTGGATTCCACAGATGGAGTCAGGAACACACGGATCAGATCAAAAGGCAGATAACAGACAGGGTCGTCCTCAGATGTCAGCCATTGAAGGAAGGGAGGCTGACCCTTTGATCCCTCAGCTTTTATACTGAGCATGGGGCAGATGGGATGGAATACCCCTGTTGGTCAATTGTGGGTCACCTGTCCTGTCCGCTCCTCCCTGCAGGTGGGACCCCTCTACGCTTTTCCATTTCTGACCCTCCAATGGGGCAAATAACGAAATTAGCTGACCTTGGATGTTATAGCAATAAGTATAAGCAAGAGCCTTTCTGCATACCTTTCCTTGGCGCAAACTGTAAAGATTGGTCTTATCACTCTGAGAACGAACAGTTTTTGGCACAATATGCTGTTAATTTCAGAGAGTTAGAAGAGGCCTAGCTAAGAAGCAAAATTACCGAACAGAAAGTTGATTTTTTTTTACCTCAAAACAGGACAAACTGCCACCTTTGACTTCCGGAGGGTGGACTTTGGTCTTTTCAGGAGCCTGCTTGACAGAGTCCCTTGGGAGGCAGTCCTGAAAGGCAAAGGAGTCCAGGAAGGCTGGACGTTTTTCGAGAAGGAACTCCTAAGGCACATGTGCAGGCTGTCCCCATGCGTCAAAAAATGAGCCATCGGGGAAAAAGACTGGCCTGGCTGAACAGAGAGCTATGCTTGCAATTCAGGGAAAAAGGAGAGTTTATGGCCTTTGGAAAAAGGGGCAGGCCACTCATGAGAAATAAAAAGATGTTGTGAGGCTATGTAGGGAGAAAATTGTAAGGGCCCAACTAGAACTTTACCTAGTGTCCTGGTTCCAGCGGGGATAGGGTTAATTCTCCCCAGGCTCCAGCAGGGACACAGGTATTGCATCCCATGTGAGCCATGCCCAGGCTGAGCTGCTAGGGGGAGGGGGCAGGAAGTCGCCGCTGGGGAGCAGGCTGGGGTGTCTCGGGTCCGGTCGGTGAGCGGCGGTTCCGTAATCGCATTTGTATATTCCTCTATCCATGTTATTGTTGCTGTTTTCTTGTTCCCTTTTCCTGTTCTGTTAAACTGCCTTTGTCTCAACCCACGAGTTTTGCCTTTTTCTTCTGATTCTTCCCTGTGTTGGGGGAAGCTCTGAGAGAGCGGCACGTGGTTCTTTGTTGCTGTCTGAGGCCAAACCACAACACCTGGCTTTGGATGTTAAGGGCTGTTTAAATGTTTGGATGTTTAAAGTTTCTTTAAATACATTAGTAATAAAAGGAGGACTAGGGAGAATCTCCATCCTTTATTAGACGGGGTAGAAACATAGTGACAAAGGATAAGGAATAGTCTGAGGTACTTAATGCCGCCTTTGCCTCAGTCTTTAGTAGTAGAATCAGTTGTTCCCTCAGTACCCAGACTCCTGAGCTAGTAGATAGGGGTGAGGAGCAGAATGAAGCCCCCATAATCCCCCGTAATCCAAGGGCAAATTGTGAGGGACCTGCTATAGCACCTAGACATACACAAGTCTATGGGGCCAGATGGGATCCACCCAAGGGTACTGAGGGAGCTGGCAGGGGTGCTCACCGAGCCACTTTCCATAATGTACCAGCAGTCCTGGCAAAACGGGGAGGTCCCAGTTGACTAGAGGCTAGCAACTGTGATGCCCATCCACAAGAAGGGCCGCAAGGAGGATCCGGGGAACTACAGGCCTGTCAGTCTGACCTCGGTGCCTGGGAAGGTCGTGGAACAGATCATCCTGAGTGCCATTATGCATCACATGAAGGACAACCAGGTGATCAGGCCCAGTCAGCATGGGTTCATGAAAGGCAGGTCCTGCCTGACTAACCTGATCTCCTTCTATGATGAGGTGACCCTCTTGGTGGATGAGGGAAAGGCTGTGGATGCTGTTTATGTGGACTTTAGTAAAGCATTTGACAGTGATTCCTACAGCATTCTCCTGGAGAAACTGTCTGCCCATGGCTTGGACAGGAATACTCTTCGCTGGGTAAAAGACTGGCTGGAGGGCCGGGCCCAGAGAGTGGTGGTGAATGGAGTTAAATCCAGTAGGCGTCTGGTCACAAGTGGTGTTCCCCAGGGCTCGATATTGGGGCCAGTTCTCTTTAATATCTTTATCAATGATCTGGATGAGGGGACTGAGTGCCCCCTCGGTAAGTTTGCAGACGACACCAAGTTGTGTGGGAGTGTTTATCTGCTTGAGGGTAGAAAGGCTTTGCAGAGGGACCTGGACAGGCTGGATCAATGGTCCGAGGCCAATGGTATGAGGTTCACCAAGGCCAAGTGCCAGGTCCTGCACTTGGGTCACAACAATCCCATGCAGCGCTACAGGCTTGAGGAAGAGTGTCTAGAGAGCTGCCTGGCAGAAAGGGACCTGGGGGTGTTGGTCAACTGCCATCTGAATATGAGCCAGCAGTGTGCCCAGGTGGCCAAGAAGGCCAGCAGCATCCTGGCCTGTATCAGGAACAGTGTGGTGAGTAGGACTAGGGAAGTGATTGTCCCCCTGTACTTGGCACTGGTGAGGCCCCACCTCGAGTACTGTGTCCAGTTTTGGGCCCCTCACTAAAGGAAAGACATTGAGGTGCTGGAGCATGTCCAGAGAAGGGCAATGAAGCTGGTGATGGGTCTGGAGAACAAGTCTTATGAGGAGTGGCTGAGGGAGCTGGGGTTGTTTAGCCTGGAGAAAAGGAGGCTGAGGGGAGACCTTATTGCTCTCTACAACCACCTGAAAGGAGGTTGTAGTGAGGTGGAGGTCAGTCTCTTCTCCCAAGTAACAAGTGATAGGATAAGAGGAAATGGCCTCAAGTTGTTCCAGGGGTGGTTTAGATTGGATACTGGGAGAATTTTTCTTCACTGAAAGGGTTATCAAGCATTGGAACAGGCTGCCCAGGGAAGTGGTTGAGGCATCATCCCTGGAGGTATTTAAAAGACAGGTAGATGTGGTGCTTAGGGACATGGTTTAGTGGTGATTTTTGTCAGTGTTAGGTTGATGTTTGGACTCGATGATCTTAAAGGTCCCTTCCAATCTAGGCAATTCTATGATTCTATGATTTGCCTTGCTGAACCAGGTAGAGGAATTAGAATCCAAGTTTCTTGCATCTATGAAGAGCAGGATCACCAAGAGCTGGGCTTCACTTTTATGACTCACTTCTGACTATCTTTGGGAACATACCTCTCTTCTTCTCTCCCCCACCTTCAAAAATAAAGACCCAGGTAAAGCATTTCAGGGATGCTGAAGGGACCATTTTAATATTTCTGACACTTTAAAAATAGTCAACTGAAATATGGACATTTGAATCAAATTAGTGTTTATTTGTGTGGTCCTAAACAGCCATATCTTATGCAGGACAAATAAATCCTTGAGACATTCCTTGCTTTTTCCCCCTTCCAAAAACTGCACTCTACCAATATCTTCCTGAAGAGAGTCATTATGTTAATGTAAAACCTTTTGGGTAGTGCCACGGGACACCTTATGAGGAAAAAATATACCTGCACGTACAGCTAGATAGTTAATGCTAATGAATGTTTACTGGCACATAAAAATAAAGTAGCATTGATCAGTAAGTAAGGGGGTTTTTTTGGTTCACTTTCCTTTTTTTTTAAACAAAGTTGTTTTACACGTGTGAATCGTCACTATTGAAGCTGGGGATGAGGTTTAACATCTGACTAGTAGATGATCAGGTGTTACACTTATAATAGTGATAGTATGTGAAAAGAGCAGCTTTATTTTAAAACGGATTTTGGGGTACAGCTTATAGCATGTATCTGTACTGCTGCCATCTACTGAAAAAAACCAGATCATTCCTGTTCAGGGCACCTGTAATCTAGCAAGCAAATGACCACTGTCTGTGCATTTGGTTGTATGAATTACAAATTTTATCTCAGATGCAGCATGTGTGAAGTTAACTGAGTGTGCGCTAGTAGCCACTCACTTCTTATAAAGCAAGCCCAGCAAATACTTTCTTGAAGATACTATGATGCTGTCACCAAGTGAAGCTCAACAGGTGATAGCTTTGGCATCTGCCTCTGGGAGAATCTGAAATTATAGAAGTTTATTGCATTTCATTTATCATGTTGTGCTTGTTAGCATGCTGTTTTATGGGCACATTGCTCTTCAGTGTAACCATTTCAGTGTGCAAACTCTGTTTTTAGTTTAATTCGCAACAGATATGATATTAAGATGAACAAGATCATGTTTCTTACCCACCCATTGGAATTGTCCCCAGCAGTTTGCTAGCCATAAATCACAACAGGGATGGAAGACCTTCTGCAAAACACATTAAGAACTCATTATTTGCAAAGACAAAAATGAAGTTGAGAGAAATCACTACATACAATCTCACTCAGCTCTATATATTATGCATTACAACTATGCAAAGATTGCATATCCCAGAAAATGACTATGGAGACAAAAACAGATTTGGTGAACAGCTTACCTGTCTGCATTATCTCTTAAAAGTGCACGTGTGGTTTGTAATCATGATTTATTGTAGAGATAGGGAGTAGCACAGGGGATCTGTTTGACCCTGGTGAGACAAAGCTGTATCCTTGAGAGACGCCTTGAGAGAAAAGATAAGCAAGTGTGTATCCATGAGAACCTGACCTTCAAAGAAGAAGATAACAAGAAGGGACTACAACAAGGTAGTCAGGTATCAGACATCCGCAGTTAGCAAAGCTGGATCATGAGTCTGGTGAGGCTCGCTGCATGCGCTGGCCATGCATGCAGCAACCCTAGCCTGTACTTTTCTGTACTTTTCCACTCAATCCGGTGCAGGATATAAGGGGGCTGTCTCGGGTCGGAGAGAGTGAGAGAGACATGAGCGCGCTTTGAAGATACAGGGGACGCCCTGAAGCGCTGTGTCTGTCCCCCCTCCCTCCCCTGTAGGTTCCACGTTCATTAACCCCAACAGCTCAGAAGGCATTACAGCACATTGCAGATTTGTTTATGATATATCAAGACTTTCAACCTTACGTCCTGATAGGACAGTGGGATGATGCACTCGCAAAGAGCCTGACTGCATTAGAGTGGGTATTTTTGCCACATACCTTTTCAAAAAACAGTAACTATGATGATTGCAATGTTAGCACGATTGATTTTGCAGGGTCATTTGCGCTGTCAGCAGCTGGCTCCTCTGCCATCATTTGCGGGGGTTAACCCGCCAGGGCTTACACCTGATGAACTTTGGCAATCCGAGGTTACGCACATTATGGAATTTGGACGTTTGCGCTATGTACATGTTTCAGTTGATTTGTTTTCTCACCTTGTTGTAGCTACTGCTCCTACAGGAGAGAAGGCTCGTGATGTTATTCGACATGGGTTGCAATGCATTGCAGTCATGGGAGTACCGAAAACTGTAAAAACTGATAACAGACCAGCTTATGTGTTCGCTAAAATACAGGCCTCTTTACAGACAAGGGGTATCAAACATGTCACCGGTATTCCTCATTCCCCAACTGGGCAAGCAATTGTGGAACATATGCATCATACTTTAAAAACCATGCTTGCTAAACGAAAAAGGGGGAATCCCGTCGGTATGACACCTCAAGAGTGATTGGATAAAGCAACTTGTGTTTTAAATTTTCTAAACATGTCATCTTTGTCATCCAATGCTTGTAAATATTTTAACTTCACCAAATACCCTCGAAACGCAACATATCTCCAAAAGGTCACCCCTCTTGATAGTATATATCGGAATCAATCAAAATGGTGCAATTGGACACCCACTCATGTTGCCCCTGTGGATCCGGTACCCCGGAAACTGCCCCAGGGCGTGTTTTTTATTTGTGGAGATCGTACCTGGTCAGGGATTCCTTCTCGGATTACGGGAGGGCCTTGTACTCTAGGAAAATTAACCATGCTGACACCTAATATCACAATGATACTAAATCGCACTCATGCAAAAGACTACCACAGAAATAAACACTTGGTAACTCATGCTTTTGAGTCAGATTGTAATGACCAGGTACACTTTTGGCAGCCACCCATGGTTGCCATTTCTTCTTTCCTTGCCCCCGGCATGTCTTCGGCAAAAGCGCTCACGCTCTTAAAAAAGCTAGGTTGTTGGCTTGCGAAACAAAGTAACGCTACTTCATTAGCGCTTTCTGGCCTTTTATTAGATGTAGATTCCGTATGCTATGCAACTCTGCAAAATAGGGCAGCCATCGATTTCCTGTTATCAGCGCACGGCCATGGATGTGAAGATTTTGATGGCATGTGCTGTATGAATTTACCAGACCACTCTGAATCAATCCATAAAAGTATACAACAGTTAGAGCGAAATGTGCAGAAATTACAACTAGAAGGAAGTTGGGAATGGCTGCATAACCTTTTTAACAGTTGGGGTATTTCAGGATGACTATTATCAACTGTAAAGGTTGGATTGTTGTTGTTATTATTTCTGTGTGCCTTAATGCTTGTCGTGCCCTGTATTTTAGGCTGCTTACAGAAAATAGTGCAAAAAATGATTAATCAAGCTTTTGTTGTAGAACAACAAAAAGGGGGAATTGTAGAGATAGGGAGTAGCATAGGGGATCTGTTTGACCCTGGTGAGACAAAGCTGTATCCTTGAGAGACGCCTTGAGAGAAAAGATAAGCAAGCATCAGGAGATATCAGCAAGAAAAGGAATGTGAAAAGCAAAGCTGCTACTCCACGTGAACAGACAGAGACGACCAATCGGAAGACAAAAAGAAGTGCATGGCAATCGACCGTCAACCTATCAGCAGGATGCTGCCTGCGCGTGGAGAGTGCTTGTACCTATAAAGCTCAGAAAATTGTTGTAATAAAGGTCTTTGGTCCATACCCTGCCAGAGTCTGTGAATCAATGCTCCACAATTTATTCCTATGGTCTGACCAAGGCCCAGATTAATTTTAGCTAAATTTTGACACTTAGATGGGACGCTTAAGCATTTTCCTTTTCTCAGGAGAAAGATAGGGTCCCCTCTATCAATATCTAATGAAAGAAACAAAATTTAGAGCTTTAAATAGACAGGCACCAGCAGCAACTATCTTCTCTCAGGTGCTTCACCAACGTATCTAAAACTGCAAGAAATTAAAATGTCTATGAAACCAACAGGTGACAGAGAAGAAGAGAGTTGGGAAACTTGATGGAAACCAGGAGAACTGCATCCATAGGTGTGCCATGATTCTTGTTGCCAACATGTTGCTTTTAACCTCTGTATGAAAGGTGATGTTTTCTCAGACTGCCAGTCATAGAATCATGGAAAAGTCTGGATTGGAAGGGACTTTTAAAGGTCATCTAGTCCAACCTCCCTTGTAATAAGAAGGGACATCTTCAACTAGATCGGGTTGCTCAGAGCCCCGTCCAATCTGACCTTGAATGTTTCTGTCCTGGTTTGAGGTAAAACAGAACCAATTTTCTTTTCAGTAATTTTACTTTTTAGCTAAGCCTCTTCTAACTAATTAAACTCTCTGAAATTAACAGCATATTATGCAGAAACTGTTCGGTCTCAGAATGATAAGACCTGATTATTTGTGACTTAAGCCTAGGAATGGTACGCTGTCCTGGTTCTGGCGGGGATAGGGTTAATTCTCCCCAAGAGACAGTATTCCATGCCATGTGAGCCATGCCCACCCTGAGCTGCCGGGGGAGGGGGTAGGAAGTTGCCGCTTGGAGAGGGCTGGGGCGTCCCGGGTCCGGTCGGTGAGCAGTGGGGAGCGGCGGTTCCGTAATCATGTTTGTATATTCCTCTCTCCGTGTTATTGTTGCTGTTTTTTTCTTGTTCCCTCTGCTGTTCTGTTAAACTGCCTTTGTCTCAACCCAAGAGTTTTGCCTTTTTCTTCTGATTCTTCCCATATTGGGAAGACACGAGCGAGCGGCACGTGGTTCTTTGTTGCCGTCTGAGGCCAAACCACGACAGTCCTTTTTGGTGCCCAACGTGGGGCTCAAAGGGTTGAGATAACGACAGAATTCAACTAGAGCTTGAAAAAACAAATTTGTTGTATGCGTTTATTTTATTAGGTAAATAGCTGCTGGTCACCATGTTGCTTGGTTTGTTCTAATGGCTGTGCTATGTAAATTCCTATATGGCTTATGTACTCCCTGCGATCATATTTGTTACTTCTGGGAGGGGGATGAGGATTATCATTTTACTGTCCTGTGCAATATCGGCTTATGATATGATAACATCACTTCTTAGACGGTTATTTTGGGGCGTTTATGTGGTATTGCTGTCCTGTCCGTACATTGGGCACCGCCTCTCAGAATTCATTAATAATTACACCCAGTCTATGGGGGAAACAGGGGGGGACACTTTCCCCAGCTCTTCTGCCTCCCTTTTCTCCTTCAGGTAAGGTATGACAGCTTTTGGGAATTTTGAATATCCTTGGGATGCTCAAACCAGCATGTTCCTAGTGTTATGTCTCCTGAATGTGTTCCAGGTCTCGTTTAGGGTTAATCAACTATTTAAAACTACCACCCAGAGATCTGCTCCGAGGCTGGACAGTCAGGGGTGGCATGGCATGTGGGAGAACATGGGCAGGTACTTAGAGAACTTCTCACCTCCAATGGTCTGGGACTTCACCCCTGAACAATTACAGGACCCTGATAGAGTAGTAGAATATCTGAAGGGAAAACACTGTGGCTATTCTAGAGAGGCACAACTCACCGCACTGTGCTGGACCCTGGCCAGTATCTATGAGGCACTGCTCAGTGCTATGCAGCACCCTCAGGAGAGACAGACAGAGACAAGACCGGAGGGCGCTGCGGCTACTGCAGCCCCTGTGACAGACAATGTGGCTGCTGCAACCCTTGCGACAGGCACTGCGGCTGCTACAACCCCTGTGACAGCCACTGCAACTACTCCAACCCCGGTGGCAGCCACTGCTGCTGAACCAGGGAACCAACCCGTGCCAGTATCCGTTGCCCCCATACAAAAGAAGAAGTACACAAAGAAATCAATTCACTTAGTAAGAGATGACGATGAACCAGGGCCATCACAAGGACAGGAGGAAGAGGCAGAACCAGAGATAATTACCCGATCCCTATCCTTGAGCGAGCTGCAGCATATGCGAAAAGATTTTAGCCGACTTTCAGGCGAGCACATTGTCACCTGGCTGCTTCGGTGTTGGGATAACGGGGCCAGTAGCCTGGAATTAGAGGGTAGGGAAGCCAGGCAGTTGGGATCCCTGTCTAGGGAAGGTGGCATTGACAAGGCAATTGGAAAGAAGACCCAAGCCCTCAGCCTCTGGAAACGACTCCTGTCAGGCGTGAGGGAGAGGTACCCCTTCAGTGAAGATGTTGTATGTCACCCAAGCAAGTGGACCACCATGGAAAGAGGTATCCAGTACCTGAGAGAATTAGCCGTGCGGGAGATGATTTGTTATGACTTGGACAATGCAGACAAACCCACCGCCCCTGATGAGGTGTGCTGCACAAGGCCCATGTGGCGGAAGTTTGTACGGAGCGCACCATCGTCATATGCCAACTCACTGGCAGTAATGGAATGGAAAGGCGAAGAAGGACCAACGGTGGATGAGGTGGCTGGCCGGCTCCGGCGATATGAAGAAAGCCTCTCTTCCCCCCTTGTCTCAGCTGTGGAGAAACTGTCCCGGAACGTCCAGCAACTTGAAGAGAATATGTCCTACTCCCCACCTGTACGGGCCAGCATCTCAGCTATTAGGAGCAGGCATTTCCCCACTCGAGAGAGAGAGTACAGAGGGTACACACCACGAGGCACCCTGTGGTTCTACCTGCGTGACCATGGAGAGGACATGAGGAAGTGGGATGGACAACCTACTTGGATCCTGCGGACACGGGTACAGGAGTTGCAAGGAAGGACAACCACAAAAGGGGATCCCTCCAGGAAAAGTGCGGCCCCAGTTTCCAGTGGGCAGTTCCCCAGAGAGAGCAGAAGGCGTGATCTTGCTTCTGATCCTCTTGAAGGAACCTCCAAGTCATTTCTGCAAGAAGTGAGTACCGGATACCATGACCAGTATTAGAGGGGCCCTGCCTCCGGCCAGGCAGAGGAAAGGGACAACCGGGTTTATTGGACAGTGTGGATTCGATGGCCTGGCACATCAGACCCACAGGAGTATAAGGCTCTAGTGGACACAGGAGCACAGTGCACCGTAATACCATCAAATGGCAGAACCCATTTGTATTTCTGGGGTCACAGGGGGATCCCAAGAGTTGACTGTACTGGAGGTGGAAGTGAGCCTAACTGGGAATGAGTGGCAAAAGCATCCCATTGTGACTGGCCCAGAGGCTCCATGCATCCTTGGTATAGATTACCTCAGGAGAGGGTATTTCAAGGACCCAAAGGGGTATCGGTGGGCCTTTGGCATAGCTGCCTTGGAGACGGAGGAAGTTAAACAGTTGTCTTCCTTCCCTGGTCTCTCGGAGGACTCTTCTGTTGTGGGGTTGTTGAGGGTCGAAGAACAGCAGGTGCCGATTGCTACCACAACGGTGCATCGGCGGCAATATCGCACTAACCGAGACTCTCTGATTCCCATCCATAAGCTGATTCGTCAGCTAGAGGTTCAAGGAGTGATCGGCAAGACTCACTCACCCTTTAACAGTCCCATACGGCCGGTGCAAAAATCTAATGGAGAGTGGAGGCTAACTGTAGACTATCGTGGCCTGAATGGAGTCACACCATGGCTGAGTGCTGCTGTGCCAGACATGCTGGAACTCCAGTATGAACTGGAGTCCAAGGCAGCCAAGTGGTATGCCACGATTGATATAGCAAATGCATTTTTCTCAATCCCTTTGGCAGCAGAGTGCAGGCCACAGTTTGCTTTCACTTGGAGGGGCATCCAGTACACCTGGAATCGACTGCCCCAGGGGTGGAAACACAGCCCCACCATTTGCCATGGACTGATCCAGACTGCACTGGAACAGGGTGGAGCTCCAGAACATCTGCAAAACATTGATGACATCATCGTATGGGGAAACACAGCAGAAGAAGTTTTTGAGAAAGGGGATAAAATAGTCCGAATCCTTCTGAAAGCTGGTTTTGCCATAAAACGAAGTAAGGTCAAGGGACCTGCACAGGAGATCCAGTTCTTAGGAATAAAATGGCAAGATGGATGCCGTCAGATCCCAATGGATGTGATCAACAAAATAGCAGCTATGTCTCCACCAACTAGCAAAAAGGAAACACAAGCTTTCTTAGGCATTGTGGGTTTTTGGAGGATGCATATCCCAGATTACAGTCTAATTGTAAGCCCTCTGTATCAAGTAACCCGGAAGAAGAACGACTTTAAATGGGGCCCTGAGCAACGACAAGCTTTTGAACAAATCAAACAGGAAATAGTCCATGCAGTGGCCCTGGGGCCAGTCCGGGCAGGACAAGATGTTAAAAATGTGCTCTACACTGCAGCCGGGGAGAATGGCCCTACCTGGAGCCTCTGGCAGAAGGCACCAGGGGAGACCCGAGGTCGACCCCTAGGGTTTTGGAGTCGGGGATACAGAGGATCCGAAGCTCGCTACACTCCAACAGAAAAAGCGATATTGGCAGCATATGAAGGGGTTCGAGCTGCTTCGGAGGTGGTTGGTACAGAAGCGCAGCTCCTCTTAGCACCTCGACTGCCCGTGCTGGGTTGGATGTTCAAAGAAAGGGTCCCCACCACACATCACGCAACTGATGCTACATGGAGTAAGTGGATCACACAGCGAACTCGAATGGGAAACCCCAGTCGCCCAGGAATTCTGGAAGTGATCATGGACTGGCCAGAAGGCAAGGGTTTTGGAATGTCACCAGAGGAGGAGGTGACGCGTGCGGAAGAGGCCCCACCATATAATAAACTGCCAGAAAATGAGAAGAAATATGCCCTGTTCACTGATGGGTCCTGCCGGATTGTGGGAAAGCATCGCAAGTGGAAGGCTGCTGTGTGGAGTCCTACACGACAAGTTGCAGAAGCCAGTGAAGGACAAGGTGAATCGAGCCAGTGTGCAGAGGTGAAAGCCATTCAGCTGGCTTTGGACATCGCCGAGCGAGAAAAATGGCCAGTACTTTATCTCTACACTGACTCATGGATGGTGGCAAATGCTCTGTGGGGGTGGTTACAGCAGTGGAAGCAGGGCAACTGGCAGCGTAGAGGCAAACCCATCTGGGCTGCTGAACTATGGCAAGATATTGCTGCCCGGATAGAGAATCTGGTTGTGAAAGTACGCCACGTAGATGCCCACGTACCGAAGAATCAGGCCACAGAGGAACATCAGAACAACCAGCAGGTGGATCGGGCTGCCAGGATTGAAGTGGCTCAAGTGGATCTGGATTGGCAACATAAGGGTGAACTATTCACAGCTCAGTGGGCCCATGAGACCTCAGGCCATCAAGGAAGAGATGCGACATATAGATGGGCGCGTGACCGAGGGGTGGACTTGACCATGGACCCTTATTGCACAGGTCATCCATGAATGTGAGACATGTGCTGCAATCAAGGAAGCCAAGTGTTTGAAGCCTCTTTGGTATGGAGGACGATGGTTGAAATATAAATATGGGGAGGCCTCTCAGATTGATTACATCACACTGCCACGAACCCGTCAAGGCAAGCACTATGTGCTAACAATGGTGGAAGCAACCACTGGATGGCTGGAAACATGCCCTGTGCCCCATGCCACTGCCCGGAACACTATCCTTTGCCTTGAAAAGCAAGTCCTGTGGCGACATGGTACCCCAGAGAGAATCGAGTCGGACAACGGGACTCATTTCCGAAACAGCCTCATAGACACCTGGGCCAAAGAGCATGGTATTGAGTGGGTGTATCACATCCCCTATCACGCACCAGCCTCTGGGTAGATAGAACGATACAATGGACTGTTAAAAACTACACTGAGAGCAATGGGTGGTGGGACCTTAAAACATTGGGATGCACATTTAGCAAAGGCTACCTGGCTAGTTAACACCAGGGGATCTACCAATCGGGCTGGCCCTGCCCAATCAAAACTTCCACGTACTGTAGAAGGGGATAAGGTCCCCGTAGTGCACATGAAGAATATGTTGGGGAAGACAGTCTGGGTTAGTCCTGCCTCAGGCAAAGGCAAACCCATCCATGGGATTGCTTTTGCCCAAGGACCTGGGTGCACTTGGTGGGTAATGGGGAAGGATGGGGAAGTCCGATGTGTACCTCATGGGGATCTGATTTTGGGTGGGAATAGCCAATGAATCAAATTGTGTGTTGTTGATTGCTAAGTAACACTGTCACTGTATGTCCTCGTTACTATAATTGCTATCAGCTGTACTGCAGTAAGAATCACCCAAATTAAGGACAGATGGACTTTGATGAAGAATTGAGTAAAGCAAAGTGGTGATGGGATCAGAACTGACCTCAGCAGCTGGCGCCCAGCAACTTCCTCAAGATCTACATCTTCAGCCCATGGACTGTGTGCATGAGCCATGCCGGGTACACCAGTCACATGTTCTGAAAAATACAGCATGCAACAGGCCAGCACCACACACCATCTCACCTGCCCTGAGATACTGTTCTAACAGATGGAGCCCAAAGCCGTGGATTGAATGAATTCACCAGACACTTTGGAGGGATGGCCCATAGACTAAGGGCATTATATCTTCATATATATATATGTGCATATATATATATATATATGACAGGGGAAAGTGGTGGCAATTCATTGGAACCTGTAAGATCTGGGCATGGCAAAAATGGTATGGAATAAGGGGTGGATAATGTCCTGGTTCTGGCGGGGATAGGGTTAATTCTCCCCAAGAGACAGTATTCCATGCCATGTGAGCCATGCCCACCCTGAGCTGCCAGGGGAGGGGGCAGGAAGTTGCCGCTTGGAGAGGGCTGGGGCGTCCCGGGTCCAGTCGGTGAGCGGTGGGGAGCGGTGGTTCCGGAATCGTGTTTGTATATTCCTCTGTCCGTGTTATTGGTGCTGTTTTTTTTTTCTTGTTCCCTCTGCTGTTCTGTTAAACTGCCTTTGTCTCAACCCAAGAGTTTTGCCTTTTTCTTTTGATTCGTCCCGTATTGCGAAGACCCGAGGAAGCGGCACGTGGTCCTTTGTTGCCATCTGAGGCCAAACCATGACATACACAGAGAGGCTCTTGCTTATACTTATTGCTGTAACAACCAAGGTCAGCTAATTTTGTTATTTGCCCCATTGGAGGGTTGGAAGTGGAAGAGCGTAGAGGGGTCTCACCTGTGGGAGCGGACTGGACAGGTGACCGAAAACTGACCAACAGGTTATTCCATCCCATCTGCCCCATGCTCAGTATAAAAGCTGAGGGTTCAAAGGGTCAACTCTCTTTTTTCAATGGCCGGCGTCCAAGGAGGTCTCTGTCTGCTCGTCTTCTCAAGCTTGTCCAGGTTGCTCTGGATGGCATCCCATCCCTCAGTCATGTCAACCGCACCACTCAGCTTGGTTTCATCTGCAAACTTGCTGAGGGTGCAACCATCCAACCAGTTCCTCATTCACCAAACAGTCCACCCATCAAATCCATATCTCTCTAATTTAGAGAGAACGATGTTGTGGGGGACTGTGTCAAAGACCTTACAGAAATCCAGATAGATGACATCCATAACTCATCCCTTGTCCACCGATGTAGTTACTCCATTGTAGAAAGCCCCTAGGTTGATCATTCCTTTCTGTTTCAAATGACTTCTTCAGAGGAAGCACTATGTCCTACTGCAAACAGGCAAGGATCATGCCTAAGGTAATGTAGGCCATACTTTGATTTTTTTACCTTCTGCTCACATCATGTATCATTGTGAGAATTACTTTAGTTCTAAACAGAAGTTTTTTGTGTGTTGAAAAAAGGTATTTTTATGACATGAACAGAAACATTCCTTTTCAGTTAATGGACCATAATGGATATTCAGCTTAATTTATTGATAAACTTCAGATAAGGAAGAATATAACTTTTAAATGGAAAGTGCTCCATAATTATTTTTTAAGTTAGATTTTATACAAAGATAAATCCTTATAGGATTGTAAATGCAGTGTGGTATAAAACATATTTTACTTGCAGATTAAATGTTTAATCTTTAAGAATTTTCAAGAAATAAAGTTCTTAATGCATTTTATACTGTTTTTTTTCCTTTCTCTAACTTAAAGTCTTCATTTAGGATAAATCTGAAAAATAAAATGTATTTATTTTTAAAAACAGAACATTTCTTCCCCTCATAATAAGTTGGAAAGCAGCTTTCCAAAAGCTTTAACATGAAAGATTAAAAAGGGAACAACAAAAAAAAAAGGCAAAAAAAAAGATCCGCAGCAATATTTTTTAATAGAGTAGGAGTGAGTAGGACAGGAGAGGAAAAAAAGAGCATGAAAAAACATTTTGGCTTAAAAAAAGTGGTTAGAAAATAGTATGGCATGTATGAATAAGACTGTGGAGCTCAAAGAATCTTATTTTTTTGTCCAAATCAGGGCTTCACTGGCACCTGCTACATATAGATTAGCATTGATGATTTATTTATTTACCTCAAATATTAAACAACCCACTGCTGAATGTGAAAAGTTATAACATGAATCACTTAGAGGTGAGAATAAACCAGTTGATTTGCAATACCTATGGTGAACAACACAAATCAAATTAAGAGTCGGCAGCGTACCCCCAGAGT
This sequence comes from Fratercula arctica, assembly GCA_947846985.1. Taxonomy (NCBI): domain Eukaryota; kingdom Metazoa; phylum Chordata; class Aves; order Charadriiformes; family Alcidae; genus Fratercula; species Fratercula arctica. The sequence goes on along the minus strand of CANTUZ010000025.1, from coordinate 14,462,554 downwards.
CTAACACCATCAGTTTTAAGATGTTAATTGTTATTAGTTACAGTACAAGAGGTTTTTACACAACCAAAAATGAATTCCCCTAGAGGATATATCATTTTATTGCTGGAGCACCTCTCCTATGAAGACAGGCTGAGGGAGTTGAGGTTGTTCAGCCTGGAGAAGAGAAGGCTCCTGGGAGACATTATAGCAGCCTTCCAGTACCTCAAGGGGGCCTACAGGAAAGATGGGGAGGGACTCTTTATGAGGGAGTGTAAGAATAGGACAAGGGGTAATGGTTGTAAACTGAAAGAGGGGAGATTTAGATTAGATATTAGGAAGAAATTCTTTACTGTGAGGGTGGTGAGGCACTGGAACAGGTTGCCCAGGGAAGTTGTGGATGCCTCATCCCTGGAGGTGTTCAAGGCCAGACTGGATGGGGCTTTGAGCAACCTGGTCTAGTGGGAGGTGTCCCTGCCCATGGCAGGGGGGTTGGAACTAGATGAACTTTAAGGTCCCTTCCAACCCAAACCATTCTATGATTCTATGCTTTTGGACCAACTTCTAGATTGCATATACTCTTCATAATTGGAACTGAGTAAACTGTATGACCACATGTACTGATTTTCTAATTCCAGTCTTCCTAACTTCAGGCAGCACAAGGCATAGACAAATTTATAAAAATGGCATAAGCCATCAGCTTGCCCTGCTGGCTGTCCCATGTCTGACTCTGAGAATACTTTCCTCTGTGGTCAGCAGATGCAGCATCTCAGGATTTTCCATTTCTCCAAAAGGCTCATACTCTGGTTCTCACATCTTTTTTTAGAGTATTAAAAATCTTTCTTTTATAAAAAGCCTGGTTGTCTTCTATTCAGTACATCTTCTGTTTCCCCAAATTGCTCATCTTGTATTTTTACTGCTTGATTACAAGTTCCTTAATGTTTGCTAATATGAAGTATCTCAAACTGTACCCCACAAGATTAAACAGCGGCTTGCAAAAAAAGTTTGAAGTTGAAACACACCTTGTTAACACAGGACTTGGCTGAATTGGAAATGTCTGGAGCAGAGAAGGGTAACAGGCAAGACTAGTCAAAAACATGGGTCCTTACAGTGGGTTGGCCAGAAAAAGCAACATAAATCAATTCACACTGTTAAGAAATACAAGCCACTTAGTGGATCTACTCTCCCGGGGAACTTTGGTCTAAGTAGGACAACTTACAGCTTAAAAAGTATAAATTGTCCTGCAGGGATTTTTATTTGTTAACATCTCTTGGAATCCTAGTTCCAGGTGGAAACAAAAAAAGCAACAGTAAGGACATAGCATGCTTTGGTAAAGAAGATGAAAAAAATTAAGAGATGAAAGAAAGATGAGAAAAAAAAAGTTTAGCAATAGATGAGTGGCCATAGACAACACTGTTTGCCTTTTCTGTCCTTTTACCCTTACAGTCTTTATAACACTGTATCAGTACACACATCCATAAACATGGAAATGGTAAATGCATATGTAAACAACAAGAGAAAATTGCCAAAGATTCAGAGCAGAACTAGGTCTTAGAGGGATCCATTGTATTTTGCCTGAAACACATTCAAACACGTTGATGACAAACTATAAAGTACTGGAAAAAGGATAAATGATGCACTGTACTTTTCATCAGGTTTTATGCTGTGAAATCACTGGAGAGGGAGAAATTTTTTTTCCAAGCAGATAACACAAAAAGGGACAAATCATGATATGGCTCTCTCAGCATAACCATTCAAAGAACAGCAATAATTTATATGTACAGTACTTGATGCACTATTTTTTGGTCTCCACATGCTCACTTTAAAATTCAGCCAGGAGAAAGAAAAAAGTCCTTGAAACACAGCTGCATCCACCTGGATGCCCTGAAAATGAGACTATGCAAACCAAAACAAGGAAAGAAAATGAAAACAAAAACAAAAATGCAACCACTAAAGCTGGCACGATACAGAAAAGGTTCTCTACTTCCTTAATTTGACCATTTTAATGGAGCATCTTGTGTTTATATTCTGGCTGTTTATGTGAAGAACTAATGAAACTGTTTTTCCCTTTAAGGGGCCAGAGGGATTTATGGAGTCATTGTGAGGTTAGCGCTCAGGCTAGTGGTCTCTTCAGCCAGAGAAGCTGTCGGGCGATGCCCATGTCTTGTGCTGTGCAGCAAGGCGCTGCCCAACTGCATTTCTGAAGGGACATGTGTGTTTTAGGTATGCAACAGCTGTTCCATTACCTCCCTCAAAATGACTTCATAAAGCAGAGAACTTTTTCACAATTTATTTTAGTTGCTCTCGCTGAACAGCTTATCTGGGGCTTGATTCAAAGCCCATGGAATTCAATGGAGAGACTTTTCATTAACTTTTTAGAGCAGGCATCAGATTCATTAGAGAAAAATACTTTGGATTATTTCTTGTTTGCTTCAACAAAAGTCCCCATTGTCCTCAGCACTGAGCATACTATATCCTCTATTTTAGATAGAATTAAATATCAAAGGAGAAATTTCCACAGGTTCAGAGATTTTTCTCTGTTCAGTTATATGTTGTGATTCTTATCCAAAGTTTAGTCCAATACTTTTGTGTGCTGATTGGGGTTAAAAATCTTGAAACAGTCCTTAACTTTGTAGTAATTTTTTCTAACTTTGTTAATGTTTACAGACTCCACCTGAGATAAGAAGTTAAACAGATGAGAGAAACAAAGTTTTAGTTTTGGACTGGGTCAGGAAAAAGATAATTTGGATGTATTTTCCACAAATTGCTTTTTCCATTGTGCTGGTTTTGGTTGGGATGGAGTTAACTTTCTTCATAGTAGTTAGTATGGGGCTACGTTTTGGATTTGTGCTGGAAACACTGTTGATAATACAGGGATGTTTTCATTATTGCTGTCAGTACTTACACAGAGTCAAGGCATTTTCTGCCCCTTACACCACTCCACCAGCAAGCAGGCTGGGGGTGCACAAGGAGTTGGGAGGGGACACAGCTGGAACAGCTGACCCAAACTGAACAAAGGGATATTTCATACCATATGATGTCATGCTCAGCATATAAAGCTGGGGGAAGAAGAAGGAAGGGGGGCATGTTTGGAGCGATGACATTTGTCTTCCCAAGTAACTCTTAGGTGCGATTGTAAGAGACGGACTGTAAATTCCCTGACGAGAGGCAGAAGGCCCTCCAAGCCTTCAATGGAATGCCTCAAACACTCGCAAGGAAATAAATAATGCAGGCCTGGCCTTCAAAGAACTGATAAGGCTAACACTTCAGGCGCCTGAAAACGTGGGAGAACTGTCTTGTGAAGACAGGATAGTTCTGCCACTCATGTGGTGAGCGTGCTCGTTCTCACATCTCAAGGGCATTGTGTCCGATAAGTGACCTTTGCTTCATTATCTGATGAAAGCGCACACCCCTGCATATGCTAATGAAGATTATAGAGATCATGCTAAACATGTATGACTATGGCACTCATCTCTCCAGCCAAATCATGCTACGTGTCACCTGGGAGAAGGGAGAGACCTGAGACAAGGCTGTCCTTGGCAAGGGGGGTGGACCATGCCAATTCAGCAAACATAAAAGGGGAAAATAAGTGTCCCTGGGGAGGGAACAAAGAAGAAACAAAAGAAGAAGGTTATGCCTGGGAAGATTCTTCCTAAGAAAGAAGATTGTGCCTGGGAAGATTCTTCCTAAGAAAGAAGACCATACCTGGGAAGATTTTTCCAAGAAAGAAGATTATGCCTGGGAAGATTCCCTGAAAAAGATGCTGGAACCAGGACTGGTGATCTCTTTATCTCTGTCTTTTCCTCTGTCTTTTCCTTTCTCTGTCCCTCGGTTTCTCTTTTCTCTTAGAATTGTTAAGTAATGGTTAGAGTTGTTAAGTAATGACCTTAAGTACGACCTTAAGTACCACTTGCCATAAGTTGTCCTATGCCTGTTAAGTAACACAATGCATACCTCACCATTTGCCATAATTTGTTATATACCTAACCAATTATCGTGGACTTGTTAAGACCTATACTAACCATTTTGGGAAGCTAGTAAATGTTTCTATATGGACCTTGAGATTTATCTCACCTTAGTCTGTGCCATTGGGAATTTAGGAATCTGAAGTCACTTACCCACCCTCTTTCCTGAGAGTGGGACGTGACAGTGATGAATGCCTGTTTTCCTGGAGATGGATGAACACCTGCCTCCCCATGGGAAGCAATGAATGAATTCCTTGTTTTGCTTTGTTTGTGCGCACAGCTTTTCCTTTACCTATTAAACTATCTTAATCTCAACCCCCAAGTTTTTGTGGTGAGCAATTGTTTTCATTTGCATCACTTGTCTTTCTTGGGGTTTATTTCTCTCTTTGTTATTTTCCTTTTCATTACCATTACCATTATTAGTAATAATTATTATTATTATCATTATTATTATTTTCAATTATTAAACTCTTTTCATCTCAACCTATGAGTTTTCTTAGTTTTACCTTTCCAATTCTCTCCCCCATCTCACTGGTGGGGAGTGAGCGAGTGGCTGTGTGGTGTAGTTGCTGGCTGGGGTTAAACCATGACATCCATATGAATCAGAGAGTTTTGAAAAATGTTATTTAAAAATTAAATCAATGATTTTGATAAGATTAAAATATTTTATTCTAGTAGTTCTGCAATAAAATTTAGAACTTCTTTATTTCATGACATATTTCCTTTAATAAAACAGTACTGGGTCCAGTCCTGTTCAATATATTCATCAATGACCTGGATGAAGGGATAGAGTGCACCCTCAGCAAGTTTGCTGATGACACAAAGCTGGGAAGGGTGGCTGACACACCGGAAGGCTGTTCTGCCATACAGAGAGACCTAGACAGGCTGGAGAGTTGGGCAGAGAGAAACCTTATGACATTCAATAAGGGCAAGTGTAGGGTCCTGCACCTGGGGAGGAATAACCCCATGCACCAGTACAGGTTGGGGGCTGACCTGCTGGAGAGCAGCTCTGTGGAAAGAGACCTGGGAGTCCTGGTGGACAACAGGATGACCATGAGGCAGCAATGTGCCCTTGTGGCCAAGAAGGCCAATGGCATCCTGGGATGCATCAAGAAGAGTGTGGCCAGCAGGTCGAGGGAGGTCATCCTCCCCATCTACTCTGCCCTGGTGAGGCCGCATCTGGAGTACTGTGTCCAGTTCTGGGCTCCCCGGTTCCAGAAGGACAGGGAACTGCTGGAGAGGGTACAGCAAAGGGCTACAAAGATGATCAGGGGACTGGAACACCTCTCCTATGAAGAAAGGTTGAGGGATTTGGGTCTCTTCAGTCTGGAAAAAAGACGACTGAGGGGGGATCTTATCAATGCTTATAAATACTTAAAGGGTGGGTGTCAGGAGGATGGGGCCAGGCTCTTTTCAGTGGTGCCCAGTGACAGGACAAGAGGTAACGGGCACAAACTTGAGCATAGGAAGTTCCACCTAAACATGAGGAGGAACTTCTTTACTTTGAGGGTGGCAGAGCACTGGAACAGGCTGCCCAGAGAGGTGGTGGAGTCTCCGTCTCTGGAGACATTCAAAACCTGCCTGGATGCGTTCCTGTGCAACCTGCTCTAGGTGACCCTGCTCTGGCAGGGGGGTTGGACTAGATGATCTCCAGAGGTCCCTTCCAACCTTACCATTCTGTGATTCTGTGAGTTTATAACTCCATTTTGCTTTTCTTTAAGTTTTGTAACAGAAGTGAATTTAAATAATAAAAAAAAAATCATGAAATAACAAACCTAATTCTCACCTCAGTTGCTAATTGTAATTTTCATTCTATACCCTGAATTAGGTGGCTGCTGGAAAGGTCAGGATTTGAAATCAAGTTACAGACTGCACTTGTTTCTCACACTACTTGTGCCATGATGTCAGACTAGCCAAATTGTGTCAGACTGCCAGGATACTTAAAAATCCTTTGAAAAGTCGATTTCCAGTGGTTGTAAGACCATTTTTTTTGTTTGTTTTATTGGCAAAGGAGAAGAAGGCTAAACAGCTGCTACTTTAGAGTGTTCATGAGCAAACAAACAAAAGATAACATGCAAACAAAACTAGGCAGCTCTTGCTAATGTAGGATATTCCTACCTTGTCTTGTTAAGGCCAATGCAGAAATGTTTTGCTTGTGCTCCAGAAGCAATGCAGTCATGTTATCATTGAGTTAAACCTAAATGACCATATGCATATATATCTTTAAGCAGGCTTACTCTCTTGCACTTGATACTAAAAACCAAAAAGAAAAGAAAGGCTACAAAGAGCTGGAACATGTTGAGTGAACCCAATAGTCTTTTTTTTTTTACTGGACCTGAGGATAAGTACAAAGACAGGATAAGAACATAATGACCCTTCCTTAACAACTTATGTAAATGCAAGCGTAAGGACTTCTTAAACTAGGGGCGGTACCTTTATATTTAACAGACTTTGAACGTGTCCTACTACTGCCTAGGCCATGTGCTAACAAAATTTGTGTTAACTTCAGCTTTGTGACTTCCTGATTAGATCTGGTTCATGTCTGGGCAGCTGAGGGCATAAGCACTGTCTATGAAACTTCTTTTCCATTGAATTTTGTAAGATTTTTTTAATGTTTAGGGCTTTAAATAAAAGTTGAGCTAAGACTAATCGCTTGCTGAAAGACAGTGGTGATTCTGCAAGTGTTTGCTCCCTCTCTCCCCTAAAGCTTCATCCCTGCATATGGATATTTTCTGCAGAGCTTGAGCAAAGGAGATGCCTCCAGAGACTGAAATGCAGAATCTGAGAGAAGAGGTAGTAGGAGAATGGTGTGGTTTTGCTTTGGAAAGCACCAGAGTTTGAAAATTAGCCAGAGGCGGAATTTGAGAATAAAACCAGAATTTGCTGGAGGAACAATAAAAGAGAGGGCATGCAGAACAGAAGGTACCAGGGTGTACATTAGCACATGATATCACTCAAAGGGGCATTTTCATTTACATTGGTTTGACTATTCCATTGAGCATATAAATCCATTTGCCTGCTGTGCTGTTCTACCCTCTTCACTTCTCTTTGCCCTTTAATCTTTCTTTCTCCTCCCTGCTGTCAGAATGTTATCCTCTTGGGTTCATTAAGATACAGTTATGGGAGAGCTTCTAGCCTCATTTTGTGGCTGAATCCTGCAGACCTCACTTGGACAAAACTGTTGTTGCAGCTGTGTGCCTTGTGCCTGAAAGCAGACATCAGAATTGGCTTCTGTCAGTGTAATAAGCATGTTGCTACTAGGGTCACAACAGTGCCTAGAAGGACCAGAAGTGAGAACCTTGCTGTGCTGGATGCTACACGTCTACCAGGTGCCACTGTCTTACAGATTGATAGCTGTCTAAATATTGCTGATTTCCTCTGAAGGTGGGAATGTGAGACATAGTAAACCGTATGAATGTAATGAAGGATGGAAGTGGAGATGTTACTGACACCTTCACAGGACAAATCATCTGTCCTCTCTCTCCTCTCTTAAGATTAAATGAATCTCCTCCTGAACATGCCCATGAGAAGGGTAATCTGATGTAGTCATATTTAGACATCTAATTTTTTGATGTCTAAGATGGGGCAGAGACATCCCTTTGTGTGTGTGAGAAGTGACCACAACCGCTAGTTTCTACTGAATGACCCAGTACTGGGGCAGGGGCATGAAGGTCTGAGCACCTAGGAAAGTCAATTTTAACTACATATAATTCATGTCTTGCAAGAGCTAGTAAGTTATGAAGACCTATGAAGAAATAAAACAAGAGACTAAAATATTAAGGGGCTTTATGAGAAAGAGATGGGCATAACTGAATTGTCATGGGTGTAAGTTGAGTGTATGAAATTATTTCAGTCACTTATCTTAAAAATTGTCTTTTTGAAAATAAGTTAATATGTCATATAGATTAAATAGCTAATCATCAATTTTCTTTGTGAGCAGGTCTTCCCTTGGAACAGGGTGAGGGAGGAAGTGGGAAAGGAAGAGGAAAGAAAGTGTTAATGAATCAGTGGGACAGATCCAGAAAGTTGCTCCTGAGGCCTCAGAGTTAATTCAGATGATCTCTGGAGAGAGGGGCACAAAACAAAGCTGTGAAGAAGTAAGGATCAGTCAGAACCAACTGCCAACAACAGTCTCACCCTCTGCAACAAGAATATAAAACCCTTGTGAATAGCATCTTACACCCTCAGCCATTCTTAGTTTCCCAGGCATACTATGGAGGTGCAAGAGACTTCTGATGTGCATTACACTGCAGGACTTAGGTCAAAACTATCAGCCTGGTGCTGATCCCATTTTAAGCCCAATTTAAATATCATTTAAATCAAGGAAGTTTTTTTTAAAAAAAGTTTATTTTATAATTTTTATTGTCTTGTGTGTTCAATTACTATTGATATCACTGAAATGGAGGTGTACTGCTGTAAACTGTCTGCAAAGAGAGCATTAGTTGCCCTGAGATTCCTATCAATACAGAAGGCTGCAGATGTGGCTCATGTTAGGAAGCTTCTACACCTCTCCAAATTGAATTAATAGAAGAGATCTTCAACCACTGCACAGTTTGGGCAAGCAAAAATGGTTCCAAAAGTGTAAAATTAATTTCTGATTAGGTAGTTTGCTTGATGTGAGTGAAAAATCTTTAAATTATTTATAAGGTTAGCCATTCTTCTGAATATTAACATTACTCCAGAGGAAATTTTGCAATGCAATGTTGTTAATGATATGAGAAGAAACGTAGAAAGATCTATTAATTTTCCCCTCCTAAATTCTGATGTAGGTTTATCCTCTGAGTCACTTGTATTTCAGTTTTATCCTTTGATATGCCAGTTAGTATTTAAAAAATCACATTATCAAAGGTATAAGAATGATTTCTTAGTTCAAATACAAGACTTTGCTAATATTTACTATTTATTCAACACTTTTCCTCACTCCTTTTATCTATTAGGCATGCAAGTTAAGGTAAGCAAAAGGAAATTGTTTTGTTTTGCTATACTATGTCATGCTTTATCACAACAGGTAATTCAGTTGTGGGACTTGACTTATTACCACAAAATGTAGTGTGGGCCAAAACTACAAATTAATTAAATGCCTTTTAAGTAAATTCATTTGCTGAACCCAGGAAAAGTACATTATAAAATGTTAAGCAAAATAGTATAGATGCAAAGTTTGGCTCTGGAAATCCTTATGATTTTGTCTTCCATACTGCCAGAACCTGAGGAAGGGTAGCAAAGGAAATTATTACTGGTTGTCTTGTACTTCTCATCTATCCAAACCTGCTACTGGCAACTGTCAGAGAAATGACACTGAAACAACTGAACTTGTGTGTGACCTGTTTAGCTAGTTTTATATTATGTCTTTACAATGGAAGTGTGGAAGTATGATTATTCCTGTTTTACTGTAAAGAAAGAGCAAGCATAGAAAATGATTCACCCAAGGTTACATAACGCGTCATCTGTGTCAGATGGACAAGTCAATTTGGTCCATGTTATATTCCATGGCGAACTGTTTGCACGACCTGACTTTGCTCTCAGGATTCAGTCTGGAGCAAAATTTCACTTTTTCAGAGAGGAAATCCAGGTGTAGGACAGAGAAGACTGCTTTCTATAAGCATCAGAAATAGGAGCACAGAAACACCATTTGGCTTGGACACCGGACTCAAGTTTGAAGTAGTTCCCTGTGTTCTAAAAATACAGACACATCTACATTCCATGTAAACAGAGACAGTGACTTCAGAGGTCAAAACACAGGAGAAGACTGGAGTTGATACTGTGGAGGAATAGGCCTAACACTGTAAGGCTTGTAGACTCCTGTTCTTGTATCTGAGTGCCTAAAGCTTTGTGAAAGTTAAGATCAAGCATAAATTCTGAATTTCAAAACCTCAGTTCCAGTGCCTGAGTTTTTAGTATGAAAAGCTGAATTTGAATTGGAAGTAGAAGAAATTCTTTTGTATAATTATTTTATAACCAAGTTGTAGCATAAAATAAAAAGCTAAAGTATAAAATAGGTCATCAAAGTTCCGTAAGTTGTGCGTTTTTTCTGGTTTTGTTTCTGCTATTGAAGAGTGTGTGTGAAAGGGCAGAGAGACATGAATTATATTTTCCATGCAGCATGTCTTCACATTAACAGCCAGCTGCTGTGTCTGTGTATATGAATGCAGCCAAAGATAATTACTGAACGGTCCTGGAGCATAAAATTTCCACCTGTCCTGCCAGAAGGAAGTGTCTTTCTATTTTATGCTATTTAACTGAACTGACCCTCTAGGAGAAGAAATTCCACCAAAACCAAGAGAAACAGAATATAATTGCTGCAGGACTGGATGTGTCGTCAAACATTAAAACATCAGTTTCCACAATATTAACATCTGGGGGAAGATTTAAACCCACAAAAGTTAGGAAATTTGGCATAAAGACTCCCAGTCACTCTGTAACTCATTTTTCTATGTCAAAAAGAGGACATGATGTTATTTTCCATATGTGTTGCTATATCATAGCCTGGCGAGCTGAGGTTAGACTTGCAGTGGGAACCTACTTAATTCTGCGGATTTAAATTAGACCTATAATGTTGGTATAACAGTCAGCAGTGTCCTCAATGTACAATTTGGTTTGATGTGAGATTCTTTATCTGTGAGTTGTTGCTATGGAAGACTATAACAACTTCTGAGAGAGTAAAAAGTATTCTGTTTACACATTTAAAAATATACACAGATGGAATATGTACATATACAAGCACACACAAATACACATGCATTTGTGCATGCATATATAGACATTTATGTCTATTTTTATATTTACATTTATATAAATTGTCCATAAGAAAAGTGATGCCTAACTGGGCCATAATTATCGACGCATTCTTATAAACCAGAAAGAAACAAGTGTGTTGGGTTTTTATTCCATTCAAAGACTGAATCCTAGTGTACAGTGCATTGTCTGGAGGGGAGCTCATTAAAAGCGAACTGTAACTGAGGCAGTAAAATACTCTCTTTACTATTTTTCCCCTTTTCCACAACAGGAAAGGCTTTACAAAGAACTCAGCATATTGTCTGCTGAGGGCTCTTGACAGTCAAGGTCCATCTGCTCAGTATTGTGCAAGATGAAAAATATATATAGTCCAAGCCTTGGAGAGTGTATAATATGATCTGATCTGATCTAGGTAGGTATTTCACTGACTATCCATTTGACACATGCAGTGACCAGATCTTGGCATAGAAATGGAGCATTTGCATGAATTTCCTGACATATGCTATGATAAGTATTCAGAACCTCTTGAGCATACCACTACTGAATTTTCTCATTGATTGCTGGACTAGACAACCCTCTCTTAGTGCTAGAGAAGCAGTTAGTGTGTAACAGATAAATATTTCTAAAGAGCATCCTACATATATGAGTAGCTAATTGCAATTGAAATTGGTAGAAATCTGGATCTTGTGCAGCTTTAGGGCTTAAGGCTTGTTTTTAATTTAAATCTCATGTTGAAATAAATGCATATAAATATGTATTTTAAAAAACCTTATGCACCTATCATTTTGGAAATGAGACTAAAGTTTTTCCTCTCCTTTATGTGTGTCTTTTCAGAGAAGGGTATAATGACTTTACTTTCCAATATCTTAATTTGGATAGAAATATCCTGGACACCCTTCAACTGAAGGATTGTAACCGCTACTTCAGGTAGAATTTTTTCTTCTGTATCCAGTGGCTGTGTTTGTAAAAGGAGTCCCTTACCGATGTGTGGGTAAGCACATGGAAAAACATATGTGCAACAGAGTGTCTTACACAACACAGTGATGAAAATCTCTCAACTTGGTTTTCAGTACATTTTCTAGCAAGGCTGAGAGCTTTTTGGATACCATAATAACATGATGCCTGGTACCTCTGGTGTCATTAAATAACACATTAAGACTCATTGTATGGTTTTACTACCCATCATAAATCTGAGCACTATAAAATGGAAATGTAATATCAGAAACTTTCTCCCACTTAAAATAAACTGTTCAACACTGGTTGTCTTCCTCACTCTACAAATCGGAAGATGGCTGATAGCATGCACTGAAAGCCAGCTTACTTTACAGTAAATAAATATGTAAAATATGTAAAAGTAATAATGCCTTCTCTGAAGGGCCACTATCCTTCCAAGTTTCAGCACAAGAAAAAACTAGTAACTCGTATGAGTTCAGAAAAGGCATCTTGTGAAATTAGAGTTGAGTTCTCATAGAATCACTGAATGGTTGATGTTCGAAGGGACCTCTGGAGGTCATCTGGTCCAACCCTCCTGCCACCTTGACCCGGTTGCCCAGGACCATGTCCAGACAGTTACAATGGACTTTTTTTCTACAATAGACTAATTTTCTTCCAATTAAATACTTAACAGTAATGTAAAACTTTTGTTGAATCTGCCTGGGTTCTCATCTAAATGTGTAAAACAAGGAAATTTCCAGTGCCATGTATAAAATCCTAACATTATACATCATTTATATGGCCAAAATCCTAAGCATCCTTAAACTGCAGCCAGCATGGTCTGTCATTCTAGTTTAATCTTAGCTAATTATTAAAGCATTTATCAGCACAGTATGAAGGGGATGCTGGGGGGGGAGCTAATGCATAGGTCTAGGTCCAGGTAATGTGCCCTCTTAACTAATTTAAAGATGCATGTGGGCTTTAGATGGAATGGAAGCTTTGTACTGATTCTTTGCACAATGTTGTACTCCTTCCATTGACAATCATTTTATGTGCCACTGCATGTTTCAAGCATTATAGTTTTGTTCTCTGTTTGTCTACCCTCTCTTCCTCTTCCCTATTCCCCATAAGAAAATAAATAACAATAATTTCAGCACTGTTTCCAAATCAGCATGACAAATTTTCTCCTTTGGTAATTGAGCTAAGTGAATAGGGATACTTGGAAAGTATATTTCCCTCTCTTTTTGATCACTCTTAACCTTGTACTAGCAACAGGACGATCAGAAATTAAAGTATATTGTTACAAATATTTACACATAAAATACTGACTTGGGTTTCACGGAATCATGGAATTTTTCAGAGTTGGAAGGGACCTCTAGAGATCATCTAGTCCAACTCCCCTGCTAAAGCAGGATTGCCTAGAGCACATTACTCAGGACTGCATCCAGGTGGGTCTTGAAAGTCTTCATAGAAGGGGACTCCACAACCTCCCTGGGCAGCCTGTTCCAGTGTTCTGTAACCCTCACCGTAAAGAAGTTTTTTCTCATATTTGATCGGAACTTCCTATGTTCCAGCTTGTGCCCGTTACCCCTCGTCCTGTTACTGGGAACCACTGAAAAGAGTCTGTCTCCATCCTCCTTAAACCCACCCTTTAGATACTTGTAACCATTAATAAGGTCTCCCCTCAGCCTTCTCTTTTTTTCTTCCTTTTTTTTCTTTCTTTTTTTTTTCCCCTCTGTGATGAAAACCCATGTTTGCTTCCCAGTGTTGTCCAAAGACAGGCTGGATTCATGGAAAAAAAAAATTTTAAGTGTTTATTTTTAATCATAATTTCAAATTTGGTAAGAAACGCAACGGACTTTGACTAGATATTCAATGAAAATACTATGTCTATGTAACCAGAAGTGTTATGTAGGTAGCTACATAGCTGGACACACAGACTTTTTTTCACTTAATAGATCGATGAAAACATTAATTAAATTGGAAGTCTTGATCTTCAGATAACGATAATTGGAATAGATTAATTACAGTTAAGGGGACTATGTCATTTTATGCAAGCTGAGAATCAGTCCCACTTTTTTTCCTTTTGAAAGAATTGGACTTATGTTGTGCTTAAAAGATGAGTAGGGTTTTTTTAAAATTCATTAGTGAAGAATGAAAAAACATGCTGCTAATGACAACTTAAAAAGAAACTGGTAAGATGGACAAATCAGCAAAATTAATTTTTTTGGAATGAGATCCTTTTTTCCAGAGTATTTTTGACCTGACTGATTACCTGTTTGTTTGCTCATTTGTTTTAAGGAAAGTCACACTATGCATAGCCATTTCGATTTTCATTGAATACCCCAATCTTATATCTTGTGGTAGAACAGCATATGTGGTAGAACATATTACCCTTCTATCAGCTCCTCTCAGCATCTTGGTTTCTCCTTGTAACAGAGTCTTCCTCCATGAACTGATGAATCAGATTCTTCCCAGACTGTGACAACATGGAAAGTCTTGCTCTGGAGTGATACCAATCAATTTATCTCCAAAGTAGAAAAAAGTTTTCATCAGAATAGGAAGTACTTTTAGGCAGTGTTTCCACCTCTCAGTATTAATGAGATATACAGCTCTGTTTCTGAATCATTCCTATTGTCAGGAAATAATGACACAAATCCAGAACGACATTCAGAAAAGTATGAAAAGGTATACTTAGCTATAAATATATACTGGATTTAACTGAAATGTAATTCCATTTCAAGTACTTCTCAGAATCTCTTTTGGACTTGAACACCAAAGACTACTGAGGCTTCAGAAAGAAAACATAGCATAAAAAAACCCATTAAACTTAACATGAAGTAACAAAACATAATGCAATATAACGTAATGCAATGTAACATAACGTATAATAATGTAAGACAAACCCTGGGCCTTCCAGCAGGGAATAGTATTTTCATGAATTAAAAATTCTCTACGCTCCAAATGAAAGGAGCATTTTATACCAACCATTATGAAGTAAAGACACATAGTGAATAGCAGCCCAGAAGAATAGCTAACTTTAGCTCTAACAATGGCCTTTGAGTCTACTCAGCTCATTTTTGTGACTTGATGTTATTAAAGTTTTTGTATCAATCTCTTCTTAAATTTTGAAAGGTTCAGACAGGCACTCAGGGGTTTCCTAACAGAGGCCATATATGTACTTGGATTAAAGTTCCATACTCTCAAAAAAAAAAAATCCTTAAAATGTTTCATTTATTTTTGGTTAAGGATCATCATCATAAATAAGAATCAAGTGTTTCTTTTGTCCCCATTGCTGTTATCCATAGGTAACATGGACAATGGTCAAGTGTCATGAGTGCAATCCCTGAAGTTAAAAGATCCATTTCACTCCCTTTCCTTGCCTTTTGATAAACCAGTAATTCAGATTGGCCACCACAATGGTGCTTGAATTTTCCAGTGTGATTTCTAATTTTGGAAATCCCCGTTTTGATTGTGCTCAGCAATGCCTACCTCTACCTCCCTAATTTCAGAGGATCTGAGCAATAATTCATAGAGAAAACTGGGTGTTGTGGATGTTCAGCATCTAAGATACCGGTCAACAACTCAAACTTGGCAACAGCTAACATTGTGGCCATTGCCTTCACTACATCTCATGTGTGTCAGCAATTAAATGCATGTATTACCATGCTTTAAGATAGTAGGATAAAAAATAACAAAAAGCCCAAAAACTCTGATACAAAGTAATAAGTAACAGATTCTGTGGCAATATGTCTATGTACAATAATATATTCAACTTCTATGTATTTAGCAAAAATACAGGGCAAGGAATTCTGTGCATCAAGATCCAACAAAGAAATGAACCACAAGCAAAACTTACTAATGTATATTTAGATTTTGGATGACAGAAAACTTAGCACAAATGACAAATGTCAGATAGAATAATAATTGCAATAAGTGTTTCGGTTCACACTTTAGCACCAGGTGTAACACATAGTAACTTTATGCTCTTGGGAGAAGGAGGTTGTTGTCTCATATATACTCTTGGATAAGAGTGTGGATGTGGACAGCAGGATAGTAGCTGATGTGCTAATCTAATAACCTATGTCTATTTTACCAGGTATGTATGTAATATTATGTTGTATAAACACCCTTTGTTTCATTGACTCAAGTCAATGTGGGTTTTGAATAAATTAAAGTGATTTTTACTTTAAACTCTGGTTGTTCTTTACCTTATATTTTGTGTTGTCATATACAACATGGAAAAGTCAGTAGATGTAATGTCAGAGATTATCCAAGGGAATAAGAAAGTATGTGGTCTGTAATTAATAATACTGTCTTTCTTTTTATGCCAGTAGATCTCAAAACCCTTTAACATGTATGGCTAAATGCAACTAATCTATTTCACAGGCTAGAAAACAAAGGCACAAAGAAGAACTCGGGGTAGATCCACTTCTTCCAAGTACCAAGCAATATGCTGTCACCGCAGACACACTGGCTCTCAGTGAAGTCCCATTTGCTATGGTTAGAGGCAATCACAGAGCACAAGGTATGAGCATATTTAAAATCTTTCTTTCTCAGAGGAGGGTATGAGTTTATTCACTTGCTTTCATAGTGTCCATTTCAAACTCCAGAGGCCAGACTCATTGGGATGTTTTAGTGTACATCCATTAACCTTGCTGGACTGATAAGATTCTTTGTCCTGTGTTTTTGATACATTTTTAATTGAATTTGGTACTGTTGTGGCAATAGCTCAGGTTCATCAATTTTTAGTCTGTCTGCTGAGTAATACTTGGGGTTTTTAATTAGTTTCAACACTCGAATTTTGAGGCTTTCACTTTTTTGTGAAAGGTTATGTTTTAGGAGCAGAACAAATCATTTGACAAGGCAACAACATTATGGATTTTTATTTTTTTAAGCCTCTCACATGACTTGTAATAAATTTAAACCGAATGCCGAAATCTTTTACTAGGTTAAACCCAAGCTGAAGCTTTCTGGATTCAGCCTAAGTAACACAGAATCAGAAGAGCAGAAAGCTTTTTGAAGAAATCTCTCTGTGCTTTTCTGAAGCATTTGGAAAAAAATAAGGATCCTGTCTCAGAAAATGTCTAACAAAGATTTTAAAGCATTGGGTAACTTGCTGATTGATTACAAAGAAGAAGAAAAAGACTGTTTCCCTGTTTTATGCATGCTATTCAAGAGTATAGGTATTAAAATACCTTAACATTTCTATGCTGGTGAGAATTAAATAGTGAGAAACTGTAATTAATAACTATTAAAGCTGCTTGACTGATCATATCTTCTGGCTTGCAAAATCTTTTATGTGCAGGTGTGTGCATTAATGGAATCCATTAAATTCATATATTTCAACAAAGTAATTTACGATCTTTTATAAAATCTGTCATGAAACAGTCAGAGATATAGGATTGTCTCAGCGCATTACATAGCAAATTGTATTCCCTATTCCTCTGAAATTACTTGACTTTAGAGGATAAATATGAATGTCAATGCATTGGACAGCCACATTAGGTATACTTTTTGCTCTACCATCGCCTGGGAATAAGTGGAATAAACCTTTTATCACTGGCAAAGCTGAGAACAAGAGCGAACAATATTCAAAGTGGCTGGAGGAAAAATGTGTGGGAGTTCTATCTATTTCACTTTAGACATAAAAAGAGAAAGAGATTGAGTGTGTAACCCTCATTTATGAATTGTAACAGTTCTCCTATGAGTTGCTAACTATTCTTTTCAACTTCTATTTGTTACTTTTTTTTTCTCTTGGTCCTTTCATAGAATCTAAGGAGATGAAGAGACAAGCTATTTTATTAGCCACTACACATCAAATTCAGAGGCCTGTTCAGCCCTGGATAGGTATAAAAATCACTCATTAATGTCAATAATAAAAGTTCTTTCTTTAATTTATCTGTCTAGATTTGTAAGGACATACTATGAAAGGGAACTTCTGAGATGACTTCAAGACAAGTTACAAAAACAAGCATTTAACTGAAACTATCCCCTTAAAAGCCAACAGAGCACAGAAGAACTGGGTATTTTAGAAGAGTGCAGTGTTATGCAACAAACAGTTATGGGACAGAAAGAAGGTCTCCTTAACACAGAGCACAGCTGGACTGTGAAAAAATCTAGGGAAGTGATGAAAGCTCCCAGACTGGCTAGAAAATATATACAAAAGTGAAGACCCCCCATGCTGGCAGTAACGATCCAGAAGATCCAAAGCCATATCCTCAGGTAGTGGATATCACTCTAATGATTTCTGTGTAACTAGACCAGGTGATGATTTCACTTTTTTTTTTTTTTTTAAATACAGATATTGTGAAAGAGATGACAGGCCAAAGTAGCATGATCAGTTGAAGGTAATGCATTTCATCAGTCCTGCTGTAGCTCTTATATTTGTGTGTGTGTTTATGCCTATACATATACATTTATAAATAACCTTATCAAAGAACTGAGGTGAGGTTTTTGCATTCAGGAAAACTTTTTGCAAATAGCCCTTCATCCACAGTTTTTGTTGCAAGAAAAGCTGTTGTTATAGCTGGAACAAAGAAAAGGCTTGAAAATTGCTTTCAAACAAAAAGGCAAAAGGGGAGGTGTGTGCATGCCATAAATTGCTCTCTGAGATTCACAAGTCCATATTTTGGGGGAAACAGCTGCTGGTGTGCCTGCATTCAGGTCAGTGACAAAAGAAGAAAACCAAGAGTAATGACTGTGAGAGAGAAGCACTGATTTTCCCATGTGTTTCCATCATTCCTCTTCCTTCTATACCACAAGTGCCTAGGATTTTCAAAGATGCCTTAGGTAAGTGACTCAGTCTGCAGGGTTGACAATGAGGAGTTCGGAAGAGCTGTAATTGTGAAAATAAGAATGAAGGGAAGTTGTAACTTTGGATTGACATTGAGAGCCGCCTTAAAAGAAGCTTGATAAGGTCAAACTAATAAACTTGGGAGCTGCTCAAGGGGAAACCAAATTCTGGAGCTGTGAGACACTTTGACAGATAATTAGCATA
The DNA here is from genome assembly GCA_947846985.1 of Fratercula arctica. Classification (NCBI taxonomy): domain Eukaryota; kingdom Metazoa; phylum Chordata; class Aves; order Charadriiformes; family Alcidae; genus Fratercula; species Fratercula arctica. The sequence goes on along the minus strand of CANTUZ010000025.1, from coordinate 14,443,948 downwards.
AAACAGGGCAAGTACCCCACCACAGAGAAAGTCAAATCACAATCACAACTAGAACTGAACCCAAATTAGTCAAGATGATGGACCAAATGTTTGCCCTTGAACCCACAAAAAATTACCAAGGACAAAATCAGGTCTACAATTCTTAAATGAATGGAGAGTCACTCAACACTATATGAGTCAATGACAATGAAATACATGAATCTGGTGATAGCTGCTGTATTTTGGCTTCTTTGTAAGGACTGAGGGATATTGCTAAGTGGCACATGTGATACACCTGTACAAATTGAAATCTTTTGTTTTGTGTGGTACATTGTGAGTTTGCTTACCTGGCCATATGGGTTTCTGATAATTTCATTCCCATTGTGTAGACCTGTACACTGCATGCTTGAATAATAGCAGTTCATTTCATACAAGCTGCCATTGAACAGATGATAATGACTTACTGCTTATATCCAAATACTTCTTGCAGTGTCCTTCTGACAGGCCTAGCCTTTCTTTTCTCTCCTTTTTTTTTCCTGGGTATATTTCTCAGCTGTCAGGCCTTTTATCTTTACCTCCTCTAGACTCTCCAAGGCTGCTTAGTCTTGGGTCAGGCTCTATTCAGTCTTCTGAATCTCCAGAATGTCTTCTGGAAAAATGAGTGTTTAGAAGGCACAAGAGAAAATGCAAGAAGCAGATGTGGCAATTTGCACAACCTCTTTCTAGTCCACTTAACTTTGAAGATGGCCTGTATCATAAAACATTTCAATTTTCCACCCTTTTTAATTTATACACAGGTATTCAGTGATGCTTATGATATAAAATTTTGCCTATATAGTCATCTGTAGAAAACATGTGATCTAAATTTACCTCTGTCAGAATTTCTTTTGCAAATTAAAGGATATCCAAACCCTGAATGGGACACAGCAGAGCTCCTTCTTCACCTGACCTGTTAAAAGTCTCATGTATCTTTGTCTTAAGACATCAGTAATAGACAGTGTTCTTGCCTGAATGGTGAATCAAGACTACAGCCTTGCTATTCCTGAAATAAGTATCACTTTCATGAAGAAATCTTACATCTCTCTGAAAACTTGACAATAGATAGAACTGACTCTTTTCCTTCCCACCCATCTCTCCACAATGATATGTTCATTATGTTACTGCTAGAGCAGCATGAACAATGCAGGGCTTGATTCATACAAGGAAGTTTGTTAATTGAGCCCTTCAGGTTTTTTAGCAGTAACTGGGACCTAGATTCCCCTTGTATTCTTTTTCAGACTTCTGAATTTCACTTGTTTTCTAATCCTTATCCCTAAAGTTTTTGGTATATTTCAAAACTCCACTCAGCTTTTGGAAACTTATCATGAAGCCAAATAAAACAAGGTCACAGTAGAGAGGCTTTGAGGAGGAGAAGTGCAGAATTTATGTCTTATTCACCAAGATTCTTGAAGCCCACACATTAGTTTAAAGTTGTTTGTGAAAACATTAGAGTGGCCATGTCACGTTAGACCAAAACTCCATCTATCCCAGTATCCAATCCAATAGCATTAACCGTGATGAGAGTATAAGAACCAGATCTATATGTAATAACACTTTCCTGGTGTATCCTGCACCTTTCAACAACCTGCAGATCAAGGTTTTCCTGAGATGGAGCTGATGTCTTTAATTCTTTTGTTTGAGATTTGTAACGAGTCCTTATGGCCCATCATCTTGTGCAGTGGAAGTAAAATGTTGTCATTCTGATTGGGCTGCATTTTACACCCATTTTCCACTGATGCAAATGACAACATCAGAGGTAGGGAAATGGCAAGAGAGTCACTCATCCTGAATATGCTTTTCCTTTTGATTACACTTTTGATAATCATTTCTTACAAGCAGTTTTGTGTTAGAGAAAATTTTGAAAGGTGGACGGGATGTATAGCAGAGGGGTTGAATTATTATTATTTTTTTAAATCTTTCAATGCGAAGTGCAGAGTAAGTGTCGTGGTTTGGCCTCAGATGGCAACAAAGAACCACGTGTCGCTCGCCCAGCGCTTCCCGGTATGGGAAGGATCAAAAGAAAAAGGCAAAACTCTTGGGTTGAGACAAAGGCAGTTTAACAGAACAACAAAGGGAACAAGAAAACAACAACAATAACACCGACAGAGAAATATACAGACGCGAATACGGAACCGCCGCTCCCCGCCGGTCCGGCCCCGGGAGGCGCCAGCCCGCTCCGAACCCGACTGCTCGCCCCCTCCCTCCTTTTAATCTCAGGGTGGGCGTGGCTCACATGGCATGGAATACTTAACCCTGTCCCTGCCGGAACCAGGACATTATCCACCCCTTATTCCATACCATTTTGCCACGCCCAGATCTTACAGTTTTCGGAACATGTGACTGTATACCCGGCGTAGCTCATGCACACAGTCCATGGGCCTAAGATGCAGATCTTGAGGAAGTTGCTGGGCGTCAGCTCTGATCCCATCACCACTTTGCTTTACTCAACTGTTCATCAAAGTCCATCTGTCCTTAATTTGGGTGAGTCTTACTGCAGTACAGCCAATAGCAATTATAGTAACGAGGACATACAGTGACAGTGTCGCACACGATTTGATTCATTGGCTATTCTCCCCCAAAATCAAGTCCCCATGAGGTACACATCGGACTTCCCCATCCTGCCGCATTACCCACCAAGTGCACCCAGGTCCTTGGGCAAAAGCAATCCCACGGATGGGTTTGCCTCTGCCTGAGGCAGGACTAACCCAGACTGTCTTCCCCAACATATTCTTCATGTGCACTACGGGGACCTTATCCCCTTCTACAGTACGTGGAAGTTTTGACTGGGCAGGGCCAGCCCGATTGGTAGATCCCCTGGTATTAACTAGCCAGGTAGCCTTTGCTAAATGTGCATCCCAATGTTTTAAGGTCCCACCACCCATTGCTCTCAGTGTAGTTTTTAACAGTCCATTGTACCGTTCTATCTTCCCAGAGGCTGGTGCATGATAGGGGATGTGATATACCCACTCAATACCATGCTCTTTGGCCCAGGTGTCTATGAGGCTGTTTCGGAAATGAGTCCCGTTGTCCGACTCAATTCTCTCTGGGGTACCATGTCGCCACAGGACTTGCTTTTCAAGGCCCAGGATAGTATTCCGGGCAGTGGCATGAGGCACAGGGTATGTTTCCAGCCATCCAGTGGTTGCTTCCACCATTGTGAGCACATAGCGCTTGCCTTGACGGGTTCGTGGCAGTGTGATATAATCAATCTGCCAGGCCTCCCCATATTTATATTTCAACCATCGTCCTCCATACCAAAGAGGCTTCAAACGCTTGGCTTGCTTGATTGCAGCGCATGTCTCACATTCATGGATGACCTGTGCAATAGTGTCCATGGTCAAGTCCACCCCTCGGTCACGAGCCCATCTATATGTCGCATCTCTTCCTTGGTGGCCTGAGGTCTCATGGGCCCACCGAGCTATGAATAGTTCACCCTTACGTTGCCAATCCAGATCCACTTGAGCCACTTCAATCCTGGCAGCCCGATCCACCTGCTGGTTGTTCTGATGTTCCTCCGTGGCCCGATTCTTCGGTACGTGGGCATCTACGTGGCGTACTTTCACAACCAGATTCTCTATCCGGGCAGCAATATCTTGCCATAGTTCAGCAGCCCAGATGGGTTTGCCTCTGCGCTGCCAGTTGCCCTGCTTCCACTGCTGTAACCATCCCCACAGAGCATTTGCCACCATCCATGAGTCGGTGTAGAGATAAAGTACTGGCCATCTTTCTCGCTCGGCGATGTCCAAAGCCAGCTGAATGGCTTTCACCTCTGCAAACTGGCTCGATTCACCTTGTCCTTCACTGGCTTCTGCAACTTGTCGTGTAGGACTCCACACAGCAGCCTTCCACTTTCGATGCTTTCCCACAATCCGGCAGGACCCATCAGTGAACAGGGCATATTGCTTCTCATTTTCTGGCAGTTTATTATATGGTGGGGCCTCTTCCGCACGCGTCACCTCCTCCTCTGGTGACATTCCAAAATCCTTGCCTTCTGGCCAGTCCATGATCACTTCCAGAATTCCTGGGCGACTGGGGTTTCCCATTCGAGTTCGCTGTGTGATCAGTGCAATCCACTTACTCCATGTAGCATCAGTTGCATGATGTGTGGTGGGGACCCTCTCTTTGAACATCCAACCCAGCACCGGCAGTCGAGGTGCTAAGAGGAGCTGTGCTTCTGTACCAACCACCTCCGAAGCAGCTCGAACCCCTTCATATGCTGCCAAGATCTCCTTTTCTGTTGGAGTGTAGCGCGCTTCGGATCCTCTGTATCCCCGACTCCAAAACCCTAGGGGTCGACCTCGGGTCTCCCCTGGTGCCTTCTGCCAGAGGCTCCAGGTAGGGCCATTCTCCCCGGCTGCGGTGTAGAGCACATTTTTCACATCTTGTCCTGCCCGGACTGGCCCCAGGGCCACTGCATGGACTATTTCCTGTTTGATTTGTTCAAAAGCTTGTCGTTGCTCAGGACCCCATTTAAAATCATTCTTCTTCCGGGTTACTTGATACAGAGGGCTCACAATCAGACTGTAATCTGGGATATGCATCCTCCAAAAACCCACAATGCCTAAGAAAGCTTGTGTTTCCTTTTTGCTAGTTGGTGGAGACATAGCTGCTATTTTGTTGATCACATCCATTGGGATTTGGCGGCGTCCATCTTGCCATTTTATTCCTAAGAACTGGATCTCCTGTGCAGGTCCCTTGACCTTACTTCGCTTTATGGCAAAACCAGCTTTCAGAAGGATTCGGACTATTTTATCCCCTTTCTCAAAAACTTCTTCGGCTGTGTTTCCCCATACAATGATGTCATCAATGTACTGCAGATGTTCTGGAGCTTCACCCTGTTCCAGTGCAGTCTGGATCAGTCCATGGCAAATGGTGGGGCTGTGTTTCCACCCCTGGGGCAGTCGATTCCAGGTGTACTGGATGCCCCTCCAAGTGAAAGCAAACTGTGGCCTGCACTCTGCTGCCAAAGGGATTGAGAAAAATGCATTCGCTATATCAATCGTGGCATACCACTTGGCTGCCTTGGACTCCAGTTCATACTGGAGTTCTAGCATATCCGGCACAGCAGCGCTCAGTGGTGGCGTGACTTCATTCAGGCCACGATAGTCTACAGTTAGCCTCCACTCTCCATTGGATTTTCGCACCGGCCATATGGGACTGTTAAAAGGCGAGCGAGTCTTACTGATCACTCCTTGAACCTCTAGTTGACGAATCAGCTTATGGATGGGAATCAGAGAGTCTCGGTTAGTGCGATATTGCCGCCGATGCACCGTTGTGGTAGCAATCGGCACCTGCTGTTCTTCGACCCTCAACAACCCCACAACAGAAGAGTCCTCCGAGAGACCAGGCAAGGTGGACAACTGTCTAACTTCCTCCGCCTCCAAGGCAGCTATGCCAAAGGCCCATCGATACCCCTTTGGGTCCTTAAAATACCCTCTTCTGAGGTAATCTATACCAAGGATGCATGGAGCATCTGGGCCAGTCACAATGGGATGCTTTTGCCACTCATTCCCAGTTAGGCTCACTTCAGCCTCCAGTACAGTCAACTCTTGGGATCCCCCTGTGACCCCAGAAATACAAATGGGTTCTGCCCCTCTATAGCTTGATGGTATCAGAGTACACTGTGCTCCTGTGTCCACTAGAGCCTTATACTCCTGTGGGTCTGATGTGCCAGGCCATCGAATCCACACTGTCCAATAAACCCGGTTGTCCCTTTCCTCCACCTGGCTGGAGGCAGGGCCCCTCTAATACTGGTCATGGTATCCGGTACTCACTTCTTGCAGAAATGACTTGGAGGTTCCTTCAAGAGGATCAGAAGCAAGATCAGGCCTTATGGTCTGTCTGGGGAACTGCCCACTGGAAACTGGGGCGGCACTTTTCCTGGAGGGATCTCCTTTTGTGGTTGTCCTTCCTTGCAACTCCTGTACCCGTGCCCGCAGGATCCAAGTAGGTTGTCCATCCCACTTCCTCATGTCCTCTCCATGGTCTCGCAGGTAGAACCACAGGGTGCCTCGTGGTGTGTACCCTTTGTACTCTCTCTCTTGAGTGGGGAAATGTCTGCTTCTAATAGCTGAGATGCTGGCCCGTACAGGTGGGGAGTAGGACATATTCTCTTCAAGTTGCTGAACCTTCCGGGACAGTTTCTCCACAGCTGAGACAAGGGGGGAAGAGAGGCTTTCTTCATATCGCCGGAGCCGGCCAGCCACCTCATCCACCGTTGGTCCTTCTTCACCTTTCCATTCCATTACTGCCAGTGAGTTGGCATATGACGATGGTGCGCTCCGTACAAACTTCCGCCACATGGGCCTTGTGCAGTGCACCTCATCAGGATCTGTGGGCAAGTCTGTGTTGTCCAAGTCATAATAAATCATCTCCCGCACGGCTAATTCTCTCAGGTACTGGATACCTCTTTCCATGGTGGTCCATTTGCTTGGTTGACATACAACATCTTCACTGAAGGGGTACCTCTCCCTCACGCCTGACAGGAGTCGCTTCCAGAGGCTGAGGGCTTGGGTCTTTTTTTCCAATTGCTTTGTCAATGCCGCCTTCCCTAGACAGGGATCCCAACTGCCTGGCTTCCCTACCCTCTAATTCCAGGCTACTGGCCCCATTATCCCAACACCGAAGCAGCCAGGTGACAATGTGCTCGCCTGAAAGTCGGCTAAAATCTTTTCGCATATCCCGCAGCTCACTCAGGGATAGGGATCGGGTAATTATCTCTGGTTCTGCCTCTTCCTCCTGTCCTTGTGATGGCCCTGGTTCATCGTCATCTCTTACTATGCGAACCGATTTCTTTGTGTACTTCTTCTTTTGTATGGGGGCAACGGATACTGGCACGGGTTGGTTCCCTGGTTCAGCAGCAGTGTCTGTCACCGGGGCTGGAGTAGCTGCAGTGTCTGTCACCCGGGTTGCAGTAGCCGCAGTGTCTGTCACCGGGGTTGCAGTAGCCGCAGTGTCTGTCACCGGGGTTGCAGTAGCCGCAGTGCCTGTCGCAGGGGTCGCAGTAGCCGCAGTGCCTGTCGCAGGGGTCGCAGTAGCCGCAGTGCCCGTCGCAGGGGTCGCAGTAGCCGCAGTGCCCGTCGCAGGGGTCGCAGTAGCCGCAGTGCCCGTCGCAGGGGTCGCAGTAGCCGCAGTGCCCGTCGCAGGGGTCGCAGTAGCCGCAGTGCCCGTCGCAGCAGCACCTGCCACAGGGGCCACAGCAACCGCAGCGCCTGCCGCAGGGGCCGCAGCGCCTGCTGGTCTGGTCTCTGTCTCTTTCTTCTGAGGGTGCTGCATAGCACTGAGCAGTGCCTGGTAGACACTAGCCAGGGCCCAGCACAGTGCGGTGAGTTGTGCCTCTCTAGAATAGCCACAGCACTTTCCCTTCAGATATTCTACTATTCTATCAGGGTCCTGTAATTGTTCAGGGGTGAAGTCCCAGACCATTGGAGGTGAGAAGTTCTCTAAGTACCTGCCCATGTTCTCCCACCTGCCATGCCACCCCTGACTGTCCAGCCTTGGAGCAGATCTCTGGGCGGTAGTCTTAAATAGTTGTTTAACCCTAAACGAGACCTGGAACATATTCAGCAAACATAACACTAGGAACATGCTGGTTTGAGCATCCCAAGGATATTCAAAATTCTCAAAAGCTGTCATACCTGACTCAAAGGAGAAAAGGGAGGCAAAAGAGCTGGGGAAAGTGTCCCCCCCTGTTTCCCCCATAGACTGGGTGTAATTATTAATGAATTCTGAGAGGTGGTACCCAATGTACGGACAGGAGAGCAATATCACATAAACGCCCCAAAATAAACGTCTAACAAGTGATGTTATCATATCATAAGCCGATATTGCACAGGACAGCAAAATGATAATCCTCATCCCCCTCCCAGAAGTAACAAATATCATCACAGGGAGTGCATAAAACACATAGGAGTTTACATAACACAGCCATGAGAACAAACTAAGCAACATAGTGACTGGTGACTATTAACAAATTCGTTTTTTCAAGCTCTAGTTAGATTCTGTCGTTGTCTCAACCCTTCGAGCCCCACGTTGGGCGCCAAAAAGGACTGTCGTGGTTTGGCCTCAGATGGCAACAAAGAACCACGTGTCGCTCGCCCAGCGCTTCCCGGTATGGGAAGGATCAAAAGAAAAAGGCAAAACTCTTGGGTTGAGACAAAGGCAGTTTAACAGAACAACAAAGGGAACAAGAAAACAACAACAATAACACCGACAGAGAAATATACAGACGCGAATACGGAACCGCCGCTCCCCGCCGCTCCCCGCCGGTCCGGCCCCGGGACGCGCCAGCCCGCTCCGAACCCGACTGCTCGCCCCCTCCCTCCTTTTAATCTCAGGGTGGGCGTGGCTCACATGGCATGGAATACTTAACCCTGTCCCTGCCGGAACCAGGACAGTAAGATCTTTGCAAAACTCTAGCAAGAATTTTCTGTGTGCAAGCTAGAGACAATATTTGTAATACTTCTGTTTATCTGTGCATCTCCCAGCAGACCTGTTTGTAAGTCTGCTTCTGTGCACATTTCTTTGTGTATATCAGTCTGTTTTTCTTCCTGCTGCCTCTCTCTCTTTCTTTTGTTATGTATGTGCTGTCTCCTTCCCAAATCCCTTATGCTCATTTTCCAGGCACATTTATTTATGTTCCCTTGCTAATTGAAAATTTCATATTTGAAGTTATTATTCTGATTGATGTCTGTCATTTTGATCAAGCAGTTGCTCACAGATGTTTTGTTAGAACAATTTTGCTTGTTAGTTTATCACCATCCATCTCCCTCCTGACCTTCTGTGATATTTGGTAGCAAAACCATTAAATATCTCCCGCAAACAGAGAGACAGTTGTCCATCCTCTCACATGCACGTGGTGTAGCTACAGTTGCAAAACCCTGGACATTCATCTGCATGAGCAGGTTCCATCTCAGACTGTAATGGAGATTTCTTCCTAGACACTGGAACAGGGAAAATTGCTTGTCATAATACAGTAATGTTATTGTTCTTCCTTCCAGTTACACACTTTGGACACTTAAGAAATTGGAAGGCAGCTGTGTATTCTACCAGGCTTTTGCTCAATAGCTGGCAGTTGAACTCCTCAATTCAACACAAACTTTGTGTGTCTTCTGAGAAAATAAAGTTAATAAAAATAAGAGAAAATGAAAACAACACAAGATTATGTCTACTAAGATCTCAGATTCTCATTTTTAAAGCTCAGATTTTCAAAGCTGCTGCACTGCAAACTCATGAGGATTTCTGACACAGAGGTTCCTTTTTGGTATCTAAAGTTCTGCTCTGAGCATGCCAAGAACTCCAGTCTTGACAGAGTGAGATATCTATTTTATGCCTAAATCCTCCCAAGATTCACAAAACAGGCATGTCTCTACCTGTCTTGTGTGAAGGACTTGCTCCCAGAGTTATACACTGATATGTATTAAGTATTTATTGGAGCAGGGACCAGAACCCATGTGTTCTTCTCCCACATGACTACCCAAACCAATAGACAAAGGAATCTTGCTTATTCATTCTTTCTGTCTTGATGAATATTTCATTTTATCTTGCAAAGTGGAATAACTTCAAGACAGACACTCAAAGAATATGTACCCAAGAATACCCAATGACACAATAGTTTGAATTATCTCCCAGGAAAGAGGACATGTGAATTCAAGCCCCCAAGCCAAAGAGGTAGAACCACTCTTCTCCTCCCGTTGCTGTGTTGTAAAAGAAAGCAATGCTTCCTACCACATACTACTTGGAGGTCAGCCTTATGGTTATGTTTCAAGAATACCCTGAGACTCTACTAGGAGTTTGTGAGCTGAGTATTTTATGGGAATGTTCTTTTAAAGACATGAAGTTCATTTATACAGTAACTACCAGTATTTCATACGAAATGGCCTTTAGACAAAATGGTTAAGATCATTAAGTCATGACTGAAACCAGGTCTTTTTGGTCCTGTATTTAAAGCCCATACTTTTAGGAGAGGATTGGGGATCTAAATCCTGAGTGGAGGGTGGAAGTCACCTGTAGCTATAGGGAAAGTGCCTTTGCCTTGCAGAAATACACATTTCATCCATTTCTTTATTTCAAGTGGCCACTTTTGGTCAGAAAAATGTGTGTTAACTTTAGGGGAGCTCCCTTCATCTTACAGCTGTTGTGGATCTGCTTTTGCAAGGTTATTTAGTTCACAGTCACAATGGAAGAGCAAAGAGAAATCCTGCGAGAGAAAAAGCAGGAGAAAGGCTAAAGGAAATAACAAACAAGAACTTCATGGAAAAAGTGAAGAAATTAAGAATGAAAGATCCTTCTGAGAATACTGTTCAAAATATTTCTTCACTGGTTTATGACAGCTAGTTGAATGCTAATAAAGACACCAGATGTAATGTACTTGTAGTAAAAAATTTAAGGATCTTAGTTTAATTATGTACTACAAAGATAGAAACATATCTTTTAGCTTATTTTTTTGAATGTTTTCTCCAAAATCAAAGCTTTCTGGAAGTGATGGGAGAGAAACACTCCTTGTATAGGGCTTTCTTTACAAGACATAAGTAAGTTTAAGTTGTCTTTCCTGATATTTTATTTATCCTCATTGACTCATTAGCATTTTCTGAGGACCCAAAATCCAATACTAGCGTCAAATTTTCCTTGAAATATTCCCATCCCAACACACTACAAGTTTCTGACAGCAAGCTTGTACTTTTCCTGACCCAGATTCTGTCCATCTCTTTTAAGAAGTAATCATGGTTTCTTGCATTAAATTGAATACAAAAGTACATGAGGCTGTAATCAGTCTCTTTTTTTGTAGCCACCGTGGCTATGCATATTTCCTAACACAGTGGCTGAAAAGAATATTCTGTAATATTGTTATGTACTTATGCAGTACAATTTTGTCTACAGTGGTAATACTACTTTTGGTCCCACTAATTGACATTCTCTGCAGTACACACATCTCTAGCCAGATTTACAGAAATACCTACTTATATATATGAACAATTTTTGCTGGGATCTTGTAACGGTTTCTTTTTTAAAGATTCCAACGTACAAACCAGAGCTCACACAAAGGAAAAAAAAGTTAAATCTGCTTTATTGTGAAGCCTTGCTAAGCAGTTCCCAAATGTCCCAAAAGTTACTTCAGAGAGTCTTACCTCCCCATAGATGGTAGTAGCACCGCTGAGCAGCAGGATAACGAGGAGTCACATCGGTACGGCAGAGGGAAGGCAGGCACAGCGCCGTTCAGGGCATCCCCTGTATCATCAAAGTGCGCTCATGTCTCTCTCTCTCTCCGCTCGAGACAGCCCCCTTATATTCTGCACCGGATTGAGTGGAAAAGTACAGGCTAGAGTCGCTGCACGCATGGCCATCACATGCAGCAAGCCCCACCAGGCCCATGATCCAGCTTTGCTAACAGCGGCTGTCTGATACGTGACTACATTGTTGTACTCCCTTCTTGTTATCTTCTTCTTCGAAGGTCAGGTTCTCATGGATACGCACATAGTTTTTGCAGCAACAGTAGTGAGGTCCTTTTTCTGGGCACGTATACTGGGTTTGGTTCAACTAGTAATTTTCTGTCATGTCTCACTCGGACCATCCTCTATTATCCCTTACACAGCTCTGGGCACAAATTCTACATCTTGGATGTACTGTCTATCTGACATTCAAAATATCTCATGTGAATCACCTGTTCCTGTGTAGTTCTAATTAAACCCTCAGTTTCTATTTTTAACTCTCTTTTGTCAAGTTACTTATAATTTGCCACCTCCTTCTGATGAGATTTTTTATCCCCTCAAAAATTGACATATACTTATTTTTCAACCTTTTCTGATTACATCTCTGTCGTGGTTTGGCCTCAGACGGCAACAAAGAACCACATGCCACTCGCTCGGGACTTCCCAATACGGGACGAATCAAAAGAAAAAGGCAAACATCTTGGGTTGAGACAAAGGCAGTTTAACAGAACAGCAGAGGGAACAAGAAAAAAACAGCAACAATAACACGGAGAGAGGAATATACAAACACGATTACGGAACCGCCGCTCCCCGCCGCTCACCAACCAGACCCGGGATGCCCCAGCCCGCTCCAAGCAGCGACTGCCTGCCCCCTCCCTCCTTTTAATCTCAGGGTGGGCGTGGCTCACATGGCATGGAATACTTAACCCTGTCCCCGCTGGAACCAGGACATTATCCACCCCTTATTCCATACCATTTTTGCCATGCCCAGATCTTACAGGTTCCAAGGAATTGCCACCACTTTCCTCTGTCATATATATATATATATGCACATAAATATTCATGAAGATATAATGCCCTGAGTTTATGGGCCATCCTTCCAAAGTGTCTGGTGAGTTCATTCAACAGCTTGTCGTTGCTCAGGACCCCATTTAAAGTCATTCTTCTTCCGGGTTACTTGATACAGAGGGCTTACAATCAGACTGTAATCTGGGATATGCATCCTCCAAAAACCCACAATGCCTAAGAAAGCTTGTGTTTCCTTTTTGCTAGTTGGTGGAGACATAGCTGCTACTTTGTTGATCGCATCCATTGGGATCTGGCGGCGTCCATCTTGCCATTTTACTCCTAAGAACTGGATCTCCTGTGCAGGTCCCTTGACCTTACTTCGTTTTATGGCAAAACCAGCTTTCAGAAGGATTCGGACTATTTTATTCCCTTTCTCAAAAGCTTCTTCGGCTGTGTTTCCACATACAATGATGTCGTCAATGTTTTGCAGATGTTCTGGAGCTTCACCCTGTTCCAGTGCAGTCTGGATCAGTCCATGGCAAATGGTGGGGCTGTGTTTCCACCCCTGGGGCAGTCGATTCCAGGTGTACTGGATGCCCCTCCAAGTGAAAGCAAACTGTGGCCTGCACTCTGCTGCCAAAGGGATTGAGAAGAATGCATTCGCTATATCAGTCATGGCATATCACTTGGCTGCCTTGGACTCCAGTTCGTACTGGAGTTCTAGCATGTCCGGCACGGCAGCGCTCAGCGATGGTGTGACTCCATTCAGGCCACGATAGTCTACAGTTAGCCTCCACTCTCCATTAGATTTTTGCACCAGCCATATGGGACTGTTAAAGGGTGAGCAAGTCTTGCCGATCACTCCTTGAACCTCTAGCTGACGAATCAGCTTATGGATGGGAATCAGAGAGTCTCGGTTAGTGCGATATTGCCGCCGATGCACCGTTGTGGTAGCAATCGGCACCTGCTGTTCTTCGACCCTCAACAACCCCACAACAGAAGAGTCCTCCGAGAGACCAGGCAAGGTAGACAGCTGTTTAACTTCCTCCATCTCCAAGGCAGCTATGCCAAAGGCCCACCGATACCCCTTTGGGTCCTTAAAATACCCTCTCCTGAGGTTATCTATACCAAGGATGCATGGAGCATCTGGGCCAGTCACAATGGGATGCTTTGGCCACTCATTCCCAGTTAGGCTCACTTCAGCCTCCAGTACAGTCAACTCTTGGGATCCCTCTGTGACCCCAGAAATACAAATGGGTTCTGCCCCTCTATAGCTTGATGGTATTAGGGTGCACTGTGCTCCTGTGGCCACTAGAGCCTTATACTCCTGTGGGTCTGATGTGCCAGGCCATCGAATCCACACTGTCCAATAAACCGGGTTGTCCCTTTTTCCTCCACCTGGCTGGAGGCAGGGTCCCTCTAATACTGGTCATGGTATCCGGTACTCACTTCTTGCAGAAATGACTTGGAGGTTCCTTCAAGAGGATCAGAAGCAAGATCAGGCCTTCTGCTCTCTCTGGGGAACTGCCCACTGGAAACTGGGGCCGCACTTTTCCTGGAGGGATCCCCTTTTGTGGTTGTCCTTCCTTGCAACTCCTGTACCCGTGTCCGCAGGATCCAAGTAGGTTGTCCATCCCACTTCCTCATGTCCTCTCCATGGTCTCGTAGGTAGAACCACAGGGTGCCTCGTGGTGTGTACCCTCTGTACTCTCTCTCTTGAGTGGGGAAATGCCTGCTCCTAATAGCTGAGATGCTGGCCCGTACAGGTGGGGAGTAGGACATATTCTCTTCAAGTTACTGGACCTTCCGGGACAGTTTCTCCACAGCTGAGACAAGGGGGGAAGAGAGGCTTTCTTCATATCGCCGGAGCCGGCCAGCCACCTCATCCACCGTTGGTCCTTCTTCCCCTTTCCATTCCATTACTGCCAGTGAGTTGGCATATGACGATGGTGCACTCCGTACAAACTTCCGCCACATGGGCCTTGTGCATTGCACCTCATCAGGGTCCGTGGGTAAGTCTGTATTGTCCAAGTCATAATAAATCATCTCCCGCACGGCTAATTCTCTCAGGTACTGGATACCTCTTTCCATGGTGGTCCACTTGCTTGGGTGACATACAACATCTTCACTGAAGGGGTACCTCTCCCTCACGCCTGACAGGAGTCGCTTCCAGAGGCTGAGGGCTTGGGTCTTTTTTCCAATTGCCTTGTCAATGCCGCCTTCCCTAGACAGGGATCCCAACTGCCTGGCTTCCCTACCCTCTAGTTCCAGGCTACTGGCCCCGTTATCCCAACACCGAAGCAGCCAGGTGACAGTGTGCTCGCCTGAAAGTCGGCTAAAATGTTTTCACATATCCCGCAGCTCACTCAGGGATAGGGATCGGGTAATTATCTCTGGTTCTGCCTCTTCCTCCTGTCCTTGTGATGGTCCTGGTTCATCGTCATCTCTTACTAAGTGAACTGATTTCTTTGTGTACTTCTTCTTTTGTATGGGGGCAACGGATACTGGCACGGGTTGGTTCCCTGGTTCAGCATCAGTGGCTGCCACCGGGGTTGGAGTAGCTACAGTGCCCATCGCAGGGGCTGCGGCAGCCGCAGTGCCTGCCGGTCTGGTCTCTGTCTCTCTCTCCTGAGAGTGCTGCATAACACTGAGCAGAGCCTGGTAGACACTAGCCAGGGCCCAGAACAGTGCGGTGAGTTGTGCCTCTCTAGAATAGCCACAGCATTTTCCCTTCAGATGTTCTACTACTCTATCAGGGTCCTGTAATTGTTCAGGGGTGAAGTCCCAGACCATTGGAGGTGAGAAGTTCTCTAAGTACCTGCCCATGTTCTCCCACATGCCATGCCACCCCTGACTGTCCAGCCTCGGAGCAGAGCTCTGGGTGGTAGTCTTAAATAGTCGTTTAACCCTAAACAAGACCTGGAACACATTCAGGAGACATAACACTAGGAACATGCTGGTTTGAGCATCCCAAGGATATTCAAAATTCTCAAAAGCTGTCATACCTGACCCGAAGGAGAAGAGGGAGGCAGAAGAGCTGGGGAAAGTGTCCCCCCCTGTTTCCCCCATAGACTGGGTGTAATTATTAATGAATTCTGAGAGGTGGTGCCCAGTGTACGGACAGGACAGCAATACCACATAAACGCCCCAAAATAACCGTCTAACAAGTGATGTTATCATATTATAAGCCAATATCACACAGGACAGTAGAATGATAATCCTCATCCCCCTCCCAGAAGTGACAAATATCATCACAGGGAGTGCATAAAACACATAGGAATTTACATAACACAGCCATGAGAACAAACCAAGCAACATGGTGACCAGCGACTATTTACCTAATAAAATAAACGCATACAACAAATTTGTTTTTTCAAGCTCTAATTGGATTCTGTCATTATCTCAACCCTTCGAGCCCCACGTTGGGCGTCAAAACGGACTGTCATGGTTTGGCCTCAGACAGCAACAAAGAACCACATGCCACTCGCTCGTGTCTTCCCAATATGGGAAGAATCAGAAGAAAAAGGCAAAACTCTTGGGTTGAGACAAAGGCAGTTTAACAGAACAGCAGAGGGAACAAGAAAAAAACAGCAACAATAACACGGAGAGAGGAATATACAAACATGATTACGGAACCGCCGCTCCCCGCCGCTCACCAACCGGACCCAGGACGCCCCAGCCCGCTCCCAGACGCGACTTCCTGCCCCCTCCCCCCTCTTAATCTCAGGGTGGGCATGGCTCACATGGCATGGAATACTTAACCCTGTCCCCGCTGGAACCAGGACAATGTCTTTTTTCCAACTAATGATTACATCTTAGCAAGAGCATATTCATCATTTAGATTTGGAATTTCATTCAGGATTCAATCAATCCACCTTCTTTCCCTCATGCAGGCTATTATATTACATGTTCCTCTTCCATGATATGCCTGTCTGCTCTCAAGCCCTTTAAATCTATTCTTCTCATCTGCACTGCACTTAGTAACATATAAAGGAATTTTCAGCAGTATATAGGATGCAGAATCCATGCATTCACTGTCTATGCAGGAAGCAACAAGATAACACACATGTTACCGGAATCTCAAATTCAGTGTGTACAGGTATTGAGGAAGCGCCAATGTCTCCTTTCTCAAATAGCGACTGAGGAGGTCATAGAATCATAGAATGGTTTGGGTTGGAAGGGACCTTAAAGATCATCTAGTTCCAACACCCCTGCCATGGGCAGGGACACCTCCCACTAGACCAGGTTGCTCAAAGCTTCATCCAGACTGGTCTTGAACACTTCCAGGGATGGGGCATCTACAGTCTCCCTGGGCAACCTGTTCCACTGCCTCACCACCCTCACAGTGAAGAATTTCTTCCTAATATCCAATCTAAATCTACCCTCTTTCAGTTTGAAGCTGTTACCCCTTGTCCTATCATTACACTCCCTGATAAACAGTCCCTCCCCATCCTTCCTGTAAGCCCCTTTAGGTCAAAGCTTTCTGCTGCAGAGCTGGTGTAGCACAGTAGTGTGTACACATTCATTCTCTGGGTTTGGTCCAAAAAGCATTCATCTCTATTATAGTAACAGTAACATTATCTTGGCTCTTAAGCTCACGCTGACTCATCTTGACTCATGCTTTTACTTTTAGAATGTTTCTTTTAAAAAGAAGAAAAAAAAAGTTGGGACAGACCTCAAACAGGTAAAAGATGTACATGTAATTAATGACATATTGACTTCTTTTGCTTGTTTTTTGTTGGTTTGTTTGGTTGTGGTTTTTTTTTGTTTTGATCAAGATTCAATCTAAAGGTGTATTTCAAGATGATGTAGAGCCCCAGGGGTACTTGTCTTGAGCACATTTTGATGCCATATCCTTTTAGCCCCAGAATGGGCTCTTGAATTTCATACGAGGTATTTTTACAGTTGCATACTACTAAAGGTATCACAAGTATGTGAAGGTATTGTAATGTGGTTATCCTTGAGATAATTTTGACAGTGGTAACCTCAATATCAAATATCCATTTAGTCTTCACAATCAGGGGAGAAGAATTTTGTGGCCCTAAAAACCTTGCAAGATGAAATTCTAGGTTGGATTTACCCCTTGTACCCCATGAACTATACTTGCCTTTAGAAAGTATGAGTCTTTGACATTGGAAACAGAACATACATAGTGACAAACAGATAATTCTACTAGGAAAATAAATCTATAGTAATTTTCTTCTAGAACCTTGTGTTTGCAGTTGTGACATGATTTATCCTCTCCAAACATATCACTAAATGAGAAACAAATAATATGCTATACATAAATTAGTATGGAATCAAATAAGTATTGATAATATTTGCAGTTGTTTTTAACTAGAAACCAACCCTTTGAGTGATTAACTCCAAATGTCCTTCTTTTTTCTTTTTATTATTTTTCATGGTAGTTACAGACAGAGCTTTTAAGCCAGTTAGGGGGAAGTATATTATTTCCATCCCCCTTTTAAATACTCTATAAAGAATTCTATCATGCATAATAGCTTTGTTTACTGCATAGTACAGCATGGTCTAATTATCACCTCTGCCTCACTAACCATATGGTTTATATTCTCACACTCATCAGTTATTTTTATGCCCCCTGCAGAAATGAAGAGAACATTAATAAGAATAATTTTTTCAGGATATCATTTTGGGTGAAATTACGAGAAATGATGCACTAAAGCACAGAAATTCAGCTTTGCTTTAGCATCTCCCAGGATAAATTTGTCTTTCTTTCTTTCATTTCCTTCTTTTTCTTTCTTTCTCCCTCCCTCCCTTCCTTCCTTCCTGCCTTCCTTCCTTCCTGCCTTCCTTCTCTTGCCTCTCTTCTTTCCATTTTATTTAAGTAGTTAGAAATAGAAAATTCATCAAGATTTATGTTCAGAGGTATTTCCTATCAATGGCTTGTCTGCAAATATACAACAAATCCAGTTCTCTTCAGTGCTGTTACTCTCATTGTAAGGACCTTCACTAGAGGCCAGTGGTGCAGCTATTACATGTACCAATGTTCAGATGTACAAAGGCTGCCCAGGGCAATGTTATTTTGTAACCTGGCTGCAAAGGTGGCAGAAGATGGAGGTAAGTGCTAATAACTAATTTGAAAAAAATTCCTATTTTGCCTTTTTTCTTAGCACCCATAGCCACCTTGCATTCCATTTAGGAAATATAATGGACAGTGTTTATTGACTTATCTGTAAAACTCTTGTTATCACTAAATGCACAATTAGCTCACATACTTTATCCAGTGGTCAGACTCATCTAGACTTCTTGGAAACAGCTGCAAATATTTAGTCTATGTCATCAAAGAAGAACCTTATCTTTTTTTACTATTAGTATTAGAAAATAACTTTAAAACTCTTAAAATCAGGTGTACATATATATATGTTTATATAGTACACACACATGTGCACATACATCCATGATATTTGTATTACATGTTTCCCTTCCAACAGGGGATGCCTTTTTATATTTCCTGATAAGAAAAACATATCACCAAAAAGAATGAATTCAGTGCTTTTTGTCAGTTAGGCTTGTTGGTATACCTGCCTGATACTTCTGGATATGAAAGTTCACCGGATTCGGAAAATATATACCACATTAAAAAAGAATAAAAATTGTGGAAGTAAAATGGACAAAACTGATTCAAATTCTGTATGATATTATTCATTTATATTTTAACAGGAATGTGAAAGACTAAAAAATTAACACAATAAACATACAAAAAAAAATCCCAAAATTACTATTGATATACTCATTCATAACAAAAGTAATGGTACCCAGGTTAGCAGACTTCAGCTCATTTTAAGCAATTTTCAATGAATTTCACCAACTATTTCCTATTTTAAGACCATTTTGAGAAAGCAATTTAGCTTAAATTTTGATGTCTTTAAATGGTGGAGAAACCAGGACTCTGGATAAATTGATCCAATAACTAATTATTCCCAGGGTTTAAATGAATGCAAAAACTATTTCATTTTAGTTTAAGCTTTTTTGGTTCAGCTTACAGTTTTAAGAATGTTGATGTAGTTTACCATCTTTATTAAAGGGATGTCTCCTGGTATATCTTTTCCATGTGTCAGTTTATGAGATATGATCAAAACACTTCCTGTGTTTCTTCTTTTAAACTTAATAATGTCATTATTAAATCATTACTAGGAAATAATTTTTAGCCCTTTTCCATTGTCAAGACTTTTTTTTTTTTTCAATCAACTTTATAGGACTAAGAACAGGAATGAAATCAGTATTACTGCTTCACTGTGTCTTCTATATATCCCCAGAATTAGGACATTTTCCCTTGAACTTCATTATCAGCGCATCCCTTCATTTCTTTTAAAAAACACTTCTTTTGGTTGGAAGGGGAAAGTGGTGGGTTGCAGGGAGTCCTTTATTATTTCCTTTGCAGGGAGAAAAGTTATTTATGCATGCACAGCTACTCACGTAGAAAACTACAAGTACTTCCCAGACTGACCTGGCTGTATGTATGGCAGTTCTACTCCAAAGGCCCTACAGATGTACTATGGTAGTACCCAACTTAGGAAGCACTGTATTTAGGGGCATGCCAAAAAGCTCAAGGAACAGACAGAATAGTTTGTTGTCTGTGTGACTTTCCTTTACAGAATGTAATTTTTGGAGAGTTGCAGTCTGTTTTCCAAATGAGAATGAATTTCAGATAAACAGCCATTATGTGATTCCCAGCAGCGTTAATCAGTTCGGCCACACATTTACTTCATTGTACAACCCTGTCCTGTTCTGCAGGACAGACTAAATTCTGTCATCTCACTGGTAAATAGAAATTCACTAAGAGATACACAGTCTCTCCTTTGCTTTTTTCTTAAACCCTTTTGTGATGAAAAATCATGCAGGACTTTTCCATGCTGTAAATGCTGAGGCCAGAAAGTTAGTAATTACTCTCACCACATAAACAATGCATACGTGAAGCCTGGGCAAAAGAAACCTAATTCTCCAACTGAGAGACATAATCTGATAATACAGAGCCAATTGTTACAGTTGTTGTTGCTCACATGAAATAAAGTCTACAGTCCTCTTGTCCCACTGATTTCCATGGGCCAATAATGGGAGTAAACTGATGCACAAGGACATAACGACAAAAAAAAATAAATCAAGCACAAAATAGCCTTTGATATTAACAGATTCCTTTCATCAACTCTGGAAACTGACTGCCCATCAACAGTATAGTGAATTGGGCCTGAAAATAAAAGTATCACTACAAATTCCCCATTTTCTCTAAATACAAAAGAAAAATAGCATTCTCTCATTAAAATTTACAAATAAATTCAACTCATTGGCTTGAGCAAAAATGATGAAATAGCTAACCAAAAAAATCTCCAAAGCTAGTACTGAAATCATAATGACAAGTGAAAATGAGTAAATAAATGCAGCTATATTTAAAGGGGAAAAGCAGGCAAAGCATTTATTTAGTACATAAAAATCTGTAGAAAATCCTTCCGATCGCTGTCTGTATGCAAAGCCAGTCATATATAAAGAGTTTTATTTTCTTCTGTAGAAAGGAATTTAGTTGCGGAGGAATTTTTCTTCCTAACTAGCTGTCAGCTGTTACTGTCAGCAGTGATTAAACATAAGCAGGAGTTCTGATTCATCAGTGG
Organism: Fratercula arctica; assembly: GCA_947846985.1. NCBI lineage: Eukaryota > Metazoa > Chordata > Aves > Charadriiformes > Alcidae > Fratercula > Fratercula arctica. Next base: position 14,423,091 of record CANTUZ010000025.1, on the reverse strand, counting down.
TAGATAGAATCATCACGGATGTAAAGTAGTCTTTGTTCCAAGGTCAGATCTTGTATGAAGCTAGGACAACTTTATGCACCAATCCCTGTGTCTGGCTTACTTATGGTAATTCATTTACTGTCATATCATTACAGAACAAGGATAAAAATTATATGCAGTTGGAGAAATACGTTCAGAAAACATGAGGAGGATGAAGTGTGTGTATATGTATATGTGTGTGTTTTATAAACAATATGATAAGCTGGATCTATGGCTATGCACATATATTCTAATGTGCATATTAATGCTTTGTATCTATAGAGAACCTGATGTATTTAAAGATCTCAGAACAGCATAAAAGCATTAGAGCATCCCTTCCCTGGACATTGCTTTGGCATGTTTTTTAACCAGTAAATTCCTCAAGAAGTGTCACTTACCAAATCTTTGTACACTGCTACCTAAAACAACAGGACTCTTATCAGGATCGGCAACTCTGGGCATTTTTAATACCTACTTAGTAATAATAACTACAGATGGCTAAAATAAGGTATAAAGACATTAAGTGATTTTTTTGACTATGCACAGCAAGAAAATAACTGTGGGGAATATTTTGACCACCTGAAGAGCAGCATGAAGGAAATGCAGCCACTCCAGCCAGTAAGTCAGCTTCATCGGGTGCCCAGCTGAAGTGCCTTAGGCAAATGCATGCAGTATGGGGAACAAGAGGAGTTAGAGACATGCACACGCCTCCAGGGCTATGATCTCATTGGCATCATGGAGACCTGGTGGGATGACTCCTGTGACTGGAGTGTTGGAATGGAGGGGTACAGACTCTTCAGGAAGGACAGGCAGGGGAGATGAGGAGGGGGTGTTGCCTTCTATGTCAATGACCAGCTGGAGTGCATGGAGCTCCACCTGGGGATGGATGAAGAGCCAATGGAGAGCTTATGGGTCAAGATTAAAGGGAATGCAGGGGCAGGTGACGTTACAGTGGGGGTCTGCTACAGGCCACCTGACCAGGACGACAGAGTGGATGAGGCCCTCTATAGACAGATAGGAGCAGCCTCGCATTCACAGACCCTGGTCCTCATGGGGGACTTGAACCACTCCGATATCTGTTGGAGGGACAACACAGCAGGGCACAAGAAATACAGGAAGTTCTTGGAATGTGTCGGTGACAACTTCCTTCTCCAAATGGTAGAGGAGCCAACGAGGAGCGGAACTATGCTGGACCTTGTCCTTACCAACAAAGAAGGGGCTGGTGGGGAATGTCAAGCTCAAGGGCAGTAGCCTTGGCTGCAGTGATCATGAAATGGTATATTCAAGATCCTTCAGGCAGCGAGGAGGGTACACAGCAAGCTCACTACCCTGGACTTCAGGAGAGCAGACTTTGGCCTCTTGAGGGACCTGCTTGGCAGGGTAACATGGGAAAAAGCACTGGAGGGGAGAGGGGCCCAAGGAAGCTGGTTAGTATTCAAGGATCACCTCCTCCAAGCTCAGGAGTGGTGCATCCCAAGAAAGAAGAAGTCAGGCAAAAAAGCCAGGAGGCCTGCATGGATGAACAAGGAGCTCCTGGACAAGCTCAAAAGCAAAAAGGAGGCCTACAGAGGGTGGAAGCAAGGATGAGTAGACTGAGAGGAATACCGAGAAACTGTCCGAGTGGCCAGGAACCAGATTAAGCAAGCTAAAGCCCAGATAGAATTAAATCTGTCCAGGGACATCAAGGGCATGCTAGGGGCATATTCATAGAATCATAGAATGGTTCGGTTTAGAAGGGACCTTGAAGTTCATCTAGTTCCAACCCCCCTGCCATGGACAGGGACACCTCCCACTAGACCAGGCTGCTCAAAGCCCTGTCCAGCCTGGCCTTGAACAATTCCAGGGAAGGGCCATCTGCAACTTCTCTGGGCAACCTGTTCCAGTGCCTCACCACCCTCACAGTAAACAATTTCTTCCTAATATCTAATCTAAATCTCCCCTCTTTCAATTTAAAAGGGTTGTTACCCCTTGTCCTATCTCCTTTTTTTCCTCTTGTGTGTGAAAATCTGGCATGTATGCATGCTTCATCCAGACAGGTACACAGGCATCCATAATCAGGATATACGTGCATATATACACAAGCTGTGCATTGGGTAGTATGAGTAGATCTGTCCTTTAAACACTGCATAGAGTATATTGCAGCCTACATATTCAGCTGGGTCCATTTTCTTACCTTCATTTGATATCTGATCTGTATTACAGTGATCAGAGCTTTCAACTCATTCAGGTACTACATTTTTGGCAAGGAAAAAGAAACAGAGGCCTAGATAGTGCCTTCATGGGTCTCTAATCGCAGGATTGGGCCTTTCATCTTTCAGTTAGGTACAGAATTATTCTCCACTCCTTTTCATTACAGCAGTGATCTGCACCGCTAAACAGTCACTGCATTGCATGCCACCACTGACTTCATTTTAATCATGCCAGGGCAAATTATTTACAGAAATAATGTAATGTGTATAAATGCATATGCATACATGCGCATGCACACACACACACACAGACATATCACAGAGGTGATTATGATATCCCCATGATGAATTGTGCAGTCAGGTAGAATTTAAATTGTTGACTTTAATGTTCAAAATAAGCTTCAAGAAAGTTGAAGTCCCATTCATAGCTTTTTTTGTAGAACAATACACTAATTTGTTCTTGCTCCCCCCACTTATTATTAAATGACCTGCATAGCCAACTGATATAATTTCATGGGCAAAGGAAAGATGTATTTTGTGGTACATTGCAAAATATTTGTGTTTGATTAATTTTAAATAGAAGTTTCTGTGCAGCTGTGAGACTATTTCACATATTAGAAAGTCTCCTGTCAAGTATAAAAGTGATTCAGTCAGAAAAAGACAATTAACCCTGTGATTTTTCACATGGAGCTCAATAACAAAATGAATATTCCAAATATAATGGCATATTTAGTGCAGTGCCAGCACTGTCAACCTTTGCTGCTCTGCTGCTCGAATTTTCCCACACCTTATTTACAATTTCCTCCCTCTGTGAATAGGGAATATCTTCAGGAATACCTACAAAACCATGTCACCACTTCTTTCAAATTCTTCATTCACTCTGCAGAGCAATGGCTTGTTAGAAATACATCTAAAGCACTTATGCAGCCAGTTGCATGTGCTTATAGAAAGAGTAGCCTCTTCTTTATGTAACTAACTCATGTCATGTAGAATTATCTCACCTGCTACTTCTCCACCTCTTCCCTTTGCCATCCTCACTTCTTGCCTCTCACTTTACACTTAAATGATAAGCCCATTTGGGGAAACACCATCTGGTAAGATTTATGTCTGCAGAGTATACAGTGCTGAAGGACCCAGACCTCAAAGCATTGTGTGCAACTAAATAATATCAGTAACAGCAAACTCTTATGTACTCTGGCTCCTTAAGGCTGACACTCTCACCAGTTCAGGCTTCAGGAAACTACTAATATGGGCTGACATAAATTAACAATAAGGGAAGTTCACAGAAGGGCAATCCAACCAAAGCCTGACAATGATATTAGCATTCATTTTGCAACCTTGTCTCCAGTTTGTGCAAAGTCGATGGTTGGAGGTTACACTTCCATTAAAACTTGACAACATTTTAAATGCTAATCAAAACCACTTGTCCTTTCTACCTCTATTTATCTTGGGGTGGGGGGAGGAGAATTAAAAAAAAAAAAAGAGGGGAGAGGAGAAAAGAGAAACAAAACATAAAAGAATCCTGACTTTGAACCGCAACAAATAGTCTCTTACATCTCTCCCTCCCTCCTCCTGTGCAGGACAGATAAGAGCTATGCAGATTGAGTGTCAGGACCTCAGCGGCAAAGGGGAAAGCTCAGTTTCTGGAGTTCAGGATGCTCTTTGCAAGAAGAGAAGGTAAAAGGCTGTGAGTCTGGGAGTCAGTGGGAACAGAAGAGGAGGCAGTAGAGCAGGCTTTTCACTGTCAAAATGGCTGTAAGATGTATGTCATTTCACAGAGAAAAAGAAGGTAAAGAGAAGGAAAATAACAGACCAGCAAACTGAGCAAATAAATCTAAAAATAATGTGTATTAATAGAATGTAACATATTGATTGGAACTAATCCTCAGGCACAGATAATATCAAAGTGGAGGTTTAAGGTAGTAGCTAACTGGGAAATACTAACACATTTCTGTTGTGGTTAGAAATATACTGGGAGTAGAGAAGAAGATAACCCTTAAGAAAAAAAAATATTCAAGCATTTCTGAGCAAAACTCTCTGTGTTTTTCAGATTATTTTTATTTATAAGAATGCTTATAATCTTTTCTTCTCAGAAAGTAAATATGAATTCATGAAACAAACATAAAATAAATTTTAAAATGTGCGGTCAACCTTTTGAAACTTGATCAACTTGAAAATATTCATTTTGCCCAAAAAGGTCTTTAAATGAGAAAATATTACATTAATAAGTAAAAAGAGATACTTTTTTTCTGAGCAGTTATACTCCGATTCCTCTGAAGCAGTTGTGTAACAGTGAATTACAGTGGAACTGACAGTGATGGGACTGTTCCAGTTAATGTAGCAACCATTGTACAATCAAGCTGTAATCTCACATGTACCTTCAGAGATAAGAGTGAATTGTTGCTAGATAACAAAAAAAAAAGAGACAGAGTGTAACGAATATGTATACTTATAACTATACCTATTTCTATACATTTTCTTCCTTTTATTTTCTACCTAAGTATAAATCCTACTTTCAAATCTGGTTGGCTGTAGCTAGACTTTTAGCTTTTAATTTGACTTCTAAATCCCTGTTTTCAGCATCTAAAATGAAGTGTTCATAAGCATAACTTCAGGCACCAAGTCAGAACAAAATAGGTTCAACTTCTGATTTGCTGCAAAACAGTATTGTTCATTTAACTTCAAAGAAACCGTGCCAGTTTGTATCACATCATATCACATCAGAACCCAATGCTACAGTTTTACTGTATTCCTTACTCACGAACTCAATATATGGATGTACACTATTTAAATAATAATAACCCTAGAGAAATCTAAGCAATCTGAACAGATTAGATATTTTCATATTTGTTTCCTACTTTCAGAACATCCTTCTTTTTATTTATTTTTTAAGGGCCCTATGGCATTTAAAAAGAAAAAAAACAAACAAAACAAAAAAAATAAAAAAAATCCCAACTAAACAAACAAATAAAACACCTGTGTAACACATTGGAATCTTAGCCAAACTTCTGTGCAATCAGCCTTTTATAAATTCCACTTCTACTCTTCCATTGGATCAAGTATTCTTTATATCCTGTGCCGAAATGCTGTAAGATGTTCCTGGATGCTGCTAAATGCTATATTTCATACCCCAGAAGTGACAGCTTTTCAACAGAATGTTTTTAAAGTGTATCAAGATTTCTGTAGGATATTGTATGAAATAAAAAATTATATTATTCTGAAATCCTAGTCAGCCATGGAATTAGGATCCCAAAGCACTAAAATAAATATGCCCTTTAGCGGGGGAGAGAGGAGAGAATAAAAAATGATTAAATTAATAATATTTCAAGGAGTTTTTTATTTTAAATTAAAATCCATGGTTTAGACCATATTTCAATTATCAGCTCAACATTACTCTTTAAGCAAATGACTAGAGTTAATGAGAGAACTACTACATATTGAATACATTGATTTTCTGCTTGGTGTAAACTCTAAATAGCTGATTAGAAAGCTGTGAATCAGGACTCAGTGTACCTCACATATTCAGCAATAAATTACAAGCTGAAAGCCATACAAATCTTTGAAGGAGAAATGTATTCTAAGCACATGACTATGAAACTTAAATGTATAAATGTTAATGGAAACCTGCCCTATCTACCAATTTAAGAAACAGTGCACATTTTGATATGCATATCAAGCTAATGCACAAAGCTTAGAGGTATAAGCATACCTCAGATTTATTTAAAGGAAAAATATTACTGTGAAATTAATACTTAATTGAACAACTTCTAATAGGGGGGTCATGGTGTACTACCTTTTTTGTCCTTCCCCATATATCTTTGAACATCTATTGCATTTCCTATCTACGGAAAGCTCAGCTGCCTAACTGTGTATGACTAAGCTACCATTCCCTTGCAGGAGGACTTTAAAAAAAATTGGAAAAAAATAATGTGGGGCCTTTTGTTTGCATTCTCAGTTTGATTTTGTTAGAAAAATATCTGGCAAGTGTGCATCACTGTTTGGGGTAGAATCTCAATATTTCTTTGACTGCAAGTTGTAAAATAACATGCCGGAGTTGGACAGAACTCATATGGATTGATGCTTTGTGCTTGGACTGAGACTGAAAGAGAATGTCATGAGGGGGATCCCAAAAATATGATAGAAATGCCTGGCTAAAATGCCAAAGACCCTCTACCAGCCATTGCCTACTAGGAGAAATTAAACTCAAGGCACTGAGTAAACAAAGACACTGAGTAAAATTGGGAATTGGTAAGCCATACACCTTCTTGTAGCTCAGGTAAATGTTCTTGCTGGCAATATTTACATTATTTTCCCAGTCTTGGTCCATGTTTTCCCTTAGCTGATAGTTTGAACTCCTCTGGAAGAATCAGTCTGAATCTGTCTCACATGTAATGCATGTGAATGTTTTGATCCTGGAACAGAAGTGATATAACCAAGCCTTTTTCTTTTTTTTTGTTTTTGGTTTTGGTTTTTTTTTTTTTAAGTCCAGCTTTGGAAAACCAATAAGGACAGGGAAACTTTGATCAACCAGCTTAATTTGTACTTAGATTGTAACAGCTTTGTGCGGTGCTTGTACAGCTCATGTCATGAGGAGATCCCGACCTACTGCTGGGGCAATAAAAACATCGAAAGTATAAACTTCATTAGCTGAAACTCTCCTGTGTATCATGGCTCCCTCTCCTGTGCTGAAATTGGCAGCTCCAAAGACAGATTCTGACCCAGTGTGCTTATCTGATAAAGCTACATTCCAGCAGCAACAAGCAGACCTTCACAGGTGCATTTTTTGAAGAAAGAGAAAGAGACATTCTAAACAATGTGGAAAAACAAGGTAGGTTTGAGAGAAAAGCCTTATGAATGGCTAATAGATTAAACATGCCTCACCACGAGACATTCAAGGTACTTGATCTATTTAGCTTATAAATAGGGTGACATGACCATAGTTTATAAATATGTTTCTTATAAATGTGAGAAACAGAATTTGGTCTCGCCGAGGAGACCAGCTCCAGTACAGGTGAGTCCACACTGGGGAAGGGAATCATGACAAAAAAGGGCCGGTAAGGGGCTCATTTTTGAGGCTTTTCAAAGCCAGGAAAAGCGGCAAGCCCGGGACGGTGCCCGGCAGTTCTGGGGGGCGGAGACAGCGAAGGAGCCGAGGGTGGAGTCAGCACCCCCGGTGGCAGATCTAAACGAGGCAGGGTGGGACCACTTCCCCCCTCATAAAAGAAGCCCTTCAGGAGAACAGCGATCAGATAGGTTGCTGTGTACTGAGCAAGCAAGCAGTGAGGGGGTGTCGCCTGGGCATTACCCGGGAGCACCACGATAAGGGTGTATTTCTTTGGTAGGTAAACAGACCGGGCAAACAGGATGTGACGTGACAGTCTGGTCACAGCAGTTTGCGTGGGAGAGTGCTGAAAGACTGCCAACCCGGCCAGGTAGCGGTGGTATCCACTCGGAAGAAGACCATGGCATCTGTGAGCTCCACACCCACCAGCTCTGATGCAGCCTCCCAGATGGAGCTCCTGTGGGAACATGCTGCTGCACAGACATTAGGCTGCAGCGTGCCCTGCTCTTATGCTGGTGTTGGATGGCAGTGGTGGGTATTCCTGTGGGAGATGTGCCCAGGTAGAGGAGCTCCTCTGCTTAGTGATGGAGCTCAGGGAGGAGGTGAGCAGGTTGAGGGCCATCAGGGAATGCAAGAAAGAGATGCTTGGAGTAGTACCCTGCCTCCCATGACAGAAACCAAGCAGGCAGACAGAACCCCTGCTACAGAGAACTCCCTGTCCTCTCTCTGCCTGACTGAATGTGGTGATTTGGAGGACAGGGGGCAATGGCAAGAAGTTCCTGCCCAGTGCAACAGGCACCGCAGCTGTGACTACCCCACCTTCACAGATGTCATTGTGTAATAGGTACAGTGCTCTGCAAGGGAACCTGAATGAGGATGATAGTTCTTCCAGCTTGGAAGTGTCATCGAGGTCTAGTCGGACCACCCACTGCATCAAAACCTCTGCGGTTAAGAACAAAAGACGGGTCATTGTCATAGGCAACTCACTACTGAAGGGAGTGGAAGGCCTGATATGCAGACCAGAACCACTACATAGGGAGGTCTGCTGCCTCCCTGGGGCCCAGGTTAAGGATGTAAAAAAGTAGCTTCCTTCCCTAGTATGGCCTTCAGATTATTATCCCCTTTTGATCTTTCAGGTAGGCAGCGATGAGGTAGTGAGAAGAAGTCCAAGGGCAATGAAGAGAGATTTCAGGACCTTGGGATGACTGGTCAAGGGATCGGGAGCACAAGTTGTGTTCTTCTCTATCCCCCCAGTTGTGGAGAATGATGAGGGGGTAAACAGGAAGAGCCAGCAGATCAATGCCTGGCTCCAAGCCTTGGGGCTCACAGCAGGACTTTGGGTTCTTTGACCATGGCTTGATTTACAAGACACCAGGCCTGCTGGTAATGGGCGGGAATAGCTTATCTTGCAGGGGGAAAAGGGTTCTTGGACAAGAGTTATCAGGGCTCATTGAGAGAGCTTTAAACTAGATTTGAAGGGGGATGGGGATGCAACTGGGCTTGCCAGTGAGGTGCCTGGGTGTAGTAGCTCAGCACTTGTGGGGGAGGGTGCCAGTATTTCTGAGAGCCAGAAGGCCTACCACCCCTCAAGGGTGAAAACTACACACACAACTCCCTCTCTGAAATGCTTATACACCAATGCACGCAGCATGGGGAATAATCAGGAAAAGCTGGAGATATGAGTGAGGTTACAGGGCCATGATCTCATTGCAATTACTGAGATGTGGTGGGACAGCTCACATGACTGGAATGATGTCATGGATAGCTATGTCCTTTTCAGGAAAGACAGGCCAGCAAGGCGTGGTGGTGGAGTTGCACTCTACGTGAGAGAGCAACTGGAATGCATCAAGCTGCCACTCGGGGTGGATAAAGAAAAAGAGCTTATGGGTAAGGATTAAGGGGCAGGCTAATATGAGGGACACTCTTGTGGGTGTTTATTACAGGCCACCTGATCAGGATGGGGAAGCTGATGAGGCCTTCTACAGACAGCTGAAAGTAGCCTCACAATCACAGGCCTTGCTTCTCATGGGGGACTTCAATCACCCTGATGTCTGCTGGGAAGACCACACAGCCAGGCATGCACAGTCCAGGAGGTTCCTCCAGTGTATTGATGATAACTTTTTGACTCAGGTGGTGCAGGAGCCAACAAGAAGAGGTGTACTACTGGACCTAGTACTGACAAACACAGAGGGACTGGTGGAGGACATGAAGGTTGGGGGCAGCCTTGGCTGTAGTGACCATGAGAAGATAGAGTTCAGGATCATGGGTAGTATGCACAAAACAACAACAAGTAGGATTGCAGCTTTGGACTTCATGAAGGGCTAACTTTGACTTCTTCAAGAAACTGCTTGGAGAGATCCCATGGGCTAGGGCTCCGGAAGGCAAATGGGCTCAAGAGAGCTGGTTGGTATTCAAATACCACTTCCTCCAAGCTCAGGATCGATGCATCTCTAAGAGCAAGAAATAGGCCAAGGGAAGCATGAGACCTGCATGGTTGAGCAGGGAGCTTCTGAAAAAGCTCAAGAGGAAGAGGGAAGTTTACAGCATGTGGAAGAAGGGACTGACCCCTTGGGAAGATTACAAGAATGCTGTCAGAGCGTGCAGGGATGAAACAAGGAAAGCCAAGGCCTCCTTGGAATTAAACCTGGCAAGGGATGTCAAGCTCAACAGGAAGGGCTTCTTCAAGTATATTGGAGGCAAAAGGAAAACTAGAGAAGTTGTGGGCTGGCTGTTGAATGAGACAGGAGCCATGGTGACACAGAGGATGCGGAGAAGGCGGAGTTACTGAATGCCTTCTTTGCTTTGGTCTTTACTGCTCGGCCCAGCCCTCAGGAGTCCCAGACTTTGGAGAAAGTAACAGGGAAAGTCTGGACAAAGGAAGACTTCCCCTTTGTTGAGGAGGATCAAGTGAGAGATCAATTAAGTCAATTAGATATCCACAAGTCCATGGGTCCTGATGGGATGCACCCGAGGGTGCTGAGGGAGCTGGCAGAAGTCATTGCTGGGCCACTCTCCACCATCTTTGAAAGGTCCCGGAGAACAGGCAAGGTGCCTGAGGACTGCAGGAAAGCCAATGTCACTCCAGTCTTCAAAAACGGCAAGAAGGAGGACCCAGGAAACTACAGGCCGGTCAGCCTCACTTCCACCCCTGCAAAGATGATGGAACAGCTCATTCTGGGCATCACCTCAAGGCATATGGAGGAAAAGAAAGCTATCAGAAGTAGTCAACACGGATTCACCAAGGGGAAATCATGTCTGACTAATCTGATAGCCTTCTATGATGGCATGACCGGATGGATAGATGAGGGGAGGCAGTGGATGTTGTCTACCTTGGCTTCAGCAAGGCGTTGGTCTCCCACAGCATCTTCATAGGGAAGCTTAGGAAATGTGGGTTAGATGACTGGACAGTAAGGTGGATAGAAAACTGGTTGAAAGACAGAGCTCAGAGGGTCGTGATTAGGGGCACAGAGTCTAGTTGGAGGTCAGTGACGAGTGGTGTTCCCCAGGGGTCAGTACTGGGCCCAGTCCCGTTCAATATATTCATCAATGACCTGGATGAAGGGATAGAGTGCACCCTCAGCAAGTTTGCTGATGACACAAAGCTGGGAGGGGTGGCTGACACACCGGAAGGCTGTGCTGCCATACAGAGAGACCTGGACAGGTTGGAGAGTTGGGCAGAGAAAAACCTTATGAAATTCAACAAGGGCAAGTGTAGGGTGCTGCACCTGGGGAGGAATAACCCCATGCACCAGTACAAGTTGGGGGCTGACCTGCTGGAGAGCAGCTCTGTGGAAAAAGACCTGGGAGTCCTGGTGGACAACAGGATGACCATGAGGCAGCAATGTGCCCTTGTGGCCAAGAAGGCCAATGGCATCCTGGGATGCATCAAGAAGAGTGTGGCCAGCAGGTCGAGGGAGGTCATCCTCCCCCTCTACTCTGCCCTGGTGAGGCTGCATCTGGAGTACTGTGTCCAGTTCTGGGCTCCCCGGTTCCAGAAGGACAGGGAACTGCTGGAGAGGGTACAGCAAAGGGCTACCAAGATGATTAGGGGACTGGAACACCTCTCTTGTGAAGAAAGGCTGAGGGATTTGGGTCTCTTCAGTCTGGAAAAAAGACGACTGAGGGGGGACCTTATCAATGCTTATAAATACTTAAAGGGTGGGTGTCAGGAAGATGGGGCCAGGCTCTTTTCAGTGGTGCCCAGCAACAGGACAAGAGGTAATGGGCACAAACTTGAGCATAGGAAGTTCCACGTAAACATGAGGAGAAACTTCTTTACCCTGAGGGTGGCAGAGCACTGGAACAGGCTGCCCAGAGAGGTGGTGGAGTCTCCGTCTCTGGAGACATTCAAAACCCACCTGGATGCGTTTCTGTCCAGCCTGCTCTAAGATGACCCTGCTCTGGCAGGGGGGTTGGACTAGATGATCTCCAGAGGTCCCTTCCAACCCTATGATTGTTTGATTCCGGGGAGTGGCATGGAGTACAGCATAGGTTTCCAACCATCCGTTGCTTGCTTTCACCATTGTAATCACATAGTGCCTACCCTGGTGGGTTTGAGGGAGTGTGATATAGTCTATTTGAGAAGCTCTGCCATACTTATATTTTAACCATCATTCCCCATGCCACAAAGGTTTTAATCTTTTAGCTTGCTTGATTTCGGTGCATGTTTCCCAATCGTGGATAAGCTGCCCAATCACGTCCATGGTTAAGTCCACCCCTCGGTCACGAGCCCATTTATATGTTGCATCCCTTCCTTGATGACCTGAGGTGTCATGGGCCCACTGAGCTAAAAATAGTTCACCTTTATGTTCCCAGTCCAAATCTGTCTGGAAAATCTTAGCAGCCTGATCCACTTGCTGATTGTTTTGATGTTCCTCAGTGGCCCGTCCCATGGGTACGTGGGCATCTACATGGTGTACTTTCACGACTAGTTTCCCTAGCTGGTCAGCAATATCTTGCCATAGTTCAGCAGCCCAGATGGGTTTACCATTGTGCTGCCAGTTGCTCTGCTTCCACTGCTTTAACCATCCCCACAGAGCATTGGTCACCATCCATGAGTCAGTACAGAGATAAAGTATTGGCCATTTTTCTCGTTCAGCAATGTCTAAGGCCAGCTGGATGGCTTTTACCTCTGCAAATTGACTCAATTCACCTTCTCCTTCAGCAGCTTCTGCGACTTGTCATGTAGGACTCCACCCAGCTGCTTTCCACTTTCGATGCTTTCCTACAATACGACAAGACCCATCAGTGAACAAGGCATACTGTTTCTCCTTATCTGAGAGTTCATTATATTGTGGGGCTTCCTCAGCACGTGTCATCACCTCCTGTGGTGGCATTCTGGAGTCTTTGCCGTCAGGCCAGTTTGTGATCACGTATATGATTCCTGGACGATTGGGGTTTCCTATTGGAGTTCACTGTGTGATTAAGGCAACCCACTTACTCCAGGTAGCATTGTTGGCATGATGAGTAGAAGGAACTTTACCCTTGAACATCCAGCCCAGGACTGGTAATTGGGGTGCCAGGAGGAGCTGTGCTTCAGTACCAATTACCTCTGAAGCAGCTCTGACTCCTTCATATGCTGCCAGTATTTCTTTCTCAGTTGGGGTACAGTCGGCCTCGGAGCCTCTGTATCCTCCACTCCAGAATGCTAGGGGTCGACCTCAAGTCTCCCCTGGTGCTTTCTGCCAGAGGCTCCAGGTAGGGCCATTGTCCCCAGCTGCAGTGTAGAGCACATTTTTAATGTCCCGTCCTGTTCGGACTGGTCCAAGGGCTACTGCATGCACAATCGCTTGCTTAATTTGCTCAACGGCCTGTCGTAGCTCAGGATCCCGTGTAAACTCATTTTTCTTTCAAGTCACTTCATAGAGAGGGCTCACAATCTGACTATAACCTGGAATGTGCAGTCTCCAGAAACCCACAACGCCTAAGAAGACTTGTGTTTCCTTTTTGTTAGTAGGTGGGGACATAGATGTTATTTTGTTGATCACATCCATTGGGATCTGGCGACACCCATCTTGCCACTTAATTCCCAAGAACTGGATGTCTCGTGCAGGTCCCTTGACCTTACCTCTTTTGACAGCAAAACCTACTTTCAAAAGTATCTATCTTGATTATTTTCTTGCCTTTCTTGAAAACTTCTTCTGCTGTGTTTCCCCACACAATGATGTCATCAATGTATTGCAGGTGTTCTGGAGCTCCACCCTTCTCCAGTGCAGTCTGGATCAGTCCATGGCAAATAGTAGGGCTGTGTTTCCACCCCTGGGGCAGTTGATTCCAGGTGTACTGGATGCCCCTCCAGGTGAAAGCAAACTGTGGCCTGCACTCTGCTGCTAAAGGAATAGAGAAGAATGCATTAGCAATGTCAATCGTAGCATACCACTTGGCTGCCTTTGACTCCAGTTCATATTGGAGTTCCAGCATGTCTGGCACAGCAGCACTCAGCGGAGGTGTGACTTCATTCAGGCCACGATAGTCTACTGTTAATCTCCGGTCTCCATCAGACTTTCGCTCTGGCCACATAGGGCTGTTAAAGGGTGAGCGAGTCTTGCTGATCACCCCTTGGGTCTCCAGCCAACGAATCATGTTCTGGATGGGAATCAGGGAATCTTGGTTAGTGCGATGCTGTCATTGTTGCGCCATGGCAGTAGCACTTGGCACCGGCTGTTCTTTAACCTTCAGCAGTCCCACCACAGAAGGGTCATCTGAAAGGCCAGGTAAGGTAGACAGCTGTGTAATGTCCTCAGTCTCTACAGCTGCTATGCCAAAAGCCCACCAACACCCTTTCGGGTCTTTGAAATACCCTCTCTTGAGGTAGTCTATGACAAGGATGCACGGAGCATTTGGGCCAGTCACAATGGGGTGCTTCTCCCATTTATTCCCATTCAGGCTCACTTTGGCCTCTAATACAGTCAGTTCTTGAGACCCACCTGTCACTCCAGAAATAGTAACAGATTCTGCCCCTTTATGATTCGATGGCAATAGGGTACACTGTGCACCAGTGTCCACCAGGGCTTTATACTTTTGTGGCTCTAATGTGCCAGGCCATCGAATCCACACAGTCCAATAAACTCAGTTATCCCTCTCCTCCTCCTGGCTGGAGGCAGGGCACCTCTAGTGTTGAGGACAACATCTACAATTAGCAGTTAAGTTCCTGCACAGTCCGGAAAATCTCTTTCCATGGACTGGAGCAGCCCCCCTGCTGGAAGAATTCTTTCTTCCATCTGCTTTACCTTGCAACTCAAGCACTCGTGCTTGTAGGACCAGGGTAGGTTTTTTATCCCACAACTCATAGTTGCAGAGGCAAAGCCACAGGAAATCTTGGAGTGGGTCCTGTTTCCCCTGAGTTGATCCTGTAGGAGGACATTTTTTCTTAATTACTGCAACCTCGGTCTGTTGAGGGGAAGAGTGGGGTTCTTTCCCCTTCTCAGACAGGTTTTCAAGCAGCTCATGAAAAAGTTTATCATTTTCCTCAGCTATTGTCTTAGTCATTTTCTCAGTATTCTTAGCCAATTTCTCAGTTGTCTCAGCCATTGTCTTGGTTTGATCAGCCATGGTCTTAGCTTGCTCACCCATTTTTTCCACAGCTGCTACAGTGAGGAGATGAGAGACTGTCTTCATACTGTCGCACCTTGTTAGCCACCTCATTTACAGTTGGTGTATCAGTATCAGATCCTCCCCAGACCATTGTTGACAAAGTGTGGGAATACCTTGATGGTGCACTCTGCACAAACTTTCTCAATAAAGATCCTTTGCATGGCATTTCATCAGGGTCTATAATCACTTACCTGTTGCTATAAATCACCTCTCGCACAGCCAGTTCCCTCAGGTACTTAATACCTTTTTCCATACTGGTCCATTTGCTTGGACAGCATTTGATATCATCCTTAAAGGGATACCTGTCCTTCACAGCTGATAGCAGTCACCTCCAGAAAGTGAGAGTGTTTGTCTTTCTCCCACTCGCTTTATCAATACCTCCATCTTTGGACAGGTTTCCCAACTGCTTAGCTTCTCTACCTTCCAAGTCTACGGTATCAGCTCCATTGTCCCAGCATCGGAGCAACCAGGAGACAAGTGTCTCCCCTTCATGATGACTGAAGTCCTTCCTTATATTTCGCAAATCCTTCATAGAAAAGGATTTAATGATTATCTCTGCATCTGAGTCCTCATCCTGTGTTAATGCTGGATGAGAATGACCCTCTCCTTTATCTGCTTTAGCAGGACCTTTTCCTTTATCTACATGAGGACCCTCTCCTGTATCTTCAACAGAGGAGCCCCTCTCCCATGCTGTCTGGCTTGGGCTGGTCTCTGTTGTCAGGGGAACAAGCTGACTTTTTCTGCTTCCTGGTCGCTGAGGCAACTTGTGCCGGTTCTGCTGGAGTTTGGGTAGCAGCAGCGCTCGTTGTCAGAGCAGCCAGAGTAATGACAGTGCTTCTTGTCGGGGCTGGAGCAGCTGGTGCCGCTGCGGGCGGGGGAGGGGCTGGCGATACGGGTGTTGGGGGGGCAGGCGGCGGAGTAACTTTGACCGCAGGCTGTTGAGTGACTGCTGCCGGGATGGGCTGGGCCGTGGCTTGGGATGGGGCCGTTGCTTTTGCCGGTGCTGGTTGTGGGGGCAGCCGATGCCACTCGGGCTGTTGTCGGGGCCGGTGGCATTGTTTTTGTCTGTGTTGTTCCTTGGGCAGTAATCTGAGTTGTTTGTGTTTCTACTGTAGCTTTCGGTGGGGGGGTTGTTTGGCTTTTTGCTGTGGCTTTTAGTGTCGATGTTGTCTGAATTTCTGCTATCTTTGACTTTGGCCATGGGGTTTGAGTGGCAATATCACAGGTCACATAATACTCACTCCTGGTTTAACAATAAACCACCCCTGCAACACATTCAGGAAACCCAACAGAATCAGGTATGAATGAAAGTAACATTCACTCTCTAAACAGCCTGAAGGTTTCTCATCCCCTAATTCTGTTAGTGTCACTTTGGCATAATAATCAAAGGGCAAAGTAAACTTTCCCCAGGTAAGACCAAGAATGTAATTAGTAAAAGAATCCATCACAAAAGTGTAATTAGTATAAGACTCCATCACAAGATGCCGAAGATATGCAGGTAGAACCATTATCCAAGCAATTATTTTATACATGTGAAGGCAAATCCACACCAACATAGCACGCTTAGACCACCATATCCAAACACAAAGAAGAAATAGGCCATGCAATATATTTGACCAGTTAAACCCCAATGCATCAACTTCATACAAAGCTCTCTAAAGGCACAATATAAGATTTCGCATAAGAACGACATGATGTGAGCTGTCTGTTCTCCCTGAACAAGCTGGAATTCAAACTATTCAGGCAATCTACCAGAGCTCCATTTGTGCCCCACATTGGGCGCCAGTACATTTGTCATGGTTTTGGCCAAATTGGCCAATGGCCGGTGACAGATGCTCTCCCCCTACCTCTCGCACACGGGGAGGAGAAGAGATAAAGAGATTTACTAGTTTAGAAGGAACTAAACTACGTCAATGAAACATTAATAATAAAATAAAAAGGAAATAATGAAATAGATACAGTATATACAAAACCATATTAAGCTCTCAGGATGACATCACCAGCAGGCACTGGGGAAGTCCCAGGCTGGACTCAGCGATGGGTGGGAACTGGATTCCACATCTGGAGTCAGGAACACATGGATCAGATCAAAAGGCAGATAACAGACAGGGTCATCCTCGGACATTGGCCATTGAAGAAAGAGGGCTGACCCTTTGATCCCTCAACTTTTATACTGAGCATGGGGCAGATGGGATGGAATACCCCTGTTGGTCAATTGTGGGTCACCTGTCCTGTCCGCTCCTCCCAGCAGGTGGGACCCCTCTATGCTTTTCCCCTTCCAACCCTCCAACGGGGCAAATAACAAAATTAGCTGACCTTGGTTGTTATAGCAATAAGTATAAGCAAGAACCTCTCTGTGTACCATTCCCTGGCACAAGCTGTAAAAATTGGTCTTATCACTCTGAGAACGAACTGTTTTCAGCACAATATGCTGTTAATTTCAGAGAGTTAGAAGAGACCTAAGCTAAGAAGTAAAATTACTGAACAGAAAGTTGGTTCTATTTTACATCAAACCAGGACAACCCTCTGGGCTTGTCCATGCACATAAGATAAAATATAAATGACTTTCAGGCCAAAAACTTAAAATAAAGGCCATTTCATCTTATCATATTTAGCTTTTGATTGAAAAATGTCAGCCAAACATCTAAAAGTTATCTTCCTGGCTTGCCAAGTCCCCACTAAAAAGGAGAAAAGGAGGCATACCAAAATAAAATCACTTTATTAAAAAATAACTAAACCCATTTGCACTTGATATCTGTTGACTCCTAGAGAGTGCAAAAGAACCATTTACTGCTCTTGCTCTGAACTATAGTTAAAACAAATATGCATATCCTATCTCAACTTTGTTACTGAGGTTTAATTTGTTACAGTATATTGCTGCACTAAATGTCCATTAGTGAAGTCAACACATTGCTAATGAGATAAGGAACTTTAGTTTAAACCATCTTCCCTCAGGTCTATGCTAATGTATAATCCTTGTGTTTGCTGCAGGATGTGGGGGTGCAAATCATGATTTACTGTGATTTAGTTCATAAGATAAGCCAAGCTAACTTGACCATGTGTCTGAACACATAACTATTAAGGAATTGACCATCTAAGTATGGTTTGCAGATGTCTGTACAAGAAAAATTTGGGTTGTAGAATAACTTTAAATATTGCAACTATCCTATTAGTGTTTGGTTTATGGCAAGTGGCAAAGAATTTTGTCCAAATTACCCAACTCCATTCAGTATCTTCTTATTGCATGGAAAGGGGCAAAGCGGTTTTGGCAGAAGATAAACCCCCTTTCGTTCTAACACTCCTCACTGAGGTGGGAGGCTAGGTGCGGCTGGGTTTAAATTCTGAGTGATGCCCAATTCAGCACTATCAGTCCAGTCGTGTTTAATATGTATTAAACCATTACGATTTGGATACACTAATAGTGGACTGCACCTTCAGTCTAGTCATGCTCACGAACTAGCACGGACACTCTCGAGTCTTTGGTCGCGTTCAGTGAGGAACTACAACAACTAGCTACTTAAACAGTGCAGTTTATTTAAACAACAGATAGATAGGTTCTTAGGATTGCCGGTGATAAATACACTGTCTGCAAAGCACGTGCAAATGAAAGTATTATTACATATATCAAACACGCGACAAAGTTATAAACGATACAGCCTGGCTATAAATGTAGGAAAGAGATTCTCTAGAGAGATTTCTAAGCTCCCCGAGGAAACACTCGGTATAATCTAAGTCTTACCCAAAGGCGTCCCTATGGGGGTGGAGAAAGGCTCAGCCCATTGACTGATCCCAGAAGTCAGTGATGGAGTTCTTCACAATAGTGTCTTCCCTGGGTATCCCCCCTCTCTCGGGCTATTTTTATACTATTTGTTATCTTCAAGGTGGAGTTTGAGTGACTTTAGTCATACATACTTTTATTATGATTGGTGTAAAATTCTCTTGCTTCACATTTGTCGTGGTTTGGCCTCAGATGGCAACAAAGAACCACGTGTCGCTCGCTCAGCACTTCCCAGTACGGGAAGGATCAAAAGAAAAAGGCAAAACTCTTGGGTTGAGACAAAGGCAGTTTAACAGAACAGCAAAGGGAACAAGAAAACAACAACAATAACACGGACAGAGAAATATACAAACGAGATTACGGAACCGCCGCTCCCCGCCGGTCCGGACCCGGGACACGCCAGCCCGCTCCGAACCCGACTGCTCGCCCCCTCCCTCCTTTTAATCTCAGGGTGGGCGTGGCTCACATGGCATGGAATACTTAACCCTGTCCCTGCCGGAACCAGGACATTATCCACCCCTTATTCCATACCATTTTGCCACGCCCAGATCTTACAGTTTTCGGAACATGTGACTGGTGTACCCGGCGTAGCTCATGCACACAGTCCATGGGCCAAAGATGCAGATCTTGAGGAAGTTGCTGGGCGTCAGCTCTGATCCCATCACCACTGTGCTTTACTCAATTCTTCATCAAAGTCCATCTGTCCTTAATTTGGGTGAGTCTTACTGCAGTACAGCCAATAGCAATTATAGTAACGAGGACATACAGTGACAGTGTCGCACACGATTTGATTCATTGGCTATTCTCCCCCAAAATCAAGTCCCCATGAGGTACACATCGGACTTCCCCATCCTGCCGCATTACCCACCAAGTGCACCCAGGTCCTTGGGCAAAAGCAATCCCACGGATGGGTTTGCCTTTGCCTGAGGCAGGACTAACCCAGACTGTCTTCCCCAACATATTCTTCATGTGCACTATGGGGACCTTATCCCCTTCTACAGTACGTGGAAGTTTTGACTGGGCAGGGCCAGCCCGATTGGTAGATCCCCTGGTATTAACTAGCCAGGTAGCCTTTGCTAAATGTGCATCCCAATGTTTTAAGGTCCCACCACCCATTGCTCTCAGTGTAGTTTTTAACAGTCCATTGTACCGTTCTATCTTCCCAGAGGCTGGTGCGTGATAGGGGATGTGATACACCCACTCAATACCATGCTCTTTGGCCCAGGTGTCTATGAGGCTGTTTCGGAAATGAGCCGACTCAATTCTTTCTGGGGTACCATGTCGCCACAGGACTTGCTTTTCAAGGCCCAGGATAGTATTCCGGGCAGTGGCATGGGGCACAGGGTATGTTTCCAGCCATCCAGTGGTTGCTTCCACCATTGTGAGCACATAGCGCTTGCCTTGACGGGTTCGTGGCAGTGTGATATAATCAATCTGCCAGGCCTCCCCATATTTATATTTCAACCATCGTCCTCCATACGAAAGAGGCTTCAAACGCTTGGCTTCCTTGATTGCAGCGCATGTCTCACATTCATGGATGACCTGTGCAATAGTGTCCATGGTCAAGTCCACCCCTCGGTCACGAGCCCATCTATATGTCGCATCTCTTCCTTGGTGGCCTGAGGTGTCATGGGCCCACCGAGCTATGAATAGTTCACCCTTATGTTGCCAATCCAGATCCACTTGAGCCACTTCAATCCTGGCAGCCCGATCCACCTGCTGGTTGTTCTGATGTTCCTCCGTGGCCCGATTCTTCGGTACGTGGGCATCTACGTGGCGTACTTTCACAACCAGATTCTCTATGCGGGCAGCAATATCTTGCCATAGTTCAGCAGCCCAGATGGGTTTGCCTCTGCGCTGCCAGTTGCCCTGCTTCCACTGCTGTAACCACCCCCACAGAGCATTTGCCACCATCCATGAGTCAGTGTAGAGAGAAAGTACTGGCCATCTTTCTCGCTCGGCGATGTCCAAAGCCAGCTGAATGGCTTTCACCTCTGCAAACTGGCTCGATTCACCTTGTCCTTCACTGGCTTCTGCAACTTGTCGTGTAGGACTCCACACAGCAGCCTTCCACTTGCGATGCTTTCCCACAATCCGGCAGGACCCATCAGTGAACAGGGCATATTGCTTCTCATTTTCTGGCAATTTATTATATGGTGGGGCCTCTTCCGCACGCGTCACCTCCTCCTCTGGTGACATTCCAAAACCCTTGCCTTCTGGCCAGTCCATGATCACTTCCAGAATTCCTGGGCGACTGGGGTTTCCCATTCGAGTTCGCTGTGTGATCAGTGCAATCCACTTACTCCATGTAGCATCAGTTGCATGATGTGTGGTGGGGACCCTTTCTTTGAACATCCAACCCAGCACCGGCAGTCGAGGTGCTAAGAGGAGCTGCGCTTCTGTACCAACCACCTCCGAAGCAGCTCGAACCCCTTCATATGCTGCCAATATCTCCTTTTCTGTTGGAGTGTAGCGCGCTTCGGATCCTCTGTATCCCCGACTCCAAAACCCTAGGGGTCGACCTCGGGCCTCCCCTGGTGCCTTCTGCCAGAGGCTCCAGGTAGGGCCATTCTCCCCGGCTGCGGTGTAGAGCACATTTTTCACATCTTGTCCTGCCCGGACTGGCCCCAGGGCCACTGCATGGACTATTTCCTGTTTGATTTGTTCAAAAGCTTGTCGTTGCTCAGGACTCCATTTAAAGTCGTTCTTCTTCCGGGTTACTTGATACAGAGGGCTTACAATCAGACTGTAATCTGGGATATGCATCCTCCAAAAACCCACAATGCCTAAGAAAGCTTGTGTTTCCTTTTTGCTAGTTGGTGGAGACATAGCTGCTATTTTGTTGATCACATCCATTGGGATTTGGCGGCGTCCATCTTGCCATTTTATTCCTAAGAACTGGATCTCCTGTGCAGGTCCCTTGACCTTACTTCGTTTTATGGCAAAACCAGCTTTCAGAAGGATTCGGACTATTTTACTCCCTTTCTCAAAAACTTCTTCTGCTGTGTTTCCCCATACGATGATGTCATCAATGTACTGCAGATGTTCTGGAGCTTCACCCTGTTCCAGTGCAGTCTGGATCAGTCCATGGCAAATGGTGGGGCTGTGTTTCCACCCCTGGGGCAGTCGATTCCAGGTGTACTGGATGCCCCTCCAGGTGAAAGCAAACTGTGGCCTGCACTCTGCTGCCAAAGGGATTGAGAAAAATACATTCGCTATATCAGTCGTGGCATACCACTTGGCTGCCTTGGACTCCAGTTCATACTGGAGTTCTAGCATGTCCGGCACAGCAGCGCTCAGCGATGGTGTGACTCCATTCAGGCCACGATAGTCTACAGTTAGCCTCCACTCTCCATTGGATTTTCGCACCGGCCGTATAGGACTGTTAAAAGGCGAGCGAGTCTTGCCGATCACTCCTTGAACCTCTAGTTCACGAATCAGCTTATGGATGGGAATCAGAGAGTCTCGGTTAGTGCGATATTGCCGCCGATGCACCGTTGTGGTAGCAATCGGCACCTGCTGTTCTTCGACCCTCAACAACCCCACAACAGAAGAGTCCTCCGAGAGACCAGGCAAGGTGGACAACTGTTTAACTTCCTCCGCCTCCAAGGCAGCTATGCCAAAGGCCCACCGATACCCCTTTGGGTTCTTAAAATACCCTCTCCTGAGGTAATCTATACCAAGGATGCATGGAGCATCTGGGCCAGTCACAATGGGATGCTTTTGCCACTCATTCCCAGTTAGGCTCACTTCAGCCTCCAGTACAGTCAACTCTTGGGATCCCCCTGTGACCCCAGAAATACAAATGGGTTCTGCCCCTCTATAGCTTGATGGTATCAGAGTACACTGTGCTCCTGTGTCCACTAGAGCCTTATACTCCTGTGGGTCTGATGTGCCAGGCCATCGAATCCACACTGTCCAATAAACCCGGTTGTCCCTTTCTTCCACCTGGCTGGAGGCAGGGTCCCTCTAATACTGGTCATGGTATCCGGTACTCACTTCTTGCAGAAATGACTTGGAGGTTCCTTCAAGAGGATCAGAAGCAAGATCAGGCCTTCTGCTCTCTCTGGGGAACTGCCCACTGGAAACTGGGGCGGCACTTTTCCTGGAGGGATCTCCTTTTGTGGTTGTCCTTCCTTGCAACTCCTGTACCCGTGTCCGCAGGATCCAAGTAGGTTGTCCATCCCACTTCCTCATGTCCTCTCCATGGTCACGCAGGTAGAACCAGAGGGTGCCTCGTGGTGTGTACCCTCTGTACTCTCTCTCTTGAGTGGGGAAATGCCTGCTCCTAATAGCTGAGATGCTGGCCCGTATAGGTGGGGAGTAGGACATATTCTCTTCAAGTTGCTGGACCTTCCGGGACAGTTTCTCCACAGCTGAGACAAGGGGGGAAGAGAGGCTTTCTTCATATCGCCGGAGCCAGCTAGCCACCTCATCCACCGTTGGTCCTTCTTCCCCTTTCCATTCCATTACTGCCAGTGAGTTGGCATATGACGATGGTGCACTCCGTACAAATTCCGCCACATGGGCCTTGTGCATTGCACCTCATCAGGGTCCGTGGGCAAGTCTGTGTTGTCCAAGTCATAATAAATCATCTCCCGAATGGCTAATTCTCTCAGGTACTGAATACCTCTTTCCATGGTGGTCCATTTGCTTGGGTGACATACAACATCTTCACTGAAGGGGTACCTCTCCCTCAGGCCTGACAGGAGTCGTTTCCAGAGGCTGAGGGCTTGGGTCTTCTTTCCAATTGCCTTGTCAATGCCACCTTCCCTAGACAGGGATCCCAACTGCCTGGCTTCCCTACCCTCTAATTCCAGGCTACTGGCCCCGTTATCCCAACACCGAAGCAGCCAGGTGACAATGTGCTCACCTGAAAGTCGGCTAAAATCTTTTCGCATATCCCGCAGCTCACTCAGGGATAGGGATCGGGTAATTATCTCTGGTTCTGCCTCTTCCTCCTGTCCTTGTGATGGCCCTGGTTCATCGTCGTCTCTTACTATGCGAACCGATTTCTTTGTGTACTTCTTCTTTTGTATGGGGGCAACGGATACTGGCACGGGTTGGTTCCCTCGTTCAGCAGCAGTGGCTGTCACCGGGGCTGGAGTAGCTGCAGTGTCTGTCGCAGGGGTTGCGGTAGCCGCAGTGCCCGTCGCAGGGGTTGCGGTAGCCGCAGTGCCCGTCGCAGGGGTCCCGGTAGCTGCAGTGCCCATCGCAGGGGTCGCGGTAGCTGCAGTGCCCATCGCAGCAGCATGTGCCACAGGGGCCGCAGGGGCCGCAGCACCTGCCGCAGGGGCTGCAGCGCCTGCTGGTCTGGTCTCTGTCTCTTTCTTCTGAGGGTGCTGCATAGCACTGAGCAGTGCCTGGTAGACACTAGCCAGGGCCCAGCACAGTGCGGTGAGTTGTGCCTCTCTAGAACAGCCACAGCATTTTCCCTTCAGATATTCTACTATTCTATCAGGGTCCTGTAATTGTTCAGGGGTGAAGTCCCAGACCATTGGAGGTGAGAAGTTCTCTAAGTACCTGCCCATGTTCTCCCACATGCCATGCCACCCCTGACTGTCCAGCCTTGGAGCAGATCTCTGGGTGGTAGTCTTAAAGAGTTGTTTAACCCTAAACGAGACCTGGAACACATTCAGCAAACATAACACTAGGAACATGCTGGTTTGAGCATCCCAAGGATATTCAAAATTCCCAAAAGCTGTCATACCTGACTCAAAGGTGAAAAGGGAGGCAAAAGAGCTGGGGAAAGTGTCTCCCCCTGTTTCCCCCATAGACTGGGTGTAATTATTAATGAATTCTGAGAGGTGGTGCCCAGTGTACGGACAGGACAGCAATACCACATAAACACCCCAAAATAACCATCTAACAAGTGATGTTATCATATCATAAGCCGATATTGCACAGGACAGTAAAATGATAATCCTCATCCCCCTCCCAGAAGTAACAAATATCATCACAGGGAGTGCATAAAACACATAGGAATTTACATAACACAGCCATGAGAACAAACTAAGCAACATAGTGACCAGCGACTATTTACCTAACAAATTCATTTTTTCAAGCTCTAGTTGGATTCTGTTGTTGTCTCAACCCTTCGGGCCCCACGTTGGGCACCAAAAAGGACTGTCGTGGTTTGGCCTCAGATGGCAACAAAGAACCACGTGTCGCTCGCTCAGCGCTTCCCGGTACGGGAAGGATCAAAAGAAAAAGGCAAAACTCTTGGGTTGAGACAAAGGCAGTTTAACAGAACAGCAAAAGGAACAAGAAAACAACAACAATAACACCGACAGAGAAATATACAAACGCGATTACGGAACTGCCGCTCCCCGCCGCTCCCCGCCGGTCCGGCCCCGGGACGCGCCAGCCCGCTCCGAACCCGACTGCTCCCCCCCTCCCTCCTTTTAATCTCAGGGTGGGCGTGGCTCACATGGCATGGAATACTTAACCCTGTCCCTGCCGGAACCAGGACAACATTTAAAGGTATAGTTTATGAAAAATTCAGGGCACAGACTCAAGAAGGAGTGGTCGCACCTTGGAGGCGGGTAGCCTTTGGGATGGAGGTGTGTTTTGGTATTATAATGACATTATAATGAGCAAAGTTTGCACAAAGGACAGCATTTCATCAAAATTTGACAAAATGTTGGCTCAGGATAGCGAGTAGGCAGCTTATCTTTTCCACAGTAAGCTAGTTAGGCAGCTTATCTGTTTCATGGTACCATCTCGTTCCTGTATCTGCATGGTGCACAGTGGAGGACCCATAACTTGATTTTTACCAAAAGTGATGAAAACTGGTGGAATAATTGCAGAAATTGAAAACCTTTGACTTGAGAGAAAAATCTGTTTTCAGTTGCTTCTCAGCAATATTGAAGAGTGTGCAGGACCTACATAAGGGTCCATTTTCACATGAGCACATGTGAAACTTGGTCCCTCTCAACATTTGCCTGCCTCATACCTCATGGTCCTCCCCCTCTTCTCTGCCTTGGTGAGGCTGCATCTGGAGTACTGCGTCCAGTTCTGGGCTCCCCAGTTCAAGAAGGACATGGAGCTACTGGAAAGAGTCCAGCGGAGGTCTACAAAGATGATCAAGGGAATGGAGCACCTCTCTTATGAAGAAAGGCTGAGAGACCTGGGTCTCTTCAGCCTGGAGAAGAAAAGACTGAGAGGGGACCTCATCAATGCTTGTAAATATCTTAAGGGTGGGTGTCAAGAGGATGGGGTCAGACTCTTCTCAGTGGTGCCTGGTGACAAGACAAGGGGCAATGGGCACAAGCTATAACACATGAAATTCCATCTCAACAAGAGGAGGAACTTCTTTATTTTGAGGGTACCAGAGGACTGGAACAGGCTGCCCAGAGAGGTGGTGGAGTCTCCTTCTCTGGAGATATTGAAAACTCACCTGGATGCGTTTCTGTCCAGCCTGCTCTAGGTGAACCTGCTTTGTCAGGGGGGTTGGACTAGATGATCTCCAGAGGTCCCTTCCAACCCCTACCATTTTGTGATTCACCTCTGTGCCCGGGAAGATCATGGAACAGATCCTCCTAGAACCTAAGCTAAGGCACATGGAGGACAGGGAGGCGATTCGAGACAGCCAGCATGGCTTCACCAGGGGCAAGTCCTGCCTGACCAACCTAATGGCTTTCTACAATGGAGTGACTGCATCAGTGGACAAGGGAAGAGCAAGGGATATCATCTATCTGGACTTCTGCAAGGTCTTTGACATGGTCCCCCACAACATCCTTCTCTCTAAGTTGGAGAGATACAGATTTGATGGGTGGGTAGGTTTAGATTAGACATTAGGAAGGAGTCCTTTACAATGAGGGTGGTGAGGCACTGGAACAGGTTGCCCAGAGAGGTGGTGGAGGCCCCATCCCTGGAGACATTCAAGGCCAGGCTTGATGAGGCTCTGAGCAATCTGATCTAGGTAAAGATGCCCTTGCTTACTGTAGGGGGGCTGGACTAGATGACCTTTAAAGGTCCCTTCCAACCCAACACATTCTATGATTAGTCACAGCATGGGAGAAAAGTAACATACCCTGCTGATCTGCTCTGTCCTCTGGAACTCAGAGCCTGTAATTTCAGTTCTTGAGCTTCAGAAGAAGCTAATTTACAAGCTGCGGCCAGCCAATAATACTTATAGATTAATTCTTTATCCTCAGTTTCTGAGAACTTCCCCTAAAGGGGGAAATTCCAGAACAAGGTACCCCAATCCCTCAACCAAATATTTCAGAGGCAAATGTCACCACTTCCCAGCATTTACACTGGGCTCTCAACATGAGCTAGATCCTCAATTTACTGTTTAACCATTCAGTTGTGAGAGATGCAAAGGGGAAATTTTCAGCCCAGCAAGCAGCTCAGGCTATTTGTAAGGTTGAAGATCTGGATAAGAAGTTCAGTATGTGTCCTTAAGTGAAGTAGGAAGATGGAGAGAAACAAATGGCTATTTGATGCCCTGCTCAGCCAGGTTAATAAAAGTAAACAGTCTAAGCCCAGGCCTTTTGTAATGCTATTTGCTAGTGTTCAGGAACAAATAGCAAAGGGATTTCAGAAAGACCTTTGCTTTGACTTTAAGTAGAGGCAATTTGCTAAGCTGAGTAGTTCTTTTAGTATTTATTATTGCTTCTTTTAGTTCAATTTTATGCTATGTAGCAAGCAAATGACATTACAAAAGAGTCAGAGCTGCTTAGCTGGGAAAGCAATGAAGGGGGGAGAAGACGAAAAAGCCACCCAAGTAGAGGTATTGTAAAAGACAGGATTTGGTGTTTCTTTTCCCAGGCATTGTTGTTTTTGAAGGTCATAATTCCTGTGTTGACCTACAAGACCTTTGACATACGAAGAGAGAGATCAAGCTGAAGCTTGTATGAAACTTCAAATATCAGAAATTTCCTCTGATGGAAGACACCTCTCACTCAAACCAAGGCCAACTTTCAAGTGTAGAGACAACTTCAGAGTTAGATAAGGTTGTTCCGGGTCATATCCAACCACATATTGAATGTCTCTGAAGATGGAGATTCTACAGCCTGTCTTAACAACTTCTTCCAATGTTGAGATAACTCCTTGATTTAAACATTTCTGTTGATGAAAAACCCAACATAACCCTTACCCTGTCATTCCCACACATTGTTCATTACATTTCCTGTTAAACCTTAGTTTTAATTTATAGTTCACATTTTTCTAGCTTCAATTTACATAAACTCAATCTTACTTTTATTTTATTTGCTAAACTCTTTTATTCATACCTAATGGTAGGGGGTGGAAGGGACCTCTGGAGATCATCTAGTCCAACCCCCCTGCCAGAGCAGGGTCATCTTAGAGCAGGCTGGACAGAAACGCATCCAGGTGGGTTTTGAATGTCTCCAGAGACGGAGACTCCACCACCTCTCTGGGCAGCCTGTTCCAGTGCTCTGCCACCCTCAGGGTAAAGAAGTTTCTCTTCATGTTTACGTGGAACTTCCTATGTTCAAGTTTGTGCCCATTACCTCTTGTCCTGTCACTGGGCACCACTGAAAAGAGCCTGGCCCCATCCTCCTGACACCCACCCTTTAAGTATTTATAAGCATTGATAAGGTCCCCCCTCAGTCGTCTTTTTTCCAGACTGAAGAGACCCAAATCCCTCAGCCTTTCTTCACAAGAGAGGTGTTCCAGTCCCCTAATCATCTTGGTAGCCCTTTGCTGTACCCTCTCCAGCAGTTCCCTGTCCTTCTGGAACCGGGGAGCCCAGAACTGGACACAGTACTCCAGATGCAGCCTCACCAGGGCAGAGTAGAGGGGGAGGATGACCTCCCTCGACCTGCTGGCCACACGAATCATAGAATCTTCATGGTTGGAAAGAACCTTTGAGATCATTGAGTCTAACCATACACACACAAAAAAACCCCAACCCTACACACAAAAAAAAACCCCCAACCCTACAATCTCTGCCACTAGAGCATGCCCTGAAGTGCCAAATCTACATGTTTCTTAAATACCTCTAGGGATGGTGACTCAACCACCTCCCTGGGCAGGCTCTTCCAGTGCCTGACCACTCTTTCAGTAAAGTCATTCTTCCTAATATCTAATCTAAACCTCCCCTGCTGCAACTTCAGACCATTTCCTCTGGTCCTCTCATTATTCACCTGGGAGAAGAGGCCAACACCCACCTCTCCACAACCTCCTTTCAGGGAGTTGTAGAGGGCAATGAGGTCTCCCCTCAGCCTCCTCTTCTCCAGACTAAACATGCCCAGTTCCCTCAGCCTCTCCTCATATGGCTTGGTCTCCAGACCCCTCACCAGCTTGGTAGCTCTCCTCTGGACACACTCCAGCACTTCAATGTCCCTCTTGTACAGCGGGGCCCAGAACTGAACACAGTACTCGAGGTGAGGCCTCACCAGTGCCGAGTACAGAGGCACGATCACTTCCCTACTCCTGCTGGCCACGCTATTCCTGATACAAGCCAGAATGCTGTTGGCCTTCTTGGCCACCTGGGCACACTGCTGGCTCATGTTAAGCTGGCTGTCCACCAGCACCCCCAGGTCCTTTTCTGCTGGGCAGCTTTCTAGCCACTCTTCCCCAAGCCTGTAGTGTTGCTTGGGGTTGTTGTCGCCGAAATGCAGGACCCGGCACTTGGCCTTGGTGAACCTCATACAATTGGCCTTGGCCCATCGATCCAGCCTGTCCAGGACCCTCTGTAGAGCCTTCCTACCCTCAAGCAGACCAACACTCCCACCTAGTTTGGTGTCGTCTGCAAACTTACTGAGGGTGCACTCAATCCCCTCATCCAGATCATTGATAAAGATATTAAACAAAACTGGCCCCAAAACTGAGCCCTGAGGGACACCACTGGTGACCGGCTGCCAAGAGGATTTCACCCCATTAATCACAACTCCCTGGGCACAGCCATCCAGCCAGTTTTTAACCCAGCAAAGAGTACACTTGTCTATGCCATGATTGGCCAGCTTCTCCAGGAGAATGCTGTGGGGGACGGTGTCAAAGGCCTTACCAAAGTCCAGATGGACAATGTTCACAGTCTTCCCCGTGTCCAGAATGTGGGTCACATGGTCATAGAAGGAGATCAGGTTGGTTAAGCAGGACCTCCCTTTCCTAAACCCATGCTGGCTGGCCCTGATCCCTTGGCTGCCCTGCACTTGCCGTGAGAGCTCACTCAAGATGATCCTCTCCATGATCTTTCCTAGTATCAAGGTCAGGCTGACAGGCCTGTAGTTCCCCGGATCCTCCTTCCGACCCTTCTTGTAGATGGGCGTCACATTAGCCACCCTCCAGTCATCTGGTACCTCCCCTGTTGACCAGGATTGTTGATAAATGATGGAGAGAGGCTTGGTGAGCTCTCCCGCCAGCTCCCTGAGGACTCTTGGGTGAATCCCATCCGGCCCCATAGACTTATGTGCATCTAGGTGCAGAAGCAGATCATTGACTACTTCCTCCTGGATTATGGGTGGGTTGTTCTGCTCTCCATCCTTATCTTCCAGCTCAGGAGGCTGAACACCCTGGGGATAGCTGGTCTGACTATTGAAGACGGAGGCAAAGAAGGCATTAAGTATCTCAGCCTTCTCCTCATCCTTGGTTGCAACTTCCCCCCCCTGCACCTGTTGCAGAATGGCTTGAGGAGCAAGGTCATGGGACAATAGAGGAGTTATGTGAGATGAGAATAGCGTAGAAGCAAGTGGAAAGTTACAGCTCGGCAATGGGAAAGTACTAAGTAAACAAGCCATGAGAATGCAGAAGCAAGAATAAGGAGCTGATAAGAATAGGGAACTAAGGCTGAACCCTGTCGTGTTGACAGAGAGCCAATCGCAGTGAGCAGATGACTTTTATAATTAGCCAATATTCAAGCGATGATGTAACCAGTAGCTATATAATGAAGCGTATTCGGGCAATAAACTGAAGCTTGCTTTATCACTCACATTGAGTCGGCTGCTTGTCTTCCCTCGCTCGTCGCAAGTGGCGCCCGAAGAGGGACCCCCAGCCTTGTTCCCACCGGACAGCGAGCTTGGAAAAGCACTGGTAGCAGCGACCAGGGGGTAAAAGACAGTACATGATATGGCTGGCACATGATATGTCTGTCCGTACCTGATCTTCGGATAATTAAGAGGAGGATCGCCGTCTGAGGAAAGCTACCTAAACGGAAAAGAAAAAAAAAAAAAAAGGCTGCAGAGTAATCAAGGGATCGTAAGTAATCAAGGGATCACAAGTAATCAAGGGATCATAAGTAATCAAGGGATCATAAAGAGGAAGACGATGCGTCGCAAATGGATAGAGAGGTAGCTTTACAATTTTTACAATGCTTTTTAGAAAAGCGGGGAGTAGGCCCTATAAAAGATCTGGCCGGGTTAATTGCATTAGGCAAAGCTCCTGGATACTTTAAGGACCCAGACGATATGTTTGAAGTAGAAGAGTGGCGAACGTTTGGAGATTGCTTATGGGATAAAGTTATAGATGACGATAAAACTACAAAAAAGTTGATGAAATCTTGACGAGACGTTATTAACTGTATGAAAAAGTATAAGGCGAAAAGGCAGCGGTACAAAGTTTGCTGCAGCTGGCAAAAGTGCCAGGGAAAACCTTAGTGAGAGTGCTTTACTGGAACTATTATCTTGATGCCGACAATAAGGATTGCTCAGAGATCCGACTCAGTTTTTTGACCTTTCAACATGGACTCGAATTGGAGTGGAAATGTGGGAAGCAGTGCAGTCAGAGAATAAGGAAGCCTGGAACCTGGCAGGCACTTATTGACAGGTGAAGGGACTGATTGCAGGCATGCATGGATCAGCTGTTATTGCCGCCACAGCCCAGAGGGTGTTAGATGCAGCTGGGGAAGAGGGAAACAGTTCATCCTCCAATGCATTTCCTGTAATAAAGCAGTCAGAAAAGGAGTTCTGGGGGGCGTCTGACGAATGGACATTTTCGCCTCTGCAACTGACCGCTCCACCGTACTCTGGTCTACCGGAGTCATCCATGCAGGTTCCCCCCGACTCTCCTCAGCCTATGGAAACATCATCATCCTCCGAGGACATTCGTCCGAAAACCATCTATCCACCTAAAGATACTGCGGAGCTCCGTGACGCTCTCCGCGAACAACAGAACACTATGCAGCAATTGCTCGCGGAAATGCAGAGACTTGATAAGGGTTTGAAAGCGGGCACGATACGGGCTGCTTATAAAAAGGCTCATGAGGTTATCAAGGAGGGTTTGCAGGCGGTTGAGGAGAGGGTGTGTGGGAGTCCGGGAACGGGTGATCCGTCTGAAACAGCAGCGGACGAGTCTGGGGATACGCAATAGTGTAATGTATCAGAAAAGGGAGATAGTGTTAAAGAATAGAAAGTGAGGAGATGGATTTGTACTATGCTAGAAGAAGCAGAGATGGGTTCATAGGATGCGGATGAGTATTTGACTCAGAAATTTTTTGCTTGTATGGATACGTGATTATTGCTTATGGTTCCCTGAAGGGTGGTCCTACGATTTGGCTCAGTGGCTAAAAGTGGGGGAGGAATTGCAAATGCGGGAGACGCTGCACTTGTCCTTGCCAGAGCCCTGCAAGGGGTTGCTGGAGGGGCACCACAAGCTCCCCCAAAGGAACCTCAGTCTTTTGAAATGACACCCCCAGTGGCAGACCCTTAGCCTAAATATGCTCAAATTCCCAATTCTGAAAAACATTACCAAAAACAGAATTCAGGAGGCAAAGAGCCAGAAGATCCCTTTGATCCTGGCCTAATAAATCCAGAGACTGAACCTGATTTATGTCCACCTTTAACCCTGATTAAAGCTATGGCTGCCTCTGCTACAACTGCGGAGGAGATTTTACAGCAACAGAGACGAAAGTCGTTATCGCGTTCCTCCATTATTAAGCCTCCTCCATTTGCGCCAGGTATCGCGTTTGTTCTTCCTTTTCAACCGCTTATGTGTGCGCAGCCAGAATCAGGGTATAGCAGTGTATTGTCAGAATGTCAGGGGAGAAGGACAGAGCCAGAGCGGACGCAAGAATAAAAGAGCTGTCTAATCGGTGGCTCTTTGAGCTGCTGAGAGCGCTACAGGCAGCGATTAAGCAACGTACTGCTCCATTTTGTGTCATCCACATTCGGAGTCACATGTGGGACCAAGGGTTAGGAGAAGGTAACGCCCGAGCAGACAGACTGGTGACAGTGGCAGCCCCCCTGAGTGAATTCATCAAAGCCAGGGAATCACATGGCATGTTCCATCAAAACGCTAAGGGATTGCATCAACAGTTCAATGTCACTATGGATGAAGCCAGAGGAATCGTGCGTGCTTGTCCCACCTGTAGTCACCACGGCCCTGGGCTCGGTTTAGGCGTTAACCCGCGAGGATTGGGTCCTTGTGAGCTCTGGCAGATGGATGTCACACACGTTCCCGAGTTTGGACGACTGAAATATGTACATGTTACTATTGATACTTATAGTGGCTTTCTTTGGGCCACAGCTCAGGCTGGCGAGAGGGCCTTACATGTAATTAGGCATCTTGCGAGTTGCTTTGCAGTCATGGGACTACCACGAGAAATTAAGACCGATAATAGACC
This sequence comes from Fratercula arctica, assembly GCA_947846985.1. Classification (NCBI taxonomy): domain Eukaryota; kingdom Metazoa; phylum Chordata; class Aves; order Charadriiformes; family Alcidae; genus Fratercula; species Fratercula arctica. The sequence goes on along the minus strand of CANTUZ010000025.1, from coordinate 14,389,924 downwards.
TGCTTATACAAGTGAAAAGAGCCGCCACCCCCCCCCCCCCAGCCCCAGCCATTTCCCTGAGATAGAAGTGGTGTTTTTGTATGTCTGCTGTGTAAGTGTGTGTGGGTGCCAATTTATATCTGCTGATCAGCATCTGTGCTACTGTTTGTTTGTTGCTGTGTGCAGTGTCGTTTGGTGACTCTGCTTGAGCAGGTGTTCTGCCCGGTGTGGTACTGTTCTCGTACGTGACTAGGGCTGACACTCTGTCAAGCGAAGAAGTTTGTATATACACAATGTTTAGATGTAAGGCGAGTGCACCCCAGGTAGATAGACCATGATGGGCTGTAGAACCGATGGAAGTCCTGAAATATTGGGGGTGTTTTTGCCAGCCGACATGCTTACAGTCTCGGGAACAGCTTACCCATGCAGGGTGTATGGCTGGTTGTTTGTTGTTTGCCTATAAGATCATGGTTGATTGGGAAAAGGAGTTAAGCTAAAATTTATAGGATGCTCTGTAGGAAAATGAGAAACTTAAGGGTGAGCTCTTGTTGCAAGGCAGACTTTTATGTCAGCTGTAAGTGATGAGAGAAGAAAAAGGGAACAATTAGAAGGGAAATGTGCCGTCTTAGCACAAAAGTATGCCATACATGCTACAAGACAGCAGCAGAAAAAGAGAAATAAGACCCCTGATTCAAGCAGTACTATAGAGATATGTTTTGGGCTTTTTTTTCCTATATGTATATATGTTATTGCACGCCTTTGTAAGTTACTCTGTGTTATACCCTGTGAGACTAAATGAACACCAGCAGAAGCAGTCTCTTGAGCAGGGGGGTGGAATATGGGAAAGCAACGGAAGATCAGCAAGGAGGATTGTAAATATGCTCAAGGGACTCGCACCTGGGTGCTGGAAAACACATCTATCACACTAATTGTTATTCAGTCTCAGATGCTTGCAAGAAAAACACTTAGATGACATAAGTCTGTAATGGACTCAGGGACACCTTATCTAGCTGCCTGAGAATCTTGGCCTGTTGTGGAAGAAGATCAAAGCCCAGTACCAGCAAGAACAGGGAGTCCGCATGCGCTCTTGCTAACAAGGACTCTTTCGATGCCAAGGATTCTTGATAACAAGGACTCTCTCGCTGCCAGGGATAAATTTAGTAATGCTACTAGTACAGCTGTTTCTGAGTTATTGCTAGATGTAGATAGTATTCAACATGCAATGCTGCAAAACAGAGCTGCTATTGATTTTTTGCTTTTAGCTCACGTACACAGTTGTCAAGATTTTAAAGGACTGTGTTGTATGAATCTAAGTGACCACTCCAAATCCATCCATGCCCAGTTGCAAGAACTGCACCGACCGAGCCAGCAACTTGTGGAGACCACTGTGTGAAATCTCTTTGCTGGATGGACTTGGGGGTGGGGTTGGTTGAAGGAAATTATACTCATTGCCTGTGTGGAAGGAATCTGTCTGTTATGTTTAGTATGCTATTTGCTATGTTTAATAAGCATTATACGATCAGTTGCAGATGTTGCTTTGCATCATACCTTTGTACGAGTTATAGAATACTGTTGTGTCCCAACTATGGGCCACAGGGTGGCATGTGTAAGGGATAATAGAGGATGGTTCGAGTGAGACACGACGGAGAATTACTAGTTGAACCAAACCCAGTATGCATGTTGGGAAAAAGGGACTCAGTACTGTTGCTGAAAAACTATATGTGTATCCATGAGAACCTAACTTTCAAAGAAGAAGATAACAAGGAGGGAGTACAAGGGAGTCAGGTATCAGACATCCGCAGTTAGCAAAGCTGGATCATGAGTCTGGTGAGGCTCGCTGCATGTGCTGGCCACGCATGCAGCGACCCTAGCCTGTACTTTTCCACTCAGTCCGGGGCAGGATATAAGGGGGCTGTCTCGGGTCAGAGAGAGGGGGATAGACATGAGCGCACTTTGAAGATACAGGGGATGCCCTGCAGTGCTGTGTCTGCCCACCCCCCCTCCCTGGTAGGTTCCACGTTCATTAACCCCAACAGCTCAGAAAGCATTACAGCACATTGCAGATTTGTTTATGATACATCAAAAATTTCAACCTTACACCCTGATAGGACAGTGGGATGATGCACTCGCAAAGAGCCTGACTGCATTAGAGTGAGTATTTTTGCCACATAACTTTTCAAAAAACAGTAACTATGATGATTGAAATGTTAGCATGATTGATTTCACAGGGTCGTTTGCGCTGTCAGCAGCTGGCTCCTCTGCCATCATTTGTGGGGATTACCCTGCGAGGGCTTACACCTGATGAACTTTGGCAATCTGATGTTATGCACATTATGGAATTTGGACGTTTGCGCTATGTACATGTTTCAGTTGATTTGTTTTCTCACCTTGTTGTAGCTAGTGCTCATATAGGAGAAAAGGCTCGTGATGTTATTCGACATTAGTTGCAATGCCTTGCAGTCATGGGAGTACCGAAAACTGTAAAAACTGATAACAGACCAGCTTATGTGTCCGCTAAAATACAGGCCTCTCTACAGACATGGGGTATCAAACATGTCACCGGTATTCCTCATTCCCCAACTGGGCAAGCAATTGCGAAACGTATTCATCATACCTTAAAAACCATGCTTGATAAACGAAACAGGGGAAATCCCGTCGGTATGACACCTCAAGAGCAATTGTATAAAGCAACTTATGTTTTAAATTTTCTAAACATGTCATCTTTGTCATCCAATGCTTGTCATGCGCTGTATTTTAGGCTGCTTACAGAAAATAGTGCAAAAAATGATTAATCAAGCTTTTTGTTGCATAAAAAATAAAAAAGGGGGAATTGTGGAGATGATAGAGAGCAGCGTAGGGAATCTGTTTGGCCTTGATGAGACAAAGCTGTACCCGTGAGAGGCGCCTTGAGAAGCAAGTGCCAGGAGATATCAGCAAGGAAAGGAATGTGAAAAGCAAAGCTGCTGCTCTGTGTGAACAGTCAGAGACGATCAGTTAAAAGACACTGAGAAGCGCGTGGCAATCGACCCTCAACCTATCAGCAGGATGCTGCCTGCGCATGGACAGCTCGTGAAAATAGCATGCAGCCAATCAGTAGGTGTTAGAGCGCGTGAACAGATAGCATAATACTATAAATGTAATGATAGCCAATGTCACCACAGAAATAATTGAAAGTTTGTTAGAAGACCAGAATAGCCTGCGCCATGCGATTTTGCAAAATAGAGCAGCAATTGACTTTTTGTTATTAGCTCAAGGACATGGTTGCGAAGATTTTGAGGGTATGTGTTGTATGAATTTGTCCGATCACAGTGAATCAATTCACAAACAGTTGCAGTGGTTAAAAGAACATACAAACAAAATTCAGCAAACTCATGGGTTTTTTGATGAGTGGCTAACTAGCTTGTTTGGAAGTATTAGAATTGCTTGTTGAAGGCTTGCATATTATAATAATTCTTGTAATCATAAGTTTGTGCTTATGTGTAGTTCTTTCTTGTGTTAAGAGAGCTATGTTAAAAGTAATAAACCAAGCCTGGAGTGTTTAAAAAAAAAAAAAAAAAAAAAAAGGGGGAATTGTTGCAGAATGGCTTGAGGAGCAAGGTCATGGGACAATAGAGGAGTTATGTGAGATGAGAATAGCGTAGAAGCAAGTGGAAAGTTACAGCTCGGCAATGGGAAAGTACTAAGTAAACAAGCCATGAGAATGCAGAAGCAAGAATAAGGAGCTGATAAGAATAGGGAACTAAGGCTGAACCCTGTCGTGTTGACAGAGAGCCAATCGCAGTGAGCAGATGACTTTTATAATTAGCCAATATTCAAGCGATGATGTAACCAGTAGCTATATAATGAAGCGTATTCGGGCAATAAACTGAAGCTTGCTTTATCACTCACATTGAGTCGGCTGCTTGTCTTCCCTCGCTCGTCGCATGCACCCAGTAAGGGATGGAGATTCTCCCTGACTCTCTTTTTGTTGATGTATTTATAAGAACTTTTTTTGCTGTCCTTAATGTTAGTGGCCAAGTTGAGCTCCAGCTGGGCTTTTGCCTTCCTAATTTTCTCTCTGTATAACCTAGTGAGATCTCTGTACTCCTCCTGAGTTGCCTGTCCCTTCTTCCAAAGGTGGTAAACCCTCCTTTTATTCCCAAGTCCCATCAGAAGTTCCTTATTCATCCAGGCTGGCCATTTTCCCTGCCCTTTAAACTTGTGACACTTGGGGACAGCCTGCTCCTGGGCCTTTAAGATTTCCTTCTTGAAGAGCATCCAGCCTTCCTGGACCCCTTTGCCCTTCAGGACTCTCTCCCAAGGGACTCTCTCAACCCGTGTTCTGAACAAGCCAAAGTCCGCCCTCCGGAAGTCCAAGGTGGAGGTTTTGCTAACCCCCCTCCTTACATCACTACAAATTGAAAACTTGACCATTTCATGATCACTAAACCCAAGACAGCCTCCAACCACCACATCTCCCACTAGTCCTTCTCTGTTTGTGAACAGTAGGTCTAGCAAGGCACCTCCCCGGTAGGCTCACCTACCAGTTGTGTCAGGAAGTTATCTTCCATGCACTCGAGGAACCTCCTAGCCTGCCTGCTCTCTGCTGTGTTATATTTCCAGCGGATACCTGGCAGGTTGAAGTCCCCAACCAGAACAAGGGCTGGTGATTGTGAGACTTCAGCCAGCTGCTTACAGAATACTTCATCTGTCTCCTCATCCTGGTTGGGTGGTCTATAGCATACTCCCAGCACAAGATCTCCCTTATTTGCCTTCCCCTTCATCCTTACACATAAACACTTGACTTCATCATCCCTGGAATCTAGCTCTATACAATCAAAACATCCCCTAATGTACAGAGCCACACCCCCGCCTCTCCTTCCTTGCCTATCCCTTCTGAAGAGCTTATAGCCATTCATCACAGCATTCCAGTCATGACAGTCATCCCACCACGTTTCCGTGATGGCAACTACATCATAGTTGTCCTGCTGCACAACTGCTTCCAGCTCATCCTGTTTGTTGCCCACGCTACGTGCATTCGTGTAGATGCACTTGAGCTGGGCTACCGATTTCACCCCCATCCTTGGCCCTTTATCCCTAGGCTCATTACTAGTGGGCCTGGTTTTATCCCCTTCCCCCTTCATTTCTAGTTTAAAGCCCTGTCCATGAGCCTTGCTAACTCTTGGCCTAGTACCCTTTTCCCCCTTTTGGGATAGGGTTTTCCCATTCCTAGCAAGCAGGCCCGGTGTCCTGTGGATCAAACTATGATCATAGAACCCAAAGCCCTGCTCGTAGCACCAGTTTTTGAGCCAGGTGTTGATCTGTCCGACTTTCTTGTTTACCCATTCATCAGTCCCCAAAACTGGAAGGGCAGAGGAGAACACAATTTGTGCTCCCGAACCCTTGACAAGCTGTCCCAAGGCCCTGAAATCTTTCTTCATTGCCCTCAGACTTCTACTCTCCAGCTCATCACTGTCTGCCTGTAAGATCAAAAGAGGGTAATAATCTGAGGGTCGTATCAGGCCAGGAAGTTTCCTGGCTATATCCTTAACACGGGCCCCAGGGAGACAGCAGACCTCCCTGTGGGAAGGGTCCGGCCTGCATATGGGACCCTCGGTTCCCCTCAGAATGGAACCCCCTATGACTATTGCCCACCTCCTGCTCTTCACAGAAGCAGTCTTAATGCCTGGAGCTGGCGGCTTTGGCAACTCCCTGGATGGGGCTTTATCAGCATCCTTAGTTCCCTCATCATCTATCTCCAGAGACCCATATCTCTTCTGTACAGGCACCTGGGGAGGCATGGGAGGTCCGGAGGGGACTCTCCTGCTGCCCCAAGCAGGTACCTGCTTCCATTCCCCCATATCCTCTCCTAGTTCCCCTCCTCCTGTCTGGTGACAAGAGGACAGGGGATCCTCTACCTCTCATGGAGCCTCCGCCCACTGCTTTTTCCCTAAAGATGGCAGGGTGTGGCTCCACCAATCAATCTCCCTTTCACACTCCCAAATAGTCCTCAGTCTTTCCACTTCCTCCTTAAGCTCAGCCACCAGGCTGAGCAGATCATTTACCTGGTCACAGCGCACACAGGCACTGTCTTTGCTGTTCTCCTGCCAGAGTGACAGACATTCCATGCAGCCCGTCACCTGGACAGCTGCATGTCTCTCCATCAGGTCCGTTTGGGTCACTTTATTCCTTTTGGCTTTGGCTACAGAACAAGTGGAGACCATGTTTCCTTTGTAGTCAACCTAGCCTGCCTGCTTGCTCTCCCCTCGTAGTCACCCATCCCGCGCTGCACTCTGCGGTGGCTGGCTGCCACTGCTGTCGCCTCGCCAATGACGTACACCCTCCTCTGGTGCTCCCAGGTGGTTCCGCAGGTGACACCCAGGCAACGCCCATTCGCTGCTTGTTTGCTCAGTGGGGAGTGACCAGGTCGCTGTTCTCCTGAAGGGCTTCTTTTATGAGGGGGGAGAGTGGTCCCACCCCGTCCTCTTTCAGACCTGCCGATGCCCCACTCCTCCTCAGCTGTCACCACCCCCCGGAAGTGCCGGGTACCAGCTTGGGCTGGCCACTTTTCCTGGCTTGAAAAAGTCCCGAAAATGAGCCCCTTGCCAGCCTTTTTTGCTGCAATACCCTTCCCCAGTACAGACTTACCTGCACTGGAGCTGGTCTCCTTGGCAAGTAGATGCACCCCTCTTGATGCATCCCAGGATGCCATTGGCCTTCTTGGCCACAAGGGCACATTGCTGCCTCATGGTCATCCTGTTGTCCACCAGGACTCCCAGGTCTCTTTCCACAGAGCTGCTCTCCAGCAGGTCAGCCCCCAACCTGGGTAGGCACTATGTGATTACAATGGTGAAAGCAAGCAACGGATGGTTGGAAACCTATGCTGTACTCCATGCCACTCCCCGGAATCAAACAATCATAGGGTTGGAAGGGACCTCTGGAGATCATCTAGTCCAACCCCCCTGCCAGAGCAGGGTCATCTTAGAGCAGGCTGGACAGAAACGCATCCAGGTGGGTTTTGAATGTCTCCAGAGACGGAGACTCCACCACCTCTCTGGGCAGCCTGTTCCAGTGCTCTGCCACCCTCAGGGTAAAGAAGTTTCTCCTCATGTTTACGTGGAACTTCCTATGCTCAAGTTTGTGCCCATTACCTCTTGTCCTGTCGCCGGGCACCACTGAAAAGAGCCTGGCCCCATCCTCCTGACACCCACCCTTTAAGTATTTATAAGCATTGATAAGGTCCCCCCTCAGTCGTCTTTTTTCCAGACTGAAGAGACCCAAATCCCTCAGCCTTTCTTCACAAGAGAGGTGTTCCAGTCCCCTAATCATCTTGGTAGCCCTTTGCTGTACCCTCTCCAGCAGTTCCCTGTCCTTCTGGAACTGGGGAGCCCAGAACTGGACACAGTACTCCAGATGCAGCCTCACCAGGGCAGAGTAGAGGGGGAGGATGACCTCCCTCGACCTGCTGGCCACACTCTTCTTGATGCATCCCAGGATGCCATTGGCCTTCTTGGCCACAAGGGCACATTGCTGCCTCATGGTCATCCTGTTGTCCACCAGGACTCCCAGGTCTTTTTCCACAGAGCTGCTCTCCAGCAGGTCAGCCCCCAACCTGTACTGGTGCATGGGGTTGTTCCTCCCCAGGTGCAGCACCCTACACTTGCCCTTATTGAATTTCATAAGGTTTTTCTCTGCCCAACTCTCCAACCTGTCCAGGTCTCTCTGTATGGCAGCACAGCCTTCCGGTGTGTCAGCCACCCCTCCCAGCTTTGTGTCATCAGCAAACTTGCTGAGGGTGCACTCTATCCCTTCATCCAGGTCATTGATGAATATATTGAACGGGACTGGGCCCAGTACTGACCCCTGGGGAACACCACTCGTCACTGACCTCCAACTAGACTCTGTGCCCCTAATCACGACCCTCTGAGCTCTGTCTTTCAACCAGTTTTCTATCCACCTTACTGTCCAGTCATCTAACCCACATTTCCTAAGCTTCCCTATGAGGATGCTGTGGGAGACCAATGCCTTGCTGAAGCCAAGGTAGACAACATCCACTGCCTCCCCTCATCTATCCATCCAGTCATGCCAGCATAGAAAGCTATCAGATTAGTCAGACATGATTTCCCCTTGGTGAATCCGTGTTGACTACTTCTGATAGCTTTCTTTTCCTCCACATGCCTTGAGATGATGCCCAGAATGAGCTGTTCCATCATCTTTGCAGGGGTGGAAGTGAGGCTGACCGGCCTGTAGTTCCCTGGGTCCTCCTTCTTGCCGTTTTTGAAGACTGGAGTGACATTGGCTTTCCTGCAGTCCTCAGGCACCTTGCCTGTTCTCCGGGACCTTTCAAAGATGGTGGAGAGTGGCCCAGCAATGACTTCTGCCAGCTCCCTCAGCACCCTCGGGTGCATCCCATCAGGACCCATGGACTTGTGGATATCTAATTGACTTAATTGATCTCTCACTTGATCCTCCTCAACAAAGGGGAAGTCTTCCTTTGTCCAGACTTTCCCTGTTACTTTCTCCAAGGTCTGGGACTCCTGAGGGCTGGGCCGAGCAGTAAAGACCAAAGCAAAGAAGGCATTCAGTAACTCCGCCTTCTCCGCATCCTCTGTGTCACCATGGCTCCTGTCTCATTCAACAGCCAGCCCACAACTTCTCTAGTTTTCCTTTTGCCTCCAATATACTTGAAGAAGCCCTTCCTGTTGAGCTTGACATCCCTTGCCAGGTTTAATTCCAAGGAGGCCTTGGCTTTCCTTGTTTCATCCCTGCACGCTCTGACAGCATTCTTGTAATCTTCCCAAGGGGTCAGTCCCTTCTTCCACATGCTGTAAACTTCCCTCTTCCTCTTGAGCTTTTTCAGAAGCTCCCTGCTCAACCATGCAGGTCTCATGCTTCCCTTGGCCTATTTCTTGCTCTTAGAGATGCATCGATCCTGAGCTTGGAGGAAGTGGTATTTGAATACCAACCAGCTCTCTTGAGCCCATTTGCCTTCCGGAGCCCTAGCCCATGGGATCTCTCCAAGCAGTTTCTTGAAGAAGTCAAAGTTAGCCCTTCATGAAGTCCAAAGCTGCAATCCTACTTGTTGTTTTGTGCATACTACCCATGATCCTGAACTCTATCTTCTCATGGTCACTACAGCCAAGGCTGCCCCCAACCTTCATGTCCTCCACCAGTCCCTCTGTGTTTGTCAGTACTAGGTCCAGTAGTACACCTCTTCTTGTTGGCTCCTGCACCACCTGAGTCAAAAAGTTATCATCAATACACTGGAGGAACCTCCTGGACTGTGCATGCCTGGCTGTGTGGTCTTCCCAGCAGACATCAGGGTGATTGAAGTCCCCCATGAGAAGCAAGGCCTGTGATTGTGAGGCTACTTTCAGCTGTCTGTAGAAGGCCTCATCAGCTTCCCCATCCTGATCAGGTGGCCTGTAATAAACACCCACAAGAGTGTCCCTCATATTAGCCTGCCCCTTAATCCTTACCCATAAGCTCTTTTTCTTTATCCACCCCGAGTGGCAGCTTGATGCATTCCAGTTGCTCTCTCACGTAGAGTGCAACTCCACCACCACGCCTTGCTGGCCTGTCTTTCCTGAAAAGGACATAGCTATCCATGACATCATTCCAGTCATGTGAGCTGTCCCACCACATCTCAGTAATTGCAATGAGATCATGGCCCTGTAACCTCACTCATATCTCCAGCTTTTCCTGATTATTCCCCATGCTGCGTGCATTGGTGTATAAGCATTTCATGGAATGAAATGGAATACCATCTTGGGCCTTGAAAGGCAAGTCTTATGGCGACATGGTACTCCAGAAGGAATTGAGTCAGACAGTGGGACTCATTTCAAAAATGATCTTTTAAGTAATTGGGCAGAAGAACATGCTATTGAGTGGGTATATCATATCCCCTATCATGCACTAGCTTCTGGGAAAATTGATACAATGGTCTAGTGATACAATGGATTGTTAAAAACCACCCTGAAGGCAATGGGTGGTGGAACCTTTAAAAATTGGTACAAGTATTTAGCATGAGCTACCTGGTTAGTTAAGACCAGGGGGATCCATCAGTCAAGCTGGTCCTGCTCAATCAGACCTTTTACATACAGTAGAAGGGGATAAAGTCCCTGTAGTGCATGAAAAGAATATGTTAGGCAAGACTGTTTGGGTTTTTCCTGCCTTGGGCAAAGGCAAATCCATTTGTGGGACTGTTTTTGCTCAAGGACCTGGATGTACTTGGTGGGTGATGCTGGAGAATGGAGAAGCTCAGTGTGTACCTCAAGGAAATTTGACCTTGGGTGAGAAGACTTAATTCTGAGTTATATGATATTAATTGTTATATGATACTTATAGTTTTCTGTAAGTGTTTTTCAGGATAACATAGTGGTGATGAAACCTGAACTACCTTCATCAAGTGGCATCCAGCAAAACTCTTTGAGATGGACATGGTACCCATGGGCATGAACCACAATGAATTTCATTTATCCCTGAGAATTTTATTCATACCCTGAGAATCTGCTATGAGAGATGAAAATTCTACAGTTATGAACTAAATGGACTTAGTGAACTTCTGTGTATAAAGATAAATCATACATGAGTAATCTGCGTATATCTATTTTTATATATATATATATAGATTTGATAGATAAAAGTATTAGTCATCTGAGCATGACGCAAATGGTATGGAATAAGGGGTGGAATGTCCTGCCTTGAGGTAAAACAGAACCAACTTTCTGTTCAGTAATTTTACTTCTTAGCTAGGCCTCTTCTAACTCTCTGAAATTAACACCATGCTGTGTCTAAAATGGTTCGTTCTCAGAGTGATAAGACCAATTTTTACAGCTTGTGCCAGGGAATGGTACACAGAGAGGTTCTTGCTTATACTTATTGCTATAACAACCAAGGTCAGCTAATTTTGTTATTTGCCCCGTTGGAGGGTTGGAAGGGGAAAAGCATAGAGGGGTCCCACCTGCTGGGAGGAGCGGACAGGACAGGTGACCCAAAACTGACCAACAGGGGTATTCCATCCCATCTGCCCCATGCTCAGTATAAAAGCTGAGGGATCAAAGGGTCAGCCTCTCTTCCTTCAATGGCTGACATCTGAGGAGGACCCTGTCTGTTATCTGCCTTTTGATCTGATCCATGTGTTCCTGACTCCATCTGTGGAATCCAGTTCCCACCTGTCGCTGAGTCCAGCCTGGGACTTCCCCAGTGCCTGCTGGTGACATCATCCTGGGAGCTTAATATGGTTTTGTATATACTGTATCTATTTCATTATTTCCTTTTTATTTTATTATTAATATTTCATTGAAGTAGTTTAGTTCCTTCTAAACTCATAAATCTCTTTCTCTCTCCTTCTCCTCTCTGTGTGTGAGAGGTGGGGGGAATGCATCTGTCACCGGCCATTGGCCAATTTGGCGAAAAGCAAGGTGAAGACAGTGGACTATTATATTTTTTTTTTTATTTCTGATCCCTTAAAGACTATTAATGTTGATTGTGACATTTTAAGACCATAAATTACTTTGTAGTAAGCAACACGGCTGCTTTTTCATACTTACAGTTCAAAAAATACAATATAAAAATACATAATCTGTTTTCCCTTTTTAATGGTTAAGTAGGTCACTAATCAAAATAAATTCTTAAGAGGAAAATGAAATGTTGACTTTTGTAATTATTTGCTACTGTGAATAATATATAAACACTACTTCTGGTTAAAGTGGCTTTCAAACCCTTTTTCTGCCATTGGAGCATGAACTGACTGCAGAATCAGTGTATTTTACTTGATATGTTGCCACATTATCTACTTCAGTGCTTCCCTTTAGTTTGGGTCACCTACATTTCATTATACTGTACCTTGGCTGAGTGCAATAAAAAAAAGTTTATTGTAACTACAGGCTCCTAATTAAACATCAGCTGTAAACTGAGCTACCCATTACAGGTTATATATATAAAAAGATGACATTCTTGGGAATCACTCTATCGTGCAACATGATTAATATATATGTGTCCTTGGAAATAGGAGTTGATGTGCTATATACATAATGGATATGATTAGCTTTTTATTGAGATCCAAGACATTAAAGATAAAGGGATACATAGATTTCTCATTCAGCAATCTTGTTAAATATGATATAAGCATGTATATTCATACACAGATAACACATGCAGAAATGTGTTTGGTCTATTATAGTGTTCTTAGCTGCTATCACTGTGACTGCAGACAGATTTGAACTTATAAAAACATGTCCAGGGTAAAATTAACCTCATACCAGGGAGCAAAAAAGAAGTTAAATCAGTTAAAATTCTCTTTTTCCTACAAAGAGGAGGAAACTGTGCTTCAGACCTTTCTGTTTCAGAAAACACTGTGAGCACACTTCATACATTGAAGCAGAAGCTTCAGATAGATCTCATGAAGGATACATTTGAAGTTTGACTGGTATTTCATATAGAAAAGCTCTTTTTACATGGACCACTGAAAAATCAAATTTGGCCTTAATTTATACAATGAACACATTCATGCTCTTGTTTTCCACTTGAAGGAAATCTAGTCAGTGTGGAGAGGAAGTTAGAAAAGTTTCGACCAGTGGAGTTGCATGTCCCAAGACGGTAATTTTGTATGTTAAGGAATTAAATGGCAATAAAGTTTAATTTCCACCTTCCTTCCATCCTCCTTCCTATTTTTGTACCCCTCTCAATTATACCAGTATAAACTGTTTGTGGGATCATGCAGAGAACCATTTTCAGCAATTGATGTGATTTCAGAAAATATATATTTTTTGTGCTTTGTTGTTTGAGAAGTTTTTTATATAGATTTCTCAGAGCTGTGAATATTTTATCATGTAATGGAATGTAGATCAATTACAGAACTATATACTGAGGAAAGAGTGATGAAGGAATCCAGACTGAAATCCACGAATCATCCCGTTTAATTTTAGTTCTAGTCAGTGAGGTTGAGTGTTGCTGTCCATGGACCCATATATTTGCAATGAAAAAAGAAAATTCTCCTTGAGGACCCTTCAAATCTCAGGTGGGAAAGTACACAGCTAACTTAAAAAATCAAATTAAGTGTTTAAAGTTGGAATGGATTCATTTGGACCAGCATATGAGAAGACACAAAAATTCTGTTTCCCACATACAAATGCAGAAGTTTGTTTGTAATTTGAAGATGTGACAATAGGATTTGGGTGGCAAAAATGTAACAGCCCTAAATTGTGTTAACTTACCAGGGCTCAGACTAACACAAAAAATGTTAAATATTTCATCTCTGAAAATCAGATTTTCAGATACGTTCATTATCAGAAAAAGTAGATATAAGGAATAATCCCTAGTAAATGGAAGTCAGATTTTATTTTTTTTTTTACATTTCATACGAAGGCTATGCTTTTTGTGTCTTTGTATGAAACCTTAAAAAAATAGACATGTACATATCACTCACCGAGTGATATCACTAAGTTCCTCGCCAAGACAAACAGCTCCGGTGCTGGCACATCCACAGCAGAGCTGGGCAATCATGGCAAAAAGGGGCTTTTCCCGAGCTTTTCTGAGGCTGGGAAAGGCCAGGGCAGTGCAGGGACATACAGGGAGCGCTGGCAGCTGACAAGACAGGGGGCAGCAGAGGCCAGCCCCACCCCCTCAAAAGGAAGCCCTAGGGGGTGCAAGTGACAAGGATGGGCAAACAGGGTGTGGCACATCAGTCAGGGTGTGGCACAGCAGTTCGTGTGGCAGTTTGCGTGGAAGGGTGCACAAGAAGGGCACAGAAAGCTCAAGAAGGGAGTTCAACCATGGTCTGTACCTGGCAGAAAGCTGCATTTTCTGCACTTGCCAGAGCAGATGTAGCCACACAGACAGAGCTACCATTTAAACATGCAGCCACCCAGGTCTCAGGCTGCAGGGAGTGCTTTAACCTCTCAAGGCTAATGGATAGTAGAAGAGATGACAGCTGTGTGAGGTGTAACCAGGTGGATCTACTCAGCCTGGTGGCAGAGCTAAAAGAGGAAATAGAAAGGCTATGGAACATCAGGGAGAGTGAGACAGAAATAGATTGGTGGAATCAGGCTCTGACCTCCCTGAGAGAGAAATCAGAACAGCCACCAAAAAAACACCAAGCTAAAGGAGATCTAGTATCCTCCCACCGCCAGACCGAAGGCAGTGGCCCAAAGGAGAGCTGTGAATGGAGGCAAGTCCATGCTAGGGGTGGCAAGCGAACCACTTCCCCACCTCCCCTAACCAGGTACCTCTGTAAAAAAGGTATGAGTCTCTTGAAGAGGTAAGCCAGCCCATGGATGATGTGGAAGATGGTCTGACTGCACCAGAAGAGTTGTCAGGACCGGAAAGGCCTATCCCCTGTTTAATGATTGTCTCCACAAGGAAGAAGAGACAGGTTGTAGTTGTAGGTGACTACTGAGGGGGATGGAGGGTCCAATATGCTGGGCAGACCTTCTTCTTAGGGAAGTATGCTGCCTCCCTGGGGCCCAGGTCAGGAAAATCACTAGGAAACTTCCTAGCCTGGTTTGGCCCTCAGACTATTACCCATTGTTGGTCTTCCATGTGGGTGGTGATGAGGTGGCAACATGTAGCCCAAGGGTAATCAAAAGAGACTTCAGGGCCTTGGGAAGATTAGTAAGGGAATCTGGGGTGCAGGTTATCTTTTCTTCCCTTCTCCCAGTTGTAAGCAGTGACTCTGAAAGAAGCAGACGTGCTCAGTCTGTCAATAGAGGGCTCCGTGGCTGGTGTCACCACCACAATTTTGGATGTTTTGACAATGGGATGGCCTGCACGGCACCAGGCTTGCTGGCATTGGATGGGGTGCATCTTTCTGCAAGGGGGAAGAGGGTGTTCGCTCATGAGCCAGAAGGGCTCATTGACCGAGCTTTAAACTAGACTTGATGGGGGAGGGGGATATTATCAGGCTTGCTTGTGACAAGCCAAGGGATGACACTCCAAGGTCTGAGGGATGGGTCACTAGCGAAGGCCCTCAACCTGTTGCTCTGAGATGTGCTGGGTAAGCTGCAGCACACTCGAAGTCTTACGGAGAGGACCCAGGGGCTCCTGAGGCAGTAGAAACCAAAGGGGAGTCACAGATAAAACACCTCAAAGGAAGACCACCTGAGGAGCAGCACAAAGGAAATGCATCCACTCCAGCCAGTAAGTCAGCTTCATCGGGCACCTAGCGTTCCTCTATGCAAACACACGCATCATGGGAAACAAGCAAGAGGAGTTAGAGATGTGTGCATGCCTCCAGGGCTATGATCTCATTGGCATCATGGAGACGTGGTGGGATGACTCCTGTGACTGGAGTGTTGGAATGGAGGGGTACAGACTCTTCAGGAAGGACAGGCAGGGGAGGAGAGGAGGGAGCATTGCCCTCTATGTCAATGAACAGCTGGAGTGCATGGAGCTCCAGCTGGGGATGGATGAAGAGCCAATGGAGAGCTTATGGGTCAAGATTAAAGGGAATGCAGGGGCAGGTGACGTTACAGTGGGGGTTTGCTACAGGCCACCTGACCAGGACGACAGAGTGGATGAGGCCCTCTATAGACAGATAGGAGCAGCCTCATGTTCACAGACCCTGGTCATCATGGGGGACTTGAACCACCCCGATATCTGTTGGAGGGACAACATAGCGGGGCACAAGAAATACAGGAAGTTCTTGGAATGTGTCGATGACAACTTCCTTCTCCAAATGGTAGAGGAGCCAACGAGGAGAGGAACTATGCTGGACCTCGTCCTTACCAACAAAGAAGAGGCTGGTGGGGAATGTCAAGCTCAAGGGCAGTAGCCTTGGCTGCAGTGATCATGAAATGGTATATTCAAGATCCTTCAGGCAGCGAGGAGGGTACACAGCAAGCTCACTACCCTGGACTTCAGGAGAGCAGACTTTGGCCTCTTGAGGGACCTGCTTGGCAGGGTAACATGGGAAAAAGCACTGGAGGGGAGAGGGGCCCAAGGAAGCTGGTTCAAGGATCACCTCCTCTAAGCTCAGGAGTGGTGCATCCCAAGAAAGAAGAAGTCAGGCAAAAAAGCCAGGAGGCCTGCATGGATGAACAAGGAGCTCCTGGACAAGCTCAAAAGCAAAAAGGAGGCCTACAGAGGGTGGAAGCAAGGATGGGTAGCCTGGGAGGAATACCGAGAAACTGTCCGAGTGGCCAGGAACCAGATTAGGCAAGCTAAAGCCCAGATAGAATTAAATCTGGCCAGGGACATCAAGGACAACAAGAAAAGCATATAAAAGTATGTCAGGGGTAAAGGCAAGACTAGGGAAGATGTGGGCCCTCTCCGGAAGGAAACAGGAGACCTGGTCACTCAGGATATGGAGAAGGCTGAGGTACTGAATGACTTTTTCACCTGGGTCTTCACTGGCAAGGACAAGAGAATAAGTTCCGTTCCCTTTGTATTAGGCCTTTTTCAATAATTATTCTTTTATCCATTGATATGAAATGTAAAGCAAAGAACAGAAGTGACAGCGAGTTTTACCTGGATTATAGACGTTTATAAAGCTACTGTTCCCTGGGAGCATTTTACACTTCTGTTCTCCTTGGATAAGGTCATAAGAGAGAAGGGAGAAATGGCTTCATTATTAACAAAATCAATTTGAAATTCTTCTCTTTGATCCAGTGATGAGGCTTGTCATGATTACTGAGAGATACATTAATTAATGTGCTGAAACTCAATAGAGTAAGTAAAGTAAGTATTGATTAGCCTTTGTGAACACAAACACGCTGGAGGGAAGTCTAGACATAATGCTTATTAAAAACAAATACTGTGGTATTCCACAGTAATAGATATAATAATTTGGCTTCCAACAGCATTTAGAGCCATTACCACAGAATATTGTAGTGGGTTTTATGAGCACAAGTGTACTTGACATGCACACAAACACATCTTCAGCTGCTTCTGTGTAACTAAACTGGTATATCAGCTGATCAGCTGCCAGCTTTATCTATTATTAATTCTCTAGCCATATGTTTAAAAAGATTTTTTTGCTGGGACTGTTGTGTTTTACAACTTGCTGTCTGACACTGTAACTTTAAAGAATACCTGCTTAAAGGATAGATTTGTTTAAAGAAAGTGTATGCGCGTGTGTATACAGTTGAACTGAACATGGTTATTTCTCAACAGTCACTGATTTCATTTGTCACTTTATTGCTTGAGTCAGGGGAATGGATTAAGGCACAGAATGTCACTGCCACTTTGAGAGAGCATCCTTGTTGGAAAGCCAGTTTATTGTTTGGTGTTTTTTGAATAAAAAGCTCTTCAAAATGTGAGCTGTTTCCTGAGAGGAGGCAGAAGCTGAATAGTATTTTTCATGGGAAAGGGAATGATTTAGTGCATCAAGTTACCCAAGGAATTTGCTACAATCCACTCATGCCTCTGCAGAAATGAGAGGATGTTGCCTCATTGTAGTCAAACCCATAAAGAACATTGACAGCCAGGAGAATAAATCCTAAGCAGTGCTACCATATTGGCCAGTGGAAGCTTTTTCGTACTAGAAAGTCTACTATAGGTCACTCCAAGATTTGCATGGGATTGACTAATGAATAGCAAGAAACAAATTATTTAAGGACAAAGTTGGATGTTCTATCTTCCAGTTCTGTATTTATTCAGATTGCTGTTTGACTAAAGTAATAATCTGCTGTTGTCCCTGCTTTTTGTGTTAGCTGTTGTAACGGGTTCTTTTTTTGGGGAGATTCCAATGTACAAACCAGAGCCCACACAAAGAAAAAAAAGTTAACTCTGCTTTATTGTGAAGCCTTGCTACAGAGAAAAAAAAGCAGTGAATTCATGTTTATTGCGAAGCTGTTCCCAAATGTCCCAAAAGTTACTTCAGAGAGTCTTACCAACCCATAGATCATAGTAGCACCGCCAAGCAGCAGGATAACGAGGAGGCACATCGGTACGGCAGAGGGAGGTAGGCACAGCGCGTTCAGGGTGTCCCCTGTATCTTCAAAGTGTGCTCATGTCTCTCTCTCTCTCCGTCCCAAGACAGCCCCCTTATATCCTGCACCAGATTGAGTGGAAAAGTACAGGCTAGAGTCGCTGCATGCGTGGCCAGCGCATGCAGCAAGCCCCACCAGGCCCATGATCCAGCTTTGCTAGCAGTGGCTTTCTGATACGTGACCACATTGTTGCACTTCCTTCTTATTTTCTTCTTTGAAGGTCAGGTTCTCATGGATATGCACATAGTTTTTGCAGCAACAGTACTGAGGTCCTTTTTCTGGGCACGTATACTGGGTTTGGTTCAACTAGAAATTTTCCATCGTGTCTTACTCAGACCATCCTTTATTATCCCTTACACAGCTATAAAGAAGACATGTTGGGATAAAAGTAATTGGTCTTTTTCACAGGTATTTCTTGACTATAAATCCACACACAAGTTGTGAGTTTTATTGCAATCACATTTTCCACTGATTGCTGAAATTATGAGCACTTTGTTAAAAAAGTCTAAATATTTAGTTCTGACACAGTGTTTCAAAATTTTATTTCTTTGCATCGCCTCACTTATTGTTTAATTAGTTTTTCCATTATTTACTTTCTTATGGACAAGGTGATATTTAGGATTTATCTGACTAAACATCTGTTTGAGGTATCTAAATTGGAGGTACCTAAAACTCTAGGGTCCCATATATGAGCATTGAAAAAACAGTGAAGCAGCCTCACAGTAAGCAGGATGTTTAATGTAAATTCTTAAACTGTTATAAAGCCCACAAAAAGATATAATATTCAAATTCTGCAAACTTGTTGCATTTACTAAAAAAAAATAAAAATTTGTCTCATTAATTAACTCTAAACTTCAGAAATATTTTAAATAACTACAGGCCCCATGGTTACAACTTCCCATTAACCTCCTTAAGAATTCCAAAAGGGAAACTGAACATCTAGCAGAGAAAAGGGAAGATGAATGTAAAAGACCTGTGGAAGGTCATGAGGCAGGTCTTGCATGCATTGTGCTTATGTTAGCAAAGCTTTTCTATTAGAAGGAAACTCGTCATACAGAAACATTCGCAAATTTAATATTGTAGAGCAAGGTCAGGCAACAGACCTTTCTGTCTAGGGTCAATCACCTAAAAATAGGTGCAAATGTGCAGAGTGCAAAGGTGAAAGCCTCATAATAAAAGAGGGTAAGAGTCTTTGCAAGAACCTTTCTGCTGAGGCACTAAGGTGTTGTTTCTGGAATAAAGTCCTTGAATTTGAAACCAACTCGTTTCAAACACATTCTGCAGAGGTTCACGCAAACTAGAAGCATTTGAATTTTGGACAATGGATTTGTGTTTTGGTTGTATTAAAGTTATATTGCAATATCTTTACTTCAACAGGAACAAAGACACATTAATTAAAAATAATAAGTGGGGGGGAAAAAAGCCCCAATTTTTCTTTCAGGCTGACTTCAAAATCCTTTATATTGCTTATTTCATTTCTACATCCTGTGATGCCCCAAACATTGTAATGCTTATCATTTTTCTATTAAAAGTGTCTATTCTATAGATTATAATGCCATTTTAATCTTCATTGTATGCAAAGGAACTGTTTCCAATTTTGCAATAAATAAGTCTTTCCCTCTGTCCCATAAAAGCACCATCTACTGCTGACTTCCAGTAGTTCAACAAGTCTATTAAATTGGATTTGAGAAATGCTTTCATTTTTTGCATTATCCATCTGTTGTGTTTTCTGTTCAAAAAAAAAAAAAAAAAAAAGGATCGGTAACCTGGTAACATGGAGTTTGAAGTATTTACTTCCCAAGAGAGTCATGAACAGTAATGGTCTGCCTCTACGCTGCCTCCCACTGCTGAGTTAAGGAAACTAAAGTAATACTCAACTGTATCAGAAACTCAGTTCTCCATGCCAAGGCAAGTAAAACTGTTTTTGATATAATGTTGATTTTTTGAAGGTTAATTTTCCTTAGATATTTGTGGGTACCTATCTACATATGAGATTGTTGGAAAATCAAGATCAGGTTCTTCCATACAGGGTAATAATGTTCACTTTCCTTATCCCATACATGATTAGAAAGAGAACAACCTGAAGGTAAAAGATGTAGCTACCTTTAAATAACTATATTACATGGTAACACTGCTGTATCTTTACATGAAATTTTGGCAAAGAGTGAAACCTGTGAAATGAATAAACAAGCAGGGAGCCATGAAGGAAAAATGCACTAAAAAAATTACTCTATATCTGATGCTTCAGAACTCAAGCAGTAACAGAGAAGTAACTAATTTGTAGGGGAAACAGTATTTGTTTGTCTTGCTTTTGTGTGTGTGTGTGTGTGTGTGTTTGTGTTTGTATTCTTCTGATATTTGGAAATCTCAGTGATATGACACCTGAAATCTCCTAAATCTTAGCTCCGGGTCTGCATTGTTCTTGAGAGGTCTAAAGTTGTAGAAAATAGATGTGAAAGACTGGAACTTTAAAATAATTGTCTCAAAGCTTGCTTAAGCTTCTGCAAATCAATGTCAGGCTTGCAGGCCAATAAGAAGCTTGCTTATATCTATTTAGCACCTTCTGCAGACCATCCTCCTGCTTGCCAGTCACCACCCAAGATTGCCATCAGCTGAAGAGGGTGTGTTGCTCCCCTCAGCTGGAAAGGGTGTAGGCCTCTGGCTATCAGAGTGGCCAGACCCTGCCTAGCTCGGGGCCCACCAGAGCCTGTGTTGTTAACTGAATCCAAGTGTCATGGTGTGGCCTCAGATGGCAACAAAGAACCATGTGCCACTTGCTCGGGTCTTCCCAACATGGAAAGAATCAGAAGAAAAAGGCAAAACTCTTGGGTTGAGACAAAGGCAGTTTAACAGAACAGCAGAGGGAACAAGAAAAACAGCAACAATAACAAGGATAGAGGAGTATACAAACACGATTACGGAACCGCCGCTCCCCACTGCTCACTGACCGGACCCAGGATGCCCCAGCCCGCTCTAAGCGGCGACTTCCTGCCCCCTCCCCTGGCAGCTCAGGGTGGGCATGGCTCACATGGCATGGAATACTTAACCCTATCCCCGCCGGAACCAGGACATTATCCACCCCTTATTCCATACAATTTTTGCCATGCCCAGATCTTAAAGGTTCCAATGAATTGCCACCACTTTCCACTGTCATATATATACATATATGCACATATATATACATGAAGATATAATGCCCTTAGTTTATGGGCCATCCCTCCAAAGTGTCTGGCGAGTTCATTCAATCCACAGCTTTGGTCTCCATCTGTTAGAACAGTATCTCAGGGCAGGTGAGATGGTGTGTGGTGAAGGAATGTTGCATGCTGTATTTTTCGGAGCATGTGACTGGTGTACCCAGCGTGGCTCATGCACACAGTCCATGGGCTGAAGATGTAGATCTTGAGGAAGTTGCTGGGCGCCAGCTGCTGAGGTCAGCTCTGATCTCATCACCGCTGTGCTTTACTCAATTTTTTCATCAAAGTCCATCTGTCCTTAATTTGGGTGATTCTTACTGCAGTACAGCTGATAGCAATTATAGTAACGAGGACATACAGTGGCAGTGTTACTTAGCAATCAACAACACACAATTTGATTCATTGGCTATTCTCACCCAAAATCAGATCCCCATGAGGTACACATTGGACTTCCCCATCCTTCTGCATTACCCACCAAGTGCACCCAGGTCCTTGGGCAAAAGCAATCCCATGGATGGGTTTGCCTTTGCCTGAGGCAGGACTAACCCAGACTGTCTTCCCTAACATAATCTTCATGTGCACTACGGGGACTTTATCCCCTTCTACAGTACGTGGAAGTTTTGACTGGGCAGGGCCAGCCCGATTGGTAGATCCCCTGGTATTAACTAGCCAGGTAGCCTTTGCTAAATGTGCATCCCAATGTTTTAAGGTCCCACCACCCATTGCTCTCAGTGTAGTTTTTAACAGTCCATTGTACCGTTCTATCTACCCAGAGGCTGGTGCGTGATAGGGGATGTGATACACCCACTCAATACCATGCTCTTTGGCCCAGGTGTCTATGAGGCTGTTTTGGAAATGAGTCCTGTTGTCCGACTCAATTCTCTCTGGGGTACCATGTCGCCACAGGACTTGCTTTTCAAGGCAAAGGATAGTGTTCCGGGCAGTGGCATGGGGCACAGGGTATGTTTCCAGCCATCCAGTGGTTGCTTCCACCATTGTGAGCACATGACGCTTGCCTTGACGGGTTTGTGGCAGTGTGATGTAATCAATCTGCCAGGCCTCCCCATATTTATATTTCAACCATCGTCCTCCATACCAAAGAGGCTTTAACTGCTTGGCTTGCTTGATTGCAGTGCATGTGCCACATTCATGGATGACCTGTGCAATAAGGGTCCATGGTCAAGTCCACCCCTCGGTCACGAGCCCATCTATATGTTGCATCTCTTCCTTGATGGCCTGAGGTGTCATGGGCCCACCGAGCTATGAATAGTTCACCCTTACGTTGCCAATCCAGATCCACCTGAGCCACTTCAATCCTGGCAGCCCGATCCACCTGCTGGTTGTTCTGATGTTCCTCCGTGGCCCGATTCTTCGGTACGTGGGCATCCACGTGGCGTACTTTCACAACCAGATTCTCTATCCGGGCAGCAATATCTTGCCACAGGTCAGCAGCCCAGATGGGTTTGCCTCTGCGCTGCCAGTTGCCCTGCTTCCACTGCTGTAACCACCCCCACAGAGCATTTGCCACCATCCATGAGTCAGTGTAGAGATAAAGTACTGGCCATTTTTCTCGCTCAGCAATGTCCAAAGCCAGCTGAATGGCTTTCACCTCTGCAAACTGGCTCGATTCACCTTGTCCTTCACTGGCTTCTGCAACTTGTCGTGTAGGACTCCACACAGCAGCCTTCCACTTGCGATGCTTTCCCACAATCCGGCAGGACCCATCAGTGAACAGGGCATATTGCTTCTCATTTTCTGGCAGTTTATTATATGGTGGGGCCTCTTCTGCACGCGTCACCTCCTCCTCTGGTGACATTCCAAAATCCTTGCCTTCTGGCCAGTCCATGATCACTTCCAGAATTCCTGGGCGACTGGGGTTTCCCATTCGAGTTCGCTGTGTGATCAGTGCAATCCACTTACTCCATGTAGCATCAGTTGCATGATGCGTGGTGGGGACCCTTTCTTTGAACATCCAACCCAGCACCGGCAGTTGAGGTGCTAAGAGGAGCTGTGCTTCTGTACCAACCACTTCCGAAGCAGCTCGAACCCCTTCATATGCTGCCAATATGTCCTTTTCTGTTGGAGTGTAGCGGGCTTCGGATCCTCTGTATCCCCGACTCCAAAACCCTAGAGGTCGACCTCGGGTCTCCCCTGGTGCTTTCTGCCAGAGGCTCCAGGTAGGGCCATTCTCCCCGGCTGCGGTGTAGAGTACGTTTTTAACATCTTGTCCTGCCCGGACTGGCCCCAGGGCCACTGCATGGACTATTTCCTGTTTGATTTGTTCAAAAGCTTGTCGTTGCTCAGGACCCCATTTAAAGTCGTTCTTCTTCCGGGTTACTTGATACAGAGGGCTTACAATTAGACTGTAATCTGGGATATGCATCCTCCAAAAACCCACAATGCCTAAGAAAGCTTGTGTTTCCTTTTTGCTAGTTGGTGGAGACATAGCTGCTATTTTGTTGATCACATCCATTGGGATCTGACGGCCTCCATCTTGCCATTTTATTCCTAAGAACTGGATCTCCTGTGCAGGTCCCTTGACCTTACTTCGTTTTATGGCAAAACCAGCTTTCAGAAGGATTCGGACTATTTTATCCCCTTTCTCAAAAACTTCTTCTACTGTGTTTCCCCATACAATGATGTCGTCAATATATTGCAGATGTTCTGGGGCTTCACCCTGTTCCAGTGCAGTCTGGATCAGTCCATGGCAAATGGTGGGGCTGTGTTTCCACCCCTGGGGCAGTCGATTCCAGGTGTACTGGATGCCCCTCCAAGTGAAAGCAAACTGTGGCCTGCACTCTGCTGCCAAAGGGATTGAGAAGAATGCATTCGCTATATCAGTCGTGGCATACCACTTGGCTGCTTTGGAGTCCAGTTCGTACTGGAGTTCTAGCATGTCCGGCACAGCAGCGCTCAGCGTTGGCGTGTCTTCATTCAGGCCACGATAGTCTACAGTTAGCCTCCACTCTCCATTGGATTTTCGCACCAGCCATATGGGACTGTTAAAGGGTGAGCGAGCCCTGCTGATCACTCCTTGAACCTCTAGTTGATGAATCAGCTTATGGATGGGAATCAGAGAGTCTCGGTTAGTGCGATATTGCCGCCAATGCACCGTTGTGGTAGCAATCAGCACCTACTGTTCTTTGACCCGCAACAACCCCACAACAGAAGAGTCCTCCGAGAGACCAGGCAAGGTAGACAACTGTTTAACTTCCTCCGTCTCCAAGGCAGCTATGCCAAAGGCCCACCGATACCCCTTTGGGTTCTTAAAATACCCTCTCCTGAGGTAATCTATACCAAGGATGCATGGAGCCTCTGGGCCAGTCACAATGGGATGCTTTTGCCACTCATTCCCAGTTAGGCTCACTTCCGCCTCCAGTACAGTCAACTCTTGGGATCCCCCTGTGACCCCAGAAATACAAATGGGTTCTGCCCCTCTATAGCTTGATGGTATTAGGGTGCACTGTGCTCCTGTGTCCACTAGAGCCTTATACTCCTGTGGGTCTGATGTGCCAGGCCATCGAATCCACACTGTCCAATAAACCCGGTTGTCCCTTTCCTCTGCCTGGCCGGAGGCAGGGCCCCTCTAATACTGGTCATGATATCCGGTACTCACTTCTTGCAGAAATGACTTGGAGGTTCCTTCAAGAGGATCAGAAGCAATATCAGGCCTTCTTCCCAATTGCCTTGTCAATGTCGCCTTCCCTAGACAGGGATCCCAGCTGCCTGGCTTCCCTACCCTCTAATTCCAGGCTACTGGCCCCATTATTCCAACACCGAAGCAGCCAGGTGACAATGTGCTCACCTGAAAGTCGGCTAAAATCTTTTCGCATATCCCGCAGCTCACTCAGGGATAGGGATCGGGTAATTATCTCTGGTTCTGCCTCTTCCTCCTGTCCTTGTGATGGCCCTGGTTCACCATCATCTCTTACTATGCGAACTGATTTCTTTGTGTACTTCTTCTTTTGTATGGGGGCAACTGATACTGGCACGGGTTGGTTCCCTGGTTCAGCGGCAGTGCCTGTCGCAGGGGCTGCAGTAGCCACAGTGTCTGTTGCAGGGGTTGCAGTAGCCGCAGGGCCTGTCGCAGGGGCTGTGGCAGCTGCAGTGCCTGTCGGTCTGGTCTCTGTCTCTTTCTTCTGAGGGTGCTGCATAACACTGAGCAGTGCCTGGTAGATACTGGCCAGGGCCCAGCACAGTGCGGTGAGTTGTGCCTCTCTAGAATAGCCACAGCATTTTCCCTTCAGATATTCTACTACTCTATCAGGGTCCTGTAACTGTTCAGGGGTGAAGTCCCAGACCATTGGAGGCGAGAAGTTCTCTAGGTACCTGCCCATGTTCTCCCACATGCCATGCCACCCCTGACTGTCCAGCCTCGGAGCAGATCTCTGGGCGGTAGTCTTAAATAGTCGTTTAACCCTAAACAAGACCTGGAACACATTCAGGAGACATAACACTAGGAACATGCTGGTTTGAGCATCCCAAGGATATTCAAAATTCTCAAAAGCTGTCATACCTGACCCGAAGGAGAAAAGGGAGGCAAAAGAGCTGGGGAAAGTGTCCCCCCCCGTTTCCCCCATAGACTGGGTGTAATTATTAATAAATTCTGAGAGACGGTGCCCAATGTACGGACAGGACAGCAATACCACATAAACACCCCAAAATAACTGTCTAACAAGTGATGTTATCATATCATAAGCCAATATTGCACAGGACAGTAAAATGATAATCCTCATCCCCCTCCCAGAAGTAACAAATATCATCGCAGGGAGTGCATAACCCATATAGGAATTTACATAACACAGCCATGAGAACAAATCAAGCAACATGGTGACCAGCGACTATTTACCTAATACAATAAACACATACAACAAATTCATTTTTTCAAGCTCTAGTTGGATTCTGTCGTTATCTCAACCCTTTGAGCCCCACGTTGGGAACCAAAAAGGACTGTCGTGGTTTGGCCTGAGACGGCAACAAAGAACCACGTGCCGCTCGCTCAGGTCTTCCCAACATGGAAAGAATCAGAAGAAAAAGGCAAAACTCTTGGGTTGAGACAAAGGCAGTTTAACAGAACAGCAGAGGGAACAAGAAAAACAGCAACAATAACACGGATAGAGGAGTATACAAACACGATTACGGAACCGCCGCTCCCTGCTGCTCAGCCTCCCTGCCGCTCACCGACCGGACCCAGGATGCCCCAGCCCACTCCAAGTGGCGAGTTCCTGCCCCCTCCCCCAGCAGTTCAGGGTGGGCATTGCTCACATGACATGGAATACTTAACCCTATCCCCGCCGGAACCATGACACCAAGCACTGCCCAAGCAGCAAGGGGGCAGGAAAAGCTTATACAGCAACTGTGTAAAATGACAATTAGCTCGGCAAAGGCCACCATCACGCTGATTGGTCACGCTACGGACCTACCTGGGCTACCTGGACTATAACTGGCACGGCGACCCACCACGATTTGGGAATTGGGACCGAGACCCCCACCACCATCAACCATGGATCAACGGGACACTGCTGAACTTCCAGAGGACCGCTGAGACGTCATCAGGCCTGTGGTGGTGACTATACTCTTGCTACGCTCTGTAATACTGCTTCTCTTTTCTGCCTTTCCTCTACTTCTGCCTTTACTCTATCGCTTGTCTTAGTGACTTTTGCTGGGGAATAACAATAAACCTGCAAACCTGCAGTGAGCGGCATCTGACCTCGTTTGCATCTTAAGTTCACACTTGGAATCATTGCAAACCTCTCCCGGGTCCAATGTAGCTGGACCGGGGTGTAACAATAGAACCCCTAAATATGTACATATCCAAGCTCCTCTTCACTAAAAAGAAATGATTCTCATATCTCAAAGTGACAGCCATCTCTAAAAATCACAGTGACCCATTTATTAAAGACCTGAGTCCCATGTGTATGGTAGAATTCATTAAATGATGTTATTCTCTGAGCAAATGCGATAGCACTCCATGGTCTGACATTCATAAATATTTATCACGAAATTACCAGGTAAAACTTCAGCATATTGGAAAGGAAATATTAAAATAAAGTCACTGTTATTTTATTTTTTATTTGACTTCTCTCACTCAGGTTTAGAGCCCTACTTCTTTTGCATGAAGAATGGGATAAGCTCTCCACATCAAAAATATCATCTTGGCCAAGTTCATTTAATTCCATCAAATCAGAGCTGGGGCTCTAGTATGTGGAGACATTTATAGCCCGCTGTCATTCTGGCAAGCGACAGAAATAGAGGGTGGAGGAGGTGCCGAGCAGAATTGTCATATTTCCATAACAAGGCCAGAGAGCTTTGTGATTTATGGATGCTCAATATACAACCGTGACTGACACCCCACAAGTGAATATACAAGTTTCAAATCTGTAACCAGCTACGGTGGGAATTTGCTAATCTCTGCCTGCTGAATCTTATGCTGTACAGGTCCTCGAGCTTTGTATAAGAAAGTTTTGACATTGTGCTCTGTAAAAACACACACACAGCACCTTGCCAGGGCTTGTCAGCAAGGACAATAACACATTTTACAAAGTCTGTAAAACCTATCCTTGTTCATAATGTCACTGTCGTGGTTTGGCCTCAGATGGCAACGAAGAACCACGTGTCGCTCGCTCAGCGCTTCCCGGTACGGGAAGGATCAAAAGAAAAAGGCAAAACTCTTGGGTTGAGACAAAGGCAGTTTAACAGAACAGCAAAGGGAACAAGAAAAAAAACAACACCACCACCGACAGAGGAATATACAAACGGGATTACGGAACCGCCGCTCCCCGTCGGTCCGGACCTGGGACGCGCCAGCCCGCTCCAAACCTGACTGCCTGCCCCCTCCCTCCTTTTAATCTCAGGGTGGGCGTGGCTCACATGGCATGGAATACTTAACCCTGTCCCTGCCGGAACCAGGACAGTCACACTGTTGAGAACTGGAAAAGCAGAACTAATAAGGCCTTTCTAGAACAATTTCTAATGTTCCTTGAAAAGCAAATGCATGGGTTTACTTATTATTTTGAATCAAGGTAATCCAAAGCTCTGAATAAAACTAAGATGACCAGATATTTCTCCACATTGAACAGACAATAAACTTCACAATATCTAGTTTAGTTGGGATCAGATCTTTTTCTTTTCAGTCCCCACCAACTATTACCTTTTGTTTGTATTTTAAAGGAGCTATGGTCAGTGCCTTTCACTATGAATGGAAGCATGAAAAGGAAGGAAAATTGGTCTGAGAATTTTTAAAACAAATCTGCTGTCTCTTAAAAGAAAATGGGATCACCTTTGTCACTCAAAAATGACTATTCAGACAGCAAGACCCATTGATAAATGTGACTTTTAAGTGAGAAGCTTCCTAAAAATATGACTGTGACAGCACAGGCCTAGATGTGCATTTTAACATGACAGATTATAAAATGTTACAACGTAATGTATCCCTGAGATTATAGGAGGTTTATCAACACATTTAGAGGTTTAATTCCTTGGAAACTGGGCCTAGAATCAATGCAACCATTGAATCTTCAAAATTGCTGCCATTGCAGAGAAAGTTCTTCATACTATTTCTAGAACATCTGTCAAAAAAAACCCCCACTACTTCACAGGTTTTCATCATTGAAATCCATCTATTAGCAGCTAAGGACAGCTTTCCAGTCTCTGGGTAGATACAGTGCTATCACCTGTAGACCCAGTGTTAGTTAGCAAGACCAGAAAAATCTCATGTGGGTAGATTCCAGTAATTTTCCAATCCATTTGCTCTGTAAGACGGGAAAGTTCATGATCAGATCTCTTCTTTGAGGGGGAAAAAAAGAAAGAGAAAACAGACAGAAAGGTAGCGCTGTTCAGCTCATGCTCTTTCACAGTGGAGCCCAACCCAGCTAATTTATGTGATTAGTTTAGATCCTGCCTCACAGAAACCCTTAGTGTCTCATTAATCCAGGGTACATAAAGCTCCATAAATATCAAGTGATGAGAAGAAAACACCTTTGAAAACCATCACAGCTTTTGGTCTACCTATTGTAGCTCCTCCCTGACTATGCTGTCTATGTAAGAGATGGTTTTCATTCAGCTCATATTAAGTATTAACCTTTCTCATCGGAGCCATTTCTTTGAAGCTCTGCCACAATCTCCAGTTACCATTCTCTGACGTTATATGGGTGATGCTAATTCAATTGCTTTCATGCTGAGCAGTATCCGGATCTCCAGATTCTTCAGTAAGAGTGCCATAATTCAGAAGATGGGGCAAAACACCTTCAGGGCAGGGCTGAATTTCTGCCCTCACTGAGGAATTCATTAGTTGCTGGTACCTGTACACTTTATATTGCATTGCAGTTTCAGGTGGAAGAATACCACCCGTTGTTTAGGATGTGCATTTCCAAAAACGTTTAAGCATTTGGATCTGAGCACCTAAGGAACTCAAAGGTTGATTAGTGAAGCACCTATGGATTAATAAACCTGCAGGTTAGACAGTTAAGAAAACAGACAGTCTGAATTGCTTTTTGGGATTTAGCTCACATTTCAGTTAAAGAGGGTGACGAGAAAGAGAGATAGCATCCTTAGGGAATAAGTCTTTACATATGGCACAATTCTTTACATATGGATTTGTACAGGATAGCCATAGTTAATAGGTTCACAATGATTGGTTTTACACACGCCACTACCAATTACACAGTTTGAGTGTTATCCTTTGTATTCAAAACTTTGTATGAAGAACATTTTAAGTGGAAATGCATTGTCATCTTGTTCTGAAATTTGGCCCTGAATGTAGGAAGTAGATACAATTTCAGTCACAACTCTAGATAGATTCAATATATTTCATTTTGGGAAAAAACACTTCCTATATTTATTTTATCTAAAATTCCTCTGATAATTGATATTCCTACTACTCTTTGAGCAAACTTCAGAGCTTACCAAATTGATGGTGTTTGTTGATTTCTATCTAAAGCATATATGTTTGCATGGAGTAAAACATGCTTTATTACACTGATGAACAAGTTATTCATTTGACCCTCAAACAGAAAACTGTCTTGATAATACACCTTTGAAGTATGCAGCAGTTTGGTCAAAAAATATTCTGATGATACTTTCATGGCTGCCGTTTATGGTTTTTTTTCCTCTTCTCTATTTTAAAACGTATTGCCCAATTTATTTGCTGTAGTATTAAGTTTCAAAGCCTAACCATTTCTAACCCAGCACTTCTAATGTGATTCAGTCCTTTGACTCAAAAGTCTCATTCTCAGATATTAAATCAACATGTGCCTTTATGACTCAACATTTATCTGTGGGATGATGATTGAATTCATAATTTAGAAAGGCATCTGTATAAATAGATCTTTACTAATAACTGCAAAAGATAACCTTGCCGTGCTCTTTTTTATAAAAAAGGAAAAAATTAAATCAAGAAAAAAAGATATTTAAAAATATGTTCTTCAAACAGCTATACTTAATGTGAACACACCCCCCACTCCACCCCCCCCACATGCACACACAGATATATTTATTTACATCTGCATGAAACTTCCATACATATCACTATGTATACCTTACATATAAAGGTAATTTACACTAGTTTTAAGTCTCCTTTGTATTCCAGCAGTGATGTAAAGAAATAAGCCCCAGAGGATTGTACTATAAATGAAAGCTTATAGTTTGAGTGTTATTAATTAAATCATACTTCAACTAGGTTATACTTGGAGCTACTCATGTTATGCATACATGAATAGACACTGTATTAAAATCCACGTCAGTAACTACATCCTGAATTAATTTCTCATAATTTATAAACAGAGGAAGGCATTGCTAGATATTTCTGGATTTGCCTTTTTCCCATTTCCTTTCTCACAATTCCTTCTCAGAAACCCAAAGCTGACATTATTTTCTAATTATGATTTCTTGAACCTGTGAGTCATTCTGCAGTATCCATATATTACACAATTGCCAGAAAAGATGAGGAACTGGGCATCTCTTCCAGTCCTGTGGTCCTGTGTATCTATAACAAGTGTCTCTGTGATG
Source organism: Fratercula arctica (assembly GCA_947846985.1). Lineage (NCBI taxonomy): Eukaryota > Metazoa > Chordata > Aves > Charadriiformes > Alcidae > Fratercula > Fratercula arctica. The sequence goes on along the minus strand of CANTUZ010000025.1, from coordinate 14,358,837 downwards.
GGAATTATGGCTTCCATGTTCCATTTCGCAACTGCCACTCTTTGTGATATTTGCCACTTCACTTCTGTCCATTCTTTTCTTGACCTAAAAAGTGGCTACTGCTTTGACTATTTCCATGAGAGTTAGAGACTGACTGTGAAAGTGAACTCATCTTTGCAAACATAGAGCCAGTAACAATGGGGAGGAACTAAAATGAGAATGACTCGAGTTAAGATTCAGGAGATATGAGACAGATCTCATGGGAATTAAAACTGTTTTTTAGCTTACATTAGGTTCAAAAGAAGAAAGATGAAATTGAAGTAAAAATTATCCTAAAAATGTGTGCCATATGCTACATGATTTTGAACAGTTTTTCTCTATTTGAAAGATACCTGCAGCATAATTTCTCTACAGACTCACTAGCTGCATCTAAAGGGTTTGGGTATTACCCAGTTGCGGTCAAAGGATTACATCTGAGAAAAGGCCTAACCACATTTACTTCAGACTGCCTCTGAAAGTGGTATGAATGTCGGTATAAGACTTATATATTCAGCCACTCCAATGTTGGAACCTCCTTCTGGGAAAAGATGAATGCCAGCAACATGCATACAGGCTTTAAGATGTGCTTTTACCATTTTTCCACTTTAGGAAGATATTTGACTTATGGATATCTTCAGTGCTTCAATCGTACCGTCAATTTACCAGGAGACACTGCTGCATCTTGAAGCTTTGATTTGGTTATGGACTGAGGTACCTCAGGCTTTCAACAGAAGGCACCAAAAGATATTCTAGATGTTTCTCTCTTTGTCCCCATCTCACACTCCATGCTAAGGCTTGCTATCTGTATGAATACTATCTCCAGCATAAATGTAAGGAGAGTTTCATACTCCAGCATCAGGCCTGAAAATGAGAGGAAGCAAACCAAACTAGAACAGTGATAAACACTGACTATAAAATATAACCAAGAGCAGAAAGCAAGGAGGAGGGGAAAATAGAGTGGGAAAGAAATGTGATTAATCTTAAAACTTAATTGTGCTAAAGATGCTGAAAAATGCATTTAGCTCTCAACCTCCAGGACTGTACATTGTGAACTAGCATCTAGCCATAATGGGGTTTCTGCTCCATCAGCTGCAATAATTATTTTCCTTGATTTGCCTTGGTCATTTGATATAATGATTTCTCCATGTATGTATATGTGTGTATGTGTATGTGCGTGTGCATTTCCTTTGGTTCCATTTTCTTATTTATTTTTCTTTTCTATCAAAAACCAAAAAAAAAAAACCAACAAAACAAAACATACCAAGAAGGGAAATTAAAAATCATTTAAGACACATTTTGATCACTGCCTTTGTCAATATTTCTTACAAGGAAGTGCAGCCTCCTGGTCAGTGCTCATTGCAGACCCTTCCCATTTTACAGAGAATAAAGGTGCCACTGAGCTCAAGGTCTTAATCCTGCTTGTCCCCTAATACAGCAGTTAGTATATAATGCTTCACCTTTTACCACAGGTAGCTTACCTGCTATCACTACACTCATTTTGCAAGGTTGAAACAAGGCCTCAGGGTCCTTAGCAGTGCTCAGCAGACTACAGGCTTAGATTTGTACACTTGGGACTTTAAAGGCATGTTGTGTCAAGCACTTAAAATCATCAGCTATTTTTTTTCCACTTGATTTGCTCAAGAACTGGGTGACACTGTTGGTTGGGAAGTAGATCTCAGTTTTCCCTCCTCCCTGTTCAGAATCTCAATAAGACCTTTCTCTCCATTTAAATGCTGGTGGTCCATGAATCTCAGATTTCTTACATTCTCCAATGAGACACGCTAACATACATGGTCTTGAGAATGTGCGAGCATACATGTATAAAAAAAACCCCTAAAGAACACAAAACCACAACCTAACAACAGCACTGATTTGGATCACGCTGTGATGTGTGTTTATATATTTGTCGTGGTACGGCCTCAGATGGCAACAAAGAACCACGTGTCGCTCGCTCAGCACTTCCCGGTACGGGAAGGATCAAAAGAAAAAGGCAAAACTCTTGGGTTGAGACAAAGGCAGTTTAACAGAACAGCAAAGGGAACAAGAAAACAACAACACCACCACCGACAGAGAAATATACAAACGCGATTACGGAACCGCCGCTCCCCGCCGGTCCGGACCCGGGACGCGCCAGCCCGCTCCAAACCCGACTGCCTGCCCCCTCCCTCCTTTTAATCTCAGGGTGGGCGTGGCTCACATGGCATGGAATACTTAACCCTGTCCCTGCCGGAACCAGGACATTAGCCACCCCTTATTCCATACCATTTTTGCCACGCCCAGATCTTACAGTTTTTGGAACATGTGACTGGTGTACCCGGCGTAGCTCATGCACACAGTCCATGGGCCTAAGATGCAGATCTCGAGGAAGTTGCTGGGCGTCAGTTCTGATCCCATCACCACTTTGCTTTACTCAATTCTTCATCAAAGTCCATCTGTCCTTAATTTGGGTGATTCTTACTGCAGTACAGCCGATAGCAATTATAGTAACGAGGACATACAGTGACAGTGTTGCACACGATTTGATTCATTGGCTATTCTCCCCCAAAATCAAGTCCCCATGAGGTACACATCGGACTTCCCCATCCTGCCGCATTACCCACCAAGTGCACCCAGGTCCTTGGGCAAAAGCAATCCCACGGATGGGTTTGCCTTTGCCTGAGGCAGGACTAACCCAGACTGTCTTCCCTAACATATTCTTCATGTGCACTACGGAGACCTTATCCCCTTCTACAGTACGTGGAAGTTTTGATTGGGCAGGGACAGCCACCTCATCCACCGTTGGTCCTTCTTCACCTTTCCATTCCATTACTGCCAGTGAGTTGGCATATGACGATGCTGCACTCCGTACAAACTTCCGCCACATGGGCCTTGTGCAGCGCACCTCATCAGGGTCCGTGGGTAAGTCTGTATTGTCCAAGTCATAATAAATCATCTCCCGCACGGCTAATTCTCTCAGGTACTGGATACCTCTTTCCATGGTGGTCCATTTGCTTGGTTGGCATACAACATCTTCACTGAAGGGGTACCTCTCCCTCATGCCTGACAGGAGTCGTTTCAGGAGGCTGAGGGCTTGGGTCTTCTTTCCAATTGCCTTGTCAATGCCGCCTTCCCTAGACAGGGATCCCAACTGCCTGGCTTCCCTACCCTCTAATTCCAGGCTACTGGCCCTGTTATCCCAACACCGAAGCAGCCAGGTGACAATGTGCTCGCCTGAAAGTCGGCTAAAATCTTTTCGCATATCCCGCAGCTCACTCAGGGATAGGGATCGGGTAATTATCTCTGGTTCTGCCTCTTCCTCCTGTCCTTGTGATGGCCCTGGTTCATCGTCATCTCTTACTATGCGAACCGATTTCTTTGTGTACTTCTTCTTTTGTATGGGGGCAACAGATACTGGCACGGGTTGGTTCCGTGGTTCAGCAGCAGTGGCTGTCACCGGGGCTGCGGTAGCCGCAGTGTCTGTCACAGGGTTTGTGGTAGCCGCAGTGCCCGTCGCAGGGGTCGCAGTAGCCGCAGTGCCCGTCGCAGCAGTGCCTGCCACAGGGGCCGCAGCAGCCGCAGCGCCTGCCGCAGGGGCCGCAGCGCCTACCGGTCTGGTCTCTGTCTCTTTCTTCTGAGGGTGCTGCATAACACTGAGCAGTGCCTGGTAGACACTAGCCAGGGCCCAGCACAATGCGATGAGTTGTGCCTCTCTAGAACAGCCACAGCATTTTCCCTTCAGATATTCTACTATTCTATCAGGGTCCTGTAATTGTTCAGGGGTGAAGTCCCAGACCATTGGAGGTGAGAAGTTCTCTAGGTACCTGCCCATGTTCTCCCACCTGCCATGCCACCCCTGACTGTCCAGCCTCGGAGCACATCTCTGGGCGGTAGTCTTAAATAGTCGTTTAACCCTAAACAAGACCTGGAACACATTCAGGAGACATAACACTAGGAACATGCTGGTTTGAGCATCCCAAGGATATTCAAAATTCCCAAAAGCTGTCATACCTGACTCAAAGGTGAAAAGGGAGGCAAAAGAGCTGGGGAAAGTGTCCCCCCCTGTTTCCCCCATAGACTGGGTGTAATTATTAATGAATTCTGAGAGGTGGTGCCCAATGTATGGACAGGACAGCAATACCACATAAACGCCCCAAAATAACCGTCTAACAAGTGATGTTATCATATCATAAGCCGATATTGCACAGGACAGTAAAATGATAATCCTCATCCCCCTCCCAGAAGTAACAAATATCATCACAGGGAGTGCATAAAACACATAGGAATTTACATAACACAGCCATGAGAACAAACTAAGCAACATAGCGACCGTGACTATTTACCTAACAAATTCGTTTTTTTTCAAGCTCTAGTTGGATTCTGTCCTTGTCTCAACCCTTCGAGCCCCACGTTGGGCGCCAAAAAGGACTGTCGTGGTTTGGCCTCAGATGGCAACAAAGAACCACGTGTTGCTCGCCCAGCGCTTCCCGGTACGGGAAGGATCAAAAGAAAAAGGCAAAACTCTTGGGTTGAGACAAAGGCAGTTTAACAGAACAGCAAAGGGAACAAGAAAACAACAACAATAACACCGACAGAGAAATATACAAACGCGATTACGGAACCGCTGCTCCCCGCCAGTCCGGACCCGGGACACGCCAGCCCGCTCCGAACCCGACTGCCTGCCCCCTCCCTCCTTTTAATCTCAGGGTGGGCGTGGCTCACATGGCATGGAATACTTAACCCTGTCCCTGCCGGAACCAGGACAATATTTTTGATCTATATTTTCTTTTATTAACTGTCCCCTTGCCCTGTATCTGAGAGTGTTAGCTACTGTTTCTCAATTACACACACTGGTAAAACCTGCCCTGCAGGATTTCTCACAGCGGTTGCCCTTCTAGTGTCATCTCAGCAGATGAAAAGGAGATGGAAAATTACGGGGGTTCAGGTCTGAATGTTTCAATAAGTCAGCATAACATGGACTGGTGAGAGCTGTGTTTTGAGTCTGCTATGCAAAATGAGACAGTTGCATTCTAGCGTAGCTGTTTGCACAGGAGACTTAGCACTGGAAAGCAGGAACAACAAATAAAGGATTCAAGGAATTCACACTCAAAGAAAGAGTAAAAATAAAAAAGGAAAAGGTGAGTACTGGGAAAATGAGTAGCAGGGATAGTTTACCCCACCTAGGGACCTTTTAGATCAGATTTGCTTCTGTGGAGAGACTATGCCAATCCAGGGACATCCTGTAGCTGAGATACTTATGTTCAGCTTCTGCAGGCTCCTTCTCCAGTCAATAGAAGACACAGCCCATTTAAGAATCATCCTGAATCATCTGAACTTTCCTCTCTCCTGCCACTCCTCTTCACTGACTGCAATGGAAGTCTGGATCAATGGAGTTCCTGAATTAGATACATCCGTTAGATGCCTTGAAAAAGCAAATTGGCTGCAATTTCAGCCAATAGTCAAAGCAAATCAAAAGAGACCCTGGACAGTGGATGAGAGTTATCTGAGTCTGAAATAAATCTCAGAACAGGCATAAAGGTTCTGTTAAGGCTTCTTCTTTTCCATATTGGAGTCAACTTTGGACCACTCATTACCTCCAAAATGAAGACCAAAGACAATTTTTATCCAAACTGAAGACTGGTGTTTATGAAGCCCTCAAATTACCTCCCACACGTGATCCTCATTCCTATCCATTTTATTTATGTATTTAAATTGTTGCTCACTGGGATGCTCTCATCAGATGCACATCTTGCTTTCGGGAGAGTTCCCAGGGGAAAGGCAGTCATACAGTATTACTACAGCCCTCTTCAGTACAACACAAACGATATCCTGCAGTATAACTCAATCTAAGCAAACAGGCAGCTGCACAGAACAGTCACCCTATCAATTAATTTTAATAATAATACTTAGCACTTACAAAGTATGTTTCAACTTCAAAGCACTTTTCAGAGAGGGCCAAATTGGAGCTGCCCTGGTGTGTCTGTATTTGACAGAGGAAGGACAGTGAGAAATATTGTATTGCAAACACAGTTCTGCACCACTCTTTCCTTTCCTTTTCTCCATCCAGACTCGCAGTAATTTCAGTCCTGTTTTTCCCATTCCTTAGACAATATGCAACCATTTCAACAAAACACCACTGTGCCTTTTTCAAGGGGGTTACAGTCAAAGCCTGAGCCATGAGTTACTTTGTCTATCTGGAAACACGTAGGTTAGAGTTAAACTCTCCCCCCTTTTTTTTTTCCTGGCTCAAGATCAGAAAAATGCCACCATGCACACAGGAGCCTTTTCTTGGTACTCTGGTGTTGACGCAGAAGGCTCGAGCAATAACACGCAGACCAATGTGATCAGGTTAATGCCAACTTTATTCAACCTAAGTGTTACATTTATAGTCTTATGATTTCTGTTCACGCGCTCTAACTCCTACTAATTGGCTGCATGTTATCCTCACGAGCTGTCCACGCGCTTAATTCTTTCTTGTCATTGGTCGACCTTTCTTGACGTATGATGTTTTCAATTCCTTTGTTACACTTCTTTCTGGTCAGCACCTCCTTATCTCATGTCCGACAGTAACCTTTCTTAAACTCATGTCAAGGCAGGCCTACACAGCTGCTACCAACTCCTCAGTGCTTGCAGTGTTCATAGGGTGACCTCGTTGTATTAGAAATCCTTCCACAAATCCCCCTTTTTGTTTTTGAATACTCCAAGACTCTTCAGTTGCAAGCATTACTTGATTAAACCATATTTTTCTTACCATGCGCTCCAAGCCTCTTTGCAAACAATAGAACAGACAAGGAACAATTAACAACACAACAAAAACCACGATCAAAATCATTACGCCTATCTTTAAAAGGGATGCAACCCAGCCTGTGATTCCCCATCCTTTGAGCAGTACTGTAAGCCAATGCCAGCTGTCTTCTAACTGGTCGTCTCTGACTGTTCACGCGGAGCAGCAGCTTTGCTTTTCACATTCCTTTCCTTGCTGATATCTCCTGGCGCTTGCTTAACTTTTCTCTCAAGGCACCTCTCATGGGTACAGCTTTGTCTCATCAAGGCCAAACAGATTCCCTACGCTACTCTCTATCTCCACAATTCCCCCTTTTTTATTTTTTATGCAACAAAAAGCTTGATTAATCATTTTTTGCACTATTTTCTGTAAGCAGCCTAAAATACAGCACATGACAAGCATTGGATGACAAAGATGACATGTTTAGAAAATTTAAAACATAAGTTGCTTTATACAATCGCTCTTGATTTTCGTTTATCAAGCATGGTTTTTAAGGTATGATGAATACGTTTCAGAATTGCTTGCCCAGTTGGTTAATGAGGAATACCGGTGACATGTTTGATACCCCTTGTCTGTAAAGAGGCCTGTATTTTAGCGAACACATAAGCTGGTCTGTTATCAGTTTTTAGAGTTTTCGGTACTCCCATGACTGCAATGCATTGCAACCAATGTCGAATAACATCACGAGCCTTCTCTCCTATATGAGCACTAGCTACAACAAGGTGAGAAAACAAATCAACTGAAACAGGTACATAGCGCAAACGTCCAAATTCCATAATGTGCATAACATCGGATTGCCAAAGTTCATCAGGTGTAAGCCCTCGCAGGGTAATCCCTGCAAATGATGGCAGAGGAGCCAGCTGCTGACAGCGCAAATGACCCTGCAAAATCAATCGTGCTAACATTTCAATCGTCATAGTTACTGGTTTTGAAAAGGTATGTGGCAAAAATACCCACTCTAATGCAGTCAGGCTCTTTGCGAGTGCATCATCCCACTGTCCTATCAGGGCATAAGGTTGAAATTTTTGATGTATCATAAACAAATCTACAATGTGCTGTAATGCCTTCTGAGCTGTTGGGGTTAATGAACGTGGAACCTACTGGGGAGGGGAGGGAGGGGCAGACACAGCGCTTCAGGGCGTCCCCTGTATCTTCAAAGTGCGCTCATGTCTAACCCCTTCTCTCCGACCCGAGACAGCCCCCTTATATCCTGCCCCGGATTGAGTGGAAAAGTACAGGCTAGGGTCACTGCATGCGTGGCCAGTGCATGCAGCGAGCCTCACCAGACTCATGATCCAGCTTTGCTAACTGCGGATGTCTGATACCTGACTCCCTTGTACTCCCTCCTTGTTATCTTCTTCTTTGAAAGTTAGGTTCTCATGGATACACATATAGTTTTTCAGCAACAGTACTGAGTCCCTTTTTCCCAACATGCATACTGGATTTGGTTCAACTAGTAATTCTCCGTCGTGTCTCACTCGAACCATCCTCTATTATCCCTTACACATGCCACCCTGTGGCCCATAGTTGGGACACAACGATATTTTATAACTCGTACAAGGGTATGATGCAAAGCAACATCTGCAACTGATCGTATAATGCTTATTAAACATAGCAAATAGCATACTAAACATAACAGACAGATTCCTTCCACACAGGCAGTGAGTATAATTTCCTTCAACCAACCCCACCCCCAAGTCCATCCAGCAAAGAGATTTCACCCAGTGGTCTCCACAAGTTGCTGGCTCGGTCGGTGCATTTCTTGCAACTGGGCATGGAGCAGTCACTTAGATTCATACAACACAGTCCTTTAAAATCTTGACAACTGTGTCCGTGAGCTAAAAGCAAAAAATTAATAGCAGCTCTGTTTTGCAGCGTTGCATGTTGAATACTATCTACATCTAGCAATAACTCAGAAACAGCTGTACTAGTAGCATTACTAAATTTATCCCTGGCAGCGAGAGAGTCCTTGTTATCAAGAATCCTTGGCAGCGAAAGAGTCCTTGTTAGCAAGAGCGCATGCAGACTCCCTGTTCTTGCTGGTACTGTGCTTTTGATCTTCTTCCACAGCAGGCCAAGATTCTCAGGCAGCTAGATAAGGTGTCCCTGAGTCCATTACAGACTTATGTCATCTAAGTGTTTTTCTTGCAAGCACCCGAGACTGAATAACAACTAGTGTGATAGATGTGGTTTCCAGCACCCAGGTGCGAGTCCCTTGAGCATATTTACAATCCTCCTTGCTGATCTTCCGTTGCTTTCCCACATTCCACCCCCCCGCTCAAGAGACCGCTTCTGCTGGGGTTCATTTAGTCTCGCAGAGTATAACACAGAGTAATTTACAAAGGCGTGCAATAACATATATACATATAGGAAAAAAAACCCCGAAACATATCTCTATAGTACTGCTTGAATCAGGTGTCCTATTTCTCTTTTTCTGCCGCTTTCTTGTAGCACGTATGGCATACTTTTGTGCTAACGTGGCACATTTCCCTTCTAATTGTTCCTTTTTTTTTTTTTCCCCCCCCCCATCACTTATGGCTGACATAAAAGTCTGCCTTTGCAACAAGAGCTCACCCTTAAGTTTCTCATTTTCCTACAGAGCATCCTATAGATTTTGGCTCAACTCCTTTTCCCAATCAACCATGATCTTATAGGCAAACAACAAACAACCAGCCATACACCCTGCATGGGTAAGCCGTTCCCGAGAGCGTAAGCATGTCGGCTGGTGAAAACCCCTCCCAGTATTTCAGGACTTCCATCGGTTCTACGGCCCATCATGGTCTATCTACCTGGGGTGCGCTCGCCTTACATCTAAACATTGTGTATATACAAACTTCTTCGCTTGACAGAGTGTCAGCCCTAGTCACGTACGAGAACAGTACCACACCGGGCAGAACACCTGCTCAAGCGGAGTCACCAAACGACACTGCACACAGCAACAAACAAACAGTAGCACAGATGCTGATCAGCAGATATAAATTGGCACCCACACACACTTACACAGCAGACATACAAAAACACCACTTCTATCTCAGGGAGACGGCTGGGGGGGGTGGCGGGGGGGGGGTGGTGGGCGGTGGCAGGAGCGAAGCGGCTCTGGCTCTGTCCTTCTCCCCTGACATTCTGACAATACACTGCAAGACCCCGATTCCGGCTGCGCACACATAAGCAAAATTTGATTTTTAAAAAAGGAAAGTAATAAAGTCATCACGTATTTGTTGTCATACCCGTATTGCATTACTGTTCGTTGCAAATGACTTACAGTCTTCCAATCAAATGGCAGCCATTCCCTACGACCCCCCTGTGTTAATACTGGGAAGGCCGAAAGAGATTCCGGTGGCATCTGGCCCTCTATCACTGCATGTTCTATAATACCTTTCCACCTTTGTCCTGTATCAAAAGTTGGATCTTTCCGCACCGGTCCCCCTCCAGGGGCTAGATCCCCCACAGCTCCTTTTTGTTCCATACCCTTTTCAACAGTTAACTCTGCCTCACTTGTTGCCCTTTCTTTTGCATTTTCCCATCTCCTTTCCTGCCCTCTTTTCCAAGCCGCCCGTTCTTCCTCCCCTACTCCAGTCCCAAATTTCTGAGTCAAATACTCATTCGCATCCTGTAAACCCATCTCCCCATCGTTTAACAGTGTACAAATCCATCTCCTCACTTTCTGCTCTTTAACATTATCTCCCTTTTCTGATACATTATACTGTTGTGCATTCCCAGACTCATCCGCTGCTGTCTCAGACGGATCACCCGTTCCCGGACTCCCACACACCCTCTCCTCAACCGCCTGCAAACCCTCCTTGATAACCTCATGAGCCTTTTTATAAGCAGCCCGTATTGCGCCCGCTTTCGAACCCTTATCAAGTCTCTGCATTTCCATGAGCAATTGCTGCATAGTGTTCTGTTGTTCGCGGAGAGCGTCACGGAGCTCCGCAGTATCTTTAGGTGGATAGACGGTTTTCAGACGAACGTCCTCGGAGGATGATGATGTTTCCATAGGCTGAGGAGAGTCGGGGGGAACCTGCATGGATGACTCCGGTAGACCAGAGTACGGTGGAGCGGTCGGTTGCGGAGGCATGAGAGGTGACAGCGGTGGCAGCGAAAATGTCCATTCATCAGATGCCCCCCAGAACTCCTTTTCTGACTGCTTTATTACAGGAAATGCATTGGAGGATGAACTGTTTCCCTCTTCCCCAGCTGCATCTAACACCCTCTGGGCTGTGGCGGCAATAACAGCTGATCCATGCATGCCTGCAATCAGTCCCTTCACCTGTCAATAAGTGCCTGCCAGGTTCCAGGCTTCCTTATTCTCTGACTGCACTGCTTCCCACATTTCCACTCCAATTCGAGTCCATGTTGAAAGGTCAAACAACTGAGTCGGATCTCTGAGCAATCCTCGTCGTCGGCACCAAGATAATAGTTCCAGTAAAGCACTCTCACTAAGGTTTTCCCTGGCACTTTTTGCCAGCTGCAGCAAACTTTGTACCGCTGCCTTTTCCACGGCTGATACAGCCGAACCCATACTACTGTTCCCACTCTAGGTGGCTCCCACTTCCCGTGGGGTCGCGGATCCGCTCCTGCCTCTCTCGGGCAGCCCGGCTTACTTCATCCCACAACACTGCCCCTATTTTAGCCCAAGTATCCTGGGCAAAGGCAGCCGCCACCGTGGGAAAAAGCCCCTTGTCTCTTGCCCATACTAAAAGTGACTTCAAAGAGGCAGAATCATATTTCAATCCTCTCACAGAGAGCATATGTTGGAGGAGCTTAACTACAGCCTCTTCCTCTTTTGAGGTTGCAGACCCCATCTCCTCCCAGCCGCCTGCCTGATCAGAGCAGGATTTCCCTTTTTTGATGTGCTAGCGTCTTCCCGAGTGCCGGGGCAGCACTCACCTTTCGACCGCTTCTTCCGCCCCCTCCGATTGCCGGCTGGATTTCTGGGTAGATGCAGTCCCAAAAAACCGATCTGAGGGTCCCTGTTCGGGTGCCACTTGTTGACGCGGAAGGCTCGAGCAATAACATGCAGACCAATGTGATCAGGTTAATGCCAACTTTATTCAACCTAAGTGTTACATTTATAGTCTTATGATTTCTGTTCACGCGCTCTAACTCCTACTACTTGGCTGCATGTTATCCTCACGAGCTGTCCACGTGCTTAATTCTTTCTTGTCATTGGTCGATCTTTCTTGACGTATGATGTTTTCAATTCCTTTGTTACACTTCTTTGTGGTCAGCACCTCCTTATCTCATGTCCGACAGTAACCTTTCTTAAACTCATGTCAAGGCAGGCCTACACAGCTGCTACCAACTCCTCAGTGCTTGCAGTGTTCATAGGGTGACCTCGTTGTATTAGAAATCCTTCCACACTCTGGTACTGGAGTGAGGTGGCATTGCAAAGTTCACCATTTCTTTTTCTTTTGATCTTAGTTTCTGATTCTGTTTTCCATGTGAGGATGCCAGTACACTGCACCACATATTTGGGGATTTAAGTGGAACACCTTAAGAAGTTTGCTTCCTTTCCATCCTTTGCTTTCTCCTGCCCCATTTCATGGCAAATTAACTTAAAATGATCTAGCTAAAAAGGGTACTGATGTCAGAAACCACTTCTATTTCCTTTGATATAATGTTCCCACAACTGTTCTATTTGCACCTACTGGACAAAAACATGCTGTAGGGAGGATGAAGTATGTCTAATGTGATACCTGCTAATGCCATGATCATTAATGCTCCAATTTTGCTGTTATTATGTAACACAATACATAATGCATCTACATATTAATAGCAAACACATTGACTACTAAGAAGATGATGCCATAGGGGATTATTTAATATCAGATGAAAAATCTCAGACACGTATAAAGACAAATTAAATTTCTCTCTCACAGGATGGTCTAGGGCTATCTCAGCCCTTCACATTGCTGTTCACCGAGTGCCAACTGGGGCTTCACTCATCTTTATTTCAAGTACTGACACAAATTATCTTTTAAGACAAGACCATGTAAGAGAGCCAGATACAGCAGTTCCTCTGTTCATGCACACTGAGTAAAATTAGTTTTGACTTAAAAAAAGAAAGAAAAAGCTGTTTTGTGAAAATTGCTTTGCTGCTATGCTTCTAGTCTCTTTCTCTCCCTCTCTCTTTTTTTCATGCTTTATTGAGAGTTTTATTATATGAGGATTTTTATTATATCTATTTCTTATGGACCTCCTTTTGATCATTTAAAACCTAAAAAGAATCCTAAAAGGATGTCTTTATGGAACACTAAAGATTTCAAATAGGTTTTGTGTTCATGTTATCTCTATGAAGATGCTATATTATAGCAGTGATTATTTATCTGTACAACTTTAATTCTGGAACCTTATCTAAATTTAAACCCTTAAATCCATAGTAAGAGATCTGTAGCAAGATATGTTTTCCAAACACTATGTTTTCCCCAAAGTTGCACTGGTTGGGAAAAAAAATGCTGACATTTGAAAAAAATATATAAATGATTTATTAGTGAGGTTTTGACATTCTTGTTTTTTCTCTTTAAGTTCTTTCTGTTCTAATTTTTAAGGAATTTTCAAGGAATTTTCTTTATATAATTTTGAGAACTACATTGTGACTCTTGGCCTCTAAATATTGAAAAAGTAGAGAAGATTCTTACAAGTGTGACCACACAGTGAGATGTATAGAAGAGACTTCTACAGATACTTGTACTTCTACAGATCGGCCCAGCTCAGTCCAGCCCTCAGGAGTCCCAGACCTTGGAGAAAGTAACAGGGAAAGTCTGGACAGAGGAAGACTTCCCCTTGGTTGAGGAGGATCAAGTGAGAGATCAATTAAGTCAATTGGATATCCACAAGTCCATGGATCCCGATGGGATGCACCCGAGGGTGCTGAGGGAGCTGGCAGAAGTCATTGCTGGGCCACTCTCCACCATCTTTGAAAGGTCCCGGAGAACAGGCGAGGTGCCTGAGGACTGCAGGAAAGCCAATGTCACTCCAGTCCTCAAAAAGGGCAAGAAGGAGGACCCAGGGAACTACAGGCCGGTCAGCCTCACTTCCACCCCTGCAAAGATGATGGAACAGCTCATTCTGGGCATCATCTCAAGGCATGTGGAGGAAAAGAAAGCTATCAGAAGTAGTTAACATGGATTCACCAAGGGGAAATCATGTCTGACTAATCTGATAGCTTTCTATGATGGCATGACTGGATGGATAGATGAGGGGAGGGCAGTGGATGTTGTCTACCTTGACTTCAGCAAGGCGTTCGACACCGTCTCCCACAGCATCCTCATAGGGAAGCTTAGGAAATGTGGGTTAGATGACTGGACAGTAAGGTGGATAGAAAACTGGTTGAAAGACAGAGCTCAGAGGGTCGTGATTAGGGGCACAGAGTCTAGTTGGAGGTCAGTGACGAGTGGTGTTCCCCAGGGGTCAGTACTGGGTCCAGTCCTGTTCAATATATTCATCAATGACCTGGATGAGGGGATAGAGTGCACCCTCAGCAAGTTTGCTGATGACACAAAGCTGGGAAGGGTGGCTGACACACCGGAAGGCTGTGCCGCCATACAGAGAGACCTGGGCAGGCTGGAGAGTTGCGCAGAGAGAAACCTTATGAAATTCAAGAAGGGCAAGTGTAGGGTGCTGCACCTGGGGAGGAATAACCCCGTGCACCAGTACAAGTTGGGGGCTGACCTGCTGGAGAGCAGCTCTGTGGAAAGAGACCTGGGAGTCCTGGTGGACAACAGGATGACCATGAGGCAGCAATGTGCCCTTGTGGCCAAGAAGGCCAATGGCATCCTGGGATGCATCAAGAAGAGTGTGGCCAGCAGGTCGAGGGAGGTCATCCTCCCCCTCTACTCTGCCCTGGTGAGGCTGCATCTGGAGTACTGTGTCCAGTTCTGGGCTCCCCGGTTCAAGAAGGACAGGGAACTGCTGGAGAGGGTACAGCAAAGGGCTACCAAGATGATCAGGGGACTGGAACACCTCTCTTGTGAAGAAAGGCTGAGGGATTTGGGTCTCTTCAGTCTGGAAAAAAGACAACTGAGGGGGGATCTTATCAATGCTTATAAATACTTAAAGGGTGGGTGTCAGGAAGATGGGGCCAGGCTCTTTTCAGTGGTGCCCAGCAACAGGACAAGAGGTAATGGGCACAAACTTGAGCATAGGAAGTTCCACCTAAACATGAGGAGGAACTTCTTTACCTTGAGGGTGGCAGAGCACTGGAACAGGCTGCCCAGAGAGGTGGTGGAGTCTCCGTCTCTGGAGACATTCAAAACCCACCTGGATGCGTTTCTGTCCAGCCTGCTCTAAGATGACCCTGCTCCGGCAGGGGGGTTGGACTAGATCATCTCCAGAGGTCCATTCCAACCCCTATCATTCTGTGATTCTGCGATACAGATACTTGTACTTCTACAGATATTTCTTAGTGATGCTCTGGCTTCATGTGAGTTATTACATTGTTTACCCACAACTTTTTGTGACATTTATTTTTAATTGGAATTTGATTACTATAATCACAAATGAGCATTAGGATTGGTAAGAGTTTCATCAGAACAAGACTTTCTGGGATCACAGAGAGAAACAGCATACGAACCACATGTTCCAGGTGAAAAAATCTTTAGAATAAAGTGAAAATGGTACAG
This sequence comes from Fratercula arctica, assembly GCA_947846985.1. NCBI lineage: Eukaryota > Metazoa > Chordata > Aves > Charadriiformes > Alcidae > Fratercula > Fratercula arctica. Next base: position 14,343,435 of record CANTUZ010000025.1, on the reverse strand, counting down.
GAACTATGCCCCACTCCTTTCCTCAACATTTGCTATTAGGTAATTATATATCTCCATAATAAACCTGTATTTTGGATCAGTTAATGCGATTCATTTATTTGAAAGGGAAAACAGGGCATTTGATGCAGGACTGGGCATTTTACAAAATGATAAGAAGCATAATTTGTGATATTACAATATGGATTTAATCCAGAGTGATTTGCCTGAATAATGTTTCCTGGATCCCTTAACACCATACGATGATCTTTTATCTTGGGTCACTGTTACCTTCATATTTCTGGTTTCCCATATATTTTTGATTGACTTGCTTATTCGTCACGTAGTGTATTGAGGAAAATCTTTTGTATCTCTGTATAACATAGCATAGAAGATAATAAACTGAAAATCATTATTCCAAATAACTTAAGGCAATTTCCATTAGCTTGGTCCTTAGTGGTTTTCACAAATGAGGAATATCGAGACTATGACATTGTTTTCGGGTAACTTGTTCCCTTCTGTATGCCCTAACATAAAGAAGCTACAGGAAGCTACAGAAGCTACAACCTTTCTTAAAACTTGTGCCTGTAACAACCAAGTAGTTATAGTCATCTCAACCATGTCAAGGATATGAGTAAAAGTTTAAATTAATAAATGCTAGAACATATCAAAGAAATATAATTTCAAATTTCTAGAAAGCATTTCTACACTTCAAACTGCTTCTAACTGCTCCAGAAAGCCTAGGACAGTAACAATATAGCCCATTAAATGCTCACATTAATTCACTCCACCATCCCATGCCCCTGTCATACACAGTTCAAATTTGCTCAAAAGTTACTTGCTTCCAAAATAAGTCATCACCTTGTCAGGATCTGAAGTGTGCTCACCACCACCCCATCCCCCTTGGGGCTATATGGCCATTGAGTTTAATTTAATTTAGGAAAAATCTGAATTGAATCATTTTGAACTGCCCCATGGGGAAAACATGCTTCACAAATGAAGTACTGTAGACAAAAGGAGAGAGCACACGCAAGCTTGGGAATCATGCATTCTCCCAGACTTTTATTTGCATATATCCTCTCCTGCTCAGTTGGCACTGAACACAGCACTTTATATTTATCCTGAAACTGACTGCTCCTCATTAAACATCAGGGGGACCTAGTGCATTTTGACAGCATGTTGGATCTTGAAGTTGGATCTTGAGACCTGATTTGGTGACATGAGTTGCTGAATTTTGTGGTGAGCCATATTGAAGGTTTTCAGGACTCAAAGTAACCATAGAAGTGAAGATTTTTTTGTTTCTTTGATAAGGTCTGGAGTTAATAAGCTACTTTTTTTGCTGGTTAACACAGTTATTCTGGGTTGCCTACTTGAATACTACTAGTGGTCAATGGCTAAATGTCCAGATGGAGATTGGTGACAAGTGGTGTCCCTCAGGGGTCCATATTGGGACCAGTACTGTTTAATATCTTCATCAACGACACAGACAATGGGATCGAATGCATCCTCAGGGTGTTTGCAGATGACACCAAGCTGAGTGGTGCGGTTGACATGCCTGAGGGACGGGATGCCATCCAGAAGTACCTGGACAAGCTCGAGAAGTGGGCCCGTGTGAATCTCATGAGGTTCAACAAGGCCAAGTGCAGGGTCCTGCACTTGGGTCGGGGCAACTTCCAGTATCAATACAGACTGGGAGATTAAGGGACTGAGAGCAGCCCTGCAGAGAAGGACTTGGGGGTGCTGGTGGATGAAAAGTTGGACATGAGATGACAATGTGCACTCACAGCCCAGAAAGCCAACCGCATCCTGGGCTGCATCAAAAGAAACATGGCCAGCAGGTCGAGGGAGGTGATTCTCCCCCTCTACTCTGCTCTTGTGAGACCCCACCTGGAGTACTGTGTCCAGCTCTAGAGCCCTCAGCACAGGAAGGACACAGATCTGTTGGAGCAGGTCCAGAGGAGGGCCATGAAGATGATCAGAGGGCTGGAGCATCTCTGCTATGAGGACAGGCTGAGAGAGTTGGGGTTGTTCAGCCTGGAGAAGAGAAGGCTCCTGGGAGACCTTATAGCAACTTTCCAGTACCTTAAAGGGGGCTTATAAGAAAGATGGGGACAGGCTTTTTAATGGGACCTGTTGCAATAGGACAGAGGGTAATTGTTTTAAACTAGAAGAGGGTAGATTTAGACTAGATTTAAGGAAGACATTTTTTATGCTGAGAGTGATGACACACTAGAACAGGTTGCCCAGAGAGGTGGTAGATGCCTCACACCTGGAAACATTTGAGGTCAGGTTGGAGAGAGTTCCGAGCAACTGATGTAGTTGAAGATGTCCCTGCTTATTGCAGGGGACGTTGGACTAGATGACCTTTAAAGGTCCCTTCCAACCCAAACTATTCTGTGATTCTATGAATTAATTTGGGTCACCAGATGCCAAAACACACTGTAATTTCATCTGACCTGGGTAAAAACATCCCTTGATAACTTAAATTTTAAAGTAATTCCTCAAGGGCCAACTTACGCCACCTGCAGAAGATGTTCCAAAACAGAATAAACACTATGCTTTTTTCTATGATTAAATAAGGTGGAGGAACTCTGTCGCAGGTCACAATCCACAAGGTCTGTATTTGCACTGTTTCTACTTCTTTGCTTTTTGCTGCATGAAGGGAACTACACCTTGTCTCCAAATAGTTGCAAATGTGCAAACATCTAGGAAAGTGTGTGGGTACCGTACCATGGCTAGTTGCAGAGACTGAGTGCATGAGATGATTGACACTAAGTTATAGCTAAGAGCAGTTATAGCTAAGAAGGAAAGCTTTTCAGATAAACCATTTTGTATGTTTGTTTATTTTTAGGTCCCCTTTCCCTGGAGAATAAAAACAAAAACATGAAAGTGCTTTCAATAAAAACTTCTCACCATTGTATTACTTCTCTATGATATTTTGGCCTAACTTTACCCCACCTCAATTATGGCATTTAGAAGTCAGGGGCATAGCTTAAGTCAGGTACCTGGGTGCTGTCATTGTCAATGAAGAGTGATAGTAGACCCATACTTTTAATTTCTTCTTTTTCTTCTTTCTTCAGGAAAATAATGTGTGTCAAGAAAGAAAAAAAAGTGAAAAAAAGAAAACCATGTAATTTCAGATTTCATTGTCTCGTGTGTCATCTTGTTAAAAAGTGTTGCATTTGGCTAGGACTTTCTTTTCAACTTACAATTCAATGTAAAGTGACAACTGCAGCCAGACATGGTGTGAGTTCCAAAAAAAAGTGTCCATCAACAGACCTTTAAAACAGGGGGAAGAGGGGGGAAAAAAGGGTTCACAAAATAGAGTTATAGTACTTTTCCCCCTAAAGTAAACAATAAAACTTGAATTATGTTTACATTTCAAAACAATTTAAATATTTTGAGGATGGGGGTTTGTTGTTTTTTTTTTTAATTTATTTAAAAAAAATAATTAAAGCTGCATGCATCTAAAATGGCATAACTTGACTCTTTGAAAGACCCTTCCTTTTGTATCTGGAACTTACCATTTTAGGAATGGATAAAACATCTTGAATTCCAATTAGACATCCAGAAGTAGCTCAAATAGTTGTCCCCATTCTGTGCTCACAATGAGCTTTCTGGTATAGAAAGAGATCTTCTTCACTCTGAAATGAATAAGCTGAATTCATTACAAAAATGAGATTAAAAATGAAAAATATTTTTATTGAAATTTCCCATTTCAAAAAGAACAATGTCAGTTTGCTCTTAAAGTAATGATCTGTTTTTTGACCAGCCCTTCAAAATTTTATAGTATTCCAGATCAGAAGGCACCATTATCAGACCAAGCATCATATATATTCTAAATTTGGTAAAACTAGTAATTACTGTGCATTGATTCCAATGATTTGTGCTTTGTAAAACATTTGGTTAGAAAGGAAACTGTCATTGAGCTAGAAATTTCAGAAGACAGAGAACTCACCAATACTCTTGCAGCTTAGTTTTCCTGGTAAGCCAAAAAACCCCAACGCCCAATCAATTTATCACAATTTTGATTAACATGAATACATCATGATTGGTATGCATTTTATCTCTGTGTTTCTCTGCAAGATAAAGTGGTTTCACATCAGGAGTTTTTCCTCTTTCAAGGTACTGTCGTGGTTTGGCCTCAGATGGCAACAAAGAACCACGTGTCGCTCGCCCAGCGCTTCCCGGTACGGGAAGGATCAAAAGAAAAAGGCAAAACTCTTGGGTTGAGACAAAGGCAGTTTAACAGAACAGCAAAGGGAACAAGAAAACAACAACAATAACACCGACAGAGAAATATACAAACGAGATTACGGAACCGCCGCTCCCCGCCGGTCCGGACCCGGGACACGCCAGCCCGCTCCGAACCCGACTGCTCGCCCCCTCCCTCCTTTTAATCTCAGGGTGGGCGTGGCTCACATGGCATGGAATACTTAACCCTGTCCCTGCCGGAACCAGGACATTATCCACCCCTTATTCCATACCATTTTGCCACGCCCAGATCTTACAGTTTTCGGAACATGTGACTGGTGTACCCGGCGTAGCTCATGCACACAGTCCATGGGCCAAAGATGCAGATCTTGAGGAAGTTGCTGGGCGTCAGCTCTGATCCCATCACCACTGTGCTTTACTCAACTGTTCATCAAAGTCCATCTGTCCTTAATTTGGGTGATTCTTACTGCAGTACAGCCAATAGCAATTATAGTAACGAGGACATACAGTGACAGTGTTGCACACAATTTGATTCATTGGCTATTCTCACCCAAAATCAAGTCCCCATGAGGTACACATCGGACTTCCCCATCCTGCCGCATTACCCACCAAGTGCACCCAGGTCCTTGGGCAAAAGCAATCCCACGGATGGGTTTGCCTTTGCCTGAGGCAGGACTAACCCAGACTGTCTTCCCCAACATATTCTTCATGTGCACTACGGGGACCTTATCCCCTTCTACAGTACGTGGAAGTTTTGACTGGGCAGGGCCAGCCCGATTGGTAGATCCCCTGGTATTAACTAGCCAGGTAGCCTTTGCTAAATGTGCATCCCAATGTTTTAAGGTCCCACCACCCATTGCTCTCAGTGTAGTTTTTAACAGTCCATTGTACCGTTCTATCTTCCCAGAGGCTGGTGCATGATAGGGGATGTGATATACCCACTCAATACCATGCTCTTTGGCCCAGGTGTCTATGAGGCTGTTTTGGAAATGAGTCCTGTTGTCCGACTCAATTCTCTCTGGGGTACCATGTCGCCACAGGACTTGCTTTTCAAGGCCCAGGATAGTATTCCGGGCAGTGGCATGGGGCACAGGGTATGTTTCCAGACATCCAGTGGTTGCTTCCACCATTGTGAGCACATAGCGCTTGCCTTGACGGGTTCGTGGCAGTGTGATATAATCAATCTGCCAGGCCTCCCCATATTTATATTTCAACCATCGTCCTCCATACCAAAGAGGCTTCAAACGCTTGGCTTGCTTGATTGCAGCGCATGTCTCACATTCATGGATGACCTGTGCAATAGTGTCCATGGTCAAGTCCACCCCTCGGTCACGAGCCCATCTATATGTCGCATCTCTTCCTTGGTGGCCTGAGGTGTCATGGGCCCACCGAGCTATGAATAGTTCACCCTTACGTTGCCAATCCAGATCCACTTGAGCCACTTCAATCCTAGCAGCCCGATCCACCTGCTGGTTGTTCTGATGTTCCTCCGTGGCCCGATTCTTGGGTACGTGGGCATCTACGTGGCGTACTTTCACAACCAGATTCTCTATCTGGGCAGCAATATCTTGCCATAGTTCAGCAGCCCAGATGGGTTTGCCTCTGCGCTGCCAGCTGCCCTGCTTCCACTGCTGTAACCATCCCCACAGAGCATTTGCCACCATCCATGAGTCGGTGTAGAGATAAAGTACTGGCCATCTTTCTCGCTCGGCGATGTCCAAAGCCAGCTGAATGGCTTTCACCTCTGCAAACTGGCTCGATTCACCTTGTCCTTCACTGGCTTCTGCAACTTGTCGTGTAGGACTCCACACAGCAGCCTTCCACTTTCGATGCTTTCCCACAATCCGGCAGGACCCATCAGTGAACAGGGCATATTGCTTCTCATTTTCTGGCAGTTTATTATATGGTGGGGCCTCTTCCGCACGCGTCACCTCCTCCTCTGGTGACATTCCAAAATCCTTGCCTTCTGGCCAGTCCATGATCACTTCCAGAATTCCTGGGCGACTGGGGTTTCCCATTCGAGTTCGCTGTGTGATCAGTGCAATCCACTTACTCCATGTAGCATCAGTTGCATGATGTGTGGTGGGGACCCTTTCTTTGAACATCCAACCCAGCACCGGCAGTCGAGGTGCTAAGAGGAGCTGCGCTTCTGTACCAACCACCTCCGAAGCAGCTCGAACCCCTTCATATGCTGCCAAGATCTCCTTTTCTGTTGGAGTGTAGCGGGCTTCGGATCCTCTGTATCCCCGACTCCAAAACCCTAGGGGTCGACCTCGGGTCTCCCCTGGTGCCTTCTGCCAGAGGCTCCAGGTAGGGCCATTCTCCCCGGCTGCGGTGTAGAGCACTTTTTCACATCTTGTCCTGCCCGGACTGGCCCCAGGGCCACTGCATGGACTATTTCCTGTTTGATTTGTTCAAAAGCTTGTCGTTGCTCAGGACCCCATTTAAAATCATTCTTCTTCCGGGTTACTTGATACAGAGGGCTTACAATCAGACTGTAATCTGGGATATGCATCCTCCAAAAACCCACAATGCCTAAGAAAGCTTGTGTTTCCTTTTTGCTAGTTGGTGGAGACATAGCTGCTATTATGTTGATCACATCCATTGGGATTTGGCGGCGTCCATCTTGCCATTTTATTCCTAAGAACTGGATCTCCTGTGCAGGTCCCTTGACCTTACTTCGTTTTATGGCAAAACCAGCTTTCAGAAGGATTCGGACTATTTTATCCCCTTTCTCAAAAACTTCTTCGGCTGTGTCTCCCCATACAATGATGTCATCAATGTACTGCAGATGTTCTGGAGCTTCACCCTGTTCCAGTGCAGTCTGGATCAGTCCATGGCAAATGGTGGGGCTGTGTTTCCACCCCTGGGGCAGTCGATTCCAGGTGTACTGGATGCCCCTCCAAGTGAAAGCAAACTGTGGCCTGCACTCTGCTGCCAAAGGGATTGAGAAAAATGCATTCGCTATATCAATCGTGGCATACCACTTGGCTGCCTTAGACTCCAGTTCATACTGGAGTTCTAGCATGTCCGGCACAGCAGCGCTCAGCGGTGGCGTGACTTCATTCAGGCCACGATAGTCTACAGTTAGCCTCCACTCTCCATTGGATTTTCGCACCGGCCATATAGGACTGTTAAAAGGCGAGCGAGTCTTACTGATCACTCCTTGAACCTCTAGTTGATGAATCAGCTTATGGATGGGAATCAGAGAGTCTCGGTTAGTGCGATATTGCCGCCAATGCACTGTTGTGGTAGCAATCGGCACCTGCTGTTCTTCGACCCTCAACAACCCCACAACAGAAGAGTCCTCCGAGAGACCAGGCAAGGTGGACAACTGTTTAACTTCCTCCATCTCCAAGGCAGCTATGCCAAAGGCCCACCGATACCCCTTTGGGTCCTTAAAATACCCTCTCCTGAGGTAATCTATACCAACGATGCATGGAGCCTCTGGGCCAGTCACAATGGGATGCTTTTGCCACTCATTCCCAGTTAGGCTCACTTCAGCCTCCAGTACAGTCAACTCTTGGGATCCCCCTGTGACCCCAGAAATACAAATGGGTTCTGCCCCTCTATAGCTTGATGGTATCAGAGTACACTGTGCTCCTGTGTCCACTAGAGCCTTATACTCCCGTGGGTCTGATGTGCCAGGCCATCAAATCCACACTGTCCAATAAACCCGGTTGTCCCTTTCCTCCACCTGGCTGGAGGCAGGGCCCCTCTAATACTGGTCATGGTATCCGGTACTCACTTCTTGCAGAAATGACTTGGAGGTTCCTTCAAGAGGATCAGAAGCAAGATCAGGCCTTCTGCTCTCTCTGGGGAACTGCCCACTGGAAACTGGGGCGGCACTTTTCCTGGAGGGATCCCCTTTTGTGGTTGTCCTTCCTTGCAACTCCTGTACCCGTGTCCGCAGGATCCAAGTAGGTTGTCCATCCCACTTCCTCATGCCTTCTCCATGGTCACGCAGGTAGAACCAGAGGGTGCCTCGTGGTGTGTACCCTTTGTACTCTCTCTCGAGTGGGGAAATGCCTGCTCCTAATAGCTGAGATGCTGGCCCGTACAGGTGGGGAGTAGGACATATTCTCTTCAAGTTGCTGAACCTTCCGGGACAGTTTCTCCACAGCTGAGACAAGGGGGGAAGAGAGGCTTTCTTCATATCGCCGGAGCCGGCCAGCCACCTCATCCACCGGTGGTCCTTCTTCACCTTTCCATTCCATTACTGCCAGTGAGTTGGCATATGACGATGGTGCGCTCCGTACAAACTTCCGCCACATGGGCCTTGTGCAGTGCACCTCATCAGGATCTGTGGGCAAGTCTGTGTTGTCCAAGTCATAATAAATCATCTCCCGCACGGCTAATTCTCTCAGGTACTGGATACTTCTTTCCATGGTGGTCCATTTGCTTGGTTGGCATACAACATCTTCACTGAAGGGGTACCTCTCCCTCACGCCTGACAGGAGTCGCTTCCAGAGGCTGAGGGCTTGGGTCTTTTTTCCAATTGCCTTGTCAATGCCGCCTTCCCTAGACAGGGATCCCAACTGCCTGGCTTCCCTACCCTCTAATTCCAGGCTACTGGCCCCATTATCCCAACACCGAAGCAGCCAGGTGACAATGTGCTCGCCTGAAAGTCGGCTAAAATCTTTTCGCATATCCCGCAGCTCACTCAGGGATAGGGATCGGGTAATTATCTCTGGTTCTGCCTCTTCCTCCTGTCCTTGTGATGGCCCTGGTTCATCGTCATCTCTTACTATGCGAACCGATTTCTTTGTGTACTTCTTTTGTATGGGGGCAATGGATACTGGCACAGGTTGGTTCCCTGGTTCAGCAGCAGTGCCTGTCACCGGGGTTGCAGTAGCCGCAGTGCCTGTCGCAGGGGTTGCAGTAGCCGCAGTGCCCATCGCAGGGGTCGCAGTAGCCGCAGTGCCCGTCGCAGGGGTCGCAGTAGCCGCAGTGCCCGTCGCAGCAGCACCTGCCACAGGGGCCACAGCAACCGCAGCGCCTGCCGCAGGGGCCGCAGCGCCTGCTGGTCTGGTCTCTGTCTCTTTCTTCTGAGGGTGCTGCATAGCACTGAGCAGTGCCTGGTAGACACTAGCCAGGGCCCAGCACAGTGCGGTGAGTTGTGCCTCTCTAGAATAGCCACAGCATTTTTCCTTCAGATATTCTACTATTCTATCAGGGTCCTGTAATTGTTCAGGGGTGAAGTCCCAGACCATTGGAGGTGAGAAGTTCTCTAGATACCTGCCCATGTTCTCCCACCTGCCATGCCACCCCTGACTGTCCAGCCTTGGAGCAGATCTCTGGGTGGTAGTCTTAAATAGTTGTTTAACCCTAAACGAGACCTGGAACATATTCAGCAAACATAACACTAGGAACATGCTGGTTTGAGCATCCCAAGGATATTCAAAATTCTCAAAAGCTGTCATACCTGACCCGAAGGAGAAAAGGGAGGCAAAAGAGCTGGGGAAAGCGTCCCCCCTGTTTCCCCCATAGACTGGGTGTAATTATTAATGAATTCTGAGAGGCGGTGCCCAATGTACGGACAGGAGAGCAATATCACATAAATGCCCCAAAATAACCGTCTAACAAGTGATGTTATCATATCATAAGCCGATATTGCACAGGACAGCAAAATGATAATCCTCATCCCCCTCCCAGAAGTAACAAATATCATCACAGGGAGTGCATAAAACACATAGGAGTTTACATAACACAGCCATGAGAACAAACTAAGCAACATAGCGACCGTGACTATTTACCTAACAAATTCGTTTTTTCAAGCTCTAGTTAGATTCTGTCGTTGTCTCAACCCTTCGAGCCCCACGTTGGGCGCCAAAAAGGACTGTCGTGGTTTGGCCTCAGATGGCAACAAAGAACCACGTGTCGCTCGCCCAGCGCTTCCCGGTACGGGAAGGATCAAAAGAAAAAGGCAAAACTCTTGGGTTGAGACAAAGGCAGTTTAACAGAACAGCAAAAGGAACAAGAAAACAACAACAATAACACCGACAGAGAAATATACAGACGCGATTACGGAACCGCCGCTCCCCGCCGGTCTGGCCGGGACGCGCCAGCCCCCTCCAAACCCAACTGCTCGCCCCCTCCCTCCTTTTAATCTCAGGGTGGGCGTGGCTCACATGGCATGGAATACTTAACCCTGTCCCTGCCGGAACCAGGACAGGTACTTAAATGTTTAAGGAGAAACATCCCTCTATCTTCTTTCTGATAAAATAAACAGGTTGAGCTCTTCAAACTTAACATTTTTCTCCAGATCTCAAATCATTTCAAAAGATGTTGACTGATGTTTTCCTCTTCTTCACTGTCCTCTTACAATGGTCAACATCAAACACAAATTCAGTCTTTCCATCCTTGCCTCCTCACCACCATATACAAAGATACAAAACCTCTTTACTCTTGCTTAGAACTCAAAAATTATTTAATCAAGGAAAGTAAACATTCCTTATCTTTAGAAGCTTCTTCGGAATTTTTTAACCACTGAATCTTTCTTAAGGTCAAAGTTTTTTAAGAACACAATATTCTATTCCATGTTATGCAATATTCTTTTATTCATAAATACATATCACCTTGCATGGTCTTGCTCCTTGGTTCATAATCTTTCCTGACCATATGGTAAATGTGGTCTACAGCATAACTAAGCGTCTTCTATGGGTATTAACCTAAATAACAGAGTAACTGGTGAGAGACAGAGGAAGAGAGTGTGTTTAGGAGCTGCTGCTTCTGCTGCCACTTTTTTCATCTAACAGTCACAGTGCCCCCTGACAAAACAGGTGGCTTCAAATGTTGATTGCATATAATTTTGCTCTTAGTGTTATACATTTGGAATGTCATTAATATAAATCTATGATGACAAAGAAAAATATTTAAACAAACAAACAACCCATCAATTCTTACTAATTTAAGAGGATCTATTAGTGTTTTCCAAAAGCCGATTAGTCATAACTGGCAGCTACTGGTGATAGACTATTCTGGTATTTTCATAAATGCACAGAAGCTGCTAATCTGTTATGGATGTCACATAGTAAGTTTTGCTTGAGATACGCTGAGTTGCAAAAGCATACATTCAAAAGGTTACTTAACATAGCAGTATAAAGTATATGGAGTATATTTATATACCCTCCACTATGTACTGAAGGGAAAGGTGTGCTATAAAAGACCTCATAACCACACAGTAGAGTGTGTCACCTGCTCCTGCACTCTATGTCAGGGATTGACTTTATTAGCTAGACAAGAACTGCAGGCAGGCAGTAAGTGATGTATATTAACAACTTCTCTCAATTATATCAGGTCCTGACCCTGCTCCCATTGAATACTATAGCAAAGCTCCTACTCACACCAATTGTGTAGGCTCAGGATTGCATTTTTTAGCATTTGCACACTGTCTTTAACTTTAACTGCATTTTATAAAGACTGAGAGACAGGAGAACATTCACCTCATTTTAAAAATGGAGAAGATAATCGTTGGCTGAATTTAAGGTAGTTTCTGAAGGTCATCGCTGGAATTACCATAGACAGAGCTAAACTCACATTCTTGGTTTCTGCAGACGTTCAAAGACAGGAAGAGGTGAACTGGTCCAGGATGGAAGTTTTGGAAGGGTTAGAGGACTTGTTCTGTGGAAGGTGTTGCATGTGATCTGCACAGCTACTGCTGGATTTGCAAGGGAGCTCTGAATGGAATGGAAAAAAAATGTATTTCTTGTTCAGTGCTCAAAATTTGTGAAGAAGCAGAATATTGGACAGTCTGATAAACTGATTAACTTATGCCCATTTTTAGGGGCATGCAACTACCTCACAACTGGCAATTATGCACTGTGTACCCAAACCTGAGTGTGGGAAACCAGGTGATCACAACTGATTGATAGTGCACAGAAACCTGACTGACAGCAGACAGGAGCACATAAACCTGCTTAACAAGGATGTTTAATGCAAAGTGGATGTGTTTGGTTGCATATAAATACTCTCCCTAGAGTTACACTTTCCTGTCAGATTTTATACTACAAAAATGAAGGGTTCACATGCAGCTATTGGCACATAAGGCTTTCACAGCTGTTCCTGAAGGAAATAACTTCAGTCACCAGCTGTACTTCTCCTCCCCAGGGATGTAACCTCTACAGTTCTGTCCATTCTCTTCTATTCATTCCTTCTCAACTAAACATTAAAAAAATAAGGAAATTAATAAACACACACACAAAATTGTGTGAAAGTCGTGAGTAAGTGGAAAGCTAAGGCTCTTCACAGCATGGGCATCACAGAGGACTTTGCTTGAGCTGTAGCTCATAGCGATTGTATGCCACAAGTCCTACAGACCAGTTTTTATTGTCCCATGTGGGTTTCTATTTTTCACTTCATTCACCCTTCAAAAAATGTGTGGTCTGTAAAGTCAATACAATGGACCTCAAGTATTTACCACTATTAAAGATGGAGGATTACAACGGTCCAGTAGAGAATTATATGAAAAAGGAAAAAGAAAGAGCAAATTTAAGGTGACAGTGTGTGTCTCCTATAGTACACATACTGACCAGGTATATACCTGTGGACAGAGAAATAAGTGGTGTTTTATTTATAGACACTTTATGTAAACCTTTGGCATACATATGTGCTAGTTGTGGTATGTATATTATAGCCCTATTTACTCCCAATGTCTTTTTTTATGCAGAAGATCATCTCTGAAGGAAGGCTGGGTTTGGGAGGAAAACTAAACTAAAAACAAACACAAAAGGATTTTGTAAAGAAGCCTTTATTCCTATGGAAATGCCAAATAGAATTCAATAGGAATGAAAACATCAAATTTCTGAAAAAATTAAACAGAGTAATTTTCAACTTCAATTAAATCCCACTGCATTGAAACCCCAGCAAGTGAAAGCATTTTGTGTGTGTGACTAACTTCAATGGCATCAGCAGAACTTCAGCTTGTACTTAATTTTAAGCACATACTTAAGCAGTCCATTGAACTGGGGTCTTGATATGCAATTACAGTTTTTAAACTACATATTAATTAGCCATTTTACTTCATTCATAGTTATACTTCTGTTATAAAAGTTAGTATAAGAGTTATGCAGAAAAGTTCTTGTTCGCTATTGTACTTTAACGTTTTTCTATGGGGAGAATAATTTCAAGCCTTTTTTCTCCCTCCATTTGCTATGCTCCATAGCAAATCTCACATTTTAATCTTTGTCCTTTAAGTATATCATTCATCCCCATATAGTGTCACCTGCACAATGTAGATATCTTTATACATATATTTTTACAGTGTCACCTCTTTATCTTCCCTCTCCCTTTGCTTGTACTATTTATCAAATTACTTTGTGTAAAACCTGTAAACTTTTTTTCCAATAAAAAATTAATGCCTTCTCTTTCTACCTGAAGAAACTTCTGCAGGCTTAAGAGGCAGATAAGAGGAATTTTCTGTAGATGTTTTGTTTTCCTGACTTTCCTAAAATGGAACACATCATTATATCCTTGTTATAAAAGCCTACCTGATATGTACTCAATATAAATAATGCTACATTTTATTAATTTTTTAAATTCTGGAAGATTTTGTGAAATTACTATATGAAAACTGTATTATTATTTAAGTCTGTAGCTCAAGCTCTACTTAGTTCTGCAAAGCATTTCTAAAGGACAGTGAAATGAATTATTCTTCTGGATACATCAGGTTTAATTAGTGGAATATTAAGGCTAGCTAAATTATCAGCTATCTGATAATCAGATTTGAAAAAAATAGAGGATTTCTGTCTGTTTTCCCAAAAATTATTTGGTCCCCTTGAATTTGAGAAAAGTAATAACTAATTCTGAAGCTATGCCTCTGCAAAACATTAAAATAATAACCTTTAGTGAAGAACAGTATCTAAAATCTTGGTCAAATGCAAAAAATTGTAATTTTTCAGTGGAATTTTGAATTTTTGAATTCCAGGACAAAGGTTTCATCCAACTGAAGTCCTTAAATATTTGTGGATGGATAAAGAAAATAGAAACCCCAATATCTTAGTTCATAGACTAAATCCCCAATGTGCCTATCTTTTATTTATTACATTCTTCATGATCTTTGCTGGCATATTTTTACATTATCATCTGATGATAATTAATAACACAATATAATATATAGCTGATATAAAAAAATCAGTAGCCCCTATGATTATGACCATTTTTGTCCAACATGGCTTTTGTGATATTGTGACCTGCATGCTTATGATAGGAATAAAAGTGTCCCCCACACCTTCTTCTTAGGTGGAAACAGCTTCACTATTACACAGAAGATGAGTATCTAGACTGGATCTGTGGCAGAGAGAAGATGGATTTACTCATAATACCGTATAATGTTAAGTAGATCCAATTACATTTAAACTTTTCTTCAATCTGTTAATCTGAATATAACAATGAACAAAATTAGTTGAACCTGTTCAGTTTGCATGCACTTGAGTTTTGCATCAGTTACTGTAAATCTATCAGCAAGAAATTAAAACATGTCATTCTTTTTAACATAGTCAAGTCCTTGTCAAGCGTTAACAATGCAAGAGCAAAGGTATCCAATTACTCTGAAAGAAGCACCAGGGAACAGTGAAGTTCAGATAAGCGAGCTAGTGCATTGTAATCATCAGGTGCAGCGTTGTATTGATTCATTAAAGCACAAGTCAGCTTAGAAGATCACTGTATTGCACAACTTAAGCCACTGTGATACAACATAAGTAAAGTTGACATTCAGGAGGAATACTATTTAGACTTTTTTTATCTGTTTTCATTTCTTTACTTTGAATCACCCTCCTTACCTTGCCAAAAATGAGGTCTATAAGGAGAAGCCAGTTATAAGAAACAGAAACCATTTCATATTACTAACAACTTTGATTATAAGATAAAATTTGTCAAAGGTGGAAGGGAAAAGAAATTATAAAAAACAGAAGATATTACAGGTATTTTTTACTATTAATAGCAAATCATGACATTAACCCAAGGTACAGATTTTCCTTTTTCCTGCGCCTAGTTGTCCTGGTTTGAGGTAAAACAGAACCAACTTTCTGTCCAGTAATTTTACTTCTTAGCTAGGCCTCTTCTAACTCTCTGAAATTAACACCATGTTGTGTCTAAAATCGTTCATTCAGAGTGATAAGACAGTTTGTGCCAAGGAATGGTATGCAGAGAGGCTCTTGCTTCTACTTATTGCTATAACAACCAAGGTCAGCTAATTTCGTTATTTGCCCCATTGGAGGGTCAGAAACAGAAAAGCATAGAGGGGTCCCACCTGCAGGGAGAAGCGGACAGGACAGGTGACCCAAAATTGACCAACAGGGGTATTCCATCCCATCTGCCCCATGCTCAGTATAAAAGCTGAGGGATCAAAAGGTCAGCCCTCTTCCTTCAATGGCTGATGTCTGAGGAGGACCCTGTCTGTTCATCTGCCTTTGATCCTGATACGTGTGTTCCTGACGCCAGCTCTGGAATCCAGTTCCCACCCATTGCTGAGTCCAGTCTGGGACTTCCCCAGTGCCTGCTGGTGACATCATCCTGGGAGCTTAATATGGTTTTGTATATACTGTATCTATTTCATTATTTTCCTTTTTATCTTATTATTATCAATACTTCATTAAAGTAGTTTAATTTCTTCTAAACTCATAAATCTCTTTATCTTTCTTCCTCCTCTCCGTGTACAAGAGGCTGGGGGGGGAGCATCTGTCACCAGCCATTGGCCGATTTCGCCAAAACCACGACACTAGTTTAAGATGATCTAGACAGTATCCTAATGTTTGGCTATTCTTCAGGTAGTTCTTAATTTTTTTATATATTTTATATATTTATTTATATATTTATATTATATTATATTTATATTCATATGTTTATATTATATTAATATTTTATATATCTATTTATATAATATTTTATATTTATAATTTTTTTTCTTTTTTCATATTTTGTGAGAAAAAATCTGGAGATGAATGATCCATATTTTTAGAATTATTTGCTCATTCACAAAGTTTAGAGAGTATTCTGTGAAATAAATGTGAGATTAAATTTAGAGAAACTTTTCATGATTGGATCTTCAGTTGGTGTAAAACAGTTGTGGATGTGTGACAATTCATATCACGTGCAGATCTTACCTCTGACTTCCTTTAGTTTTTATTCCTATTATTATCCACAATATTTCTACATTTATGTTTTGAGATTCATGCTTCGTTGATATCTGTACTTCAGACAACTTTCTCTGTCAATCAACTAGACATGCATGCAACACTCATCACTCCTATTTGAATACTTAGAGCTGTGCTTTCTAGGTGGATGTGGGAATTTCAACAGTCATCATTATAACCTATGAATGAAGGCTCATCTTTTAGGGGTTCTGCCTACAAATCCAAGTTGCCTAGCAATACCACATGTAGAGACTAGTTGCATGGCAAAGGAATTCAGGGAAGCCCAGCAGGGAACCATTAAAGCAATCGAAAATCCAAGAGAGCTCAGCCCTGCCACTGAAATGCAGGTAAGGTGCTCATTGTGGGATGAAAGAAAACACCTCAGTTTAGGATTTAGAATTGTGAAATCACCCTTGGAGAACAACATTCAGGCAAGATTAACTACTTTTTGAATGTAAGGGGGAAGAAGAGATTCCAAGGGTCCATATCTTCTGGTTTACCGATTGTCAGAGCTGCTTAGCATTGAGAAGAGAGAATAAATATCCTTCCAGATAATGCCTACCAACCTAACTTTCAATTAGCTGTGTAGTATTCTGTCACTCATCTTTTAAAGCTATTGCACTTCCTTTAAAATAACGCAGTCTACAATCAGGTTTAGGTGCATTTAACACACAGAGAAGAGGGACATGTAAGTCAACCACTACCACCCAAAATATATATATATCAAGACATACATTTATCTATCTATCAAGGGTCCACCGGGTGATCCCAGTGGGGTATTGACCATAATTCAGGTACTTAACAAGGTTTTTCTCCCTATTCCCTCCTCATTATAAGTGAGAACTTGGAGCGACTTGTTCTGGATGTCATATCCAAGCATGTTCAAGAACAAGAAGTTATTGAAAGTGGTCAACATGGATCTACCAAGGGTAAATCATGCTTGACCAATCTCATAGCCTTCTATGATGTTATAACTGGTTGGCTAGATGAGGGCAGAGCAGCAGATGTCATCTACCTTGACTTCAGCAAGGCTTTTGACACTGTCTCTCATAACATCCTCCTTAGGAAACTGAGGAAGTGTGGACTAGACGAGGGGACAGTGAGGTGGATTGAGAGCTGGCTGTGTGACAGGACTCAGAGGGTTGTGATTAATGGAGCAGGGTCAAGTTGGAGGCCTGTAACCAGTGGTGTCCCCCAGGGGTCAATACCTGGACCAGTATTTTTTAACGTATTCATCAACGACCTGGACGAGGGGACAGAGTGTATGCTCAGCAAGTTCGCTGATGTACCAAACTGGGTGGGGTGGCTGACACCCCAGAGGGCCGCGCTGCCATCCAGCATACCTCTTGTCCATCCATTCCTCCCTCTTGTCCATGCTTCCTTACATAAACTCAACAGATATTGAATGTATACATGCTAACATTCACCTGTCATCAAGGAATATAACGAATGCACACATAAGCACAGGCCAGTGGTTCCATCCTTGCATATCATGAAATTCCTGTGTTGCATGAACATTTTCTTCTTCCCAAGATTTACATCCATTAAGAGTACCAGACAAGAACTGTGGTTGTAACACACATATCTGGTTTTAATCTGCATGTTGAGCATAAGAGTTATAGCAGAACCTAAACTGCAGTTATAAGCTATGAGTGATACCTAATACAACCCTATGTAAATAGATCCAAACCTACAAGACTATTTCTTGAACTTTATTTGATATATTGTAGTATAGCTTCTTATAGGCATTCTGTCATGGAATTATTGTTTTTTTTATTACAAAATACCTTCCATTTAAATGAATAAAAATAAATACAAATAAACAAAACTGATAAAATCTAAACAAAGTACAGACAAATAAAATGCTGAAACCATGAATTATGCTGTTTAAGTTAGTGCGTAATATATTTTCTAATAGTCAATTGTGCTAGATCTGTTATAGCATATGAAAGGATATCTTAAGAAAAATCACATCTTTTCTCCATACAATCAAAGACCTGGTCTGAAAAGGAAAATGGATCTTTCAAAGATGTGTCTCTCCTGCCATTTAACATGCTACCTCAGTAATAGGACTTGTCATCTTCTTTAAAGAAAAGAAACATAATCAAAATGATAAAATGATGTATTTTATGAATAATACATTGTTCAAGGGCTTCAATCTACATTATATGCTACATAACCATAATTTGTAATGTTCACTTAAACAGTGGCTCTCAACAAAACACTTAGAATCTTGTCCCTGAGCAGTTTGCATTAGAAATTCAGACTGCTTAATTTCATTGTGCTAAAGGCATTAGCACAAGAGAGAAAAAAAACAGTAATATTGGACTGAAAGAGGAGAAAAAAGTCTCTTCAACACAATTTCAAAAGCATATTCTGTTTGAAGTCGCCATATCATATAGGATTAAATTATTTTATGATTGTCCAAAACTAAACAATAATACTGTTCTTTCATTAGGAAAACTCCAATCTGGGACAGGCCCTTTAACCTTCAGAACCTTATTTTTTGTCTCCCTGTGATACAGTCTGTGAGTTGCCTTACTATTTAAAAATAATTAAGTGATACTAAACCTACTTTTAGGCTGTTTCATCAATGCAGTCTAAAAGGATATAAAGTAAGGAGCTTTTCTTTGGCTGGAATCCAGATACTAATGGTGTTCAAATGCCTTCTTACTGCATTTAAGTGAGTAGTTTGGTCAAGTAGACAAAAAGATTTCAGAGGATGTTTAAATAAACACTCTATTTAATGTTGCCTTGGAACCTGCATGTTTTATTTGTCTAGCCTCAAAATGCCAGCTAGTTAGGAGACATGAAAACAATGGTGACTGTTTAGTTCGGAGAGGAACAAAAATAACATAGGGGTTACATACAAAGCAATACATTTTATTGTTACAGTTTGGGACAGATTGGACAACGACAAAACAACAGATGCTCTCCCCCACCTCTCACTCCAAGGAGAAGAAGGAGAGAGATAAAATGATTAATGAGTTTAGAAAAAACTAAAGTACTTCAATTAAATATTAATAACAAAATACAAAAGGAAATAATGAAATAGATACAATATATACAAAACTGTATCAGTTCCCAGGGAGATGGCACTGGCAGGCACTGGGGAAGTCCCAAACTGGACTCAGGAACAGATGGCAAGTGGATTCCAGATATATGGATTCCAGATCTAAATTCAGGAACACACAAGTCAGGATCAAAGACAGACAACCAGACAGCCTCATCCTCCTCCAGCATCAGCCACTGAAGAACAAAAGCCAGTGAAGAACAAGAACTCCAACCCTTTGATCCCTCAGCTTTTATACTGAACATGGCAGATGGGACTGGTCAATTTTTTGTCACCTGTCCTGTCTGCTCCTCCCCACAGGTGTGACCCCTCCACAGGGCAAACAACCAAGTCAGCTGACCCTGACTGCCACAGCAACAAGTATAAGCAAGAGCCTCTCTGTCAATTTCAGAGAGTCAGAAGAGGCTTAGCCAAGAAACAAAAACACTGAACTGAAAGTTGGCTCTGCTCTACCCCAAACAAGGACATTTATAAAATGTTAGGGGGCAGGAGATGTTATAGTAGGGGTCTGCTACAGGCCACCTGACCAAAACGACAGAGCAAATGAGGCCCTCTATAGACAGATAGGAGCAGCCTCATGTTCACAGACCCTGGTCATCATGGGGGACTTGAACCACCCCGATATCTGTTGGAGGGACAACACAGCGGGGCACAAGAAATACAGGAAGTTCTTGGAATGTACTGATGACAACTTCCTTCTCCAAATGGTAGAGGAGCCAACGAGGAGAGGAACTATGCTGGACCTCGTCCTTACCAACAAAGAAGAGGCTGGTGGGGAATGTCAAGCTCAAGGGCAGTAGCCTTGGCTGCAGTGATCATGAAATGGTATATTCAAGATCCTTAGGGCAGTGAGGGTACACAGCAAGCTCACTACCCTGGACTTCAGGAGAGCAGACTTTGGCCTCTTGAGGGACCTGCTTGGCAGGGTAACATGGGAAAAAGTACTGGAGGGGAGAGGGGCCCAAGGAAGCTGGTTCAAGGATCACCTCCTCCAAGCTCAGGAGTGGTGTATCCCAAGAAAGAAGAAGTCAGGCAAAAAAGCCAGGAGGCCTGCATGGATGAACAAGGAGCTCCTGGACAAGCTCAAAAGCAAAAAGGAGGCCTACAGAGGGTGGAAGCAAGGATGGGTAGCCTGGGAGGAATACCGAGAAACTGTCCGAGTGGCCAGGAACCAGATTAGGCAAGCTAAAGCCCAGATAGAATTAAATCTGGCCAGGGACATCAAGGACAACAAGAAAAGCATATAAAAGTATGTCAGGGGTAAAGGCAAGACTAGGGAAGATGTGGGTCCTCTCCGGAAGGAAACAGGAGACCTGGCCACCCAGGATATGGAGAAGGCTGAGGTACTGAATGACTTTTTCACCTGGGTCTTCACTGGCAAGGGCTCTAACTACACTGACCAAGTTGTAGAAGGCAAAACCAGGGGCTTTAAGAATGAAGAATTGCCCACTGTAGGAGAAGATCAGGTTCAAGACCATCTGAGGAACCTGAAGGTATACAAGTCCATGGGATCTGATGAAATCCATCCACGGGTCCTGAGGGAGCTGGCAGATGAATTTGCTAAGCTGCTTTCCATTATATTTGAAAAGTCGTGGCAGTCTGGTGAAGTTCCCGCTGACTGGAAAAGGGGAAACATAACCCCCATTTCCAAAAAGGGAAAAAAGGAAGACCCAGGGAACTACAGGCCTGTCAGTCCCACCTCTGTGCCCAGCAAGATCATGGAGCAGATCCTCCTGGAATCTCTGCTAAGGCACATGGAAAATAAGGAGGTGACTGGTGACAGCCAACATGGCTTCATCAAGGGCAAGTCATGCCTGACAAATCTGGTGGCCTTCCGCGATGGTGTTACAGCATTGGTAGATAAGGGGAGAGCAACAGACGTCACTTACCTAGACTTATGCAAAGTGTTTGACACTGATCTGCATGACATTCTGGTCTCTAAATTGGAAAGGCATAGATTTGATGGATGGACCTTATCAGTGGATAAGGAACTGGCTAGATGGTTGCACTCAAAGGGTTGCAGTCAATGGCTCAATGTGCACATGGAAACCGGTGACGAGTGGCGATCCTCAGGGGCTGGTATTGAGACCGGTGCTGGTTAACATCTTTGTCGGTGACATGGACAGTGGGATTGAGTGCACCCTCAGCAAGTTTGCTGCCGACACCAAGCTGTGTGGCACAGTCGACATGCTGGAGGGAAGGGATGCCATCCAGATGGACCTGGATGAGCTAGTTGGTCCACACCGACCTCATGAAGTTCGACCAGGCCAAGTGCAAGGTCCTGCACTTGGGTCACAGCAATCCCAGGCACAAATACAGTTTGGGCAGAGAATGGATTGAGAGCAGCCCTGAGGAGAAGGACTTGGGGGTACTGGTGGATGAGAAGCTCAGCATGAGGTGGCAATGCGCACTCGCAGCCGAGAAAGCCAACCGCATCCTGGGCTGCATCAAAAGAAATATGGCCAGCAGGTCGAGGGAGGTGATTCTGCCCCTCTGCTCCACTCTGGTGAGACCCTCACCTGGAGTACTGCATCCAGCTCTGGAGTCCTCAGCACAGGAAGGACATGGACCTGTTGGAGGGGGTCCAGAGGAGGGCCACAAAGATGATCAGAGGGCTGGAGCACCTCTCCTATGAAGACAGGCTACGAGAGTTGGGGTTGTTCAGCCTGGAGAAGAGAAGGCTCTGGGGAGCCCTTATAGCAGCCTTCCAGTACTTGAAGGGGGCCCACAGGAGAGATGGGGAGGGACTCTTTAGCTATAGGATGAGGGGTTTTAAACTGAAAGAGGGTAGATTTAGATTAGATATTAGGAAGAAATTCTTTACTGTGAGGGTGCTGAGGGAGTGGAACAGGTTGCCCAGAGAGGTGGTGGAGGCCCCATCCCTGGAGGTGTTCAAGGCCAGGCTGGATGGGACTTTGAGCAGCCTGGTCTAGTGGGAGGTGTCCCTGTCCATGGCAGGGGAGTTGGAACAAGATGATCTTTAAGGTCCCTTCCAACCCAAAGCATGCTATGATTCTATATATTAGGAGTAGAAGCTTAATTTAGGAGACTAGGTGCCTTAAGGCTGTACAAAGAGCAGATGCAACAGTTGTAGTACTAAATGTCAGAACTTATCTCCTATTTTTTTAAGAAAGAATGCTTTAGGACAATATAACCTTGTGGTAGAAGCTTATCTCTCAAAACAAGGGGCCCAGGATTACTGAGGAATGCAGAGACTAGTCAAAGCTAACACTTCTGATGCGCCAGCAAGAATAAAGGAGTAGAGCAGAGGCCTGCAGTTCACCCAGAAGTCACAATGATGAAGAGGAGTGGAGGAAGTAAACGACCACCAGATGTCTCTGAAGACCACCGAGACACTCTAGTGCGCATGTGGGAGTGGGCAGTAACCTGTAGTAGTGAGTTAATGAATAGGTAATCATTTCTTGGAAAACTAGTGAATATGCATACATAGTATGTATTTAAACTGTACATCTAAATCAGTCGGTGTGCACATTAGTTGGACCGATCCCCTGTGCGCCCGGCGCTGCAATAAAGAATACCTGCTTAATAGTCACCAAGGCTGTTGAGCCTTAATTTAGGCATTTCACGGCATCAGTTCTGGTGACCCAGATGGGACCCGCTCTGCTCGGCTGCAGGACCCGCTGAGAACAGGACTCCCTAGGGTACCCCCGGGAATTTCCCGGAGGGACTCCTCGCCTCGGTCAGATCGCTGCAGGAGCAGACAAGGATCATCTAATAATATATTCTTTAAATATTCTTTAAATTTTTGGTATCTAGGTAAAACGCGTTCTGGGTTAAGGGACCGGTCAATAGGGGGTTCCCATAAATCATAAGAGACGTCTTACGCAGGGCGCCCTATACCAGGCTACTAGTGCCTGAGGTATTACATTTGGTATTAGTACAGAACTTACATAAGTGCTTGTTTGTACTTTTGGTTTTGTGCACGCTCTCTGTGAGTAGCGTACTCTGGTATTTAGTACATTGGTACGGGCCCGGGGGTAAGCTACGTGCTTCTGTAATAACGTACTCTGTGGCGGTACTGATTTATTGGTATTGAACTCGGATATACTCATAAGGAATTGTTTACCGAAAATTGATTTGGATTTGGTACTTATGTGTGTGTGGACTGAGTTGCGACTTGTGAGTGAATGAACTGAGTGAGATGCGGCATAGCTGCGAAGCGAGTGCGGAGTTCTGATCCGCGGTTCCGTTATCTCGCGAGGGGTGCAGCCGGAGATGAACGAAGCGAGTGCAGGGTCTTAGGACCCGTATAACCTTATTGTTAACTCTGTCATTATTCTGTCATGCACATATTAGCATCCTAACATGAAAGTGTAAATTGAGAAGATAGCAGAGTGATAATACTGTCAGTTTGTTTGTTCTCGTGTTGCTGTAAAGTAGTTGTGAATAGTGCCCGAAGTGCATTTGAATGTACCCTCCCTGTTTTTGTGTCAGAGTGTATGGTGTAGTCGAAAACTGCGGGTAACTTTTGGTTGGAACTTTAGTTGTCCTAAGTGTAACGTGTGGACAGACTGGGGTAGGAGAGAAAGGACTGCTTATATAGTTTATGTACTTTGTGGATTAAAGAATCAAATCAGGAATCAGTAAAATGGGAGGAAAACAAAGTGGTGGTATTTTAAAGAAAAGCCCCCTAGGGTGTATTTTAGCACACTGGAAAGAGATAGGGGGACTGCCCGGTGGGAATGTAGACAGGAAGACATTAATTAAGTATTGTAATCAATGGTGGCCCCTGTACAAACTAGAGGATAATGAGAAATGGCC
This sequence comes from Fratercula arctica, assembly GCA_947846985.1. NCBI lineage: Eukaryota > Metazoa > Chordata > Aves > Charadriiformes > Alcidae > Fratercula > Fratercula arctica. The sequence goes on along the minus strand of CANTUZ010000025.1, from coordinate 14,319,258 downwards.
CTTTAACGGATCTTTGAATTATAATACTATCTTGCAGTTGATGTTGTTTTTACGGAGATTTGGATTACCGAGATAGGATTTGGAATTCCCTCCTCCATCCAAGGGTTGTCCCCCCCACACCCGACATCACTATCTGAAGCAGATAATAGTAGTAGGGAGAGGGAAGAAGCTTTTACTCCAATTACAGCACGGACCAGGAGTAAAACCAAGACAGATCCACAAATCATAGCCCCGCTGCAGGAGGTAATGGGGGCAGGAGGACCGGCTAGAGTAAAAATTCCCTTCTCCACTGATTTAGATGCTTGGAAAGAAATAGCTAAAGGGTATCGGGATGACTCCTCTAAAGTGGCAAAATGGTTTGAGTTGATAGTCAAAAATCAAGATCCTGATTGGTCAGATGTAGATTTAATCTTGGGAGAGATGACTGAAACAGAAAAACAATTAGTGTTAAAAACAGCATGAATCCATGTGCAAGCTCAAATTACTGGGGGAACTTTACAATTGGGGGTGCTTCTTTCTCTGTTTTGAATCAAGAATTGATCCCTGTAAGTAAAGATTTTGTGAATGCAATAGGAGCCACTGGCCAACAGGAAAAGGCATTCTTTTTGAAACCGCTCAAATTTAAATTAGGGAAACAAATTGGAATGCACCGATTTCTATATTTACCAAAATCACCCAAACCATTATTAGGTCGGGATTTATTAGAGCAATTGGAAGCAGAAATAATTTTTAAACAAGGAACTATGGAATTAAAGGTAAAAGAAGATCAGCTTATTGAAATTTTAAGCCTAGTCCTGATGCACCCTGAAAAGAAATCATTAACCAAGTATACCCAGGGGTTTGGGCTACAGGAACTCCAGGAAGGGTGAAAAATGCCACTCCCATAGTAATAGAGCTTAAGGAGGGAGCAAGCCCAATACGCCAAAAACAATACCCCTTGAGATTAGAAGATCGTAAAGGAATAGAAGGTCCAATTAATAATTTTTTACAACATGGGCTACTGGTGGAATGTGAATCAGAATATAACACTCCCATTCTACCAGTAAAGAAACCGGATGGGACTTATTGAGTAGTGTAAGATCTGAGGGCAGTAAATAAAATGATTAAAGATTTGCACCCTGTAGTCACCAATCCCTACACCTTACTTACCAAGTTGAAAAACAGTCAGGTATGGTTTACCGTACTAGACCTGAAGGATGTGTTCTTTTGTCTGCCTTTAGTCAAAGAAAGTCAAAAGTTATTTGCATTTGAGTGGGAAAGCCCCACCACTGGCAGAAAAACCCAGCTTACCTGGACAGTGTTACCCCAAGGTTTCAAGAACAGTCCATCAATTTTTGGAAATCAATTAGCACAAGAACTTGAGGCCTGGAGGCCTCCCTCCAAAAATGGAACCCTTTTACAATATGTGGATGACTTATTAATAGCAATCGAGACAAAACCTGAATGTATCCAATGGACTGTGAGTTTGTTAAATTTTCTTGGACTAAATGGATATTGAGTCTCTCAACAGAAAGCTCAGATGGTACAACAGGAAGTGACCTACCTGGGATATGAGCTGTCTGGAGGACAACGAGAATTGGGAACCGAACGGAAGGAAGCCATCTGCAGAACTCCTCTCCCTCAGATGGTAAAAGAACTCAGGACCTTTTTAGGAATGACAAGTTGGTGTCGATTATGGATTTACAATTATGGAATCATAGTAAAACCATTATATGAGCTCCTGAAGAATAATCCTACTCAATTGACCTGGTCCAAGGAAGCTCAAAAGGCATTTGAAACACTTAAAAAGGAACTAATGAAAGCCCCAGCCTTGGGCCTACCCAATGTCACTAAACCCTTCTGGTTGTTTTCCCATGAAAGACAAGGCATAGCTCTAGGAGTCCTAGCTCAGCGGCTAGGACCCTACAAAAGAGCAGTAGCCTATTTCTCTAAGCAGCTTGATGAAGTGAGCAAAGGATGGCCAGGATGCTTACGAGCTGTGGCAGCTGTGGTCTTGAACATTCAGGAAGTCTGGAAATTTACCTTAGGCCAAAAGATCACAGTGCTAGTCTCACACACGGTATCAGCTATACTTGAACAGAAAGGAAATCACTGGCTTTCCCCGTCCCGGTTTTTGCAATACCAAGCCATTCTGATTGAACCTGATGACGTGAATATTGAGGTGACTAATGTTACAAATCCAACTTCTTTCCTCAGTGGGGTGACAGCTGAACCACTGACACATGATTGTCTAGAAACCTTAGAGACTGTGTACTCCAGCAGACCAGATCTGAAAGAAGAACCCCTAGAAGATGCACAGGACTCCTGGTTCACGGATGGAAGCAGCTTCATCCAACGAGGCATCCGAAAGGTTGGGTATGCAGTGACAACAGCAAATAAGGTAATTGAATCCCAGCCCTTGCCCGCTGGAACATCAGCTCAAAAGGCTGAAATTATTGCCCTGACTAGGGCCCTAGAATTGGTGAAAGGGAAGAAGATAAACATATGGACAGATTCCAAATATGCCTTTGGTGTTGTCCACGCTCATGGAGCCATTTGGAAGGAATGAGGATTGCTGACCACACAAGGGAAACAGATTAAACATGCGGAAGAAATACTTCCCCTATTAGAAGCAATTCAATTACCAACCAAAGTCGCTGTCATGCACTGTCGAGGACATCTGAAGGGTAACACTGACCAGGAGAAAGGTAACCAATTGGCTGATTATGTGGCTAAACAGGCAGCAGAAAGAGCGCAAAAGATCTTAACGCTAATTCCAGACAATAGGGGTAAGAGTGTGGATGAGCAGGAAAATATCAAATGCTCTAGGGCTGATAAAGAACTAATAGAAAAGTTAGGAGGGCAGATTCCTTCAAAAGGGTGGGCCTACTTGAATGATGGCAGAATTATAGTTCCTGCCAAACAGATATGGGGAATTGTCAAAGAACAACATAATAAAACACATTGGGGAGCAGATTCCCTGTATAAATTTCTAAATCAGAAATTAGTAGGGAAAAATTTATACACTACAATCCGACAGATAACTCAGCAATGTGAAGTATGTTTGAAAAACAATCCTAATACTAGAAATCGAGTACAATTGGGAAGCACTGGAAAGGGAAATATACCAGGAGATCACTGGCAAATTGATTTTTCTGAACTTCCAAGAAGAGGAGGGTACAGATACCTATTGGTACTTACAGATACCTTTTCCGGATGGCCAGAGGCATTTCCATGTAGAACAAATAAAGCAAGAGAAGTGACTAAGGTACTATTAAATGAAATAATACCTTGATTTGGAGTACCCATGATCATTTCATCAGACAGAGGTACTCATTTCTGTGCGCAAGTAGTGCAACAGGTAAGCAAACTATTGGGAATTGATTGGCAATTGCATACACCTTATAGACCGCAAGCCAGCAGACAGGTGGAAAAAATGAATCACATGATAAAACAACAAATAGCCAAAATATGTCAAGAAGCAAACCTATATTGGTATCAGGCACTACCTATTGCACTACTCAGGATACGTGTAAAACCCAGAGCTAAGGAAAATCTGAGCCCTTTTGAAAGATTATATGGGAGGCCATACCAAGCTAAGTATCAAGGGGGAGACTTGAATCAGATAGGGAACCAGTATTTACAAAATTATGTTATATCCTTAAGAAAACAATTGGAAAAGATTAATAAGAATGTTTTGGGAGCTAGGGCTAAGGGGTTGGACCATCCGATCCACCCATTTAACCCTGGAGATTGGGTTTATATTAAGCATTTTTCAGGTGATCCACCAGAGGAGAAGTGGAATGGGCCATTCCAAGTCTTACTGACCACCTTCACTGCAATCACCATCAGAGAACAACCAGCCTAGGTCCATTACTTCCGTGTGAAGGTGGCTCCAAATAAGCAATGGACTTCTGAACTAGCTGGACCCTTGAAGTTGAGATTACAGAGAAGTTAGAATGAAGCCTTTAAAGGTCTTAGATTTAAGTGTCAGCATTGTAAATATTGTTGTAGCTTGGGATGAAAATGTACATTATGCAACCATAATGGCAATAGTAAATGCAACCCAAGCAAAAGACTGTTGGGTATGCACAGCATTACCAAAAGGAAACATGAGACTACCCTTTTTTGGGGTGGCCTCAACTCGTTGGAGTTATGATAACAATGATTGGCCTGAGTTCTGGAAACGGTCAGATAATGGTTACTGCCAATATGATGATACGAGCAGGGAAGAAGGTCCGAAATTTGATTTGTAATTGCTAAAAGATGAAAATACTCAGTTTCTAGTGAGCAACAATAATTGCAGTTGGAAACAAAGATCCCAGAACTGCCTATGCCTACCCTCTCCTTTTAACACATACAACTGTACTTGTAATGATGGGTAGAACAATTTTTGGATAAATAAGACTACCATAAACATAGGTGAATGGAACTTTACGGGTTTAAATATAACATACATTGATTTTTGCAACAGCACCCAACTTCGGACCTACGAACCCGAAGGTTTAGATCCAGCTAGAAACAACTCCCCTTATGGGTGGCACAGTGTAGGGAGTTTCTATGGAGCCAACATGACATACGGGCCCTGTAAATTACCTCATGGATATTGGTGGCTGTGTGGAGATGGTATTAGTAGAAAGCAGCTTCCTGCAGGATGGAAGGGAATGTGCACCATAGGGTACTTAACTTCACAAAATAAATTGTATAATTGGTCACAAATTCCCCAAGGAATACTGAGATCCCTGCTAAGAAAAATAAAAATGAAAAGGGAAGAAAATCCCCTTGTTATCCGCAATACTTGTTATCATAGTTTTATATGGTGGTTCATAACTTCACTTGAGGTCTCAGAATTAGAAAAGGCAATAGTCAACATAGCAACTATCGATAAAATCGTCAACTCTACTGCAGGTGCAATTCAAGGATTACAAATAGAAGTAAACTCATTATCGAAAGTGTTTTTGCAGAATCGAATGGTCTTAGACTTGTTGACGATAAAAGGAGGAGGAGTATATGCAGTGATTAATCAAAGCTGTTGCACATATATAAATCAAGAAGGGAGAATCGAAGAAGATCTAGAGAAAATATGGGAGAAAACCAAAATCCTATATGAAGTTAGCAAAGATAACACTAGTTGGGGATTTGAAGAATTGTGGAACAAACTGACCTCATGGCTGCCTAATTGGAACTGGCTTAAGCAACTATTTGTGGGCTTTATTACTCTAATTATTTTAGGGATAATTGTTTGCATGCTACTTAGGTGCTTTTTGTGGTGCCATCGAGATTCTGAAGAAAATTATAGTGATTGGAAACGGCACAGAATTAGACATCAGGTAGAAACAGGGCAGTATTTTGCTCGGACTCTTCAGAAAGATGGACTGTTATAGAATTTGCAAAAGAATTTGCAATGATAAAGAAAATGGGGGGAATTGAAGTAGGGTTTTTCATAATCTTCTAAGCCTAGCAACAGCAGGAGTAAAAGGTGTGAGGGGCATGCAATATTCATTAAATTAAGGAGAGTTGAGATGAAAGAGAGTTCCATTAGGGAGACCAAGTGTGACAATACGACACATATTTGCATATTTTACACTTTAAATCTTTTCAGCACATCCAAGTTGATATATGGATGTAAACATGCATTGACAATTTTTAGCATATTATAAGCCCTCAAGACTTTGCATGCATTTTAATATGTTTCATTATTGCTGTAGATTTTAATTTTGAAACTGCACAGATTTGACGGAAGATAGCTGGAAGTCAAAGCATCTGGCCTCTGCTTCAGGCAAGCACAGCCTTTTCCTTGAACACTTTTTGTATAAGCAAGTCTATTTATTTGTGCTTGTGCAGGAGTTGTGTGTGTATGCGTGCAAGGGGTGACAAATGCGAGATACACTTTCTTTGATACACATACAGCTGAAGTGTTGAGAGGGAAAGGGAAGGGAAGGAGAAGGGGAACCAACCACATTCTGTAGGTATATAGATATGCCAAACTGTCTAATTTTTTTTTCCAGTTGCTGTTATTTTCTGATTCTCCACAAATACAGAAAATACTGTAACATCCATGATTATGGTGTTACGGCACTCTTCTTTTTTTACAGTACATCTACATCTGATGTGTCATTTAATCCTATCAGAAATGCAGTATGTAAGCAATGCCATGACTCATAATAATAATATGATATTTAGCACTTATCTTGTGATCTTCAATGCACTAACACCATCAGTGTCCAGGGATAAACGTATTTTTACATACCCATAGAATAGTCACTCAGCAGAAACCAACATTTGCCACAAATAACTACGTAGGTGGATCTGAGCTACCACAATTCCCCTTATTCTTAAAAAAGGAAACAAGTGTCTTGAGGGAAGGTGTTTTGTGGGAAAACTGTGAATTAAGATCTTTTTTTTTCTGGCACTGCAGAATTTGGGAGGGAGCTAGGAAGTCAGCGCCTGTAATGTGCTGCAGGGGATGAATTGGTACTAACGAGCGGGATACAAGCCCCACTCAGTGCACTGAAATAAATCAAATAAATCAGTCCCTATTTTATTTGTTGCATAACAACAGAGCAATGTTGAAAACATCACCCTTATTTTAATGTTCTAGATATGGCTCTATTGTTTTGCATAACACTTTACCATGAATTGCATTGAAAAGTCTCATGAAGAGATTACAGTGATATGAATTCTATAGCATTATTTTTCTTTTCTATATTGTGGTATCACATAATGTTCCCAGGCAGAGGTAGAAACAGTCTAAAAGTAAACATGTTCTTAACGTAAGTACTTCACAGTGAAAGCAGAAGGCAGCTGTTTTATCTGTGCTTGGCTGGTGGGGTTCAGGGGTGCAGAGGCCCTAGATGAGGTTTCTGCCCCAGGGAAGCCAGTTTAGGCTCTTCAGAATTGAAGCTCAGTGCCTGCCAGACACAGATATCCTTAATGTACCCTAAAATGAATACCTGTATGACTAAATATTGCTTAGTCAGAGTAAGTGCTGCAGAATCACACTTTAAATTAGGCATCAACAGCAAGAGATGGAGACAGAGGAAGAGTGAGAGCCACAACAGTGACAGAACTTGATCCAGACCTGTTATTAGATAGGCACCCTCACAGAGCTGTTGTACAGGTTAACAAATTAAAGCTTCTGAAAGTCCTTGGATGAGAAGGCTGCGGAAGTAGAAATGACTGTTATTGCTATAATCAGTACATGGTGACAACACAGAACTGCATGGATGTCATCCCTTCTCAGTCCACATTCACCAGAGGCTGTTGCTTCTGATACTTTGGACATCTATGCATGTATAGAAAAGCAGTTGCACACATCCATGCTGGCAAACAAGGCTTTGGATTACTGAATTCTTACCACAGCTCTGTTTTTGGATGGCAGATTTTGACTTAGAACCTCTGAAGTTACAACAATCTTGTTTATAACGCTCTTTCCTAGGCTGTGGAGAAGGTCTGATCCATTGGCGGCATTGGGCAGAAATGTTTTCAGACATTTTTATTTTCATTAATTGATTTTATTTTCCAGAATATGTTACCACTGAAACAGTCATTGCTAAGGCAGTGAATGACAGTCTAACTTGCAGGCTGAGTTTAACCCTTATATATGACCACTCACATTCACAGATGTTTCTCAGGGTAGTGGCACCTTCCATGCAGTTTAATTATACAATATATTATTACTAGCTTGCCCTCCTTTTGCTCTTCCCTAGGCATCTTTCATGGTCAGCATTAGAGAAGCAATATAGGCAAGAAGAATCCCTGATCTGAACCGGTGCTGCTATTCTTATGGTTTTGATTTTTGCTATGAATTTTTTAAATAGTCAATGCTAATGTGTTGGTTCATTTCAGGTAAGTGGCCAAACTTTTATGATTCCACTTATAACATCCACTATGTGTCCGTGTGACCTTGTTCTGATGGTTGAACGGTCTGAGCCACAAAAACAGACATAAAATAAGAAAAAGCAAGTTAGCTTTCAGCTTTTAATACAGCAGCCCAACAGAGCAGAGATAAGAGCTGTCACAAACACTTTGATATTGACATTTCTCACCCTAAATCCATAGAAGACACATACTTCTGCCAGTGTTAAGTACACCATTGGGTGTTAAGAAACATTTTTTGTAGCTACTTATTCTCAAATGGGACAAGGATGGGAAGAGAGGAAATGCTTATATTTGTGCAGAAGCCATTTCCAAGCCTTTCTTATCTCAAGTCTACGTGTTAAAATGTGAAAATGACCATGTTTATATTTGCAGCCCTCAAAAAACCTAAATATTTGGTTTAGTCTTTCTAAAAGGGAGATCTTTGCAAAAGCCTATGAATAATCACTTAAGGGTAGTTTTAAAGTCAAGGTCAGAATGCACTTGCTTTGGTAAAAAGACTGAATGGCAAACTCAAATATTACCTGTGAAAAATAGTGAAGGTATTGTTGGCTTTCGCAATAATAACAAGGCTATAAATACTTGAATGATAAGGATAATTAACCTTTAGTAAATTAGGAAACATGAGAAACCTTAAAGATAACAACTAACAGCAGCTATGAAGAAGAACATCTGAGAGAAACAAAAGAGAACTTCTCCAAGAGACCCCACAAATGATTAACAGAAGGAGACAGACGCATAGGAGAAGGGAGCTGATATGCATGGAAAAAGGGAACTGAAGATTATCTATCCTCAGAAACAATTGCCAGAAGGAAAACACACAAATAGAAGAAAAAGGGATTAATGATAATCAATCATCATAAATCATTACTCTGATGCAATGTTGAATGTATGTAAGACATGGGTGAAGTATTATCTGGTGTGCCTCTGACTTGAGTCATGCACCCAGCGCTGTGCTTTTGCTTTATCGACTTTGTCCCTATAACAAAATAAGTGCCATTTCTGTTTAAGGAATCTGGCTGTTTATTACATTACCCAAGCAAAATGGTTCAATTTAGAATAATAATTATTACCGTTACTGCATTATTTAACTTTTACACATGGTTTTCAGATATAAATCTGCAACTGAGCTTGGAAATTTGGGTACAACTCAGTTTCTCCATTTTTTTAAAACTACTTCTATACAATGTTGCATACACATTGATATCATAATAATATTGTAACATCAATACAAGAAACAGACATATGGCTAGTGTACACAGGTATAGCTAAAATGGGAAACTATTCCAATTTCTGTTCGATGAGGAATTTGGTCCAAAGATGAAGGGATGCCTTTGGTTAAACAGAAGCATGATTTATGTGGCACATTTAGTCACAACATTGGCTAAAATTTGCACATGATGCCCTAAGCAGAGTGCAGACAACGTAGACAGAATAGGAAGGGCAAGGTGAAAACCAATACAAAACAGAGAGTATTTATTTAAAAACAAATAACAAGTTTTTGCCTGCATGGAAATCAAAGACTATTTTTTTCTCTTCTTTATACTTTTCCAGATAATCCCATTGATGTTCAACAATCTCAAAGGCCATGGGTGGCCCCCTGGATTAGTCACTGCTCTTTTTACTCTGGGACCCATCCAATTCAGCTGTAAGCAAGAGTGAACAAAGACAACTCTAATCAGATTCTTGTTTATACACAGATGTACACATGCAAACGTATACCGATACACACATGGAGACAGAAACAAGAAATGAAATCGTGTGGTAGCTTTATTCTGAGCAATACTCAGACTATAACAGTTATTGCTGACCCAGATTTGCTCTGTCCGTGTGTGTATCCAAATACATACATATATAAAAATATGTATGTATATACACATATGCATATGTAAATATACAGAATGAATCCGTGTGTGCATATATATATGTACATAAGGAGAGAGATCGAGAAAGAAAGAATAAGCAAAAGATATCAAACCTACAATATGACCTTATCTCATAGATTTCTTAGCTAATTTTCATATCTGTGGAAGACAAATGCATTTCTCCCTGGGAACACATATTAAAATGCATTGATCATTCAAGAAGATACCCTGATGACAATTTGAAATACAGATAAATTATAATTTCTTCTCTCATTAACAAACTATAAAGTGTCAGCATCCATGGACAATGAATTTGTTATCAAACCTTGCCAAGATTGATGCTGCTAACAAGATGTTTTTCTTTCTATTATCTACAGACAAATTGATTTAGGGTTTTCTTTTCAGTGCTTCTACTTTTCTATAAGAATTATATTTACCCTTGAAAAAAAAACTATTCCCATAGCTTTAAAATGAGCATTGATTAATAAATATTAATTGTATGATTAATAAAAATCAGTAATTAATAAAATTAATACTCATAGTTTTGAAGCCTTAAGACAGAATTAAATCACCTAGCTCTTTTTTTTTAGTTATAAGAAAAGCAAGATGATAAAACAAAGGAACAGGAGCTCAGCCTGGTTAAAACATTATAATCATACCAAGCAGAATTTATTTAACTTTTAGAGAAAAGAGAGCTTCAAGACATTTACCCTCCTCTCCAAATTTGGAAGGCTGCTTACATATTTATTTATATGAGTGATTCCCTCAAACAATTCTGATGTCCAGCCTTACTCTTACAGCTGAGCTTATCGTCATTTGTTGAAAGTAAAGCAAGAACAACACTGGTGAAAGAGTCATGTGCTCAGGGCTTCATCAGTCACTCAGTTCTTTCAAAAACAAGTGAAAGGGAGTACTTTTTATCTTGGCACTCAAACAAGATATCAGATCTAAGAGAATGGCATTTCTATTTGTCTGGCTTTTCTCCATGATAATAGGCAAAGGTGTGGTTTAGCCTGAGCTGGCAACAAAGAACCACAGCTACCCTCTCCTCCCCCCACAGCCGTAGGGGAGAATCAGAAGAAAAAGGCAAAACTCGTGGATTGAGAGAAAGGCAGTTTAACAGAACAGCAAAGGGAAAAGGAAAACAACAACAATAATACTGACAGAGGAATGTACAGACACCATTACTGTACCACCGCTCACCAACCGACCTGGGACGCCCAAGCCAACTCCCAAGCAGAGACTTCCTGCCCCCTCCCCCAGCCAGCTCCCGGCTATAGACTTGGCATGGCGTCACAAGGTAATGGAACACCTGTGTCCCCTGCCAGCTCCTTGGGAAAATTAACCCTATCCCCGCTGGAACCAGGACAGCAAAGGTGCCAGCTTTGTGCCAAACGACATACTAAAAAGGAATGTGTTAGCTTGGTATTAGCAAACAAAGCAATAATGGAGAAATACATATATATGTGTATATACATATATATATTCCTATATCACACATTTGGACAAGGAACTATGTGGTTAGTGATCTCTGTCTGGTTGGTATGGTCCACTCTACAGCTGTTGACATGACACCCAAACTCATCTGAAATGCAGATATAATGCATTATAGACTCATTTGAAAAGCATGATCCTCCTGCCACCAGCTGTTCATCAATAGCATTACATTGGAGGTCCCCAATACGAGGTCCTGGAGATAAGCAGACAGATGTGTTAAAGATCTTATTGCTTTAATATTGACACGGTACATGATTACAAGACAGAGCTGAATGAATGTCATGCCAGTAGTTCGAGTAACTACTTTGGGGAAATGTTAAGCTGTGCATTCTGTAATGCTAGTGGTGGAAATTTGACAAGTGTCTTTTAACTCTATCCTTTCTCCTAAGGGTCCTAAAATGCTGAAGTGAAAGGACAAATCACAGAACCGGACTTCTGAAAAATAGATTATTTTGACTACAAGGAAATTTTCCTTTCTCTTTTTCTCCCTCTCTCATCCTTCATCTTCAATGAGCATCGTAAACTAATGATATTTCATCTCATTTTCTGACAGCATAAGGGTGTGGAACAGTATACATAATCAATATTTTGTTTTGTGCAATGTTTCATGAATTTGGATTATCAGATCAGGATTTTAACACAATCTGGTTTATGCCTAAACAGTAAAATTGGCTGTTTTATTTTGGAAAACTAGGAAATAATGAAATAATATCTAGAAGATTTCAGAATTGCTATCATCTCCTCCTTTTTAATGATGTATTTAAATCAAGCTGCTACTTCGCTCTGAAATCACAAGGATAAATTCTTTTTCTGGTATAAGAGGGATTGGGAGAGAAAAAGAATGAGGTACAAGCGTGCCTGTGAGTATAAGTGTGTACAAGGTCATGTGTGTGACAGAGGGAAAGAGAAGGAGCAATAGAAGGAAAGAGGGAGGGAGATTTAATGAAAAATTTGAATTAGAAAAATGTTTCTCAATAAGAAGTCTGGCCCTCAAAGCAAATTACATTTATTTTCCAACACTGAAAAGCTTAGTATTAGATCTGAAACTTTAAAATATGCCCGCATGGCTGTGCCACATCCAAGTTGTCAGCTTTTAAAACAGCTTCAAAGCCAAAGCAGGGCTTAAGATTTAAAGACACCAGTCTAATTTCTGAGCAAAGGCTCAGTAAAGCATGTAGACAAAATCCTGGAAACAAAAATAGGCTAGAGCTTAAATAAATATACTCTATCCCTCGCCATCCCTCCCCTCTTACACATATTCTTCACAGTAAATAATATCTGGAATTTCCTGCCCTTGAGGTCCTGGCAAAATCCACTTGGCTGAGATGGAAGAACATATCAAATATTGTTTGGACATGGGGCACTAACAAGGAAGGCATGAGATTTGGGGGCTAAGAGTTTTTAATCCCTCTCTCCCTTATTTCTCTGGGATACAAGGTTAAATGCCACACACTCAACAGATCAAGAGCCAAATAAGAGGGAAATCTCTATGTAAAATCAAGAAATTAAAATAATTTATTTTTAGAATTGTGAGAGGGTGAAATATCTATTTATCTCAGCACCTAACATCATGGCGTGAGGTAGCTAAATTTGATTATTTCTATTTCACATCTGAAAAAACCAAAGAGGCTTAGAAAGAGTAAGGGCACATCCTGCAAAGAGACTTGGTAATGGTCAGTATGGCAATGACTAAGTTTGCCCAGCACCAAGTATGTCATTTATAGTGCTGAACTTAATTTTGCTGATTTTGAGAGGGAACTGAAAACTTTCCTACAACTAAACTGGTATTCATAGCACCCAAGATGCCCAGTACATGCCAAAGAAGAAATGTAATTTTTAAACTCTTTTTTTTCCCACACAGAAGCATTTACTTCTCAGTGATACCTCTGTAAAACCAGTAACTTCTGTTTAAAGATGACATTTCAGAATCTGAGCAGAGGTAATCTTTTACTCCTCTACATCCAAAAAAATGACTGAACAATTTTTGAAACCCAGGGATGCTTCACAAAAGTCCTGGGTTTACCATTTTCAGCTAGAGCTCAGCAGGTCCATGCAATACAAAGTAATTCTGTGTGGCTATGGGGTATCATTTCCAGATTCGTCCTGTGAAGTAACTTCCACGAGACTCTAGTACAGATACTGAATGTGATGAAGTTGTAATCCAAATCTCTTGGAAGATGATGAAATGTAGTCTGAAACAACATTACAAATCATCGCGTTTTGTGTTAGCAATGCCCCAGACAATACTGAAGTTATAAAGATGATTCCCTGCATTTCTCACAAAGCTGATGACCTTATTTTTTAATTGTTAATAGCTAGCTAAGAACTGATAGTTAGATGGTTTGTTGATACATTTCTTCTTTTTTATTGCAATTACCTTGGCCCAGTTGATGAATGCTAATTATAAGGAGATTAAAATGACAAAATGATTTAACAAACTCATTTAGTAAGTATTCTGAATGTAGGGAGGTATTCAAGAGAAACATTTGTTACATATTCTTGGAGAATGATATAATTAGAGCTAATCACAAAATATTTGTGAATAAAAAAAGGAAAAGAATGAAATTTTTGTGAATGAGGTTAATAACTATGAGTAGCTAGCTTTACTTAATAGCATCATATCTGGGTTTTCAAAATACATAATAGTGATGCATACTGATTCATAACAATAAGAACAAAAAAAAATTAAAGTTTCGAACATATATGATGAATTTTAGAAATGAGTATGCCCTGCATTGCATTGAGTCTATTGCACACTTTTTTTATATGCAATCCAATCAATATAACTGAAAAATCACAAAGTCCTTGTCATACAGTGTTAGTTTGTTTCAACATGCGTATGAACCGAGTGAAGAGGGAGATGATTTTACACACCTGTAATTTATTAGATCAAATGCTGTGAACATATTTGATGTGCATAAACCCCACCAGTGCTTAACACTGAAAGTGAAGAATGGATGTTTTTTTGGTTTTGTTTTTGCCTTTTTCTTCCCCCAGGTGTGATCAGTGATATGAAACTAGGAGACTAAATGCAACAGATCAGATTTTGCCTTTCATTTCTTCTAATTTGGGAGAACTCTTACTCTATTCCTACATCAAGACTATTTAGAGGGGTTTAGCGTTGTGATTCATCTAATCTAACCCTAGATGTATAAAAATTTGATGTCTAAGTCTGAGCCAGTTTTTTGAAAATCTGTCCATAATCTGTTGAGAGAAAGGCATGACCAGAGGCAACACATCTATCGTAGGCCCCTACCTTAGGATGGTATGAATGATATCCAGATGTTGCCCATTTTCTTCTATTGATATCAAGAAACTGATGATGACCATCTCAGATCCAGACTCAGAAGGTTAGTTTGAGGCAGATGAATCACACCCTTAGTTATTCCTTAAAAGGAGGCTGAGAGCTTTTAGTTGCAAATGCAGTTTTTGTGAAAATATTCAACAAGGTCATCGTTGTGGTTTAGGCTGAATTGGCCAATGACGAGACAGATGCTCTCCCCCCACCTTTCGCTCCAAGGAGAGGAGGAGGAGAGATAAAGAGATTTATGAGTTTAGAAGGAACTAAACTACTTCAACGACATATTAATAATAAAATAAAAAATGAAATAATTAAATATATACAGTATATAGAAAACCGTATCAAGCTCCCAGGATGATGTCACTGGCAGGCACCGGGGAAGTGCCAGACTGGACTCAGCGACAGATGGGAACTGGATTCCAAATCTGGAGTCAGGAACCCACGGATCGGGATCAAAGGCAGATGAACAGACAAGGTCCTCCTCGGAAGTCGGCCATTGAAGGAAGAGAGCCGACCCTTTGAACCCTCAGCTTTTATACTGAGCATGGGGCAGATGGGATGGAATACCCCTGTTGGTCAGTTTTGGGTCACCTGTCCTGTCCGCTCCTCCCTGCATGTGGGACCCCTCTACGCTTTTCCCCTTCCAACCCTCCAACGGGGCAAATAACAAAATTAGCTGACCTTGGTTGTTATAGCAATAAGTAGAAGCAAGAGCCTCTCTGCATACCATTCCTTGGCATTAACTATAAACGTTGGTCTTATCACTCTGAGAACGAACATTTTTCTGCACTTTATGCCGTTAATTTCAGAGAGTTAGAAGAGGCTTAGCTAAAAAGTAAAATTACTGAACAGAAAATTGGTTCTGTTTTACCTCAAACCAGGACAGTCATTTTAATCTGCATCTATTTAGAAGCTTTTTTTTTTGCTTTTTTTTTTCCCCCAGCATCGACCCCTCTTAGGTCTAAAGTGGTCCAATGGGAGAAATAAGAGTTAGTTTGATTCCAAAATATTCATTATAGCACCCCAAGCTCTTCCTTATCTCATAGTCATGCAAAGAGTGAAATGTTGAATTTGGCTCCACTGTTGAGTATGCCTTTCCTAACATCCCTCATTTCTAATACAGTTACATCTCTATGAGATGCAGTATCTTCATTAGGCTCACTTCCATTCTATTTATATCAGCTTGTTCAAGATTACAGCTTTACATACTTAGTGACCTTTTTGGCTAGGAAAGATTTCTGTTTAGCAAGTTGATGTTCTGTAATGGACAAAATTGCTGATCTCAGGTTGCACAAAACAAGCATAAACAGCTTCAAAATGTGACATTCTGTGTTACAGCTGCAGTGGCATCTTTATTTTTAGTCCATTCTTACAGCAGTCAGATGCTTCTCAATAGGTAATGCTACATGATTGCAGACAGGTACTGTAATTCTAGGGGGAGTGATAAAGGCTGCAAATAAGAACAAAAAAGTAAATTACTCTTGGTGCTTTGTGATCTTTTCACACACAGGAAATCAAGAAACACTAATTGAAAATTGGCTCAACAAGCGTGAGAAACAGGAGAGGAAAACTCACCATCTGCAATGATAATAATGCATTGCATCTTTCACTAAAAGTTCTCTAAATACTTCATAGATATCTTACGTGATATCTCAACAAATTTGTTATGTGATATCTTAACAAATTTGGCACCCAACGTGCTATTTTAATGAGCTTGGTGCACAACGTGGTATTTTAATGAACTTGGCACTTAACATGATAGTTTGCACTTAATTCAAATAGTGCTGGGAGAACCATAGGCCTTAATTTGAGAGTTCTGAAGGGATGGAGTTTTAAACAGATTTGATCGGATCTGTAGAACAGTCATTATGGATCTGTTGGAGTGGTTTCAAAGGACTATAGATGGAGTCCTCTGGTATCTCTGTGTAGGCTTATGTGGACAGCTATGGGAGCAGTGCAAGAGTTCATTGCCATTTCTCATTGATTTAGGGCAGCTTATCATTTCTAAATGTGGAGTTAAAAACATTGCCTTGTTATTTTCTGTGGAGGTATTTTACTATGTTATTGGGTCTTTTGTAATCATTCCATTTGCTGTCACTTATGTAATGGCATCTCGGGAATCGTCACGGTCGGATTCACCTTGGGATGGCGGGAGCCCACTCTTAGGCATTGCGCATAATTACACCTTGGGTTATATTACCGGCCATTTAGCAAGGTGGGGGCTATCTCTTGAGGATTTGTATGTTCCGGTGGCATCAATAGTAACAGTTTTTGAGAGTTTGGAATACCCTTGGAATGTTTTGATCATCGTGCTTCTGTTGTTAATTTTTGCAGGCTTGTTCTTTGTCATTGGCTGGATCTGCGGTAGAGGGAAACATCCTGTAGAGACCCCACCGGCGCCCTCGACAGACACGGCTCCTGTAGCAACCCCGCCGGTCCCAGCAACAACCACTGTATCTGTGCAGACCCCGCCGACCCCCACGACTGACACCATGCCCATGCTGACCCCGCCGGTCCCTGCGACAACCACTGTATCCATGCAGACCCTGCCAACCCCCGCAATAGACATCATGCCTGTGTACACCTCGCCAGCCCTCCCGACAGACCCTGATCTCATCCAGACCCTGCTGGCTCTCATGACAAGACCTGCAGCTGCAACGAGTACTAAATCTACTCTGACCTTGGTGATGGATGATGCAGCTGACCTACAGACTCAGTCAGAACCAGTATCAGTCGACCCTGTACATAAGAGGAAACATGCAGTACCAGCAGATAGCGATGGTCAACCAGGAACATCAGGCAATGCAGTAACAGAGGAAACTACTCAGTCATTATCCCTAAGTGAGCTGCGAGACATACATAAGGATTACAGCCGTCAGGAAGGCGAGCAAGTGATTACTTGGCTGCTCAGATGCTGGGATACTGGAGCTGATATAGTTTGGACTTAGATGGTAGAGAAGCCAAGCATCTAGGACCATTGCCTAGGGAATCGGGTATTGACAGGGCTCTTGGAAGACCACCACAATCCCTCACCCTCTGGAGGCGACTCCTGTTAAGTGTGAGGAGCAGGTATCCCTATAGGGACGATATCATGCATTGCCCATCCAACTACTGAGAGAGGTGTTAAGAATCTGAGGGAAATAGCTGTGCGGGAGATGATTTTCAGTGATTTGGATGACCTGCAGACATCATTAGATCCAGATGCACTCAAAATTACCGGACCCATTTGGCGCAAGTGGGTACTGAGTGCACCAGCAACATATATTGGCATTATTTTGCTGGAGAGACGATGAGGCGCCGACAGTGGGTGATATGGATGCTCGAATGCAGCATTATGCACATAATCTTCTTTCTGCCCCACAGGCCAGTGTCTCAGTGCTGAAGAAATCATTTGTCAAGGCCACTGTCTCAGCTGGGGACAAATGCTTCCCTACTAAACCTGTTCGAGAGAAACAAAGCACACCACGACACATCCCGTGGTCTCCCTGCATAATCAGGGAGAAAATATGAGGAATTGGGATGGAAAACATACTTCACTTTACAGACATGTGTACGTCAGTTGCGGAGTAAAACACCCCCCAAGGGGGGATTCTTCCAGGAGAAGTGCTGCTCCAGTTTCCAGTGACCGGTCCCCCAGAAGACACAGATGGGCTTCGGAGCCTGATTTACGACATACAGCTGTCACGGATGGAAGTGTCGGGCCCTCTAGTCAAAAGTAGGGGGGCCCTGCCTCCAACCGGGTGGAGGAGAGGGATAATCAAGTTTATTGAACTGTGTGGATTTGATGGCCTGGCACATCAGAACCACAAAAGTATAAAGCCCTGGTGGACGCTGGTGCACAGTGCACCCTAATGCCATCGAATCATAGAGGGGAAGAATCTATCACTATTGCTGGAGTGACAGGGGGATCTCAAGAGCTGACTGTATTGGAGGCCGAAGTGAGCCTAACTGGGAATAAATGGGAAAAGTTCCCCATTGCGACTGACCTGGATGCTCCATGCATTCTTGGCATAGATTACCTCAGGAAAGGGTATTTTAAGGACCCGAGGGGGTACCGGTGGGCGTTTGGTGTAACAGCGGTGGAGACGGAGACAGTTGTGCAACTGTCTACTCTGCCTGGCCTGTCAGAGGACCCTTCTGTTGTGGGGCTTTTGAGGGTCGAGGAGCAAAATGTGCCCATTGCTACTACAACTGTGCATAGGCGACAATATCACACTAATCAAGATTCTTTGCTCCCTATTCAGAAGTTGATCCGTCAGCTGGAAAGCCAAGGGGTGATCAGTAAGACTCGCTCACCCTTTAACAGCCCTATGTGGCCAGAGCGAAAGTCTGATGGAGACCGGAGATTAACAGTAGACTATCGTGGCCTGAATGAAGTCACACCTCCGCTGAGTGCTGCTGTGCCAGACATGCTGGAACTCCAATATGAACTGGAGTCAAAGGCAGCCAAGTGGTATGCTACGATTGACATTGCTAATGCATTCTTCTCTATTCCTTTAGCAGCAGAGTGCAGGCCACAGTTTGCTTTCACCTGGAGGGGCATCCAGTACACCTGGAATCGACTGCCCCAGGGGTGGAAACACAGCCCTACTATTTGCCATGGACTGATCCAGACTGCACTGGAGAAGGGTGGAGAAATAAAATGGTGGTAGAAATAAAATTTCAGAATTCCATACTCAGTGCCATGCACAAGGTCATCTTTATGTTAAACAGGCTGTTGTATGGAAATCTCCATAAGTTCAAATTCTCATGAACTCTTACAAGTCTATGTAATGCACACTTTCCTAATTAAGAGTTTAAATTACTACATTGAACAAGAGGGAAATGCATTTTCAGGTTCTCCATTGTAGAAGGTAACACAGAGTTTCTTCCATTGGCATCAAAATTTTGAATTGAATTAAAGGTGAAAACGAACAAATCACTAGGAGTGAAACATTACTTGATGATACATGCTTGTAGTTACACAGTAGTAGTTACATAGTGGCAGATATTACTATGCTCAGAATATTTTCCCTGGAGAGGAGGAAAAAATTGCTATTCAAAGTTAACCACATATATTTCTTTCTTTTTTTTCTTTTAAGAACTTTCCTAATGATACATGTCAGTCTTGGACTCTTGCAGAATCACTTTTTCGTGATATATAACATCATTACAAATGTAATTGATCTTTGACCTAAATCTCAACAAAATAAGTAGCTAGGTGAGTACTGAAGTTGTGGTTAAGACATTACAGAATCTTTTCAGCCAGCTAATACAGGTCACACAGCTTTGTTTAACCCTGTATTTTTATTGGTTCTGCCTTGAATGCTCTAATGCTGTGAAGATAAAATAAAGATATGATAGAAAAAAAGCTATCCACTTGAGATAGCTGTGAAACACCTGGTAATATGCAAGATGCATAAAACTGAGAAAGAATATTTGCTATGCTCCTAAACATGAATAACTTACCAGCTCCTACAAAGCTGGGAGATTTCTCGACAAAGGGATGCAAAAGGTAAAGCAAAACATTAGAAGTTATGCATAATATCTCTGCTTGGGGTTGTAGTTCCACGAGAATATTCAAGGCCACTGCAAAATTATAAGTCTTGCAGCAATTGATGGGTGAATTCCTTGGTCTGTGTTAGAAAAGATGATTCTTTCTGCCTTTAAGATTGATGAATTATTTAATTGAAGACATTTTGTTTTCTTACTCATGCCTATGAGGAAGAACTGGAAAAAGAATGGCTGTGTAGAAAGGGATATTTGTTGAACCAAAGTTTTTTGAATATTTCAATTTCTTGTTTACTGTTGTTTACACTACTTTAAAAAAGTAATTAAAAATGTGTTGATTTAAATATCTTTTTTAAATATGTAGTCTAATAATGATGGCCCATTTATACAAAGTGCTGTGTTTTACATAATACATTGCGTAATGTGTACTGAAACAAAATTATGAGACTTTATAGTGTTATAAAATAAAAACTCTATTAAAAATGTCAGTGGAGGAAATAAAATCTGGAGATTAAAATTAAGTTGATGAAGAGGTAAATTCAATCTGAATTGTACTAAATAGGATGCTGTCCTGGTTTGAGGTAAAACAGAACCAACTTTCTGTTCAGTAAGTTTGCTTCTTAGCTAAGCCTCTTCTAACTCTCTGAAATTAACGGCATATTGTGCCGTTCATTCTCAGAGTGATAAGACCAATGTTTATAGTTAATGCCAAGGAATGGTACACAGAGAGGCTCTTGCTTATACTTATCGCTATAACAACCAAGGTCAGCTAACTTAGTTATTTGCCCTGCTGAAGGGTCAGAAACGGAAAAGCATAGAAGGGTCCCACCTGCAGGGAGAAGCGGACAGGACAGGTGACCCAAAACTGATCAACAGGGTCATCCATCCCATCTGCCTCGTGCTCAGTATAAAAGCTGAGGGTTCAAAGGGTCGGCTCTCTTTCTTCAATGGCCGACTTCCGAGGAGGACCTTGTCTGTTCATCTGCCTTTGATCCCGATCCGTGGGTTCCTGACTCCAGATTTGGAATCCAGTTCCCATCTGTCGCTGAGTCCAGTCTGGCACTTCCCCGGTGCCTGCCGGTGACATCATCCTGGGAGCTTGATACGGTTTTCTATATACTGTATGTATTTAATTATTTCATTTTTTATTTTATTATTAATATGTCATTGAAGTAGTTTAGTTTCTTCTAAACTCGTAAATCTCTTTCTCTCTCCTCCTCCTCTCCTTGGAGCGAGAGGTGGGAGAGAGCATCTGTCGTCCATCATTGGCCATTTCGGCCTAAACCATGACAGATTTATTGGTGCCCTACGTGGGGCTCGAACGGAGCTCGACCAGAGCTCTGATAGATTGCCTGAACAGGTTGAATTCCAGCTTGCTCAGGGAGAACAGACAGCTCACATCATGTCGTTCTTATGCAAAACGTTATATCGTGCCTTTAGAGAGCTTGCTTTGAATTTAATTGATGCAGTGGTGCTTAACTTGCTGAATATATTGCATGGTTTATTTGTTCTTTGTGTTTGGATGTGGTGGTTTAAGCATGCTATTTTGGTGTGGATTGGCTTTCATATGTATAAAATGATTGCTTGGATAACGGTTCTACCTGCATATCTCGAGCTTCACGTGATAGATTCTTTTACTAATTTCACTTTCGGTTTTACCTGGGGAAAGTTTACTTTGCCCTTTAATGATTATGCCAAAGTGACACCATCAGAACTAGGGGATGGAAAACCTTTGGGCTGTTTAGAGAATGTTACTTTCATACGGTCGTGATTTTGTTGTTGGTTTTCCTGAATGTGTTGCAGGGGTGGTTTTTTGTTAAATATCAGTGCAGGAGTGAGTATTATGTGGCATGTGATGCTGTTACTCAAAACCCACGGGCGAAATCACAGATAGCACAGATGCAAACCACTGCCCAAGCCACACCGGCCCCAGCAGCACCGGCCATTTTCCCCCCACCGGCCCCGTTGGCATTGGCTGCCCGCCCACTGTCACCGGCCAGGCCCACACCTCTGCCCATACCGGCAAAAGCCACGCCACTGGCAATACCGACACCGGCCCCATTGGCATCGGCTGCCCCCCCACCGGCACCGGCACCCCTGCCCGTATCGGCAAAAGTCATGGCACCAGCAATGGCACCGGCAACGGCACCACGCCCCGGCCCATCCCGGCACCAGTCACTCAGCAGCGTGTGGTAAAAGTCACTCTGCCGCCTGATTTATGGTGACTGGCGAGTGAACGTAGACCCTGATGAAATGCCACGCAAACGATCTCTGTTGAGAAAGTTTGTGCAGAGTGCACCATCAATGTACTCCCACACTTTGTCAACAATGGTCTGGGGAGGAACCAATGCTGATGCACCAACTGTAAATGAAGTGGCTAACAAGGTACAACAGTATGAAGACAGTCTCTCTCGTCCCCTCACTGTGGCAGCTGTAGAAAAAATGACTGAGAAAACCAAAAAAATTACTAAGACAATAGAGGAAATGACTAAGAAAATAGCCAAGCAAAACAAGGAAATGGCTAAGAAAAATGATACATTTTTTCATAAACTGCCTGAAAAACTGTCCGGGATGGGGAAAGAATCCCACTCTTCCCCAGAACGGACCCGCGTCGCAGTCATTAAGAAAAAAACGCCCTCTTATGAGACCAACTCAAGGGAAACAGGATCCACTCTGAGATTTCCTGTGGCTTTGCCTCTGCAACTACGGAGAGGACATGAGTGAGTGGGATAAAAAACCTACTCCGGCCCTACAAGCACGAGTGCTTGAGTTGCAAAGTAAAGCAGATGGAAGAAAGAATTCTTGCAGGAGGGGGGCTGCTCCAGTCCACGGTAAGCAGTTCTCGGGTCCTTGTAGGAACCCATCTGCTAATTGTAGATGTTGTCCTCAACACTAGAGGTGCCCTGCCTCCAGCCAGGAGGAGGAGAGGGATAACTGAGTTTATTGGACTGTGTGGATTCGATGGCCTGGCACATTAGAGCCACAAAAGTATAAAGCCCTGGTGGACACTGGTGCACAGTGTACCCTATTGCCATCGAATCATAAAGGGGCAGAATCTGTTACTATTTCTGGAGTGACAGGTGGGTCTCAAGAACTGACTGTATTAGAGGCCAAAGTGAGCCTGAATGGGAATAAATGGGAGAAGCACCCCATTGTGACTGGCCCAAATGCTCTGTGTATCCTTGTCATAGACTACCTCAAGAGAGGGTATTTCAAAGACCCGAAAGGGTGTTGGTGGGCTTTTGGCATAGCAGCTGTAGAGACTGAGGACATTACACAGCTGTCTACCTTACCTGGCCTTTCAGATGACCCTTCTGTGGTGGGACTGCTGAAGGTTAAAGAACAGCCGGTGCCAAGTGCTACTGCCATGGCGCAACAATGACAGCATCGCACTAACCAAGATTCCCTGATTCCCATCCAGAACATGATTCGTTGGCTGGAGACCCAAGGGGTGATCAGCAAGACTCGCTCACCCTTTAACAGCCCTATGTGGCCAGAGCGAAAGTCTGATGGAGACCGGAGATTAACAGTAGACTATCGTGGCCTGAATGAAGTCACACCTCCGCTGAGTGCTGCTGTGCCAGACATGCTGGAACTCCAATATGAACTGGAGTCAAAGGCAGCCAAGTGGTATGCTACGATTGACATTGCTAATGCATTCTTCTCTATTCCTTTAGCAGCAGAGTGCAGGCCACAGTTTGCTTTCACCTGGAGGGGCATCCAGTACACCTGGAATCGACTGCCCCAGGGGTGGAAACACAGCCCCACCATTTGCCATGGACTGATCCAGACTGCACTGGAGAAGGGTGGAGCTCCAGAACACCTGCAATACATTGATGACATCATTGTGTGGGGAAACACAGCAGAGGAAGTTTTCAAGAAAGGTAAGGAAGGAATCAAGATTCTTCTGAAAGCAGGTTTTGCTGTCAAAAGAGGTAAGGTCAAGGGACCTGCACGAGACATCCAGTTCTTGGGAATTAAGTGGCAAGATGGGTGTCGCCAGATCCCAATGGATGTGATCAACAAAATAACATCTATGTCCCCACCTACTAACAAAAGGAAACACAAGTCTTCTTAGGCGTTGTGGGTTTCTGGAGAATGCACATTCCAGGTTATAGTCAGATTGTGAGCCCTCTCTATGAAGTGACTTGAAAGAAAAATGAGTTTACACGGGATCCTGAGCTACGACAGGCCGTTGAGCAAATTAAGCAAGCGATTGTGCATGCAGTAGCCCTTGGACCAGTCCGAACAGGACGGGACATTAAAAATGTGTGCTACACCGCAGCCGGGAACAATGGCCCTACCTGGAGCCCCTGGCAGAAAGCACCAGGGGAGACTCGAGGTTGACCCCTAAGATTCTGGAGTGGAGGATACAAAGGCTCCGAGGCCAACTATACCCCAACTGAGAAAGAAATCTTGGCAGCATACGAAGGAGTCAGAGCTGCTTCAGAGGTAATTGGTACTGAAGCACAGCTCCTCCTGGCACCCCAATTACCAGTCCTGGGCTGGATGTTCAAGGGTCAAGTTCCTTCTACTCATCATGCCACCGATGCTACTTGGAGTAAGTGGGTAGCGCTACTTACTCAGCGAGCTCGAATAGGAAACCCAAATCGTCCAGGAATCGTAGAAGTGATCACAAACTGGCCCGCAGGCAAAGACTTTGGAAGTCCACTAGACGAGGTGCTGACACGTGCTGAGGAGGCCCCACCATATAATGAACTCTCAGATAATGAGAAACAGTATGCTCTGTTCACTGATGGGTCTTGTCATATTGTAGGAAAGCACTGAAAGTGGAAAGCTGCTGTATGGAGTCCTACACGATGAGTTGCAGAAGCAACTGAAGGAGAAGGTGAATCGAGTCAATTTGTAGAGGTAAAAGCCATCCATCTGTCCTTAGACATTGCTGAAGGAGAAAAGTGGCCAATACTCTATCTCTGTACTGACTCATGGATGGCGGCCAATGCTCTGTGGGGGTGGTTAAAGCAGTGGAAGCAGAGCAACTGGCAGCACAATGGTAAACCCATCTGGGCTGATGAATTATGGCAAGATATTGCTGACCAGCTAGGGAAACTAGTCGTAAAGGTACGCCATGTAGATGCCCACGTACCCATGAGTCGAGCCACTGAGGAACATCAAAACAATCAGCAAGTGGATCAGGCTGCTAAGATTTTCCAGACAGATTTGGACTGGGAACATAAAGGTGAACTATTTTTAGCTCAGTGGGCCCATGACACCTCAGGTCATCAAGGAAGGGATGCAACATATAAATGGGCTCGTGACCGAGGGGTGGACTTAACCATGGACGCTATTGCACAGGTTATCCACGATTGTGAAACATGCGCCAAAATCAAGCAAGCTAAAAGGTTAAAACCTTTGTGGTACAGGGGACAATGGTTAAAATATAAATATGGGGAGGCCTGGCAAATTCACTATATCACACTCCCTGAAACCCGCCAGGGTAAGTGCTACATGCTTACAATGGTGGAAGCAAGCACCGGATGGTTGGAAACCTATGCCGTGCCCAATGCCACTGCCCGGAATACCATCCTGGGCCTTGAAAGGCACGTCTTGTGGCGACATGGTACTCCAGAAAGAACCGAGTCAGACAATGGGACTCATTTAAAGAACAATCTTATAAGTACTTGGGCAAAAGAACATGGCATTGAGTGGGTATATCACATCCCCTATCATGCACCAGCTTTTGGGAAAATTGAGTGATACAATGAACCGTTAACAACCACCCTGAAGGCAATGGGTGGTGGATCCTTTAAAAATTGGGGCAAGCATTTAGCACAAGCTACCTGGTTAGTTAACACCAGAGGGATCCATCAATCGAGCTGGTCCTGCTCAATCAGACCTTTTACATACTGTAGAAGGGGATAAGGTCACTGTGGTGCATGGAAGGAACGTGCTGGGGAAAACTGTTTGGGTTTTTCCTGCCTCAGGCAAAGGCAAACCCATTGGTGGGACTGTTTTTGCTCAAGGACCTGGATGTACTTGGTGGGTGATGCTGGAGAATGGAGAAGTTCAATGTGTGCCTCAAGGAAATTTAACCCTTGCTGAGAATACTCAATCCTGAGTCTGCTATAATAGATGAGAGACTGCAATTATGGACTAATGAACTTTTGTGTATAAAGATAAATCATAAATGACTGATCTGTGTATATATATGTATATACTTGATGGATAAGAAGTACTAGTGATCTGAGCATGATGCAAATGGTATGAAATTAAGGGGTGGAACGTCCTGCTTTGTGGTGTAGCAGAGCCAACTTTCTGTTCAGTGAGAGAGGCTCTTGCTTATACTTGTTGCTGTGTCAACCAGGGTCAGCTGACTTGGTTGTTTACCCTGTGGAGGGATTGCACCTGTGGGGAGGAGTGAATAGGTCAGGTGACCCAAAACTGACCAATAGGGTATTCCATTCCATCTGCCATGCTCAGTATAAAAGCTGAGGGATCAAAGGATTGGCTTCTTCAGTGGCTTGCTTTCTTCAGTCACTGATGTCTGAGGAGGACCCTGTCAGTTTGTCTACCTTAGATCCCCATCATTGTGTTCTGGAATTCAGTTCCCATTTGTCACTGAGTCCAATCTGGAACTTTCCCAGTGCTTGCCAGTGATATCTCCATGGGAGCTTGATATGATTTTCTATGCATTGTATCTATTTCATTATTTCCTTTTGTATTTTATTATTTCATTGAAGTAGTGTTGCGTTAAAAGGACTGTAGTTTCGATATTTGTCTGTCAGAGTCCCACTGAAGGACTTTCACTGAACCAGATTCACAAATAATTGAAATTTGTTTTTTTTATTGAGAGCGACAGCTGCAGATTCGAGATTGCCGTTGATAAATTCACTAACTACAATAGCGCTAATTACTTAAGGTTAATATTGCTAGCAGAAATAACGATAGTACTACAACCCGGGGTAACATTCACCAGAGGGTGAAAGGCACAGCGCTTACCCAGAAAGGCGTCCCTGCCTGGGGTGGAGGAAGAGAAAACAGCCCGTCGACTGGTCCGTCAGGTATCAAGTTTCTTCTCTCCCAATTTAACAGTCACTTCCTCCATCCTTTTATCCCCAAAATTACGAGGTTTCCCTCCCCTAGGTGACGTGCAGTATGATTTGGGTGGAGAGACGAGTGCTATAGTCATATATGTTTAGCATGATCTCTAAAATCTTCATTAGCATATACAGGGGTGTCAACTTCAATATGCATTTCGCAGGTAATGAGGCAAAGGTCAATTACCGGGCATGGTAGCCTCTCAAGGAAACAAAGAGCTACACAAAGTCTCTGTTATCTTGATTTTACTGTCTCTGCTGATGAAAAGCAGGGCTGTCCTGGCTCCCCAAGACTACCCCATGTATCCTGTGATAGCCAGACAAGCCTTCACTCCCCTGGGTTGCACAAGAGATAGCAAAGCCAGTCTCAATTGCTCTTTGAGCACAGAGACTTCACCTCATTATCCAAATTCCACAAGTAGTTTAGTTTTTTTCTAAACTCACAAATCTCTTTATCTCTTCTTTCTCTCCTTGGAGTGAGAGGTGGGGGAGAGCATCTGCCATCTTGTCAGTAGCCAGCCTAGCCCAAACCACGACAGCCGGGCAGGAACTTGTTCCCATAGCCCCCTGTCCTCTAAGTTACCTTGCTCAGCCAGCCAGAGAGAGGACAGGGAATCCTCTGTATCATGTGGCCTTTCTCCCTGTCGGGCCTCGTTCAGGGGAGGTAGGCTGTGACTCCAGCTGTCTGTCTCCCTCTTGCACTCCGTGATGGTTCTCAGTCTACTTACCTCCTCCCGGAGCTCCATCAGTGGAGTTCCTCTACCTGGGCACAACTCCCACAGGCATGCTCACTGCTGCCATCTGTTACTGGCATAAGGGTAGGGCGAACCCTGTAGCCTGACACCTGTGTGGCAGCGTGCTCCCACGAGAGCGCCATCTGGGAAGCTGCCTCAGTCCTGATGGGTGCAGAGCTTGGGGATGCCAATGCTTTCTGCTGGGTGGATACCATGGCTACCTGATACAGCTTCAGCGCCCTTCCGCATGAACTGCCATGCAAACTGCTGCACCACTCTCTGGCTGACGCGCCATGCTCTGTTTGCCCACTCTGATCACAGCGCTCCTGGTTGCAGCGCTCACTAGGGCTGCCTGAACATAACAATTCAGGGATGTAAAAATGAATTTAAAAAGAAACAGGGAAAAAAAAAAAAAAGAAGAAAAGATGACATTCAAAAAAATAGAAGAAAGCATACTGAAAAACCACTCAGGCTTCAGGACTGGTAATGAGTAGGCAGCAGTAAAGAAATATGTTTTGTCAGTTCTTGAACTGAGGACAGCTGCTTCTGATCGAGTGTTATAAACATACCACCAGACTTCAGGAGCTCATAAAGTCTCAAGTATTAATATAGCAAACTACAAACAGGGAGATTGATTATTTTTTTTTCAGATGGAAATGATCAAGAATATTTTTATATAAGGGAAAAACACTTCTAACACTAAACAGAGCTGTGATTCAGCATGGAAATCCTTGGGACTATGCAGTTCAATCATCTGCAGGTACTATTGTCTCTGGGTGAGACCAGAAGCAGCAATATCTTCTGTTCAATTTCTTAACTTCAGTGCAGCAAATTATCTCCTTCAGTATTACATCGTGAACAGGGAAAGTGGATTTCTGCTTGATCTCTCCTCCTTCTCTCCTTGGAGTGAGAGGTGAGGGAGAGCATGTGTCTCGTCATTGGCCAATTTGGCCTAAACCATGACATATGTGTGTGACCGTAAGCAAGTTACTGAATCTTTCAGTGCCCTCGTTCCTAGTCTCCAAGAAACCACTGTTAATACTTCATTGTTTTGTCTTATCTATTCTTGCTTCTCACCTGGGCAGGATAGGAGATCCATATTGCAACCTGTACGCACACTGCCAGCAAAAGCAAAGTATCTACATATAAAGGAAATATTCCTGGTCAGTAGATACACAGACATCTGAATAGGAAACATGCTTCCCTGAGACAGCTAAACTGCCAGCTACAATGTCTCTGTGGGTAGATTAATTATCTCTCATTGATTGGAAATAATATAAACTTACAATGTAAGTTCAGCCTTTAATAATTAAACCTAATCAGTTCTTGGAAAGAAATGTTATGGGTATCCAGCATGAGACCTATACTACCTGCTTGTCAATAACCGTATAATGAATTTTTATATCTAAGCTAGTTTTCTTGTCTCCTTTATAGCACGATAGAACTGCTACCCCTAGAGAATGATTTCCTGAGTATCGTGCTTTGACAGATGCACAAATACATTAAATGAATCATCCTCTGGTGATCCAATATCATACTGTTTATTAAAGGGAGGTTTATATGAGATATTTTAAAGATCTAGTCTAGAAACAGATGAAGCACACTTACTCTTTTGTACTGACCTAAAAGGGCACCTAGATGTCTCCACTGTAGCGTACAATTCATAGCCACTCAGAATACCCAAGTACTTCACCTGGTCTTCATCAGTTTCTCTCTGAGGGCATGAGTCCCCCTTGGTGTCAGGAAAGGATAAGTCTGGACTTTAGACCCCCAACAGGATGGATGTTGGTGCCCTGCAGTCCAGAACAGGGGGAGAGAAGGGTCAAGCCTATACTCCTGTCAGCATTTTTTAATGATGTTCTCCCTTTGTTCTAACTTTACTATCCATGGTTATCATCTGTTCAGTGGATAGCTGCTGTTAGTCCCTTTCTGTGAAGTTTCATTCTTTCCATTTGTTGTATATGTGAGGGTAAGCAGCATGTGAGAGCATCTGGTTTGTTAATTTACTTTGTTCAGGATTATTCAGTATAAAAGAAATAACTGCTCATGGGGAAAGTGATAAATTAAACACACAGAGCTAACAAACAGGTGATAATGGAGGCAATAATGAAGACCAGAGCTCTTCAGCCACTGGCTGATGGGCCACTAACGAAATTCAGACATAGCCTTGGAGAGGGTCAACCTGAAAAGGGGGACTCAAGAGTGACATGAGTATTATGAGATATCAGAAGTGGCTTGTGGAACTGTACAAAACTTGTCATGGGATGATTAGTGGAAGTGTCACAGGTGGGGGAATGTTGCGTGAAAAGGGACAAAGCTGTTTTGGCAGAAAATAAACCCCTTTGCGTTCTAACACTCCTCACCGAGGTGGGAGGCTAGGTGCGGCTGGGTTTAAATTCTGAGTGATGCCCAATTCAGCACTATCAGTCCAGTCGTGTTTAATATGTATTAAACTATTACGATTTGGATACACTAATAGTGGACTGCACCTTCAGTCTAGTCGTGCTCACGAACTAGCACGGACACTTTCGAGTCTTTGGTCGCGTTCAGTGAGAAACCGAAACGACTAGCTACTTAAACAGTGCAGTTTATTTAAACAACAGATAGATAGGTTCTTAGGATTGCCGGTGATAAATACACTTGTCTGCAAAGCACGTGCAAATGAAGATATTGTTAAATATACAAAATGCGTGACAAAGTTATAAACAATACAGCCTGGCTATAAATGTAGGAGAGAGACTCTCTAGAGAGATTTCTAAGTTCCCCGAGGAAACACTCGGTATAATCTAAGTCTTACCCAAAGGCATCCCTATGGGGGGGAAGAAAGGCTCAGCCCGTCGACTGATCCCGGAAGTCAGTGATGGAGTTCTCCTCGACTTGTTCGCGATGGTGTCTTCCCTGATATCCCCCCTCTCTCAGGCTATTTTTATACTATTTGTTATCTTCAAGGTGGAGTTTGAGTGACTTTAGTCATACATACTTTTATTATGATTGGTGTAAAATTCTCTTGCTTCACATTTAAAGGTATAGTTTATGAAAAATTCAGGGCGCAGACTCAAGAAGGAGTGGTCGCACCTTGGAGGCGGGTAGCCTTTGGGATGGAGGTGTGTTTTGGTATTATAATGACATTATAATGAGCAAAGTTCGCACAAAGGACAGCATTTCATCAAAATTTGACAAAATGTTGGCTCAGGGTAGCGAGTAGGCAGCTTGTCTGTTCCACAGTAAGCTAGTTAGGCAGCTTATCTGTTTCATGGTACCATCTCGTTCCTGTATCTGCATAAGGCAAGGCCATGGAATAATTACCTTCCGTCCCATACCTCATGTAGCTTCGCAAGCATCCTTGTACAGGAAACCGCAGATGTTGCATTCTTCGCATGCCAGCCGCAGCTGTTTTCTACCTCAGAAGTCTCTTGATTTTATACTTTTCCTTAATGTGTGAACAATGCTGTACTTTTGTATTCTTGGCCAATTTAGTAATTATTCCACAGGGAAGGGGGAGCTGAGGATGGATGGGGGAAGAACAAGTACAGGAAAATAGAAAGGAGGGCAGATAAAAGAGTAAGCCACATGCAAGCAAACTGCCAGACTGTGTGCTTGTCTGATGGAGCCCCGTGCCTGATTGCAACAATCTGCCCTACCTTCTTATGAAATACTTTTCTTGACTGTTTTCTCCTGTGTAATTTTATTCTCTGTCCTACACGTGAGTGCTGCAAGATCTAAGTGCCAGAGACTGGCAAAGGGGCTGAGGGTCACAGGGCCCATAGATCTAGGTATCAGCATCCAGAGATACCAACGTGCAAGAGAGGTTTGGCTGCCAGAAACTGGGAAAGGGACCACGGGTCACAGGGCTCATAGGTCTACGTGTCAGCAGCTGTGTATGTATGTGTCAGAGCATATGTGTATGTGTGAGAGGCCTAAAGGCAGCAACTAGAAAGACATAGGTTTATTTATTTTTCCCCAGTTAATCCTGCCTGCACGTGTGTGTATGTATAACTTTCTAGCTAACTTCAAGCTGAACTAGCTGGTGAGTAGGAGGATACCTGCATCTGCAAAGACTCAAAGTTTGAGCCAGTGGTGCGTAGGGGGTCCAGGGTATGGTCGTGGATATTAAGTAGACTGAGAGCTTGTGCTAATACTCAAGGCATCCCTGACTGGGGGGATGCTTGTGAGATGACTGGGTGATTGCATGCATCTGTTTGTTATCTGATAACAAGCTGGACTAGCCAACGAGTAGGAAGAAACCTGTGTACTGAATGAACCTATACATTGCAGATGACACCAAGTTGGGTGGGAGTGTTTATTTGCTTGAGGGTACGAAAGGGATCTGGACAGACTGGATCAATGGGCTGAAGCCAATTGTATGAGATTCAACAAGGCCAAGTGCCGGGTCCTGCACTTGGGTCACAACAATCCCATGCAGTGTTACAGGCTTGAGGAAGAGTGGCTGGAGAGCTGCCCGGCAGAAAAGGACCTGGGGGTGTTGGTCGACTGCCGGCTGAATATGAGCCAGCAGTGTGCCCAGGTGGCCAAGGCGGCCAACAGCATCCTGGCTTGTATTAGAAATAGTGTGGCCATCAGGACTAGGGAAGTGATCGTCCCCCGTACTCGGCACTGGTGAGGCCGCACCTCAAATACTGTGTTCAGTTTTGGGCCCCTCACTACAGGAAAGACATTGAGGTGCTGGAGCATGTCCAGAGAAGAGCAACAAAGCTGGTGAGGGGTCTGGAGAACAAGTCTTATGAGGAGCGGCTGAGGGAACTGGGGTTGTTTAGCCTGGAGAAAAGGAGGCTGATGGGAGACCTTATCGCTCTCTACAATTACCTGAAAGGAGGTTGTAGCAATGTGGGGGTCAGTCTCTTCTTCCAAGTAACAAGCAATAGGACAAGAGGAAATGGCCTCAAATGGCATGAGGGGAGGTTTAGATTGGATATTAGGAAAAATTTCTTCACTGAAAGGGTTGTCAAGCATTGGAACAGGCTGCCCAGGGAAGTGGTGGAATCGCCATCCCTGGAGGTATTTAAAAGACAGGTAGATGTGGTGCTGAGTGACATGGTTGAGTGGTAACTTGGCAGTGCTAGGTTGTACGGTTGTACTTGATGATCTTAAGGGTCTTTTCCAACCTAAAAGATTTCCGACCTAAACGATTTGAGGGTGTGTGAATATGAGAGTGTTTGTGAAATTAGAGAGTGAGGGTATGTGTGAGCTTCAATCCTGATCAGCTGGGGAGGAGGAACAGGCCAGGGCTGTCTCTATTTATGTTTTATGTGAATGTTGTTGGTGTGCATGTGAGTGCTGCTAAAGGCAGTTCTGTGCCTGTGGCAGCCTGTGTGGACAGCCCTTGAGTCTGCATCCTCTATGAGTGTGTGTGTGTCTGTGGGTTACACCCTCAGCCTTGCTGCTGGTCAAACTCACAAAGGGAAACAGCAGTAGCTGCATCTATTGGATGGAGAGGGAGAGAATTCCAGGTTTGGAACATGCAGCACGTAGAGATGCAATGGCCAGGAAGGAGGGATCCTGGGCTCCTGGAGTCTGCTTGATTTGTCGGCTTTCTCACATCCTTAACAGTGGGGGCAATACAAGCACTTCCCTGAAACTTCATTACATTTCAGAGGTCAAAAATGGGAAGGCTAGCCATTGCAATGTTAAATTTTCAGATGCTTCATTTTTTATCACATATTTCCATATTACTCTGTGTGTCTTCCTATGTGTTCTATAAGCTATAGGGGTTTTTCCCCCCCATAAGTTCATTGTCATTCACCTCCATTTTGGGGCAGCCTCCAGCTGTAGGCTTGAAAATTAATCTGAACCGACACAGTTTCAGATGTTTGCACTTTAAAGAAAGTAGCCAAATTTGCATTTTAGGAGAAAAATCGATCTTGGTTTTGTCAGATGTCCAAAGCATGCTATCTGATCTGATAGCAACTTGGGCAAAGAAGAATCAAGAAAGCAACTCGTGAGTTGAGTTCTAAAATGTCCCTATCAAGGCAAAGTCAGATATAAATAGGCTCAAAAACTTCCCAGGTGCAATCAGGAGAACTTTGATATAAAATGTGAATATAAAGGCTAAATGGACATTGGCCAGAGGTTTTCCAGTCCTCTGTTTTGGATTTGTAGTATCTAAATCATATCTTGGTGTCAATTTAGGAGCCTAAAGGCACCTTGAGACTAACCTTTGAGTCTAATCCTTGATCTAATTCTTGCTTACATCCCTTATCCAGGTTCTTCAGTGCTAGTTATCACCCTTGCTAGCAGGCTCAGGAAAGAGAGTTAGGACTGACTCACAGGATTTGTGCAGTCCTTTTGATTTGCATGAAGCAGTATTGGATGGATATAATATCTTAGCCTGAGAAGCATTATGGAAAACAGCACAGACTTAGTATATCTGCCATACATTTGTAAAGCAAAGGTAATTCATAGAATCATAGAATGGTTTGGGTTGGAAGGGACCTTAAAGATCATTTTGTTCCAACCCCCCTGCCATGGGCAGGGACACCTCCCACTAGACCAGGCTGCTCAAAGCCCCATCCAGCCTGGCCTTGAACACCTCCAGGGATGGGGCATCCACGGTTTCTCTGGGCAACCTGTTCCACTGCCTCACCACCCTCACAGTAAAGAATTTCTTCCTAATATCTAATCTAAATCTACCCTCTTTCAGTTTAAAACCCCTCATCCTATCGCTACACTCCCTCATAAAGAGTCCCTCCCCATCTCTCCTGTGGGCCCCCTTTAGGTACTGGAAGGCTGCTATAAGGGCTCCCCGGAGCCTTCTCTTCTCCAGGCTGAACAACCCCAGCTCTCTCAGCCTGTCCTAATAGCATAGGTGCTCCAGCCCTCTGATCATCTTTGTGGCCCTCCTCTGGACCCCCTCCAACAGGTCCATGTCCTTCCTGTGCTGAGGACTCCAGAGCTGGATGCAGTACTCCAGGTGGGGTCTCACCAGAGCAGAGTAGAGGGGCAGAATCACTTCCCTCGACCTGCTGGCCATGTTTCTTTTGATGCAGCCCAGGATGCGGTTGGCTTTCTGGGCTGCAAGCGTACATTGCTGGCTCATGTTGAGTCTCTCATCCACCAACACCCCCAAGTCCTTGGCAGGGCTGCTCTCAATCCATTCTGCAAAGGTTTGAGCAGCAGATGTTTCTCAGGGATGTTTGCTGTATTTTTCTCTATGCCAATTGTTTGATGAATATAAAGAACACATCATTCTTTACGACTGTGAATACAGGGCCTTTCTCAAAGTCAGTGGTTTTGCTTAAGATTTTTTAATTGATCTGCTTTACCAAGGGGGTAGTGCATGTATACAGCCAAGCCTTGCCACTTCATTTGTAACCTCTCTCTGGTTTCAACCTTTTTATCCTGTACTGAAGAGTAGCTTAAGGAGAAGCAGAGGTCAGTCCAGCTTTCACAAATCAATATTTCACTTAGCAAAACAGTCAAGGATCAGAAACATAGTTCTATCCCAGCAAAGGAAATCAGGGCTTTATCCTTCCTCCATTGGAATTATATTCAGCAAAAAAACCCCATGAGTCAAACTCCTGAGCCGGGATTTTGAGATACAAACTACCTTCCATCAAGTAAGACAATTTCCTATGATTATACAGTGAACTTGTGGTTAAAGCACCTTCTGACATGAGATTGTCATAACCTAGTTCCCAGCTTGTATACCTGCCTTGGAAATGGGACCTGAGGAGAAGGTTTACTTGGGTGTTTACAAGTCTGAAAAAGCAGGGAGCACTAAGAAAATGATGGGAATTATGTACACTGACTATACTTTGGTGAAATTGTCATTTGGATTCATTTCTGATGCTATTTCTAAATCTCCTATAAAGTTCCGTGTGTCATACTTGAACTCTACATGTATGTGAATATGAATCAAGAGGTTATTTCATCTAAGTTTTGAATGTGTGTCTAACTTCTGGGTTTTACATAAGAGGAAGAGTAAGATATAATCACTAAGGAGCTTAATGAGGGAACCAGCTGTGAGAGATCATTACTGTAGTGACCTGCAGCATGAGGTTAGAGAGAGCGAGCAAGATGAAGAACTTTCATCCTATTTAACTGCATTTATAGAAGAAAGAAACAGTTTATATATTTGCTGCCTTTTTACAGCATCTGTCTGGTCTTAAGAAATAATGAGGTCTGCAAAAGATAGTGAGGGGTTTTTTTTGGTTGTAATTTGGTTGGGGTTTTGTTGGTTTTTTCAAGGGTAGAAATCTTAAGAAAGTCTATTAAGACTGGTTCAGTCCTTGATCACTCATAATGCACAAATAAAAGCATCTAACAGGAGTTCAGTGTTCATTTTTTGGTGAAACAATCACTCAAATGATGCTGGGCTTTCTTGGACTGGGATTATAAATACAAAATAAACGGTAGTATTGTTAAAAGTTATCACACAACATTATCCTAAAAGAGGAAGGGGAGTGTGTTATGATCTTCAGAGATTTTGGAAAATAGTGCCTGCAAAATCTGGGAATTAGAGGGTCAAAGCCTGTGTACGGCCCAATCATATTTCACTTTTCCTCCACTTCTAAATTTTGCTGGATAGATTTTACAGCTTGTTGTTGACTACAGTTTTTATAGAACAATTCATTTTTAGTCATCTTACAACTTTTTAGAATTTGTAGCCATAAAGGTCACTCACATAAGATATTGTTTTTCTGTGAGGCTTGCAGGGAGTTGTCATTTCTCAGGTGTTTCCACTTGGAAAACACAGAAATATTTTCTAAACGTGATAGGTTTAAATCCATTCACTTTTCTACATAGTTCCTCAAAATTCCACATACTGCCAAGATTGGGGAGATAACCCAGGAGATAATTTCAAAAGCAAATATTACATTAGCTGCTATTGTCTCAGTTAAAAAAAAAAAGAAGTAGCTATTGCCTAGATAAGGGAAGAAACTACCCACTATTGCTGATTATCTCTCTGTTTATAATTTATTAATTTCTTACAGAGGTAGTTCCTGTGAGAGCATTGTTCAGTCAGGGTTCAAACCATACAGTTAATGTATTCAGGGCACTTAGAGTGCAAATAATTGTGTTTGTTTAATAAAGGCTCCATGGAAAATGTATAAATGCATACAAATATACTGGTGTGCAGGTTTTCTAAATTTCTAATCTCACCCTCTGTGCAGAAAAAAGACTGGTTATAGGGTTCAGTTTGCTATCTGGGATTAAAACTTTAGGTGTTGAATGAGGTGACCTCATGAAGTAACTCTATTTCCTACCAAGACAATTTAAAGGGAGCTTCTGTCCGCCCTAAGTTGTCTGAAGTTATGCAGACAGTAACTATTTCTGGAAGCATTCAGAGACACTAACCATCCTCCACTACTCAAAGAGGGAGGCTGTGCTAAAATGCAAAACTAATTATGGGAAACTATTATGTTTGTTCTATACAGGACATCAGTTTAAACTTTCACATACAATGAATGGTGAGAACATCAGAAAAAAAAGACCTTTTTCTATGTAAAATATGTATTTGATTAGACTTATGAAGGAAATACATTTTCCATCTTTTGAAGATTTTCAAGAGAGAAAAAAACACAAAATTATGCAGATAATCTGATATTCATCTCTCTATCCCTAAAATCTTTTCAGTTTTTCATAAAGTAGATGAGCAAATAAGCCCATTGAAAATAAAGCAATGCCAAAATCATTTATTTCAGAAATTAATGACCTAAATTCAATTTCTATTTTCTCTCTTTGACTAATTAATATATACATAGTGTAGCAGGTCAAAAAGGGGAATTAAGCTATTGTCAAGTGGAGTTTCTTCAGTCAGCTGAGGAACAGAGCTCACTTTAGATGAAGAAGAAACAACTTCCAACCAGTGATCATGATGAGGCATAGACATTTTTGACACATGAGGTTGGTGTCACAATCATTTACATATTGGATATTGTTGATTATATTCAAGTATGTGTTGAATATCCAAAGGCTGTTCTTGTTAACGGCCATGGAGATGCATGACTAGAAATCAACTCGGGCTTCAAGAACGATAGACAAATTTTTTGTTAGTTACTGCTGTGGACATAAAAATGGTTTGGACTTTGGATGTGAGAGTGAATTAAGTATATTATGATTTACATTCAGGTACGAAAGGGCATCTTTTTCCTTTTAATGGAATCAGAAGAGCAATTGACCTGCAATGCACTAATGTGTCCGGTGTGAAATGTTTGCAAGCTAGGAGTTTGACATCAGGTACCTTAAAACATTAGCAAAAATCAGGCCTCTTTCCCAGATAGTTGAAAAATCAAACAAGACTGATTCTGGTGGTATTATAGAAGGGATGCTCATATATTTTAACATAATGCATAGAAAGTGTGT
Organism: Fratercula arctica; assembly: GCA_947846985.1. Lineage (NCBI taxonomy): Eukaryota > Metazoa > Chordata > Aves > Charadriiformes > Alcidae > Fratercula > Fratercula arctica. The sequence continues at coordinate 14,281,133 of CANTUZ010000025.1, read as the reverse complement.
AAACAATGGATAGAGTTTGTAAATGGCTATGGAAATAGACAGTGAAATTGTAAAAAATATCAAGTTTAAGGATCTTAAAGGATCTCCTTTAGGGAAAAGAGGAACTATTTTCCTGTGAAATGATCTGATTTTATTTTTCCTTGTTTCTCCTAAGCCACAAGGAAAACAAACAAAAAAAAATTAGGCTGTGCTTGTTAGAAATGCAAATGAAATAATACTGAGAGAAAAATGCAGACTTACAGGTTTTGGGTTTTACTGTTCAAGCGTATAGTATTTCCTACAACAACTCTTAAATAATCATTTAAAAGTACACACTCAGTGAGGGAACAGATATTTAACTGGCTTATCCTCATCTATCAGTCCACAGTTAGCTGGATATAAACTGTTAATATCACATTAACCCAAATTATCCACAGATGGAGGATCCTGAATGATATGCTAGGAAAAGAGACAATTTAATTTCCCCAATCCATGACCCAATCTTGGCAGTATGTGGAATTTTGAGGAACTATGTAGAAAAGTGAATGGATTTAAACCTATCACGTTTAGAAAATATTTCTGTGTTTTCCAAGTGGAAACACCTGAGAAATGACAACTCCCTGCAAGCCTCACAGAAAAACAATATCTTATGTGAGTGACCTTTATGGCTACAAATTCTAAAAAGTTGTAAGATGACTAAAAATGAATTGTTCTATAAAAACTGTAGTCAACAACAAGCTGTAAAATCTATCCAGCAAAATTTAGAAGTGGAGGAAAAGTGAAATATGATTGGGCCGTACACAGGCTTTGACCCTCTAATTCCCAGATTTTGCAGGCACTATTTTCCAAAATCTCTGAAGATCATAACACACTCCCCTTCCTCTTTTAGGATAATGTTGTGTGATAACTTTTAACAATACTACCGTTTATTTTGTATTTATAATCCCAGTCCAAGAAAGCCCAGCATCATTTGAGTGATTGTTTCACCAAAAAATGAACACTGAACTCCTGTTAGATGCTTTTATTTGTGCATTATGAGTGATCAAGGACTGAACCAGTCTTAATAGACTTTCTTAAGATTTCTACCCTTGAAAAAACCAACAAAACCCCAACCAAATTACAACCAAAAAAAAACCCCTCACTATCTTTTGCAGACCTCATTATTTCTTAAGACCAGACAGATGCTGTAAAAAGGCAGCAAATATATAAACTGTTTCTTTCTTCTATAAATGCAGTTAAATAGGATGAAAGTTCTTCATCTTGCTCGCTCTCTCTAACCTCATGCTGCAGGTCACTACAGTAATGATCTCTCACAGCTGGTTCCCTCATTAAGCTCCTTAGTGATTATATCTTACTCTTCCTCTTATGTAAAACCCAGAAGTTAGACACACATTCAAAACTTAGATGAAATAACCTCTTGATTCATATTCACATACATGTAGAGTTCAAGTATGACACACGGAACTTTATAGGAGATTTAGAAATAGCATCAGAAATGAATCCAAATGACAATTTCACCAAAGTATAGTCAGTGTACATAATTCCCATCATTTTCTTAGTGCTCCCTGCTTTTTCAGACTTGTAAACACCCAAGTAAACCTTCTCCTCAGGTCCCATTTCCAAGGCAGGTATACAAGCTGGGAACTAGGTTATGACAATCTCATGTCAGAAGGTGCTTTAACCACAAGTTCACTGTATAATCATAGGAAATTGTCTTACTTGATGGAAGGTAGTTTGTATCTCAAAATCCCGGCTCAGGAGTTTGACTCATGGGGTTTTTTTGCTGAATATAATTCCAATGGAGGAAGGATAAAGCCCTGATTTCCTTTGCTGGGATAGAACTATGTTTCTGATCCTTGACTGTTTTGCTAAGTGAAATATTGATTTGTGAAAGCTGGACTGACCTCTGCTTCTCCTTAAGCTACTCTTCAGTACAGGATAAAAAGGTTGAAACCAGAGAGAGGTTACAAATGAAGTGGCAAGGCTTGGCTGTATACATGCACTACCCCCTTGGTAAAGCAGATCAATTAAAAAATCTTAAGCAAAACCACTGACTTTGAGAAAGGCCCTGTATTCACAGTCGTAAAGAATGATGTGTTCTTTATATTCATCAAACAATTGGCATAGAGAAAAATACAGCAAACATCCCTGAGAAACATCTGCTGCTCAAACCTTTGCAGAATGGATTGAGAGCAGCCCTGCCAAGGACTTGGGGGTGTTGGTGGATGAGAGACTCAACATGAGCCAGCAATGTACGCTTGCAGCCCAGAAAGCCAACCGCATCCTGGGCTGCATCAAAAGAAACATGGCCAGCAGGTCGAGGGAAGTGATTCTGCCCCTCTACTCTGCTCTGGTGAGACCCCACCTGGAGTACTGCATCCAGCTCTGGAGTCCTCAGCACAGGAAGGACATGGACCTGTTGGAGGGGGTCCAGAGGAGGGCCACAAAGATGATCAGAGGGCTGGAGCACCTATGCTATTAGGACAGGCTGAGAGAGCTGGGGTTGTTCAGCCTGGAGAAGAGAAGGCTCCGGGGAGCCCTTATAGCAGCCTTCCAGTACCTAAAGGGGGCCCACAGGAGAGATGGGGAGGGACTCTTTATGAGGGAGTGTAGCGATAGGATGAGGGGTTTTAAACTGAAAGAGGGTAGATTTAGATTAGATATTAGGAAGAAATTCTTTACTGTGAGGGTGGTGAGGCAGTGGAACAGGTTGCCCAGAGAAACCGTGGATGCCCCATCCCTGGAGGTGTTCAAGGCCAGGCTGGATGGGGCTTTGAGCAGCCTGGTCTAGTGGGAGGTGTCCCTGCCCATGGCAGGGGGGTTGGAACAAAATGATCTTTAAGGTCCCTTCCAACCCAAACCATTCTATGATTCTATGAATTACCTTTGCTTTACAAATGTATGGCAGATATACTAAGTCTGTGCTGTTTTCCATAATGCTTCTCAGGCTAAGATATTATATCCATCCAATACTGCTTCATGCAAATCAAAAGGACTGCACAAATCCTGTGAGTCAGTCCTAACTCTCTTTCCTGAGCCTGCTAGCAAGGGTGATAACTAGCACTGAAGAACCTGGATAAGGGATGTAAGCAAGAATTAGATCAAGGATTAGACTCAAAGGTTAGTCTCAAGGTGCCTTTAGGCTCCTAAATTGACACCAAGATATGATTTAGATACTACAAATCCAAAACAGAGGACTGGAAAACCTCTGGCCAATGTCCATTTAGCCTTTATATTCACATTTTATATCAAAGTTCTCCTGATTGCACCTGGGAAGTTTTTGAGCCTATTTATATCTGACTTTGCCTTGATAGGGACATTTTAGAACTCAACTCACGAGTTGCTTTCTTGATTCTTCTTTGCCCAAGTTGCTATCAGATCAGATAGCATGCTTTGGACATCTGACAAAACCAAGATCGATTTTTCTCCTAAAATGCAAATTTGGCTACTTTCTTTAAAGTGCAAACATCTGAAACTGTGTCGGTTCAGATTAATTTTCAAGCCTACAGCTGGAGGCTGCCCCAAAATGGAGGTGAATGACAATGAACTTATGGGGGGGAAAAACCCCTATAGCTTATAGAACACATAGGAAGACACACAGAGTAATATGGAAATATGTGATAAAAAATGAAGCATCTGAAAATTTAACATTGCAATGGCTAGCCTTCCCATTTTTGACCTCTGAAATGTAATGAAGTTTCAGGGAAGTGCTTGTATTGCCCCCACTGTTAAGGATGTGAGAAAGCCGACAAATCAAGCAGACTCCAGGAGCCCAGGATCCCTCCTTCCTGGCCATTGCATCTCTACGTGCTGCATGTTCCAAACCTGGAATTCTCTCCCTCTCCATCCAATAGATGCAGCTACTGCTGTTTCCCTTTGTGAGTTTGACCAGCAGCAAGGCTGAGGGTGTAACCCACAGACACACACACACTCATAGAGGATGCAGACTCAAGGGCTGTCCACACAGGCTGCCACAGGCACAGAACTGCCTTTAGCAGCACTCACATGCACACCAACAACATTCACATAAAACATAAATAGAGACAGCCCTGGCCTGTTCCTCCTCCCCAGCTGATCAGGATTGAAGCTCACACATACCCTCACTCTCTAATTTCACAAACACTCTCATATTCACACACCCTCAAATCGTTTAGGTCGGAAATCTTTTAGGTTGGAAAAGACCCTTAAGATCATCAAGTACAACCGTACAACCTAGCACTGCCAAGTTACCACTCAACCATGTCACTCAGCACCACATCTACCTGTCTTTTAAATACCTCCAGGGATGGCGATTCCACCACTTCCCTGGGCAGCCTGTTCCAATGCTTGACAACCCTTTCAGTGAAGAAATTTTTCCTAATATCCAATCTAAACCTCCCCTCATGCCATTTGAGGCCATTTCCTCTTGTCCTATTGCTTGTTACTTGGAAGAAGAGACTGACCCCCACATTGCTACAACCTCCTTTCAGGTAATTGTAGAGAGCGATAAGGTCTCCCATCAGCCTCCTTTTCTCCAGGCTAAACAACCCCAGTTCCCTCAGCCGCTCCTCATAAGACTTGTTCTCCAGACCCCTCACCAGCTTTGTTGCTCTTCTCTGGACATGCTCCAGCACCTCAATGTCTTTCCTGTAGTGAGGGGCCCAAAACTGAACACAGTATTTGAGGTGCGGCCTCACCAGTGCCGAGTACGGGGGACGATCACTTCCCTAGTCCTGATGGCCACACTATTTCTAATACAAGCCAGGATGCTGTTGGCCTTCTTGGCCACCTGGGCACACTGCTGGCTCATATTCAGCCGGCAGTCGACCAACACCCCCAGGTCCTTTTCTGCCGGGCAGCTCTCCAGCCACTCTTCCTCAAGCCTGTAACACTGCATGGGATTGTTGTGACCCAAGTGCAGGACCCGGCACTTGGCCTTGTTGAATCTCATACAATTGGCTTCAGCCCATTGATCCAGTCTGTCCAGATCCCTTTCGTACCCTCAAGCAAATAAACACTCCCACCCAACTTGGTGTCATCTGCAATGTATAGGTTCATTCAGTACACAGGTTTCTTCCTACTCGTTGGCTAGTCCAGCTTGTTATCAGATAACAAACAGATGCATGCAATCACCCAGTCATCTCACAAGCATCCCCCCAGTCAGGGATGCCTTGAGTATTAGCACAAGCTCTCAGTCTACTTAATATCCACGACCATACCCTGGACCCCCTACGCACCACTGGCTCAAACTTTGAGTCTTTGCAGATGCAGGTATCCTCCTACTCACCAGCTAGTTCAGCTTGAAGTTAGCTAGAAAGTTATACATACACACACGTGCAGGCAGGATTAACTGGGGAAAAATAAATAAACCTATGTCTTTCTAGTTGCTGCCTTTAGGCCTCTCACACATACACATATGCTCTGACACATACATACACAGCTGCTGACACGTAGACCTATGAGCCCTGTGACCCGTGGTCCCTTTCCCAGTTTCTGGCAGCCAAACCTCTCTTGCACGTTGGTATCTCTGGATGCTGATACCTAGATCTATGGGCCCTGTGACCCTCAGCCCCTTTGCCAGTCTCTGGCACTTAGATCTTGCAGCACTCACGTGTAGGACAGAGAATAAAATTACACAGGAGAAAACAGTCAAGAAAAGTATTTCATAAGAAGGTAGGGCAGATTGTTGCAATCAGGCACGGGGCTCCATCAGACAAGCACACAGTCTGGCAGTTTGCTTGCATGTGGCTTACTCTTTTATCTGCCCTCCTTTCTATTTTCCTGTACTTGTTCTTCCCCCATCCATCCTCAGCTCCCCCTTCCCTGTGGAATAATTACTAAATTGGCCAAGAATACAAAAGTACAGCATTGTTCACACATTAAGGAAAAGTATAAAATCAAGAGACTTCTGAGGTAGAAAACAGCTGCGGCTGGCATGCGAAGAATGCAACATCTGCGGTTTCCTGTACAAGGATGCTTGCGAAGCTACATGAGGTATGGGACGGAAGGTAATTATTCCATGGCCTTGCCTTATGCAGATACAGGAACGAGATGGTACCATGAAACAGATAAGCTGCCTAACTAGCTTACTGTGGAACAGACAAGCTGCCTACTCGCTACCCTGAGCCAACATTTTGTCAAATTTTGATGAAATGCTGTCCTTTGTGCGAACTTTGCTCATTATAATGTCATTATAATACCAAAACACACCTCCATCCCAAAGGCTACCCGCCTCCAAGGTGCGACCACTCCTTCTTGAGTCTGCGCCCTGAATTTTTCATAAACTATACCTTTAAATGTGAAGCAAGAGAATTTTACACCAATCATAATAAAAGTATGTATGACTAAAGTCACTCAAACTCCACCTTGAAGATAACAAATAGTATAAAAATAGCCTGAGAGAGGGGGGATATCAGGGAAGACACCATCGCGAACAAGTCGAGGAGAACTCCATCACTGACTTCCGGGATCAGTCGACGGGCTGAGCCTTTCTTCCCCCCCATAGGGATGCCTTTGGGTAAGACTTAGATTATACCGAGTGTTTCCTCGGGGAACTTAGAAATCTCTCTAGAGAGTCTCTCTCCTACATTTATAGCCAGGCTGTATTGTTTATAACTTTGTCACGCATTTTGTATATTTAACAATATCTTCATTTGCACGTGCTTTGCAGACAAGTGTATTTATCACCGGCAATCCTAAGAACCTATCTATCTGTTGTTTAAATAAACTGCACTGTTTAAGTAGCTAGTCGTTTCGGTTTCTCACTGAACGCGACCAAAGACTCGAAAGTGTCCGTGCTAGTTCGTGAGCACGACTAGACTGAAGGTGCAGTCCACTATTAGTGTATCCAAATCGTAATAGTTTAATACATATTAAACACGACTGGACTGATAGTGCTGAATTGGGCATCACTCAGAATTTAAACCCAGCCGCACCTAGCCTCCCACCTCGGTGAGGAGTGTTAGAACGCAAAGGGGTTTATTTTCTGCCAAAACAGCTTTGTCCCTTTTCACGCAACATTCCCCCACCTGTGACACTTCCACTAATCATCCCATGACAAGTTTTGTACAGTTCCACAAGCCACTTCTGATATCTCATAATACTCATGTCACTCTTGAGTCCCCCTTTTCAGGTTGACCCTCTCCAAGGCTATGTCTGAATTTCGTTAGTGGCCCATCAGCCAGTGGCTGAAGAGCTCTGGTCTTCATTATTGCCTCCATTATCACCTGTTTGTTAGCTCTGTGTGTTTAATTTATCACTTTCCCCATGAGCAGTTATTTCTTTTATACTGAATAATCCTGAACAAAGTAAATTAACAAACCAGATGCTCTCACATGCTGCTTACCCTCACATATACAACAAATGGAAAGAATGAAACTTCACAGAAAGGGACTAACAGCAGCTATCCACTGAACAGATGATAACCATGGATAGTAAAGTTAGAACAAAGGGAGAACATCATTAAAAAATGCTGACAGGAGTATAGGCTTGACCCTTCTCTCCCCCTGTTCTGGACTGCAGGGCACCAACATCCATCCTGTTGGGGGTCTAAAGTCCAGACTTATCCTTTCCTGACACCAAGGGGGACTCATGCCCTCAGAGAGAAACTGATGAAGACCAGGTGAAGTACTTGGGTATTCTGAGTGGCTATGAATTGTACGCTACAGTGGAGACATCTAGGTGCCCTTTTAGGTCAGTACAAAAGAGTAAGTGTGCTTCATCTGTTTCTAGACTAGATCTTTAAAATATCTCATATAAACCTCCCTTTAATAAACAGTATGATATTGGATCACCAGAGGATGATTCATTTAATGTATTTGTGCATCTGTCAAAGCACGATACTCAGGAAATCATTCTCTAGGGGTAGCAGTTCTATCGTGCTATAAAGGAGACAAGAAAACTAGCTTAGATATAAAAATTCATTATACGGTTATTGACAAGCAGGTAGTATAGGTCTCATGCTGGATACCCATAACATTTCTTTCCAAGAACTGATTAGGTTTAATTATTAAAGGCTGAACTTACATTGTAAGTTTATATTATTTCCAATCAATGAGAGATAATTAATCTACCCACAGAGACATTGTAGCTGGCAGTTTAGCTGTCTCAGGGAAGCATGTTTCCTATTCAGATGTCTGTGTATCTACTGACCAGGAATATTTCCTTTATATGTAGATACTTTGCTTTTGCTGGCAGTGTGCGTACAGGTTGCAATATGGATCTCCTATCCTGCCCAGGTGAGAAGCAAGAATAGATAAGACAAAACAATGAAGTATTAACAGTGGTTTCTTGGAGACTAGGAACGAGGGCACTGAAAGATTCAGTAACTTGCTTACGGTCACACACATATGTCATGGTTTAGGCCAAATTGGCCAATGACGAGACACATGCTCTCCCTCACCTCTCACTCCAAGGAGAGAAGGAGGAGAGATCAAGCAGAAATCCACTTTCCCTGTTCACGATGTAATACTGAAGGAGATAATTTGCTGCACTGAAGTTAAGAAATTGAACAGAAGATATTGCTGCTTCTGGTCTCACCCAGAGACAATAGTACCTGCAGATGATTGAACTGCATAGTCCCAAGGATTTCCATGCTGAATCACAGCTCTGTTTAGTGTTAGAAGTGTTTTTCCCTTATATAAAAATATTCTTGATCATTTCCATCTGAAAAAAAAATAATCAATCTCCCTGTTTGTAGTTTGCTATATTAATACTTGAGACTTTATGAGCTCCTGAAGTCTGGTGGTATGTTTATAACACTCGATCAGAAGCAGCTGTCCTCAGTTCAAGAACTGACAAAACATATTTCTTTACTGCTGCCTACTCATTACCAGTCCTGAAGCCTGAGTGGTTTTTCAGTATGCTTTCTTCTATTTTTTTGAATGTCATCTTTTCTTCTTTTTTTTTTTTTCCCTGTTTCTTTTTAAATTCATTTTTACATCCCTGAATTGTTATGTTCAGGCAGCCCTAGTGAGCGCTGCAACCAGGAGCGCTGTGATCAGAGTGGGCAAACAGAGCATGGCGCGTCAGCCAGAGAGTGGTGCAGCAGTTTGCATGGCAGTTCATGCGGAAGGGCGCTGAAGCTGTATCAGGTAGCCATGGTATCCACCCAGCAGAAAGCATTGGCATCCCCAAGCTCTGCACCCATCAGGACTGAGGCAGCTTCCCAGATGGCGCTCTCGTGGGAGCACGCTGCCACACAGGTGTCAGGCTACAGGGTTCGCCCTACCCTTATGCCAGTAACAGATGGCAGCAGTGAGCATGCCTGTGGGAGTTGTGCCCAGGTAGAGGAACTCCACTGATGGAGCTCCGGGAGGAGGTAAGTAGACTGAGAACCATCACGGAGTGCAAGAGGGAGACAGACAGCTGGAGTCACAGCCTACCTCCCCTGAACGAGGCCCGACAGGGAGAAAGGCCACATGATACAGAGGATTCCCTGTCCTCTCTCTGGCTGGCTGAGCAAGGTAACTTAGAGGACAGGGGGCTATGGGAACAAGTTCCTGCCCGGCTGTCGTGGTTTGGGCTAGGCTGGCTACTGACAAGATGGCAGATGCTCTCCCCCACCTCTCACTCCAAGGAGAGAAAGAAGAGATAAAGAGATTTGTGAGTTTAGAAAAAAACTAAACTACTTGTGGAATTTGGATAATGAGGTGAAGTCTCTGTGCTCAAAGAGCAATTGAGACTGGCTTTGCTATCTCTTGTGCAACCCAGGGGAGTGAAGGCTTGTCTGGCTATCACAGGATACATGGGGTAGTCTTGGGGAGCCAGGACAGCCCTGCTTTTCATCAGCAGAGACAGTAAAATCAAGATAACAGAGACTTTGTGTAGCTCTTTGTTTCCTTGAGAGGCTACCATGCCCGGTAATTGACCTTTGCCTCATTACCTGCGAAATGCATATTGAAGTTGACACCCCTGTATATGCTAATGAAGATTTTAGAGATCATGCTAAACATATATGACTATAGCACTCGTCTCTCCACCCAAATCATACTGCACGTCACCTAGGGGAGGGAAACCTCGTAATTTTGGGGATAAAAGGATGGAGGAAGTGACTGTTAAATTGGGAGAGAAGAAACTTGATACCTGACGGACCAGTCGACGGGCTGTTTTCTCTTCCTCCACCCCAGGCAGGGACGCCTTTCTGGGTAAGCGCTGTGCCTTTCACCCTCTGGTGAATGTTACCCCGGGTTGTAGTACTATCGTTATTTCTGCTAGCAATATTAACCTTAAGTAATTAGCGCTATTGTAGTTAGTGAATTTATCAACGGCAATCTCGAATCTGCAGCTGTCGCTCTCAATAAAAAAAACAAATTTCAATTATTTGTGAATCTGGTTCAGTGAAAGTCCTTCAGTGGGACTCTGACAGACAAATATCGAAACTACAGTCCTTTTAACGCAACACTACTTCAATGAAATAATAAAATACAAAAGGAAATAATGAAATAGATACAATGCATAGAAAATCATATCAAGCTCCCATGGAGATATCACTGGCAAGCACTGGGAAAGTTCCAGATTGGACTCAGTGACAAATGGGAACTGAATTCCAGAACACAATGATGGGGATCTAAGGTAGACAAACTGACAGGGTCCTCCTCAGACATCAGTGACTGAAGAAAGCAAGCCACTGAAGAAGCCAATCCTTTGATCCCTCAGCTTTTATACTGAGCATGGCAGATGGAATGGAATACCCTATTGGTCAGTTTTGGGTCACCTGACCTATTCACTCCTCCCCACAGGTGCAATCCCTCCACAGGGTAAACAACCAAGTCAGCTGACCCTGGTTGACACAGCAACAAGTATAAGCAAGAGCCTCTCTCACTGAACAGAAAGTTGGCTCTGCTACACCACAAAGCAGGACGTTCCACCCCTTAATTTCATACCATTTGCATCATGCTCAGATCACTAGTACTTCTTATCCATCAAGTATATACATATATATACACAGATCAGTCATTTATGATTTATCTTTATACACAAAAGTTCATTAGTCCATAATTGCAGTCTCTCATCTATTATAGCAGACTCAGGATTGAGTATTCTCAGCAAGGGTTAAATTTCCTTGAGGCACACATTGAACTTCTCCATTCTCCAGCATCACCCACCAAGTACATCCAGGTCCTTGAGCAAAAACAGTCCCACCAATGGGTTTGCCTTTGCCTGAGGCAGGAAAAACCCAAACAGTTTTCCCCAGCACGTTCCTTCCATGCACCACAGTGACCTTATCCCCTTCTACAGTATGTAAAAGGTCTGATTGAGCAGGACCAGCTCGATTGATGGATCCCTCTGGTGTTAACTAACCAGGTAGCTTGTGCTAAATGCTTGCCCCAATTTTTAAAGGATCCACCACCCATTGCCTTCAGGGTGGTTGTTAACGGTTCATTGTATCACTCAATTTTCCCAAAAGCTGGTGCATGATAGGGGATGTGATATACCCACTCAATGCCATGTTCTTTTGCCCAAGTACTTATAAGATTGTTCTTTAAATGAGTCCCATTGTCTGACTCGGTTCTTTCTGGAGTACCATGTCGCCACAAGACGTGCCTTTCAAGGCCCAGGATGGTATTCCGGGCAGTGGCATTGGGCACGGCATAGGTTTCCAACCATCCGGTGCTTGCTTCCACCATTGTAAGCATGTAGCACTTACCCTGGCGGGTTTCAGGGAGTGTGATATAGTGAATTTGCCAGGCCTCCCCATATTTATATTTTAACCATTGTCCCCTGTACCACAAAGGTTTTAACCTTTTAGCTTGCTTGATTTTGGCGCATGTTTCACAATCGTGGATAACCTGTGCAATAGCGTCCATGGTTAAGTCCACCCCTCGGTCACGAGCCCATTTATATGTTGCATCCCTTCCTTGATGACCTGAGGTGTCATGGGCCCACTGAGCTAAAAATAGTTCACCTTTATGTTCCCAGTCCAAATCTGTCTGGAAAATCTTAGCAGCCTGATCCACTTGCTGATTGTTTTGATGTTCCTCAGTGGCTCGACTCATGGGTACGTGGGCATCTACATGGCGTACCTTTACGACTAGTTTCCCTAGCTGGTCAGCAATATCTTGCCATAATTCATCAGCCCAGATGGGTTTACCATTGTGCTGCCAGTTGCTCTGCTTCCACTGCTTTAACCACCCCCACAGAGCATTGGCCGCCATCCATGAGTCAGTACAGAGATAGAGTATTGGCCACTTTTCTCCTTCAGCAATGTCTAAGGACAGATGGATGGCTTTTACCTCTACAAATTGACTCGATTCACCTTCTCCTTCAGTTGCTTCTGCAACTCATCGTGTAGGACTCCATACAGCAGCTTTCCACTTTCAGTGCTTTCCTACAATATGACAAGACCCATCAGTGAACAGAGCATACTGTTTCTCATTATCTGAGAGTTCATTATATGGTGGGGCCTCCTCAGCACGTGTCAGCACCTCGTCTAGTGGACTTCCAAAGTCTTTGCCTGCGGGCCAGTTTGTGATCACTTCTACGATTCCTGGACGATTTGGGTTTCCTATTCGAGCTCGCTGAGTAAGTAGCGCTACCCACTTACTCCAAGTAGCATCGGTGGCATGATGAGTAGAAGGAACTTGACCCTTGAACATCCAGCCCAGGACTGGTAATTGGGGTGCCAGGAGGAGCTGTGCTTCAGTACCAATTACCTCTGAAGCAGCTCTGACTCCTTCGTATGCTGCCAAGATTTCTTTCTCAGTTGGGGTATAGTTGGCCTCGGAGCCTTTGTATCCTCCACTCCAGAATCTTAGGGGTCAACCTCGAGTCTCCCCTGGTGCTTTCTGCCAGGGGCTCCAGGTAGGGCCATTGTTCCCGGCTGCGGTGTAGCACACATTTTTAATGTCCCGTCCTGTTCGGACTGGTCCAAGGGCTACTGCATGCACAATCGCTTGCTTAATTTGCTCAACGGCCTGTCGTAGCTCAGGATCCCGTGTAAACTCATTTTTCTTTCAAGTCACTTCATAGAGAGGGCTCACAATCTGACTATAACCTGGAATGTGCATTCTCCAGAAACCCACAACGCCTAAGAAGACTTGTGTTTCCTTTTTGTTAGTAGGTGGGGACATAGATGTTATTTTGTTGATCACATCCATTGGGATCTGGCGACACCCATCTTGCCACTTAATTCCCAAGAACTGGATGTCTCGTGCAGGTCCCTTGACCTTACCTCTTTTGACAGCAAAACCTGCTTTCAGAAGAATCTTGATTCCTTCCTTACCTTTCTTGAAAACTTCCTCTGCTGTGTTTCCCCACACAATGATGTCATCAATGTATTGCAGGTGTTCTGGAGCTCCACCCTTCTCCAGTGCAGTCTGGATCAGTCCATGGCAAATGGTGGGGCTGTGTTTCCACCCCTGGGGCAGTCGATTCCAGGTGTACTGGATGCCCCTCCAGGTGAAAGCAAACTGTGGCCTGCACTCTGCTGCTAAAGGAATAGAGAAGAATGCATTAGCAATGTCAATCGTAGCATACCACTTGGCTGCCTTTGACTCCAGTTCATATTGGAGTTCCAGCATGTCTGGCACAGCAGCACTCAGCGGAGGTGTGACTTCATTCAGGCCACGATAGTCTACTGTTAATCTCCGGTCTCCATCAGACTTTCGCTCTGGCCACATAGGGCTGTTAAAGGGTGAGCGAGTCTTGCTGATCACCCCTTGGGTCTCCAGCCAACGAATCATGTTCTGGATGGGAATCAGGGAATCTTGGTTAGTGCGATGCTGTCATTGTTGCGCCATGGCAGTAGCACTTGGCACCGGCTGTTCTTTAACCTTCAGCAGTCCCACCACAGAAGGGTCATCTGAAAGGCCAGGTAAGGTAGACAGCTGTGTAATGTCCTCAGTCTCTACAGCTGCTATGCCAAAAGCCCACCAACACCCTTTCGGGTCTTTGAAATACCCTCTCTTGAGGTAGTCTATGACAAGGATACACAGAGCATTTGGGCCAGTCACAATGGGGTGCTTCTCCCATTTATTCCCATTCAGGCTCACTTTGGCCTCTAATACAGTCAGTTCTTGAGACCCACCTGTCACTCCAGAAATAGTAACAGATTCTGCCCCTTTATGATTCGATGGCAATAGGGTACACTGTGCACCAGTGTCCACCAGGGCTTTATACTTTTGTGGCTCTAATGTGCCAGGCCATCGAATCCACACAGTCCAATAAACTCAGTTATCCCTCTCCTCCTCCTGGCTGGAGGCAGGGCACCTCTAGTGTTGAGGACAACATCTACAATTAGCAGATGGGTTCCTACAAGGACCCGAGAACTGCTTACCGTGGACTGGAGCAGCCCCCCTCCTGCAAGAATTCTTTCTTCCATCTGCTTTACTTTGCAACTCAAGCACTCGTGCTTGTAGGGCCGGAGTAGGTTTTTTATCCCACTCACTCATGTCCTCTCCGTAGTTGCAGAGGCAAAGCCACAGGAAATCTCAGAGTGGATCCTGTTTCCCTTGAGTTGGTCTCATAAGAGGGCGTTTTTTCTTAATGACTGCGACGCGGGTCCGTTCTGGGGAAGAGTGGGATTCTTTCCCCATCCCGGACAGTTTTTCAGGCAGTTTATGAAAAAATGTATCATTTTTCTTAGCCATTTCCTTGTTTTGCTTGGCTATTTTCTTAGTCATTTCCTCTATTGTCTTAGTAATTTTTTTGGTTTTCTCAGTCATTTTTTCTACAGCTGCCACAGTGAGGGGACGAGAGAGACTGTCTTCATACTGTTGTACCTTGTTAGCCACTTCATTTACAGTTGGTGCATCAGCATTGGTTCCTCCCCAGACCATTGTTGACAAAGTGTGGGAGTACATTGATGGTGCACTCTGCACAAACTTTCTCAACAGAGATCGTTTGCGTGGCATTTCATCAGGGTCTACGTTCACTCGCCAGTCACCATAAATCAGGCGGCAGAGTGACTTTTACCACACGCTGCTGAGTGACTGGTGCCGGGATGGGCCGGGGCGTGGTGCCGTTGCCGGTGCCATTGCTGGTGCCATGACTTTTGCCGATACGGGCAGGGGTGCCGGTGCCGGTGGGGGGGCAGCCGATGCCAATGGGGCCGGTGTCGGTATTGCCAGTGGCGTGGCTTTTGCCGGTATGGGCAGAGGTGTGGGCCTGGCCGGTGACAGTGGGCGGGCAGCCAATGCCAACGGGGCCGGTGGGGGGAAAATGGCCGGTGCTGCTGGGGCCGGTGTGGCTTGGGCAGTGGTTTGCATCTGTGCTATCTGTGATTTCGCCCGTGGGTTTTGAGTAACAGCATCACATGCCACATAATACTCACTCCTGCACTGATATTTAACAAAAAACCACCCCTGCAACACATTCAGGAAAACCAACAACAAAATCACGACCGTATGAAAGTAACATTCTCTAAACAGCCCAAAGGTTTTCCATCCCCTAGTTCTGATGGTGTCACTTTGGCATAATCATTAAAGGGCAAAGTAAACTTTCCCCAGGTAAAACCGAAAGTGAAATTAGTAAAAGAATCTATCACGTGAAGCTCGAGATATGCAGGTAGAACCGTTATCCAAGCAATCATTTTATACATATGAAAGCCAATCCACACCAAAATAGCATGCTTAAACCACCACATCCAAACACAAAGAACAAATAAACCATGCAATATATTCAGCAAGTTAAGCACCACTGCATCAATTAAATTCAAAGCAAGCTCTCTAAAGGCACGATATAACGTTTTGCATAAGAACGACATGATGTGAGCTGTCTGTTCTCCCTGAGCAAGCTGGAATTCAACCTGTTCAGGCAATCTATCAGAGCTCTGGTCGAGCTCCGTTCGAGCCCCACGTAGGGCACCAATAAATCTGTCATGGTTTAGGCCGAAATGGCCAATGATGGACGACAGATGCTCTCTCCCACCTCTCGCTCCAAGGAGAGGAGGAGGAGAGAGAAAGAGATTTACGAGTTTAGAAGAAACTAAACTACTTCAATGACATATTAATAATAAAATAAAAAATGAAATAATTAAATACATACAGTATATAGAAAACCGTATCAAGCTCCCAGGATGATGTCACCGGCAGGCACCGGGGAAGTGCCAGACTGGACTCAGCGACAGATGGGAACTGGATTCCAAATCTGGAGTCAGGAACCCACGGATCGGGATCAAAGGCAGATGAACAGACAAGGTCCTCCTCGGAAGTCGGCCATTGAAGAAAGAGAGCCGACCCTTTGAACCCTCAGCTTTTATACTGAGCACGAGGCAGATGGGATGGATGACCCTGTTGATCAGTTTTGGGTCACCTGTCCTGTCCGCTTCTCCCTGCAGGTGGGACCCTTCTATGCTTTTCCGTTTCTGACCCTTCAGCAGGGCAAATAACTAAGTTAGCTGACCTTGGTTGTTATAGCGATAAGTATAAGCAAGAGCCTCTCTGTGTACCATTCCTTGGCATTAACTATAAACATTGGTCTTATCACTCTGAGAATGAACGGCACAATATGCCGTTAATTTCAGAGAGTTAGAAGAGGCTTAGCTAAGAAGCAAACTTACTGAACAGAAAGTTGGTTCTGTTTTACCTCAAACCAGGACAGCATCCTATTTAGTACAATTCAGATTGAATTTACCTCTTCATCAACTTAATTTTAATCTCCAGATTTTATTTCCTCCACTGACATTTTTAATAGAGTTTTTATTTTATAACACTATAAAGTCTCATAATTTTGTTTCAGTACACATTACGCAATGTATTATGTAAAACACAGCACTTTGTATAAATGGGCCATCATTATTAGACTACATATTTAAAAAAGATATTTAAATCAACACATTTTTAATTACTTTTTTAAAGTAGTGTAAACAACAGTAAACAAGAAATTGAAATATTCAAAAAACTTTGGTTCAACAAATATCCCTTTCTACACAGCCATTCTTTTTCCAGTTCTTCCTCATAGGCATGAGTAAGAAAACAAAATGTCTTCAATTAAATAATTCATCAATCTTAAAGGCAGAAAGAATCATCTTTTCTAACACAGACCAAGGAATTCACCCATCAATTGCTGCAAGACTTATAATTTTGCAGTGGCCTTGAATATTCTCGTGGAACTACAACCCCAAGCAGAGATATTATGCATAACTTCTAATGTTTTGCTTTACCTTTTGCATCCCTTTGTCGAGAAATCTCCCAGCTTTGTAGGAGCTGGTAAGTTATTCATGTTTAGGAGCATAGCAAATATTCTTTCTCAGTTTTATGCATCTTGCATATTACCAGGTGTTTCACAGCTATCTCAAGTGGATAGCTTTTTTTCTATCATATCTTTATTTTATCTTCACAGCATTAGAGCATTCAAGGCAGAACCAATAAAAATACAGGGTTAAACAAAGCTGTGTGACCTGTATTAGCTGGCTGAAAAGATTCTGTAATGTCTTAACCACAACTTCAGTACTCACCTAGCTACTTATTTTGTTGAGATTTAGGTCAAAGATCAATTACATTTGTAATGATGTTATATATCACGAAAAAGTGATTCTGCAAGAGTCCAAGACTGACATGTATCATTAGGAAAGTTCTTAAAAGAAAAAAAAGAAAGAAATATATGTGGTTAACTTTGAATAGCAATTTTTTCCTCCTCTCCAGGGAAAATATTCTGAGCATAGTAATATCTGCCACTATGTAACTACTACTGTGTAACTACAAGCATGTATCATCAAGTAATGTTTCACTCCTAGTGATTTGTTCGTTTTCACCTTTAATTCAATTCAAAATTTTGATGCCAATGGAAGAAACTCTGTGTTACCTTCTACAATGGAGAACCTGAAAATGCATTTCCCTCTTGTTCAATGTAGTAATTTAAACTCTTAATTAGGAAAGTGTGCATTACATAGACTTGTAAGAGTTCATGAGAATTTGAACTTATGGAGATTTCCATACAACAGCCTGTTTAACATAAAGATGACCTTGTGCATGGCACTGAGTATGGAATTCTGAAATTTTATTTCTACCACCATTTTATTTCTCCACCCTTCTCCAGTGCAGTCTGGATCAGTCCATGGCAAATGGTGGGGCTGTGTTTCCACCCCTGGGGCAGTCGATTCCAGGTGTACTGGATGCCCCTCCAGGTGAAAGCAAACTGTGGCCTGCACTCTGCTGCTAAAGGAATAGAGAAGAATGCATTAGCAATGTCAATCGTAGCATACCACTTGGCTGCCTTTGACTCCAGTTCATATTGGAGTTCCAGCATGTCTGGCACAGCAGCACTCAGCGGAGGTGTGACTTCATTCAGGCCACGATAGTCTACTGTTAATCTCCGGTCTCCATCAGACTTTCGCTCTGGCCACATAGGGCTGTTAAAGGGTGAGCGAGTCTTACTGATCACCCCTTGGCTTTCCAGCTGACGGATCAACTTCTGAATAGGGAGCAAAGAATCTTGATTAGTGTGATATTGTCGCCTATGCACAGTTGTAGTAGCAATGGGCACATTTTGCTCCTCGACCCTCAAAAGCCCCACAACAGAAGGGTCCTCTGACAGGCCAGGCAGAGTAGACAGTTGCACAACTGTCTCCGTCTCCACCGCTGTTACACCAAACGCCCACCGGTACCCCCTCGGGTCCTTAAAATACCCTTTCCTGAGGTAATCTATGCCAAGAATGCATGGAGCATCCAGGTCAGTCGCAATGGGGAACTTTTCCCATTTATTCCCAGTTAGGCTCACTTCGGCCTCCAATACAGTCAGCTCTTGAGATCCCCCTGTCACTCCAGCAATAGTGATAGATTCTTCCCCTCTATGATTCGATGGCATTAGGGTGCACTGTGCACCAGCGTCCACCAGGGCTTTATACTTTTGTGGTTCTGATGTGCCAGGCCATCAAATCCACACAGTTCAATAAACTTGATTATCCCTCTCCTCCACCCGGTTGGAGGCAGGGCCCCCCTACTTTTGACTAGAGGGCCCGACACTTCCATCCGTGACAGCTGTATGTCGTAAATCAGGCTCCGAAGCCCATCTGTGTCTTCTGGGGGACCGGTCACTGGAAACTGGAGCAGCACTTCTCCTGGAAGAATCCCCCCTTGGGGGGTGTTTTACTCCGCAACTGACGTACACATGTCTGTAAAGTGAAGTATGTTTTCCATCCCAATTCCTCATATTTTCTCCCTGATTATGCAGGGAGACCACGGGATGTGTCGTGGTGTGCTTTGTTTCTCTCGAACAGGTTTAGTAGGGAAGCATTTGTCCCCAGCTGAGACAGTGGCCTTGACAAATGATTTCTTCAGCACTGAGACACTGGCCTGTGGGGCAGAAAGAAGATTATGTGCATAATGCTGCATTCGAGCATCCATATCACCCACTGTCGGCGCCTCATCGTCTCTCCAGCAAAATAATGCCAATATATGTTGCTGGTGCACTCAGTACCCACTTGCGCCAAATGGGTCCGGTAATTTTGAGTGCATCTGGATCTAATGATGTCTGCAGGTCATCCAAATCACTGAAAATCATCTCCCGCACAGCTATTTCCCTCAGATTCTTAACACCTCTCTCAGTAGTTGGATGGGCAATGCATGATATCGTCCCTATAGGGATACCTGCTCCTCACACTTAACAGGAGTCGCCTCCAGAGGGTGAGGGATTGTGGTGGTCTTCCAAGAGCCCTGTCAATACCCGATTCCCTAGGCAATGGTCCTAGATGCTTGGCTTCTCTACCATCTAAGTCCAAACTATATCAGCTCCAGTATCCCAGCATCTGAGCAGCCAAGTAATCACTTGCTCGCCTTCCTGACGGCTGTAATCCTTATGTATGTCTCGCAGCTCACTTAGGGATAATGACTGAGTAGTTTCCTCTGTTACTGCATTGCCTGATGTTCCTGGTTGACCATCGCTATCTGCTGGTACTGCATGTTTCCTCTTATGTACAGGGTCGACTGATACTGGTTCTGACTGAGTCTGTAGGTCAGCTGCATCATCCATCACCAAGGTCAGAGTAGATTTAGTACTCGTTGCAGCTGCAGGTCTTGTCATGAGAGCCAGCAGGGTCTGGATGAGATCAGGGTCTGTCGGGAGGGCTGGCGAGGTGTACACAGGCATGATGTCTATTGCGGGGGTTGGCAGGGTCTGCATGGATACAGTGGTTGTCGCAGGGACCGGCGGGGTCAGCATGGGCATGGTGTCAGTCGTGGGGGTCGGCGGGGTCTGCACAGATACAGTGGTTGTTGCTGGGACCGGCGGGGTTGCTACAGGAGCCGTGTCTGTCGAGGGCGCCGGTGGGGTCTCTACAGGATGTTTCCCTCTACCGCAGATCCAGCCAATGACAAAGAACAAGCCTGCAAAAATTAACAACAGAAGCACGATGATCAAAACATTCCAAGGGTATTCCAAACTCTCAAAAACTGTTACTATTGATGCCACCGGAACATACAAATCCTCAAGAGATAGCCCCCACCTTGCTAAATGGCCGGTAATATAACCCAAGGTGTAATTATGCGCAATGCCTAAGAGTGGGCTCCCGCCATCCCAAGGTGAATCCGACCGTGACGATTCCCGAGATGCCATTACATAAGTGACAGCAAATGGAACAATTACAAAAGACCTGATAACATAGCAAAATACCGCCACACAAAATAACAAGGCAATGTTTTTAACTCCACATTTAGAAACGATAAGCTGCCCTAAATCAATGAGAAATGGCAATGAACTCTTGCACCACTCCCATGGCTGCCCACATAAGCCTACACAGAGATAGCAGAGAACTCCATCTACAGCCCTTTGAAACAACTCCAACAGATCCATAATGACTGTTCTACAAATCCGATCAAATCTGTTTAAAACTCCAACCCTTCAGAACTATCAAATTAAGGCCTACGGTTCTCCCAGCACTATTTGAATTAAGTGCAAACTATCACGTTAAGCGCCAAGTTCATTAAAATACCACGTTGTGCACCAAGCTCATTAAAATAGCACGTTGGGTGCCAAATTTGTTAAGATATCACATAACAAATTTGTTGAGATATCACGTAAGATATCTATGAAGTATTTAGAGAACTTTTAGTGAAAGATGCAATGCATTATTATCATTGCAGATGGTGAGTTTTCCTCTCCTGTTTCTCACGCTTGTTGAGCCAATTTTCAATTAGTGTTTCTTGATTTCCTGTGTGTGAAAAGATCACAAAGCACCAAGAGTAATTTACTTTTTTGTTCTTATTTGCAGCCTTTATCACTCCCCCTAGAATTACAGTACCTGTCTGCAATCATGTAGCATTACCTATTGAGAAGCATCTGACTGCTGTAAGAATGGACTAAAAATAAAGATGCCACTGCAGCTGTAACACAGAATGTCACATTTTGAAGCTGTTTATGCTTGTTTTGTGCAACCTGAGATCAGCAATTTTGTCCATTACAGAACATCAACTTGCTAAACAGAAATCTTTCCTAGCCAAAAAGGTCACTAAGTATGTAAAGCTGTAATCTTGAACAAGCTGATATAAATAGAATGGAAGTGAGCCTAATGAAGATACTGCATCTCATAGAGATGTAACTGTATTAGAAATGAGGGATGTTAGGAAAGGCATACTCAACAGTGGAGCCAAATTCAACATTTCACTCTTTGCATGACTATGAGATAAGGAAGAGCTTGGGGTGCTATAATGAATATTTTGGAATCAAACTAACTCTTATTTCTCCCATTGGACCACTTTAGACCTAAGAGGGGTCGATGCTGGGGGAAAAAAAAAAGCAAAAAAAAAAGCTTCTAAATAGATGCAGATTAAAATGACTGTCCTGGTTTGAGGTAAAACAGAACCAATTTTCTGTTCAGTAATTTTACTTTTTAGCTAAGCCTCTTCTAACTCTCTGAAATTAACGGCATAAAGTGCAGAAAAATGTTCGTTCTCAGAGTGATAAGACCAACGTTTATAGTTAATGCCAAGGAATGGTATGCAGAGAGGCTCTTGCTTCTACTTATTGCTATAACAACCAAGGTCAGCTAATTTTGTTATTTGCCCCGTTGGAGGGTTGGAAGGGGAAAAGCGTAGAGGGGTCCCACATGCAGGGAGGAGCGGACAGGACAGGTGACCCAAAACTGACCAACAGGGGTATTCCATCCCATCTGCCCCATGCTCAGTATAAAAGCTGAGGGTTCAAAGGGTCGGCTCTCTTCCTTCAATGGCCGACTTCCGAGGAGGACCTTGTCTGTTCATCTGCCTTTGATCCCGATCCGTGGGTTCCTGACTCCAGATTTGGAATCCAGTTCCCATCTGTCGCTGAGTCCAGTCTGGCACTTCCCCGGTGCCTGCCAGTGACATCATCCTGGGAGCTTGATACGGTTTTCTATATACTGTATATATTTAATTATTTCATTTTTTATTTTATTATTAATATGTCGTTGAAGTAGTTTAGTTCCTTCTAAACTCATAAATCTCTTTATCTCTCCTCCTCCTCTCCTTGGAGCGAAAGGTGGGGGGAGAGCATCTGTCTCGTCATTGGCCAATTCAGCCTAAACCACAACGATGACCTTGTTGAATATTTTCACAAAAACTGCATTTGCAACTAAAAGCTCTCAGCCTCCTTTTAAGGAATAACTAAGGGTGTGATTCATCTGCCTCAAACTAACCTTCTGAGTCTGGATCTGAGATGGTCATCATCAGTTTCTTGATATCAATAGAAGAAAATGGGCAACATCTGGATATCATTCATACCATCCTAAGGTAGGGGCCTACGATAGATGTGTTGCCTCTGGTCATGCCTTTCTCTCAACAGATTATGGACAGATTTTCAAAAAACTGGCTCAGACTTAGACATCAAATTTTTATACATCTAGGGTTAGATTAGATGAATCACAACGCTAAACCCCTCTAAATAGTCTTGATGTAGGAATAGAGTAAGAGTTCTCCCAAATTAGAAGAAATGAAAGGCAAAATCTGATCTGTTGCATTTAGTCTCCTAGTTTCATATCACTGATCACACCTGGGGGAAGAAAAAGGCAAAAACAAAACCAAAAAAACATCCATTCTTCACTTTCAGTGTTAAGCACTGGTGGGGTTTATGCACATCAAATATGTTCACAGCATTTGATCTAATAAATTACAGGTGTGTAAAATCATCTCCCTCTTCACTCGGTTCATACGCATGTTGAAACAAACTAACACTGTATGACAAGGACTTTGTGATTTTTCAGTTATATTGATTGGATTGCATATAACCTGGGTTAAAGATGTAAAAAGAAAACTTCCCTCCCTGGTAAACCCTTCAGATTACTACCCACTACTGATTTTTCAGACAGGCAGAGATGAACTGCTAACAAGAAACCCAAGGGCGATCAAGAGAGACTTCTGGGCCTTGGGACTACTGGTTAAGGGGTCAGGAGTGCAAGTAGTGGTCTCCTCTGTCATTCCAGTCACAGGGAAGGATGAGGGAAGCAACAAGAAGAGCCAGCAGATCAATACCTGGCTCTGAGCCTGGTGTCAGTGGCAGGACTTTGGTTATTTTGATCACAGGATGGTTTACATGATACCAGGCCTGCTGGAGACTGATGGGGTACACCTGTCTCAAAGGGGGAAAAGGATCTTGGCACAGGAGTTGGGAGGGCTCATCGAATAGACTTTAAACTAGATTTAAAGGGGGAAGGGGATGAAACCAGGCTCTTTAGAGGTAAGCCTGGGAGTGGCGTGCCAATGTCTGGGGGACAGGATGCTAGTGAGGTTCCTTGGTCTGCTGACTCAGTGAAGATAGGGAATGGAGATTCATGCAGCAGCAGAGATGCGAGGGTCATTGATGGGTTAGAAACTACAGCCGCACCTGGGAATGAACAGGTAAGAGCTAAAGCTTCTCCCAACAAAAAGAAGGTGGCAGGACTGATAGCCCAACTGAAGTGCTTCTACACTACTGCACGCAGCATGGGCAACAAACAGGAGGAGCTGGAAGCCACTGTGCAGCAGAAAAGCTATGATGTAGTTGCCATCACGGAAACGTGGTGGGATGACTTGCACGATTGGAGTGCTGCATTAGATGGCTATAAACTCTTCAGAAGGGACAGGCAAGGAACGAGAGGAGGTGGGGTGGCTCTGTATGTTAGGGAGTGTTATGAATGTCAAGAACTTAATAACTCATGACAATAGGGTTGAGTGTGTATGGGTAAGAATCAGGGGGAGGGCCAACAAGGCTGATATCATGGTGGGAGTCTATTATAGACCACCCAACCGGGATGGGCAGATGAAATATTCTACAAGCAGCTGGGAGAAGTCTCAAGATCACTAGCCCTTGTCCTGGTGGGAGACTTCAACCTACCAGATATCAGCTGGGAACACAATGCCGCTGAGAAGGAACAGTCTAGGAGGTTCCTGGAGTGTGTTGAGGATAACTTCTTGAGACAGATGGTGAGGGAGCTGACTAGGGAAAGAAGCCCTGCTGGACCTGTTGTTTGTAAATAGAGAAGGACTTGTGGGGGATGCAACGGTTGGAGGCTGTCTTGGGCGTAGTGATCACAAAATGATAGAGTTTTCGATTCCTGGAGAAGCAAGAAGGGGGGTCAGCAGAAATGCCACCATGGACTTCCGGAGGGCAGACTTTGGTCTTTTCAGTAGCCTGGTTGTCTGACAGAGTCCCTTGGGAGACAGTCATGAAGGGCAAAGGAGTCCAGGAAGGCTGGACGTTTTTCAAGAAGGAAGTCTTAAAGGCGCAGGAGCAGGCTGTCCCCATGTGCCGAAAACTGAGCCGTCGGGGAAAAAGACCAGCCTGGCTGAACAGAGAGATATGGTTGCAACTCAGGGAGAAAAGGAGAGTTTATGGCCTTTGGAAGAAGGGGCAGGCCACTCAGGAAGGCTACAAAGATGTTGTGAGGCTATGTAGGGAGAAAATTAGAAGGGCCAAAGTCCAACTAGAACTTAACCTGGCTTCAGATGTTAAGGGCAATAAAAAAAGTTTATTTAAATACATTAGTAATAAAAGGAGGACTCGGGAGAATCTCCATCCTTTATTAGATGGGGACAGAAACACAGTGACAAAGGATGAGGAAAAGGCTGAGGTACCTAATGCTGCCTTTGCCTCAGTCTTTAGAAGTAGAATCATTTGAGTACCCAGACCCCTGAACTAGTAGATAGGGGTGGGGAGCAGAATGAAGCCCCCGTAATCCAAAGGGAGATGGTGAGGGACCTGCTATAGCACCTAGACATACACAAGTCTATGGGGCCAGATGGGATCCACCCAAGGGTACTGAGGGAGCTGGCAGAAGTGCTCACCAAGCCACTTTCCATCATTTACCAGCAGTCCTGGCTAACCATGGAAGTCTCAGTTGAGTGGAGGCTAGCAAATATGAGTGTCGCCCATTCACAAGAAGGGCCGGAAGGAGGATCCAGGGAACTACAGGCCTGTCAGTCTGACCTCGGTGCCTGGGAAGGTTATGGAACAGATCATCCTGAGTGCCATTATGCGGCACATGAAGGACAACCAGGCGATCAGGCCCAGTCAGCATGGGTTCATGAAAGGCAGGTCCTGCTTGACAAACCTGATCTCCTATGACAAGGTGACCCGCTTGGTGGATGAGGGAAAGGCTGTGGATGTTGTTTATGTGGACTTTAGTAAAGCCTTTGACAGCATTTCCCACAGCGTTCTCCTGGAGAAACTGGCTGCCCATGGCTTGGACGGGAGTACTCTTCGCTGGGTAAAAGACTGGCTGGAGGGCCAGGCCCAGAGAGTGGTGGTGAATGGAGTTAAATCCAGTAGGCGTCTGGTCACAAGTGGTGTTCCCCAGGGCTCGATATTGGGGCCAGTTCTCTTTAATATCTTTATCAATGATCTGGACGAGGGGATTGAGTGCCCCCTCAGTAAGTTTGCAGACGACACCAAGTTGTGTGGGAGTGTTTATCTGCTTGAGGGTAGGAAGGCTTTGCAGAGGGACCTGGACAGGCTGGATCAATGGTCCGAGGCCAATGGTATGAGGTTCACCAAGGCCAAGTGCCAGGTCCTGCACTTGGGTCACAACAATCCCATGCTTGGGGAAGAGTGGCTGGAGAGCTGCCTGGCAGAAAAGGACCTGGGGGTGTTGGTCGACTGCCATCTGAATATGAGCCAGCAGTGTGCCCAGGTGGCCAAGAAGGCCAGCAGCATCCTGGCCTATATCAGGAACAGTGTGGTGAGTAGGACTAGGGAAGTGATTGTCCCCCTGTACTTGGCACTGGTGAGGCCCCACCTCGAGTACTGTGTCCAGTTTTGGGCCCCTCACTACAGGAGGGACATTGAGGTGCTGGAGCATGTCCAGAGAAGGGCAATGAAGCTGGTGAGGGGTCTGGAGACCAAGCCATATGAGGAGAGGCTGAGGGAACTGGGGTTGTTTAGCCTGGAGAAAAGGAGGCTGAGGGGAGACCTTATCGCTCTCTACAGCTACCTGGAGGTATTTAAAAGACAGGTAGACATAGTGCTTAGCGACATGCTTTAGTGATGGTTTTTGTCAAGAGTTAGGTTGATGGTTGGACTAGATGATCTGAAAGGTCCCTTCCAACCTAGACAATTCTATGTTCTATAGGCACTCTGCTTCTTTCCTAATTAAATGTCCACATTTTAATGTCTTCTCTTAATGTTGTGAATAAGTTTACTTATAGCACAGTTCTGTAGAATCAAAGAGCTAAATACAAACAGTACGTTCTTGGAAATCTATTTTTTTACAAAACATATTTTGAATGCTTTTGATGTCTGAATCTCTTTCTTCTCTGAACTGCAACTCTTGGTGAAATTATATTCAAATGTCCGAATTTTTATTTTCAAGCAAATTCCTTTCCTCTTCAATGTCTTGTTAGTCATGGCCGTGTCTATATTCCTTCAAATATGCCAATAACTTGAATGAGTTTGATAATGACTAGTCCTATGTACAGCTGTATGAAGACAGTGTAGCATCCATGAATTTGTGATTCAGCAACACAATCAACACAGTTAAGTCTCACATATTTATTTTGTAATGTAAATGTGCACAGCTTTTCCGAAGTGTGCTCTATAGTCTTGCATCTCCTAGACTTGATCTCAGGCCAGTGGTGTTTCTTTATCTGAAAAGTTTGAGTTGAATCAGTTTAGCCAGTTCCAAGTAAGAAAAAAATACAGTGATGTTTCCATATGTTCCATTTGGGATTATTACGCTTGACTAACTCCAAATGGCTGAAACTGGAAACATCAAATTTAGCAAGCCTATAACACCCATCAAGAAGGGACAGATAGCAAAGCCTCAAAAGAAACAAGATTTGAAGCTATGAATATTTAAATTTGGCATATTTACAAATGCATGCAGACAATTTTTCATTCTGTTTTTCATGGCACCCTCAGCCTAACACCATTTAGTATACTGGGTGCACATCAAGTCCCTTTAGATTGAAATTACCTTAACTGCTCAAAGCTTTACAGTGATAAGCAACCCAGCTTTTCAAGTTCTATAGGGCAAACCAGTTTCTCTTACACTTCTTGGGTGCAAACTTGGCCTTCCTAGGAATAAGGGGGCAACTCATCTTCACTAACATTGTAATTTTAACCTTTAAGAGATGCACAAAAGAGTTATTTTGCAAATTTGCCATAAAAGGAGGTGAGCAATACTTACACCTTGGGTAGTCAGCAGCATAACAATGAATCTTTCTTTAAATGTATTTGGTCTTGGCTACTCAAATTTAAAATCACATTTTGACTGTTCAGAAACTTACAGTAACATATAGAAACACATTTTTAGCTGCAATCGTTACTTCGTATGTCTGATGTTCTCCATAAACACAAGAAGGCACCGTTACCTTTCCCTTTCCCCTCAATGTTTAGAAAGTCAAGAAACTTTCGGGGAGATTAAGAAGAACAAGCAAGAAACTACCTGCGAGACTCATTGATGTTATTTATACACTTAAAAATTAGGCAGTTAAACCTAAACTGGCCACCCTGGTTTGGCTTTACAGTCAGCAGCAAGAAATAGCCAGTTTAAGAGAATGATTCATCTCATCCCATGATAGACTCTAAAATAAGGTGAATGTATACTTTGGAAGACATTTATTTTCTCTGTGGACAATAAATTTTATATTTTTAGACATGTTTATTCATATATATATATGATTTTTATACAAGATGCATTGACATACAAAGGAAACTTAGTAGCTGTCTGACAATTAAAAGGCTACATATTTGATATCTGAAGTTAGGTGAGCTGAGTACCCCTATTAACACTTGGTGGCTTCACCACAGTACAAAGATGAGGTTTATTTTGTGCTGTGTTCTATATGTTATATAGCAGCATGACAGTGTAATAAAATGCTTATATGCAATAGACACCAATGTTTGATATCATTGATGAGTGAGCAGAAATGTGAATGGGTAAAAGTATTCAGTGGAATCCAGTCCTGTAGAGAAGACTATGGCTTAAGTCTATGTCTTCTCAGTGATCTTCATAATGATCTTTAGCTAAATGCAAGTCAGATCCTGACACCTTTGTCATATCCAATACTACTACTTCAGGTGATAGGTTAATGACCTTTTTAGGTCTTTTGAAACCTTTCTGCAGAGCTGACTGTCTCCCACTGAATTGCAGCCAAACAGTATTGATGATTCCTCTTCATTCTTTGACATGCATACTTTTGCCCCATATGTCTTTATGTTGCATTCAAAAGGGGGTAAGTTAGACTCATCTAATGTTGAACAGAGATGAGTATGTTTTTTTCTTTTCTTTTTTTTTTTTTTTATGCTGCTATGGGATTGAAATGATTACCATAACATAGCTCACACAGCAAACGTAGAAGTTACTTCAATAGCCATGGAGCTACTCCAGTGCAGTGCACGTCCCTCAGCTGGGCTTCCTGCAGACATATTTAAGCCATTTCCTTAAATGACTCTTCCACAGGAGCTGAAGGAGCTGAGCAGTTCCCGAACAGCACTGTTGGTTTTAGTCACAGGCAAAGTTGGTAATTTCCTAAGGTGGCAGATTGCTGATGGGAATAATGTAGTTATGGTACTATTTTCTGGGGTTTGGCATAATGAAAAGACCTGCTGTTATTGCCCCTGAGAGAGGAGCTGTGGGAGAGGTACTACTACTTCAGAAGAGAAAGTAATTTCAGTCAACAACAGCAATTGTCTGCTTTTCATCAGGCAATCATCCCTCATCAGGGATAACTGTCCATCCTCTCAATGGCAGCAGAAGCACTAATCCTACCTCTCCCAGGCTAGTAGGCTAATTCCTTCTTTTCTTTCACACCTTTCTATCTCTTTCCTTTTTTTTTTTTACCTCCTTTTTCCATAAGACAAACATCCCAACACCAGTTACTGAGGTAAAGTTCACTTTCCCCCACACTGTTGAGAGCTCTGGTGTTTGCTCTGATTCCCATTCAGGGTCTTGTGTTGTAATTCTGGGGAATAATTAAGGGTATTCCATCCAGGCTGGACTTCTGATTTTTCTTTTCTCCCTATCAAGTTTCAACTACCTAAAATAGAAATATTTAATAAAGGAAAGAGAATTAATTTTGATGCTACCAACTGTTAAGCAATTTAAGTTGTAGCTGTACTAACCTTAGTGTAAATGAACCTAGGTCTGGGAGCTGCATGAGCAAACGCAGTTACAGAATAATTTAGACCAGTAGAATATTTCAGTAATGAAATAGGAATTAATTCTGGGCACATTTAAAGCTCTCACTTGTCACTTGCTCCTGAGAGTCAGGTTCCATACAGATATGTAAGTTCCTGAACAAACTTAGAATAAATTGTTCAACTTCATATCCCTAGCTGGGATTGTCAGCTGATGATTCCCAACCCTATAATATCTTGCAAGTGTGACAGAATTTGATAGTTTCCAGAAACTTGTACAGATAACTAGCATATAAATATCCAGACAAAAGACAGTCTTTGCTGGGAGTAGTTTATAACCTTCTGCGTCAACAGCTCTTCTCTTCCTACACTGTTCTTATTACAAGACTATTTTTAAATAACTAATAACACAGAAAGGGATCAGAGATCACAATAATGACCACTGTAGTATCTTCAATTTTATGGCCCAAATGATTGAACAGGGGATTGTGTATTAGAAACCATATCTTTTATTTGAAGACTAACCTATGGCCAAGTGGAAACCCTAGATGAGTTATTTTATTGCAGCATTTCTCATCTATCAATAAACTGGGCATAATGACACTTAACATCTTTAAATACTATAGCATGAAAAAACTTAAAGGGAGTTTATAAATGTGATATAGTATTACTGGTGAAAAGACTTAAAATATTAATCATGTTATTGCTTTCCACTGTATTTTTAAATTCTATTGCCTTGCTATGCGTTTTTTTTCTGGGTAGTGATATTTCAAATCTTTAAGCAGCTATGACAGTGGTCATTTCATTTGCCATTGGAGCCCAGACACTTAAACAATTCACTGCTCTTGGAATATGTGCCTGATGCCTTACTGTGCTCCTTGATAGTCAAAGCTACAGCCACTGGGATTGAGGTGATCAGGCTCAAGATCTCATTGACAGGGGAAGTCAGAAGCAGAGTGGGTGGCTTATTCTTCCCATTCTTTCCTTGTTCC
The DNA here is from genome assembly GCA_947846985.1 of Fratercula arctica. Classification (NCBI taxonomy): domain Eukaryota; kingdom Metazoa; phylum Chordata; class Aves; order Charadriiformes; family Alcidae; genus Fratercula; species Fratercula arctica. The sequence continues at coordinate 14,250,723 of CANTUZ010000025.1, read as the reverse complement.
ATTTTGGTGTTTTATTCTCCTCGCTCCCTACACAAATGGAAAGGGGTATCTCATCTGCATCCAATATTTTCCATTAATTTTTAGGAACAAGACTTGGTCTGGTTCCACCAGGCATCTTTCCTGCTTATTCTACATCCTTCGTTCTTACTTGCAGATTTTACTACCTGAACATATTTTCCTTTACCCTGCTTGTATAAATATCCCACAAGTCTCTGTTTGCCCCTTGGTGGTTACCTATTATTTAAATATTTATGCTTAGCTTTGTTAAAAAATGCCTTTTCCTGTGTTATAGTGACACTATATAGCAGCAACACTGTTATAAAATGCTTATATGCAATCTGTGGTTACACTATTGAATATAGAATCATAGAATCATAGAATTGTCTAGGTTGGAAGGGACCTTTCAGATCACTGAGTCCAACCACTATGCTAATGTTTTCTTTTAAGGCAGATATTAATTAATATTTGCTTAGTATGTTTCTACTTTGTGGATTCAGGAGGATCCTCCTTGGATAAACCTCTAAAGAAAAATAAAAAAGCAGCCCAAAACCTTAAGTCATAGCAAAACCAACATGGTTTGTTGGATTGGAAGTTTGGACATGTTTGTTGGACAGGAAGAGTGTTCCTGTGAGAACCCACCCAATGCCATCCATTTTGATCCATTATTCTACAGGTCTTCTCTTAGAAATATTAGATAAAACAAGGTCCACTAAATGAATGGATACATAAATAAATAGACAGTAACCTCCTGCCCCTTCTCTTATGAAAAATGGAGTGTATTTCCAAAGTAGACTTCATTTACTGCAATGGAAGATGCAATAAAGCCCTGTGTTGCTGTGGCTGATGTGTCACAGCTTTAATGGCAGGGAACTTCCAAAAATCAGGGGATTCAAGTCAATGGAGAGGTTAGTACTACGTACCAAGCTATCACAGTTCAGTGATTTCAAATTAAATTACTGTGAAATTTTTTGTTCTTCATAGGATTTGGTTATTTTGTCATTTCATTTCATTTCAAGATTAAAATAGCTGTCAAAACATAAGGATTTATGATGAGCAGAAATTCTATTTTTTGATCAATTCTAATAAGGCGTTCCATGGGAACACATCAGTAGAGCCATCCAAACCATTTTGATTACTACTGATTAGAATATATTTCTAACAGAATGATGTTACCAACTAGTCTCTGAATCTATTAAAAAAATGAGAGTTAGAAAATTAGGAAAGATCCTAATCATTAGGAGAGTTTCTCCTAACTGCATCAGTTATTAGTTGAAATCCTGAAACAATGGAGCTAATACATTTTTCTTTTTTTTTAATTTTTTGTATTTTTTCCACTGTGTCTTGGAGAACATTTCTTTAGAAAAGCTTATCTCATGTTTAATACATTTTTAGTTTAATGATAGTTTGTGCCAGTGAGTTCCACCTGCCTGATGCAGTGAAATGCCGAAGTTAAGACTCAATAGCCTCAGTGACTATTAAGCAGGTATTCTTTATTGCAGCACTGGGCACACAGGGGATTGGTCCACCTAATGTGCGCACTGACTGATTTAGATGTACAGTTTAAATGCATACTATGTATGCATATTCACTAGTTTTCCAAGAAATGATTACCTATTCATTAACTTACTACTACAGGTTACTGCCCACTCCCACATGCACACTAGAGTCTCTCGGTGGTCTTCAGAGACATCTGGTGGTCGTTTACTTCCTCCACTCCTCTTCATCGTTGTGACTTCTGGGTGAACTGCAGGCCTCTGCTCTACTCCTTTATTCTTGCTGGCGCATCAGAAGTGTTAGCTTTGACTAGTCTCTGCATTCCTCAGTAATCCTGGGCCCCTTGTTTTGAGAGATAAGCTTCTACCACAAGGTTATATTGTCCTAAAGCATTCTTTCTTAAAAAAATAGGAGATAAGTTCTGACATTTAGTACTACAACTGTTGCATCTGCTCTTTGTACAGCCTTAAGGCACCTAGTCTCCTAAATTAAGCTCCTACTCTAATTTACAGTTCTAATATATTAAGCCCCTACTTCAATTACTTTACAGCTTTAATATATCAAACCCTACTTCAATGTTAACAGTAACTTTCATCAAATAAAAGTTGCAATATTCTAAATAATAAAAAAATAACTCTTAAAATACAAATGGTCGAGGTTTTTTAAGCTATTTTATTTTTCACTAGAAGCTCAGATAACTATTGGTTAATTAAATTAATACAGAAATAGTGGGGTGTCACGTCCCACTCTCAGTAAAGAGGGGGGGTAAGTGGCTTCAGATTCGTAAATTCCCAACGGCGCGGACTAAGGTGAGCTAAATCTCCAGGTTCATATAGAAACATTTACTAGCTTACCAAAATGGTTAGTATAGGTCTTAACAAGTCCACGATAATTGGTTAGGTATATAACAAATTATGGCAAGTGGTGGGGTATACATACTGTTAGTTAACAACAGTTATACGACAACTTATGGCAAGCGTTACTTAAGGTTGTACTTAAGGTCGTTACTTAACACCTCTAACCATTACTTAACAATTCTAAGAGAAAAGAGAAACTGAGGGATAGAGAAAGGAAAAGAAAGAGAAAAAGACAGAGATAAAGAGATCACCGGTCCTGGTTCCAGCATCTTTTTCAGGGAATCTTCCCAGGCATAATCTTCTTTCTTGGAAAAATCTTCCCAGGTACGGTCTTCCTTTTTGGGAAGAATCTTCCCAGGCACAATCTTCTTCTTTTGTTTCTTCTTTGTTCCCTCCCCAGGGGCACTTATTTTCCCCTTTTATGTTTGCTGAATTAGCATGGTCCACCCCCCTTGCCGAGGACAGCCTTGTCTCAGGTTTCTCCCTTCTCCCAGGTGATGTGTAGCATGATTTGGCTGGAGAGATGAGTGCCATAGTCATACATGTTTAGCATGATCTCTATAATCTTCATTAGCATATGCAGGGGTGTGTGCTTTCATATGCATTTTGCAGATAATGAAGCAAAGGTCACTTATTGGACACAATGGCCTTGGGAACTGAGAACTAGCAAGCTCACTACACTATCCTGTCTTCACAAAGACAGTTCTCCCACACTTTCAGGTGCCAGAAGTGTTAGCCTTATCAGTTCTTTGAAAGCCAGGCCTGCATTATTTATTTCCTTGTGAGTGTTTGAGGCATTCCATTGAAGGCTTGGAGGGCCTTCTGCCCCTCATCAGGGAATTTACGGTCCATCTCTTACATGGGGAAATGATAAAAAACTTTGTATGTAAATTGGTGAATTCAGCAAATAATTGTGTGCATGTGTGCACGTGTGTGCATGTATGCATGTAAACATGATAAACATCTTGGGTAGATCTATATGGACAAAGAACTTGGGGAGGATTTCAGTTTTGCCGTGCTTTCATTTAGGCACCAGACTCTCCTTATTTTCTTTGATTTACAAGACCTGCTAAGCAAGTATAAGTAATTTAAAAATTTTCCTCAAATTCACTATACAGCCCCATTCTTCTGAAGCTTTCAGAAACCAGCACTTCTTTGATGAACAGAGAGCGCTCTTTGGACATTTAGGGCCAAAAAAACCTAAAATGTAAAATGTAGTCTAAAAAGGATTTTTTAAAAAAAATCTCTATGTTTTTAAACTGTATGCATTATTTCTAGTGGATTGTCAGTTTGTTCTTGGCATTTGAGTTAACTGCTTCAGCTTAATCCAAAAATTTTCCTGTGTATTACGTTTCTGTTTTTAGAAGCATTTATTAAATAAACCCAGGAAAAGCTTTAAAGAGGAGAGGAGAGGAGAGGAGAGGTGAGGTCACAAGAAAACAGCTCATGTAGACATCATACAGGCGATGACTCAGTACCATTTTAACAAAGTCACAGGATAGCTTAAGCAACTGTGTACTGTCTGGGGGTATAGCATGGCCTTAAAGATACATGGGGAGACATATCTTTGTTGGAGAAATCACTGTGGGTGGGAAGGGATGACTACAGCTAGCCACAGAGAGAAACATGTGGCTACTGCTGGGGAGAAAGAGGAAAGGCAAGATGCAGAAACTTGCTGATGTGGCACTTATTAGGCTATCATGGGCACATCTCTGCAGGGTGCCCCTTGCAGCAGAAGTGCTGAGGAAAAGGCCTAGACCCCAGATGGCTTTGGTGATGGTATATGTCCACTTCTGTGGAAGATGATGAGCTCCTAAGAACATCTCTCCTTGTAAAATCAGAGCAACACACTAGACATCTTCCCCTCTGTAGCATTCATCTGGATACACTTTTGAAATCCATCAGTTCATAACAGTGTCAGCTGCAATGGGCTAATATTGTAAAGAGTAAAAGTACTGTCTGATTACTGTTTCCTTTATTTAAAATCAAGGAAAAAAAACCAGGAATGTTTTCTAAGTGTGTCTGCTGCAGCCTCCATACAGAGGCAGAGCTCTCACATGAAATGGGCCTTTTTTCAAAGAAGAAATTGCAGCTCCACCTCAGTTCATGTATCTAGATGTTAGGTTGGGGCAAACTCTGACACAAAACCAGGTAGAAGTTTAATTGTATCAAACACCTTTCAGAATCATCTCCCTACTTCATCATGGCACTACCATGGTTGCTGTCGACAGATGGCATGGTGAAACCTCTCTGTAATAATTATGTAACTTTCTAAAACTGTTCCTTTTATTATCTGTCCAAACCTCATCTATTTTTAACTGCTGAGATTTATTATAAATGGAATAGCACAGCTTATAAGGTTGGGTAACCCTTGATTACAGCTACTGTAAATCAACCTAGATTCATTTTAATGAGACACCTCATTCTTTTAATTATTTTTTTTTTAAAGAGTTTCTCAAAGAACAAATTCTTTCATTGATTTGTGCATGATAATTTTTTGGTTTATTTTTCCCACGGATTTCAATGAATCATTTTTCATTTCTTATTTCCAGAAATTTTGAGAATTTTAGTTTTGCTCTTTTTTCAACAGCACCACTGGAAATCCAAATAGAGCTGAGCTGTTAAAAATGAAACTTTGCATTACACAACAGAATACATCCTTCTGATAGCTCTGTAATTCTACGGGTTTGGGATATGCAGGTTAGCTTACATGAATAAAGCCATATGGATTAGATGCTCAAAGCATTTTATGCACTTCTGTTAAACTTTTAATGGTGTTTACACTGTAGCAATTAATAAAAATCCCACCTAGCAATGGGTTAGGTATCTCAGACTGTAGATGTTAGTTGAAGTAAAGGTCCTCAAAACTTATGTGCCCAGAGACAGTATTGCCCAAGCACTGTACATGTAACACTATTGGGCTCTGACAAAAGACCAGAGGTTCAGACAGTCACTGTGTCTGCTCCTAAATTCCCTGGAAAAGATCCATCACTCACTTTCCAGCAGGGACCCAGCAGTGACATCGCCTACTGGAATAACACTTAACAGGACTTAATAGGACTTAACCCCAGGACCCCACATTCAAACAGAGTCTTTCTTTCTGACCAGTAGGACCATGTCTGCTTGCTCAAGCTATCTTTGGTCCTATGTATCTTACAGTTATGGTTAAAAAGCAGGCCTGTAACAACTGGAGGGACAAAGAGTAGCCTTTCTCCCTCACTGATCTACCATTTTGCATCCATCCTTTTGAGGATCAGCACTGATTGAATCTCCCTATGTTGCTGTAAACTGCAGTCCATTTCTGATGTTCTAGTTGAATGCAAACTACTGAAACAATAAGCAAAAAGTGTCTGTCTCCTCTCCCCATTAATGCCATCTTCTGTTTATCTGTATGCAGCAAATTCAACATTTGAAAATATGTGTGATTGGATGGCATGTGTATTCATTTAAGAGATTTTATTTCTTAGCAAGGCTTTTGAAGAGTCTATTTCTTTTAATTTTTCATAAAGTGTAGTTTATGAAAAATTTAAATGAAATCATTTAGTAGTGATTGCTCCATAAACACAACATGAACTCCTTTAAAATTCCAATTATATAGGAGCTCACCTTTTTCAGTGGTTCTGAATGAGAATAACTAAGTGCAACCGCAGTCCTTTCAGATGGATGGGATGTAAAACCAAGGGCTTGACCATTTTTGGCTATTAGAAATCTATGGCTTCCCCCCCATGCAAGTACAGGGTGGATAGCCAGATGATCTGGCTAAATTCCAAATGGAATAATTACATTCTAGGTACTTAAAATGCTCCCTTCAGTTTCAGTTGCAGACAATATTCTTCTTCACTTCCTCCACTCCAATGACATGCTTCACTGCTGCCCACTGATAAACAGCTGCCACGTTCCACCCCAGAGTTAGTGGCATTTTACTGATTGATAAAATAATAATAGACTAGCACTTACACACTTAGAGGAGAGTATAGGAGAGAAGCTGATTGCTTTATAGATTGCTAATAGATGGATATTAAGGTGTGATATCATAGTCGCTATGAGGGATATATACAGAGATGTGCATTAAGGTGGTTCCACCAGAGTCAATAAAGCTATGCTAATTTACACCCTTTAGAAGACAATTTCAAATTAATGAGTAGATTCAGAAATGCAGGCCTGATCCTGATCTTTATGAAACATAAATTGGGACCAATTCCATCAAGGTAAACCAGTTTAATAGATGGTAACTATGATCAAAAGCAGACCCTTTGACTTTACTGCATTTAACTTTGTTTTTTGTGAAAGGAGAAACTTGCTGGAACAGAGAAGCTAATTTCAACTTTTGTGTGAGAGCCAAACCCATTTTAATAGTATTGAAGAGCTCAAATAAGAAGTGATGTGCTTTTAAACACAAACTCACGGCAAAGTTTCAACATAAATATTTCTGAATTTGAACACAAATGCATGCTTTCTATTGGTCTGGCAGTGGACTCAGCAGCGCATCCTTTATCATGCTTTTTGAGTGCATTCTATGTTCCTGAGAATAATTGCTCTTTTACTAACATGTATATAAAGAGAAAAAGCTTGTCAGAATTTTTGTACTAAACCAAACAAAAAAGAGATAAATAATGCCAGCTCAGATTTAGCAAACATACTTGCAAACACATTTTTCTGTTATTCAACGAGCTTGATATTTAACATATATTTCCTGCTGTAGCATAAGCCTGTTAGCTCTTGCTCCTCATGGACGGGGGAGAATAATTCATTCCTCCTCCCTTTACAATGTCTCTTTACATATTTGTAGACAGCTATTTTGTGTCTCCCCTCAATCTTCTTTTTGCCAGAATGAACACGACCAGCTCTGTTAACCTTTCCTCAAACTGGCAGCATTATTTTCCAGTCCTTTTTATGATTCTCTTGGTCTTCTCTGAATCCATTCCAATCAGTCTTTTCTTCTTGAAATATAGTACACAATATTGCAACATGGCATTGGTTTCCTAGAAAATAGAGAGGGAGAAAGAGATAGAAAGAGAGGGACATGTAAACCTTTGCAAAAATTAAGTTCATTGTAATTTAACTGCATATGCTCAATGTGTCCGACAAGTTCAGGACTTACTGTTTATGAAAATTGAATAGATGTGATTAAAATCAGCAAAGTGGCAAGTGGCAATGATTATCCAAATGGATTCAAAATATGCAGATATATTTTAACTATGTAACTTTTTGTGTCACTACCCAATCTACATAATGCTTCTAATAAGGCATGTGAAATTCTTATCTTACAAAGCCCTACACATGTTTGAGTAGCCATGTTCATCTTCCTGGGACTATTTCCTCCACCATGTGAGAAAGCCTGTGAATGTTCTTGAATCAATATAACATCCAAGACAATAATGTAGTGAAAATGTTATTTTCCTCGTATCCTCCTGATGAATTGCTGCTGTACTGCTCCATACACAGTAATCCCTGAACTTGTATTAACAGTGTAGTTAATACTTCTACATCTTATTTATCTTTAAAAATTTATTTTCATTGATTTCATGCCATTCCTCCACATATCAAGACTGTATTGTATTTTCCTTGCACCTCAGATCCTGAGAAGATATTATCTCTAGAGAAAGTTAATGCATTCTGTACCCCAAGTTGCTAGCTAAAGCACAGGACCTCAGGGAAGTTGCCTATGAACTTCACACTATTTGACAGCAAGTGTCAGACAGAGTCAAGTTGGGTCCACAGTTCTAGGCACAGATTAGATAATTGTGTGGACAAATGTCAAATGATAACTGTGTGTACATCATTATTCAATCTGCACATGTAATTCTCTTAATGCTTGCAAATTACGCATGCAACTTCATCTACAAGTTAGTTGAATGTGTTTTCATACTCTAAAAAGGCAGGCATACAAACTGTAATAAATATACTATTGCTATGATTCTACTGTCGCTTGTAAGAGTCTAGAATGCACATTTTCATTTAATGGCAATTTTCACAAACTGTATAAAAGTTTTTTGAATAGAATTAGGCACTCTGTCTTCAGTTTCTTTCTCTGCATTTTAGACGCACCATGAAAACAGCAAGTGGAATCCTGTTTAAGATGTGATTGAAACCATCACCTGTTAAACTATTTGCTTCTTTCTGTGTTGTCTGGCTTAAGCAAGAAGAAAATTAAAATATATATTTATGCTATGTGCTGAGCTTTAAATTATTAAATTCCCCAAATCAATGTATTCACACTTTTTTCTTTGCCTTCTGTAATCCTCTCTGATGAACTAAAATAGACTAGAACATTTCAGCTGCTGTTTACACTCCTAATCCCCTTCTCACTCTCATTCAAAGCACTCATAGATATGCTGATGAAAAGACCATCGAGGTCCACAGAACGATTTCCTTTGACACCAGTGATCGCTGGATCAGGACATAAATTCCCCAGGCTGCTAGGGATTCATTCTCCTTCTTCTGAAAGATGGAAAAATAGTTTTGTATTAGCTTTTGCGGCAGACAGGAGGGTTCCAATGCATTTGAGGTCTAATGCTAATTAACACAGTACCACAGAATAGTAGGGTTGGAAGGGACCTCTGGAGATCATCTAGTCCAACCCCCCTGCCAGAGCAGGGTCACCTAGAGCAGGTTGCACAGGAACGCGTCCAGGTGGGTTTTGAATGTCTCCAGAGATGGAGACTCCACCACCTCTCTGGGCAGCCTGTTCCAGTGCTCTGCCACCCTCAAGGTAAAGAAGTTCCTCCTCATGTTTAGGTGGAACTTCCTATGTTCAAGTTTGTGCCCGTTACCTCTTGTCCTGTTGCTGGGCACCACTGAAAAGAGCCTGGCCCCATCCTCCTGACACCCACCCTTTAAGTATTTATAAGCATTGATAAGGTCCCCCCTCAGTCATCTTTTTTCCAGAGACCCAATCCCCTCAGCCTTTCTTCATAAGAGAGGTGCTCCATTCCCTTGATCATCTTTGTAGCCCACCACTGGACTCTCTCCAGTAGTTCCCTGTCCTTCTTGAACTGGGGAGTCCAGAACTGGACACAGCACTCCAGATGCGGTCTCACCAAGGCAGAGTAGAGGGGGAGGATGACCTCCCTCGACCTGCTGGCCACACTCTTCTTGATGCATCCCAGGATGCCATTGGCCTTCTTGGCCACAAGGGCACATTGCTGGCTCATGGTCATCCTGTTGTCCACCAGGACTCCCAGATCTCTTTCCACAGAGCTGCTCTCCAGCAGGTCAGCCCCCAACCTGTACTGGTGCATGGGGTTGTTCCTCCCCAGGTGCAGCACCCTACACTTGCCCTTGTTGAATTTCATAAGGTTTCTCTCTGCCCAACTCTCCAATCTGTCCAGGTCTCGCTGTATGGCAGCACAGCCTTCTGGTGTGTCAGCCACTCCTCCCAGCTTTGTGTCATCAGCAAACTTGCTGAGGGTGCACTCTATCCCCTCATCCAGGTCATTGATGAACATATTGAACAGGACTGGACCCAGTACTGACCCCTGGGGAACACCACTCGTCACTGACCTCCAACTAGACTCTGTGCCCCTAATCACGACCCTCTGAGCTCTGTCTTTCAACCAGTTTTCTATCCACCCCACTGTCCATTCATCCAATCCACACTTCCTAAGCTTCCCTATGAGGATGCTGTGGGAGACGGTGTCAAACGCCTTGCTGAAGCCAAGGTAGACAACATCCACTGCCTCCCCTCATCTATCCATCCGGTCATGCCATCGTAGAAAGCTATCAGATTAGTCAGACATGATTTCCCCTTGGTGAATCCATGTTAACTACTTCTGATAGCTTTCTTTTCCTCCACATGCCTGGAGATGATGCCCAGAACGAGCTGTTCCATCATCTTTGCAGGGATGGAAGTGAGGCTGACTGGCCTGTAGTTTCCTGGGTCCTCCTTCTTGCCCTTTTTGAAGACTGGAGTGACATTGGCCTTCCTGCAGTCCTCAGGCACCTTGCCTGTTCTCCGGGACCTTTCAAAGATGGTGGAGAGTGGCCCAGCAATGACTTCTGCCAGCTCCCTCAGCACCCTCGAGTGCATCCCATCAGGACCCATGGACTTGTGGATATCCAAATGACTTAATTGATCTCTCACTTGATCCTCCTCAACAAAGGGGAAGTCTTCCTTTGTCCAGACTTTCCCTGTTACTTTCTCCAAAGTCTGGGACTCCTGAGGGCTGGGCCGAGCAGTAAAGACCAAAGCAAAGAAGGCATTCAGTAACTCCGCCTTCTCCGCATCCTCTGTGTCACCATGGCTCCTGTCTCATTCAACAGCCAGCCCACAACTTCTCTAGATTTTCTTTTGCCTCCAATATACTTGAAGAAGCCCTTCCTGTTGAGCTTGACATCCCTTGCCAGGTTTAATTCCAAGGAGGGCCTGGCTTTCCTCATTTCATCCCTGCACGCTCTGACAGCATTCTTGTAATCTTCCCAAGGGGTCAGTCCCTTCTTCCACATGCTGTAAACTTCCCTCTTCCTCTTGAGCTTTTTCAGAAGCTCCCTGCTCAACCATGCAGGTCTCATGCTTCCCTTGCCTGATTTCTTGCTCTTAGGGATGCATCGATCCTGAGCTTGGAGGAAGTGGTATTTGAATACCAACCAGCTCTCTTGAGTCCCCCTGCCTTCCAGAGCCCTAGCCCATGGGATCTCTCCAAGCAGTTTCTTGAAGAGGTCAAAGTTAGCCCTCCATGAAGTCCAAAGCTGCAATCCTGCTTCTTGTTGTTTTGTGCATACTACCCATGATCCTGAACTCTATCTTCTCATGGTCACTACAGCCAAGGCTGCCCCCAACCTTCATGTCCTCCACCAGTCCCTCTGTGTTTGTCAGTACTAGGTCCAGCACTGCTCCTCTCCTTGTTGGCTCCTGTACCACCTGAGTCAAAAGTTATCATCAATACACTGGAGGAACCTCCTGGACTGTGCATGCCTGGCTGTGTGGTCTTCCCAGCAGACATCAGGGTGATTGAAGTCCCCCATGAGAAGCAAGGCCTGTGATTGTGAGGCTACCTTCAGCTGTCTGTAGAAGGCCTCATCAGCTTCCCCATCCTGATCAGGTGGCCTGTAATAAACACCCACAACAGTGGGTACCAAAGAAGACATAATTGCTGACCTGCAGTTTCATTGATATGCTTCCTTCAAATCCCAGAATATAACTGCCCTTTCCAAGTTCATTTGGACCTTCTCAATGAGTTCTCAAAAATAGTTGCTAAATGTTCCCTTACACTTCTGGCAGATACTTTAACAGTGTAGATTAAATTTCATCAGGCCTTGCTGATTTGACAATGTTCAGGTTATCCCAATATTCTTTAACCTGGGTTATCCTAATTCTGCCTTGTGACCTCTTTCTTCCCTTGTTAACTATCACTGCCTTAAGTACCTTGTTACTATCAGCCTTTTCAGTGAAAGCTAAAGCAACACACTCGTCATGCATTTCAGCCTTCTCCTTATCATCTATTATCTGCTTTTTCCCCCTCTGCTAAGTACCAGATTTAACATTTTCTTTTGTTCACCCTTCATTTCTTAGACTCTTAGAAAACTTTTCCTTGATCCATTTTACATCCTTTGCTAACAGTACCTCGTTCTGTGCCTTTGACTTTCTGACTTCTGCTCTTACATGTCCTTACTTTTCTCCTATAAGGGACCCTGTGTCAGGGACTGTGAACCAGTTTCCATTGTGCTGTTTCACATTTGAATGGAATGTCAAATATTTAAACAGTAAAGTTCTTGTCATTGTTAAATCAGCAATAAGTGATAGCCAGAGTGAGTATTCAGGGAATAGGAAGGTCCTCTGACTTACAGTCTCAAGTAAATTGCATTGGGACCTAAAATCTTTTCAAAATGAAGATACTGTATCTAATTGAAAATTTTCTTACTTTTCATTTTCTCTTTCCTTTTCTCTACATACAGCTGATGCAGTGAAATGCCGAAGTTAAGACTCAATAGCCTTGGTGACTATTAAGCACCTAATACAACCTACTTTTAACCCTACTTCACAGCTTTAGTGGCAGCTTTTCTGTTCTTTAATAAATTTTAAAAAAAGTCATTTTGGTTTATTTTTCTATTAAAATAATGTGGTTGAAAACTACATACAAATACATAAATTTATATTTTTTCATTCTCACCATTTTTAATCATATTTTTACAGCTTCTGTTGAGATACTGAAAACTTCAAAAATGTTGTGTGCTTTTTTAGGGATAGACTGTCATATTTAAAATCCCAATATTTTTTTAGCCTCACAATCACAGGCCCTGGTTCTCATGGGGGACTACTACCCTGACATTTGCTGGAAAGACAACACAGCCAGGAACGCACAGTCCTGGAGATTTCTGCAGAGCACTGATGATAACTTCTTGACACAGGTGGTGGAGGAACCAATGAGGAGAGGTGCGCTGCTGGACCTTGTGCTGACAAAGAAGGACTGGTTGGGGATGTGAAGGCTGGGGGTAGCCTTGGCTGCAGTGAGCATGAGATGGTGGAGTTCAGGATCCTGTCCGGAAGAAGCAGGGCAAAAAGTAGAATTACAACGCTGGACTTCAGGAGTGCTGACTTTGGCCTCTTCAAAGACCTACTTCAAGGAATCCCATGGGCTAAGGCTCTAGAAGGAAGAGGGGTCCAAGGGAGTTGGTTAACATTTAAACAGCACTTTCTCCAAGCTCAAGATCGGTGCATCCCTAGGAGCAAGAAATCAGGCAAAGGAGGCAGGAAACCTGCATGGATGAGCAGGGAACTTCCGGAAAATCTCAAATGGAAGAAGGAAGGTTACAGAATGTGGAAAAAGGGACTGGCCACTTGGGAGAAGTGTAGGAGCGCTGTCAGAGTATGCAGGGATGCAATGAGGAAGGCTAGAGCCCACTTGGAATTAAGCCTGGCAAGGGATGTCAAGGACAATAAGAAGGGCTTCTTCAAGTACATCAGCAGTAAAAGGAAGACTGGGGAAAACATGGGCCCACTGCTGAATGAGGTAGGTGCCCTGGTGACAGAGGATGCAGAGAAGGTAGAGTTACTGAATGCCTTCTTTGCTTCAGTCTTTACTGCTAAGGCCAGCCCTCAGGAAACCCAGACCCTGGAGGTAGGAGAGAGAGCCTGGAGTAAGGAAGACTTTTCCTCAACCAAGGAGGATCGGGTTAGAGATCTTTTGGGCAAAAGTGACACTCACAAATCCATGGGCCCCAATGGGATGCACCTGCGAGTGCTGGGGGAGCTGGCAGATGTTATTGCGAAGCCATTCTCCATCATCTTTGAAAGGTCATGGAGAACAGGCAAGGTCCCTGAGGACTGGAGGAAAGCTAATGTCATGCCAGTCTTCAAATAGGGTGAGAAGGAGGACCCGGGAAACTACAGGCCAGTCAGCCTCATCTCCATTCCTGGAAAGGTGATGGAATAGCATCTCTAAGCAAGTAGAGGAAAAGAAGGTCATCGGGAGTCGTCAGCATAGTTTCAGCAAGGGGAAATCATGCTTGACCAATCTGATAGCCTTCTATGATGGAATGACTGGCTAGGTGGATGAGGGGAGAGCAGTGGACGTTTCCTGCCTTGACTTCAGCAAGGCTTTTGACACGGTCTCCCATAACATCCTCATAGGTAAGCTTAGGAAGTGTGGGTTAGATGACTGGACAGTGAGGTGGATTGAGAACTGGCTGAATGGCAGAGCTCAGAGGGTTGTGATTAGCAGCGCAGAGTCTAGTTGGAGGCCTGTAACTGGCAGTGTTCTCCAGGGGTCAGTACTGGGTCCAATCTTGTTCAATATATTCATCAACAACCTGGAGGGGACAGAGTGCACCCTCAGCAAGTTTGCTGATGACACAAAACTGGTAGGAGTGGCTGACACACCAGAAGGCTGTGCTGCCATTCAGCAAGACCTGGACAGGCTAGAGAGTTGCGCAGAGAGAAACCTTATGAAGTTCAACAAGGGCAAGTGTAGGGTGCTGCACCTGGGGAGGAATAACCCCATGCACCAGTTGTCCTGGTTCCGGCAGGGACAGGGTTAAGTATTCCATGCCATGTGAGCCACACCCACCCTGACATTAAAAGGAGGGAGGGGGAGGCAGTTGGGTTTGGAGCGGGGTGGCGCGTCCCGGGTCCGGACCGGCGGGGAGCGGCGGTTCCGTAATTGCGTTTGTATATTCCTCTGTCCGTGTTGTTGTTTTCTTGTTCCCTTTGCTGTTCTGTTAAACTGCCTTTGTCTCAACCCAAGAGTTTTGCCTTTTTCTTTTGATCCTTCCTGTACCGGGAAGCGCTGGGCGAGCGACATGTGGTTCTTTGTTGCCATCTGAGGCCAAACCACGACACCAGTACAGGTTGGGGGCTGACCTGCTGGAGAGCAGCTCTGTGGAAAGAGACCTGGGAGTCCTGGTGGACAACAGGATGACCATGAGGCAGCAATGTGCCCTTGTGGCCAAGAAGGCCAATGGCATCCTGGGGTGCATCAAGAAGAGTGTGGCCAGCAGGTCGAGGGAGGTCATCCTCCCCCTCTACTCTGCCTTGGTGAGGCTGCACCTGGAGTGCTGTGTCCAGTTCTGGACTCCCCAGTTCAAGAAGGACAGGGAACTACTGGAGAGAGTCCAGTGGTGGGCTACAAAGATGATCAAGGGAATGGAGCACCTCTCTTATGAAGAAAGGCTGAGAGACCTGGGTCTCTTCAGCCTGGAGAAGAGAAGACTGAGAGGGGACCTCATCAATGCTTATAAATATCTAAAGGACAGGTGTCAAGAGGATGCGGTCAGATTCTTTTCAGTGGTGCCTGGTGACAGGACAAGGGGCAACGGTCACATGCTGGAACACAGGAAGTTCCACCTAAACATGAGGAGGAACTTCTTTACCTTGAGGGTGGCAGAGCACTGGAACAGGCTGCCCAGAGAGGTGGTGGAGTCTCCATCTCTGGAGACATTCAAAACCCGCCTGGATGCATTCCTGTGCAACCTGCTCTAGGTGAACCTGCTTTGGCAGGGGGGTTGGACTAGATGATCTCGGAAGGTCCCTTCCAACCCCTACAATTCTGTGAATCTGTGAAAATACAGGACAGAAATAACTTGCTCAACCAGCAGATCAACAGAAAGAAAACCCTCATGACTTTTTCATTGATCATTAGATGAATATAACCAGTGATATGACATCACCATAATAGAGGTAAACATGGTGAGATTCATAACTGAATACAAAACCTGTTCAGCTTTGGGCCTCAGCAAGAACATCGTCCAGTTTAGATGCTGCCTTCCAGGATAAATAGGGGGGAATTAGCAAGAACAGAGGGAAGGCCAGCAATCAGAGGTCTAAAAACCGTCACCTAGGAGAAAAGGCTGAATGGATGCTGCTCAGCCTAAGAGCATCGTGAGGGAGAACATGATCACAGTCTTCAAATAAAGTAATAACCTTTATTTTTCATTGTCCTGATACACTGAAAAAGACAGAAAAGTTGTAATATCCAACAGGGAAAATTTACTTTACATATTAGGAAAAGCTCATGACAGTGAGGCTAGAGAAACAATCGAAAAGGTTGTCTGCGAAAGCTGTGCTGTGTCTACCTTTGACAGCCCTTGAGATGAGATTAGAGAAACATCTGTAAGGAGCAACAGTGACAGCCAGCCAGGCATGGGAAGAGAAACTGGACTTGCATCCTTGAGAGGCCCGAGAGGCCTCCTCCTGCCAGGGGGAAACATCTCAAATTCCAGGAGATTCTGTTATGTTATGGGCAATGACAAGAAGTCATCGGTGCTATCGTCCGTTTGAATAGCTAAATGGAAGTGCAATGTTGCCTGTGACAAGTTATTTGCTTAGCATTATCATTCGTGGTCCAGCGAGAGTTGAAGAGTGTGTCCTTAAGCAGTCATGATGAATACTTTTATTATCTCTAATCCATATTTTATAGTAACTTATCTCATTCTACAGTGTTACATGCAGGAAAGATGAGACAGACAAGAATATTATAGCCCATATTCATCACACTTTTTTTCCTGTGCTTGGAGAATAGCTTTATACTGTAGTCAATGGAAAATAATAGTCCCCGTCAGAAGTTAACTCAGATTTTAAGGGGCACTGAATCATTGGACAGAAGTGCTTATCTCTTCCTGCTGACTAGAAAGGGAACCTAAGATGGAGAGGCTTCTGACTCAAGCTCCTGAATTATCTGAATTTAGGAAGGATGGATCTGCTGTACTCCAGCACACAGAGGAAGTCAGTTGTAGCTTGGACTGGGACCCATCACACTCCTGATTTAATAGAACTTCTTGATTTGATGTAATACAGACAGACTTTAACTGTGCCAGACAGTTTACTATTGTTCCAAAGAGATTTTAAATAGATCTATGAACAGATTTCTTTATCTGTATTTCTTGCTACTTCTGTCAGCACTAAGGCATGGAGCCCGTCTGGCCCTGGGAAGATTATTTTTTTTTCCATGATGTAGATTATTCTGAAGACAATTGTCCAAAAGGAGAGCAAGACATGGTTGCTATTTTTCTTTGATTTTTCATTGGCTAGAATGTCTGTCTCCTATTGCAAATTGACTTAAATTCTTTCCATCTGCTGCTGGGAACCTAATCTAAATGTAAATGAAAATAAATAAATTTCTTGGGGAAAAAAAAAAGAAAAAAAAACAAGGGAAAAAAACCTAACAAACCAAACTTTAAACACTCAGAACCTTAGCATATTTTATAGCGTCCTAATGTTTTTTTGCGTCATCTCTCTCTTGCTTACAAAAATATTTCTAATGATATCACTTGGGTCTCTTGGAGACATAAAGAAGGACTCCTGGGCTGCAGTTATTTTATTAATAGTTGGGATGGGATATTTCAGGAACCTCCAAATTCTTCCCAGACTTGCAGACAAATGGGGATGAGGCTGTTTGCCGACATCACTCGTTTTTTGACTTCGTGTCCTGCAATTCCTCCTTAAGAGGGAGAAAGGGATTCTCCTCCTTCAAAGAAGTTGAAATACGGTCTGTTTCCACCATTATCTCGTTTCTGGAATGCTTCAATCAGACTCAAGATAATGCCAGTAGGCCGACCTTGAATCGCAGCTCTGGGAATGCCTAGTGCTAATGCTTTCCTCCACAATTCATTCCTCTGTTCTCCAGACTCTGTTTGCAAGATTTTATTTCCCTTTGATTTAATTCCTGTTCCCTGTTTCACAGGTCTTACTTTGTGATCCCCTCCCCGGGATTTCTGGCTTTGTTTTTCAACTGCTGCACCATCGTCCCAGCCCATTTCACAGCAGTAAACAATGCTGTGTATTAATTCTGCCCATGTAGGGATTTGCCTGGGAGGACGATTGCCCTGTGTATTAAATTCAGTATCTCTTCTAATCTCATCCCGTTTTGCAACTAGATGAGATTTAAGAATTGCTGGGGCTCCTCTGATCAGTGGTTTTAACACTGCAATATCTACTGTAGCAGATAGTGGGACATCGTGACATCCTCGTTCATGCATGGCTTGTATGCAAGCGGCTTTTGTGACGGCTGTGGATAGCTCACTTAGAGATTTAATGGGGATTATAGAGGGCTCACCCCGCTCCATGGCGTCGATTCCTCCCGCACAATAAACTACTCAGCTGGTGATAGAATGGGGTGTATCTGTCGGGTCAGGTCCTAAATTTAAGAAAACTCCTGGACCCCGGTAGCCACTGGCTTCATCCCGGTTTAACATTATTCGGTCGCCGCCACTTAAGCATACTCGCCACAAGTATTCAGTTTCAGTTTCACCGGGGTTTCTGCTATATCTCTCTTGCAAATTCGTCAATTGCAATGGATCCCAGGGGCTGGTTCGCGTAGTATGCCGTGGATTACCACCCCGAGGTCCCGCAGTTATTTCTGTTTTAACAATGGGTCTGGCTTCATATTCGGGAGTATTTGTGGGGAACAAAGGAACGCCTTCTTCTGACTCACTATTATCGGGATCACCCCAAATGTTTCCGTCCCAATCTTCAGGGGATACTATCAGTTTCCTAATCTGTACAACGTCAGGGGGGTGGGGAGCCTGTATAAGCATCATTTCGACCTTTTCTCCCAATTTCTGCCTTTTCTCCTTTTCTTCCTGCAATTGTTTTTGCAGCTGTTCATTCTTAAAAGACAGCAGTAACTCAGTTGCCACCCTGCTCTCTATTTCCTTCTCTAGGTCCTGCTCTCTCCTATTTCTATTCTCCCTGTCTTGGTACACAGCTTCTAAACAAGTGCCTAACATCTTGCAGATAACTCCCTTATCTTTTCCATCCTTTGTGCGGCCCCTAATTGCTTTTAAGTGCTCTTCAACGACTTCCCAATTGTACCAATTATCATGAGACCATTCCTCTGAGAATTTGGGGCTCGGGTTCACTCCATGCCTCCGTAAATAATCAGCAATAACTTCTGACATCCTGCCGACTATGCCAGGTGTCGCAGGCAGAGTGATTAACTTTACTTATAAGAGAGTAGTAGTGAAATATTTATTAACATAAAACAGTGATTTAACAAAGTTAGTAGTGAATGCGACAGCGTTTTATGAGATTCGATGACAGGGTATACTTGATTATTTACCGCATAGAGGCCAGGGTCAGACAAGCTGTCAGGGAGACCCTCCCGTTGAGGTTCAGAAAGGACCCCCTTGCTTTCTAAACTCCTTCTCAGAGAGGAGTCTAGGGGCGGATGGATCCAATCCTAGTCCCAGACTTGGTCAACAGTTTATGTCTAAAGGATTATATATGCGCAATCAATCCTTTATATCACTTAGCTAAGATTTCAAAGTTTAGCATGCTCTTAGTCACTTACCGAGAATCTGTTGCGGCAAGGAATCTCTCAACCTCGAGGAGTAGAACCTTAAGCGAGCGTCCCCACTCAAGGGGAGATCCTGTCGTGCAGCCTGCTGCCATGCAGGAGAGCTCAAAGGGCTCTTGGGCTGTCTGCTATTTATGGAGTAAGATAATTGACCTATAGTCATATTCGCAAGGGAACAAAATACCTAGGTTCCCACTCCAGACAGTGTTTTGACTCTGTTGCCAGCCATCCCCCAAAGTTCAAGTGCAACTCATAACAACTCCCGCTGATGGCCATGGCTTGAGCAGGAGCCGGGGGGGAAGGGGGAAAAGGGGAGAGCACACCGCCACACTGTTCTAACTGGTTATTAGTTTTCACTTAACCTTGTGCAATTGTATGGTAAATTTGCACCATGTATGGCAATGGTCTAACAAACTAAGTGATAGCTTTGTAAGCAAAGCTGTGGACTTTGAGGAAGAACAATAAAAAGATTGTCTGAAAACATGTAAAACTAACCCCAAAAAACCCAAGACTAAGGAGGAAGAAACAGCCACTGGTTTTAGCCCACATATATTGCGTGAGGTGCAACAGCTGCAGGTTCCCTACTGGCTACATAAGTCATTCCCTTTCTGCCCCACTCACCAGAAGCCTCTCCTAAATTAGCATGTCCTAGAGAAACTGCAGTTTGTTCTCAGTTTAGATGATTTGACCTGCTCCCAGCAGCAGCCTGGACAAGAGCAAGCAGGCAGCCTGCCATCCTGCTTTTGCTTTTTAGCAGAACAGAGGAAAGAGTAACAATAAAGCACGGGTAAAAAAACTAAACAGCTATGTCACTCCTCAGAAGGATGTCTCCTGTGGAAGAATAATTGTGAGGCCTTATGTTATTTATTATCTCCATTAATGATTATGAAGTAAACGTAAAATATAAATATAACATTGCTAATCATAAAAAGCAGGAGCAAAAAATAAAAGTACAATAAATAAGGATAAGCTTGGCATCTCGTTCAAGTTGGTGTAGATTGTCAGTAAGTGAAAAGCCTCAGTTAAATGAAGCCCAACGGAAACTAAGAAATCTAGGAAGAAGTAGCATAGTTTATACCCATACAGTGAGGATTCATATCCAGGAAAAACCCAAGTCCAAAGAAAATATAGAATTTGTGGTGGATGTTTAACTGGATAGGAGTTCCTAGTTAATGCTGATTTTCTTCTTTCATTCTCCTTTTTATTTTTTTCCATAGGAAAGGAAATGGAAAAACTGGAGATGATTCAGGAAAAAAAATATTCAGAAACTGCATAAAATTAAAGTGTTTATTTTTAACTTAGATAGGTGACTTCATTACAGGCAAGGCTCTTCATACGAAGAAAAAAATAGTGTGCTAAGAGATCTTTAGTAGGGAAAGGTATACTAAGGGATGCATTAGTCATACCCAGGATTTAAAGTTCAGTTCAAGAGTGGTAAAATGAATGTGTGGCCTGTCAGGAAATAAAACTAAGCCTGGGATTAATTTAAACTAACTTTATGCAACTTTATGATAGAAGTAGCTGGTTTAAGGTGGCTCTCTAGGCTCCAGCAATAGTCATGGAAGAGTCAGGTAGCTCCGCTGGAGTAATTATCAAACAAGGCAGGACATGTTGATCATTTCCTTCTCCAAGTGATAGAGGAGCCAATGAGGAGAGGTGCCATGTTGAACCTTGTTATCACCAACAAGGAGGGGCAGGCAGGGAATGTGAAGCTCAAGGATGGCCTTGGCCTCAGTGACCATGAAATGGTTCAAGATCCTTAGGGCAGCGAGGAGGGCGCACAGAAAGCTCACTCCCCTGGACTTCAGGAGAGCAGACTTTGGCCTCTTGAGGGATCTGCTTGGTAGACTACCATGGGATAAAGCCCTGGAGGGAAGAGGGACCCAAGAAAGCTTTAATATTCAAGGATCACCTCCTCCAAGCTCAGGAGCGATGCATCCCAACAAAGAAGTAGTCAGGCAAAAATGCCAGGAGGCCTGCGTGGATGGACAAGGATCTCTTGGACAAACTCAAACAGAAAAAGGCGGCCTACAGAGGGTGGAAGCAAGGACAGGTAGCCTGGGAGGAATACAGAGAAACTGTCCAAGCAGCCAGAGACCAGGTTAGGAAAGCTAAAGCCCTGACAGAATAAAATCCGGCCAGGGATGTCAATCAAGGGCAACAAGGAAAGCTTCTACAGATACATCAGTTATAAAAGGAAGACTAGGGACGATGTGGGCCCTCTCTGGAAGGAAATGGGAGACATGGTCACCCGGGATATGGAGAAGGCTGAAGTACTCAATGACTTTTTTGCCTTGGTCTTCACTGGCAAGGGCTCTAGCCACACAGCCCAAGTTGCAGAAAGCAAAGGCAGGGACCGACGAGAATGAAGAACCACCCACTGTAGGAGAAGATCAAGTATGAGACCATCTAAGGAACCTGAAGGTGCACAAATCCATGCGACCCAATGAGATACATCTGCAGGTCCTGAGCGACCTGGCAGATGAAGTTGCCAAGCCACTATCCATCATATTTGAGAATTCGTGGCAGTCCAGTGAAGTTTTCACTGACTGGAAAAGGGGAAACATAACCCCCATTTTTAAAAAGAAGAAAATAGGAAGACCCAGGGAACTACAGGCCAATCAGTCTCACCTCTGTACCCAGCAAGATCATGGAGCAGATCCTCCTGGAATCTCTGCTAAGGCACATGGAAAATAGGGAGGTGATTGGTGACAGCCAACATGGCTTCACCAAAGGCAAATTGTGCCTGATAAATTTGGTAGCCTTCTACGATGAGCAACTGACTTCATTTACCTGGACTTGTGCAAAGCATTTGACACTGTCCAGCATGACCTCCTTGTCTCTAAATTGGAAAGGCATGGATTTGATGGATGGACCACTCAGTGGATGAGGAACTGGCTGGATGGTCGCACTCAAGGAGTCGCGGTCAATGGCTCGATGTTCAAGTGGAAAACAGTGACAAGTGGCGTTCCTCAGGGGCTGGTATTGAGACCAGTGCTGTTTAACATCTTTGTTGGTGACATGGACAGTAGGACTGAATGCACCCTCAGCAAGTTTCCCAATGACACCAAGCTGTGTGGCGCGGTCGACACGCTGGAGGGAAGGGATGCCATCCAGAGGGACCCAGACAGGCTTGAGAGGTGGGCGTGTGCAAACCTTACGAAGTTCAACAAGGCCAAGTACAAGGTCCTGCACATGGGTCGGGACAATCCCAAGCACAAATATGGGCTGGGCAGAGAATGGCTTGAGAGAAGCCCTGAGAAGAAGGACTTGGGGGTGCTGGTGGATGAGAAGCTCAACATGAGCCAGCAATGTGCACTTGCAGCCCAGAAAGCCAACTGCATCCTGGGTTGCATCAAAAGAAGCGTGGCCAGCAGGTCGAGGGAGGCGATTCTCCCCCTCTACTCTGCTCTCGTGAGACCCCCACCTGCAGTAGTGCGTCCAGGTCGGGACCCCCAAGATAAGAAGGACATGGACCTGTGGGGGGGGTCCAGAGGAGGGCCACAAAGATGATCAGAGGGCTGGAGCACCTCTCCTGTCAGGACACACTGAGAGAGTTGGGGTTGTTCAGCCTGGAGAAGAGAAGGCTCCAGAGGGACCTTATAGCAGCCTTCCAGTACTTAAAGGGGGCCAACAGGAAAGATAGATAGGGACTTTTTATGAGGGAGTGTAGCGATAGGATGAGGGGTAACGGTTTTAAACTGAAAGAGAGGAAATTTATTAGGAAAAAATTCTTTACTGTGAGGGTGGTGAGGCACTGGAACAGGTTGCCCAGAGAAGTTTTGGATGCCCCTTTCCTGGAAGTGTTCAAGGCCAGGTTGGATGGGGCTTTGAGCAACCTGGTTTAGTGGAAGGTGTTCCTGCTCATGGCAGGGGGGTTGGAACAATATGATCTTTAAGGTCCCTTCCAACCCAAACCATTCTATGATTCTATGTGGACAACTTTCCTCTGCATATCCTTCCATTAACAGGGAGGAGGGGGAGCTAAGTGACCAATTTATGTTGAACACCTGATTGAAATGGCTAAAAGGCATGGAAGAGAAATCCTATTCTGAAAAGATACACTTTCATTTTTTCATTTTTAGCTCAGGGAATGTGTGTAACAAGTATTACCTTTTAAAGCTTTTAAAGGAACTTTTGAAGTGCATCCTTCTCTTCAGGTTTTGACTTAAGCAACACTTGTCTAGAAGTCTTCATTCTCCTAAGTATGGAGAGCTTATTGTAGAGAGAAACAGCCTCTTACAGACAGCAAAAGCACACCTGGTTCCTAAAATTACACAGGAAAATTGCATGTTCAGTCAAAGCATAATGGGCAGATAAACGGTCACAGAGGAAT
This sequence comes from Fratercula arctica, assembly GCA_947846985.1. NCBI lineage: Eukaryota > Metazoa > Chordata > Aves > Charadriiformes > Alcidae > Fratercula > Fratercula arctica. Next base: position 14,227,306 of record CANTUZ010000025.1, on the reverse strand, counting down.
AGATCTATATGTGTAATATATATTTATCATTCCAGTTACTGTTAAGATATGAGGATAAAATGCATAGAATCATTTAATTTTGTCATTCTCTTATCACAGAGGAAGGAGAAATCTTTGATTTCTAGAAAAAATCCCAGACCAAGAGCCGTTCTTCAAGTCAGTCAGAATCCTTAACTCAGTTAGCAGGTAAGTAGGGGAGATCGACAGCCAGGATGAGCCAGAGTAAACGCAAAAAAACCCCAACTTTTAAATGCAAGAAATTAATAGTATGAGTGGTGGTGTTCCTAAATAAATGAAACATTAGAAACTTGAAGTAAAGTTAGGCAAGGATAAAGATATTATGATATAACATTGTTTTCTAAAAGTAAGGACAAAGCACCCAGGATCATATTTAGACTGCTTATTTTAGTCTGCTTACTTACAAACTATGCTGTATAGAAGACAAATTCCTCACAATTTGCTGACTGTGAAATGCAAAATTCAAAAACTGAACAAAGAAGGACCTAGTCTTCTGTATAGCCTAATATTTAGGACAGTCTTCTAGAAAATAAGGAACATGAACTGGGAGTTCAGATTAATCTTCCATACTCAGAAAGGGCATTTTATTTACAAGAGAACTGAAAAAAAATTAGTACTTAATATAACCAGGATGTGGTGAGATATGTGTTACTAGTTCTATATGTGAATGTGGTGCTGGGGATTATTCAGTCTGAGGTAGATTGATGCTTTATCCTGAGGGGACTAAGTGCTGCCAGGAGCAGGTGGAACTGAGAGCAAGTGTTCCTAATTGCTTTCTTAGAAGAGATCCCCTAAATTTCAGCCAAATTTCACTTTAGACAGAATATACTCAGCATAACTCTTGTTTTCAGCCTAGAAACTGAATTTTTCCAGGAAATGGTGCCTGCAGTTCTCTATGTGGGCTTGTGTGTGGGCAGAGGAGGGGAAGGGAAAGTATAGCATTTTGGATCTGTGCAATTTCTTGTTAGTTTTTCTTTAGATAAGTAGGAGAAGTTGAGTCTCTAGGGATCACAGTCTGGTACATTTCCCAGAACTCACTTGGCCCTGTAGAAGTAATTTAAATAAATAAATGAATGGTAAGTAAAATCTCTTGCAGGGCAGCACTTCCACATTGAAACAGGGGCAACTGTGATGCGTGGGCAGTCAAACATTGCAGTATTTAGCAACTCTAGGCAGGTTTTCATTGCTGGGTAACTTTCAACTGCTTGAGGGCTCCAAGACTTGGATGAGACCCATATTATAGCAATAATAATTTTTTTTTCTTCTAATATATAAAATATATTCTTAATCTCTATGTTAAATTCATATATAGATATTACTTTCTAAAAGTTTTTATCTCCCTTTTTTATTTTTACAGACTGTCCATTTTATTTCTATGTTGGTCACTTGCTTTAAGAAATATTTGTTCTAAATTTCCACTGGTGAGGGCTTTTTGAAGCTTCTCGTTCACACAAAGGAATATATTCGAGATATCCATATTCATAGGTAAGAACAAAATATGATAGTAGTAGCTAAAAGCAGGTTCATGAATCCTGTGGGAATTAAGTAGTCTATGGCAGTATTTGGAGTTAAAACATTTATCTTTAAATGATTTCCAGAGATGAAAAAATCCTGGGAGCCATTTCTTTCCAGGTTTGTGTGTACCATCGCTGTTTTTCAGCTTTAAAAACCTAGGATATGGGAGCCTTTTTCTGCTGTGTTGATATAGGACCCCTACGTTCAGGAATCTTGGTGGAAGGGGAATCTTCTGAACACCAGCCTACTGCCTACGGCCCCTCTTTGCCCAAAGTGAGAGTCTGTCTTTGTGCTCAGAAATGCAGTGAGGCATGAAAATAGAGAACAGGACTCAGTTCATGTGATGGCCAAAAAGGAGGTCATTCTAGGTGACAGTGAAAATGTTCCCTCCTCCCAGTCAGGATTTCTCTATGTACTTCCTGATTTGGTCAAACAACAGTTTCAGCAAAAGGCATAAGAGTGTTCAAATTACCTCATTAAAATCTTAGCACTTTAGTTTTTCTTTCCATTGCAACCCAAAATGTCCCATGAAAATTTTCAGAGCGCTAATTTCTGTCCTTTCTGAGAACAATCATATTAGAAGACATAACCTGAACTATCATCACCTGGTAGTAATTCTGCTGTTGACTTCAGCTAGGGGAAGATTTGTGTCTTCCTTCAGTAACACTGTCCACTAGAAATGAGAACTCCAGTACCATCTCAGCCTTACTTTATCCTTGTTTGGAAGTAAAAGAAGACATTTTCTTCCTACTTCTCATATCCATCAAATTTGCCGTTTGGCTTATCACTTCCTGTGAAAAGCTTGGGAAATATTTGCTGTCCAGGTTTGAAGTAAAACAAAACCAACTTTCTGATCAGTAATTTTACTTCTTAGCTAGACCTCTTCTAACTAACTAAACTCTCTGAAATTAACAGCATATTGTGCAGAAAAATGTTCGTTCTCAGAGTGATAAGACCTATGTTTACAGTTAATGCCAAGGAATGGTATGCAGAGAGGCTCTTGCTTATACTTATTGCTATAACAACCAAGGTCAGCTAATTTCATTATTTGCCCCGTTGGAGGGTCAGAAACGGAAAAGCATAGAGGGGTCCCACCGACAGGGAAGAGCGGACAGGACAGGTGACCCAAAATTGACCAACAGGGGTATTCCATCCCATCTGCCCCATGCTCAGTATAAAAGCTGAGGGATCAAAGGGTCAGTGCTCTTCCTTCAATGGCTGATGTCTGAGGAAGACCCTGTCTGTTCATCTGCCTTTGATCCTGATCCGTGTGTTCCTGACTCCAGATCCAGAATCCAGTTCCCATCCGTTGCTCAGTCCAGTCTGGGACTTCCCTAGTGCCTGCTGGTGATGTCATCCTGGGAGCTTGATATGTTTTTGTATATACTGTATCTATTTCATTATTTCCTTTTTTATTTTATTATTAATATACTTCTAAACTCATAAATTTCTTTATCTCTCCTCCTCCTCTCCTTGGAGGGAGAGTTGGGGGGAGAGCATCTGTCTCGTCATTGGCCAATCCAGCCTAAACCATGACATTTGCTTATTTGTAGATAATAGAGGTACATATTTTTTTCACAGGAACTGAGAGAAATTCACCAGGAGAAAGGCAACTGAAAGACAGTCTAACTGGTGGAATCAAGGGCAGTGTTTCCTAGTTATATCTCCTCACCATAAGAAGAGAAAGGCCTGAAGTCTTTTGCCACAGTTTTCCTCCCTGGATCTTCTGGGAACCAAACTCTGGTGTGCAAGCCACTGGGGTCCAGGGCACGCTCATTGAGGGCCTGGGACAGGTGAGATGCAGCCTTTATCTCCCTTCACACAGAGCTGTCTTAATCCTTGAAAGCATTTTTTGAATATATAACTTACAAGGCTCCTTTGCTGTGTTCCCATCATTGGTTTTAAAATCTGCCACCCTGAAACGGTGATATTTCCTAAGGACTAGGGTTAAAATTAGAGCCAAGGCTGTCTGGAATGCAATTAAGACCTCAGAGCTGCAATGGTAACCTGATCTGACAACATCAGGAAAAGTTAGCACTGGCTTTGGAACAAGTAACTACCCAGAGTCTCCCTCCTGCTTCTCCCTGAAAGCCAGCAGCATCTGGGAGAATGCTGCATGAGAGCAATTTGATATATCAACAAAGGTGTGTAAATTCATATAAATACAAGGACAACTTTCAGTCATGACCACCCCTCCAAAGCAAGGAGAAGCACCAAAAATTTTTATTCTCTCTGGAGGAAATAATAATAATAATAATAATAATAACAGCAACAACAACAATAATAAATAATACAATAACAATGTTCTGACTTTCCAAATGTAGCTATGCTTGTGCTTTTTTTTTTTTTAAATAAGAAAACCATGCTCCCCTGATGATAGACCTGTCCTTTAGCAAAATCCTGATAAACTGACAATTCAGGTTCATGCAAACAAATTCCCTATAGGTTGAATTTATGATTTGTGTCGTTATTAATATTGCACTTGGACATGGAATTGCTACTTCAAAAGATTTCACCTCATTTTGGTGAGCATGTGTTTATCTGCAAATCAATTGCAACTCCCCTAAATTTCTTCCCCTTTTTCATAAGACGAAGCAGTTAGAATAACTAAAATAAAATCTATTAACTGTTTGTTACTGCGGGGGGAAATAACATTGCATCCAAGCTCACATCTGCAACCATTGATTCTGAAGCAGTGACTGACAGCACCCAACTGACTAAGTAGGTTATAACAAGCTAGCTCCAGGCTGGAACAGCCAGTGGAGTGCAGAGGAGAAACACTGGCCTCTAAACTTGTCTTGAGCCAAAAGAAAGGCAGGAGAAAAGGAAAGAAAAAAAGAAAGATGGAAGAAATAAACCTGTGTCAACAGTCACTGTCCCTGTTCTCTTGTTCAGCAGCAGCAGCTTGTAATTGCCAGCTTTCTTTAATTCATAGTTATATCTTGAGGGGACAAGAAAGAAAATTCTTTGTAACAGATAGCAATAAAAGTATTATTCATCTAATCATTCACAAACACATGTGTTTGTATTTCAGATCTATGCCTCAATGTATCCACAGCATAACACATACCCAGACAGGCAGAAGGAGCCGCAGCAGTGTACAGGGACATAATCCAAATGAACGCCACTCCACTGCACAGACACATGTGCACACAATAGTATACAATATGCAGCTGAATGTACTCTGTCCAGCTGGACATAGGACTAGAGCAGATTCAAATGCAAATAACATATTTTCTACAGGAACTTTGCCCTTCTGAGATTTTGGTTTATCCTTTTGGGCTCTTGAACCCACATGCTTTACTGTCATATAGACAAATTACAGTGTTCCTTTATGTCTAAGCACTCAGTGTAAATGCAAATATATAATATCACAACATGAGGCAAACACACACTTCAGGACACCTAAAATGCCATTTCAAAAACAATGTCCTGATGACTCTCAGGCAATGATTTCTATTATTGCACTGCTGCATTGTGGTGATTATAATTTCACTATAGGTGAGACTGCAGGAGACCCACACAAGCAGAAAATCTGCTCATACAGAATCATTCCCCAAAATGCTGGCAAGATTCAGTAAGCTGAAAATGTTCTTCAATTTGTCCTAGAGCAGAATGGGAAATTGTCTGAAATCTAGAATATATTCAAGGGTAGCAAATGTTATTTCCTACTTTCTTTTGCTTAAAAATTAAGATCCTTGATAGACCAGTTAATTCTACTTCAATGGACTCAATAAAGCTCTGGCTGAGGCCAGACTTTGCTTACAATTTGCATGATTCACAGATTTTAAAGGCAGAGGGGGCAATGAGATCATTAAAACTGACTTCCTGAATGCTCTAAGTCCTTATTTCCAATGGAATATCTCCACATCAAGACCACTAAAAGATCTTCCTGTCCTTATGTAAACATTCTTCTCTTTCAAGTCTCACTCAAAACTTAGCTACTTCAAGTGATGCTTAATCTTCCAGAGAGACATTCAAGCTTGATTAAGCAAGCTTGAAAAGAATCCACTTTTTTTCCTTAGTAGCTTGTTCCAGTGGTTAGTCACCCACACTGTTAAAAAATACTGTGATTTATTTCTAATTTGTCTGGCTTCAGCTTCAGACATCCTCTCTTGTTATGCATTGCTCTGCTAGATTAAAGAGCTTTTTAGTAGTTAGCGTTTTCTCCCTATGAAGGTACTTAGACACTTTAATCAAAACACCTCTCAATCTTTGTGGTGTATGAAGGCACGGACTCCGTCTGTGATAAGCACAAAATCGTTTATTGCTTCTCAAGCCTTGGCTTTTATACCCGAACTCTAAAACTTTCCATGCACCTGCTAGGCAAGTAAACACATATTTCAGATCACTAACCCAGTTGCCTTATCCAGTTCCCACCAAGATAAGCATGCGAAGCTCTTTTCTTGTTCCATGTTTATATTGCACCAGTTCCTCTTTGTTCCATCCGTATTGATATCTGCGTTCCTGTTTCTGTGTGCTCTACTCACTGTGTCCTTGGCTGTACGCAGGCCTCTGCTCGTAGATCTGCCACAAATCTTGTTCTTGATAAGGTAAATAGGTAGAGCTCTTTAAATGTCTCAATATAAGGCATTTTCCATGGCTCTTAAATAATTTTTTTAGTTCTTTTCTGCATCTTCCCTGATTTTTCATTGTTGTTTTTGAAAAATGAGCATTAAGAGTGTTAAAACATATATATATTTTAAAATCTATTTTATCTTTGTCATATATAAATGTTAAACCAGTCCTTATTTCCTATTCATCTGTTGAGACAGTCAGGGATTGCATTAGCTTTTTCTCATTATAGCCACAGCTTGGAGGATTTGCATCGGCTTGTTTGCCCATTATAGCCCCTATAAGCAGAGCTACTACTTCCCACAGTACAGTACAGTCCTCTGTTTCTTAGGTCTGCCCTTCATGTGTTTGATTTACATTTATTTCTTTACATTACACCAGAAAGAAGGCAAATATTTTCATGCACACTTAGTAATCCTGTTGGAGGAATGGTGTGAGTGGCATTCTCCTCAGTAAAAAAAAACACTCCTCAGCTTTAACAAAAAACCCACAACAATCACACCACCCAAAAAATAAGAAATAAGGTTTTTTGGGGGTGTAAACCCACTACATTAAATGAATGAGAATGTGTGAAATATCAGAATAATAATGAAGAGTACAAGAACGGTGACCAAATTCAAGTGGTTTGTTTATATTTAATTTTCTCTTTGCTGTTTGGTGACATGTAGGGTAGGACTTATTTACCCGCATTTAGGCAATTTTAGTGAGCATCTTGTCTATAGTAGTCATCATAACACCCTCTAAATTAATGGTGAGACACAAACCTCTACCTAGAAAAGTCATCCTACCATCTTAAACACTATTTTAAGATGGGATGAATGTCCCTCTAAAGATGCTTTCCCTTTTCTATTTAAAACAAAATTGTTTTACAATATTACTTTACATTAATCACCTAATTTTCAGATGGCTAAAGTTAGCTGAGGTGAATCCCATCCTTATTGCCTTGTGGGGTTTAATGTTGCCGTGAATTGTTAAAAGTACTATTTATCAGTACAGAGATGGTTGCTATTGTTGCGTGAAAGGGGCAAAACAGTTTTGGCAGAAAATAAACCCCCTTGCGTTCTAACACTCCTCACTGAGGTGGGAGGCTAGGTGTGGCTAGGTTTAAATTCTGAGTGATGCCCAATTCAGCACTATCAGTCCAGTCGCGTTTAATATGTATTAAACTATTACAATTTGGATACACTAATAGTGGACTGCACCTTCAGTCTAGTCATGCTCATGAACTAGCACGGCCACTTTCGAGTCTTTGGTCGCGTTCAGTGAGAAACCGAAACGACTAGCTACTTAAACAGTGCAGTTTATTTAAACAACAGATATATAGGTTCTTAGGATTGCCGGTGATAAATACACTTGTCTGCAAAGCACGTGCAAATGAAGGTATTGTTAAATATACAAAATGCGTGACAAATTTATAAACAATACAGCCTGGCTATAAATGTAGGAAAGAGACTCTCTAGAGAGATTTCTAAGTTTCCCGAGGAAACACTCGGTATAATCTAAGTCTTACCCAAAGGCGTCCCTATGGGGGGGGAAAGAAAGGCTCAGCCCATTGACTGGTCCCGGAAGTCAAAGGCAGTCCTCCTTTACTTGTCCACGGTGATTTCTTCCCTGATATCCCCCCTTTCTTGGGCTATTTTTATACTATTTTTTACCTTCAAGGTGGAGTTTGAGTGACTTTAGTCATACATACTTTTATTATGATTGGTGTAAAATTCTCTTGCTTTACATTTAAAGATATAGATTATGAAAATTTCAGGGCGCAGACTCAAGGAGGAGTGGTCGCACCTTGGAGGTGGGTAGCCTTTGGGATGGAGGTGTGTTTTGGTATTATAATGACATTATAATGAGCAAAGTTCGCACAAAGGACAGCATTTCATCAAAATTTGACAGACTGTTGGCTCAGGGTAGTAGGTATGCAGCTTATCAGTTCCATAGTACCATCTCGTTCCCATATCTGCTGTATTATCACAGGGCAGGGCTGTGGAAGGTTACATTCCTCTCCATCCCCCATGTTGCTTTGCAAGCAATATTGTACAGGGTATCTCAGATGTCGTGGATTCTTTGCATACCAGCTGCGGCCGTATTCTACCCTAGAAGCTTTTTGATTTTATACCTTTCCTTAAGGTGTGAACAATGCTGTATTTTTGATCATTTTAGTAATTATTCCACAGCTATGTAGTAATGGGTGACATGAAGCATGAAATGTGTTTAAAGTCTTCTTACAATTGAAAGGAGCAATATCACTCTGTGAATTCAGAAGCAGTTTGTATTTTTAAGGCAAAAGAAAAACCAACCACCATTGTATTTAGTTCCATAACTGGAAACTCTTTCGTTACATTACCAAAGGTTCAGTTACCTGAAACACTGTGAAATCAGTGGTCATCATACCTGCAGAGGAATGCAAGGTATTCACTATATGTCCTTCTGGCAAATTAAGGAATACTAATGGATTGTCTGATGGTTAATTTAAAGATGAGACAATGAAAAATCTAGTAGTTAACTAGAAGGTAAGTTTACAATGTAGGGAAAGAAAATGTTTACAAAAGAAATAAGATAGATAGAAGCTACTAAGCAAACTATTATGTAAACGTATAAATCAAGTCATAAGAAACATTTTAGGGGAAAATAGAGGCCGCTTCCAATTACTACATTGACTGATATGTCATGGCTTGGCTAAGAGGCAATTCGTGCAAATGATTGGTCCTATGAAAAGTGAAAATTTTCAGTCCTGGGTGAGATGAAGAGAAATGGCTGAAATGTTATGAACAGCTTGCAGACCACTTTTTCAAATGCTTGAAGTCAATATTTCACTTCCAAAAAATTCTGATTGGCTGTCAGATTAATTTATGCCTTTTGTATTTTTATTATCTTCAAATCCATACCTTTGATTAGTTGTCAGTCACAACTTGCTTTGCTTTCTTGACCTCTAAACTCTTTCTATGGTGCACCACAACTAGACATGTACATTTTCTGGAATTTTGATGATATGAAGTAATAAATGAAGAAAACCCTCACGTCCATTTTCTTGAAAAAATTTAGATGGACAAATTGGAACTATTAGCATTTGTTCATTATTATTAGCAGTTGTTCATTGAAACTAGGGTGCAGTAGGTTCTTTCTTCAAGAAATGGAAGTGCATTGTTCATAATTCAGTAACTTCATAGAAAGAGTAAGCAGGATACTTACTGAATGACTAAATATAAAATCATTTACCTTTGAATAACAACAAATGTACCTAATATTAGAGACAGAGTTGTTCTGCACACAGGAGTAGTATTCATTACACCTTGTTTTAGACATAGAAAAGGCTGAGGTGTCTAAGATAATTTTCTAGACTATGAGCACCAAGTAGGGAATTTATCCCATCTCTTCATACATTTATAACCACTACAGTAATATGATATGGATTTAGTATGTTGTTACTTGCCACCTCCCACAAAATCAGGAAAACTAATGTGATATTTATGTGTGCAGCACATACATATCACTATATATCAATAATAGAATCATACCTAGAGTCTGACGTGTTATGGAGTGCTGTAATATACAGCAGTTGTAATAGAAAATATTGCCAGTTTTGAAACGGAGCTGAAGTGCGAGTATTACCATTATGGATGCTGTCCTAAAAAAAGTATTTTCTATTCTGAATGGAAGTATTTTACATAACCTTTTTCATTGTTACTGTTTTCATTTTAGACTATGAAACATATTGGAAAAACAAATGAGGTTTTCATATGTTTTCATTCTTTTGTTTTGTTTTGTTTTTCTTTTTAATATAATCTCCCCTGCATCCTATCCCTGAACAGAAACTCACTTATGAAAGTTTATCTTACTCTTCCACAGCTTTTTGAGACACATACAGTCTTTACAGGCAGCAAGAAAATAGAAATAAACAAACAAAAAAGTGATAGGTAGTTGAAAGTACGTTATGTTGACTAAAATCTGAATTCTTTCAGTTGCAAGTCATATAACCTATCAATCTCTGTAGTGTCTGTTTCAGAGTACTGTTCATCTAACCAGTGGATTGCTTCACCACACAATTTATTTTTGTTGAACTTCAGCTTTCTATATCTTGCAGGATCCAGCCTCTTTCCATTTTTGCTGCATGCATCTTTCATGTATTTGTGGATGGTTATTATAAATAAGCAGCAGGGCTTTAGGAGAACGAATCCTGTCAGATGAATCTGATTGCTTGTTTATGACAGAATTACAAAATTAGTGGCTGAAGGGAATGCATTTGGCATAATATATTTGGATTTTAGTAAATCATTTGATACACTGTCTCCAAAAATTAGTTCAAATTGGCTGAGATATGAACTCAGCTTCGTGTACTGAAAACTAACTGAATGCCCATACAGCAGGAGTAATAGTAAGTGGCACTGAACAGAGATATCTGGGATTCAGAAGGCCAGACAATATTGAACTCCTTCATTAAATGTGCATGATGCTGTGATGGAAGGTTGTACAAAGACAAAGAAAACCCCCATGGTCTAAGATGAGTAAAAAGGTTTGGGAGAGAATAACTACTCATTTACAAGGAACTGTAATTGATTTCTCTCTTATTTTCATGAAAATATGTGGCAGATCTACGAGCAGAGGCCTACGTACGGCCTAGGACACAGTGAGCAGAGCACACAGAAACAGGAACGCAGATATCGATACGGATGGAACGAAGAGGAACTGGTTCAATATAAACATGGAACAAGAAAACAGCTTTGCATGCTTACCTTGGTGGGAACTGAATAAGGCGACTGGGTTAGTGATCTGAAATATGTGTTTACTTGCCTAGCAGATGCATGGAAAGTTTTAGAGTTCGGGTATAAAAGCCGAGGCCTGAGAAGCAATAAACGATTTCATGCTCATCACAGCCGGAGTCTGTGCCCTCATACACCACAAATGGCACTCGAACAGGTTTTAAAAGAACAAGGATTAAAAGGAACAGAGATATGAAGTACTAATTATCCGGTGGTGTAACCCGCGGCTGGACGGAGGAATTCATACCGAGATCTCTCTAACAATTACTTTCATCGCCGTTTGCTGGACGAAAAAGGTGAGCAGCCACGGTAGATATTAAAAATGGGACAAACAGCTACTCGAGAACAGAAATTGCAACTTGAACTTCTGCAGTGCACTTTCACAGAACAGGGCTTTAAAGTGGCCCCTGTCAAATTAGTGACTTTGCTTGTATGGATACGCAATTATTGCTCATGGTTCCCTGAAGGGTGGTCCTACGATTTAGATCACCGGCAAAAAGTGGGGGAGGAATTACAAACACAGGAGACGCTGCACTTGTCCTTGCCAGAAGGAATAATAATTACTTGGCAAACTGTATACACTGCCATACGAACACTGCATCCCGCAGAGCAAGCCCTGCAAGGGGTTGCTGGAGGGGCACCACAAACTCCCCCAGAGGAACCTCAGTCTTTTGAAATGATACCCCCAGTGGCAGACCCTCAGCCTGAATATGCTCAAATTCCCAATTCTGAAGAACATTACCAAAAGCAGAATTCAGGAGGCGAAGAGCCAGAAGATCCCTTTGATCCTGGTCCAATAAATACAGAGACTGAACCTGATTTATGTCCACCTTTAACCCCAATTAAAGCTATGGCTGCATCTGCTCCAACTGTGGAGGAGATTTTGCAGCAACAGAGACGAAAGTCGTTATTGCGCTCCTCCATTCTTAACCCTTCTCCATTTGCACCAGGTACCACATCTGTTCCTCCTCATCAACCGCTTATGCGTGCACAGCCGGAATCAGGGTATTGCAGTGTATTGTCAGAATGTCGGGGGAGAAGGACGGAGCCGGAGCCGGAGCCGCTTCGCTCCCGCTGCTGCCCGCCTCACCCCCTCCCCTCCCCAGCCGTCTCCCTGAGATAGAAGTGGTGTTTTTGTATGTCTGCTGTGTAAGCATGTGTGGGCGCCAGCTTATACCTGCTGATCAGCATCTGTGCTACTGTTTGTTTGTTGCTGTGTGCAGTGTCGTTTGGTGACTCCGCTTCAGCAGGTGCTCTGCCCGGTGTGGTACTGTTCTCGTACACGACTAGGGCTGACACTCCATCAAGCAAAGAAGTTTGTATATACACAGTGTTTAGACGTAAGGCGAGCACGCCCCAGGTAGATAGACCATGATGGGCCATAGAACCGATGGAAGTCCTGAAATACTGGGAGGGGTTTCACCAGCCGACATGCTTATGCTCTCGGGAACGGCTTACCCATGCAGGGCGTATGGCTGGTTGTTTGTTGCTTGCCTATAAGATCATGGTTGGTTGGGAAAAGGAGTTGAACCAAAATCTATAGGATGCTCTGTAGGAAAATGAGAAACTTAAGGGTGAGCTCTTGTTGCAAAGGCAGACTTTATGTCAGCCCTAAGTGATGGGGAGGAAAAAAAAAAAAGAGAGAGAGAAAAAAAAGAAAAAAAGAAAAAAAGAAAGAAAAAAGAAAAAACAAACAAATAAATAAAAAAACCCCAAACAGGAACAATTAGAAGGGAAATGTGCCACGTTAGCACAAAAGTATGCCATACACGCTATGAGAAAGCGGCAGAAAAAGAGAAATAGGACACCTGATTCAAGCAGTACCATAGAGATATGTTTTGGGTTTTTTCCTATATGTATATATGTTATTGCATGCCTCTGTAAATTACTCTGTGTTATACCCTGTGAGACTAAATGAACCCCAGCAGAAGCGGTCTCTTGAGCGGGGGGGTGGAATATGGGAAAGCAACGGAAGATCAGCAAGGAGGATTGTAAATACACTCAAGGGACTCGCACCTGGGTGCTGGAAAACACATCTATCACACTAATTGTTATTCAATCTCAGGTGCTTGCAAGAAAAACACTTAGATGACATAAGTCTGTAATGGACTCAGGGACACCTTATCTAGCTGCTTGAGAATCTTGGCCTGTTGTGGAAGAAGATCAAAGCCCAGTACCAGCAAGAACAGGGAGTCTGCATGCGCTCTTGCTAACAAGGACTCTTTCGCTGCCAAGGATTCTTGCTAACAAGGACTCCCTCGATGCCAAGGATAAGTTTAGTAATGCTACTAGTACAGTTATTTCTGAGTTATTGCTAGACGTAGATAGTATTCAACATGCAGCGCTGCAAAACAGAGCTGCTATTGATTTTTTGCTTTTAGCTCACGGACACGGTTGTCAAGATTTTAAAGGACTGTGTTGTATGAATCTAAGTGACCACTCCATGCCCAGTCGCAAGAACTGCACCGACCAAGCCAGCAACTTGTGGAGACTGCTGGGTGAAATCTCTTTGCTGGATGGACTTGGGAGTAGGGTTGGTTGAAGTAAATTATACTCACTGCCTGTGTGGAAGGAATTTGTCTGTCATGTTTAGTATTCTCTTTGCTGTGTTTAATAAGCATTATACGATCAGTTGTAGATGCCGCTTTGCATCATACCCTTGTACGAGTTGTAGAATATCGTCGTGTCCCAACTATGGACCACGGGATGGCATGTGTAAGGGATAATAGAGGATGATCTGAGTGAGACACGATGGAAAATTACTAGTTGAACCAAACCCAGTATGCATGTTGGGAAAAAGGGACTCAGTACTGTTGCTGCAAAAACTGTGTGCGTATCCATGAGAACCTGGCCTTCAAAGAAGAAGATAACAAGAAGGGACTACAACAATGTAGTCAGGTATCAGACATCCGCAGTTAGCAAAGCTGGATCATGAGTCTGGTGAGGCTCGCTGCATGCACTGGCCACGCATATAGCGACTCTAGCCTGTACTTTTCCACTCAATACGGTGCAGGATATAAGGGGGCTGTCTCGGGTCGGAAAGAGGGGGAGAGACATGAGCACACTTTGAAGATACAGGGGACGCCCTGAAGCGCTGTGTCTGCCCCCCCCCCCCCCCCCCCGGTAGGTTCCACGTTCATTAACCCCAACAGCTCAGAAGGCATTACAGCACGTTGCAGATAAGGTATAGTCTACTACTGCTTCAAGACGCATTGAACACCTTCCTATCAGACTGTTTGTAATATATCAAGAATTTCAACCTTACGCCCTGATAGGACAGTGGGATGATGCACTCGCAAAGAGCCTGACTGCATTAGAGTGGGTATTTTTGCCACATACCTTTTCAAAAACAGTAACTATGATGATTGAAATGTTAGCACAATTGATTTCGCAGGGTCATTTCCGCTGTCAGCAGCTTTCTGGAATGGGTCCAAGCCACATACACGTCCCTGTCAAAAAGGACGACCTTGACCTTTGGTTGTCACAAAGTCTTAACCTACAAATTGCCTTAGTAGATTATATTGGGCAAATAAATTATTCTTTGCCCTGGCACAGATTGTTACAGTCACTTTCACAAATTCCTTTACAGCCACGCATCCTGCTAGCACCAAAGTCTCTTGCTGACAGCCGTACGGTGTTTGTAGATGGTTCAGGGATACAGTAAAGGCTTTTGACTTATTTCAACAGGAACCGTTGAATATAGTGGCAGACCCTCAATATGTTACTGGCATTGTTCAAAGACTTGAAGGAGCATTTACAAAACAAGTAGAGAACCAATTGTTATTTAATCTTTTACTGCAATTAATGTTGCTTTTACGAAAAAGACAGTTTCCTTATTTTATTGTCCACATACTCTCTCATAGCTGTTTACCTGGTCCTTTAACTGAGGGAAACACAGTGGCAGATTATCACACTCTGTTGGTTACAACTCCAAACGTTATGCAGCAAGCTAAAATGTCACATGATTTTTTTCATCGGAATGCGAAGGCATTGAGGAAGCAATATTCTTTAACACAACAAGAAGCACATGATATTGTGCGAACTTGTGCTGATATTGTCAGCAGTTGGCTCCTCTGCCATCATTTGCGGGGGTTAACCCACAAGGGCTTACACCTGATGAACTTTGGCAATCCGAGGTTATGCACATTATGGAATTTGGATGTTTGCGCCATGTACATGTTTCAGTTGATTTGTTTTCTCACCTTGTTGTAGCTACTGCTCATGCAGGAGAGAAAGCTCGTGATGTTATTCGACATTGGTTGCAATGCATTGCAGTCATGGGAGTACCGAAAACTATAAAAACTGATAATGGACCAGCTTATGTGTCCGCTAAAATACAGGCCTCTTTGCAGACATGGGGTATTAAACATGTCACCGGTATTCCTAATTCCCCGACTGGGTAAGTAATTGTGGAACGTATGCATCATACTTTAAAAACCATGCTTGCTAAACAAAATAGGGGGAATCCCGTAGGTATGACACCTCAAGAGTGATTGTATAAAGCAACTTATGTTTTAAATTTTCTAAACATGTCTTCTTTGTCATCCACAGCAGTAGAGCGACATTTCGGAAGAACTGTTGAATGGCCTGAACAACCGAAGGTGTATTATAAGCACCTTGAATCGGGGCGCTGGGAAGGACCAGTCCCCCTGATAACATGGGGTCGAGGGTATGCTTGTGTGTCTTTTTCCTCAGGTCCATACTGGATTCCTGCAAAATTCGTTAAGCCGGCTCATCAGCTGAGCCCAATACAGGAAAAGGAAGGCCTGGAACCAGTCAAGCTGATCAATGAGTAAAAGCAGGCATACCTAAGGATGGGTATTTTTATTAATCTTTCAGTTTTTAATGCTTATCTCTTTTCTGTCTCATACAGATTCTTTTGTATATTGGGCTACATACTGAGGGCTGGCAAATGGGATTTGTATTTGTAAACAGAAGTCTTCATAAGCTAACCATAGGTAATACCACAACAAATAGAAGTTCTGAGCAAGAAAATTCTGTAATGATTTGTACTTCTCATCTGTATATGTTTGCTTTGGCTCAAAATGCAAGTGTACAAGAATGTAATCAATCTTATTGTGTAAATTTAACATGAGTATGGTATAAAACGTATATCTACACATGATGCAATAACCAATAATATTTCATATCTTTTTCTATTGCGACAACGAGCGGAAGTGTAGTTGCCCATCAACCTTACCAGAGAATGGGAAGGTTCTGGAGGGTTAGGACATTTTAGCAGAATTTTGCAAGAAGAAATAAACCAAACACGCAGACGCTCTAAACGATTTTTAGGATGGCTGATTTTTGCAATAGTATCTGCAATTGTTATTTTAGCTTCAGCTTCTGTAGCCGTTGCTGCGTTTACTGAATCTGTCCAGACTGCTAAGGGTGTAGGAGAAACTTTATCTAATGTAACTGAAGAATTAGATACGCAAGAACGTATAGATGAAGAAATATTAGCCAGATTACAAGCCTTAGAAGTAGCAGTTATATGGATAGGGGATCGGCAAAATGCGTTAAAAACACGTCTTTCTCTGTATTGTGATTGGGAGTACAACTCTCGAAGACTTTGTGTTACATCTCTCCCTTGGAATACATCACTACATGGCTGGGAAATGGTTAAATACCATTTCCAAGGTGCTTTTGACATGTCGTTGCAACAAAATATTCGTCCTTTACATGATCAACTAAAAGCTCAAATACTAAAGATTCAAGACTTAATGAACCACAATGCATTTGAAACATTACAAAAGGATTTCTCGTGGGTAAATCCAAAAAAATTGGCTTTCTGGGCTAAATTTAGGAATCTGGGTATTTATTGCCTTAGCAGGGTTCTTTTTGATTCTGTTTTTAATTGTGTTTAGTATATAACCTGCTAAGAGTGTCACGATGAGTAGAAGCACAAGTCATGGTGACCTTGTTAATAAATGGTCTGGTGTTAAACAAAAAAGGGGGAGATGTGGCAGATCTACGAGCAGAGGCCTACGTACGGCCTAGGACACAGTGAGCAGAGCACACAGAAACAGGAACGCAGATATCGATACGGATGGAACGAAGAGGAACTGGTTCAATATAAACATGGAACAAGAAAACAGCTTTGCATGCTTACCTTGGTGGGAACTGGATAAGGCGACTGGGTTAGTGATCTGAAATATGTGTTTACTTGCCTAGCAGATGCATGGAAAGTTTTAGAGTTCGGGTATAAAAGCCAAGGCCTGAGAAGCAATAAACGATTTTGTGCTTATCACAGCCGGAGTCCGTGCCTTCATACACCACAAAAATATTTGGAATATATATTATTGTTGAAGGAACCAGAATATAATCACTGTTATAAACTGTCCTTTTTCCCTCTTTTTCTAAATATACCCAGCATTATACATTTTATATCTTACATTATGCACTATCTATTGAATATTACTGTGACAGGACTTCACATCAGCTAAGAATTTGCTGTGGATCTTCCTAAATCTTTGCTTAAGTTTTTAATCCTCAAAGAAAATCAAAAGAACTTTAACTGTGAAAAAGTTAGAGTTAATTAGAATAAAGACTAGCTCTATGATTTTCCCAGAGATCAAAGTAAGGCCAACGAACTTGTAAATATCTAGGTCATCTTTTTGGCCTTTTTTAAAGATAGATTCAATAGTTACCTTTCTCTAGTCATTGAGAACTTCACCTGATCATTACAGCCTTTCAGAGATGATAGAGAGGTTCTTGCAAGGATATCAGCCAACTGCCTCAGCAGCCTTGGATACAGCACATCTGGTCCCATGTTGCTGTGTGGGTCAAGACCCCTCTCTTTAAAGTTACTGCAGCACTTAAATTCATTTATGTTGTAGCCCTAAATGTTTGCCTGGGTGAATGGGGAAGGCAGATAATCATCTGACTTATTATGATACAGTGTATCACTATCTGGGCCAAAATTAGTACTTCAGAATTTACAAAATTATACAGATGTAACATTATTGTTATATCATATTATTATATCCTATTACTGTATCATATATACATGTAATGGCCTTATGCCAATCTAGAGTTTTGCGGTTTCTGAGAAGTGATTTGCAAATGCTTTGGCTTAACAATATGTCTCTTCTCTTAGCTCTCTTTACGCACCACCTTGCAGCTCTTTCTCTCTCTCCTTCATATTAGATTGTCAGCTCTTTGCAACAGGGCTCGTTCATTTGCATTTGCTCTATAATGTGCATGTCATACTTGAGAGATACTGACTATTCTGGTATACATGAGTGCTAGCTACAAGCACTGTCTCTGTCAGATGTGCCTGAATTGAATTGTCAAATGGTAAATAATGTCTGTGGCAAGTACGCTAACTGTGAGTGTCAAAGAAGCCCTGGAGATTGTTGAATAATAAATAACAGCTCCCCTTTCTTTGTTAGCAGTATGTCCTTGTTCACCTGTGCTCATGCTGGGCAGATGGTAAGTGCTGAGGGTGAATTCCACAATGCTTGCATGTGGGTGGAGGGGATGTCTTCACATGGGGAGACTTAATGTTAGCTTAGTCTTTATGTCAGTGCAGGGTACACCAAAAGGATTGAGGCTCAGTCTTCTTTTTCCCTTTGCCATGTTTTTGCAGTGATGGAGAAAAATAAAATGAGGACTGATTGGAGCATGGGGTCATTTCACTACAGATTCTGCACTGCTAATTCAAGACATTACTGAAATTTGATAAACAAAATAAAAGAATGTGAGTTATTACTGATATTGGTAAAACTATTGGTAAACTATTCTCTCCTTCACTTCTTTCCATATATTCCATTACCTCTTTCATGAAGTTGCTGCTGAAATTCTTAAGGGTTATGTTTTGAGCTTCTCATCTGTACATGTGGTTATGTTTATCAATAATCAATAGGGAAGACACCCTATCCCAGAAGTCCATTACCAATGAGTGATTCAGGTGGTTTTTAATCTAAGTTTGATTAAATTATCAGTAGTAAACTGAACAGTAACTTGTTTGTCCTGGTTAGGGGTGGAGCAGAGCCAACTTTCTGTTCAGTGAGAGAGGCTCTTGCTTATACTTATTGCTGTGGAAACCAGGGTCAGCTGTGGGGAGGAGTGGACAGGTCAGGTGACCCCAACTGACCAATAGGGTATTCCATCCCATCTGCCATGCTCAGTATAAAAGCTGAGGCAGCAAAGGGATTTGGTGGGTTGTTTTTATTGGTTGCTTCTTCAATGATTGGTATCTGAGGAGGGAACTGTGAGTTTGTCTGGCTTTGATCCTCATTGGTGTGTTCCAGAATCCAGTTCCCATTCATAACTGAGTCCAGTCTGGAACTTCCCTAGTGCCTGCCACTGACATCTCCCTGGGAGCTTGATACAGTTTTGTGTTTATTTGTATATACTGTACCTATTTCATTATTTCCTTTTTTATTTTATTATTAAGATTTTCATTGAAGTAGCTTAGTTTTTTCTAAACTCATAACTGTCTTTATCTCTCCTCCTCCTTTCCTTGGAGTGAGAAGTGGGGGAGAGCATCTATTGTCTTGTCATTGGCCAACCTGGCCCAAAACACGACACTTGTTGAACAAAATAAGGAAGACTATTACTCTGGATAAAATTCTGGCATCCAGTGGTCATCATTGGACTTTTTATCTACACAGATGTTATGCATGACCATATAAAATTTATGTAATCACCAAAGTTTTCCACCTATCCAAGTGTAGTGATTACTTGGTCTTTTAACTAGTACAACCAACATCTGATTTTCTGAGTTTGTGGGTCACTCTTCTATTTTATTTACTTGCTTTTTCATTGGCAATGAACCATGATGTTGTAATGGAATTAATAATAAGGAAATGGTATGTTGTGATTGAAAAATGGTCTCCAGCTTAGAAAATAAATGTCTGCTTTGCTTCAGTACTTAAATTCGCTATCTGTTGGAGACTGTTATCCAGTCACAACATTCAATTCCAATGACATTATGGGGTAAATTCTTGTCTTCATTTCCAGCAACTTACAAACATTTGTGCTTACATTGTTTGAAATAAAGACAGGCATGTGAAAAGCAAGGGCCGATGAAGTGAAAAGAGGAAGAATTTTGGCCATAAGTCTAGAATAAGTTTTACTGCAATATGTAGACAATTCCTTATAGCAGTGTAGGCTTTGACACTCAATAGTGATCATGATGGAAACCTACTGTAACCCAAAATATCAGCTCCTCTTCTTTTCCAGGTCTATAAGTCCTTAATTTTATGACATATCCAGTTGTAAGAAACATATTTCTGCGGACATGAGAGTTTTACAGCTCTGTAGACTTGCAGGTAACATCACACCCCTCAAGTCTAATTAGTCCTTGACACCATTGGCAGCTTTATAGAAAAGGGCTACAGTCTAGCCCCAAATTCAGTGTAATGTCACTGTAATTCTTGTTTTTAAGGCAGCTAATATTAGCTTCTTAAAATATCTTAGTGCAGGAGGACTGGGGTACTTGATAGAGATACATCAGCTACAGTTTGGATGTCTTGAGGAAGAGCAGGAAAGACAGGCTGATTTCCCACATAAAAGGTAAATATACTAGCTTCTTAAGATTGTATAAAGGCTTTTTCTGGTTATTCAGGTTAAATCAAAATTGTGATCATGGTTCCATAGTGCATAAAGTCCTATTATACAATTTAATGAATAGCCTTAGTGAGCTTCACCAAGGTTATAGGACAATGTCTGGTTTATGAATCTTGATGGGGACTGACATCAAATAAATGCAGTTGGTCAGCACAGACAAGACAGACGCTCACTGCCACATAAAGTAGACAAAGTCCTGGCCAACACATGATCTTTCATTGGAAAAGCAAAGGCACTGTTACACTGAAAATATTGCTTACAGGCAAAGAGGAAAACCACAATGAATATAAGTAAAGCCAAGAATTTATTGTTACTACAGTTGAAATCCTTGAAGTCTAATTATTATTAGTCCAGACCTAGTTGTACAGAAAAAGAAAGAATGATGCAGTTAAAATTGTTATACATACTTCTGAGTTTCCACCCCTTTTACTGATGTTATGCTTACCCTCTTCCTCAGGGCCCCAAGGTCAGTGATTTCATTCTGGTGGTGGTGATGGCAGCAGGGGTTATGGTGACTGTTCAGCATCCGGAGTCCTTAGCTGGGAATAATATCATGCTGATGTTCCTCACTCTAGGATCCATGTGGGATCATTTTTACATATTTCCAAACACATTTTTACATCTTGCTCTTTCTTCATTGATCTGCACCTCCACGTTACACCCAAATGTACTATATATGTTCCCTTTTATGAATGTTACATATTATTTCTTTGTTCTCTTTGTTACCCCTAATACTAGTTTTTCCCAGCTCCAGGTCTGTTTGTCATTAACTGACCATGGATGAGTTGTTAATGGCCATGGGGTCTCCAGTGGCAATGTGCGCCCTATCTTTTATCAATCCATGACTTTACTTCTCTGCAGCATATCCCATGTCCCCACTTCTCAAGTCCTCTGCTGTGATACCAGGTCTGTATTTCTCTACACTATCTCATTGTGTTTGTCATAAATACTTCATTCTACATAGAATAACTGCTTATTACTGCTATCTATATATAACTGTGGTTGTACCATACAAAGAGGAACAAAAGCAAAGCAAATCAGCCATAGAAACATGGTCAATTAGGGAAAAAAAAAGGCATTTACAGCTAAACCAAGTAAAACAGAGCTGCAGGCAGGTCAAGAAAAGATCAGACAGTGCAGGCCTTGCTAACCCCAGGCTTCAGGCCTTGCAAACTCTGGACAAACAGTGCGGCCTGCTATCAGCAATGTCAATACAATACTACAGGGCTGCCGCTCTTAGAGCACCAAGACTGGATTTAACGCTGCATTGAAGGTAGGGATGTAATTTCAAGGAGTTGTGTAGACTTACTCAGAAGTTGATGGAAAAGAGTAGGGATGTCCAGGAGGTAGTTCATCCAGTTAGGAGGTAATGCCTTAGTAACTAAGAAGCCGAGATGGAACAGGCTGTGGAGATGTCTATCCATCTGTCTCTATTGATGATAGCAGGAACTTATATACCTGGCTTAGATATTTAGATACTGGATGCAACTTGTCTGGATGTCTGCAATTAAATGAGATACCTTAAATTTGGATATGAGTTAAGCAAGTTGTTAGGAGAGGATTTTGAGAAACGTTAACATCCTGCTTTATTGCCTCCATTTGTTTCTAGATTTGGCAGACTAATTCTATTCTAAATAAAACTTCCCTTCTTGAGATGTGTTTTGTCATAGGTACAATATCTGACAAATAAATAATGGAAGTAATGTCAGTATCTAATGGAATCAGAAAGCTTTTAATAAGTTGATTTGTTTCCATTACATTTTCTACCCATTGTTTAATTTTTTTAATATTTTCTTTATTTGTATAAATGATAAGGTCTTCTGTGAAAGAGTCTTTTGTTGTTTCCATGGCGTTATATTATCGGATCCTGTTTCTGGTTTAGGACCCTAAACGCTACCATAATAAGGGCAACTACTGGTATCATATCATCATGCTTTCTAAAACTGCTCCATTTTAAAATTCATTACAAAAATGTTGGCTGAAATGGTTCCATACCCAGTGCTATTGTATCCTAGTGTTTCAGACACTTTTATGTGACTTTCAGAACACAGAATGAAACTACAATTCATATTTTGAGTTTTCTACCAGATGTATACTGGTGACTACCAATGTTGATCACATCCTACAAAGATTAATTTACAAAAAAATTCACAGAGCCATTTTTAGCAAATGCTGTAGAATCTCTGAAGAGAACAAGGGAATCAGACCTCTGTTTTATATCTCAGCTGGATATGTAGTTTATCATCATCATTCTGTTTTATCCCAGATGTTATCTTTTTCTGGAAAAGTATATTCGCTTCTCACCTGTATTTTGTCAAGGACTGCCTCTGTAAAAATGTGTGACCTAATTCCTTTTGAAGAGGACCAAGAGCTTTGAGTAAAATTCACATACATGAAGACAGCCAGAATAAGCCATTGTAATTCTCAAAAATACAGCTATATGATATTCCTTTGGCCCATCTTGGGTACATGGCTGAATTTCACTCTTAAAAAATTCTCAAGACATAGCAAATAATAACTAACAAACGCATCCCGTTTACACTAACAAATACACAGATCATTCATAGAATCATAAAATCATAGAATCTTCATGGTTGGAAAGGACCGTTGAGATCATCAAGTCCAACCATACACACACAAAAAAAAGCCCCCTACAATCTCTGCCACTAGAGCATGCCCTGAAGTGCCAAATCTACACATTTCTTAAATACCTCTAGGGATGGTGACTCAACCACCTCCCTGGGCAGGCTCTTCCAGTGCCTGACCACTCTTTCAGTAAAGTCATTCTTCCTAATATCTAATCTAAACCTCCCCTGCTGCAACTTCAGACCATTTCCTCTGGTCCTCTGGTCCTCTCATTATTCACCTGGGAGAAGAGGCCAACACCCACCTCTCTACAACCTCCTTTCAGGGAGTTGTAGAGGGCAATGAGGTCTCCCCTCAGCCTCCTCTTCTCCAGACTAAACATGCCCAGTTCCCTCAGCCTCTCCTCATATGGCTTGGTCTCCAGACCCCTCACCAGCTTGGTAGCTCTCCTCTGGACACGCTCCAGCACTTCAATGTCCCTCTTGTACAGCGGGGCCCAGAACTGAACACAGTACTCGAGGTGAGGCCTCACCAGTGCCGAGTACAGAGGCACAATCACTTCCCTACTCCTGCTGGCCACGCTATTCCTGATACAAGCCCGAATGCTGTTGGCCTTCTTGGCCACCCGGGCACACTGCTGGCTCATGTTAAGCTGGCTGTCCACCAGCACCCCCAGGTCCTTTTCTGCCGGGCAGCTTTCTAGCCACTCTTCCCCAAGCCTGTAGCACTGCTTGGGGTTGTTGTGACCGAAATGCAGGACCCGGCACTTGGCCTTATTAAACCTCATACAATTGGCCTTGGCCCATCGATCCAGCCTGCCCAGGTGCCTCTGTAGAGCCTTCCTACCCTCAAGCAGACCAACACTCCCACCTAGTTTGGTGTCGTCTGCAAACTTACTGAGGGGGCACTCAATCCCCTCATCCAGATCATTGATAAAGATATTAAACAAAACTGGCCCCAAAACTGAGCCCTGAGGGACACCACTGGTGACCGGCTGCCAAGAGGATTTCACCCCATTAATCACAACTCTCTGGGCACAGCCATCCAGCCAGGTTTTAACCCAGCAAAGAGTACACTTGTCTATGCCATGATTGGCCAGCTTCTCCAGGAGAATGCTGTGGGGGACGGTGTCAAAGGCCTTACCAAAGTCCAGATGGACAATGTTCACAGTCTTCCCCGTGTCCAGAATGTGGGTCACATGGTCATAGAAGGAGATCAGGTTGGTTAAGCAGGACCTCCCTTTCCTAAACCCATGCTGGCTGGCCCTGATCCCTTGGCTGCCCTGCACTTGCCGTGAGATCTCGCTCAGGATGATCCTCTCCATGATCTTTCCTGGTACCGAGGTCAAACTGACAGGCCTGTAGTTCCCCGGATCCTCCTTCCGACCCTTCTTGTAGATGGCTGTCACATTAGCCACCCTCCAGTCATCTGGTACCTCCCCTGTTGACCAAGATTGTTGATAAATGATGGAGAGAGGCTTGGTGAGCTCTCCCACCAGCTCCCTGAGTACTCTTGGGTGAATCCCATACGGCCCCATAGACTTATGTGCGTCTAGGTGCAGAAGCAGATCATTGACTACTTCCTCCTGGATTATGGTGGGTTGTGTGGAGCATTGATTCATGGACTCTGGCAGGGTTTGGACCAAAGACCTTTATTACAACAATTTTCCAAGCTTTATAGGTACAAGCACTCTCCACGCGCAGGCAGCATCCTACTGATAGGTTGAAGGTCGATTGCCACGCGCTTCTCGGTGTCTTCCGATTGGTCATCTCTCTCTGTTCACGCGGAGTAGCAGCTTTGCTTTCACATTCCTGTTCTTGCTGATATCTCCTGATGCTTGCTTATCTTTTCTCTCAAGGCATCTCTCAAGGATACAGCTTTGCCTCACCAAGGTCAAACAGATCCCCTATGCTACTCCCTATCTCTACACTGTTTCTTATTATCTGAGAGTTCATTATACAGTGGGGCTTCCTCAGCATGAGTCACCACCTCATCTAGCGGCATTGGGAAGTCTTTGCCTTTGGTCCAGTTTGTGATCACTTCCACAATTCCTGGATGATTTCGGTTTCCTGTTCGAGCTCGCTGTGTGATTAAGGCAACCCACTTACTCCTGGAAGAACTGGATGTCTCAGGCAGGTCCCTTGACCTTACCTCTTTTGACAGCAAAACCTGCTTTCAGAAGAATCTTGATTCCTTCCTTACCTTTCTTGAAAACTTCCTCTGCTGTATTACCCCACACAATGATGTCATCAATGTATTGCAGGTGTTCTGGAGCTCCACCCTTCTCCAGTGCAGTCTGGATCAGTCCATGGCAAATGGTGGGGCTGTGTTTCCACCCCTGGGGCAGTTGATTCCAGGTGTACTGGATGCCCCTCCAGGTGAAAGCAAACTGTGGCCTGCACTCTGCTGCTAAAGGAATAGAGAAGAATGCATTAGCAATGTCAATTGTAGCATACCACTTGGCTGCCTTTGACTCCAGTTCATATTGGAGTTCCAGCATGTCTGGCACAGCAGCACTCAGCGGAGGTGTGACTTCATTCAGGCCACGATAATCTACTGTTAATCTCCACTCTCCATCAGACTTTCGCTCTGGCCATATAGGGCTGTTAAAGGGTGAGCGAGTCTTGCTGATCACTCCTTGGGTCTCCAGCCAACGAATCAAGTTCTGGATGGGAATTGGGAAGCTCAGTTAGTGCGATGCTGTCATTGTTGCGCCATGGCAGTAGCAATTGGCACCTGCTGTTCTTTAACCTTCAGCAGTCCCACCACAGAAGGGTCATCTGAAAGGCCAGGTAAGGTAGACAGCTGTGTAATGTCCTCAGTCTCTACAGCTGCTATACCAAAAGCCCACCTGGGGGAAAGTAACAGAAGATTGGCAAGGAAGATTATAAACATGCTCAAGTGACTCACACCTGGGGTGCTGGGAAACACATATATCACACTAATTGCTCAGTCTTATGTGCTTGCAAGTAGAACATCCGCCGTTAGATAATGTAAGTCTGCTATGGACTCAGGGACACTATCTAGCCGCTTGAGAATCCTGCCTTGTTATTGAAGATGATCAAAGCACAGTGAGAAAACAATGCCTGCTTGAATCCTTGAAATATCAGCAAGAACAGGGAGTCTGTGTGCTCTCGCTCTCTTGCTAACAAGGACTCTCTCACGCTCCACAGTGCCTGCATCCCCTGCTTTCCTGCCTCTGCTGGGTGCTGCTTCTGAGATTCCCCAGTCCATGAGGTATTAAGATTAAATTTGTTCTTTGCCTTTCATCCATGGTTTTGTGGTTGGTCCTGAATCCTGCCTGCATCATCTGACACACCACCAATACCCTTTCAGGTCTTTGAAATACCCTCTCGTAAGGTAGTCTACGCCAAGGATGCACGGAGCAGCTGGGCCAGTCACAATAGAATGCTTCTCCCATTTCTTCCCATTCAGGCTCACTTCAGCCTCCAAAACAGTCAGTTCTTGAGACCCACCTGTCACTCCAGAAATAGTAATAGATTCTGCCCCTTTATGATTCGATGGCAATAGGGTACATTGTGCACCAGTGTCCACCAGGGCTTTATACTTCTGTGGTTCTAATGTGCCAGGCCATCAAATCCACACAGTCCCGTGAACTCTGTTGTCTCTCTCCTCCTGGCTGGAGGCAGGGCACCTCTAATGTTGAGGACAACATCTACAATTAGCAGATGAGTTCCTACCCGGACCAGAGAACTGCTTACCATGGACTGGAACAGCCCCCCGCTGAAAGAATTCTTTCTTCCAGCTGCTTTACCTTGCAACTTACTTATTCATGCCTGTAGGACCAGGGTAACATTGTGTGTTGTTTGTGGATTGGGTGTTTGTTTGTTGTGTTTTGTTTTTTTTAAAAAAAAAAATCCCACTTACCCACATCCTCCTTAAACACCAGTCACTGAAGAACCAATCTGACCCTTTCATCCCTCAGCTTTTATATGGAGCATGGCAGATAGGATGGAATACCCTATTGGTCAGTTTTGGGTCACCTGACCTGTCCACTTCTCCCCACAGGTGTGACCCCTCCACAGGGTAAACAATCAAGTCAGCTGGCCCTGGTTGCCACAGCAACAACTATAAGTAAGAGCCTCTCTCACTGAACAGAAAGTTGCCTCTGTTCCACCCCAAAGTAGGACAAATGTGAACTCATTTTGAATTACTAGCAGCGTTTGAATTTTAAATTAGCCTATTTACAGTGAAACTATGCCTGCTGATTGCTATCATCTTCAGGAAAATTAACAGTAACAATCATGGGTGATATAATGCAATTTCCTCACAAAAATCGCATAGGCTTCATTACTGTTTACATGAATTATCATAAACAGCAATTATAGCTGCACATAAAATGTAATGCTCTTTTTTAAAATCATAATCACACAGTTGTTCTTCTAATTCATATACTGGGGGAATAGGTGTTTGATTCAACCTTTGTTGTGAAGGAAATGTTTTGCTGCTAGTTAATTTTGTTGTAAGTGCTTGTTGGCTCATTTTCAAATCCTCTCTCTGTCTTTTTCTCCATCCATTTGGATCACTTAGTTCTTGTCCCCTGTTTGCTTTGCCCTCTAATACACCAAAAGGAACACGCAGGCATGCTAATAGCAGATAGGGGAGACGCAATGCTCGTATTCTCTAGACGTTGGACATTAGGCTACAGAGGAATAAGTATTTCCGGTGAGGATTTATAACATCATTTGTGCAATTATGTAGAAGACCCCATAAAGGAATAATGTAATAACAAACCTGTTAAAAGTGCAAATTTGTTACACCAATTTCTGTTTCTCTCATAAGTCAGCAGAACAAAGAGCTGATAAAAAGAATGACATGTTAAATTACTAAATTTAAAAAACAAAGGACAGAAGAAAGAGTCTGGCTTTATTTTAAGCACATTGTTTGCTACATGTATTTTTGAGTAACTACATTGTAACTGTCGGCCACATGCTATATAAGCAGTGCAAGGTAAGTGCTGTGTAATTGCAGGATAATTATCTTGTTATTTCTGTCTTCCAGCTAGAATAGCAAGTCCAGTTCTGTCTGGAGCTCAGGGCCTGCTACCAACCACCAAATGTCCTCACCTTCGACTGTGTGTGTATCAACATATTCATATATACGCATGCACGAATGTACATATATATGTGTGTGTGTGTGAAGAGTAAAAGAAAAAATAATAATTACGTTATAAATTGAAGTTATTCACTTGAAGAATTTAATTTCTGGAAATAACAACTCTTTCTCCTGTACTGAATGGCATGCTTACATCTCTACTGATTCTGTGGCTGAATCCCTCACTATGTAGATTAGGTGGGATTAAGCTCAATTTCCAGAGAAGAGCAAGATAGAAAATCACTGAGTATCATGCAAGATAGTCTGGTACTTGGGTAACCTTTCCTAGAGAGAAAAGGAATTGGGTGCTGAAAAAATATTGGATTTTCTGATGCTAGTCCAGGCTTCAGAGCAGAGAAATCTGTTCAGAAAGACTAGAAAATCTGCCTTGGTGGTTTTGCTAGTCTGGGTAGCAGTCCAGAATTTTCTCTCTGAGTTTGACGTATTCAATATATTTGCTCCCTTATCCACATTGCTCTTACTAGATCCATGCCAAGCACATCTGTAACGTCTGCACAGAACAGTTGTGGGTTTTTTTTTTTTTTCTGAACAGTCTGGAGCAGCCACATTGTTAATCTCATTCAGTTTTTCTGCTATCGTATAAATTCTTAGGATAATCTTGGTCCATGTTTCTTTACAAGAGTTTGATGAAGAGCGCTCAAGCATGTATCCCCAAATTATAGACCATTCATTGTCAGATGGAGCAGATTCATCTCCAGGTCTATTTGCGAATATGAAGTAGAAACATTATTTTTCTTTTGATATAAAGAATGGTCCCTCTATAATATGGATAAAATATTTCTTACGGAGATCCCACCATCTTTTTTATCCTTCTCTGTTTCTGACTATATTATTTTCTAGCACTGAGCTGAATTTGTAGATTTCAAATAAAGTAGGTTATTAGTTGCAAATTTACCAGCTGTAGATGTTACAAACAAACAAACAAACAACAAAAATAGAAAATAGAGTGCTGAAAAATCTGTGATATTTTGAAAAGAAGATAAAATATTTGCTATGACTGCTGCAGTATAATGAATATGATCCTACTGCATCAAAGTCAATGAGGATCTCAATTTTTTCAGGGAGCATTGGATGATTACTAGTGGACATGAAGTGTCCTAGATCCTGAAATTTTCACTCCAGATCTCTTTTCTGCAAATATTCCCTGAAGTCAGTGGATGATATGAGGACATAACAATACTAACTTTGGTATTTCGTTGAATTGTTGGGCACAATCAAAGTATTTTTAAAGCTATTGAACAGATGTGAAGCATTCGACAGTGGTGTATTTAGGTCTGTAAACTTTCCATGATGATGTTCTTCTGGGATAATCTCCAGACCTGAAAGTACAGGTTAAAGATCCACCTTCTGATGCTGTCGGTAATAAGTGATTTTTTTGTGTGCTTTGGCATCAAAGGAGATATATGTTCCACCATCACCATTGAAAACTTAGGAGAAATATATACACTGGAATAGGGAATGCAATACAATAATAATTATTGAGGAATTTTAAAAAAATGACAAAACCAATCAACAAAGAGGTGACTTGGCTAAGATCATAAAGAAGGCTGTGAAGGAGTCCACAGTTCTCAAACAATGTTTAACACTTCCATTTTTCTTTCACAACACAATAAAATAAAGAAAAGCTAATCTTCTCTCTCAGTAGGAAATATCATTTTGGCCCATCAGCAAAGTGACTTTTTTCCTAGACAAAATGAAAATATGGAAAGCATGAAAGTGTCTTGAAAATTCATTAAAAAAAAATAATAATCTGGGCATGATTTCTGCATAAAGGTTGCTTACACATACCAATACAATATAATAAAACATATTTTTTAATAGATTTGTTAAACCAGTCAAATTGTTTTTTGGAAAAATCATGTCTTTCTCCATTTTTTTTACATTTAACACAGACACAGACAGACAGATACACAACATTCCTGTTATTAAATTTTCATAGGCAAATTCTGATTTAAGTGACTGTATGGAGAGGTCATAAATATTACTTAATTTCATCATTGTTAGAGACTTTGTTGATATAAATAACCGTCATGCTAATTTTTCTGCACATAGCTAACTTGTGACATTGGCTGTGACTGTTGTTACCCTCTTCCATCTCTTGCCACTATTGTCTCAAATAGGAATGTACATTTTTAGGAATGGGATTGTCTATCCCTTTGTGCTCAATATGTTTCTAATACAAGATTTCTTTATACCAGATACGATTGCGTTAGGAAATTACAGCAGCTAGATCTGTTGTATGTTTTCTGGTTGTGCAGAATGCCAATATTTCAGTCCTGAGAGTTCAAAATAGATGTCTCAGTCTTCTTGTCAGAAGAAATATTTCCTACCACCAGAATATTTAAATGCAAATATTTTTACTAAAATAATCGAATAAAAGAGAAAATGTACTTTTCCATTCCTTCTTTTTATGTGTTAAAGTGAATAACTGAAGTCACTTTTAAATTTTCAGTTCATCAAAATTCATTGGTTGTAGTGGCAACAAATGTCTTTGGTGCAAATTTTGACAAATTTACTACTACTACTACTAAACCCTAAAACAAGCTAAAATACTGTAAGAAAGCATTAGGGACAAAAACCCACATTTATTAGAAAAAGTTATCTTTCTGGTTGAGAATAGCATTATCTTCAGGAAGATAAAGAAATTACAATCACATACTGTTTTCAGTTGATTAGTCATGGTGTGTATGTAACAAAGTATGGTTATAGTATCTGATTTGAATTCAATAATATACAAAGAATGGCAAATAATAAACACTGAAAAAAGAAGAATAACAAATAAATTATCTGCATATGTGGGAATTTCAAGGTTAATCCAATGCAAGATGAAATAATGAAAAGATTCACTTTTTACTTCAATAGAATTTGGATCAGACCCATGAGTTATTCTATAAACAACATTAAACATTAATTTCTTTAAATATCTGTGTAATAAAAACTCTTATGCATCAAAGAAACTAAATGTAAAAGAGGCTGAAACTGCATACTGAAGAGTAACAAAGAGTTTGAGAGTTTGGGGAAATATCCACTGTTTTTTCCAGTTGCTTTGTGGCTTGGTTTTGTTTTAATTTTTGCTAGTATTCAACTATCTCTGTTAATGAATTTGATAAAATTGGCTTCAAGAAATATACCCATGGCAGGGATGAGGGTGATTATTCCAAATCTGGAATCTTGATTATTCGTCTAAAAGAGGTCAGGAATTTTTTCCTTTCCAAGTTAGAATTTTGCAAGAACTATTTCAGAGGATGTCTAAATAGAGGATGTCTAATTATTCATTTAATTGCCACATAGTGCACAGCATAGTGCCTAAGGAGATTTTTGTCGTTGTTCCTAAACATATTTGAGAAATGCTAACAAGAAAAAGTTACTGTCATCTCAGTTAACATAAAACTGGAGTCACGCATGATGAATGCATTTACAACTGCTTTGTGAAGGATCGAAATTTGGAGGAGGAGAATGGAAACATGGAAAGAGGGATCTCTGATATGAGTTAAGAAGTCTTCTCTTGGGTTACCATGCTAGTTGTCTGTTATTCCAACAAGGACATATTTTGCTCTGTTGTAATTTACTGAGTTCCATCTTAATGCTATTGCCTTTGGAAGTCTCTACCTAAGCTTCTACTGCTCTAAAGGTTTCAGAAAAATCTTATGATTTCCCACATTAAGTTCTTTTATGTCATCATTATCAGTTAGCTTAACCACTCTGTACAGAAAGGAGTCACTTCCTCATTCAGCATTTTATGGTAAGAAAGATTTTCTTTTCTCATTTACTCTTGTAAAGCAGGACCTCTGTTCCCCTGCTAAAGGTGTAGTCCAAGTCTTTGTCTTCTGGCACTTCCCAACTCCTTTTTATAGCAGATCTTTTCATTGATACTATACAATGTTATGATACATTTATATTTTATCCAGTTTCTACTGATCAGGTTTTCAAGGGCACACAATATATTCTTTACAGCATTCCAGCTTCCATTTGCATTTGTAGTTCCTTCCCATGCTGTGCCTCTAGTGAATATACATAGCACATCATTTTTTTTTGCAAAGCTCATTAACAAAATCATTGAGTAAGATGAGGCAAATGTTTGAGGAATACCATGAGCCATCAGACACATTAAGTCACATGCACTTCCCCAGAGTTTATTATGGTCCAAGACAGAAAAGCCTCTGGAATAAACTAATGCCAGAGTTATGCATTGCTAGAAAGTTAACTTTATGGATTGGTCTTTGTTACTTAGGTGTTTATACCCTGCCAGGATCTAACATTAAATTGGTGGTTTGAGAATTCCCTGAGTCTTTAACTGGGAACAGAAATAAAGGATGTTTCTCATGAGCAGAGAATCTCTTTCTTACTGGGAAGAGATAAAGGAGGGAGTGAAAAGGTACCAGACTACCCTGGTTGGAAAGGTAGAGTATTTTAGCCCAGAGTCTCAGCCACCACCTTTCCATAGGCAAGTTCTGACAGTTCAGCATGGGCTGTATACAGAAGCAATAGCTTTAAACAACAAATTCCCAGTGCCCAAAATATGCATCTGCAATGTGGATCTTCCACATGAAAACAGTAAAAGGGAAGACAAAAGAAATTTCACCATTTGGTTACACTTATTCAGTGATACAATACACAAACCACATTTTTTTTAATATTAGAAGTCATCAGTCTCCATCATTATCAAACTCCTTGTGTAAGAATAAAATGGGTTGATGAGAGAATTGATCATACGTGAAAGTTATGCATTTTAAGGAGTCTCTACCACATTTGTATTTTATCAAATAGCTCCTAATTATGTTCTATAACACAAAATTAAATATTTCTGTCTCCGTTGTGTGTTCTTATTCATGAGTTGGGCATTAATCATTAAACAATATGCCTGCTTGTTTATTTATACTAGATGTGATTATTCATATTCTGAGTAGTCTGCAAGGTCTTTAACTGCATTGCCTAGCCATTTTTATGACTTTAAGATTGTGTGGGGAGAAGGGAAAGGTTAAGTTATTGAACTCATTTCCCTGCTCTTGTAATGGAAAACATTTTCTTTATTATTTTATTAAAAATAAATTGAGTTTTTTAAAAGGCAAGAAATAAGAGAGCTACAAAAATATATGTTTACATCTACTACTCTTGCGGTTATACTAGAAAGTGTCTAGAACAACTCCACTTCGATATGAATATGTGTATTTAAAACATCCATATTCCTATTGATGACTATTTGACTTGTGGAATTTGAACATTTTCAGGTGCTTCACTAAATCTGTTTTTTATTAAAGAGTGAAATTTATCTGATAAGTTATAGGCATTATCTATCTCACTGAGAGCTGTCTAGATTTTCCTTATACTTATCGAAAATAAATAGGTAAACTTACATAATAACTCATGTCATCTTACCTTCAATGAAATGCCTGAGGTAGATCAGATAAACAATGCATTAAAATGCTTAACTCTTTTCATTAATCGGGGAAATATCTCAGACACACTTTGTAAAACTGGGGAGTTTGGTAAGAGGAATTTTATCCTCTACAAACTTCTATCCATTGCCCTTGGATCAGGCTCTATGAGCAACATCAAGTGTCACTTTATTAATGATAATGACAGAATACAATAAGAATATTAAGATTACTTTGAGTATATTTGTGTTTAGCTTTTACCAAATGTCACATTCATTGTGAACTACATATTTACAGAAGCTTGAATAAGCACAGACAGAGCAAAGAACTTTACAGTTAATATGGTCTTTAAGGCTCCATAGAAAATAGACTTTACCTGAGTGCTTACTAAGCAATATGTTGTGCTTTTGTGAATACTTTTAGTTTGGGGTTTTTTGTGTGGATTTTTTTTTAATGTGGATATTTTAAACTAAAATTTACTGCAGGCTGTCACATAGTAACAGAAATACAGAAATTTTCTTTGCTTTTTTGTCTTAGCCCGAGGTCTTGGATCAAATCTGTGATTAAAACTTGACACCCCCCCGCGCCCCCCGCCATGGTGTAAGGATCTTTATTTGAATCAGATTTTAGAATACTTGGTTGAATAACCAAAGTAATTTTTTATATTTGCGATAACTATCAATAGAGCCAGCCAATGCATTAACTGACCCTACCCAGTTTGTTCATCCACCTCTGTCTCCCTCTGATTTTTTCAATGATTCTTGATTCCACCCATGTATTACATACATCTAATAAGCTTCAAGATGTGTTTATTTCTGTAAAACACATTATAGTAGTTCATCTATATTCTCTTTTTTTGCTGGAGTCCTCACACGGAAGAGGAAAAAGGTTATTTGAAAATTACCTAGGAATGACACTCAGAAAGGGATTCATCTTTCCTTACTTTATATGTCTACAGTGTAGAAATCTGTAGCTCATCTCCTTGATCTAAACATCTTTGGAATGAATTACTCTGAATTCTCACATATCGTCTCTTTTAGAAGCCTACTTTAGAGTAGAGAAATTTTGTCTGAGCTGTGGCTATTTCTCTCTGTTGATTATACAGGGATGTTTTGTGAATGAGTAGTTCAGATAAAGTTGTTTATAACTTATATCTGATTAGGTAAATCCTTATTTGAAGTAGCTTCTTTTATCTTTTCCATGTCATATATCACAATGGCCTGAGACCAGAAAAGCAGGATAATTTAATTCAAGATTCAGAGATATCAGACTGAGTTATCAGTATTAAGCAATTTTACTTCAAATCAGTAGTGTGTGAACTAGCCAATTCCTTGACATATTACAGTCATAAGAGAACTGTGTAACCTATTCAATTACCATAATCATTTCCTAACATCCCTGAGGGTTTCTTTTTGGAATTCTCTACCACAGCGCTGTCTGCATTTAGACAATGCACAAGTCCTCATGAGTTTCAGACAATATAGCTGATCTGTGAGAATACAGAAAATACAGACAAGATAGAGAATTTGTTCTAGGGAACGATAGAGCCAGAATCATGCAGCAATAATAATAACACAAGGCCCAGTGTCAGTAAAAGTAGCACAACAATTAAAACAATAACTATTAGCTTTACAGGAGAAAATTTATTGGACCTCCACCTCTAAGTCCCTGGTCTGAATGCAGATCTAACGAGACTGACCAAATGTCACTCTAATTACATAGTGATAAAAGTTCCAGAGTAAAATGAATTCCACTGTCTGAACTCAGCTTCAAGTGGGTATTTGTCTTCATTACTAGCCCAGCATATATTTGGCACAATCTGTACTCCTGTCTTTAAAAGAGGTTCATAAGTTAATGAACAGGAAGATTGAAACATTTGCCTAGTGCCTAGTACCACATATCTGGGACTGGAGTAGGGGATAGAGTGAAGGACTTCATCTTCAACATCCTTTCCTCTCACTTCTTCACATACAGAATGGATTTGCTTCTTGTAGATCTTTCAGTTGTTAAAAAAAAAAAAATAATAAATTCACATGATAAAATGTTGAAGTGATAAAGTTCCTCTCTTCCCACCCCTCCTGTCCCTTCCCTTCCCCTCCCTTCCTCTTGAGTGTCATTGAGTGCCACTCAAGGACACTCCACAAACATGCTACAAAGATTCAGAAGTTTTAGATTTTCACTGTTCTTCCATAACTCAGTGTTCCATCTTTTAAGTGTGATTACTGCTGGAATAAAAAAAAAAAAAAAAAAGAGAAGATGGAAACTTTTCAGGATCAGGCAGGAAAGAGTCCTTCTGCTCTCTTACTTAATTCCTTTTTTCCCATCAGAAATCCCTCCAAACTTTGCTTGATGGATCCACAGAGTAGTAAGTACATTGATCTGTACCACAGATTTTGTATTTCCTTCTATTTCTCATTCTTTTTTTTCTTTTTTTTTTTTTTACATCATTTGATTTTCTGATGGACAGCATAAAAACACTTCAGTCTTCTATTCACATTCTGCCCATGTATGTCTTAGAAGAAATGATTCACATCATCCAAGGCTTTTACTGATGCTGTATATCTGTAAATCAACATTAGTATTGTAAGGAAGAGTAATAGCTTGCTTAGGAGTTTGACAATCTAAAACAAGGAGGGAGCTGATTAGGCAGTGATTTGAAAGTGTTTGGAATGATAGTACTAGCAGTAACCCAATCTTTATTTTTTTTTTCCTCATTTTGACTGCAATATGGAGTAGGGTGGATGGAGACGTTAATGTTTTAGAATCATAGGCATTAGAGTTGAGTAATGCTCTTTGGCCAGGACAGGGGCAATGCCAACAGCTAGTCATATTCTCAAGTGCACCATGCAAAGTAACTCAGCTGTCCTGTAGTATTACCTTGCATATGCACAAATAGAACTAAGAGCTTGTTTGTGCCCTTCTCACTGCTTAAACTGAACTTCTGTCTCATCCAAATTTTACCATTCAGAGTGCGTATGATTAATTTAGAAGTCATTTGATCCTATACCTTGAGCAAGCTTGCAATATTACTAGAATGACCAGAAAAAAAGGAGTTTCTTTTGTCGAAGCAAGCAAAATTAAAGCCGATATGGAATAGGGAGGGAGAGAGGAAAAGCAGCTACTTGAGCTAAAAGTAATTTTAACACAGAATGCATCAGTATAAATGACCATGAATAAATTATGTTTAGTCCATTAATAGACTTTTATCCACTGGGATCTAGAAACCCTTCTGGAGAACCACTCCTATGACAACAGTGGGGGAAAAGTAATAACTGGTTTTAAAAAGATTGCTCTAAATTTACAGCAATGGTTATATGCCATTGTGCCAATAGCAGCAGAGATGGGTTTGGATGGACAAGGATACCCATTCTACTTTGTATCTTTCAGTTAGCACATAGCCTGAGGTAGATATCTCCTATCTCTTCCACCAGTGCTATTCCATGTCCTACTCAAAAAATAAAATTCTTTAGGAACTAAAGAAGGAGAAAGATCTAGAAATGTCTTGCAACAAGCTTCCAGTTTCTGCTTCATTAAGCTGACCCACAAGCATGCTCTGACTATGAAGTTAGCAGGCAGCAGCTCCTCTTGACTCCTGATGGCTTTTGAATACCATACTCTCTCCATGCCTTGCATCAACCCTCTCACAACCCAACTAAGAGCTTTGACTCATTCTGCCAACAGAGCACTAAAATGTGGTGTTATTCAATGCTGATATTTGCCACATGGCTAGATCATAAGTAACTTTGCAAGTCCATTGACTTGGACTGTGAGTCAGAAGTCACAGGATTTAAGAGCATCCATATATTTAAGTGCTCTCTTTTTACCACTTTCTCTTATACAGCCGACAGTACTTTTATTAAAAACCCTCTCAATGCTTTTCTTTACCTAGGACATTTTATTTATTCTTCAGGCTGTCTCAGGTAGCCTGTAAAGTCCATTGACAAAGACTATCTCTTAAAAACATGCAAAAATGATCCTGACATATTTACACTTACAATTTAATTAATTTATTCTTTTTTTCTTTTTTCTTTTTCTTCTTTTTTTCTTTCTTATGCTAAATATTTACTCTTTTTACTCTTTATTTAATTCAGGTAAACCACCTTTTTAATTGAATAACTCTCTCGTTTCTAGGAGAGAAGAAAAAAAAGCAAAACGAACAAATAACAGGAACATGAATGAATAGATGTAGATATAGTGATGATATGGAGGTAAGGAGAAAGAGTTCTGCCACTGACGCTTTGATCACTGATGTAATAGAGATGCAGGCATCAAACTGTTTCTTCCCACAACGCTTACAAATAAGCCAACGCTTGTGGCTTATTTGTACAACAAAGTATAAATGATCTCATATGGGGTCTCCCAGATATGGGTACATATCGGAAGAGTTGAAGGTAATACCATGTACCATTTGAATTTTCTTAAGAGTTACAATCAGCTGTGTAACTGGAACATGGGAAGTGTGGGAAGGTATTTACAGGACCTTGCTCTGCTGGTAAATATCTGACTTTGCATTTCTATAAGTTGGTTTTTAGGGCAGGGGTATACAATTTTAATTTTCTCAACTAGACCAACAGTATTCTTTTACTCTCCTTACCAGTGTTAAACTGGGCACCCAACTCACCAGATGAGGAAGATCCCCAAAAACTTTTCAGATAGATCTGGTGACTTAACCCAGATTATATGACTGCTTTTTAAAAGTAAATATTTGCAGAATCTGTATTTTACTTTACAAGGGATTTAGATCAGGATCTGTCTTGATGTTTGTGCCTGTACAATGCCAACCTATTGTCAGCATTAAAAAAGGAGACATTCATTAAAATTTAAGTAATGAACTGTTCTGATAGCTTTATGTGGGTATCTATTCTTAAGGAACTAGTCAAACAGCTTTAGTTCATTTTATGTAATTACACACTACACAATAATAAACCAGCCTTCTCATCATCTCAGTTTCTTGTTCCTCTTCTACCTCATATTTGCAATATGAGATACCTTTTACCCTACAATTAATTTGAAAAATTATATATATTTTTCTGAGCAACTTTGTTCCAAGTAATGCAACAATTCAGTATATTTCCTAATTTATTTGGGTCCTTGTAAAGTTTCATCTGATAGACATAAAACTGTAAGATGATAGCATTGAAATGCAAGTCTCATGCTTCAATTAGGTACAATCAGAAATCATGCGGTGACTTCATTAAGTATCATTAAGAATGATCAAAATATTGCTCTTAGGAAAAATACATCAAAAGCATGCATTTACACATTGATTAAACAGGATCTGCAATTTCCAAAATCTGTTATGAGAAAAAAGAATGTAGTAAATTAAGTGCTCATACCCTACTTAGCAACAAGGGACTGATTAGCAACCATCAAAGTGAAAAATAATGGATATGGCAGAGCACAAACTCTCATTCCTCTTTGAAATGGAAGTATTGGGCAGCCATAGACAGAAACTGAAAGAAACCACTAGAAAAAGTGGGGAAAAAAAGAAAAAGAAAGTGTTTCTTCTCTCAATAAATTTCCCTCATATCAAAGATAGCTAATCTGACCAAAGAGAAACAGCTGGCAACCATAAGCCACTGAATAACTGCTACAGTCACAATTCCTCAGTCAACTGATCTCCTAGTCCATGTTCACGCTCTTCAGTTATTCATCCACAAAGTCTTTGTCCGCTATGCCTGAGTGTGGGCTCAGCATTCCCTCTTCATGTGGTTTCAGACATTTCAGGCTACAGCATCTGTACAGAAAGAGTTCATTTCTTAACTGGTCCTTCTCATATGCTTATGTTTCCCTGACAGATATAAGTCACCAAGTGCATGCCAGTTGTCCAGCTGCAACAGAAAGCAAGAGGTAAGTAGTTTTGCAACTGGAGAGTCTGAGTTTAATTATGATATTGAGACTTGAAATAACATGAGTCTATAGACAAGCTCAAAAGCAAAAAGGAGGCCTACAGAGGGTGGAAGCAAGGACGGGCTGACTGGATGGAATACAGAGAAAATGTCTGAGTGACCAGGAACCAGATTAGGCAAGCTAAAGCCCAGACAGAATTAAATCCGGCTGGGGACATCAAGGACAACAAGAAAAATTTCTATAAGTCAGGGGTAAAGGCAAGACTAGGGAAGATGTGTGCCCTCTCCGGAAGGAGACAGGAGACCTGGTCACCCAGGATATGGAGAAGGCTGAGATGCTGAATGACTTTTTCACCTGGGTCTTCACGGGCAAGGGCTCCAACCACACCACCCAAGTTGCAGGATGCAAAGCCAGGGTCTATGAGAATGAAGAACCACCCACTGTAGGAGAGGATCAGGTTCGGGACCATCTGAGGAACCTGAAGGTACATAAGTCCATGGGACCTGATGAAATCCATCCAAGGGTCCCGAGGGAGCTGGCAGATGAAGTCACCAAGCCGCTTTCCATTATATTTGAAAAGTCGTGGCAGTCCAGTGAAGTTCCTGCTGACTGGAAAAGGGGAAACATAACCCCCATTTTGAAAAAGGGAAAAAAGGAAGACCCAGGGAATTACAGACCGGTCAGTCTCACCTCTGTGCCTGGCAAGATCATGGAGCAGATCCTCCTGGAATCTCTGCTAAGGCATATGGAAAATAAGGAGGTGATTGGTGACAGCCAACATGGCTTCACCAAAGGCAAATCGTGCCTGACAAATCTGGTGGCCTTCTATGATGTTGCCACAGCATTGGTAGATAAGGGGAGAGCAACCGACGTCATCTACCTGGACTTATGCAAAGCATTTGACACTGTCCCGCACGACATCCTGGTCTCTAAATTGGAAAAGCATGGATTTGATGGATGGACCACTGGGTGGATAAGGAACTGGCTAGATGGTTGCACTCAAAGGGTTGCAGTCAATGGCTCAATGTCCACATGGAAACCAGTGACGAGTGGCATTCCTCAGGGGTCAGTACCAGGACCAGTGCTGTTTGACATCTTTGTCGGTGACATGGACAGTGGGACTGAGTGCACCCTCAGCAAGTTTGCTGACGACACCAAGCTGTGTGGCGCGGTCGACATGCTGGAGGGAAGGGATGCCATCCAGAGGGACCTGGACAGGCTTGAGAGGTGGGCCTATGTGAACCTCATGAAGTTCGACCAGGCCAAGTGCAAGGTCCTGCACTTGGGTCATGGCAATCCCAAGCACAAATACAGGCTGGGCGGAGAATGGATTGAGAGCAACCCTGAGGAAAAGGACTTGGGGGTGTTGGTGGACGAGAAGCTCAGCATGAGGTGGCAATGCGCACTTGCAGCCCAGAAAGCCAACCGCATCCTGGGCTGCATCAAAAGAAACATGGCCAGCAGGTCGAGGGAGGTGATTCTGCCCCTCTACTCTGCTCTGGTGAGACCTCCACCTGCAGTACTGCATCTAGCTCCTGGGCCCCCAAGATAAGAAGGACATGGACCTGTTGGGGGGGGTCCAGAGGAGGGCCACAAAGATGATCAGAGGGCTGGAGCACCTCTCCTATCAGGACAGGCTGAGAGAGTTGGGACTGTTCAGCCTGGAGAAGAGAAGGCTCCGGGGAGACTTTATAGCAGCCTTCCAGTACCTCAAGGGGGCCTACAGGAAGGATGGGGAGGGACTCTTTATGAGGGAGTGTAATGATAGGACACGGGGTAACGGCTTCAAACTGAAAGAGGGTAGATTTAGATTAGATATTAGGAAGAAATTCTTTACTGTGAGGGTGATGAGGTACTGGAACAGGTTGCCCAGGGAAGTTGTGGATGCCCCATCCCTGGAAGTGTTCAAGGCCAGGCTGGATGAGACTTTGAGCAGCCTGGTCTAGTGGGAGGTGCCCTTGCCCATGGCAGGGGGGTTGGAACTAGATGATCTTTAAGGTCCCTTCCAACCTGAGCCATTCTGTGATTCCCTTCAAGAAAAGTTCTCTTTTTTTCTCAGTTTCATAGCTGTCGTATTTCTCCAAATAAAATCCTTCAAATCTTTCTCAGAGTAAAATTTTACAGTCCTTTGACTTTAACCTTTTTAGCAGTTCTGAACAGAAGTGAATTATTCTTTCTGTTAGAGAGGTGAATTGCAAAAAATAACCCAAACCTGTTACTTGCCTTGTTTGTTTTCTCAGAAACCTGCTGCACCAGGATTATATATTTGAACCACTGATGAGAAAATACTTAAAGATTATGGAAGTGTACACAATCATCAGTGGATACCCTGATTGCATGTGGTCTGTCTCAGACAAAATGAGGAAGATGCTCTGGTGGTACATAGACCTGTAAGAAAGCTGTGCAGGGAAATCCCTTCCAGCGCACAGTCCTGCAAATGGTTCAGGTTGAACCTAATGGGGCTCATCTGCATTTTCAATATAAGCCTGTCCCAGAAGTAATCTGATCCTATAACAAAGCTGAGATCTACTTTGAAGACGATTTTTCCCTGCATGCTTGGGTTCAAAATCCAGGTTTGAAATGACATTTTACATCTCTAAAAAGCTCCTCTAATTCCATACTATTGTAAAATACAATGAAAAACCAAGTGATTAATGCCTTTACTATTTTATTATCTTGATTATTGTTATGATGATGATGGAAAATAAAACTATCATCAGCTTCAATGATACCTTATGAGTTACCTTTCTATTTAATTTCCTCAGTAGAAGGTATATAATTTTATTTTTCACTGGAACTGTTAGTAATTTTTTATAAATAT
Organism: Fratercula arctica; assembly: GCA_947846985.1. Taxonomy (NCBI): domain Eukaryota; kingdom Metazoa; phylum Chordata; class Aves; order Charadriiformes; family Alcidae; genus Fratercula; species Fratercula arctica. The sequence continues at coordinate 14,185,097 of CANTUZ010000025.1, read as the reverse complement.
CAAATATTGACTTTTTGATAAATAATTAATCAATTATTACAGAAAATTGAATGAAAAAAACATGTTGCAGAATTAGAGGTGAGGGAACAGTCTTTACTCCTTTGTGTTAAGGAGATGTGCAGATGTTAGATCTTCTGATCAAGTTGCATGACTTCTAGTCATCCAGTCTTTGGATAATCACTAAATGTCCCCTCTGAAGTATATTTCTATACCAAGTTATGTTTCAGTATTTTATTTCAGTTTTCTTGTCCATTGGCTGTGCCTCTGCAGTTCCCTAAGTCTTTTAAAAGAAAAAACATAGTTAAACTTTTCTTTTTTCTTCTGTTGTGCATATCTGGCCCTTGCAGGACCTCGTTGCTTGCTAAAGGGAATGTACAGATGGAGAATCAGAAAAGAGCTCTGAGGTCATATTGCTCACACCCAGTGTTCAGGCTCAGCATCGACCTCATTATTCATTGCTTGGTAGACCCAGAGGTTTATCCATTCCAGCAATAAATATTTCCATAATCTAATATATCTCACAGTAAGGTGCATGCTGTAATATTTTAACACATTTTTGTTTCCTTGATTTCATCCCATCATTCCCAGTTATACCCCCTATGAATCTCTTGCTGAATCTCTTTAATTGCACAATTGTATATTTTCTTTCAACCCAGTCAAATGATATGTACCTAATTCAGCTCATCAGGCTTTACATTTTCTTCAGTATGGAAGAAGCTACTCACCCTTCCTTCTTCAAGAACTAAAAAATCCTCCAGCATACCTCCAAAGGATATTTCTGTATTAGAGGAATTCACAACACAGGACTGAGATTCTCAGGGCATTTGCTACAAAGCATTAAAAACCTTGTTCCCTCACATTTAATACCTGCAATTACACATTATTTAAATTTCTGAGAAAGTTTAGGAACAAAATTGCTTTATATGCCACTTCAGAAATAACTGGATTTGTTACTCAGTGCAATGATAATCATTTACATGTCTACTCACCAAGAATTTTGAATCCGTCTTTATAGGTGGGGATCCTAAGGCACAGAAACACAATGGAACTCAACAGAGGTCAAACAAATCATTACTGCTGGGAAAAGAAACAACATTGCTTCTATTTCACTGTCAATATACCATTTCACTGTCATAATCTTCATTCACAAAGCCACATCCTGTTGTTGTCGTTGAAAAACTTATTCATCTGTTGTTTCCAGAGATTAATAAGGAGGAGCTCTTGTATCAGGAATTTTTGGGGCATAAATTTTCAAACATGCATACATTTATATCTAACTCATGAAACTCTGGGATCATTGAACATTTTTGTCAATGTCCAGTGGTCATCCATATGTCCTGATATAAAAAAAGACTGTGAACCCAATAACTACTTCAATATGAATGTCTTCATTAAAATATTTCTCAAAGAAAATTTTGCACCACTATCTGAACAATTGTCATTATAAAGTCTGTGCATCGGTACCTAGGTCTTTACTAATAAGAAAACAGAGATAAGAGACATGATTTTTTTCTTTGTAAAGCTAAATAAGCTTTGGTACTTTCATTCTGAAATGTGTTAATTTATAGTTAATACTCTTACTGTCATAATTAAAAACACATAGAAAATACAGAGTGACGGTCAATTATTTAAAGGTTCCATTTCACAGCTTCAGAAAAAGAAAATAAACAAATTCACTATTATTAATTGACAATATGTTACCAGTGTGTAGGGGCCCCAGTGAACTAAACATTATGCAAGCCACAAAGCACTGAATTAAATCTTGACTCTGGCAAAATGAGTACAATAATTCTATCAAGTTCACTGCAAATTTCATCCCTGGCTAGAGACAGTCCCACTTCTGAAGAGTATGCAAAATTTAGTCCCCAGTTTTGCATACATGCAATATGCATAACTTTTCTCAGGTGATTTGTAAAGCTCCTTTTTTATTCATCCTCAGCACCAGAACAAAACTGAAATGAAGTTGGATTAGTTGTCTGTGATCCCTTTATCATCTGTGATAACTTTACTCAAGGTTACATAGGATTTTAAGAAGTAGATTGGGGGTTAATTTAATAGATGATTGTCGTGGGTTTGGCCAAATTGGACAATGACAGACGGCAGATGCTCTTCTCCCACCACTCGTACACAGAGAGGAGGAGGAGAGATAAAGAGATTTATGAGTTTAGAAGGAACTAAACTACTTTAATGGAATATTAATAATAAAATAAAAAGGAAATAATGAAATAGATACAATATATACAAAACCGTATCAACCTCCCAGGATGACATCACCAGCAGGCACGGAGGAAGTCCCAGACTGGACTCAGCGACAGATGGGAACTGGATTCCAGAGCTGGAGTCAGGAACACACGGATCGGGATCAAAGGCAGATGAACAGACAAGGTCCTCCTCAGATGTCAGCCACTGAAGGAAGAGGGCTGACCCTTTGATCCCTCAACTTTTATACTGAGCATGGGGCAGATGGGATGGAATACCCCTGTTGGTCAGTTTTGGGTCACCTGTCCTGTCCGCTCCTCCCTGCAGGTGGGACCCCTCTACACTTTTCCGTTTCTGACCCTCCAACGGGGCAAATAACGAAATTAGCTGACCTTGGTTGTTATAGCAATAAGTATAAGCAAGAGCCTCTCTGCGTACCATTCCTTGGCATTAACTATAAACATTGGTCTTATCACTCTGAGAACGAACAGTTTTTGGCACAATATGCTGTTAATTTCAGAGAGTTAGAAGAGGCCTAGCTAAGAAGTAAAATTACTGAACAGGAAGTTGGTTCTTTTTTACCTCAAAGCAGGCAATGATGTAACTAGTGGGTGTAATAAACAAATCTGAGGAAAAGGGAAAAGAAGTCTCGCAGTAATATGAATGGATATTTAAGAGGGACAGATTGATGCTTTATTTATTTGTGAATGTTTTCTGTTGAAAATATACTGCATGTAGATCAGACCAGAATGAGCTCATGGCATGGCACTCTTCAGGACATATCTTGCCAGCTTCTTTTTCTGGCTTGCTATTGTGCTGTGAATGCTGCAGGAAACTCTTATTGCTCTGTGCTCTTCTCAAGATCGCCTTTTAATTTTAACTCAAAAAATCTACAGAACTGAGCTTCATTTCTAAAGTTTAAAAGGCTTGTACTTTCTTGAATGTGAAGTTTGAATAAGGACAGTGGGATTCCCGAGTGAGGCATTCCCCAGCACAAGAGTCTTTTCTATGTTGCAGGGCAGTTACTAGACATACTGAAGTGCCAGGATGAATCCGTGTGCTTTCACTGTCTGCCAGCATTGGCATCATGGCAGATCACACAGCTTTATTTCACACAATCTGGAAAGATTTTGTTCCTGCAGTCAACTTCAGAACTAAATCAACTGAAGTTGGAAACAGGAGTTTCAATACTTACTTTCCAGTACTCAGTATCTATTTATTCCATTTATTCTAGCAAGATTCTCAGCTTTAACCTATGACTGAACCAAGTATATTCTGGATATCCAAGGTCCTAGTTAGCCTCTATTTCAGAAAGGGGCTTGAACATTTTGTTTAATTGAATTGTATAAATTTTCCCTGCTGATACAAATTTCTGATTTACAAGAATTAACATGAATAATGAGTAACTAAGAAATAAAACCCAAAACAAAAGCAACATCCTGAAACACATTTGTTTCAAAGCTCAGAGGTCGATCACTGCTGAAGTTCTACGAGGATTTTCAACAAACCTCCGGAGGGGCTTACAAGTGACTGGAGCTTGTGTTGACCATCTGGATGGAGGTCTTTATACACTGAGCACATTTCACCATTAGTACTGTTGTCAGGAGAAAAATACCTAGATCACTTGTTACCCTAGAAAGATGAAAATGCACCCACTTAGTGCAAACCCATTACAGTTAAATACAGACTAATGGCATGAACTTTTATTTCCCCTCCACCTCTCCATTTTCCATCATGAAAGGAAACAAATAACTAAAACCCATGTATGTGGCACCTAATTTATCCTTGTAATTTATTAGTACTGTCCATTTACTTTTAATGCCTCTGCAGCAATGATGGTGATTTTCACTTCTCTCATCTGACTGTTAAAATAAATCTTCAACAAAACCCGAGGAATGGGGAATAGCTTAAGAGGCACTATTGTTCAAAGTTAGTCTTTTCTACTTAGTCTGGTGTTGTATCATTCATCCATGCTTTGAAATGTGAAATTAGGGAAGGTAAGGCTGAAAAGAGAATAACAGACCAGTGCCAAGACCACTCTAAATCTCCATTCTTAAGAGATAAGGAGGAAAAAACACACCTAAAACCATATTTTTTCATATACTTCCTTTTCTGGTTATATCAATAGCACAGAAAACTGGCACTTAAAGCTGGAATGATCACTGGGTAGATGACATATAGTGGGGCAAAGAAACTGATAAATGGATTTTTTTGGCCTTCCCAACCTTTTTCTAAAGCTATGGAAAATGTGTCATGCATAAAAATTATACAATTTCCATGTAATTAGAGGAACAGGAGATGAAAATGAGTTCCATCACAGCAATCAAGGATGATAATGTGGCATGTATTTGTCAGTGCCTATTTGTCATGAAAGTAAAACCCAACATGTTCTATATTTGATTTCATTATTATCATCGCTATACCTTTAAAACACTTTTAAAACATCAACAAAATATAATTTTATAATTGTGGTATAAAACCAACAACCAACAACACACTAAATAAACTAAAATAATCTCAATTTTTTATAAAACTTGATGGTTTTGGTTTTATATTAGAGACTAGGTTAGCTTTGTTCCTTCAAAGAGAGTAAAAAGTGGTGTGATTCATTCTTATGTTTTTGTATTTTTGCTCCAGTACAATCTCTGGGTTAGCTGTTTCCATTCTGCATATTCATATAGCAACCTCTGCTCTGTTAAAGACTCCCCATTCATCCCACTAAGTAATAACTGAGGCATCCAAATTAGGGGTGCAATCATACAAAATTGCCCTATAATCTGTCAGAAAAAGAAGTGCATCCTACTATGCCTGAGAAACATTAATTCCTGACTTGTCTCCACCTGCCTATAGAGGAAGGTCAAGTGAGTAGTCTCCTAAATTGTTTGACTTCGCTAAGTACCTAAAACTAGCCAGGGTGAATCTGAGCCTTGTAATGAAACCTCAGCAATGTCACTCTCCATCGGTCCTGTTACACCTTCACCTCTCCCCATGAACCTAAGGTAGCAAAAAAAATATAACTCCCTTGCATGGTAGTAGCCAGGCCTCTGTGTTTTATCAACAGCAATTAAGAGGGAGAGGAGCGCTACTGGACCTAGTACTGACAAACACAGAGGGACTGGTGGAGGACATGAAGGTTCGGGGCAGCCTTGGCTGTAGTGATCGTGAAAAGATAGAGTTCAGGATCATGGGTACTACGCACAAAACAACAAGAAGTAAAATTACAAACTTGGACTTCAGGAGGGCTAACTTTGACCTCTTCAAGAAATTGCTTGGAGAAATCCCATGGGCAAGGGCTCCAGAAGGCAAAGGGGCTCCAGAGAGCTGGTTGGTATTCAAATACCACTTCCTCCAAGCTCAGGATCGGTGCATCCCTAAGAGCAGGAAATCGGGTAACGGACACAGGAGACCTGCATGGTTGAGCAGGGAGCTTCTGAAAAAGCTCAAGAGGAAGAAGGAAGTTTACAGCACGTGGAAGAAGGGACTGAACACTTGGGAAGATTACAAGAATGCTGTCAGAGTGTGCAGGGATGAAATGAGGAAAGCCAAGGCCTCCTTTGAATTAAACCTGGCAAGGGATGTCAAGCTCAACAGGAAGGGCTTCTTCAAGTATATTGGAGGCAAAAGGAAATCTAGAGAAGTTGTGGGCCTGCTGTTGAATGAGACAGGAGCCATGGTGACGGAGGATGCGGAGAAGGCGGAGTTACTGAATGCCTTCTTTGCTTCGGTCTTTACTGCTCGGCCCAGCCCTCAGGAGTCCCAGACCTTGGAGAAAGTAACAGGGAAAGTCTGGACAAAGGAAGACTTCCCCTTTGTTGAGGAGGATCAAGTGAGGGATCAATTAAGTCATTTGGATATCCACAAGTCCACGGGTCCCGATGGGACCTACCTGAGAGTGCTGAGGGAGCTGGCGGAAATCATTGCTGGGCCACTCTCCATCATCTTTGAAAGGTCCTGGAGAACAGGCAAGGTGCCTGAGGACTGCAAAGCCAATGTCACTCCAGTCTTCAAAAAGGGCAAGAAGGAGGACCCAGGAAACTACAGGCCAGTCAGCCTCACTTCCATCCCTGCAAAGATGATGGAACAGCTCGTTCTGGGCATCATCTCCAGGCATGTGGAGGAAAAGAAAGCTATCAGAAGTAGTTAACATGGATTCACCAAGGGGAAATCATGTCTGACTAATCTGATAGCTTTCTATGCTGGCATGACTGGATGGATAGATGAGGGGAGGCAGTGGATGTTGTCTACCTTGGCTTCAGCAAGGCGTTCGACACGGTCTCCCACAGCATCCTCATAGGGAAGCTTAGGAAGTGTGGGTTAGATGACTGGACAGTAAGGTGGATAGAAAACTGGTTGAAAGACAGAGCTCAGAGGGTCGTGATTAGGGGCACAGAGTCTAGTTGGAGGTCAGTGACGAGTGGTGTTCCCCAGGGGTCAGTACTGGGTCCAGTCCTGTTCAATATGTTCATCAATGATCTGGATGAGGGGATAGAGTGCACCCTCAGCAAGTTTGCTGATGACACAAAGCTGGGAGGGGTGGCTGACACACCGGAAGGCTGTGCTGCCATACAGAGAGACCTGGACAGGTTGGAGAGTTGGGCAGAGAGAAACCTTATGAAATTCAATAAGGGCAAGTGTAGGGTCCTGCACCTGGGGAGGAATAACCCCGTGCACCAGTACAAGTTGGGGGCTGACCTGCTGGAGAGCAGCTCTGTGGAAAGAGACCTGGGAGTCCTGGTGGACAACAGGTTGACCATGAGGCAGCAATGTGCCCTTGTGGCCAAGAAGGCCAATGGCATCCTGGGATGCATCAAGAAGAGTGTGGCCAGCAGGTCGAGGGAGGTCATCCTCCCCCTCTACTCTGCCCTGGTGAGGCCGCATCTGGAGTGCTGTGTCCAGTTCTGGGCTCCCCGGTTCCAGAAGGACAGGGAACTGCTGGAGAGGGTGCAGCAAAGGGCTACAAAGATGATTAGGGGATTGGAACACCTCTCTTATGAAGAAAGGCTGAGGGGATTGGGTCTCTGGAAAAAAGACGACTGAGGGGGGATCTTATCAATGCTTATAAATACTTAAAGGGTGGGTGTCAGGAGGATGGGGCCAGGCTCTTTTCAGTGATGCCCGGCAACAGGACAAGCGGTAATGGGCACAAACTTGAGCATAGGAAGTTCCTCCTAAACATGAGGAGGCACTTCTTCACTTTGAGGGTGGCAGAGCACTGGAACAGGCTGCCCAGAGAGGTGGTGGAGTCTCCAACTCTGGAGACATTCAAAACCCGCCTGGACGTGTTCCTGTGTAACCTGCTCTAGGTGACCCTGCTCTGTCAGGGGGGTTGGACTAGATGATCTCCAGAGGTCCCTTCCAACCCCTACCATTCTGTGATTCTGTGAAATAACCAAAGGGATCAATATGTTAACTCATGTTGTCTGTTTTCTTGACACTTCCACGCAGAGTATAAATTCACTAGGACTGTGGTTGTATGTTTGCATAGTGCCTGGGGACAATGCTTATAATACAATAAAAGCAAGTGCGCTGTAAATCAGTGTCAGTAATAATAATTCAGGATGATAAGATCTGCCTTGCAGGGTCAGATCAAAGGTCCATCTAGCCTAATATTCTGTTGATGACAGTGATCAAAGACAAATACTTAAGGAAAAAAAATGGCAAGCAGGCAAATATGCAGTGGTTGTTCCCTGGGTTTATTCTCTCAGATTTTGGAAAATCTATGGTTTAGAGGCTGATGACTTGAACAATCATATACATGATACACACACACACACACACACACACAGAGTCTTTCACAAGAGGAACTAGCATGTAATATCTGCCATTACTTTAAAGAACGCCCTTCTGTGTAAGGGATAATGGAGGATGGTCCAAGTGAGACACGACGGAAAATTATTAGTTGAACCAAACCCAGTATACATGCCCAGAAAAAGGACCTCAGTACTGTTGCTGCAAAAACTATGTGTGTATCCATGAGAACCTGTATGGGGGAGCCCATGGTCGGAGCATTGTCTCCCCGAGATAGAAGTGGTGTTTTTGTATGTCTGCTGTGTAAGCATGTGTGGGCGCCAGCTTATACCTGCTGATCAGCATCTGTGCTACTGTTTGTTTGTTGTCATGTGTAGTGTCGTTTGGTGACTCCGCTTGAGCAGGTGTTCTGCCCGGTGTGATACTGTTCTTGTATGCGACTAGGGCTGACAGTTCGTCAAGCGAAGAGTTTGTATATACACAGTGTTTAGACGTAAGGACAAGGAGGAGGTGAGCGCGCCCCAGGTAGATAGACCAGGGTGGACCGTGGAGCTATGGTGTACCTTGTGGGATAAGGGGGAAACCTGCACTCGTGTGGGGCCGGAACCCTGGGAGGCCGTAGAACTGATGGAAGTCCTGAAATACTGGGAGGGGTTTCACCAGTCGACACGCTTACGCTCTCGGGAACAGCTCGCCCATGCAGGGCGTATGGCTGGTTGTTTGTTGTTTGCCTATAAGATCATGGCTGATCGGGAAAAGGAGTTGAGCCAAAATCTATAGGATGCTCTGTAGGAAAATGAGAAACTTAAGGGTGAGCTCTTGTTGCAAGGCAGACTTTTATGTCAGCCCTAAGTGATGGGAAAAAAAACCCAAAAAAAACCCCCAAAAAAACCCAAACAGGGACAATTAGAAGGGAAATGTGCCATGTTAGCACAAAAGTATGCCGTACGCTCTATGAGAAAGCGGCAGAAAAAGAGAAATAGGACACCTGATTCAAAGCAGTATTGTAAAGATATGGGGTTTTTTTCTTTCTTTTCCGATATATATGTTTATTGCTTGCCTTTGTCAATTACTCTGTGTTATACCCCGCGAGACTAAATGAACCCCAGCAGAAGCGGTCTCTTGAGCGAGGGGGTGGAATGTGGGAAAGCAAGGGAAGATTGGCGAGGAGGATTGTAAATACGCTCAAGGGACTCGTAGCTGGGTGCTGGAAAACACATATATCACACATTGTTATTCAGCCTCGGGTGCTTGCAAGAAAAACACTTGCACTTAGATGACATAAGTCTGTGATGGATTCAGGGGCACCTTATCTATCTGCTTGAGAATCCTGGTCTGTTGCTGAAGAAGATCAAAGCACAGTGGGAAAACTATGCCTGTTTGAACCCTTTTAAATACCAGCAAGAACAGGGAGTCCGCGCCTGCTCTTGCTAACAAGGACTCCCTCGCTGCCAAGGATTCTTGCTAATAAGGACTCTCTCTCACTCCGTGGTGCCCATTGAGCACAGGGCCATTAGCCTATATTTACTTTTGGGTAATGCCCCCACTTTGTATCACCAGCCCCCCCTATACCAAAGATATTTGCAGGTGCACGTGTCTGGTATCAAGCCCCAGGAGAAGTGGGGCCCATTGCAACTGACGTAGTGGTAGCTGATGACACATAGGCAGTTATGATAGCGGTACCAGGAGAAGCACAGTGGCTACGTGTGCCTGCTCAGCAATTACGGTGCAGAGATTAGAAGGCTAGGGGAGTGTGTGTGTGTGTGTGTCTCTAACCATTTCTACTGTTTATATCATTGAATAGGTACCTGCGAACACACTACCCCCGTGATCAAAACATCTGGGTAACTCTGGCTAATGCAATGGGATAAGATACGCTGTGTCTTAGCACAGCCACACCCCAGAATCTGTTCACGACATGCCTAGTGGGAGTGCTGCTAACAGCTAGTGAATTCAATATGACGATCCATGGCACCGCTGCCAGCCTCGGCCTCCAGTCAGATGCAAGCATCATCAAAGTATGGGACAGCTGGCTCCCATATACTAGGGAGTCCCCTGCGTTACCGCCCCAGGAGCTCCGCATGTTAGGAACACTCAATGCGGACCTATGCGGGTTTTTTTTTTTTCCTTAGTTTACCAGTAGAAACAACAACATAGTCTCCTGGTGGGTCAATGCCACCACCCCGTGGTACCAGAATAACACATGATGGTGTAATACTACTAGTCCGAATATTATGAAGAGTTACTCGACAGATATGACTCTCTCACCAGGACTGTTTTGAATCTGTGAGGACCGGGCGTGGGCCGGAATTCCTAAAGCAATTAAAGGAGGACCATGTACATTAGGCCAACTGACTATTTTTAATCCCAGTGTCACTGTAGCTTTATGGTTACAACAGAACCAAACATTACACGGGCATCGACGCGATAAACATGCATTTCCCCCATACTGCAACAACCAAACTGAATTCTGGGGTCCTGCCAGGACCATAGTCGCATCCTTTTTAGCACTGGGGGTTGCCAGTGCACAAGCATTGACGACCCTGAATAAACTTGAATGCAACAATGTAGTCACGTATCAGACAGCCGCTGTTAGCAAAGCTGGATCATGAGTCTGGTGAGGCTTGCTGCATGCGCTGACCACACGTGCAGTGACTCTAGCCTGTACTTTTCCACTCAATCCGGGACAGGATATAAGGGGGCTGTCTCGGGCCAGAGAGAGAGAGACATGAGCGCACTTTGAAGATACAGGGGACACCCTGAACGGCGCTATGCCTGCCTCCCTCAGCCGTACCGATGTGGCTCCTCGTTTTCCTGCTGCTCGGTGGTGCTACTACGATCTATGGGGTGGTAAGACTCTCTAAAGTAACTTTTGGGACATTTGGGAACCGCTTAGCAAGGCTTCGCTATAAAGCTGAATTCACTGCTTTTTATTCTCTGTAGCAAGGCTTCACAATAAAGCAGAGTTAACCTTTTTTCCTTTGTGTGGGCTCTGGTTTGTACGTTGGAATCTCTCCAAAAAAGAACACCTTCTGCCATACCTGGCCAGCTCCAGTGGCAAATGAGAAGAGGAGCCACGGCCTCACTGCCTTTTCCATTTGAAGCATCTAGGACTGGCAGTGCCTGACTGACTCAATGCTCAAGCTCCTTGCTGAAACTGATCCTTGACTAGTTATGAAAAACTGAGATGAAAGCTATTCTAAAATTGTCCTCCATGTGCCAAGAACCACCATGATCTAGTCTTAAACAGAGGAAAATTAATTTCTCCCTTGGGAGCCCACTCAGGTACTGGTCCCATCTCTGCCTTTGGAAGCTGGGTCTATGCGCTATGTTGGCTCATTGCAGGGCCTCTGGGGTAGAAGTGAATTTCATACCTCCTAAGATTCCAGTCAATCTGCATTTTGCATAAATATACACATGGCTTCAAATGGTCTCAGTAAAATAAAATTTAACACTATAACTAATTTATCACTAATTGGCATTATCTAGACTAGTCAAAAATAATCATGAGAAGGAAAAAAATATCTGGGGAAGAAATATTAAATTTAGTAAACTTTTTTTTTTTAATTGAGTAATTATTCTTCTAAAGCCAAGATTTTTTGGGAGGAAAAAACCCTTCAAGCATTTTTTCCATTACTTCATCTCTGCATAAAGTTGGGATAAAATATTAACTATAATATGACAGAAGAAATGTTTTACAGTTAAAATTAACAAAGCGGGTTTATTTTTTTTTAAATCTTTTTTCTAAGAAAACAAAATTATGCAGGCCTATGTAACCCCTAGAGCAAGGTAGGAGCAATGAGTTGTTCTCACTTCTCTGTAAACAGCAGAGTCCTATACTAGAGGAAGTGGGATAAAATGTAGCAGGGGAAATGAGGTCAATCAATGCCTTGATTTTCCAGACATAGGGTTCTGAAGATCAAACCCATATGGTCATTGGGGTATTATCTGGAAGAACCAGATAAACATAAAATGGTGAACATCACCACAGAGCATCTGGTGGACACCAAGAAGGGGCACAGAACAAGGAAACCTGGAGAAGTAATTTTCTATCCAACCTGAAGAGGCAGTAATTGCTTTTTTTGGTAAGTTTCCAGTTCCTTGTAGTCCAAACTCATCTGTGAAAACTGGTGAGCTCTCCCAGTCCACTGGGGACAGATATTAGGGTTTGGGACCTTGTTTCTTTTCTCGCATGAGCACACATGCCTTCTGTTTTCATGTGAATTATTAGAAAAAGGACAGTTCACTTGGTTAGCGTCTTTTTGCATGATCTCTTACAAAAAGAGATATCCATGATTTTCTGGGCAAAAATAACATCTATATGTGCATATGTAGTAAGTGTATTATATTCTGGGAAGTGTCTGCACAGTTGATCCATCCAGTGTTCCCTCGGCATTTCAGATTTGCTGGGTCAAAATGCAGCATATGTATAGTATTTCTGGAGTTTCGCAAAAGTGTGTGCTAGGCAGCTACAGTGTACGTTTTGTGGGATTTCTGGAGTTTGGCATGCAAATTGAAGTTACTACGTGTGTTTAAAAACATCTGATCTGCTGGGACTGAGAGACACCTGGAAGCTTTAGATAAATATAGACTATAGCTATAAAGAATATAGTTTTAGCTGAAAAAGAGAACAAGCACCTATTCCAGCTATGACACTGATGGGACGACTTTCTCTGCAAACCTAGAGTTTCCTCTTTGCAGATGTGCAAGGACATTAGAAGTGAGGGGGAAATGAAAAAGAGGTAATTCATTGCTAAATAGAATGAATTCCCCATAGTGAGACACAGTACTGCTGGTTCTGGTGTCCAGTTGTCCTTGTCTGAGGTAAAACAGAACCAATTTTCTGTTTTGTAATTTTACTTTTTAGCTGGGCCTCTTCTAACTGACTAAACTCTGAAATTAACAGCAAATTGTTCAGAAACTGTTCACTCTCAGAGTGATAAGACCTGATTGATTATACCAAGGAATGGTATGCACGGAGGCTCTTGCTTATACTTATTGCTATAACAACCAAGGTCAGCTAACTTCATTTGCCCCGTTAGAGGGTCGGAAGAGGAAAAGCATAGAGGGATCCCACCTGCAGGGAGGAGCAGACAGGACAGGTGACCCAAAATTGACCAACAGGGTATTCCATCCCATCTGCATCACGCTCAGTATAAAAGCTGAGGGTTCAAAAGGTCAGCTCTCTTCCTTCAATGGCCAATGTCTGAGGAGGACCCTGTCTGTTTGTCTGCCTTTGATCCCGATCCGAGCATTCCTGACTCTAGTTCTGGAATTCAGCTCCTGTCTGTTGCTGACTCCAGTCTGGGACTTTCCCTGTGTCTGCTGGTGACGCATTTGTCATCCTGGGAGCTGGATATGGTTTTGTATATACTGTATACTTTTTTTATTATTATTATTCTATTATTATTTATTATTTCCTTATTTATTATTGTTTTCATTAAAGTAGTTTAGTTCTTTTTCTAAACTCGTAAATCTCCTTATCTCTTCCTCTCTTCTCTTTGGAGAGAGGGGGGAGAGGGCCATCTGTCATTCTGATTGGCCAATCCAGACAAACCACAACACCAGTGAAATCTATATCCAGACATTTTTCTTATGGGGGATGGGGAGGAAAAGGGAGGCTCCACAATTTGCATCCTCCAAAGGAGTGACAGGACAGAAATACCAAGAGGGACCAATCGATCTTAAGGACTAGCTCCTGACCCCCAAACAGTAAGAGATGTAGAAGTCCTTTTAACCATTACCTGAAATGTTTTCTGTATGTCTCTCCCCTTAATGTGAGTCACTCAGCTTCCTGACCACCATATCAGACTTTTAGAAGGAAGAAAGTGTCCATTTTAAGGCAGAATTTACTATGTCATGTTATGCAGGTCTTAATGATACCAGGGGAAGTTGAGTACGTGTCGTGGTTTGGCCTCAGACGGCAACAAAGAACCACATGCCGCTCGCTCGGGTCTTCCCAATACGGGAAGGGTCAGAAGAAAAAGGCAAAACTCTTGGGTTGAGACAAAGGCAGTTTAACAGAACAGCAGAGGGAACAAGAAAAACAGCAACAATAACGCGGACAGAGGAATATACAAACACGATTACAGAACTGCCACTCCCCGCCACTCACCTACCGGACCCGGGACACCCCAGCCCTCTCCAAGCGGCGACTTCCTGCCCCCTCCCCCGGCAGCTCAGGGTGGGCATGGCTCACGTGGCATGGAATACTTAACCCTATCCCCGCCAGAACCAGGACAGTATGAATGAAACAAAGACATGCTATAGCCATAAAATTTCTAGAATCCTCACTTGCTGCTTTAACATGACAATACTCTGCTTGGTATATGGCTTTGGCATCTTATTCTTTCTTATTAAGTGAGATGGGGGAATAACAGAATGTGGACACAGAACTGAACACAAAGGTGGCACAATCTCATTTTCTTTGCTGGCATGATGATTATTTTTTTATTATTATTATCTTTTCTGGTCATGGCTATTGTTTAGCCCCCTCCCACCCCCCTGCCCCCTCTTCTGACCCTCCTTCTGCTTCCCAGAGATGAGCAATTTTGCCATCCTTATTGAGTAAATAAATAAAGAAATTTCTGCGAGACAGCTTGGAAGAACGTTTGATAATCCGAACCATTACAGAGGTGAAATTTCATTACACAGATGGCGACATCCCAATGTCTATCATCAAAACACAGCAGGTAGAAACGATCAGCTAGGCCCATTCCCCACTATAAAATTACACTTACATTAATGTCACTCTAGATTTCATTATGCGGAAAATGATATTGCACAGGTCTCTGGCATGACGGAGACTGGGAGAGGAGAAAGAAAAAAGGAGAGATGAGAATCTAGGTGAGGGAGTGGGGGGAGGATGGGTGGGCATGACGGAGAAGCAGAACACAGGCTAGGAATGATCAGGTCTGCCAACAAAATAAATACACAACCACATCAAAACCTTACAGTTTTGCTGCAGTGTCATGTTGCTTCCTAATCGTCTCTAACCCCAGTTCCCACTTCAGGTTCTGATGGAGGGCTTAGAAGCCCTCCTGCGGGAATGAGAGAGCTTCACAACTAATTTTTATTAATAAGGCCTGACAGTCTTAGTTTAGTGAAGATAATACACCATTTCAGAAAGTCTCTTCTGTATGCTGAATGTACAGGCAGAGGTAAGCCCTCATACACACCTGAACACATATGTGATTTCACAAGTGTGGTGAGCAACCTCCTCATGTGAGTGAGGATTTTGAACAATTGCTAATAGCAATTGCTAGAGGCAACATGGAAGGTCTGAATGAGTCCTGTGGTGTCATTGTTGCCATGGCCAAATCTGAGTTACCTTCTATGAGTTTCCTTCTAAACTAATCTGAGTTTCCTTCTAAGTAGATGAACACGATGTTCACAAAGTTGCATTTGAAACAACAATAATAATTAGGTATCACAAACAGTTCAGGACCTGTCAGTCAAACTAGGGAAAACATCACCAAGGGTTTTGTTTTAATTTAATTAAATTTTATTTTACTTTGTATTTTATTTTATTTTATTTTTTCTATGTTCTCTTGTCTATTGTCTTTTTAATCTTTTTTCTCTTTTCTCTTTTCTCTTCATTCCTTTTCCTTTTTTTCTCTTTTCTTTTTTCTTTTTTCTTTTCTCTTTTCTTTTTTTCTTCTTTCTTTAATCATTTTTCTTCTTCCTCCTCCTCCTCCTCTTCCTCTTCATCTTATGTACAGGGAAGCTTAGCTTTTCAGTTAATATGAGACTGACATTCAAAAATTATCCATGCAGAATTATCATAGAATCATAGAATGTGTTGGGTTGGAAGGGACCTTTAAAGGTCATCTAGTACAGCCCCCCTGCACTAAGCAGGGACATCTTTACCTAGATCAGATTGCTCTGAGCCTCATCAAGCCTGGCCTTGAATGTCTCCAGGGATGGGGCCTCCACCACCTCTCTGGGCAACCTGTTCCAGTGCCTCACCACCCTCATTGTAAAGGACTTCTTCCTAATGTCTAATCTAAACCTACCCTGCTCCAGTTTAAAACCATTGCCCCTCATCCTATCGCTACATGCCCTTGCAAACAGCCCCTCCCCAGCTTTCTTATAGGCCCCCTTCAGGTACTGGAAGGCTGCTATAAGGGCTCCTCAGAACCTTCTCTTCTCCAGGCTGAACCACCCCAGCTCTCTCAGCCTGTCCTGATAGGAGAGGTGCTTCAGCCCTTTGATCATCTTTGTGGCCCTCCTCTGGACCCACTCCAACAGGTCCATGTCCTTCTTGTGCTGAGGGTTCCAGAGCTGGACGCAGTACTCCAGGTGGGGTCTCATGAGAGCAGAGTAGAGGTGCTTCCTTTGAGTTCAATGAGAGTTACTAAGTGAATACTTCTTAGCTTTAGGCCTATACATTAATGGATTAACTTTCAAGATGTTTCATGAACATGGCCCCTTTTTGACTAGGTAAACCAGAGATGAAATATTCCACAGCTCATACCCAACATACTCATTATGAAATCATACATTAGGAAATGTTTTCCTTTCTCTTTTTATTCTCCTAGGAAGAATGAGAACATATACAGAACAATGCTGTAATGACATAAAAATATGATGGCTTAATGAGTCTTTTCATCTCTGTTCCCTATTATTACTGTCTACATTTTACTTAATGAGCATAAAAGTAGCAAAGAGAAAGATAGCGGCATAAACAGTTATATTTCTGAAGCTCATATGATGAAACTGGTTTATGAGCTCATTGTCACTTTTGTTTATAATCCATCAACATTTGTTATAACACAACTAAAGATTGTGTAAGGCAAATTCTTCCATGCACATGAATTACACAATTATCATCTTTGGAAGTCAATTCTAAGCTTTGTTCATCCTTTGCATATACTGGGAGGATCATGATGGCGAATTTAATAACTGGCTCGGTGCATTTAGTTATTAAATACATCTATGTCCGAGAACTGAAGGTAAGAATACACCAGACAATAGCAGAAAGGAGCCAAATAGCCAACAGGTCTGATGATTGCTTTTATATGGATCTTACATTAAAGAAGCCAGGGGAGCTGAATTGTTCCCTGTGGGGCTTAAAAGTTTTATTTTCTTTTTTCCTCCATACAGGAAATTATGGTGATTGCAAATCCTAAAGCCCTAAAGTTATTTAGAATAGAAGCTGTAAAGATATACAGTAGAAAATAGACATTTTCCTTGGTTTGTAGCTCTGAAGGATTAAAGTAGGAATAAAGAGAGAAGAAAATAGATTTCAAAGCTGTTATGTTTTCTAACACTAAGTGACATGACTTTTTTTCTTGAGGAAAGAGTAGGAAAAAGCAAAAACAAAAGAAGAAATAACCACAGACAATAAATAGTGAAATAATAAAATAATAAAACCAATATTAACAGTAGTGACATGCACACATACATGTGTACATACATATATGCATTTATATATGTATACATACCTTTATACAGTTAAAGCTTTCATTTGCACAGGAACTTCTTTCTAAAGGAACCAAAGCTTCTAATTAAATAATGTACTGGGCATCCACTGTTGAATAAACTAATGTTTGCAATATCCTTTTTTCCAGTTTAATTTAAATAGTTTGCTAAAGTAAACAGAACTGAAAACAGCTTTCTAAAGGTACTCTTAGAGGGTGTGGGAGAAGTAGGAAAGTATAGCAGCAAATTCTTAGGAGCTGGAAATGTTCTATATTGTTTCCTTTCTAATCTCCAGAATACAAAAAAGTTGGAAATGTAAAAGGATAAAAAACACCCACTTTTACAAAGCAGCATTTAAAAGGTATGCAATATTGCGTGCAGAATATAAATTCTAGCCACCCTGAGGCTGCCTTACCTTCCTTCAGGGGCTGGTCAGGGCTGAGAATGGAAGAGGCACAAAGGTACCTAACGCCATTTTAACGCCTCTCCCTTTTGGTTTCTGTAGCTAGGGAGTACTGACTCAAATAATAGGAGCTAATAGGAATCGTTTTACTAAGAGGAAGAAAATAATGGGAAATAGGAGCTTTCAACACAATTTAAATTGATGGGGCTTGAGAACATGCAGCATCTTGCAGTCAGTGCTTAGCACCAACCCAGGTGAGCCTGAAGTTCCTCTCCATTTCATGGCTAAGAAATCAACTTGAATTCCCAGCAGCCATTAATGTGGTAAAGGTCCACTCCACACCTTCCTCACAGAGCAATTCCTGAGAAATTGTGTTGTAGTTAGTTATGTTTTCAGAGTGTTTTTTTGAGAGGAATAAATTACATACACAGTCTACTGACAATATGCAGTGAAGCGTGCCTGCTTTTGAGCACTCAACGGTGTACTTTATGTGGCTGTGAACATTTACATCAGCATTATTTAGCATGTCCAAATGGAGTGGCATAGCTGCGGGATGACTTACTGTTTCAAGGAGGGCATTAGTGGAGAGGAGAATCAGCAGAAAGGTTATCCTGATTCTGCACTTTCTGCATGGCTTCATCAGTTGCAGACTACATAAACTCCCTGAGGTGAGTGAGAAGGAAACTCAGAGCTCATTTTGTATGAGTACAAACAGCACTCACGGTAGATGAAGCACAGATTAGAAGAAGCAAACATATGAAACACATGAAACCTGGGAAGAAAAATTTTCTGACCAACTCCAGTGTTGTTTAACAACTGACCAAACAGGGCCCAGAAGAAAAGGAGAAGGTAAGTTATACATCCCTATCGGATCTAGAAGGAGACTGTGGTGACCATCTAAAGCTTCAATTACAAAGAAATAGAAAACACAAAAAAATCTTTTTGACTCTGCTGCAAACAAGACTTTCACCTGTAAATACAAAAATAGGTAAACTCCCCCCAGCTAATGAATATGAGAAGGCAGGAGAATACTTATGTTTGACAGTTCCTCAGGTGTGAAGTAAGTAAATTTCACATATTTGTATTTACCCCAGAAAAACCTCTGAGAACTTCCCTACATTTCTACAAGAGGTAATAAATGAATGATTCTCCTCATTGCACCATGGCTCATTGAGGATCAAAAAGGTACCCTTTAGGGCTTTTTGAGTAACCTGATTTTTATCACAACCTGAATTTTGTGGAATTTTTCTCTCAAGGCCATGAGAAGACTCCAAGCAAGCTCCCCTTTCTTCATTCCCCATGCTTACCCTAGGCATGGGATCTTTTACACTGGGAGATGTGACAGAGGCTATTATATAGCCAATGTGCTGACTTTACTTGCTTTCTGAAACCCCGTTTTGTGCATAGCAGGGAGGATATTCCACAGTGGCCAGTTCCATGGGCTATAAGGCCGGTTTTCACTGCTGCAGCACCATAAAAGAGCCATGGTGTAGCTGAGAATTGTGCCTTACAACTGTCTGTGCCACTGGGATGCATCCCTTTGGAGGGATTAAAATGTCTAAAATGAGGGATGTAATGTAACAAGGAGAGCACATAGAAAGACAAGAAATATAAAAGGGAGAAAGGGGAGGAAGTAGTTTTGAAGAGGACTAATAAAGTATATGTCACCCTGCTGATTGCTTTTGCTTTTCTTTTCTTCTTTCCTTTTTTTTTAGCTTAAAATGCTTCCTGCTCTCAAGTGTCTGACTTGCCAGCAAATGAATTGCACTGAAAATCTCTGTTAGTATCCTATTAAAAAAGGTGAAGTTTTAAAGGCATTTTGTCCCATTATAAATTTCAAGTGGTGAAATATAAAAGTAAATATTTTTGCCAGTCTAGTCTGCCCTTTACAGTGCTGCTTTCCTCTAGAGAGACAAAATCTGCTGGCTCTGGATTGGATCCATTTGCAATTGCCAACAGATTCTCTCTGATGAATCATCAAGTGGTTGAGTCAGGTTGGACAGGCAAAATGTCCATCTGTACCATCTCTGATGGATGTAACAAAGCTTGGAATGCATTCACAGTATCAGAGCAGAAATCAAGGGAGCAGCGAAGAAGTAGAAATGCCGATCTGTATTTTATTTTATTTTATTTTATTTTATTTTATTTTATTTTATTTTATTTTATTTTATTTTAATTTAATTTAATTTAATTTAATTTAATTTAATTTAATTTAACTTTTACTATAGATATTGAATATTTTCTGCATTGCTCTACATGTAAACAGTGAAGTCCTTTCCAAAAGCTCAACAGACAGGATGCTTAGGGGAAAATTTTTCAAAGCGAGGGCAAGTGCGGGATTTAAATGATCGGCTTCTGTTGATGTTTCTGAGAGTCATGCAGCTAAAACTCTGTATGCTGCTTTGAAAAGATACCCCCAAAATGTCACAAATCTGGTAGGCAGGCAGTTGCAGGAGATAACAGTGGTACATCTCTGTCTGTCTATCTAATTTTAGGAAGATTACCTTAATCACATCTATTACCTTAATCTAATCTATTCCTGGCCATAATATTTCTATCGAACTAATGCTGCCAGACTAACATTTCCTATGGCCATGTTACGTATTTTTAATTTTAATTTATATATTTTGTAGGAATGTTTTTAATTTCCCTTTTATTTTCCTCCTGAAAGAATATAATGTTTCTTTTATATCAGGAGCATAAACTCAGTCAAATCAGAATTCTCCAACTGAATGCTTCAAAGTACTTTTCTTTAAAGATTTTATAAAGTACAAAGAAAGACTTATTCAGGGAATGACATTATGGTCTGAAATAATTTAGACTGAATTTGACCTTTGCTGTGTGTTCCCACTCAGCATGACTTATAAAAGCCATCTATGAAACTTGTATTTCTTCTCCATGGGAGATGGAGGGGACACAGAGCTCCTGCAGAGACAGTGTACGAAGTCAAAGAAGAATAGGTAGTGATTCCTTCTTGACTCAATCTAATCATGTATTAGTTCCTGTCTAGGATGATAAACAAGTCATGAGGAAAATTATGATATAGTTATACAGTGAACTGCTTGAATCAAATTCTGAGTAATCTTAAAGTAATAATGTCTTAGGTCAAGGCAGTCTCCAGACAGAATCTTGTCCTTGCTGTAGGTCTTTCACCCTGAGCTTCAGATTGGTCATCATCTTGCTATCTATAAATGACTTCTTAGAACAAGATAAGGTCTGTTTTAAAATGTACTACAGTTAAATCCATTAGGGCCACCTTCCTAGTAACTGACTGAAGAAAATTATTTTAATGAAACCACTTCATCTATGATGTTCCAAGAAGAGTCATCCGAGATGGAATTAGGAGGAAGAAAAGATTTAATGCCAAATCTACTGGCTCTATGCTACTCAAACTTTCCCTTTCTCTTTGGACAACTGCACTCCGTCCCATTTATAGCACTGTTTATTATAACTGATTCATATGTTGGATCTTCTTATTCAAGCAATGATCCTGCTGAGTTCAAAGACTTCCAGCAATTCAACATGTGGTGTTTAGTGGTGTCTTTTCAAAGTAGTGTATCGGTTTAGTCACATAGTTCCTGCTGACAACAAGGGAAGTTGACTTGTTAAATCCCCATGCAAACTTTCTTTGAAAAAATTACTCCTAAAGCATCCCGTCTCCTGAGGTTTGAAAAGGGAATTCAATCAATATATTTGTTAAATGAAATGCAAAGAAGATCCATTATTTGTACCCTGGATACTGTTGCTTAATAAACGATGGAACACAGTGATGGTTAAAACATAAGGGTTCTTATTCTGTTTGAAATAGTCTTCAAATATTTGTCTAAAATATTCATACCTTTCACTTTACAAAACTGGACATAAAATTTCATTGGAAGAATCTTTGCCAGATGACTGCTTATTAAAGCCATTCCTCTAGTCATAATGCTTGCATACATATATGTTAGTGTGTGCAGGTGTCTGTGTGTATATATATACACACACAAATTTTTTATTAGTTCTAAGAATTTTGAACTCCAGAAACGAAAATTCCTCAGGTTTTTGGTGACAATCACCTCATCTAATTTTAGATATTTAGAGGTTTATTGTGCTATTTAAATTAGGGTCTCAGATTTCTCAGTATTTAATGGAGATAAACGCTTTCAGAATCCCCCCTCTCTTTATTTTAAGATATATTTTAGAATATTACTATAAATCCCTAGTCTAATGTGGAGACAAATTTGTATAGACACTAACTTTTTGATTTGAGGTCAGAAGTAGTTCTTATATAATCCACAGATAAGCGTAGTAAATTTCAGATGAGGTTCAGGTCATCCTAAAGTAGACACCTACATTTCCTTAGATGTATCATACCCTAAACTCTGTTAACTCTATTGATCAGATTCCTACTGATTATAAAAGCAGCCTGATCTAGCTAACATGTAGACACCTTCAATTTGAACTTCTAAAGCCAGATAATATTTATTTTACTATGAAAGTTATTCTCTCAAAGTACTACTCACTCTCCTTTAAGTATAATGAGAGCCCAGGGTAATTTGAGTACTAAGTTTCCTACTATAGTATGAATCTGTGCCTTAGTATAAGACTGGTATATGAATCTGTGCTTAGTATAAGACTGAAGCATCATACAGCTCACTGATAAGACAAGGAAATTCTGTTATGCCTTATCACTCAACATATAGGGTAGAGAGATGTAAAAATTAACCTGGATTCTAAGTGAAAAAATGTGGGATTGCTGAGAGAAAGACAGGTGAGCACCCTAAATACGAATTTCCTGTCCTGTGAGTTTGTTTTCCAGTATCAGGACTTGTTCTTATTACAAATTAGGGCAAAAAGTAGAAAGAGCCGTAGATTCTGTAAAAACATTAAACTCAGAAATAACAAAATATTTCCTGATGACATTTTTAAATCAAAATTAACCATTTCTGGCACCCCACACTATTTTGCTTTCATGTGTGAAACCTCATCAGATATTTTGTGTCAGTTTCCTTTAGCATTAACCCATATTCCTAAGAGCTGCTGTGCTAACTCATCACTCTATTTCAGATATGTTCTTGCTGAATGATATCCGCCACAGCAATTATCCAGTGAAAACTGAGGTGGTGCAACCAGAGTGTAGATTGTATCATGGGACATTTAATCAAGCCATGATGTTTGGACCTTATTGGTGAATGGCAGCTGAGTTACCTGAATTACAATATTCAGGAGTCTTCATGAGAGCTAAGGCAAGCATAGACAAGTGTCAACAGAAATATTTGAGACAGAAATATTCTGACTGTAGTCAATTTAGCCTGAAAAAGAACAGCATTACCTTTTGGGGATTTTTTTTAAACAAGAAGTGTCAAACTTGTAGCAGGATAATACTTTCAAAGAAGAATAACACTTACAAAGCATTTGGATTTTTGTTGAAAAGTAGGTTTCACATTTCAAACTCATCCTCCAAAAAACGTTTACAAAAATTTTAGCTAGAGAGGGAGAGTGACACAGAGACAAGCAGATGAAGATGACGGATTTTTACCCAAAAGTCTACATCTGGGAAATAAAAAGGCTTTGAGCTTGATATCTGAAAAGTCATGGCAGTCAGGTGAAGTCCCTGGTGACTGGAAAAAGGGAAACATCGCACCCATTTTTAAAAAGGGTAGAAAGGAGGACCCCGGGAGCTACCGCCCTGTCAGCCTCACCTCTGTGCCTGGGAAGATCCTGGAACAGATCCTCCTAGAAGCTATGGGAAGGCACATGGAAGACAGGGAGGTGATTCGAGACAGCCAGCATGGGTTCACCAGGGGCAAGTCCTGCCTGACCAACCTCGTGACTTTCCACAATGGAGTGACTGCATCAGTGGACAAGGGAAGAGCAACGGATATCATCTATCTGGATTTCTGCAAGGCCTTTGACATGGTCCCCCACAACATCCTTCTCTCTATAGTTGGAGAGATACAGATTTGATGGGTGGACTGTTCGGTGGATAAGGAACTGGCTGGATGGTTGCATCCAGAGGGTGGTGGTCAATGGCTCGATGTCCAGATGGAGAGGGGTGACAAGGGGTGTCCCTCAGGGATCCGTACTGGGACTGGCGCTGTTTAACATCTTCATCAGTGATTTAGACAGTGGGATCAAGTGCACCCTCAGCAAGTTTGCAGATGACACCAAGCTGAGTGGTGCGGTCGACATGCCAGAGGGACGGGATGTCATCCAGAGAGACCTGGATGAGCTAGAGAGGTGGGCCCGAGCAAACCTCATGAAGTTCAACAAGGCCAAGTGCAAGGCCCTGCACTTGGGTCGGGACAGTCCTCGTTATCAATACAGGCTGGGGGATGACGTGATAGAGAGTAGCCCTGCGGAAAAGGACTTGGGGTTACTGGTGGATGAAAAGCTGGACATGAGCCAACAATGTGCACTCACAGACCAGAAGGCCAATCACATCCTGGGCTGCATCAAAAGAACTGTGGCCAGCAGATCCAGAGAGATGATTCTCTCCCTTTACTCTGCTCTGGTGAGACCCCACCTGGAGTACTGCGTCCAGCTCTGGAACCCTCAGCACAAGAAGGACATGGACCTGTTGGAGGGGGTCCAGAGGAGGGCCACAAAGATGATCAAAGGGCTGAAGCACCTCTCCTATCAGGACAGGCTGAGAGAGCTGGGGTGGTTCAGCCTGGAGAAGAGAAGGTTCTGAGGAGCCCTTATAGCAGCCTTCCAGTACCTGAAGGGGGCCTATAAGAAAGCTGGGGAGGGGCTGTTTGCAAGGGCATGTAGCGATAGGATGAGGGGCAATGGTTTTAAACTGGAGCAGGGTAGGTTTAGATTAGACATTAGGAAGGAGTCCTTTACAATGAGGTTGGTGAGGCACTGGAACAGGTTGCCCAGAGAGGTGGTGGAGGCCCCATCCCTGGAGACATTCAAGGCCAGGCTTGATGAGGCTCAGAGCAATCCGATCTAGTTGAAGAAGTCCCTGCTTAGTGCAGGGGGGCTGTACTAGATGACCTTTAAAGGTCCCTTCCAACCCAACACATTCTATGATTCTATGATAGCACCTACACAGCATTCAAAATCAGTCCTTAAAGGAAGAAAGATTGGAATGGACTATCTTGGTTATTAAATTTAGTTCCTTAGTGTCATATGTAGTTATAAATTTCATGATCCAGGAAGCTTCCTTTTTAGAATGAGTTAAATTCTTGAATCCTTCTAGTCCCAAAGATAGCTCTTTGCCTGGTGTGGTCCTATCTGGGGCATATATCATCCTTCAGAATAGGGAGTTGTCCTCGATGTTTAACCTCTGATATGTTTGTACCAGTCAGCTGTTGATCTGCCGGCTAGCTGTTTTCTCATTTTTTCAGACTGCCAGTCCTCTACGGTTTTGCACTGGAAGATTGAACAATTGTTCAGAAGTTTGAAACCTATTGATAGTAGACTTTTTCTTTTTAGTTGCCTGTCATGAACTACTGAGAACAGCTCCCTCAGGGCTAAATGAATGAAGCAACTTTACTTCTTGCTCATATGAAATATTTTTCTACACTCTTGATCATCATAGTCACCCTCTTCTATGCATGCTACCATTCAAAGTCAAAGTTATCTAGTTCTAGTTTCCTTCCTGATTCTGAAATGGGACTGATGATGGCTGGTCAGTGTGGAGAAACATCTCTGCTGCTTCTAGATCACAGCTGAGAGTCATCAAGGATAAGCACCACATGAAGACCAAAATAACAGCACTGACCTATAATTGGTTACTCTAAAAGAAAAATAAGGTTCATCATTTGAGGTAATGTTGACAGAAACAAAAATCTGTGACTAAATACTTTGATTCATGGGATTATAATGTAAACTCTTAAGAACACAAAGAATAAGGCCTCCTTTTCAAAAAGGAAACCTAACAAACCGTATGAGAAATCAAGATAATTGCCTTTATTTGAACAACAGTTGTTTTTAGTAGAGAATCATGTTTTGCTTTTTATGTTTTGAACAAAATTTCTCAAGTTGGGAAAAACAGCAAAAATAACTGAGTGAGCAAAGCCAATGAACTCCTGTGTGGATTCTCTGATAGCTAATGCAGGATGGTTTTGATCAGGATGCAAAATTGTATTGAAGTTTCCATGTATAAAAGATTTCTCTCTTCTTTAAACAGCCATAAATTTTTGTGGTTGTTGGAAGAACTTAATATCACATTTTTCTTCACATTTTTCTTAGATTTGGGTGCAAAACAGAAAGGGACACATAAATGTACAGGCATGCATCAAAACAGTATATACTCCATATTCTCAGGAAACTAGTCTAAGAATGTATCTGACTTGGAACAAATAAGAATAAAGTAACTTTGACATTTAAAAAATACTGTGAAAATAATTTTTCATTTTCCCAATCAATTCTAAAACCCACAAGAGTTAGAAATTTAAAATCAAAATGCCCCAAATGAACATACAATATAACCTGAAAAACTTTATTTTAGGGTTTATATCACACCAGTTCATTTTGGCTTCATTCTTTTAGCACATGCTGTCATGCTTTTGGGTTTCAGCTGGTAACAGAAAAACAACAAAATGTGATGAGAAAATGCTGTAAAAAGAGTATTAGCAAATTGGCTGAACGCACCGAGTCCTTGAAAGCCCATAAGAAAGATTATTCTTTTGGCCATCCAAATGTCAAGAACAAAGTTACAGTGATATTTGGAGACCAGTTCTCAGCTTCTGATACTGACTACCATTATAGTCTTCCCCAACTGACACAAAATAAAAGACCTACTCTTTTCCTTTGGGTAATGCAGAATATCAAGTATTAAATGAGTAATACCATATAATGAGTAATACTCCTATATCTGTTGGAATCATAAAACTGAGTGAGGATAGCTGATTAAAATGTGATGCTTTCCAACATTTCCTTTCCATAACCTTGTCATAAACAAAATTTTTATTTCTATTCATCTACCACTTCATAGCTCAGAAAATCTGGCACTTTATTTTCTTGTTTTAACAGTTCCTTGTGTATTACCCTTTGTATATATTTATTTATTTTATTATAAATCCTCTCTTTGCTTCTAGTCTTTATTTCTTTTCCTTTTTATTTACCAGTAGGGAGACTTAGATAGGCTTAGTTTTCTTAATCCTCTTTATAAATTTAAAAAAAACAATTAAGTCTGCACAAAGTCTCATTTTTCTGATGGAAAAGAAAATCAGGCTTCCTGCAACATAATAATGCTTTGCACTTCTATAGACCCTTTTATCTGAGGTTCTCAACTAGCTGCAAAACATGCAAGCATGCATTCATTAATTAAGCCTTTAAAGAGCCATGAGACAAAACATTATGCCTAGACTGCAGATAGGTAAACTGAGGAACAGAAATTCCATGTTTTGCTGAAAGTAACTCAGATTTGACAAAACTGGGACCAGAACTCAGAAGTCCTAATTTCTAAATGACAGCTTTCAGTTCCACGTGAATTGCAGTCCAGTACTGACTGTTTTAATATACACAATTCAATGTTTCTTCTAGAGTTATCAATAACAACAAATCTTATTTTGTTGTTGTCCAGAATGTTCCTAAATCACAGCCGCCTTTCTCAATGAAAAGACCGGCATGCAGGTTCTCAGTAGGTATAAACTGCTGTAATTCGACTTTAGCTTACTGAGATCTAACAGTGTCCTAGGTAAGATCAGTCTGTCCTTAAGAGTCCGCATACATGATGGACAACAGTAGTACTAAGAAGAGCATGACCCTTTATAGCGACTACTGAAAACTCAAAAGCTATGCCTCTTACAGCTATCCTGAAAACAGAACACAAGCAAAAATGTATTGGCCATCTAAGAATAATGCTGAAAACCAAAGTGAATTACATGTTTGTGGAATAATTACTGAATTGGCTAAAAAATACAAAAGTACAACATTGTTCACACATTAAGGAAAAGTATAAAATCAAGAGGCCTCTGAGGTAGAAAACAGCTGCAGCTGGCATGAAGAATGCAACATCCGCGGTTCCCTGATAAGGAGCTGGTGAAGCTACATGAGGTACGGAGCGGGATGCAATTATTCCGCGGCTTTACCTTATGATGTATAGCAGATACAGGGATGGGACGATACCATGAAATAGATAAGCTGCCAATTAGCTGCCTGCTCGATACTCGGAGCCAACATTTTGTCAAATTTTGATGAAATGCTGTCCTTTGTGCGAACTTTGCTCATTATAATGTCATTATAATACCAAAACACACCTCCATCCCAAAGGCTACCCGCCTCCAAGGTGCGACCACTCCTTCTTGAGTCTGCGCTCTGAATTTTTTGTAAACTATACCTTTAATTGTGAAGCGAGAGAATTTTACACCAATCATAATTAAAGTATTTATGACTAAAGTCACTCAAACTCCACCTTGAAGATAACAAATAGTATAAAAATAGCCTGAGAGAGGGGGATACTCAGGGAAGACACCATCACAAAGAATTTCATCACTGACTTCCGGGATCAGTCGACGGGCTGAGCCTTTCTTCCCCCCCACAGGGACGCCTTTGGGTAAGACTTAGATTATACTGAGTGCTTTCTCAGGAAACTTAGGAATTTCTCTAGAGAATCTCTTTCCTACATTTATAGCCAGGCTGTATCGTTTATAACTTTGTCGCGCGTTTGATATATGTAATAATACTTTTATTTGCACGTGCTTTGCAGACAGTGTATTTATCACCGGCAATCCTAAGAACCTATCTATCTGTTGTTTAAATAAACTGCACTGTTTAAGTAGCTAGTCGTTTTGGTTTCTCACTGAACGCGACCAAAGACTCGAGAGTGGCCGTGCTAGTTCATGAGCACGACTAGACTGAAGGTGCAGTCCACTATTAGTGTATCCAAATCGTAATAGTTTAATACATATTAAACGAGATTGGACTGATAGTGCTGAATTGGGCATCACTCAGAACTTAAACCCAGCCGCACCTAGCCTCCCACCTCGGTGAGGAGTGTTAGAACGCAAGGGGGTTTATCTTCTGCCAAAACTGCTTTGCCCCTTTCCACGCAACAGAATCTGGCGTAGTCGGCAGGATTGCCATGGATAAACTGCTGCAAAAATATGATTGTGCCCCTTCCCAGGCTGGGAAGGAGTGGGCCCAAAGATTTTGGAAGGATGAAGAGAAAGTGGTGGAACGTATTGAAGAGTGTCGAGCTTCACTAAAGCTTAGAACGGGGAAAGGCAAGGGTGTGATTTGTGCGGTGTTAGGCGCCTGTTTATCTTGTGCGCAACAAGAAGCTAGGGAAACCCCTGCTCCTAATCTGATCTCAGCCGTAGAATATGCAACACTGAAATCGGAGAATGAGGTGCTGAAGTCATCATTAGCTTTTCAGAAGGAGACAGGAGAAAAATTAAGAACTCAAGTTGATAAGCTTGTGAGTGAGAATGAATGTTTAGGAAACCGAAACGCTCAACTTGGGAGTGAAAATCTCCAACTTAAAATGTTATTGGAAAGAGTGACTGGGCTCTTAGATAAAATGCAGCCCTCGACCCAGGTCCAACAAATTCGTAAGTTAATGTGTTATCCAAATTCCGGAACCCAGACCGGAGGTTTTTGGTCTAATAGTGAGGATGAGGAAGAAGATGAGGAGGAAAGGAGTTTTGCTTTGAAATCCCAAGTCTTTCCTTTACGTCCTCTGATTAAAACTGAAACTGCAGTTGATGATGATGATGAAGTCCGCACCACTGTGCGTACTGTTCCGTGGACACCAACCGAGTTAGCGAAAATAAGGGAGAAATATTCGAGGCGTCCAGAAGAATCAGCTGTTGAGTATGTGTGGCGAGTTTCTTCTGAAGGGGGAGACAGAATTATGTTGAGCGAGGAGGAAGCAGGAGACTCTTGGGGACCAGGAGTGTTTTTAACTACTATGCCCGGGGACCATGATTACTCCCTAACTGCTCGAGCAGTCTATTGGGCCGGTGGTATGGATCCGCGAGAGAGGGGGGAGCCGTTAGGGATTAGAGCTACAGGCTACTCTGATCTGTTTGCGGCTGTGCGGAAAGCAGCTTGTCTGCAAGCCATGTATAACAGAGAGGAATTTCGGAAATCCCCAATGTCAGCCCCTGTTGACCCTGATAGATTAGCCCCTCTCATCCGTGGTCTTCCCGATTGCCTGAAACCATTCGTTGTCCACACTCAAGATCGCATACGAGATGCTCGGAGTGCTCATAGGCGGAGTCGTCGTAACTACATGCCCACCTGGAACGAATATGTACAGGAAATAGATCAATATGGGCGCCGAATGGGCTGGGCCAATCTAACTAGTGAAAAATCCTCTGAACACCCCCGAAAAGTTCGCCAAGTCCGAACTCACACTCAAAACCCTAAATCGGAGGGAAGGTTTAAGCCTGATAAGGACCGAAATGAGTTGTGGTGTAAAGCCCTACAATTAGGTATGCCCCGACAATTCTTGCATGGTGTCCCTACAGGAGATCTCCGTATGCTAGTCCAATCTCTAACCCCGTCGGTCAAATAAGACCGAGCAGATTTTCTTTTCCTTTGTGTCTTACAGGAACCTTAGATGAACCGTACGTGGACAGACGGACTGGCTTACGCTAACCTTGAGTGTCTCCAAGGAATCCTGACATCGATCTTGGCAGTAATACTATTCTTATTACGTATGGCTATCTGCAGGCCTAGATTCT
Organism: Fratercula arctica; assembly: GCA_947846985.1. Taxonomy (NCBI): domain Eukaryota; kingdom Metazoa; phylum Chordata; class Aves; order Charadriiformes; family Alcidae; genus Fratercula; species Fratercula arctica. The sequence goes on along the minus strand of CANTUZ010000025.1, from coordinate 14,154,701 downwards.
AAAATGACAAATAGGCAGATGCAACTGATGCTATTCAGTTTTACCTTTTTATTCCCTGTTGTTTGTAGTCAAAGAGACCCAGAGTGGCCATGGTCTCAAGCTTTTGTTAAACACAATGCGATGGCAGGTACAAGAAAGGGAGAACTGAGTTTGGCCACTGTAGTTCTACAGGAAAATGAGGTGTTACATGAGTGGACCTGTAATAGTTGGTACCCAACCCTGAAAGGTAAGGCAGGGGTGGAAATCCGAGTAGGGTGTAGAATGATCAACGGCTCAAACCATGAGAAGGCCACGAGAATAGAGATATTTTGCCCTAAGAACCCACGCTCAATGACAACAAAGCACTGTGTCACCGACGAGTGGGATTGCTGGTATAATTTTACTCTTGTGGAACCCACTCTTGTAACTTGTCGTTGGCAACAGAATGAAATAGCGCTGTTATTTGAATTCAAGATAGACGTAGTACCTGAGCTTTGGGATAGTGCATTGTCACGGTACACTGCAAGCACTGGAACACCAGAAAACAAAAGGGGTTTAAATCTCTCCACTCTGGTTATACAAGGAAGTGAAGTATATTCCAGAGAGAAATGGAGATGGAATGAATCACTTCGAATGGCAAAAATCGAGGCCGCCCTTGGAAAAAGAATACAAATTGGTTGTCGATTTATCAATGGGTCTACCCACCACAGGCCAACTATAATTAAAACCATCCATGTAGACTCTACCAAACCGAACAAATACAACACTGATTGTTACAAAATTACGGAGCCAAATTCAGATTGCTGGCACAATTTCACTTTTATCAAACCTGTAGTAGTGTATTGTATTTGGGGTTACAAGGGCACAGAATTGTTATTTGAATTTATGATTGACTCTAACACATCTGAACCTGCTGAAATGAATCCAGAACCTACACCCCCACACACTCTCAAAGCTGTACCTACTCAGCCCTCCATTAGTCTAACTCCTTACACCTTCAACATTGGCCCCTATGTTATTAAACACACAGGTCAACAACGGATATTGTTCAATCCAACGTATTCCCTCAAACGAGTAGAACTGTCAATGCAGATTAATATCTCTGCGATCAAACCCACCTGCTCACCATTCCTGAGTACATCTTATGCAGGATGGTCAGCATGGTTACACAGACGAACTCTTGCCACTTCACAACGGCTGAAGAGAGATGTGACTGGTATCTTAGGAACAGGACTGGGAGTCCTAAATAGTATAGATGCTGAGATACTTGCCAACAAACTAGTCACAGTCACTAGTGATCTAGACAAATTAAGACATCCCCTACAGTCCTCTCTATCAGCACTGGGAAACCACCAATGGCTTTTGTCGAATATATTGCCTCAGTGGGAAGAAACGGGTGAAAAAGACCATCAGATGATCACAGATGCACTTGGTACAACCCAAAACAATGTTTCCTTGGCTCTTAGTTGTATCCAAGCCCAATTGTGGATGCAATCTATGACAGCCGCAATCATAAGGGAAGGTGAAGAAGGCACCTTGCCCACCGAAATTCGAAAAGTAATATGGGATAACGCAACTGAATTTGAGAAAAAATTTCAGTCCTGGTGGTACCTAGTTAATTTCACCTATGATCCCATTGAGAGCAAGGCCACAGCTTTTGTCTTAACAATACGCAATGCTTTGGTATACACTATATACCCAATCATCGCACTGGGGTTGAATCACCATGGAGCCATACTCTATCCAATAGAGCATAGAGTGTGGGCACAACAAAATGAGAATAAATGGCAAACTGTTGAGGTTGACGCATGCGTTGCACGAGACCAACAAGGATTCATTTGTGAGAGTAATACTCTCAAAGCACAAGACATTTGTCTTGACACCAACCAAAATGTTTGTCATTTTGAGATACATCCCAATGAAACCCCAGAAACTGTGCTTGTATATATTGGGAAAGGGTGCGTTTGCATGAGGTCTCCCTGTAAGCTTGTATTCGTAGATGACATAGTAGTTGATATAAGTAATCACTCAAATCTTTGTGTTTGTAACTTTACTAACATTGTCGGATGTGACTTCGATTATTCAGCTCCTGTTACGTCTTTTCAGTTGCTACATTCTAATTATACATTGATCCGAGATTTGTTGCTTATCCCTATCGGAATGAATCTCTCATTGGTGAAGAAGCTGCTACAACACGACGACTTGAAGCGACTGTTGAAAGAGGCCCAAGAAAATGGACAGAGAACTTTGATTACTGTCCATCATGATGTTGAAGAAATACACCAAGTAATGGAAAGAGTCAAGAAAGACGGAGGATATGAATGGTGGGACACTCTTTTTGGATGGTCGCCAACAGCTACAGGAATTTTTAACAAGATGCTCCATCCTGTTGTTGTTGTACTAGTACTCACTGTATTGTGCTTTACTTTGACAGTTGCTCTGTATGTTAAACTTTGGATTATGATGAAGAGCTTAACTCGCTTGATCACTCCACAAGATGTATTTGTACTTGATGACCCTCACCACAAGAGCACATGTGATATTCCCAATCAGTTTTGAACATGGTGGAGCTTGAGTGACTGTAGTCACGGGGTGGATTATGTGGAATAATTACTGAATTGGCTAAAAAATACAAAAGTACAACATTGTTCACACATTAAGGAAAAGTATAAAATCAAGAGGCCTCTGAGGTAGAAAACAGCTGCAGCTGGCATGAAGAATGCAACATCCGCGGTTCCCTGATAAGGAGCTGGTGAAGCTACATGAGGTACGGAGCGGGATGCAATTATTCCGCGGCTTTACCTTATGATGTATAGCAGATACAGGGATGGGACGATACCATGAAATAGATAAGCTGCCAATTAGCTGCCTGCTCGATACTCGGAGCCAACATTTTGTCAAATTTTGATGAAATGCTGTCCTTTGTGCGAACTTTGCTCATTATAATGTCATTATAATACCAAAACACACCTCCATCCCAAAGGCTACCCGCCTCCAAGGTGCGACCACTCCTTCTTGAGTCTGCGCTCTGAATTTTTTGTAAACTATACCTTTAATTGTGAAGCGAGAGAATTTTACACCAATCATAATTAAAGTATTTATGACTAAAGTCACTCAAACTCCACCTTGAAGATAACAAATAGTATAAAAATAGCCTGAGAGAGGGGGATACTCAGGGAAGACACCATCACAAAGAATTTCATCACTGACTTCCGGGATCAGTCGACGGGCTGAGCCTTTCTTCCCCCCCACAGGGACGCCTTTGGGTAAGACTTAGATTACACTGAGTGCTTTCTCAGGAAACTTAGAAATTTCTCTAGAGAATCTCTTTCCTACATTTATAGCCAGGCTGTATCGTTTATAACTTTGTCGCGCGTTTGATATATGTAATAATACTTTTATTTGCACGTGCTTTGCAGACAGTGTATTTATCACCGGCAATCCTAAGAACCTATCTATCTGTTGTTTAAATAAACTGCACTGTTTAAGTAGCTAGTCGTTTTGGTTTCTCACTGAACGCGACCAAAGACTCGAGAGTGGCCGTGCTAGTTCATGAGCACGACTAGACTGAAGGTGCAGTCCACTATTAGTGTATCCAAATCGTAATAGTTTAATACATATTAAATGCGATTGGACTGATAGTGCTGAATTGGGCATCACTCAGAATTTAAACCTAGCCGCACCTAGCCTCCCACCTCGGTGAGGAGTGTTAGAACGCAAGGGGGTTTATCTTCTGCCAAAACTGCTTTGCCCCTTTCCACGCAACAATGTTCTAATAACTGGGCATAACTTTGTAGTAGCATCAGGAGGGAGACAGGATGAGAGGAGAATTAAGGTTTACTTGTCTCTCTTAAGAGAACAAGAAAGAGACAAAGGCAAAAAAAAGCTACTTGCTCACTTTCATGGCCACTTCTTCCTGATGGTATAAAACAGGGAAAAATAACCTCAGTTTGTATATTAAAGTAAAAACAAAATTCATCAGACATGTCATTTCAGCATCGTGCTATAGATGGTTGAAGGGAACACAGCATCATAGTACAGTTGATCTGAGGGAACACACTTTCAAGACATTACTATGGAAACAAGATGATTTGTTTCATATGTAGCTTCTTTATATTCACTCCAAAGGATCCTTACAGTAGGATTCAAAAGAATCACAGAATCACAGAATGATAGGGGTTGGAAGGGACCTCTGGAGATCATCTAGTCCAACCCCCCTGACAGAGCAGGGTCACCTAGTGCAGGTTGCACAGGAATGCATCCAGGTGGGTTTTGAATGTCTCCGGGGACAGAGACTCCACCACCTCTCTGGGCAACCTGTTCCAGTGCTCTGCCACCCTCAAAGTGAAGAAGTGCCTCCTCATGTTTAGGAGGAACTTCCTATGCTCAAGTTTGTGCCCATTACCTCTTGTCCTGTTGCTGGGCACAATTGAAAAGAGCCTGGTCCCATCCTCCTGACACCCACCCTTTAAGTATTTATAAGCATTGATAAGATTCCCCCCTCAGTCGTCTTTTTTCCAGAGACCCAATCCCCTCAGCCTTTCTTCATAAGAGAGGTGTTCCAATCCCCTAATCATCTTTGTAGCCCTTTGCTGCACCCTCTCCAGCAGTTCCCTGTCCTTCTTGAACCGGGGAGCCCAGAACTGGACACAGTACTCCAGATGCGGCCTCACCAGGGCAGAGTAGAGGGGGAGGATGACCTCCCTCGACCTGCTGGCCACACTCTTCTTGATGCATCCCAGGATGCCATTGGCCTTCTTGGCCACAAGGGCACATTGCTGCCTCATGGTCATCCCGTTGTCCACCAGGACTCCCAGGTCTCTTTCCACAGAGCTGCTCTCCAGCAGGTCAGCCCCCAACTTGTACTGGTGCATGGGGTTATTCCTCCCCAGGTGCAGGACCCTACACTTGCCCTTATTGAATTTCATAAGGTTTCTCTCTGCCCAACTCTCCAACCTGTCCAGGTCTCTCTGTATGGCAGCACAGCCTTCCGGTGTGTCAGCCACCCTTCCCAGCTTTGTGTCATCAGCAAACTTGCTGAGGGTGCACTCTATCCCTTCATCCAGGTCATTGATGAATATATTGAACAGGACTGGACCCAGTACTGACCCCTGGGGAACACCACTTGTCACTGACCTCCAACTAGACTCTGTGCCCCTAATCACGACCCTCTGAGCTCTGTCTTTCAACCAGTTTTCTATCCACCTTACTGTCCAGTCATCTAACCCACATTTCCTAAGCTTCCCTATGAGGATGCTGTGGGAGACGGTGTCGAACGCCTTGCTGAAGCCAAGGTAGACAACATCCACTGCCTCCCCTCATCTATCCATCCAGTCATGCCAGCATAGAAAGCTATCAGATTAGTCAGACATGATTTCCCCTTGGTGAATCCATGTTAACTACTTCTGATAGCTTTCTTTTCCTCCACATGCCTGGAGATGATGCCCAGAACGAGCTGTTCCATCATCTTTGCAGGGATGGAAGTGAGGCTGACTGGCCTGTAGTTTCCTGGGTCCTCCTTCTTGCCCTTTTTGAAGACTGGAGTGACATTGGCTTTGCAGTCCTCAGGCACCTTGCCTGTTCTCCAGGACCTTTCAAAGATGATGGAGAGTGGCCCAGCAATGATTTCCGCCAGCTCCCTCAGCACTCTCAGGTAGGTCCCATCGGGACCCGTGGACTTGTGGATATCCAAATGACTTAATTGATCCCTCACTTGATCCTCCTCAACAAAGGGGAAGTCTTCCTTTGTCCAGACTTTCCCTGTTACTTTCTCCCAAGTCTGGGACTCCTGAGGGCTGGGCCGAGCAGTAAAGACCAAAGCAAAGAAGGCATTCAGTAACTCCGCCTTCTCCACATCCTCCGTCACCATGGCTCCTGTCTCATTCAACAGCAGGCCCACAACTTCTCTAGATTTCCTTTTGCCTCCAATATACTTGAAGAAGCCCTTCCTGTTGAGCTTGACATCCCTTGCCAGGTTTAATTCAAAGGAGGCCTTGGCTTTCCTCATTTCATCCCTGCACACTCTGACAGCATTCTTGTAATCTTCCCAAGTGTTCAGTCCCTTCTTCCATGTGCTGTAAACTTCCTTCTTCCTCTTGAGCTTTTTCAGAAGCTCCCTGCTCAACCATGCAGGTCTCCTGTGTCCGTTACCCGATTTCCTGCTCTTAGGGATGCACCGATCCTGAGCTTGGAGAACATGATGTTTGAATACCAACCAGCTCTCTGGAGCCCCTTTGCCTTCTGGAGCCCTAGCCCATGGGATTTCTCCAAGCAATTTCTTGAAGAGGTCAAAGTTAGCCCTCCATGAAGTCCAAAGCTGCAATCCTGCTTCTTGTTGTTTTGTGCGTAGTACCCATGATCCTGAACTCTATCTTCTCATGGTCACTACAGACAAGGCTGCCCCCAACCTTCATGTCCTCCACCAGTCCCTCTGTGTTTGTCAGTACTAGGTCCAGTACTCGTCTCCTTGTTGGCTCCTGCACCACCTGAGTCAAAAAGTTATCATCAATACACTGGAGGAACCTCCTGGACTGTGCATGCCTGGCTGTGTGGTCTTCCCATCAGATATCAGGGTGCTTGAAGTCCTCCATAAAAACCAAGGCCTGCGATTGTGAGGCTACTTTCAGCTGTCTGTATAAAGTTTATATATGAATATTTATACGGTTTCTTAAATTTAACTGTGCATAGAAGTCCATAACCTTTAGGAAACTAAATTGAGGTTTCAGATTTAGAACTGATTTCACTACAGTTTTGAAAGGTTTTGATTCATTGTTAACAGGATTTACTTAATCTAACTATAGAAGTCTAAAAGTTAGCCATCTGAATTATTCAGTCTCAACTTCTTCATAATCCAATAGAGAAATGGGTACTTCAAGAAGGAACTGTACCTGAACAGATGCTTCCATCTGAAAGTGCTGTTTCTGACCACTGAGTAGAAAAGAACCCTTGGTTGGCTATCTCAGCCATACACAGCCGAATTAAAAACAGTTTAAGGAAGATAAACCTCAGCCTCAACTGCTTTCCATAATAGGCATTCATATACACATGCAACAACCAGCCTTTGCTGGTGGAATGAAACTTCCACCATCCCAGGGACATGCTGAGGATAGTTCATTTCTATGCAGAGGCTCTTAATTGAATCTTCTCATCCAAAATAAGGAACTGATTAACAACCTAGAAGACAAAATAGCATCACAAAAAGGTAGAGCTCATGATAGTTAAGGAGGAGGAATAGAAAATAAAGGAATTCATAAATAAGGATTCAGAAAGGTGTATTTCAATAAATTCAGAGAATTGTTCGACAATATGTCATGAAAGAAAAGTAATGGAGAGGCAGTATTTCTTTAAATAAGCAATATTAAAAGAAAAATTTATCCTAATTTGAAGGAAGAGTAGAAACTGTAGTAAGTGATAAGAATAGCTACATCAATACGCCTTTACTGATCTTAAATACAGAAAGAAAATAGAAAGGAGAAGAAATTTCAAAGCCAGCTTGTGCTGTTCTCTATCTGTGCTATTGATGAATTGAAGATATGACAAACCTTCCCTCATTCTTTTCAACTTCACTTATGTTTTCCGTATGAATCCTTTTGAGCTCATCCAAACCAGCCCCTGAGAAAAGCTGATTATCCTTCTGTCAGATCAACAGGTTGATCTGGTTCACTGAGCAGCTGCACCGTTATTAGTGCCAACATAAGGGATAGGATGGAAATATGAGGAAGGACTGCAGAACCTGGCTATTTCATCAGTAGCATGGTTCTGTCTTGGCATGTGTTGACCATACAGCTGCACTCTATAAAGTCTATAAAGATAATAGCATAAGAATATAAAGACAAAATGAAAAAGGAACAATGCACAAAATGCAATCATACTACAAAAGTTCATAAAATATGCGAATACTAAAAGAGGGCCAAGAAAGGACCGTGATCTTTCTGCAACACAGAAACAGGTTGTTCAACAAAACTCTACGAAGGTGCTTTTTTTTCATAGTTTTTTAGATAATTTGTTATAGGGCGCAACTGCCCTCAGACAGCTAACAAAAATGATGTTATTGAATTCACCCTAAAACACTGAAAGTCAGAGGGCACTAGAATAAATACACTTACATATATATATTCATATGTATTCTGGTTTTTGTGTTGGTTGTATTTCACATCAGGATCAGTAAAGAGCTTTGAAGCAATCTCCGGGTTGCTGGTGGCTTTCTTTGAAAATTTGGGGATAAGTGTGCCAGAAGAATGGAAGAGAGCAAACATTGCCCCTGTTTTTAAAAATGGGAAAAGGAAGAGAGATGATAAAGAGGTCATATATATTTCTGCTGGGTATTGTATAAATCCTCATTTGAAGTGCATTTGTCTAAAATGTGTATGTGGATGTTCTGTGCATGAGTTATCTGCTTAATCTATATAATGAATATATGCTTTTTCAATAAACTGACATTATATAAAGACATAAATATTTAAATTTATCCTTATATATTATAACCTAAAGAAACTGATGATTCAACTGTTCTAATATTCTACTAATATTTTGTTTGATTGAATTTTGAATTCTCTGTCATTTAATATTTAATGGGGTAAAGAAAGAATCTGCTTTGTTTCAGGGTAATTAAATATATATGTGTGTGTGTGTACATCTCACAACAGTAGAGAATTCACATTGTTCATGGACCAGTGACTGCCCATTTGCCAGTAACTGAAAGGTGTTTGGCACATTTATATTAAAAAACTTCCTCCTCATGAATTTTTAAGCAAATTAGTTTAAACAAGTGGTATATAGAAAATAAAATTAAATAATTCTGTAACCTAAAACCACACTCTTGGGTGCACCTGCCAAGATTATTCTCAGCTTTGAAGTATCTCTAAACAATGCAGCGAAACAGAGACCCCTATGAGGATGTCCCAGAGAAGCAACAATATATTCAGAAGCTGGTTGGATCCATCAGTGTGATGCTTTAGTAAGGGCTTCTTAGTAATCCTAATTAGCACACTGGCATAATGCGCTCTTATCATTCCTACATTGTTTTTAAGGCTCCAAATTTCATCTCTGCATAGGACCACATAATTCTTTTCTCTTATATAATCTTCCAGTGGTGCAGATCTACTTACTGCACTATACCGCATTGCCTAGGCTACATGTGCCTTAAAGAAACGAGGACAAAAAGGAGCATTATTATTCCTATCTACTCAGGAGAAAATCAAGTCCCAGGCAGAGGGCAACACTTCTGTCTCCTAAAAAATCAATAGTAGTCTTCAAAATGGAGGCTGCACAACACCTGAGTCTCAGTCCAAAGTCTAAAGAAAAATAAAACAATAACAAACTCTAGTTTTCCTCCCTGCCATTTTTCTATGACAAAGAAATTACTCCCATTTAGTGCCACTCTGATGTTGACCTTGGAGTTGAACCTGGTTCCTGCACAAAACCCCCTGAATCTTCCCCTTGTACATACCCTCAGCATGCACTTCTACTTCATGCTTTGACACTGATTTTTCTTTACTGATGTTTTGACTTGTCTTTTCCTATTTGTTTGGATTTGAATCGTAACTTACTTCTCAAACCCTGCTTATGTTGCCATTAAATTTGACCTATTGCTCAGATTTTGACACATTTATGCAATGAAGGGTTGTAGATACACAGTGGAAGCGTGTTTTAAATTTCAGTAGCAATCCTACCAACACCCCCAGGTACTGGATGCAGAGGGAGTGACTACCTCTGTGTTTTATTTCATTTTTTGCACTTTGAGAAAACAAATCCCTGTTAAATTAGTAGCTGGGATGACTGTTCTGTGCATTTTCTCTCCCCATCCTTTCTTCCCTCCCTCCTTCACGTTTTCCCCTGTTTTCTTTTTATTTTTTTTCTGCAATCTGTTGTTTTCTTTTACTTCTAGAGATAACTATGGTAAATAAATACAGATTTAATCTTCAAATCCCCCATCAAGAGAAAATGCACAGTCCAGGTGAATGGGGAAAAGATAGCCAAGAAAGGGACTGGGAAATATAAAGAAAAGAAAAATCACTCTACCAATCAAATCTTTCATTTCCAAACAAATAATTACAGCGATGGTCAGTGGGGAAATTTTGTCAGTTTACAGTGGTATAGAAGCAAGTTCCTATCAACAAGATTTGATATTCAGGGCAAACCATAGAACTACAGGTCCTGAAGCATTATCTATAATCTTTATTTAATTTTTAGATGTTATGCTGTAATAAAATGTAAAAAGGGAATACATAAAAAGTTATAGAGGTGGGCAAAAACATGGTTTAAAGTTGTATGGCATTTCTTGACAGGGTATATTCCTAAGGAGATGCAGAGAATAACAAATGCTATTTGAAATAAGTACAATAGAGATCTGAAACTAGATTGAAAACACAAGTCAGTTTTCCTGAGTGTCATTTGATTAGCTTTCTTATATAGAACCAAAGCTTAAACAATGCTGGGTATTCATAGTGGAGAGGTGCTTGGGAACACAGTGAGAAATGGGTTACTCCTACCAATTTCGTTTCTGTAGCTTTACAGCATTCTCATTGCACATTGTTTCAGTGTTTTTGCAATAATCCATAAATGAAGCAATGTCAGAAGCAATTTGATTGATAGCTGGGAAAACACAAAAACTGTGAAAGCTATTTCTTTGCTCTTTCTGTGTCTGTCACTGCCTTCTGGGCAAGAGATGTTACCAGTAGCTGCATAAAATAGCTAGAGCCTATTGCCTAGCTGTGTATAAGGGAAACTGCTGACAAGTTTGTGGATATTGCTTTGGACAACTAAAAGGTGACAAATATGCATGTAACATATTTGTCCTGTGGATTGGTTTGAGTGGTTTATGTTGGTGGTGCCTTTTTTCACCAGATATTGCTTGCTATTCATCTCTGAATTTAGCAAAAGGAGAAACAGCTGTCTTGCAACATAATTAACCTTGAACTTAGTTTTCGCCTTTGGGGAACTCTAGGTTGAGAATGAGTGCACAGATAGTGTTTTGATCTGAATCTAAAATAAAGAGGTCCTTCAGAGCTCAGATTTGAGTTTTGCATGTTTATACATACATGCATAGCTCTCCCACAATGGTTGAGATATACAGCAAATTCATACTGATACTAAAATATGTTCTTTGCTGTTTCATCCAGGGGCTCAATGGAGATAGTAATGGAGATGGTTCTAAGTGGGCCAGGGTGATTCCAGGCACATATTGTGTTTGAGTACTGAATGATGACAGACTTGGTGGACTTCCATAGCAAATATTGCCCATGGGGAAAAGTGGCTTCTGAAGTTGTGGTAAGCTGTCTCAAAATACTATTTACTTTCCTTTTCTTTAGAATTTATTGTATTTTATCATGTATTATATATTTTATTCACAGATGTCTTTCTAGGGATAAGGACTTTAGTACATAACAACAGCTCCCTTGAGTGGGAGATTTCAGGGCGACCTGCCAGCTCTTCTTGCTGCAGATGTCAGGCCATCTGGCTGCCATCTCTGGGGCAGGACACATCAAGGGAGTTGGCTGGCACATCTCCCCAGCAGGAGTTACTTGGTAGGGGGAGGGGAGTGTGTGAGGAAAAGATATAGCTAGCTACCATCCTGGGAAGTTTGTGAGTGCGACTGTTTTTATGTATATATGTATGCAAATAGATAGAAAGACAGGTACTGAAAGACATTACTTCCAGCAAAGATAATTCAGGGTTAAAACTGAGCTTGAGTAACTTGGATATGAAAGACATGTCATTCATGGTATTCAACATTTCTAACATTTCTATTCCATCCTTTCTGTTTGTTTGTTTTAATTGCTTTTATGATAATGCAGATAATGTGTACAAGCATGACATACGAATTCTGGTATGTTTTATGAAAGTGTTGTATCACTGAATGTGTTTGAGTGGACAGCCATCTGTTGTCAAGAGAGGTACAAATCTTTCTCTGAGTTGGAACACTGGATAATAATTAACTTAGATAATCTTCCATCCAGATAGGTGTACCTTGAAACAAGAGGATGGTGCAACCTCAGGATGCCCACCTTTGCTGGTTCTAGTGAGTTCAGTATCATTACACACTAGATAATAATCTCTGAGTCAAAAGGCCTGTAGATGTTAAGAGGGTGTATCCTAGTTTTTTAGTAGATCTGTATTAATATGAAGCCCTGCATTTTAGGTGTCTATTTATGTTTCAGTCAGGGGTTAAGGGAAATCTCTGTTTGGTCCTGTTTTATAAGACTGTGTCCTGGTTTGAGGTAAAACAGAACCGGTTTTCTGTTTTGTAATTTTACTTTTTAGCTGGGCCTCTTCTAACTGACTAAATTCTGAAATTAACAGCAAATTGTTCAGAAACTGTTCACTCTCAGAGTGATAAGACCTGATTATACCAAGGAATGGTATGCACGGAGGCTCTTGCTTATTCTTATTGCTATAACAACCAAGGTCAGCTAATTTCGTTATTTGCCCCGTTAGAGGGTCGGAAGCGGAAAAGCGTAGAGGGGTCACACCTATAGGGAGGAGTGGACAGGACAGGTGACCCAAAATTGACCAACAGGGTATTCCATCCCATCTGCATCACGCTCAGTATAAAAGCTGAGGGTTCAAAAGGTCAGCTCTCTTCCTTCAATGGCCAATGTCTGAGGAGGACCCTGTCTGTTTGTCTGCCTTTGATCCCGATCCGAGCATTCCTGACTCTAGTTCTGGAATTCAGCTCCTGTCTGTTGCTGACTCCAGTCTGGGACTTTCCTTGTGCCTGCTGGTGACACAATCGTCATCCTGGGAGCTGGATATGGTTTTGTATATACTGTATACTTTTAAATTATTTTTATTTTATTACAAATATTATTTATTATTTCATTATTTATTAATATTTTCATTAGTTTAGTTGTTTTTCTAAACTCTCTTTATCTCTTCCTCTCCTCTCTTTGGAGAGAGGGGGGGGGAAGGGGCCATCTGTCATTCTGATTGGCCAATCATCTGGCCAAAACCACGACAGAATGCCGCATGAAACTGAAAGGGCAGTTCTGACTTCCTAAGAGTTTTGAATCATTTGGGTTCTGACTCATGTTTCAAATCCTGTATCTGTGGTTTGAGACTTTCTGCAGAACTTGAAAAAAGAGAAAGATATTATCGCTCTAATGGTATTCAAACCCTGAGTCAGAAAAAACAATGTGAATCCAAGATTCGTCTTTCATTTCTGAAGAATTACTCAAGTGTTGCAGGATGTAATGGAGACACAATTCATCCTTTGTATACAACAGCACAATAATGGAGCAGAAATATGGCCAGCACCTCAGCTCCACTAACTGCAATGTTGTTATACCAACACACAAAAGCTAAGACTCTTCCCTATTGACTGCAGTGTATGTGCAATGATTTTAAGATTATTCATTTTTAATAATGTCTTGGTTTGGGGTGAAGCAGAGCAAAGTTTCTGTTCAGTGGGAGAGGCTCTTACTTATCCTTGTTGCTGTGGCAACCAGGGTCAGCTGACTTGGTTGTTTACCCTGTGGAGGGGTTGCACTTCTGCACCTGCAACCAAGGTCAGCTAATTTCATTATTTGCCCCGTTGTAGGGTCGGAAACGGAAAAGCGTAGCGGGGTCCCACCTGCAAGGAGGAGTGGACAGGTAAGGTGACCCCAACTGACCAACAGGGTATTCCATCCCATCTGCCATGCTCAGTATAAAAGCTGAGGGATCAAAGGGTTCAGGTTGGGTCTTTGTTTTTGTCTCTTCTTCAGTGGACTGCTTCTTCAATGGCTTTCTTTTGTCAATGACTGATGTCTGAGGAGGACCCTGTCAGCTCATTTGCCTTTTGATCCCAGTTGGTGTGTTACAGTTCCCATTTGTCACTGAGTCCAGTCTGGAACTTCCACAGTGCCTGTTGGTGACATCTCCTTGGGAGATTGATATGGTTTTGTGTATATTTGTATATACTGTATCTATTTCATTATATCCTTTTTTATATTATTATTAATATTTCATTTAAGTAGTTTAGTTACTTCTAAACTCATAACTCTCTTTGTTTCTCTTCTTCCTCTCCTTGGAGCGAGAGGTGGGGGAGAGCATCTGTTGTCTTGTCATTGGCCAACCTGGCCCAAACTATGACAAATAATCTGCATGCATACGTACAAAAGTACGGTATTACAGGGATAGTATTTTGTAATTGTGCTTTGCATAATATGCAGTCCTGCCTGAATAAAGTCAGATTGCAAATGGATGCAATCCTTTATGAAGAGTTTCTTCAGCTGTGAATTATGTTACATTATATTGCAGAGACTATTGAAACAGAGGCCTCAGACTTTGAATAGGGGAGTCTGTGATTTATTAACAGGTGTAACTGATTGGTGGTGCGCCTATTTTAACAGATATCTACTTACTGAGTGTTGTGAGAGAACTATGACACTGCTGTGGAAAGATGATGCATACAGACCCACCGGTGGCAGCATCACTTGACTTAAATGTAATGTAGCTGTGGCTTGAATATTGGCCTGTTCTCCTCCTCTACTCAGGAAAATCAAGAGCAGCGCTATGAAATCAATGGAGTTACAGTTGTGTAAGAAGCACAAATATTATGTCCATTATAGACAGCTCTGTTTTTCACTATTCAGAGGAGCAGTGAGGAAGTTTTTCAGAGCACAAAAGAAATGATAAAAGAATGTCAAAAAGAAGGAAAATAAATAGTAGAAAGACCTTTATTTTGAAATACGAAGGCATTTTACCATTAGCTACAATTATACCAGCACCTCACCCATAGTTTCAAAACATAGTTGGGGTGTGATCATAACTGCTCCTACTGTTAACTATCTATAAGCGGTATATAAACACAAGAAATTCAGAAGTATTTAACTGTATAAATTCCAGAGATCTAGAAATCCAGGGGGAAAAAAAAAGAAAAAAGTACAGCTCAAAGCGGATGGAGGGAAAGACACAAGGAAGGGAAATGATAATTTCAAACACACATGCACAAAACAAAATTTAAAAGCCATTGCCGGGAAAAATTAATTTCGCAAGCAAGAATACATAGATACTGAAAAGGAGCACTGTTATCTTGAGACTTAGCAACTGAACACTCAGTTCTGTCTCCTGTTTAATCAAACAGAAACCACTTATTGTCATTTTGATACCCCAAGGGTCACAGGACAAGAATCTGGAGTGATGTCTGGATATGAATTCTTACACCAATATCAGGTAGTAACCTTGTGATTCATTTACAGTCCATGAAGGCATTCATCCTAGGAGCTTGATTCTTATCAACCTTGAATTGGCTGGGAGACATTTTTGGCCAGAATATAACTTAAGGACAGCAGGTACTTTGAGTCTCTTGAGGACACTAACACTAACATATCCATGATTAGATCACACCTTTTTCTCCCCGAGATTTCTATGACTCTAAAGGAAGATACAAAGGACTGTGTATTCTCAGCTATGTCACCCTTACACTACCAAGTGGTCCCCTTCTCCTGTGGAGTCCCTACCTTGTCCTTCCACCTCAGTCTCGTGATGTTCTGCACTACCTGACTAGAATAAAGCTGCACTAGGGTCCTGTCTGTTTCTGTATATAAGTTGTCTTATTTCTTCCTAACAAAAATTTTGATACAAAACAAGACATAAGGCAGGCAAGTAAGATGATTTGTAAAAATTGCAGCATACCTAAGATGGCAGTAGTCTCCACATGCACATTTCTGTGGTTACAGACTGATAACAAAATTACTAAAATTCAGCAAGTGCCTCTATAAATCTCTTTACTGAAACAGCAGTGCAGGAGCCTCCCAGGAACTGTAACACTACAGATGCAAAAGCTTAATCTCTCCATGTACTGACCTGCAGCTAGACTACCAATGGAGGTGGTGCTGTGGGAAGTGTATTGGCAGTCAGGCCTCTACAGGGGGAATAAGTAACAGAAAATTACCATGCTTCACTCCCCAGCCCCCCCCCATCTCTCAAAAATAGGTTTTAGAGTAGCTGAAATGTTCAAAATAAAAAGAAAATAATCTAATTTCTACCTCCCAGCTTCTCCCAAGAAGGAAATCCATAATGGAATTTAGTTCCCAGTACAGATTTCAAGTTTTCGCTGTGAAAGCACTAAAGGAAAAACAAGGAGGAGAAAAAAAAGGAAAAGCCTTAGGGAGAAAAAATAAAATCAAAAAACATGGACATATTTTAAAGAAAGAGACAAGCATTGTAGCTGAGAGATTGCAACTATCCACAAAATGTAGACAAAAGAAAGGTACACAAGCAAGGGAAGACAGGCTAATTATTCTAGATCTTCAAGGAGAGATAAAGATGTAATGATTAGATGTAATGACCAGATGTAATGGATTTAAACTACAGCAGGGAAAAGAGGGTTAATACAGGATATGATGGAATAAGATAGAATACTTTCTTTTGATAAAGAATTGGGTTCTCTGCAGAACAGGAAATCACTGAAAATATCAGGTAGTTTTTGGGGTTTTTTGTGGAAAGCTATGTATAACTTTCTTTTACTGTACGCTGCTATATTTTTTTTAATTAATATATCTGTTTATTCCCACAGGAGCAAATCTTTTTTGAACTATAATGACATATGGATAAATCCTAACCACATTTCCACATGGACACCAATTGGTTTCTGACTGGCTTCTGAAGGGGCTGTTTCTAGAGACGGAATTAGCTTCTATCCCCCTCAGAAAGAGTTCTGGCATTTGAACAGTCTGGCAAAGAATGGGCCAGAATCATCTTGAATGAAGAAATTCCTGCTGTGAAATATACTCCCTGATGGAAAGGATTACCTACCAGTATAAACTAGATCTCTCTGTAATGATGTTTTGATTTCATATAGTACTCTTTATCAGAAATCTGAATAGCTGCCTAAAGAAATCACTTAGAGTGCTCAAACCCAAGAATATGTATATGTACAAGTAATTAACAGCATCTTCTTGTTTTCATTGTCTTTTTTAATTGTCTCATTTTGTCTTTTATTTAAAAGAAAAGAGAATATATTTGTCACATCCTGCTCAGAAAAAAGGGGGGGTAAGTGACTGTCCTGGGCTGAGCAACACAGGACAAACTTCTCTTCTAATGATGGGGAGAACTCCACTTTTGGAAGACTCTAGTGTCTGAATTGGTGAAAATATTTACTTTATAGCCAGCTAGGCTATGTGGGATTCAAGGTCGCAGTGTTTTCGTGCCTTGCCAGGTGCAGGGATGAGGAGGAGCGAGGCCTGGGTATTTGACCCAGGCTGGCCAACAGGATTATTTCGTACCATGAACATCACATTCAATATAAATTAGAAAGTTTGCTGCGTAGTTTCTCTCTCACTTGATGGCAACAGTCCAGAGAAACTCCTTGCCCCGGTGCTGGACCCCTGAGGCTTTCCCTTCCTCCCGAAGCCATTGCGCTTGCAGTGTCTGACATTTGCTGTCCACTGCTGGGAGTGCACAGCTTCCTACTGATATAATTGGCTGAATATAATCCTTGTATATGTTATATTAGTATTGGGATTAATACTGGTTCTTTAGTATTATTGTTAATTATTTAGTCTTATCCTATTAAATCTATTTATACTTCAGCCCTCATGTTTCCTTGCTTTCCCTGATTCCCCTTTCCGGGTGGGGAGGGGTCATCGGGTGACAGAATAATTGTCTAAACGACAATAAATTGTTATGGGTTTTCTTGAACCACAACGAATTTGGCACCAAACATGATATCTTAACAAATTTTGTGCCCAATGTGATATCTTAAAAAATTTTGTGCCCAGTGTGCTATTTTAATGAATTTTGTGCACAACGGGGTATTTTAACAAAGTTTAGCACCTGGTGTGGTATTTTAATGAACTTGGCACTTAACGTGATAGTTTGCACTTAATTCAAATAGTGCTGGGAGAACCGTAGGCCTTAATTTGATAGTTCTGAAGGGTTGGAGTGTTAAACAGATTTGATCGGATTTGTAGAACAGTCATTATGGATCTGTTGGAGTTGTTTCAAAGGGCTGTAGATGGAGTTCTCTGCTATCTCTGTGTAGGCTTATGTGGGCAGCCATGGGAGTGGTGCAAGAGTTCATTGCCGTTTCTCATTGATTTAGGGCAGCTTATCGTTTCTAAATGTGGAGTTAAAAACATTGCCTTGTTATTTTGTGTGGCGGTATTTTGCTATGTTATCAGGTCTTTTGTAATTGTTCCATTTGTTGTCACTTATGTAATGGCATCTCGCGGATCACTGTGGTCGGACTCCCCTTGGGATGGTGGGAGTCCTCTCTTAGGCATTGCGCATAATTACACCTTGGGTTATATTACAGGCCATTTAGCGAGGGGGGGGGAATTCTCTTGAGGATTTGTATGTTCCGGTGGCGCCAATGGTAACAGTTTTTGAGAGTTTGGAATACCCTTGGAATGTTTTGATCATCGTGCTTCTGTTGTTAATTTTTGCAGGCTTGTTCTTTGTCATTGGCTGGATCTGCAGTAGAGGGAAACATCCTGTAGAGACCCCACCGGCCCCCTCGACAGACACTGCTCCTGTAGCGACCCTGCCAGCCCCTCCAACAGTCATTGCTTCTGTGCAGACCCTGACGACCCCTGCAACTGCCACTGTGCCTGTGCAGACCCCGCCGACCCCCACGACAACCACTGTATCTGGGCAGACCCCGCCAACCCCCACGACTGACACCATGCCTGTGCAGACCCCGCTGGTCCCTGCAACAACCACTGTATCCATGCAGACCCTGCCAACCCCCGCAATAGACATCATGCCTGTGTACACCTCGCCAGCCCTCCCGACAGACCCTGATCTCATCCAGACCCTGCTGGCTCTCATGACAAGACCTGCAGCTGCAACGAGTACTAAATCTACTCTGACCTTGGTGATGGATGATGCAGCCGACCTACAGACTCAGTCAGAACCAGTATCAGTCGACCCTGTACATAAGAGGAAACATGCAGTACCAGCAGATAGCGATGGTCAACCAGGAACATCAGGCAATGCAGTAACAGAGGAAACTACTCAGTCATTATCCCTAAGTGAGCTGCGAGACATACATAAGGATTACAGCCGTCAGGAAGGCGAGCAAGTGATTACTTGGCTGCTCAGATGCTGGGATACTGGAGCTGATAGTTTGGACTTAGATGGTAGAGAAGCCAAGCATCTAGGACCATTGCCTAGAGAATCAGGTATTGACAGGGCTCTTGGAAGACCACCACAATCCCTCACCCTCTGGAGGCGACTCCTGTTAAGTGTGAGGAGCAGGTATCCCTATAGGGACGATATCATGCATTGCCCATCCAAGTGGACAACTACTGAGAGAGGTGTTAAGAATCTGAGGGAAATAGCTGTGCGGGAGATGATTTTCAGTGATTTGGATGACCTGCAGACATCATTAGATCCAGATGCACTCAAAATTACCGGACCCATTTGGCGCAAGTGGGTACTGAGTGCACCAGCAACATATATTGGCATTATTTTGCTGGAGAGACGATGAGGCGCCGACAGTGGGTGATATGGATGCTCGAATGCAGCATTATGCACATAATCTTCTTTCTGCCCCACAGGCCAGTGTCTCAGTGCTGAAGAAATCATTTGTCAAGGCCACTGTCTCAGCTGGGGACAAATGCTTCCCTACTAAACCTGTTCGAGAGAAACAAAGCACACCACGACACATCCCGTGGTCTCCCTGCATAATCAGGGAGAAAATATGAGGAATTGGGATGGAAAACATACTTCAGCTTTACAGACACGCGCATGTGAATTGTGAAGTAATCCATAACAGTGACTCAGATTCGCAAATCCACAACAGCGCAGACTAAGGTGAGACAAATCTCAAGGTCCGTATACAAACATTTATTAGGTTAGTAACCAGGTCTTAACTAGGTCCACGATAATTGGTTAGATATATAACAAATTATGGTGAGTGGTAAGATATGCATTGCATTAATTAGCAACAGGTATACAACAAATTATGGCAAGCGGTACAGTATGGCTTGCGTTACTCCTTTGAAAGGAAAGAGAAAAGAGGGAAGGGAAGGGACAGAGAGGGAGAGGCAAAATGAGAGAGAGAGAGAGATAAAGAGATCACCAGTCCTGGTTCCAGTGTTAAGCGCACCTTTGTGTAAAATCTCTTCAGGGTCTCTTCAGGGAAAAATCTTCTCAGGCAAAAATCTTCTTTTCTTCAGGGAAAGTCTTCCCCCTTTTATGTTCATCCACTCCTAGGGTCAGTTTTGTCTCAGGTTTCTCTCCCCTCCAGGTGATGTGTAGCATGATTTGGGTGGGGAGACGAGAGCTATAGTCATATATGTTTAGCATGATCTCGATAATCTTCATTAGCATATGCAGGGGTGTGAACTTCGCAGATAATGAGGCAAAGGTCACCACTGAGCATAGCGTCTTTCCAAAGAAACAGCTTGTCCTTCACGGGAGAAAAAACAGGGCTATTCTGTTTCGTCCAGGCACCAGTTTTCTCTCTCCCATGAAGCACACAAGAGATAACCAGGTGTTAGCCTTATCAGTTCCTCGAGCAGAAGGCCTGGTGTGGAGATAGAGAGTAGCATAGGGAATCTGTTTGGCCTTGATGAGACAAAGCTGTACCCGTGAGAGGTGCCTTGAGAGAAAAGATAAGCAAGCATCAGGAGATATCAGCAAGGAAAGGAATGTGAAAAGCAAAGCTGCTACTCTGCATGAACAGACAGAGATGACCAATTAGAAGACACTGAGAAGCACGTGGCAATCGACCTTCAACCTATCAGCAGGATGCTGCCTGCGCGTGGACAGTACCTGTACCTATAAAACTCGGGAAATTGTTGTAATAAAGGTCTTTGGTCCATACCCCGCCAGAGTCCGTGAATCAATGCTCCACAAATGGCTGCCCGAATCGGGACTTGAATCGTAGGAAGATACGACCGGTGGAGCAGCCCGGCTGAACGAAAAAAAGCAGCGGTATCGGAGAGCTGCAGTCTGGACGACTAATCACCAAGGAAAGGTGAGCAGCCGGGAACGTGTGAGAATGGGGTCAAAAATGTCCTCAGAGGAAAAGGCGATTGTATGTATATTAGAAAAGTTTTTAAGTAAAAGGGGTATACAATATGATGAAGGAACTCTTTGGCTTTTGCTAGCATGACTGAAAAGCAAGGGCCTTCCCGCTGATTCTACAACAGCTTTCCAATTATCAAGTTGGGAGCAAGCCGGTGAAACTTTGTTTGAGGCAGCAATGAAAGGGGATGCGGTAGCTATGAAGGTCTTAACAACCTGGAGGTTAATTAAGGACACATTACAGCAGATGAAATCCGAACGGGCTGCCGCGGCCGCCGCCGTTGCCGCGGTGGCGCCGGACAGCCCGGCTGCCGCTCATATAGAGGAAAAGGAGGGGGAGAAGCTCGAGCCCCCGGGCCATCATGCTACGCCGTCAGCACTCCCGTTAGATTCGACGGCAGCACCGCCGCAGCCCCCCGGGTCCGAACCTCTAGTTCGAATACGACAGTGCTTGCAGGAAAGGGATTTACCGGGCTGGGAGGATCCTCCGCCAAGTCAGGCAGTTCCCACGACTTACGATCCCGCCCAGCACTGGCAGAAGTTACGTAAACAGGCAATACAAGACGGCGATTTAGAAGCCGCTACTGCCCTCGTGTGTCCTGTGAAAATCACTCGACAAGGACCAAATACTTGGGAACCGCTGAGCTGGGAGCTAGTTAAAGAAATGCGAAAAACGATTATGCAGCATGGACTAACTTCCCCGTATGCGCAAGGACTATTAAATACCATTATGAAGGGACACATACTAACTCCGTTTGATATCAGACAATTGGCAGATGTTATCTTTACCCCCACGCAGCGTGTTCTCTTTATGGCACACTGGAGAGACGCATGCAGTTTTGCCGCAATAGATAATTTGTCTAGAGAAGATGGAGATCCTCTACAGGGGGCGGGTCTCCCTCAATTGTTGGGGGAGTCACCCGTCGATACTCCGCAGCTCCAAGCGTGGCGAGCACCAGAAATTTTAAAGCAGTCGGCAGACCTTGCCCTGAAAGCTATAATTAAGGTCCCTGACACAGGCAAGGCAACCCAATCTTTCACAACTATCAAGCAGGGTCCCAATGAACCATACATGACATTTATTGATCGTTTACAAGAAGCTATTCATAAGCAAGTGGATAACGTAGAGGCCAAAGAAGCTCTGATGTTAAAACTAGCAGTGGAAAATGCTAATATTGATTGTAAATGTATTTTGCAACCCCTAAAGAATCCAAGCCTAATAGATATGATAGAGGCTTGTAATAGAGTGGGATCCATTTCCTATCAAACCGATATGCTTGCGGCTGCATTCGCTGCTGCCGTTACAACAAAAGAGCGAATATGCTTCCATTGTGGCAAACCAGGTCATTTTAAGCGTAGTTGTCCGCAAGGGACAGGAGCCAATGATCTGACCCCAGATATCTGTTCACGCTGCGGTAAAGGCAAACATTTTGCAAATCAGTGCCGTTCAAGATATAATAAGGTCGGGCAACCACTATCCCCGCATTTGGGAAACGGGAGGACCAGTGCGAAGCAGGGCCGCGCCTCGACACAAATGCCCCGCAACCCAAGCCTATTAGGCATCCACCCGCGGACATCACGGGTCTGGACAGTCTCCGAGCACAGACCACTGGAAGCGCCAGTATGGATGTTGCCACAGCCACTGACGTCACAATAACAGACCAAAAGGTACATCGTGTGCCTCTCGCACTATATGGACCACTGGGAAGAGGTCTTAGTGCACTGTTAATTGGACGATCTAGCACCACCTCCCAAGGACTATTTGTTTTACCCGGAGTAATAGACGCGGATTATACAGGACAGATTCAAGCTATGGTATGGACGCCATCCCCGCCAGTCTCCATACTGGCAGAAAGCCGCATTGCCCAGCTAGTCCCTTTCTTGAGCTCAGTGCCATGTGCCAAGCTCAGAAGGAGAGGGGCAGGAGGCTTTGGCTCCACAGGAACTCCAGTGATCTATTGGGCACACCAAATTCAAGCCACACGACCAGCATTAACCAGTCAGCTACGTAACGGGGGTCACAAGCCGGAGTCGGTCACAGTCAAAGGAATGATTGACACAGGGGCTGATGTGACTGTGATCTCTTTCCAGCGTTGGCCTCCTCAGTGGCCCACTGCCTCTGCCAGTGGCGGGCTTGCTGGAATTGGGGGAGTTTCCACCTCTCGACAAAGCTTACATGTTATTCAGATAATAGGGCCGGAAGGTCAAGTTGCAACTGTTCGCCCATATATTGTTAATGTTCCCCTTAATCTTTGGGGGAGAGACGTACTTGGAGCCTGGGGCATGACCATACAAACTTCGGACCCACAGAGGCCTTTTTAGAGGGGGCCACTGTCTTACAGCCTGTTATCCGCCTAACTTGGCTAATAGACACGCCAATTTGGGTAGAGCAGTGGCCCCTGACGACGGAAAAGGCCGAAGCATTACAGGAATTAGTTGACGAGCAAGTCCACCAAGGACACTTGAAGCCGACTACTAGCCCCTGGAATACGCCTGTCTTTGTGATAAAAAAAAAAAGCGGAAAGTGGAGACTAATACATGACCTACGGCAAGTGAATGCTGTAATAGAGACCATGGGTGCACTGTAACCCGGAATGCCATCGCCGACTATGCTACCAAAGAACTGGAGCATCGTAGTAATGGACTTAAAAGACTGTTTCTTTACGATACCATTAGCGCCAGAAGATGCTCAATGGTTTGCATTTTCCGTGCCAACAGTGAACCGTCAAGCGCCCATGCAAAGATACCACTGGACTGTATTACCACAAGGAATGAAGAAAGCCTTATCTGAAGTTCGACAAAACAATCCTGACATCATTTGTTACCACTACATGGATGATATCCTGTTCTCGGGAGCAACGCCTACCTTGCTGGCCCAAGTGGTCCAAGATGCCAGAGAGAGCCTAGAAAAATATGGCTTACAGATAGCCCCAGAGAAGGTACAGACGACGTCACCCTGGAAGTATCTCGGCCGGAAAATCCTAGACCACACGACTGAGCCTCAGATGCTCCAATTAGCCACAACTATACGAACATTAAATGATTTACAGAAGTTGCTGGGTACCATTAATTGGGTATGCCTGCTGTTAGGAATTGACAATGAAACCTTATCGCCATTGTTTGCCCTGTTGAAGGGCGATTCGAACTTACTATTGAACCGCACCCTGACCCCTGATGCAAAAGCAGCCTTAGCCCAAGTGACAGAAATGCTGCAAAAGCGTCAAGCATATCGAATCAGCGAAGGCCATGATCTCCAATTGTTCATCCTAAATCAAAAGAGGCAGCCGATAGGCCTTCTAGCTCAATGGATTCTGGAATCGCATAAAGATCCACTAGTTATAATCGAATGGGTGTTTTTGCCTCACCAGCTGACCAAAACCATAGTTACGAGAGTTGAAATGATTTCCACTGTGATCCAAAAAGGCCGAAAGCGAGCGATAGAATTAAGTGGTGCCGAAGTCCGAACAATATTCGTGCCTCTAACATTACAATATTTGGAATGGTGTCAGGCGAACAGCTTACCCTTCCAAATAGCTTTAGAAGGGTTCCCAGGACAAATCTCTATCCACCTACCCTCACACAAGCTATTTACGTTCTGTGAAGAAGTATCTCTAGTGCACCTCCCTTTGTGTGCAGCAACCCCCATAGAAGGACAAATGGTGTTGACAGATGGATCAGGAAAAACAGGCAAAGCCGTAGTCGTCTGGTTCGAGAACAACGACTGGCACCAAGAAGTGTATGAAACAGATGGCTCACCCCAGATTGTGGAACTGTTTGCTGTGGTCAAGATTTTTCAAAAATGGACAGATCCAGTTAACTTAGTTACGGACTCTCAGTATGTTGCAGGAATCGTGAGGAGAATCGAGAAAGGCTGGCTGAAACATGTTGACAATGAGAAGCTGTTTTTGCTATTTAAACAACTATGGACACTAATAAGTCAGAGAAAGTGCCCTTATTATGTTTTACGTATCCGCAGTCATACCGAACTCCCGGGTTTTCTAGCAGAGGGCAACCGCAGGGCTGATCGACTTGCTGCTCCAGCTTGGTCCGCCCCAGTTCCCGGGACGGTAGAACAAGCCCGATTGTCTCATTCATTTTTCCATCAGTCGGCAAGAACATTGCGTAAACAATTCCAATTGTCTTGGTCATTAGCGAGAGAAATTGTGCAAACATGTTCCGAATGCCAACAGTTTGCTCCTCTGCAGCCGGTGGGAGTCAACCCACGAGGCTTGCAAGCCTTGCAAGTATGGCAAACCAATGTCACTCATGTTCCCGAATTTGGCCGACAAAAATACATACATGTCTCCATCGATACTTATTCGGGAGCTCTCTGGGCTACTGCTGAAATGGGAGAAAAGAGCCGTGACGTTATTCGTCATTGGTGGGGCGCTTTCGCCGCATTAGGCATTCCACACCAAATAAAAACTGATAACGGCCCTGGTTACACCGGAGTCAAAACTCAAACCTTCTTACAAACTTGGGGGGTGCAGCACGTCACAGGTATTCCCCACTCCCCACAAGGCCAAGGCATTGTGGAACGCGCACATCGCACACTTAAAGAGATGCTAGAAAAACAAAAACGGGGAATGTTAGGGGAACCCCCACAGGCACGGTTACAGAAAGCCTTATACGTACTAAATCACTTAACGATAGATGAAAGCACGCAAGAACCAGTTTTATTAAGACACTTTATATCCTTAAAAGAGCTTATAAATCTTGACCCTGAAAGTTGTGCAAACGTATGGGTAAAGTCGTTGCTTACGGGAAAATGGGAAGGACCATTTAAATTAATCACCTGGGGTCGAGGGTATGCTTGTATTTCCACAGGAAACAGGACCCAGTGGGGCCCGGCACGGCTAGTACGACCTGCAGTGAGTCATCACCAAGAAGAGTTGAATAAAACTACTGAAGACGAAATAGTAGATGAGGGGAATGGGACCTCGGTGGGTTCCGGCTCGGTGTGTGCGCCCCTACAAGCAGCAACAAAGCCAGAAGGATTGAATGACTCTGCTATCCTGGTTCGGTCTACGGAACCCTAGCAAGCAGGCATGGACGCAGTTATGGAAGTCTGAACACAGCATCTTTGAAGAACCAACTAACCATCGGTCTGAAAGGGGAGGCGCATACTACGGTATAGGGGCTCACGGACACGGTTGTCAAGATTTTAAAGGACTGTGTTGTATGAATCTAAGTGACCACTCCAAATCCATCCATGCCCAGTTGCAAGAACTGCACCGACCGAGCCAGCAACTTGTGGAGACCGCTGGGTGAAATCTCTTTGCTGGATGGACTTGGGGGTGGGGTTGGTTGAAGGAAATTATACTCATTGCCTGTGTGGAAGGAATTTGTCTGTCATGTTTAGTATTCTCTTTGCCGTGTTTAATAAGCATTATACGATCAGTTGTAGATGCCGCTTTGCATCATACCCTTGTACGAGTTGTAGAATATCGTCGTGTCCCAACTATGGACCGTGGGGTGGCATGTGTAAGGGATAATAGAGGATGGTCTGAGTGAGACACGACGGAAAATTACTAGTTGAACCAAACCCAGTATATAGGTTGGGAAAAAGGACCTCAGTACTGTTGTTGCAAAAACTATGTGCGTATCCATGAGAACCTGACCTTCAAAGAAGAAGATAACAAGGAGGGAGTACAACAAGGCAGTCAGGTATCAGACATCCGCAGTTAGCAAAGCTGGATCATGAGTCTGGTGAGGCTCACGGCATGCGCTGGCCACGCATGCAGCAACCCTAGCCTGTACTTTTCCACTCAGTCCGGGGCAGGATATAAGGGGGCTGTCTCGGGTCAGAGAGAGGGGGATAGACATGAGCGCACTTTGAAGATACAGGGGACGCCCTGAAGCGCTGTGTCTGCCCCCTCCTCCCCTGTAAGTTCCACGTTCATTAACCCCAACAGCTCAGAAGGCATTACAGCACATTGCAGATTTGTTTATGATATATCAAGACTTTCAACCTTATGCCCTGATAGGACAGTGGGATGATGCACTCGCAAAGAGCCTGACTGCATTAGAGTGGGTATTTTTGCCACATACCTTTTCAAAAAACAGTAACTATGATGATTGAAATGTTAGCACGATTGATTTTGCAGGGTCATTTGCACTGTCAGCAGCTGGCTCCTCTGCCATCATTTGCGGGGGTTAACCGGCGAGGGCTTACACCTGATGAACTTTGGCCATCCGAGGTTACGCACATTATGGAATTTGGACGTTTGCGCTATGTACATGTTTCAGTTGATTTGTTTTCTCACCTTGTCGTAGCTACTGCTCCTACAGGAGAGAAGGCTCATGATGTTATTCGACATGGGTTGCAATGCATTGCAGTCATGGGAGTACCGAAAACTGTAAAAACTGATAACAGACCAGCTTATGTGTCCGATAAAATACAGGCCTCTCTACAGACATGGGGTATTAAACATGTCACCGGTATTCCTCATTCCCCAACTGGGCAAGCAATTCTGCAACGTATGCATCATACCTTAAAAACCATGCTTGATAAACGAAAAAGGGGGAATCCCGTAGGTATGACACCTCAAGAGCGATTGGATAAAGCAACTTATGTTTTAAATGTTCTAAACGTCATCTTTGTCATCCAATGCTTGTCGTGTTCTGTATTTTAGGCTGCTTACAGAAAATAGTGCAAAAAATGATTAATCAAGCTTTTGTTGCAGAAAAAATAAAAAAGGGGGAATTGTGGAGACAGAGAGTAGCATAGGGAATCTGTTTGGCCTTGATGAGACAAAGCTGTACCCGTGAGAGGCGCCTTGAGAGAAAAGATAAGCAAGTGTCAGGAGATATCAGCAAGGAAAGGAATGTGAAAAGCAAAGCTGCTACTCCGCATGAACAGTCAGAGACGACCAATTAGAAGACACTGAGAAGTGCGTGGCAATCGACCTTCAACCTACCAGCAGGATGCTGCCTGCGCGTGGACAGTACCTGTACCTATAAAACTCGGGAAATTGTTGTAATAAAGGTCTTTGGTCCATACCCTGCCAGAGTCTGTGAATCAATGCTCCACAGCCTGGTACTGTGAGCGTTTGAGACTTTAAACATCTCTTCAGGCTACTTTGTTTAAGAGAAATTACGAGTTGTCTCTTACAGTATTTTACATTAATTGGTCTTATACAGAGTATAAACCCTTCATCGCTATGTACTCATTATTGTCCATTAATTGCTTTCCCATCTGATCTCTCATATTTGATTTCCTTCAGTGGTGGTGACTTGCATCATGCCATACCCTTATGAGGAGCTCCACACGAGTGAGTGATTTGACCCATGATTGAACCTCATTTATTTCAATCATATTCTGTCCAGAAATCATTCATATAAAAACTTGAAAATTTACAGTGTCTGCATTCTGAGGCAGGCTCTTTATATTTGATAGTGCTCCTTGGTGCTGTGAAATCAGTTTGTCAGTCATTGACTTAATAAATGAATTGCAATGGCAAAAGAACTGCAAAGAAATTTAAGTGTCACCCCATTTTCCATCCTTGTCTCTTCACCAACAGTGTCCAAAGAATCAAGAATCAAATTTGGAGTGTTTTCCTTATGTATTTTGCAGAGGTATATTTGAAAAGCTTATGAAGAAACTCAGAGCCAGACAAGCTGGTTGACAAGCTGAAGAATGCTTTCCTCAGTCTTCACTTGATGTGTGCTTGATGTTTCCACAGGAGCCCATTTGCTTATGGAGGCTAAAGTTCTTCAGAGAAAATTCTAAAAGAAGATAAATTAAGTAATAAAATCAAGAGTCTTTGACTATATCCTCTAATTGAAGATATGAGACCATTTACAATGTACAAATTTAACTTTGGTTATGTTTGAGGTCTCTGGATCTTGTTGTCTATGAAACCATGAAAGGCCAGGCAGACATGACTATGAGGAAAGCTCTCCAATGTGTGAAAGATAATACAACATGTAGTACTAGATTGTGGAAATGTCCTATGGATCCCACTTCAAGTAGTAACAGAAGGAAATGAATCCAAATTCATGGATTAATGCATTCTAGCACAATTGCATTTGGGAAGGATTAGACAATAGAATTAATACCAAAAGTACTGATGCAAACAACCAGATGTTGTTGTTCTCAGGCACTAAGCTTGGAGAATTTAGGAAGACCTGATAGCTCCTAGCTCCTAGCCTGTATTATGCACCTTAATAACACAGGCTACCACAGTCTCACGTAACCTGTGTTGTGGTGCACAAGTAGAACACTGTGTCATATACAAAATGTCCTTGAATATTCTATACCCAAAGATATCTAAGCTTCCATAATGAAAATCTGTAATTATAATGCTGAACAATTTGGTTTATTTTGTTCAGTCCCCAACTCTGTGTCATACACGAGCAGACCAAAATTTTTAATGTGCTCAGGTTTCTCTTTCAGGATGATAAGAGACAAAACAAACAAACAAACAAAAACCATAATATCTGCTCATGACAAAGATTAGCAACTATTAGTAACAAAATTTAGTAACAACTCTTTTCTCACCTCTGGATGTGAGTAAGACACATTTTGGCTGCAATTATTTTCTTTATTTTATCATAATGCATACAAATAAAAGGCAGACAAACTTGAGATAAATGGTGCAACTCTTTTGCCTTCAGTGAGGTTTATCATGATTTTGAAAATAGTCAGAATCATGGTAGTGATGCAGTGAAATGCCTAAGTTAAGACTCAATAGCCTCAGTGACTATTAAGCAGGTATTCTTTATTGCAGC
Source organism: Fratercula arctica (assembly GCA_947846985.1). Lineage (NCBI taxonomy): Eukaryota > Metazoa > Chordata > Aves > Charadriiformes > Alcidae > Fratercula > Fratercula arctica. The sequence continues at coordinate 14,125,031 of CANTUZ010000025.1, read as the reverse complement.
ACTGGGCACACAGGGGATTGGTCCACCTAATGTGCGCACTGACTGATTTAGATGTACAGTTTAAATACATACTATGTATGCATATTCACTAGTTTTCCAAGAAATGATTACCTATTCATTAACTCACTACTACAGGTTACTGCCCACTCCCACATGCACACTAGAGTGTCTCGGTGGTCTTCAGAGACATCTGGTGGTCGTTTACTTCCTCCACTCCTCTTCATCGTTGTGACTTCTGGGTGAACTGCAGGCCTCTGCTCTACTCCTTTATTCTTGCTGGTGCATCAGAAGTGTTAGCTTTGACTAGTCTCTGCATTCCTCAGTAATCCTGGGCCCCTTGTTTTGAGACATAAGCTTCTACTACAAGGTTATATTGTCCTAAAGCATTCTTTCTTAAAAAAATAGGAGATAAGTTCTGACATTTAGTACTACAACTGTTGCATCTGCTCTTTGTACAGCCTTAAGGCACCTAGTCTCCTAAATTAAGCTCCTACTCTAATTTACAGTTCTAATATATTAAGCCCCTACTTCAATTACTTTAAGCTTTAATATATCAAACCCTACTTCAGTAGTTTAGCAGAATGGATAACTCAGAATTCAAATAATCTCAGTTATTAAATTACACCCTTAGAGCCCTTAAAAAACACCTTAAAATAGCCCCAAAACCTATAATTGTATTTTAGAGTGGTTGATGCTGGGATGAACAGATTTAGGGACATTTTATTAAACTATTTGATGTCTATGTTAATTAATATATTTTATCAAAGAGCATAGGCCAAATTCAGCAGACTATGATCTTGTCTGCCTAGTGTGGTGCTAGTACATACGCTGACCTTCTACAACTTAGTTTCTCTGGTCAGATCCCAATGCTGCTTTAAATGCTAAAATGAAGCACAACACCACCACTGTGAAATTTGTTGCTGACCTGGTTTTAAGGTAGCCATTTTTCACAATGATGGGACATCAGGGAGGACATTGAGACAGTTGGGCTAGATCTTTTACAGCAAGTACTCTGAAATGAGCATATTTACTGTACAAATCAGTCATAAAGACATGTATGTGTTCCTGGAGTGGCACAAGCATCCTGGCTGGAGAGAGTTGAACAAAGAATGTGCATATAAAATGGGAAAAGGCATATATAAAGAGACAGTAAAAATGCAAAATTTATTACTGAGAGGGCATTAAGATGCACAGTAATAAGAGCAGTGATGATTAAATGACCCTCCCTCCATTTACAAGTTTGAAGGGACCTGTACTAACTCTCGTTTCATAGACTTTCCCCTTCCATTTGTCCCTGGAAAAATAAGAATTGTTTTTACAAGATGAATTTCCAGGACCTACTTTTCAAAATTACTTTCATGGCCTTTAAATGTTGACAACAATCACTCTATGCATGCGAGGGGAGATTTTCCTGTTTTGTTTGTTTGCTTGCGTGCTTGCTTTTTTCTGGGATAGACAGGCTGACAGATCTTTCTTTGGTTCTTTCTTTGTTCATTTGCTCAAACTTTTTTCTCTGTAGCACTTTTCACTTGATTTTGCTAATTAATGAGAACCAAAATGTGCAGGTAGCTGGTCTGTTCTGAAAGGACTCCTATTAACTCTACCTGTATCACTTCAAATGAAAGATATATATGATTTTCTTGTATGGCTTTATAAGTTGAGGGCACTTGGGATATTTTCCCGTTACTCTGAAGGCACAATTTTGGTGATACACTGTGTTGCATAGGAACAACACTGTGCTTTCTTGCTGCTATTGGGGAACTTGGTAGTAGTGACATAATTAGCTGACCCTTTGACTGAAGTAAAAAGTGACTCACATACACATGATACAGTGACACCATTACAGTATATATCACACGCCTAGCACACACTTACCTAATTGATAAGAAGGCACAGATCTGGACTGCAAAGAATGGGCTTCCAAGAAAGTGAAGATCAGGTGCCAAGAGCTCCAAAGCTTCTCATATATTATTTAAACAACAAGGTCTGTGCATGTATCATATAAGGGCAGTGCAATGTCATAAGATTTTGCGGTATATGTCTAAATAGTTCCCTAGAAATTTTTGAAGATCTAAATCTTCAAAAGACATGAAACAAGGTTTGGACATAACAGTGGTGGCTACATGCTGTGACACAACAAGGACAGGGACAGATGTTAAATGTCGATATGTCTTTTAGGCCACAAACCTCTATGGGCAGAATCATACTCCAAGATACAAAATTAAACATAAACAATCAACAGAGAAGCTCAGATGCCTAACACAGGGTCGGATGAATGACCCTTCGGAGTTGCCTGCTTTGTCTTTGACTCAAAAGTCAGACTAGGACAGGCTTAAAGAGTTTTTAAACAGCTAGTCTGAAATAGTCTTGAGAAATCTAATACAAATGACTCAGAGCTTACAGAAAAAACCCCATATATTTATGTTATGATTCATAATCTTTACTTTTAGATATCTACACTGGACATCTACCTCTGAGCGATCCAGGTAGGCTCCATTACTATCTAAGGAGAGGAATAGTAATTTGTCTAATATATTCTGAACATTTTCTTAAGGACAAGATGAATCATGACCTTGTTACTCTCATTGGCTGGGGTAACAAGATAAAAAATTTGCGCCTTAATGACCAAGTGGAAGTTAACACTCTCTCTAATAGCTATTTGGAAGCGTACACATTATCTGAATTGTCTGGATGAAATAAAAGTAGGCTAGTGCCTAGATTTCCAAACCCTTAACCAAGTGACAGCTGGCTCCCTCAGGAAGGATGCTAAAATTTGACTGAAGATGGAGAATGAAAACCATCACTTTTCAGTAGGAGGTCTCTCCAGGTAATTTCTGAGGCAAGCTGAAATTATTTTCTTGAACACAGATTGCTGAATAAGATTCCAGTCTCCAAAGGTCATATTTTTTTTTCTTGAAAATATACATTTTTATGGTGAGTAATCGTTGCTGAGTGACAGGAGGAAATTCATATTGAAATATGTAAAACATGTTTTGTATTGATTGATTTTCAAGACCACTAAGTAGATTGCACAATTAGATTGACATTAACAGATTTATTCCATTTCCATGATTCTGTCCAAACTTTTCAAGCTGTTACACAAAACACAAAAAAATCCCTCCAAACTAATTGAAATAACATTAGGCATAACACTAATGAAATGAAACATTAAGCATGAATTTAAGCAAATATTAATAGAATAAAAAAATAAAACCATTATGAAATAACATTCTATCTTTCTAGCCATCTAATCCATCCATCTAATTTATACATAATGCATGGAAGCAGATTTTCTTTCAGTGCATTCTCACCAAAACCTGATACTATTTGGAAGACATGCATGCATATTAATTGTAATACGTGTGTCATGGTTTAGGCTGAATTGGCCCATGACAGATGACAGATGCTCTCCCCCACCTCTTGCTCCAAGGAGATGAGGAGAAGAGATAAAGAGATTTATGAGTTTAGAAGGAACTAAACTACTTCAATGAAATAATAATAATAAAATAAAAAGGAAATAATGAAATAGATACAGTATATACAAAAACATATCAAGCTCCCAGGATGACATCACCAGCAGGCACTAGGGAAGTCCCAGACTGGACTCAGCGACAGATGGGAACTGGATTCCACATCTGGAGTCAGGAACACATGGATCAGATCAAAAGGCAGATGAACAGACAGGGTCCTCCTCGGACGTCGGCCATTGAAGGAAGAGCACTGACCCTTTGATCCCTCAGCTTTTATACTGAGCATGGGGCAGATAGGATGGAGTACCCCTGTTGGTCAATTTTGGGTCACCTGCCCTGTCCGCTCCTCCCTGCAGGTGGGACCCCTCTACGCTTTTCTGTTTCTGACCCTCAAACGGGGCAAATAAGGAAATTAGCTGACCTTGGTTGTTATAGCAATAAGAATAAGCAAGAGCCTCTCCGTACGTCCTTGATGTAAAGGGGTAGATTATGAATCACAAGCTTAGTCAAATATAAAAACTTCCTAGTCATTTTTCATCTCATATGTCAAGTTGCTACAGGAAGAAAAGTGGAAGCAAGTAATCATTTTAACTTAGGATTCAAAGTTCTCAATTCAGTGTTCACATACACTGCTTATAGAATTAGTATTCCTTAAGAAACAAGTATTAGTAAAGGAGCAGTGAGTGTTTTCAGTGTTCTCAAAGCTTTTCTTTGCACAAAAGAGCTACAAATCCATGCGAGGAAAAGGAATATTAAAAAAAAAAAAGCAGAAGAGATTTAGTTGAAAGGAAAGCAGCTGAGAAAATAGAAGATTAAATGAAAAAAAAGAGGGAAAAGGGATTACAGAAGGAAAAGGAAGGTGTGAAGTGGCACAAGAGAGAACACGAGGAGGGAAAGTCAATACACCAAACCATAGGAAGCAGGATTGGCTCATTGTAGGTGCTCACACAACTATTTATTTGCAACTAATGCTATAATGCTGTTGCATTTGGCAGCCACATTTCTCCAGATTTATTGTGTAAATGATAAGCCTCCACATCCTCATTTCAGCTTCTATGACAAAGAGCATGGTTTTCATATATTCTGGGTACTCAAGATATCTGACAATGCCAACTGAAACCACAGATGTTCATCCCCTCTGAAAGTTTTATCAACATAAATGCCCACATGCAGAAGGACATTCATGAGCTTCTGCCTCACTTTCACATCCTTTGTGGAAAAAAAAATTGACAAGTTAGAGATTATTTTTCCATCCACCGATACACTGTTTTTTACAGGGGAAAGTTCACTTCAAAAGGAAGTGAACTTCATCATGTAGCAGGTGGAATTTAAGTCCACAGAAAGTGATCTGGTTCCTCTCTGGTATCTCAACCCACCCCCCGCCCCAAACCTCAAAACCAAAACCAAGAAGAAACACTTATTTATTCTCCCTTCACTAAAGCCATTCTGATTTATACCAGAGTGAGTGTACAATAAGTAAGAAGGGAATCCATCTCCAAAAATTTTTAGCAGCTTCTTTCATAAGATTCATTAATAGTATCCAAGTGAATATTTCTATGTGTATATCAATATTTTAAAAAAATTGTTCTTGTATGACTTCTAAATATTTAAAATTTTTTTTATGGGAACAGGTCAAATGAAAAATTGATTGCCACAGGTCTTTATTGAATTTAATCTACATTCATTTATGGTTCTTATTAAAAACTAGGACACAGCAAAACCAAATCAAACCAAACCAAACCAATGACACAGGTTATCCAATATAATGCTTTCACTGGAGGAACTAACAGCATAATTTTACTGCTTTTTGTGGTATTCAAACTTGGGCAATTTCAATAGCATAGCATTGCTTTTTCTCCCCTCTAGTAAATAATTTGAAGACAAAGTTCTCCTGCAAGTCATGAGGCCCCAAGATATGTAAAGCAACAGCCAAACAGCAAAGTATTTTGATGCAAATTGAGTTTTCTCTGAAAATTAATGAATCTGAGACAAATATACTGTATGCAACAAGATTCCCCCAAAATGAAAACAGAACAGCAATAAAAATGCCAAGAAGTGATAAGACAGCAACAACCATGAGAGATTTTATGTATCCCTTGTGTCCTGGTTCCGGCAGGGACAGGGTTAAGTATTCCATGCCATGTGAGCCACGCCCACCCTGAGATTAAAAGGAGGGAGGTGGCAGGAAGTTGCTGCTTGGAGTGGGCTGGGGCCTCCTGGGTCTGGTTGGTGAGTGGTGGTTCTGTAATCATGTTTGTATATTCCTCTATCCATGTTATTGTTTTTTTTCTTGTTCCCTCTGCTGTTCTGTTAAACTGCCTTTGTCTCAACCCAAGAGTTTTGCCTTTTTCTTCTGATCCTTCCCATATTGGGAAGACCTGAGCGAGTGGCATGTGGTTCTTTGTTGCCGTCTGAGGCCAAACCAGGACAGTCCATTTGGCGCCCAACGTGGGGCTCGAAGGGTTGAGATAACGACAGAATCCAACTAGAGCTTATAAAACCTAATTTGTTGTATGTGTTTATTGTATTAGGTAAATAGTCACTGGTCACTATGTTGCTTGGTTTGTTCTCATGGCTGTGCTATGTAAATTCCTATGTGTTTTATGCACTCCCTGTGATGATATTTGTTACTTCCGGGAGGGGGATGAGGATTATCATTTTACTGTCCTGTGTGATATCGGCTTATGATATGATAACATCACTTGTTAGACGGTTATTTTGGGGCGTTTATGTGGTATTGCTGTCCTGTCCATACATTGGGCACCACCTCTCAGAATTCATTAATAATTACACCCAGTCTATGGGGGAAACAGGGGGGACACTTTCCCCAGCTCTTTTGCCTCCCTTTTCTCCTTCGGGTCAGGTATGACAGCTTTTGAGAACTTTGAATATCCTTGGGATGCTCAAACCAGCATGTTCCTAGTATTATGTTTGCTGAATATGTTCCAGGTCTCGTTTAGGGTTAAACAACTCTTTAAGACTACCACCCAGAGATCTGCTCCGAGGCTGGATAGTCAGGGGTGGCATGGCATGTGGGAGAACATGGGCAGGTACTTAGAGAACTTCTCACCTCCAATGGTCTGGGACTTCACCCCTGAACAATTACAGGACCCTGATAGAGTAGTAGAATATCTGAAGGGAAAATGCTGTGGCTATTCCAGAGAGGCACAACTCACTGCACTGTGCTGGGCCCTGGCCAGTACCTAGCAGGCACTGCTCAGTGTTATGCAGCACTCTCAGGAGAGAGAGACAGAGACCAGACCGACGAGCACTGCAGCTGCTGCAGCCCCCGCGATGGGCACTGCGGCTGAACCAGGGAACCAACCCGTGCCAGTATCAGTTGATCCCATACAAAAGAAGAAGTACACAAAGAAATCAGTTCGCTTAGTAAGAGATGACGATGAACCAGGGCCATCACAAGGACAGGAGGAAGAGGCAGAACCAGAGATAATTACCCGATCCCTATCCCTGAGTGAGCTGTGGGACATGCGAAAAGATTTCAGCCGACTTTCAGGTGAGCACACTGTCACCTGGCTGCTTCGGTGTTGGGATAATGGGGCCAGTAGCCTGGAATTAGAGGGTAGGGAAGCCAGGCAGCTGGGATCCCTGTCTAGGGAAGGCGGCATTGACAAGGCAATTGGAAAAAAGGCCCAAGCCCTCAGCCTCTGGAAACGACTCCTGTCAGGCGTGAGGGAGAGGTACCCTTTCAGTGAAGATGTTGTATGCCACCCAAGCAAGTGGACCACCATGGAAAGAGGTATCCAGTACCTGAGAGAATTAGCCGTGCGGGAGATGATTTATTATGACTTGGACAATGCAGACTTGCCCACGGACCCTGATGAGGTGCACTGCACAAGGCCCATGTGGCGGAAGTTTGTACGGAGCGCACCATCGTCATATGCCAACTCACTGGCAGTAATGGAATGGAAAGGTGAAGAAGGACCAACGGTGGATGAGGTGGCTGGCCGGCTCCAGCGATATGAAGAAAGCCTCTCTTCCCCCCTTGTCTCAGCTGTGGAGAAACTGTCCCGGAAGGTCCAGCAACTTGAAGAGAATATGTCCTACTCCCCACCTATACGGGCAAGCATCTCAGCTATTAGGAGCAGGCATTTCCCCACTCAAGAGAGAGAGTACAGAGGGTACACACCACGAGGCACCCTCTGGTTCTACCTGCGTGACCATGGAGAGGACATGAGGAAGTGGGATGGACAACCTACTTGGATCCTGCGGGCACGGGTACAGGAGTTGTAAGGAAGGACAACCACAAAAGGAGATCCCTCCAGGAAAAGTGTCGCCCCAGTTTCCAGTGGGCAGTTCCCCAGAGAGAGCAGAAGGCCTGATCTTGCTTCTGATCCTCTTGAAGGAACTTCCAAGTCATTTCTGCAAGAAGTGAGTACCGGATACCATGACCAGTATTAGAGGGGCCCTGCCTCCAGCCAGGTGGAGGAAAGGGACAACCGGGTTTATTGGACAGTGTGGATTCGATGGCCTGGCACATCAGACCCACAGGAGTATAAGGCTCTAGTGGACACAGGAGCACAGTGCACCCTAATACCATCAAGCTATAGAGGGGCAGAACCCATTTGTATTTCTGGGGTGACAGGGGGATCCCAAGAGTTGACTGTACTGGAGGCTGAAGTGAGCCTAACTGGGAATGAGTGGCAAAAGCATCCCATTGTGACTGGCCCAGATGCTCCATGCATCCTTGGTATAGATTACCTCAGGAGAGGGTATTTTAAGGACCCAAAGGGGTATCGGTGGGCCTTTGGCATAGCTGCCTTGGAGGCGGAGGAAGTTAAACAGTTGTCTACCTTGCCTGGTCTCTCGGAGGACCCTTCTGTTGTGGGGTTGTTGCGGGTCAAAGAACAGCAGGTGCCGATTGCTACCACAACGGTGCATTGGCGTCAATATCGCACTAACCGAGACTCTCTGATTCCCATCCATAAGCTGATTTGTCAACTAGAGGTTCAAGGAGTGATCAGCAAAACTCGCTCGCCTTTTAACAGTCCTATATGGCCGGTGCGAAAATCCAATGGAGAGTGGAGGCTAACTGTAGACTATCGTGGCCTGAATGAAGTCACGCCACTGCTGAGTGCTGCTGTGCCGGACATGCTAGAACTGCAGTATGAACTGGAGTCCAAGGCAGCCAAGTGGTATGCCACGATTGATATAGCGAATGCATTCTTCTCAATCCCTTTGGCAGCAGAGTGCAGGCCACAGTTTGCTTTCACTTGGAGGGGCATCCAGTACACCTGGAATCGACTGCCCCAGGGGTGGAAACACAGCCCCACCATTTGCCATGGACTGATCCAGACTGCACTGGAACAGGGTGAAGCTCCAGAACATCTGCAGTACATTGATGACATCATTGTATGGGGAGACACAGCCGAAGAAGTTTTTGAGAAAGGGGATAAAATAGTCCGAATCCTTCTGAAAGCTGGTTTTGCCATAAAACGAAGTAAGGTCAAGGGACCTGCACAGGAGATCCCAATGGATGTGATCAACAAAATAGCAGCTATGTCTCCACCAACTAGCAAAAAGGAAACACAAGCTTTCTTAGGCATTGTGGGTTTTTGGAGAATATGTATCCCAGATTACAGTCTGATTGTGAGCCCTCTGTATCAAGTAACCCGGAAGAAGAACGATTTTAAATGGGGTCCTGAGCAACGACAAGCTTTTGAACAAATCAAACAGGAAATAGTCCATGCAGTGGCCCTGGGGCCAGTCCGGGCAGGACAAGATGTTAAAAATGTGCTCTGCACCGCAGCTGGGGAGAATGGCCCTACCTGGAGCCTCTGGCAGAAGGCACCAGGGGAGACCTGAGGTCGACCCCTAGGGTTTTGGAGTCGGGGATACAGAGGATCCGAAGCCCGCTACACTCCAACAGAAAAGGAGATATTGGCAGCATATGAAGGGGTTCGAGCTGCTTCGGAGGTGGTTGGTACAGAAGCACAGCTCCTCTTAGCACCTCGACTGCCGGTGCTGGGTTGGATGTTCAAAGAAAGGGTCCCCACCACACATCATGCAACTGATGCTACATGGACTAAGTGGATTGCACTGATCACACAGCGAACTCGAATGGGAAACCCCAGTCGCCCAGGAATTCTGGAAGTGATCATGGACTGGCCAGAAGGCAAGGATTTTGGAATGTCACCAGAGGAGGAGGTGACGCATGCGGAAGAGGCCCCACCATATAATAAACTGCCAGAAAATGAGAAGCAATATGCCCTGTTCACTGATGGGTCCTGCCGGATTGTGGGAAAGCATCGCAAGTGGAAGGCTGCTGTGTGGAGTCCTACACGACAAGTTGCAGAAGCCAGTGAAGGACAAGGTGAATCGAGCCAGTTTGCAGAGGTGAAAGCCATTCAGCTGGCTTTGGACATTGCCGAGCGAGAAAAATGGCCAGTACTTTCTCTCTACACTGACTCATGGATGGTGGCAAATGCTCTGTGGGGATGGTTACAGCAGTGGAAGCAGGGCAACTGGCAGCGCAGAGGCAAACCCATCTGGGCTGCTGAACGATGGCAAGATATTGCTGCCCGGATAGAGAATCTGGTTGTGAAAGTACGCCACGTGGATGCCCACGTACCGAAGAATCGGGCCACAGAGGAACATCAGAACAACCAGCAGGTGGATCGGGCTGCTAGGATTGAAGTGGCTCAGGTGGATCTGGATTGGCAACATAAGGGTGAACTATTCATAGCTCGGTGGGCCCATGACACCTCAGGCCATCAAGGAAGAGATGTGACATATAGATGGGCTCGTGACCGAGGGGTGGACTTGACCATGGACACTATTGCACAGGTCATCCATGAATGTGAAACATGTGCTGCAATCAAGCAAGCCAAGCGTTTGAAGCCTCTTTGGTATGGAGGACGATGGCTGAAATATAAATATGGGGAGGCCTGGCAGATTGATTACATCACACTGCCACGAACCCGTCAAGGCAAGCGCTATGTGCTCACAATGGTGGAAGCAACCACTGGATGGCTGGAAACATACCCTGTGCCCCATGCCACTGCCCGCACCACTATCCTGGGCCTTGAAAAGCAAGTCCTGTGGCGACATGGTACCCCAGAGAGAATTGAGTCGGACAATGGGACTCATTTCCGAAACAGCCTCATAGACACCTGGGCCAAAGAGCATGGTATTGAGTGGGTATATCACATCCCCTATCACGCACCAGCCTCTGGGAAGATAGAATGGTACAACGGACTGTTAAAAACTACACTGAGAGCAATGGGTGGTGGGACCTTAAAACATTGGGATGCACATTTAGCAAAGGCTACCTGGCTAGTTAATACCAGGGGATCTACCAATCGGGCTGGCCCTGCCCAATCAAAACTTCCACGTTCTGTAGAAGGGGATAAGGTCCCCGTAGTGCACATGAAGAATATGTTGGGGAAGACAGTCTGGGTTAGTCCTGCCTCAGGCAAAGGCAAACCCATCCATGGGATTGCTTTTGCCCAAGGACCTGGGTGCACTTGGTGGGTGATGCGGCAGGATGGGGAAGTCCGATGTGTACCTCATGGGGACTTGATTTTGGGTGAGAATAGCCAATGAATCAAATTGTGTGTTGTTAATTGCTAAGTAACACTGTCACTGTATGTCCTCGTTACTATAATTGCTATCAGCTGTACTGCAGTAAGAATCACCCAAATTAAGGACAGATGGACTTTGATGAAGAATTGAGTAAAGCAAAAGTGGTGATGGGATCAGAACTGACCTCAGCAGCTGATGCCCAGCAACTTCCTCAAGATCTACATCTTCAGCTCATGGACTGTGTGCATGAGCTACACCAGGTACACCATTCACATGTTCCGAAAAAATACAGCATGCAACAGTCCAGCACCACACACCATCTCACCTGCCCTGAGAGACTGTTCTAACAGATGGAGCCTAAAACTGTGGATTGAATGAACTCACCAGACACTTTGGAGGGATGGCCCATAAACTAAGGGCATTATATCTTCATGAATATATATGTGCATATACATATATATATGACAGAGGAAAGTGGTGGCAATTCATTGGAACCTGTAAGATCTGGGCATGGCAAAAATGGTATAGAATAAGGGATGGATAATGTCCTGGTTCCAGCGGGGACAGGGTTAAGTATTCCATCCCATGTGAGCCACGCCCACCCTGAGATTAAGAGGAGGGAGGGGGCAGGAAGCTGCTGCTTGGAGTGGGCTGGGTGTAGTTGGTTAGTGGTGGTTCTGTTATCATGTTTGTATATTCCTCTCTCCATGTTGTTGTTTTTTTTTCATGTTTCCTTTGCTGTTCTGTTAAACTGCCTTTGTCTCAACTCAAGACTTTTGCCTTTTTTCTTCTGATCCTTCCCGTATTGGGAAGACCCGGGCGAGCAGCACATGGTTTTTTGTTGCTGTCTGAGGCCAAACCACGAAACCCTTTTTCCAAGGGAAAAAAAGAGTTACTGTAAATGAGTGGGTGTTCTTCTCATGCTGTATTTTCCCCTCTTTCTTTCTGTTTTTGTTTCATTTTCCTTGATTGCTGAACAGAAATGTATCTGCGAAATAATGGGTTAATTATAAGAAACATACAGCTCTAGTTCCCACCACCACTCTCCCTTTAAAAAAGGAAATAACTTCATCTCTATAAGATCCCTTCCAAAGTCTTCATTATTACAGTGTGGTGGGCTTTGAAAGTCATTTACATAATAGCTAACAAAAATGTACTCAGCAATACACCAGGCCCACTAAACACAGGAGATAATTACACTGTGAGAATGATATTCCACTGCCAGCTCCGTCTTCAAGATACATTTTTTCGTCCTGTACACAGCCCTGAACAACCAAACACGCATTAACATATCGCATAGGTGTGCACTATTACAATCTAGATGATGTGGGAAGGGAAGAAATACAACACAGTATTTTTGGCATATATGTACCACCTCAATACTATTTTTCATTATCTCCTGCACTGGGAACATTGTATTATTCCACTGGGAATTCATAGTGAAGAGGATATAATTATCAGAAAAGTAATGGGCATCCTCTTGCTAATGGCCAGCTATTCAAATATCTCAATATAATCGCCTTTCCCAGTCTCTCCCCATTGCCTACTCTTTTGGAGAAACTCATCATTTTTTCCACTGACCTCAGCATAATGAATTCGTTTTGCCTTTTCTTTGTGAGAAATTAAGAGGAATAGCAATGTAATGAGTTGACATTTGAAATGCAGCATAGAAATGTTTAGACTGGCAATTTAGTTTTATCTCCCACTAGCAGGGAGAGGCTGCCTATTAAATTAGTTCTTGGTGTGCAGGACACGTATTTCTCAGTTGCTCTCTCGTCTTTTTTTTTTTCTTTCATCCATGTCTCAGTTCACTAGAAAGAAAGCTGAAAAAAATGCTCACTTCAAGTATTTTAATCTATATATTTCCCTTTATGATCATTGATGTTGTCCAAGAGGATGAGTGATGGGTAAAAGTACTTACATATACATAAGAAAACATATGTTCTGAAAAACAGTAGGTTACTATTAAAAGCCCCTTTAAGATAAGTCCACATAGAATAGTACTGATCATTCATTGTTATAATAGTTCTCATGGTACTTTTCCAAAGAGCCTGAGTTCATCTCTTGCTTCCTGATGAAATTTCAACAGAGGCATTAACACTTTATTCCTGCTTATGCCTACTTTGAATTTTTAACAGGATACAGAATTATTCCGTCACAAGATCACTTACTTCAAAGTTGCTCTGAGTAGTAGAAAAATGACTTCACTTATTATATTTTTGAAGTGGATATACTGGAGGAGCAGCTGGAAAAATCTTGTTGGGTTTTTTTATTTATTTATTGGTTTTACACGGATGAAAAATGGAAATGTAGGATATAAAATTGTGGTCATCTATGTTTGGGATGTCAATGCAGCCTATAACTTGTAGAAAGCCCTGGTGATGTGTAGGTCATCTGGAAGGAGGACAGGACAGTGAAATAGTAATTACTTTTCCCACCACCACATAAAAACTTTTGGGTAACACACATTAATTGTCATAATTATTTCCTGATATTTTCATAGCCTGGAAGTCTTTCAGGTGCCTCACAACAGTAAGAACACACTGTTATTTCATTCAAGTGGGCAAAAGTATGTTTAATGTGATTTATATTGAAAAACTTGACAAGTTAAACATAATTTATTTTTATTTTAACATGGCTTTATCTCAATGAAAAAAAATGCATAATTTGAAAAAATGCATTTAGCCCTACTGTTAATGAGATAACAAAGTCTACACCAAGAGATATTATCTGTGGCTAAAAATGGCATCATTTCAAAACAAAAATACAAAATAATCCTCTCAGATAATATGGGTTGATTCTGGTGTAAGGAATGGAATGGAATAAAATAAAATGGAATAGATTGTGTTTTGAATCTTTTCATCAAGGATCTTGAAGGTAGAGAAATACTAAAGCAGAGAAGCCAGTTTTTTCTTACCATTTACCTCAAGGAAATATTAATAGAGATTTCTACAGAAAATTAGAAGAATCTGGATATGGCTGAGGACTTTCATTACTTCATGTGACACACTGTGTTAAGGACAGTCACTATTTCAGAACCTTTTTAGATGACAACCATAATGGCTGCCTGCATATCTGAAGTATATGTTCCTGAGCAAATGACTGACCAGGACTATTCTTTTTTTTATTTGAAAGAAATAGGGCAAATTCTTCTCACATCACCTTGTTTTACTCTAGCAGAATATTCCACTGGCTTTATCTGAATTACTCCTGATTTACATGGATGGAAGAAAAGATTCGACTTCCATGGTTTTATGAATTTCTTCCTCTGGTAGTTTTGCTTCCTAAGTAACTAAAGTTGTGGGCTGTGACTTACTGGATTAAAAATCCCCACAATTTCCCACAAACATTACTCAGAGCTCAACACATACTATACTGGAGCAAGATGCCAACAGCAGGTCCTTAACCAAGCTTTGATTTCTCAGAGTAAAATAGAGTTTTCCGCTTGAAAAGTCCTGCAGTTTCCTCTTCATGACAACAAGCCTACTTTCCACTTCTTCCTCCTTACATATACTCTGGTATTTTTTCTTCTTTTTCTGGCAGTTTCCAAGTTTCTGAAATATGGGCAATTTTTTTCCATTTTTTTTTCCTTGATGAGTAGCTTTATGAGTATGCAGGCTACTCACTGCTATTTCAACCTCCTGTACTTAGCCTCTGCAAAGGAGACACACTAATTTTCACATCAGAGCCTACCAGTTTGTAAACTTGTCTTATGCCATTAATTTCAGGAACCTTCCAATGTCTTTCAATGGGAAATTAGCAGTCATATGTGTTTAGTTTGCGGAAACACCGACAAGATTGATAACTCATACAACTGTAAGTCATTAAGAAGAGAATTTCTTCAATTATGAATGCATAGATTGTCAATGGTGAGTGAAAGGAAGAGGCAAAAGGGAGAGGTGGAGGGGAAGAAAGTAAAACAGACACAAAGTGCCACAATAGGCTCCAAAACTTTCTGCGTTAGTCAAAACCTGTTAGCATTCAGCCTGCATTTCTGAATGACTATTGTTTAAAAAGTGTTAAAAAAGCAGACTGGTTCTATTTTTCAACTCCTAAAAAGAAAAAAAAAGACCTGAAATTTTAAAAGCTATTTTTAAAGGATCCTATTTAAAGTTTTGGCAGAGTAGAAATATAATTACTATATGTCATTTTTCCAAATGTAAATGAGAAAGCAGTTAAAGAAAGAAAGAGAAAAAGATTCCACAGTCTTTCTGGGTCTGAAAAGCCCCCCTGCTGCTGACTACATTGCTTTTTTATCCCTCCTTTGTCAGCACAATTGTGTCCCAGACTGCAGAAAGTGCCCTTTCCCCACTGAGAGCACATGGAGCCACTGTGAGCACGATGGGGTGCCCTGGTGAACTGAAAACAAGGAGGCAGCAGGTTCCATGAAGACGACAGTTGTGTTCAGACATCTGCTGATCACTGCCACCTGTGCTTGGGAATTAAAAAGAGTGATGAGGGAGATATGAACCCAGATCCCACCAGCTGCTTGGGACAAGTTCTGCTGTTTTCTCTAAAATACACTAAATATGTCAGGATCCTGAATCAGGAGAATTGTGCCCAGGGGTTACTACAAGATGAATTTTGGTATTAGCGAGAGATGATTAGTAAAGGTGACCTAAAGTCGCCTATGGGTGTAATGGGTTCATGGACTGGGAAATTAAGTGATAGTGATAGCAATAGCAGCCCCCAGACAAGCGATGGAGGATGGGCACCCAGTTCTCATGAACCCCTTTGAAAATCTACACACTGTTTGCTACATCTTTTCTCAGGCTTTCCATTTCATGGCTAAGAAGTATTTTACATTTTCCTCATCCCCTCTTCACACCACAGGGCCCCCTGGTCCATCATCACCCTCCTCCTCACTTTCATCATGCCTACAGCTTTTTAAGGCTTAGTTGTGGCCTGTCCCAAATTGAGAAAAAAACCTCTATATTCTTATTGTCATGCCCTTCAAAAGAGACTCGAGGGGAAAAATGAACTGCAAAGCTGCTCACCTCCTAGATTTGTGGAGTGGCTCTCAACGCCAGCATTGTGCATCATTTCCCTCTCAGTCTTAGCTGGATATTTCTTACCTCAGGATATGTACGGAGGTACTCTAAGGCATCCCCCCTTACATCTCAGGATGTAGAGTTACAGATATGAGGATAATGAGGAGCCATGAGCTACAGTGTTTTTCCACATGCTGTTGTCATCCGTCTCTCTACATCTCTATTTCAGCAGGCTGCCAAGTGCCACATCCCCTCTCTGTCAGGCTGGTTTGCTGGATCTAGATGGAGTAGTGTTGGTGGAAGGGGGAATCAATCAAAAGGTATGAGGGGTCTTATATATGTGGTTTTTTTGAGGGGGCAGGGGGTGTCTGCTATTTATTATTTGCGGTTTGCAGTCTGGATTATGTCTGTGTCTGCCACTTATTACTAAATTAGCCTGCAGGAGAATCCACTGGGTGACTTGATTTTTTTATTTTTCTTTTTGGTAGATTTACCTAACTCCATGCCTTATAACGTCTATTCTTTAAATCAGTCTGTGTCTCACACTGGCTATGCTTTTATTCAGAGATTGAATCTGCTGGCACCACATTGTTTTGGTGAGCCTTTTGTGGCACACATCAAGCCTTTCTCATCTTACCAAAGTGCCATTTGTCACAATTGGTCTCCTGTTCAAGAGCCTGGAATAGAAGAGGTGTTACCAGTCATGAGTGACATGTGCTAGCATACACTAAAGTGAATCTTCCTTCTGCCTATCTTGTACATACACTTAAACATGATTTGGTGCATTAATCTCTACACATCTCTTTTTCTTTTAAATAGGGTTGTCAACCTGCTACAGCATATATATGCTTTCTAGCTTAAGTAAATAAATATGGCAGAGTTTTTACCAGCTCTTAAATGACGTAGTCACAGAAGTTTTTGATGGCTGTGTTTATAGCTATAAATTAAATAAATCCCTGGGACTGTTCAGTCACAGAGGCAAAAGAACACAAAATGACTTCGCATTCAAGCTGTTACTCCACACAGCCCTAAGAAGAGGATGGACACCTTGCAACTACCTGTTGGGTCTTTAACCCATGCTAATGATCAGCGATGAACAGGTATTATTTGCGAGTGTAGCAGTTGGTTCAGACCAAAACCAGGCCAGGAACACTTCTAACAACAGTGTAGAAAATCACATTCAGTGCACAGAAATGTAATATTTGATTTACTGATACAGATACAGACCAAGTGACCACTCACTAAGATGTTCTGACATCTCCTTTTGACTGGAGATGAGAGGAAGGGATAGGTGGATAAATAGATATATAATTGTCTTAATGCACTGCTTGCTCGTTTTTAGGACATTATTCAGTCATTTTCTCAGATGAATAAAGCTGGGAATAAATATAGTTTATTTATTTCTAACTTGGTCATTACAGAAGGCAACCACTTATCATCTTTTCTGAAACAGCAAAGGCAGCTTATTCATTTGTTATTTTTAACATTTTTATTACATCATAACAACCCTAAGTTTTTGTCCCACTGAGGTCCTAAAGGAAGACAACAAGACTGATCTTGTCCAATGCTAAATATTCAGTGATAAATAAAATGACTTTAGGAAAAGCCCCTTCCCCAATTACTTCTATTCATGGAGGAATTTTCCATTACAGCTCTGAAGCATTGTAAGGCCATACTCTATCAATTTATTGCCCCTCAAATGAGTGCATTAATATTGATGGCAGCTAAACATATTGCAAACATGTTCTGCTCATTAATGCCCTGGAATAGAGTCATTATCCCATTTTATTCCCACTGCAATGGTAGGACTGATGGGTGTAGAGAAGGATCTGAAATAAAAACTGAGAACCAAGGTGGACTGAGAGCTGGCTGTGTGACAGGACTCAGAGGGTTGTGATTAATGGAGCAGGGTCGAGTTGGAGGCCTGTAACCAGTGGTGTCCCCCAGGGGTCAATACTTGGACCAATATTGTTTAACATATTCATCAACGACCTGGACGAGGGGACAGAGTGTATGCTCAGCAAGTTTGCTGATGTACCAAACTGGGTGGGATGGCTGACACCCCAGTGACCTAGACAGGCTGGAGAGCTGGGCAGAGAAGAACCTAATGAGGTTCAACAAGGACAAGTGTAGAGTCCTGCACCTGGGGAGGAAGAATGTCAGGCACCAGTATAGGTTAGGGGTGGACCTGCTGGAAAGCAGCTCTGAAGAAAAGGATCTGGGGGTCTTGGTAGACGGTAAATTATCCATGAGCCAGCAATGTGCCCTTGTGGCCAAGAAGGCCAACGGAATTCTGGGCTGCATAGGGAAGAGTGTGGCCAGCAGGTCGAGGGAGGTCATCCTCCCCCTCTACTCTGCCTTGGTGAGGCCGCATCTGGAGTGCTGTGTCCAGTTCTGGGCTCCCCGGTTCAAGAAGGACAGGGAACTACTGGAGAGGGTACAGCAAAGGGCTACGAAGATGATTGAGGGATTGGAGCATCTCCCTTATGAGGAAGGCTGAGAGAGCTGGGACTCTTTAGCCTGGAGAAGAGAAGGCTGAGGGGAGCCCTTATTAATGTTTACAAGTATCTAAAGGGTGGGTTTAAGGAGGATGGAGCCAGACTCTTTTCAGTGGTTCCAAGTAACAGGACAAGGGGTAATGGGCACAAGCTGGAACACAGGAAGTTCCAAACAAATATGAGAAAAAACTTCTTTACGGTGAGGGTGACAGAACACTGGAACAGGCTGCCCAGGGAGGTTGTGGAGTCCCCTTCTCTGGAGACTTTCAAGACCCGCCTGGATGCAGTCCTGAGTAATGTGCTCTAGGCAATCCTGCTTTAGCAGGGGAGTTGGACTAGATGATCTCTAGAGGTCCCTTCCAACTCTGAAAAATTCCGTGATTCCGTGATCTTCAGAGATCAGGGCTCATATCCATTAGTAGCAGTTCAGATCTGCTAAAGGTTCACAGTCCATTACTTGTCCCTGACATCTTGAGACTCGTAGCCATAAAGAATAACTCACCCAAAATAAATTTGAGGACTGCAGTGGTAGCATTTACGGGTATACACACTTCCTGGCCTTGATGGACATATGCCATGGAGTACCCAATAACCATTATTCACATATTCAGGAGAGAAACAAAAAGATATTTAAATGTGATTTCCCACTACTCCAGTTTTCCTACTGTGCTCTGCAAATGCTTGCTTGATGCCCGCTAGCCTGAAAGGCAGTGGTAATATCCTGATCCTCTTCAGAACAGCTGCCTACAAAGTGTTACACTTGCTGGGCCTCCATTTGGAGGAAAAAGAACAGAAGGCAATTTCTGGAAACATGAGAGGCAAATCCACCTCCACTTTATTCCATCTCAGTGGCTCAGGTTAATAAAAAAAACTGTAGTCCTGAATGCTACATGGAAATGAAGGACTGTAATACCAGTGATTGTGTGTAATTTCCAAACACTGCAATATTTCATTTTGGGACTAAACACTGCCACAGGAAAACATGCCTCTTCCCCTATCTTCCCTTGCCTGAAAAGTTCAGAATTTATGTATATGTACATATGAGCTCACAATATATATATAACATATATTTAATACACATATATAGTGCACATATATGCACATATACATATAACTATGCACTGGAAAAATCACAACTATATTAAAAGTCTCTTGGTCTTGCATTCTACTATTCCTCAAAGTTAGGGTGCCTTCCATACTCCACAGGGGATTAAACACATGGAAAATTCAAGAATAAAATCTTGTTGAGTTTTTTAAGCCACCAAGCCCACCGAAATGCAAAAAGAAAAAAATAAAAATAAAAAGAGTGCATGAGAGTATATAATATATGGACTTTCTTTTTTTTTTTTTTTTTGGTTCAAGGGGGTTTTTGTCACATTTTTTGTTTAGAATCTCACTTAGAGAATTTTATTCCTGGGCCTCCTGGGGGGGCTTTTATAAGTAGAAGAAACTAAAAGTAAAACCGACAGGATAAGTACATGAAATAAAAAGCCAGGGGAAAAATAATAATAAAAAAAAGACTCTGAGCTTGAAGGTTTAGAAACTGTCTGCACCTACCTCTGGAAGAATGAGTTACATTGGGATCATAAGAATGCCTCTGACCACCTGTTCATGTCAGGAAAATAGCTACCTCTTTTTCTCTTGCCTTTTCTTATTTTCATTGCCTCAAGGTTGGACTGCAGCTATGCACTGTAGCTAGAGAGATGCCTTTGATCTGAGAGGGAGTGAGCACTGGTGTGGAGTGCAATGAGCAATGGTAGGGGATGCACCCTACTGTAGAGTCCCAAACCAACACCCATAGGTAGCTTACACCTAATTTGGAGAACCCAGACCATTTTGAAAACCCAAACATAAGTAATTTTATTTCCAAAGTCAACTCCTTATAGTCTTGGAGTCCTGCACATTTGCAGTCTCTGAGTCAAAGAAAAGTTGCTGGTTTTACTCATCAAATCCTGAATGCATTACGACCCTGTTATTTGAGAGACCTTTCCTCTATATGTGAACACTTGGGGTCAAGTGAACTCCTCTCATATATAACCATCTTAGTTAATCAGGAAGAGGACCATCAAAGCTTCTCAGTGAGATCCTCAACTCATTCCTCTGGGACCTGAATTTCACCACCTTCAGAGTGCACCACAGTGCTCATCTGTCCCCTCAGTGTGACAGTAAGGAGACTAATGATGGAGGCTGTTACAACTGATACTTGATGCTGTGGGAGGTGGGGACTTGGTCTGTAAAGTTTGTAAGTTAGGGAAAGTATTTTCTGATTAATTAAGGTAGGGGTGTTTTTTTGTACTAGGAGATGCCTGGAGTTTAACATAAGCAATTACCAGCTTGAAGTAGGAGAAATAGAAGGAATAAACTTTTCTCAGCTGCACTGTGAAGGCAAGAAGAGAATTTGACCCATTAACATTGTTGCACTGTGCCCATTAACTATTATTTTAATGTTGCCTCTCTCGCTTATCAGTAGTGCTAATTATGAAGCATTCTTTGTGGAGTGCCATCAGCGTGCTCAGTGTTGTAATCAACCAATCAAACCTGAACTGGGGAAGGATGTTCTCAAGTTGGAAAAATTAGCTGAAAAACAGAATGGGAATTTGGACCCAGCTATGCTCCTGTTCTAAAGCTTCAGGCAGAACTTCCACCAGAGACCAACAAGGAACCACTGCATGGGGCCTCATTAAGATCTCAAGTCAGCAAAGCACTTAAGCATGTGATAGTCTCAAAAGGATTTAATAACTCAGTTGAAGTTAAGTGCCGAGTCAGGGTCTAAATCAGGAAGAATATACTTTATAGTCTATTTCTTTGGAATATTGTCTCTTCTGAAATGAAGGAAGGGAAGAGTTCAGTTTTCTCTGAAGTCAATTGTGCTAAGCATATTATCCCAAGTCCTACCTTCTAGCAAATCTACCAGTAAATATAACTGAGGTGATTTGTTAAGCTACCAGAACTGTGCAAAAATCATCACTTGTTTTCCTTTTCCTGTCAAAATACAAATATTCCTTAAAAAAAAAGATAATTTTCACATTAATTAAAAATATGCCCGTTGCAGCCCATTGCACAAAGGGATATTTTTACACTACTCATTTTCTTTTCTTCGGTGCAGTTTAAACTTCACTTTTATGCCAACTCATACTTTACAATTGCTCCTAGTTGCACCTTCCCTCCCTGTGCCTCAATTTTCCCACCATTTAAATGGAGGAGACTGATGCAATATAGCCTGAAATACAGAGTTCAACAGAGCTGCATGTTATGGAATAAACAATATGTCTGAAATTAAATAAATAAATAAGAATAAAGATAAATAAATAAATAAAACAGAAAAGCAATTCAGGATAGAATCATAGAATAGAATCATAGAATCTTCATGGTTGGAAAGGACCGTTGAGATCATCAAGTCCAACCACACACACCCACTCACACAAAACCCTACAATCTCTGCCACTAGAGCATGCCCTGAAGTGCCAAATCTACACATTTCTTAAATACCTCTAGGGATGGTGACTCAACCACCTCCCTGGGCAGACTCTTCCAGTGCCTGACCACTCTTTCAGTAAAGTCATTCTTCCTAATATCTAATCTAAACCTCCCCTGCTGCAACTTCAGACCATTTCCTCTGGTCCTCTCATTATTCACCTGGGAGAAGAGGCCAACACCCACCTCTCTACAACCTCCTTTCAGGGAGTTGTAGAGGGCAATGAGGTCTCCCCTCAGCCTCCTCTTCTCCAGACTAAACATGCCCAGTTCCCTCAGCCTCTCCTCATATGGCTTGGTCTCCAGACCCCTCACCAGCTTGGTAGCTCTCCTCTGGACACGCTCCAGCACTTCAATGTCCCTCTTGTACAGCGGGGCCCAGAACTGAACACAGATTCAGTTGATTGATTGATCAGTAGATTGATTAGGGGAAAAAAGGGCCTTAATTTAAATCTTAGTAAACCAAGTGTAATTTATAATTTTTTCCTTAGGCAATTTAATCACTTCTCAATAACAAAACTGATTATTTAGCCACAGACAGTTCTGTTCAGAGTAGTCACTTTTATTAATAAGATACAGTCTGATCTGATTAGAAAAAAAACTTCAGGAACATCTCCTATTAGCTTCCATTCATCTCAGCAGCTATTTAAAGTGCAGCTGATGTCTCATAAAAAAACCGCAAAAACCCAACAACTAAACCCCACAGTGGAACATTTTTACAAGCACTCCCACTAATATATTAGCTATTTATTTTTGCCTTTTTTTCCCCTTACTCCTAGTTACTCAAAAGGTAAACATTTGTAAGTGACAAGTCTGTCAATATTGCATCTTTTGTTCAAAGCAAAAGTAAACAAAGAGATGAGCAGCTGCCTGGAAAGGATGAAGAATTGGCATTATGAAGGAAGCATGTAAATTTTGCATCAAGCTTTCAATGAAAATGCGATATAAGCCAGGTTTATCATGGAGGTACTGACCAGTACAGACTCAAAGCAGGTACCTTCTTTCCTTGCAAAAAGTACTTTTTAAAAATCAAGCGAACTACCACGGAAACAAAAGCAAGGGTCTGTAGCAGGTGGAGTACCAAAGACACAGTCACGGTTCTTGCTGC
This sequence comes from Fratercula arctica, assembly GCA_947846985.1. NCBI lineage: Eukaryota > Metazoa > Chordata > Aves > Charadriiformes > Alcidae > Fratercula > Fratercula arctica. Next base: position 14,101,948 of record CANTUZ010000025.1, on the reverse strand, counting down.
TGCTGCCTTACTGATGACACATTGCTTTCACCCCAAGCATATACAGTTTGGAAACACACTTTCTGCTTCTGCCTGTCACCTTTATTTTCTCTTTTTTCTGCTGATTTCAAATGTAGAGGACTCCTGAGCATGGGGCAGTTGTGTTAGCAGGTGAGCATTTTGTATACTGACAGCAAGGAGTAAGGGGGAGCAGATTTCATGGAGCTGACAATGTAAAATAAAATGGGGGAAGGAGGGAACAGGATAGAGAAATTAAGGCATCGCAACTTGTTAAAGAGTTCAGAAGAAAGGAAAATGCAGAATCTGTATCCTCTCACTGAAGGATTTTGTCTCTGTATCTGTGCTCTTAAGAAAATATAACTCACTGAGCCACATCTGCACGCATTAATTAAATGCCTAACTTTTCTCTCAGATTCAGCAGTTCGCATGAAAAGCTCACAGGACCACTGCCAACAAAAGGCTGTTCCTCCTGCAGAAGACACTCACAGTCCAAGATTCAGCAGTAAACCAGCCAGGAGTACAGCTTGCCTCTCCCAGTCACAAAGCTCAGCACTTGCAGCTATTTGAGTACAATGCTGCCTCTTGACCAACTGCTTGTAACTGCTTTCACTCTCACTCTGGTACCTTGTTAGCCACACACCTGCAGTGCCTTCACCTGGAGGTCACTAAACCTCATGGACCTGATTCTCTAATCGCTGCTCCAGCCCAAATCAGAAATCACTCCATTAAATCAACAGCTTTAGAGGAGCCTAATTAAAAGGGAATGAGGTGATCTACAACATTAACCCTTTTCCTCTCTGTTTTTCCAGCATATGCACCCTTTGGCCATCTGTCACTGCTGTGAAAGTAATTAGCTAACAGGAACACTTCTTCTAATCAGGGCTAGGCAACAGCAAAAGCAAGAACAAATGCAACTCTCAGGCTATTGTAGTGTTTCTCCAAATCTTTCTGGAGCTGCTACGTTTCAGGAAGAGTAGTCAGGAAACTTGACTGATGTAGTAACCGAATCAGCAGTATGCTAAAAGTCATTCATGATGACTGCTTTGTGTTTTGGCCTCATAAAAATTCAGGCCTGCTACAGCATGGGGGAGAAAAGCTCTGGGAAGTGAAATGAGAGCAGGGAGAGACAAATGTAAATAGAAAACGTGTTTCTGAATTGTGCTACAGGAACTAGTCTGAATATAAGCTACTGGTAAATGATGGTGTTTCACTCAAAGAAGGATATTGTCCAGTGGTGCTAATATGAAGAAATAAAGTTTCAAAGAATTATCACAGCATAATATTGACTCAAAAGCACTGTCTCCAAGACTTAAGCTAAAAGAAATCTCCTCAAGAGGTGTATATGTAGCTATGAAAAGATAACATTACCACCTACATTTCGGGACCAATATCGCACTAACTTTTCATCTCAGTAAATTCAGTGTTTGATGCAGTAAAGTCCCATGCTTGGGTGGGGGGGGACAGGGGAGAATATAATAAGTTTTAAAATTTCTGTGCATCTGGCAGAGAGGCTTGAATTTAAGAAGAACAGATAGTACAAATAATGCATATGTTGGGGGGGGCTGAGCTAATGAGCATAAACTAAGAAAAAAATGACTTTTTAACATGCAGGAGGTTGGTGTAACCGTTAGATATACATTATTTTCACACTTATGAGCAAAAGATGATACTGAAAAATATGGTGGAAAAGAGCATTTACAAACTATACTGACCTTTAGGGAAAGTGAGAATATTCAAACCCTGACAAAGCAAGCCGTTCTCGTGTGTTTATATATTAGCATACAGATCAAAAAAGTTTACAGCATTTGGATGAAGAATGCTACTCCATAACTTTCCACTTGAGCCTTCTGAGAGACCCTTCTGAGAAATACATGCTTTAGTGATATGTCAAGAATGCTGTTTGCTTAATGATCAAAGCTTTGGATTTAACACTGTTAGACTCAAATCTTGACCACGTCTGCTTTTCTGAGGTCACTTGGTGAATGCCACACCATACTTTATACAGACCTTGAAAAAGTCCCTGAGGTTTCTTATTTCTACAGTCGTGTGGAGTTGGGAATTTCCTTATTTCCAGTCAGGGAAAAGAGAAACTAAGGTAGGATTATTTGACACCAGTTCAGTTCAAGGTTAGCTGTTTTACAGAATCAGTAGAACATGTATTAGTACCTATACACATCACTGTAGTCTCAATTTATTACAAAGGAATCAAATGAGTGATACATTCTGCTTAGCTTTGATGACCATGTGAAGAAATAACATCTGTCTATAAAAACACCAATGGTGTTGTCCTGGTTCTGGCAGGGACAGGGTTAAGTATTCCATGCCATGTGAGCCACGCCCACCCTGAGATTAAAAGGAGGGAGGGGGCAGGAAGTCGGGTTTGGAGCGGGCTGGTGCGTCCTGGGTCTGGATTGGTGGGGAGTGGCAGTTCTGTAATCATGTTTATATATTTCTCTGTTGGTGGTGGTGTTGTTTTCTTGTTCCCTCTGCTGTTCTGTTAAACTGCCTTTGTCTCAACCCAAGAGTTTTGCCTTTTTCTTCTGATCCTTCCCGTACCGGGAAGCGCTGAGCGAGCGACATGTGGTTCTTTGTTGCTATCTGAGGCCAAACCACGACAGTCCTTTTTGGTGCCCAACGTGGGGCTCGAAGGGTTGAGACAAGAGCAGAATCCAACTAGAGCTTGAAAAATGAATTTGTTAGGTAAATAGTCACTGGTCACTGTGTTGCTTAGTTTGTTCTCATGGCTGTGTTATGTAAATTCCTATGTGTCTTATGCGCTCCCTGTGATGATATTTGTTACTTCTGGGAGGGGGATGAGGATTATCATTTTACTGTCCTGTGCAATATCGGCTTATGATATGATAACATCACTTGTTAGACGGTTATTTTGGGGCGTTTATGTGGTATTGATCTCCTGTCCGTACATTGGGCACCACCTCTCAGAACCCATTAATAAATAGACTCAGTCTATGGGGGTCACAGGGGGATCCCAAGAGTTGACTGTATTGGAGGCTGAAGTGAGCCTAACTGGGAATGAGTGGCAAAAGCATCCCATTGTGACTGGCCCAGAGGCTCCATGCATCCTTGGTATAGATTACCTCAGGAGAGGGTATTTTAAGGACCCAAAGGGGTATCGGTGGGCCTTTGGCATAGCTGCCTTGGAGGCGGAGGAAGTTAAACAGTTGTCCACCTTGCCTTGTCTCTCGGAGGACCCTTCTGTTGTGGGGTTGTTGAGGGTCGAAGAACAGCAGGTGCCGACTGCTACCACAACGGTGCATTGGCGTCAATATCGCACTAACTGAGACTCTGTGATTCCCATCCATAAGCTGATTTGTCAACTAGAGGTTCAAGGAGTGATCAGCAAGACTCGCTCACCCTTTAACAGTCCCATATGGCTGGTGCGAAAATCCGATGGAGAGTGGAGGCTAACTGTAGACTATCGTGGCCTGAATGAAGTCATGCCACCGCTGAGCGCTGCTGTGCCGGACATGCTAGAACTCCAGTATGAACTGGAGTCCAAGGCAGCCAAGTGGTATGCCACGATTGATATAGCGAATGCATTCTTCTCAATCCCTTTGGCAGCAGAGTGCAGGCCACAGTTTGCTTTCACTTGGAGGGGCATCCAGTACACCTGGAATTGACTGCCCCAGGGGTGGAAACACAGCCCCACCATTTGCCATGGACTGATCCAGACTGCACTGGAACAGGGTGAAGCTCCAGAACATCTGCAGTACATTGATGACATCATTGTATGGGGAGACACAGCCGAAGAAGTTTTTGAGAAAGGGGATAAAATAGTCCGAATCCTTCTGAAAGCTGGTTTTGCCATAAAACGAAGTAAGGTCAAGGGACCTGCACAGGAGATCCAGTTCTTAGGAATAAAATGGCAAGATGGACGCCGCCAAATCCCAATGGATGTGATCAACAAAATAGCAGCTATGTCTCCACCAACTAGCAAAAAGGAAACACAAGCTTTCTTAGGCATTGTGGGTTTTTGGAGGATGCATATCCCAGATTACAGTCTGATTGTAAGCCCTCTGTATCAAGTAACCCGGAAGAAGAGCGATTTTAAATGGGGTCCTGAGCAACGACAAGCTTTTGAACAAATCAAACAGGAAATAGTCCATGCAGTGGCCCTGGGGCCAGTCTGGGCAGGACAGCATGTTAAAAATGTGCTCTACACTGCAGCCGGGGAGAATGGCCCTACCTGGAGCCTCTGGCAGAAGGCACCAGGGGAGACCCGAGGTCGACCCCTAGGGTTTTGGAGTCGGGGATACAGAGGATCTGAAGCCTGCTACACTCCAACAGAAAAGGAGATCTTGGCAGCATATGAAGGGGTTCGAGCTGCTTCGGAGGTGGTTGGTACAGAAGCGCAGCTCCTCTTAGCACCTCGACTGCCCGTGCTGGGTTGGATGTTCAAAGAAAGAGTCCCCACCACACATCACGCAACTGATGCTACATGGAGTAAGTGGATTGCACTGATCACACAGTGAACTCGAATGGGAAACCCCAGTCACCCAGGAATTCTGGAAGTGATCATGGACTGGCCAGAAGGCAAGGATTTTGGAATGTCACCAGAGGAGGAGGTGACGCATGCGGAAGAGGCCCCACCATATAATAAACTGCCAGAAAATGAGAAGCAATATGCCCTGTTCACTGATGGGTCCTGCCGGATTGTGGGAAAGCATCGCAAGTGGAAGGCTGCTGTGTGGAGTCCTACACGACAAGTTGCAGAAGCCAGTGAAGGACAAGGTGAATCGAGCCAGTGTGCAGGGGTGAAAGCCATTCAGCTGGCTTTGGACATTGCCGAGCGAGAAAAATGGCCAGTACTTTCTCTCTACACTGACTCATGGATGGTGGCAAATGCTCTGTGGGGGTGGTTACAGCAGTGGAAGCAGGGCAACTGGCAGCGCAGAGGCAAACCCATCTGGGCTGCTGAACTATGGCAAGATATTGCTGCCCGGATAGAGAATCTGGTTGTGAAAGTACGCCACGTAGATGCCCACGTACCCAAGAATCAGGCCATGGAGGAACATCAGAACAACCAGCAGGTGGATTGGGCTGCTAGGATTGAAGTGGCTCAGGTGGATCTGGATTGGCAACATAAGGGTGAACTATTCATAGCTTGGTGGGCCCATGAGACCTCAGGCCATCAAGGAAGAGATGCAACATATAGATGGGCTCGTGACCAAGGGGTGGACTTGACCATGGACACTATTGCACAGGTCATCCATGAATGTGAGACATGCGCTGCAATCAAGCAAGCCAAGCGTTTGAAGCCTCTTTGGTATGGAGGACGATGGTTGAAATATAAATATGGGGAGGCCTGGCAGATTGATTACATCACACTGCCACGAACCCGTCAAGGCAAGCGCTATGTGCTCACAATGGTGGAAGCAACCACTGGATGGCTGGAAACATACCCTGTGCCCCATGCCACTGCCCGGAATACTATCCTGGGCCTTGAAAAGCAAGTCCTGTGGCAACATGGTACCCCAGAGAGAATTGAGTCGGACAATGGGACTCATTTCCGAAACAGCCTCATAGACACCTGGGCCAAAGAGCATGGTATTGAGTGGGTGTATCACATCCCCTATCACGCACCAGCCTCTGGGAAGATAGAACGGTACAATGGACTGTTAAAAACTACACTGAGAGCAATGGGTGGTGAGACCTTAAAACTTTGGGATGCACATTTAGCAAAGGCTACCTGGCTAGTTAACACCAGGGGATCTACCAATCAGGCTGGCCCTGCCCAGTCAAAACTTCCACGTACTGTAGAAGGGGATAAGGTCCCCATAGTGCACATGAAGAATATGTTGGGGAAGACAGTCTGGGTTAGTCCTGCCTCAGGCAAAGGCAAACCCATCCGTGGGATTGCTTTTGCCCAAGGACCTGGGTGCACTTGGTGGGTGATGCGGAAGGATGGGGAAGTCCGATGTGTACCTCATGGGGATCTGATTTTGGGGGAGAATAGCCAATGAATCAAATTGTATGTTACACTGTCACTGTATGTCCTCGTTACTATAATTGCTATTGGCTGTACTGCAGTAAGAATCACCCAAATTAAGGACAGATGGACTTTGATGAAGAATTGAGTAAAGCAAAGTGGTGATGGGATCAGAGCTGACACCCAGCAACTTCCTCAAGATCTACATCCTCGGCCCATGGACTGTGTGCATGAGCTATGCCGGGTACACCAGTCACATGTTCCGAAAACTGTAAGATCTGGGCGTGGCAAAAATGGTATGGAATAAGGGGTGGCTAATGTCCTGGTTCCGGCAGGGACAGGGTTAAGTATTCCATGCCATGTGAGCCATGCCCACCCTGAGATTAAAAGGAGGGAGGGGGCAGGCAGTTGGGTTTGGAGCGGGCTGGCGCGTCCCGGGTCCAGACTGGCGGGGAAGGGTGGTTCCGTAATTGCGTTTGTATATTCCTCCATCCGTGTTATTGTTTTCTTGTTCCCTTTGCTGTTCTGTTAAACTGCCTTTGTCTCAACCCAAGAGTTTTGCCTTTTTCTTTTGATCCTTCCCGTACCTGGAAGCGCTGAGCGAGCGACATGTGGTTCTTTGTTGCCATCTGAGGCCAAACCACCACAGGTGTAAATACTTTGGAAGCAGAAGGATTTTTGAGGCAGGCAAGATTCACAAAGATGTAGGGCTAAAAGGAGAAAGAAACGAGAGTAGGCCAGGCTGAGAAGTTAAAAAAACTACAGTTTGCTAATTCGAATTGCTGGTAATAGCATACTCCTTGGACTGTTAATAGTAATACAACTGCTTTTATGGATAAAGTGGGTGACTGCGGTCAGCAGATATCCTCATGTCTGTTCCTTGCTTCACTACTAAATTTTTTTTATGGTCATAAGCAAGTCAGTAGGACTGAACTTATCCAAAGAGTATAGTTCATTGTATAGGAGAACCTATACAATGTCATGCCTTTTTCACTAGAGGACTGGTGTAATGAAAACACAGTAGGTCTATTCCATCACTGATTTTTTTTTTATTATTTTCCTTGGGTTTTTTTTTCAGTTCAGGTTTACTGCAAAATTGAAAGCTGAGGCAGGATTTATGATAGTACAGCCTCTCCCACAGATTGCTGCTGCCAGTATTTTTGTATTTGATGCTAGTTTTTCTCATTATATTCAATGTATATGAAACTAAGCTCCACTACAGCTAACTAGCCTATGGCAGTGAGCAGTGAAAAATAGCGTTTTCAGTAAGCTAGGGAAAATTAATGTAAAAACGTAAGCTGATGTTATTAAGTTGGGTGTTGATGCAGCAGAAGTACTGAAGCTTGCTTGTTTAGACAGTTGGCTGTGGTCAAATTAAGAATGCCTGGAATTTGAATAGAACCACAACTTAAATAAAAGATGACAAACAATTATATCCCATGTTTACTTTTGTGCTAAGGAGAACTGTGACATTTCATTCTGAGTAGCTTCTTAGGCAATGTAAGGATGTGAAAAATTCTATTCCTCTTTTGCTTGAAGTTAAGGCTGTGTGAAGTTGAGGCTTTCTCTCAGAAGCTTCCTGTGATGTGATAATGCAAGGAAAAATCTCTGCTACTGTGACCAACTAACCCATCTGTTACGTTGTTGCTTGCTGGATGCGTAGAGGTTTTGAAACACTGTAGATAATATTTCCCTGAGATTAACGCCAAAGTTCTCCTGTACCACGTGTCCAGACAAACTGCATGTCCTTAATTAAAAAAAAAAAAGTGAAAGAGAAGGAAAAGAAAAACAAAAGGCAGCATAAAAGAAAACCTCAATTTTATCTACTTTTATTTGGTGGGGAAAAAAAGTCAGAGCATTTTCACAAAAAGTGTATCCCAGGTTTCATCCAGGCACAGGCAGGCAGTGATTCCATGCCTTTTTAATTCAGAAATTCCCTTGTTTTTACATCTTTTCCTTTTGGGTGCTGGAAGTACTTTTCTCATTAGTTCTTTAGCCATCATTTCTAGCCAGCACCAATTCAATAACTGAAAAAAAAACCCCAATGTTTTCATTGCTGGCTTCTCATCTTAGTTTTGCCCTACAGATAATTCTGAAAATAGCTAATAGGCTCCTCTGTTTACATATTTATTGATCTGAATGATACTGTTGATCATTCCACATCACGTGACCTCACTTTAAGATATGCTATGGTATGATGAATATAACGAACTTGTCCGTTGTGGATTTTGCTTGGGTTTTTTTGGGGGTGGGGATTTTTTTTAGTATAAATTTTTAGTAGAAAAATTAAAGACTGGCTGTATCCCATCATATAATAGTATCAGTTTATATCAGAAAATATAGCTCAACATACGGCTCAGAAGTCATATGTGGTTTACTATATAGGAACCTGTTCAACTGACAATGAGAGCTGACATTACTATAATGGAAATGCCCAATGTATATTTATGGAACACTAATTCAACCTATAGTATCACAGCTGTCAAAATATACTGATGTAGATTCTATTTCATACATTTTCCTTTTCTTCCTTGTAATTCACTTTGAGTTTTTTGTGTCAGAGCTTTAAAAGGAGATTAGTTAAATGTCCCATTTGAACTATTTTCTCTGTCTTCACATTCTTTGTCTTAACGAGTCAGGGTGAGCATCTCAGTCTTTTCAGAAGAACAGACTCAATGAATATACAACCTGTTTAATGCAATAGGCTTCTTCGGTCTAGCAAGAGGAATAGGGCTGAGATAATACCATATAAACTGACAAAAGAAGATTCCTATAAGTGGAGGATGCTCACAGACTTTCCTGATCCCCTAGGGAGAGATTTGAATAATGCAAGGTTAAGGGGCTTGGCATGTTTCCTCAGGACAGCTGCTCTAGTCCTGCAGAACAACATGAAGAAAACACAGTGGCAGATCGGGATGGGAGGTGTGTCATGTCCCACTCTCAGGAAAGAGGCGGGGTAAGTGACTCAGATTCGTAAATCCTCAACAGCACGGACTAAGGTTATTAGCTTTACAAAATGATTAGTATAGGTCCTAACAAGTACACAATAATTGGTTAGGCATATGGCAAATGGTGAGGTATGCATTGTGTTACTGAACAACAGGTATACAACAACTTATGGCAAGCGGTACTTAAGGTTGTTACTTAACAACTCTAACCATTACTTAACAACTCTAAGAGAAAAGAGAAACCGAGGGACAGAGAAAGGAAAAGAAAGAGAAAAAGACAGAGATAAAGAGATCACCAGTCCTGGTTCCAGCATCTTTTTCAGGGAATCTTCCCAGGCATAATCTTCTTTCTTTGAAAAAATCTTCCCAGGTGTGGTCTTCCTTTTTGGGAAGAATCTTCCCAGGCACTATCTTCTTCTTTGTTCTTCCTTCTAGGGGCACTTATTTTCCCCTTTTATGTTTGCTGAATTAGCATGGTCCACACCCCTTGCTGAGGACATCCTTGTCTCAGGTTTCTCCCTTCTCCCAGGTGATGTGTAACATGATTTGGGTGGGGGGATGAGTGCCATAGTCATACATGTTTAGCATGATCTCTATAATTTTCATTAGCATATGCAGGGGTGTGCGCTTTCATATGCATTTCGTGGATAATAAAGCAAAGGTCACTTATCGGACACAATGATCTCAAGAACTGAGAACGAGCAAGCTCACCACACGAGTGGCAGAACTATCCTGTCTTCACAAAACAGTCCTCCCACTGCTTTTCCAGTGCCTTCGAGTCTTATCAGTTCTTTGAAAGCCAGGCCTGCATTATTCATTTCCTTGTGAGTGTTTGAGGCATTCCATTGAAGGCTTGGAGGGCCTTCTGCCCCTTGTCAGGGAATTTACAGGCTGTCTCTTACAAGGTGTTATCATACAAACAATGCTTGCCTCACTAGTATAACAATGAGCACAAGGTGCAATGCTGGGACAGATGGATAGTGAGAAATCAGGAGAGACAAGTAAAGATCGTAAGCCGTAATTGAGGAAAACGTAGAGAAAAAGCAAAGGTATGGGTCACTCATGATACTGAATATCCTGATCTTGAGTTCTGCTGAGGAACTATTTATCCTCTCAACTAATGTTGTGATGAAGTAAGACCGGTCACGGATAGAGGGAGGTAGCAGGAAGACATTGGTCACTTAAGGAATGAATCGGCTCTCGAGGGACCCAGACAAAGGTTGAACATACTGCGGCAAACAGAAGCAAAGTCTTATGGTGGGGCAAGGAAGGAAGACATGAGAAAAGGAATGATTGTGTTAGCCAGGTGGGCTGTCGTTACTGGCACACAGGTTGTGGGCATCATTATAAATTGTCAGCCTCACCCAATAACATTTAGGCACTTCTAATAATAGAACCATAGAACCATAGGGTTGGAAGGGACCTCTGGAGATCATCTAGTCCAACCCCCCTGCCAGAGCAGGGTCACCTAGAGCAGGTTACACAGGAACGCGTCCAGGCGGGTTTTGAATGTCTCCAGAGATGGAGACTCCACCACCTCTCTGGGCAGCCTGTTCCAGTGCTCTGCCACCCTCAGGGTAAAGAAGTTCTTCCTCATGTTTAGGTGGAACTTCCTATGTTCAAGTTTGTGCCCATTGCCTCTTGTCCTGTCCCCGGGCACTACTGAAAAGAGCCTGGTCCCATCCTCCTGACACCCACCCTTTAAGTATTTATAAGCATTGATAAGATCCCCCCTCAGTCGTCTTTTTTTCCAGACTGAAGAGACCCAAATCCCTCAGCCTTTCCTCATAAGAGAGGTGTTCCAGTCCCCTAATCATCTTTGTAGCCCTCTACTGCACCCTTTCCAGCAGTTCCCTGTCCTTCTGGAACCGGGGAGCCCAGAACTGGACACAGTACTCCAGGTGTGGCCTCACCAATGCAGAGTAGAGGGGGAGGATGACCTCCCTCGACCTGCTGGCCACACTCTTCTTGATGCACCCCAGGATGCCCTTGGCCTTCTTGGCCACAAGGGCACATTGCTGCCTCATGGTCATCCTGTTGTCCACCAGGACTCCCAGGTCTCTTTCCACAGAGCTGCTCTCCAGCAGGTCAGCCCCCAACCTGTACTGGTGCATGGGGTTGTTCCTCCCCAGGTGCAGGACCCTACACTTGCCCTTATTGAATTTCATAAGGTTTCTCTCTGCCCAACTCTCCAACCTGTCCAGGTCTCTCTGTATGGCAGCATAGCCTTCCGGTGTGTCAGCCACCCCTCCCAGCTTTGTGTCATCAGCAAACTTGCTGAGGGTGCACTCTATCCCCTCATCCAGGTCATTGATGAACATATTGAACAGGACTGGACCCAGTACTGACCCCTGGGGAACACCACTCGTCACTGACCTCCAACTAGACTCTGTGCCCCTAATCACGACCCTCTGAGCTCTGTCTTTCAACCAGTTTTCTATCCACCCCACTGTCCAGTCATCCAATCCACACTTCCTAAGCTTCCCTATGAGGATGCTGTGGGAGACCGTGTCAAATGCCTTGCTTAAGTCAGGATAGACCACATCTACCGCCCTCCCCTCATCTATCCATCCAGTCATGCCATCGTAGAAGGCTATCAGATTAGTCAGACATGATTTCCCCTTGGTGAATCCATGTTGAGTACTTCTGATAGCTTTCTTTTCCTCCACATGCCTTGAGATGGCACCCAGAACGAGCTGCTCCATCATCTTTGCAGGGATGGAGGCGAGGCTGACCGGCCTGTAGTTCCCCGGCTCCTCCTTCTTGCCTTTTTTGAAGACTGGAGTGACATTAGCTTTCCTCCAGTCCCCAGGCACCTCGCCTGTTCTCCAGGACTTTTCAAAGATGATGGAGAGCGGCCCAGCAATGACTTCTGCCAGCTCCTTCAGCACTCTCAGGTGCATCCCATCAGGGCCCATGGACTTGTGAATATCTAAATGATCTAATTGATCCCTCACTTGATCCTCCTCAACCCAAGGGAAGTCTTCTTCTTTCCCTGTTACTTTATTCAATGCCTGGGACTCCTGAGGGCTGGCCTGAGCAGTAAAGACCGAAGCAAAGAAGGCATTCAGTAACTCTGCCTTCTCCGCATCCTCCGTCACCATGACTCCTGTCTCATTCAACAGTGGGCCCACAACTTCTCTGGTCTTCCTTTTGCTTCCAATATACTTGTAGAAGCTCTTTTTGTTGTGCTTGACGTCCCTAGCCAGGTCTAATTCCAAGGCGGCCTTGGCTTTCCTTGTTTCATCCCTGCACGCTCTGGTGGCATTCTTGTAATCCTCCCAAGGGGTCAGTCCCTTCTTCCACTTATTATAAACTTCCTTCTTCCACTTGAGCTTTTTCTGAAGCTCCCTGCTTAACCACGCAGGTCTCCTGCGTCCCTTGGCCGATTTCTTTCTCTTAGGGATGCATCGATCCTGAGCTTGGAGGAAGTGGTCTTTGAATATCAACCAGCTTTCTTGAGCCCCTTTGCCTTCCATAGCCCTAGCCCACGGGATCAACCAGCTTTCTTGAGCCCCTTTGCCTTCCATAGCCCTAGCCCACGGGATCTCTCCAAGCAGTTTCTTGAAGAGGCCAAAGTTAGCCCTCCTGAAATCCAAGGTTGTAATTTTACTTCTTGTTGTTTTGTGGATAGTGCCCATGATCCTGAACTCAATCATTTCATGATCACTACAACCTAGGGTGCCCCCAACCTTAATGTCCTCCACCAATCCCTCTGTGTTTGTCAGTACCAGGTCTAGAAATGCTCCTCTCCTTGTTGGCTCCTGTACCACCTGTGTCAAAAAGTTGTCATCAATACACTGGAGGAGCCTCCTGGACTGTGCATGCCTGGCTGTGTGGTCTTCCCAGCAGATATCAGGGTGATTGAAGTCCCCCATGAGAACCAGGGCCTGCGATTGCGAGGCTACCTTCAGTTGTCTGTAAAAAGCCTCATCAGTTTCCCCATCCTGATCAGGTGGCCTGTAGTAAACACCCACAACAGTGTCCCTCATATTTTCCTGTCCCTTAATCCTCACCCATAAGCTCTCGACCCGCTCTTCATCCGCCCCTAGTGAGAGCTCAATGCATTCCAAATGCTCTCTCACATAGAGTGCAATTCCACCACCACGCCTTGCTGGTCTGTCTTTCCTGAAAAGGACATAGCCATCCATGACAGCATTCCAGTCATGCGAGTTGTCCCACCACGTCTCAGTAATTGCAATGAGATCGTGGCCCCGCAACCGCACACAGACCTCCAGCTCTTCCTGCTTATTCCCCATGCTGTGTGCATTGGTGTATAAGCATTTCAGAGAGGGAGTTGTGTGTGTAGTTTTGACCCTTGAGATGTGGTGTGCCTTCTGGCTTTCAGAAATACTGGCACACTGGCCCACGAGTGCTGAGCAACTACGTCCTGGCACCTCACCAGCAAGCCCAGTACCATCCCCACCCCCCTTCAAATCTAGTTTAAAGCCCTCTCAATGAGTCCTGATAACTCTTGTCCTAGAACCCTTTTTCCCCTGGAGGTCAAGGTATTCCTGCCTGTTACCAGCAGGCCAGGCGTTTTGTAGATCAGGCCATGATCAAAGAACCCAAAGTCCTGCCGGCAGCACCACGCTCGAAGCCAGGCATTGATCTGCTGGCTCCTCCTATTTACCCCCTCATCATTCCCCGCAACAGGGGGGATAGACAAGAACACAACTTGCGCTCCTGATCCCTTGACCAGGCGTCCCAGGGTCTTGAAATCTTTCTTCATTGCCCTTGGACTTCTTGTTACCTCGTCGCTGCCTACCTGAAAGAGCAAAAGTGGATAGTAGTCTGAGGGCCGTACCAGGGAAGGCAGCATCCTCTTCACGTCCTTGACCCGGGCCCCAGGGAGGCAGCAGACCTCCCTATGTACCGGGTCCGGCCTGCATATTGGGCCTTCCGCTCCCTTCATTAATGAGTCACCTATGACAAGGACCCGTCTTTTCTTCCTTACCGCAGAGGTTTTGATGCAGGGGGAGGTCTGACTAGACCTTGCTGACGGCTCCAAGGTAGGAGAAATAGGAGAAATATTGTGCTCGTCATCATCCAGGTTCCTCTGTAGAGCACTGTACCTGTTAAATAATGGCACCTGGGAAGATGGGGTAGTCACTGGGCAATCTCGAGTGCGGCGCCTGTTGCGCCGTGCAGGAACTTCCTGCCATTGCCCCCTGTCCTCCAGGTTACTGCCTTCAGTTGAGGTGACAGAGGATAGGGAGCTCTCTGTTGCAGGGGTTCTATCTGCCTGCTGGGTTTCTGTCATGGGATGCAGGATTCTACTCCAGGAATTTATCTCCCTCTCGCATTCCCTGATGCTCCTCAATCTACTTACCTCCTCCCTGAGCTCCATGACTAATTGGAGAAGATCCTCTACCTGGGCACATCTCCTACAGGCATACCCATCATTGCCATCTGACACTGGTGTAAGAGCAGGGCATACCCTACAGCCTGATGTCTGTGTGGTAGCATGTTCCCACAAGAGTACTGTCTGAGAGGCGGCATCAGACCTGGTGGTTGTGGAGCTCATGGACGCCACAGTCATCTTGCGAGTAGTTACCATCACTACCTGGCCGGGTTAGCAGTCTTTCAGCTCTATCCTACATGAACTGCTGTGCAGACAGCTGTGATTGGACTGGTGTGTCACACCCTGCTTGGCCGCCCCCCTTCTCCAGCCCAGGAAGTACATTCTTGTCATGGTGCACCTGGGTGGTTCCTTGGGTCACACCCAAGGAATGCCCACTCACAGCTCATTTGCTCAGTGCACAGCGACCAGGTTGCTGTTCTCCTGAAGGGCTTCTTTTATGAGGGGGGAGAGTGGTCCCACCCCCTGCTTGTTAACACCTGCCGCCGGGGGTGGTGGCTCCACCCTCTGCTCCTCAGCTGCCCCCGCCCCCCAGAAGTGCCGGGTACCGGCTCAGGCTGGCCCCTTTTCCTGGCTTTAAAAGCCTCGAAAACGAGCCCCTGTATAGGGGGGTGCTTGTTCATAATGTATTGACACATGACTTTAGTCAGGTAAATGACAAGTCCTGAAGTACTCTTTGCTGGGGAGAGGAGTTTCTATGGCTCAATTGCCTTTTGGACCCTATTTTCTTTTCCGTCTTTAATCATTTCCTTATAATAGCTTATCCCTATCCACCATCTCTCTTTTTCACAGATTTTATGTAAGTCTTCTCAAGTCATTACATGTCATCTCTGCATCGTTTACTATCTACTTGTAAATTTGTCCTTCTATACTCTGGCCCTCATCTGAGTCTACAGAGATTGACTGACTTATTCCATCTTAAAAAATGAAAAGTGGGAGAGTATGTTCCTCATCAAAAAATCTCGTGGCATGAAAACATTCGGAAGCCATCAGTTTATGTGGTGTGAAAAGTAATTAAATGCAATAACAGCATGACATCAGCATTGGATAATTTTCAGAGTTTAAATGTCATTCTCTCCCTTTAAACTCACAGTTGTTTGAGGTTTTTGTCTCTATTTCACAAAACAGAGTACAAAACATTGTGACATGCTTAATATTTCTTCCACCAAGCCATCCATTCTGATTTCATTCTCACCCTTTACAGAGTTGTTGATTTCAGCCTGCATTTGGCTGCCAAAAATGTGATTGCACATGCAGCGCCAAGAACAAAGTGAAAATGAATTATGCATTGGGAAGGAAGTTACATTTGAGTCAAAAAAATTAAGACTTCAGCGCCTCTAAATTACAATATAATTTAGGAGGGAATACATTTAAAGAGATAGCAATGGACTGAGACGAGAGAGGGTCAGCCATGTCGAGGCTTAATATAATTTAGAGTAGCTTTCAATTATTTATTTTTAAGAAGCCACTGAGCACACTGGATCTTTTCAGTGGTAATGTCAAAATATGGAAATTGGGGAAAAAGACATGAATAATAGTGACAGGTTGCTATGCATGATAATGGTATATGGGGAAATTTAAAATATGGATCGCTCACCAGAGCAAAAAGCACGTCATTTACTCTGAGAATGCATGGCTGTATGCTTAGTGGCTCTTCTTCTGCACTATAAAAGTTTGCTGAACTTGATTATTTTTTTCTTTCTTCTTTTCCTTTTTGATTTAAAACTTCACTTTGAAACAATGGCCAGTGAGTTCAGACTTATTTCCCACAAAGAAAAAACAGCTACAGCTGTTTACACTGACCCAGATAGAATAAAAGGAAACCTTTTAAATCTTTCAGTTCATGCAACCAGCAATGCTTTGCTTTTTTTTTTTTTTAATCCATTTCATAATATTATATTTAAGGGAAATGTGTGGCTTTTGAAGCCCTGGAACGAAGTTTGGAAGATCTGTTTTCAGTTCCTTGACAGGCTACTTTCATAGGAATGGGCAAATGACTCAGCACTGACTTCACAAAGTGCTTCTTGATCCTCAGAATCCCTATTTAGCTTTTACTTTAATACTATAAGCATCAAAATAATTGATACTTTGGTTTCTACCTGCAGATATATGCAAAATAAGGAGCTCCTATAGCTATATACCTAGGATCCCAGCCTGTGCCTAGACCCCAGAAGGATTCTGAAACCAGGAGATTGATTGAGGTGCCTCCAGTTGCCAATCCAGACAGAAACAGACCTCCTATAGCTCCTGCCTCATATCTGCCATCCTCAGGCAGATCTTAGATGCCTTAAGGTAGCTATTCAGACGATTATATTTAGCCATATGAAATGTGGCTAAACGTGTCCTGCCTATCTCTATACAGGCCATTCTGCTCAGCATTTTCAGATGGTGCTTGTTGGATCAGTCTTACACAGAAGCTTCCTGGGGACAACAGAATCACGTTTCACAGACTGGATGATTGCTCATATCCACACTGAGGTTGCTCTAAAAGCTAGTCTCTAGAGTAACAGTAAGCTTTATTTCCTTTGTCTACCACCAACATTTTGCCTATTTCCTGTCCATATGGTTGTCTTACAGTTTGGGGGCAAGCTATTTGGACTTGGCAAATGACCACCTTCTCCCTCTAGTCATCCCATAAGGCAACAATTCAGTTCTGCCTGAGCTTTTGCATGAAAACTTGTCTCCTGCATGACCTGTGAGCCTCAGCAGGTAGTATAGGAATGTTCTGCCTGTCCATTCCTCATTCACCCAAGACCACTGTGCCCAACCCATCATCTGAGATGTTGGAACCCCAGATTTGAATGGACCTGAGTGGGTTGACAGTAATCTTATGAAATACAACAATGTGAAGTCCTGCACTTGTGAAAGATCATCTTTCAGAAGTACAGGGTGGAAACAGATTGGCCAAGGAGCATATCTGTGGAAAAGACTTGATTAGATAAAGCCCTGAGAAACTATGTCTGACTTCAGAGCTGACTTTGCTTTGGGCAGGAGTTTGGAACCTCCTTATATCCCTTCCAACACAAATTATCCTATGATCCGGTGGCCTACGATATGGAAAAAGTCTATAAATCCAGGAGCCTCTAAATTGTCTGTCCAACACTTTTTTTGGCAGTTCTGGGTTGATAGATATCTTTCCCACTGAGAAGTAGATAATCAGCCTATTTTAAAATAACAAAAGTAATACTTAATATTAGTGAAGTATTTCATACAGCAAGAACTGGTACCTAGCGCTTCCTCCTTCTTAGTTCATTGGTTTCTACACCTCTCTTCCGCTGTCTATCTCTATCCTTTTTCTGCTCTTTCTTACCAAGATAGAAATGCACTGAAGAATACCTGATTACATGGTGGAGATTCTCTCCCTCCTGAGGTATGAGAGTTATGATCCCATAAATTAAACACTTTGGGTATTTAAAGAAAGTTTTTTCAAAGGAAGTGCTACAACCGCTGAACATTTAAGGTGCAGTGCATACACTTGCACTTCCTTTCCATGTTGCTTCTTTACAGGAAAAAAAAGAAACATGACATGACTTGCTGTAGCTACAAATTTCAGATAAAATTCATAGTTTGCAGTCTAAGGTAGAGAAAGGGAATCTTCAGCTGAGGGCTAGGCATTTGCATTAAAATGGATAAGTGAATCTTTTATAGTGCTCATGGTTTTCAGTAAACTACTCAGATTTTAGCTTCTGAAGACCCCATTCTTATTATGTATTTCTCCCCAAACATTGAATAAAGACCTTGCTTGCCTTGAAACTATGCCATCTGGTGGTAGCCATAAGAGTTCAGTTAATGTCACCACTATCATTATTGCATTACTAAGTGTAGGAAAGTAATGGAAGATCGGTGAGGAGGACTGTAAATACGCTCAAGTGACTCACACATGGGGTGCTGGAAAACACATATATCACACTAATAGTTGCTTAGTCTTATGTGCTCAACAAGTAGAACATCTGCACTTAGATAAAGTAGGCCTGTGATGGACTCAGGGACCTTATCGAACACGCCCGAGATTCCTGCCCTGCCACTGAAGATCAAAGCACAGTGAAAAACTATGCCTGCTTGAATCCTTGAAATACAGGTGAGAATAGCAAGTCTGAGCTCTTGCTCTCTCACTCTATAGCTAACAAGGACTCTCTCGTTAATAAGGACTCCCTCTCACTCCGTGGTGCCTGCGTCCCCTGCCTACATGCCTCTGCCCGGGTGTTGCTGTGGAGACAGAGAGTAGCATAGGGAATCTGTTTGGCCTTGATGAGACAAAGCTGTACCCGTGAGAGGCGCCTTGAGAGAAAAGATAAGCAAGCATCAGGAGATATCAGCAAGGAAAGGAATGTGAAAAGCAAAGCTGCTACTCTGCGTGAACAGTCAGAGACGACCAATTAGAAGACACTGAGAAGCACGTGGCAATCGACCTTCAACCTATCAGCAGGATGCTGCCTGCGCGTGGAGAGTACCTGTACCTTTAAAACTCGGGAAATTGTTGTAATAAAGGTCTTTGGTCCATACCCTGCCAGAGTCCGTGAACCAATGCTCCACAAATGGCTGCCCGAATCGGGACTTGAATCGTAGGAAGATACGACCGGTGGAGCAGCCCGGCTGAACGAAAAAAAGCAGCGGTATCAGAGAGCTGCAGTCCGGACGACTAATCACCAAGGAAAGGTGAGCAGCTGGGAACGTGTGAGAATGGGGTCAAAAATGTCCTCAGAGGAGAAGGCGATTGTATGTATATTAGAAAAGTTTTTAAGTAAAAGGGGTATACAATATGATGAAGGAACTCTTCCGCTTTTGCTAGCATGGCTAAAAAGCAAGGGCCTTCCTGCTGATTCTACAACAGCTTTCCAATTATCAAGTTGGGAGCAAGCCGGTGAAACTTTGTTTGAGGCAGCAACGAAAGGGGATGCGGTAGCTACGAAGGTCTTAACAACCTGGAGGTTAATTAAGGACACATTGCAGCAGATTAAGTCCGAACAAGGATTAAAAGGAACAGAGATATGAAGTACTAATTATCCGGTGGTGTACCCGCGGCTGGACGGAGGAGTTCATACCGAGAGCTCTCTAACAATTACTTTCATCACCGTTCGCTGGACGAAAAAGGTGAGCAGCCGCGGTAGATATTAAAAATGGGACAAACAGCTACTCGAGAACAGAAATTGCAACTTGAACTTCTGCAGCGCACTTTCACAGAACAGGGCTTTAAAGTGGCCCCTGTCAAACTAGTGACTTTGCTTGTATGGATACGCGATTATTGCTCATGGTTCCCTGAAGGGTGGTCCTACGATTTGGCTCAGTGGCTAAAAGTGGGGGAGCAATTGCAAACGCAGGAGATGCTGCACTTGTCCTTGCCAGAAGGAATAATACTTACTTGGTGAACTGTATACACTGCCATACGAACACTGCATCCCGCAGAGCAAGCCCTGCAAGGGGTTGCTGGAGGGGCACCACAAGCTCCCCCAGAGGAACCTCAGTCTTTTGAAATGATACCCCCAGTGGCAGACCCTCAGCCTGAATATGCTCAAATTCCCAATCCTGAAGAACATTACCAAAAGCAGAATTCGGGAGGCGAAGAGCCAGAAGATCCCTTTGATCCTGGCCCAATAAATCCAGAGACTGATCCTGATTTATATCCACCTTTAACCCCAATTAAAGCTATGGCTGCATCTGCTCCAACTGTGGAGGAGATTTTGCAGCAACAGAGACGAAAGCAGTTATCGCGCTCCTCCATTCTTAACCCTCCTCCATTTGCACCAGGTATCGCGTCTGTTCCTCCTTATCAAATGCTTATGCATGCGCAGCCGGAATCGGGGTATTGCAGTGTATTGTCAGAATGTCAGGGGAGAAGGACGGAGCCGGAGCTGCTTCGCTCCCGCCGCTGCCCGCCTCACCCCCTCCCCTCCCCAGCTGTCTCCCTGAGATAGAAGTGGTGTTTTTGTATGTCTGCTGTGTAAGCATGTGTGGGCGCCAGCTTATACCTGCTGATCAGCATCTGTGCTACTGTTTGTTTGTTGCTGTGTGCAGTGTCGTTTGGTGACTCCGCTTCAGCAGGTGCTCTGCCTGGTGTGGTACTGTTCTCGTACATGAGTAAGGCTGACACTCTGTCAAGTGAAGAAGTTTGTATATACACAATGTTTAGATGTAAGGCGAGCGCACCCCAGGTAGATAGACCATGATGGGCCATAGAACCGATGGAAGTCCTGAAATATTGGGGGAGTTTTCGCCAGCCGACACGCTTACGCTCTCGGGAACAGCTTACCCATGCAGGGCGTATGGCTGGTTGTTTGTTGTTTGCCTATAAGATCATGGTTGCTTGGGAAAAGGAGTTGAGCCAAAATCTATAGGATGCTCTGTAGGAAAATGAGAAACTTAAGGGTGAGCTCTTGTTGCAAAGGCAGACTTTTATGTCAGCCTTAAGTGATGGGGAAAAAAAAAAGAAAAAAAAAGGAACAATGAGAAGGAAAATGTGCTGCATTAACACAAAAGCAAAAGTATGCCATACGCGCTACGAGAAAGCGGCAGAAAAAGAGAAATAGGACACCTGATTCAAGCAGTACTATAGAGATATGTTTTGGGTTTGTTTTTTTTTTTCCTATATGTATATATGTTATTGCACGCCTTTGTAAATTACTCTGTGTTATATTCTGCGAGACTAAATGAACCCCAGCAGAAGCGGTCTCTTGAGTGGGGGAGTGGAATATGGGAAAGCAATGGAAGATCAGCAAGGAGGATTGTAAATACGCTCAAGGGACTCGCACCTGGGTGCTGGAAAACACATATATCACACTAATTGTTATTCAATCTCGGGTGCTTGCAAGAAAAACACTTAGATGACATCAGTCTGTAATGGACTCAGGGACACCTTATCTAGCTGCTTGAGAATCTTGGCCTGTTGTGGAAGAAGATCAAAGCACAGCACCAGCAAGAACAGGGAGTCCGCATGCGCTCTTGCTAACAAGGACTCCCTCGCTGCCAAGGATAAGTTTAGTAATGCTACTAGTACAGCTGTTTCTGAGTTATTGCTAGACGTAGATAGTATTCAACACGTGATGCTGCAAAACAGAGCTGCTATTGATTTTTTGCTTTTAGCTCACAGACACGGTTGTCAAGATTTTGAAGGACTGTGTTGTATGAATCTAAGTGACCACTCCACATCCATCCATGCTCAATTGCAAGAACTGCACCGACCGAGCCAGCAACTTGTGGAGACCGCTGGGTGAAATCTCTTTGCTGGATGGACTTGGGGGTGGGGTTGGTTGAAGGAAATTATACTCATTGCCTGTGTGGAAGGAATTTGTCTGTCATGTTTAGTATTCTCTTTGCTGTGTTTAATAAGCATTATACGATCAGTTGTAGATGCCGCTTTGCATCATACCCTTGTACGAGTTGTAGAATATCGTCATGTCCCAACTTCGGACCACGGGGTGGCATGTGTAAGGGATAATAGAGGATGGTTCGAGTGAGACACAACAGAAAATTACTAGTTGAACCAAACCCAGTATATAGGTTGGGAAAAAGGGACTTGGTACTGTTGCTGAAAAACTATATGTGTATCCATGAGAACCTAACTTTCAAAGAAGAAGATAACAAGGAGGGAGTACAAGGGAGTCAGGTATCAGACATTCGCAGTTAGCAAAGCTGGATCATGAGTCTGGTGAGGCTTGCTGCATGCGCTGGCCACGCATGCAGCGACCCTAGCCTGTACTTTTCCACTCAATCTGGTGCAGGATATAAGGGGGCTGTCTCAGGTCAGGGAGAGGGGGAGAGACATGAGCGCACTTTGAAGATACAGGGGACGCCCTGAAGCGCTGTGTCTGCCCCCTCCTCCCCTGTAAGTTCCACGTTCATTAACCCCAACAGCTCAGAAGGCATTACAGCACATTGCAGATTTGTTTATGATATATCAAGACTTTCAACCTTACGTCCTGATACTCCATTCTCCAGCATCACCCACCAAGTACATCCAGGTCCTTGAGCAAAAACAGTCCCACAAATGGGTTTCCCTTTGCCCAAGGCAGGAAAAACCCAAACAGTTTTCCCCAGCATATTCCTTCCATGCACCACAGTGACCTTATTCCCTTCTACAGTATGTAAAAGGTCTGATTGAGCAGGACCAGCTCGATTGATGGATCCCCTGGTGTTAACTAACCAGGTAGCTTGTGCTAAATGCTTCTCTCAATTTGTAAAGTTTCCACAACCCATTGCCTTCAGGGTGATTTTTAACAATCCATTATATTGCTCTATTTCCCCTGAAGCTGATGCATGATAGGGGATATGATATACCCACTCAATACCATGTTCTTCGGCCCAATTACTTAGAATCATAGAATGTATTGGGTTGGAAGGGACCTTTAAAGGTCAGAGACTTATAAGACTGGTTTTGAAATGAGTCCCATTGTCTGACTCAATTCTTTCTAGAGTACCATGTCACCACAAGACTTGCCTTTCAAGGCCCAGGATGGTATTCCGGGCAGTGGCATGGGGTATGGCATAGGTTTCCAGCCATCCGGTGCTTGCTTCCACCATTGTAAGCATGTAATGCTTACCCTGGTGGGTTTGAGGGAGTGTGATGTAGTCAATTTGCCAGGCCTCCCCATACTTAGATTTCAGCTATCCTAACCAATACCACAAAGGTTTTAACCTTTTAGTTTGTTTGATGTTTCCCAGTCGTGGATAACCTGCGCAATAGCATCCATGGTTAAATCCACACCTCAGTCACGGGCCCATTTATATGTTGCATCCCTTCCTTGATGACCTGAAGTGTCATGGGCCCACTGAGCTAAAAATAGTTCACCTTTATGTTCCCAGTCCAAATCTGTCTGGAAAACCTTAGCAGCCTGATCCATTTGCTGATTGTTTTGATGTTCCTCAGTGGCCCGACTCAGGGGTATGTGGGCATCTACATGGCGTACTTTCACAACTAGTGTCCCTAGCCAGTCAGCAATGTCTTCCGTAATTCATCAGCCAAGATGGGTTTACCTTTGCACTGCCAGTTCCTCTGCTTCCACTGCTTTAACCATCCCCACAGGGCATTTGCCACCATCCATGAGTCAGTATAGACACAGAGTATTGGCCACTGTGGGAAAGCAATGGAAGATTGGCGAGGATTGTAAATACGCTCAAGGGACTCACACCTGGGGTGCTGGGAAACACATATATCACACTAATTGTTGTCCAGTCTTGGGTGCTTGCAAGAAAAACACTTGCACTTAGATAACACAAGTCTGTGATGGACTCAGGGACACCTTATCTAGCCGCTTGAGAATCCTGGCCTGTTGTTGAAGAAGATCAAAGCACAGTGTCCATGCGCGCTCTTGCTAACAAGGATTCTCAAAGCACAGTGGGAAAACTGTGCCTGTTTGAACCCTTTAAATACCAGCAAGAACAGGGAGTCCGCGCCCGCTCTTGCTAACAAGTACTCTCTCGCTGCCAAGGACTCTTGCTAACAAGGATTTCTCACACTCCGTGGTGCCCTTCCTGTGTGCCGCTGCCTGGGTGTTCCTTCAGAGATTCCCCGGTCCGTGAGGTATCGAGATTAAACTTGTTCTTTACCTTTAAACTGTGGTTTTGTGGTCATTCCTGCGTCCTTCCTGCATCGGCTCACACAGCCACTTTTCTCATTCATCAATGCCTAGGGCCAGCTGGATGGCTTCTACCTCTCCAAACTGATTCAATTCCCTTGTCCTTCAGTTGCTTCTGCAACTCTGTCGTGGTTTGGCCTCAGATGGCAACAAAGAACCACGTGTCGCTCACTCAGCGCTTCCCAGTACGGGAAGGATCAAAAGAAAAAGGCAAAACTCTTGGGTTGAGACAAAGGCAGTTTAACAGAACAGCAAAGGGAACAAGAAAACAACACCACCACCACCGACAGAGAAATATACAAACGCGATTACGGAACCGCCGCTCCCCGCCGGTCCGGACCCGGGACGCGCCAGCCCGCTCCAAACCCGACTGCCTGCCCCCTCCCTCCTTTTAATCTCAGGGTGGGCATGGCTCACACGGCATGGAATACTTAACCCTGTCCCTGCCGGAACCAGGACATTAGCCACCCCTTATTCCATACCATTTTTGCCACGCCCAGATCTTACAGTTTTCGGAACATGTGACTGGTGTACCCGGCATAGCTCATGCACACAGTCCATCGGCCAAAGATGCAGATCTTGAGGAAGTTGCTGGGCTTCAGCTCTGATCCCATCACCACTTTGCTTTACTCAATTCTTCATCAAAGTCCATCTGTCCTTAATTTGGGTGATTCTTACTGCAGTACAGCCAATAGCAATTATAGTAACGAGGACATACAGTGACAGTGTAACATACAATTTGATTCATTGGCTATTCTCCCCCAAAATCAAGTCCCCATGAGGTACACATCGGACTTCCCCATCCTTCCGCATTACCCACCAAGTGCACCCAGGTCCTTGGGCAAAAGCAATCCCACGGATGGGTTTGCCTTTGCCTGAGGCAGGACTAACCCAGACTGTCTTCCCTAACATATTCTTCATGTGCACTACGGGGACCTTATCCCCTTCTACAGTACGTGGAAGTTTTGATTGGGCAGGGCCAGCCCGACTGGTAGATCCCCTGGTATTAACTAGCCAGGTAGCCTTTGCTAAACGTGCATCCCAATGTTTTAAGGTCCCACCACCCATTGCTCTCAGTGTAGTTTTTAACAGTCCGTTGTACTGTTCTATCTTCCCAGAGGCTGGTGCGTGATAGGGGATGTGATATACCCACTCAATACCATGCTCTTTGGCCCAGGTGTCTATGAGGCTGTTTTGGAAATGAGTCCCATTGTCTGACTCAATTCTCTCTGGGGTACCATGTCGCCACAGGACTTGCTTTTCAAGGCCCAGGATAGTATTCCGGGCAGTGGCATGGGGCACAGGGTATGTTTCCAGCCATCCAGTGGTTGCTTCCACCATGGTGAGCACATAGCGCTTGCCTTGACGGGTTCGTGGCAGTGTGATATAATCAATCTGCCAGGCCTCCCCATATTTATATTTCAACCATCGTCCTCCATACCAAAGAGGCTTCAAACACTTGGCTTGCTTGATTGCAGCGCATGTCTCACATTCATGGATGACCTGTGCAATAGTGTCCATGGTCAAGTCCACCCCTCGGTCACGAGCCCATCTATATGTCACATCTCTTCCTTGATGGCCTGAGGTCTCATGGGCCCACCGAGCTATGAATAGTTCACCCTTATGTTGCCAATCCAGATCCACCTGAGCCACTTCAATCCTAGCAGCCCAATCCACCTGCTGGTTGTTCTGATGTTCCTCCATGGCCTGATTCTTGGGTACGTGGGCATCTACGTGGCGTACTTTCACAACCAGGTTCGCTATCCGGGCAGCAATACTGGCCATTTTTCTTGCTCGGCAATGTCCAAAGCCAGCTGAATGGCTTTCACCTCTGCAAACTGGCTCGATTCACCTTGTCCTTCACTGGCTTCTGCAACTTGTCGTGTAGGACTCCACACAGCAGCCTTCCACTTGCGATGCTTTCCCACAATCCGGCAGGACCCATCAGTGAACAGGGCATATTTCTTCTAATTTTCTAGCAGTTTATTATATGGTGGGGCCTCATCCGCACGCGTCACCTCCTCCTCTGGTGACATTCCAAAATCCTTGCCTTCTGGCCAGTCCATGATCACTTCCAGAATTCCTGGGCGACTGGGGTTTCCCATTCGAGTTCGCTGTGTGATCAGTGCAATCCACTTACTCCATGTAGCATCAGTTGCGTGATGTGTGGTGGGGACCCTTTCTTTGAACATCCAACCCAGCACCGGCAGTCGAGGTGCTAAGAGGAGCTGCGCTTCTGTACCAACCACCTCCGAAGCAGCTCGAACCCCTTCATATGCTGCCAATATCTCCTTTTCTGTTGGAGTGTAGCGGGCTTCGGATCCTCTGTATCCCCGACTCCAAAACCCTAGGGGTCGACCTCGGGTCTCCCCTGGTGCCTTCTGCCAGAGGCTCCAGGTAGGGCCATTCTCCCCGGCTGCGGTGTAGAGCACATTTTTAACATCTTGTCCTGCCCAGACTGGCCCCAGGGCCACTGCATGGACTATTTCCTGTTTGATTTGTTCAAAAGCTTGTCGTTGCTCAGGACCCCATTTAAAATCGCTCTTCTTCCGGGTTACTTGGTACAGAGGGCTTACAATCAGACTGTAATCTGGGATATGCATCCTCCAAAAACCCACAATGCCTAAGAAAGCTTGTGTTTCCTTTTTGCTAGTTGGTGGAGACATAGCTGCTATTTTGTTGATCACATCCATTGGGATTTGGCGGCGTCCATCTTGCCATTTTATTCCTAAGAACTGGATCTCCTGTGCAGGTCCCTTGACCTTACTTCGTTTTATGGCAAAACCAGCTTTCAGAAGGATTCGGACTATTTTATCCCCTTTCTCAAAAACTTCTTCGGCTGTGTCTCCCCATACAATGATGTCATCAATGTACTGCAGATGTTCTGGAGCTTCACCCTGTTCCAGTGCAGTCTGGATCAGTCCATGGCAAATGGTGGGGCTGTGTTTCCACCCCTGGGGCAGTCGATTCCAGGTGTACTGGATGCCCCTCCAAGTGAAAGCAAACTGTGGCCTGCACTCTGCTGCCAAAGGGATTGAGAAGAATGCATTCGCTATATCAATCGTGGCATACCACTTGGCTGCCTTGGACTCCAGTTCATACTGCAGTTCTAGCATGTCCGGCACGGCAGCACTCAGTGGTGGCGTGACTTCATTCAGGCCACGATAGTCTACAGTTAGCCTCCACTCTCCATTGGATTTTCGCACCGGCCATATAGGACTGTTAAAAGGCGAGCGAGTCTTACTGATCACTCCTTGAACCTCTAGTTGACGAATCAGGTTATGGATGGGCATCAGAGAGTCTCGGTTAGTGCGATATTGCCGCCGATGCACCGTTGTGGTAGCAATCGGCACCTGCTGTTCTTCGACCCTCAACAACCCCACAACAGAAGAGTCCTCCGAGAGACCAGGCAAGGTGGACAACTGTTTAACTTCCTCCGCCTCCAAGGCAGCTATGCCAAAGGCCCACCGATACCCCTTTGGGTCCTTAAAATACCCTCTCCTGAGGTAATCTATACCAAGGATGCACGGAGCATCTGGGCCAGTCACAATGGGATGCTTTTGCCACTCATTCCCAGTTAGGCTCACTTCCGCCTCCAGTACAGTCAACTCTTGGGATCCCCCTGTGACCCCAGAAATACAAATGGGTTCTGCCCCTCTATAGCTTGATGGTATCAGAGTGCACTGTGCTCCTGTGTCCACTAGAGCCTTATACTCCTGTGGATCTGATGTGCCAGGCCATCGAATCCACACTGTCCAATAAACCCGGTTGTCCCTTTCCTCCACCTGGCTGGAGGCAGGGCCCCTCTAATACTGGTCATGGTATCCGGTACTCACTTCTTGCAGAAATGACTTGGAGGTTCCTTCAAGAGGATCAGAAGCAAGATCAGGCCTTCTGCTCTCTCTGGGGAACTGCCCACTGGAAACTGGGGCGGCACTTTTCCTGGAGGGATCCCCTTTTGTGGTTGTCCTTCCTTGCAACTCCTGTACCCGTGCCCGCAGGATCCAAGTAGGTTGTCCATCCCACTTCCTCATGTCCTCTCCATGGTCTCGCAAGTAGAACCACAGGGTGCCTCGTGGTGTGTACCCTTTGTACTCTCTCTCTTGAGTGGGGAAATGTCTGCTTCTAATAGCTGAGATGCTGGCCCGTACAGGTGGGGAGTAGGACATATTCTCTTCAAGTTGCTGAACCTTCCGGGACAGTTTCTCCACAGCTGAGACAAGGGGGGAAGAGAGGCTTTCTTCATATCTCCGGAGCCGGCCAGCCACCTCATCCACCGTTGGTCCTTCTTCGCCTTTCCATTCCATTACTGCCAGTGAGTTGGCATATGACGATGGTGCACTCCGTACAAACTTCCGCCACATGGGCCTTGTGCAGTGCACCTCATCAGGGTCTGTGGGCAAGTCTGTGTTGTCCAAGTCATAGTAAATCATCTCCCGCACGGCTAATTCTCTCAGGTACTGGATACCTCTTTCCATGGTGGTCCACTTGCTTGGTTGACATACAACATCTTCACTGAAGGGGTACCTCTCCCTCAGGCCTGACAGGAGTCGTTTCCAGAGGCTGAGGGCTTGGGTCTTCTTTCCAATTGCCTTGTCAATGCCACCTTCCCTAGACAGGGATCCCAACTGCCTGGCTTCCCTACCCTCTAATTCCAGGCTACTGGCCCCGTTATCCCAACACCGAAGCAGCCAGGTGACAATGTGCTCACCTGAAAGTCGGCTAAAATCTTTTCGCATATCCCGCAGCTCACTCAGGGATAGGGATCGGGTAATTATCTCTGGTTCTGCCTCTTCCTCCTGTCCTTGTGATGGCCCTGGTTCATCGTCATCTCTTACTATGCGAACTGATTTCTTTGTGTACTTCTTCTTTTGTATGGGGGCAATGGATACTGACACGGGTTGGTTCCCTGGTTCAGCAGCAGTGGCTGTCACCGGGGCTGGAGTAGCTGCAGTGGCTGCCACAGGGGTTGCGGTAGCTACAGTGTCTGTCGCAGGGGTCGCAGTAGCCGCAGGGCCTGTCGCAGGGGTCGCAGTAGCCGCAGGGCCTGTCACAGCAGCGCCTGCCACAGGGGCCGCAGCAGCCGCAGCGCCTGCTGGTCTGGTCTCTGTCTCTTTCTTCTGAGGGTGCTGCATAGCACTGAGCAGTGCCTGGTAGACACTAGCCAGGGCCCAGCACAGTGCGGTGAGTTGTGCCTCTCTAGAATAGCCACAGCATTTTCCCTTCAGATATTCTACTATTCTATCAGGGTCCTGTAATTGTTCAGGGGTGAAGTCCCAGACCATTGGAGGTGAGAAGTTCTCTAAGTACCTGCCCATGTTCTCCCACATGCCATGCCACCCCTGACTGTCCAGCCTTGGAGCAGATCTCTGGGTGGTAGTCTTAAATAGTCGTTTAACCCTAAACGAGACCTGGAACATATTCAGCAAACATAACACTGGGAACATGCTGGTTTGAGCATCCCAAGGATATTCAAAATTCTCAAAAGCTGTCATACCTGACCCGAAGGAGAAAAGGGAGGCAAAAGAGCTGGGGAAAGTGTCCCCCCCCTGTTTCCCCCATAGACTGGGTGTAATTATTAATGAATTCTGAGAGACGGTGCCCAATGTATGGACAGGACAGCAATACCACATAAATGCCCCAAAATAACCATCTAACAAGTGATGTTATCATATCATAAGCCGATATTGCACAGGACAGTAAAATGATAATCCTCATCCCCCTCCCAGAAGTAACAAATATCATCACAGGGAGTGCATAAAACACATAGGAATTTACATAACACAGCCA
The DNA here is from genome assembly GCA_947846985.1 of Fratercula arctica. Taxonomy (NCBI): domain Eukaryota; kingdom Metazoa; phylum Chordata; class Aves; order Charadriiformes; family Alcidae; genus Fratercula; species Fratercula arctica. The sequence goes on along the minus strand of CANTUZ010000025.1, from coordinate 14,072,329 downwards.
TGAGAACAAACTAAGCAACACAGTGACCAGTGACTATTTACTTAACAAATTCGTTTTTTCAAGCTCTAGTTGGATTCTGTCATCGTCTCAACCCTTCGAGCCCCACGTTGGGCGCCAAAAAGGATTGTCGTGGTTTGGCCTCAGACGGCAACAAAGAACCACGTGTCGCTCGCTCAGCACTTCCAGGTACGGGAAGGATCAAAAGAAAAAGGCAAAACTCTTGGGTTGAGACAAAGGCAGTTTAACAGAACAGCAAAGGGAACAAAAAAACAGTAACACGGACAGAGGAATATACAAACGCGATTACGGAACCGCCGCTCCCCGCTGGTCCGGACCCAGGACACACCAGCCTGCTCCAAACCTGACTGCCTGCCCCCTCCCTCCTTTTAATCTCAGGGTGGGCGTGGCTCACATGGCATGGAATATTTAACCCTGTCCCTGCCAGAACCAGGACAAACTCGTCATGTATGACTCCACACAGCAGCTTTCCACCTTTGATGCTTTCCCACAATATGACAAGATCCATCAGTGAACAGAGCATACTGTTTCTCACTATCTGAGAGGTCATTATTCAGTGGGGCCAGCTCAGCATGTGTAAGCACCTCGTGTAGTGGCATTGTGAAGTCTTTGCCTTCGGGACAGTTTGTGATCACTTCTAAAATTCCTGGATGATTTGAGTTTCCTATTCGAGCTTGCTGTGTGATTAAGGCAACCCACTTCCTCCAGGTAGCATCGGTGGCATTATGAGTAGAAGGAACTTTACCCTTGAACATCCAGCCCAGGACTGGTAATCGGGGCACCAGGAGGAACTGTGCTTCAGTACCAATTACCTCTGAAGCAGCTCTGACTCCTTCATAGGCTGCCAAGATTTCTTTCTCAGTTGGGGTATGGTCAGCTTCAGAGCCTTTGTAACTCCGACTCCAAATCCTTGAGGCTGATCTCAAGTCTCCCCTGATGCTTTCTGACAGAGGCTCCAGGTAGGGCCATTGTCCCCAGCTGCAGTGTAGAACACATTTTTAAGGTCCCATCCTGTTTGGACTGGTCCAAGGGCTACTGCATGCACAATCTCTTGTTTAATCTGCTCAAAGGCCTGTCGCTGCTCAGGACCCCACGTAAACTCATTTTTCTTTCGAGTCACTTCATAGAGAGGTTTCACAATCTGACTATAACCTGGAACGTGCATTCCCCACAAACCCACAACACCTCAAAAGGCTCGTGTATCCTTTTTGTTAGTAGGTCTCTTGTGCAGGTCCCTTGACCTTACCTCTTTTGACAGCAAAACCTGCTTTCAGAAGAATCTTGAATAGTTCCTTACCTTTCTTGAAAACTTCCTCTGCTGTATTACCCCACACAATGATGTCATCAATGTATTGCAGGTGTTCTGGAGCTCCACCCTTCTCCAGTGCAGTCTGGATCAGTCCATGGCAAATGGTGGGGCTGTGTTTCCACCCCTGGGGCAGTTGATTCCAGGTGTACTGGATGCCCCTCCAGGTGAAAGCAAACTGTGGCCTGCATTCTGCTGCTAAAGGAATAGAGAAGAATGCATTAGCAATGTCAATCGTAGCATACCACTTGGCTGCCTTTGACTCCAGTTCATATTGGAGTTCCAGCATGTCTGGCACAGCAGCACTCAGTGGTGGTGTGACTTCATTCAGGCCACGATAGTCTACAGTTAGCCTCCACTCTCCATTAGATTTTCGCACCGGCCATATAGGGCTGTTAAAGGGTGAGCAAGTCTTGCTGATCACTCCTTGGTTCTCTAGCTGATGAATCAGGTTCTGGATGGGAATTAGGGAGTCTCGGTTAGCGCGATGCTGTCATTGATGCACTATGGCAGTAGCAATTGGCACCTGCTGTTCTTTAACCCTCAGCAGTCCCACCACGGAAGGGTCATCTGAAAGGCCAGGTAAGGTAGACAGCTGTGTAATGTCCTCAGTCTCTACAGCTGCTATACCAAAAGCCCACCCTATAACCTTTCGGGTCTTTGAAATACCCTCTCTTGAGGAAGTCTATGCCAAGGATGCACGGAGCATCTGGGCCAGTCACAATAGAATGCTTCTCCCATTTCTTCCCATTCAGGCTCACTTTGGCCTCCAGTACGGTCAGTTCTTGAGACCCGCCTGTCACTTCAGAAATAGTAACAGATTCTGCCCCTTTATGATTCGATGGCAATAGGGTACACTGGGCACCAGTGTCCACTAGGGCTTCATACTTTTGTGTCTCTAATGTGCCAGGCCATCGAATCCACACAGTCCAATAAACTTGGTTATGCCTTTCCTCCTCCTGGCTGGAGGCAGGGCAACCCTAATGTTGAGGACAACATTTACAATTAGCAGATGAGTTCCTACCCGGACCAGAGAACTGCTTACCATGGACTGGAGCAGCCCCCCTGCTGAAAGAATTCTTTCTTCCATCTGCTTTACCTTGCAACTCAAGCACCCATGCCTGTAGGACCAGGGTAGGTTTTTTATCCCGCTTACTCATGTCTTCTCCGTAGTTACAGAGACAAAGGTGCAGGAAATGTCAGAGTGGGTCCTGTTTCTCTTGAGCCAGTTTCATAGGAGGGTGTTTTTTCATAATGGCTGAGATGTGGGTCTATTGAGGAGAAGGGTGGGATTTCTTCTCCATCCTGGCCAGTTTTCCAACAGGTTATCATTCTTAGCTCATTTTTTGTCAGCTATTGTCTTTGCTATTTCCTCTATTTTCTCCGTCATTTTCTCCACAGCTGCTACAGTGAGGGGATGAGAGAGACTGTCTTCATACTGTCATACCCTGTTAGCCACTTCATTTACAGTTGGTGCATCAGCATCAGATCCTCCCCAAACCATTGTTGACAATGTATGGGAATACATCGATGGTGCACTCTGCACAAACCTCCTCTGCAAAGATCATTTGCATAGCATTTCATCAGGGTCTACATTCACTTGCCAGTCACCATAAATCACCTCTCGCACAGCCAGTTTCCTCAGGTACTTGATACCTTTTTCCATGCTGGACCCTTTGCTTGGACAGCATTTGATATCATCCTTGAAGGGATACCTGCCCTTTACAGCTGATAGCAGTCACCTCCAGAGACTGAGGGTGGTTGCCTTTCTCCCAATCACTTTATCAGTCCCTCCATCTTTGGACAGGTTTCCCAGCTGCTTGGCCTCTCTACCTTCTAAGTCTATGGAATCAGCCCCATTGTCCCAGCATCGGAGCAACCAGGAGATAAGTGTCTCTCCTCCTTGACCACTGAAGTCCTTCCTCATGGCTGCTTTGCCAAAAGCCCATTGATACCCTTTCGGGTCTTTGAAATACCCTCTCTTGAGGAAGTCTATGCAAAGAATGCATGGAGCATCTGGACCAGTCATAATGGGATGCTTCTCCCATTTCTTCCCATTCAGGCTCACTTCGGCCTCCAAAACAGTCAGTTCTTGAGACCCACCTGTCACTCCAGAAACAGTGACAGATTCTGCCCCTTTATGATTCGATGGCAATAGGGTACACTGGGCACCAGTATCCACCAGGGCTTTATACTTTTGTGGCTCTGATGTGCCAGACCATCAAATGCACCCAGTCCAATAAACTCTGTTATCCCTTTCCTCCTTCTGACTGGAGGCAGGGCACCTCTAATGTTGAGAGCAACATCTACAATTAGCAGATGAGTTCCTACCCGGACAAGAGAACTGCTCCCTGTGGACTGGAGCAGCCGTCCTGGTAGAATTCTTTCTTCTGTCTTTTTTACCTTGCAACTAACTTACTCGTGCCTGTAGGGCCGAGGTAGGTCTTTATCCCACTTGCTCATGTCCTCTCCATAGTCACAGAGGCAAAACCACAGGATGTTTCATAGTGTTTTCTGACCCATCTGAGTCGCTTTCATAGGAGTGCGTCTTCTCCTAACAGCTGCGATGTGGGACCATGCAGGGGAAGAATGGGATCTTTCCTCCATCCTGGACAGCATATCAAACAGATTATCAAACAGTTAATCATTATTCTCAATCATTTTCTCAGTTTTATCAGTCAATTTTTCCACAGCTGCCACAGTGAGGGGACGAGAGAGATTGTCTCCACACTGTCGTACCCTGTTAGCCACTTCATTTACAGTTAGTACATCATCATCAGATCCTCCCCAGATCAGTATTGACAATGTATGGGAATACATTGATGGTGCACTCTGCACAAACTTCCTCAACAAAGATCGTTTGCATGGCTGTCCTGGTTCCAGCGGGGACAGGGTTAAGTATTCCATGCCATGTGAGCCACACCCACCCTGAGATTAAAAGGAGGGGAGGGGGCAGGAAGTTGGGTTTGAAGCAGGCTGGTGCGTCCTGGGTCCAGACTGGTGGTTCTGTAATCGCGTTTGTATATTCCTCTGTCCGTGTTATTGTTTTCTTGTTCCCTCTGCTGTTCTGTCAAACTGCCTTTGTCTCAACCCAAGAGTTTTGCCTTTTTCTTTTGATCCTTCCTGTACCGGGAAGAGCCGAGCAAGCGACACGTGGTTCTTTGTTGCCATCTGAGGCCAAACCACGACAGTCCTTTTTTGGCGCCCAACGTGGGGCTTGAAGGGCTGAGACAATGTCAGAATCCAACTAGAGCTTGAAAAAATGAATTTGTTAAGTAAATAGTCACTGGTCACTATGTTGCTTAGTTTGTTCTCATGGCTGTGTTATGTAAATTCCTATGTGTCTTTGCACTCCCTGTGATGATATTTGTGACTTCCGGGAGGGGGATGAGGATTATCATTTTACTGTCCTGTGCAATATCGGCTTATGATATGATAACATCACTTGTTAGATGGTTATTTTGGGGCATTTATGTGGTATTGCTGTCCTGTCCATACATTGGGCACCGTCTCTCAGAATTTATTAATAATTACACCCAGTCTACGGGGGAAACAGGGGGGACACTTTCCCCAGCTCTTTTGCCTCCCTTTTCTCCTTCGGGTCAGGTATGACAGCTTTTGAGAATTTTGAGTATCCTTGGGATGCTCAAACCAGCATGTTCCTAGTGTTATGTCTGCTGAATATGTTCCAGGTCTCGTTTAGGGTTAAACAACTATTTAAAACTACCACCCAGAGATCTGCTCCAAGGCTGGACAGTCAGGGGTGGCATGGCATGTGGGAGAACATGGGCAGGTACTTGGAGAACTTCTCACCTCCAGTGGTCTGGGACTTCACCCCTGAACAATTACAGGACCCTGATAGAATAGTAGAATATCTGAAGGGAAAATGCTGTGGCTATTCTAGAGAGGCACAACTCACCGTACTGTGCTGGGCCCTGGCTAGTGTCTACCAGGCACTGCTCAGTGCTATGCAGCATCCTCAGAAGAAAGAGACAGAGACAAGACCAGCAGGCGCTGCGGCTGCCGCGGCCCCTGTGGCAGGCGCTGCGGCTGAACCAGGGAACCAACCTGTGCCAGTATCAGTTGATCCCATACAAAACAAGAAGTACACAAAGAAATCGGTTCGCTTAGTAAGAGATGACGATGAACCAGGGCCATCACAAGGACAGGAGGAAGAGGCAGAACCAGAGATAATTATTACCCAGTCACTATCCTTGAGTGAGCTGTGGGATATGTGAAAAGATTTTAGCCGACTTTCAGGCGAGCACATTGTCACCTGGCTGCTTCGGTGTTGGGATAATGGGGCCAGTAGCCTGGAATTAGAGGGTAGGGAAGCCAGGCAGTTGGGATCCCTGTCTAGGGAAGGCGGCATTGACAAGGCAATTGGAAAGAAGACCCAAGCCCTCAGCCTCTGGAAACGACTCCTGTCAGGCCTGAGGGAGAGGTACCCCTTCAGTGAAGATGTTGTATGTCAACCAAGCAAGTGGACCACCATGGAAAGAGGTATCCAGTACCTGAGAGAATTAGCCGTGCGGGAGAAGATTTATTATGACTTGGACAATACAGACTTACCCACGGACCCTGATGAGGTGCACTGCACAAGGCCCATGTGGCGGAAGTTTGTACGGAGTGCACCATCGTCATATGCCAACTCACTGGCAGTAATGGAATGGAAAGGCGAAGAGGGACCGCTGGGGGATGAGGTGGCTGGCCGGCTCCGGAGATATGAAGAAAGCCTCTCTTCCCCCCTTGTCTCAGCTGTGGAGAAACTGTCCCGGAAGGTTCAGCAACTTGAAGAGAATATGTCCTACTCCCCACCTGTACGGGCCAACATCTGGGCTATTGGGAGTAGGCGTTTCCCCACTCAAGAGAGAGAGTACAAAGGGTACACACCACGAGGCACCCTGTGGTTCTACTTGCGAGACCATGGAGAGGACATGAGGAAGTGGGATGGACAACCTACTTGGATCCTGCGGGCACGGGTACAGGAGTTGCAAGGAAGGACAACCATAAAAGGAGATCCCTCCAGGAAAAGTGCCACCCCAGTTTCCTGTGGGCAGTTCCCCAGACAGAGCAGAAGGCCTGATCTTGCTTCTGATCCTCTTGAAGGAACCTCCAAGTCATTCCTGCAAGAAGTGAGTACCGGATACCATGACCAGTATTAGAGGGGCCCTGCCTCCAGCCAGGTGGAGGAAAGGGACAACCGGGTTTATTGGACAGTGTGGATTCGATGGCCTGGCACATCAGATCCACAGGAGTATAAGGCTCTAGTGGACACAGGAGCACAGTGCACTCTGATACCATCAAGCTATAGAGGGGCAGAACCCATTTGTATTTCTGGGGTCACAGGGGGATCCCAAGAGTTGACTGTACTGGAGGTGGAAGTGAGCCTGACTGGGAATGAGTGGCAAAAGCATCCCATTGTGACTGGCCCAGAGGCTCCATGCATCCTTGGTATAGATTACCTCAGGAGAGGGTATTTTAAGGACCCAAAGGGGTATCGGTGGGCCTTTGGCATAGCTGCCTTGGAGGCGGAGGAAGTTAAACAGTTGTCTACCTTGCCTGGTCTCTCGGAGGACTCTTCTGTTGTGGGGTTGTTGAGGGTCGAATAACAGCAGGTGCCGATTGCTACCACAACGGTGCATCGGCGGCAATATCGCACTAACCGAGACTCTCTGATTCCCATCCATAAGCTGATTTGTCAACTAGAGGTTCAAGGAGTGATCAGCAAGACTCGCTCGCCTTTTAACAGTCCCATATGGCTGGTGCGAAAATCCGATGGAGAATGGAGGCTAACTGTAGACTATCGTGGCCTGAATGAAGTCACGCCACCGCTGAGCGCTGCTGTGCCGGACATGCTAGAACTCCAGTATGAACTGGAGTCCAAGGCAGCCAAGTGGTATGCCACGATTGATATAGCGAATGCATTCTTCTCAATCCCTTTGGCAGCAGAGTGCAGGCCACAGTTTGCTTTCACCTGGAGGGGCATCCAGTACACCTGGAATCGACTGCCCCAGGGGTGGAAACACAGCCCCACCATTTGCCATGGACTGATCCAGACTGCACTGGAACAGGGTGAAGCTCCAGAACATCTGCAGTACATTGATGACATCATTGTATGGGGAAACACAGCTGAAGAAGTTTTTGAGAAAGGGGATAAAATAGTCCGAATCCTTCTGAAAGCTGGTTTTGCCATAAAACGAAGTAAGGTCAAGGGACCTGCACAGGAGATCCAGTTCTTAGGAATAAAATGGCAAGATGGACGTCGTCAGATCCCAATGGATGTGATCAACAAAATAGCAGCTATGTCTCCACCAACTAGCAAAAAGGAAACACAAGCTTTCTTAGGCATTGTGGGTTTTTGGAGGATGCATATCCCAGATTACAGTCTGATTGTAAGCCCTCTGTACCAAGTAACCCGGAAGAAGAGCGATTTTAAATGGGGTCCTGAGCAACGACAAGCTTTTGAACAAATCAAACAGGAAATAGTCCATGCAGTGGCCCTGGGGCCAGTCCGGGCAGGACAAGATGTTAAAAACGTGCGCTACACTGCAGCCGGGGAGAATGGCCCTACCTGGAGCCTCTGGCAGAAAGCACCAGGGGAGACCCGAGGTCGACCCCTAGGGTTTTGGAGTCGGGGATACAGAGGATCCAAAGCGCGCTACACTCCAACAGAAAAGGAGATATTGGCAGCATATGAAGGGGTTCGAGCTGCTTCAGAAGTGGTTGGTACAGAAGCGCAGCTCCTCTTAGCACCTCGACTGCCGGTGCTGGGCTGGATGTTCAAAGAAAGGGTCCCCACCACACATCATGCAACTGATGCTACATGGAGTAAGTGGATTGCACTGATCACACAGCGAACTCGAATGGGAAATCCCAGTCGCCCAGGAATTCTGGAAGTGATCATGGACTGGCCAGAAGGCAAGGATTTTGGAATGTCACCAGAGGAGGAGGTGACGCGTGCGGATAAGGCCCCACCATATAATAAACTGCCAGAAAATGAGAAGCAATATGCCCTGTTCACTGATGGGTCCTGCCGGATTGTGGGAAAGCATCGCAAGTGGAAGGCTGCTGCGTGGAGTCCTACACGACAAGTTGCAGAAGCCAGTGAAGGACAAGGTGAATCGAGCCAGTTTGCAGAGGTGAAAGCCATTCAGCTGGCTTTGGACATCGCCGAGCGAGAAAAATGGCCAGTACTTTCTCTCTACACTGACTCATGGATGGTGGCAAATGCTCTGTGGGGGTGGTTACAGCAGTGGAAGCAGGGCAACTGGCAGCGCAGAGGCAAACCCATCTGGGCTGCTGAACTATGGCAAGATATTGCTGCCCGGATAGCGAACCTGGTTGTGAAAGTATGCCACGTAGATGCCCACGTACCGAAGAATCGGGCCACGGAGGAACATCAGAACAACCAGCAGGTGGATCGGGCTGCCAGGATTGAAGTGGCTCAGGTGGATCTGGACTGGCAACATAAGGGTGAACTATTCATAGCTCGGTGGGCCCATGAGACCTCAGGCCATCAAGGAAGAGATGCAACATATAGATGGGCTCGTGACCGAGGGGTGGACTTGACCATTGACACTAATGCACAGGTCATCCATGAATGTGAGACATGCGCTGCAATCAAGCAAGCCAAGCATTTGAAGCCTCTTTGGTATGGAGGACGATGGTTGAAATATAAATATGGGGAGGCCTGGCAGATTGATTATATCACACTGCCACAAACCCGTCAAGGCAAGCGCTATGTGCTCACAATGGTGGAAGCAACCACTGGATGGCTGGAAACATACCCTGTGCCCCATGCCACGGCCTGGAATACTATCCTGGGCCTTGAAAAGCAAGTCCTGTGGCGACATGGTACCCCAGAGAGAATTGAGTCGGACAACAGGACTCATTTCCGAAACAGCCTCATAGACACCTGGGCCAAAGAGCATGGTATTGAGTGGGTGTATCACATCCCCTATCACACACCAGCCTCTGGGAAGATAGAACGGTACAACGGACTGTTAAAAACTACACTGAGAGCAATGGGTGGTGGGACCTTAAAACATTGGGATGCACATTTAGCAAAGGCTACCTGACTAGTTAATACCAGGGGATCTACCAATCGGGCTGGCCCTGCCCGGTCAAAACTTCCACGTACTGTAGAAGGGGATAAGGTCCCCGTAGTGCACATGAAGAATATGTTAGGGAAGACAGTCTGGGTTAGTCCTGCCTCAGGCAAAGGCAAACCCATCCGTGGGATTGCTTTTGCCCAAGGACCTGGGTGCACTTGGTGGGTAATGCGGCAGGATGGGGAAGTCCGATGTGTACCTCATGGGGACTTGATTTTGGGTGAGAATAGCCAATGAATCAAATTGTATGTTACATTGTCACTGTATGTCCTCGTTCCTATAATTGCTATTGGCTGTACTGCAGTAAGAATCACCCAAATTAAGGACAGATGGACTTTGATGAAGAATTGAGTAAAGCAAAGTGGTGATGGGATCAGAGCTGAAGCCCAGCAACTTCCTCAAGATCTACATCTTTGGCCCATGGACTGTGTGCATGAGCTACGCCGGGTACACCAGTCACATGTTCCGAAAACTGTAAGATCTGGGCGTGGCAAAAATGGTATGGAATAAGGGGTGGATAATGTCCTGGTTCCGGCAGGGACAGGGTTAAGTATTCCATGCCATGTGAGCCATGCTCACCCTGAGATTAAAAGTAGGGGAGCGGGCTGGCACGTCCTGGGTCAGGACCGACGGGGAGCGGCAGTTCCGTAATCACGTTTGTATATTCCTCCATCCGTGTTATTGTTTTCTTGTTCCCTTTGCTGTTCTGTTAAACTGCCTTTGTCTCAACCCAAGAGTTTTGCCTTTTTCTTTTGATCCTTCCCGTACTGGGAAGCGCTGAGTGAGCGACACGTGGTTCTTCGTTGCCATCTGAGGCCAAACCACGACAATGGCATTTCATCAGGGTCTATATTCACTCACCAGTCACCATAAATCACCTCTCGCACAGCCAGTTGTCTCAGGTACTTAATACCTTTGTCCATGGTGGTCTATTTGTCCGGGCAGCATTCGATATCATCCTTTAAGGGATACCTGCCCTTTACAGCTGATAGCAGTCACCTCCAGAGACTGAGAGTGTTTGTCTTCTTCCCAATTGCTTTATGAATACCTCCATCTCTGGCCAGGTTTCCCAACTGCCTAGCTTGTCTACCGTCTCAATCTGTGGTATCGTCCCCATGATCTCAGTATTGGAGCAACCAGGAGATAAGTGTCACACCTTCATGCCAGCTCAAATCGTACGTCATATTTTACAAATGCTTCATAGAGGAGGATTTAATGATTACCTCTGCATCTGATTCCTCCTCCTGTGCTGATGCTGCCCAAGAAAGAGCCCCCCCCACTCTGCTTCAGAATGACCCATTCCTGTACCTGCATCAGAAGAGTCCTGTCCCCTGGTATCTGGATTTATCTGGTCTTTCTCAAAAGGGGCAGGGAAATGAACTGAGCTCTTTTTTTTCTTTCTGGTCACCTGGGGAACTTGTACCAGTGCTGATCGAGTTTGAGTAGTGTCAGTGCATGTCGTACAACACTGACTCTTGCACTGACATTTAATAAGCAACCACCCATGCAAGAAAATTGACAATAAAATCATTATTTTAAAAAAGCAACCTTTAAAAAAGGACCCTGTCAACTACCGACCTGTCAGCCTCACCTCTGTGCCTGGGAAGATCATGGAACAGATCCTCCTAGAAGCTATGGGAAGGCACATGGAGGACAGGGAGGTGATTTGTGACAGCCAGCATGGCTTCACCAGGAGCAAGTCCTGCCTGACCAACCTAGTGGCTTTCCACAATGGACTGACTGCATCAGTGGACAAGGGGAGAGCTATGGATATCATCTATCTGGACTTCTGCAAGGCCTTTGACATGGTCCCCCACAACATCCTTCTCTCTATAGTTGGAGAGGTATGGATTTGATGGGTGGACTGTTCAGTGGATAAGGAACTGGCTGGATGGTTGCATCCAGAGGGTGGTGGTCAATGGCTCGATGTCCAGATGGAGAGGGGTGACAAGTGGTGTCCCTCAGGGATCCGTACTGGGATCGGCACTGTTTAACATCTTCATCAGTGATTTAGACAGTGGGATCAAGTGCACCCTCAGCAAGTTTGCAGATGACACCAAGCTGAGTGGTGCGGTCGACATGCCAGAGGGACGGGATGTCATCCAGAGAGACCTGGATGAGCTAGAGAGGTGGGCCTGAGCAAACCTTATGAAGTTCAACAAGGCCAAGTGCAAGGCCCTACACTTGGGTCGGGACAATCCTCATTATAAATACAGGCTGGGGGGTAATGTGATATAGAGTAGCCTTGTGGAAAAGGACTTGGGGTTACTGGTGGATGAAAAGCTGGACATGAGCCAACAATGTGCACTCACAGACCAGAAGGCAAATTGCATCCTGGGCTGCATCAAAAGAACCATGGCCAGCAGATCCAGAGAACAGCACATTTGAACCACCACATACAAATACAAAGAGGAAATAAATTATACAACACACATGGCAAGTTAAGCAGCGTTGTATGAACTGACTTTTAACAAAGACCTATAAAGATATGATACAATATTCTGTCCAAAACCAACATGATGTGAGCTATCTGTTTTAATCTCTTAGGAAGCCGGAATTCAAACAATTCCGGCAATCTATGAAAGCCCTAGTCAAGCCCCAGTCAATCTCCACATTGGGCGCCAGTAAATCTTTTGTGGGTTGGGCAAGACTGACCACTGAAACAAATGACAGATGCCCCCCCTCCTCCTCTGTCTCCAAGGAGAGGAGGGAGAGAGATAAAGAGATTTATAAGTTTAGAGAGAACTACTTTAATGAAAGTATTTATAAATTAATAACATAATAATATTATTAATAATGAAAGATATACAATATATACAAAACCGTATCAAGCTCACGGGATGGCGATCGCATCACCAGCAGGCACAGGGAAAGTCCCAGACTGGACTCAGTGTAAGAGACAGCCTGTAAATTCTCTGACGAGGGGCAGAAGGCCCTCCAAGCCTTCAATGGAATGCCTCAAACACTCACAAGGAAATGAATAATGCAGGCCTGGCCTTCAAAGAACTGATAAGGCTAACACTTCTGGCACCTGAAAGTGTGGGAGAACTGTCTTGTGAAGACAAGATAGTTCTGCCACTTGTGTGGTGAGCTTGCTAGTTCTCTGTTCTCAAGGCCATTGTGTCCAATAAGTGACCTTTGCTTTATTATCCACAAAATGCATATGAAAGTGCACACCCCTGCATATGCTAATGAAGATTATAGAGATCATGCTAAACATATATGACTATGGCACTCGTCTCTCCAGCCAAATCATGCTACACATCACCTGGGAGAAGGGAGAAACCTGAGACAAGGATGTCCTCAGCAAGGGGGGTGGACCATGCTAATTCAGCAAACATAAAAGGGGAAAATAAGTGCCCCTGGGGAGGGAACAAAGAAGAAACAAAAGAAGATAGTGCCTGGGAAGATTCTTCCCAAAAAGAAAGACCACACCTGGGAAGATTTTTCCAAGAAAGAAGATTATGCCTGGGAAGATTCCCTGAAAAAGATGCTGAAACCAGGACTGGTGATCTCTTTATCTCTGTCTTTTTCTCTGTCTTTTCCTTTCTCTGTCCCTCGGTTTCTCTTTTCTCTTAGAGTTGTTAAGTAATGGTTAGAGTTGTTAAGTAACAACCTTAAGTACAGTTTGCCATAAATTGTTGTATACCTGTTGTTAAGTAACACAATGCATACCTCACCATTTGCCATATGCCTAACCAGTTATCGTGGGCTTGTTAAGACCTATACTAATCATTTTGGGAAACTAATAAATATTTGTATACGGACCTTGAGATTTATTGCACCTTAGTCCACGCTGTTGGGGATTTATGAATCTGAGTCACCCCCCCTCTTTCCTGAGAGTGGGACTTGACACCCAGTGACAGATGGGAGCTGGATTCCGGATCTAGATTCAGGAATCCATGGATCAGTATCAAAGGCAGATGAACAGAGTCCTCCTCAGATTCCAGCCATTGCAGGAAAAGGGCTGACCCTTTGATCCCTCAGCTTTTATACTGAGCATGGGGCAGATGGGATGGAATACCCCTGTTGGTCAGTTTTGGGTCACCTGTCCTGTCCGCTCCTCCCTGCAGGTGCAACCCTGCAACCGGTTCTTTTTTAAAGATTCCGATGTACAAACCAGAGCCCACACAAAGGAAAAAAAAAAAAAAAAAAGGTTAACTCTGCTTTATTGTGAGGCCTTGCTACAGGGGGAAAAAAAAAAGCAGTGAATTCAGCTTTATTGCGAAGCCTTGCTAAGCAGTTCCCAAATGTCATAAAAGTTACTTCAGAGAGTTTTACCACCCCATAGATCGTAGTAGTACCGCTGAGCAGCAGGATAATGAGGAGCTACATCAGTGCAGTGGGGGGGGGGGGGCAGGCACAGCGCTTCAAAGTGCGCTCATGTCTCTCTCCCTCTCTCCAGCCCGAGACAGCCTCCTTATATCCTGCACCGGATTGAGTGGAAAAGTACAGGCTAGAGTCACTGCACGCATGGCCAGCGCATGCAGCGGGCCTCACCAGACTCATGATCCAGCTTTGCTAACAGCGGCTGTCTGATACCTGACTACACTGTTGCACTCCCTCCTCGTTATCTTCTTCTTTGAATGTTAGGTTCTCATGGATACACACATAGTTTTTGCAGCAACAGTACTGAGGTTCTTTTTCTGGGCACATATACTGGGTTTGGTTCAACTAGGAATTTTCCGTCGTGTCTCACTCGAACCATCCTCTATTATCCCTAACACAGACCCCTCTATGCTTTTCCACTTCTGATCCTCCAATGGGGCAAATAATGGAATTAGCTGACCTTGGTTGTTATAGCAATAAGTACAAGCAAGAGCCTCTCTGCATACCATTCCTTGGCATGAACTATAAACATAGGTCTTATCACACTGAGAACAAGCAGTTTTCTGCACAATATGCTGTTAATTTTAGAGAGTTTAGGTAGTTAGAAGAGGCTTAGCTAAAAAGTAAAATTACGGAACAGAAAGTTGGTTCTGTTTTACCTCAAAGCAGGACAGTTAGGGCAATCCCAAGCATAAATACAGGCTGGGCAGAGAATGGATTGAGAGCAGCTCTGAGGAGAAGGACTTGGGGGTGTTGGTGGATGAGAAGCCCAACATGAGCTGGCAGTGTGTGCTTGCAGCCCAGAAAGCCAACCGCATCCTGGGCTGCATCAAAAGAAACATGGCCAGCAGGGCGAGGGAGGGGATTCTTCCCCTCTACACCACTCTGGTGAGACCTCCACCTGCAGTACTGCATCTAGCTCCTGGGCCCCCAACATAAGAAGGACATGGACCTGTTGGAACGGGTACAGAGGAGGGCCACAAAGATGATCAAAGGGCTGGAGCACCTCTCCTATGAAGACAGGCTGAGAGAGTTGGGGAGAAGAGAAGGCTCCAGGGAGACCTTATAGCAGCCTTCCAGTACCTAAAGGGGGCCAACAGGAAAGATGGATAGGGATTCTTTATCATGGAGCGTAATGGTAGGATGAGGGGTAACAGTTTTAAACTGAAAGAAGGTAGATTTAGATTAGATATCAGGAAGAAATTCTTTACTCTGAGGGTTGTGAGACAGAGAAGCCGTGGATGCCCCATCCCCGGTAGTGTTCAAAGCCAGGTTGGCTGGGGCTTTGAGCAACCTGATCTTGTGGAAGGGCGGTTGGAACTAGGTGATCTTCAAGGTCCCTTCCAACTCTAACCATTCTATGATTCTATAAGCCTTCATTCAGGTACACACTACACACTTGTTTGAATAGTATATATAAGTCATTTTGACTGTTCACAAAATAAGGTGTACATATTTCTTCTAGGAATGAGATAAAGCAAATGGTTGTGTGAAAATATATGCGTACTCTATGGGTATCTGCAATTAATTCTCAATCATATACATGTAATTTGTCCTAGCTGTGAAGGAACTGTACCCTTGAGGCAGAGACTCCATCTGAGTTTGTGAATTATATAAGACAAAGAAAACTTGATGTCAGTGATGAATGACTCATTTTCATATCCTTGTGACCCTTTTTTTACCATGTTCTTCACTTTTCATTTAGCTAGAGGTTTTGATTGTAAGGGATATCCCAGCAATTATGTAGTCAATGTTAATAGAAATCTGGTTGTGATCTCAAAGAATATTTGATTTCCTCCCCATGTTTGTCATCCAAGAAGCAAAACCAATAATAAACAGTCTAAGTGGACAATTAGTGTTGATATTAAATTACTAATAAAGAGAATGTTTACATGATAACAGCTTGTAATAATTTATGAGCTCTCCATGGGCTGCAGTGTATTTACTTAAACTACTCATCCAGTAACTCTGAATGTGATGGATGTAAAGTTTCTTCTAATAATTTATAAATATTGTGCTATGACCTGCTCATTTTGATGTTCTTTTTGCTTATATGTATGCAGTGAATTAATTTAATATCTAGATTGTCAGGAAAGCGGAGAAGGATTTTCTGATATACACATCTTGGTATACTCTCCACACCATACAGAGGGCTTTTACAGATATGTCCTATATCAGCCGTTCCCTAAATTTGCCCAGGTATTTTTCTAGAATATAGTTTGGTTCCCAAGGAGCTGAAAATAATGGAGGGGGGAGATACAGAGTCAAGCCAGTGTCGAAAGAAATTATTTGAAATGCTTTGTGAGACTCAGACCTAAACACCAAGCTTTAAGAATGTAGGAATTAGGGAGGCCATCTTAAGAGGTTTTTTTAAGGGTACATGGATAATAGGGCAAACTGAAAGAAGCTTTCTCTGCGCTTAGGGAACATCAGATTCAAGTAACTTCTGGTCTGGTGGTCATAAAGCCACCTTACTATAATGTACAACCTGAGGTACTGAATCTTTTTGAGAAATAGCTTATTTTATCTGTTGTTGAACCTTGCATAAATCAGGCCACCCATCCTCTGAACTGGAATTGCTTTGGGTCCAGCTACCTTAGCTGCTGAGGCTCTCCCATCAAATGTCCCCGGCTTTGAGACATAACTTTAATAATGCACGTGTGCAAAGTGTGAAATACTTCAATGATTTCCATATTAGGTTTTTATCCTACTTTAAAGGTATATACTACCTATCTCAGGATGCTTTAGTGCTAGTGCATAGTGATTCTATGAGTGCTAGTTCTTAAGGAAGAGAGTTGCAAGGGCCTTGAGTCATTAAGATAAGTCATTAAATTATAGAAGATGAGCAACATTTTATAGCCAAAATCTAATCTGAAAGTGAGAACTTGGTGATTCTTTTCTCAAACTGTGCCTTCCTGAACAAATTACTATAAGGTAATTTAGTACACTGTCTGATAATGTTACCTATGTTTTGCATTTACTGCAGAGTATTAGTATGCACGAGGACAGCTATGAAAGAGTAATCCTATAAAGGCCCATCGTCACTACCCCATGGCAATATCTTCATGTAACTCATATTCTCTGAAAGCCACATGCACAATATAAGACTTGAAGAGCGTGAAAAGAGAAAGTCCAAAGAAAGGATTAAAAGTACAGCTATTCCTGTAATTGTGACATTGAGTAACAAATCTGTAGAAATTCAAATCTGTTTGAATATAAATTCATGAGCTCAAGAAGGGGTAACTTTTGAATAAAATTAGTAACAGTGAATAGTTTACCCAATTTTATTACAATCTGGAAGTAAGGAGCTCAGTATGATATCTTTTTTTACCTGATTTTTAATGTCCTGAAGCATTTGCCATGTTGTTTCCTTTGTAATCAGCAGCTTTTTTACAGGCAAGCAATCTCCCAGTTTAAATAACACACAACAGAGCAATATGCTGCAGACATATCCTCTCAGTTTAGTCTCTATAGCCTCAATGCCCTATTAATACCTCAGGTGAACCTTAGAGTTGCTTCAGCAAGAACATGGAATTTTAGCCTGAATATGGTTTAAGATGACCCCCAAAATTTAGTACATTTTCATAAACAAGGTTGTTCTGCAAGATTGTTCAGTATTCTCATTTTGAGAGGATCATCTCTAAAAATGAACAGATTCTTCAGTTACTTCATTATATCTATCCATACAGGCAGGCAGGCAAAGTTAACTATCTCAGTAGAAACTACACTGAATTAGCATCAGTCCAGCTGAGCTATGGATCTGATAAAGATCTCAACCCTTTTAAAGTTGCATTTGTTAATATTTTTGTCAAAATGTGAATACATTTCAATAATATCAGAAAAAGCTGCTTGCATAAAGTCTCACAGCTACTTGTATTAAAACTGGGAGCACTGCAGAAGTTATTTAACCTGCTATCCAGTCACCGCAAAGCATAACTCTTGCCTCACAAAATAATTAAATGTCTTAGATTTTCTGACCTACAAATCATAAACAATTTTGACAGGTTTGTATGCCAGTGTTCTGGATTTTTTGAATAGGACCAAACTCTGTCACATCAGTATTCATCACTCATGCCTCAGGTTGAAAGGGGAAGGGAAAAAAAAAACCCAACATAACAAAACAAAACAAACCCAGAAACATGAGGAGATCAAAGGACCAGCTGTGAAAGAGGGGGAAAAAAATGCTTTTCAAGTGCACCGTGGTTTTTCTCTTGGTAATGGATTCTCATCACAAACTCTAAGCAAAGCAACATCACATTGTGCGAATATAGTATTATTTTGCTTGAGAAATTTATATGTGTATATATATGGGTTTTTTGCTTATTAGAAATGACTGACTTTTCTGAAAAGGCACTTGAAAGCCAAAAGAAGAGAAAGAGGAAAGTTGGAAAGTCAGATATCTTAGAAAACATGCATTTCTTGAAAGAAAAGAGGAGTGGCTCATGGTTGCAGTCCCTCAGGGGTGTCCTTGCCCTGGCATGGGTCACCCATGGGCTGCAGCCCCTGTCCCAGCACGTCCCTGTGAGTTGTGGGGTGGACAGTATTCTAGTCCAGAGCTTAACGTGGAAGGAGAGAAAAAAGGCAAACCTTGCCTATGTAGCCTGTTAGTTAAAAGGTGAAGAGATTTCTAACCATTTGGTGTTAAATGCATTGCAGGCACATGGTTGTTGAAGAATTCAGCAATGTAGAATTTGTAAGGAAGATGCAGCATAGGAATCTGGAAGAAGGCTTAGGTGGAGTGTGGGAACAATCAAACAAGAGAGCAGAGAAAATGCTATTAGACTTGAAACGCTGCTTGGGGCAGTTTGGCTCTGTAAATAAGTTACCCTCACAAGAAGTTAAGGAAGGGG
Source organism: Fratercula arctica (assembly GCA_947846985.1). Lineage (NCBI taxonomy): Eukaryota > Metazoa > Chordata > Aves > Charadriiformes > Alcidae > Fratercula > Fratercula arctica. The sequence continues at coordinate 14,053,712 of CANTUZ010000025.1, read as the reverse complement.
AAAAAAGCTGCTTGCAGGAGTAACGAGGCACTAACCTCGAGCCCACAGATGGATTCTCTTAATGCTTATTTGACATAAACAGTGTTAAACACAAAGCCAAGATTATGCTGAGAAATGAGTTATTGCACAACTCCAAGGGAGAGTTTTCTGCATTGCACTTAACAGCTTGATCTGAACTGTAAACTTCAGGGCTTCTTTGTCTATAGACTCTTTTGATCACTGTGTAGATGGTCTGGTCTAACTGACTAAGGCAAGTTCTTTTTTCCTTATCAGAAGAATCTAGGTCTTGCTCACTGACTCTAGCAGGAAATACAGGAAGACATTGTCTAATAACTTCAGTCTTTCCTCCTTTCTACCAGTACTGATGCCTTTGGCTTTACAGTTAAGTCAAGTGCCCATTGACATCTGCAAATGATAGTAATTGTACAAAGTAACATTACTTGTATTCCTAGGATAAGAGTAGGAAAAAACATAGTTTGCTATAGTCATTGGCTCTGTAGGAATAAAAATTGCTTATTCATAATTTTATTTTTATGGTCTCTGAGCCGTAAAGACTATTTAAGGTCAACACTTCATACTGTATTAGGTAAACATTTAAGAGGTAAATATTTTTATCCAACTTTGCTGCAAGCAAAGAAATAGACTATGAAAGCTCAAGAGAATGGGCTCGATGTTTTCATGCTATTATTTTTACTGAGCTAAAGCTTCAATATTGGAAGTGTTCAGAACCTCATATTTAATATACAAGCTTTGAAACATCACCAGAAGAAAACTGCATTGACACAGCTATAAAAGAACAGTATTATATAGTCTAAGGATTACATGTTCTGTCATTGTGGCACAAGAACCGCTTTTGTTCTCGCTAATGTTTATGTCAGGGAAAATTGGGAATCACAACAGCTGAAGTCTAACCACAGCTCTGCCTCTGTCTTCTTAACTCATTATACCCAATTATTTAGGCTAAAACTTCAATAAACTGTTCCAGTATTTTACTATGGATATCCCAACCATAAAAAACATTTTATATGTTTGTCTAGCTACAAACAGAGCATTGAAAAAACCTAAACCACCACACAATGAATAAGAGAGTGGGTGCTTATAATGGTTAATTAATGCAATGGAAGAAAATTATGCAACTCACCTGGGGGATCCCTAAGCACTTGCATGCTAATTGGAATGTAGTTTAGGATTAAATAATAGGAAACACTGTCCAGGTTTGAGGTGGAGCACAGCCAACTTCCTGTTCAGTGAGAGAGGCTCTTGCAGCCTTGTTGCTGTAATATACTTGTATACTTGTTGCTGTGTCAACCAGGGTCAGCTGACTTGGTTGTTTACCCTGTGGAGGGGTTGCAACTGTGGGGAGGAGCGGACAGGTGACTCAAACTGACCAATAGGATATTCCATCCCATCTGCCATGCTCAGTATAAAAGCTGAGGGATGAAAGGGGTTAGGTTAGTAATGGCTCTCTTTGACTGATGTCTGAGGAGGACCCTGTCAGTTTGTCTACCTTTGATCCCAATCAGTGTGTTCTTGAATCCAGTTCCTATTCGTCACTGAGTCCAGTCTGGAATTTTCCCAGTGACATCTCCCTGGGTGCTTGATATGGTTTTGTATATATTGTATCTATTTCAATATTTTCTTTTTATCATTAATATTTCATTACAGTAGTTTAGTTTTTCTAAACTCATAAATCTCTTTATCTCTCTTCTTTCTTTCCTTGGACTGAGAGGTGGGGAAGAGCATCTGTCATCTTGTCATTGGCCAACCCGGCCCAAACCATGACAAAAAACAATAAAATGCATAACCATAATAAATAACAAATACAGAACATGCACAATATACATTAGCATTTCCCCCAGTCCAGATCGTCAATTGGCATAAATCAGCATTGCCTTGCTGACTTCTGTGAGCTATAACAAATAATGCTTACTGGAGATTGGGTCCATTGCACATCATTGACTTAAAAAATAGTTTATCTTCCCTATCATATAGGATTTAGGTGTTGATATTATGACTTTGTTTCTTTACTAACAACACTGAAAGTTCCCTGCAGGGTGTTTGTTGAATTTCTCCTCCAGAGGGTAAAAAATAGGAGTAAACTTCCTTTTCATGGGTTGTGCTACCGTTTAGAGCATGCTCAATTCTCTTTTCCATCTAAAAGCAGTAAATCTTTGACTCGTAACATACTAGTCTAATTACTCAGCTATAGGCTATGAATGCACAAGTGTGGCATGAGGCAGGGAAAAGAAGGCAAAGGGAACCAAGTCTCTGTTCTCTTTATTGGAGGTGTTGTGCTGGGCAAAAAAGACATAGCAGGGAGTAAACTTAGTCTGAGGAACTGCAGAAAATGCCATCACCAAAGTAATGCATGCACCCTCTCAAATGATGAAAGGACATCTGCATTACTGTCTGGACCAGCCTTGCATGCATGTGGCATGCCCCCCCCCCCCCAATGCCCCAGTTTAAGTAATAATAGTCATACCATAATAGGTGCTACCTTTGTCTGATGCCAGCGGGCTGCTACAATCAAAACAGGAGGGAACCATGAAGCTTGAATGTCCACAGGCTGATATGGTAGGGGTCTTCGGAATAACCATTCAGCTCTGCCTGGGACCCAATGCAGTGCCCAAACTGTTTTGGTGCTATCTCTAGGCCTGCCTCAAGCTTGCCAAAGTGTTGTGGGCATCTCACATTTACAACAGGTGAAGTCCAGATGATTCCGCAGACTTAATCCTGTTAGAATAGTTGAAGTGTTACATCAGTAAAGCAGTTGGGCTAGATACTGTTATCTCCAAAGACAAATATGTTTGGACAAGGACAGATTGAATAAAGTACTCCTGTGATATTCTGAATCTAAAATAACTTTGACTGGCAAGGCACACACCAAGAACTTAGAAGTGGCGTTACTGGGTGTCACTACCAAAAACTTTCAATGCATATCTCAGAATGAGACGATCAAAATATGGGATGACCTATCTGCTTCTGTACAAAGTCTAAATTCCAGAATCAGTGTATTTCTGGGAGTCTGAAATTGCTTACTCCCCTGCATATTTTATCTTGTCCTTGTCCCTACTCCATCTGTCTGTCTCTTTGGAGGATGGGACTACAGCAAAAGCAACATGACTAAACCCAGTTCATCCCACAGAAGACTATAGTTTATATCACCTAAGGCCATCAGGAATGACAGTTCAGCCTAGAGAAGAACTTCAGTTAGAGGAAAGAGTCCTGGGCAATCTCTGCTGCATGAGAACTCCGTAGGCTGCCAGCACCTACAAGACTCGATTGATTGAATGTATGCTGGAGGCTCTTTATACTAGTTACTGACAAGAGAGTGGAACATAGTCATGCACGCACACCTAGGCAGATAGCCTATGTTTGTGAAAATATGAAAATTGTTGCCTAAAAACTGTCTTAAAAAAAGAAACATATTTAGCACATTCATGTGCTTATCTCTGTTTGGAGTCAAGTGCACCTTAGTGGTAAGTATACCTCTGAACATTTTTCTTAATACTGACAATCTTAAGCACATATTTACTTTTTTTTTTCCTAAATGGCTGGCCCTAGCCACCTGTGGTCATATCCAAAGCCAACAGAAGTCAACAGCGAGATTCACTTCATCAAATTTTAGTCTTCAACATCTGATTTAGTCCTTGAGACATCCTATGTAGTCAGCGGAGAGAACCAGGGCATAATTTGTCTCATAGAGCTGTTTTAGGGTGAGGTAGAGCTTATCTTTATGAGTTCCTGGGTTTTTTCCCCACTATAAAGGTAACCTATAAGGACTATGTCCTGGTTCCGTCAGGGACAGGGTTAAGTATTCCATGCCATGTGAGCCACACCCACCCTGAGATTAAAAGGAGGGAAGGGGGCAGGAAATCGGGTTTGGAGCGGGCTGGCATGTCCTGTCCCGGGTCCGGTCGGGGAGCGGCGGTTCCGTAATCGCGTTTGTATATTCCTCTGTCCGTGTTATTGTTTTCTTGTTCCCTTTGCTGTTCTGTTAAACTGCCTTTGTCTCAACCCAAGAGTTTTGCCTTTTTCTTCTGATCCTTCCCATACCGGGAAGAGCCGAGCAAGTGATACGTGGTTCTTTGTTGCCGTCTGAGGCCAAACCACGACAGTCCTTTTTTGGCGCCCAACGTGGGGCTCGAAGGGTTGAGATAACGACAGAATCCAACTAGAGCTTGAAAAAACGAATTTGTTAGGTAAATAGTCACTGGTCACTATGTTGCTTAGTTTGTTCTCATGGCTGTGTTATGTAAATTCCTATGTGTCTTATGCACTCCCTGGGATGATATTTGTTACTTCCGGGAGGGGGATGAGGATTATCATTTTACTGTCCTGTGCAATATCGGCTTATGATATGATAACATCACTTGTTAGACGGTTATTTTGGGGCGTTTATGTGGTATTGCTGTCCTGTCCGTACATTGGGCACCGTCTCTCAGAATTCATTAATAATTACACCCAGTCTACGGGGGAAACAGGGGGGGGACACTTTCCCCAGCTCTTTTGCCTCCCTTTTCTCCTTCGGGTCAGGTATGACAGCTTTTGAGAACTTTGAATATCCTTGGGATGCTCAAACCAGCATGTTCCTAGTGTTATGTCTGCTGAATATGTTCCAGGTCTCGTTTAGGGTTAAACGACTATTTAAGACTACCACCCAGAGATCTGCTCCGAGGCTGGATAGTCAGGGGTGGCATGGCATGTGGGAGAACATGGGCAGGTACTTAGAGAACTTCTCACCTCCAATGGTCTGGGACTTCACCCCTGAACAATTACAGGACCCTGATAGAGTAGTAGAATATCTGAAGGGAAAATGCTGTGGCTATTCCAGAGAGGCACAACTCACCACACTGTGCTGGGCCCTGGCCAGTATCTACCAGGCACTGCTCAGTGTTATGCAGCACCCTCAGGAGAAAGAGACAGAGACCAGACCGGTAGGCGCTGCGGCTGCTGCGGCCCCTGCGGCAGGCGCTGTGGCTGCTGTGGCCCCTGCGACAGGCACTGCGGCTACTCCAACCCCTGCGACAGGCCCTGCGGCTACTCCAACCCCTGCGACAGGCACTGCGGCTACTCCAACCCCGGTGACAGCCACTGCTGCTGAACCAGGGAAGCAACTCGTGCCAGTATCCGTTGCCCCCATACAAAAGAAGAAGTACACAAAGAAATCAGTTCGCATAGTAAGAGATGACGATGAACCAGGGCCATCACAAGGACAGGAGGAAGAGGCAGAACCAGAGATAATTACCCGATCCCTATCCCTGAGTGAGCTGCGGGATATGCGAAAAGATTTTAGCCGACTTTCAGGCGAGCACATTGTCACCTGACTGCTTCGGTGTTGGGATAACGGGGCCAGTAGCCTGGAATTAGAGGGTAGGGAAGCCAGACAGCTGGGATCCCTGTCTAGGGATCGACAAGGCAATTGGAAAGAAGACCCAAGCCCTCAGCCTCTGGAAACGACTCCTGTCAGGCCTGAGGGAGAGGTACCCCTTCAGTGAAGATGTTGTATGTCACCCAAGCAAGTGGACTACCATGGAAAGAGGTATCCAGTACCTGAGAGAATTAGCCGTGCGGGAGATGATTTATTATGACTTGGACAACACAGACTTACCCATGGACCCTGATGAGGTGCACTGCACAAGGCCCATGTGGCGGAAGTTTGTATGGAGTGCACCATCGTCATATGCTGTGGAGCATTGATTCACGGACTCTGGCAGGGTATGGACCAAAGACCTTTATTACAACAATTTCCCGAGTTTTATAGGTACAGGTACTGTCCACGTGCAGGTAGCATCCTGCTGATAGGTTGAAGGTCGATTGCCACGCGCTTCTCAGTGTCTTCTAACTGGTAAACACATATAACAATGTTTTGTGTTACTGATGATAAATTGTCGTGCCCTTACATTGCACAGGATGAGAATAGAATAAAACTGATAAAATAACAGACAACGTAGGCAATATTTAAACCACAAGATCTTGATTCGCACTTCCTTCTTTCTTGCAGTATACGCAATAATAGGCTCTGAAAAGGTCAAGGGCCTTATTATCTCTGAAAACCTTTGTCCTGGTTTGGGGTGGAACAGAGCCAACTTTCTGTTTAGTGAGAGAGGCTCTTACTTATACTTGTTGCTGTGGCAACTAGGGTCAGCTGACTTGATTGTTTACCCTGTGGGACCAAACCTGTGGGGAGGAGTGGACAGGACAGGTGACCCAAAACTGTCCAATAGGGTATTCCATCCCATTTGCTACGCTCAACATAAAAGCTGAGGGATGAAAAGGATAGCCTTTTTTCTGGCTGCTTCTTTGAGGGTTTTTTTCCCTCAGTGACTGATATCTGAGGAGGACCCTATATGTTTATCTGCTTTTGATCCTGATCAGTGTGTTCTGGAATCCAGTTCTTATCAGTTACTGTGGAATTTGGATAATGAGGTGAAGTCTCTGTGCTCAAAGAGCAATTAAGACTGGCTTTGCTATCTCTTGTGCAACCCAGGGGAGTGAAGGCTTGTCTGGCTATCACAGGATACATAAATAACGGGGTAGTCTTGGGGAGCCAGGACAGCCCTGCTTTTCATCAGCAGAGACAGTAAAATCAAGATAACAGAGACTTTGTGTAGCTCTTTGTTTCCTTGAGAGGCTACCATGCCCGGTAATTGACCTTTGCCTCATTACCTGCGAAATGCATATTGAAGTTGACACCCCTGTATATGCTAATGAAGATTTTAGAGATCATGCTAAACATATATGACTATAGCACTCGTCTCTCCACCCAAATCATACTGCACGTCACCTAGGGGAGGGAAACCTCATAATTTTGGGGATAAAAGGATGGAGAAAATGACTGTTAAATTAGGAGAGAAGAAACTTGATACCTGACAGACCAGTCGACAGGCTGTTTTCTCTTCCTCCACCCCAGGCAGGGACGCCTTTCTGGGTAAGCGCTGCGCCTTTCACCCTCTGGTGAATGTTACCCCGGGTTGTAGTACTATCGTTATTTCTGCTAGCAATATTAACCTTAAGTAATTAGCGCTATTGTAGTTAGTGAATTTATCAACGGCAATCTCGAATCTGCAACTGTCGCTCTCAAAATAATAACTAATTTCAATTATTTGTGAATCTGGTTCAGTGAAAGTCCTTTGGTGGGACTCTGATAGTAAATCACTGAAAGTCCTGGGACTCTGACAGACAAATATCGAAACTACAGTCCTTTTAACGTGACAGTTACTGAGCCCAGTCTAGATCTTCCCTGGTGCCTGCTGGTGACAGCTCCCTGGGAGCTTGGTATGGTTTTGTATATATAGTATCTATTTTGTTATTTCCTTTCTTATTTTATTATTAATATTTCATTAAAGTATTTTAGTTTTTTCTGAACTCATGAGTCTCTCTATCTCTCTTCTTCCTCTCCTTGGAGTGAGAGGTGGGGGAAAGCATCTGTCACCTTGTAATTAGCCAACCTGGCCCAAACTGCGACAGACTTATTGGTACTCAACATGGGGCACAAGCTTCCAGCTTGCTTCGGGGAACAGACCGCTCACATCATGTTGTTCCTAAGCGAAAAGTTATATTGTGCCTTTAGAGAGCTTTGTTTTGACTTAATAGACATAATGCTGCTTAACCTGCTGAATATGTTGCATGGTTTACTTGCTTTTTGTATTTGTATGTGGTGATTTAAATGTGCTATTTTGGTGTGGGCTGGTATTCAGATGTATAATATGATTCCTTGGATAATGTCTGTATCTGCATATCTTGGGCATCAAGTGATGGATTCTATTACTAATTACACTTTCTGTTTCACCTGGGGAAGGTTTATTTTGCCCTTTAATGCTTATGTCAAAGAGCTACGAGATGGAAACCTTTTGGGCTGTTCAGAAAATGAATGTTGCTTTCAAAAGATCGTGATTTTATTGCAGGTACTCCTGAAAATGTTGCAGGGGTGGTTTTGTGTTAAACATTGGTGCAGGAGTGGGTATTGTGTGACATGTGTTGCTGCTACTCATATCCCACGGGCCAATTCAAAGCTGGCACAGGCACAAGCTGCTCCCCAAGCCACCCCCCCACGGGCAACAGCCATATCTCTGCTCCCACCCATATTGGCACCAGCTGCTCCAGCCTTGACAATGAGTACTGTCACTAATCCAGCTGCTTTGGAAACAAATACTGCTGCTACTCAAGCTCCAACAGGACTGGTACAAGTTGCCCCAGTGACCAGGAAGCAGAAAAGGAAACCAACTTGTTCCCCTGCCCCTTAGGATGAAGATCCAGGAGAGGGTCCTTCTCAGGCAGCGTCAGTGCAGGAAGAAGACTCAGATGCAGAAATAATCTTTAAATCCTTCTCTATTGAGGATTTGAGAAACATGAGGAAGGACTTCAGTGGTCAAGGAGGAGAGACACTTATCTCCTGGTTGCTCCGATGCTGGGACAATGGGGCTGATTCCATAGACTTAGAAGGTAGAGAGGCCAAGCAGCTGGGAAACCTGTCCAAAGATGGAGGGACTGATAAAGTGATTGGGAGAAAGGCAACCACCCTCAGTCTCTGGAGGTGACTGCTATCAGCTGTAAAGGGCAGGTATCCCTTCAAGGATGATATCAAATGCTGTCCAAGCAAAGGGTCCAGCATGGAAAAAGGTATCAAGTACCTGAGGAAACTGGCTGTGCGAGAGGTGATTTATGGTGACTGGCAAGTGAATGTAGACCCTGATGAAATGCTATGCAAATGATCTTTGCAGAGGAGGTTTGTGCAGAGTGCACCATCGATGTATTCCCATACATTGTCAACAATGGTTTGGGGAGGATCTGATGCTGATGCACCAACTGTAAATGAAGTGGCTAACAGGGTATGACAGTATGAAGACAGTCTCTCTCATCCCCTCACTGTAGCAGCTGTGGAGAAAATGACGGAGAAAATAGAGGAAATAGCAAAGACAATAGCTGACAAAAAATGAGCTAAGAATGATAACCTGTTGGAAAACTGGCCAGGATGGAGAAGAAATCCCACCCTTCTCCTCAATAGACCCACATCTCAGCCATTATGAAAAAACACCCTCCTATGAAACTGGCTCAAGAGAAACAGGACCCACTCTGACATTTCCTGCACCTTTGTCTCTGTAACTACGGAGAAGACATGAGTAAGCGGGATAAAAAACCTACCCTGGTCCTACAGGCATGGGTGCTTGAGTTGCAAGGTAAAGCAGATGGAAGAAAGAATTCTTTCAGCAGGGGGGCTGCTCCAGTCCATGGTAAGCAGTTCTCTGGTCCGGGTAGGAACTCATCTGCTAATTGTAAATGTTGTCCTCAACATTAGGGTTGCCCTGCCTCCAGCCAGGAGGAGGAAAGGCATAACCAAGTTTATTGGACTGTGTGGATTCGATGGCCTGGCACATTAGAGACACAAAAGTATGAAGCCCTAGTGGACACTGGTGCCCAGTGTACCCTATTGCCATCGAATCATAAAGGGGCAGAATCTGTTACTATTTCTGGAGTGACAGGCGGGTCTCAAGAACTGACCGTACTGGAGGCCAAAGTGAGCCTGAATGGGAAGAAATGGGAGAAGCATTCTATTGTGACTGGCCCAGATGCTCCGTGCATCCTTGGCATAGACTTCCTCAAGAGAGGGTATTTCAAAGACCCGAAAGGTTATAGGGTGGGCTTTTGGTATAGCAGCTGTAGAGACTGAGGACATTACACAGCTGTCTACCTTACCTGGCCTTTCAGATGACCCTTCCGTGGTGGGACTGCTGAGGGTTAAAGAACAGCAGGTGCCAATTGCTACTGCCATAGTGCATCAATGACAGCATCGCGCTAACCGAGACTCCCTAATTCCCATCCAGAACCTGATTCATCAGCTAGAGAACCAAGGAGTGATCAGCAAGACTTGCTCACCCTTTAACAGCCCTATATGGCCGGTGCGAAAATCTAATGGAGAGTGGAGGCTAACTGTAGACTATCGTGGCCTGAATGAAGTCACACCACCACTGAGTGCTGCTGTGCCAGACATGCTGGAACTCCAATATGAACTGGAGTCAAAGGCAGCCAAGTGGTATGCTACGATTGACATTGCTAATGCATTCTTCTCTATTCCTTTAGCAGCAGAATGCAGGCCACAGTTTGCTTTCACCTGGAGGGGCATCCAGTACACCTGGAATCAACTGCCCCAGGGGTGGAAACACAGCCCCACCATTTGCCATGGACTGATCCAGACTGCACTGGAGAAGGGTGGAGCTCCAGAACACCTGCAATACATTGATGACATCATTGTGTGGGGTAATACAGCAGAGGAAGTTTTCAAGAAAGGTAAGGAACTATTCAAGATTCTTCTGAAAGCAGGTTTTGCTGTCAAAAGAGGTAAGGTCAAGGGACCTGCACAAGAGACCTACTAACAAAAAGGATACACAAGCCTTTTGAGGTGTTGTGGGTTTGTGGGGAATGCACGTTCCAGGTTATAGTCAGATTGTGAAACCTCTCTATGAAGTGACTCGAAAGAAAAATGAGTTTACGTGGGGTCCTGAGCAGCGACAGGCCTTTGAGCAGATTAAACAAGAGATTGTGCATGCAGTAGCCCTTGGACCAGTCCAAACAGGATGGGACCTTAAAAATGTGTTCTACACTGCAGCTGGGGACAATGGCCCTACCTGGAGCCTCTGTCAGAAAGCATCAGGGGAGACTTGAGATCAGCCTCAAGGATTTGGAGTCGGAGTTACAAAGGCTCTGAGGCTGACCATACCCCAACTGAGAAAGAAATCTTGGCAGCCTATGAAGGAGTCAGAGCTGCTTCAGAGGTAATTGGTACTGAAGCACAGTTCCTCCTGGTGCCCCGATTACCAGTACTGGGCTGGATGTTCATCTCGCATATTACAGAATCACGGAATTTCAGAGTTGGAAATATTCTTTTCTTCTAAGCATCCACTTTCTCAAACATACTGTCAGTTCTCATGTTCTGTAACTTGGATGGTGTTTCCAGTTCCTGAGGTGTTTGTGTATATGTTCTGCTCAGAAAAGTTTGTGCAGAGATCTGGATCCAACTCTCTGTAATGGGAGAATCTTATACAAATTAAGAGGGAACCAAACTGCATATTTTTATTTTCTGGATGACCACAGTAAAACTGGGGTTTTATGCACATGACATCTTTCTACCAAATTTAAAATAATTTAAAAGCACTGAGCACTGATTTTATTTTTTGAAATAAAACACCCTGAGGCCTATATTAGGATGAAAGTACCAAAATCAAGATAAGGAAGGGTAGGAATGAATATTCTGTCTTCATCATTTCTTAGGTAGCTGCAAAGGTGCTACCTGTTCATCTCGCTGTCTTTAGGTACCTCCTTGCTCTTTGTTTTAAACTCCATGCTGAAACAACTGACACCTCTTCTAGACAGTACAGGAATAAAAAAAAAAAGGCTTTTCAAATAGAGGTAGATAACTTTAAGGAGGCTGAATCATCTAATGATCTCATTGACAGGCTTGTTCCTGCAATAGTGCACAGGTTAAGCAGCTGCTGCAAAGTTCACATTTGCAAATTTTATGTAGAGGGTGAAGTTGAAGCTTCTGACCACCTCCATTCCTCCACTGTGTCGTCATCCTGTATGGCTGGAATCTACATGCACTGACTTTGCTTCCTTTCCTTAGAAGATTACTATGACCAGATTTCATCTCTGCCTTTGAGCTATGTTACCTTTAGAGAAAGTTTTTAATTTAAATTGTCCAAGCTGCATACTGTAGTTCCAGGGAGCTTTCAAAACAGAGGAATTTTGTTTGCTGCATCCTCAGAGTGAAGTTACAGGGCAAAAAGCTGTCAGGAGGAGCCTCTGATATTCTCATGAGCCTTGCCTCTTCATTACTGATGCCAGAGAAAGTCCTGGGACCCTGTCTTAGTTGTATCCGATTATGCACCTTTCCTGATTCAACATCACAGTTCTGGTGATGTGTGACACAGATAACTCTCCTATGTACTGCCAAGTTTATCACTTTATTTAAGTGTGCTGGCTGTGAAACTCACCTGACAGGATGTCTGTCTTGGCAGTCTGCTGACACTGTGATGTCCAAACTTTCAGACACACAGTTCTAGTACGATTTGATATCATGCAAACAGTCAAAGTGCCAAAGATAGTGAGGTCTCAAATTCCCATAGATGACAGAACAATTAACAATTTAAATATAATTTGGGGTACCTACCTTTAGAATAGATCTCTAAGAATTAAAGTTGTATTTATTATGAAAAAGAAAGAAAGAATCATATCCAAGCCTTTCCATTTTATTATTGTTCCATCACATGTAATATTCAAGACTTTAAGCCTACAGTAAAAGTATTGGCAATCAAATAAAAAATTAATAATCATAAAATAAAAAGGGTAATGATAACATTTATTCTAATAAGCACATGGTTTAAAACAGTATAATAAAAGGGAATAATTGCCATTCTTCAAGTCCATTACAAGGGAAAGTAACAGGGGAGAAAGGAGTGACTGCAAAAAAAAAACCAAACAATTGTATTACTAGAAAAACATAATGTCAGTGCTTTAGAAAACACATTTTCTAAAGTTTTAGCAGGATTGGCCATCAATAAATTTCAAGAAAAATATATCCTTTACGCATGTATATTTCTGCAGCTTGTCTGCATTTCTGATACATTGTTATAATGGGTTTTGTCTGCCTTAATAAGGCACATCATTTGAACAGAAACCTCACTGTGTGATAACAGGCAACACAGCAAAAAAATGCCTCAAGTTTTTTTCCCTTGCTGTATTTGGCTCTCTCGGCTAAGTTGATTTGAGTCACTTTGATTATAATAAGCCATAAAGTCACTACGAACTAATTATTTTCTGTTCATTTATGTGATTAATGGTGAAAAATTGTATAACTTCTACATATCTTGAGTCCCATATAATTAATCATCTTGAACTTTACAAAAAAATAAAAAATAAAACCCTTAAGGTGTCCCTGGATTTTCTTCCAAAGCATTGGAGTTTCACTGACATTAGCTCATGCAATTAACAAAATCAGGGGACATTTTGCAAAGAAGTGACATGTTTGTATAAGTCCTTAGAGGACATATTGCCAAATTTCTTCAGCCACTAAGAGACTAGGAAATTAAAAAATGTGGCAGCAAGTAAGTTATTGGGTGAACTGCTGACAGTGCCATATGTGGAGCATTGATTCACGGACTCTGGCAGGGTATGGACCAAAGACCTTTATTACAACAATTTCCCGAGTTTTATACGTACAGGTACTGTCCACGCGCAGGCAGCATCCTGCTGATAGGTTGAAGGTCGATTGCCACGCGCTTCTCAGTGTCTTCTAATTGGTCGTCTCTGTCTGTTCACGCGGAGTAGCAGCTTTGTTTTTCACATTCCTTTCCTTGCTGATATCTCCTGATGCTTGCTTATCTTTTCTCTCAAGGCGCCTCTCACGGGTACAGCTTTGTCTCATCAAGGCCAAACAGATTCCCTATGCTACTCTCTGTCTCCACAATTCCCCCTTTTTTATTTTTCTGCAACAAAAGCTTGATTAATCATTTTTTGCACTATTTTCTGTAAGCAGCCTAAAATACAGAACACGACAAGCATTGGATGACAAAGATGACATGTTTAGAACATTTAAAACATAAGTTGCTTTATCCAATCGCTCTTGAGGTGTCATACCTACGGGATTCCCCCTTTTTCGTTTATCAAGCATGGTATTTAAAGTATGATGCATACGTTGCACAATTGCTTGCCCAGTTGGGGAATGAGGAATACCGGTGACATGTTTAATACCCCATGTCTGTAGAGAGGCCTGTATTTTATCGGACACATAAGCTGGTCTGTTATCAGTTTTTACAGTTTTCGGTACTCCCATGACTGCAATGCATTGCAACCCATGTCGAATAACATCACGAGCCTTCTCTCCTGTAGGAGCAGTAGCTACAACAAGGTGAGAAAACAAATCAACTGAAACATGTACATAGCGCAAACGTCCAAATTCCATAATGTGTGTAACCTCGGATTGCCAAAATTCATCAGGTGTAAGCCCTCGTGGGTTAACCCCTGCAAATGATGGCAGAGGAGCCAGCTGCTGACAGCGCAAATGACCCTGCAAAATCAATCGTGCTAAGATTTCAATCATCATAGTTACTGTTTTTTGAAAAGTTATGTGGCAAAAATACCCACTCTAATGCAGTCAGGCTCTTTGCGAGTGCATCATCCCACTGTCCTATCAGGGCGTAAGGTTGAAAGTCTTGATATATCATAAACAAATCTGCAATGTGCTGTAATGCTTTCTGAGCTGTTGGGGCTAATGAACGTGGAACCTACAGGAGAGGGAGGGGCAGACACAGCGCTTCAGGGCGTCCCCTGTATCTTCAAAGTGCGCTCATGTCTATCCCCCTCTCTCTGACCCGAGACAGCCCCCTTATATCCTGCCCTGGATTGAGTGGAAAAGTACAGGCTAGGGTCGCTGCATGCGTGGCCAGCGCATGCAGCAAGCCTCACCAGACTCATGATCCAGCTTTGCTAACTGCGGATGTCTGATACCTGACTCCCTTGTACTCCCTCCTTGTTATCTTCTTCTTTGAATGTTAGGTTCTCATGGATCCACATATAGCTTTTCAGCAACAGTACCAAGTCCCTTTTTCCCAACCTGTATACTGGGTTTGGTTCAACTAGTAATTTTCCGGCATGTCTCACTCGAACCATCCTCTATTATCCCTTACACATGCCACCCCGTGGTCCGAAGTTGGGACACGACAATATTCTACAACTCGTACAAGGGTATGATGCAAAGCGGCATCTACAACTGATCGTATAATGCTTATTAAACACGGCAAACAGCATACTAAACATGACAGACAAATTCCTTCCACACAGGCAATGAGTATAATTTCCTTCAATCAACCCCACCCCCAAGTCCATCGAGCAAAGAGATTTCACCCAGTGGTCTCCACAAGTTGCTGGCTCAGTCGGTGCAGTTCTTGCAACTGGGCATGGATGGATTTGGAGCGGTCACTTAGATTCATACAACACAGTCCTTCAAAATCTTGACAACCGTGTCTGTGAGCTAAAAGCAAAAAATCAATAGCAGCTCTGTTTTGCAGCGCTGCATGTTGAATACTATCTACATCTAGCAATACCTCAGAAATAGCTGTACTAGTAGCATTACTAAACTTATCCTTGGCAGCGAGGGAGTCCTTGTTAGCAAGAGCGCATGCGGACTCCCTGTTCTTGCTGGTGCTGTGCTTTGATCTTCTTCCACAACAGGCCAAGATTCTCAGGCAGCTAGATAAGGTGTCCCTGAGTCCATTACAGACTGATGTCATCTAAGTGTTTTTCTTGCAAGCACCCGAGATTGAATAACAATTAGTGTGATATATGTGTTTTCCAGCACCCAGGTGCGAGTCCCTTGAGTGTATTTACAATCCTCCTTGCTGATCTTCCATTGCTTTCCCATATTCCACCCCCCCGCTTAAGAGACCGCTTCTGCTGGGGTTCATTTAGTCTTGCAGGGTATAACACAGAGTCATTTACAAAGGTGTGCAATAACATATATACATATAGAAAAAAAACCCAAAACATATCTCTATAGTACTGCTTGAATCAGGTGTCCTATTTCTCTTTTTCTGCCGCTTTCTCGTAGCATGTATGGCATACTTTTGTGCTAACGCGGCACATTTCCCTCATAATTGTTTTGGGGTTTTTTTCCTCTTTTTTTTTCTTTTTTCTTTTTTTTCTTTTTTCTTTTTTCTTTTTTTTTCTTTTTTCTTCTTTTCTTCTTTTTTTCTTTCTTATTTTTTCTTTTTTTTCTTTTTTTTTCTTTTTTTTTTCTTTCCCCATCACTTATGGCTGACATAAAAGTCTGCCTTGCAACAAGAGCTCACCCTTAAGTTTCTCATTTTCCTACAGAGCATCCTATAGATTCTAGCTTAACTCCTTTTCCCAATCAACCATGATCTTATAGGCAAGCAACAAACAACCAGCCATACACCCTGCATGGGTAAGCCGTTCCTGAGAGCGTAAGCATGTCGGCTGGCGAAAACTCCCCCAATATTTCAGGACTTCCATCGGTTCTACGGCCCATCATGGTCTATCTACCTGGGGTGCGCTCACCTTACATCTAAACATTGTGTATATACAAACTTCTTCGCTTGACAGTGTGTCAGCCCTAGTCACGTACGAGAACAGTACCACACCGGGCAGAACACCTGCTCAAGCGGAGTCACCAAACAACACTGCACACAGCAACAAACAAACAGTAGCACAGATGCTGATCAGCAGGTATAAGCTGGCACCCACACACACTTACACAGCAGACATACAAAAACACCACTTCTATCTCAGAGAGACGGCTGGGGAGGGGGTGAGGCGGGCAGCGGCGGGAGCGAAGCGGCTCTGTCTCCGTCCTTCTCCCCCGACATTCTGACAATACACTGCAATACCCCGATTCTGGCTGCGCACGCATAAGCGGTTGAGAAGGAGGACCAGACGTGATACCTGGCGCAAATGGAGAAGGGTTAAGAATGGAGGAGCGCGATAACGGCTTTCGTCTCTGTTGCTGCAAAATCTCCTCTGCAGTTGGAGCAGATGCAGCCATAGCTTTAATCGGGGTTAAAGGTGGATATAAATCAGGATCAGTCTCTGGATTTATTGGGCCAGGATCAAAGGGGTCTTCTGGCTCTTCGCCTCCTGAATTCTGCTTTTGGTAATGTTCTTCAGGATTGGGAATTTGAGCATATTCAGGCTGAGGGTCTGTTATTGTGACGTCAGTGGCTGTGGCAACATTCATACTGGCGCTTCCAGTGGTCTGTGCTCGGAGACTGTCCAGACCCGTGATGTCCGCGGGTGGATGCCTAATAGGCTTGGGTTGCGGGGCATTTGTGTCGAGGCGCGGCCCTGCTTCGCACTGGTCCTCCCGTTTCCCAAATGCGGGGATAGTGGTTGCCCGACCTTATTATATCTTGAACAGCATTGATTTGCAAAATGTTTGCCTTTACCGCAGCGTGAACAGATATCTGGGGTCAGATCATTGGCTCCTGTCCCTTGCGGACAACTACGCTTAAAATGACCTGGTTTGCCACAACGGAAGCATATTCGCTCTTTTGTTGTAACAGCGGCAGCGAATGCAGCCGCAAGCATATCGGTTTGATAGGAAATGGATCCCACTCTATTACAAGCCTCTATCATATCTATTAGGCTTGGATTCTTTAGGGGTTGCAAAATACATTTACAATCAATATTAGCATTTTCCACTGCTAGTTTTAACATCAGAGCTTCTTTGGCCTCTACGTTATCCACTTGCTTATGAATAGCTTCTTGTAAACGATCAATAAATGTCATGTATGGTTCATTGGGACCCTGCTTGATAGTTGTGAAAGATTGGGTTGCCTTGCCTGTGTCAGGGACCTTAATTATAGCTTTCAGGGCAAGGTCTGCCGACTGCTTTAAAATTTCTGGTGCTCGCCACGCTTGGAGCTGCGGAGTATCGACGGGTGACTCCCCCAACAATTGAGGGAGACCCGCCCCCTGTAGAGGATCTCCATCTTCTCTAGACAAATTATCTATTGTGGCAAAACTGCACGCGTCTCTCCAGTGTGCCATAAAGAGAACACGCTGCGTGGGGGTAAAGATAACATCTGCCAATTGTCTGATATCAAACGGAGTTAGTATGTGTCCCTTCATAATGGTATTTAATAGTCCTTGCGCATACGGGGAAGTTAGTCCATGCTGCATAATCGTTTTTCGCATTTCTTTAACTAGCTCCCAGCTCAGTGGTTCCCAAGTATTTGGTCCTTCTTGAGTGATTTTCACAGGACACACGAGGGCAGTAGCGGCTTCTAAATCGCCGTCTTGTATTGCCTGTTTACGTAACTGCTGCCAGTGCTGGGCGGGATCGTAAGTCGTGGGAACTGCCTGACTTGGCGGAGGATCCTCCCAGCCCGGTAAATCCCTTTCCTGCAAGCACTGTCGTATTCGAACTAGAGGTTCGGACCCGGGGGGCTGCGGCGGTGCTGCCGCCGAATCTAACGGGAGTGCTGACGTAGCATGATGGCCCGGGGGCTCGAGCTTCTCCCCCTCCTTTTCCTCTGTATGAGCGGCAGCCGGGCTGTCCGGCAACGGCGGCGGCCGCGGCAGCCCGTTCGGATTTTATCTGCTGTAATGTGTCCTTAATTAACCTCCAGGTTGTTAAGACCTTCATAGCTACCGCATCCCCTTTCGTTGCTGCCTCAAAGTTTCACCGGCTTGCTCCCAATTTGATAATTGGAAAGCTGTTGTAGAATCAGCGGGAAGGCCCTTGCTTTTTAGCCATGCTAGCAAAAGCAGAAGAGTTCCTTTATCATATTGTATACCCCTTTTACTTAAAAACTTTTCTAATATACATACAATCGCCTTTTCCTCTGAGGACATTTTTGACCCCATTCTCACACGTTCCCAGCTGCTCACCTTTCCTTGGTGATTAGTCGTCCAGACTGCAGCTCTCCGAAACCGCTGCTTTTTTTTCGTTCAGCCGGGCTGCTCCACCGGTCGTATCTTCCTACGATTCAAGTCCCGATTCGGGCAGCCATTTGTGGAGCATTGATGCCATTTGTGGAGCATTGATTCACGGACTCTGGCGGGGTATGGACCAAAGACCTTTATTACAACAATTTCCCGAGTGTTATAGGTACAGGTACTGTCCACGCGCAGGCAGCATCCTGCTGATAGGTTGAAGGTCGATTGCCACGCGCTTCTCAGTGTCTTCTAATTGGTCGTCTCTGTCTGTTCATGCAGAGTAGCAGCTTTGTTTTTCACATTCCTTTCCTTGCTGATATCTCCTGACACTTGCTTATCTTTTCTCTCAAGGCGCCTCTCACGGGTACAGCTTTGTCTCATCAAGGCCAAACAGATTCCCTATGCTACTCTCTGTCTCCACAGTGCCAGGGGAAAAAGAGGGGAAAAAAACAAACAAACCAACAAAAAAGGACCTGTCCTCCAGAGAGATTATACAGCTTGGAGGAACTAGTAGGGGGAAAACAATTGTATTGGATCAGTTAGTTGACAGCTAAATCAAGCTCATAGTAAGCCCAGATCCTGAGGCAAAAGCTAGCATCTGAGAAAGCTAAAGCAGGGTAAAGAGCTCTACCTTTCTCCTGTTTCATTCTTACTTTACCCTTCACCTGTTGTATGGATAGCCTTGAAACTAAATTTATGCTTAAAACATAAAAAGAGGTAAAAGTTCCACACTACATATTTCTTCAGGTCACTACCTTTGTTTTTCCTATGTAGTGAAGACTGACCTGACAACAGAAGGTGAATATTGCACTTCAGGAAAGAGAAGCAATCTCTTGAACAATGACATACAAATGCCAAAATGCAACCCTGTCTAGTGTCATAGATGTGTGTGAGAGGCTGGCTTAGTAGTGGGACATGCAAGTCCTACATCTGGTCTTGTGTTCTGCATCACAATAGCTGCAGGATTACCAAAATGATACAGATGTACTCCGAAGTTCACTTAATTCTTAGGGTGTGCTCACACTGAAATCAGAAATTACATAGGCAGAGAATTCATGTTCAGGATCTCAGATCATGTAGGCTTTCAGAGAATTTAACAGTTTCATATTTATTCTGTAGTCTAAGAAATGAAGATGGGAATTTTGGTTCAAATAAATTATTGTTACACAACCCTTGTGATTTTATTGAAAGCATGTGGATACACCAGATTATTTTTCCTGACTCCTGTAGATTTACTGTTTGTGGTACTAGATGGTAAAACCTTCTAAATAGCAGTCCCTTTTGCTACCCTCACAGGAGGTCTGAGCCGATTCCATTTTCCATTCAAAATCTTAAAATTAACGAATGTAGTGACTAGATTAGGAATCCATCTGTACTTAGTTGTTAGAGGATTTGAATTTGTTACTGCCTAAACCAGGCTTACACACAAGCTATAAGTAGAGGGTCACATGTCCAAACCCTGGAAGAGTAACCAAAGACGTATGCTGAAATTATCACTCCATCCCAGCTCAGACTGACGTCAGGGTCATTGCTGTGGAAGCTTAAGGAAACCTGTCCCTTGCTGTCTTATGTTACCCATAAGTAACATACGTTCATCTTTTGAGAGATACCTTGAAGGGACTCCTCACTTCCAGTATCGTCCCTAAGGAGAAAAGTCTAGGTTAAAAAAACTCTTTGAGGTTTGTTACAACTACAGACTTTGCAATTACTTATCAGCAACCTGGTCTAGTGGGAGGTGTCCCTGCCCATGGCAGTGGGTTTGGAACTAGATGATCTTTAAGGTCCCTTCCAACCTGAACTATTCTATGATCTATTTAAAAGCCATCTGTGATTTCACATGTTTAAAATTAAGATGTCCAGAAGTGGTTGTGGTGAGCAGCCCACTGAATGACATAGTTGTATCTGCTACCACCAATGTCCATTTGACATTGATTATTATGTACTCTATTATTTAGATTATAAGGTACATATTGATTCAGGCTGGACTGTAATCACATTGTGCTGTAATTATTACACCCTTCCCAGTCATTTGTTTTGCCTCACAACTGAATTAGCCACTAGTGAAAAGTGACATCCTTTTGTTTAAAAAGCATGGTGAAGGGAGATGGCCTAAGGGATGGAGCAGAGGAATTTCTGGATAAAAACCCATTATATCTTTGGCTAGAATATTGACTCCTCCCCACCTTTACACAGTACAAGTTGAAGATACTGACTAAATGTAAACATCTAAATATAAGTCAGTTGCACTAGATTCCCTTTATGGACTGTCGTGGTTTGGCCTCAGACGGCCACAAAAAACCACGTGTCGCTCACTCGGCTCTTCCCAGTACGGGAAGGATCAGAAGAAAAAGGCAAAACTCTTGGGTTGAGACAAAGGCAGTTTAACAGAACAGCAAAGGGAACAAGGAAACAACAACAATAACACGGACAGAGGAATATACAAACGCGATTACAGAACCGCCGCTCCCCGCCGCTCCCCGACCGGACCCGGGACGCGCCAGCCCGCTCCAAACCCGACTTCCTGCCCCCTCCCCTCCTCTTAATCTCAGGGTGGGCGTGGCTCACATGGAATGGAATACTTAACCCTGGCTCACATGGAATGGAATACTTAACCCTGTCCCCACCGGAACCAGGACATTATTCCAGTAGCCTGGAATAATGCACCAGAACCAGGCCGGGCGTGGTGGCGCGTGCCTGTAGTCCCAGTACGTTGGGAGGCTGAGCCTGCCGGATCGCTGGGCTGTAGTCCGCCACGCTTGTAGTAGCTGTCCATGCTACGGCTGGCATCACGGCGGCAGGAGCGCCCTCGGTGGATGAAGGGCTAGCCGCGGGAGGTGCTAAGGGATTAGCCGGGTAGACCCCCGATGCGGAGTGGTTAAGAGATGTGTGGAACTGGTCCCCCACGGAATTGCGATTACTCTATCCACAGTCCGAGATGGGTCACGGCTCCCGTGCTGCCTACCGGCGAGATAGCCTCTGCGTGGTGGCTGCAGCCTCAGTCCAGGTGACCCAGTGAGACGCAGGCTCCTGAGAGTCTCGGTTAGAGCGATATTGCCGCCGATGCACCGTTGTGGTAGCAATCGGCACCTGCTGTTCTTCGACCCTCAACAAACCCCACAACAGAAGAGTCCTCCGAGAGACCAGGCAAGGTAGACAACTGTTTAACTTCCTCCATCTCCAAGGCAGCTATGCCAAAGGCCCACCGATACCCCTTTGGGTCCTTAAAATACCCTTCTCCTGAGGTTATCTATACCAAGGATGCATGGAGCATCTGGGCCAGTCACAATGGGATGCTTTTGCCACTCATTCCCAGTTAGGCTCACTTCCGCCTCCAGTACAGTCAACTCTTGGGATCCCCCTGTCACCCCAGAAATACAAATGGGTTCTACCCCTCTATAGCTTGATGGTATCAGAGTACACTGTGCTCCTGTGTCCACTAGAGCCTTATACTCCTGTGGATCTGATGTGCCAGGCCATCGAATCCACACTGTCCAATAAACCCGGTTGTCCCTTTCCTCCACCTGGCTGGAGGCAGGGCCCCTCTAATACTGGTCATGGTATCCGGTACTCACTTCTTGCAGGAATGACTTGGAGGTTCCTTCAAGAGGATCAGAAGCAAGATCAGGCCTTCTGCTCTCTCTGGGGAACTGCCCACAGGAAACTGGGGCTGCACTTTTCCTGGAGGGATCCCCTTTTGTGGTTGTCCTTCCTTGCAACTCCTGTACCCGTGTCCGCAGGATCCAAGTAGGTTGTCCATCCCACTTCCTCATGTCCTCTCCATGGTCACGCAGGTAGAACCACAGGGTGCCTCGTGGTGTGTACCCTCTGTACTCTCTCTCTTGAGTGGGGAAATGTCTGCTTCTAATAGCTGAGATGCTGGCCCGTACAGGTGGGGAGTAGGACATATTCTCTTCAAGTTGCTGGACCTTCCGGGACAGTTTCTCCACAGCTGAGAAAAGGGGGGAAGAGAGACTTTCTTCATATCACCGGAGCCGGCCAGCCACCTCATCCACTGTTGGTCCTTCTTCACCTTTCCATTCCATTACTGCCAGTGAGTTGGCATATTGTGGAGACAGAGAGTAGCATAGGGAATCTGTTTGGCCTTGATGAGACAAAGCTGTACCCGTGAGAGGCGCCTTGAGAGAAAAGATAAGCAAGCATCAGGAGATATCAGCAAGGAAAGGAATGTGAAAAACAAAGCTGCTACTCCGCGTGAACAGACAGAGACGACCAATTAGAAGACACTGAGAAGCGCGTGGCAATCGACCTTCAACCTATCAGCAGGATGCTGCCTGCGCGTGGACAGTACCTGTACGTATAAAACTCGGGAAATTGTTGTAATAAAGGTCTTTGGTCCATACCCTGCCAGAGTCCGTGAATCAATGCTCCACATATGGCACTGTCAGCAGTTCACCCAATAACTTACTTGCTGCCACATTTTTTAATTTCCTAGTCTCTTAGTGGCTGAAGAAATTTGGCAATATGTCCTCTAAGGACTTATACAAACATGTCACTTCTTTGCAAAATGTCCCCTGATTTTGTTAATTGCATGAGCTAATGTCAGTGAAACTCCAATGCTTTGGAAGAAAATCCAGGGACACCTTAAGGGTTTTATTTTTTATTTTTTTGTAAAGTTCAAGATGATTAATTATATGGGACTCAAGATATGTAGAAGTTATACAATTTTTCACCATTAATCACATAAATGAACAGAAAATAATTAGTTCGTAGTGACTTTATGGCTTATTATAATCAAAGTGACTCAAATCAACTTAGCCGAGAGAGCCAAATACAGCAAGGGAAAAAAACTTGAGGCATTTTTTTGCTGTGTTGCCTGTTATCACACAGTGAGGTTTCTGTTCAAATGATGTGCCTTATTAAGGCAGACAAAACCCATTATAACAATGTATCAGAAATGCAGACAAGCTGCAGAAATATACATGCGTAAAGGATATATTTTTCTTGAAATTTATTGATGGCCAATCCTGCTAAAACTTTAGAAAATGTGTTTTCTAAAGCACTGACATTATGTTTTTCTAGTAATACAATTGTTTGGTTTTTTTTTTGCAGTCACTCCTTTCTCCCCTGTTACTTTCCCTTGTAATGGACTTGAAGAATGGCAATTATTCCCTTTTATTATACTGTTTTAAACCATGTGCTTATTAGAATAAATGTTATCATTACCCTTTTTATTTTATGATTATTAATTTTTTATTTGATTGCCAATACTTTTACTGTAGGCTTAAAGTCTTGAATATTACATGTGATGGAACAATAATAAAATGGAAAGGCTTGGATATGATTCTTTCTTTCTTTTTCATAATAAATACAACTTTAATTCTTAGAGATCTATTCTAAAGGTAGGTACCCCAAATTATATTTAAATTGTTAATTGTTCTGTCATCTATGGGAATTTGAGACCTCACTATCTTTGGCACTTTGACTGTTTGCATGATATCAAATCGTACTAGAACTGTGTGTCTGAAAGTTTGGACATCACAGTGTCAGCAAACTGCCAAGACAGACATCCTGTCAGGTGAGTTTCACAGCCAGCACACTTAAATAAAGTGATAAACTTGGCAGTACATAGGAGAGTTATCTGTGTCACACATCACCAGAACTGTGATGTTGAATCAGGAAAGGTGCATAATCGGATACAACTAAGACAGGGTCCCAGGACTTTCTCTGGCATCAGTAATGAAGAGGCAAGGCTCATGAGAATATCAGAGGCTCCTCCTGACAGCTTTTTGCCCTGTAACTTCACTCTGAGGATGCAGCAAACAAAATTCCTCTGTTTTGAAAGCTCCCTGGAACTACAGTATGCAGCTTGGACAATTTAAATTAAAAACTTTCTCTAAAGGTAACATAGCTCAAAGGCAGAGATGAAATCTGGTCATAGTAATCTTCTAAGGAAAGGAAGCAAAGTCAGTGCATGTAGATTCCAGCCATACAGGATGACGACACAGTGGAGGAATGGAGGTGGTCAGAAGCTTCAACTTCACCCTCTACATAAAATTTGCAAATGTGAACTTTGCAGCAGCTGCTTAACCTGTGCACTATTGCAGGAACAAGCCTGTCAATGAGATCATTAGATGATTCAGCCTCCTTAAAGTTATCTACCTCTATTTGAAAAGCCTTTTTTTTTTTTATTCCTGTACTGTCTAGAAGAGGTGTCAGTTGTTTCAGCATGGAGTTTAAAACAAAGAGCAAGGAGGTACCTAAAGACAGCGAGATGAACAGGTAGCACCTTTGCAGCTACCTAAGAAATGATGAAGACAGAATATTCATTCCTACCCTTCCTTATCTTGATTTTGGTACTTTCATCCTAATATAGGCCTCAGGGTGTTTTATTTCAAAAAATAAAATCAGTGCTCAGTGCTTTTAAATTATTTTAAATTTGGTAGAAAGATGTCATGTGCATAAAACCCCAGTTTTACTGTGGTCATCCAGAAAATAAAAATATGCAGTTTGGTTCCCTCTTAATTTGTATAAGATTCTCCCATTACAGAGAGTTGGATCCAGATCTCTGCACAAACTTTTCTGAGCAGAACATATACACAAACACCTCAGGAACTGGAAACACTATCCAAGTTACAGAACATGAGAACTGACAGTATGTTTGAGAAAGTGGATGCTTAGAAGAAAAGAATATTTCCAACTCTGAAATTCCGTGATTCTGTAATATGCGAGATGAACATCCAGCCCAGTACTGGTAATCGGGGCACCAGGAGGAACTGTGCTTCAGTACCAATTACCTCTGAAGCAGCTCTGACTCCTTCATAGGCTGCCAAGATTTCTTTCTCAGTTGGGGTATAGTTGGCCTCGGAGCCTTTGTAACTCCGACTCCAAATCCTTGAGGCTGATCTCAAGTCTCCCCTGATGCTTTCTGACAGAGGCTCCAGGTAGGGCCATTGTCCCCAGCTGCAGTGTAGAACACATTTTTAAGGTCCCATCCTGTTTGGACTGGTCCAAGGGCTACTGCATGCACAATCTCTTGTTTAATCTGCTCAAAGGCCTGTCGCTGCTCAGGACCCCACGTAAACTCATTTTTCTTTCGAGTCACTTCATAGAGAGGTTTCACAATCTGACTATAACCTGGAACGTGCATTCCCCACAAACCCACAACACCTCAAAAGGCTTGTGTATCCTTTTTGTTAGTAGGTCTCTTGTGCAGGTCCCTTGACCTTACCTCTTTTGACAGCAAAACCTGCTTTCAGAAGAATCTTGAATAGTTCCTTACCTTTCTTGAAAACTTCCTCTGCTGTATTACCCCACACAATGATGTCATCAATGTATTGCAGGTGTTCTGGAGCTCCACCCTTCTCCAGTGCAGTCTGGATCAGTCCATGGCAAATGGTGGGGCTGTGTTTCCACCCCTGGGGCAGTTGATTCCAGGTGTACTGGATGCCCCTCCAGGTGAAAGCAAACTGTGGCCTGCATTCTGCTGCTAAAGGAATAGAGAAGAATGCATTAGCAATGTCAATCGTAGCATACCACTTGGCTGCCTTTGACTCCAGTTCATATTGGAGTTCCAGCATGTCTGGCACAGCAGCACTCAGTGGTGGTGTGACTTCATTCAGGCCACGATAGTCTACAGTTAGCCTCCACTCTCCATTAGATTTTCGCACCGGCCATATAGGGCTGTTAAAGGGTGAGCAAGTCTTGCTGATCACTCCTTGGTTCTCTAGCTGATGAATCAGGTTCTGGATGGGAATTAGGGAGTCTCGGTTAGCGCGATGCTGTCATTGATGCACTATGGCAGTAGCAATTGGCACCTGCTGTTCTTTAACCCTCAGCAGTCCCACCACGGAAGGGTCATCTGAAAGGCCAGGTAAGGTAGACAGCTGTGTAATGTCCTCAGTCTCTACAGCTGCTATACCAAAAGCCCACCCTATAACCTTTCGGGTCTTTGAAATACCCTCTCTTGAGGAAGTCTATGCCAAGGATGCACGGAGCATCTGGGCCAGTCACAATAGAATGCTTCTCCCATTTCTTCCCATTCAGGCTCACTTTGGCCTCCAGTACGGTCAGTTCTTGAGACCCGCCTGTCACTCCAGAAATAGTAACAGATTCTGCCCCTTTATGATTCGATGGCAATAGGGTACACTGGGCACCAGTGTCCACTAGGGCTTCATACTTTTGTGTCTCTAATGTGCCAGGCCATCGAATCCACACAGTCCAATAAACTTGGTTATGCCTTTCCTCCTCCTGGCTGGAGGCAGGGCAACCCTAATGTTGAGGACAACATTTACAATTAGCAGATGAGTTCCTACCCGGACCAGAGAACTGCTTACCATGGACTGGAGCAGCCCCCCTGCTGAAAGAATTCTTTCTTCCATCTGCTTTACCTTGCAACTCAAGCACCCATGCCTGTAGGACCAGGGTAGGTTTTTTATCCCGCTTACTCATGTCTTCTCCGTAGTTACAGAGACAAAGGTGCAGGAAATGTCAGAGTGGGTCCTGTTTCTCTTGAGCCAGTTTCATAGGAGGGTGTTTTTTCATAATGGCTGAGATGTGGGTCTATTGAGGAGAAGGGTGGGATTTCTTCTCCATCCTGGCCAGTTTTCCAACAGGTTATCATTCTTAGCTCATTTTTTGTCAGCTATTGTCTTTGCTATTTCCTCTATTTTCTCCGTCATTTTCTCCACAGCTGCTACAGTGAGGGGATGAGAGAGACTGTCTTCATACTGTCATACCCTGTTAGCCACTTCATTTACAGTTGGTGCATCAGCATCAGATCCTCCCCAAACCATTGTTGACAATGTATGGGAATACATCGATGGTGCACTCTGCACAAACCTCCTCTGCAAAGATCATTTGCATAGCATTTCATCAGGGTCTACATTCACTTGCCAGTCACCATAAATCACCTCTCGCACAGCCAGTTTCCTCAGGTACTTGATACCTTTTTCCATGCTGGACCCTTTGCTTGGACAGCATTTGATATCATCCTTGAAGGGATACCTGCCCTTTACAGCTGATAGCAGTCACCTCCAGAGACTGAGGGTGGTTGCCTTTCTCCCAATCACTTTATCAGTCCCTCCATCTTTGGACAGGTTTCCCAGCTGCTTGGCCTCTCTACCTTCTAAGTCTATGGAATCAGCCCCATTGTCCCAGCATCGGAGCAACCAGGAGATAAGTGTCTCTCCTCCTTGACCACTGAAGTCCTTCCTCATGTTTCTCAAATCCTCAATAGAGAAGGATTTAAAGATTATTTCTGCATCTGAGTCTTCTTCCTGCACTGACGCTGCCTGAGAAGGACCCTCTCCTGGATCTTCATCCTAAGGGGCAGGGGAACAAGTTGGTTTCCTTTTCTGCTTCCTGGTCACTGGGGCAACTTGTACCAGTCCTGTTGGAGCTTGAGTAGCAGCAGTATTTGTTTCCAAAGCAGCTGGATTAGTGACAGTACTCATTGTCAAGGCTGGAGCAGCTGGTGCCAATATGGGTGGGAGCAGAGATATGGCTGTTGCCCGTGGGGGGGTGGCTTGGGGAGCAGCTTGTGCCTGTGCCAGCTTTGAATTGGCCCGTGGGATATGAGTAGCAGCAACACATGTCACACAATACCCACTCCTGCACCAATGTTTAACACAAAACCACCCCTGCAACATTTTCAGGAGTACCTGCAATAAAATCACGATCTTTTGAAAGCAACATTCATTTTCTGAACAGCCCAAAAGGTTTCCATCTCGTAGCTCTTTGACATAAGCATTAAAGGGCAAAATAAACCTTCCCCAGGTGAAACAGAAAGTGTAATTAGTAATAGAATCCATCACTTGATGCCCAAGATATGCAGATACAGACATTATCCAAGGAATCATATTATACATCTGAATACCAGCCCACACCAAAATAGCACATTTAAATCACCACATACAAATACAAAAAGCAAGTAAACCATGCAACATATTCAGCAGGTTAAGCAGCATTATGTCTATTAAGTCAAAACAAAGCTCTCTAAAGGCACAATATAACTTTTCGCTTAGGAACAACATGATGTGAGCGGTCTGTTCCCCGAAGCAAGCTGGAAGCTTGTGCCCCATGTTGAGTACCAATAAGTCTGTCGCAGTTTGGGCCAGGTTGGCTAATTACAAGGTGACAGATGCTTTCCCCCACCTCTCACTCCAAGGAGAGGAAGAAGAGAGATAGAGAGACTCATGAGTTCAGAAAAAAACTAAAATACTTTAATGAAATATTAATAATAAAATAAGAAAGGAAATAACAAAATAGATACTATATATACAAAACCATACCAAGCTCCCAGGGAGCTGTCACCAGCAGGCACCAGGGAAGATCTAGACTGGGCTCAGTAACTGTCACGTTAAAAGGACTGTAGTTTCGATATTTGTCTGTCAGAGTCCCAGGACTTTCAGTGATTTACTATCAGAGTCCCACCAAAGGACTTTCACTGAACCAGATTCACAAATAATTGAAATTAGTTATTATTTTGAGAGCGACAGTTGCAGATTCGAGATTGCCGTTGATAAATTCACTAACTACAATAGCGCTAATTACTTAAGGTTAATATTGCTAGCAGAAATAACGATAGTACTACAACCCGGGGTAACATTCACCAGAGGGTGAAAGGCGCAGCGCTTACCCAGAAAGGCGTCCCTGCCTGGGGTGGAGGAAGAGAAAACAGCCTGTCGACTGGTCTGTCAGGTATCAAGTTTCTTCTCCCAATTTAACAGTCATTTTCTCCATCCTTTTATCCCCAAAATTATGAGGTTTCCCTCCCCTAGGTGACGTGCAGTATGATTTGGGTGGAGAGACGAGTGCTATAGTCATATATGTTTAGCATGATCTCTAAAATCTTCATTAGCATATACAGGGGTGTCAACTTCAATATGCATTTCGCAGGTAATGAGGCAAAGGTCAATTACCGGGCATGGTAGCCTCTCAAGGAAACAAAGAGCTACACAAAGTCTCTGTTATCTTGATTTTACTGTCTCTGCTGATGAAAAGCAGGGCTGTCCTGGCTCCCCAAGACTACCCCGTTATTTATGTATCCTGTGATAGCCAGACAAGCCTTCACTCCCCTGGGTTGCACAAGAGATAGCAAAGCCAGTCTTAATTGCTCTTTGAGCACAGAGACTTCACCTCATTATCCAAATTCCACAGTAACTGATAAGAACTGGATTCCAGAACACACTGATCAGGATCAAAAGCAGATAAACATATAGGGTCCTCCTCAGATATCAGTCACTGAGGGAAAAAAACCCTCAAAGAAGCAGCCAGAAAAAAGGCTATCCTTTTCATCCCTCAGCTTTTATGTTGAGCGTAGCAAATGGGATGGAATACCCTATTGGACAGTTTTGGGTCACCTGTCCTGTCCACTCCTCCCCACAGGTTTGGTCCCACAGGGTAAACAATCAAGTCAGCTGACCCTAGTTGCCACAGCAACAAGTATAAGTAAGAGCCTCTCTCACTAAACAGAAAGTTGGCTCTGTTCCACCCCAAACCAGGACAAAGGTTTTCAGAGATAATAAGGCCCTTGACCTTTTCAGAGCCTATTATTGCGTATACTGCAAGAAAGAAGGAAGTGCGAATCAAGATCTTGTGGTTTAAATATTGCCTACGTTGTCTGTTATTTTATCAGTTTTATTCTATTCTCATCCTGTGCAATGTAAGGGCACGACAATTTATCATCAGTAACACAAAACATTGTTATATGTGTTTACCAGTTAGAAGACACTGAGAAGCGCGTGGCAATCGACCTTCAACCTATCAGCAGGATGCTACCTGCACGTGGACAGTACCTGTACCTATAAAAACTCGGGAAATTGTTGTAATAAAGGTCTTTGGTCCATACCCTGCCAGAGGTCCGTGAATCAATGCTCCACAGCATATGACGATGGTGCACTCCGTACAAACTTCCGCCACATGGGCCTTGTGCAGTGCACCTCATCAGGGTCCATGGGTAAGTCTGTGTTGTCCAAGTCATAATAAATCATCTCCCGCACGGCTAATTCTCTCAGGTACTGGATACCTCTTTCCATGGTAGTCCACTTGCTTGGGTGACATACAACATCTTCACTGAAGGGGTACCTCTCCCTCACGCCTGACAGGAGTCGTTTCCAGAGGCTGAGGGCTTGGGTCTTCTTTCCAATTGCCTTGTCGATCCCTAGACAGGGATCCCAGCTGTCTGGCTTCCCTACCCTCTAATTCCAGGCTACTGGCCCCGTTATCCCAACACCGAAGCAGTCAGGTGACAATGTGCTCGCCTGAAAGTCAGATGAAATCTTTTCGCATATCCCGCAGCTCACTCAGGGATAGGGATCGTGTAATTATCTCTGGTTCTGCCTCTTCCTCCTGTCCTTGTGATGGCCCTGGTTCATCGTCATCTCTTACTATGCGAACTGATTTCTTTGTGTACTTCTTCTTTTGTATGGGGGCAACGGATACTGGCACGAGTTGCTTCCCTGGTTCAGCAGCAGTGGCTGTCACCGGGGTTGGAGTAGCCGCAGTGCCTGTCGCAGGGGTTGGAGTAGCCGCAGGGCCTGTCGCAGGGGTTGGAGTAGCCGCAGTGCCTGTCGCAGGGGCCACAGCAGCCACAGCGCCTGCCGCAGGGGCCGCAGCAGCTGCAGCGCCTACCGGTCTGGTCTCTGTCTCTTTCTCCTGAGGGTGCTGCATAACACTGAGCAGTGCCTGGTAGATACTGGCCAGGGCCCAGCACAGTGTGGTGAGTTGTGCCTCTCTGGAATAGCCACAGCATTTTCCCTTCAGATATTCTACTACTCTATCAGGGTCCTGTAATTGTTCAGGGGTGAAGTCCCAGACCATTGGAGGTGAGAAGTTCTCTAAGTACCTGCCCATGTTCTCCCACATGCCATGCCACCCCTGACTATCCAGCCTCGGAGCAGATCTCTGGGTGGTAGTCTTAAATAGTCGTTTAACCCTAAACGAGACCTGGAACATATTCAGCAGACATAACACTAGGAACATGCTGGTTTGAGCATCCCAAGGATATTCAAAGTTCTCAAAAGCTGTCATACCTGACCCGAAGGAGAAAAGGGAGGCAAAAGAGCTGGGGAAAGTGTCCCCCCCCTGTTTCCCCCGTAGACTGGGTGTAATTATTAATGAATTCTGAGAGACGGTGCCCAGTGTACGGACAGGACAGCAATACCACATAAACGCCCCAAAATAACCGTCTAACAAGTGATGTTATCATATCATAAGCCGATATTGCACAGGACAGTAAAATGATAATCCTCATCCCCCTCCCGGAAGTAACAAATATCATCCCAGGGAGTGCATAAGACACATAGGAATTTACATAACACAGCCATGAGAACAAACTAAGCAACATAGTGACCAGTGACTATTTACCTAACAAATTCGTTTTTTCAAGCTCTAGTTGGATTCTGTCGTTATCTCAACCCTTCGAGCCCCACGTTGGGCGCCAAAAAAGGACTGTCGTGGTTTGGCCTCAGACGGCAACAAAGAACCACGTATCACTTGCTCGGCTCTTCCCGGTATGGGAAGGATCAGAAGAAAAAGGCAAAACTCTTGGGTTGAGACAAAGGCAGTTTAACAGAACAGCAAAGGGAACAAGAAAACAATAACACGGACAGAGGAATATACAAACGCGATTACGGAACCGCCGCTCCCCGACCGGACCCGGGACAGGACATGCCAGCCCGCTCCAAACCCGATTTCCTGCCCCCTTCCCTCCTTTTAATCTCAGGGTGGGTGTGGCTCACATGGCATGGAATACTTAACCCTGTCCCCGACGGAACCAGGACATAGTCCTTATAGGTTACCTTTATAGTGGGGAAAAAACCCAGGAACTCATAAAGATAAGCTCTACCTCACCCTAAAACAGCTCTATGAGACAAATTATGCCCTGGTTCTCTCCGCTGACTACATAGGATGTCTCAAGGACTAAATCAGATGTTGAAGACTAAAATTTGATGAAGTGAATCTCGCTGTTGACTTCTGTTGGCTTTGGATATGACCACAGGTGGCTAGGGCCAGCCATTTAGGAAAAAAAAAAGTAAATATGTGCTTAAGATTGTCAGTATTAAGAAAAATGTTCAGAGGTATACTTACCACTAAGGTGCACTTGACTCCAAACAGAGATAAGCACATGAATGTGCTAAATATGTTTCTTTTTTTAAGACAGTTTTTAGGCAACAATTTTCATATTTTCACAAACATAGGCTATCTGCCTAGGTGTGCGTGCATGACTATGTTCCACTCTCTTGTCAGTAACTAGTATAAAGAGCCTCCAGCATACATTCAATCAATCGAGTCTTGTAGGTGCTGGCAGCCTACGGAGTTCTCATGCAGCAGAGATTGCCCAGGACTCTTTCCTCTAACTGAAGTTCTTCTCTAGGCTGAACTGTCATTCCTGATGGCCTTAGGTGATATAAACTATAGTCTTCTGTGGGATGAACTGGGTTTAGTCATGTTGCTTTTGCTGTAGTCCCATCCTCCAAAGAGACAGACAGATGGAGTAGGGACAAGGACAAGATAAAATATGCAGGGGAGTAAGCAATTTCAGACTCCCAGAAATACACTGATTCTGGAATTTAGACTTTGTACAGAAGCAGATAGGTCATCCCATATTTTGATCGTCTCATTCTGAGATATGCATTGAAAGTTTTTGGTAGTGACACCCAGTAACGCCACTTCTAAGTTCTTGGTGTGTGCCTTGCCAGTCAAAGTTATTTTAGATTCAGAATATCACAGGAGTACTTTATTCAATCTGTCCTTGTCCAAACATATTTGTCTTTGGAGATAACAGTATCTAGCCCAACTGCTTTACTGATGTAACACTTCAACTATTCTAACAGGATTAAGTCTGCGGAATCATCTGGACTTCACCTGTTGTAAATGTGAGATGCCCACAACACTTTGGCAAGCTTGAGGCAGGCCTAGAGATAGCACCAAAACAGTTTGGGCACTGCATTGGGTCCCAGGCAGAGCTGAATGGTTATTCCGAAGACCCCTACCATATCAGCCTGTGGACATTCAAGCTTCATGGTTCCCTCCTGTTTTGATTGTAGCAGCCCGCTGGCATCAGACAAAGGTAGCACCTATTATGGTATGACTATTATTACTTAAACTGGGGCATTGGGGGGGGGGGGGCATGCCACATGCATGCAAGGCTGGTCCAGACAGTAATGCAGATGTCCTTTCATCATTTGAGAGGGTGCATGCATTACTTTGGTGATGGCATTTTCTGCAGTTCCTCAGACTAAGTTTACTCCCTGCTATGTCTTTTTTGCCCAGCACAACACCTCCAATAAAGAGAACAGAGACTTGGTTCCCTTTGCCTTCTTTTCCCTGCCTCATGCCACACTTGTGCATTCATAGCCTATAGCTGAGTAATTAGACTAGTATGTTACGAGTCAAAGATTT
The DNA here is from genome assembly GCA_947846985.1 of Fratercula arctica. NCBI lineage: Eukaryota > Metazoa > Chordata > Aves > Charadriiformes > Alcidae > Fratercula > Fratercula arctica. The sequence goes on along the minus strand of CANTUZ010000025.1, from coordinate 14,019,899 downwards.
ACTGCTTTTAGATGGAAAAGAGAATTGAGCATGCTCTAAACGGTAGCACAACCCATGAAAAGGAAGTTTACCTCCTATTTTTTACCCTCTGGAGGAGAAATTCAACAAACACCCTGCAGGGAACTTTCAGTGTTGTTAGTAAAGAAACAAAGTCATAATATCAACACCTAAATCCTATATGATAGGGAAGATAAACTATTTTTTAAGTCAATGATGTGCAATGGACCCAATCTCCAGTAAGCATTATTTGTTATAGCTCACAGAAGTCAGCAAGGCAATGCTGATTTATGCCAATTGACGATCTGGACTGGGGGAAATGCTAATGTATATTGTGCATGTTCTGTATTTGTTATTTATTATGGTTATGCATTTTATTGTTTTTTGTCATGGTTTGGGCCGGGTTGGCCAATGACAAGATGACAGATGCTCTTCCCCACCTCTCAGTCCAAGGAAAGAAAGAAGAGAGATAAAGAGATTTATGAGTTTAGAAAAACTAAACTACTGTAATGAAATATTAATGATAAAAAGAAAATATTGAAATAGATACAATATATACAAAACCATATCAAGCACCCAGGGAGATGTCACTGGGAAAATTCCAGACTGGACTCAGTGACGAATAGGAACTGGATTCAAGAACACACTGATTGGGATCAAAGGTAGACAAACTGACAGGGTCCTCCTCAGACATCAGTCAAAGAGAGCCATTACTAACCTAACCCCTTTCATCCCTCAGCTTTTATACTGAGCATGGCAGATGGGATGGAATATCCTATTGGTCAGTTTGAGTCACCTGTCCGCTCCTCCCCACAGTTGCAACCCCTCCACAGGGTAAACAACCAAGTCAGCTGACCCTGGTTGACACAGCAACAAGTATACAAGTATATTACAGCAACAAGGCTGCAAGAGCCTCTCTCACTGAACAGGAAGTTGGCTGTGCTCCACCTCAAACCAGGACAGTTTTATAAAATTTCAAAATACCAATAAAAACAGAATTTTAAAAAAGTGTGTGCGCCACCAAGTTGTTCTTTGGCATCACTGATTTTGCAATAAGATTGGATTGTACATTAATGTTTAATTTGCCTTTCATTGTATTTTTAACTGCCTTTTTATTATATGTATATTTATTATTGTGAAATGCCTTGGGATGATTTTGTCAAGAAAGGTGCCATATAAACAAAATTGTTTTGATCTGATGATAAGCAGAACCACAATCAAAGAAGTGAGACATTTCCTAATAAACTTGCATATGGCAATATACTGTTAATGTCGGGTTTTAGCTTCACATTTTTACTGGCTAAAAGTTATGCAGATGACAAGTTACTAGTCCTTACTAAAGTTGATTGACAACTTTACTTCCATCAGTTCTCTTCTGCAAACTGTGGTAGAAAGGTTTAATTGTGCTTGTAATTAATTGGATTTTAATCAGACTGTATAAAGAAATTGCAGAAGTTTTTTTTTTTTAAAAAAGCAGTGAAAAGCCCTCTTTTAAAATATTGCTAAGGATGCAGAAATATTCATTGCTACAACAGCTTGAATAGTAAATTAAAATGCATTCATGATTCAATACAAAATTGGTTAGATTAGTTAGCATTTGAAGAACAGTTTCATATATTCCAGAGGAAGGGGAAAAAAAAAGAAAAAAAGAAAACCCCAAACATGAAGCTTAGTTTATTTATTTAGTTTATTTTAAACCAGACGTCTATTGCGTTTAATTGAGCTCTCAAGAAAGGTATCTTACGAGCCCTTTAAATTGCTTGCATTGAAACTCATAAACATTCATAAATACTGTTCTATGGGAAATAATTTTTAGCTCCTTTTGCATAAACTTGCAGCATCTATTGAAATAATATTTTGCCATATCAGAAAGATAAATCTTAATAAGGAAGGCAATTAAAGCCAAGTGGAGAAACAAAAACTTCCATAACGATATCTGTAAGTACCAACTGGTAATGAACTGAATGCAGAAATCTATGTGAGAATTCACAGTCTTTTCAGTGTCTTCAGGATTGGGATGAGTGGGTTGGCCCTTGTTCCCAGATTCATTACTTCTCTGCCTCTTCCATCTCTCAAGTCCTCACTAAATCTGGGTCTGGAGAGTTTTATGCATGCAAAAAGGCTGACCTAAGACTTTAACGCATCTGGGTAGGGAGACATTTGCATGCTCCAGCAATTATATTTAAAGGTATTAAAAAGAACAAGAAAAAAAAGGGAAGCACAACCAAGAGTAACAAGTGTCTGGCAGAATCGCTAGAAAAATAAGACTATGGGCAGTGTGCCAGCACCACCATTTACGTGCCCCTATCCTTTTTTATAGGCCATCCTGTTGGGACTGGTGAGATTTAAGGACTTGCAGTGACCAACCTATGAAACATTCAAACGGTGGAGACTTGAGCCAAGGACTCTTGTTCAAGAGGTCTGCAGCCCTACATTACTTGTTCCGTTTTTAGTTACTCTCCAGAGCAAACTTGCACTGGTCTAAGGGAATTGACAGCATAGTGATATCCAAATAGGACTAACTGAACTGTTTGGATGTGGACAGATGACTGGATTAATCTCTTCAGGACAGTGAAATCCCTCTTAATTTGTTTTCCCTCCTGCTACTCTCCTACTTCTTTCTCTTTGCACCATAGCAATGCAGTCTTGCACCCTCTACTTTTGTATCCCTCCTCTAGCTTTTGTTATATTGAGCAACTTCTTAAAGCACAGTGTTTGTGGGAGAGGAAGCATTGAAGTAAATCATCACAGCCTCATTTCTTCATATTTTCTGCCAATCAGTTAAGTCACTGCAGAGAAAAGGGTATAGCAAAGTAATAGTAACAAATGTTAAAGGTCAGATCCTCAGACAGTGCTATGAGACGTAGTCTGATTCAGACTTTGGACTCTGCTTTTGCCACAGAGAAGCAAGGAAAAAGTCTCTTCTGATACATGGTGATCACACAGTTGCAGATGTAAAGAATTTCTTCTGCATAAATAATCTTTTTTTTTTCCTTTGTTTTTGGGGGGTTTTTTGGGTTTGTTTTGTTTTTTTCAGGACATTTACCCAAGTGTGAAAGTGCTGAAGTTTTGTGCTGCTGCTTCCAAGCTGTTCCTTCTGTCACCTTCACTGCAAAGAATGACTCTTCTACAATGCATTCCCAGTAGCGTATGCTTTAAGGTCACCTAGGAAAGAGTTAGCTGTACATTAAGTTATACCTTGGTGATAACAAGATGGATTTAGAAAGTGATGAGAAATTACAGGGTACACGTACATTAAAGCAGATGACAGGAAACTGAAAACATTACTGTAACTTATGAAACATTGATTTTCAAGACATTCCTCGATATTGTTGGATAAAAATAAATGTTAACAGTAACAACAGCAGAAACAATTGGAAAGGAATGTGGTCTCAATTTATAGCTGGCAGTGAGTAGCAAGATCAGAGAGGATAAGAGAACAACTCATGAAAACTGCAAGTCCAGACACTTAATACACAACTAGAAAGTACCAAAATGTTAATAGAATAGAACAGAACAGACTATTTCAGTTGGAAGGGACCTACAACGATCATCTAGTCCAACTGCCTGAGCAATTCAGGGCTAAGTTAAAGCATGTTAAGGGCATTGCCCAAATCCCTCTTAAACACTGACAGGCTTGGGGCATCAACCACCTCTCCAGGAAACCTTCTCCAGTGTTTGACCACCCACCTTATACTGAGGATCAGAGACTAAAAGTCCACAGAAAAATGGGCAGTTTGGATATAACCTCTAATTTTAAACTCTACTCTTGACTTCAATTTTTTTTTTTTCTCAGAGATTCTGGATAGCTTTGGCTTAAATAGAGACATCCTACAGAGACTGAACTTTACCAAATTACTGATGTAAAAATATGATCTGCCTTTACCAATTTTCTGGAGTTTATTTATGATTAAGTTTGAAAAGTTTGCTGTAACTGAGGTTTCTACAGCTCAGTCCTGTCCTGAACATTGATCCCATCTCCAAGGGATGTTCAGAGTCCTGTTGTTCCAGTTGGGCTGGGTTGGTCAATGACAAGGTGACAGATGCTCTCCCCCACTTCTCACTCCAAGGAGAGGAAGGAGAGAGACAAAGAGATTTATGAGCTTAGAAAAAACTAAAGTATTTCAATGAAATACTAACAATAAAATAAAAAGGAAATAATGAAAATGATACAATATATACAAAATTGTATCAAGTTCCCAGGGAGATGTCACTGACACTGGGAAAGTCCCAGACTGGACTCAGTGACAAATGGGAACAGGATTCCAGAACACACCAATGGAGATCAAAGATAGACAAACTGACAGGGTCCTCCTCAGACATCAGTCATTGAAGAAAGAGAGACATTGAAGAAGAGCCCAACCTGATCCTTTTGGATCCTTCAGCTTTTATACTGAGCATGGGGCAGATTGAGGTCACCTGACCTGTCTGCTCCTCCCCACAGGTGTGACCCCTCCACAGGGTAAACAACCAAGTCAGCTGACCCTGGTTGCCACAGCAACAAGTATAAGCAAGAGCCTCTCTCACTGAACAGAAAGTTGGACACCTCTCCAGGCCCAAATACTGGTATTCATACTCTTGTTGATAAGTGCTTTAAAAAATATTATGTTTTAATTTCAGGTTTCATTTGAACACAAATTGGTTGAATTAATGTATAACACTGCCAAGTCAAATATATTCATTTTAATGAAACTTTCTCCTGAAAACATTCCGGAATAGATTCCTACTGAAATAAGCCAATGTTAAACTTCACTAAAGATTTGGGTTTACACTCATTGAACAAATTAGTAATCTTCAGCAGCAAAGAGGAGTATCTACAAGATGACATGCAGTGGTTTAACTAAATGAATGCAAGCAGTAGTGCAGTCACTGGTTGAACCTTGGGGAGGATGACAGCATTGCAAAGGGAAGAAGCAGCACGGCAAGTAGAGGGGCTATGTGAAGTCAGGTCAGGTCATACATGGTGACAGAGCAGAGTGGGCTCATAGTGACAACTATGACAGTACTAGGGGCTGTCTGTCATGCTGTCATTTGACACTGCATATATTTAGGACCTCAGCCTCACACCAGGACTGATATATTGCCTCCTTACAGCTGTTGACTTATCCCTGTAAGAAGTGGCACAATTCTTGGCCATTCATGGCATGGCTGAACTTAAAATTATTGCCCCTATGGCAATTATACATTAGAAAGGATCAGGATCAGGACCAATTGTGTCGTATTGAGGACTTACCACTAAACATTCTTGCTCCTCTGTGCCCACCCTAAAACAGGGTGGCCTTGCTCATGCTGCCTCCTGGGAACAATCTCTTTCACTTTCTGCCTTTGAACCCCTGTCTAGGGACTGCCTGGGAGAGTGTCACTCAGCACAAGCCAAACTGGTGCCATAAGCAAGAGAATAATTACATAGTATAGGTGATTATGTGTCAGTGCTTAAGCCTATCTTTTGACTCTGTTTAGTTTATCAGTATAGGTGTAGTCTTTAGTGCCTGAATTGTATCTCCTTCAAATATGTATTAAATATGGACATGCTATTTCATTTATTTTACATATACCATGCAGTGACATTTCATTCTCCAATGCATACAGATTGGAACAGAAAATATCTTTTCAGGGAGAAGATTTGAAACTACTAAATATGTCACTAGAAGTGTAGGCTCTTCAACTGGTTAGAGATTTTTCATCAAAACATTTTTTAAACATCTGAGCTCTCAGATTTTTCGGTAGGAAACACTTGTCTGCATTTTTTTGATGTGTCAGTGAAAACAGACAAAACAAAACAAAAAGATATGCAGTTATCATACCTGCTTCTTAAAAATCCAATTTTTTTACTCTAGTATACTTTCCTTTTCTGTTTTTGCTTTCTAGAAAAGCAACAACAATAGTCATAGTATCACCATAATTTAAAATTAAAGAAATATTGTGAGCATTTCCTAAAACCATAGTCTTTTCCTCTGCACGTGGACTGCTTAATCAGGGGTTTTGGGATGTCCAAGTTTTCGGATATTTGTAGTGTTCCTGAATGTTACTGCTGGCTAGTGCATAAGAAAAGATAAAAAAGACAAAATACTTCCTTCTTTTAAGTATTTATTTTTTCTCTCCTTCAGAATGATACCTGGCTCCATGGTGTAGTAGTGTTCTTATTGTACTTGTAACAATCTGAGGATTCTTTGTCTACATTGTAAGTGGCAACTTATGACATCTTCCATGCTAAAACTGCTGAGTTGCTGGCATATTGTTTCCTAGGTAAAATACACCTGAGAGTGAAATGGCAGCTAGGTAAGTAAAAAAGTGAGTAGATGTTTGCTGGCTTTTGTGGGTGACGCTGAGAGTACTGGTGCTCTGAAGCACTGGGCTCCTGGCACCAAATTTAATTAAAATGCAATTTGGAACATGTTCAGACACTACTCGTATCATTGCAAGTTCTACACATGCACATATTTTATGAAAGCCTTGCCTAGAGGTATTCAGCATAATGATACTTTGAACTAAAAAGTAAACCCTTTTATCCAGAAAAAAAAGGTGTGATTTTTTTTTTTATTCCCCTGTCATCATCCTGTTTGGGTACTGAGAGGGAAATTCCTGAGCTGGGTCTCCCAGTCCTTCATGAAATGCAGTATTTTATTCTTTCTTTAGTAGACAGAGATGCAGTCAAATCTGCTTACCTACCCAAGGCCCCACAGAAACATATTATTAAAATCCAGTGTTCCAAATCCTGAGAATCTGCTCCTGCTTTTCTGGTCAGTTAATATTGCCTTAGCTATTTTGACAGTGCCATCAGGCAAAACAGGCACTTCCTTCTGAGGAAGCAATTTTTATAACTCTTTTATATTTCTTTATATTTATACTATATGAAACAGTATACTGTCATCTCTGAGGACCTGTGATGGGGTTAGACATCGCCTGCAATAGTGGCTGAACTTGGTATAATAAATAAATACAAAGATGATCAGAGGGCTGGAGCACCTCTCCTACGAAGACAGGGTGAGAGAGTAGGGGTTGTTCAGCCTGGAGAAGAGCAATAGGATGAGGGGTAATGGTTTTAAACTGAAAGAGGGGAAATTTAGATTAGATATTAGGAAGAAGTTCTTTACAGTGAGGGTGGTGAGACACTGGAACAGGTTGCCCAGGGAAGTTGTGGATGCCCCTTCCCTGGAAGTGTTCAAGACCAGGCTGGATGGAGCTTTGAGCAACCTGGTCTAGTGGGAGGTGTCCCTGCCCATGGCAGGGGGGTTGGAACTAGATGATCTTTAAGGTCCCTTCCAACCCAAACCATTCTACGATTCTATGATTCTATGGGTCTATGAAATAACATAATGACAAAGAGAATTGACACTGGATGCATCAAATGATATTCAGATGGAGTCTTCCATACAAAGTGAATTCCTTCTGACAAAGGACATCTAGAAGTGTACACTGGAAATTTTTTTGCTGCTTTATGAACAGGTGAGTTATGAAGTCCCCTACAGAAGCCTACTAGAGTGGGTCAATGATTAATCTGCATAACTAATGAAGTCATGCAGTTATTTCTATGCAAATGCAGATGTAATATAAAACTGCATGGCATGTTCAGTGATGATAAGTACATCTCATACTTGACATCATTATAGTCCAGCAAGGCTCAGTTTCACCTCCAGGAAAGTTTTTTAAGAAACGAAGAGGGGAACTGAATTTAAAAACCTTAGGAAAGAGCACAGTTAATGACTCTGACACCTCATTTCAGTAATGAATTTCCCAATATGCATAAATCCCTTCTCATTTAACTAATTATCAGCTTCACTGTTTTGTAGTATGTTGCTCAGTGCTTTGTTGATTTTATAAGCTCAAAAGTCAGGCATATGCATAAGTTCTTGCCTGTTCAATATGGGCTACATATTTGGGCCTGGATGAGTTTCTACAATTGCAATGTAGGAGAAAGTCATAAATTCTCAACAGATATTTTTTAAAGAATAGACCTCCTCATCCTGCAACAGTTTCTTGCAGTCAAAGCAGTCTGCGAACTAATGCTAGTTGCAGAATTCTAGGTGCTCCAGCAGCCTACTTCACTGTGCCCTTATGCTACCAGCATCACAGCTTTGGGAAGCTCACTGTGATACTTTGCCATAAGACTCAGTATTCCATTTAGCACATTAAATCTTAAGGTCATTAGCAATATCTCCTTTTAGAGAGCTTTTGTTGTGTTCCAGTGACATACCTGCTAAATAACACATCGAGATAGTGTTTGATCAGAAACTAAGACTGACAACAATTCAGAGATCTGTCACTCGAGGTACAGGCAACAGAGATTACCCAGGTGGTGTTACTTGCTTTCCAAAGCTATAACCCTAATACAGTCCAGGGGTAGAAAGTAAAACAGATTTGTTACTAATGTTGGACTTACCCTCATCCACAAACAAAATGCCATGAAGCTGTGGCCAAGGAGATGAGGTCTGTCCAAACGAAAAAAAAAAAAAAAGCAGCCTGCAATATGCAAGAGAAATCCTGAAAATCATTTCCTCTTTTCTTAGTAAAGTATCCCTCATGACTGCTAGTCCTGCTGCACCATCTGTCAGCTGCATTAGTGACCTCACAATCCAAGTGGCAGTCATGTAAAACAAGCAATGGAAGCATTACTAAAGTCAGCCATTTCCAAGGTAGTTTTTACTAATATACAGAAAGCAAGTATACAAACAGCATCCCTTCCCCCTAGAGCCTTTGCATGTTCTGAAATACCTAACTCCGAACAAACACCTTTAAGGGTTGTGAAATATTCAGTTACCTTTTATTTTTCTCAGTTGTTTTCTATTTTATTGCATCCCTTGGTTCTAGCCAGGACAGAAAATGAAATTGCTGATATATCTTGAGAAAGGCTCTTTTGTGGTATTTTTATGTCAACCAGAACGATCATAAATCTAATAAAAAGGCAGTTCTTACCAGTACATTCAGCAGGGGGGAGAGTTTGCTATATTTTTAAGTGTTCATACATCTCATTCACATTCATACAACACATTCGGACCTCAGCCACATGAGAGACTTTGGGTGCTAAAAAATAACAGCAGGAACAATAAACAGCAATAATCAAAATAATAATAATAATAATGCCATGGTTTATAGATAGAGTCCATGCGTTCACGTCAGATATGTTCCCAATAAGTACCCAGGCTGTGGATCATGCACCACGCTGTTGAGAAGTGAGGAGGATCATGGGGAGGACTCAGGCTTGGTGAGGTGAGGTATAGTGAGGTGAATTAGATTACTAAAACCACAGTTTACCTCCAAGTGTTTACCTGAAGCATTTAAACTCTATTCATAATTTCATCCCATCTCTTGCATACCACTGACCATCCTCCCTATCCTGTTACTCCTCAGCACTGTCTGAACCAGTAAATAAGCTCAACAGGTCCCAGTGGGGGCAAGCTCTGGCCTTGCTGAATTCAGACATGGTTTTTTTAAACTGAGCCAATAGGGCAAGTTCATTGCTTTGCACCGTTTTTTCCTCCTTTGTTTTTCCTGTCACAGATCATAACAAGAAAATGCTACACAATGGAAACATATTTTCATGATGGCATGATTTACATGACCTCAGCTGTGTAATAGCAAAGAGACTCAACCTTATCCAATAGTAGACGACTCCTAAGCAGTGCGTCTGTACTGTCTCCAAACAAAACAAAACAAAAAAGGTGCTTTGTCACTGCATACAAAGTCTATACATACTCTGAAAGATGTGGTAGTCATCAGATTCTTCCCCCTCTACCATAGAAACAGCAGTTAACTATGCCTTTGCCATTGGATGCTTTTTATTTCTCTCTGTGCAGTCACTCCACAGTCGTCAGTGCCCCAGTTTGTACACAATTTACATGTCTGCATAAATTTATCCTCATAATTCCTTCCTTTTGTAGTTATCCTCTTCATTTAGCATGATGGAAATTGAGGCACAAAAGATGAAGTGACTTGTTCAAGGTCATTTAGGAGATTTGGCAGAACCAGTAATAAAAAAAAAATCCTGTGCTCCAAATCTCCAAACTGTAGGTTAAACACAAAACCTTAAAGCTGCTGTTTCTGTTCTTGTGTTTATCAATTAACACAAGTACAACTGGGATATTATAAACAAGTTACACATTAATTAATTATAAAAGTTACATCTTAATTATAAATGTTATATCTCTAACTTAAAGCAATAGAAAGGACAATCCATGTCATATCTGAGAGCAAAGACTTTGCTTTCCTTATTTCCTCCTTCATATCTCTGCAAACTTTTTTCTTTTTTTTTTTAACAAATCTGTAATCCGCATGGACAAAATTTACAAAAAGTATAGATGGAAATTAGGCATTTTTATTGAGAGTCTAACACTAAACTCCCATCAGTGCCTGTGAGGATCTTCTTCCAAATGTCTTTGTAAGGTTTGAGATAATGAAGGTGCCACTGCAGATTTACAAGAAGATAGTATTCCATTATGAACTTTATCTTAAAATAACTGTAAGCATATTTTCTTGAAAGAGACTGCCCCTAGTCCTAGAACAAAAGCATCTTCAGCAGCCACAGTGTACTGGAAAAGGAATCAATAATATGTCTTTCTTCTCTGTACCTGCCTTCAAAATATTAGTGTTCTGTGCAAATAATGGCTGTGGGTGCCAAAGGGTTATGTACAAAATGCGCATTCTTGCTTAAACAGCCCACTTCCATTTTCTTCCTTTTTTTTTTAATTTTTATCTTCCTTCTCATGCCAAGCAATCAATCAAACAAAGCAGAATGCCAAAAAGCTTCCAGTGCAGCACCATACATGGGAAAATTTCATAATTTCTTTAGGGAAAGGAACAATTTAAGAAAGATTGTAAAAAAGAAAGTTAGAATCAAGCTAGATCTGGATATTAGGACACTTCTCCTGAAGTAATAAATATATATGAAAAGAAAGATATGAACCTGGACCACTGTACCAACGTGTTCTGCTGCTGTTATTCTTGCTAAGGAAAGACAAACATCTCCACGGGTTGGGAAAGGAAAAGCTCATTCTGACTGCGCTCCTTTCAAACAAGGCCTGTATACAGCCTGGACAGTGGAAAGTTTCATATCAATTACCTTGCCTTTCATTTCACTTCTTTCCTGGGAACTAAATTACTGAGCAGGAGCTAAAGTTGTTCCTCACTCTTGGAGACAAACCCTCTGACTGTCTCTTTCTGATGGCTGGTTCCTACAACCCTGCCAGTGTTTAGTTAACACTGGGTGGATGGAAGTAGAAAAGCCTTCTATGCCACACATTGCCCATGGGATGGTCACTCCATTCATCACCTCATCAGTTCTGTTTGTAACATGAAGATACAAACAGTCTTCCTTTGCATAAACTGCAAGTTCTTCAGGACTGTTGCAAGTACAGTGCACTTCATGTGTTGGGCTTCAGTGATGTCTCTGGATGCTGCTGCACTTAGTAAAATGAAGACCACAATATGTTGGAAACTGCAGTTAAAAAAAAACCCTCTAGACTATGACTTCTTGTCTTTGCAGCAGGTGCAGTGGTAGCCATTAGTTTTGAAAAGTCAACAGCATTTATGTGTGAAGATACAGAAGGTTATTGACTATTGACTTTCTTTTCCCACCATTTTTTTTTTATGAGTATTCATATCTTATGGAAAATAAACTTGATGTCTTGAACGCTTCACTGGATTCAATAGGGATTCTTCCACATAGCACCACTGGTGCTATCACCAATCAATTTAGTTTGTTTGGATATGTCAGCAATTTGTGAGGCAAGCAGAGTTGCCAAGAGAAAAAGGTAAGGTAAATTGGCATGCATGTTGTTTGAATACAGATTTACAGAGTGGGTAACAGGATATTATTAATAGAGGGGGAAATTTCTCTGGGATGCAGAGTATTGCATTTCAACATGGTTTTCTTAAGTGAAGATGACCTCCTCCTTAGATCAGAGGTGGGGAAATGAACTGGTGCTCCAAGGAAATCAGTGTTACTGCAACTGTCTAAAGGGTCTGTACAGGCTTAGCATGCTAGTTTGCAGTGGAATTTAAATGAAAAAGTAGTTCAATCACAGTCTGTAAAAAGTGATCACACCGAAGCACGCATAATGAGAAAAAGCTGTGCAATGGTCTGGGATTCAGTCTCCTTTAGGAGGTGGTTTTTTTGAGAGAAAACTTTCTGCACTGAAAGACTGAGCAGCTTCTTACCTTAACTTTCACTCTGACACTAGCTTTCAAAAATAATAACCAGATTTTTAAAATGTTGAACTTTCCTGGCAACTGATTTTTGTCCTAGCAGAGAAGGTCATAGTTCACCTTCTGGAGTCTTCTTTCAGACACATGGGCCAATATAAATCAGTCAATGTCTTACAAGTAGTGTAGTCTTCCCACACAAACCTGATGTTACCTCTCATTTTATTTTAGCAAGATTTCTTCCCTTCTATGTTGTATAGTAAAAATCAGAGACAGTGAGGTCAGAAAATCCCAAAAGGTGACAAAAATCCTTCTGTGGTGGCTTCTTACCAGATCCATCTTGTTCAGTTAGCCTTGAATTGGTTGCTTTCCAACTCAGTGGTATCGCAGATGGCTGGGTGCCATCCTCAGCAGGTATGAAATGAAGAAAGTGAACAAAATCAGATTGGCTTTGCTATTATTAAAGGAAGATACCAAGGAAGATTAAGCTTAAAGCTGTTGTGTTCATCAGAGGTTAGACTCCTGTATTTCCAATTCTGTTAGGTAGCGCTTTACAAGATGTATTGCCGACTGCAATGAGATTCTGCAAATATCTGGTATCTAAGCAAATATTTTCAGCCAATTAGTGCAACAGAACATATTTGATGTATAAGGATTCATCTCATTTAAGTTTCACTAACTAAAAGTTAGTCATCTGTTCTTACCTGGTCATCCTGTAGCAAATGGAAAGACATAGGCACTCCCCTAAAAGGATCAGTCATCCCATTCGCTATTTAGGGATAGGGTGAATTGCCTGTGTCTTTCCATGGATTCTACAGGTAGTACACATGGCTGGTTCAGAACAGACACTTTGCTTTTAGGTTGCTAAACACAGCAGAGATGACTCTCGTGTAATTATCATTTGATATAGTCACTGCAGACTACTCTTCAGTGCACCAGACCAGTCTCTGAAGTCACTGCTTAAGTCACAGTTAAGATTAGAGATGTAAAGCAGCATTTGTAGCAGGCTCACAAACCTACCTGTACTGCTCTTCTTACTCAGCTTAAATAAGTAGGTGTATCCCCCCATTGACCCTACACAGCCATCAGAAATCTATGCCCTCACGCCAGTCTTGGTGGCTTACTTTAGTACTAGCATTCCTCTGAATAAGTCTTCTTTTCACAGCCCTCATGTCAGCAAAAAGGGAAATAAAGTTCATGGGGTTTTTGCTCGCTTATTTTTAATATATATTGATCCACACTGTTAAGATGACCAGCAACTTACAGATAGATCTTCTGAGGATATGAGAAGCACTATGATAAGATCTTTTACTGTTGTTATAACTCCTCCTTTGCTCGGGTTCAGTAAGGTTGAATGCCTGCTTGCTGCAGTCCTACTTATATTTTTAGGAGATCTCACTAAATTCTGCACAAATAGGTGAAATACAGTAAAACTGCTAACTGCACATTAACTCTGCTCCTCAAATGAAGTTTTTTGAGTCCAATAGTGCTATAGAATAGATTGGAGCATAAATCCTCATGTTTTGTGATATAAACATACCATTTGCTGATGCAAAATTTTGCATGTATAGTTATTTTCAATGTCCATTCATCATTGTTGGTAGAAGTCTGTATATTCTTTCCCCTTCAACAGTATTTTAGAATATTACAGTGTAGACAAGACCAAAGAAATCAGAGTATGAATACATGAGAAGAATACAAATTACATGAGGTTGAGAAAAAAAAAGAAAAACAAACCAAAACCCACACACTAAATTATCTGGCAAAAATAATAACAATTCAATTAAGTTGTATAATGGTATGTCAATAATTCATACCCTTGAACACCAAAAAGGTCTGAAAGATTTTTGAAGAACAGCAAATGAGATGTGAATTTACAATGTAAAGTAAGTTCAGTGCCATTTTGTTATTCATTAGCAGGTGTATTATATAATAGGTTAAAAAATGCTATAACTTTTTCCCTTCCCACCCCACCAAACACATAAACAAAGATCTCTACCCGCCCTCCCCTGTGTGTGCAGAACAAATCCAGAACTCCACTTATTCTCCCCGAGAACTCTTCAGATTAATACACTCATTTGTTCTCTATTATCTTGGAGCCACAGAGTAGAAGTTAAATAACATTTTTAATTTTATTTAAAACAAATACTAGTTTTCATTTTATGTTTAACAGAAAGAAAAAAAAATCTAATTATTTTAATGTTTTCCTTCCTATGAAACCTTTTCTTTAATACAGAGTATATAAAAATGGATAAAGTTGCAACTTGATCATATTTTGTGATTTTCTGTCCATTTTCCTTGTCTTTATTACTTCTAACTTTTTTTTTAATTTCTTCAGTTTAAGAAAAATGATACAGTTGCAAATCCAAGCTAAAATACATTGTCTCGATACCTTTATGTCCTGGTTTGGGGTGGAGCAGAGACAACATTCTGTTCAGTGAGACAGGCTGTTGCTTATAATTGTTGCTGTGGCAACCAGGGTCAGCTGACTTGGTTGTTTACCCTGTGGAGGGGTTGCACCTGTGGGGAGGAGTGGACAGGTCAGGTGACCCAGAACTGACCAATAGGGTATTCCATCCCATCAGCCATGCTTAGTATAAAAGCTGAGGGATCAAAGGGACTTTTTTTTTTTTTTTTTCAATGGCTTCATCTTCAATGTTTCTCTTTCTTCAATGACTGATATTCAAGGAGGATCCTGTCCATCTGCCTTTGATCCTGATCTGTGCGTTCCTGAAGCTAGATCTGGAATCCAGTTCCCATCTGTTGCTGAGTCCGGTCTGGAACTTCCCCAGTGCCTGCCAGTGACATCTTCCCAGGAACTTGATACAGTTATATATATATATTTCATTATTTCCTTTTTATTTTATTATTAATGTTTCATTAGTTTAGTTTTTTTCCTAAACTCATAAATCTCTATTTCTCTTCTTCCTCTCCTTGGAGTGAAAGGTGGGGGAGAGCATCTGTTGTCTTGTCATTGGCCAACCCAGCCCAAACCATGACACTTTAATTGTTCAAAATGTCTTTTGTGTCCAGAAAGTAATGAAGTGTCAAAATCCTTATGTTTCTTTATATTTGCCCTTTTAGAATTGGAGAGAAATTGGTAAAGTATTAAAATGTAAAAAACAAATTAAAAAAAAAGAAGGAAAGTAAAGTGAAAATAAAAAAGGGAAAATAAAGGTTCAAACAAAATACAATATTAGGGAAACTGGGGGAAAAAATGACATCATAGCTGCTTTAACTAAAAAGTAAATATTAAGTGTTTTCTTAATAAGATTTAATAAAATAATATAGAATAACATTTTGCAAGTATTTATTTTTAGCAAATTTATTTTTCAGTATGTGAAAATAGTGTCAACCAAGTTAAACAATGTATTCATCAATAATTTTTGGAAAGCATAAAAAAGACAGGAAATTTTCAAAGACACTGTAATGATGTTAAAATTCATGGGGTGCAGATGTGCCTGTATGACTCAGGAGAAAAAAAAAAAAGAAAATTACATTTTCATTATAAATTTCAGTTGAAAATATTTTTTCTTTCATTAAATTCCATGGAAGCAGGTACACAGAATATTTCTAGTGAGTTTGATGAGAGCTGGACCAGGACCACTTTAAGGAGGCTTTATTTTTATTTTTGGTATCAGTAAACTTCCACTGCTATCATACTAATTCATCATCATTAGCAAGAGGACTATTCCAATCATAGCATCGTACACTGAGGGTAAAATTTAACTCTAAAATTTTGTGATTTGTTTGCTACTGAATCTACTATGGTAATGATCCCTAAATTGAAAACCTGAGTGGAAAATTAAATTTTAGCTGTAATTTATTTTTTATATCACTTGCCTGTCAGAAACCTGATGCAAATATTATTATCAGCTAACACTGATTACTGTTATTTCATTCATATGTATTTGTCTGATCACACGGCTGGGGGGCTGCTGTCTGTCCATTCATAAATAACAGCAAATAAACTAACTCTGAAAACATTGTGATGCAGCAAAGTCAATTGATTTTTAAAAATATTAAGTTCTTGCATTTGTTCACAGGTATATGGATTTGCTTGACTACCTGCTTATAAAAAAAGGCTATTGTTGATGCACAAAGAAACTACGAGAGGAGCATGCCCATCATGTAATGAGTATGGCATTTTCCTTCTGTAAGCATAACTACTCTGCCTTTATATATTTCTGTTCACATGTATTCATGTACAGGAATAGTAAAATGAATAGATAATTTCACATTCTGAGATATAATAATGCTGTTCTTAACTTATTTTTTTCTTGGTGAAGTACAAATGAACTTGTCAGAAATTTCAGTTTGTAATTTGTATTTCTGTTTTGTTTTTTGGTTTCCCTTTCCCACTAAAAAAAAGGAAAACGGAAGCTAAATAAAGTAAAAAGGGAAATTAATCTCTATCTGAACTTCTATGAAAAAAAATCCAGCTTACAAATATAATTTATTATTTGTGGGTTTCTGATGTACAATAGAAAATATATGGGGAAAACAGTAATTTATGTTTCTCTGGAAAATTTCCTGGACAAGCCCTGCCACGTTTTTCAACATATATATTATAATGTAACCTTATAATTACAATTGAATGGATAACTGTATATTAAAAGATTAAATTCTGGGGTTTTGCTGATTTTAAAATTTTATAAACCTGTTTTATCCTGATTTTTTTCCTAGTCTTAAAGAATTTCCTGTTTCTTCTATTTTTCCATGAAATTTTCAGAAATGAATCTTTTATCTAGTTTAGGGAGAAAAAAAAATTGGAGAAAGTTGCAACCTTTCCCCATGCTTCCCACAGAATTCTGAAAAAAAAATAATTATATAATGTAATTAAATATTATATAATATTGACTATGCAATAAGGCATTTGACTAGAATTACATTGGGAACATTCATTTTATTTTCTACTTTTCTAGTGCTTGAACTGTAATCTTGATATTACTTTACAGAAAGACGTATTATTGAGAATTTCAAAGCTGAATTACAAATCATAGAAATATGAATAAGAAATATTTTTTAAAATAGTGCCTATATACATAGTAAGAGGTTAGTCTGTTATACAGAAGACTAAATCCCTGTATTCCCTATACACTTTTGTAACCAAAAAATGTCCCAAAGAAAAATTTTGGTTTCAAAGTAATCTGAAATGTATAAGCTCCAAATAGAAATCTGAAGCCTACATGCATTTACAACAAAACTCTGTTTATAACAAAAAAATATAACCATAATATTACAGGGGAAAATCAACATTCATCCACAGGAAAGTCAGAACTGGTCAGTCTTTCAAAATAACTTCATAGGAAACATGGCACATTTTGTATATTTGAAAAGTGTGTGAACTCCTTATCTGGAGCTATCTAGCATGAAACGCTGATGTAGAGGTATCAGAATTGCATAGCAGTGAATGGCCACTGGAGTGCGGCTAAAAGCTCTTTGCCATGGATAGGTTAACTCATAGGCAGTCTTAGAGCAAAGCCAAAAAAGCTGAACGTCAGGAGCTCTGACAAAGTTTGACTCATTCAGATTTTCCTCCTCATGTTTTCTCTGGAGGGCCAAATAAGCCAAAGTTCACATCCACATCTGAATTTTCCTCTTGCATTTTTGCCTGAGTTGCACTGAATAAAATTAAGTGCTTCCCAACAAATAAAAATCCCTCTGTTTCCACAGGAAAGAAGTTATCGAGATACAGCTGCTGAGATACTCAAATTTACTGAATGCTGACTTTGTAAGCCCCTGTTTAGTTGATAACACAACCATATATGCAGCAGTTAACTTCTCCACAAATCACATGTGCAGACTGTGGGTTTAGTTGTCAGTTGTGCCACTGCAAACCTGCCCAGTTTTATCTTGGAGGTATAAGCATCTCAGAAAGTTTTATTCCTCTAACAGCAGATCTTTAATTAAATAGAATATTATAAAATAAATAAATGCATTTGTAAACATGCTGGAGGGCAGAAGGACGTGTTTTTATTTATACGATTTTAATAAAAGATATGTTTCTAGTTAAACCCCTGTGTGAGTAATCTAATATATAAAATGCAGTACAAGAAAGTGGTGTCTGTACGCTACAGCTTTAACCAGCTTTGTGTTTTCATTTCAAAAATATTATTGCCTCCTTTTCTCTTTCTTCTTCTTCTTGACCCTTCCTCCTTTTTTTTAATCCTTTTGGGCAGAAGTTAATAAGCACAAGCTTTGACTTCCTGGATTAGAAACAGGATTAGTCTGACAAGAGTCAAAACAGGCCATACAGAGAAAGGTACAAAAAACCCCTTTGTGGACAAAGCCGAGTGGGTTGTTGTTTTTTTTCCATAGATGTTCTCTACTTATTATCTCAAAGTTAGACATTGCTCTGGCTTTAAAAAATAATCTTTAATATCCTTCCTACTAATTTCTGTCAGAGATGTTTAATATTTTTCTGACAGTCCTTTAAAAGCACCCTCTAGAGGATACGATAGCCATTTAAGTATCTAATAACTTTAAGAACTGTGCCTAAATCCTTGGTCCCATGACAATGAATCCCACCCACTATTTGTACCGTGTGTGCAAAAGTGTTTTTCTTCATCAGTTCATTTTTAGTTAGCTCTGTTTTATTTAATGTCTCTATGGTCTTGATTACTGCCTGGAATAACATCTGTCTACCTATTTCCGGCTTTTTCTGTGAAATGATTCTGCTGTACACCATACTAGCATTTCACATATGAAAAACAGCATAAGAAACAACTGGAGTTGATTAAAACTTCATATTTATGCTCAGCCCAAGGGACTGGCCACAGCATTTTTATTTTTTCTGCTAAACTTTCCAGTGCAAAGTCTTACAGAGAGCTACAGAGCTGGTGGTACAGGTACAGTCCTCTGGTGCAGGAACCACATAGACCTGTACAAGTTAAGACAAACTGAGTGCACACTTCAGGGTTCAGCTGGTTCTCCTATAACATTTCATGTGTGCAGATGTACTTAACACCAAAGTAATAACAGGGCTGTTCCACTCAATATGTTATTATGTCTAGCTTTGAGGAATTCACAATACACTGAGATGGCCAATTCTTTCTCCCGTTAGATGTATGAAAAAAAAAGCATTTATTTTCCTGTTGGTTCAAATACATCCCCCCTCCATCCTTTTTTTTTTTTCCCCACCCTTTTTTTAAACATTGAAAACTTTTTTATGGAGATTGAAATTGCCCTTGGTTTCACTTACAAGACACAATTTAGACTTATTTTTCCTGCTGTGATAACAAAGAGTTATAATACTTCACAATCTTAACTGCAGCAGAAATGCCTAGCTTCTCTCTGCAATACCAAGCAGACCTTTCCCTAGGATCACATGCTATTTAAAGTGTTTCATTTTCTCCTGGTACAAGCAGAAGCCTCATCAAAACTGTGAATTTCAGATAAGCTTTTATCAGACTTTTGCTGTAACTATCTCAGAAATGAGCTGTCATCAGCAATTTTAATCTGTCTCTGGCTGCTTTAATTGTTGGCACCATTTCTGCCGACTCCTTCACAGTCTTCATAGCATGGAAAGTTCCTTTAAGACTTTTAATTCAGTCAGCAGAGATTTCACACAGTATTTTTTTTTTTCATATTTATGACTTACACATTTAAAAAGGTGGAGGACCTTGATTGAACAGTCAAATTATGGAAATGCAACTGCATCACTAGTTTTAAATACCAAGTCTGAAATGTGCAGCTGAGAGGGTTTGGGGAGAACCCTGCCAGCAAGAATAAATCTCTGGAAGATATTTTACTTTATTTGGAGTGAGGATAAATAGAAGCAGATTTTCTTTAATGCTGTATGTCATGGAATTTTATTGGCATCTATGAATAATTGCAAAGGAGCCCCAATTTTAAGCATGCTGAAGGACAAAAAAAGATGGCCTTACACCTAAAGTTGTTGCAAGAGACCTCAGCAAAACTGGGCTGAGTCTCTGACTTTGCCACAGGCTTTCTGTGTGACCTTGGGTAATTTACTTTGGCCTGAATTCTCAAAGGATTTGATGATATAACAATCTTAGGAGTCTGTGGGAATGAGGTGCCCAAGTGTTCGTGCATAGCTGACCCTGAGTGCCTGGTCCTACCTGTGAGCACTAATTACTACTACTAGTACTACTAATTACAGCAAGCACTGTGAGATCTTCCTACAGTTCCTCAGTAAGTTCCTCCTTAAAAGTAGTTCATGCCTTATCCTCTCCAGTATAACCAGCAAGATGTTAGGATATCTAGGCTGTAGTGGAAGCTTTCATGATCCCTGCTAGGCAGTAAACATGTAGCATGCAACCTATCAAATTCATGAGTCAGTATGTTATGAATTCAGTCACAAGATGCCTCTTTTCTCAGAGCATACAGCTATTGAGACACACAATTTAAGCAACTGATACGCTTTATGTGTGGTTGAAAAGATGGAATAAATTCCACTGCAAAATTTCCTGAAAGCAGAAAAGTATCAACAGTTAATAAAGTCCCAAAGGAATTCATGTCCAATGAGTGGTTTTAGTAAATTGTGAAAAATCCCCAGAGGAACTGCTTAGGGAGTCATTAACATGATGATGGTACATTTTTCTCGTGTATAAGAATCGACCCAATGGTTATTCTTGATGTCACAACAATCTCTTATTGATATCTCTATATTAAAAATATTTGAGTGGAAACCTGCTGACTGTACCTAAACTGTCTCATTCAATACCAAAGTCAGAAGTCTCTTCATGACTTCTTCAGGCTTTTGCTCAGAACCATAATGCTACTTTGCATACCCTCTCATCCCTCTTCTATTCTTTCCAACTCATCTGCCCAATTGTCTAGGCATCATGGAATACTGGTAATCCTTTTGAGGCATTCCTTATATATTTGCATCAAACCCTACACAGTCAGATCTGGGAAGTCTGGGTTTCTCTCTGTCTCCTAGAAGAGAAAAATAATGGATGAGCCCAAAGAGAGCCAAACAGGGTGACAGATACATATTCAAGACAGAAAAAATATATTATAATTGGATGGAGACCAAACTAAAATGACCTATGGCATAACCAGTGTTATTCGTCCAGGTCATGATTTCACAAATCATCCAGATTAGGAAGCTGGCCAGGCACACCATGATTTCGGTCCTGCTGGATTGCCTATTTTCCTTCTGTGAAAATCGGTGCACAGAAGGGAAGGAAGTGAGTTAAAACACTGGTACAAATTCAGGTCTTGTTCCAACCGAGAGGCAAACCACAGCCAAGATGTGCATCCTTACCCAGAGCCCAGAAGTGTTCCCAGGCCACCTTGTAGAGACAGAGCCTGGGTGTACCGAATGTACTGTTCATATGAGAAGGCTTAATGTCACTGACGACAATAGTCCTTGTAAACCATGTATGTGAAGAGCTGCAACGCATTGATGCACACTGCAAACATCAGAATTCATAAAATGTAAGGCCAGCAGGGTGCATTATAATCTTGTCCTGGTTCTGGCAGGGACAGGGTTAAGTATTCCATGCTTCAAGTTCAGCAACTTGAAGAGAATATGTCCTACTCCCCACCTGTACGGGCCAGCATCTCAGCTATTAGGAGCAGGCATTTCCCCACTCAAGAGAGAGAGTACAAAGGGTACACACCACAAGGCACCCTGTGGTTCTACCTGCGAGACCATGGAGAGGACATGAGGAAGTGGGATGGACAACCTACTTGGATCCTGCGGGCACGGGTACAGGAGTTGCAAGGAAGGACAACCACAAAAGGGGATCCCTCCAGGAAAAGTGCCGCCCCAGTTTCCAGTGGGCAGTTCCCCAGAGAGAGCAGAAGGCCTGATCTTGCTTCTGATCCTCTTGAAGGAACCTCCAAGTCATTTCTGCAAGAAGTGAGTACCGGATACCATGACCAGTATTAGAGGGGCCCTGCCTCCAGCCAGGTGGAGGAAAGGGACAACCGGGTTTATTGGACAGTGTGGATTCGATGGCCTGGCACATCAGATCCACAGGAGTATAAGGCTCTAGTGGACACAGGAGCACAGTGCACTCTGATACCATCAAGCTATAGAGGGGCAGAACCCATTTGTATTTCTGGGGTCACAGGGGGATCCCAAGCGTTGACTGTACTGGAGGTGGAAGTGAGCCTAACTGGGAATGAGTGGCAAAAGCATCCCATTGTGACTGGCCCAGAGGCTCCATGCATCCTTGGTATAGATTACCTCAGGAGAGGGTATTTTAAGGACCCAAAGGGGTATCGGTGGGCCTTTGGCATAGCTGCCTTGGAGGCGGAGGAAGTTAAACAGTTGTCTACCTTGCCTGGTCTCTCGGAGGACCCTTCTGTTGTGGGGTTGTTGAGGGTCGAAGAACAGCAGGTGCCGATTGCTACCACAACGGTGCATCGGCGGCAATATCGCACTAACCGAGACTCTCTGATGCCCATCCATAACCTGATTCGTCAACTAGAGGTTCAAGGAGTGATCAGCAAGACTCGCTCGCCTTTTAACAGTCCTATATGGCCGGTGCGAAAATCCGATGGAGAGTGGAGGCTAACTGTAGACTATCGTGGCCTGAATGAAGTCACGCCACTGCTGAGTGCTGCTGTGCCGGACATGCTAGAACTGCAGTATGAACTGGAGTCCAAGGCAGCCAAGTGGTATGCCACGATTGATATAGCAAATGCATTCTTCTCAATCCCTTTGGCAGCAGAGTGCAGGCCACAGTTTGCTTTCACTTGGAGGGGCATCCAGTACACCTGGAATCGACTGCCCCAGGGGTGGAAACACAGCCCCACGTTGGGCGCCAAAAAGGACTGTCATGGTTTGGCCTCAGATGGCAACAAAAAACCACGTGTCGCTCGCCCAGCGCTTCCCGGTACGGGAAGGATCAGAAGAAAAAGGCAAAACTCTTGGGTTGAGACAAAGGCAGTTTAACAGAACAGCAAAGGGAACAAGAAAACAACAACAATAACACGGACAGAGGAATATACAAACGCGATTACGGAACCGCCGCTCACCGCCGGTCCGGCCCCGGGACGCGCCAGCCCGCTCGGAACCCGACTGCCTGCCCCCTCCCTCCTTTTAATCTCAGGGTGGGTGTGGCTCACATGGCATGGAATACTTAACCCTGTCCCTGCCAGAACCAGGACAAATCTCTGGAATAATGCTGGCTAGGGAACTTCCTGACTTTGATCCTGTTCCAAGTCTTATGTGAATTTGGTTACACAAACTAGACAGCAGAGGACTGACCAGCATGAAACATGTTTTCACTTTCTCAACACCGTTCCCTTTTACAGAGCAGGATAGAAGCCCCTGAGCCTTCCTCATCTCAGAAGGAGACTCAGATGTCCTGCACCTCGTGCGTGGGCAGATCATCAGATGCAATATTGACATTTAAACACTGAATTGCCACTTCTCTCCTTTCTGAAGATATTTATCTCCTAGTGTCTAAGATGATAATGCAAGCAACGAAGCATTAAAGGAAATAAAATATAATAAAAGCAATTATTTGATGGCGTAATTTTTAAATAAAGTTTTAATCTACAGATTTCAGCTTACTACTTTTATAAACCTGTTGGCTGCCTATAACTTATTTTACCATAATAGCCAGTCAGTCCTTGGTGACTTTATTCTATTCTATTATTTTTTGAGTCCCATTTTCCTGGATTTTGTTTTTTGGTTGTTTGGGTTTTTTTATTTTTCTCTAGACAATGCAATTCAAAAGTTTTCATGCATCTCCTTGACAGATACAAACATTATTCCCATTGTGTCCTTTCTGAATGAAAAATTTAAAGTGCAGAGCTGTCATTGGAAGACTGACTGGATTCTAAATGAACTTTCTGATACCAAATGTAAAACTAGAGGGAACAGGGAACCAGTAATGAAGTGAAATACAAGGCTAAGTATTGGAAACTAATTAGCAACAACTCTGATGGTCTGAACTGCTTCCAAAAAGATAAGGATACACTGTTTGAGAAAACAATTAAATCCCTTCCCATACTTGCATAGAATTATTTCATATTCACATGCAAATCCAAAGACATGGATACACTCAAAATACTAATGCTGTATATATGCATAGACTGTGTTTCTCCTCTTGTTTACAACAGTATGAATGAGAGGTAAATTAACAAGAGGTCTACAATATAAAACTGCTGTGATACTAAGGAAATTCAGACTATCTCTCTCTGTCTTTCATCATCCTTATCATCAGCAGTAACTTATTTGCTATGTACAGATCCTCGTTGGTTTGGATATTGCATGAACGCTGTCGTGGTTTAGCCTCAGCTGGCAACAAAGAACTATGCGGCCACTCTCTCACCCCCACACACAGCTGTGTGGGAGAATCGGAAGAAAAAGGCAAAACTCACGGGTTGAGAGAAAGGCAGTTTAACAGAACAACAAAGGGAACAAGGAAACAATAATAATACTGATAGAGTAACGTACAAACTCGATTACTGTGCCACCACTCACCGACCGAACCCAGGCAACCCCAGCCCGTTCCCAAGAAGTGACTTCCTACCCCCTCCCCCGGCCAGCTCCCAGCCTATAGACTGGGCATGGTGTCACATGGTATGGAATACTTGTGTCCCCCGACAGATCCTTAGGAAAATTAACCCTATCCCTGATGGAACCATGACAACATGTAACCAGACTCAAAATCTTTTACCAGAAGAATTCAGTTACCCATACAAACAGGTGGACAGACAAACTATCCATCATTTTTCTACCTATCCAAACTAGCTTTCATTCTATATCAGTGTGACTCCACTGTAGTTTCCAATAGTTTACACAATAAGCTCCATTCCTGTTGTGCTACTTAGTGGCAAAGGACAGGAATCCAAATCCAAATTCTCCATGGGGGATTCATTGTGTGTTCAAGAATGAGTAACCTGTATAGAGCAAATAGGACCAGGTCCTTTCTCCCCCTCTCCAATTAAACCTGTTGGCTCAACCTACTGATTAAGGAATCAGGCTGACAATAAGAAATGTAGTTGATTTTCTGGAGATCAGTGCATGTTAGAGTTGCTTCCAGGCTGTTCTACCCTTCATCTTTATCTGGGACCCCATTACAGATAAGATTGAGGTACTGGATTGGAGTTTGGAGCAGCCAGGATCCCTGCCATCATGATGAGCCTTGGCATACAGGGACAGATATCCCAGCAGGAGTTACTGCTGCTTCAGGCTAATGCTAATAGTGCTGACTCTGTGCCTGCGGCAGCACATGCTCCTGCAGAGCCCCTGCCACAGCTGTCACCGCACAGCAGCAGGAGCCTCAACCACCAGGCTCCTGTGTTCGCTGAAGTCACTGGGAATTTACTCCCCAGCTGATTTTCCTCTCTTGATTTAGGAGAAATCACACACTCATTGAAGTCACCTCCTCTTGCAGCCTGCTATTCTACACCACTTTGCCTTTCTGCATTTCCTCCCCAGGATGGGACTGATATTTCACTGACTCACCTCTCTGGTGCCAC
Organism: Fratercula arctica; assembly: GCA_947846985.1. Lineage (NCBI taxonomy): Eukaryota > Metazoa > Chordata > Aves > Charadriiformes > Alcidae > Fratercula > Fratercula arctica. The sequence continues at coordinate 13,994,348 of CANTUZ010000025.1, read as the reverse complement.
TCAGATAGCATAGGCTGAGATGTGAGCATAGAATGGTCTCAAATTCTTCCTTTCAGAGAATAATGGGCTGTAGAAAAGGGTTTATTGTTCCTGGGATAATGCTATGTGATGACTAAATTTGACAAGGAAATGGCCATCCAAGCATTACTGTAATAATGCAAGCACTCATTTATTTATCCTTTGATGAGGTTCCAAAGAGCCTAATCAAGTTAGAGACTCTTTATTGCTACTTTTCCTAGGCAGGATTTTGACAACTTATTTGATGTTTAAAGCTGAACTTCTTTAACTATTAGTTTGGTTTTTATTTTGTATTTTTTGACTCGGGGAAAAATGACGCTGACTATAGCCACATGATTCTGATCTGCAACACATGCTGAAAAAATTGTGTAGTTTTCTTGCACCCTCTTCACACCTAAGTAATCAAGATGTGCGATTGTATCTGTGGGTAAGACTGGGATTTATATTGACTCAGCATAGTGGGTTCAAGAGTCTAAGTTGAGACTCTCATAGAAGTTCACAGTCAAAGTTCTCTATATATTCAGTATGAAGAAGCATCCACCAGCAGAGGAGAATTGCAACATTAGGTATTAAATGTCTAAAGTAGCAAATAGCAGGAATCCTCTCTGCCTTGTCCATCTTTCCTCCCAGTCCCATGCCACATTCTTCTTGAAATCAGAATTAGTCCCAGACTCTGGGAATCAGAAGAAAATGATATCACACAAGCAAATAGGATTTGGGGTCAATTTCTCAAGGAGTAGTGGTGTTCCACATGGGTTCTTCCCTTTCCAGAGGAGCTCAGGTGAAGACAGCCCAACATAAGTCACAGGAATTTACTCATCACACTGGCAAGTAAAAAAAAAAAATCACTAATACTAGAAGAAGTTTCTGAACAAATATGTCTCTGAATTGCAAAGATTCTGAATCAGTGCCCTCAAGGCATGTCTTCCCTGTAGGGCAGTGTCACAGTGCACTGTTTTATGTGTATTTTGTGAAAAGCTCAAGGGTAACTTTTACCCCCTTTCATATATTGGAAACAATACTTTTTCCATGACTACATGTACCAGTAAAGTCAATACAATTTGGGTGCAGTTTCCTGAATTTCTCTATTAGGCCTTGAGCTGATTCCAAGCAAGCACCCTCTCAGACCACCTCAGGTGCCAAAACTTTCTAACATATTTCAGTGCACCAATCAATAGAGTTGTAAGTGGACAGGAGCATGGCAGGAAACTGAGGATATAAGTAAGATGAAAAAAGAAGTCGAAAGTGAAGAGAAGGGCTCATGGCATCTGATTTCAGATGTCTACAAAGGAGATATCACCATAAGAACCAGTCATTCTAGGTTCTTTCCACGGGCAATAAGAAGAAATAGGTACTTTGAGCATAATTCACCAGACGTTAAATATCTCTTTTAGGACAAGATGCATGATGCCCTTTAAAAATGCTTGGTTCCTTCCATAGACTGTTACAAGAATTTCAGATGTTTGTCTCAGCTGTGTATATGTACAATGAAAACAGCAGCAGCTATATGAATCCCACCTTACTGAAGAATTTGACTGGGAAGGCAAACTCACTGAGTATGACTACATTAGTGATTTAGTGCAAAGGAGAGATTCTTTTTGATGTGAATTTGTCTTGAGTCTATACTAAGAGTCTTACAGAACCAAACTCTAGTGCAAAGCTGGTGTAGGCAAAATTGTTTCCCTCTCAATGTAACCGAAGCTGAAGTCATGCAGCAGGACACCATCTGAAGCTCACCATTTGCAAGGTCCTCCAAAAGTGAGCTCTGTATATGTGTGCAGCATGTGTGATTGGCAGCTGGCACAGACTTCACTGACAGTAGAAACACAATGTGGACATGCAGTCTCAAAACCATAATAGATCACAGTGCATCAAGTTACAGTCCTTCCCTCTTCAGAACATACCAGTAATGTTATATACCATGTAAGGTCAACATAACCATAGAAAACCCTGAACAAAAAAGACAAGGCAGAGAAATATACATATATGTAACGTAGTGCAGGGTCGGGGACTATAACCCCTCTGACTTCTTGCACCTTTACCCTATGTAACTTTGCATTAAACCCCATTTATTCTCACTATATTGAATACACACATGTACAATGTAACTGCAAATCATGAATGGTATAATCATTAAGATTAGAATTAGAATTAGAATGGTATAGACATTAAGAGTAAGCATAAAGTCTATGAGAAATCGAGGGAAGAAAAAGATTGATCAGCAAATAAAGGTACACCTTAAAGGTTACGAAGTACAGAAATAATGTAAGAATTGCCAACAGCCATGCTGAGTTAGGCCTTTCAAAGTATATTAAAACAAATAACAAAAAAGCTCCTGAGTCACATAAATAAAAAAAGAGAGCAGCAAAAGTAGGAACAGTATCATATGCAGCAAGATTAGGTAGAGATAAGGTAGTATATGTCTGGTTCTAAGTATTTGGGTTCATTTTCCAATAAAGGATTATTGAACAGGCAGGAGAGATGATGAAAATGAAAGAATAGAAGTGAAACCAAGATATTTATATACAAGGGAAAAGCAAGCAATATATAAATAACTAATGAAATAAAATAATTAATAAATTACAGTCTATCTGAATTGTAAATTAACCCCTGCCAGGTAAGTATTCTAACTACAGACTAACATTACTAAAGAGTAACAGTTGTTCTCTCATTTTATAATGTATAAATTATCTGCTCCTCAGTGACAAAACTTCAAAAGCATGAGAAGATATCGCCTATCTTACTGATTTCCCATCTAAAATAGTTCATGTTTACCCTTTTGGCTAGTTCTGTGTACTCAAGAACTGAGATTCGGGTTTCTCAGTGTTACATGTGTTGAGGGCACTTGATACCAGTTTGAGGTACTAATTCTCTTCTTGTGTTCTGCATAGTGAATTAGGTACAGCACACAGCTAGCAAGCATACAGCAGTCCACTAATATTTAGATAAATAGACCTTTATGCAATAATCAGAATCCAGGACTTCCTACTCAAGTATTCTAAATTTTACTTTGCCTAGATATGCTCTGTCTCTGACCCAACAAATCTGGCTTTCTTTTTCGCACTGTGACACAGCCCGACTGAAAAAATGAATGAAGAATCAACTCACCAAGGAGATTAGAGATATAGGCTTGAATTAAGTCAGATAGATAGAAAATAAAAAATGCCTTAAATGAGACCTCTCATTTCTTGCGAGAATGTTGCAGTAGATAAGAGACGAGGCATCACTGCTGGCCTAAGCCTGCTAGCTTGGTTCAGAGTACAGAGTTGTAGATCAGAGTCCTCCAGGAATCATAACCAGGACAGTACTTTGTTTCTGGTGCAAATTAGATATGCAGACTGAAAAAATCCATAAAATAAAATGCACAAGCACATGCAACTCATGCAACTTTTCAAGACAGAACTGTTTGAAGACTGTGTAAGCTTCTGATTTTATTTTGGGGTGGAGGGTGTGATTGGCAGACACATCTGAGTGAAAAATCAGTATAATATCTTAATTTGAAGATATAACACTATGTGGGACAAGGAGATAGACTGCTGTTTGGAAAATTAAAAAAAAAAGAAAGAAAACGTCAGCTTCTATTATTGCATAAGACGGAGAATAAAAAAAAACATTTCAGATTCTTGTTCATAAAAGTACAAGGATCATATGCTTTTAATAATAATTTATTGTTTGCAAAATTTTTTTTGTTTTGTTTTGCTTTATAATAAAGATTACTACCAGCAGGACATTATAATGTATTGTGAAAGATTTGTACATCCATCAATTTCATGGCAAAGGTCATTTATATCACTGGGTAAAGACAATGAGAAATGCTTTTCTTGTGAAACAAGGGTTCTTAATGAGACCACCTGCTCCTTTCTTCCCTGCTGAAACCAGTTAGATGTATCAATTATTTGTTTTAATAGGAAGAGCTGTATAATACTCAAAGAAGGGATATAAGCCAAGCATTTTTATATACAGAATTATGATAAGGGCAACTGTGTTTAAAATACTAATCTGCAAGAGAAAGGGGCAACCTTGTTCTGGGTAGGAATTAGTCAGCTTCATTCTGCAAACTTCAGTAGAGCTCCATCAAGATTTGTGTTTCTGGAGTTTCAGAGCAGATATGGAAACTGTCTAGGTGTCTAAAACAAGCAGGTTTTGGTGAGACTTTCCAACATGCTCAGCTGTCTAACTGTTGATTTGAATCTATTTGTGCTCTAGTGCTTTGGAAAACCCAAGGAGACACCTCTTCGCATTGTTAAGTATCTAAAGCTTTTGTTGTATTTCAGCTATGGTGTCCCCTGGACAAGAAAGACATGGACCTGTTGGAGCAGGTCCAGAGGAGGGCCACAAAAATTATCAGCGGGATGGAACACTTCTCCTATGAAGAAAGGCTGAGAGAGTTGGGGTTGTTCAGCCTGGAGAAGAGAAGACTCTGAGGAGACCGTATTGCAGCCTTTCAATACTTAAAGGGGACTTATAAGAAAGATGGGGACAGACATTTTAGTAGGGCCTGTAGCAATAGGGCAAGGGGTAATGGTTTTAAACTGGAAGAGGGTAGATTTAGATTAGATATTAGGAAAAAATTGTTCACTATGAGGGTGGTGAAACACTGGCACAGGTTGCCCAGAGAGGTGGTAGATGCCCCATCCCTGGAAACATTCAAGGTCAGGATGGATGGGGCTTTGAGCAACCTGATGTAGTTGAAGATGTCCCTGCCCCTGGCAGGGGGGTTGAACTAGATGACCTTTAAAGGTCCCTTCCAACCCAAACTATTCTATGTGTCCTGGTTTGAGGTAAAACAGAACCAACTTTCTGTTCAGTAATTTTACTTTTTAGCTAAACCTCTTCTAACTGTCTGAAACTCTCTGAAATTAACAGCATATTTTGCATAAAACATTCACTCTCAGAGCGATAAGACCTATGTTTATAGTGAATACCAGGGAATGGTATGCAGAGAGGCTCTTGTTTATACTTATTGCTATAACAACCAAGGTCAGCTAACTTTGTTATTTGCCCCATTGGAGGATCAGAAGTGGAAAAGCGTAGAGGGGTCCCACTTGTGGGGAGGAGCGGACAGGATGAGTGACCCAAAACTGACCAACAGGGTTTTCCATCCCATCTTCCCCATGCTCAGTATAAAAGCTGAGGGATCAAAGGGTCAGCCCTCTTTCTTCAGTGGCCAATGTCCGAGGAGGACCCTGTCTGTTCATCTGCCTTTGATCCCGATCGGTGTGTTCCTGACTCCAACTCTGGAATCCAGTTCCCACCCATCACTGAGTCCAGTCTGGGACTTCCCCAGTGCCTGCTGGTGATGTCATCCTGGGAGCTTGATACAATTTTGTATATATTGTATCTATTTCATTATTTCCTTTTTATTTTAGTATTAATATTTCATTAGTTTAGTTTCTTCTAAACTCGTAAATCTCTTTATCTCTCCTCCTCCTCTCCTTGGAGAGAGAGGTGGGGGAGAGCATCTGTCGTTCATCTCAGTGGCCAGTCCAGCTCAAACCATGACACTATGATTCTATATGTCACAAGGAAGGTGATTTTTTAAAATAGGAAGGTTTGAAAAAAAAACAAAAAAAAGGTTGGTTCATGCTTCTTATTTTTCCCCGTCCCCTCTCAAAACCATGTCTTTCCTCCTGATAGGGATCTAATCAGGTTATGCAGGAAAGTCTGCATAACAAAGATTGCAATCTGGTGATTCTTTCTAAGCTGTTGAGCTGTTGGTGGATCATTTCATTGCACTGACTACCTGTTAGCTAGAGGAAAACCATCTTGGATTTACATTGTATGCGTCAACCAATTTGAGAAAAAGATCTCTGAAGAGAGGTCCTGGTTTTGAGACCCAACATCATGATTTTTGCACCTGCAAATGGTGACAGCTCTGCTTCAACAGAGCTTACATTTGTGTGTAAAACTAAATTATGCCAAAGACTGATTATGAGTAGTATTGGAATCAGGCATCTTAAAAAAATACTTCTGTGAACATCTTTTTAGCCTTGTTTTTTATTCAAGAATGGAATAAACATATAGTCCCTTGGTTGAGAAAAGAACAGACCAGTTTCTAAGCCAATGTTCATCTGCCAAGACGAGAAATGTCAATCTGCCAAGACAAGGAAACCACACAAACTCTGCAAACTGAGACATGGCTCTACTCTAGATTGTGCACAGTAAACACATAGGAATTAACTGCCTCTTGGAAGCTGCAGTGACATTTGAAGAGTTAATAGCATGCATCTCAGGCTTCAGGCAAATGAGACTTCCACCCTGCTGCAGCATATTGGTCAGACATATGCCCCCTGCTCTCCCTTAAAACTACAGAGACGACATTTTAACTTGAACAAGCAAACTGTACATAGAAAATAACACCATGACAACTGTCTGTTGAAGCTGCCTCCCTGGGTGTGAGATCCTTATCACCTGAGCATGCATACATCATCACTTAACAAAACAAATGTGCTTCAGAAGCTGGTGGGGTTTTAGCACAACTTTGAAACTACTTTCTTTGAGGAGCTCATTATGAACTGCCTGCTGATAGGAGTTATTTAAAATGCTGGTGACAACAAGGTTGAAAGGCTATAGTTACTGTTGAAGCCACAAATGGGAAAATAAAGGAATGTGAAAATTCAACTTAACTGTTATTGTCTAGGACTCGTGGTTCTTTTGTGTCTGAATGTGCAATTTGTTTGTCTTTGCATTATTACCTGTAAATAACAGGATGCTATTCACTCCTTCAGAACAATGAAGGGTCTGAACCTGGAAATGTGCACAAAAACTTTAATACTCAGGGAAATAGTCCCACTGAAAGCAATAAAAGTAATTATCACTTGATCATGAGTTCTACTGAAATACATTTCTTTCAAAATGATAGTTCATTCCCTGATCATTTCACTCATCAAAGCAATGGTAGACAGAGCTTTAAAATTAACATTTAAATAAACAGAAATAAAGATTTTGCATTGCTGCTTTTGAAACTACAAAAAATTAGACCAATATTGTGATAGAAAAGAAAAAATAAAACAGTGTACTGTGGGCATAAAATTTCTTTTAAGTCTGGCCCTTTAACATATTTTGTTTGTCTTTTTAACTCAGTGTACAGCTTTCATTGTGAAATTAAATTCACGTTTCATGCAACATGATTATTTCTTTGTCACCAACTAATTATCTAAAAATCAAACCAGAACAATAAAATATATGAATTATTGCAGAACACTCATGGCAGCTGCTTGCACTTTTGCAAGTTTCATTTTAAGTCATTTTCTTCTCTCAGCATTTTTTAAGTTATTGAGGGATTTTTTTATTTTTTTTTTTAGTTTTGCTTTGTTTCAGAACATTTTTATGTATATACATAAACATAAATAAATCATAGAATCATAGAATGGTTTAGGTTGGAAGGGACCTTAAAGATCATCTAGTTTCAACCCCCTGCCATGGGCAGGGACACCTCCCACTAGACCAGGTTGCTCAAAGCCCCATCCAGCCTGGCCTTGAACACTTCCAGGGATGGGGCATCCACAGCTTCTCTGGGCAACCTGTTCCAGTGCCTCACCACCCTCATAGTGAAAAATTTCTTCCTAATATCTAATCTAAATCTACCCTCTTCCAGTTTGCTGGAATATATATGTATATGCAAATAGATATACATACACATATCATACATCCACACTTTTCATGTGAGATGCAGGAACTGAACATACAGTAGTGACTGAATATTTCTTAAAGTAAACCATCCTGTAAAGATATATTTCAATAAGGCTATCGGAATTTAATATTCTGGAACATTAACTAATATCATAGGAAGGAAATAATAGATAACACATGCAAATATTGATATACCATAGTTACTTAATTCCTGCCTAATTATAGGTTCATGGAATTGTAGCTATAAACCTTATGGTTTCCTTGGCAAAAGTTCAGCTGATTATTTTAAGAAAGAAATGACTTACAGACAACCAGTTTCCTGACTTCAGTGGGATCAGATGGAAATTCTGATCTCCAGAGGATCATCCAATCAAGTGAACAGCTACAGGAATACTGATGGATACAATCAAGGGGATTGCCTCCATACTTCAAGTTATAGATATGTGCAAATATTTTGTTAAATGCGGCCTTCAAAACCAGACAGACATAGGAAACTATATTTGTATGCAAATTGTGCTTCCTGCTTTAAGTTTCTAATCATGGTAATTTTTGTTGTAATTGTGTGTTTCCCCATGTGGAAAAATGTCACTGTGGTGCATTGAATAAACAGCATAACCAACTTTGTGTTACCTTAACAACAGGCTTACCATTCATTAAACATAGTAAGGCTAGTCCAAAGAGAGATAACAAGCCATCTGTCTCAGTAGCTTCCAAATACCTTGCCATCACCCAAAATAAATTTTATCATGCTCTTGGCCACTCTGATGACCATGTCCCCAGCTCTTTACTGTAGATTTACATCAATAATGCAAGTGCAAAATGAATGTCATGTTGGTGTGATATATCATCTGAGCAGAATGGAAGCAGACTGCACTTATTTTGCAGAGGACCTAAGAATGACAGAAACTGCAAAGTCCTAGATTGGATCATAGCTGATGGCAGGTAAGAGTCTCAGTCTTTTAACAACTGCCAGGATCTAACAAGGACACCTTTGCTCATCTCAGCAGAACTGGTTAAAGGTAGATTACAAATGCATTTTGCCATTTGAACTTTAACATTAAATTTGCAAAAAAATCAGTCTGTGTCTACAAAGAAGAAGGAAGCATTTACAAATATAGAACCCCACATAGTGCTTTACCAACAGCTACATCATTATTTACTTCTTGCAAAGCACTCCAAAAATAGCTAGCTCCATTCTTTAGACCCACCGCACTAGAGTAATCTGCAGTACAGTTACTATTCCAAACATCTACTATTTTTTCTGTTTTTTTCTTTTTCTTCTTTTCTTTATACAAAGCTGCACTTGGTGGATTTCAGCTGCTATCCAGTTATTTGGCAAAAGGATGTGAGAATCCAGCTTCTTATGGGCTCTCAGTATGTGTGGGATTGAGGTAGCACAGCAATTCCCTCCTTTTTTTGAGACTGCTGCCACAGAAGTTCCAACAACAAAAATGCCCAGTCAGCAGTTTCTTTATTTTCATCTTTGTAGCGCTTTTGGCACCGAATTCTGGAATGGATAAATTAAAATGATGTCTGCCTAATCCCTCTGAGAGATTTGATTGCAACTTAGACTATAGCATTTTTCTTGAACAGGCTTAAAAAATGTTATAATCAATTTTAATATGTGTCCTGGTTTGAGGTAAAACAGAACCAATTTTCTGATTTGTAATTTTACATTTTTGTAAATTTTACATTTTACATTAAATTTGTAATTTTTAGCTGGGCCTCTCCTGACTAAACTCTGAAATTAACAGCATATTGTTCAGAAACTGTTCACTCTCAGAGTGATAAGACATGATTATACCAAGGAATGGTATGCACAGAGGCTCTTGCTTATACTTACTGCTATAACAACCAAGGTCAGGTAACTCCGCTATTTGCCCCGTTAGAGGGTCGGAAGTGGAGAAGCGTAGAGGGGTCCCACCTGCAGGGAGGAGCGGACGGGACAGGTGACCCAAAACTGACCAACAGGGTATTCCATTCCATATGCATCACGCTCAGTATAAAAGTTAAGGGATCAAAGGGTCAAGTCTCTTTTTCTTCAATGGCCGACGTCTGAGGAGGACCCTGTCTGTTCGTCTGCCTTTGATCCCGATCTGAGCATTCCTGACTCTAGTTCCAGAATTCAGCTCCTGTCTGTCGCTGACTCCAGTCTGGGACTTTCCCAGTGCCTGCTGGTGACATGATCGTCATCCTGGGAGCTGGATACAGTTTTGTATATTTTGTATACTTTTTTAATTTTTATTATTCTATTATTATTTACTATTTTCTTATTTATTATTATTTTCATTAAAGTAGTTTAGTTCTTTTTCTAAACTCGTAAATCTCCTTATCTCTTCCTCTCCTCTCCTCTCTTTGGAGAGAGGGGGGAGAGGGCCATCTGTCATTCTGATTGGCCAATCCGGCCAAACCATGACAATATGTAACATATAGAATGTGTTCTTTAAGGTCTAAGGTATAAGTTATGCAGCAAGGTAGTTCACCTGATGACATATGACAGATACACATGCATTCTATACAGGAACACACAACAAAGGGCTTTATTTCATGTTGCGTTTCCTTTTAATAAGATCATCTAAGAGAGCCCAAGAAACATCGTATGTCATGTCTGAGTATTTTTCTTTATTTATTTATTTAGTGAAACAACCTTTGCTTTGCTTCTGCATTTGAAAACCACACTTCACAGTGAAAGCATGCCAGATAGATGGTCCTGGAGAATTCAGTTTTCTGTATATAGAAATGATTTGTAATAAAAAGTAGTCCTTGTTATCAGTGCTGCAATCCTGACAAGACGACACTGCTTCCAAATTTAAAAGATGGCCCATTCTCTTTAGAAATTGGATCTTTGAAACTTCTGTATCAATTATGAGTTTGGCAGCTTCTTTTAAAATGGCATAGAATATCTGCCATTAAACCCTGGTCAAAGATAATCACAATGTTTAAATAATTAGTTCAGAGAGTACCAGAGTGTCCTGGTTCCGGCAGGGACAGGGTTAAGTATTCCATGCCATGTGAGCCACACCCACCCTGAGATTAAAAGGAGGGAGGGGGCAGGCAGTCGGGTTCGGGCTGGCGCGTCCTGGGGCCGGACCGGCGGGGAGCGGCGGTTCTGTAATCGCGTTTGTATATTCCTCTGTCGGTGTTATTGTTGTTGTTTTCTTGTTCCCTTTGCTGTTCTGTTAAACTGCCTTTGTCTCAACCCAAGAGTTTTGCCTTTTTCTTTTGATCCTTCCCGTAATGGGAAGTGCAGAGTGCACCATCGATGTATTCCCATACATCCTCATGCACCCTCAGTATAAGGTGGGTGGTCAAACACTGGAGAAGGTTTCCTGGAGAGGTGGTTGATGCCCCAAGCCTGTCAGTGTTTAAGAGGGATTTGGGCAATGCCCTTAACATGCTTTAACTTAGCCCTGAATTGCTCAGGCAGTTGGACTAGATGATCGTTGTAGGTCCCTTCCAACTGAAATAGTCTGTTCTGTTCTATTCTATTAACATTTTGGTACTTTCTAGTTGTGTATTAAGTGTCTGGACTTGCAGTTTTCATGAGTTGTTCTCTTATCCTCTCTGATCTTGCTACTCACTGCCAGCTATAAATTGAGACCACATTCCTTTCCAATTGTTTCTGCTGTTGTTACTGTTAACATTTATTTTTATCCAACAATATCGAGGAATGTCTTGAAAATCAATGTTTCATAAGTTACAGTAATGTTTTCAGTTTCCTGTCATCTGCTTTAATGTACGTGTACCCTGTAATTTCTCATCACTTTCTAAATCCATCTTGTTATCACCAAGGTATAACTTAATGTACAGCTAACTCTTTCCTAGGTGACCTTAAAGCATACGCTACTGGGAATGCATTGTAGAAGAGTCATTCTTTGCAGTGAAGGTGACAGAAGGAACAGCTTGGAAGCAGCAGCACAAAACTTCAGCACTTTCACACTTGGGTAAATGTCCTGAAAAAAACAAAACAAACCCAAAAAACCCCCCAAAAACAAAGGAAAAAAAAAAGATTATTTATGCAGAAGAAATTCTTTACATCTGCAACTGTGTGATCACCATGTATCAGAAGAGACTTTTTCCTTGCTTCTCTGTGGCAAAAGCAGAGTCCAAAGTCTGAATCAGACTACGTCTCATAGCACTGTCTGAGGATCTGACCTTTAACATTTGTTACTATTACTTTGCTATACCCTTTTCTCTGCAGTGACTTAACTGATTGGCAGAAAATATGAAGAAATGAGGCTGTGATGATTTACTTCAATGCTTCCTCTCCCACAAACACTGTGCTTTAAGAAGTTGCTCAATATAACAAAAGCTAGAGGAGGGATACAAAAGTAGAGGGTGCAAGACTGCATTGCTATGGTGCAAAGAGAAAGAAGTAGGAGAGTAGCAGGAGGGAAAACAAATTAAGAGGGATTTCACTGTCCTGAAGAGATTAATCCAGTCATCTGTCCACATCCAAACAGTTCAGTTAGTCCTATTTGGATATCACTATGCTGTCAATTCCCTTAGACCAGTGCAAGTTTGCTCTGGAGAGTAACTAAAAACGGAACAAGTAATGTAGGGCTGCAGACCTCTTGAACAAGAGTCCTTGGCTCAAGTCTCCACCGTTTGAATGTTTCATAGGTTGGTCACTGCAAGTCCTTAAATCTCACCAGTCCCAACAGGATGGCCTATAAAAAAGGATAGGGGCACGTAAATGGTGGTGCTGGCACACTGCCCATAGTCTTATTTTTCTAGCGATTCTGCCAGACACTTGTTACTCTTGGTTGTGCTTCCCTTTTTTTTCTTGTTCTTTTTAATACCTTTAAATATAATTGCTGGAGCATGCAAATGTCTCCCTACCCAGATGCGTTAAAGTCTTAGGTCAGCCTTTTTGCATGCATAAAACTCTCCAGACCCAGATTTAGTGAGGACTTGAGAGATGGAAGAGGCAGAGAAGTAATGAATCTGGGAACAAGGGCCAACCCACTCATCCCAATCCTGAAGACACTGAAAAGACTGTGAATTCTCACATAGATTTCTGCATTCAGTTCATTACCAGTTGGTACTTACAGATATCGTTATGGAAGTTTTTGTTTCTCCACTTGGCTTTAATTGCCTTCCTTATTAAGATTTATCTTTCTGATATGGCAAAATATTATTTCAATAGATGCTGCAAGTTTATGCAAAAGGAGCTAAAAATTATTTCCCATAGAACAGTATTTATGAATGTTTATGAGTTTCAATGCAAGCAATTTAAAGGGCTCGTAAGATACCTTTCTTGAGAGCTCAATTAAACGCAATAGACGTCTGGTTTAAAATAAACTAAATAAATAAACTAAGCTTCATGTTTGGGGTTTTCTTTTTTTCTTTTTTTTTCCCCTTCCTCTGGAATATATGAAACTGTTCTTCAAATGCTAACTAATCTAACCAATTTTGTATTGAATCATGAATGCATTTTAATTTACTATTCAAGCTGTTGTAGCAATGAATATTTCTGCATCCTTAGCAATATTTTAAAAGAGGGCTTTTCACTGCTTTTTTAAAAAAAAAAAACTTCTGCAATTTCTTTATACAGTCTGATTAAAATCCAATTAATTACAAGCACAATTAAACCTTTCTACCACAGTTTGCAGAAGAGAACTGATGGAAGTAAAGTTGTCAATCAACTTTAGTAAGGACTAGTAACTTGTCATCTGCATAACTTTTAGCCAGTAAAAATGTGAAGCTAAAACCCGACATTAACAGTATATTGCCATATGCAAGTTTATTAGGAAATGTCTCACTTCTTTGATTGTGGTTCTGCTTATCATCAGATCAAAACAATTTTGTTTATATGGCACCTTTCTTGACAAAATCATCCCAAGGCATTTCACAATAATAAATATACATATAATAAAAAGGCAGTTAAAAATACAATGAAAGGCAAATTAAACATTAATGTACAATCCAATCTTATTGCAAAATCAGTGATGCCAAAGAACAACTTGGTGGCGCACACACTTTTTTAAAATTCTGTTTTTATTGGTATTTTGAAATTTTATAAAACTGTCCTGGTTTGAGGTGGAGCACAGCCAACTTCCTGTTCAGTGAGAGAGGCTCTTGCAGCCTTGTTGCTGTAATATACTTGTATACTTGTTGCTGTGTCAACCAGGGTCAGCTGACTTGGTTGTTTACCCTGTGGAGGGGTTGCAACTGTGGGGAGGAGCGGACAGGTGACTCAAACTGACCAATAGGATATTCCATCCCATCTGCCATGCTCAGTATAAAAGCTGAGGGATGAAAGGGGTTAGGTTAGTAATGGCTCTCTTTGACTGATGTCTGAGGAGGACCCTGTCAGTTTGTCTACCTTTGATCCCAATCAGTGTGTTCTTGAATCCAGTTCCTATTCGTCACTGAGTCCAGTCTGGAATTTTCCCAGTGACATCTCCCTGGGTGCTTGATATGGTTTTGTATATATTGTATCTATTTCAATATTTTCTTTTTATCATTAATATTTCATTACAGTAGTTTAGTTTTTCTAAACTCATAAATCTCTTTATCTCTCTTCTTTCTTTCCTTGGACTGAGAGGTGGGGAAGAGCATCTGTCATCTTGTCATTGGCCAACCCGGCCCAAACCATGACAAAAAACAATAAAATGCATAACCATAATAAATAACAAATACAGAACATGCACAATATACATTAGCATTTCCCCCAGTCCAGATCGTCAATTGGCATAAATCAGCATTGCCTTGCTGACTTCTGTGAGCTATAACAAATAATGCTTACTGGAGATTGGGTCCATTGCACATCATTGACTTAAAAAATAGTTTATCTTCCCTATCATATAGGATTTAGGTGTTGATATTATGACTTTGTTTCTTTACTAACAACACTGAAAGTTCCCTGCAGGGTGTTTGTTGAATTTCTCCTCCAGAGGGTAAAAAATAGGAGTAAACTTCCTTTTCATGGGTTGTGCTACCGTTTAGAGCATGCTCAATTCTCTTTTCCATCTAAAAGCAGTAAATCTTTGACTCGTAACATACTAGTCTAATTACTCAGCTATAGGCTATGAATGCACAAGTGTGGCATGAGGCAGGGAAAAGAAGGCAAAGGGAACCAAGTCTCTGTTCTCTTTATTGGAGGTGTTGTGCTGGGCAAAAAAGACATAGCAGGGAGTAAACTTAGTCTGAGGAACTGCAGAAAATGCCATCACCAAAGTAATGCATGCACCCTCTCAAATGATGAAAGGACATCTGCATTACTGTCTGGACCAGCCTTGCATGCATGTGGCATGCCCCCCCCCCCCCCAATGCCCCAGTTTAAGTAATAATAGTCATACCATAATAGGTGCTACCTTTGTCTGATGCCAGCGGGCTGCTACAATCAAAACAGGAGGGAACCATGAAGCTTGAATGTCCACAGGCTGATATGGTAGGGGTCTTCGGAATAACCATTCAGCTCTGCCTGGGACCCAATGCAGTGCCCAAACTGTTTTGGTGCTATCTCTAGGCCTGCCTCAAGCTTGCCAAAGTGTTGTGGGCATCTCACATTTACAACAGGTGAAGTCCAGATGATTCCGCAGACTTAATCCTGTTAGAATAGTTGAAGTGTTACATCAGTAAAGCAGTTGGGCTAGATACTGTTATCTCCAAAGACAAATATGTTTGGACAAGGACAGATTGAATAAAGTACTCCTGTGATATTCTGAATCTAAAATAACTTTGACTGGCAAGGCACACACCAAGAACTTAGAAGTGGCGTTACTGGGTGTCACTACCAAAAACTTTCAATGCATATCTCAGAATGAGACGATCAAAATATGGGATGACCTATCTGCTTCTGTACAAAG
Organism: Fratercula arctica; assembly: GCA_947846985.1. Classification (NCBI taxonomy): domain Eukaryota; kingdom Metazoa; phylum Chordata; class Aves; order Charadriiformes; family Alcidae; genus Fratercula; species Fratercula arctica. The sequence goes on along the minus strand of CANTUZ010000025.1, from coordinate 13,978,884 downwards.
TCTAAATTCCAGAATCAGTGTATTTCTGGGAGTCTGAAATTGCTTACTCCCCTGCATATTTTATCTTGTCCTTGTCCCTACTCCATCTGTCTGTCTCTTTGGAGGATGGGACTACAGCAAAAGCAACATGACTAAACCCAGTTCATCCCACAGAAGACTATAGTTTATATCACCTAAGGCCATCAGGAATGACAGTTCAGCCTAGAGAAGAACTTCAGTTAGAGGAAAGAGTCCTGGGCAATCTCTGCTGCATGAGAACTCCGTAGGCTGCCAGCACCTACAAGACTCGATTGATTGAATGTATGCTGGAGGCTCTTTATACTAGTTACTGACAAGAGAGTGGAACATAGTCATGCACGCACACCTAGGCAGATAGCCTATGTTTGTGAAAATATGAAAATTGTTGCCTAAAAACTGTCTTAAAAAAAGAAACATATTTAGCACATTCATGTGCTTATCTCTGTTTGGAGTCAAGTGCACCTTAGTGGTAAGTATACCTCTGAACATTTTTCTTAATACTGACAATCTTAAGCACATATTTACTTTTTTTTTTCCTAAATGGCTGGCCCTAGCCACCTGTGGTCATATCCAAAGCCAACAGAAGTCAACAGCGAGATTCACTTCATCAAATTTTAGTCTTCAACATCTGATTTAGTCCTTGAGACATCCTATGTAGTCAGCGGAGAGAACCAGGGCATAATTTGTCTCATAGAGCTGTTTTAGGGTGAGGTAGAGCTTATCTTTATGAGTTCCTGGGTTTTTTCCCCACTATAAAGGTAACCTATAAGGACTATGTCCTGGTTTCCGTCGGGGACAGGGTTAAGTATTCCATGCCATGTGAGCCACACCCACCCTGAGATTAAAAGGAGGGAAGGGGGCAGGAAATCGGGTTTGGAGCGGGCTGGCATGTCCTGTCCCGGGTCCGGTCGGGGAGCGGCGGTTCCGTAATCGCGTTTGTATATTCCTCTGTCCGTGTTATTGTTTTCTTGTTCCCTTTGCTGTTCTGTTAAACTGCCTTTGTCTCAACCCAAGAGTTTTGCCTTTTTCTTCTGATCCTTCCCATACCGGGAAGAGCCGAGCAAGTGATACGTGGTTCTTTGTTGCCGTCTGAGGCCAAACCACGACAGTCCTTTTTTGGCGCCCAACGTGGGGCTCGAAGGGTTGAGATAACGACAGAATCCAACTAGAGCTTGAAAAAACGAATTTGTTAGGTAAATAGTCACTGGTCACTATGTTGCTTAGTTTGTTCTCATGGCTGTGTTATGTAAATTCCTATGTGTCTTATGCACTCCCTGGGATGATATTTGTTACTTCCGGGAGGGGGATGAGGATTATCATTTTACTGTCCTGTGCAATATCGGCTTATGATATGATAACATCACTTGTTAGACGGTTATTTTGGGGCGTTTATGTGGTATTGCTGTCCTGTCCGTACATTGGGCACCGTCTCTCAGAATTCATTAATAATTACACCCAGTCTACGGGGGAAACAGGGGGGGGACACTTTCCCCAGCTCTTTTGCCTCCCTTTTCTCCTTCGGGTCAGGTATGACAGCTTTTGAGAACTTTGAATATCCTTGGGATGCTCAAACCAGCATGTTCCTAGTGTTATGTCTGCTGAATATGTTCCAGGTCTCGTTTAGGGTTAAACGACTATTTAAGACTACCACCCAGAGATCTGCTCCGAGGCTGGATAGTCAGGGGTGGCATGGCATGTGGGAGAACATGGGCAGGTACTTAGAGAACTTCTCACCTCCAATGGTCTGGGACTTCACCCCTGAACAATTACAGGACCCTGATAGAGTAGTAGAATATCTGAAGGGAAAATGCTGTGGCTATTCCAGAGAGGCACAACTCACCACACTGTGCTGGGCCTGGCCAGTATCTACCAGGCACTGCTCAGTGTTATGCAGCACCCTCAGGAGAAAGAGACAGAGACCAGACCGGTAGGCGCTGCAGCTGCTGCGGCCCCTGCGGGCAGGCGCTGTGGCTGCTGTGGCCCCTGCGACAGGCACTGCGGCTACTCCAACCCCTGCGACAGGGCCCTGCGGCTACTCCAACCCCTGCGACAGGCACTGCGGCTACTCCAACCCCGGTGACAGCCACTGCTGCTGAACCAGGGAAGCAACTCGTGCCAGTATCCGTTGCCCCCATACAAAAGAAGAAGTACACAAAGAAATCAGTTCGCATAGTAAGAGATGACGATGAACCAGGGCCATCACAAGGACAGGAGGAAGAGGCAGAACCAGAGATAATTACCCGATCCCTATCCCTGAGTGAGCTGCGGGATATGCGAAAAGATTTCATCTGACTTTCAGGCGAGCACATTGTCACCTGACTGCTTCGGTGTTGGGATAACGGGGCCAGTAGCCTGGAATTAGAGGGTAGGGAAGCCAGACAGCTGGGATCCCTGTCTAGGGATCGACAAGGCAATTGGAAAGAAGACCCAAGCCCTCAGCCTCTGGAAACGACTCCTGTCAGGCGTGAGGGAGAGGTACCCCTTCAGTGAAGATGTTGTATGTCACCCAAGCAAGTGGACTACCATGGAAAGAGGTATCCAGTACCTGAGAGAATTAGCCGTGCGGGAGATGATTTATTATGACTTGGACAACACAGACTTACCCATGGACCCTGATGAGGTGCACTGCACAAGGCCCATGTGGCGGAAGTTTGTACGGAGTGCACCATCGTCATATGCTGTGGAGCATTGATTCACGGACTCTGGCAGGGTATGGACCAAAGACCTTTATTACAACAATTTCCCGAGTTTTATAGGTACAGGTACTGTCCACGTGCAGGTAGCATCCTGCTGATAGGTTGAAGGTCGATTGCCACGCGCTTCTCAGTGTCTTCTAACTGGTAAACACATATAACAATGTTTTGTGTTACTGATGATAAATTGTCGTGCCCTTACATTGCACAGGATGAGAATAGAATAAAACTGATAAAATAACAGACAACGTAGGCAATATTTAAACCACAAGATCTTGATTCGCACTTCCTTCTTTCTTGCAGTATACGCAATAATAGGCTCTGAAAAGGTCAAGGGCCTTATTATCTCTGAAAACCTTTGTCCTGGTTTGGGGTGGAACAGAGCCAACTTTCTGTTTAGTGAGAGAGGCTCTTACTTATACTTGTTGCTGTGGCAACTAGGGTCAGCTGACTTGATTGTTTACCCTGTGGGACCAAACCTGTGGGGAGGAGTGGACAGGACAGGTGACCCAAAACTGTCCAATAGGGTATTCCATCCCATTTGCTACGCTCAACATAAAAGCTGAGGGATGAAAAGGATAGCCTTTTTTCTGGCTGCTTCTTTGAGGGTTTTTTTCCCTCAGTGACTGATATCTGAGGAGGACCCTATATGTTTATCTGCTTTTGATCCTGATCAGTGTGTTCTGGAATCCAGTTCTTATCAGTTACTGTGGAATTTGGATAATGAGGTGAAGTCTCTGTGCTCAAAGAGCAATTAAGACTGGCTTTGCTATCTCTTGTGCAACCCAGGGGAGTGAAGGCTTGTCTGGCTATCACAGGATACATAAATAACGGGGTAGTCTTGGGGAGCCAGGACAGCCCTGCTTTTCATCAGCAGAGACAGTAAAATCAAGATAACAGAGGACTTTGTGTAGCTCTTTGTTTCCTTGAGAGGCTACCATGCCCGGTAATTGACCTTTGCCTCATTACCTGCGAATGCATATTGAAGTTGACACCCCTGTATATGCTAATGAAGATTTTAGAGATCATGCTAAACATATATGACTATAGCACTCGTCTCTCCACCCAAATCATACTGCACGTCACCTAGGGGAGGGAAACCTCATAATTTTGGGGATAAAAGGATGGAGAAAATGACTGTTAAATTGGGAGAAGAAACTTGATACCTGACAGACCAGTCGACAGGCTGTTTTCTCTTCCTCCACCCCAGGCAGGGACGCCTTTCTGGGTAAGCGCTGCGCCTTTCACCCTCTGGTGAATGTTACCCCGGGTTGTAGTACTATCGTTATTTCTGCTAGCAATATTAACCTTAAGTAATTAGCGCTATTGTAGTTAGTGAATTTATCAACGGCAATCTCGAATCTGCAACTGTCGCTCTCAAAATAATAACTAATTTCAATTATTTGTGAATCTGGTTCAGTGAAAGTCCTTTGGTGGGACTCTGATAGTAAATCACTGAAAGTCCTGGGACTCTGACAGACAAATATCGAAACTACAGTCCTTTTAACGTGACAGTTACTGAGCCCAGTCTAGATCTTCCCTGGTGCCTGCTGGTGACAGCTCCCTGGGAGCTTGGTATGGTTTTGTATATATAGTATCTATTTTGTTATTTCCTTTCTTATTTTATTATTAATATTTCATTAAAGTATTTTAGTTTTTTCTGAACTCATGAGTCTCTCTATCTCTCTTCTTCCTCTCCTTGGAGTGAGAGGTGGGGGAAAGCATCTGTCACCTTGTAATTAGCCAACCTGGCCCAAACTGCGACAGACTTATTGGTACTCAACATGGGGCACAAGCTTCCAGCTTGCTTCGGGGAACAGACCGCTCACATCATGTTGTTCCTAAGCGAAAAGTTATATTGTGCCTTTAGAGAGCTTTGTTTTGACTTAATAGACATAATGCTGCTTAACCTGCTGAATATGTTGCATGGTTTACTTGCTTTTTGTATTTGTATGTGGTGATTTAAATGTGCTATTTTGGTGTGGGCTGGTATTCAGATGTATAATATGATTCCTTGGATAATGTCTGTATCTGCATATCTTGGGCATCAAGTGATGGATTCTATTACTAATTACACTTTCTGTTTCACCTGGGGAAGGTTTATTTTGCCCTTTAATGCTTATGTCAAAGAGCTACGAGATGGAAACCTTTTGGGCTGTTCAGAAAATGAATGTTGCTTTCAAAAGATCGTGATTTTATTGCAGGTACTCCTGAAAATGTTGCAGGGGTGGTTTTGTGTTAAACATTGGTGCAGGAGTGGGTATTGTGTGACATGTGTTGCTGCTACTCATATCCCACGGGCCAATTCAAAGCTGGCACAGGCACAAGCTGCTCCCCAAGCCACCCCCCCACGGGCAACAGCCATATCTCTGCTCCCACCCATATTGGCACCAGCTGCTCCAGCCTTGACAATGAGTACTGTCACTAATCCAGCTGCTTTGGAAACAAATACTGCTGCTACTCAAGCTCCAACAGGACTGGTACAAGTTGCCCCAGTGACCAGGAAGCAGAAAAGGAACCAACTTGTTCCCCTGCCCCTTAGGATGAAGATCCAGGAGAGGGTCCTTCTCAGGCAGCGTCAGTGCAGGAAGAAGACTCAGATGCAGAAATAATCTTTAAATCCTTCTCTATTGAGGATTTGAGAAACATGAGGAAGGACTTCAGTGGTCAAGGAGGAGAGACACTTATCTCCTGGTTGCTCCGATGCTGGGACAATGGGGCTGATTCCATAGACTTAGAAGGTAGAGAGGCCAAGCAGCTGGGAAACCTGTCCAAAGATGGAGGGACTGATAAAGTGATTGGGAGAAAGGCAACCACCCTCAGTCTCTGGAGGTGACTGCTATCAGCTGTAAAGGGCAGGTATCCCTTCAAGGATGATATCAAATGCTGTCCAAGCAAAGGGTCCAGCATGGAAAAAGGTATCAAGTACCTGAGGAAACTGGCTGTGCGAGAGGTGATTTATGGTGACTGGCAAGTGAATGTAGACCCTGATGAAATGCTATGCAAATGATCTTTGCAGAGGAGGTTTGTGCAGAGTGCACCATCGATGTATTCCCATACATTGTCAACAATGGTTTGGGGAGGATCTGATGCTGATGCACCAACTGTAAATGAAGTGGCTAACAGGGTATGACAGTATGAAGACAGTCTCTCTCATCCCCTCACTGTAGCAGCTGTGGAGAAAATGACGGAGAAAATAGAGGAAATAGCAAAGACAATAGCTGACAAAAAATGAGCTAAGAATGATAACCTGTTGGAAAACTGGCCAGGATGGAGAAGAAATCCCACCCTTCTCCTCAATAGACCCACATCTCAGCCATTATGAAAAAACACCCTCCTATGAAACTGGCTCAAGAGAAACAGGACCCACTCTGACATTTCCTGCACCTTTGTCTCTGTAACTACGGAGAAGACATGAGTAAGCGGGATAAAAAACCTACCCTGGTCCTACAGGCATGGGTGCTTGAGTTGCAAGGTAAAGCAGATGGAAGAAAGAATTCTTTCAGCAGGGGGGCTGCTCCAGTCCATGGTAAGCAGTTCTCTGGTCCGGGTAGGAACTCATCTGCTAATTGTAAATGTTGTCCTCAACATTAGGGTTGCCCTGCCTCCAGCCAGGAGGAGGAAAGGCATAACCAAGTTTATTGGACTGTGTGGATTCGATGGCCTGGCACATTAGAGACACAAAAGTATGAAGCCCTAGTGGACACTGGTGCCCAGTGTACCCTATTGCCATCGAATCATAAAGGGGCAGAATCTGTTACTATTTCTGGAGTGACAGGCGGGTCTCAAGAACTGACCGTACTGGAGGCCAAAGTGAGCCTGAATGGGAAGAAATGGGAGAAGCATTCTATTGTGACTGGCCCAGATGCTCCGTGCATCCTTGGCATAGACTTCCTCAAGAGAGGGTATTTCAAAGACCCGAAAGGTTATAGGGTGGGCTTTTGGTATAGCAGCTGTAGAGACTGAGGACATTACACAGCTGTCTACCTTACCTGGCCTTTCAGATGACCCTTCCGTGGTGGGACTGCTGAGGGTTAAAGAACAGCAGGTGCCAATTGCTACTGCCATAGTGCATCAATGACAGCATCGCGCTAACCGAGACTCCCTAATTCCCATCCAGAACCTGATTCATCAGCTAGAGAACCAAGGAGTGATCAGCAAGACTTGCTCACCCTTTAACAGCCCTATATGGCCGGTGCGAAAATCTAATGGAGAGTGGAGGCTAACTGTAGACTATCGTGGCCTGAATGAAGTCACACCACCACTGAGTGCTGCTGTGCCAGACATGCTGGAACTCCAATATGAACTGGAGTCAAAGGCAGCCAAGTGGTATGCTACGATTGACATTGCTAATGCATTCTTCTCTATTCCTTTAGCAGCAGAATGCAGGCCACAGTTTGCTTTCACCTGGAGGGGCATCCAGTACACCTGGAATCAACTGCCCCAGGGGTGGAAACACAGCCCCACCATTTGCCATGGACTGATCCAGACTGCACTGGAGAAGGGTGGAGCTCCAGAACACCTGCAATACATTGATGACATCATTGTGTGGGGTAATACAGCAGAGGAAGTTTTCAAGAAAGGTAAGGAACTATTCAAGATTCTTCTGAAAGCAGGTTTTGCTGTCAAAAGAGGTAAGGTCAAGGGACCTGCACAAGAGACCTACTAACAAAAAGGATACACAAGCCTTTTGAGGTGTTGTGGGTTTGTGGGGAATGCACGTTCCAGGTTATAGTCAGATTGTGAAACCTCTCTATGAAGTGACTCGAAAGAAAAATGAGTTTACGTGGGGTCCTGAGCAGCGACAGGCCTTTGAGCAGATTAAACAAGAGATTGTGCATGCAGTAGCCCTTGGACCAGTCCAAACAGGATGGGACCTTAAAAATGTGTTCTACACTGCAGCTGGGGACAATGGCCCTACCTGGAGCCTCTGTCAGAAAGCATCAGGGGAGACTTGAGATCAGCCTCAAGGATTTGGAGTCGGAGTTACAAAGGCTCTGAAGCTGACCATACCCCAACTGAGAAAGAAATCTTGGCAGCCTATGAAGGAGTCAGAGCTGCTTCAGAGGTAATTGGTACTGAAGCACAGTTCCTCCTGGTGCCCCGATTACCAGTCCTGGGCTGGATGTTCAAGGGTAAAGTTCCTTCTACTCATAATGCCACCGATGCTACCTGGAGGAAGTGGGTTGCCTTAATCACACAGCAAGCTCGAATAGGAAACTCAAATCATCCAGGAATTTTAGAAGTGATCACAAACTGTCCCGAAGGCAAAGACTTCACAATGCCACTACACGAGGTGCTTACACATGCTGAGCTGGCCCCACTGAATAATGACCTCTCAGATAGTGAGAAACAGTATGCTCTGTTCACTGATGGATCTTGTCATATTGTGGGAAAGCATCAAAGGTGGAAAGCTGCTGTGTGGAGTCATACATGACGAGTTTGTCCTGGTTCTGGCAGGGACAGGGTTAAATATTCCATGCCATGTGAGCCACGCCCACCCTGAGATTAAAAGGAGGGAGGGGGCAGGCAGTCAGGTTTGGAGCAGGCTGGTGTGTCCTGGGTCCGGACCAGCGGGGAGCGGCGGTTCCGTAATCGCGTTTGTATATTCCTCTGTCCGTGTTACTGTTTTTTTTGTTCCCTTTGCTGTTCTGTTAAACTGCCTTTGTCTCAACCCAAGAGTTTTGCCTTTTTCTTTTGATCCTTCCCGTACCTGGAAGTGCTGAGCGAGCGACACGTGGTTCTTTGTTGCCGTCTGAGGCCAAACCACGACAATCCTTTTTGGCGCCCAACGTGGGGCTCGAAGGGTTGAGACGATGACAGAATCCAACTAGAGCTTGAAAAAACGAATTTGTTAAGTAAATAGTCACTGGTCACTGTGTTGCTTAGTTTGTTCTCATGGCTGTGTTATGTAAATTCCTATGTGTTTTATGCACTCCCTGTGATGATATTTGTTACTTCTGGGAGGGGGATGAGGATTATCATTTTACTGTCCTGTGCAATATCGGCTTATGATATGATAACATCACTTGTTAGACGGTTATTTTGGGGCGTTTATGTGGTATTGCTGTCCTGTCCATACATTGGGCACCGTCTCTCAGAATTCATTAATAATTACACCCAGTCTATGGGGGAAACAGGGGGGGGACACTTTCCCCAGCTCTTTTGCCTCCCTTTTCTCCTTCGGGTCAGGTATGACAGCTTTTGAGAATTTTGAATATCCTTGGGATGCTCAAACCAGCATGTTCCTAGTGTTATGTTTGCTGAATATGTTCCAGGTCTCGTTTAGGGTTAAACGACTATTTAAGACTACCACCCAGAGATCTGCTCCAAGGCTGGACAGTCAGGGGTGGCATGGCATGTGGGAGAACATGGGCAGGTACTTAGAGAACTTCTCACCTCCAATGGTCTGGGACTTCACCCCTGAACAATTACAGGACCCTGATAGAATAGTAGAATATCTGAAGGGAAAATGCTGTGGCTATTCTAGAGAGGCACAACTCACCGCACTGTGCTGGGCCCTGGCTAGTGTCTACCAGGCACTGCTCAGTGCTATGCAGCACCCTCAGAAGAAAGAGACAGAGACCAGACCAGCAGGCCCTGCGGCTACTGCGACCCCTGTGACAGGCACTGCGGCTACTCCAACCCCTGCGACAGACACTGTAGCTACCGCAACCCCTGTGGCAGCCACTGCAGCTACTCCAGCCCCGGTGACAGCCACTGCTGCTGAACCAGGGAACCAACCCGTGTCAGTATCCATTGCCCCCATACAAAAGAAGAAGTACACAAAGAAATCAGTTCGCATAGTAAGAGATGACGATGAACCAGGGCCATCACAAGGACAGGAGGAAGAGGCAGAACCAGAGATAATTACCCGATCCCTATCCCTGAGTGAGCTGCAGGATATGCGAAAAGATTTTAGCCGACTTTCAGGCGAGCACATTGTCACCTGGCTGCTTCGGTGTTGGGATAACGGGGCCAGTAGCCTGGAATTAGAGGGTAGGGAAGCCAGGCAGCTGGGATCCCTGCCTAGGGAAGGCGGCATTGACAAGGCAATTGGAAAGAAGACCCAAGCCCTCAGCCTCTGGAAACGAGTCCTGTCAGGCCTGAGGGAGAGGTACCCCTTCAGTGAAGATGTTGTATGTCAACCAAGCAAGTGGACCACCATGGAAAGAGGTATCCAGTACCTGAGAGAATTAGCCATGCGGGAGATGATTTACTATGACTTGGACAACACAGACTTGCCCACAGACCCTGATGAGGTGCACTGCACAAGGCCCATGTGGCGGAAGTTTGTACGGAGTGCACCATCGTCATATGCCAACTCACTGGCAGTAATGGAATGGAAAGGCGAAGAAGGACCAACAGTGGATGAGGTGGCTGGCCGGCTCCGGAGATATGAAGAAAGCCTCTCTTCCCCCCTTGTCTCAGCTGTGGAGAAACTGTCCCGGAAGGTTCAGCAACTTGAAGAGAATATGTCCTACTCCCCACCTGTACGGGCCAGCATCTCAGCTATTAGAAGCAGACATTTCCCCACTCAAGAGAGAGAGTACAAAGGGTACACACCACGAGGCACCCTGTGGTTCTACTTGCGAGACCATGGAGAGGACATGAGGAAGTGGGATGGACAACCTACTTGGATCCTGCGGGCACGGGTACAGGAGTTGCAAGGAAGGACAACCACAAAAGGGGATCCCTCCAGGAAAAGTGCCGCCCCAGTTTCCAGTGGGCAGTTCCCCAGAGAGAGCAGAAGGCCTGATCTTGCTTCTGATCCTCTTGAAGGAACCTCCAAGTCATTCCTGCAAGAAGTGAGTACCGGATACCATGACCAGTATTAGAGGGGCCCTGCCTCCAGCCAGGTGGAGGAAAGGGACAACCGGGTTTATTGGACAGTGTGGATTCGATGGCCTGGCACATCAGATCCACAGGAGTATAAGGCTCTAGTGGACACAGGAGCACAGTGCACTCTGATACCATCAAGCTATAGAGGGGCAGAACCCATTTGTATTTCTGGGGTCACAGGGGGATCCCAAGCGTTGACTGTACTGGAGGTGGAAGTGAGCCTAACTGGGAATGAGTGGCAAAAGCATCCCATTGTGACTGGCCCAGAGGCTCCATGCATCCTTGGTATAGATTACCTCAGGAGAGGGTATTTTAAGGACCCAAAGGGGTATCGGTGGGCCTTTGGCATAGCTGCCTTGGAGGCGGAGGAAGTTAAACAGTTGTCCACCTTGCCTGGTCTCTCGGAGGACCCTTCTGTTGTGGGGTTGTTGAGGGTCGAAGAACAGCAGGTGCCGATTGCTACCACAATGGTGCATCGGCGGCAATATCGCACTAACCGAGACTCTCTGATGCCCATCCATAACCTGATTCGTCAACTAGAGGTTCAAGGAGTGATCAGCAAGACTCGCTCGCCTTTTAACAGTCCTATATGGCCGGTGCGAAAATCCAATGGAGAGTGGAGGCTAACTGTAGACTATCGTGGCCTGAATGAAGTCACGCCACCACTGAGTGCTGCCGTGCCGGACATGCTAGAACTGCAGTATGAACTGGAGTCCAAGGCAGCCAAGTGGTATGCCACGATTGATATAGCGAATGCATTCTTCTCAATCCCTTTGGCAGCAGAGTGCAGGCCACAGTTTGCTTTCACTTGGAGGGGCATCCAGTACACCTGGAATCGACTGCCCCAGGGGTGGAAACACAGCCCCACCATTTGCCATGGACTGATCCAGACTGCACTGGAACAGGGTGAAGCTCCAGAACATCTGCAGTACATTGATGACATCATTGTATGGGGAGACACAGCCGAAGAAGTTTTTGAGAAAGGGGATAAAATAGTCCGAATCCTTCTGAAAGCTGGTTTTGCCATAAAACGAAGTAAGGTCAAGGGACCTGTGCAGGAGATCCAGTTCTTAGGAATAAAATGGCAAGATGGACGTCGTCAGATCCCAATGGATGTGATCAACAAAATAGCAGCTATGTCTCCACCAACTAGCAAAAAGGAAACACAAGCTTTCTTAGGCATTGTGGGTTTTTGGAGGATGCATATCCCAGATTACAGTCTGATTGTGAGCCCTCTGTATCAAGTAACCCGGAAGAAGAGCGATTTTAAATGGGGTCCTGAGCAACGACAAGCTTTTGAACAAATCAAACAGGAAATAGTCCATGCAGTGGCCCTGGGGCCAGTCCGGGCAGGACAAGATGTTAAAAATGTGCTCTACACCGCAGCCGGGGAGAATGGCCCTACCTGGAGCCTCTGGCAGAAGGCACCAGGGGAGACCCGAGGTCGACCCCTAGGGTTTTGGAGTCGGGGATACAGAGGATCCGAAGCCCGCTACACTCCAACAGAAAAGGAGATATTGGCAGCATATGAAGGGGTTCGAGCTGCTTCGGAGGTGGTTGGTACAGAAGCACAGCTCCTCTTAGCACCTCGACTGCCGGTGCTGGGTTGGATGTTCAAAGAAAGGGTCCCCACCACACATCACGCAACTGATGCTACCTGGAGTAAGTGGATTGCACTGATCACACAGCGAACTCGAATGGGAAACCCCAGTCGCCCAGGAATTCTGGAAGTGATCATGGACTGGCCAGAAGGCAAGGATTTTGGAATGTCACCAGAGGAGGAGGTGACGCGTGCAGAAGAGGCCCCACCATATAATAAACTGCCAGAAAATGAGAAGCAATATGCCCTGTTCACTGATGGGTCCTGCCAGATTGTGGGAAAGCATCGCAAGTGGAAGGCTGCTGTGTGGAGTCCTACACGACAAGTTGCAGAAGCCAGTGAAGGACAAGGTGAATCGAGCCAGTTTGCAGAGGTGAAAGCCATTCAGCTGGCTTTGGACATCGCCGAGAGAGAAAGATGGCAAAAATGGTATGGAATAAGGGGTGGCTAATGTCCTGGTTCCGGCAGGGACAGGGTTAAGTATTCCATGCCATGTGAGCCACGCCCACCCTGAGATTAAAAGGAGGGAGGGGGCAGGCAGTCGGGTTTGGAGCGGGCTGGTGCGTCCCGGGGCCGGACCGGCGGGGAGCGGCGGTTCCGTAATCTCGTTTGTATATTTCTCTGTCGGTGGTGTTGTTGTTGTTTTCTTGTTCCCTTTGCTGTTCTGTTAAACTGCCTTTGTCTCAACCCAAGAGTTTTGCCTTTTTCTTTTGATCCTTCCCGTACCGGCAAGTGCTGAGCAAGCGACACGTGGTTCTTTGTTGCCATCTGAGGCCAAACCAGACACAGAGCTAATGAATACCTGCTTCCAGCTTTTCTTCTTTCTCTCTTCCTTACTTTCAATGTGTGAATTCTCTGATGTTTAATAAAGTATGAACATCTGAGGGCTTTGCTAAGGGGAGTATGACAACATTGTCTTTTCAAGCTGTATGTTTTCCCAGCATAAACAGCATTGTAGCAGTGTATGACAGAATGTCTTTGAAACCTTTATTTTTCTGTCAAATTTGGATGAAATCAACCAATTGTATAAAAATATATTGCTGATGGACAGAAAGGGAATGTATACATTTGATGCAGACACACACAAGACATGATTATTCAGCACAGAAAATAAAATGTATTATATTCCAAATGTGATTAAACCATCTCCAGACATCTACATGATTGATGTATATAGCTGAATCATTAAAAAAAAAAAAAGAGTTATTTGAGAGAAGACACTGATTTTAGGAGGGGAGGAATGTTGCTCTCCTTGTCCCATTTTCTCTCCGCTGATTATAAAGAGGGCCAAGGAAGTCTCATTCGGATGTTGATTCTCCACTGTGTTTAGGCAGATGGATGGTACCCTTTCAGTCTCCTTGACCTAGCCCATCCAGCAATACCTCCACTTTGTATTGAGAAAAAGCACTTTTACTTTCTAAGATATTATGCATATGATATTTCAGGTAATCTTATTCTCAAATATATCACAGGAAAATAGAGTAGGCAGAAGGTCATTTTTCCTGTAAGTTTGTTTTCTACACACAGCAAAATGCAACTTGTGAATCAGTCCAAAGAAACATATTGCAGACTCATCAATGTAATAAATACCCCTTACTTTCAAATGAAATAAAACAAGACAGGATAGTATCTTACTCAGTCATTTTAGTGTCCTTTGTGAGTTCTGAGGCTCCCCCGTTCCTTAACAGACATTTTATTGTTATTCCATTCCTCCTACACAGATTGTTATGCTACATTTCTTTCCTTGTGCTCTCTCCTGAGCACCTTCTTTGAGTATGTGAAATGATGTGAGGAGGATCTATCTGTATTGGGTTTTCTTCCTATTTTCTCTCTTCTTCCCCTATTGCAAAATATTCACTTTCTATTGAATATCTGCTGTGCTATGCATGTATCTATGTGAAGAGTTGAGTTTAAAAAGGTTGTTTTGAACATGGAAATAATAGATAAAATAATAGACAAACTATAGAATAAAGATAGAAGGGATGATTATGTGGTCTAGATCAAGTTCTTGTTTATCACAGGCTATTAAATATGACTGAGTTGCCTTTATGTTAATTACAATACTGTGCATCTGTCAGAAATGCATCTGTCAGAAACACATCTGTCCAAAGGTGTCTGGAGACTGAGAAACAATCACTACTCACTGGAGTTTTTCAATTTAAACATCCTCATCTTTTGATATCAAGTAAATAAATGAATAAGTAAAAGAGACACCTTGTCTATGATTGTAATTTACCTCCCTTCATTTTTCAGTCATGTTCATGCTTCAATTTTGGTCGATATCTGAAAAAAAGTATACAAATCTTTCCCCCTTTTGCATCCAGTTACAGTATACAATGTAGTGTAAGCTAATGACCAAGCTTCTCTCTCGGGCTGAAAAAGTGAACATCCCCGTAGGAGGCTGAGATCAGTAAGACCATCTCACTCTCAAACTTGTCTTGATATTCTGTAGGAAGCCAGTAAAATATCACTTTGTGTAGATTTGATTGCACAAGAACATTGTATTCTGGGTTTTCCTTCGTAAACTACAAGAGACTTGATCACTTGCTGGGGATGAACATCTCCAGTTATAAGAGATTCCACTGAAGCTTCAGATTCACTTGAATAGTTTTTCCTCTTCCATTTGGTCAGATTAAGCTTTGGCTCTTCCCTCTCAGCTCAAACCTCAGATTTCATTCAATCTTTTCAGCAAGAAATGTGCTGTTAACAGCACAATCTGCCAACAGCACAATAACAAAATGGTTCCTAGCAGGTATGGTGGGCCTCACTGATGAGGCACCATGTCAAGTGAGAAAACTCTGCTATGCATGTACTGGTCTCTGCAGGGTCAGAACAGAGGCCCCTACACCATGATCCTGTACTCAGGACATCTTTTATGCAGGCAAGGGAACAAGAGATCAGCAGCTGCCCCAGGATGGAGGAGAAGAGGGACCAAACCCAGCAAAGCAAAATCCATTGTCAATTGTCTCAGGTGGACTCTGATATGAAAGGAGATCTGAATCACTGTCGAAAAAGATGCATGATATAATATTTGTATGTGAAGTACTCAAGTGCATCTTCCTATGAAAACTAGAAAACACGGGAAGCCCTCCTCTGACAAGATGAGTATAAGTACTAACCAGCTCAAAATTAAGACAGTACATTTCTCTGGTAACATATCATCACCTATTAAAATCTATTAGTGAGTAATTCTGAAAGTCCTGTGTGTATGTAGATGTATGTGTGGGTGATCATCCAGATCCTGAAGCATGAAGACTGGTGACCTTTCCAACATTTGTTTAGCTTCTGTAATGGCAAAACTGTTACTACTGTCCATAAAATTACTCAGACCTTTACTAAAATCCTAATATTGCAGTTACCTTCAGTGACCTTGTATGACAGTGAATTATTCAGGTTGACTATCAGCTACATTAAAAAAAAAAGCAAAGAAAACAAAACAACATTTGCTTTTATTGGTTTAAAATTTACTGCCTTTTAATTTCAGAGAGAGGAGAGTAGGGAGCCACTCTTGCTCTCCCTCACTGGCATAAAAAATGGATAAATGAATCAAAATAAAACCTCATGAAAATGAAACAGTTTAACTACAGTTATATATTGGTACATACTGATTCTGAAACATTTTCATTTTCTTTTCTGTATAACTTTTCCTCTTTCAACTTCAGGCAAAGACTTAACAGATTACAAGCACCGTCACATTTTAGCTGTGACACAGAGGTGTAGCGGGGATAGATGATCACCATATCTCTCAATAAGATTGAGAGGTTTCATCCCGACCTGGAAAAACTCTGACCCACAGAGGGATCATCCACACTGTCAGGACACTGAGGCACCCATGGGCCTTACTGTCCCTACCCACAGTCCAGGACCCCATTTTGGGGGCCAAAAGTCCCTGCCCCAGCAAGACCATTGGATGCCTCATCACTCTACAACTACCTGAAAGGAGGTTGTAGTGAGGTGGGGGTTGGTCTCTTCTCCCAAATAACAGGTGATAGGACAAGAGGAAATGGACTCAAGTTGCACCAGGGGAGGTTTAGGATGGATATTAGGAAAAATTTCTTCACCAAAAGGGTTATCAAACATTGGAAGAGGCTGCCCAGGGAAGTGGTTGAGTCACCATCCCTGGAGGTATTTAAAAGATCTGTAGATGTGGTGCTTAGGGACATGGACTTGGCAGTGTTAGGTTAACGGTTGGACTCAATGATCTTTAAGGTCCCTTCCAACCTAGATGATTCTATGATTCTATGCATTTTTGCAAGGAAACATTAGAATAAATTATTCTGTAATTATTCTTAGCACTTTCATTGTTCTTTTAGACATTTAATCTCTGTGAAAATACATACAGTAACTGCAGAATAGGTAACTCCTCTGAGCTACTCTAGTGATGTCTCTGCACGCATGCCTGTGCAGCATGTGTCGCTCAACTCTGATCCATCCCAGTTCGTTGGACTAACTGAACATACTCTGCACTGTGTATGCTCCAGTATTCTAGGACATTGATAGGACATAAGAAAATTTGCTAAGTATTTTCTCAGTCATGACTACAGTTCTCTATGCAGGTGTGTTTGTACACGCTTGGAGGTAAAGAGGTGATAGGGAAACAGGCAGATGAGAACCTGCTATGTGACTTCAGGCTGAGAGACTTCAGAGAGAGGTGAGATCTCTCTTCTAAGCAAGGAACAAACCTAGAAAGAAAACTTCAGAAGTTATGATAGAGAGACTTTCTGAGTGACACCAGAGAGACCCCACAGAGTATGTTTTAAGCCAGGAACCCCGTAAAAGCAGTTTCTGAACTGGTAAGATCAAGGTAAAGAATATCTTCCCTTGCAGAGGATGGTTTCTTCTCAGTCATATTATCTGATGTGTTTGACTAAGCTGATCTGGGTTTTCTTAATTTAGGGAGTTTACAAACCTATAGAAGCAGAAGTGCTTTAGTATTGCTTGGCATTATTACTTCAGTAGTTATGGATCAGTTCCTTCTAGAGAAGGTTCAACCCAAGGTTCTGTTTGATGTGGATATTGTCCTGTGCATCATTGCACTAGTTCATTCCTACAAACAAGCACAGACAAACAAAAATCCAAACATTACAAAAAATATGGAGTGCAAATCTTAAAACTTCCACAGCTGTGATTTTGTCCATAAATCAAACTTTATAACAAATCATGAAAGTAGATGTGAACAAGGTGAAGAGTTAGTAGTATCAGATTATACACCTGTTAATCAGTCTGAATAAATGTTTGTGCTAATGGTACTTCCAGAACTACCTCATGAAATATGAGTTCAAAGCATGTAATTTTTACTGAATGTATCTTCTGGTTTATCTTATTTTACAATCTACAGTTGCATTCTTCTGATAACGTAATAAATTACTAATCCATTGGCAGAATGATTAAACCGAAGGAATGAATAGCAGTTGCCTGGTTAGTAGTTTTCTTTTTTCCCAAGTAAAAATCTTGTATGATTTGAAATTAATAAAAGTTCCATTAATAATAACATAAAAAACAAAGTAACTTCTATTTATAGTATTAGGTGGAAGAAAGTTGTACAGACATTAGGACCTCTAATCCTGGTTTTGCTAACACATATGTGCATACAGTGCTTTAAAAATCACTTATTAGAGACACTACTCTCACAACAACAAGAAGAGTAGTGGAGGAAAAAGTTGCATGTTGTTTTAAGTGTTTAGAAAAAATCAAGATCAAGTTATACAAGTAAGTTAAAACCTGTAAAAGTTTCCAACTATTTCTATTAAAATTAGTATTGCTAAATTGCAGCCAATCCACAACTCTGATAGTTCATTGAAACTTTAAAAGACATTTTCTCTCTTTCTCTCCCTCTCTTTCTTTCCCTTTCTTTCTTTTTAAAAATCAGTTTACAACATGGGGCATCATTTACTGCCCAGTGGAAAAGTCTTCTTTACTCCAGAGGGAGCTGGAAATGTGATAGATGCCCCTGTACTTTGGTTCATCCATCTGTAGAATAACACAAGACCTTCCTCTTGGGAGTGCTGATGTCTGAAAAATACTTTAGGTTTCCCAGGTGAAAAGTGCAACTCGTGTGCAGAGTATTATTATAATCCTTTTTTCTCCCAACACAAGCATTTCATAGACTTGCATTGTTGTCAGAATATTTCTGAAATATTTTACCCTCTGGTTCATCTTTCTAGCTACAGAGTAAAGCTCTCAGTAGTTTATTCTCAGTAGTTTATTCTCAGTCAGTCTGCCTATGCACGCACCATCTTTTCGAAGTGCTGCTGACATACAAATTCACAGGATATCTATAATGTTCTTATTAAAGAGACAAATTAGGTTTTTTACTTAAACAAACAACAGAAGTATTACCCACCAGAATGCCCAGGCACTCTTCATAAATAATACTGAGTGCTGATGAGATGTTTCTCAATACATTTTATTTTACATTTTACCTTGGTGGGTAACTCAGCCTGTGTTGGACTGACTTAACTGCTCAAGTGCCAGAATCCTGCCAGTTCTCAGGAATGCTCATAACAGAGTCATCCTCCTCCTAAATTTAGAGGTTTCAGCAGTGAAAAATTATATTGAAAGGAAGATTTATTTGTTTATTTGTTTGGTTGGTTTTTGTCTCTCCTTATATCATGTTTCTTGCTTATAATGCCACAAATGGTCCAGTAAGCTGTTGTCAATCCTATGCTTTTCCATATTTTCTGGGGAGGGGAAAACACAGGTTACAAACTATAAATTCCCTCTACATGGAAGACTATGGTGACTCTGAAGTACTGTCTGTATGGCCCAACAGAATCCATAAATATTAGCTATTAGAAAGAAAAATCACATAGAATTTTTCTGTCTGTGTTAATAGCTTCTGAAATAATAGCTTCTTTTGCATCCATTAGATACAGATACAGCTCAATCAAAGGAAAAATCAAAGAAAATTAAAAAAGAGATATTAATTAATCTCAGCACAGATCATGTTAAGATTCCCATTCTCTGCAGCAAGTTACTTCACAAAAGGGATAAAATCAACACCTCAACCAATTTAAAATCACACTGGGTCTATTAAAATGAGTCATCAGACCAGATCTGAATCAGGTCTTTCTACACTTGCAAAAAAAGACAGTGAGTAAATAATATTCGTTGCACCTGTTTATAGGTTGCAGGATGTAATTTCATTTACAGAGAGATAATTCTCCCTCCCCAAAGTAAAATTTAAAGAGACTCAATGTCAAAGTCAGATATAGGAAGATACTTAGTCTTTTTATATCTCTCTTCAGTCTCCCTTATCAGCAAGATGCATTTCCCCAAATTTTAGTGTCTAAAGACAGCTACATATGTGTCTAGGCACCTAAATGTCTGTTTGAGATACTTAGGCAGGCATTCAACTAACCACCCAGGCATTTAAAGTGACATTTTGGTGGAATGTTCCTACATTCCTACATACAGTTCCTACATACAGGAAACTAATTTAGAAAGAAAATTCTTAAACTGCTTAGATACCTGAGATATCCTATCTATTGAAGGTTTCAGGAGGAAGATTCCCAGGTAATTAGGACTATTTTAGGAAGATTCTCAGCAGCATCTCTGCCTTTGTGGAATCGAGTGCTTAGATACTTATTTCCTATTTATGGAAATTTATCACTGAAATTACAAAGTCTTCAGAGCATCCTCACATGCTAAGTATGCTCAGACTTTGGCTTACTCTCCAGCTACAATGGCGGTGTTGTCCATTATGTGGTATATAACTATATATTATGTGATGTCTATAAAATAATCACGTGAGCTGTGTCCCAGAGGTGAACTAGTGTTGATGAAAAGGTGTTTGAAATGGCAGTTACTTCACCACAAAATACAGATGTAGTAGCAGGGCCTGAGGTATGCTTGAAGAAGCTGTAATCCACCTTTCCTCTGTAGTGATGTTGGTGTGCAGCTGGATAGGAAAGACCTACAGATCCTGTGAAACTGTGGTTCCATCTGTGTAATTAGAAAAGTCTGCCAGTGGGTGGAAATGCCAAAGGAAGAGATGGGTCTAGACCCTGGTTCACACCTAAATTTGTCCTTGCTTTCATCCAGCGATTACTCGGTTAAGTGAATAGTTGTGAGTCCTCCAGGAAGTGGAATTCCTCTTCTTAGCTAAGCTCCTTGGCTGCAAATTCAGACTTCTTTTTGGACCTTTAAGCCTTGCATGCAAAACTACACAGCAACTCATCTGGAGGAGAAAGAAATACTGCTTTCAAGTCTAGTTTGGGCTTCTGAGGTAGAATTGCTGGAAGAACAACTTTCCTTAGGCTAAGGAACCCAGATCTACCTCCTAGTGCTATACCATCTGTATTATTACAGGGGCAAATAAATGATACTATTTGAAAGACAGCTTCTGAATATGAATAGCTTCATATTCACTGACTTCAGCAAGTTTTAGTTTAGGCCTCAGATACCAGCAACTTATATTACATTTTTGTATAGGAAAGCTGGTCCCATTTTTCCCAGGAAAGGAAGGAGTTTTCTGATATTTGACAATTCAGTTAAGTGTTTCATCAAAATATCAGTGGAAGAGCAAGAGCCATTTTTGGATGAAAAAAATGTAAAATAATCTTTTTTTTATTTAGATGAAAGATGAAAGAAAATATTGGTAACATTTTCCTTTAATTTTTTTTCATCTTTATCTGTAAATCTCAAAAGGCTGACTCCTGTCATCTTCTGGCACCAAGATTTAGTCACTAAGACCTCAAAACAAGATTCAGGTCTCATTGGTAACTGTAGTATAAAGTGTATGAAAGTCTAGTTCAATTAATAACAAAGTTCAAATCCATAATCTTCAGCCTGAGCAAATCAAAAAGTTGTTTGTTGTTTTTTTTTCATGAGTATAGAAAGGTTTTCTGCTTAACAGCAATTTACTTAAGAAGATGAACACTTCTCATTAAAAATTAGTAGCTGTGATTGATGATGTTAACAAATTTTATTTAATAATTATATTAAATAACAGTGGGGATGGAAAAGAAAATCAGTAGATATTTAATTTAGAAAAAATATTTTTCCCAATAATATTTCCATTATTGTTTGAATTACTTGTTCCTAAAATATTTCTGGTATTTGCACTTTCAAGTTAGATCAGTAAAACTATTGAGATACTCATGCTTGTGGTCTTTTGTTTCCTTTTTCAGCTGAGATGTAGGTTGCTACTCCTCTGAGTTCACTGAGGAATAGCACAGCTATGTGACTATGGACATCTATGATGGCACAAACCAAGCAGTTATTGACAGGGGTATAAAAAGCTATCCCTTTCCTTAGTCAATCTATTGATAGGACAGAAGTATCCTGAACCTAAACCCCCACTAAAATGGAAGAAAAAAAAATCAAAAAAAGAAGGCATTTGGGGGGAAAATTAAGGAATAAGAAAAAAAATTTACTGGTCTGTTTATCTCTCTGCTTCCTTAACTAGTCTGACTAAAACAACCAAAACCTCAGAAAAACTCATTTTGAAGTTTTCAGATTTTTTCAGGTCTTTTAATAGTTTTTTTAATCAAACAGGCTGAACTCCCTCTATACTTTTCCACATGAAAGAAGGAAGAGAGAGAAAGACGATGAGCTACAGAGCTGTAAATATGGGTGCCTAAAAGTGATTATAACAAAGAAGCTAAGCTGCTGTTAAATATGTGAGAAGTATCAGTGGCAATTAACCTCCTGAAAACTGCTGTCATATGATACCTTCAAAGTTCTTTAAATGAAGTAAGTTTAGTACTTTCACTAACTTTCTAATGGACAGAGCCTGTGTCAGAAACCTGTGAATGAAATATGTCCTCTTTCATACAGTCTCAAAAGAAGAATGAGAGTGTAAGCTGACATGAAATACGAAATATCCCATCATCTGTATGGGTGGGCCCTCCTCATCTGGAAATATTCTAGTGTGCTATCACTGATATCTATGACCTATGTTGTGAATGAATGGAAGACTTCATTCTCTAGAGCTTTATAAATTCAGGATTAAGCATTTTCAAAACATTACATATTTGAAATACCGAGATGTCAAAAGGCTCTAAATATCTGTCCCACGAGACCTATTAGCTCCTGTCTTTTCTTTCATCTGAAACAGTCTGATAGTTTTTGCGCAAAGGAGATGGAATCAACTTTTAAATAAATAAAATCACACACAAACATGCAGATTTCTGGAGTATGTTTTCTTGCTGGTTCATGTTACATCAATGAGATGATAACATATTATCCAACATGCTAGTACTGTGATGCCATCAAATACTGATGATTTTGCCTTACTGCATTTAGCAGTGCTTCAGCATTACTGCTGCAGTCTCCCTCAGGGAAATGAGTTGTAAAAAATAAAGGGAAAAAAAGGAAGAAAGGAGGAGAGAGAAAATAAAGACAGAAAGAAATAATCATGGTAGAACATCCTGAGGGAACAGAAAGAAGTGAAAAAGCCAAAGAAAGAAGTAGTTAAGCCTGCCTTGACTGCATGAAATTTGTTGGAACTCCTCATAGGGAAAGAAAATAATCACTTTTTGGGGCAATGGAATTTAAATAACTTAAAATTGTGCATACACAATTGGTTCTTTTTCTTAGGAAAAAGAAAATTACTCAGTCATAGCAACCTATTTTTCATCAGGAAGAAAAAAATACAGTATGTGGAAAATATCAGCACAAGTTTTGGAGCTGAGACACATTTCAATTACTAAAGTAATATACAGCTCTTGAAGTATTTTTGTTGATTTTCTCAGCACCACCTCCTTTCCCCTCCTTTTTAAGGAAGATGTAAAGCTTGGCTGTATGTGCAACTGTCTGTCCTCAGAGGGCTGTAACTCCCAGCCACAGCGAACACACTTTGCTGTGAGTGTAACTCATACCCAAGGGTAAGAAAAGCCTTAGGCACAGCTTGGCCCCTGGAATACAGTAGAGTCGATAACGCCAAGCAGAGGAGAGCTAAGAAAAGATAGTCATAAGAAGTGGGCTTTGAGTGGCTTACAGCAGAAGAGGACGCAGGAGGAAGGAGTCAATCTGACATCCCCAGGGAGGCAGGGTGGGTTTCTGAGCAAGGCACTGAGCTGGTGTCTGCTAAAAATCCTTGAGCGACCCTTTAAATCCAGTCCTCCAAAGTGTCAGTTTTCTACCCGTAAAGCTGGATATCAGCACATCTTCTCACCTATTCTGACGAACTTACTTGTGCCAAATCACAAGGCAGAAGCTTTTAATATTTCTCTACTGAAAGCTAGTACAGAGACACCCAAGTAAGCTCTCTTTCTAGAGAGCTCTAACTATGAAAACACAGGGCTCAACATAGCTAAATTAGCACATGACAGACAACAGTACCTTGGTTTTGCTGTAGTCTTCACAGGCACATTAGGAATGCCTGCCTGCATTGCACCAATACCCACCGTATCTCTCCCAAATAACATTGAAAAAGAGAAATATTATGTCTGCCTAACTTCAAGATTTTACTTTGGTTGCCTAATTTGGGAAGTTTTGGAACGTATACACTCAGGGTGAGGGGTACCAATGCCACAGGTGCCTTCTGAAAGGGTCTGTTTTCCCCTTTGACCATCAGGGAAGCCAGAGGCTGCTCATCTTTAAGTATCTCAATCAGGTGCTAAAAATAAAGCAGTGTGAAGCCCTCAGCCTTGGTCTTCCTCATGGGTAGTTTGTATAGATTACTGACTGCACTGTCAGCATCCTAGCTTTCATCCTAGCATTACATTCCTTCTGTAGCTAACCTGGCACATCCACCCTGTGCAAAGGAGTGAGTTTTGGGGGTCTAGAGCACAAGTCTTATGAGGAGCGGCTGAGGGAACTGAGATTGTTTAGCCTAGAGAAAAGGAGGCTGATGGGAGACCTTATCACTCTCTACAACTACCTGAAAGGAGGTTGTAGTGAGGTGGGGGTTGGTCTCTTCTCCCAAATAACAGGTGATAGGACAAGAGGAAATGGACTCAAGTTGCACCAGGGGAGGTTTAGGATGGATATTAGGAAAAATTTCTTCACCAAAAGGGTTATCAAACATTGGAAGAGGCTGCCCAGGGAAGTGGTTGAGTCACCATCCCTGGAGGTATTTAAAAGATCTGTAGATGTGGTGCTTAGGGACATGGACTTGGCAGTGTTAGGTTAACGGTCGGACTCAATGATCTTAAAGGTCCCTTCCAACCAAAACAATTCTATGATTCTATGATTCTATCAAACCACCACTGACCATGCGCAACAGTTAGCTGGGCAGGGATTACGCTTCATTCATCTTGCTTTCAAAGACAAACTCAAACGAATTACAAATTCATCCCCAGGAGCAGCATGGCTACATTCAAGCAATGCTGTGACAAAGTTTTTGGTAGGGCTTAAACATGGTGTTGTACAAAGGCAGCTGAAGTGGCTGGAGTGGCTGGAGCTCGCCTGCCCTGGATCGGAGTGGACATTCTCAGCTGTCACTCAGTGCTTAGCAAGCACCATTTTTTTGCAGCCATAGTGTAGACATGCCCTGAGGCCTTTTAGAAATGTTAACCATCTGTTTTCAAGAAAGCCAGAACACTCTTTATAAAACTTAGATATATATTAAGCAAGGCTTTACTGTTCGTTCAAAGTGAGAATGCCATATAGTTAAACTGCAGCTGGTGAGACTGCACATTTTTAGTTATGCTTTTAAGCCACAGCAAAGTTACTTGTGTCAGGGGCACCACAGGGATCAGTGTTGAAACCACATCTTTTTCAGTACCTAAATGACTGAGAGCATATTATTTAAACTAAAAATTTCTGGTGTGCAGATGATACTAAATTGGGAGGAAAGGTCATCCGTGAGAAACAATACAGTCAGGTATGGAAGGATTTCGATCATTTAAGTACTTGAGCTAATAGATAGAAAATTCAATGTAGATAAATGCAGAATAATGAGCTTCGGAGAATGTAATAAAAGGACATAATATCTGCTTAAGGGGAAAGTACTACAGCATATTGACCTGGAGAGAGATATAAGAGTTATTTTAATAATAAAAAAACCCTTATATTAAAGCCTTCAACTCAATTATTGTTAAGGAAATACAGTGTATTTCATTAGGACCTCACCCGAAGTACTGAATTCAGCACTAATCACTCTACAGTTCAGAAAGCATATTTAGAATTGGTCTCAAAGGGGTGATTTGTAGAGCAATCTAATGAAAGCACATCTCGCAGATATAAGTTTTGAGGACATTACAGCAAAGATTGACTGTATCCTCACCAGAAAGTCGGAGACTTTAGAGGTGACTGTCTAAGACATCTAGTACCAAGCTTAACGAATACTTGGCAGTAAGAGGTGAACTGTTGAGGAACTCATTACTTTAACCCCTCAGTCTTCACAATTCTATTAAGTTTAGAGCTGTTGTCACAGAGGAACAAATTCTCATCTAGATTTACACCACTGCAGTTTGAGTAAAATCTCTGGAGCTACTCTTCTTACAGAAGCGTGAAGAACAGCAGGATCTATCCTCCAATTTCTAATAAGAGACTGATGGAGCCACTGTTCCAGCACAGGTCTCTCTCTTTGTATGCTCTCCTGTTTCATTTGGCTTTACAGGTTACAGACTTGTTAGTCAAGGGAACATCAAGGTCTAGAAAGTCTAACAGGGCACAAAGCTTGCCTAAAAAGGCACTGAAGAGTTTGCTATGTAAAGAAAGAAAATAAAGGAGACCACATGCAATCAGGAGGCTTTTCTCTCTCTTTTCTGATAAAGTATGACTGAAAACAGCCAGCAGGGGAGATGGGGTGAATATTGCTCTGATAAATGGTTATTCATTGTCATGGCAAAGTCATTACATTGGGTCCACTAGAGTTCTACCAGAAGGCGTGTCTTGTGAAGCCAGTTTTGAAGCTGTTAGTATGTGATTCTCTCATCTTTGCAATTCTTTTTTTCATATTTTGCAAGTTATTATTTTCTCTAAAGCTAACGGGGCAGTTAACATGACAATCCAGTTCCTTGCTGGCTATATAGACACAAACTCTTCTTTGGCAGGAGGTCTCCATTTTAATCAGAAAGCACATAGTTTCTACACACGTGTTCCAAATGTATGGTCCTGAGTAAGTAAACATTGTTCGGTACTCTGTAAGCAGAGAATAAAGGTGCTTGGGAATATTTTCCTTCATTCTGGTGATATAGATGATACAAAATTCACACTCTGTTACTTCTAAAATGATAATATTCAGAAGACAGTTCAGGTCTAACCATATCCTACTTTACCAGTTCTGACATCATCTTTTTCTCCTCTTTCAAATGACTTTTAAATGAACTGGGCTATTCTAATCAGAGAAAGTTTCTGAACAAGAGAGATGGAAGTTGCATCTGAATTTTATTTTCATCATTTTCCCAAAATAAAAATGGAGGTTTTTCTAAGAATGACTTGTGTCCTTCATAAATAAAGGACTTATTGGAAAAGATGGTACATGAATATTGAGAATGTTTTTGAGGTGATCCAGGAGCACACATAATCTTTTGCCAAGATCATTCTGCCATAATCTACTTGAAAGGCACCTAAAGATAGTCACCTACTATATGATTAATGCAATTAACTGAAATGTGACTTTAGAACTGCAGATTTTATACATTCTGCCACTTAAAAGAGGTGGGTTGGTTGGTTTGTTTGTATGTCTGTTTTTTTTCTATAAACTGCTGGGAAAACTATTTCATGTTGCACCTAAGATACAGAACAGTCCCAATTGACAAGTCACTGTTTTCATTCATTGTGTCTTACAGAAATATTATGTTTGCTTTACTTGTCTTGTGATATTTCATGATCAGGCTCTTATCTTCACTCAATTACATCATACAGCTTTCACTTCGTCATTGATTCAGTGAAATTACAGTAGTCAAAGACAAAGAATTCAGTGAAGAACTAAATTGTGTTAGTTTATATATTTATATACACAACTCTATACAAATAATTGTGTATGGGAAATAAAGTAGGAATCAAACCCAATGTTAACAAAGGTGTGTTCCAGAGTGGGAGCACAAATGGTTATATATATGGCCATGACTTATTGAGCAGCTTCTGCTTGAAATGAGGGTCTTTGAATTGTCCACGTTAGATCAAGCAGAAACCTGAGGTAGTGAGTGTCTTTCATGGCCTGGTTTCATTCCTAGAGTAAATCAGGAGGAACACAAAGAGGGTTCATCGAGATCTAGTCAGGCTGTGGGGGAGAAGGGCATGTGGGCGCAAAAAATGTGGGGCATAAGTGGCATCAAGCTGACGATGTAGTGCAAACTTGGGAATCACTAGATATTTATGTATAAACTATTATAACACACGTACAAAAATCTGTAGCTACATCTGTAGTTTCCTTTTGTTCCTCATGACTAATAATTACATGATTTTAGCTCATGATTTACTTATTTTTTCTTTCCTTCCAATACACAATTACATTTCTGTGCATTTTGTCCATTTCCTACCAGTTGAGGTTTTTTTTCCCTTTGTCTTTCCACTGCTAAAAATTTGAACTTCCATTTGCAATTGCCTTTCGCTTCTTTTAAAATCCTGCTAATAGATTGTTTCCCTTTTTCTAGTTCTCTGTTTTATTATTTTCTTTATGCTACTGATGTGACTTTCCTTACAAGTATGGCAATGAATATGAATAATTAAATCAAAAATGAATGTCACAAAAATAGCTGAAGAAAAAATATGATGAAAAAGTATAATAAAGTCATTTTCACATAAGACAATTCATGGTTGACTTCCAGAGAGGTTTCAGGAGTTTTTTTCATTGACCCTTATAACTGATAGCAACTGTTTCAGTGTCAATATTAAAAAATATGACAGATAAACTTAGAGGATTTCCACTGTTAAAATTGCTCAAAATTTGATTCTTTGTCCACAAAATTTTTATTATGACGTAATTCTGTGACTTTCTCAAAAAATATATTTTCCAGACAAAAAAAAAAAAAGAACATAGAAACATCTTTTTTTATCAGTTGAAGATATTACAGCTTGGAAAGACCATTAATTAGATTGCCAAACTTTTGTTCATGAAGTGCCACTGAACTAGGGGGACAACAAGCTAGAGGCTACATAAACTTCATCTAAGGTGTATCTAGTGTATCTAATACTTTTATGTTTAATTATATGGCTGCAATTAAACGGTTCCTTTGTGACCCTTGAGCTGCACTTTGGTAATTCCTAAAGCTAGTTTGATATTTTTTCAAGTATGGGATACGGAATTAATGTCTATGTTAACTTAGGAACAAGGTCATATTAACAGTGATTTAAGTTATTGTAAAAATGAACTATGTAAAACAAGTTAAGATCAGTCACTCTTAATTAGAAATAGATGCAAATCAAAAAAATAACCACAACCTGATCCCTAAAATGAAACATTCCAGGTCTGCCAATAGTTTTCTCTTTGCTTTGCCTTGCCTTCCTTGCCTTCTCACTCTGCTTCTTATTACATAAACAAGAAAATAAATCTGTTCTTAGGGAATAAAAATACTTTCACCTCACAAACTTGAATCATCTGGATGATGTATGTCCCCTTTCATGCTATTCTCTGAAGAAAGGGGCACTTTCCTTCCTTTAATCTCTACTTATTTTGTGGCTAAATTGAGGAAAGAATTCTCCAAGGCAACAAATTAAAAACAGCAGCGAAAAAAATAAAAAAAAGAAATAATATATAAACCAAACCAAAACAAAATAAGTCATCTTTGAATTCACAACACTTTTTCAACCCAATTCCATTCTTTCAACCCTGGCAGTGATGGTTCCTACGAGAAAATCATTTTTGGAAATGAGATTGTGGCACCATGGCCTTGCTGCAGATTTCTCACATTATCTCATTTCTCATGACTTGTGTGAGCTCTCACAATACAATAGTCTTAGTGCTTAAGGCCTTGTTGGCTTGGCACCCTACTTGGCAGACTTCTTGCATCCTTTTCTTTTGGAGCTTAATCAGGAAAATGAAGTTTGGTAACAGGATTTCAAAATGAACCCACGAGGGGGCTATGGATCTAATTAGAATCCATCCAGCACAACTTCTTGTTAAACTACAAAGAACCCAGCTAGCAAAAACATAGCCTGTGTATGCTCAATGAAAGTTAATACATTCACTTTGCTTTTATCTAGTGTTCTCATCACACTGGAAAATATAGCCTAGGGAAGTTGCAGAATCTCTGTGAATGACAGCTTTAAAGAACAGGTTAGATGAACATCTATCTGGAATGGGGCAGTTAGAGGAGGGGTGTATGGGTAGATGAACTCTTGAGACCCTTTAAGCCCTATCATTTTCCATGCTGCTATGATCTAAATATTTAAAGATATTGGAGAAGTAACCAGCTCCCGTCTTCTAAATCTGAATGTTCACCCCCCGCAAAAAACCTGCACACTATTGTTTCCTATAGCAGTGGCAATTGCTCCTCTATTCTGAAAAAATTACTTCACGTTTCAACTATTAAGGTCATGTAGGCTTCTAACAAATGATGAGGTCAACTGAGAGTGAAAAGCAAGTACAGCAATTCCAAAATTAAAAATGTACTTCACTTTAAGTCTGTCCGGAATGCAAACACAAGCTATGAGGAATGCAAAGTAGTTTAATTAAAGTTCAGTTAAAAACTAGCAACATTATTATAAAAAAAAAATTTGGCCCAAAGATTCTCCTCTTTCTTGTCTTCTCCAATGGGAGTGAAATCCCAACTTCCAGTTCATTCCTTTTCTGGAATCTATTTTTTGTCATGACTTTCTTGTAAATTCTTGTATTAACTTTGCTTTCAAGGCAATGTCCCACTCAAGGAAATGAAATCAGACTCAAGCAATAGGCATATATCTTAATTTTGGCAAATTCATGCATTTCTAACCAGTGTTCTTTACCCACTTGATTTTGCTCAAGTGTGGCCCCCACAGGCATGCACAATTCTATTCAGGAGCCATTCCCTTTAAGTAACATATTATTTACATCTTGGGAATAACACCTTAGATTTGTTTGTGCCAAATCATTTTTTTTTGCACTGTGGCCACTGTCTTGCTAATTATTTGAGACTCTCTGGCAATGTCTATGGCACTGCCTGAGACAAAGCTGCATCAATAAATGTCTCTTCCCTGATTTTAATCAAATCTATGCCTATCTATGTTTAAAATCACACTTTCTCTAACCAACTATATATATTTTCAGAAATTTGATTAATTCCAAGACATTTGGATTTGTCTCATGCTCTTTTTTCCACATTCATTGACCTTTATGAAACTTAATCCAACAAGATTGCTCTAGTGGCAGAGATTGTAGGGGTTTTTTTTGTGTGTGTATGGTTGGACTCGATGATCTCAAAGGTCCTTTCCAACCATGAAGATTCTATGATTCTACGGTTCTATGATTCTAAGATGGCTATCAGTGGGAGTTTTGTGGATTTCACAAAGACTTCCTCCAAGATGTCTCTTTTATGGATGTTTCCCTAGCATTTTTTTTAGACAAAAACAACTGTTGTCTCACAGATGGCTTTTAAACTACTTAGCCAGCATCTTTGAACTCTTTGGCTTGAATTGAGTTGTCTGACTTCATACGGCACATTTCTTCCCCATCTAAAGATCTTCAGGGCTCCTTTCCCATTCACTTTTCAGTCTTCACTCTCCAAGTATTTTGGAGAAAATTAAAGATTTTCCCCAAAAGATCATTTTTTTAATGATAATAGATTAATGCTTATGTATCTATCCCATCCATAACCAATTTCCACTGAAAGAAGGATATATCATAACTCTTCCTAAGTGCCTACTTTTTCTCACTTTGATTTGGTTACAGTAGAGGTAGTAGAATCCTAAAAAAGTATTGTACAACAGCAACCTTTTCTTTTACTTATTCACTGGAACACCTCCCAGAATTAATCTCAAGAATGCTTATACTAGAAAGCTTACTTTACCCAACTCATTAAAAGTTACTTAAAAAGCACCTTCTTGGGGACTTAAGACCTTCAAAATTCAAAGCTGAAACTGCTGTCTCTCATGTCATATACTTTGCAACTGTGAAACTCATCAGTGTGTGATCAGGAACTGAAACAAAACATTATTGCTATTAAAATTCTTCTCAGTCCCTAGAAGTGATATATGATGATCTGTGTGATTCTCGGGTGCTGAAGTCAAAGAGGCAGAGGTCTCCATGATTTGCTTAAATAAACAGTGCTGATTTGTCCTGAAGACAAATGAAGCCTATCATCCAAGCAACATAGGCATATTGAAAGCCTAAAAAGCTTAGCTGTGCACTTCTAGTTCTTGGTGACACTGTTAATTTTCTAATTAAGCAATTTCTTTGACAGACAAACCACTATGTCCTGTTCCAGTCCTGTGAAAGTCTTTCTCTTTGTCACTCTTGTCTGTTTTGTTTGTGTTTGTTTTTTTTAATTATTCCTCCCTTCTAAGTTTCTTTAATACCAACTTTGTTACCAGACTCTAGTCTTTACAGCTGTCATACAAAGTATTTACTGGAACTGCTGAAAATTAAATTTAAGGAAACAGTGGACAGCAAGTGCATTTATTACCATGGTACTATGATATATTACATAGATATATGTGTAAAATCAATTACAGTATTATCACAACTCCCCTTTGGGCAGTACTCCAAAACTCTCCATTGATGATAGAGACATGACAAAATATTGTCTTTGTTCTTTCTTAGCTAGTTATTCAAGCAGCAACATTCAGAACCTATCAGTTTTTTTCAGAAGTCTGGATATTCTGCTATCCCTTTGGCTTCATACTAGAGTTTTGGATCTAAGGCACTAGAAGACTTTCACCAATTCATCAGCAAGGAAACTACAAGGATACATGTTCCTTTGCAGGACTCAAAAGCAAAAAAAAACAAACACAAACCCTCCATATTCCTTCTGCAAGTAACATGAAAGCATCTCTATGACTTCATGAATTTTGAAAATAAAGGGGTCCTTAAGGGCAGTTGTCCTTCCATCTACCACAGTGTAAAACATGGAGGATTTCAGAGGACTGCATCCACTTCTTACTGCTATTTCATGATACAAAGCATTGGATGTTCAAGTGCAGGAGCACCATTAGTAAAAGGATATATTCCATGTCCTTTCTTGAGGATGATTTTAGTACCTCTGGTTTCTAATTGAAGCAAGAGGTTAATCTGAGATGTTCCAGTGACCTCCTGTTGGATTCATTTAAAAAAAAAAAGATAGTGATGACAATCATATAATAAAGGGGATTTTTCAGATGAATAAATGTTTATATTCTTATGTTTGTTACTAGGAGAGCAAATGTAAAGCCAACACAAAAATAATAACAACACGCTAAGAGGTTAGGTTTAACTTTCACTGTACATTTTCCCTCCTTTAGTTCACCTACATTAACAAAAATATTAATGGTGCTATAGAACTTTCCTAACTATTTCTGGAGGGGGAAGGGGGATTATTTGACTCCTTTTTTATCACAATTTATGTCAGTATAAAAGTTATAGAGATTGCCAGAGACTAAAGGAACATGATGTAGAATCACAGGAAAAGTGTAAAATGAATATCGCCAGGTGTTCGAATGCTGTACTTGGCAGCCCCTCTCTAATTCATAGTCAGTGCTATATTTTATGAATATAACTGAGACTCTGTTGTTAGATAATCTTCAAACCCAAATAGTCGACACTAGTACAATGATCACAGAGACAGAAGGGCTTCTGGTTTGGATGTGTAATGAAGGATTTTGCAGTAGACATCCAGACATTTTCTGTAGCCACTGAAAAGGAGAGAAGTACCTCCAGGCTGCCTGAAGTCTCTGGAAGTGTCTTTATTTCCTGATGTTAGAAGAAGTCAAGGTTAGTTTTGCTCATAACTTACATGTCTCATTTACAGTGATATATCCAGGCTGAACAATGACCATTTTTAGATGAGGGATATGTTTGCCATAAGAGACTGTCAGAAAAAAATAAGGAGCCTTCTTGCTTTCCCTCTCTTTCTGCTTTCTTTCAGAAATCTTGGTAGAACCCAGACATAGCTAAAATTATTCTTTTACATTCTTTGCTTCTCAAAATAATAATTGATTTAAAATCTGTCCAGATCTCTAACTTTACACAATCAAAACTGTGAATTGTAGTTATGTGTCTAGCTATGGGCCCAACATCTTGTGACTAGAGAAGGTCATTTGACTGACAAGAGAGAAAAATGAAACAGTAAGGACTGAAATCCCTAAAATATTTAACATATGTCTTAGTATCAACAATGTTGCTAAGCAAAAGAGTTGGTGATGGGTAGTCTCTGATCCTGTTTTCTGTAGAAAGCTTTTGCAATGAGATTTCATCCCATATTTCCTGTAGGCCCCCTTCAGGTACTGGAAGGCTGCTATAAGGGCTCCCCGGGTCCTCCTCTTCTCCGGGCTGAACAACCCCAACTC
Organism: Fratercula arctica; assembly: GCA_947846985.1. Lineage (NCBI taxonomy): Eukaryota > Metazoa > Chordata > Aves > Charadriiformes > Alcidae > Fratercula > Fratercula arctica. The sequence continues at coordinate 13,945,437 of CANTUZ010000025.1, read as the reverse complement.
TCTCAGCCTGTCCTCATAGGAGAGGTGCTCCAGCCCTCTGATCATCTTTGTGGCCCTCCTCTGGACCCCCTCCAACAGGTCCATGCCCTTCTTGTGCTGAGGGTTCCAGAGCTGGACACAGTACTCCAGGTGGGGTCTCACGAGAGCAGAGTAGAGGAGCAGAATCACCTCTCTGGATCTGCTGGCCACAGTTCTTTTGATGCAGCCCAGGATGCAATTTGCCTTCTGGGCTGTGAGTGCACATTGTTGGCTCATGTCCAGCTTTTCATCCACCAGTACCCCCAAGTCCTTTTCTGCAAGGCTACTCTCTATCACGTCACCCCCCTGCCTGTATTTATAATGAGGATTGTCCCGACCCAAGTGCAGGACCTTGTACTTGGCCTGGTTGAACTTCATGAGGTTCACACGGGCCCACCTCTCAAGCCTGTCCAGGTCCCTCTGGATGGCATCCCTTCCCTCCAGCGTGTCAACTGCACCACTCAGCTCAGTGTCATCGGCAAACTTTCTGAGGCTGCACTCAATCCCACTGTCCATGTCACCAACAAAGATGTTAAACAGCGCCGGTCCCAGTACTGACCCCTGAGGAATGCCACTTGTCACCGGTTTCCACTTGGACATGGAGCCATTGATCACAACCCTTTGAGTGTGACCATCTAGCCAGTTCCTTATCCACTGATAAGGTCCATCCATCAAATCCATGCCTTTCCAATTTAGAGACCAGGATGTCATGTGGGACAGTGTCAAACGCTTTGCATAAGTCCAGGTAGATGACGTCGGTTGCTCTCCCCTTATCTACCAGTGCTGTGGCAACATCATAGAAGGCCACCAGATTTGTCAGGCATGATTTGCCCTTGGTGAAGCCATGTTGGCTGTCACCAATCACTTCCTTATTTTCCATGTGCCTTAGCAGAGATTCCAGGAGGATCTGCTCCATGATCTTGCCAGGCACAGAGGTGAGACTGACCCAGGTCTTCCTTTTTTCCCTTTTTGAAAATGGTGGTTCTGTTTCCCCTTTTCCAGTAAGCAGGAACTTCACCAGACTGACGCAACTTTTTAAATATAATGGAAAGCGGCTTAGCAACTTCATCTGCCAGCTCCCTCAGAACCCATGGATGGATTTCATCAGGTCCCTTCAGGTTCCTCAGATGGTCCTGAACCTGATCTTCTCCTACAGTGGGTGGTTCTTCATTCTCATAGACCCTGCCTTTGCCTTCTGCAACTTGGGCAGTGCTGTCAGAGCCCTTGCTGGTGAAGACCGAGGCGAAAAAGTCATTCAGCATCTCAGCCTTCTCCATATCCTGGGTGACCAGGTCTCCTGTCTCCTTCCGGAGAGGGCACACATCTTCCCTAGTCTTGCCTTTACCCCTGACTTATAGAAATTTTTCTTGTTGTCCTTGATGTCCCCAGCCGGATTTAATTCTGTCTGGGCTTTAGCTTGCCTAATCTGGTTCCTGGTCACTCAGACATTTTCTCTGTATTCCATCCAGTCAGCCCGTCCTTGCTTCCACCCTCTGTAGGCCTCCTTTTTGCTTTTGAGCTTGTCCAGGAGCCTCTTGTTCATCCATGCAGGCCTCCTGGCTTTTTTGCCTGACTTCTTCTTTCTTGGGATGCACCACTCCTGAGCTTGGAGGAGGTGATCTTTGAATACTAACCAGCTTCCTTGGGCCCCTCTCCCCTCCAGTACTTTTTCCCTTGTTACTCTGCCAAGCAGGTCCCTCAAGAGGCCAAAGTCTGCTCTCCTGAAGTCCAGGTTAGTGAGCTTGCTGCGCACCCTCCTCGCAGCCTGAAGGATCTTGAATTCTACCATTTCATGATCACTGCAGCCAAGGCTATCCTTGAGCTTGACATTCCCCAACAGCCCCTCCTTGTTGCTAAGGATGAGGTCCAGCATAGTTCCTCTCCTCCTTGTCTCCTCTACCATTTGGAGAAGGAAGTTGTCATCGACACATTCCAAGAACTTCCTGGATTTCTTGTGCCCTGCTGTATTGTCCTTCCAACAGATATTGGGGTGCTTGAAGTCCCCCATGATGACCAGGGTCTGCAAACGTGATGCTGCTCCTATCTGTCTATGGAGGGCCTCATCTGCTCTGTTGTCCCGGTCAGGTGGCCTGTAGCAGACCCCTACTCTAATGCCCCCTGCCCCAGTGTTCCTGTCGCGGGCGGAGTGATTAACTTCACTCGTAAGAGAGTAGTAGTGAAATATTTATTAACATAAAACAGTGATTTAACAAAGTTAGTAGTGAATGCGACAGCGTTTTACGAGATTCGATGGAAGGGTACACTTGATTATTTACTGCATAGAGGACAGGGTCATACAAGTCCCTCAGGTTCAGGTTCAGAAAGGACCCCCTTGCTTTTTGAATTCCTCAGAGAGGAGTCTAGGTGCGGATGGATCCAGTCCTAGTCCCAGACTTGGTCAACGGTTTATGTCTAAAGGATTATATATGCACAATCAATCCTTTATATCACTTAGCTAAGATTTCAAAGTTTAGCATGCTATTAGTCACTTACCGAGAATCTGTTGCGGCAAGGAATCTCTCAGCCTCGAGGAGTAGAACCTTACGTGAGTGTCCCCCACTCAGATCCTGGCGTGCAGCCCGCTGCCGTGCAGGGGAGCTCAAAGGACTCTTGGGCTGTCCACTATTTATAGAGTAAGATAATTGACCTATAGTCATATTCACAAGGGAACAAAATACCTAGGTCCCCACTCCAGACAGTGTTTTGACTCTGTTGCCAGCCATCCCCCAAAGTTCAAGTGCAACTCATCACAACTCCCACCGACAGTTATGGCTCGAGCAGGAGCTGGGGGGGGGGAGGTGGGAAAGGGGGAAAAGGGGAGAGCACACTGCCACAGTTCCCTTTAATCTTGACCCACCCATAAGCTCTCCATTGTCTCTTCATCCATCCCCAGGTGGAGCTCCATCCACTCCATCTGTTCATTGACATAGAGGGCAACACCCCGTCCTCGTCTTCCCAGCCTGTCCTTCCTGAAGAGTCTGTATCCCGCCATTCCAATGCTCCAATCTTAAGAGCCATCCCACCATGTCTCTGTGATGCCGATAAGATCATAGCCCTGGAGGTGTGCGCACATCTCTAACTCTTCTTGCTTGTTTCCCATGCTACCTGCATTTGCATAGAGGCCCTTCAGCTGGGCACCCAATGAAGCTGACTCACTGGCTGGAGTGGCTGCATTTCTTTCATGCTGCTCTTCTGGTGTCCTTCCTTTGAAGTGTTTTATCTGTGACTCCCCGGTTTCTACTGCCTCAGGACCCCCTGGCTCATCCCCATAAGACTTCGAGTGTGCTGTAGCATACCCAGCACATCTCAGAGCAACAGGCTGAGGGCCTTCACTAGCAACCCATCCCTCAGATCTTGGAGCATCATCCCTTGGCTTGTCACGAGCAAGCCAGGTAATATCCCCCAACAAGCCTAGTTGAAAGCTCAGTCAATGAGCCCCGCTAGCTCATGAGCAAACACCCTCTTCCCCCTTTCAGAAAGATGAACCCCATCCGACACCAACAAGCCTGGTGCCATGTAGGCCATCCCATTGTCAAAAAACCCAAAATTGTGGCAGTGACACCAGACATGGAGCCATGTATTGACAGACTGCACACGTCTGCTTCTTTCAGAATCCCTGCCTGTAACTGAGAGAACAGAAGTAAAGATAACCTGCACCCCAGATTCCCTTATTAACTTTCTCAAGGCCCTGAAGTCTCTTTTGATTGCTCTTGGGCTATGTGTTGCCACCTCATTGTCACCCACATGAAAGAGCAACAGCAGGTAGTAGTCCAAGGGCCAAACCAGGCTGGGAAGTTTCCTAGTGATGTTTCTGACCTGGGCTCCAGGGAGGCAGCATACTTCCCTAAGAAGAAGGTCTGCCCAGCATATTGGACCCTCTGTTCCCCTCAGAAGGGAGTCACCTACTACTAGAACCCACCTCTTCTTACTTGTGGAGGTGGTCGTTAAACAGGGGGTAGGCCTTTCTGGTCCTGGCAACTCTTCTGGTGTAGCCGAACCATCTTCCACATCATCCATGGGCTGGCCTACCTCATATCTATTATACAGAGTCACCTGGTTAGGGGAGGTGGGCAAGGAGGGGATTCGCTTGCCACCCCTAGTACGGACTAGCTTCCATTCACAGTTCTCCTTTTGGCCACTGCCTTCAGTCTGGCAGGGGGAGGGTACCAGATCTCCTTCAGCTCAGGGTTTTTTTGGTGGCTCTTCTGTTTTTTTTCTCAGGGAGGTCAGAGCCTGATTCTACCAATCTATTTCTGTCTCACTCTCCCTGATGTTCCATAGCCTTTCTATTTCCTCTTTTAGCTCTGCTACCAGGCTGAGTAGATCATCCACCTGGTCACACCTCACGCAGCTGTCATCTCTTCTACTATCCATTAACCATGAGAGGTTAAAGCACTACCTGCAGCCAGAGACCTGGGTGGCTGCATGCTTCCATGGGAGCTCTGTATGGCTATGTCTGCTCTGGCAAGTGCAGAAGACACAGGAAGCTGCATCTTTGGGGTAGAGACCATGGCTGAACTTCCCTCTTGAGCTTTCTGTGCCCTTCTCACACACCCTTCCACGCAAACTGCCCTAACATATCCTGATCGCTAGTGCTCCCTAGGGCAACCTTTTAAGGGGGTGAGGGCTGGCCGCTACTGCTGCAGGCTCCGCCCCTGCCTCGTCAGCTGCCCTCGCCGAGCTGCGGGCTCCCTGCAGGTGCCTGCTGCTGCTCCGGCTTGTCCCGGCCTCAGAAAAGCTCGGGAAAAGTTCCTTTTTGCCACGATCACCCGGCTCTGCAGCAGACATACCAGCACCGGAGCTGTTTGTCTTGGCGAGTGACAAAGAAGGCACAATACATAGTTAAATGAAAACCTGATCTGTCACTGCAGCTCGCTCTTAAACACTACAGCAATACAAATACTACTAATAATAATAATAATTAGTAATAGTAGTAAACACCATTATCTTTGTCCATGCCAAGGGCATGAACAGATTTAAAACTATTTAACACTTTTATTATATGTGCATAGTATTATTATTTATTGTTATGACAATGAATGCTACTACTAATAAAATACATTTAAGAAAGTAATAATAAAGCACTTTCAAGACTTCTTGTCCCCTAGGCATGGGCAAAGCTAATGGTGCTGAAAGGATGTTAGCAGATTGTAATTTGCTGAAAAGAAAGTTGAAACTCATATGTCAACAAATTTCTGTTGGATGAAACTGTAATTGATGTATGTAGAAAAAAAAAAACAAAAAAATCAATGTAGCATCCTTTAATAAGTTATGGCCTTTCTGCTGAAAAACTACTAACTCACTGACTGTGCACTTGTGGCCTTAGATTCAGCCTTTCTAAATTTAGGTACCTAAACAAAGGATTTAACTTGGGAGCCTGGTCTCCATAGGCTCCCTATGCAGTAAATGGAGAGAGACAGGCTGCTTTAGAGAGCCAGGCAGATCTAAGCAAGACTAAAGCTCCCCTTGGAGGAGTCTCTCTGGCTACAAAGGGAGCTTAGCACCAAGACTCCTTTTAGCTGCCTCAGGTAGGTGTGCAGAGGTGGGTAGGAAGAGATCTAGGCAGTTGCAAAGCAAAACTAAGCTCTTCAGTGCTTGTCTTTTGCAATGGACTCCAGGGTGCATGTAGCTAGTTACCAGCCTCCTGTGAGACACTCATTTGCAAATGGCTGAGGTAAGGTATCTTTTGTGAATAAAGAAAATGTTTGAACTGGTTAGATAGTTCACAACCTTGATACAAGGCCAGGTTGGATGACATAGGCTCTTATGTTATTTTTAGTGCTTCCAAGAAAGTGAAGGTTCTTGGGTTTCAGCTCTGTGTTTGGACCAGATTTGATTGTTTGTACTGATACTTGCATCAGCTTCCCTGACAACCTACTTAGTCTAACCAATAAAGCATCTTTACAGCACCACCTTACCAGCCACTATTGATTCACTTGCATGTGCTACCTCAATAGTAAAAGGCTGCTAGGATTTACTCCCTCTGTTCTTTCCTTCTCCAGGCAGTCATTACTCAGTACAAAACCCTCTTAACCTGGTGAAGTTGTTGCTCTTGTTAATACTGATTTAGCAAATTATCAATCCAAATAATGAGAACAGGAATTATTTGCTCCTATTGTATAATGTGCAATTGGATCTACATTTTGACCTAGTAATTTTCTCTATAGATCTTTCAGTGGTCCTAGACAAATGGATCATAAAAAAAAAAAAAATACCAGGAAGCTGCCTGTGGTTGATTGTGCACTTGAGTTGAATCCAAACTTTATTGGTGTTTCTCAGCTTCTATTTGAAAACTTATAAACACTGCTCTTTGGAGCTTTACAGTGGGATTTTTTTGCTTGTCTGGCAGAGATATTAAGACAGTTCTTCAGTCCTAATGAAACTGATGTACAACCCATTAACTCCCCATCACATCTGTGCAAAAGCAGCACAATGTCAATGACACCAAAACAAAATGAATGAATATTGCAAAATACATTTCATATGCTATTAGAAAATTTGAGCTGGAGGTTGACAGTCCCAGGTTGCCCAATGTCACACCTTGCTGTAATTTGCAAACTTCTCTCCATCCCGTGTTTCTCTTTTAGCACTTTAATCAAAATTGTGTAAGTATATTCTCATATTGGGCTGCTCAATGTGATAGCAAAATTTATGTTTAGATACCTAACAATAAATAGCTTGTTCTTCATGGGAGCAGAAAGAACATATACATGCACATATCTACACACACAGTATGGTCTGTTGGAAAATCCATGGTTCAGTGTTCCTTCCTAGACCACCTTCCCTCTTACACCTGTTTGACAAAATTGTACCTCTAGTTTTATTTTGTGAATGTGTTTTGTTAATTTTATGTGTATTTAAACTATTATTTCCTACACACATCTATTCTGAATACTACCTTTTATGTGAATATTCATTTTGAAATCAGAAGTATATATTTGTGATTGCTCTTAATCAGATGTGTGTTTGTTCTGTCCCATGAAGTCCCAATTCCATCTGGTCTTCCCTTCTTGCTCTAGCATGTAACCTAAGCAAACTCAAATTTTAGAAGAAGAAAGAGTTCACCTAGCAGCACAATTTTCTCAGCCAGTGCTATGCAATAAAAACTTACCTTTCACTCTATCCATCTTCTGCTACCTTATTTGAACTAGTTCAGCCATGCTAGAAGACTACTCACTGTTTACCAGTGGAGCGATGGAATTCAAGAGTGGAATTGTTCAAGAAATATTATCTCATGCAAGTCAAAGATGGTTGAATCCAACCTTTCCTTCATTTCAGCAGCATAAGTTGAATGCTGTCAAAGCACCGTCCACCAGAGAAAGAAATATTCCATAAGTAAGTTGTTATCATCATCATCATCTCAAATAGCATACCCAGCGTGGTTAAAGGAAACAAAGCATGCAAGAAGGAATAAGAATTTTCCATCTGAAGGATATAATAGAGTAAACAGAGTCATCGCTAATTTAAAACTCCTTTAGGTAAAGGAGTCTAGAAAACTGAGGTGTACCTCTTTTGGCACATGGGCTATCATCAGTTAGTTATTACAGAAAAGTCAAATATCCCCACCTCCATGCACTTAGACAAAAGTGAAGTAAGTCTGGATCTGATTTGAGGTTTGGAATCCCAGCCTTGCAGAGTCATCTAGCTCAGTCCAGAGGCAGGACCTTCAGTCCAAGAGAGAAGGGAAATTTCAGACGTGTTCTTAAACCTGGCTGCACCCTGTTCAAATCCACAGCACTGAAAACTTCATCCTGAGATATTTACATCTTCTTACACATTGCATTGGGAACTTCAGTATCTAACTCAGAGTACCACTCCTGAATTTAGGAGTCTAAAAGTTAAGTGCAGAGTGCAGCATCACCATGTTTAAATGGTGATTTGAATGTCATCTTTTCTTTCCAGTCTATTTCATTCATTAGAATGAAGCTATAGTCAAACTAGATTACTAATCTATTTGGAAGGAACAAAGAAAAGAGGAAAGAAGAGAAAGAAAACACTGAGAGTTAAGCCTTATACTTCTGAACAAAGTGATGAATTCAGTAGGGCAACTATTGTCAAAAAGGCATCATAATGACAATAGGAACAAAAAGCTGGGCAACAAAGGCTTATGATGCTGTCCTGGTTTATTCACCACGAGGCTGCTCTTTCAAACTCCCCCCCCCGCCGGGGAAGAATCGGAAGAAAAAGGCAAAACTCGTGGGTTGAGACAAAGGCAGTTTAACAGAACAGCAAAAGGAACAAGGAAACAACAACAATAACACGGATAGAGGAATGTACAAACACGATTACAGTACCACCGCTCACCCACCGGACCAGGACGCCCCAGACCGCTCCCAAGCAGCGACTTTCTGCCCCCTCCCCTTTCTGCCCCCTCCCCAGCAGCTCAGACTGGGCATGGCTCACATGGGATGGAATACCTGTGTCCGTGCCAGAGCCTGGGGAGAATTAACCCTATCCCCGCCGGAACCAGGACAGATGCACATGAGTTAAAGATTTCCCTTTCCTACAGCTTCAGATGGAAATTCCTCACTTTCAGTCTGTGTTCTTTTTTGTTCACACGTGTAAATTTGACCTAACCATTCTGTTGAAGTACCATAATCTAGGAAAAGTCATTTAACAATAGTTCCTATCACAAATGAAAGGTTCAGATTATTTTTGTTCATTGCTTTTCCTAACCCAGTGTACTGACATAATTTTAAATCCTCTATCCTGGATGCAAGTTAGATTGTAGAAACTGGAGATGTTCAGGCTGGAAGTTTAATGCATTTTAAATACAAGACTGAATGCACTGTCTTAATTGATCAGTAACATAATTGATCAGTAACATAAGTGTATTTTTCCTTAAGATTTGCAAGCTATGCAATTAAAAAATAAACAATACAAATGCATGTCATGTTTGTGACTTCTGTTATTTTTACAAAATATCAACAGCTTCCTACAAACTGAATGCTTTCAAGTTATAGAAAAATAACCTGAACTTTAAACAGCCAAATTTTTCTAGCTATTTCAGAGTACAAACCAGGTTGGTTCAAGAACACATAATCCCATTAGTACAATGTTGTGTCCAAGCTGATTAAGTTCTATTGAGAGACCATTTTACATGGCAATCTGGGAACTTTATTTAGCAAACAATCCATTAGTGGAGGGACCCAGGACAACGGCCATGTACATGATTTCTCATCTTCTAATCTTGCAGCATCTCTCACTCTTCTAACATGAATTGTAGGTTTGTCATATGTAGTATATATTCTGTAGCCTATTGTGCATAGTGGTGTCAAACAAAACGTTTTGTGGGCCTTTCTAACCTAGATGTCTATTATATAGATGTTCCTGATTGAAAGGGATGAAGTAGGATGAATGACAAGTTATTTTAGTCCTGCCTTTACTGTTGCAAAGTATTATGATAAGGCAATAATACAGCTAAACTCACCAAGACTAAACTGGAATGGACAGTCAATCTGTAGCTACACAGACTCATCCACTGATTGTGTGAGCTTTTTAGCCTAACGAAACTTGGTCTGAGACTACATATGCTCTCAATAAGCATGGTAGAATAGATATCTAAAAGAAAAAAAAAAGATCATTTAGGCTGAAGTACAAAGTTTGCACAAAACCAAGTTACTAAAATAAAAAAAGAATAAATTTAAACTCAGAATTAGAGCAGAGATCTCAATTTTTTGAGGTTTTTGTTTCTGAAAATGTCTTTTATTGACTTCTAAAATGGAACTTAATATGAAAGAGGTTATGTGCCATGGTGCCAGTAGCAGGAAGGCCTGGTTTCTTCAACCCAGGAGGGCTCCTTTATGCTTGTATTTCAATCTACTCCCTCCATTTAGCCTCAAATGGGAAGCCAAGTGCACATTTATGTTTTCTGATCAGTTCCAAAAACCCCTTCAGAATATTATCAGAGGCTTTCAAAGCAACCCCAATAGAGACATTTATTCTTTCAAGATAGTATGAATTGGAAAGAAAAGAGAAGGGAGGAAAAAAAGAAGAAAAAACAAAGAAAAAAAAGGAACCCTTCCCTGTATTGTATTTACTGTTGGAGTCTGAAAATGTTCTCATTAGAGTAGAAGAACAAATTTTAATAAAGCAGCATATTAAAGAAAATATGTTCTTCTTTTAACTGCTTCACGTACATAGCCCTTAGAACTTGGGAGGCTAACAGATTCCTCTATTACACTGGTTTACAGTGATCTCTTTCCTAACATACGCTTTTTAATAGATTTATTAATTTTCATGCATATACTATATCTATATATATAAATTTTAAAAATTAGGAAAGTAAAACTCAGTCTCTGTACTGCAGTCACTGGGGAAAATCAAGGGCATTGAAAGTCATTTAAATGACTAATACAAAGCATAATGGATGAAGAAAGATAAAATCTTTCCAAATTGCAAAGTGTTTTCATCTTTTCTCTCCTCACCCTCTGAAATACCTCTCACTCTAAGAGAAAAAATGGCAATGTCTCATTTTGTACACTTTTAGAGTATTTTTCTGGGAAGAAAGAAGGTAAGCAGAAGGAAAAAAGGCAAGGTAGAAAGAGCAGGGAAGAGACAGGAAAGAGGGAGGGAGGGAGGAAGGAAAACAGAAGAAAACAGAGAAGGAAGAAAGAAGGAGAAGAAAAAGGAAAAGACAAGACTGTAAATTCTTCATTGCTGTCCTGCATGGCTTATCTGCTGTGATTTACTCTTGTGATTGTTGACTAGCTGACCACTGGTTTCAACACAGGGGTATAGAAGAGACAGATTGATATGGGTTTCATTAAAATTCAAGAAACTCAACTCTGCAGAGAACATGACTAACTTCCTTATACATGACAAGAATCCCCACAGATGGTTCTTCACCCTTGCTAAAGGAATTAACTCTACCAAAAGAATCCTTGTCTATAAACAGCCAATTCCCCAAATCTACAGGCTCATCTGCACAGAAATTCTTTATACTGTCATCCTTAAGTACCTTAGGGTAGCAGTGAAAGACAGGGAGCCAACAGGGAGTGCCGACTGCTGCCTCCACTACCCCTCAAGCATGCTGGTGGCATGGGGATGATGGGATTATAAAGGAAACATAATAAAACAGAGTACTGGGGCATTCAGTGACCAAAGCATATTTGCTTGCTTATCTTTTCTCTGTAAAAGCTGGGGATGAAATTCTTATTACAACTGCACAGAGTCTGTGTACAAAATTGGTAGTTATTAAACCATTAAGGCAGTCCACAAGCAAATATTGAATTTAGTTTTCTATACCAATTAACTTTCCCTTTTCATATAATCCCTATTTTTTTTCTTTTCTTTTTTTCTTGTGATTATTCTCTCAAGCTCTACATTTTATCATCGAATGTTGAAACGTGCTCTCTCTGGCTCCCTGTCTCTCTCTCACTCCCTTTCAATTGTGCTTATACACACACAAAGCCTGTTAATAGCTGGCTACGTTGTGTCACTAAGGATGAAGAAGCACCAGCTTGATTTACTAAAAAAAAAATAAAAATCCTTCTGTCCTGTTTTTCTGTCAATCAAGCCAGCAATAATTAAAAGTCAGGAGTAGGGGAGGAAAACAAGGCTTTTGCCTGAAGAACAAATGAAGAAAAAATTAATAGGGACAGCAGAATAAAAAATAAAATTAATTAAAAAGTAAAAGAATCAGCTGTTTCTATATTCAAAATGAGGAAACTGTTCTGAGGAACTTAGAAATAATGCTTTTAAAGCATTTGTTAGTATACAGGGACATTAGAAAAGCACATGTTTCTCAGGGTATGAAACCTCTCATCTCTTGGTCACTGTTTGGATCTAACACTCCTGCTGTAATAACCAAATTTGATTCCTATCAGATCAGGCATGGTCTTTGAGAGGCAAGAAGTCTCAGCTCCATGTCACTCAGAGTATTATGCATGAACATCATACAAAGGCTGTTGATTTTATAGTCACAATTCTCTGTGACATAAGAAAGGAGTATCACTGTCTTATTGATGTGAAATTGTGGAAAACAGTGATCATATCAACTGTCTCAAGAAATATCAACAGTTCTCAGCAGAGACAATTAGCCAATATAGGACTTCTACAAACTTCTGGGTCAATGAATTAAATATTAGATCATCCATCCTATTCCATTCTCTCTTCAAAGAGAAGATAAGGACACAGAAATTTCATGGGAAGCTTTCACTGTTAGAAGATGACTGTACAGTACCAAGGATATTGAAGTAAGATGGAAAAACTTATCACACTACTTCAGATACTACTCAGAAAATGCCATCTCAATTTCTATCAGTCTGTCACCTCTAGATAATAGCCAGCAGAACTCTCAGTACTTAGGGAGAAAAACAATCTCCTATAAAAATACTTTTCCCACAAAGTGTACTTTTTTCAGAAATTTTAGATGTTCTCCTCAGTTCCTCTCTCAAAGGAATCATCATAACAGAGGAGATGTTGACCTGTGGCTGGAAAGGAACAATTGGCTGGCATGGATGATCCTTCTGTCATAGGTTTGCTACCAGAGAAAAAGTGTAAGTACATCCTAAAACAAGTGTAGATGGCAGAAAGTAGAATAAGGCAATATGACTGTCTACAAAGTCCTACGGAGTTTTCAGACAAATGGCCAAATTGTTTTTTATCCACACAGCAGAAAGATCAGCCACCTTTCTGCTTCCTGAGGGTGAGGGGCAAAGGCTACAGGCTAATTCCGAGGCTATCACTTTCACCAAAAGTTGCTGTGGGAGTGGCAGTTGCATCCCGGGTACTAGCTGGATCCAAACTGAATTTAAGGGCATGTACTAGTGATTGCAGCTATGAAGAAGGAGATCACAGTGGAAAGTGTCTTCACTCATTTAGAGGCCCTAGGAAACCTAGCTGGATAAAAGGTCCTCCCTGTACCCCTTTTCTCTGTTACCTCTCTCATCAATGTTTGGAAAGTTTGTCCTCCCTTCAAACATTTCTGCTAGATTTTAAGGATGCTGCTTCCTAAATGAGCAGATTACTTTTCAAATACTGGCAGAAGAACAAGACATCCTTTTGTCATTCTTGGTCAGGTGTTGCAGAATGGCTTGAGGAGCAAGGTCATGGGACAATAGAGGAGTTATGTGAGATGAGAATAGCGTAGAAGCAAGTTACAGCTCGGCGATGGGAAAGTACTAAGTAAACAAGCCATGAGAATGCAGAAGCAAGAATAAGGAGCTGATAAGAATAGGGAACTAAGGCTGAACCCTGTCGTGTGGACAGAGAGCCAATCGCAGTGAGCAGATGACTTTTATAATTAGCCAATATTCAAGCGGTGATGTAACCAGTAGCTATATAATGAAGCGTATTCGGGCAATAAACTGAAGCTTGCTTTATCACTCACATTGAGTCGGCCGCTTGTCTTCCCTCGCTCGTCGCAAGTGGCACCCGAACAGGGACCCCCAGCCTTGTTCCCACCGGACAGCGAGCTCGGAAAAGCACTGGTAGCAGCGACCAGGGGGTAAAAGACAGTACATGATATGGTTGGCACATGATATGTCTGTCCGTACCTGATCTTCGGATAATTAAGAGGAGGATCGCCGTCCGAGGAAAGCTACCTAAAGGGAAAGGAAAAAGGCTGCAAACAAAGTAATCAAGGGATCAAAGTAATCAAGGGATCATAAAGAGGAAGTCGACGCGTCGCAAAAGGATAGAGAGGTAGCTTTACAATTTTTACAATGCTTTTTAGAAAAGCGGGGAGTAGGCCCTATAAAAGATCTGGCCGGGTTAATTGCATTAGGCAAAGCTCCAGGATACTTTAAGGACCCAGACGATATGTTTGAAGTAGAAGAGTGGCGAACGTTTGGAGATTGCTTATGGGATAAAGTTATAGATGACGATAAAACTACAAAAAAGTTGATGAAATCTTGACGAGACGTTATTAACTGTATGAAAAAGTATAAGGCGAAAAGGCAGCGGTACAAAGTTTGCTGCAGCTGGCAAAAAGTGCCAGGGAAAACCTTAGTGAGAGTGCTTTACTGGAACTATTATCTTGATGCCGACAATGAGGATTGCTCAGAGATCCGACTCAGTTTTTGACCTTTCAACATGAACTAGAATTGGAGTGGAAATGTGGGAAGCAGTGCAGTCAGAGAATAAGGAAGCCTGGAACCTGGCAGGCACTTATCGACAGGTGAAGGGACTGATTGCAGGCATGCATGGATCAGCTGTTATTGCCACCACAGCCCAGAGGGTGTTAGATGCAGCTGGGGAAGAGGGAAACAGTTCATCCTCCAATGCATTTCCTGTAATAAAGCAGTCAGAAAAGGAGTTCTGGGGGGCGTCTGACGAATGGACATTTTCGCCTCTGCAACTGACCGCTCCACCGTACTCTGGTCTACCGGAGTCATCCATGCAGGTTCCCCCCGACTCTCCTCAGCCTATGGAAACATCATCATCCTCCGAGGACATTCGTCCGAAAACCATCTATCCACCTAAAGATACTGCGGAGCTCCGTGACGCTCTCCGTGATCAACAGAACACTATGCAGCAACTGCTCGCGGAAATGCTGAGACTTGATAAGGGTTTGAAAGCGGGTGCGATACGGGCTGCTTATAAAAAGGCTCATGAGGTTATCAAGGAGGGTTTGCAGGCGGTTGAGGAGAGGGTGTGTGGGAGTCCGGGAACGGGTGATCCGTCTGAAACAGCAGCGGACGAGTCTGGGGATACGCAATAGTGTAATGTATCAGAAAAGGGAGATAGTGTTAAAGAATAGAAACTGAGGAGATGGATTTGTACTATGCTAGAAGAAGCAGAGATGGGTTCATAGGATGCGGATGAGTATTTGACTCGGAAATTTTTTGCTTGTATGGATACGTGATTATTGCTTATGGTTCCCTGAAGGATGGTCCTACGATTTGGCTCAGTGGCTAAAAGTGGGGGAGGAATTGCAAATGCGGGAGACGCTGCACTTGTCCTTGCCAGAGCCCTGCAAGGGGTTGCTGGAGGGGCACCACAAGCTCCCCCAAAGGAACCTCAGTCTTTTGAAATGACACCCCCAGTTGCAGACCCTTAGCCTAAATATGCTCAAATTCCCAATTCTGAAAAACATTACCAAAAACAGAATTCAGGAGGCAAAGAGCCAGAAGATCCCTTTGATCCTGGCCTAATAAATCCAGAGACTGAACCTGATTTATGTCCACCTTTAACCCTGATTAAAGCTATGGCTGCCTCTGCTACAACTGCGGAGGAGATTTTACAGCAACAGAGACGAAAGTCGTTATCGCGTTCCTCCATTATTAAGCCTCCTCCATTTGCGCCAGGTATCGCGTTTGTTCTTCCTTTTCAACCGCTTATGTGTGCGCAGCCAGAATCAGGGTATAGCAGTGTATTGTCAGAATGTCAGGGGAGAAGGACAGAGCCAGAGCGGACGCAAGAATAAAAGAGCTGTCTAATCGGCGGCTCTTTGAGCTGCTGAGAGCGCTACAGGCAGCGATTAAGCAACGTACTGCTCCATTCTGTGTCATCCACATTCGGAGTCCCATGTGGGACCAAGGGTTAGGAGAAGGTAACGCCCGAGCAGACAGACTGGTGACAGTGGCAGCCCCCCTGAGTGAATTCATCAAAGCCAGGGAATCACATGGCATGTTCCATCAAAATGCTAAGGGATTGCATCGACAGTTCAATGTCACTATGGATGAAGCCAGAGGAATCATGTGTGCTTGTCCCACCTGTAGTCACCACGGCCCTGGGCTCGGTTTAGGCGTTAACCCGCGAGGATTGGGTCCTTGTGAGCTCTGGCAGATGGATGTCACACACGTTCCCGAGTTTGGACGACTGAAATATGTACATGTTACTATTGATACTTATAGTGGCTTTCTTTGGGCCACAGCTCAGGTTGGTGAGAGGGCCTTACATGTAATTAGGCATCTTACAAGTTGCTTTGCAGTCATGGGACTACCACGAGAAATTAAGACCGATAATGGACCTGCTTATACAAGTGAAAAGAGCCACCACCCCCCCCCCCCCCACCCCCCCCCCCCCCCCCCCCCCCCCCACCCCCGCCCCAGCCATCTCCCTGAGATACAAGTGGTGTTTTTTGTATGTCTGCTGTGTAAGTGTGTGTGGGTGCCAATTTATATCTGCTGATCAGCATCTGTGCTACTGTTTGTTTGTTGCTGTGTGCAGTGTCGTTTGGTGACTCTGCTTGAGCAGGTGTTCTGCCCGGTGTGGTACTGTTCTCGTACGTGACTAGGGCTGACACTCTGTCAAGCGAAGAAGTTTGTATATACACAATGTTTAGATGTAAGGCGAGTGCACCCCAGGTAGATAGACCATGATGGGCCGTAGAACTGATGGAAGTCCTGAAATATTGGGGGCGTTTTCACCAGCCGACATGCTTACAGTCTCGGGAACAGCTTACCCATGCAGGGTGTATGACTGGTTGTTTGTTGTTTGCCTATAAGATCATGGTTGATTGGGAAAAGGAGTTAAGCTAGAATCTATAGGATGCTCTGTAGGAAAATGAGAAACTTAAGGGTGAGCTCTTGTTGCAAGGCAGACTTTTATGTCAGCTGTAAGTGATGAGAGAAGAAAAAGGGAACAATTAGAAGGGAAATGTGCCGTCTTAGCACAAAAGTATGCCATACATGCTACAAGACAGCAGCAGAAAAAGAGAAATAAGACACCTGATTCAAGCAGTATTATAGAGATATGTTTTGGTTTTTGTAAATTACTCTGTGTTATACCCTGTGAGACTAAATGAACCCCAGCAGAAGCAGTCTCTTGAGCAGGGGGGTGGAATATGGGAAAGCAACGGAAGATCAGTGAGGAGGATTGTAAATACGCTCAAGGGACTCGCACCTGGGTGCTGGAAAACACATATATCACACTAATTGTTAGTCAGTCTCAGATGCTTGCAAGAAAAACACTTAGATGACATAAGTCTGTAATGGACTCAGGGACACCTTATCTAGCTGCCTGAGAATCTTGGCCTGTTGTGGAAGAAGATCAAAAGCACAGTACCAGCAAGAACAGGGAGTCCGCATGCGCTCTTGCTAACAAGGACTCTTTCGATGCCAAGGATTCTTGATAACAAGGACTCTCTCGCTGCCAGGGATAAACTTAGTAATGCTACTAGTACAGCTGTTTCTGAGTTATTGCTAGATGTAGATAGTATTCAACATGGAATGCTGCAAAACAGAGCTGCTATTGATTTTTTGCTTTTAGCTCACGGACACAGTTGTCAAGATTTTAAAGGACTGTGTTGTATGAATCTAAGTGACCACTCCAAATCCATCCATGCCCAGTTGCAAGAACTGCACCGACCGAGCCAGCAACTTGTGGAGACCGCTGGGTGAAATCTCTTTGCTCGATGGACTTGGGGGTGGGGTTGGTTGAAGGAAATTATACTCACTGCCTGTGTGGAAGGAATCTGTCTGTCATGTTTAGTATGCTGTTTGCTATGTTTAATAAGCATTATACGATCAGTTGCAGATGTTGCTTTGCATCATACCTTTGTACGAGTTATAGAATACTGTTGTGTCCCAACTATGGGCCACAGGGTGGCATGTGTAAGGGATAATAGAGGATGGTTCGAGTGAGACACGACGGAGAATTACTAGTTGAACCAAACCCAGTATGCATGTTGGGAAAAAGGGACTCAGTACTGTTGCTGAAAAACTATATGTGTATCTATGAGAACCTAACTTTCAAAGAAGAAGATAACAAGGAGGGAGTACAAGGTAGTCAGGTATCAGACATCCGCAGTTAGCAAAGCTGGATCATGAGTCTGGTGAGGCTCGCTGCATGTGCTGGCCACGCATGCAGCGACCCTAGCCTGTACTTTTCCATTCAGTCCGGGACAGGATATAAGGGGGCTGTCTCGGATCGGAGAGAGGGGGTCACACATGAGCGCACTTTGAAGATACAGGGGACGCCCTGAAGTGCTGTGTCTGCCCACCCCCCCTCCCTGGTAGGTTCCACGTTCATTAACCCCAACAGCTCAGAAAGCATTACAGCACATTGCAGATTTGTTTATGATACATCAAAAATTTCAACCTTACACCCTGATAGGACAGTGGGATGATACACTCGCAAAGAGCCTGACTGCATTAGAGTGAGTATTTTTGCCACATAACTTTTCAAAAAACAGTAACTATGATGATTGAAATGTTAGCACGATTGATTTCACAGGGTCGTTTGCGCTGTCAGCAGCCGGCTCCTCTGCCATCATTTGTGGGGATTACCCTGTGAATGCTTACACCTGATGAACTTTGGCAATTCGATGTTATACACATTATGGAATTGGGACGTTTGCTCTATGTACATGTTTCAGTTGATTTGTTTTCTCACCTTGTTGTAGTTAGTGCTCATATAGGAGAAAAGGCTCGTGATGTTATTCGACATGGGTTGCAATGCATTGCAGTCATGGGAGTACCGAAAACTGTAAAAACTGATAACAGACCAGCTTATGTGTCCGCTAAAATACAGGTCTCTTTACAGACATGGGGTATCAAACATGTCACTGGTATTCCTCATTCCCCAACTGGGCAAGCAATTCTGAAACATATTCATCATACCTTAAAAACCATGCTTGATAAACAAAACAGGGTATGACACCTCAAGAGCAATTGTATAAAGCAACTTATGTTTTAAATTTTCTAAACATGTCATCTTTGTCATCCAATGCTTGTCATGCGCTGTATTTTAGGCTGCTTACAGAAAATAGTGCAAAAAATGATTAATCAAGCTTTTTGTTGCATAAAAAATAAAAAAGGGGGAATTGTGGAGATGATAGAGAGCAGCGTAGGGAATCTGTTTGGCCTTGATGAGACAAAGCTGTACCCGTGAGAGGCGCCTTGAGAAGCAAGTGCCAGGAGATATCAGCAAGGAAAGGAATGTGAAAAGCAAAGCTGCTGCTCCGCGTGAACAGTCAGAGACGATCAGTTAAAAGACACTGAGAAGTGCGTGGCAATCGACCCTCAACCTATCAGCAGGATGCTGCCCGCGCGTGGACAGCTCATGAAAATAGCATGCAACCAATCAGTAAGAGTTAGAGTGCGTGAACAGATAGCATAATACTATAAATGTAACGATAGCCAATGTCACCACAGAAATAATTGAAAGTTTGTTAGAAGATCAGAATAGCCTGCGCCATGCGATTTTGCAAAATAGAGCAGCAATTGACTTTTTGTTATTAGCTCAAGGACATGGTTGCGAAGATTTTGAGGGTATGTGTTGTATGAATTTGTCCGATCACAGTGAATCAATTCACAAACAGTTGCAGTGGTTAAAAGAACATACAAACAAAATTCAGCAAACTCATGGGTTTTTTGATGAGTGGCTAACTAGCTTGTTTGGAAGTATTAGAATTGCTTGTTGAAGGCTTGCATATTATAATAATTCTTGTAATCATAAGTTTGTGCTTATGTGTAGTCCTTTCTTGTATTAAGAGAGCTATGTTAAAAGTAATAAACCAAGCCTGGATCACTCAAGAAAAAAAAAAAGAAAAAAGAAAAAAAAGAAAAAAAGAGAAAAAAAGAGAAAAAAAAGGGGGAATTGTTGCAGAATGGCTTGAGGAGCAAGGTCATGGGACAATAGAGGAGTTATGTGAGATGAGAATAGCGTAGAAGCAAGTTACAGCTCGGCAATGGGAAAGTACTAAGTAAACAAGCCATGAGAATGCAGAAGCAAGAATAAGGAGCTGATAAGAATAGGGAACTAAGGCTGAACCCTGTCGTGTGGACAGAGAGCCAATCGCAGTGAGCAGATGACTTTTATAATTAGCCAATATTCAAGCGATGATGTAACCAGTAGCTATATAATGAAGCGTATTCGGGCAATAAACTGAAGCTTGCTTTATCACTCACATTGAGTCGGCCGCTTGTCTTCCCTCGCTCGTCGCAGTCAGGTATCCCTCTATCAGTACACTGTTGACTCAGGGAGCTGTGTCAAGGACTGTTCCTTTGCACATGCGAGAAAAGCACCCAATTTCTAAGAAACATGTGAGGGATGTTAGCACTGGATCTAACAGTCAACCACCCTGCCATCTTTGTCCTTTCCACACTGGCGAACTTTTGTGCAGTCTGCTTGGCCTCCAGGGCATGCATCCTGCTGTGGTCAGCCCCTATGGAAGATCTAAGCTCTTAAACTAACTGTAAGAGGGTAAAAAATGACAAAGGTGATGCAGAAGGTGGTCTGTCTTGTAAAACCATACTTTTTTCTTCCCTCTGTTGTTCCCTCATTCTTTAATGTCCTTCCTTGTCATCTAAACTGTCAGCACATGTGGTGAGGCATTCTTTTTAGAAATAAATCATGGTGAGTACAAATTGTGTGGTTCAGCATCCTTTACTCACTGAGCCTTTTTAGTCTCCAGAGGACATCTAGCACAGAATCAGTACGTACTCCAAAAACTGTTGCAAGACTCCCTAGTGAAGAGATCTCTCTGTTCCCAGATGTGTAATTAATTTTTGAGTAAGAAAAAAAAAGTGATTTTCAGTAGACACTGTTCACATTGAGATCAAAGTATAACACATTGATTCACCCATAGACAGAGTCCATCCTTCCTGAATTCATTCTTGTTCCTCTGTGAATGGACCTTTTTGGGTCTCCATCATGTCAGGTGACAATAAATCCTAGGGTTTAAATGTTGTTTAACTACAGCAATGCATCTTTTTAAATTGAAATATGTATTAAAAAAAAAAAAGCTTTGTCCTGAGGAATTCAGCTTGAAAGTGCTTTTGGGGCGTGTCCTCTTCTTCAGTCTTGCTCTCCACCTGGCTACTTTTACTACTTCTGAGATTTTAACACACTGCACACAAACATTCTGTGTCTTATGTTCATATTTCTTTTCCCTTCCTCTGAAGCATGTTTGCCTGCTTTCTTCTCTTCCTAAGAACCTTCTTTATCTCTGTTTGTCCTTCAAGATCCCCGATAGCTGGATGCTACACTCTGCTTTTTCCAACCACCTCTTCAAAAAACATTGCAGTAGATCATAATCCAATGCTGTCATAGGTGGTCTGATATTTTCTCCATTCAGAGAACTTCACCAGCTCCAGATAGTAGGAGCCACCAGAAAGTGAAAAAGCAACCCTCCTCCCTCTGCTACTCATCCTTTTAGCAGAACAGCACAGAACATAGTGTAACACTCAGAAACATACAGCAAACCAGAGCAAGCAAACAAAACAGATGCCATCTGCCACAGTCTGGAGAGCATATTCCCTGCCAGCCTTGATTCAAGACAGCCAGAATCCATTCAACTTAAAGGCTCTAAAGGAGTTTTTTATCATGTCATGCTATATCAGTGTTTTCTTTGTAGGATAAAACAGCTGATAAGATCAGTATTTATTTATTTTCATACATTTAAAGATTTTTATTTGCTGTTTTCCTTTGAGAAGACTGTGCACAGGTACTGGAGTCTTCTACATAATAACAGAAACTGAAGTCTAGGAGAGGGTCAAAACTTATAGTGTTAGTTTCTGTTATGTGGAGGGCATGTCAAGAAATTCCTTTGTCCTGAATAAACTTACTCCTGTCCTGAGCCATCGCCAATGAGATCAGAAGCCAGCTCATACTAGCCTTGTAGTATGTGGTGAAATTTGCTGTATCTTTATCTCTATAACAAGTGATTTTTATTCTCACAAAGGTCCTTTTTGGGGTAGGGGAATGAGATTCAGTCCTACCAGGAAATATACAGGGAAAAAACTTCATTTATTCAGCTGACTGGAATTGTTCTTGAAAATATAGGCTGAGGAGAGAGCTATTTTAGGTGTCTTATTGTCGTGGTGTGGGCCGGATTGGCCAATCAGAATGACAGATGCTCCCCCCCACATCTCTCTCCAAAGAGAGGAGATGAAGAGATAAAGAGGTTTATGAGTTTAGAAAAAAAATAAATTATTTTAATGAAAACATTAATAAGTTAATAAAATAGTAAATACAAATAAAAGTAATCATATAAAAATAATTAAATATATACAGTATATACAAAAACGTATCAAGCTCCCAGGATGATAATCCCGTCATCAGCAGGCACAGGGAAAGTCCCAGTTTGGACTCAGCGACAGATGGGAGCTGGATTCCAGATCTGGAGTCACGAACCCACGGATCGAGATCAAAGGCAGACGAACAGATAGAGTTTGAACGACCGCATACAGACACAAAGAGCAAGTAAATTATACAACACATAAGGCAAGTTAAACAGTGCCATATCAATTAACTTTAAAGAAATCCCTATAAAGAAATGATACAATATTCTGTCCAAAACCAACACGATCATAGAATCATAGAATCTTCATGGTTGGAAAGGACCTTTGAGATCATCGAGTCCAACCATACACACACAAAAAAAAAAACCCAAAAACCCTACAATCTCTCACCAGAGCATGCCCTGAAGTGCCAAATCTACACGTTTCTTAAATACCTCTAGGGATGGTGACTCAACCACCTCCCTGGGCAGGCTCTTCCAGTGCCTGACCACTCTTTCAGTAAAGTCATTCTTCCTAATATCTAATCTAAACCTCCCCTGCTGCAACTTCAGACCATTTCCTCTGGTCCTCTCATTATTCACCTGGGAGAAGAGGCCAACACCCACCTCTCCACAACCTCCTTTCAGGGAGTTGTAGAGGGCAATGAGGTCTCCCCTCAGCCTCCTCTTCTCCAGACTAAACATGCCCAGTTCCCTCAGCCTCTCCTCATATGGCTTGGTCTCCAGACCCCTCACCAGCTTGGTAGCTCTCCTCTGGACACGCTCCAGCACTTCAATGTCCCTCTTGTACAGCGGGGCCCAGAACTGAACACAGTACTCGAGGTGAGGCCTCACCAGTGCCAAGTACAGAGGCACAATCACTTCCCTACTCCTGCTGGCCACGCTATTCCTGATACAAGCCCGAATGCTGTTGGCCTTCTTGGCCACCTGGGCACACTGCTGGCTCATGTTAAGCTGGCCGTCCACCAGCACCCCCAGGTCCTTTTCTGCCGGGCAGCTTTCTAGCCACTCTTCCCCAAGCCTGTAGCGTTGCTTGGGGTTGTTGTGACCGAAATGCAGGACCCGGCACTTGGCCTTATTAAACCTCATACAATTGGCCTTGGCCCATCGATCCAGCCTGTCCAGGACCCTCTGTAGAGCCTTCCTACCCTCAAGCAGACCAACACTCCCACCTAGTTTGGTGTCGTCTGCAAACTTACTGAGGGTGCACTCAATCCCCTCGTCCAGATCATTGATAAAGATATTAAACAAAACTGGCCCCAAAACTGAGCCCTGAGGGACACCACTGGTGACCGGCTGCCAAGAGGATTTCACCCCATTAATCACAACTCCCTGGGCACAGCCATCCAGCCAGTTTTTAACCCAGCAAAGAGTACACTTGTCTATGCCATGATTGGCCAGCTTCTCCAGGAGAATGCTGTGGGGGACGGTGTCAAAGGCCTTACCAAAGTCCAGATGGACAATGTTCACAGTCTTCCCCGTGTCCAGAAGGCGGGTCACATGGTCATAGAAGGAGATCAGGTTGGTTAAGCAGGACCTCCCTTTCCTAAACCCATGCTGGCTGGCCCTGATCCCTTGGCTGCCCTGCACTTGCCGTGAGAGCTCACTCAAGATGATCCTCTCCATGATCTTTCCTGGTACCGAGGTCAGGCTGACAGGCCTGTAGTTCCCCGGATCCTCCTTCCGACCCTTCTTGTAGATGGGTGTCACATTAGCCACCCTCCAGTCATCTGGTACCTCCCCTGTTGACCAAGATTGTTGATAAATGATGGAGAGAGGCTTGGTGAGCTCTCCCACCAGCTCCCTGAGTACTCTTGGGTGAATCCCATCTGGCCCCCTAGACTTATGTGCGTCTAGGTGCAGAAGCAGATCATTGACTACTTCCTCCTGGATTATGGGTGGGTTGTTCTGCTCTCCATCCTTATCTTCCAGCTCCGGAGGCTGAACACCCTGGGGATAGCTGGTCTGAATATTGAAGACGGAGGCAAAGAAGGCATTAAGTATCTCAGCCTTCTCCTCATCCTTGGTTACAACTTCCCCCCCCGCATCCAGTAAGGGATGGAGATTCTCCCTGGCTCTCTTTTTGTTGATGTATTTAAAAAAATTTTTTTTGCTGTCCTTAATGTTAGTGGCCAAGTTGAGCTCCAGCTGGGCTTTTGCCTTCCTAATTTTCTCTCTGTATAACCTAGTGAGATCTCTGTACTCCTCCTGAGTTGCCTGTCCCTTCTTCCAAAGGTGGTAAACCATCCTTTTATTCCTAAGTCCCATCAGAAGTTCCTTATTCATCGAGGCTGGCCATTTTCCCCGCCCTTTAAACTTGCGACACTTGGGGACAGCCTGCTCCTCGGCCTTTAAGATTTCCTTCTTGAAGAGCATCCAGCCTTCCTGGACCCCTTTGCCCTTCAGGACTCTCTCCCAAGGGACTCTCTCAACCAGTGTTCTGAACAAGCCAAAGTCCGCCCTCCGGAAGTCCAAGGTGGAGGTTTTGCTAACCCCCCTCCTTACATCACTACAAATTGAAAACTTGACCATTTCATGATCACTAAACCCAAGACGGCCTCCGACCACCACATCTCCCACTAGTCCTTCTCTGGTTGTGAACAGTACCATCCTGGGCCTTGAAAGGCAAGTCTTATGGCAACATCGTACTCCAGAAAGAACTGAGTCAGACAATGGGACTCATTTAAAGAACAATCTTAAAAGTAACTGGGCAAAAGAACATGGCATTGAGTGGGTATATCATATCCCCTATCATGCATCAGCTTCTGGGAAAATTGAGTGATACAATGGATTATTGAAAACCACCCTGAAATCAATGGGAGGGTGGAACCTTTAAAAACTGGGACAAGCATTTAGCACGAGCTACCTGGTTAGTTAACATCAGGGGATCCATCAATCAAGCTGGCCCTGCTTAATCAGACCTTTTACATACTGTAGAAGGGGATAAGGTCACTGTGGTGCATGAAAGGAATATGCTGGGGAAAACTGTTTGGGTTTTTCCTGCCTTGGGCAAAGGCAAACCCATTTGTGGGACTGTTTTTGCTCAAGGACCTGGATGTACTTGGTCGGTGATGATGGAGAATGGAGAAGCTCAATGTGTACGTCAAGGAAATTTGACCCTGGGTGAGAAGACTTAATTCTGAGCTGTATGATATTGTTATATAATACTAACAGTGTTCAATAAGTGTTTTTCAGAATAACATAGTGGTGATGAAACCTGAGCTAGCTTCATCAAGTGGTGTCCAGCAACCCCTTCAAGATGGACATGCTACCTGTGGACATGGACCACAATGAATTTGATATCATCTTTTATGCCCTGAGAGTCTGCTACGATAGATAAAAACTTGCAATTATGAATTGATTGAACTTAATGAACTTTGGTGTATAAAGAGAAATTGTGAGGAATCTTTGTGTATATATATATTTTTATATATTTGATGGATAAGAAGTGCAAATGGTATGGAATAAGGGGTGGAATGTCCTGGTTTGAGTTAAAACAGAAATAATTTTCTGATTTGTAATTTTACTTTTTAGCTGGGCCTCTTCTAACTGACTAAAGTCTGAAATTAACAGCATATTGTTCAGAAACTGTTCGCTCTCAGAGTGATAAGACCTGATTATACCAAGGAATGGTATGCACAGAGGCTCTTGCTTATACTTACTGCTGTAACAACCAAGGTCAGCTAACTCCGCTATTTGCCCCGTTAGAGGGTTGGAAGCGGAAAATCATAGAGGGGTCACACCTGTAGGTAGGAGTGGACAGGATGAGTGACCCAAAACTGACCAACAGGGTATTCCATCCTATCTGCATCACATTCAGTATAAAAGCTGAGGGATCAAAGGGTCAGCTCTCTCTTTCTTCAATAGCCGATGTCCGAGGAGGACCCTGTTCATCTGCTTTTGATCCCAATCCGAGCATTCCTGACTCCAGATCCGGAATTCAGCTCATGTCTGTTGCTGACTCCATTCTGGGACTTTCACTGTGCCTGCTGGTGAAGCGATCATCATCCTGGAAGCTGGATACAGTTTTGTATATATTGTATACTATTATAACCTTCACATAACCTTCTTAGAATCCTCACCTAATCCTCACCGAAACTTCATCGCATCTTCATATAATCTTCACCAAAACTTCATCAGATCTTCTTCTAATCTTCTTTGTCCTGGTTCTGGTGGGAATAGGGTTAATTCTCCCCAAGACATGAGTATTCCATGCCACGTGAGCCATGCCCACCCTGAGCTGCCGGGGGAGGGGGCAGGAAGTCGCTGCTTGGAGCGGGTTGGGGAGTCCCGGGTCTGGTCGGGGAGCGGCAGTTCCGTAATTGTGTTTGTATATTCCTCTATCCGTGTTATTGTTGCTGTTTTTCTTGTTCCCTCTGCTGTTCTGTTAAACTGCCTTTGTCTCAACCCAAGAGTTTTGCCTTTTTCATAGAATCATTTAGGTTGGAAGAGACCCTTGGAATCATCGAGTCCAACCATCAACTCCACTCTACAAAGTTCTCCCTTACACCATATCCCTTAACACCACATCTAAACGACTCTTAAACACATTCAGGGATGGTGACTCCACCACCTCCCTGGGCAGCCTTTTCCAGTGTCTGACCACTCTTTCTGTGAAGAAGTTTTTCCTAATGTCCAGCCTAAAACTACCCTGCTGCAGCTTTAACCCATTCCCTCTTGTTCTATCGCTAATTACCTGTGAGAAGAGACCAGCACCAACCTCTCTACAATGTCCTTTCAAGTAGTTGTAGAGAGTGATGAGGTCTCCCCTCAGCCTCCTCTTCCTCAAACTAAACAGTCCCAGCTCCTTCAGTCGCTCCTCATAAGACGCATTCTCTAGGCCCTTCACCAGCTTCGTTGCCCTCCTCTGCACTCACTCCAGCACCTCGATACCTCTCTCGTATTGAGGTGCCCAGAACTGGACACAATACTCAAGGTGTGGCCTCACCAGTGCTGAGTACAGGGGGACAATCACTTCCCTCCTTCTGCTAGTCGCACTATTTCTAATGCAAGCCAGGATGCCATTGGCTTTCTTGGCCACCTGGGCACACTGCTGGCTCATGTTCAGCCGCTTGTCAATTAGAACCCCCAGGTCCTTTTCTGCCAGGCAGCTCTCCAGCCACACTTCCCCAAGCCTGTAGCAATGCATGGGGTTGTTGTGGCCCAAGTGCAGGACCCGGCACTTGGCCTTGTTGAAGCACATTCCATTAGCATTGGCCCATCGGTCCAATCTATCCAAGTCTCTCTGTAGAGCCTCCCTATCCTCATGTAGATCAACACTCCCACTTAGCTTCGTGTCATCTGCAAACTTGCTGATGATACACTCTATGTCCTTATCAAGGTCATCAATAAAGATGTTAAACAGAAATGGTCCCAACGCTGAGCCCCGAGGGACACCACTTGTGACCAGCTGCCAGCTGGATTTAACTCCATTGACCACCACTCTTTGGGACCACCCATCCAGCCAGTGCTTGATCCAGCAGATCATATGCTCATCCAGGCCATGAGCCGCCAGTTTTTCCATGAGAATTCTATGGGGGACAGTGTCAAATGCTTTTCGAAAGTCTAGGTAGACAATGTCCACAGCCTTTCCCTCATCCAATAATCGGGTCATCTTGTCATAGAAGATCAGGTTCGTCAGGCAGGACCTGCCTTTCGTAAACCCATGCTGACTAGGCCTGATCCCCTGTTTGTCCATTATATGACTTGTAATGGCACTCAAGATGATCTGCTCCATGACCTTCCCTGTTACCGAGGTCAGACTGACAGGTCTATAGTTTCCTGGATCCTCCTTTCTGCCTTTTTTGTAGATGGGTGCTACATTTGCTACCCTCCAGTCCATTGGGACCTCCCCAGTTAGCCATGACTTCAGGTAGATAATGGAAAGTGGCTTGGCGAGCACGTCTGCCAACTCTTTCAGCACTCTTGGATGTAACCCATCCGGTCCCATAGACTTGTGCGCATCCAAGTGGTGTAGCAGGTCACTGATCACTTCCTCTTTAATTGTGATGACCTCGTTCAGCTTCCCCTCCCTGTCTCCTAGCTCATGAGGCTGGGTGCCCAGGGAACAGCTAGTTCCACTGCTAAAGACTGAGGCAAAGTAGGCATTGAGCACCTCAGCATTTTCCTCATCCTTTGTGACTATGTTTCCCTCTGCATCCAATAAGGGAGGGAGATTTTCCCTAATCCTCCTTTTGTTGTTAATGAATTTATAGAAACATTTTTTGTTATCCTTAACAGCTGTAGCTAGGTTGAGCTCTAGCTGCGCTTTGGCTCTCCTAATTTTCTCCCTGCATAGCTTCGCTATATCCTTATAGTCTCCACGAGAGACCTGCCCCCTCTTCCAAAGGTCATAGACTCTCCTTTTGTTCTTGAGGTCCAGCCAAAGGTCCCTATTTAACCAGGCCTATCTCCTTCCCCGCCTACTTGTTTTTCGGCACATGGGGACAGCCTCCTCCTGTGCCTTTAAGACTTCTCTCTTGAAGTATGTCCAGCCTTCCTGGGCTCCTATATCCTTCAGGGCAGCCTCCCAAGGGATTTTGTCCAGCAGTCTTTTGAACGGGTCAAAGTTTGCCCTCCAGAAGTCTAAGGTAGCAGTTTTACTAACCCCTCTCCTTGTTTCTCCAAGAATCAGAAATTCGATCATCTCATGATCACTGTGCCCTAGATGGCCACCAACCTTTACTTCCCCCACAAGTTCTTCCCTGTTCACAAGAAGCAGGTCCAGGAGGGCACCTTCCCTCGTCGGCTCACTTACCAGCTGTGTGAGGAAGTTATCTTCCACACATTCCAGGAACCTCCTGGATTGTTCCCTCTCTGCTGTGTTGTATTCCCAGCAGATATCCGGGAGGTTAAAGTCCCCCACAAGAACAACGTCAAGTGACCACATAATAACATACAGGGCCACTCCACCACCTCTCCTTTCCTGGCTGTCCCTTCTGAAGAGCTTGTAGCCATCGATTGTGGCACTCCAGTCGTGTGAGGCATCCCACCACGTTTCTGTGACAGCCACTATGTCGTAGTTTTCCTGGTACATCATGGCTTCAAGCCCACCCTGTTTGTTGCTCGTATTGCGTGCATTGGTATAGATGCACTTCAGATGTGCTAACGATTCCAACACCTTTTTGTGAGTGTGGACCCCATTTCCTACCAGACCCCTCTCAGGTGCTTCCATGATTTCTAAATGTCTGTCCCTTCTCTCAAATGAAATGGCAGAGCGAGAGTCCTCACTAGTCCACCATCCTTCAAGCCCTGGCATGCTTCCCTTGGGTTTAGTCCTGACAGGCCCAGTTATGTCCCCTTCCCCCCTCATATCTAGTTTAAAGCCCTGTCAATGAGCCCTGCTAACTCCTGTCCCAAAATTCTTTTCCCCTTCTGGGACAGGTGCATCCCACCTGCCACCAGCAGGTCAGGTGACTCATATAGCAGCCTATGATCAAAAAACCCAGAGCCCTGCCGATAACACCAGTCCCGGAGCCACAAGTTGACCTGATGCCTCTTCCTGTTAACTTCCTCATTCGTGATTGCCACTGAAGGGATAGAGGAGAATACAACTTGTGTTCCTGGTCCCTTAAGCCGCCACCCCAAGGCTCTAAAATCTCTTTTAATCGATTTTGGGCTCCTTCTACCCACTTCATCACTACCCACCTGAAATACTAAGAGGGGGTAATAGTCAGAGGAGTTTACTAGGGCCGGAAGTTTGTCCAACACATCCCTGACTCGTGCCCTAGGGAGGCAGCAGACTTCCCTGTGAAGTGGGTCAGGATGGCATATTGGCCCCTCTGACCCCCTCAGTAGAGAGTCACCGACAACAATGACCCGTCTGCTTTTCCTTTTGGAGCCAGTTGTGATGCTGGGTCCATGGCAACTTTGTTTTTCTAACATTTCTGGCCTAGGTGTATCATCCTCCTCTCCAACAGCCAGTTCCTCCTGTTCTGCAAGGGTAACTGGGAAGGTGGGAGAGACCAGGAGAGGATTCGCCTGCTTCCCTGAGCAGGGACCTGTTTCCATTCCCCCTCTTCCCTGCAATCCCTCCTACTGCCTGGGGACGAGAGGGGAGGGGGTCCTCTGATTTGTGTGGGGCCTCAACCTGTTCCCTTTCTCTCAGGGAGTGGTTCCACCAGTCAATCTCCCTCTCACATTCTCTGATACTCCTCAACCTCTCCACTTCTTCCTTCAGCTCAGCCACCAGAATGAGCAGATCATTTACCTGTTCACATCTGACACAGGTGTTGTCTCCGCTGCCCTCCATCGCAAGTGCCAGGCTCCGGCACTCTCTGCAGCCAGAGGCCTGGACGCCCATATGTTTGCGTGGGGCCTCTGTCTGGGTGCCCACAGTTTTTTAACAGCAGCCTTCAACCAGGTAGCAACCATGGCTGGATCTCTACACGCAAGCAACACCTTGTGACACAACAGTCAGTTGGGGTAAGCACTGGTTGCTCACTCTGTGGGCAAGGACTAATCCCTGAGGCTTCTTATAACCTGGTGGCTTGATCAACGGGGCTGGTGCTGTCTCTGCCCCCAGGCTCACTCAGCAGCCCGCCCATCAGCTGACAGCCCTCAGCACAGGCTGAGGGCTTTTGCCGGCTTCCAAAAGCCCCCAAAAGAGCTTTTTGTCGGCCCTTTTCGCTGCAGATCCCTTCCCCAGCACAGTCTTACCTGCCCTGAAGCTGGTCTCCGCAGCAATGCACAGCATTGTTAACTACTGCCGTGAAATGGGCTGGGACAGCGGTGCAGCAGTTGAAAAACGAAGCCAGAAACCACAGGGAGGAGATCACAAAAAAACTTGCAAACAGAGTCTCGAGAACAGAGGAATGAATTGTGGAGGAAAGCATTAGCACTAGGAATTCCCAGAGCCTCGATTCAAGGTCAGCCTGCTGGCATTATCTTGAGTATCTGAAGCATTATATCTTCATTATCTCATTCATATCTTCATTATCTGAAGCATTCCAGAAATGAGATAAGGGTGGAAACAGAGACCGTATTTCAACTTCTTTGAAGGAGGATAATCCCTTTACTCCCTTTTAAGGAGGAATTGCAGGACACGAAGTCAAAAAATGAGTGATGTCCAGAAGGCAATTGGGCCTGCCTGTCTGGAAAGTGGAGGCTTATCAGTGGATAAGTGATGATGGCCCATACATATTAATTCCAGTTGGTCCTCGAAGTAAAGTTTTTAATAGATATGGGGGCACAAATTTCAATATTAACACAACAAGATGCCGAGAAGCTGGGCATGCGATCCGGACGGCAAAGAGTTAGAATTACAGGTGTGAATGGGGGAACTGATGTATGCCAAACTGCTAAGGTTAGTTTATGGCTCCCGGGTGAGAAGCGCATGTCATCTACTTGCTTTGCAATTAAAGTTCATCATGAAAATATTTTAGGTTTTGATATTTTAAGCGGCCGAACCTGGTGTCTGCCGGACGGCAGCATGTGGTCCTTTGGCTCAAACACTGACCTTAACCCGTGCAGAAACCGGGAAGCCACAGTGTGGGTGCTCCGCTCAGCCCCTACACTCCTCGAGTCAAAGATTAGAAATGTACCGCAGTATCTGATCTCTGCTGAGGCACAAACGGGTATTTCTGAAGTCATAGCTGATTTGGAGAAAAGACAAATTATCTCTAGAACTCACTCCCCATATAATTCACTGGTCTGGCCGGTTCAGAAACCCGATGGGACGTGGCGTTTAACAGTCGATTACCGCTGTCTAAATGCTAATACAGCCCTGCTAAACAGCCGCTGTACCAAACATTGCAACCTTAAGAGCTACTCTGCGAGCAGCTGCACACCCATGGATGGCAGCATTAGATGTAAAAGATACGTTCTTTATGGTTCCCTTGAAGGAGGAGGATAAAGAGAAGTTTGCTTTCACTTGGGAGGGAATAAAATATACCTTTAACAGATTCCCACAGGGATATAAACATTCACCCACAATTGCTCATGCCGCACTTGCTGAACTTTTACAGACAGTCTCACTCCCCCAAGGTGTGAAACTGTACCAATATATAGATGATATTCTGATTGGAGGAACTTCTCCCGAGACAGTGGGGGAAGCAGCAGCAGCAGTGTGGCAAGCACTAAATAAAGCAGAAATTGAGGTTCCACCTGGAAAATGTCAGGGACCAAGTAAAGAAGTAAAATTTTTAGGTACTTGCTGGATAGCAGGCAGTGCTGTGATTCCTCCAGATACCTTAAGGAAAAATCAAAGAGCTGCAAATGCCCCAATCAAGGAAGGAGTTACAACAATTAATGGGAACTTCAGGATATTGGAGGAAGCATGTGCCTGGATTTTCTATAATCTCCCATCCGTTATACTCACTTTTACGGAAAGGCAAATCCTGAGAGTGATCAGAACATAACAAGGCAGTAAACACTCTAATCGAAGAATTAAAAACATACCAGTCACTGGGACTGGTACAGCCCCGCGACCCTATCATACCCGAATGGGGTTTCGCAGAACATGCTGCTTACTGTAATCTGTTCCAAACTGGCCCCGATGGGCCAAAAAGACCTCTATTGTTTAGCTCAACTGCATTTAAAGAAACAGAAACTCTGAATGGGAAAAGGGACTTTTGTCTTTAGTCCAAGCACATTAGCAAATGTGATGCCCATCTACAAGAAGGGCTGGAAGGAGGATCCGGGGACCTAGTCATTGCTAGGTAAAAAGCTGGCTAGATGGCTGGGACCAAAGAGTTGTGGTGAATGGAGTTAAATCCAGGTGGCAGCCAGTCACGAGTGCTGTTCCCCAGGACTCGGTATTGGGGCCAGTTTTGTTTAATATCTTTGTCAATTATCTGGATGAGGGGATCGAGTGCACCCTTAGGAAGTTTGCAGAGAATACTGTTGGGCAGGAGTGTTGATCTGCTTGAGGGTAGAAAGTCTTTACAGAGGGATCTGGACAGGCTGGATCGATGGGCCGAGGCCAATTGTATGAGGATTAATAAGGCTAAGTGCGGGGTCCTGCACTTGGGTCACAACACCACCATGCAATGCTATAGGCTTGGGGAAGAGTAGCTGGAAAGCTACCTGACAGAAAAGGACCTGAGGGTGTTGGTCGACTGACGGCTGAATATGAGCTGGCAGTGTGCCCAGATGGCCAAGAAGGCCAATAGCATCCTGGCTTGTATCAGATATAGTGTGGCCAGCAGGACTAGGGAAATGATTGTTTCTTTGTACTCAGCACTGGTGAGGTCGCACCTCGAATACTGCGTTCCATTGTGGGCCCCTCACTACAAGAAAGACACTGAGGTGCTGGAGCACTTCCAAAGAAGCGCAATGAAGCTGGTAAAGGGTCTAGAGTACAAATCTTATATGTGGTTGAGGGAACTGAGGTGGTTTAGCTTGGAGAAAAGGAGGCTGAGGGGAGACCTTATTGCTCTCTACAATTACCTGAAAGGAGGTTGTAGTGAGGTGGAGGTCGGTCTCTTCTCCCAAGTAACAAGTGATAGGAGAAGAGGAAATGGCCTCAAGCTGCACCAGGGGAGGTTTAGATTGGTTATTAGGAAAAATGTCTTCACTGAAAGGGCTGTCAAGCATTGGAATAGGCTGCCCATGGAAGTGGTTGAGTCACCATCCCTGGAGGTATTTAAAAGACATGTAGATGTGGTGCTTAGGGACATGGTTTAGTGGTGGACTTGGCAGTGCTAGGTTAATGGTTGGATTTTAAGATCTTAAAGGTCTTTTCCAATCTAAACGATTCTATGATTCCGATTCAAATCTCTGGGTTTAGACTTCAGCATCTTATTCATCTTATTTCTCAATTTCCATGAAACAAGCAGTTAAATGGTATCAGAGATCACCTGTTCCCTCTGACGAGAAGGTATTTCAAAGCCATGGACTGCCGCTTGTCACTAACTGCTGATTTATGCAAGATAATAAACCTCAGTAACCACATACATACACATGTTGCTCCTGAATTTGCAAACACATAAGTATATGACTAATTATATCTTATGAATAAAGGTATACATAAACTTACATTTGCACTGTTGGCAGGAGCCCAGCTGCAGGAGCTTGTGATGGGATTGGTCTTTACTCTTCAGTACAGGAGTGCCAAATGGTGAGGTGGGCAGTCATATTATATACCTGAAGTTAAGAATGCTCCATGAGAGGATCACTCAGAAAAGATGTGGAATTATAAACATACCTTCTGTTTTGAGTGTGGAGAAAGGAAAATTAACACTATTTTGCTCAAAGCCTGTTAATGACCTAATTCAGGTAGCTATTGTAACACTGAGTGCTTGCTCCAATTTCTGTCTGCAATAATCACTGCCCAAACTGATCTCTAACCCAGAATTAAAACTAGCCATTCATTAACAATGAAAATTATTTAATCAAGTACAAAGTTGATTGATTGTCCTGGTTTGGGGTGAAGCAGAGCCAACTTTCTCTTCACTGAGAGAGGGTCTTGCTTATCCTTGTTGCTGTGGCAACCAGGGTCAGCTGGTTGTTTACCCTGTGAAGGGTTTGCACCTGTGGGGAGGAGTAGACAGGACAGGTGACCCAAACTGACCAATCAGGTATTCCATCCCATCTGCCATGCTCAGTATAAAAGCTGAGGGAGCAAAGAATCTAGGCTTTTTCTTTGGTGACTTGCTGTCTTTGATGTCTGAGGAGGACTCTGTCAGTTCATCTAGCTTTGATCCTGATCTGTTGGTTCCTGAGCCATGGTCTGGAATTCAGTTCCTGTTTGCCACTGAGGCCTGTCTGGAACTTTCCCAGTGCCTACCAGTGATGTCTCCCTGGGAGCTTGATATGGTTTTGTATGTATTTATATATGTTGTATGTATTTCATTATTTCCTTTTTTATTTTCTTATTAGTATTTCATTAGTTTAGTTTTTTCTGAATTCATAACTCTCTCTATTTCTCCTTTTCCTCTCCTTGGAGTGAGAGGTAGGGGAGAGAATCTGTTGTCTTGTCATTGGCTAACCTGGCCCAAACTGTGATGTTGATATGCAGAATCAAATGGTTATTTAGAGCAATTTGGGTCTGGGAGATAGTTTGTTGTTGCAAAGCCTAAACTGATGCAACTATTTAGTTTAAGGAGGTTACTTATCACAGTTTTCTATTGTGTGAGCCTCATGAGGTTCAACAAGGCCAAATGCAGGGTCCTGCACCTGGGCTGGTGCAACCCCTGCTATCAATATAGGCTGGGGTGTGAAGGGATTGAGAGCAGCCCTGATAAGAAGTACTTGAGGGTACTGGTGGATAAAAAATGGACAGGAGCTGGCAATGTGTGCTCACAGCCCAGAAGGCCAACTGTATCCTGGTCTGTATCAAAAGTGTGGCCAGCAGGTTGAGGGAGGTAAGACCCCACCTAGAGTACTACATCTAGCTCTAGAGCCATCAGCATAGGAAAGACATGGACGTGTTGGAGCAGGTCCAGATGAGGGCCACATGAGGAAAGACTGAGAGAGTTGGGGTTCTTCAGCCTGGAGAAGAGAAGGCTCTGGGGAGACCATATTGCAGCCTTTCATTATTTAAAGGGGGCTTATAAGAAAGATGGAGAGAGACTTCTTAGTGGGGCTTGTTGTGATAGGATAAGGGATAATGGCTTTAAACTAAAAGAGAGCAGATTCAGACTAGATATAAGGAAGAAATTTTTTACAAGGATGGTGAAACACTGGAACAGTTGCCCAGAGAGGTGGTAGATGCCCCATTCCTGGAAACATTCAAGGCCAGGTTGGATGGGACTCTAAGCAACCTGATCTAGTTGAAGATGTCCCTGCTCATTGCAGGGTGGTTGAACTAGATGACCTTTAAAGGTCCCTTCCAAC
Source organism: Fratercula arctica (assembly GCA_947846985.1). Taxonomy (NCBI): domain Eukaryota; kingdom Metazoa; phylum Chordata; class Aves; order Charadriiformes; family Alcidae; genus Fratercula; species Fratercula arctica. Next base: position 13,909,730 of record CANTUZ010000025.1, on the reverse strand, counting down.
CCAAGCTATTCTATGAATTACCTACACAGAGAAAGGATTTAAACATAGCCTGCAGTATATTGGATACAAGAGTCAATGCCAGGTAGTAGACATTCACTGAAAAGTGCATATTGTGAACAGTAAAGCTAATAAAGTATTGGCCAAGCTCTTCAAGGATGGGGTGAACTGATCCAAATAAAAAATAAGATTGGATGTATTCCTAAAAAAATTCTAAATGTGGTATCAACATAAGAGTTCCCAGATTAAAGCCTTGGGTTCATGTTACACCAATGTTTGACTAGATTAGTATAGATCTTATATTAAAAACTGTTTAAATACTGAAGGAAGACAATATACAGAGGACAAACTATCAATTTTGAGGTAAGATTTAAAATAAGGGTCAGATGACAAGTTGCTGGATTGACATCCAGACAGATCCTGTCATTTGACACACGAGGCAACATTTAGTCAAAAAGTATCTTCTTCTGAAAACTGCCTAGCATTTTGGGAAAAAAAAACAGGCCAATTGCATTTAATTTGGAGGAAAAGGCTATTCTATATTAGGAATCATGACAGTTCTGTTCTAGCAGATGAATTATGAGTTATGTGCCTGGAAACCTGTGTACTAAAGACTTCTCATAGACATGACCTTTGGAAGAGTATGGGATGGAGGGGAAATGGAAGAGGAACAGGTAGACTCTTAGGGAACAGATATTATTATTGTCAGATCCAGAGGAAACCCTAGCTTGTTATACATAACTTAAAACAACACTGAAGTCTACAATATAAATAAATCACAGGTTGTTTTTTTTTTTCTTGCTCTCTGCCTAGGATTAAACATTAAAAGCTTGTCTCCTTAGTTTTAGCTCCGGAGTGGCTGTAAAACCTCTATGGTCAAACATCTCTTTTGCCGCAAGTGCTGAACTTGATCCAAAACATGAAATATTGTGAAAATCAGTTGTAGTTAGAATATTTAAAACTTACATTCACCTTTGGGCTTCAGAGTCTGCAGAAGCCACTAACTGCTATAATTTTCTGAAGCGTATTTGAGTTAAGCAGCATTTTTGCCCTGCAGTATTAAGGCAAATTATTTCAGGAAGATATTTTGATTTTATATCTAAGAGGCCATTAGATCACCCAGTTCAAGAAGGGCAAAATCCATGGTCAGCCATACATCATGTGATGAGCAGCAGAGCTGTCTTGGCACAAGATCTTCTGGGTGATCACTGAAGTCCCAACTGGAAGGAAGAAGGGCTGCCAGGCTAAGGCAGATACCACCAGACAGCCCCAAAAGGCAGCTGCCTCCCCAGGCCAGTCCCATACTGAGCAGAGACATACCTCATCTCCCTCTCCTCTGGGCTCTCCAAGATATGTGGGATGTGCTGTGCAACTCTCAAACATGGGAGTAATTTGAAATGCAACTTGTAAAGTTAAAGAAACCACGAATATCGGAGATGCTCAAACCACCCTAGTGGACTACAATGTGGAGCTATCTTCACCCCCAGCCTAAACACTGCAGACTGGCTTGCCTTCACACTAATTGGGACCAAGATGTCTAAGTCTGGACTAGACCACTTTGCAGCAAGTGGCCCAGGTCACCATCTGGTGCCAAACCAGCTTTTTGTATGTGTCTCCATTCAAAGTGTGTGAAATAAAGAGAAAGTAGTTTTTAAAGTTTTAGGCTGAAACGTGTGGCATTCCCAAGGGCACAATATTGGGGGTATTCAAGGGTATAAAGACAGCTGAGATAGAGCTGGCTTGCTCTGCTCACCATGCTACCCAAGCTTGACATAGGCCATATCCACACCATCCAGAATAAATGTTTAATCGTGCTATCTAGTCAACTGAACCTGCATTTCCTCTTGGAGGGAAGTAATTGATTTATTCAGGGAGCAAAACTAGTTTAGATGGATGGCTGAGGCCCAGAAGTAGAACACAGACCATTTCTGAGCCAGATTGACAGTGTAAGCCATCTTCAACCACCTCTGTTACTTGCATTTTTTTATACCTTTAAGCAACTTGAGCAATAATGACAAAATTATGCAAGCATAAGAAGCATTCCAGCATACTTTTCAGATGGTGTTTATCATCAAAAGAAATTGTACAAATACATTGCTTTATATAAATTTCATGATTATGCACTACAAACTACCAGACTACCTTGAAATCATGCCATCTAGGTTCAGTCAATACTACAAAGCTATTACGAGTGCAGCTATAGGTACACAGCAAGCACAAATATATACCTCTATTTTAGGAATATATGTATATTCCCAAAAAAAGTGCTTTTGATGATCAAAATGCAGTAAGCTATACTGGCAGAGAACACTGGTATAATGTTGCTCATCCATATAGAAGCATCAAAAAACCCCACAGTAATTCTCTAGCCAATGTTACTATATCAGTGAAACTTTTTGGCTGGCCAGGAAGATGCTGCAGCATAAAAGCAACCCAAAGAAAGCCCTCCTTTAGCTACTTAAGGCTTTGGGAAATTTCAGGAGGCTAAACCTGTCTGAAAGGCTGCACTCTCTGGTTTTGCAGGAAGCTGCCCCTAAATTGCTGGGTTTACAGGTGATAAAGGAGACTCTGCTCCCTGACAACACATGACCCAAGAGAGCAGGGAGTTGTCCTGCTCCCAAGTGCTCCCCTAACACCAAACTGGCAACACAGGCTGCCCATCTGCTGCTGTGGACTGTGCCGTGGGTCTGATTTTTGGCACGGTAGGAAGTGAGGCAGAAGGAGCAGGGAATTGCTACAGTGCCGTCCTTGTTTCCATGGCATGTGCTTTTATAACTTGTGCTCCCTGAGGTAAAAGGCATAATTTGGACTCAACAGCTGACAACTCAGCAGTTCTCTGCCTGTGGGATAAGGGAAAGCTGCTTCTGTTGCAGCAACAGTCTTTGACATCACTCCAATGCCAGCTCCAGACAGTGCATGGAAAGGAGGGGAGACATATGCCCTTCAAAACCTTACACACTGACCAACATTCATACCAATGGGTTAGGAGTTATTTTTAGTTTAAGCACTTTCTCCTTGCAGTGAAACCTGCTACTAGGAGTGGCTCCATAGACAGCAGCAGGGAAAGGCAGACAGCAGCAAGCCCCTGCTGAGAGTTTCTGGTATTTGCAGGAATTGCAAGGACTTTATAGACGCACAGCAGGAAGGCTCCCACAGTCTGCAAATTTAGGGATTGCAAATTTTCCGGAGGAGAGAGGACAGCAATGATCAGCAAAAACCTGATGGTGCGTATGAAAAAACAGTCCCTGAGTATTCTTATCAGTGTCAGTTCAGAACCTCCAGATATCATTTATTCTAATTAACATCTGCTAGTTTATAAGTCAGTAAGTAAGGCGGGCAAAGAACACGGGAACCTCTGTGTTTGCTGGTGATCGGTATCCTAGCTGCCCCTCAACCCCTCAAAGGCAGGTAAGAAAACAGCTCTAGTCATCTAGGAATTTATATGCCCCCCCATCGCTGCAGTGCTAATAACTCTGGAAGAGATACCCGGAGACATTTAAATTTAAGCACCTTGCCTGTGTCTGCTGATAAACCGTGTGTAGAACCACAGAATTGGGTTCCTCAGAAAAAGCAGAAGCCATCACTTTTGTTTAAAGACATAGTCAGAAAAAGAAAGCAGCAGTGGTGCTCCCTTTTCTAAGGCAGCCCAGCCACTGCAGCACCCGCTGGGATGTGGGAAACACCTCTGACCACCCTAGAGACTACTCAAAGTAACAGACAAGTCAGGATGGAGACTTCTCCAGACTTTCTGTAGATAGCATTTCTCTCCACGGCTTAAGTAACCACTGACTCAGAGCAGGAGTCTGTGTCCTTGTGAGAGGGTACTCACTGGAAGTGAGGGACCACAAGCTCCAGGTCCTGCTCCCAAGGATTATTTATATCTTTTTACATTAAAATGTTTATAGAACAAAATACATCAACCAGCCTTGGGGCATAGAGCACAATCACCTTTCAAGCCTCATCTAGAAGGAAGTAATTTATTTTTCTTATTTTTACACAGAAATTTGATGTTTAACAGTCAAAAAGGATTTATAACTAAATCTTGGGGAAAAGATGCACCAAAACATGAAATAATTTCAACTAATTCTAGCTAGTTATGGTAACAGGAGTAAAACTGACTTTCATACCTGTTCTCCATGTCTCCCTGCATGTGAATCGATGTCTCAGAGCAACAGCATCTCCTCTCAAAGAGCCACCAGTATCTCACCTGAGTTCTCAACCCTTTCACCTATGTGAATATCTTTAAACCTCCCTCATCAGACCTTTCCTTGTACTGATAATTAACATCCCTTCACTTGAATCATCTCTGTATTTCAACATCAGTCTGAATCTAAGATCCCAGTTGCTATTATAACTGCATCCTAGATTAATATGTATTACTGAAAATGGAACAAAACTAATTCCAAGAAGTTTCCTGATTTCTTTTTTCTGTTTTCCCTTCCATTATCCAAAAGCTGCCATTCAACAGATTGAATTAGCTCATTAGAAGATAATATAAACCATCATTTAAAAATGTATTAGATCATTTTTATTTTCATCCAACAAATGTATCAACACAACAGGAACTGCTGAATTTAGCATCCTCTGCATTCCTCTGAGCACTAGTACACAGCGTAAGTGGAAAAGAAACTCATTTACCTGGTCACATCATCTATTGAGTCATTTGCAGAAAAACATAATCTATCTGCATCGGCCTGCACTCTGCAAGATAGAGTCAGTATTTATAAAAATCTGGATTGTTTAAGACTGACAGACACTTGCTTCCTGGGGTACCATTTCATCTTTCAGGTGGAATTCTTACTAACATACTGAGTTTAAATACATCTTCTCACATGGCACAAAACTTGCTGTCAGTTACCTGCTGGATTAAACAATATAATATTCATGCTCTAACAGAGCTGCTTCTAATAGATTTACAGACTCTGTTCGAGCATTACATATGGAGATTTATAAATACAGATTTTTTGGGACATTTACTAAAGCCCTGAGCTGCATGATGTTGAAACAGATGTGACCTTATAGCCATAGATCATAACTCATCAAGCACTTGAAAATTAAAGCCCCATGAATTCCGTGCTAAAGTAGCAGCAGCAGCTTTGCCACCTGTGAAAATAAGTTTCTCTCTTTCTTAGAGAGCATCTCCACCCATATGTCTGTTTCCATGTATTCCTGACTTGCCTTTGGCAAGTCTGCGAGCATGCCCTCACCTAAAGGTTAAGTCTCTCCCTTTCCTCAGCTCACCTGTAAAGGGATTTTGCACAATCTAACTCATAGATAGCGCTTGCCACTGATTGCTCTAAGTGACAAAACCCGATATGTTTGGAGAGTGCACAATGGAAACTGTTATCACTTAATAATGCCAATAAAAGTTTGAATAGGTGAAACAGTGATAAGATGAAAGGATGCAAAGACTAAGTAAACAGAAAGCAAAATCAAACAAAATTTGGTGATCTACTGACTGCCTAAAAGCTATACTCCATCTCCAAGTTAGTGATTTTTAAGGTTTCAATTTGTGAACTTCTACAACATTTTCCAGTTTAGATAAATAGCCCTGCAGCCTACTGACACTAGACTGTCTTTTCTTAGTAGCCTCAGCAGGCCTCTCAGAAGTAACCTGCAGACCCCTATTCAACTAATGACAGGCAACTCATGCTGAGCATTACCAACCAAGTGCAGATATGGCACTACTCATTCTGTGGATCCACTCCCTGCATTTGCTTCTGTCTCTTCCGCATCCTAATCCTTCCCCTCATCAAACATAATTTTTGTTTTGATCTTGATTCACATTGGGGCCAAATCCAGGAGACTTCTATGTGCATGCTTACCTTTATCACCAAAGCCATACAGAAATCAAAGCTTATCTTTATCACTAAAATCATACAGCATACAATGGTTGAGAAGTTAATGACAAGCAGACTTTTTGCAGATTGAGGCATTCATGCATTCTTCCCTATAGGATGTTGAAAGTGTTATTTATAAAGCACATATTGTACTGATGGATCTACGTTAAACAACATACTGTCTCAGCTGGCATTGCCACATGCTGATTTGAGAGGGAACATGGTATGACATGTATCTTAATCTTCCCCACAGCTAATAAACCTGCTAAATCTGATTAACAGTCTGGATTCATGCTGTAGAGTCGAACTAAGGGTTTAAGAAGAATTTAAAGAATTCTTTTACAGTAAGGAAAAAAGGCAGAATGGACTTCCAGGTGAGATGACAAAGGTAAGTCACATTGCCTTACTTAGGTAACAAGCTGGATTTCAAATACAGCAGAAAGCTACCCAAGGCCCATGCTTCCCTGAAGGGAATTTAACAGGACATGGCCAGCTTGATTATGGAATATGAATATTTGACTATTTTTGCAATGGAGATTTTAAGTGTGAAAGTCTGTATAAGAGAATCAAAGTGACAATTCCTACGCAACAGCTAACTCTTCCCAGCACTAGATGATTACAATATCTATCCAGAGCTTTACTCCCATTTATAGCAAAGTTCTCAGGCATCCACCACCCATTACAATTAAAAAACAAACCACGTATATCACCAATTCTTACCAATGCAACACACAGCATGCCAACACAAAATGCCCAGATCAAATTTACTTATACATGTTGAATTTTAACAAGGAAATAACATTTTTTTCCAGAACCACCGTAGAGGCTTAGAGAGATCTTTTTTAAACACAATCTCTAAACATATCAGAAATTCAATCACTCAAAATAGACACAACACGGCAAGCTGCTACTGCACTGGTGTAGGCACGCAGCGCGTCCGGATGCTCTCCAACTGCAGAGGGGCTCCGGATTCGCCTCCCAAGCTCCCCTTTTTTGAAGGGTGCTACTTATTTAAAAATTTAAAAAAAAAAATAAAAGCACAAAAAGAGGCATAAATATTTACCCACTGTTCAGTCCTTAAAACAACCAACCTGCCGGCCAGCAGAATGAGCTGTTGACAAAATACGGCCGCAGGCTCCGGGCAGCAGCAGACAGGGTTCGCCGGTCTCCCCCCAGCTGTCCTCCACCCCCAGCCGCTGCGGAGGGAGACTGCTCCTGCGAAACTCCGCCGCGCCGCAGGGAGAGCCGCGAACTCCCCCCCCCACTCCTCCCCCTCACGCCTGCAGGAAAGTAGGCGAGGGTCTTGGCAACCCTCCGTGGTCTCCCCCGGGTTCTGGATGGGCTGCCCAGCGCCTTCGCCCCTCCTCGCCGGCACCTTCCCAGGGGCGGGTGGAGGGAGGGATGGAGGGGACATCTCTCATCGCGCCCCCCGGGCCGCCCCCAGGTGCGAGCGGAGCGCCACCACGGTGCCACCGTCGGGAGAAGCCGCCCGGCCCGGGTGGGCGGCACTCACCCGCCGCCGCCTCGCCGTGCCCTGCAGCAGCCTCATGCCGCGCTAGGGGCGCGGGGCTGCTCGCGACGCGGTCTTGGGCGACTCAGCTCTGGCAGGCAGCAGTGCGCAGCGCCGACAGGAAGGAGGGATGGAGCCGGGGCGGGAGGGAGGGAGGGATGGAGGAGAGGGGCTGGTAGGCTGCCTGCACTGCGCACCGCCCGGCGCCGCTGCCACCCCCGGCTTTCCCCCTGGGGCACCGCCGCCTCCTGCCGCCCGGCATGTCCCGGCCTGGACCCGCCGCTGAGGCCGGGCTCGGTCGGAGCAGCACTGCCGGTAGTCCTGGTTTTATTGGGCCGAAGCTATCCAGGATTTCAGGCACGCTCCCGAGTCGCTCCGCCTGACATCCGCCTTTATTTGTAGTGCCAGGGGGTAGTCGGGACTAAGTTGTTACAGGTACTTTAGTGGCTGGTGGTTTTATTGGATGTCTAACGGGCTATTAAGAGTATGCTGCTGGAGTAGATGAAGTCAGGGATCTGATCTGATCATTTCAGGTTCTTTCTGTGACACGGTCAAATATCCTTCTTAGTAAAGTATTTTGAATGTCTCCAACACTGCCAGCCTTCCAGGGTTTGAAGCGGTGGGTCTGGCCCTCCAAACCCAGGGGATTCTTGTGGAGCATTAATTCACAGACTCTGGCAGGGTATGGTCCAAAGACCTTTATTACAACAATTTTCCGAGCTTTATAGGTACAAGCACTCTCCACGCGCAGGCAGCATCCTGCTGATAGGTTGAAGGTCGATTGCCACGCGCTTCTCAGTGTCTTCTAATTGGTCGTCTCTGTCTGTTCATGTGGAGTAGCAGCTTTGCTTTTCACATTCCTGTTCTTGCTGATATCTCCTGATGCTTGCTTATCTTTTCTCTCAAGGCGTCTCTCAAGGATACAGCTTTGTCTCACCAGGGTCAAACAGATCCCCTATGCTACTCCCTATCTCTACAATTCCCCCTTTTTGTTGTTCTACAACAAAAACTTGATTAATCATTTTTTGCACTATTTTCTGTAAGCAGCCTAAAATACAGGGCATGACAAGCATTAAGGCACACACAAATAACAACAACAACAATCCAACCTTTACAGTTGATAATAGCCATCCTGAAATACCCCAACTGTTAAAAAGGTTAGCCAGCCATTCCCAGCTTCCCTCTATTTGTAATTTCTGCGCATTTTGCTCTAACTGTTGTATACTTTTATGGATTGATTCAGAGTGGTCTGATAAATTCATACAGCACATGCCATCAAAATCTTCACATCCATGGCCGTGCGCTGATAACAGGAAATCGATGGCTGCCCTATTTTGCAAAGTTGCGTGGCGTACGGAATCTAAATCTAATAAAAGGCCAGAAAGCGCTAATGAAGTAGCGTTACTTTGTTTCGCAAGCCAACAACCTAGCTTTTTTAAGAGCATGAGCACTTTCGCCGAAGACACGCCGGGGGCAAGGAAAGAAGAAATGGCAACCACAGGTGGCTGCCAAAAGTGTACCTGGTCATTACAATCTGACTCGAAAGCATGAGTTACCAAGCGTTTATTTCTGTGGTAGTCTTTTGCATGAGTGTGATTTAGTATCATTGTGATATTAGGTGTCAGCATGGTTAATTTTCCTAGAGTACAAGGCCCTCCTGTAATCCGAGAAGGAATCCCTGACCAGGCACGATCTCCACAAATAAAAAACACGCCCTGGGGCAGTTTCTGGGGTACCGGATCCGCAGGGGCAACATGAGTGGGTGTCCAATTGCACCATTTTGATTGATTCCGATATATACTATCAAGAGGGGTGACCTTTTGGAGATATGTTGCGTTTCGAGGGTATTTGGTGAAGTTAAAATATTTACAAGCATTGGATGACAAAGACGGCATGTTTAGAAAATTTAAAACACAAGTTGCTTTATACAATCGCTCTTGAGGTGTCATACCTACGGGATTCCCCCTTTTTCGTTTATCAAGCATGGTATTTAAAGTATGATGCATACGTTGCACAATTGCTTGCCCAGTCGGGGAATGAGGAATACCGGTGACATGTTTGATACCCCATGTCTGTAAAGAGGCCTGTATTTTAGCGGACACATAAGCTGGTCTGTTATCAGTTTTTACAGTTTTCGGTACTCCCATGACTGCAATGCATTGCAACCCATGTCGAATAACATCACGAGCCTTCTCTCCTGTAGGAGCAGTAGCTACAACAAGGTGAGAAAACAAATCAACTGAAACATGTACATAGCGCAAACGTCCAAATTCCATAATGTGCATAACATCGGATTGCCAAAGTTCATCAGGTGTAAGCCCTCGCCGGTTAACCCCCACAAATGATGGCAGAGGAGCCAGCTGCTGACAGCGCAAATGACCCTGCAAAATCAATCGTGCTAACATTTCAATCATCATAGTTACTGTTTTTTGAAAAGGTATGTGGCAAAAATACCCACTCTAATGCAGTCAGGCTCTTTGTGAGTGCATCATCCCACTGTCCTATCAGGGCGTAAGGTTGAAAGTCTTGATATATCATAAACAAATCTGCAATGTGCTGTAATGCCTTCTGAGCTGTTGGGGTTAATGAACGTGGAACCTACAGGGGAGGGGGGGACAGACACAGCACTTCAGGGCGTCCCCTGTATCTTCAAAGTGCGCTCATGTCTCTCCCCCTCTCTCTCTCTCGCCGCCCAAGACAGCCCCCTTATATCCTGCACCAGATTGAGTGGAAAAGTACAGGCTAGGGTCGCTGCATGCGTGGCCAGCGCATGCAGCGAGCCTCACCAGACTCATGATCCAGCTTTGCTTACCGTGGCTGTCTGATACCTGACTACCTTGTTGTACTCCCTTCTTGTTATCTTCTTCTTTGAAGGTCAGGTTCTCATGGATACGCACATAGTTTTTGCAACAACAGTACTGAGGTCCTTTTTCTCAGCATGTATACTGGGTTTGGTTCAACTAGTAATTTTCCATCATGTCTCACTCGGCCCATCCTCTATTATCCCTTACACATGCCACCCCATGGTCCATAGTTGGGACACGACGATATTCTACAACTCGTACAAGGGTATGATGCAAAGCAGCATCTACAACTGATCGTATAATGCTTATTAAACACGGCAAACAGCATACTAAACATGACAGACAGATTCCTTCCACACAGGCAGTGAGTATAATTTCCTTCAACCAACCCCACCCCCAAGTCCATCGAGCAAAGAGATTTCACCCAGCGGTCTCCACAAGTTGCTGGCTCGGTCGGTGCAGTTCTTGCAATTGAGCATGGATGGATTTGGAGTGGTCACTTAGATTCATACAACACAGTCCTTTAAACTCTTGACAACCGTGTCTGTGAGCTAAAAGCAAAAAATCAATAGCAGCTCTGTTTTGCAGCATCACATGTTGAATACTATCTACATCTAGCAATAACTCAGAAACAGCTGTACTAGTAGCATTACTAAACTTATCCTTGGCAGCGAGGGAGTCCTTGTTAGCAAGAGCGAATGTGGACTCCCTGTTCTTGCTGGTGCTGTGCTTTGATCTTCTTCCACAACAGGCCAAGATTCTCAAGCAGCTAGATAAGGTGTCCCTGAGTCCATTACAGACTTATGTCATCTAAGTGTTTTTCTTGCAAGCACCCGAGATTGAATAACAATTAGTGTGATATATGTGGTTTCCAGCACCCAGGTGCAAGTCCCTTGAGCGTATTTACAATCCTCCTCACTGATCTTCCGTTGCTTTCCCATATTCCACCCCCCCCGCTCAAGAGACCGCTTCTGCTGGGGTTCATTTAGTCTCGCAGGGTATAACACAGAGTAATTTACAAAGGCGTGCAATAACATATATACATATAGGAAAAAACCCCAAAACCATATCTCTATGATACTGCTTTGAATCAGGTGTCCTATTTCTCTTTTTCTGATGCTTTCTCATAGCGCGTATGGCATACTTTTGTGCTAACATGGCACATTTCCCTTCTAATTGTTCCTTTTTTTTTTTCCCCATCACTTATGGCTGACATAAAAGTCTGCCTTTGCAACAAGAGCTCACCCTTAAGTTTCTCATTTTTGTACAGAGCATCCTATAGATTTTGGCTCAACTCCTTTTCCCAATCAACCATGGTCTTATAGGCAAACAACAAACAACCAGTCATACACCCTGCATGGGTAAGCCGTTCCCGAGAGCGTAAGCATGTCGGCTGGCAAAAACTCCCCCAATATTTCAGGACTTCCATCGGTTCTATGGCCCATCATGGCCTATCTACCTGGGGTGCACTCGCCTTACATCTAAACATTGTGTATATACAAACTTCTTCGCTTGACAGTGTGTCAGCCCTAGTCACGTACGAGAACAGTACCACACCGGGCAGAGCACCTGCTCAAGCGGAGTCACCAAACGACACTGCACACAGCAACAAACAAACAGTAGCACAGATGCTGATCAGCAGATATAAACTGGCACCCACACACACTTACACAGCAGACATACAAAACCACCACTTCTATCTCAGGGAGACGGCTGGGGAGGGGAGGGGGTGAGGCGGGCAGCGGCGGGAGCGAAGCAGCTCCGTCCTTCGCCGGCGACATTCTGACAATACACTGCAATACCCCGATTCTGGCTGCGCACGCATAAGCGGTTGATAAGGAGGAACAGATGTGGTACCTGGCGCAAATGGAGAAGGGTTAAGAATGGAGGAGCGCAATAACGACTTTCGTCTCTGTTGCTGTAAAATCTCCTCCACAGTTGGAGCAGATGCAGCCATAGCTTTAATTGGGGTTAAAGGTGGACATAAATCAGGTTCAGTCTCTGGATTTATTAGGCCAGGATCAAAGGGATCTTCTGGCTCTTCGCCTCCTGAATTCCGCTTTTGGTAATGTTCTTCAGGATTGGGAATTTGAGCATATTCAGGCTGAGGGTCTGCCACTGGGGGTATCATTTCAAAAGACTGAGGTTCCTCTGGGGGAGCTTGTGGTGCCCCTCCAGCAACCCCTTGCAGGGCTTGCTCTGCGGGATGCAGTGTTCATATGGCAGTGTATACAGTTCGCCAAGTAAGTATTATTCCTTCTGGCAAGGACAAGTGCAGCGTCTCCCACATTTGCAATTCCTCCCCCACTTTTTGCCACTGAGCCAAATCATAGGATCCCCCTTCAGGTAACCATGAGCAATAATCGCGTATCCATACAAGCAAAGTCACTAGTTTGACAGGGGCCACTTTAAAGCCCTGTTCTGTGAAAGTGCGCTGCAGAAGTTCAAGTTGCAATTTCTGTTCTCGAGTAGCTATTTGTCCCATTTTTAATATCTACCGCGGCTGCTCACCTTTTTTGTCCAGCAAGCGGCGATGAAAGTAATTGTTAGAGAGATCTCGGTATGAATTCCTCCGTCCAGCTGCAGGTTACACCAACGAATAATTCATATCTCTGTTCCTTTTAATCCTTGTTCTTTTAAACCCGATTCAGGCGCCATTTGTGGTGTATGAAGGCACAGACTCTGGCTGTGATGAGCACGAAATCGTTTATTGCTTCTCAAGCCTCGGCTTTTATACCCAAGCTCTAAAACTTTCCATGCACCTGCTAGGCAAGTAAACACATATTTCAGATCACTAACCCAGTCGCCTTATCCAGTTCCCACCAAGATAAGCACGCGAAGCTGTTTTCTTGTTCCATGTTTATATTGCACCAGTTCCTCTTCGTTCCATCCGTATCGATATCTGCGTTCCTGTTTCTGTGTGCTCTGCTCACTGTGCCCTTGGCCGTACGCAGGCCTCTGCTCGTAGATCTGCCACAAAACCCTACCCGAAGGTAACAGTAATTTGAACTTTGATCCTGTTATGGCACACAGAGCAGCAGAGCTGGTGGAGTCATAGAGGTCACCTGAAAAAAAACAAACCACGTTGTACTATAATACTGTAACTTTTAAAATATATACTGTGAACAGCTTCAATGGTTTTTTAGCTCTTTTTATACCATATTTTTTACAGCATAAATAATTTGTTTGTAACGTTTTTATGTTCTGTTTTTACAAAGTTTTTAATGGACTTTTTTTTTAATACTAGTGAAAATATTGTTTGCCAATTTGAAATGGTCATCTACAGAAATTAGTTTTGAGAATAAATCAATAAATCAAACTGACAAAATAGTCATCCTAACACACTAAATCTAATCAGTCATTTAACATATTTCTGTTGCTGAATGATTCTGAAGTTTTCCAGATTCCAAATCTGTTATTGAAAAAATATTTCTTTCACAACAAGCAAAATCATCACAAGGCACTTTAATGAAGTTGTAGCATACCAAGTAAATTTTCTTGTTGATACACTTTGAATCATTATTTTATTAGCTAAGCAATTAAACAAATGCATGCTTGAAAAAGGAAGCATAGGATCATGTCAGGGAAATAAATATTCCAGTGTGGCAGATGACATTTAAGATTAACCTAACACTAAGATACCAACTTGCTTATGTCGTGGTTTAGCCTCAGCCAGCAACAAAGTACCACGTGGCCGCTCTCTCAACCTCCCCACGGCCGTGCGGGAGGATCGGAAGAAAAAGGCAAAACTCGTGGGTTGAGACAAAGGCAGTTTAACAGAACAGCAAAAGGAACAGGAAAACAACAACAGTAACACTGACAGAGGAATGTACAAACACGATTACGGTACCAGGACGCCCCAGCCTGCTCCCCAAGCAGCGACTTCCTGCCTTTTCCCTCCCCCCTCCCCTCGGCGAGCTCCAGGCTATAGACTGGGCATGGCGTCACATGGTATGGAATACCTGTGTCCCTGCCAGAGCCTGGGAAAATTAACCCTATCTCCGCCAGAACCAGGACAGCATACATTTTAAACCTAGTTTGCTTGGCTGTTGTAACTCCTGTTGTATTGCTTGAGTGTCTAAAAATACGTATGTATTTAACAATTTTACCATAGTATTGCCATGGAATTCAATAAATATATTTTCTTACACTCTTACATGTTTTGATATTACTTGCTTGCATGCTTATTTTTAAGAGTTAAATTCTGCTCATACTCCAGTACAGAGTTATTTTAACTTTGTGACAGAGTAAATAACCACAGGATCTGGCAAGCATAACCTTGGCTTCTTGATCAGCAGAGTGCTTAGTAACGCGGGTATTCTCTGAGCAGCTTCTCCTAAGCACAGCATGCCATAGTGCATACATACATGGTTCACTGAAGCCCTCCTGGTTCCTGCCATGCGATGTGATGATAGGAAGGCCAGTTGACTTTACTTACCCATGTCATCCCCAGCATATGGCTCTAACACAGCTGGAGTTTTGAGATGTGATTTCCTTGCAGGCTTGGGCTGAAGGCTTGCAGAGATGAGCATCTGGAGGCTCTCTGGTGGATGGGTCTGTGGTGGACATCCCTATTCCGGGATGACATAGCAGCAGGAAGAAGGGGTCCAAGCTGAACACTGTGGGGTTGGTTTGGGTGATGTAGGACAATTTCTCAGTGTGTTTTAGAGAAGTGGAGATGATCTACTTCTATGGTGGTTGTAACACGGGCCTTATGTTTGAGGCCGTTTATGTCACATCACTTATTTGTTGTCCTAGTGACAGCCAAGGAATTTTTTGCTCGGCTAACCACAGTGTCTGAACCAGGGAGTGACCCACAGGCTTAGCAGTGTGCAGACAGACAGGTGCCACATCACAGTATGTCATGTGAAGCCATCATTTCATGGTGGCACTGTGTTGTCTCCACCTCCTCAGAGGCAGTCTCAAAGGTCAGAGTCAATTCCTTGTCTCACAATACCAGGTTGGTGCAGTTTATTGGGATAACACCAGCTAGCCAGGATGTGTGAGCTCCACTGAGCACTGGGGAGGTGCGGGACCAAGGGGGCTAAGTCCTTTAAGCAGTACAAAGACTGCAACATATAGAGCTGTGGAAATGAGGAAAGGCTTTGATTGTTCCAAAGGTGAAATCCCAATAGCTGCTCTCTCAAGCCCTGCGACTGCTTTGGCCAGTGCAGGAATACCAAGGATGAGTTCAAGACAGGTCTCATTCCACCATCTGGACCTTAGGTTTAAAAGAAGTGGAAGGATGATGGTTTTGCAATATCTTCTTGTCCTGGTTTGAGATAAGAGTTCAGCAGTTGTTCAGATATAGCTCATTCAAACCTTGGTAAAACCAGCCTGTTGGGTTTGGTATTTAACACAGCTCAGAGACAGCTGGGGCTCACCATGTGTTGGTGTGGAGGTACTCATGCAACGGCAGCACCTGTGAAACATGGAAGTAGCAGGTTTCTTCACAGGGAAAGAGCTGTGCTAAGTCCACAGAGGATGCAGACCAGTTAGCCTGGGCTGTGCTTTGCCACTGCAGAGTAAATATGCGAGAGCAGCTGAGAGCTTTGGTCCTTGGAGATGTGAGATGGGCCTGACCCCTCCATGGACACCACTGTCTCTGCCCTAGCACAGGATGCTCAGGTGCGGTGAACGGCCCCACTGCATGCCATGTCCCACATGTGTGGTCTAGGTGTGGGTTACACAGGTGCACAGCCTCACACCTGTGTGGATTTACCCCCAGGGTGGGGCATTTCTTTTCTAGTCACTATGCCAGCACAGAAATCAGTTACTGATGATATCGTGCCATGTTGCATTTAGAAAATACAGCCACTATAGATGAAATACCTCAAGCCACTTGGGAGCTGGAGCTTTTAATTTTGAGTGCATTTATGGGGTACCTGGTGTCCTGGTTTGAGGTAAAACAGAACCAATTTTCTGCTCAGTAATTTTACTTTTTAGCTGGGCCTCTTCTAACTCACTAAACTCTGAAATTAACAGTGTATTGTTCAGAAACTGTTCACTCTCAGAGTGATAAGACATGATTATACCAAGGAATGGTATGCACAGAGGCTCTTGCTTATACTTATTGCTGTAACAACCAAGGTCAGCTAACTTCGCTATTTGCCCTGTTGAAGGGTCGGAAGTGGAGAAGCGTAGAGGGGTCCCACCTGCAGGGAGGAGCAGACAGGACAGGTGACCCAAAATTGACCAACAGGTTATTCCATCCCATCTGCCCCATGCTCAGTATAAAAGCTAAGGGATCAAAGTGGCTCACTCTCTTTCTTCAATGGCCAATGTCTGAGGAGGACCCTGTCTGTTCATCTGCCTTTGATCCCGATCTAAGCATTCCTGACTCTAGTTCTGGAATTCAGCTCCTGTCTGTCGCTGACTCCAGTCTGGGACTTTCCCAGTGCCTGCTGGTGACACGATTGTCATCCTGGGAGCTGGATACGGTTTTGTATATATTGTATACTTTTTTAATTATTATTTTTATTATTCTATTATTATTTACTATTTCCTTATTTATTATTATTTTCATTAGTTTAGTTCTTTTTCTAAACTCCTAAATCTCCTTATCTCTTCCTCTCCTCTCTTTGGAGAGAGAGGGGGGGAAGGACCATCTGTCATTCTGATTGGCCAATCTGGCCAAAACCATGACACCTGGGAACTATGAATACAGGTACTTCTATAAAGTAATTAAAATCACAGAGCCAAGAGTAGTCTTAGTTTCATATAGCGTTGCAGCCTTCCGAAGAAAATAGGTTGTGCTAAAATAACCTACAGACTGGGTCTGAAGTTTGGTTAGTGACAGTGTGCTTAGATTACCCCATTTTTCACCATCAGGACGAGGGTGGAGAGAGGGACTC
Source organism: Fratercula arctica (assembly GCA_947846985.1). Classification (NCBI taxonomy): domain Eukaryota; kingdom Metazoa; phylum Chordata; class Aves; order Charadriiformes; family Alcidae; genus Fratercula; species Fratercula arctica. The sequence continues at coordinate 13,892,725 of CANTUZ010000025.1, read as the reverse complement.
AAACGCTCAGTTTGTTATCTTCTGCTTAACTGTCTTTCCTCTGTGCTGGCAACGCTATCTGCTCCTAACGTGACATTGACTGTAGCATTAGTGTCCAGTATTTCCTTGCATTTGCAACTGTTATTCTCAACACATAAATAAAGGTTAGAGAGTCCCTGTGTATGAGGCAATTGTTAGTGCTTAAAAAAAACCCCACTGTGTTTTAGTAAGAGCAATCAGAAGTTGAAATTAAAACTGCCTAAACATGATGATAAATTGGTCATTGCATTTTTGAATTCTGTTTTGTTGACAACAACGTTAAAAGCTGTAGTGAGAAAAAAAAAGGATATGAGAAATTGTAAAGAAAATATTAAATATTGCCTCTCTGGTGTCTTCAAAAGACAGGAAAATTGAGGAAAATTCAAACATGTCCAGAAAAAATGACCATGTATGCTGTCGCTATTGCCACTAGAAACTATTTGAGGGTTTGCAAACCAAAAAAAAGGTTGGAAAGCCACTGGTGTCCTGGTTTGAGGTAAACAGAACCAACTTTCTGTTCAGTAATTTTACTTTTCAGTTAAGCCTCTTCTAACGCTCTGAAATTAACAGCATGTTGTGCAGAAAACGATTCGTTCTCAGAGTGATAAGACAGTTTGTGCCAAGGAATGGTATGCAGCGAGGCTCTTGATTATTCTTATTGCTATAACAGCCAAGGTCAGCTAATTTCGTTATTTGCCCTGTTGGAGGGTCAGAAACAGAAAAGTGTAGAGGGGTCTCACCTGCAGGGAGGAGTGGACAGGACAGGTGACCCCAAAACTGACCAACAGGGGTATTCCATCCCATCTGCCCCATGCTCAGTATAAAAGCTGAGGGATCAAAGGGTCAGCCCTCTTTCTTCAGTGGCCGACATCCGAGGAGGACCCTGTCTGTTCATCTGCCTTTGATCCCGATCATTGTGTTCCTGACTCCAACTCTGGAACCCGGTTCCCACCTGTCGCTGAGTCCAGCCTGGGACTTTCCCAGTGCCTGCCGGTGACATCATCCTGGGAGCTTAATATGGTTTTGTATATACTGTATCTATTTCATTATTTTCCTTTTTATTTTATTATTAATATTTCATTAGTTTAGTTTCTTCTAAACTCATAAATCTCTTTATCTCTCCTCTTCCTCTCTGTGCGCGAGAGGCTGGGGGGAGCATCTGTCGCTGGCCATTGGCCAATTTGTCCAAAACCACGACAACTGATTTGTGAGCCTGAACTTGGAGTCTCTGTGCTCAGCAGCCCCATTTCTTCCACCCTGTCCCTATATGTCAGGTTTTGTGGCCTTCTGACCTATACAGTGATTTCTGTGACCTTCCCACTTGCATTTCTGATGTCTCAGTAACGTACATTGCTGTAAAACACAGCCTGTGGGGACAACGTTGAAAGAACTGGCACCATTGCTTTCTTGGAAAGGAAGACTGAGGGAAGCTTAAAAAGTAAATATGGGGGACAGGGGGGAGGAACAACATCGTCTCTGTCCTGTGCACAATAAACAAAGAATAATGCTCTGACAGTGAAAGGAAATTTGAGAGAAATAAGGGCAATCAGTCTGCAGCACTGCCAGGCAATCTCCGTTGCAGGGGGTTTAGGAAGAGGGCAGCCACAGACGAGTCGGATCATGTCCCTGGGGGGTGGAAAGAGACTGGACAGCTTTTTAATTTTTTTTGCACATAAATCCTGGCCATATAAATCATAAATCCCCCTTGCCCTGGCGAGTGATGCTTCCCAAGCGCGCAGCTCCCAGGTCCGCAGAGTCCATCCTGGCAGGAGCAGGGTCTGTCCCAGTCTGTGCAGAAGAAAGACTGATGGCAGCTGCCTGCTGGCCAGCCGCTGACTGCCGGGCTGGGTGGAGAAGCCAGGCCCTCGCAGAGCTGCGCCAACCACAGGTGCCAGTGCTGGGCTGTTACTCATGTGTGAGACTCCTGAGCTCAGGGGTGGGAACACATCATTGCCTGACGGGAGGTGGGGTGGGGGATGGGGGTGCCCATGGTGACTCAAACTGCTGGAAAAACAAAGCAGGCAGAAGGGCTGTGCTCACCGGAGCAGGTGATGGCCTGACTTGAACAACCAGGACAAGGTGTTGCTTCAGCACCCCATTGTGTGCACACCCCTCCCTGCCCAAGAAATAAAATGCCGATAAAAGTACACAGCTGGTAGATGGGATGTGACTGCTGCTCTCCGTGAATAAACCAATATTTTATTATTTTATCTAGTCCTTTAGAGTGAGGAGATTTGCCCCTTGAGTGGTGATGCCACTGCGGAGGTTGCTGCACATGCAGAGCTGGGCAGTAATGGGGCAATGCATTTCCCATCTGGCTTATTTTGCTTTATCAACAGAATGAAAATGTTCTCTCAAAAGCAAAGCCTGGATGACAAAATAATAACTTTAACAGACATCTGTGGCAGGCTAATGCGCCAGCGGGGAATGGGCAGCTTCCCATCCCCAGCATCCCCCTCCTCCTCGTCGCCTCTTTGCTCCCTGGGGCCAGGCTGGAATGACTGGGATGGAAAAGAGCTCCTGGCTTCTCACCTTTGACCACCTAGGACACACCAGTGCAGCAAGAATTTGCCTACCATAGGGATCATTGCTACGTCTTGGCTGGCTTTAGTTCCCTTTGCTGTCTCTTTTTGCTTGTTTTTTATTTTTCTTTCTTTTTTTCTTTTTTTTTGTTTTTTTTTTTTTTTGCTTTAGGATAACCTGAGTAAACCTAACTGGTGACCCCCAAGTGTCTGGTCTCCAGGGAGGTGGACCAGTGGTGGAGTGCAGCGAGATACGTTGTGTCCTGGGCAGGGGAAGGGGGGCAGGCAGGGAGTAGCTCTGCCTGACTGCTTGTGCCTTGGCACAAAGCCTGACTTGGCCTATCCAAGGCTACCACCAAGGGGGGTGTTTAGCCTAGAAAGTGGAGGGGGATGTTTTTTGGGATGAATGCGGAAAATCAGGAAGCAAGCTAAGAGCTGCGGTTTTAGGAAGGGGATTAAATTGCAAAGAAAGGCACAAGTACCTGGGACTGCTGACTTCATTTCCAGCTCCCTTTTCTAGCATTTGTAGGTTTTTGGATTTTTTTAACTGCCTATTCTCCACCTACATGCTCAGAAACACATAGGGAAAACTCAGCTCCTCACCTTTACCGGACAACTGCTATTGCCAGCCCACAGGCGACATGTATATTTGCCTCTGTTTGCCCCAGGCTGTATGGGGACGTTTGGCCACAGTCCAGGGACTGTTTCCAGTGGTGCTGGAGGGTTTGGGGAAAGGTGGGAGGCCTGGAGCCTGCAGAGCTGCTGCACTTGGCACAAAAGTTAGTGAAGTTGCACAGTGTCCTGGTTCCGGCAGGGACAGGGTTAAGTATTCCATGCCATGTGAGCCACGCCCACCCTGAGGGTAAAAGGAGGGAGGGGGCGGGCAGTGGGGTTCGGAGCGGGCTGGCGCTTCCCGCGTCCGGACCGGCGGGGAGCAGCGGTTCCGTAATCGCGTTTGTATATTTCTCTGTCGGTGTTTTCTTGTTCCCTTTGCTGTTCTGTTAAACTGCCTTTGTCTCAACCCAAGAGTTTTGCCTTTTCTTTTGATCCTTCCCGTACCGGGAAGCGCTGGGCGAGCGACACGTGGTTCTTTGTTGCCATCTGAGGCCAAACCACGACACACAGCATGTGCCCCAAATTCAAAAGAAATAGACCTGGTAGAGGAGTTTGGTTTTTTTAACACCCAAGACTGTGCCCAAGCTCCGTTGCCCCCAAGGAACACAGAAAAATGCCACTATGCATTTTCAAGTGCTGGAGGCAACTGCTGCAGCCAACACAGGGCCCATCTTGGGCACTGGGGAGTCAGAATTTTCGGACCATGGCCAGTGGGTGGGTGGTCTCTGTGCCCTGCAGCTCGCCCCAGTGAAACCGCCCATGAGGACGGGCCAGCGGTTTGCACAGGTACCTGCAGCAAAAGGACACAGCTCTGTCAACAGGCATGAGCTCATCCTGCAGCACCAGGGTCATGCCGAGCATCTGATATGGCCCAAGCAATAAATAACATGATTAATAAACAGCCTTGGAGACAGTGAACAGCACATCCCAGACTAGTTCCTGGGAAAATGACTAAGCACTCTGCCATGCACCATTCGCCTTTTCCCTTTCCTTCCCCAGCCCCGCATTGGGGAGGTGGCCGAACCTCCATCTCTTGTCAGATGTTCCTGCATTTCCGGCACCTTTTTCCTACTTAGTCCTTTGAGTGGAAACCCCTGCCTCTAACCCAGCCTAGAGGCATGGCTGAGCTTAACTGGGTGGACTGGAAAAGTGAATGTGGGGATGCTCCCCTCTTCAGAAGTTTCAAAAACTGTCTTTAAAAGGATCCACAAAGGATGATTTTTTTTTTCTTTAAAGGACTCAAACCCCACAGCATCCTTGCTATTCCCCCCTCCAGCCTTGATGGCACCATGCAGCTCTTGTCTGCCAGCTCCAAATTCTCGCATGGTGATATGAACAGTTGAGAACAGGCATTTGGGGAACTGCAGTTTGATGTTTTCCCTTTTCCACAACAACAACGGAGGTATTTTCTCCCCACCCCCCCCCCCCCCGTTTCAAAGAGCAGCTTTTGTTCTGGAGAAGTATGGCCTTGTACCAAAATGCACCAAGTCATGACAGGTCACTACCATTTGTGAAACACCCCCCAAGCACATAAAACATGACTCTTTCCTCTCCAGCAGCCAGTGGCTGAGATGTAACCCAAGCACAGGCTGTGTCCCAGCTGCTGCCACAGGGCTGCTGCAGTGAGCAGACAGCAAGACCTTCAGCCTCCACAGATTTTAGTTTTTACCCCTTTTCAAACTCTTTGCACATTTCCTCTTTACATACCATGGCATGAAATTCCATTTACTTTTCATTTTAAAACCACATCTTGATCAAATACTTTATCCTGCTCCTTTTCCCAACCATGCACAGGTTTCTCTCTCCCCATGGGGCTCCCAGTTAGGGAGTTAGGGTTATGGAGGCAAGTCCACACTTGAGGCAGCAGGTGAACCCTCTCCTTGCCCACCTCGCCTTCACAGGTGCCTCTGTACAATAGGTGTGAGGCTCTGGATGTGGAAGGCCAGTCAATGGATGATGTGGATGACAGTCCATCTTCACCAGAGGTGTTGACGAGGTCAGAAAGGCCTACACACACACATACCCCCCCACCCTGTATCACAACCACCTCCATGAGGAAAAAAAGATGGGTTATAGTTGTAGGCAACTCCCTTCTGAGGGGAACAGAGGGTCCAATATGCCGGAAAGACCCTCCTCTTAAGGAAGTCTGCTGCCTCCCTGGGGCCTGGGTTAGGGACATCACTAGGAAGCTTCCTAGCCTGGTACGGCCCTTGGACTATTACCCATTACTGCTCTTCCATGTAGGTGGCAATGAAGCTGCAACGCATAGTCCAAGGGCAATAAAAAGAGACTTCAGGGCCTTGGGATGGTTGGTAAGGTGTCACGTCCCACTCTCAGGAAAGAGGGGGGTAAGTGAAAGGCTGAGGGACTTGGGTCTCTTCAGTCTGGAAAAAAGACGACTGAGGGGGGATCTTATCAATGCTTATAAATACTTAAAGGGTGGGTGTCAGGAGGATGGGACCAGGCTCTTTTCAGTGATGCCCAGTGACAGGACAAGAGGTAACGGGCACAAACTTGAACATAGGAAGTTCCTCCTAAACATGAGGAGGCACTTCTTCACTTTGAGGGTGGCAGAGCACTGGAACAGGCTGCCCAGAGAGGTGGTGGAGTCTCCATCTCTGGAGACATTCAAAACCTGCCTGGACGTGTTCCTGTGCAACCTGCTCTAGGTGACCCTGCTGTGGCAGGGGGGTTGGACTAGATGATCTCCAGAGGTCCCTTCCAACCCCTATCATTCTGTGATTCTGTGATTCTGTGAAGTAACTTCAGATTCGTAAATCCCCAACTGCATGGACTAAGGTGAGATAAATCTCAATGTCCGTATACAAACATTTATTAGTTTCCCAAGATGATTATTATAGATCTTAACAAGTTCACGGTAATCAGTTAGGTATATGACAAATTATGGCAAGCGGTGAGGTATGCATTGTGTTACTTAACAACAGGTATACAACAACCTATGGCAAGTGGTACTTAAGGTTGTTACTTAACAACTCTAACCGTTACTTAACAACTCTAACCATTACTTAACAATTCTAAGAGAAAGCAGAAACCGAGGGATAGAGAAAGGAAAAGATAGAGAAAAAGACAGAGATAAAGAGATCACTGGTCCTGGTTCCAGCATCTTTTTCAGGGAATCTTCCCAGGCATAATCTTCTTCTTTCTTGGAAAAATCTTCCCAGGCACAATCTTCTTTGTTTCTCCTTATAGGGTCACTTATTTTCCCCTTTTATGTTTGCTGAATTAGCATGGTCCACCTCCCTTGCTGAGGACAGCCTCGTCTCAGGTTTCTCCCTTCTCCCAGGTGATGTGCAGCATGATTTGGGTGGGGGGACGAGTGCCATAGTCATACATGTTTAGCATGATCTCTATAATCTTCATTAGCGTATGCAGGGGTGTGCGCTTTCATATGCATTTCACAGATAATGAAGCAAAGGTCACTTATTGGACACGATGGCCTTGAGAACAGAGAACTAGCAAGCTCACCACACAAGTGGCAGAACTATCTTGTCTTCACAAGACAGTTCTCCCACGTTTTCAGGTGCCAGAAGTGTTAGCCTTATCAGTTCTTTGAAGGCCAGGCCTGCATTATTTATTTCCTTGTGAGTGTTTGAGGCATTCCATTGAAGGCTTGGAGGACCTTCTTCCCCTCATCAGGGAATTTACAGGCTGTCTCTTACACCACCCCATGGCTCAAATACTCCAAGATTTTCTTGGATCATTGTGATCTGAACATAGTGTATAGGTGCAGAGGAAAGAGAAGACAGAAAGAGAGAGATCATACATATAACTGCTGTAAGGCCTAGCATTGAATCACACTATCATAAGGGTGATATTTACAAGCCATTTTCCCCACCCCATCACTCCTAAGGATTCCAAGATGGAACATGTCCACGAGAGCGGATGGTAGGAGGAAAGAGAACAAACGGGTAATTATACATCGCATCATAGCAATCCCTACCATTAAGAATATAAATCCGATTAACAACGCAATTCCAATTTGTGCTAGCTACTTTCCCCACCCTGTGAGTCCCAAAGATTTCAAAAGAGAAGAGATCCATGATCCAGGACTCAATCCATCGAACCAGTCCTTTGATTGGAGCGATTGGAACATTTATCCAGTTTTATCTGCGACTTCATCCTTGCACGGGCTGCTTCTATGGAGGTAGTGGCATTGTGGATGGTAATACAGCATTCTCCTTCAGTCAGATTTAGCATGCCATACACTCCTTGTTCATTAAGCAACAGCATGTTCAATGCTAATTGGTTTTGGCGCGTCATCTTGGAGACTTGTTGGACCTGTGCATTTAATTCTCGAAAAGCATATCTAAGACATATTTAACTGGGAATACAATTTACTAGAACTATTGGTTAAGGACTGATATCAAATTTGGTTCCATAAATATTCTCAAATAGAATTGCTCGGAAGTTGATAAAAAAGCCCTTGGGTGTTAAAATCCACACCCTGTTACTTTTCCATGGTTGGCCCTCCTTCTGGTCAAGAAAAAGGGGACAATTTATTTTCAATATTTTTGTAAGATTTAGACTAATCATTGTAAATTTGGACCCTTCTGGTGCAGAACTGGGGAGGGTGATACACATCTTCTAGTCCGTATGGTTCCAAATATGCATAAACCTTTGTATCGACTCCCATGCCAAACTATGATTCAAATTTACAATTGACTGAGACAAGATTATACATACACTAAGTAAGAATACAAATTTCTCCCACACCATCTTTCCCTAGTAAAGTACAAGAATAATAAAAATCAGAGAAGCAATGCAAGGAATAACCCACTTAACAATCGAAAACATAAGCCCCACGATGGTTCTTTATAACCTGTAAAACATATATAGAGCAGATGTGGCGATATGCTCTCCCCGCCCCCGGCTCCGGCTCAAGCCATAACCATCAGCAGGAGTTGTGATGAGTAGCACCTGGACTTTGGGGGATGGCTGGCAACACAGTCAAATCCACTGTCTGGACTGGGGACTGAGATATTTTGTTCCCATGGGAATATGACTATAAATCTTGTCCATCCCGGACAGTTTATCAAACAGTTTCTCATTTTTCTTAGCCATTTTCTCAGTCATTTTTTCATTTTGTTCAGCCATTCTCTTGGTTATTTTCTCAATCATTTTCTCGGTTTTCTCAGCCAGTTATTCCATGGCTGCCACAGCGAGGGGACGAGAGACTGTCTTCATACTGTCGTACTTTGTTAGCCACTTCATTTACAGTTGCAGTATCAGCATCAGATCCTCCACAGATCATTGTTGACAATGTGTGGGAATACATTGATGGTGCACTCTGCACAAACTTCCTCAGCATAGGTCATTTGTATGGCATTTCATCAGGGGCTACATTCACTTGCCAGTCACCTCTCACACAGCCAGTCCTCTCAGGTTATGGCGGTGTGCTCCCCCCTTCCCTTCCCCACCCTGCCTCCGGCTCCGGCTCCTGCTCAAGCCATAACCATCAGTGGGAGTTGTGATGAGTTGCACTTAGACTTTGGGGGATGGCTGGCAACACAGCCAAAGCACTGTCTGGACTGGGGACCTAGATATTTTGTTCCCATGCAAATATGGCTATAGGTCAATTATCTTACTCCATAAATAGTGGACAGCCCAAGAGCCCTTTGAGCTCTCCTGCATGGCAGCAGGCTGCACGACAGGATCTCCCCTTGAGTGGGGACGCTCGCTTAAGGTTCTACTCCTCAAGGTTGAGAGATTCCTTGCCGCAACAGATTCTCGGTAAGTGACTAATAGCATGCTAAACTTTGAAATCTTAGCTAAGTGATGTAAAGGATTGATTGTGCATATATAATCCTTTAGACATAAACCGTTGACCAAGTCTGGGACTAGGATTGGATCCAGCTGCACCTAGACTCCTCTCTGAGAAGGAGTTTAGAAAGCACGGGGGTCCTTTCTGAGCCTCGTGACTCAACGGGAGGGTCTCCCTGACAGTGAAGTAAGGTTTGATATATTAAAGCTTGCCAGGTCTCTAAGTCGACTCTGAGTCGTGCGGGCAACGGGAAAGACGAACACACCAATATGATGCAAGTCAATTCCAACTTTATTCAGCCTAAGTGTTACATTTATAGTATTTATAGTATTATGCTTTCTGTTCACGCGCTCTAACTCCTATTGATTGGCTGCATGCTATCTTCACGAGCTGTCCATGTGCAGGCAGCATCCTGCTGATAGGTTGAAGGTTGATTGCCACGCGCTTCTCAGTGTCTTCTAACTGGTCGTCTCTGACTGTTCACACAGAGCAGCAGCTTTGCTTTTCACATTCCTTTCCTTGCTGATATCTCCTGGCACTTGCTTAACTTTTCTCTCAAGGCGCCTCTCACGGGTACAGCTTTGTCTCATCAAGGCCAAACAGATTCCCTATGCTACTCTCTATCTCCACAATTCCCCCTTTTTTATTTTTTCTGCAACAAAAGCTTGATTAATCATTTTTTGCACTATTTTCTCTAAGCAGCCTAAAATACAGCATTGGATGACAAAGATGACATGTTTAGAAAATTTAAAACATAAGTTGCTTTATCCAATCGCTCTTGAAGTGTCATACCTATGGGATTCCCCCTTTTTCTTTATTTAAAAACTGAAAAATCAGCAAAATACACATTCTGAAGTGGTACCTGATTAAACCATACTCTTCGCACCATTCTTTCTAATGCGTTTTGCAAACAGCGAAATAAGCAGGGTACAGTAAGCAATATTACAAATACCACGAGCAGTACAATCAAGGCTGTCTTAATCAAAGAGGCTAGCCATCCTGTAATTCCCCATGAAGCAAATAGTGCATCAAACCAAGATGTATTATCAGCAGAAACAGTATGAAGAATTTTAGCGTGTTCCCATATTTTTTGTACATCTTGAAGCACGTGACCTAATTCATCTACATAAGCACAGCAGTATTAATAAGAGTACACACCCCGCCTGCATGAGCAGTAAGAATATCTAGTACCTCGCGGTTTTGCCAAACAATTTCTTTCAATGACTGAATTTCGGTCTGCATTCTGAGGATAGCGTCAGCGGTTGCATTAGCAATGCTTTCCATTTCTGTAGAAATGTTAACTATCGCTTTCTCCAAGTGCGCGATGCCTAGTGAGGGGAGTAAGGCATGAACAAAACTATGATAACCTGTATTGTATCGGATTAAAGGATTATTAACTCCTTGTAGGCGTCGGGACAGTGTCTAAACGCCACGAACAATGCCATGTAAGTCAGTATGATTAATAACTTGCAAGTCCGGAACCAACATGCCAAGAGTACAGTGACCAGTCCAATTCCCTGGTAGTTGCTTTCTCACACGCTGATCACCGCATAGCCACCAGAGCCCTGCTGGCAAGTCACAAGTGACATTAATAGCAAAAGAGCGGTTTACTGCAGTTAGTCTGTAAAGAAAATCTGACCATCTACTCTCTTCAACACCGTTAGTTCTGTTACTGGGACCTTGTTTTATGGGATCATAAGGACCATACTTTAGTTGAATGGGGATCCAGTTACCATAGGATACATTAAGCATTCCAAAATCAGGTGCATTCGCGGCATTCCATGATACTGCAGGACTGCCTTTTGTGTAATTGATAAAGAGAACAGTATCATTAATCGTCTGTAAAAGAAAAGGATGATCTTGTAAGGGACTGGACAGGTTCTTACATTGATAACTGGTGTTGAGCAAACTATATGGGTCATATTTGGACCAATTGACAATTGGAACTCCAATAATTGGGCTGTGAAATTGATTGGCAGTACCACAAACCCAGCAAGAAGTAAGATTAGTAACACTCACAGCTTTTTGAACCAAGGCTATAAATGCATTACCAAGAAAAACAGAAAAGGTTACAGGGGTCAGGACACAGTACAAACGTCAACAACCAGCGCACGTTGCTAAATAAATTCACTGTTCTAAAACTATAACGGCCCTTTCAGTTAAGTTACTTCCTTTTCCATGCGTATCTTTTCATACAGCAACACACAACTTTATCCCACTTTTCTTTCTTTACTATCCACCCTCTAGGTACAAAAAGGCCCTGACTACAACGAATTTCTGACAAAGGAATGTTTTCTTGTTCTAGGAACGTTTCTTGGCTACACTGTCTTTCGTATCGCCAGTATCTGGCTGAATTTATTACTTCATGACCCGTTACCAGTAAAATTTTCAATAAAGCAAACTTGACCCTTTGCCTTTTAACAAAGCAACGCTCACACCTCAACCCAGCTAAGCTGGCACTTCGATACCACTGAAACCCACAGTCCGGACAATGACAGGCAACCCAAGTTTCGCATTCACCACACTCTGGACATCTTATATCAGGAGTCCACACGAGCAGTTGAGTCATTTTCTGAGGGATTCTTTGTCAGCTATGGCTTCATCCACTTAGCGGGCAACCATTTGGGTGGATGTTCCCCTGTTGAAACACAAGCATAACCCCTTCCCTGCGTGATCAAGTCATGTGGGCCCAACCACTGTCCTGTCCTGAGGTCCCGCATCAGCACTTTTGCTCCAGGACCCACCCGTTCCTGGGTCACAAGAGAACCAAAGTGCCGAAGGAGGGGTGGCATCGCAGCAGGAGTATCATCAGCAAGCTGTAAAAAGTTTAATACATACACAGCTTTAGCTAATTGTGCTTCAGGGGTTTCCCCTATCATTCCCCCTTTTTGTTTTTGTAAAAGGTGTTTTAGGGTACCGTGTGCATGCTCAACAATACTCTGACCCGTGAAAACGTATCAATTGATACATGTATATACCTCAAATGGCCGAATTCAGGAAGATGTGTGACATCAGTTTGCCAAAGCTGTACAGCACGTAATCCTCGGGGATTGGTGCCATAATACATAAAAACTATGCGGTGCTATTGCTTGCTGTTTAACATTGGGCACAGGTCCCAGAGCCACTGCAGACACTAAAGCATCAGCTTGTGCATTGCCTTCTACAAAAAATCCTGGTAACTGGGTATGACTTTTAATATGCATCACGTAATATTCCTGCTGTCGCTTTTGTATTACTATCCAGAACAGTTTTAATACGCCAAACAGCAATTCATTGGTTACATTACCTCAGACAGCCTTGTCTAAACACTGTACCAGTCCGGCCACATAAGCTGAATCTGTTACAACGTTGACAGGGCCGGGGAAGTGCTGAAACACCATGGTCATCGCCCGTAGTTCTACGACTTGGGGCGATCCTTCTTGATGTTCGATCTTATGTTGCCATTGTGTTCCTTGTCTCCAAACAATGGCAGCTTTCCCAGTTTTTCCTGATCCGTCTGTGAACACTGTGGGGCCTGTATTTTAGCGGACACATAAGCTGGTCTGTTATCAGTTTTTACAGTTTTCGGTACTCCCATGACTGCAATGCATTGTAACCAATGTCGAATAACATCACGAGCCTTCTCTCTTATATGAGCACTAGCTACAACAAGGTGAGAAAACAAATCAACTGAAACATGTACATAGCGCAAACGTCCAAATTCCATAATGTGCATAACCTCGGATTGCCAAAGTTCATCAGGTGTAAGCCCTCGCGGGTTAACCCCCGCAAATGATGGCAGAGGAGCCAGCTGCTGACAGCGCAAACGACCCTGTGAAATCAATCGTGCTAACATTTCAATCATCATAGTTACTGTTTTTTGAAAAGTTATGTGGCAAAAATACTCACTCTAATGCAGTCAGGCTCTTTGTGAGTGCATCATCCCACTATCCTATCAGGGCGTAAGGTTGAAATTCTTGATATATCATAAACAAATCTGCAGTGTGCTGTAATGCCTTCTGAGCTGTTGGGGCTAATGAACGTGGAACCCACAGGGGAGGGAGGGGCAGACACAGCGCTTCAGGGCGTCCCCTGTATCTTCAAAGTGCGCTCATGTGTGACCCCCTCTCTCCGACCCGAGACAGCCCCCTTATATCCTGCACCAGATTGAGTGGAAAAGTACAGGCTAGGGTCGCTGCATGCGTGGCCAGCGCATGCAGCAAGCCTCACCAGACTCATGATCCAGCTTTGCTAACTGCGGATGTCTGATACCTGACTACATTGTTGTACTCCCTCCTTGTTATCTTCTTCTTTGAAAGTTAGGTTCTCATGGATACACATATAGTTTTTCAGCAACAGTACCGAGTCCCTTTTTCCCAACCTATATACTGGGTTTGGTTCAACTAGTAATTTTCCGTCGTGTCTCACTCAGACCATCCTCTATTATCCCTTACACATGCCACCCCATGGCCCATAGTTGGGACACAACGATATTCTACAACTTGTACAAGGGTATGATGCAAAGCAGCATCTGCAACTGATCATAGCAAACAGCATACTAAACATGACAGACAGATTCCTTCCACACAGGCAGTGAGTATAATTTCCTTCAACCAACCCCACCCCCAAGTCCATCGAGCAAAGAGATTTCACCCAGCGGTCTCCACAAGTTGCTGGCTCGGTCAGTGCAGTTCTTGCAACTGGGCATGGAGCAGTCACTTAGATTCATACAACACAGTCCTTTAAACTCTTGACAACCGTGTCCGTGAGCTAAAAGCAAAAAATCAATAGCAGCTCTGTTTTGCAGCATCACATGTTGAATACTATCTACATCTAGCAATAACTCAGAAATAGCTGTACTAGTAGCATTACGAAACTTATCCTTGGCAGCGAGGGAGTCCTTGTTTTCAAGAATCCTTGGCAGCGAAAGAGTCCTTGTTAGCAAGAGCGCATGCGGACTCCCTGTTCTTGCTGGTACTGTGCTTTGATCTTCTTCCACAACAGGCCAGGATTCTCAAGCAGCTAGATAAGGTGTCCCTGAGTCCATTACAGACTTATGTCATCTAAGTGTTTTTCTTGCAAGCACCCGAGATTGAATAACAATTAGTGTGATATATGTGGTTTCCAGCACCCAGGTGCAAGTCCCTTGAGCGTATTTACAATCCTCCTTGCTGATCTTCCGTTGCTTTCCCATATTCCACCCCCCCCCCGCTCAAGAGACCGCTTCTGCTGGGGTTCATTTAGTCTCGCAGGGTATAACACAAAGTAATTTACAAAGGCATGCAATGACATATATACATATAGGAAAAAAAAAACCCCAAAACATATCTCTATGGTACTGCTTGAATCAGGTGTCCTATTTCTCTTTTTCTGATGCTTTCTCATAGCGCATATGGCATACTTTTGTGCTAACATGGCACATTTCCCTTCTAATTGTTCCCTTTTTTCTTTTTTTCTTTTTTCTTTTGTTTTCTTTTTTCTTTTTTTTCCCCTTTTTTTTTTTCTCATCACTTAAGGCTGACATAGAAGTCTGCCTTTGCAACAAGAGCTCACCCTTAAGTTTCTCATTTTCCTACAGAGCATCCTATAGATTTTGGCTCAACTCCTTTTCCCAATCAACCATGATCTTATAGGCAAACAACAACCAGTCATACGCCCTGCATGGGTAAGCCGTTCCCGAGAGCGTAAGCGTGTCGGCTGGCGAAAACTCCCCCAATATTTCAGGACTTCCATCGGTTCTACGGCCCATCATGGCCTATCTACCTGGGGTGCGCTCGCCTTACATCTAAACATTGTGTATATACAAACTTCTTCGCTTGACAGTGTGTCAGCCCTAGTCACGTACGAGAACAGTACCACACCGGGCAGAGCACCTGCTCAAGCGGAGTCACCAAACGACACTGCACACAGCAACAAACAAACAGTAGCACAGATGCTGATCAGCAGATATAAACTGGCACCCACACACACTTACACAGCAGACATACAAAACCACCACTTCTATCTCAGGGAGACGGCTGGGGAGGGGAGGGGGTGAGGCGGGCAGCGGCGGGAGTGAAGTGGCTCCGGCTCCGTCCTTCTCCCCCGACATTCTGACAATACACTGCAATACCCTGATTCCGGCTGCGCACGCATAAGCAAAATTTGATTTTTAAAAAAGGAAAGTAATAAAGTCATCATGTGTTTGTTGTCATACCCGTATTGCATTACTGTTCGTTGCAAATGACTTACAGTCTTCCAATCAAATGGCACCCATTCCCTACGACCCCCCTGTGGTAATACTGGGAAGGCCGAAAGAGATCCCGGTAGCATCTGGCCCTCTATCACCGCATGTTCTATAATACCTTTCCACCTTTGTCCTGTATCAAAAGTTGGATCTTTCCGCACCGGTCCCCCTCCAGGGCTAGATCCCCCCACAGCTCCTTTTTGTTCCATACCCTTTTCAACAGTTAACTCTGCCTCACTTGTTGCCCTTTCTTTTGCATTTTCCCATCTCCTTTCCTGCCCCCTTTTCCAAGCCGCCCGTTCTTCCTCCCCTACTCCAGTCCCAAATTTCTGAGTCAAATACTCATTCACATCCTGTAAACCCATCTCCCCATCGTTTAACAGTGTACAAATCCATCTCCTCACTTTCTGCTCTTTAACACTGTCTCGCGTCCCTTCTGAATCATCCTGTTGTTTTTCCCCAGACCCATCTGCTGTTACTCCTTCGGGCGGATCACACACTCCCAGACTCCCACACACCCTCTCCTCAACTGCCTGCAAACCCTCTTTTATAGCTTCATGAGCTTTTTTATACGCCGCCCATATCATGCCCTCTTTCGAACCCTTATCAAGTCTCTGCATTTCTGCAAGCAACTGGTGCATGGCATTCTGTTGTTCACGGAGAGCATCACGGAGCTCTGCAGTGTTGGTAGGCGGATAGATAGTTTTCGGACGAACTTCCTCAGAGGATGATGATGTTTCCATCGGCTGAGGAGATTCAGGGGGTAAAGGAACGTTTTCAGGTTTCTGAGGGTCTGAGTACGGTGGTGCAGTTGGCACTGGAGAGGGAGCGACAGGCGGCAGAGGAGGCAATAATGGCCAATCATTAGGATCAGGTCCTCCCCGAAATTCCTTTTCAGACGGCTTTATTACAGGAAATGTATTGGAGGATGAACTGTTTCCCTCTTCCCCAGCTGCATCTAACACCCTCTGGGCTGTGGTGGCAATAACAGCTGATCCATGCATGCCTGCAATCAGTCCCTTCACCTGTCGATAAGTGCCTGCCAGGTTCCGGGCTTCCTTATTCTCTGACTGCACTGCTTCCCACATTTCCACTCCAATTCTAGTCCATGTTGAAAGGTCAAACAACTGACTCGGATTCTGAAGCAATCCACGACGTCGGCACCAAGATAATAGTGCCAGTAAAGCACCCTCACTGAGGTTTTCCCCGGCATTTTTTGCCAGCTGCAGCAAACTCTGAACTGCTGCCTTCTCCACTGCTGATACAGCTGAACCCATACTACCGATCCCACTTTTTCGTGGCTCCCACTTTTTCGTGACTCCCACTTTTTCCGTGGCTTCCGCGGGCCCGCTCCTGTCTCTCTCGGACAGCTCGGCTTACCTTCTCGCCGGCCGGTAGTATCCCCGCGTTTCTTCTCCGGCCTTCAGTCCAACAACGCTTATCATGTCGGGGTCACCATTTGCTGGGTCTCTAAGTTGACTCTGAGTCGTGCGGGCAACGGGAAAGATGAACACACCAATATGATGCAAGTCAATTCCAACTTTATTCAGCCTGTTACATTTATAGTATTATGCTTTCTGTTCACGTGCTCTAACTCCTATTGATTGGCTGCATGCTATCTTCACGAGCTGTCCATGTGCAGGCAGCATCCTGCTGATAGGTTGAAGGTTGATTGCCACGCGCTTCTCAGTGTCTTCTAACTGGTCGTCTCTGTTCACGCGGAGCAGCAGCTTTGCTTTTCACATTCCTTTCCTTGCTGATATCTCCTGGCACTTGCTTAACTTTTCTCTCAAGGCGCCTCTCACGGGTACAGCTTTGTCTCATCAAGGCCAAACAGATTCCCTATGCTACTCTCTATCTCCACAAAAGCTGTAAAGTAGTTGAAGTAGGTGCTTAATATATTAGAACTGTAAATTAGAGTAGGAGCTTAATTTAGGAGACTAGGTGCCTTAAGGCTGTACAAAGAGCAGATGCAACAATTGTAGTACTAAATGTCAGAACTTATCTCCTATTTTTTAAGAAAGAATGCTTTAGGACAATATAACCTTGTGGTAGAAGCTTATCTCCCTAAACAAGGGGCCCAGGATTACTGAGGAATGCAGAGACTAGTCAAAGCTAACACTTTTGATGCGCCAGCAAGAATAAAGGAGTAGAGGCCTGCAGTTCACCCAGAAGTCACAACGATGAAGAGGAGTGGAGGAAGTAAACGACCACCAGATGTCTCTGAAGACCACCGAGAGACTCTAGTGCGCATGCAGGAGTGGGCAGTAACCTGTAATAATGAATAGGTAATCATTTCTTGGAAAACTAGTGAATATGCATACATAGTATGTATTTAAACTGTACATCTAAATCAGTCGGCGCGCACATTAGGTGGACCTAATGTGCGCCCGGTGCTGCAATAAAGAATACCTGCTTAATAGTCACCAAGGCTATTGAGTCTTAACTTCGGCATTTCACTGCATCAACAGCTTGTCTGACCCTGTCCTCTATGCAGTAAATAATCAAGCGTACCTTTCCATCGAATCTCGTAAAACACTGTCGCATTCACTACTAACTTTGTTAAATAACTGTTTTATGTTAATAAATATTTCACTACTACTCTCTTACGAGTGAAGTTAATCACTCCGCTCGCGACACCTGGCGTACTTAGCAGGATGGAATGCCTTTTCACGGAGGCATGGAGTGAACCCCAGCCACAAATTCTTAGAGGAAGGGACTCGTGATAATTGGTGCAATTGGGAAGTCGTTGAAGAGCACTTAAAAGCAATTAGGGGCCGCACAAAGGATGGAAAAGATAAGGGAGTTATCTGCAAGATGTTAGGCACTTGTTTAGAAGCTGCGTATAAAGACAGGGAGAATAGAAATAGGAGAGAGCAGGACCTAGAGAAGGAAATAGAGAGCAGGGTGGCAACTGAGTTACTGCTATCTTTTAAAAATTAACAGCTGCAAAAACAATTGCAGGGAGAAAAGGCAGAAATTGGGAGAAAAGGTCGAAATGATGCTTATGCAGGCTCCCCGCCCCCCCGATGTTGATAGTATCCCCTGAAGACGTTTGGGGTGATCCCGATGATAGCGAGTCAGAAGACGTTCCTTTGTTCCCCACAAATACTCTCGAATATGAAGCCAGACACACTGTTAAAACAGAAATAACTGCGGGACCTCGGGGTGGTAATCCACGGCATACTACGCGAACCAGCCCCTGGGATCCATTGCAATTGACGAATTTGCAAGAGAGATATAGCAGAAACCCCGGTGAAACTGAAACAATACTTGTGGCGAGTATGCTTAAATGGCGGCGACCGAATAATGTTAAGTCAGGATGAAGCCAGTGGCTACCGGGGTCCGGGAGTTTTCTTAAATTTAGGACCCGACCCGGCAGATGCACCCCATTCTATCACCAGCTGAGTAGTTTATTGGGCGGGAGGAACCGACACCATGGAGCGGGGTGAGCCCCATTAAATCTCTAAGTGAGCTATCCACAGCCGTCACAAAAGCCGCTTGCATACAAGCCAAGCACGAACGAGGACGCCACGATGTCCCACTATCTGCTACAGTAGATATTGCAGTGTTAAAACCACTGATCAGAGGAGCCCCAGCAATTCTTAAACCCCATGTAGCTGCAAAACAGGATGAGATCAGAAGAGATACCGAATTTAATACACGGGGCAATCGTCCTCCCAGGCAAATCCGTACATGGGCAGAATTAATGCACAGCATTGTTAACTACTGCCGTGAAATGGGCTGGGACGACGGTGCAGCAGTTGAAAAACAAAGCCAGAAACCACGGGGAGGAGATCACAAAGTAAGACCCGTGAAACAGGTCAGTTCTGGCGACCCAGATGGGACCCGCTCTGCTCGGCTGCAGGACCCGCTGAGAACAGGATTCCCTAGGGTACCCCCGGGAATTTCCCGGAGGGACTCCTCGCCTCGGTCGGATCGCCGCAGGAGCAGACAAGGACCATCTAATAATGTATTCTTTAAATATTCTTTAAATTTTTGGTATCTAGGTAAAACGCGTTCTGGGTTAAGGGACCGGTCAATAGGGGGTTCCCATAAATCATAAGAGACGTCTTACGCAGGGCGCCCTATACCAGGCTACTAGTGCCTGAGGTATTACATTTGGTATTAGTACAGAACTTACATAAGTGCTTGTTTGTACTTTTGGTTTTGTGCACGCTCTCTGAGTAGCGTACTCTGGTATTTAGTACATTGGTACGGGCCCGGGGGTAAGCTACGTGCTTCTGTAATAACGTACTCTGTGGCGGTACCGATTTATTGGTATTGAACTCGGATATACTCATAAGGAATTGTTTACCGAAAATTGATTTGGATTTGGTACTTATGTGTGTACGGACTGAGTCGCGACTTGTGTGAGAATGAACTGAGTGAGACGCGGCATAGCTGCGAAGCGAGTGCGGAGTTCTGATCCGCGGTTCCGTTATCCTGCGAGGGGTGCGGCCGGAGACGAAGCGAGTGCAGGGTCTTAGGACCCGTATAACCTTATTGTTAACTCTGTCATTATTCTGTTATGCACATATTAACATCCTAACGTGAAAGTGTAAATTGAGAGGATAGCAGAGTGATAATACTGTCAGTTTGTTTGTTCTCGTGTTGCTGTAAAGTAGTTGTGAATAGTGCCCGAAGTGCATTTGAATGTGCCCTCCCTGTCTTTGTGTCCGAGTGTATATGGTGTAGTCGAAAACTGCGGGTAACTTTTGGGTAAGACTTTAGTTGTCCTAAGCATAACGTGTTGTGTGAGCCGATGCAGGCAGGACGCAGGAACAACCAACACACCACGGACGAAAGGCAAAGAACAAATTTAATCTCGATACCTTGCAGACCGGGGAATCTCTGAAGCAACACCCGGGCAGAGACACGCAAGCAGGGACCATGGGCACTATGGCGCGAGAGAGAGTTCTTGGCAGCAAGAGTCCTTGGCAGTGAGAGAGTCCTTGTTAGCAAGAACAGGCGCGGATTCCCTGTTCTTGTTGGTATTTATGAAGTTCAAACAGGCATAGCTTTCTCACTGTGCTTTGATCTTCTTCAACAACAGGCCAGGATTCTCAGGCGGCTAGATAAGGTGTCCCTGAGCCCATCACAGACTTCTGTTATCTAAGTGCAAGTGTTTTTCTTGCAAGCACCCGAGGCTGAATAACAATTAGTGTGATATATGTGGTTGCCAGCACCCAGGTGCGAGTCACTTGAGCGTATTTACAATCCTCCTTGCCGATCTTCCCTTGCTTTCCCCCATTCCACCCCCTCGCTCAAGAGACCGCTTCTGCTGGGGTTCATTTAGTCTCGCAGAGTATAACACAGAGTAATTTACAAAGGCGTGCAATAAACATATATATGGAAAAAGGGAAGAAAAAAAAAAGAAAACCAAACATCTATACAATACTGCTTTGAATCAGGTGTCCTATTCCTCTTGCCAGGGGATTAAACCACTCAACCAGGCAGGCACCACCAGTAGTTTGGTTCAT
This sequence comes from Fratercula arctica, assembly GCA_947846985.1. NCBI lineage: Eukaryota > Metazoa > Chordata > Aves > Charadriiformes > Alcidae > Fratercula > Fratercula arctica. The sequence continues at coordinate 13,872,100 of CANTUZ010000025.1, read as the reverse complement.
TTGGTGTGTTAAGTCTCAGAGAATGCTGAATGTCGTGCTCCATGCTGGCTGTTTCATCAATTATGTTGAGGCAGCACACGCCTTCACAGTCAAAGTGGCATTTCTGGTGTCGGGGGAGGAAATAGTCTACCTTCAGTTGATATTGTAGTATTCATTGGCATACAGCCGTTACCTACTCAGAAAAGATAGCAACGAAAGAGATTAATATCAAAAATCACTTAGCATAGTATCATTCTGTAATACAGCTGCTGGGGTTGATGCACCACTGAAAACAAGTTATCTAAATATCTGCAGCTGTTGACCTTCCCTTAATATATAAAAGGCAAATGAGTTAGGTACAGTAGAGGCTAAACAAATCCAAGTATTTACGTGCTGCTTTTGCAGAGATATATCCAGGGTGTGTACTTTTAGTACCAGACTATAAAGCACGGCGAGCCAACCTGTGATAGGGGAGGAATACAGGAGTGTCATCACTTTCCAGTAATACATACACTGTTGCTCCAGCTCCTTCAGCCAATATTACCCCAGGTTTGATGACCTGATGCGACAAGCGAGGGAAGACAAGCAGCCGACTCAATGTGAGTGATAAAGCAAGCTTCAGTTTATTGCCCGAATACGCTTCATTATATAGTTACTGGTTACATCATTACTTAGCTATGGGCTAATTTAAAAAGACACCTGCTCACCGTGATTAGCTCTCTGTCCACACGACAGGGTTCTGCCTTAGTTCCCTATTCTTATCAGCTCCCTATTCTTACTTCTACATTCTCATGGCTTGTTTACTTAGCACTTTCCCATCGCCGAGCTGTAACTTCCCACCTGCTTCTGTGCTATTTTCATCTCCCATGACCTTGCTCCTCAAGCCATTCTGCAACAATTCCCCCTTTTTCTTTATCCATTGCTGAAAGCGGCATTTGCTTAAACCATACTCTTCGCACCATCCGTTCTAATGCATTTTGTAAGCAGTGAAGTAAACAAGGCATAAGGAGCAATATTACAAACACAATTAATAATACTATTAATGCAGCTTTAACTAAAGATGCTAGCCACCCCGTAACTCCCCATGAAGCAAACAAGTTATCAAGCCAGAATACATTGTCAGTAGCAACAGCATGCAAGGTTTTTTGCGTGATCCCATATTGCTTGCACATCATCAAGCACTCGGCCTGATTCATCTATATAGGCACAACAGGAATCATTAATAAGAGTACATACTCCTGCACTTGCAGTAAGAATGTTTAAAGCTTCACGATTTTGCCAAACAACCTTTTTTTTTTTTTATGATTACACTTTAGCCTGCAGTCCTAAAATAGCATCAGCAGTAGCATTAGCAATTTTTTTCATTTCTGCAGAAACATTAACTATTGCCCTTTCTAATTGCATAACACCCAGCAAAGGCAATAAGGCACGAATAAAACTGTGAAAACCAGTGTGGTAACGAACCAAAGGGTTAAGTGCTCGGATGGATCGGGACTAGGTCCAGATACCACGCACAATGCCATGCATTTCAGTATGATTTATAACTTGCAGGTCTGGAATCAACATGCCAAGGGCACAGTGACCAGTCCAGTTTCCTGGTAATTGTTTCCTAGCCCGGTGATCACCACATAGCCACCAGAGTTCTGCTGGTAGGTCACAAGTAACAGTAACAGCGAGAAATTTATTTACTGCCATTAATGCATAGAGGAAATCGGACCATTTATCTAATTGTACACCGTCAGTCGTTTTGCTGGGGCTTTCTTTTTTTTTTTTTTTTTTTTTTTTTTTTTAAGCATCAAAGGGACCATACAAATGCATTTTTACAGTGCATTCAATATCAGTAAAAGAAATTTTGGCAGCTCGATGGTAAATTAAAGTTGCCCAACTGTTGTGACTAGAGAGATATCGGTCACTTCCCTCTACTTTTTAGCCAGTCACGATTAGCAACTGACGTTTTATCGCGGCTGTCTGTTGCAATGTCCTCAGCTTTCTGGCAGTTCTCTTGGTGGGGCCCTCTCAGCAGTCACAGCAGCTCTGGTCCAACGGCTAGGAATCCACTGTGGTCCTGTGGGTGTAAGAACACACATATATCCTCTACCTAGGTATTTCACTTCAGCTGGCCCATTCCACAATCCCGTGGCAGGGTCTCGATACATTACAAACATAGGCTGACTATTTCCTGATTTTTCTGTAGAACCATGCACATATGCTGAGGGCAATTTATGTTCGTTAAACACACACAAATGATTTATCACGAAAAGGGTTTTCACAAGTCGTTCCTGCACATCTACTACATCTATGAACCTGATCAGATATTGTTTCAAAGTCTGATTAGCTCGTTCTACAATCGCCTGCCCAGTTGGAGAGTGTGGTATGCCCGTAATATGACTCACTCCCCAGCTTTGACAGAATCGACGTATCTTTTCACTTGTATAAGCAGGTCCATTATCGGTCTTAATTTCTCGTGGTAGTCCCATGACTGCAAAGCAACTCGTAAGATGCCTAATTACATGTAAGGCCCTCTCGCCAACCTGAGCTGTGGCCCAAAGAAAGCCACTATAAGTATCAATAGTAACATGTACATATTTCAGTCATCCAAACTCGGGAACGTGTGTGACATCCATCTGCCAGAGCTCACAGGGGCCCAATCCTCGCGGGTTAACGCCTAAACCGAGCCCAGGGCCGTGGTGACTACAGGTGGGACAAGCACGCACGATTCCTCTGGCTTCATCCATAGTGACATTGAACTGTCGATGCAGTCCCTTAGCATTTTGATGGAACATGCCATGTGATTCCCTGGCTTTGATGAATTCACTCAGGGGGGCTGCCACTGTCACCAGTCTGTCTGCTCGGGCGTTACCTTCTCCTAACCCTTGGTTCCACATGTGACTCCGAACGTGGATGACACAAAATGGAGCGGTACGTTGCTTAATTGCTGCCTGTAGCGCTCTCAGCAGCTCAAAGAGCCGCCGATTAGACAGCTCTTTTATTCTTGCGTCCTCAATACGGCAAGTGATGCCATGCACGTACAAGGAATCTGTCACCACATTGATCGCAGTATGCAACCAATTCGTGAATGTCCACACTACTGCATACAACTCGAGGGTCTGTAAAGAATCTTCTTTCTCTGCGGCCAACATTTGTTCATGCCATCGCCCTTCCGTAAACCAGGTAGCCACCGCACGGCGTGACTTTTTTCCGGCGTCGGTGTAAACAGTGATGGCCTCGGGCAAAGGCACAAGACTACGCTTAGGTCGCTCTATCCATTCATGTAGGCTGACCCAACGTAATATGGCTGATTTCAGCGACTCTACCTTTATTTCCGTTGCTTCCTCCAGCAAGCAAGATCGTAGGGCCTCCGAATGTTGAAGATACCATTCCAGGTCTTCTCGTCATATAGGAAGATATATTACTCCGACATTTTTGCCTGTAATTTGCAAAACGCGCATTCTTCCTTTTTTAATTAACTCAGCAATATTTTCTAGTCGGGTCTGTAATGTTGCTTTCGCCTGAATACTTGTAAAGAGCCACTCTAGGACCCGGACCTCCTCTTCCCCCTTTTTCTTTATGCTCTGCGTCAGAGCACCTAACACATGTCGCTTCTCTGCAAGGATGGTCAAGTCGATGTCAAGGTTGGGGTTTAGGCAGTCAACGGCTCGTGTAGTGATGACGGTGGCTAGTTGTTGTATTAAGGCCTTTTGCTGTGGATTTGGTATTACAGGTTGGGCAGGATCCGTGCCCTTGAGTAGGGAGCGCAGGGGTTCCAGGTCCTCGTTGGTGATGCCTACAATAGGATGCAACCATTGCAAATCACCCATAAGTTTTTGCGCATCATTTAACGTGTGGATATCTATACAGAGTGTCAATTTCTGCGGGGACACCTGTGACTCGGTAATTTTCCAGCCCAAGTACTGCCAAATAGGCTGTCGCTGTACTTTCTCAGGAGCAATGATTAAGTGGTGATTTTGTAATTGCTGCTGTAAAAACAATTCCTGTTGCAGAGTAAACGGTTGGGACTGGGCAATTAAAATATCATCCATGTAGTGGTAAATTATTGCTTGTGGCCATGCGTCATGTACTGGCTGTAGGGCTGCATCCACGAAAAGTTGACACAAGGTGGCTATTTTTCATGCCTTGAGGCAATACGACCCACTCAAATCGTTGGCTAGGTGCCTCGTGGTTGATAGATGGCAGTGTAAAGGCAAAGCGCTGTGTATCGCATGGATGCAGCTTTATAGTAAAAAAACAGTCTTTGAGATCAATAATTAGCAGATGCCAGCCTTCTGGCAGCATAGCTGGATTGGGCAGACCAGGCTGGAGAGCTCCCATCGTTTGCATTTGTTTATTAACTGCTTGTAAATCGTGCAATAACCGGTATTTTCCTGATTTCTTCTTTATTACAAAAATCGGGGTATTCCATGGACTTGTGGAGGGTTGTAAATGTCCTTGAGCTAGTTGCTCTCGCACTAGTTGATGAGCTTGTCGCAGACTTTCCTTTTTCAGCGGCCACTGCTCGACCCAAACAGCCTCATCGGTCAGCCACTTTAGGCGGATCGGGAAAGTCCATGCTACAGTGACCGCTCCTAAAAAGGTCTGTCAGTGGTAAGGATGACTCCCATTTGATTTAACACATCACGTCCGATTAATGCATTAACCCCTGCTTGCAGGGGCATGATAGTTACCCACAGGCTCGTTCTCCGGTTTTCAATTATAAGATGGACCCGGTTCACACTCCGCTGCACGGCTGCAGTCCCACCTACACCTTCAATTCCACCTAGGGCAGGACGCGAAGGCCAATGCTTAGGCCACGCACGGCTTGAAATAATAGTGATATCGGCACCTGTATCCAACAGAGCGTTAAGCTGGCGCTGCTCGCTGCCATGTTCCAGTGTCACCCGAGTTACTGGGCGTTGATTTAAAGGCACAGTCAATAATGCAAGGCCTCCAGTTGACCCAAAGCCTCTTGACCCTCTATATAGGTCAGCATCTGTACACATCGCCTCAGTAAGTTGAGGAATAGGTACCAGTTGTGCAATTCGGCTGCCTCTGGGTATGCATATAGGTGGATAATTAGTTTGGATGATAATGCAGATCTCACCGGTAAAATCAGCGTCAATTACGCCAGGTAAAATAAAGAGTCCTTTCAGTCCACTTGACGACCGGCCGAGCAGCAATCCTCCATAAGGTTTACCATCAATCAAAATAGGGCCGATAACTCCAGTTCGTACTTTTTGTGGCTTATTGTCCATTAGGGTGACATCTACTGCTGTTGCCAAATCCAACCCGAGGCTCCCGACGGTGGCTGGTCGAAGCTGGGTAGCGGCGGTGGTGATATTGTCGAGGGGCTGACTGCCGCTTGAGCCGCCATTGGGGTCGTCGCGCTGCAGCTCCTGGCACTCCCCCGGGGGTTTCCCGGAATTCGGCAAGCAGCGGTATCATGATTGTTCGTGCGACAGTGCTGGCACCATACATTTTGCTCTCGGCACTGTCGACGCACATGTCCGTCTTTGCCACAACGGTAGCATTTAAGAGGTCTCCGACTAGATGCCTTTGAGGATAAGCCACCCAAAGGTTTCAACGGGGAAAAGGTTGCAAACACTTGATTCTGAGAATGAACTATTCTTTCTCCAACGTCCTTAAGAGCCTCGACTAGCCATGCTTGAGTTCCTACGGGAACCCTGCTCGTTCTATCTAACATAGCTTCAATAGAGGCATCTGCCGGTAACTGAATAAGAATGCCTTTTGTAGAAGGGTTGCAGTTTTCTAATACACATTGTCGCAATAGGGGCCCTTTCATGAATTCGGGGACGTCTCCCATGTTAATTGCATCAGTAATTCTATCCACGAAAGAAGCGAAAGACTCGTCCCGCTTTTGTTTAATTGACATATATGACGGGGACCCTGGCGTTGTTTTAACTCTATTTAATGCTTCTCGAGCCAATCTCATGCTCTCAAGTAGCACATGGGGACCAGTCTGCATTTGCATTTCTACAGCGGCAAACGGTCCAGTACCCATTAATTGCTCAACTGTAACCCCTAGCAAGCGATCCCCCTGCGGCCGTGGAGTGTGGGCAGAGATCTCGCAAAAATGTTGCCAATGACTTTGCCATAATAACTGCTGTGACTGTTTAAGAATGAGCCACATAATACCTTTGATATCTTCAGGACAAAGCAGTCCTCTTCCCCAAATATAACTAAGCATTTGTCTAACAGGTTCACTGTGTAAGCCAGATTCATTAACGGTATTGTGTAACTGATTTAAAATTTTCCAATCTAATACTTCATGTTCTCCATGAGTATTACCGTGGTCATCTACATGATAAAGGACGGGGAATGCATACGTGCTATCGCATAAATCTAACAGATCATACTCCCATCGTAACATAGCTTCCTGACTAATTTTTCCCCAATCTATTCGCGTTATTGGTCTCGGGGACTTACTTGCCATTGCTTCCCTTCCGTCTATAAAGTCACTGTCTGTTACTATCTCACACGAGTTCTTAATGTCTTTTTTTGTTTCAGCTGGGGGCGCAGACGGCATAGGTGCGTCTGCTACCGGCGGATCGGGAGGGGGGTGGAATAGTCCCCGCACCGGGACGGGAATCCCTGTCGGTGGAGGGGTCCAATAATCTTTACCTGGAACAATTTTCCCGGCCTCCGCATCAGCTTTATCTAGTCTGGCTGCAGCGGCAGCTGCTACACGCTTTTCCGCCTTATGTCTTTTCATACAGTTAATAATCTCTCGCCAAGGTTTCATTAACTTTTTTGCAGTTTTGTCATCATCTATAACTTTATCCCACAGACAATCTCCAAACATTCGCCACTCCTCTACTTCAAACATATCGTCTGGGTCCTTAAAGTATCCTTGAGCTTTGCCTAATGCAATTAACCCGGCCAGATCTTTTATAGGGCCTACTCCCCGCTTTTCTAAAAAGCATTGTAAAAATTGTAAAGCTACCTCTCTATCCATTTGCGACGCGTCGACTTCCTCTTTATGATCCCTTGATTACTTTGATCCCTTGATTACTCTGTTTGCAGCCTTTTTCCTTTCCGTTTAGGTAGCTTTCCTCGGACGGCGATCCTCCTCTTAATTATCTGAAGATCAGGTACGGACAGACATATCATGTACCATCCATATCATGTACTGTCTTTTACACCCTGGTCGCTGCTACCAGTGCTTTTCCGAGCTCGCTGTCCGGTGGGAACAAGGCTGGGGGTCCCTGTTCGAGCGCCACTTGCGACGAGCGAGGGAAGACAAGCGGCCGACTCAATGTGAGTGATAAAGCAAGCTTCAGTTTATTGCCCGAATACGCTTCATTATATAGTTACTGGTTACATCATTACTTAGCTATGGGCTAATTTAAAAAGTCATCTGCTCACTGCGATTGGCTCTCTGTCCACACGACAGGGTTCTGCCTTAGTTCCCTATTCTTATCAGCTCCCTATTCTTACTTCTACATTCTCATGGCTTGTTTACTTAGCACTTTCCCATTGCCGAGCTGTAACTTCCCACCTGCTTCTGTGCTATTTTCATCTCCCATGACCTTGCTCCTCAAGCCATTCTGCAACAACCTGATGCAGGTTAGCTGTCCACACAGATTGGGGAGCTGTGGCTTGTGCTTTTTTGGATTGGACTTCAATTCGATGCTGGGCTTGCAATACCAATAACACTGTTCCAATGCTATCTCCTCTAGATAAGGCACAGGTACTTGTCGAGGACACCTGAAATACAAGAACTCGAGAATCTGATATTAACAAAGGATGTAAAGTAAGAGAAGTTGGATTATGATGTGTAGGGGAACCTTGTAATGCCTTGGACCAAAATCCTACAGGTTCTTTCTGATTTTTCATCCCAGTCACCTGTCACAATCATTTCTTGGAAAACTAGTGAATATGCATACATAGTATGTATTTAAACTGTACATCTAAGTCAGTCGGCGCACACATTAGGTGGACCTAATGTGCGCCCGGCGCTGCAATAAAGAATACCTGCTTAATAGTCACCAAGGCTATTGAGTCTTAACTTCGGCATTTCACTGCATCAGAATTTAACACATTTTATGAACCCAAACTTTTTCTGCTTTCAAGATGTCACTGCTTAACTAGAGCATAAAAGTTGCTGGTTTGACCTGAGGAAAAAATCGTGGGATGCGGATGCTGCTCCTGACAGGTGATTAGGTTTGGTTTTAGTATCTCTCATTCCTACTACTTCGAGAAGGTGTTGACTTGTTCAGAAATGCAAGCCCAGACCTTTAAATCCAGCATTGTACAGAGAAGTGTTGCTCCTGCTTTCTTTTAAACAGCTGAAATCTGTTGTTTAATCTCAAAACCATGAGAAAATATCATAAATTCCAGTGTGGTTCCTGTATTCTTTAGAGTTTGACTATTTTTGGCATAACCTTTTCATCTTTCTTTTTATCTAAATTATTGCATGCCTGGACCAGTCCCTACTCCAGTGGAGTAAACCAGATCCTAACAGCATTGCAAGTAGATCATGTTGTTGTCCCAAAGTGGGATCGTTTACCCGGTGTGCAGACACCAATATACACACAGAGTAGAGATATTATTTATTTAAATCATTTCTGCAGAGTTGGGTGCTAGGTGGTAATCCACAAAGCTAGCACGCCGGCCTACAAACTCTTAGGAATATTTATATGGTTCAAAACACAGGAATACACATCCTTAATTATAATTATTGCTTAATACCTTATCTTAACAATTTCTATTGGTTAGTACAGTCTCTCGCTTTCATTTAAAGTTACAAGGTCCTTTAATTGATGTGCGCGTGCTCCAGTACCATGGGGTGGGTAGTCCACACTTCCTAAGCTTCCCTATGAGGATGCTGTGGGAGACAACATCCACTGCCCTCCCCTCATCTATCCATCCAGTCATTACATCATAGAAGGCTATCAGATTAGCCAGACATAATTTCCCCTTGGTGAATCCATGTTAACTACTTCCGATAGCTTTCTTTTCCTCCGCATGCCTTGAGATGATGCCCAGAATGAGCTGTTCCATCATCTTTGCAGGGATGGAGGTGAGGCTGACCGGCCTGTAGTTTCCTGGGTCCTCCTTCTTGCCCTTTTTGAAGACTGGAGTGACATTGGCTTTCCTGCAGTCCTCAGGCACCTTGCCTGTTCTCCAGGACCTTTCAAAGATGATGGAGAGCGGCCCAGCAATGACTTCCGCCAGCTCCCTCAGCACTCTCGGGTGCATCCCATCAGGACCCATGGACTTGTGGATATCTAATTGACCTAATTGATCTCTCACTTGATCCTCCTCAACCAAGGGGAAGTCTTCCTCTTTCCCTGTTACTTTCTCCAAAGTCTGGGACTCCTGAGGGCTGGGCTGAGCAGTAAAGACCAAAGCAAAGAAGGCATTCAGTAACTCCGTCTTCTCCGCATCCTCTGTGTCACCATGGCTCCTGTCTCATTCAGCAGTGGGCCCACAACTTCTCTGGTATTCCTTTTGCCTCCAATATACTTGAAGAAGCCCTTCCTGTTGAGCTTGACATCCCTTGCCAGGTTTAATTCCAAGGAGGCCTTGGCTTTCCTCATTTCATCCCTGCACGCTCTGGCGGCATTCTTGTAATCTTCCCAAGGGGTCAGTCCCTTCTTCCACATGCTGTAAACTTCCCTCTTCCTCTTGAGTTTTTTCAGAAGCTCCCTGCTCAACCATGCAGGTCTCCTGTGTCCGTTACCCGATTTCCTGCTCTTAGGGATGCACCGATCCTGAGCTTGGAGGAAGCGGTGTTTGAATACCAACCAGCTCTCTTGAGTCCCCCTACCTTCCAGAGCCCTTGCCTACGGGATCTCTCCAAGCAGTTTCTTGAAGAAGTCAAAGTTAGCCCTCCTGAAGTCCAAGGTTGCGATTTTACTTCTTGTTGTTTTATGAATACTGCCCATGATCCTGAACTCTATCTTCTCATGGTTACTACAGCCAAGGCTGCCCCCAACCAACCTTCATGTCCTCCACCAGTCCCTCTGTGTTTGTCAGTACTAGGTCCAGTAGTACTCCTCTCCTTGTTGGCTCCTCCACCACCTGTGTCAAAAAGTTATCATCAGTATACTGGAGGAACCTCCTGGACTGTGCATGCCTGGCTGTGTGGTCTTCCCAGCAGATATCAGGGTGATTGAAGTCCCCCATGAGAACCAAGGCCTGTGATTGGGAGGCTACTTTCAGCTGTCTGTAGAAGGCCTCATCAGCTTCCCCATCCTGATCAGGTGGCCTGTAATAAACACCCACAACAGTGTCCCTCATATTCACCTGCCCCTTAATCCTTACCTATAAGCTCTCAACCCTCTCTTCATCTGCCCCCAGGGAGAGCTCAGTGCATTCCAGTTGCTCTCTCACATAAAGAGCAACTCCACCACCTTGCCTTGCTGGCCTGTCTCTCCTGGAAAGGACATAGCCATCCATGACAGCATTCCAGTCATGTGAGGTGTCCCACCACATCTCAGTAATTGCAATGAGATGGTGGCCCTGTGACTGTACACAGATCTCTTCCCTGATGACCTGAAGTGTCATGGGCCCACAGAGCTAAAAACAATTCACCCTTATGTTGCCAGTCCAAGTCTACTTGGGACACTTTAATCTTAGCAGCTTGATACACCTGCTGGTTGTTCTGTTGTTCCTCAGTGGCCCGATTCATAGGTATATGGGCATCTACGTGGCGTACCTTCACAGACAGCTTTTCTAATCGGCCAGCAATATTTTGCCACAAGTCAGCAGCCCAGATGGGTTTGCCTCTGCGCTGCCAGTTGCTCTTCTTCCACTGCTTTAACCAACCCCACAAGGCATGTGCCGCCATCCATGAATCAGTATAAAGATAAAGCACTGGCCACTGTTCTCGCTCAGCAATATCTAAAGCCAACTGGATGGCTTTCACTTCTGCAAACTGACTTGACTCAACCACTCCCTCACCCATTTTCCGCAACTCGTCAATTAGGACTCCACACAGCAGCTTTCCACCTTCGCTGGTTTTTCCTACAATACGACAAGATCCATCAGTGAACAGCGCATATCGCCTCTCATTTTCTGATAATTGATTATATGGTGGGGCCTCCTCAGCACGCACCACCCTCTCCTCTGGGGACCCTCCAAAATCCATGCCTTGCGGCCAATCCATGACCACCTCCAGAATTCCTGGACGATTGGGGTTCCCTATTCGAGCTCGCTGAGTAATTAGTGCTACCCGCTTACTCCACGTGGCATCAGTTGTGTGATGTGTGGAAGGAGTCTTCCCTTTAAACATCCAGTTCAACACTGGCAACCGGGGTGCCAAGAGGAGCTGTGCTTCAGTACCAATTACCTCCAAAGCAGCTCGAACTCCTTCATATGCTGCCAATATCTCTTTCTCAGTGGTAGTATAGCGAGCCTCTGATCCTCTATATGCTTGACTCCAAAACCCTAGGGGTCGGCCTCAAGTCTCTCCAGGTGCCCTTTGCCAGAGACTCCAGGTAGGGCCATTCTCCCCTGCTGCAGTGTACAGCACATTTTTTTATATCTTGTCCTGTCCGGACTGGACCAAGGGCTACTGCATGAACAATCTCCCATTTAATTTGCTCAAAGGCTGATTGTTGCTCAGGGCCCCATTTAAAATCATTCTTCTTTCTAGTCACTTCATAGAGAGGGCTCAGAATCTGACTGTAACCAGGAATATGCATTCTCCAGAAACCCACAATGCCTAAGAAGGCTTGTGTTTCCTTTTTGTTAGTAGGTGGGGACATAGCTGTTATTTTGTTAATCACATCCATTGGGATCCGACAACGCCCATCTTGCCACTTAATTCCTAAAAACTGCATTTCCTGTGCAGGTCCCTTGACCTTACCTCGTTTTATGGCAAAACCATCTTCCAGAAGGATTTGAATTACTTTCTCCCCCTTCTCAAAAACTTCTTCTGCTGTATTACCCCACACAATGATGTCATCAATGTATTGCAGGTGTTCTGGAGCTCCACCCTTCTCCAGTGCAGTCTGGATCAGTCCATGGCAAATAGTGGGGCTGTGTTTCCACCCCTGGGGCAGTTGATTCCAGGTGTACTGGATGCCTCTCCAGGTGAAAGCAAACTGTGGCCTGCACTCTGCTGCTAAAGGAACAGAGAAAAAAGCATTAGCAATGTCAATCGTAGCATACCACTTGTCTGCCTTTGACTCCAGTTCATACTGCAGTTCCAGCATGTCTGGCACAGCAGCACTCAATGGTAGTGTGACTTCATTCAGGCCATGATAGTCTACTGTCAAACTCCATTCCCCATCAGGCTTTCGCGCTGGCCATATGGGACTGTTAAAGGGTGAACGAGTCTTATTGATCACCCCTTGGCTTTCCAGCTGACGGATCAACTTCTGAATAGGGAGCAAAGAATCTCGATTAGTGCGATATTGTCCCCTATGCACAGTTGTAGTAGCAAGGGGCACTTTCTGTTCCTTGACTCGCAACAGCCCCACAATAGAAGGGTCCTCTGACAGGCCAGGCAGAGTAGACAGTTGCACAACTGTCTCCGTCTCCACCGCCGCTACACCAAATGCCCACCGGTACCCCCTTGGGTCCTTAAAATACCCTTTCCTGAGGTAATCTATGCCAAGAATGCATGGAGCATCCAGGTCAGTCGCAATGGGGAACTTTTCCCATTTATTCCCAGTTAGGCTCACTTCGGCCTCCAATACAGTCAGCTCTTGAGATCCCCCTGTCACTCCAGCACTAGTGATAGATTCTTCCCCTCTATGATTCAATGGCATTAGGGTGCACTGTGCACCAGTGTCCATCAAGGCCCTATAGTTCTGATGTGTCAGGCCATCGAATCCACACAGTCCAATAAACTCAATTATCCCTCTCCTCCTCCTGGCTGGAGGCAGGGCCCCCCTACTTTTGACTACAGGGCCCACCACTTCCATCCGTGACAGTTGCATGTCGTAAATCAGGCTCTGAAGCCCATCTGTGTCTTCTGGGGGACCAGTTACTGGAAACTGGAGCAGCACTTCTCCTGGAAGAATTCCCTCTTGGGGGTGTTTTACTCCGCAACTGACGTACACGTGTCTGTAAAGTGAAGTATGTTTTCCATCCGAATTCCTCATGTTTTCTCCCTGATTACGCAGGGTAGACCACAGGATATATCGTGATGTGCTTTGTTTCTCTCGAACAGGTTTAGTAGGGAAGCGTTTGTCCCCAACTGAGACAGTGGCCTTGACAAATGATTTCTTCAGCACTGAGACACTGGCCTGTGGGGCAGAAAGAAGATTATGTGCATAATGCTGCATTCGAGCATCCATATCACCCACTGTTGGTGCCTCATCATCTCTCCAACAAAATAATGCCAATACATTAGCATATGCTGCTGGTGCACTCAGTACCCACTTGCGCCAAATGGGTCTGGTAATTTTGAGCTCATCTGGATCTAATGATGTCTGCAGGTTGTCCAAATCACTGAAAATCATCTCCCACACAGCTATTTCCCTCACCTCTCTCAGTAGTTGTCCACTTGAATGGGCAATACATGATATCGTCCCTATAGGGATACCTGCTCCTCACACTTAACAGGAGTCGCCTCCAGAGGGTGAGGGATTGTGGTGGTCTTCCAAGAGCCCTGTCAATACCCGATTCTCTAGGCAATGGTCCCAGCCACTTGGCTTCTCTACCATCTAAGTCCAAACTATCAGCTCCAGTATCCCAGCATCTGAACAACCAAGTAATCACTTGCTCGCCTTCCTGACAGCTGTAATCCTTATGTATGTCTCGCAGCTCACTTAGGGATAATGACTGAGTAGTTTCCTCTGTTACTGCATTGCCTGATGTTCCTGGTTGACTGTCGCTATCTGCTGGTACTGCACGTTTCCTCTTATGTACAGGGTTGACTGATACTGGGTCTGAGTGAGTCTGTAGGTCGGCTGCATCATCCATCACCAAGGTCAGAGTAGATTTAGTACTCATTGCAGCTGCAGGTCTTGTCATGAGAGCCAGCAGGGTCTGGATAAAATCAGGGTCTGTAGGGAGGGCTGGCGAGGTGTACGCAGGCGTGATGTCTATCGCGGGGGTCGGCAGGGTCTGCACGGATACAGTGGTTGTCGTGGGGACTGGCAGGGTCTGCACGGATACAGTGGTTGTCACGGGGACCGTCGGGGTCTGCATGGGTGCAATGTCAATCATGGGGGTCGGCGGGGTCTGCGCAGATACAGTGGTTGTTGCGGGGACCGGCAGGGTCTGCACAGGTGTGATGTTAGTTGCGGGGGTCATCAGGGTCTGCACGGATACGGGACCGGCGGGGTCTGCATGGGGGTGATGTCAATCGTGGGGGTCGGCGGGGTCTGCACAGAAGCAATGTCTGTTGGGGGGGGCGTGGGGTCTCTACAGGACGTTTCCCTCTACCACAGGTCCAGCCAATGACAAAGAACAAGCCCGCAAATATTAACAATAGAAGCACGATGATCAAAACATTCCAAGGGTATTCCAAACTCTCAAAAACTGTTACTATTGATGCCACCGGAACATACAAATCCTCAAGAGATAGCCCCCACCTTGCTAAATGGCCCATAATATAACCAAAGGTGTAATTATGTGCAATGCCTAAGAGAGGGCTCCCACCATCCCGAGGTGAATCCGATCACAGCGATTCCCGAGATGCCATTACATAAGTGACAACAAACGGAACGATTACAAAAGACCTGATAACATAGCAAAATACCGCCACACAAAATAACAAGGCAATGTTTTTAACTCCACATTTAGAAACGATAAGCTGCCCTAAATCAATGAGAAACGGCAATGAACTCTTGCACCACTCCCATGGCTGCCCACATAAGCCTACACAGAGATAGCAGAGAACTCCATCTACAGCCCTTTGAAACAACTCCAACAGATCCATAATGACTGTTCTACAAATCCGATCAAATCTGTTTAACACTCCAACCCTTCAGAACTCTCAAATTAAGGCCTACGGTTCTCCCAGCACTATTTGAATTAAGTGCAAACTATCATGTTAAGTGCCAAGTTCATTAAAATACCATACCGGGTGCCAAACTTTGTTAAAATACCAGGTTGTGCACCAAATTCGTTAAAATAGCTTGTTGGGTGTCAAATTTGTTAAGATATCACATTGGGCACAAAATTTGTTAAGATAACCATGTTGGGGACAAAATTTGTTAAGATATCGCATTGGGTGCCAAATTTGTTACAATAACCACGTTGGGTACCAAATTTGTTATGGTTCGAGAAAACCCATAACAATTTATTGTCGTTTAGACAATTATTCTATCACCCAATGACCCCTCCTCACCCGGAAAGGGGAATCGGGGAAAGCAAGGAAACACGAGGGTTGAAATATAAATAGATTTAATAGGATAAGACTAAACAATTAACAATAATACTAAAGAACCAGTATTAATCCCGATACTAATATAAAATATACAAGAAGTATACTCAGCCCATTATATCAGTAGGAAGCTGTGCACTCCCAGCAGTGGACAACAAACATCAGACACTGCAAGTGCAATGGCTTCGGGAGGAAGGGGAGGGCTCAGGGGCCCGGCACCAGGGCAAGGAGTTTCTCTGGACTGCCACCATCAAGGGAGAGAAACTACGCAGCAAACTTTCCAATGTATATTGAATGTAACGTTCATGGTATGAAATAATCCTGTTGGCCAGCTTGGGTCAAATGTCCAGACCTTGCTCCTCCTCATCCCTGCACCTGGCATGGCTTGAAAACACTGCGACCTTGAATCCCAGATAGCCTAGCTGGCTATAAAGTAAATATTTTCATGAATTCAGACATTAGAGTCTTCCAAAAGTGGAGTTTTCCCCTAGCATTAGAAGAGAAGTTAGTCCTGTGTCGCTCAACCCAGGACAAACTGAAAGAGGGGAGATTTAGATTAGATATTAGGAAGAAATTCTTTACTGTGAGGGTGGTGAGGTACTGTAACAGGTTGCCCAGAGAATTTGTGCATGTCCCATCCCTGGAAGTGTTCAAGGCCAGGCTGGATGGGGCTTTGAGCAACCTGGTCTAGTGGGAGGTGTCCCTGCCCATCACAGGGGGATTGGAACAAGATGATCTTTAAGGTCCCTTCCAACCCAAACCATTCTATGATTTTATGAAAACAGTGGATATAGAAAGGCTTTTGATCTAGTAAGCAATGGTAGAAATAAAAGTAATAGAAGCTGAGGCTTGATGAACTTAGAAAAAAATAAGAATATAACTGTGAATGAACTTAACGAAGCAAACTCTGTAATGGTACATCCTTTCTCTCTTCTTGTTTTCAAACAAGTAGGGCATCTTTATGGAAAACAAGTTTTAGCCAAAATGATGTTTTAGTTGATCTCTAGCTGTTGGGCTCAATATAGGGGCAAGTATTTGTCCTGACTTGGGGTGGAGCAGAGCCAACTTCCTGTTCAGTGAGAGAGGGTCTTGCTCTTACTTGTTGCTGTGGCAACCAGGGTCAGCTGACTTGGTTGTTTACCCTGTGGAGGGGTCGCACCTGTGGGGAGGAGTGGACAGGTCAGGTGTCCCAACCTGACCAATTGGGTATTCCATTCCATATGCCATGCTCAGTATAAAAGCTGAGGGATCAAAGGTCACTCTGTGGTTTTTTGAGGGCTGCTTTTTTAGGGGATTGCTTTCATTGATTGGTGCTGTTGATCATGTTAGTTCTTCTGACTTTGATCTTGATCTGTTGGTTCATGAATCAAGATCTGGAATCTGGTTCCTGTTTGTCCTTAAGTCCAGTCTGGAACTTTCCTGGTGCCTGCTAGTGATATCTCCCTGGGAGCTTGATATGGTTTTGTATATATTGATATATATTGTGTCTATTTTGTTACTTTTTTTTATTTTACTTATGATATTCTTTTAAAGTAATTTAGTGTTTTTTCTAAGTTCATGGCTTGCTCTATTTATCTTTTTTCTCCTCTTGGAGCGAGAGGTGGGGGAGAGCATCTGTTGTCTTGTCACTGGCTAACCTGGCCCTAACTGTGACAGTATCTTAAATGTGATGTCTTGTAAAACATAGGACAACAGAGGATGACATCATTGAATTGGAAGGCACATAAAGAAGCTGTCTGGCCCATCCCTATGTGCAGGGTAAGAACAGCTATAGTAGAGCCTATTCTTGCTGTAAGTTTATCCAGCCTCTTCAAAAATGGATCTCAAGCCATGGAAAATCCCCTCTCACTATTAGCAAGAGCCTCCTAAGAAATGTTGTTAAGCACATTATTTCTTGCCTTCTCCACCACAGGAAAAAAAATCCCTTTCTTCTTTGGCAGAGACTTAGGTATTTATTTTGTTCTCCTTCAGCCTTATCTTTGCCTAAATAACCATGATTTGTTCAATATGTCCAGGAATTCATGTTTTCTAAACATTTAATCATTCTCACTGTTCTCCTTTGGGCTCTCTCCAGCTGGCACATGTTATCCCTGATGCAGTCTCTTCAGTACTGAGTAAAAGGTTATTTCACTTGACTTTTGGGCTATACTTTTGAATAAAATGATGCTTTTGGCTTTAAAATATATGATACTATACAACTTTAATCTTAGCATATCTTAAATTGTAAGGGTCTGATTTTGCAAGATGAATGTTCCTTAGTAGAAATACCAATTAATTCACCTGTGTAATTGCCGGTGTTGGGACTTCTAGTTCTTTGTTGTTTAAGTAATGGAGGAACTTAACAAGTTTCAGGTGTACTGTTATTGACACATGTTGCTCCAAGGAGCTATGAAGCCAAATTTATCCATAAATTTTTGAGTTCTTTCTTAGTAAGCAGGGAAATGTCAAGGCTTGGTAATTTTGATTTGATTTCTGTGTGACATGTGAGAGGTCTTTCTAATAGTTACTGATTCCCCTTTTCCTGTCTGTCCCAAGAAAAGAATTTCAGACTCCCAAAGCTCTTTCAGTATTTTTATCTTTCGGTCTGGGTGTTAAGCATTACTAAATATTTGTTGTTCTGTGTTTTAGCTGCTTTTTTCTAATGTGGTGAAGCTTATTTTTTTCTTGATGAGATTTTAATCCCCACTATACAGGTGTGAACTTCAAGAAAATCTCCAGAAGACAAGGGGGTTCTCTTTGATTGTTATTGATTTAACTGAACTGTGAATTTGTTTTTTTTCCTTCTGCCCTCAGATTTTGTTGGACTTCCCTCCATATAGCTGGGGACAATTCTTTCTGGGTAGCTTTTAATCCACTCATGATACTTGAAACAAAATTCTAGGTTTAATGTCATGGCATACAAGCAGTGATTTCATTTGGTTGTGTTGAATAACTTATTTGAATGGGAACTCTCAAAGCAATGGTTACTATGGTTTGGTTGTGGCTTGTACACTGAGCATGAATTCAATGCAGTGCATGCACCGGCCCACTCATGTAATTATGGCTTCTGTGTGTGGTGCACTGCATCATTATGTTTCTAAGGCTGCACCTGTTTTTTGAGGGTGTAGCTTCTCAAAATGCCACTTTTCTAGTATGTATTTGCTAGAAAATTAAGTCCAACCTTTTACAACTTACCTTACAAATGTATTTGAAGTTGTACAGAGATCTGTACAGCTCTTAATGCCAAAATATGTTTTAATCTCTCATATCTTCCCTTTAAACTCTGTCTCTGAGCAAGGAAAACTCCAGCAAGGCTGCATCAGTGATCATGTGATACTTTGCAGCTGGTCTTTGCAAGCAAATTGTAGAATTAAATGGTAATTTAGTTTTAAAGCATAAGAAGTTTTTGTCTTGTTCATGTTTTGGCAAAGATATTTTTAAGGTCTTCTATAGGCAGGAAGTTCTTCTAGACAGCCTCTCTATTCTGGTAAGATAAGGCACTAAATATGTGTAAGAAACAGGTTCAACAAAATATATTTGTTCTGGGGAATGTGCAGTACTGATATTTTATCCTAATGCTTCATGTAAACAGTGAAGTTCCTTCTTTACCTCTTTGAATGATAAATTTAGTCTGTTATGCTTTTTTCAGGCTCTAAAAATGAAGATTTAAAACATATAGCACCTTCCTCAGCATCAGTTTTCCCACCTGTACCTCTACCACACTCTGCTATGCAGTTGCCACCTCTTCTACCAGCCTCTCACCTATCCCTGCAGGCCCCAGCATCTCCCAGACTGCCTCCCAGAAACATCAAGTCCACCTCTAAAATAATGTAAGTGAACATAAAACTCAAGGTCTTAACTTTATCACCTCTTTCTGCCTATTACTCTGCTCATGAAGTAGCAGGTGAAGACTGTCTCCCAGGTTTCTGGGGGATTGAAGTCCTGCACCACTTTCCTTGTCCTACCCTGTGCATGGCCTGTTTAGAATTAGTTTTTATTAGCTTGAAACCTTCATCTATTCAGTTGATTCCCTAAATTGTCTTATCTATAAGAACATTTTCTGTCCTGGTGGTAAGGGAGGGGAGGGGGGAAAGACAGACACCCTGCTGGGTTTTATATTCCAGAGGGGTTCAGACTTCATAGTCTGGTAGAAAATCAGTTGTGTCAATAACTGAAGCTTTTCCCTGCATTTTTCTGGGGGGAGAGGGCCATGAGGGTCAGGTCTTGTCACATCCCACTCTCAGGAAAGAGGGGGGGGTGAGCGACTTCAGATTAGTAAATCCCCAACTGTGTGGACTAAGGTGAGATAAATCTCAAGATCCATATAGAAACATTTATTAGCTGCCCGAAATGATTAGTATAGGTCTTAACAAGTCCATGATAATCAGTTAGGTATATGACAAATTATGGCAAATGGTGAGGTATGCATTGTGTTACTTAACAACAGGTATAGGACAACTTATGGCAAACAGTACTTAAGTAATGGTTAAGGTTATTTTTTAACAACCTTAACAATTCTAAGAGAAAGCAGAAACCGAGGGATAGAGAAAGGAAAAGACAGAGAGAAAGAGATCACTGGTCCTGGTTCCAGCGTCTTTTCCAGGGAATCTTCCCAGGCATAATCTTCTTTCTGGGAAAAATCTTCCTGGGTATGGACTTTCTTGGGAAGACTCTTCCCAGGCACGATCTTCTTTGTTTCTTCTTTTTCCCTCCCCCAGGGGCGCTTATTTTCCCCTTTTATGTTTGCTGGATTAGCATGGTCCACCTCCCTTGCTGAGGACAGCCTCGTCTCAGGTTTCTCCCTTCTCCCAGGTGATGTGCAGCATGATTTGGGTGGGGAGACGAGTGCCATAGTCATACATGTTTAGCATGATCTCTATAATCTTCATTAGCGTATGCAGGGGTGTGTGCGCTTTCATATGCATTTCACAGATAATGAAGCAAAGGTCACTTATTGGACACAATGGCCTTGAGAACAGAGAACTAGCAAGCTCACCACACAAGTGGCAGAACTATCTTGTCTTCACAAGACAGTTCTCCCACGTTTTCAGGTGCCAGAAGTGTTAGCCTTATCAGTTCTTTGAAGGCCAGGCCTGCATTATTTATTTCCTTGCAAGTGTTTGAGGCATTCCATTGAAAGCTTGGAGGGGGTCTGTCTCTTACAGGTCTATCAGCTGATATTCCAGGAAACGGCTTTGGAAGCCAGAGGTACTTAGCTCAGTGCTGGTTCTGAAACTGCACCAGGGCTGTGCTGTAGCCTGTTGTGATAACATTGAAAAGCCTCTGTCACATATGGGGCTCCTTTCTTTATCATTCTTCAAAAAGCTGTGTACAAAAGGGGAACCTTCCAGTCTAGTGTCAAAACTGACCAGAAACAAGCCAAGCCTGAATAATAAGCTGCTCTCTGGCCAGCAGTTACTGCAAATAGCAAATGTCAGACAGGGAGAATATATTAGAGAGGTGTGTCAGCACGCATACTATATTTTGGTACGGATGGTGTGACAACATCAGTCTAACTCCGCTGCTGTGCTCGGAGCTGTGGGAAACATTCCCCCAGCCCTGCCGGGGGACAGTCCTGGGAAACTGCCATCAGTGCCCCATCTAGTGACCGGAGAGCCGGGTGCCGGCAGCTGCTCCCACGGCCCATGCAGAAACTCTCCTCCTGGATATCCTCCTTGCCAAATCCTTGGTAGCCAAGTTTCTCCTCTTGCCTTCAGGGACCTGCAAAATGTACCTCCAGATTGTCCTTCTGCTCTCCTGTTCCTGCATGCCCTGTGGACTCTCCCCTCTGCTGAAAGCATGTACCCGGGTGCTGACACCTCTTCTTTTACCCTGTCTTGAGTCTTTCTCTATCAGGCTGATTTTAAAAGATCACTTGCTGCTTTCAAGTCCTTTCTTTGATTACAGTTCTCTGATGAGGACTGGCAGCCCTAGTTCTATTTCAACTATTATAAGGTATTACAAAGTTAAAAGTCCCTGATGTTTGTCCTGGTTCCGGTGGGGATAGGGTTAATTCTCCCCAGGACAGGAGTATTCCATGCCATGTGAGAGGACAAGAACCAACCCGTACCAGTATCAGTTGCCCCCATACAAAAGAAGAAGTACACAAAGAAATCAGTTCGCTTAGTAAGGGATGATGATGAACCAGGGCCATCACAAGGACAGGAGGAAGAGGCAGAACCAGAGATAATTACCTGATCCCTATCCCTATCCCTGAGTGAGCTGAGGGATATGTGAAAAGATTTTAGCCGACTTTCAGGTGAGCACATTGTCACCTGACTGCTTCGGTGTTGGGATAATGGGGCCAGTAGCCTGGAATTAGAGGGTAGGGAAGCCAGGCAGCTGGGATCCCTGTCTAGGGAAGGCGGCATTGACAAGGCAATTGGGAAGAAGACCCAAGCCCTCAGCCTCTGGAAACGAGTCCTGTCAGGCGTGAGGGAGAGGTACCCTTTCAGTGAAGATGTTGTATGTCACCCAAGCAAGTGGACCACCATGGAAAGAGGTATCCAGTACCTGAGAGAATTAGCCGTGCGGGAGATGATTTATTATGACTTGGACAATGCAGACTTGCCCACGGACCCTGATGAGGTGCACTGCACAAGGCCCATGTGGCGGAAGTTTGTACGGAGCGCACCATCGTCATATGCCAACTCACTGGCAGTAATGGAATGGAAAGGTGAAGAAGGACCAACGGTGGATGAGGTGGCTGGCCGGTTCCAGCGATATGAAGAAAGCCTCTCTTCCCCCCTTGTCTCAGCTGTGGAGAAACTGTCCTGGAAGGTCCAGCAACTTGAAGAGAATATGTCCTACTCCCCACCTGTAAGGGCCAGCATCTCAGCTATTAGGAGCAGGCATTTCCCCACTCAAGAGAGAGAGTACAAAGGGTACACACCACGAGGCACCCTGTGGTTCTACCTGCGAGACCATGGAGAGGACATGAGGAAGTGAGATAGACAACCTACCTCGATCCTACAGGCATGGGTACAGGAGTTGCAAGGAAGGATAACCACAAAAGGGGATCCCTCCAGGAAAAGTGCCGACCCACTTTCCTGTGGGCAGTTCCCCAGAGAGAGCAGAAGGCCTGATCTTGCTTCTGATCCTCTTGAAGGAACCTCCAAGTCATTTCTGCAAGAAGTGAGTACCGGATACCATGACCAGTATTAGAGGGGCCCTGCCTCCGGCCAGGTGGAGGAAAGGGACAACCGGGTTTATTGGACAGTGTGGATTCGATGGCCTGGCACATCAGACCCACAGGAGTATAAGGCTCTAGTGGACACAGGAGCACAGTGCACTCTGATACCATCAAGCTATAGAGGGGCAGAACCCATTTGTATTTCTGGGGTGACAGGGGGATCCCAAGAGTTGACTGTACTGGAGGCGGAAGTGAGCCTAACTGGGAATGAGTGGCAAAAGCATCCCATTGTGACTGGCCCAGAGGCTCCATGCATCCTTGGTATAGATAACCTCAGGAGAGGGTATTTTAAGGACCCAAAGGGCTACTGGTGGGCCCTGGGGACGGTCTGGGCAGGACAAGATGTTAAAAACGTGCTCTACACCGCAGCCGGGGAGAATGGCCCTACCTGGAGCCTCTGGCAGAAAGCACCAGGGGAGACCCGAGGTCGACCCCTAGGGTTTTGGAGTCGGGGATACAGAGGATCCGAAGCCTGCTACACTCCAACAGAAAAGGAGATATTGGCAGCATATGAAGGGGTTCGAGCTGCTTCGGAGGTGGTCGGTACAGAAGCGCAGCTCCTCTTAGCACCTCGACTGCCGTTTCTGGGTTGGATGTTCAAAGAAAGGGTCCCCACCACGCATCATGCAACTGCTGCTACATGGAGTAAGTGGATTGCACTGATCACACAGTGAACTTGAATGGGAAACCCCAGTCACCCAGGAATTCTGGAAGTGATCATGGACTGGCCAGAAGGCAAGGGTTTTGGAATGTCACCAGAGGAGGAGGTGACGCGTGCGGAAGAGGCCCCACCATATAATAAACTGCCAGAAAATGAGAAGCAATATGCCCTGTTCACTGATGGGTCCTGCCGGATTGTGGGAAAGCATCGCAAGTGGAAGGCTGCTGTGTGGAGTCCTACACGACAAGTTGCAGAAGCCAGTGAAGGACAAGGTGAATCGAGCCAGTTTGCAGAGGTGAAAGCCATTCAGCTGGCTTTGGACATTGCCGAGCGAGAAAAATGGCCAGTACTTTCTCTCTACACTGACTCATGGATGGTGGCAAAGGCTCTGTGGGGATGGTTACAGCAGTGGAAGCAGGGCAACTGGCAGCGCAGAGGCAAACCCATCTGGGCTGCTGACCTGTGGCAAGATATTGCTGCCCAGAGAGAATCTGGTTGTGAAAGTACGCCACGTAGATGCCCACGTGCCGAAGAATCAGGCCACGGAGGAACATCAGAACAACCAGCAGGTGGATCGGGCTGCCAGGATTGAAGTGGCTCAAGTGGATCTGGATTGGCAACATAAGGGTGAACTATTCATAGCTCGGTGGGCCCATGAGACCTCAGGCCATCAAGGAAGAGATGCGACATATAGACGGGCTCGTGACCGAGGGGTGGACTTGACCATGGACACTATTGCACAGGTCATCCATGAATGTGAGACATGGGCTGCAATCAAGCAAGCCAAGCATTTGAAGCCTCTTTGGTATGGAGGACGATGGTTGAAATATAAATATGGGGAGGCCTGGCAGATTGATTACATCACACTGCCACGAACCCGTCAAGGCAAGCGCTATGTGCTCACCATGGTGGAAGCAACCACTGGATGGCTGGAAACATACCCTGTGCCCCATGCCACTGCCCGGAATACTATCCTGGGCCTTGAAAAGCAAGTCCTGTGGCGACATGGTACCCCAGAGAGAATTGAGTCGGACAATGGGACTCATTTCCGAAACAGCCTCATAGACACCTGGGCCAAAGAGCATGGTATTGAGTGGGTGTATCACATCCCCTATCACGCACCAGCCTCTGGGAAGATAGAACGGTACAATGGACTGTTAAAAACTACACTGAGAGCAATGGGTGGTGGGACCTTAAAACATTGGGATGCACATTTAGCAAAGGCTACCTGGCTAGTTAATACCAGGGGATCTACCAATCGGGCTGGCCCTGCCCAGTCAAAACTTCCACGTACTGTAGAAGGGGATAAGGTCCCCGTAGTGCACATGAAGAATATGTTGGGGAAGACAGTCTGGGTTAGTCCTGCCTCAGGCAAAGGCAAACCCATCCGTGGGATGGCTTTTGCCCAAGGACCTGGGTGCACTTGGTGGGTGATGTGGAAGGATGGGGAAGTCCAATGTGTACCTCATGGGGACTTGATTTTGGGGGAGAATAGCCAATGAATCAAATGGTATGTTACACTGTCACTGTATGTCCTCGTTACTATAATTGCTATCGGCTGTACTGCAGTAAGAATCACCCAAAGTAAGGACAGATGGACTTCGATGAAGAACTGAGTAAAGCAAAGTGGTGATGGGATCAGAGCTGAAGCCCAGCAACTTCCTCAAGATCTGCATCTTTGGCCCATGGACTGTGTGCATGAGCTACGCCGGGTACACCAGTCACATGTTCCGAAAACTGTAAGATCTGGGCATGGCAAAAATGGTATGGAGTAAGGGGTGGATTATGTCCTGGCTCCGGCGGGGACAGGGTTAAGTATTCCATGCCATGTGAGCCACGCCCACCCTGAGATTAAAAGGAGGGAGGGGGCAGGCAGTCGGGTTTGGAGCGGGCTGGCGCCTCCCGGGTCCGGACTGGTGGGGAGCGGCGGTTCCGTAATCGCATTTGTATATTTCTCTGTCCGTGTTATTGTTGCTTTCTTGTTCCCTTTGCTGTTCTGTTAAACTGCCTTTGTCTCAACCCAAGAGTTTTGCCTTTTTCTTCTGATCCTTCCCGTACCGGGAAGCGCTGGGCGAGCGACACATGGTTCTTTGTTGCCATCTGAGGCCAAACCACGACATAGATGCAATCTGAAATGGAAATAAAATGCAAAAATATTAGTGTTGTGTAGTACTTTGACTCAAGGATACAGTTATTTGTTGTAATTTAATATAGTTATTGTATTGTTTGAAATGTTCAACATACCATCACCAATATCATCGTAAATCTCTCCATCACTGTGAGTTAGAAAAAAAGACAATGTATTTAATAATTGAGACATCAGATATATATTACTATTTGCATGCAGGTACAAAATAGTGTAGCAGTATGGTGCAGACATGCTATCAACCAATTAATTTCCTAATTTGGAAAGTGCAACCTTTGTCGTAAGATAACAGTGTTGAGCAAGATGGTCAGGTAATTCTTTAAATTTTTTTAACTGTGTCATATTGATAAGAACTCTTCATATAAGATAATGGAAAAATGTTAGAGAAGCTACTCACTGGTGAATTATTCTATTACTCTGTTACATTACTAATGAAATCAGATAAAA
Source organism: Fratercula arctica (assembly GCA_947846985.1). NCBI lineage: Eukaryota > Metazoa > Chordata > Aves > Charadriiformes > Alcidae > Fratercula > Fratercula arctica. The sequence continues at coordinate 13,846,392 of CANTUZ010000025.1, read as the reverse complement.
CTACATGTATTCTTCTTCAATATATTTAATCTCTTGCAAAAAATTACTTGCTATCTTTGGTAAAAATTATCTACTGAAATACTTGTCAATTGCTATGACATATACAAGCAAAGAGAAAGCCGTAACAATAATTACATATTTGTAGGTAAACATTAGTATGTTTGCACAAAATTAGGACAGTTTTAAAGGAGAAATGAGGTCTTGTGTTATATTTGAAATTACTATATATGTTTCCTTCTTTTATTCATTAGGAAGCTTAAACTGTCACACTAAAATTACATTTTTTTAGTAATTCATACACTGCCGTATTAATAGGTTTTAGACTAAATTTATTAGTTTTACTTGTAAAATTCCTTTGCATTCTTGGAGCTGCTACTGCTCCATGTACTTAGAGAAACCATTATGTAATACAGAAAGTATCTATTTTCCGCTAGTTTTTCTGGTGGTAATTCATGTCAGTCTATCTGAATCCCTGTTTTACCTAAAGGAATTATTTCTTCCTTCACATGAACTTTACTTTTCTGATACACAAGACAATTTTTTTTGTTTTATTTTTAAATGCATAGCAATGTCCAGTTATATTGTCTCATATTTTGTGGTAAGCCTTTTTTATAATCCAGTGCCTAGTTTTATTCTAACTGAAATTGCCCTTTACAAGATCTGTAACTTCACTAGTAGGGGAAACCTTCCCTTGTAAATTGGCATGAGACACAATGAGCTAGTACTGTTCCCAAAAGCTGCTGAAATATCAGTCTTCAACTGGCCAATGTTTTGAAATATATAAATGCCCTATGATTCCTACATGGAATACTGTAAAAGTTATATGACAAGAATAATATCCCAAATAGTCCTGCAAATAGTAATAAGTAACTAATTCTTATATATAGCTTGTCTTCAGAAAGAAACATTTGCATAATTCATTTTAATTTAGTGTATTTCCATCTTAAAATAGGTAGATATCAGATATTGTTATAAATCTCAAATGTAAATAAGTTTTCTCCAGAATATGATATATTAATTGCCAAGCATATAAAGTAGAACAAATTAACAGTTTTCTCTGTGAAGGCCATAATACATTAAAAATGCTGCATTTTTAAAGAAAACTTCTGTCTTGTGCTAGAGCTGAAGGTTGCCTGAAAGGCATTAATTTCATGTGATAATATTTTATTTGACACTCATCTGCTTTAGCTTCAGTTTATGATTTAAGTTACATGAATGCATTCAGAGTAAAAAAATAACCTTATTAGCCCTCTATATAAACCAATGTGTTAGCTAAAGCCTCCATGAGTTCTATAATACGATTTTAAACCAATCATCAAACCACAATGCACTCTCTGTAAGAAAGTTAACAACTTAACAGTTTTCTTGTTTTGAATGGTATCTGAAACGTGCAATCACTACAGGTATCCTTTGATACGAATTCTTGTTGCTAAGAAAATGAAAAAATAGTTCTATGCATTTAATATTTGATTGCAGCTATATAAGATAAAATAGGTGCTTAATTTGCCTGTATTTATATCTTCCGGGTCATGATGATCTGATACTTACATAAATTGTATTACAACTTTTGCCTACTAAAAATGTTAAACTGCAGGTAATCTTCAACAGTCAAACAACCCAATGCTGCAGATTTTCAACAAGTCAGTTCACATAGGGAAAGCTCTGTTTATTCAGGATATTCTTAGCCTGGTTGTCTTTCCTCAGATTTTATTATCTGGGATAAAGGCACAGAAATGGATTTTTTTTTTTTTTTAAAAGACACAATCTTTTTAAAATTCTCTTTAAGCAGAGTCCAATATTTTCCAGGACTCCTGAAGTCTCACTGGGAATCATTTAAAACCATTTGTCTATTCTAATATCTGTTTCTTCTTTTCATTTTCTCATGTAAATATACATGAAAGCAAAATTTCTTCACTTACAGTCATGGTGTACAAACACAGTGTGCTTGCAAGCCAGACGTGCACGACAGTCCTTCTACCACTGCAAAGGGTAATCTAGGTTCTTCTGATGGTCCCTAGCTCCTAAATATGTTGGAGATACAGCCCCTGCTGACCCCACACTCTTTCAAACTTACTAATCCAGGGAAGAGGCTCCAAAATGACACATCCAAAGTTTCAGTTTCTAATTTATTCATATTTGTGTGGCTTCCATAATAGGGAACAAGGCAGCACATCAGCACACTCCATCTTGATTACTTAGCAGCACTGAAAGCTATGACACATCAGGACAACTGCTCTCTGACACTGTAAAGGAGGCTTGGAGAGGACACAACTTACATTTTCAGGCACTGAAGTCCATCTATATCCTAATGTTTAAGCAAAATGTATAAAAGTGAATTGAAGGTTTTTGTGTATTTCAAAACGTACGTGGGTCAGACCAAGGCAACAGTAAGAAGGAATTTGAGAATCAGTTCCTCATGTCACTTTTGAAATTTCAAATAATTTTGTAACAATAAAAAAAAGTGATAGCAGAATATGTTCCTAAGATCATCAGCCCTTGCTTAACAAAGTGGGAAGACATAATATAATCCCTAATTTTTTTTTAAACATTGGTAGAGGCATGAAGCTATGGAAGTGCTTTGTAAGTTAACGATCAAATGGAAGAATTAATGTGCAAAAAAGTAACAAAAACATCTTTAATTGTTGATTTTCAGTCTACCTGTCCTTCAAAAGGTAAAATTATAACTTTAAGATATGAGGAACTAGAGCAACTAGAGCAAATAACCAAAACTGTTGTGTACTTAATTAAAGTATGATTCAAACTTTATTCATTAATGTGAAAATAGACAGAGATCTATTCAGAGGTTTTCAGGGAGGATGTTTTTATTTGTTTTGCTCTTTTATGCATAGCAAAGAAGTAGCTCCTGTCAGTATTTGAAAGACTTTGAAGACTATGTGAGGAAAGCAGTCAACGTGAACTATTTTCTACGTTGTTATTAGCTTGATTCAAAAAATGCAACATTGAAAGCTGCTCTTTGGGAAGTGACTACACTAGTGCAATCCATATTTTGAAAAACATATGTGGTGTTATGCAAGAAATTCTTCCTCGCCCTGCAGGCCTGCCAGGAAGAAGGCTATACTCCAGACTGTAACGGATGAGTACAGAGGGGGAAAAAATAGAAGGAAAGTGACTGTATCCACTTCAGAGGTTTATGGCATTGGACTGTCTTCCACATAGGTCAGTGGTAAAAGGTAAAGGTGAGCGGAAGGATGCTGCTACTTTGAGCATAGTCTATTCCTACACAAAGTGACTTTTCATTAGGAGATTTGAAAAGTGTTGTAAAAGAAGCACATTAAGAAATCGAAACCAACAGTAGATTGTCCAGACTTCTCAAAAAATGCAAAAAATTCTGCCAATGCACACCCTAGCCAAGGGTTTCAAAGAAACACTGAAAAGCCTCATACAGCTCTCAAAACAGGCAGGCATGCCAATGAGGACGTACGCCTTAGATCAGCTGGGGGGAAGACTCCTAGGTAGTTTTCCCCCTAGCCTGTTGAAAAGATTAAACTCAAGCTCTGGAAATCCAAAGTAAGAATATTCTCATTGATTTTCCCTTGGCTGCAAGTGCTTCCCAGAGGTGGAATAAGGATTTTACTCTGTGGGGTCTCATAGCTATAATCTTTCCGGCAAATGGAGGGAGACCGAAGCAACAAAAACATCTGCTAATCTTAGTTGATGCAAAGCAAGATTTACATAAATAAGTTGTCCTTTCTCTCACATTTGGTATCTCTTGCCTATTGGAGTTTAAAGTTTTTTAAGGCAAGCTGCTCTTAAAACAGAATAATAAAATAGCAACAATCTACATTTTGTCAACCACCAGGCAAGGAAAATGACAAGTATTAGGCTCTGCTCTAATATGACAGGGAAGAGGGTTTTTTACACATCCTGACTCAAGTTATGTACTAAACAATCATTCTCTGACAATTTGATTTATGCTACAGCTTTTTAATAAAACTTACATTTTCCTTCTTCATTCCTGCACAGGACCTTGGTATCATCTGTACTTTCTATAATTTCAAGAGACTCCCCTGGTTTAACTTGTAAGTCTTTAGATCACCATCTTATCTGGGGCAAATCCTGGACTGTGGTGGTAAAGAACTTTACTTTCCCCTTCAAACTGCAAAAATAAAAAGAGATGCTGGATAAAACCCATCAATGTAAAGCTTATGATCAGGCATTTTTTATAACAATATATTCCCATTTATTACTAAATTTTTGAAATTTAAGCAAATAATTTTATGCTATGTTGTATGTGTCCATGCTTGCCATTTGCACTTAAAAATGCTCAGATCACTACTTTTACAAGTAGTAATATCTTACCTTTAAAAGGAAAAATAATGTATTATTAAAAATTAGGGGTACAAATTAGAGGACACCATACAGATATTTTAGTCTTTATATTTATACGTGAACATGTCATGGTTTCAGTGGGAATAGAGTTGACTTTCTTACTAGCAGCTGGTATAGTGCTATGTTTTGGATTTGGGATGAAAGCAATGTTGATAGTGCACTGATGTTTTTGGTTGTTGCTAAGCAGTCAAGGCCTTTTCTGCTCCTCATACTGCCCCACCAGCGAGTAGGCTGGGAGTGCACAAGAAGTTGTGAGGAGACACAGCTGGGACAGCTGACCCCAACTGACTAAAGGAAGGGGCAATTTTTGTGAAGTCTATGTATCTTTGGGCAATAGGCTGAATAACACATCCAACTGTGGAGGCAGCTGGAACATCTTACCCTTTCATACAGCAGCTGTGTTAGTCCTGTGTGCCCATAGAAGACCTTGCTACTCCAGGGAATCCGTGTTACATGACCTATTTCAAGTTCTGTTGTTTTTTCTACATCCCCGATTCTGTTGACTCGTGCCAATGAGCACGGGAGGTTTTAATGACCTAACTGCCCTTCCTGATGCTTTACCTGGGAATTTAAAGTCTGACTCTACTTTCTGATCCTTCCTGATCTCTGTAGGAGTTGTGGATGTCAGTTTCACTGATGATGAATGTATGTGTGTGTGTGAAATAACCTAGATTTAAGGCAGGCCATGTCTTTTCCTTTGGATATACAGTTCAAAGAGGTCTTTCTGTTTTAATGCCTCCAGACTAAATTATTGTAGTGCATTTTGTAGCTCCACCTGAGTGAAGTCAGTGACAACAGAATGTGACATATTGCAGTCATCTCCACAGACACATCTGTGCTCATAACACATCTGTGCTCCAGAGATGGAGGTGACTTCCTGGTCCAGGAATAAAAGTTTTACAACTTGAACTTTACACCTCCAGATGTGTTTCATACTTATAACACAGGGAACTATCTCCTTTTCTCATAAAATACTGCAGCGTCTTAGATCAAGTATAGTACTTATCCTAACAGTCCCCAAATTTTGATAGGAAGAGGACTCCATGCAGAGAATCTACAATGAAGAATCTTTAGGCCATGCATTCATTTCTACCTCCTGTCCATGAGGGGCTGAATTTGTTGAAATTCAAAGCATGCTTATTGTCCTGGTTCCAGCAGGGATAGGGTTAATTTTCACAAGGAGCTGGGATGGGACACAGCCAGAACCCAAACTAGCCAAATGGGTATTGGATACCACCTGAGCCATGCCCAGTATACAGCGGGGGATCTGGCTGAGGGAGGGGGCAGGGAGGGGGCAGAAATCATTGCTTGGGAGTGGGCTGGGCTTCGGGTTCTGGTTGGTGAGCAGTGGTACATTAATCATGTTTTGTAAATTCCTCTATCAGTATTATTGTTGTTTTCTTCTTTTCCTTTGCTGTTCTGTTAAACTGCCTTTATCTCAACCCATGAGTTTTGCCTTTTTCTTCTGATTCTCCCCCTATCCTGCCGCTGGAGGGGGAGTGAGCGAAAAGGACACGTGGTTCTTTGTTGCCGGCTGGGGCTAAACCTTGACACTTATTTATTCTATAGTCTAATTATTATTTCAATCTGAGATAGAGGCAGGGAGCATTCAACTGCCATTGTCAGCAGCAGGGTTATGAGAACTACAAAACCCGACAAGGTTTTGGGGAGATGCTGAGGAGGCCTGGCTGTTGCCAGAGCAACAGCGGGGGATTTAAACGCGGTGTAATGGAAACTAGCAGTCAGTTGCTGAGGGGAGCTGCTCGAGAGCTGGTGTGACACGCAGCAGAGAGGCAGATCTTGGCACACAGGGGTTTTTCCTGAGGTAGGGCACCAGGGCAGCGGAAACACCCGCCAGGAGCCGTCAGCTCTCAAGGGAGACACTGAGGAGGCCTGGGCATTGCCAGAGCAACCGCAACCATCCCCATGCCTATAAAAAGCAGCCTAGGGAGCGCGGCAACTAGGAACGCTGTGAACAGAGTGGACAAACAGAGCATGGAGCGTCAGCCAGGGCGTGGCATAGCAGGATGTGCAGAAGGGTGCACAGGAAGGGCGTAGTCACCCTACCAGCTCAAGACATCTCTGCCAGGATGGTGGGCACTTGCCTCAGAGCTAAAACCAGTGTTTCTACAGAGAAAGCCCCTGTGATGTCTAATGCTTCTCCCAGACAGAACTGGTGATAAAAGAGACTTCAGTACAGATGGTAGGTTGCAACAAGTGCCCAGACCCTTCTCCTGGAGAAAAGTACCTGCAAATCTGTGCACAGGTTGATGATCTGTTGTGTCAGGTGGCTGAGCTGCAGGAAACAGTTAAAAGGCTGCACAGTATTGGAGGGACTGAGACAAAGATAGATAAATGGTTTCAGAACCATGCTCCTGTGGCAGACACCACAGAGAATGAGGCACCTTGGACCCTGGTGATCCACAAAGTAGGACTCTGCCTCAGTCCCCACCCTCCAGCATTACAACCATAAACAGATATGAAGCTTTAACAGCTGTAGATGCCCAGGAGCAAGGTCTTCAAGGAGAAACTGTACCAGTAGCACGCAGTGGATATCGCAAAAAGAAACGACAAGTGCTCATAGTGGGTGATTCTCTGTTAAGGGGCACTGAGGCACCCATCTGCCAGCCTGACAGGGAGTCGCAAGAGGTAATGCTGCCTTCTGGGAGCTAAGGTCCGAGATGTTACTGAGAGGGTGCCACAATTTGTCAAGAGCACAGACTACTATCCATTGCTACTCTTTCACGTGGGCACGAATGACACTGCAAGCCAGAAATTGAGCAGAATCAAAGACGACTACAAAGCCCTGGGGGTGCAAGCGAAAAGTACTGGTGCCCAAGTTATCTTTTCCTCCATTTTACTAGTTAGAGGAAAGGATACAGCCAGAAATAGACATATAATGTAAATCAACCTCTGACTTCGTGACTGGTGCCATCGTGAGGGTTTTGGCTTTTGTGACAATGGGACATGCTTCGATGACTATAGCCTGCTAGGGAGGGATGGGATCCACCTCTCTAGAAGAGGCATGGGAATCTTTGGCAGCAGGCTGGCCAACTTGGTGAGGTGGGCTTTAAACTGAAGGACTCAGGGGGCGGGGTCCAAAGTGGCAACGCTCATGCCACTGCAACCAACTGGGGAATAAGCCAGGCCAACCAGAGCAGTGACAAATGTCCCTTAGCTGACTCCCAAGATGAGAACCAGAAGACCAACCACCTCAAGTGTATGTATACCAATGCACGCAGCCTGGGGAGGAAATGGAACTCTGTGCCCAGTCAGAAAATTAGATCATAGGAATTACTGAAACATGGTGGGACAACTCACATGACTGGAGGATCGTGAGGGATGGCTGTAGGCTGCTTTGTAAAGACAGGCAGGGAAGAAGAGGAGGTGGAGTCGCTCTCTATGTTAAGGAGAACCTTGAATGTATAGAAATCAACTACGGCAATTGTGGAAGCCCTATCAAATGCTTCTGGGTCAAAATCAAAGGGATCATCTCCAAGGGAGATGTTACAGTAGGCATTTGCTACTGACCTCCAAACCAAGACGAAAAGGCCAACAAAGCATTATGTGGGTCACTTAAGCAAGCTTCGGGTCAACAGAACCTGGTTCTTATGGGTGACTTCAACTACCCAGACATTTGTTGGATGAACAATACAGCAGCTCATAGAATCATAGAATCATAGAACCATAGGGTTGGAAGGGACCTCTGGAGATCATCTAGTCCAACCCCCCTGCCAGAGCAGGGTCACCTAGAGCAGGTTACACAGGAACGCATCCAGGCGGGTTTTGAATGTCTCCAGAGATGGAGACTCCACCACCTCTCTGGGCAGCCTGTTCCAGTGCTCTGCCACCCTCAGGGTAAAGAAGTTCCTCCTCATGTTTAGGTGGAACTTCTTATGCTCAAGTTTGTGCCCATTGCCTCTTGTCCTGTCCCCGGGCACTACTGAAAAGAGCCTGGTCCCATCCTCCTGACGCCCACCCTTTAAGTATTTATAAGTGTTGATAAGATCCCCCCTCAGCCGTCTTTTTTCCAGACTGAAGAGACCCAAATCCCTCAGCCTTTCCTCATAAGAGAGGTGTTCCAGTCCCCTAATCATCTTGGTAGCCCTTTGCTGTACCCTCTGCAGCAGTTCCCTGTCCTTCTGGAACCGGGGAGCCCAGAACTGGACACAGTACTCCAGATGCGGCCTCACCAGGGCAGAGTAGAGGGGGAGGATGACCTCCCTCGACCTGCTGGCCACACTCTTCTTGATGCACCCCAGGATGCCATTGGCCTTCTTGGCCACAAGGGCACATTGCTGCCTCATGGTCATCCTGTTGTCCACCAGGACTCCCAGATCTCTTTCCACAGAGCTGCTCTCCAGCAGGTCAGCCCCCAACCTGTACTGGTGCATGGGGTTGTTCCTCCCCAGGTGCAGCACCCTACACTTGCCCTTCTTGAATTTCATAAGGTTAACTGTCTAACAAGTGATGTTATCATATCATAAGCCAATATTGCACAGGACAGTAAAATGATAATCCTCATCCCTCTCCCAGAAGTAACAAATATCATCACGGGGAGTGCATAAGACACATAGGAATTTACATAACACAGCCATGAGAACAAACCAAGCAACATGGTGACCAGCGACTATTTACCTAATAAAATAAACGCATACAACAAATTCGGTTTTACAAGCTCTAGTTGGATTCTGTCGTTGTCTCAACCCTTCGAGCCCCACGTTGGGCGCCGAAAAGGACTGTCGTGGTTTGGCCTCAGACGGCAACAAAGAACCACGTGCCGCTTGCTCTGATATTCCTAATACGGGAAGAATCAGAAAAAAAAGGCAAAACTCTTGGGTTGAGACAAAGGCAGTTTAACAGAACAGCAGAGGGAACAAGAAAAACAGCAACAGTAACATGGATAGAGGAATGTACAAACACGATTACGGAACCGCCGCTGCTCACCGAGCAGACCCAGGACTCCAAGCGGGCGACTTCCTGCCCCCTCCCCCCGGCAGCTCAGGGTGGACATGGCTCACATGGCACGGAATACCCGTGTCTTGGGGAGAATTAACCCTATCCCTGCTGGAACCAGGACACCTTCCTTTGCAGTGTTTTACCTGTGACTCCCCATCGGCTCCTATTGCCTCAGGAGCCCCTAGCTCATCTCCAGAAGTGTGCTGCAGCATACGCAGCACATCTCAGAGAAACAGGTTGAGGGCCCTCGCTAGCAACCTGTCCCTCAAACCTTGGTTTGTCGTCCCTTGGCTTGTCACGAGCAAGCCTGATAGTACCCCCCTCCCCCATCAAGTCTAGTTGAAAGCTTGGTCAATGAGCCCCTCTAGCTCATGAGTGAAGACCCTCTTCCCCCTTTGAGAAAGATGCATCCCATCCAATGCTAGCAAGCCTGATGCCATCCCATTGTCAAAAACCACAAAACTGTGGTGGTGACACCAGCCACGGAGCCATGTATTAACAGACTGATTGCATCTGCTTCTTTCAGTGTCACTGCCTATAACTGGGATGAGAGAAGACAACCTGCACCCCAGATTCCCTTACTAACCATCCCAAGGCCCTGAAGTCTCTTGGGCTACCTGTTGCCACCTCATCACCACCCATATGGAAGAGCAACAGTGGGTAATAGTCCAAGGGCTGTAATAATAGTTCGAGGGCCATAATAGGTATTAATAGGTAATAATAATAGGTATTCGCTGATATTTTAATCTTCTTAAGCTGAAGCAAGTTTTAGCACTTGGTGACTAACACAATAGCCTTTAATCTTTTTTTTAATTAGTCTATTTCCCACTGGGTTGCATCAAAGTATATTTTTAGGGTTTAATTTTAATGTACACTCAGGCACTTTTCTATAGCACTCTGGTCCATGCAACATTGCCTAGAAGTGCATATGAGTCACACGTATGTTAGTTTTTAGACCATCTTGCAATGCCAAAGCAGTGAAAAGCATTCTTACCCCAAGAACATACTTTGAATCACATCCAGCATATTTGTATAAAGGAAGCAATTGCTCAACTCATCAAATCCATGGTTAGAAAAATCACAGTGGAAGATAAAAGATTTAGAACTCAGTTCAGGCCACAGCCTCAAAAATTGTAAGAACTTGCTTTTTAATCCATGGATGAGCTGATATTTATGAGTATATGTTATCTTACAAAGACACTGCAAGTGATAAAAATAACAAGCATCTATTTATTTTTGAAGTCTTGCATTAAGTGTTTCTTTCCAAGTGTATCTGTTCATACTTAATGTCAAATAAAATGAACTAGTGGAAATCTCACATAGAAAAATCATGACTTCTTAAAAATACATTAAATTGTTTTCTAGAGAGCTTGAAATGTATTTGCATCTCCTTGCCTGTAGCCAAATCAGTTAGAATATTTGAAATTTATTTGCTGGAACTGGGTAAGCAATGGGAAATTCTATTTCCATTCTTGGATGTGTTTTAGTGACTAGCATTATAGAGAGTAATGTATACAGAAAAAAGGATCAGGAATCAATATGGAGATGAAACAATAGGCTATTAATTACCTTTTCCAAACTGCTTTGTTGAAGGACACATGCTGAAAAAAAAAAGATGCTCATTAAGTATTTATATCACATTAATAGGCTTTTGCATCATTTAAATAATTTTAAAAACTTGCTACACAAGGGCTCCAAATAATCTCCAGACATTTGGAAGCTCCACTGACACCAACAATACTCATGGACTAAATGCATTTTTACCACTGAATCAAAGTAAACTGGTTCAGAACTGAATGAGAGAAGACGGTGGTAAAAGCACCAGTTGCTGATCTAACCTCTAGGCAAGACAATCTTTGCATTTTTCTGTTTGGCATATTATTCCTAAAATTTGGATTAATGGGACTAGATTTGCCAGTTTATCTTAGCAACATTGTACTGGTGAGCAAAGTATATTTTAACTGAGGATATAGCAAATGTACATCACCAGAGTGGCACAAAGATGATGGATTATTTTGGTGCTCTTCAACAAAAAAAATTATTGGTATATTTTAATTACTAGACTTAAGCAACAAATACAGCTTGTTAACAGAGTAATTATATTATGTAGGTGAAAAGAAAGGTCGGTGTTTTTGCAGAAAAGTATCATCCTGAGTTGCAATCTGATTCATGATTCATTAAGCTGCTGTGAGAACTTGTTACTAGCATGTGATCAATGCTTTATTAGAATTAGTTAATGTTCACTGTGATTTCCTGGCAGACACTTACAACAAATCTTCACTATCTTCTGCCCCATTGACTTTGGTTGTTTTTTTCTCGTACACTTCTCTTTTTGTCATCTTTGTTCTTTAGCCTCTTCAAGATTCCACAGGATCAGATATCATTCTTATCTTCATCCTTCGATACAGACCTTTGGAGTATGCATGCAATTACCACAATGTAAAATGTAACATTCTTTTTAAAAGGTCCAGTTTAAATTCTCCATTGATGCACATAATTCTCATTAATGTCAACAATATACATATCACAAGGTGAGGATATTTAATGTCTAAAATGCTAAACTAGAAATATGTATTTTAGGTCATTTATAGATATTTGATATATTTGTAGGTATAGATATTCATCTACTGGCTTTCTGCTTTCATGTTGTTACTCATCAAGATAGCATTTTAGTTTGTTATTTTAATTTCAAAACTATTCTGTCTAGTTGGGGATTTGGGAATTTTCATGATTGCAGCTTCTTTTGCTGACATACCAAAATTAATTACAAAATAAAATTTCTCCAAAAGACCAAAGAACCCCTTTTTTTAGCTTCATGAATCCATCCTGATGTATACTCACTTGCTGATTCTTATGCCTAATTAAAAAATACTAAAACCTGAAATGAAAACACTCCAATAAAGCAAGAAAATATTTAAATGATATAAAAAACATACCTAGTAACAGCATCTTCATCATCAATCCCATCATAAAAATTTCTTGATCAGAAGAAGGAGATAGGAACATCTCTTTAACAAATCAAACGGTGAATTAATGCATTTATATTTAATGCTGCTGAATAGGGTATTCATTATTGGCCTCTTAAGTATGCCAGATGTGTGTGCAGTTTGTGCAATATCCTTGCAAATGGAATCTTTCTTTAAACCAGCACAGCCTATTTATTAAAACAGTGATTTAGACTTATCCCAGTTGTGAATGCCATCCACAGCATTTAAACATGACACTGACAATAACAAGAGCATGAATATTGAAAACAAATGCATTTACACTGTATTTGATGAAATTCTAAATGGCTGTGTTTGTCCCATTCATTATGACTGATGACTTTTACATTTTTGTGTGTGACTAGCGATGATATCAGATCAACACTCCCAGCAAGTGCAATGTAAGCTCCCCATTTTGGTATCAGTTCTGACCTTTGAGCCCCACCTCCTTCAGTGCGGGGTTATCTCAGTTTCCATGTCCAGTTCTAGCCACTGGTCAGAGTGATCACTGAAATCTGTACTTAGCTGGCAGCAGTTTCATTCAGCATTGCCAGGGGATGCTTCTGCCATGACTAGTATCTAAACTCTAAGCTGAGAAGACGAGCTGTGCTCTTGTAATCAATGGAGAATGCTACATAAATATATGTGCTACCAAAGGGGAAACTGAAACTGGTTTTGAATGTGTGTTCTTGACAGTGTGGAACTGCTGCAGTCATATTGGTTAGGATGCCAAGTTTCGCTGAAACTAAAGTTCCCCTTAACTTTGTCAGCAAAATGCAACTTTAAAAAATTGGTAGCATTACTGGCTATTTCAGAAATGGATTTCTCCTGCACAAAACCTCTTGGTCATGTTAATATTTTGCCAATTATATCTGTGCTGTTTTGTGGAAGGATTTACCTTCACACAAAAAAATTTAAGGATCTGCAATCTTCTAGCATGCTTCTGATTCACAGTATCTGAAGACAAAACTTTCTCGCTCAAGTCCCATAGCTCGAAAGAAAGTTAATTTGGCCACTATACTTCCTTGTTTGTTGCCTGTTATCTAACATTTAGCATGCTTATGGATAATTATTGCATTATTTGGAAGCTGCAGAGGTCTGGATTTGAAGGCAAGCAGTACACAAACAACTTCCCCCCTGCCAAAGTATACGTAGAACTTGCTTCCAGCTCCATTTTGACCACCACTCTGTGACGGAGAGAAGACGACTTCACTGAGAGGTTCAAATTAACAATTTATTTGGACTTCACTCACAGGTCTGATACGCCACTATTGCAAGTTCTTATGGATACAGTGGAAGAATGCACTATTGCAATTTAAGGAAAAAGAACAAAAACAATTCACAGAATACACTATTACCACCTAACAAGTGATCCTGAAAAGTAACAACACAAACCAACAGCGCGCTAGATATGAATACCTTAAACGAGTACACAAATCACGATCTTAAAGCATGCTAGACATCATACGTATGTTATTAAATCACTTACCCTCTCTCTCGGGTAAGGCCACTCAGTCCTGGGAAGTTACCTTGCACAGCGTCCTGGACAAGGGGGGAAGAATCTCCTACAGGCCAGCTGTATCTTTGGAAGACTCCCCCTTTTGCTCCCCAAAACTTTGGACTTAAATATCCTGTTTCAGGACTGTGCTTGAATGGATTGCACTATCTGGGATGGTTATCTCTGGTGGTTTGATGGCCCCTTAGGTAGCAATGTTTATTTTGTGATGTCTGGTCTCACACTCACTGAATAGTGGTGGGAGGTGACTCAGGGCATTTTGTTTGTTAAAGGCACCATTCGGGTTTCAGTTCTGGTTTCAGTTCTTATTGTAATGCAGTGTTGAGACCACCCGGGGCTGAGCCATTTCCACAGCTCCCCCCAAGTTATCTCTGCATAGATAGGGATCAATAAGCATCTGCCAAGGTGAGATGGAGCTGAGTAGAATGACAACTCCCTGCATCTCACCTTTTGTGTTCTGAAACCGGTTTGGCCAGGTGCTCCCATTCACACTCTGGAATTCACACTGGAAAAGCAAACTTGAGAGATGTATTAGAAAAAAACAGTCATCCTTTGGAAAAAGAAAATACCATGATGACCCATCATTTTGTGGTTATTAGTTCTAAAATCTTTGGCTTTGGCACTCATCTACATTGCCAGCCAAGCACTACAAATTCTAGACTGAAAGCTTAGGCACATGCTTGAGTGTTCTACATGGGCAACAAATAAATGTGCCAGTTCTTTTTTTCTCTCTGTCTTCACCACACTCACACCGATTTCTTACAGTCAAATATTAGTTGTATTCTTATTAATGCTAATGAAAATGTGTCATCTAATTCATGAGTGAATTAGCTCTTAGATGAGGAGGGATTAACTTTTAGTAGATTCAGGTAAAGCAGGAAAGAATACTGGTTTGTTTTTTTTTCCTTTGAAATAATTAATTACAAAACAGAAAAGAGTATTTTAAAATATCATTCACAATAATTCAAGGGGGAATAAGAGAGTTATCAATAACATCTTAGTTAATGTAAAAAAAAAGGAATACAGTATTTTTTAATTAATGAGCAGAACATTCAGTCCTAATTGTTATCACTTGTTAGCAACTGTTAGCAATTTCCAATAAAGTGTCATTTTCAAGGAAATGCGAACTGATGTCTACAGCTATAATGATTTATTGTATTTAGAATATATTTTATATTCCTGTTGATATTTTTAAAGTACAAAACATGACTTAGGATCATAGGATAATTCAGGTTGGAAGGTATCTCAGGAGGTGATGTAGTCAAACTTGATGGGAATAAAAACGTAATCTGACTGAACACTAGAGAGTGCATCTACACCCTTTAGACTCATTCCTTATGTGATGGTGTGCTCCCCCTCCCCAGGTGCCAATCTGACCTTTATCTCTGGTAACTCTGCCCAACCGATAACCACCCATGGTGGTCACAATGGGTGCATGTAGTCGCAATGGCTGCACTGGGCTCAACATGGTTTCGGTGAGACAGATAACAACACAATAGCCAAGGGCTAACTTGAGCAATTCTGGTACTGTGGTCAATATGCAAATATGACTATAGGTCAATCATCTTATTCCCATGCGAACATGACTATAGGTCAATTCTCTTACTCCATAAATAGTGGACAGCCCAAGAGCCCTTTGAACTCTCATGAATGGCAGCGGGCTGTACATCAGGATCTCCCCTCGAGTAGGAATGCCAGCTCAAGGTTACGTTTACTTCTCAAGATTGAGAGATTCCTTGCCACAACAGATCCTCGGTAAGTGACTAATAGCATGCTAAACTTTGAAATCTTAGATAAGTGATATAAAGGATTGATTGCGCATATATAATCCTTTAGACATAAACCGTTGACCAAGTCTGGGACTAGGATTGGATCCAGCTGCACCTAGACTCCTCTCTGAGAAGGAGTTTAGAAAGCACGGGGGTCCTTTCTGAGCCTCGTGACTCAACAGGAGGATCTCTCTGACAGTCCTGTCTGACCCTGTCTTCTGTGCAGTAAATAACCAAGTGTGCCTTGCCATCTCGAATCTTGTTAAAACATTGTCGCATTTACCATCAAACTTTGTTAAATCCCTGTTTTGTATCAATAAATGTATTGCTGCTTCTGTCTACGAGTGAAGTGCATCGTTCCAT
The DNA here is from genome assembly GCA_947846985.1 of Fratercula arctica. Classification (NCBI taxonomy): domain Eukaryota; kingdom Metazoa; phylum Chordata; class Aves; order Charadriiformes; family Alcidae; genus Fratercula; species Fratercula arctica. Next base: position 13,830,451 of record CANTUZ010000025.1, on the reverse strand, counting down.
CTGCGACACCTTAGGAGGGGATTTTCATGAGATGAAATGGTAAACAAATGAATTTATTGCTCAATTACCTTTTATTGGGTGATGCCTTAAACCTCTAACTGCACGTTTCTAACATTTCAAGGATTCCATAATAGCCCAGTGTTCTAATAGTAATTGAAAAAAACCTGATAGGTTCATAGTAACTGAGATTATTTCCAGGTCAAAGCCTTACTTAAACTTATACATCAAAACAAGATATTTGTTAAACACTAGTGCCAACAAATCCTGAAATACAACAGCCCTAGTCACTTATTAATTTTGGAATATTAACAATACTGCTAATAATGAGATAATACTATTTGGTCAAGAGGGTTCTTTTAGTGTGGCGTTCTTATAGTGGTTTCAGACCATGTTGGTGTATGTCAGACCTTCCAACAGTTCATGCTCATGAATTGAACAGAATGCTATTAATCACTAGAGAAGATAAAAATGTCAAAATACAGCTTAAAGGATTAAATTAATCTGGGCCATTCATTCATCCTTCCAAGTTCCTTATACTGTTATTTTAATATGCAACAGTGTAAGTATTCTTGTTTGCTTTTGAATTCAATAAATTTTCTAAATTCCTTGCATGGAGGTGGATAATTGTAATGCTTGACATAGTGAAAAAGATTGGCCAAAGATACGTCTGCAATAAAGTACCTAATGCTCAGACTACCTAAAACCTATAACAACTAAAGCAACTTCTGGATAGGTTACTGTCCTGGTTTGAGGTAAAACAGAACCAATTTTCTGTTCAATAATTTTACTTTGCAGCTAAGCCTCTTCTAGCTCTCTGAATTCTCTGAAACTCTCTGAAATTAACATCATATTGTGGCGACACTGTTCTCAGAGTGATAAGACAGGAAATTCCATCTCAACATAAGGAAAAACTTCTTTACTTTGAGGGTGACAGAGCACTGTAACAGGCTGCCCAGAGAGGTGGTGGAGTCTCCTTCTCTGGAGATATTCAAAACCCGCCTGGATGCGTTCCTGTCCAGCCTGCTCTAGGTGACCCTGCTTTGGCAGGGGGGTTGGACTAGATGATCTCCGAAGGTCCCTTCCAACCCCTATGATTCTGAGGTGGAATTTCCTGTGTTCCAATTTGTGCCCATTGCCCTTTGTCCTGTCACTGGGCACCACTGAAAAGAGTCTGGCCCCATGCTCTTGACACCCACCCTTTAGATATTTATAAGCATTGATGAGATCCCCCCTCAGTCTTCTCTTCTCCAGGCTAAACAGACCCAGGTCTCTCAGCCTTTCCTCATAAGAGAGGTGCTCCATTCCCTTGATCATCTTTGTAGCCCTCTGATGGACTCTCTCCAGTAGTTCCCTGTCCTTCTTGAACTGGGGAGTCCAGAACTGGACACAGTTCTCCAGATGTGGCCTCACCAGGGCAGAGTAGAGGGGGAGGATTTTGCTTCAGGTTGATAGACACACTGCAGCTGCATTGCTGTCCTCTTGTCCCTGGATCTTCGCTAAAAAGATCTGGTTATACCCCTGGGTGCACTGGCTCAGGAGAAACTTGCAGCAGAGCAGTTCTCTGCTGAGGGGAATTTTAGACAGGCATACTGCCTGTATGAGAAGAGAGTATGAATGGATTTTTCTCAAAGGTGAAAAATGCTCATGCGCTCCTTGAGAATAGAAAATCCCCCACTCTTCTGCTTCTGAGTGAACCCAGTTTTTTGTGTGCTTCCCCTCAAACCTCTAACACATTGATTTTTTTTCTTATTTTATTTAAATGTTCAGAACTGACTTTATTGTTTGGTCTTCTTCACAGACCATTATTGGTCTGTGAACATTGAAGGATGAAGCACTGGTGAAACAAATTGGGCTGTACCTTTGGCATTTGTCAGTGAGAAGCCTGGTAGAGCTTGCAGTTTTGCTGAGGCAAAAATTGGTTTATGAAAAGCCAGTGTAAATTAATTAATTGACTGGACATGCTAAAGAATATACCCTTCTCCCAGCCCTCACCAAGATTTGTTTTCCTATGTACAAAATGATCCATGCAAAAGAGCTATTTACAAAATTTCAAAGTATCACAGAATCACAGGATAGATGATATTGGAAGTCACCTTTTGAGATCACCTTGGCCAATCCCCCTGCCCAAGCAGGATCAGCTAGAGCAGGTTGCCAGGTTGTCCAGTCGAGTTTTGAAGATCTCCAGGGATGAAGACTCCACCACCTCTTTGGGCAACCTGTTTCCTTGCTTGGTCACCGTCAGCAAAAATGTGTTTCCTGATATTCAGACAGAATTTCATGTGTTTCAGTCTGTGCTCATTGCCTCTTGCATTATCACAGGGCACCACTGGAAAGAGCCTGTCTTCTTTACACCCTCCCATCAGATAGTTATAAGCAATTAGAAGATCCCTCCTGAGCCTTCCCTTCACCAGCCTGAACAGTCCCATCTCTCTCAACCTCTCCACATATGAGACATGCTCCAGTTCTATAATATCTTTTTACATCCAGTACTAAAAAGTGCTCAGATGGTATTGTCTAGTACTACACGTGTGAACTAACTGAACTTATTGTCATTTTAGTCTCCTTAAAAATCAAGCAAGTGCTTTTAGTAATTTTCATTGATTTTATGGGTCAATCCTTTAAAGTCTTTGCCAGGAGCCAGATCATCCACTCCTTATCATAGTCATAGATCCAGTGATGTCATTTATACAATTAGAGAAACATCTTGTATTTGATCTCCTTAGTGGATGAGGGAAAGGCTGTGGATGTTGTTTACCTGGATTTTAATAAGGCCTGTGACACTGTTTCCCACAGCATTCTCCTGAAGAAACTGGCTGTTCGTGGCATGGATAGGTGTACTCTTCACTGGGTAAAAAACTGTCTGGAGGGCCGGGCCCAAAGAGTTGTGGTGAATGGAGTTAAATCCAGTTGGTGGCCGGTCACAAGTGGTGTTCCCCAGGGCTCAGTGTTGGTGCCGGTTCTCTTTAATATCTTTGTCAATGATCTGGACGAGGGGATTGAGTACACCCTCAGTAAGCTTGCAGACGACACCAAGTTGGGTGGGAGTGTCGACCTGCTTGAGGGTAAAAAGGCGTTGCAGAGGGATCTGGACAGGCAGGATCAATGGACCGAGGCCAATGGTATGAGGTTCACCAAGGCCAAGTGCCGGGTCCTGCACTTGGGTCACAACAACCCCATGCAGCATTACAAGCTTGGGGAAGAGTGGCTGGAGAGCTGCCTGGCAGAAAAGGATCTGGGGGTGTTGGTCGACTGCCAGCTGAATATGAGCCAGCAGCGTACCCAGGTGGCTAAGAAGGCCAGCAGCATCCTGGACTGTATCAGGAACAGTGTGGTGAGTAGGACTAGGGAAGTGATCACCCCCCTGTACTCACAGAATCACAGAATGGAAGGGTTGGAAGGGACCTCTGGAGATCATCGAGTCCAACCCCCCTGCCAGAGCAGGGTCACCTAGAGCAGGTTACACAGGAATGCATCCAGGTGGGTTTTGAATGTCTCCAGAGATGGAGACTCCACCACCTCTCTGGGCAGCCTGTTCCAGTGCTCTGCCACCCTCAAAGTAAAGAAGTTCCTCCTCATGTTTAGGTGGAACTTCCTATGCTCAAGTTTGTGCCCATTACCTCTTGTCCTGTTGCTGGGCACCACTGAAAAGAGCCTGGCCCCATCCTCCCGACACCCACCCTTTAAGTATTTATAAGCATTGATAAGATCCCCCCTCAGCCGTCTTTTTTCCAGACTGAAGAGACCCAAATCCCTCAGCCTTTCTTCATAAGAGAGGTGTTCCAATCCCCTAATCATCTTTGTAGCCCTTTGCTGTACCCTCTGCAGCAGTTCCCTGTCCTTCTTGAACCAGGGAGCCCAGAACTGGACACAGCACTCCAGATGCGGCCTCACCAGGGCAGAGTAGAGGGGGAGGATGACCTCCCTCGACCTGCTGGCCACACTCTTCTTGATGCACCCCAGGATGCCATTGGCCTTCTTGGCCACAAGGGCACATTGCTGCCTCATGGTCATCCTGTTGTCCACCAGGACTCCCAGGTCTTTTTCCGCAGAGCTGCTCTCCAGCAGGTCAGCCCCCAACCTGTACTGGTGCATGGGGTTATTCCTCCCCAGGTGCAGCACCCTACACTTGCCCTTCTTGAATTTCATAAGGTTTCTCTCTGCCCAACTCTCCAGCCTGCCCAGGTCTCTCTGTATGGCGGCACAGCTTTCTGGTGTGTCAGCCACCCCTCCCAGCTTTGTGTCATCAGCAAACTTGCTGAGGGTGCACTCTATCCCTTCATCCAGGTCATTGATGAATATATTGAACAGGACTGGACCCAGTACTGACCCCTGGGGAACACCACTCGTCACTGACCTCCAACTAGACTCTGTGCCCCTAATCATGACCCTCTGAGCTCTGTCTTTTAACCAGTTTTCTATCCACCCCACTGTCCATTCATCTAACCCACACTTCCTAAGCTTCCCTATGAGGATGCTGTGGGACACCGTGTTGAACCCCAGTACTCGGCACTGGTGAGGCCCCACCTTGAAAACTGATTTCAGTTTTGGGCCTCTCGCCACAAAAAAGACATTGAGGTGCTGGAGCAGGTCCAGAGAAGGGCAACGAACCTGGTGAGGGGTCTAGAGAACAAGTCTTCTGAGGAGCAGCTGAGGGAACTGGGGTTGTTTAGCCTGGAGAAAAGGAGGCTGATGGGAGACCCTACTGCTCTCTACAACCACCTGAAAGGAGGTTGTAGAGAGGTGGGGGTTGGTCTCTTCTCCCAAGTAACAGGTGATAGGAGAAGAGGAAACAGCCTCAAGTTACGCCAGGGGAAGTTCAGATTGGATATTAGGAAAAACGTCTTCACCAAAAGGGTTATTGAGCATTGGAAGAGGCTGCCCAGGGAGTGGTTGAGTCACCATCCGTGGAGGTATTTAAAAGACAGGTAGATGTGGTGCTGAGTGACATGGCTGAGTGGTGGACTTGGTAGTGTTAGGTTAATAGTTCAGACTCGATGATCTTAATGGTCTTTTCCAACATAAATAATGCTATGAATCTGTGATTTCAGACAAAATAAAATCTAGAAATCACTTAAAAACTTTCCATAAGAATGGGAACAAGACAAACACTTAAACCAAGGCCTTAGATTCTCTGCTTCTATTATAGGCACACCCATTATATTTTAATAAAAGACATGAAAAAAAGCAATCCATGTTACTTGCATGTGGAGTCCTACACGACAAGTTGCAAGCTCTGTGGAACCTCTAAAACGTGCTCTACACCGCAGGCTGGGGAGAATGGCCCTACCTGGAGCCTCTGGCAGAAAGCACCAGGGGAGACTGGAGGTCGACCCTTAGGGTTTTGGAGTCAGGGATACAGAGGATCCGAAGCCCGCTACACTCCAACAGAAAAGGAGATATGGGCAGCATATGAAGGGGTTCGAGCTGCTTCAGAAGTGGTCGGTACAGAAGCGCAGCTCCTCTTAGCACCTCGACTGCCGTTTCTGGGTTGGATGTTCAAAGAAAGGGTCCCCACCACGCATCATGCAGCTGATGCTACATGGAGTAAGTGGATTGCACTGATCACACAGCGAACTCGAATGGGAAACCCCAGTCGCCCAGGAATTCTGGAAGTGATCATGGACTGGCCAGAAGGCAAGGGTTTTGGAATGTCACCAGAGGAGGAGGTGACGCATGCGGAAGAGGCCCCACCATATAATAAACTGCCAGAAAATGAGAAGCAATATGCCCTGTTCACTGATGGGTCCTGCCGGATTGTGGGAAAGCATCGCAAGTGGAAGGCTGCTGTGTGGAGTCCTACACGACAAGTTGCAGAAGCCAGTGAAGGACAAGGTGAATCGAGCCAGTTGCAGAGGTGAAAGCCATTCAGCTGGCTTTGGACATTGCCGAGCGAGAAAGATGGCCAGTACTTTATCTCTACACTGACTCATGGATGGTGGCAAATGCTCTGTGGGGATGGTTACAGCAGCAGAAGCAGGGCAACTGGCAGCGCAGAGGCAAACCCATCTGGGCTGCTGACCTGTGGCAAGATATTGCTGCCCAGATAGAGAATCTGGTTGTGAAAGTACGCCACGTAGATGCCCACGTACCGAAGAATCGGGCCACGGAGGAACATCAGAACAACCAGCAGGTGGATCGGGCTGCCAGGATTGAAGTGGCTCAGGTGGATCTGGACTGGCAACGTAAGGGTGAACTATTCATAGCTCAGTGGGGGAAGAGATGCGACATATAGATGGGCTCGTGACCGAGGGGTGGACTTGACCATGGACACTATTGCGCTGCAATCAAGCAAGCCAAGCATTTGAAGCCTCTTTGGTATGGAGGACGATGGTTGAAATATAAATATGGGGAGGCCTGGCAGATTGATTATATCACACTGCCACGAACCCGTCAAGGCAAGCGCTATGTGCTCACCATGGTGGAAGCAACCACTGGATGGCTGGAAACATACCCTGTGCCCCATGCCACTGCCCGGAATACTATCCTGGGCCTTGAAAAGCAAGTCCTGTGGCGACATGGTACCCCAGAGAGAACCGAGTCGGACAATGGGACTCATTTCCGAAACAGCCTCATAGACACCTGGGCCAAAGAGCACGGTATTGAGTGGGTGTATCACATCCCCTATCACGCACCAGCCTCTGGGAAGATAGAACGGTACAATGGACTGTTAAAAACTACACTGAGAGCAATGGGTGGTGGGATCTTGAAACACTGGGATGCACGTTTGTCAAAAGCTACCTGGCTAGTTAACACCAGGGGATCTACCAATCGGGCTGGCCCTGCCCAATCCAAGTACACCAGTCACAAGCTCCGAAAAATACAGCATGCAACAGTCCAGCACCACACACCATCTCACCTGCCCTGAGAGACTGTTCTAACAGATGGAGCCCACAGCTGTGGATGGAATGAACTCGCCAGACACTTTGGAGGGATGGCACATAAACTAAGGGCATTATATCTGCATGAATATATGTGTGTGTATATATATAGGGACAGGGGGAAAGTGGTGGCAATTCATTGGAACCTGTAAGATCTGGGCATGGCAAAAATGGTATGGAATAAGAGGTGGATAATGTCCTGGTTCCGGTGGGGATAGGGTTAATTCTCCCCAGGACACGAGTATTCCATGCTATGTGAGCCATGCCCACCCTGAGCTGCCGGGGAGGGGGCAGGAAGTCGCCGCTTGGAGCGGGCTGGGGCGTCCTGGGTCTGGTCGGTGAGCAGCGGCGGTGAGCGGCGGTTCCGTAATCGTGTTTGTATATTCCTCTATCCGTGTTATTGTTGCTGTTTTTTTCGTGTTCCCTCTGCTGTTCTGTTAAACTGCCTTTGTCTCAACCCAAGAGTTTTGCCTTTTTCTTCTGATTCTTCCCATATTGGGAAGGCCCGAGCGAGCGGCACGTGGTTCTTTGTTGCTGTCTGAGGCTAAACCACGACAATGTTATTATTACTTATATTCTCAATTTTTTGCTTCTCTGTTTGACAGCACTTTTAAATCTAGCAACATCAGAGCCCTTTTTCCTGGCCTGACCTTTTACTTTGCCTAACCTTATACCACTGTGTTTCTTGTCCCTTGTTTAGACTTTAAGCTCTACAAGTCAAGGTGCGAGTCTTAGAGCTTTATTTCACATTGTGCACGTCTGGTGTTCTGCTTGTGCGTTGTGTAAGAAGCCTCCACCTGCAAAGATGGTTAAAAAGCCCAACAGATTCTTTCCATTCAGCCAGCTCATCTGCCTAGTATGTTTTTCATACCACACTCATCTCTGTGGCATCTGTGCACCTTTGGCTCATTTTCTCCTCTTATACTCAAGATCAAGGTATCCCCATGTGGAAAAAATGAGTTACAGCCAAGAAGAACAATTTAGGGAATCTCGTGGGTACTTAGGGCTGAACGGACTGTCCAGCCATTGTATAAAAAAAAAAAAAAAAAAAAAAAAAGAAAAAAGAAAAAAGCACCAGAACAATGGTGAATGAAAATGCAGTCATAAAACCATCTTCATAGGGTTCACGTCTCCTCTTTTTCATATTTACAGAAGTCCAGACAATGAAGAAAATCATGATTATGTTGAGTTTGTTTCACAGGGAAAGATGCATACATTTTAATTAATGGCAGCTATATGAAGCTGTAAGCATATTCTATTCATGATTGACTTGTATAACTAATTATGCAGGTTCTGCAGTTTTATGGGTGAAGATGGTTGTCTCATAACACTAACTGTTCTATAATTATTATGACAGTCTCAGGAACTCCTTAAGTATCCCCCCCCCTTTTTTTTCTTATTAGAGATATACTGGGACTGTAAGTTACCAGATTTTCAAATCTGAACCACAATGAATGCTGCTCTTTCAGAGTTGAAATTGTGTGCTCTGGTCGAGCAGGCATTGTTTTTATACTCAATAAATAAATTTGTTGATTGTGCTTTTAATGTCACTTTGTGGTCTGTCTTCAGTAAGAGGCAGTGAGTCACTATGTTGTACCAGGAGCAGCCAGAGAATCAGAATGTGACACACAGAATTTCAGTCTGCCTTCTGATCTCCCCTCAGAACTCAGTCTGTGCCAGGCACAGTATGCATCATTTAGTGTTAGCCATCCCCACCATACAGCAATGATGTGGGCTGTGGAGCTGAAACTGAGACAATCTCTTTTACCTAACTACCTGTAGAGTAAGGAGGAAGCAGGGGGTTCACAGAGTTTCTTCACCTGCAGCCCAGGGTAGAGGCTGGCTTAGCAGAAGAGCCTTTGGCCTCTTTATTCAGCTGTGGGGCTGATGCAAACAAGTTCTTTGAGGTCTGTTTGGATTTATTAGGTTTTTAACAATTATTTTCTTGTATAAATACACATTTTTGTAAACAAACCGTATAGGTAAGTTCATCAGTGTCACTAAGGAATCTTTAAAACAAATTTTCCACTTTAAGAATACATGGTGAAATATGCTATTTTGTAAAAAAAAAAAAAAAAAAAAAAAGGCAGATGAAGTGGCAGTGTTTATGCTGGATATTTCTAGTTTACAGTGTACTACAAAAGCAACCTGGAAAAGCTCTGATTTTTGCATTCATACCCTCATTAAAAGCCAGGAGCCTGCACATATTTCTAGTTAATATCACTGGTATTATTAGCAGTTTGTAAATAGTCAACACTAGAATGAATTAGTTTCTGTACAGCAAAAAATTATAACCTGTTTTTATTTTTGGTCATATAGGTCATGGAAATACATGGAATACCTATCCTTTTTAGCACAAACTTATGAATTTAGTAAAATCCCTTCAATGCACTAGAAAATTAATTGCAGAATAAAGCTGGTATATTGACAGTAAATTGTAGAAACACTTACTTATTGTGAAGGACAGAAATAAAACCAGGTAAGCAGAGCAAACTGGAACTAATTATCAAAGCTGCCTAGACACCAAAAATTGATTTTTTTTTTTTTTTTAAAAACAACCACCCCTTCTATTTCCACTGACATTTCATTTCACTGATTTTTTCCAGAAACAAGGGCCCCCGTTCTATTCTAGTAATAAACCACTTGTTTCAGTTAAGCACAGGTTTGTCTCAATGTCTTTAAGTTCCAGGCTGTATTAGGACTAAAACAGTCTCTGGGGCCCTAATCTGAGTCATATTTATATCCCTAGTGTTCCAGTTTAACTACTGCTAACCCTGGCACCTTCATCATGGCAGTGCAATCATCAACACAGATAATGGCTTTTCAGGACTAACATTGCAATTAAAACATCCACTTTGGACTAAGCAATGTGCTAGTGTGATTGTAATAACCTAGGACTTTATAGTTGTGGTATCGTAAAAACAAAGTCAGAAAAAAGGAATAGTGCGTTTGAATAACATAGTAACTTGGTTTGGGAAGATCAAATGAATTTGTATCTACATTTTGCTGTAAATGTTTTTATATAGTTTGTATGAAATTTACATAGCAGGTCCATTTTCTTCATGTCTTTCTAAATGTATCTAGGCTATTAAAACCTGGAATTTTTCTTATAGGGCCTGTAACCGGTTCTTTTTTGGAGAGATTCCAACATACAAACCGGAGCCCACACAAAGGAGAAAAAAAAAAAAGGTTAACTCTGCTTTATTGTGAAGCCTTGCTACAGAGGAAAAAAAAACCCAGTTAATTCAGCTTTATTGCGAAGCCTTGCAAAGCGGTTCCCAAATGTCCCAAAAGTTACTTAAGAGAGTCTTACCAAGCCACAGACCGTAGCAGCACCGCCGAGCAGCGGGATAACAAGGAGCTACATCGGTACGGCAGAGGGAAGGGAGGCACAGTGCTTGCTAAGCAGTTCCCAAATGTTCCAAAAGTTACTTGAGAGAGTCTTACCAACCCACAGACTGTAGTAGCACCGCTGAGCAGCAGGATAACGAGGAGCCACATCGGTACGGCAGAGGGAAGGCAGGCACAGCGCGTTCAGGGTGTCCCCCGTATCTTCAAAGTGCACTCATGTGTCTCTCTCTCTCCCTGGCCCAAGACGGCCCCCCTATATCCTGCACCGGATTGAGTGGAAAAGTACAGGCTAGAGTCGCTGCATGCGTGGCCAGTGCATGCAGCGAGCCTTACCAGATTCACGATCCAGCTTTGCTAGCAGCGGCTTTCTGATATGCGACCACATTGTTGCACTCCCTTCTTGTTGTTTTCTTCTTTGAAGGTCAGGTTCTCATGGATATGCACGTAGTTTTTGCAGCAACAGTACTGAGGTCCTTTTTCTCAGCACGTATACTGGGTTTGGTTCAACTAGTAATTTTCCATCATGTCTCACTCGGACCATCCTTTATTATCCCTTACGCAGGCCAAGAAAGTGATGGAGAGATATATGAAGACATAAATGATGTCAGGTAGTAATTTTAAACTCTATAACCTATTGTATCTTTATTACCAAAAGCTTGCTAACACAGATACTTCATCTGGCAAAATAGTGTAATTCTACTGCAGTCCCTGCCAGGCATTATTGTGTTTGTTCATTTCACCTAGAGAAAGTCAGGTTGTTCACAGGTTATTTTGCACTTGGATCTGCTAAGTGGGCTGGAAAAACTGCAGTAAAATCATGTGGTTACTGTGATCTAGATAACAGAAGTCTGATTTCTGATCTAAGGAACGTTTCTGAATCACTGATTGTAATTATAGCCTAGGAGGAAAAATAAGCTCAGCTCCTAGGTACTGTGGTCCCAAATAGATTCTTTTGTTGTGGTTGTTTTTCTTGCTTTCTAGATAAATGTACTTAGAACTCCTACGAGAGGCTGGATTTACAGTTCTTGTGGCCTGAGTCCCCTAGCATAGCTACAGAGCCAGAATGTGAGCTCTGGTCATTCTTCTGCTATTTAGCCCCTCACTTTGAGGAGTCTCTCACCCTGCTAATGTCTACATGTATGGGATTCACTGTATAACAATACCCAAAGATAAGATCTAATTCCTTTGGAATAAATAGCAGTCTAAAGTTCCTACACAAAAATACCTTGTTTCAGATGTAGAATGACTTTAAGCAATAACTTACTGTTGAATTCCCAATTATCTATTGAACATAGATAACTATATAACCAAAACAAGTGATCCTCATTCAGTCTTTTTTTTTTTTAATACTTTGAGCATATCAGTTTAGCAAAAGTACCAAAAAAAGGAAGAGGAAGGAGCCTCACTCAATCAGTTCCATGGGGTTTGTAAAGCATAGCTCCTCCAGCCAAACTGTTGGCAGCAAATGACAGAGCTGTAGCTATAGTCCTAATTACATACCGGAGCTCAGATGTCAGTACCATCCAGTACATGAGGCACAGCAGGTAATGTACCCTGCCATGTTCGGCACATCTATGATGTAGTGCAGAAGACTCTCTGCTATTTGTGTAGACTGCTGGAATAGCTTTCAATTAGGTTTAAAACAGCAGTCCAGTGGTAGCTCAGGCTTCAGTTCAGACTACATCAACCACTGATGGCCTGCGTAAACATTTAGCAGCTGCAGCCAGTGCCACAACACCTAGACTTCTATCAGTTTCCAAGCTTGCTTGCCAAAATTAGCACAAAGATGTTTGGATATGCGCATGCAGAGCCCGTCTCTTACCTCCAGATAACCTTTTCTGGTGTACTGTCCTTTGAGGACAACCACTTTAAATTCTGTATGTAATATAAGAGAAAGGGCTGCTTACTCTATCTGTTGCAACCACACTGAGGTTTAGAATATGTAGCTTTGATTTCACTGTGAGAAGTCTTTTTCTGTCACATGTAGGTCTTCGTTAACCTTGGGTAAGAAAGCTCTAGTGAGATTTGCTTCACTGCTACATTCAGTCCTGGCAATGCACTTTCAGATTATCAAGGGGAAATGAGAATAAACAGGACAAGGAAGAAAAGAATCATAGAATCATAGAATGTGTTGGGTTGGAAGGGACCTTTAAAGGTCATCTAGTCCAACCCCCCCTGCACTAAGCAGGGACTTCTTCAACTAGATCAGGTTGCTCAGAGCCTCAGCAAGCCTGGCCTAGAATGTCTCCAGGGATGTGGCCTCCACCACCTCTCTGGGCAACCTGTTCCAGTGCTTCACCACACTCATTGTAAAGAACTTCTTCCTAATGTCTCATCTAAACCTACCCTGCTCTAGTTTAAAACCATTGCCCCTCGTCCTATCGCTACGTGCCCTTGCAAACAGCCCCTCCCCAGCTTGCTTGTAGAATCATAGAATCTTCATGGTTGGAAAGGACCGTTGAGATCATCAAGTCCAACCATACACAAAAAAACCCCAACCAACCAAACAAAAAAACCCCAAACCCTACAATCTCTGCCACTAGAGCATGCCCAAATCTACATGTTTCTTAAATACCTCTAGGGATGGTGACTCAACCACCTCCCTGGGCAGGCTCTTCCAGTGCCTGACCACTCTTTCAGTAAAGTCATTCTTCCTAATATCTAATCTAAACCTCCCCTGCTGCAACTTCAGACCATTTCCTCTGGTCCTCTCATTATTCACCTGGGAGAAGAGGCCAACACCCACCTCTCCACAACCTCCTTTCAGGGAGTTGTAGAGGGCAATGAGGTCTCCCCTCAGCCTCCTCTTCTCCAGACTAAACATGCCCAGTTCCCTCAGCCTCTCCTCATATGGCTTGGTCTCCAGACCCCTCACCAGCTTGGTAGCTCTCCTCTGGACACGCTCCAGCACTTCAATGTCCCTCTTGTACAGCGGGGCCCAGAACTGAACACAGTACTCGAGGTGAGGCCTCACCAGTGCCGAGTACAGAGGCACAATCACTTCCCTACTCCTGCTGGCCACGCTATTCCTGATACAAGCCCGAATGCTATTGGCATTATGTGGAATAATTACTAAATTGGCTAAAAAATACAAAAGTACAACATTGTTCACACATTAAGGAAAAGTATAAAATCAAGAGGCCTCTGAGGTAGAAAACAGCTGCAGCTGGCATGAAGAATGCAACATCCGCGGTTCCCTGATAAGGAGCTTGTGAAGCTACATGAGGTACGGAGCGGGATGCAATTATTCCGCGGCTTTACCTTATGATGTATAGCAGATACAGGGATGGGACGATACCATGAAACAGATAAGCTGCCAATTAGCTGCCTGCTCGATACTCGGAGCCAACATTTTGTCAAATTTTGATGAAATGCTGTCCTTTGTGCAAACTTTGCTCATTATAATGTCATTATAATACCAAAACACACCTCCATCCCAAAGGCTACCCGCCTCCAAGGTGCGACCACTCCTTCTTGAGTCTGCGCTCTGAATTTTTTGTAAACTATACCTTTAATTGTGAAGCGAGAGAATTTTACACCAATCATAATTAAAGTATTTATGACTAAAGTCACTCAAACTCCACCTTGAAGATAACAAATAGTATAAAAATAGCCTGAGAGAGGGGGATACTCAGGGAAGACACCATCACAAAGAATTTCATCACTGACTTCCGGGATCAGTCGACGGGCTGAGCCTTTCTTCCCCCCCACAGGGACGCCTTTGGGTAAGACTTAGATTACACTGAGTGCTTTCTCAGGAAACTTAGAAATTTCTCTAGAGAATCTCTTTCCTACATTTATAGCCAGGCTGTATCGTTTATAACTTTGTCGCGCGTTTGATATATGTAATAATACTTTTATTTGCACGTGCTTTGCAGACAGTGTATTTATCACCGGCAATCCTAAGAACCTATCTATCTGTTGTTTAAATAAACTGCACTGTTTAAGTAGCTAGTCGTTTCGGTTTCTCACTGAACGCGACCAAAGACTCGAGAGTGGCCGTGCTAGTTCATGAGCACGACTAGACTGAAGGTGCAGTCCACTATTAGTGTATCCAAATCGTAATAGTTTAATACATATTAAACGAGATTGGACTGATAGTGCTGAATTGGGCATCACTCAGAATTTAAACCCAGCCGCACCTAGCCTCCCACCTCGGTGAGGAGTGTTAGAACGCAAGGGGGTTTATCTTCTGCCAAAACTGCTTTGCCCCTTTCCACGCAACAGAATCTGGCGTAGTCGGCAGGATTGCCATGGATAAACTGCTGCAAAAATAGGATTGTGCCCCTTCCCAGGCTGGGAAGGAGTGGGCCCAAAAATTTTGGAAGGATGAAGAGAAAGTGGTGGAACGTATTGAAGAGTGTCGAGCTTCACTAAAGCTTAGAACGGGGAAAGGCAAGGGTGTGATTTGTGCGGTGTTAGGCGCCTGTTTATCTTGTGCACAACAAGAAGCTAGGGAAACCCCTGCTCCTAATCTGATCTCAGCCGTAGAATATGCAACACTGAAATCGGAGAATGAGGTGCTGAAGTCATCATTAGCTTTTCAGAAGGAGACAGGAGAAAAATTAAGAACTCAAGTTGATAAGCTTGTGAGTGAGAATGAATGTTTAGGAAACTGAAATGCTCAACTTGGGAGTGAAAATCTCCAACTTAAAATGTTATTGGAAAGAGTGACTGGGCTCTTAGATAAAATGCAGCCCTCGACCCAGGTCCAACAAATTCGTAAGTTAATGTGTTATCCAAATTCCGGAACCCAGACCGGAGGTTTTTGGTCTAATAGTGAGGATGAGGAAGAAGATGAGGAGGAAAGGAGTTTTGCTTTGAAATCCCAAGTCTTTCCTTTACGTCCTCTGATTAAAACTGAAACTGCAGTTGATGATGATGATGAAGTCCGCACCACTGTGCGTACTGTTCCGTGGACACCAACCGAGTTAGCGAAAATAAGGGAGAAATATTCGAGGCGTCCAGAAGAATCAGCTGTTGAGTATGTGTGGCGAGTTTCTTCTGAAGGGGGAGACAGAATTATGTTGAGCGAGGAGGAAGCAGGAGACTCTTGGGGACCAGGAGTGTTTTTAACTACTATGCCCGGGGACCATGATTACTCCCTAACTGCTCGAGCAGTCTATTGGGCCGGTGGTATGGATCCGCGAGAGAGGGGGGAGCCGTTAGGGATTAGAGCTACAGGCTACTCTGATCTGTTTGCGGCTGTGCGGAAAGCAGCTTGTCTGCAAGCCATGTATAACAGAGAGGAATTTCGGAAATCCCCAATGTCAGCCCCTGTTGACCCTGATAGATTAGCCCCTCTCATCCGTGGTCTTCCCGATTGCCTGAAACCATTCGTTGTCCACACTCAAGATCGCATACGAGATGCTCGGAGTGCTCATAGGCGGAG
This sequence comes from Fratercula arctica, assembly GCA_947846985.1. Taxonomy (NCBI): domain Eukaryota; kingdom Metazoa; phylum Chordata; class Aves; order Charadriiformes; family Alcidae; genus Fratercula; species Fratercula arctica. Next base: position 13,814,830 of record CANTUZ010000025.1, on the reverse strand, counting down.
TCGTCGTAACTACATGCCCACCTGGAACGAATATGTACAGGAAATAGATCAATATGGGCGCCGAATGGGCTGGGCCAATCTAACTAGTGAAAAATCCTCCGAACACCCCCGGAAAGTTCGCCAAGTCCGAACTCACACTCAAAACCCTAAATCGGAGGGAAGGTTTAAGCCTGACAAGGACCGAAATGAGTTGTGGCGTAAAGCCCTACAATTAGGTATGCCCCGACAATTCTTGCATGGTGTCCCTACAGGAGATCTCCGTATGCTAGTCCAATCTCTAACCCTGTCGGTCAAATAAGACCGAGCAGATTTTCTTTTCCTTTGTGTCTTACAGGAACCTTAGATGAACCGTACGTGGACAGACGGACTGGCTTACGCTAACCTTGAGTGTCTCCAAGGAATCCTGACATTGATCTTGGCAGTAATACTATTCTTATTATGTATGGCTATCTGCAGACCTAGATTCTAAAATGACAAATAGGCAGATGCAACTGATGCTATTCAGTTTTACCTTTTTATTCCCTGTTGTTTGTAGTCAAAGAGACCCAGAGTGGCCATGGTCTCAAGCTTTTGTTAAACACAATGCGATGGCAGGTACAAGAAAGGGAGAACTGAGTTTGGCCACTGTAGTTTTACAGGAAAATGAGGTGTTACATGAGTGGACCTGGAATAGTTGGTACCCAACCCTGAAAGGTAAGGCAGGGGTGGAAATCCGAGTAGGGTGTAGAATGATCAACGGCTCAAACCATGAGAAGGCCACGAGAATAGAGATATTTCGCCCTAAGAACCCACGCTCAATGACAACAAAGCACTGTGTCACCGACGAGTGGGATTGCTGGTATAATTTTACTCTTGTGGAACCCACTCTTGTAACTTGTCGTTGGCAACAGAATGAAATAGCGCTGTTATTTGAATTCAAGATAGACGTAGTACCTGAGCTTTGGCATAGTGCATTGTCACGGTACACTGCAAGCACTGGAACACCAGAAAACAAAAGGGGTTTAAATCTCTCCACTCTGGTTATACAAGGAAGTGAAGTATATTCCAGAGAGAAATGGAGATGGAATGAATCACTTCGAATGGCAAAAATCGAGGCCGCCCTTGGAAAAAGAATACAAATTGGTTGTCGATTTATCAATGGGTCTACCCACCACAGGCCAACTATAATTAAAACCATCCATGTAGACTCTACCAAACCGAACAAATACAACACTGATTGTTACAAAATTACGGAGCCAAATTCAGATTGCTGGCACAATTTCACTTTTATCAAACCTGTAGTAGTGTATTGTATTTGGGGTTACAAGGGCACAGAATTGTTATTTGAATTTATGATTGACTCTAACACATCTGAACCTGCTGAAATGAATCCAGAACCTACACCCCCACACACTCTCAAAGCTGTACCTACTCAGCCCTCCATTAGTCTAACTCCTTACACCTTCAACATTGGCCCCTATGTTATTAAACACACAGGTCAACAACGGATATTGTTCAATCCAACGTATTCCCTCAAACGAGTAGAACTGTCAATGCAGATTAATATCTCTGCGATCAAACCCACCTGCTCACCATTCCTGAGTACATCTTATGCAGGATGGTCAGCATGGTTACACAGACGAACTCTTGCCACTTCACAACGGCTGAAGAGAGATGTGACTGGTATCTTAGGAACAGGACTGGGAGTCCTAAATAGTATAGATGCTGAGATACTTGCCAACAAACTAGTCACAGTCACTAGTGATCTAGACAAATTAAGACATCCCCTACAGTCCTCTCTATCAGCACTGGGAAACCACCAATGGCTTTTGTCGAATATATTGCCTCAGTGGGAAGAAATGGGTGAAAAAGACCATCAGCTGATCACAGATGCACTTGGTACAACCCAAAACAATGTTTCCTTGGCTCTTAGTTGTATCCAAGCCCAATTGTGGATGCAATCTATGACAGCCGCAATCATAAGGGAAGGTGAAGAAGGCACCTTGCCCACCGAAATTCGAAAAGTAATATGGGATAACGCAATTGAATTTGAGAAAAAATTTCAGTCCTGGTGGTACCTAGTTAATTTCACCTATGATCCCATTGAGAGCAAGGCCACAGCTTTTGTCTTAACAATACGCAATGCTTTGGTATACACCATATACCCAATCATCGCACTGGGGTTGAATCACCATGGAGCCATACTCTATCCAATAGAGCATAGAGTGTGGGCACAACAAAATGAGAATAAACGGCAAACTGTTGAGGTTGACGCATGCGTTGCACGAGACCAACAAGGATTCATTTGTGAGAGTAATACTCTCAAAGCACAAGACATTTGTCTTGACACCAACCAAAATGTTTGTCATTTTGAGATACATCCCAATGAAACCCCAGAAACTGTGCTTGTATATATTGGGAAAGGGTGCGTTTGCATGAGGTCTCCCTGTAAGCTTGTATTCGTAGATGACATAGTAGTTGATATAAGTAATCACTCAAATCTTTGTGCTTGTAACTTTACTAACATTGTCGGATGTGACTTCGATTATTCAGCTCCTGTTACGTCTTTTCAGTTGCTACATTCTAATTATACATTGATCCGAGATTTGTTGCCTATCCCTATCGGAATGAATCTCTCATTGGTGAAGAAGCTGATACAACACGACGACTTGAAGTGACTGTTGAAAGAGGCCCAAGAAAATGGACAGAGAACTTTGATTACTGTCCATCATGATGTTGAAGAAATATACCAAGTAATGGAAAGAGTCAAGAAAGACGGAGGATATGAATGGTGGGACACTCTTTTTGGATGGTCGCCAACAGCTACAGGAATTTTTAACAAGATGCTCCATCCTGTTGTTGTTGTACTAGTACTCACTGTATTGTGCTTTGCTTTGACAGTTGCTCTGTATGTTAAACTTTGGATTATGATGAAGAGCTTAACTCGCTTGATCACTCCACAAGATGTATTTGTACTTGATGACCCTCACCACAAGAGCACATGTGATATTCCCAATCAGTTTTGAACATCGTGGAGCTTGAGTGACTGTAGTCACGGGGTGGATTATGTGGAATAATTACTAAATTGGCTAAAAAATACAAAAGTACAACATTGTTCACACATTAAGGAAAAGTATAAAATCAAGAGGCCTCTGAGGTAGAAAACAGCTGCAGCTGGCATGAAGAATGCAACATCCGCGGTTCCCTGATAAGGAGCTTGTGAAGCTACATGAGGTACGGAGCGGGATGCAATTATTCTGCGGCTTTACCTTATGATGTATAGCAGATACAGGGATGGGACGATACCATGAAATAGATAAGCTGCCAATTAGCTGCCTGCTCGATACTCGGAGCCAACATTTTGTCAAATTTTGATGAAATGCTGTCCTTTGTGCAAACTTTGCTCATTATAATGTCATTATAATACCAAAACACACCTCCATCCCAAAGGCTACCCGCCTCCAAGGTGCGACCACTCCTTCTTGAGTCTGCGCTCTGAATTTTTTGTAAACTATACCTTTAATTGTGAAGCGAGAGAATTTTACACCAATCATAATTAAAGTATTTATGACTAAAGTCACTCAAACTCCACCTTGAAGATAACAAATAGTATAAAAATAGCCTGAGAGAGGGGGATACTCAGGGAAGACACCATCACAAAGAATTTCATCACTGACTTCCGGGATCAGTCGACGGGCTGAGCCTTTCTTCCCCCCCACAGGGACGCCTTTGGGTAAGACTTAGATTACACTGAGTGCTTTCTCAGGAAACTTAGAAATTTCTCTAGAGAATCTCTTTCCTACATTTATAGCCAGGCTGTATCGTTTATAACTTTGTCGCGCGTTTGATATATGTAATAATACTTTTATTTGCACGTGCTTTGCAGACAGTGTATTTATCACCGGCAATCCTAAGAACCTATCTATCTGTTGTTTAAATAAACTGCACTGTTTAAGTAGCTAGTCATTTCGGTTTCTCACTGAACGCGACCAAAGACTCGAGAGTGGCCGTGCTAGTTCATGAGCACGACTAGACTGAAGGTGCAGTCCACTATTAGTGTATCCAAATCGTAATAGTTTAATACATATTAAATGCGATTGGACTGATAGTGCTGAATTGGGCATCACTCAGAATTTAAACCCAGCCGCACCTAGCCTCCCACCTCAGTGAGGAGTGTTAGAACGCAAGGGGGTTTATCTTCTGCCAAAACTGCTTTGCCCCTTTCCACGCAACACCTTCTTGGCCACCTGGGCACACTGCTGGCTCATGTTAAGCTGGCTGTCCACCAGCACCCCCAGGTCCTTTTCTGCCGGGCAGCTTTCTAGCCACTCTTCCCCAAGCCTGTAGCACTGCTTGGGGTTGTTGTGACCGAAATGCAGGACCCGGCACTTGGCCTTATTAAACCTCATACAATTGGCCTTGGCCCATCGATCCAGCCTGTCCAGGTCCCTCTGTAGAGCCTTCCTACCCTCAAGCAGATCAACACTCCCACCTAGTTTGGTGTTTGGGCCTATAAACTAAACCTAGTTTATAGGCCCCCTTCAGGTACTGGAAGGCCGCTATAAGGTCTCCCTGGAGCCTCCTCTTCTCCAGGCTGAACAACCCCAACTCTCTCAGTCTGTCTTCATAGGAGAGGTGCTCCAGCCCTCGGATCATCTTCGTGGCCCTCCTCTGGACCCACTCCAACAGGTCCATGTCCTTCTTGTGCTGAGGACTCCAGAGCTGGACACAGTACTCCAGGTGGGGTCTCACGAGAGCAGAGTAGAGGGGCAGAATCACCTCTCTGGATCTGCTGGCCACGGTTCTTTTGATGCAGCCCAGGATGCGATTGGCCTTCTGGGCTGCAAGCACACATTGTTGGCTCATGTCCAGCTTTTCATCCACGAGTACCCCCAAGTCCTTTTCTGCAGGGCTGCTCTCTATCACATCATCCCCTATCCTGTATTGATAACGAGGGTTGTCCCGACCCAAGTGCAGGACCCTGCACTTGGCCTTGTTGAACTTCATAAGGTTTACTCGGGCCCACCTCTCTAGCTCATCCAGGTCCCTCTGGATGACATTCCATCCCTCTGGATGACATTCCGTCCCTCTGGCACATCGACTGCACCACTCAGCTTAGTGTTGTCGGCAAACTTGCTGAGGGTGCACTTGATCCCACTGTCTATGTCATTGATGGAGATGTTGAACAGCACCGGTCCCAGTACGGATCCCTGAGGGACACCACTCGTGAGCCCTCTCCATCTGGACATCGAGCCATTGACCACCACCCTCTGGATGCAACCATCCAGCCAGTTCCTTATCCACCAAACAGTCCACCCATCAAATCCATCTCTCTCCAACTTAGAGAGAAGGATGTTGTGGGGGACCGTGTCAAAGGCCTTGCAGAAGTCCAGATAGATGATATCCATAGCTCTCCCCTTGTCCGCTGATGCAGTCACTCCATTGTAGAAAGCCACTAGGTTGGTCAGGCAGGACTTGCCCCTGGTGAAGCCATGAAGAGAGGAATGGACCAAGAGAAGAAAGAACAAAAGGGAAAAGAGCGAGCAGGAAATAAGGAAGAACTTCAAAGTAAGCTTTTTTTGTCTGGCGAAAGACATGTAAGAAGCATTATTTAGCATTGTCAATTTCAAAATACACTTTACAGTTGGCTACGAAACTACTTGTTACGGTAGGTAGTTCAAGCACCTGGACGAATTCTGAAAAAAGGTTTAAGCTGCCCTTTTATCTTTGGCATATGTTTGACTTTAGGCTCTGTACTGAGGGCAAAGATGTTTTTTCAGTGCTTATATAGTTTTTGTTAAATCCCCTTCTCGCTCTCTTTTTTGCAAAAAGTCTTTAAAATGTTTCCTTTCACTTTTCTGGTTAAAATACATTTATTTCACTAGAATAGCATCAAAAGTCCTTAATAAAAGTGGGAATTGGATCCCATATACTTAGTGGTGTTTGCTTCACTGGAGTCAGGTACAACAGTACCAGCCTGTAAGAGATTTCAACATTAAATTGCAACACATTGCCCTTGCCTTGGTCTCCAGGCTCAAGAGGCTTCCAGACTAAATGGGGAGGAAAGGAATAGGGCAGGTATAGGAGAGGTATCAAAGCCTAAGGAGTCACTATCAAAGCCTAGGGGCTAAATGAGACAGTTCTTTCTGGTTTATATTGTTTTTATATAGGTGGTGGTCAGCATGCTCCCACAGTTTACAAATCTGCAGCTCATCACAACTCCCACTGATAGTTATGGCTTGAGCAGGAGCTGGGGGGGGGGGAGGGGGAGAGCAGAGAGCACACCACCACCCAGTGTCATTGTAAATAGTGGGCAGCTTAGTTTTTCTTCCTATTATGCTCTGTACACAGTAAAGCCATGGTGATTCTCCCACATCATGGCCTTGGTCTGCTGTAGAGAGACTGACATGAGTTGAGGAGCGAATATTAAAGGAAAATACTAATAGTTAATAATAGTGGGTTAGCTGGCATTTGTCAGGCCCCAAGTCTACTTTTCAGACCACTCTTGTGAAGTGTAGGCATTAGTGCACTGAATGCTTTCAGACTGCAGACTGCTCTCTCGTGGACATTAAAGTATGCATTTTAGCGCGTATTTTCTTTCCTGTTTCTTTGCCACCTATACAGAGATAGATATTCCTGAGCTAGTCTATAACTGTTGACAGCCACATGCCTCTGCAAGACCACATATAACTTAAAGCCACAGATATTAAAATCCACAGTGATTTCTCCATCACATATACTAAAGATCTCACAAAGAGAATCCTGAATTCCAGTTAACAGTGTGATCATCTCTTGTGAGTACTTGTAGGATCATTTATAGAGTAGAACTGTAAGCACAGAACATTATGTGGCAGACTTATTTATGTTAACGAACATTTATTCACGAGTAGTTCTGCTGGAACTATGGGGAGGTACCCACTGGAATTAAATATGTGTCTGTTTTGTGAACCTGTGAAAGGCTCCATAGGTTAGCCTGTTGGTTTTAGTCTTTGTATTTCTGTGATTTTGCCAGATACTCCTTCAGCTGCTCTACTGCTATGCCATTGCCCTTTCTCTTCATTCCTGATTATTAATTTAAACTGGGTAGTTGAGAAGAGGAATGATGCCCTTCTGTTTATTTGCCCAGACTATTTTAAATGTCAATGAAACAAATAATCATCATTACAGTTATTTTCTCTTCTGTCTGAATGTTTGGAAAAGATCTCCATTTTTTCCACATCTGTGATTTCCTTTGGTGCTGCTTCTCGACAGTTAATGGGACCTATCCAAGTCCTTCAGGCATGAGCTTGTGTTGGCAACAAGGGAGGGAAGAATGATCTGACTGTCGAACAGGTGGATGAGATTGAAATCATTTGCCTCACAGACAACCCAGAAGGAAAGTGGCTGGGCAGGATAAAAGGATGTTATGAGTTCTGTTTCTTTACTGTGCTCCTGAATGTTTTCACTGTATAACAGCAACTGTATGAGTGCATGCAGCATTACACCAAGAAGTAGCCTTACCAAGGCTGAGTCACTGGCAACAAAAGTAAATAACTACCACAACTCATGCAGGGCTCAGTTCATAGTAGGAAGTTATTGTACAATATAATGTAACATCTACAGGCACTAGAATAATTTAGGAAAAAATATGTTGGGATCTTCATGGACCTATTGAGAGGTAATTCATAGAATCATAGGATGGTTAGAGTTGAAAGTGACCTTAAAGATCATCTAGTTCCAACACCCCCCTGCCATGGGCAGGGACACCTACCACTAGACCAGGCTGCTCAAAGCCCCATCCAACCTGGTCTTGAACACCTCCAGGGATGGGGTAGCCACAACTTCTCTGGGCAACCTGTTCCAGTGCCTCACCACCCTCACAGTAAAGAATTTCTTCCTAATAGCTAATCTAAATCTACACTCTTTCAGTTTAAAGCCGTTACCCCTTGTCCTATCGCTATACTCCCTCATAAAGAGTCCCTCACCAGCTTTCCTGTAGGCCCCCTTTAGGTACTGGAAGGCTGCTATAAGGTCTCCCCAGAGCCTTCTCTTCTCTAGGATGAACAGCCCCAGCTCTCTCAGTTTGTCTTCATAGGAGAGGTGCTCCAGCTCCCTGATCACCTTCATGGCCCTCCTCTAGACCCATTCCAACAGGTCCATGTCCTTCTTATGTTGGGGGCCTCAGAGCTGGATGCAGTATTCCAGGTGGGGTCTCACAAGAGTGGAGTAGAGGAGGAGAATCTGGGCTGTGAGTGCGCGTTGCCGGCCTCAGAGCTGGACACAGTACTCCAAGTAGGGTCTCATGAGAGCAGAGGGGGAGATTCCATGTCAGCCTTCAAATAGCATCAGAACTTGACTCCATGTGTTGTAGTTTAGCCTCAGCTGGCAACAAAGAACCACATGGCCACTTGCTCACCCCCAGTTGTGGTTTGGGCCGGATTGGGCAATGAGAACAACAGATGCTCCCCCTGACTGGAGCAGCTGTCCTCCTGGAAGAATTCTTTCTTCTCTCTGTTTTGCCTTGTAATTCACTTAGTTGTGCCTGTAGGGCTGAGGTAGGTCTTTTATCCCACTTACTCATGTCCTCTCTATAGTCACAGAGGCAAAACCACAGGATGTCTCATAGTGTGTTCTGTTTCTTCTGCATCGGTCTTGTTGGAGGACATCTCCTAATGACTGCAATGTGGGTCCATGCAATGGAAGAATGGGATCTTTCTTCCATCCTAGACAGTTTATCAAACAGTTTCTCATTTTTCTCAATCATTTTCTCAGTTTTATCAGTCAATTTTTCCACAGCTGCTACAGTGAGGGGATGAGAGAGACTGTCTTCATACTGCAACATTCTGTTAGCCACTTCATTTACAGTTAGTGCATCATCATCAGATCCTCCCCAGACCACTGTTGACAATATGTGGGAATACAGTGATGGTGCACTCTGCACAAACTTCCGCAACATAGGTTGTTTGCGTGGCATTTCATCAGGGTCTACATTCACTTGCCAGTCACCATAAATCGCCTCTTGCACAGCCGATTCTCTCAGGTACTTAATAACTTTCTCTATGGTGGTCCATTTACTTGGGTGGCATGTTATATCATCCTTAAAGGGATACCTGCACTTTACGGCTGATATTAGTCACCTCCAGAGACTGAGAGTGTTTGACTTTCTCCCAAACACTTTATCTATACCTCCATCTCTGGCCAGGTTTCCCAACTGTGTAGCTACTCTACCTTCTAAATCCATGGTATCAGCCCCATTATCACAGCATCAAAGCAACCAGGAGATAAGTGTCTCACCATCATTACAGCTAAAATCCTTTCTCATATTTTGCAGATCCTTCATAGAGAAGGAATTAATGATTACCTCTGTATCTGATTCCTCCTCCTGTGCTCACGCTGCCCAAGAAGGAGCCTACTCCGATCTGCTTGAGAAGGACCTTTTCCTGGATCTACTTTAGAAGGACAGGTTCTTAGGTCTTCATCAGAAGAGTCCTCTCGCCTGGTATCTGGCTTTCGCTGGTCTTTGTCACAAGGGACAGGGGAACGAACTGACCTTTTTTAATTTCTGGTCACCGGGTGTCATGGTTTAGCCTCAGACGGCAACAAAGAACCACGTGCCACTCGCTCAGGCCTTCCCAATATGGGAAGAATCAAAAGAAAAAGGCAAAACTCTTGGGTTGAGACAAAGGCAGTTTAACAGAACAGCAGAGGGAACAAGAAAACAACAACAATAACACGAATAGAGGAATATAGAAACACGATTATGGAACCGCTGCTCGCTGTTGCTCACCGACCAGACCCAGGATGCCCTAGCCCGCTCCAAGCAGCTGAATTCCTGCCCACTCCCCCGGCAGCTCAGGATGGGCATGGCTCACATGGCATGGAATACCTGTGTCCTGGGGAGAATTAACCCTATCCCCACCGGAACCAGGACACTGGGGCAACTTGTGCCATTGCTGATGGAGTCTGAGTAGTGGCAGTGGATGTCATATAGCACCTATTCCTGCACTGAGATTTAAAAAGAAACTACCTCTGCAACCCATGCAGGAAAATTGACAATAAAATCATGACTTTAAAAAAGCAACCATAATTTCTGAAATCTGAATGGGATCCATCCCCTAGCTCTGATGGTGACAGTTTGGCATGAGCAGTAAAGGGCAAAGTAAACATTCCCAAGGTAAAATTGAAAGTGTAATTAGTAACAGAATCCATTATGTAATGCCTGAGGTATCCGGTAAAGAAGCTATCCATTCGATCACAGTATGGATGAGAATTAAACACAACAGCAGAATACCACGTTTGAACCACCACATACAGACACAAAAAGCACATAAATTATACAACACATATGGCAAGTTAAGCGGTACTGTATCAACTAACTTTAAACAAATCCCTATGAAGAAATGATACAGTATTGTCTCCAAAAACAACATGATGTGAGCTGTCTGTTTTAATCTCTGAGTAAGCTGGAATTCAAACTATTCAGGCAGTCTGTCAGAGCCCCGGTCGAGCACTGCACAAGCACGTTGGCCGACAATAAATCTGTTGTGGTTTGGGCCGGGTTGGCCAATGAGAACGACAGATGCTCCCTGACACCTCTCTCTCCAAAGAGAGGAGAGCGAGAGATAGAGAGATTTATGAGTTTAGAAAAAACTAAACTACTTTAATAAAATATTAATAAATTAATAAAATAATAATAAAGAAATATATACAATATATACAAAACCATATCAAGCTCCCAGGATGACGATCACATCACCAGCAAGCACTGGGAAAGTCCCAGACTGGACTCAGTGATGGACGGGAACTGGATTCCGGATCTGGAGTCAGGAATGCTTGGATCAGGATCAAAGGCAGACTAACAGACAGAGTCCTCCTTGGACACTGGCCATTGAAGAAAGAGGGATGACCCTTTGATCCCCCAGCTTTTATACTGAGCATGAGGCAGATGGGATGGAAAACCCTGTTGGTCAGTTTTGGGTCACCTGTCCTGTCCGCTCCTCCCCACAGCTGCAACCCCTCTACGCTTTTCCACTTCCGACCCTTCAACAGGGCAAATAACGAAGTTAGTTGACCTCGGTTGTTATAGCAATAAGTATAAGCAAGGGCCTCTCTGCATACCATTCCTTGGCATAATCAGGTCTTATCACTCTGAGAACGAAGAGTTTCCGCACAATATACTGTTAATTTCAGTGTTCAGTTAGTTAGAAGAAGCTTAACTGAAAAGTAAAATTACTGAACAGAAAATTGGTTCTGTTTACCTCAAACCAGGACATCCCCCCACAGCTGTGGGATGGGGGGAAGAATCGGAAGAAAAAGGCAAAACTTGTGGGTTGAGATAAATGCAGTTTAACAGAACAGGGAAGGAAAAGAGGAAAACAACAACAATAATACTGATAGGGTAATGTACAAAACATGATTAATGTACCACTGCTCACTGACTGGTCCGGGGAAGCCCCCAGTCTGCTCCCAAGCAGCAATTTCCTGACCCCCCTCCCCTGGTCAGCTCCCCGACTATATACTTGGCATGGTGTCACATGGTATCGAATACCTGTGTCCTGTGCCAGTGCCAGCTCCTTGGGAAAATTAACCCTATCCCTGCCAGAAACAGGACATTATCCACCACTTATTCTATACCATCTACGTCATGCCCAGATCTTACAGTTTCCAATTAACTACCTCTACTTTTCCCTGTCTTTGAGATATATGTATATGTACATATCTACACATACAGATATAATTCCCTTAGTTTATGGGCCATCCCTCTAAAATGTCTGTTGAGTTCATTTAAACCATGACTTTGGGATCCATCTGTTAGAACAGTCTCTCAGGGCAGCCAAGATGGTGTGTGGTGCTGGACTGTTGCATGCTGTATTCGGAGCTCGCGGCTGGTGTATCTGGTGCGGTCCATGCCAATGGTCCGTGGGATGAAGATGTCAATCTCCAGGAAGTTGCTGGGCGCCAGCTGCTGATGTCAGTTCTGATCCCATCACCACTGCACTTTACTTGTTTTTTTCATCAAAGTCCATCTGTCATTAGTTTGGGTGATTCTTACTGTAGTACAGCTGATAGCAATTATAGTAATGATGACATACAGTAGCAGGATTATTTAGTAATTAACATCATACAATTTGATTCATTGGCTATTCTTGCCCAAAATCAGATCCCCATGAGGTACACATCATACTTCCCCATCCTTCCGCATCAGCCACCAAGTGCTCCCAGGTCCTTGAGCAAAAGCAATCCTGCAGATGGGTTTGCCTTTGCTTGAGGCAGGAATAACTGTCCTGGGTTGAGTGACACAGGACTAATTTCTCTTCTAATGCTGGGGAAAACTCCACTTTTGGAAGACTCTAATGTCTGAATTCATGAAAATATTTACTTTATAGCCAGCTAGGCTATGTGGGATTCAAGGTCGCAGTGTTTTCAAGTCTTGCTAGGGGCAGGGATGAGGAGGAGCAAGGTCTGGACATTTGACCCAAGCTGGCCAACAGGATTATTTCATACCATGAAAGTCACATTCTACATAAATTAGAAAGTTTGCTGCATAGTCTCTGTCTCCCTTGATGGTGGCAGTCCAGAGAAACTCCTTGCCCCGGTGCCAGACCCCGAGCCCTTCCCTTCCTCCCGAAGCAGTTGCACTTGCAGTGTCTGATGTTTGTTGTCCACTGCTGGGAGTGCACAGCTTCCTACTGATATAATTAGTTGAGTATACTTCTTGTATATTTTATATTAGTATCGGGATTAATACTGGTTCTTTAGTATTATTGTTAATTGTTTAGTCTTATCCTATTAAATCTATTTATATTTCAACCCTCGTGTTTCCTTGCTTTCCCCGATTCCCCTTTCCGGGTGAGGAGGGGTCATTGGGTGATAGAATAATTGTCTAAACGACAATAAATTGTTATGGGTTTTCTAAAACCATAACACTAACCCATACTGTCTTCCCTAACATATTCTTCATGTGCACTACGGGGACGTTATCCCCTTCTACAGTACGTGGAAGTTTTGACTGGGCAGGGCCAGCTTGACTGGTAGATCGCCTGGTGTTAACTAACTAGGTGGCTATTACTAAATGTGTATCCCAATGTTTTAAGGTCCCACCACCCATTGCTCTCAGTGTAGTTTTTAACAGTCCATTGTACCGTTCTGTCTTCCCAGAGGCTGATGCATGATAGGGGATGTGATACACCCACTCAATACCATGCTCTTTGGCCCAGGCGTCTATGAGGCTGTGTTTCCACCCCGGGGCAATCAATTCCAGGTGCACTGCACACCCCTCCAAGTGAAAGCAAACTGTGGCCTGCACTCTGCTGCCAAAGGGATTGAGAAAAATGCATTAGTGATATCAATTGTGGCATACCACTTGGCCGCCTTTGACTCCAGTTCATATTGAAGTTCTAGCATATCCATCATGGCAGCTCTCAGCAGCGGTGTGACTTCATTCAGGCCACGATAGTCCACTGTTAGCCTCCACTCTCCATTAGATTTTCGCACTGGCCATATGGGTCTGTTAAAGGGTGAACGAGTCTTGCTGATCACTCCTTGAACCTCTAGTTGACGAATCAGCTTATGGATGGGAATCAGAGAGTCTCTGTTAGTGCGATATTGCCACCGATGCACCATTGTGGTAGCAATTGGCACCTGCTGTTCTTCGACCCTCAACAACCCCACAACAGAAGGGTCCTCCGAGAGACCAGGCAAGGTAGACAACTGTTTAACTTCCTCCATCTCCAAGGCAGCTATGCCAAAAGCCCACCAATACCCTTTTGGGTCCCTAAAATACCCTCTCCTGAGGTAATCTATACCAAGGATGCACGGAGCATCTGGGCCAGTCACAATGGGATGCTTTTGCCACTCATTCCCAGTCAGGCTCACTTCCACCTCCAGTACAGTCAACTCTTGGGATCCCCCTGTGACCCCAGAAATACAAATGGGTTCTGCCCCTCTATAGCTTGATGGTATTAGGGTGCACTGTGCTCCTGTGTCCACTAGAGCCTTATACTCCTGTGGGTCTGATGTGCCAGGCCATCGCATCCACACTGTCCAATAAACCCGGTTGTCCCTTTCCTCCACCTGGCTGGAGGCAGGGCCCCTCTACTACTGGTCATGGTATCCGGTACTCACTTCTTGCAGAAATGACTTGGAAGTTCCTTCAAGAGGATCAGAAGCAAGATCAGGCCTTCTGCTCTGTCTGGGGAATGCCCGCTGGAAACTGGAGTGGCAATTTTCCTGGAGGGATCCCCTTTTGTGGTTATCCTTCCTTGCAACTCCTGTACCCGTGCCTGTAGGATCGAGGTAGGTTGTCTCACTTCCTCATGTCCTCTCCATGGTCATGCAGGTAGAACCACAGGGTGCCTCGTGGTGTGTACCCTCTGTACTCTCTCTCTTGAGTGGGGAAATGCCTGCTCCTAATAGCTGAGATGCTGGCCCTTACAGGTGGGGAGTAGGATATATTCTCTTCAAGTTGCTGGACCTTCTGGGACGGTGTCTCCACAGCTGAGACAAGGGGGGGAAGAGAGGATTTCTTCATATCGCTGGAGCCGGCCAGCCACCTCATCCACCGGTGGTCCCTCTTCGCCTTTCCATTCCATTACTGCTAGTGACTTGGTATGCGACAATGGTGCACTCCGTACAAACATCCGCCACAGGGACCATGTGCATTGCACCTCATCAGGATCTGTGGGTAACTGTTCATTGTCTGGGTCATAACAAATCATCTCCCACAAGGCTAATTCTCTCAGGTACTGGATACCTCTTTCCATGGTAGTCCACTTGCTTGGCTGACATACAACATCTTCACTGAACCTGCTCTAGGTGACCCTGCTCTGGCAGGCATGTTGGACTAGATTTTCTCCAGAGGTCCCTTCCAACCCTACCATTCTGTGATTCTGTGAAAGGGTACCTTTCCCTCACACCTGACAGGAGTCGCCTCCAGAGGCTGAGGGCTTGGGTCTTTTTCCCAATTGCCTTGTCCATCCTTCCTTCCCTAGACAGGGATCCCAGCTGCCTGGCTTCCCTATCCTCTAATTCCAGGCTACTGGCCCTGATATCCCAGCATCAGAGTAGCCAGGTGACAATGTGCTCACCAGGTAATCGGCTGAAATCTTTTCACATATTCCACAGCTCACTCAGGGATAGGGATCAGGTGATTATCTCTGGTTCTGCCTCTTCCTCCTGATCTTGTGATGGCCCTGGTTCGTCATCATCCCTTACTAAGTGAACTGATTTCTTGGTGTATTTCTTCTTCTGTACAGGGGCAACTGATACCAGCATGGGTTGGTTTTCTGGTTCAGCTGCAGTGCCTGCCACCGCGGTTGGAGTAGCCGCATTGCCTGCCCCGGGGTGAGAGTAGCCGCAGTGTCTCTCATCGTGGTTTCCCTCTCTTTCCCCTGAGGGTGCTGCATAATATTGAGCAGTGTTTGGTAGATACTGGCCAGGGCCCAGGACAGTGCGGTGAGTTGTGCCTCTCTGAAATAGCCACAGCTTTTTCCTTTAAAATATTCTATCACTTTATCAGGGTCCTGTAGCTGTTCAGGGGTGAAGTCCCAGACCATTGGAGGTGAGAAGTTCTCTAGATACCTGTCCATGTTCTCCCACGTGCCATGCCACCCATGACTATCCAGCCTCGGGGCAGATCTCTTGGTGGTAGTTTTAAATAGTTGTTTAACCCTAAACGAGACCTGGACCATATTCAGCAGACATAACACTAGGACCAGGCTGTTTTGAGCATCCCGAGGATATTCAAAATTCTCAAAAGCTCTTGTACCTGGCCAAAAATTCCCCTCCCTGCCCCCCCGTAAAAGAAGCCTTTCGGGAGCGCAGCGACCAGGTCACTGAGCACTTGAGTAAAGAAGCGGAGAGTGAGTGTCACCCAGGGTGTCGCCTGAGAGCACCACCACATAGGCACTCATCCCACTCTCTTAGGGGCTAAAGAGCTTAGCTATGGGTTCCACCTGGAAGAAGGCTGTGTTCTCAGCCTTAGCCAGAAAGGATGTGGGAACCCAGACGGAGCTCCCACAGAGACATGCAGCCATCCAGGTCACTGGCTGCAGGGAGTGCTGGAGCCTTTCACCAGCAATGGGAGGCAGCTATGAGAACTGCTGCATACATTGCAAACAGGTCAATAATCTGCTCAGCCTGGTGACAGAGCTGAGAGAGGAAGTTGAAAGGGTAAGAAGCATTAGGGAGGCTGAAGAAGAAATAGACTGGTGGAGCCCTCCTTGAAACAGAAGCAGGAGCACCTAGCAGAAAGCAACCAGGATGAAGAGGCCCCTGTACCCTGTTCCTGTCAGGCAGAAGCCTAAATGAAGGGAGTGAATGGAGGTGAGGTCATGGTCGGGGCAGTGGGCGAACCCTCTCCTTGCCCCCCCTGCCCCCCCAGTACCTCTGAACAACAGATATGAGGTACTGAATGAGGAAGGCCAGTCGAATGAGGATGTGGATGATGGGCAATCTACACTAGAGACATCTCCACAGTCAGAAAGGCGTACTGCCCGTATTATCACCACACCCACAAGGAAGAAAAGAAGGGTTGTAGTCATTGGTGGCTCCATCCTGAGGGGAAAAGAAGGTCCAATATGCCAGGTAGACCCTCCTCACAGGGAAGTCTGCTGTCTTCCTGGAGCCTGGGTTAAGGACATCACCAGGAAACTCCCTAGTTTGATATAGTCCTTGGACTATTACCCATTACTGATTTTCCATGTAGGTGGAGATGAAGCTACAACTCACAGACCAAGAGCAATCAAGGGGGACTTCAGGGCCTTGGGAAGGTTGGTAAAGGAATCTGGGGCACAAGTTATTTTCTCCTCACTCCTTCCAGTTGCAGGCAGTGACATTGGAAGGAACAGACGGATCCAATCCATTAATACATGGCTCCGTGGCTGGTGTTGCCACCACAGTTTTGGGTTTTTTGACAACGGGATGGCCTACACGGCACCGGGCTTATTGGCATCAAATGGGAGACACCTTTCTCAAAGGGGGAAGAGGGTCTTTGCCCAAGAGATTGAGGGACTGATCGACAGGGCTTTAAACTAGATGTGAAGGGGGAGGGGGATGATAATATCAGGCTTGTCTGTGACAAGCGGTGGGACATCACATCAGGGTTAGCAGGATGGGACGCTAGGAAAGGCCTTCGACCTGTTGCCCCGAGGCATGCTGGGGATGCTACATCACAGCCAAAGTCTTATGGAGACAAGCCAGGGGCTCCTGAGGTAGTCCGAGTCAGCGGGAAACACCCGAGAAACACCCCAAGGGGTGCTCCTCTAAGAAGGCATCACAGCCAACAGCCCAGCTGAAGTGCCTCTACATGAATGCATGCAGCACATGCAACAGACAGGAGGAGCTGGAAGCTACCGTGCTGCTGGAAAGCTACGACATAGTGGCCATTACTGAAACCTGTTGGGACGAATCCTATGACTGGAACGTGGCTATCAACGGCTACAGGCTGTTCAGCAGGGACAGGCGAGGAAGGAGGGGCGGAGGTGTTGCCCTCTATGTTAAGGAATGGATAGAGTGTGAAGAGATGTCCCTAAAGAATAGCCAAGAGGAAGTTGAAAGTTTATGGACAGGAATTAGAGGCCGAGGCAACATGGGGAACCTTGTGGTTGGTGTCTACTACAGGCCGCCTGATCAAGGGGAACCTACTGATGAAGCCTTCTTCCTCCAGCTAAAGGAGGCATCGTGCTCGAAGGCTCTTGTCCTGCTGGGGGATTTCAACCACCCTGACATCTGCTGGAAAAGTAACATGGCGAGCTGTAGACAATCCAGGAGGTTCCTGGAGTGCCTCAATGATAACTTCCTAAGACAGGAAATAGACAGCCCTACCCGAGGGGATGCCATGCTGGGCCTCATAGTCACCAATGTGAGTGAGCTCATCAGGGATGTCAAGATTGGAAGCAGCCTGGGCTGCAGTGACCACACACTGGTGGAGTTCACAGTCCTAAGGGATACGTGTCAGATGAGGAGCACAGTCAGGACCCTGAATTTTAGGAAAGCAAACCTCCGGCTCTTCAAGGAGTTAGTCAATAGGACCCCCTGGGAAAGGGTCCTCAGGGACAAGGGGGCAAAACAGAGCTGGCAGATCTTCAAGGATGCTTTCCATAGAGTACAAGAGCTCTCAATCCCCAGGTGCAAGAAATCAAGTAAGAAAGGGAGGAGACCAGCATGGCTGAGCTGGGACCTGCTGGTCAAACTAAAAGGCAAGAAGAAACTGCAGAGGCAGTTCAACCAGGATCAGGTGTCCTGAGAAGAGTATAGGGATGCTGCCCAGGTTTGTAGGGACGAGGTCAGGAAGGCCAAGGCGCGGCTGGAGCTGAACATGGCAAGGGATGCTAAGAATAACAAGAAGGGAAGATCATAGAAGAAATCCTCCTAGAAGCTATACACATGGAAGACATGGAGGTGATTCGAGACAGCCAGCATGGCTTCACCAGGAGCAAGTCCTGCCTGACCAACCTAGTGGCTTTCTACAATGGAGTGACTGCATCAGCGGACAAGGGGAGAGCTATGGATATCATCTATCTGGACTTCTGCAAGGCCTTTGACACGGTCCCCCACAACATCCTTCTCTCTAAGTTGGAGAGAGATGGATTTGATGGGTGGACTGTTTGGTGGATAAGGAACTGGCTGGATGGTTGCATCCAGAGGGTGGTGGTCAATGGCTCGATGTCCAGATGGAGAGGGCTCACGAGTGGTGTCCCTCAGGGATCCGTACTGGGACCGGTGCTGTTCAACATCTCCATCAATGACATAGACAGTGGGATCAAGTGCACCCTCAGCAAGTTTGCCGACAACACTAAGCTGAGTGGTGCAGTCGATGTGCCAGAGGGACGGAATGTCATCCAGAGGGATGGAATGTCATCCAGAGGGACCTGGATGAGCTAGAGAGGTGGGCCCGAGTAAACCTTATGAAGTTCAACAAGGCCAAGTGCAGGGTCCTGCACTTGGGTCGGGACAACCCTCGTTATCAATACAGGATAGGGGATGATGTGATAGAGAGCAGCCCTGCAGAAAAGGACTTGGGGGTACTCGTGGATGAAAAAGCTGGACATGAGCCAACAATGTGTGCTTGCAGCCCAGAAGGCCAATCGCATCCTGGGCTGCATCAAAAGAACCGTGGCCAGCAGATCCAGAGAGGTGATTCTGCCCCTCTACTCTGCTCTCGTGAGACCCCACCTGGAGTACTGTGTCCAGCTCTGGAGTCCTCAGCACAAGAAGGACATGGACCTGTTGGAGTGGGTCCAGAGGAGGGCCACGAAGATGATCCGAGGGCTGGAGCACCTCTCCTATGAAGACAGACTGAGAGAGTTGGGGTTGTTCAGCCTGGAGAAGAGGAGGCTCCAGGGAGACCTTATAGCGGCCTTCCAGTACCTGAAGGGGGCCTATAAACTAGGTTTAGTTTATAGGCCCAAACACCAAACTAGGTGGGAGTGTTGATCTGCTTGAGGGTAGGAAGGCTCTACAGAGGGACCTGGACAGGCTGGATCGATGGGCCAAGGCCAATTGTATGAGGTTTAATAAGGCCAAGTGCCGGGTCCTGCATTTCGGTCACAACAACCCCAAGCAGTGCTACAGGCTTGGGGAAGAGTGGCTAGAAAGCTGCCCGGCAGAAAAGGACCTGGGGGTGCTGGTGGACAGCCAGCTTAACATGAGCCAGCAGTGTGCCCAGGTGGCCAAGAAGGTGTTGCGTGGAAAGGGGCAAAGCAGTTTTGGCAGAAGATAAACCCCCTTGTGTTCTAACACTCCTCACTGAGGTGGGAGGCTAGGTGCGGCTGGGTTTAAATTCTGAGTGATGCCCAATTCAGCACTATCAGTCCAATCGCATTTAATATGTATTAAACTATTACGATTTGGATACACTAATAGTGGACTGCACCTTCAGTCTAGTCGTGCTCATGAACTAGCACGGCCACTCTCGAGTCTTTGGTCGCGTTCAGTGAGAAACCGAAATGACTAGCTACTTAAACAGTGCAGTTTATTTAAACAACAGATAGATAGGTTCTTAGGATTGCCGGTGATAAATACACTGTCTGCAAAGCACGTGCAAATAAAAGTATTATTACATATATCAAACGCGCGACAAAGTTATAAACGATACAGCCTGGCTATAAATGTAGGAAAGAGATTCTCTAGAGAAATTTCTAAGTTTCCTGAGAAAGCACTCAGTGTAATCTAAGTCTTACCCAAAGGCGTCCCTGTGGGGGGGAAGAAAGGCTCAGCCCGTCGACTGATCCCGGAAGTCAGTGATGAAATTCTTTGTGATGGTGTCTTCCCTGAGTATCCCCCTCTCTCAGGCTATTTTTATACTATTTGTTATCTTCAAGGTGGAGTTTGAGTGACTTTAGTCATAAATACTTTAATTATGATTGGTGTAAAATTCTCTCGCTTCACAATTAAAGGTATAGTTTACAAAAAATTCAGAGCGCAGACTCAAGAAGGAGTGGTCGCACCTTGGAGGCGGGTAGCCTTTGGGATGGAGGTGTGTTTTGGTATTATAATGACATTATAATGAGCAAAGTTTGCACAAAGGACAGCATTTCATCAAAATTTGACAAAATGTTGGCTCCGAGTATCGAGCAGGCAGCTAATTGGCAGCTTATCTATTTCATGGTATCGTCCCATCCCTGTATCTGCTATACATCATAAGGTAAAGCCGCAGAATAATTGCATCCCGCTCCGTACCTCATGTAGCTTCACAAGCTCCTTATCAGGGAACCGCGGATGTTGCATTCTTCATGCCAGCTGCAGCTGTTTTCTACCTCAGAGGCCTCTTGATTTTATACTTTTCCTTAATGTGTGAACAATGTTGTACTTTTGTATTTTTTAGCCAATTTAGTAATTATTCCACATAATCCACCCCGTGACTACAGTCACTCAAGCTCCACGATGTTCAAAACTGATTGGGAATATCACATGTGCTCTTGTGGTGAGGGTCATCAAGTACAAATACATCTTGTGGAGTGATCAAGCGAGTTAAGCTCTTCATCATAATCCAAAGTTTAACATACAGAGCAACTGTCAAAGCAAAGCACAATACAGTGAGTACTAGTACAACAACAACAGGATGGAGCATCTTGTTAAAAATTCCTGTAGCTGTTGGCGACCATCCAAAAAGAGTGTCCCACCATTCATATCCTCCGTCTTTCTTGACTCTTTCCATTACTTGGTATATTTCTTCAACATCATGATGGACAGTAATCAAAGTTCTCTGTCCATTTTCTTGGGCCTCTTTCAACAGTCACTTCAAGTCGTCGTGTTGTATCAGCTTCTTCACCAATGAGAGATTCATTCCGATAGGGATAGGCAACAAATCTCGGATCAATGTATAATTAGAATGTAGCAACTGAAAAGACGTAACAGGAGCTGAATAATCGAAGTCACATCCGACAATGTTAGTAAAGTTACAAGCACAAAGATTTGAGTGATTACTTATATCAACTACTATGTCATCTACGAATACAAGCTTACAGGGAGACCTCATGCAAACGCACCCTTTCCCAATATATACAAGCACAGTTTCTGGGGTTTCATTGGGATGTATCTCAAAATGACAAACATTTTGGTTGGTGTCAAGACAAATGTCTTGTGCTTTGAGAGTATTACTCTCACAAATGAATCCTTGTTGGTCTCGTGCAACGCATGCGTCAACCTCAACAGTTTGCCGTTTATTCTCATTTTGTTGTGCCCACACTCTATGCTCTATTGGATAGAGTATGGCTCCATGGTGATTCAACCCCAGTGCGATGATTGGGTATATGGTGTATACCAAAGCATTGCGTATTGTTAAGACAAAAGCTGTGGCCTTGCTCTCAATGGGATCATAGGTGAAATTAACTAGGTACCACCAGGACTGAAATTTTTTCTCAAATTCAATTGCGTTATCCCATATTACTTTTCGAATTTCGGTGGGCAAGGTGCCTTCTTCACCTTCCCTTATGATTGCGGCTGTCATAGATTGCATCCACAATTGGGCTTGGATACAACTAAGAGCCAAGGAAACATTGTTTGGGTTGTACCAAGTGCATCTGTGATCAGCTGATGGTCTTTTTCACCCATTTCTTCCCACTGAGGCAATATATTCGACAAAAGCCATTGGTGGTTTCCCAGTGCTGATAGAGAGGACTGTAGGGGATGTCTTAATTTGTCTAGATCACTAGTGACTGTGACTAGTTTGTTGGCAAGTATCTCAGCATCTATACTATTAGGACTCCCAGTCCTGTTCCTAAGATACCAGTCACATCTCTCTTCAGCCGTTGTGAAGTGGCAAGAGTTCGTCTGTGTAACCATGCTGACCATCCTGCATAAGATGTACTCAGGAATGGTGAGCAGGTGGGTTTGATCGCAGAGATATTAATCTGCATTGACAGTTCTACTCGTTTGAGGGAATACGTTGGATTGAACAATATCCGTTGTTGACCTGTGTGTTTAATAACATAGGGGCCAATGTTGAAGGTGTAAGGAGTTAGACTAATGGAGGGCTGAGTAGGTACAGCTTTGAGAGTGTGTGGGGGTGTAGGTTCTGGATTCATTTCAGCAGGTTCAGATGTGTTAGAGTCAATCATAAATTCAAATAACAATTCTGTGCCCTTGTAACCCCAAATACAATACACTACTACAGGTTTGATAAAAGTGAAATTGTGCCAGCAATCTGAATTTGGCTCCGTAATTTTGTAACAATCAGTGTTGTATTTGTTCGGTTTGGTAGAGTCTACATGGATGGTTTTAATTATAGTTGGCCTGTGGTGGGTAGACCCATTGATAATCGACAACCAATTTGTATTCTTTTTCCAAGGGCGGCCTCGATTTTTGCCATTCGAAGTGATTCATTCCATCTCCATTTCTCTCTGGAATATACTTCACTTCCTTGTATAACCAGAGTGGAGAGATTTAAACCCCTTTTGTTTTCTGGTGTTCCAGTGCTTGCAGTGTACCGTGACAATGCACTATGCCAAAGCTCAGGTACTACGTCTATCTTGAATTCAAATAACAGCGCTATTTCATTCTGTTGCCAACGACAAGTTACAAGAGTGGGTTCCACAAGAGTAAAATTATACCAGCAATCCACTCGTCGGTGACACAGTGCTTTGTTGTCATTGAGCGTGGGTTCTTAGGGCGAAATATCTCTATTCTCGTGGCCTTCTCATGGTTTGAGCCGTTGATCATTCTACACCCTACTCGGATTTCCACCCCTGCCTTACCTTTCAGGGCTGGTACCAACTATTCCAGGTCCACTCCATGTAACACCTCATTTTCCTGTAAAACTACAGTGGCCAAACTCAGTTCTCCCTTTCTTGTACCTGCCATCGCATTGTGTTTAACAAAAGCTTGAGACCATGGCCACTCTGGGTCTCTTTGACTACAAACAACAGGGAATAAAAAGGTAAAACTGAATAGCATCAGTTGCATCTGCCTATTTGTCATTTTAGAATCTAGGTCTGCAGATAGCCATACATAATAAGAATAGTATTACTGCCAAGATCAATGTCAGGATTCCTTGGAGACACTCAAGGTTAGCGTAAGCCAGTCCGTCTGTCCACGTACGGTTCATCTAAGGTTCCTGTAAGACACAAAGGAAAAGAAAATCTGCTCGGTCTTATTTGACCGACAGGGTTAGAGATTGGACTAGCATACGGAGATCTCCTGTAGGGACACCATGCAAGAATTGTCGGGGCATACCTAATTGTAGGGCTTTACGCCACAACTCATTTCGGTCCTTGTCAGGCTTAAACCTTCCCTCCGATTTAGGGTTTTGAGTGTGAGTTCGGACTTGGCGAACTTTCCGGGGGTGTTCGGAGGATTTTTCACTAGTTAGATTGGCCCAGCCCATTCGGCGCCCATATTGATCTATTTCCTGTACATATTCGTTCCAGGTGGGCATGTAGTTACGACGACTCCGCCTATGAGCACTCCGAGCAATCTCGTATGCGATCTTGAGTGTGGACAACGAATGGTTTCAGGCAATCGGGAAGACCACGGATGAGAGGGGCTAATCTATCAGGGTCAACAGGGGCTGACATTGGGGATTTCCGAAATTCCTCTCTGTTATACATGGCTTGCAGACAAGCTGCTTTCCGCACAGCCGCAAACAGATCAGAGTAGCCTGTAGCTCTAATCCCTAACGGCTCCCCCCTCTCTCGCGGATCCATACCACCGGCCCAATAGACTGCTCGAGCAGTTAGGGAGTAATCATGGTCCCCGGGCATAGTAGTTAAAAACACTCCTGGTCCCCAAGAGTCTCCTGCTTCCTCCTCGCTCAACATAATTCTGTCTCCCCCTTCAGAAGAAACTCGCCACACATACTCAACAGCTGATTCTTCTGGACGCCTCGAATATTTCTCCCTTATTTTCGCTAACGTCGGTTGGTGTCCACGGAACAGTACGCACAGTGGTGCGGACTTCATCATCATCATCAACTGCAGTTTCAGTTTTAATCAGAGGACGTAAAGGAAAGACTTGGGATTTCAAAGCAAAACTCCTTTCCTCCTCATCTTCTTCCTCATCCTCACTATTAGACCAAAAACCTCCGGTCTGGGTTCCGGAATTGGATAACACATTAACTTACGAATTTGTTGGACCTGGTCGAGGGCTGCATTTTATCTAAGAGCCCAGTCACTCTTTCCAATAACATTTTAAGTTGGAGATTTTCACTCCCAAGTTGAGCATTTCAGTTTCCTAAACATTCATTCTCACTCACAAGCTTATCAACTTGAGTTCTTAATTTTTCTCCTGTCTCCTTCTGAAAAGCTAATGATGACTTCAAGCACCTCATTCTCCGATTTCAGTGTTGCATATTCTACGGCTGAGATCAGATAGGAGCAGGGGTTTCCCTAGCTTCTTGTTGTGCACAAGATAAACAGGCGCCTAACACCGCACAAATCACACCCTTGCCTTTCCCCGTTCTAAGCTTTAGTGAAGCTCGACACTCTTCAATACGTTCCACCACTTTCTCTTCATCCTTCCAAAAATTTTGGGCCCACTCCTTCCCAGCCTGGGAAGGGGCACAAGTCCTATTTTTGCAGCAGTTTATCCATGGCAATCCTGCCGACTACGCCAGATTCTGTTGCGTGGAAAGGGGCAAAGCAGTTTTGGCAGAAGATAAACCCCCTTGCGTTCTAACACTCCTCACCGAGTGGGAGGCTAGGTGGCGGCTGGGTTTAAATTCTGAGTGATGCCCAATTCAGCACTATCAGTCCAATCTCGTTTAATATGTATTAAACTATTACGATTTGGATACACTAATAGTGGACTGCACCTTCAGTCTAGTCGTGCTCATGAACTAGCACGGCCACTGCTCGAGTCTTTGGTCGCGTTCAGAGTGAGAAACCGAAACGACTAGCTACTTAAACAGTGCAGTTTATTTAAACAACAGATAGATAGGTTCTTAGGATTTGCCGGTGATAAATACACTGTCTGCAAAGCAACGTGCAAATAAAAGTATTATTACATATATCGAAAACGCGCGACAAAGTTTATAAACGTACAGCCTGGCTATAAATGTAGGAAAGAGATTCTCTAGAGAAATTTCTAAGTTTCCTGAGAGAAGCACTCAGTGTAGATCTAAAGTCTTACCCAAAGGCGTCCCTGTGGGGGGGAAGAAGGCTCAGGGCCCCGTTCGACTGATCCCGGAAGTCAGTGAGAAATTCTTTGTGATGGTGTCTTCCCTGAGTATCCCCCTCTCTCAGGCTATTTTTATACTATTTGTTATCTTCAAGGTGAGTTTGAGTGACTTTAGTCATAAATACTTTTAATTATGATTGGTGTAAAATTCTCTCGCTTCACAATTAAAGGTATAGTTTACAAAAAATTCAGA